>OY728155.1:453760853-458560853 GCA_963277665.1 Viscum album | reverse complement strand
GGTTGAGTCTATTATAACTCAGGATATGACAGGTGAACACCATTATAGCTCTCCACTGAATTGGGTATTCTGGTAATGGAAGTCGATTGAATACTTATTCCATTTGAAATGGTGAATATAAGCGTGATATGTTAATGATACCCCAATGTAGCTACATGATATTACTATTCTTTCTAATGATTTTCATAGAAAAGTAGTTGAACATGTTTTAATGTTGTCACTAAACTAATGATTTTTATCCTTTATGATCCTCACAAATATTTCAGTGCTCATCCCCCATTATAAAATGTGATTCATAGGTCATAAGTTTAGTAAATATAGTTACAATTTCATTATGAATTAAATGAATATTTTTCTGAAATGGAAGTCATGTTTTTAAGGGGATTACTTTGGTGTAAAAATTTTATACTGAGTATAAGTGTCCACATGTAATATGTGTGTCTACTTTGTATGAGATTTTCCTAATTCTCTAAATCTGAAAAAATATCCATTATTGTGAATTCTTGTTCAAACCCACTTGAATAAGTTATTTTTAAGGAAATGTCCATAGAGTTGTAGATTTCATGGTTATATTTGGAATAAAATGAAGATATATTACCTAAATTTTTTAGAAGAATCTAAATTGTTTCACACCGTCTAATTACCCAATAAATTAGAGAACTCTCACGGGATCACCCACCCTCGATTTATTAAGGATCCACCCCTATTATTATTATATTACCATGAACTATATCATAATTGTTACATAAGAAAATCATAATTGAAAATACTTAACATTTCCACTTTGAAATCACATTTTAATTTCTATAAATTCCTACACTTCTAAAAAATACATTATTTGAACATTAAGTGGTGAACATATAAAGGATCCCTAAAATATTTAATGATATAAAAATTAAGGGAAATCTATTCATGAAATATAATATGAAAAATCCATCCCTCTTTTATTATGTAAAAATAGTTGAAGTGTAACTTTTAATGTTTTTTTAAAAAGAAAGTCATTCATTACGTACCGAAAACATAAAAAGATTTCTTTTTGAAAACATTGAATAAAATTAAAAATTGGCATTAAATATCCTTTATAATACATTTATATCTATAAAAAAATATAAAATTTAATATGAGTAACATTTAAATGGAAAACAATATTGAATAATTAAATTTTGAAACATTCAAAGGGACCCATTCAACTTTAAACATTAAAATCATAATTTACAAGAAATAATAAATTTACCAAAACCATAATTAACATGATTATAAATAAAATATGAATATGAAATGTCATAGTAGCTATTTATATACCATATAAACTAAAAAATATTTACAAAATCAAAAAATTCCTCAATGAAATTAAATTGTGATGAAATTGCTTACCTTGAATCTGACTCATAACGTACAACCTTTATATTCTTCTACTATAGGCGATCTCCATTGATTACAACCTTAAGTCTGCCAAGGTGAGTGTAATTATTAAAATAATTCAACTAGAATGTGTATATGTATTCTAAGAATGGTTTTGGGTATATCTTGGTTGCGGTAAGTGGGTTTTCAAGTGTGAATAAATTTCACTAATGGGTGACCTATAATAGTGGAGGAGAGGGCCACTGTTTGAATTATTCATAATATTAATTAATATAAACTCATTTTCAATTCAGAAATATGTAAAAATTTATTTATTATTAACTTATAATTATTTTTTGGGGAATCCTCCAACATCCAATGAAAATATTAAAATCTTTGACTATTTTTAATCCTTATCTTTTTCTTTTAACCCTTATTAATTCTTACTAGGATATCATGTAATTTCAATTTAAGGGTTAATGTAATTATTAAAAAATAGATAACTATCAATAAATGTTTTATTGATAACATTTTATGAATTATACTAAAATGTTTATTAAAATTTTGAATATTATAAATTTTATATCATTTTATAAAATATTATTTATATTAAAATATAAATTGTGTCAATTTTGACTTTATTCATTTGGTGACTTTTTACAAATATTATAACCAGATGATATATTCATAAAATCATAATTATATCAGAAAAAACATGTCATTTTTATACTAAAATATACATGGATTACATAAATTATATTTATTTTATTTTATTTATTTATTTTATTATTTGAATTATAATTTATTTGATTCCCTCTTTAATTAATCAATTAGTTTATCATCATTCTGTCCACATTAAGTATAATTTCCTCTTTCCTAAGAATAATAAGAAAACTTTCATGATAGCCATTTTATTTTTTAATATAATATTTATATCAAAGAAATCCCCTATATAAAAAATTATTAAAAATATCATACTTGATAAAAATTATTATAACAAAATATTAGTATTCTCTTTGATTATAATATTATATATGTCATATATCCTACACAAGTGGATCAAATGGATATAAATTCATCCCCATGATTATTTTATCTGAAATAAACTCAACCATGGAAATTAGGAATAGTTTTAGAGTGATTTTATATTTGTTGTAATATTTTATTAACATTAATTACATAATTTACCAATAATTGTAGTAATCAAAATTTTACTAAATTTAATATTCACATTGTATGAAAGGAAACTATTTAAATAATTTGGAACAATTGAAATAAAAATTTAAATCCATTTTACGGAATTCAAAAGACATAATTAGAAAAAATTAATTAAAAACTAATCCCATTGACGGAATGAAAAAATATGTTTGTAATGTAAAAAGTTTAAATGATCACTATGATTTTATATCTAATATCAAATTGAAATTGATATTAATAACATAAATATTATTAATTGATAGAAAATGATTCATTTATTCTTTATAACAATTAAAAAATATAATTTAACATTATAAGTAATATTTATAAATAATAAGTTTTGAACTGATATTTTTTTTATTCACTATTAAATCAAACATGAATGTTCTCAGAAAAATTCCAAAATGTAAACCAAAGTAAATTTTGATAGTAAAATTATAAATAATAAGTTTATTTTTTCAAATAATATTCATAAAATGGAAAACTATATTTAAAATTCTTTCCCCATCCAAAGGTCGAAAATTACCTTATCAATAAATACTCTATTTATTTATAAATTTAAATTTGTTTTTATATCATGTCTAAAAGAAACATAAAATTAATGTAATATATTTAATTTAAATAATTTTAAAAAAAATTTCATTAATATAATCCAACTACTGTTATTTATTCACATAATAGTATGAAACACATTTTATAACATTTAAATAGTTTTTTTTTCTGAAAATTATTATTTTTATTTTAAAAATCATTTTACGTTGTTTTATAAATAAAATTTAATCATGTTTTATTATATTAGTGAAATATGTATTTAATATATAAAATATCTTTTTTAAAATTATTTTAATGTGTTTTATAGACAGTATATATAAATTATCCAATTTTACATATAAAAAAGTATTATCCAAAAAAAGTATTTTTTCCACCTTTTGATTGAGAAAATGTTTTAAATTTAAGTATTAACAATTTTTTATGTTATATTTAACCAAATAAACTTATTATTTTAATTAAGAGTATCAAAATTTAATTTGGATAAGTTTTTTATATTTTTCTAAAATGGATTATTTATAACGAATATTGAAAAAATATTCATTTTAATTCAAAAATAAATTTTCATTACTTTTATTTAGTGTAAAATAATATTATTAAACGGTTATATATATATGTTATCATTATTTTCTGGTTTATTTAAATTTTTTTCATTTTAATCAATTTCACAATAAGAGTGGATATAAAAAGAAGGTGGTCATTTAAATGTTTTTACATTAAAAACATGTCTTCCCATTCCGTTAATGAGATTAATTATCAATTAATTTTAGACAATTATGCCTTTTTAATATTTAAATAAGGATTTCATTTTTGGTATCACATGTTATAAATTATGTCAAAAGGTGACTTTTATTTTTGGATGTTATGAATAGTATCTTTTGTAATACTTTTATTACCCCGGTTAAGGGTAAATTATTTATTTAAATGAAAAAATAATATCATAAAAAATATAAAATAACCATAACTCTAGTCTTACTTTCAATGGATGTGTTTTATCTTTCAAAAATAATTCTTTTGTATAATTTACATTTTCTTCCTTCCACTTTGGTGTGAGTAAGCTATTTAAATTATTATATTCAATGTGAAGCTAAATTTTGTCTCAAGATTGTTTTTAACAAGTAAATTATTTTAAATATGGTGTTATATAGGTGATATGTTCAAATATAAATTTTAATTTCAATGATAAATACTAATATACATCTTCATAATTTAATTATATTTTTTTAGGTAATAAATTAATACATTAAATGTTTTTATAACGATGATGTCGTAATAAATTCATTAATTAAAATAGAAAATAAATGAAATTGGAAATATTAAAATAAATATAATATGATATAATTAATTTCATAGAAATATTTTATGGATAAATTGACTAGATGTTAATGATATATATTTGTTTTTCCAAAATTATAAATCTTTGATGATAGTATTAAAAAGTCTTGTAATGAGTAATGTCAAAACCGACATTATTGATATTTTAAAATAAATATTTATTTTTAAATGATATGAAATTAATAATAATGAAAAAGTTGGAAAACTCTTTAATATTGCTATTGAAATTTTATCAATGACACATTAATTGGTATTTTGACGATTTATTATCATTATATCAACATTTAAATAGTAAATTACAAGATATGGGGTAACAATAAATAGGGTTTAATTGGGATTAAAATAATAAGATAAGGATAAAAAATAATCAAAAAATGTATATATTTTATTAAATGAACTTATATACACACATACTCAAACTATATTCTAAATAATTCAGTTTTAACCATTTTTAATAGAAAATTAATTTATATTAATTCAATACATCAATAATTTATGTTAGTTCCCCTCCCCTGTCTAATTAAAAAGAACCCATTTTCTTCATTTAAATACACTTAAATACCATTTTAGTTATTCCAAAATCTTCTAAAAATGTGTATTAGAATCCAAAACCAAATTATATATGCCTAAATTTACGACAAAACCCAACTTATTTATTTTATTGTGTATATCAAATGAGATCATCTAAGGAAGGGGTATAGTTTTTAATTAAGTGTTTATATTTGTTTCTTCATCCCCATCATTGAAATATTCTTAATCGTGGATGAAATAATAAATCCACTACACCAACTATAATTATACGTTATTATGTTAATATAATCACCTAAATCTATATCTATTTTCCTAAAATGTGAAATTAATTATTTTTTCCTGTGTACAATGCACTACCACCTCGTGAATAAAATAATTTATTTTGCATCACTGTCTCCAAAAACTAGTTATACTTATGAAATTATTATTTATAAATAATAATAATTACATATTTATCATAATAAAATTGGAATATATAAATTATGTTCCTACCATTACATGAATAGAAAAATAATTTTTATTGTACGTACTTAAAGAACTATCAGATCCATGAAGTGATGTGATTGTTTTTTCATCAATAATTTATATGCATAATATATATAAATATATTTAAATTATTAATATAAAATTAATTATATTATTATGATTTTTTAAATATAATATATTAATTACCTTCGTTCCATTACTGGTCAATTAAAAATGGAAGCATCACTCATGCGTACATATGACATACAATATCCATGGTTATAATGATGTACATTTTTCATAAACATAAATAAATGGTTTGATTTAAATTTATAATTTATATATATAATTTAATATTATTTGATGAATATTATTCTTAATATTATCTAAAAATTACCACGTTAACTATCTTCAGCTTATCGAAGTCATTTTGGGCTCTTGTACTAAATGTCTTCAATACAAGAACTATGAACTTAAATAAGTGTGTAATTGTTATAACATGATAAAAAGTGATATAAAATGATTATAAACACCAAAATGATTCTGAATAATGTAAATAATTTACTAAATTTTATTATTTCGGAATAAAAATATTGCACATACTGAATCAGACTAATGGTAAGAGACTTTAATTTAACACCCTCTTCTAGAGTTAATTTTTCATCTTTAATTTAATAAAATTTAAAAGGAATGTATTTTATATTATACTGAATGATTGAATTCTCTCTATATTATCATGATTAATTAAATTATTATTTTCTTTATATTTGTTAAATCGTCTTTTGGAATAAAATGATTTGAATGTGATGTTCTTAGTTCGAAAATTCTTTTTTACATGTAAAGGGTATTTTGAAATTTTATAGATATTTTCACATAAGTTTGAAATATTTATCAAGGTTTTTATTCATTATAGGCTCTATGTAAATTTTTATTTATTGATTTAATCATTTATAGTTCAATATATGTTGCGTTTAGACCATTTTATCTCCAGATATGTCAGACGTTTCCCATTATAACTCAAGAAATGATGGATGAGCCCCACTTAGCCCTCTAATGCATTGGGAACACTGAAGATGAAAGATAATCATTAGGTTATTCCATTTGTATGGGTGAATTTTAGGGTTATTTTGTAATAATATCCCAATGAAAATGTATTATTTTTCTATGAAACCTAATTAGTTTTTATGAAAAGGGTTATTAATGACCTTCATGTTTCCATCAGACTAAATATTTCGTTCATTAATCCTTTACTGTGATTTTTCGACTCATACCAAGTGTCAAAATTTTTTCATAGAATTTATTGATTCTTAAAAGAAATGAGGAAGTAAAAATAATTGTTATGAATTCTTTTTTAAAGAAAAATAAATCCTAAAATTGAATATAAAAACTTTGTGAACATTGGAACATTTTTACTTTAAAGAACTATTTTCTGAATATGTCAATGGGAATATTTATAAATTAATTTTAGACATTTATGTGAATTTAATTTTAAAAAATTTACACATATGTTTGTAAACAGTATGATATTTATTGTCTAAAAGTATCAACATAATTTTTATTGAATAGTAACTTTACTATTTATTTTCCATGGTTAAGTGTAAATCGGGTAAATAGGGTAAAAATAATATTATATATAATTATAATATTAGACTAAGACCTTTATTAATTTTATTGGTTGTGTTTCTTTACCAAAATAATATTTGTGTTGATTTTAGGAATACTTTAAGCCATGTGGATGATGTTATGCACTTTTTAGTATTTTATTATAATGAAAAGACAAAGAGGACATACTCATATATTTATAACTAAAACATTTTTAATATATATATATATATATATATAAACAATATATCATATCCTATAAATAGTCTTTAGAAATATATAATGGTCAAATACATCATCATAATTTTTTTACAAATCATAGGAAATAAATACTTGAATTAATCGTTGACACAACGTTGATATAGTTATTGCTTTATTAGTGAAAAATATGATAATTAACAATAAAAATAATAAAATAAATATATATTTCTATATTTATTTTCATAAAATAAATTTATTAATGACTTTGACATGTTAGTGATGAATTAATAGTGTTTTTTTAAAGATATCAAGTTGTTTTGATACTTTTAAAAAGTCCAGTATTGAATATTGACAAAATTGAAATTTATGATATTTTAAATTTTTATAATGTTATAAGATTTATATAACTCCAAATTTAATCACATTGATTGTGATAAATCTTAAATTATCATCAATGACTTATTTTTAAGTTATTTAAATTTGATTTAATATATATTAACCCTAAAATTGAAAAATTATTAATATCATGGTAATGATTATAAAACATTAAAAAAGATAAGGATTTAAATAATAGTCACAACATATATAATTTTCATGTGAATACTATTATTCTAAACAAAATAATTTCATTTTTTAAATAAATCACTTTAAACCAATGGGAATAAAAATTATTTTGTATTAAATTAATATGTTTAATATTTCTAAGAGTGTCCCTCTACTCTCTTATAAAAGGGAGTACATTATTCTATATTATGCATGCATAAAAACTTATTTTTTTCATCCATAAACATCCAAATACCTTAATATAATATCTAACCACATTTGAGATGCATTAATTTTTCCATAACTCCCTCATTAGATGTGTTAGGATGCTAATAAAAGGACATAGTCCAATGAGAATGTGTCATTTTTAAGTGTTTCCATTTTGTTTAATCATCCACTTCCTTAAAATATTATTCAACCACAATGTGATAACAAATATATTATCCGCAATTTATTAATATATTATTATGTTAATAACATAACATAAATACATGTTGAATTCCATCAAAATGAAAATGAATTGAACTTTTGTTCATATGTGTAAACTATCACCTCCATGAACTGATATAATTTTTTTCCATTAGAGTCTCGGAATACTGGTTATAATGAAATAATTAACGTTTATACATGATATTAATGATATATTTAACATTATAATAGAATAATATATCAATTAAACTCTTACTTTCCATGCACATGTAAATAGTAACGTCTTTCGTGAATATGTGTGAACTGTCATTACCACGAAGTGATGTGATTCGTTTTTCCTTACCACATCACATAATAAAAAATATATATGTATATATAAATGATTAGTATGATATTAATAATATTATAATAATTATATAATGATAATATTATTATTATATCCATTCCATAATGATCATCGAAAACAAGAATTCTTACTTAGGAATTTGTACATCCATCCTTCATCAATATTATAATGCCGTCCACTTTCTATAACAACACATAAATCATTTGAATTAAAATTACATTTGATGTATATAATTTATTATTATGATTTGAATATTATTATTCAGATAATTTAATTATGGAATCATTAACTATTGACATCATACCAAATACATTTTGGACTCAAGTATAAAATATCACTAAATCATCTCACATGAACATAAATAAGTTGGAAATTTTTAAAAAATGATAATAAGTGATATAATGGGAATAATAATACTTAAAAATTTTCTCATTATATTAAAAAATTTCCCTATGTAAATTATTCAAGAATAAAAGGAGTATATGTGATGACTTAGACTCAAGGTAAGGGATTCTTCCTCGTTCTCCTTTTATTGAGGTATTTATTGATGATATGAAACTTTAATATTTTATAATGTATATATAAAAATACCATGACATTTCATATCTATGTTTTAACTATCATAATGTTAATTAATGTACTGTTAAATGTATTATTTCATGATATTTTAATTTTAATGTTCTACTTCATATGGTAGAAATAGAATGATTATAATTTGTTTGTTAAAAAAATTCCCCCAAATAAATATTCATTATATTATTCTACATTTTCTCATTATTCTTGTTATGTGTGTTTATATAAGTTATATTTTTTTGGAATAGATTATGAATACTAGTAAATCCATGATAAACCAAGAGAATATGATCATGTGATATCTCTCCAATGCATTGGGTAATGAGAAGTAGTTAAAGAGAAGGGTTTATCTAAATGGATTAAGGGAATATTCTATTCTGGGTATTCTAATTATAACCATTTTGGTTACTCCATATGCATCCATGAATTCTATTATATGATTTATATGGAATTTTTTACTTAATATTCCTTTATGATTTAGGTTTTCTATGGTGTTTTTATGATTATTATGATTTCATGACGTAAGAAAAATAGTTTTCATTTAATTGGTGAATAGTATAACTTTTGGAAATGGTTTTCATTTGATTAATGTTATAATGGATTTATGGTTTCTATATTACTTTTATGTAACTTACTATGCTTTTTTTATATATCCTTTATTTTGAATAAATTCAAAGTGTTTAAGGAAGAATTTGTTCAAGGATTTGATAATGGGAAAATTTTGATGATATATTAGGATAATAAATAATGATTTATATTAAATTATTTATTGAATAAATACATGATAATTATAGTTTTAAAATGTAATGTATGGGTTATTATATTTTTCTGAAACTCTAAACTGAAAATTTCCAAAAATATGAATTCTAGTTCAGAAACACTATAATTAGTTGGGTTTAAGGATGGATCCTTACTGATGGAATCAAATGATGGTTTATAGAATATTGGAAATTAAGATATTTTCTTGATAGTTAGATATATCATCACAAGTTAATAATTTTCTAGTTTTTCATCATTTTATTGTCCAAATACCAATTTTAGGCTTTCATTTAGGAAATTTTAATGAGAATAATAATTTTTTTGAGACATTCATATTTGTGGTAAATACGGGTAATTAATTTTTTGGATTCAAAATGAAAGATAGATGAAACAATTTTATTTTGAGACATGTTATGGTTGTGATTGTGGATTTTGATCATATTTTTGGAATGATATAAGACTTTAATAGCTTTAATAAAATGAAAAATCTATAGGATGCATGAAAACCCATCAAATTTGGCAATGCCACGAGAATTAAACCCATAACAGATGGGAAAAAATTTTCCGTCTCCTACTACAGGCCTACATGAAGCCCTAGATAATAAGAATTTCGGTTTTTGGTTAAAATATGTGATGGAATATGAATCCATTGATTTTAGGTACATATATTTTATCGATTAGATTACATTGGAATATGTAAAATTATTTTATGATTTACTGTTGGATGTTTTTTCTGAAGACGTTGTCTATTCTTGTAATCCTATAAGATCAACGTAAATAAAATAATATGGAATTTTTTTAAGAATAATGGTTTAATTATATTTTTGAAAAATTTAGGATTTTATTTTATAATTAGGGTGATTTAAATAATTTAATGAAATATCTGTCATATTTAAGACATTAGGTTATTTATGAAAATACTTTTTTGGTTTTTGAACTTGTAATAGTGTTTGACGTTATTTAGAGATAAATTTAAAAATCTATATTGGAAGAATATTTGATAAAATCCTTATGAATTTTCGGTTTCAATCATAGTATTCATTATTTTGATCTTTTTAAGCATAGTTATTTATCGAATGGCCTATCGTGAACTTTGGATATGGTAGAGTCAAATGAGTTTTTATAACTCTTATGTATTTTATGTTTTGGGAATCTCAAAAATATTTTCCATAATGATAATTTCTTTACATAAGAAACTTTTTTGTTTTTAAAATTATAATAAAATCATAATTTTGTGCTATATGATATATAATATTCTTTATGACTAATTATATTATGTATTTCCTGAAAATTCTATTATTATTTTTTTATAAGATTGGTTATTTCATATATTGTGAATCCCACTATTTTGTACATTCTAAATCACTCAGTTTATCAATTATGAATAAAGTAATTATTATATTCTAAGTCACACATAAAATCAAATACAAATTACTTTGTTGGTTATAATCTATTTTGAAAATAAAAATTGATTCCAAATCATTTTTTTCTTATATTTTTTATCAGATTGAAATTTGATTCCAAATCATCGAACTTCATGGATTTGGAATCTCTCAAAACATTGGGTCCACTGGGTTTCTTAAGTTCTATAACATTCCATTTCTTAGATTCTGATTTTAAAAAATTCTATAATTTTATTCATCTTTATTAGAATATTATTTATTTTTATATTTCCTTAATGTATTGTTTCATACATTCATATTCTTTAATACTATTGAAAAGATAATATTACATTTGACAGATTTTTCTAACAAAATATTGTTGTTTTTTCAATTATAATTTTACCATTCTGTGTGACACATATCCAGGTCTCTCGATGATTTCAAGGATATTTTGACTATTGGAGGATGTTTTTACCATTTGATATTTCAACTTTAAACACCTAGAAATTTGAATGATTTTAGGGCTATAAACATTTGGGAGAATTGACACTCACTGAGAGGTCTTCCATATTTTCCTTGTGTAAAATTCATAAAGAGTTTTAAGTTGTGAACTACTTTCTCCACATACATAAATCATCAACATTCATTGTTATGATTTGTGTGATAATGATTATTTTTTTATACGATCAAGTGATTACATGTTTTAGGATGACAAAGGTTTTTATCACCTTACATATCAAGGTCTTGTGGGGATAGCAAGATAGACATTGATCTTCATATGAAGGGAATACCATGGTGTGGGTAATATGGATTTTCTTGAAAGTATCAAATAAGAGGACTTTATACATAGTGATTTAGATACCATACTATTTGGATTAAAATAATTTTACTCTATTATCTATACTTTTCATTTCTTCTTCAATATATAATAGCTATAATGTGTTTATTATACAATATTTTTTTTATAACTCAGATATATACTTTTATAAAATTTGAGGTGGAATCATACTTAAGAATACTTGTGTATTTATTTCTTAAAATTCATGTATGAGCTATTCAAATAAATTTTCTATTAATTGTAGAGGGTTTAATGAATCTTGTTTGTTTAACATTGCTAAAAAAAGTTTCATTATGGTTGAAATGGGTGTTTTTAAAATCACAAATCACCCTCCACCATCTTTTAATTGATCTTCTACATTCATATTTATATCCTATAATTGTAATCAGAGAATTAATCTAAGATACTAAGACATACAATTAGTATAATTATTTTCTTCTATTTTTCACATTAATTACAATTTGTTTATCTCCTCCATGTTGTAAATAATTTAAATTATAACATTCTCTCTATAAATACATATTACAATATCTTGTGTTGTGGAAAATAAATTATGTTTATCTAATGATGGTAGGAATGAATGTAGGGTCTTTAGAAAATCTAAATACTATAAGACAATACATTTTGTTATGGGAATGATTATGAATAATAGATAGATATACATAAGAATTTTAAAATCAACACTCACAGCTATGACATTGTCATGATTATTATAGATTAAAAGAATCATAACAAGGACATCCAAATATTTACCAATCAAGAAAATCAGAAATTTCATATAAACTATAAGATACAAAATACTTTTCTTTGTTCCAAGACTAGAAATATATAATTCCAAATATATTCATGTGATGAAGCTAACGACATATATAATAAACTTGAAGTTACACATTTTGGTACGTCGAATGTTATTGAAACTAGAAGAGCAATACTGCGAGTTGATATTCATTTTTTTCCTTATATAGAATCAATAGATAAAGTTCAACTAGGATTCATGACTATCAGGAATATTCTACTGTTAATGGGATAAAAAGAATAATATTATGAAATTCATAGAGACAATATTATGTATATCATTATGAATGAATTGGAAACAAAAAAAATTATATTGATGAGTTAAGGAAAGTTCCCACTGTAACTCGTAATAAGATATTTGAAAATATATTACTACATGAGAATAGATTAAAAAGAGATTATATTAATGTAAAAAATAATAATGGGAGTGTTTATTATGTTAATATTTTGAACTAGATGAAACAGAAGACACTCGATCAATATTTTAAGTCAACAAAGTCTATGAAAGTTGTTATTTAATCAAAATCATGTGAATATGAACTGTCAAAAAATGAATTATCAAATCTTCCTCAAAGGATGAACAAGATTACAGGAAAAATGGAATTTTAGTACATATATAAGAAACAGGATAGTAAATATAATAATCATTCTATGGTAACATGTTATAAATGATTGATTGTTGGACATATTAGACCAGGTTGTTTATATATTAAGATATAGGATGAGATATATAGAAATTCTTAGATGAATAAAAAAAGTTATTACAAGACAGAAGGAAAGAACGACTTGGAGGAAAGTTAATCTTTGATTGAATGTTATGGAGACTCATCCGATGAATTTTATATAATGTAGCTTTTGGATAAAGTTATATTGCACTTATTACCAGAATACCTCTAGAAAACCAATGTGTCATGGATAAGGTACACCCAACTATATCCGTAAACAATATCATCTAAAATGATAATTTCTCTTATAAAAAGTTTTAGGAATATACAGATGAATAATTTTTCTTAGTAGAAGATAATTCATTACAATAATTTAAATAAGTATAATGATTTTACTTCTTTATTGAAAATGAAAATTATAAGATCAAAAACATTCATGATAATGAAAATTATAGAATCCCTATTTGAACAAAAGATATATCAAATCATTCAAAATATATTGGTGAAAAATATTTTGAAATTGTTTCTATTTTAAAAACATTGTGGAAGTTAATTTTGAAATGGAAAAACATTCTAAAGAGCATAAAAATTTTAATTCGAAGTAAAATGTTTAAGAGACTAATCTCAAATATATGACAATTGACTATAAGGGTATGAATCTTGTCCAAAAACTAAAATATGACATATTTTTCTAAAATAATCTTTTTTCAAACAATATTTTTTCTAATGAATGTTTTAACAGATTTATCGAGGAATTCATCTTCTTAGATATAGTTTGAGATTAGGTTATTCTCATTCAAACCTTGTTTTTAGTCACAAATATTTTGTTCCAAAAATTTCCATATTCTGAACTAAGTGTCAATGTGGTTGATATTGGGAGAAATTTTGTTAAAATAAAATAAATTCCTTAGTTTTTTATAATGATCACTTTTATATGTAGAAGTGGATTCCTAGGATTTAAATTTTTAACATTTCCAGATCCAATAATGTTTGGATTCCTAAATCCTAACGGTTTTATTTTTACGAAAACAAAGGATTTAACAAAAAATATATCCTACATAGATAGTGTATGTTCCCATAACATTACTGGTAACAAAAAATTCGTTGAAATGATTATGAAGATGAAAGATAGAAGAGTCACTTTTTTGTACAATGCTTTTGGATAAATTATTGGAATAAGTTAAATTTTTATTCTTGGAAAATCTTTAATTTCAAATGTTTTATTTTTTAATTGTCTTAAGAACAAATTTATAAGCATAATCTAATTAACTCATGAAGTCTACCTTATGAATTTTAAGAATGATAAATTCTTAATTCAAAATTACATGGATGTGCTCATTCTTTCTTCCCATCAGCATGAGAATAATAATATAACAAACAATGAAAAACATAGGAGCCATGACATACCTTGCCTTACTATAATGGAAGATCAATTTTGGTTATCTTATTGACGTCCATGAAATTTTAATGTAAAGAACATATGTAAACTATCCATGAAAACACTTGTTAAATATCTACCAGATCGTATATTTGATTTTTCAAAAGTCTGTCACCCTTATCTATATAAAAATCAAGATTAGTCAATAACTAAATTTATAATTAAAGTCGCAAATTCTAATGCATTATATCTTGTACACGTATACTTATTTTTTCCTACACAAACTCTAAGTATTTGTGGTCAATATTATGTATTTGTTTTAATTGATGATTGCACTAGATTGGAATGTGTCTATTTTATTGCAATGAAATCTAGATCCTTTTTATATTTTAAATTTTTTTAGTCAAAGTAAAAAATGAGAAAAACCATCTAGTAATAACTATTTGTATTTATCATTGAGGATAACCTGAAAATTCATATTTTCAATATTTTTACAGAAATAAATGAATTTACTCATGACATCTCATCTTCAAGAACTCCTCACCAATAATGGTGTTATAGAAAGAAGAAATCAAATTCATTACGAAATTACATGAACCATGTTGACTGAATTCTCAATTACTAATATATTTTGTGATGAAGCTATATATATTTATTGTTATACTATATATCGAGTTTTAATAAGTCAATTTTATCGAAAAATACTTTATGAGTTATCTAATGGTCAAAAATTCAAAGTTTCATACTTTAAAATATTTGGATGAAAAGTATTCATTTAGAATAGAAAATATAACACACAAAATTAATTCCCCATTCCGATGAAGGATTTTTCTTAAGATACACCATAAATTATTTAGAATATAGAGTTTAAAATAAAAATTGACGTACTTCTGAGGAAATAGTTCATGTTAGATTTTATGAAACTAATCTTTTGGTTTTTAAACATCCTTGTCCAACATTTTTAGATGTGTCTTCAAAACCTGATTATCATCCTTCGATAAGAGATTCTTCTAATAAGGATCATAATCAAAAAAATGGTTTTTATGTATTTTCTCTAGAAGATATTAAACCCTATTTTTATTAACTGATTTTACAAAACCCAAGTCGGTTTTTTTCTAATGAAAAATCCCAGTGATAGAATTATTTCTGATGTACGTCAACCTATATGAACTAGAATTTCTCTATAAAGTGATGTAGAGAATATATCATTTCATTAACAATTAAATCCCAACAGTTCTAATGATGATTTAGGTGATGCATATTGGATTAAAGCTATGCAATATAATGTAAATGATATTGAAGGGATCAATGTCTGGACCATTGTTGATAGACATAAATAAAAATTTGTAATTTGAGTAAAGTGGGAGTTAAGAAATAAATACGATGAAAATAGAATCATTGTAATAAATAAATCATTATTTGTGGCTAAAGGATAAATCAATAAGAAAGAATATATTCTGAAAACACATATTCTCAGGTAGCTACAATTTAATCTATTCAAACTCTCTTAGCCATAAAAGTATTCTTTCACTTGAAAATTATTCAAATCGATGTAAAGTGTTCTTTCCATAATGGATATGTTCAATAGTATGTTTATGTTAAGAAACCTCCTATTTTCTAATACAAAAAATATCATGAACATATTTTTAATCTTCCCAATGCAATATATAGTCATAAAATCCCATAGATCATGATATTACATAACTATGAGATTTGGGTTGCAGAAAACACTATATTAAGGGAATTATTGATCCATCCCTTTTTATAGTGAAAAATAAGAAAAAAAATTTAGTGTTTCAAGTTTATGTTGTTGAAATTGTATTTTTATCAACTTAGAAATCATTAAATGATTCATTTTAAACTCATATAGAATATATGTTTGAAATGAGTATAATGGGAGAGTTAACATTTTTTAGTGTTTTAAAACTTCACAAAAACTATAAATAACATATATATATCAACATAAGTATAATAAATAATATTCATAAAATGTGGGGATATGGAAACGCTAAATGTATTAGTAATCTAATGGGTACCTCCCATACTATTGATGTTGATGAAGTTGGGAAAACAATATATTAGACATCTTTTAGAGGTATGATATGAAGTTTACTATACATAGTAGCTAGTCATCCAGACATAATGATTTATATATTATTAGTTGAAATATATCAATATAATAAAAAAATAATCCCATTTCAAAGTATTAAAATTTATTTTTTTCAATTTAAAGGAAACTATAGACTTATGAATTTTGTATTCATTTAGAAATGATTTTATTTTAAAAATCGTTTTGGCTACTGACTTTTGTGTTTATAGAATGGAGAGGAATGTTATATCAAGAAAATTTCATTTATTGGGAGATTCATCAGTACCTTGGTGATGTATGAAATAACACTATGCAGCACTTTCCACTATTGAAGCTGAACATGCGCTAGCTAGAAGTTGTTATGCCAATGTTTTGTGATTGAAACACACACTCATATATTATGACATGAGTTTTACTAAAACAGATATACAATGTGATAGCAATAATTTCATATCATTACGCATAAAAAATTAACATCAATATAATGAAATGAACATAGATATTATGCATCACTTTCTTAGGGATCACACACTAAGACGACATATTATTCTACAGTTTAACGGAATGCAAGAACAACTTTATCATATTTTTAGAAAATCATTATCTTGTGATATATTTGATTACATTAAACAAAATATATAAATTTTAACCATAAGATAACCATTAAGATTTACTTTTTGATAAAGAAATATTCTAAAAAAATATAATCCTTTTCATTGGGTGGGTACAGTTGTATTCCATAAAAGTATTTTTCAGGTCAAAATTAAGTATTTTGTTTGTGACATTAAAAAGATATTTTAGAACCTATAAAAAGTTTCTATACACTAACCAAAATATCTAAATCCAATATATATAAGAATAATCTAATTTAATACTAACAGATCTTCTGAAAAACCTGAACGGTTCATTTTCCAACTTCTTGTTTTTAATCATACACTTCTATTTTTTTATTAGAAATCAATTTTATGAAAAACCTAAATGGATTCATCATTCATGAAATACATTTAATTTCCTTAAAACCTCAAAATATAGGAACCAATAACCCACCTATATATTAATATTAACCACTAAATCAGATCAGATCAATATCTGCCAACATATTAATATTGGAAGAACCACCATCACCACGAAGCCTATATAATGAAAGGGCCCCCTCTGTGTCCCATATTAATTTCCATAGAATCTCTCACCAATGTTATAATTTCATTTAAATAATCATTTTTTTCATCTTCCATAATGGTAAAACATCTCTGGTTATATATTCTCAAACCTCAATGCATGCACATAAAGAGCTTAAATATTGGTTGATATTTATACAATGTTTTTTATTTTGACTTCTTCCTTAAGTGTGACTCTTTAATATGAAATATAATTAAGTTTAAATGGTTGAAGAATAATTAATTTTTGGTGAATACGGTATATCATGATTCTGTATATAGATACATTATAATTTAATTTTATCTTTTTTTTGAGTTCATTGTCAATGGTGGTAAGGATGGGGTTCATTTTAAGTCTTATGGGAAGACATAGTGTTTGAAATATTAGAAAGGTAAAAACATTCTTGAAATACTGTATGAGGGAGAAGAATTTTACCCTTCCCATAAGATTACATATTTTAAATATAACTTTGATATAGTTAATAAAATTGAATCCGTAGGCCATCTATGATTTAAGTAACATATGATTTCTAATCTTTCATCAAATCAGAAGATAGTCTCCTTATGATTATAAGTATATTTAAAACTGAGGAAAGTAGATAAGGATACATTGAAAATCACAGACATCTTCAATAATCTTTATCTAGTTAATATATGGAAGACTAAATTTTTTAATTTTATCATTCTTATAATAACAATGATAAATAATGAATCAATCAAGTCTCAATTATTTTATTTCTAGTAGATTTTTCAATGTTGATAGTATGTTTTTTGAAATCTTTTAATATAGATATAATTTTGATGCCAATAAATCCTAATATTATTTTCTTAAGTGATGAAAAAATGAATAGAATGAAATATTCTTTTAGTGATATGTCTATTGAATTTTTTGATCTTGCGGGAAAGGCATGCCAAATTGGATAGTGTTCAATGTCTAAATCAAAGGAAATAAATGTTTATAAACTAGAACTAGCTCAAGAATCTGAACCCCCGAAGTCGATGAAATAGAATACTTACTGTGATGAGGTTTTAATTACATGTTGAAAACTCAATGATAAAATTATATAAGGGGATCTAGTTTTTCGTTCAGATCCAGTTGAAGCTAACAATTTGAATATAATAGAGGCTGAAAAACCTGATAAACTACGAAAATAGAAGAAGCATAGTGAACATATAAACTCATGGAGGTAATATTTGAGTTCACAATAATACATAAACTAAGGGGTAGTAAGAATTTTCCTTCATGTTTTTTTATAAATACATTAAATCTAAATATTATTATTTTAAAAGCTTATATTATTCATTCTAAAAAGTGAGAGATTTTTTAGTCAAATGTTTCATTATAACTATTTCTGTCCCTTCTATTTTTGATTTAACAAACATATATTAATGAAGGATAATTTCATTTCTTGAGATAAAATATGTTTTTATACTTATAATCATATATTATTTTGGGCTAATTATAACATTATGTTCATTAATACTGGTTAGATTCAATATTTTAGGAAAATATATTTCATAATTTTTTATGAGATTTAATGTTTCTTAGAATCTAAATTACATGGTTTCATACATCATAATTAACATAATTTAACAATTTAAAATCATGAATTTTTAGATTTTGAATATAAAATAAATTAAAATTATAATTACCATGTTTTTTATATTCTATTTTTTTCAATTTTTATTTTCTATTTCATCATGGTTTTGAACTTCTAAATCAATCAGAAAAACAATTTTGAATCATCCCATTTATTGGATTACTCATTACTCAAAATTTTGGATCTATTGTGTTTCGTAAATTTTGAAAAATTACATTTCAAAGATTATACTTTTCAAAAAAATATTGAATTTGATTTAGGTATATTAGAATATGATTCATGTTTATATTTCCAAAATGTAATGTTTCTTTCATCCAGATTCTTACATATTACTTCAATGCTTTTATTACTGCAGACAGTTTTTCATCAAAATTGTGTCATTGTTTCATTTACATTGTGAATTTTATGAGTTCTACCTATCTAGGTTTCAATTTTATTTTTGAGAAAATATGATCATCGGAAAGACCTTTGACCTTTAAAGATATCACCTATAAATACCCAGTCATTTGAATGATTTGGGTGCTAAAATATTTTGGGAGAATTGACACTAATCGAGAGCACTGATAGATATTCCTTATGAGAAATCATTATATAGATTTATATTTTAAACAACATTTTCTACATACTTAAATATTCGACAAGCCTATTTATAAATTATGGGATTCTTTTTTTGTTTAATACGATCAATGGATTTTATGTTGAATGATGAAAAAGGTGTTGATCCCCTAACAAATCATGGGCTTGAGGGGACAGATGACATACATTGATCATCATATTGAAGGTTTATTAGGTATTGTATTAGGTATACTTTATTGAAATAATAAATCATGGGACCTTTATCTAAGGTTTATTAGATACCTTACACTTTGGGTTAAAATACATCCTCTCCAATACATGAACATTTACTTTTTTCTAAAATATCTAATAATTAGAAAAATTTCTTATACCTTCTATTTTGCTATATCTATGATCTATAATTCTATAAACATTATTTTATAATCTTACTTATGTATACTTGTGTACCAATATCTTTATAATCGTACCAAGGGACATTAAAATCTCTTTGAAAAAGGATGTATTGGTATTTTTAAACTTGTTTGTTTAACTATATTATACAATGTTTCCTTAAGGTTAAAAATAAATGTTATTAAACATTAAATTCACCCCTATTGTAATTTAGAATCAAAATTCATATTTTGATATTCATGGTATTATATTTTAATTTTTGAAATTGATATAGTTTTTCATCATATATAATTTATTCATTATGGATAACAATATTGTCTTGTACTTACTATTTGGTTATTGGTTAATGTCTAAATGAATGATAAACTGATTGTTTCACTTTTATATATTATTTTATTCCCTAGATGTTTATTCTAGTGCTTCAGGTGTTAGATATTTATCTTAAATACTTATTGTTTAGATAAAAAGAAGAGTTTGATTTGGAATTTTATTAATGTATGAAACTATCCATTTCATGTAGGTATGTTTCCTTATGTTCTCTGTTCTGGTATTAAATGAATTCCTCAACTCTATGAAATTGATCATAAACTAAAACATTATCTGACAATTTCTCTTACTATGAAATGAATGACCTTATAACCCGTTATAGATTTATGGTTTCTTGATTGTGAACATTCTCATGATCATGTTTTCTATCACTTTCCAAAAAACCATGACAGTTATTTTTCTATTCAATATCTATTTATTCTTACATGGAACCCCATTATTTTTATCTCAATTTACCTTTATACTTCCCTTTTATAATTTTAATGTGAATGTTTTATTTATTTTATTTATGATGTGGGATTTCAATACTATAACTTTGAGATATCAACGCATTATTTTTTGATTTAATTTATTAATTTTTATAGAGCGATTTATTAAAGGTGGCAGAATGTAAAATCATGTTTTCTAAAAGGAAAGACTATATATAACAGCATACATGATATTCCTCATATAGTTCAAATGAAAAATTTAATATTATTATTTACTTGTTACCATTAAAACATAATCATTAGAATGAAAAGATTGAATAATATTTATCAAATAATGAAAATGTGGTTGAAATGTTAATATATAATTAATTATTTGGTAAATAATAAAATAAAATTGATTATAACCCCCTTTTTAATATAAAAAATAAACATTCTTTCTAGAAAACTATTTATATGTTAAAGAGTGTGATTTATGTCCATAAATAAAAAAAATCTATCATATTTGTTTATATTAATAAAATATATCCCTAATATATTAAATATAATATATAACATTCATATTATGTGTATTTTTGACAAATTATAAGAAACAAAATCAGTTTAATGTATAAAAAGAGTATTTAAAAAAGGCATTTTCACCACCTTTTAATGGAAAATCCATTTTTCATATTTTATTTGTCAAATTTATAAATTATTATTGACAAAAAAGAATTATTATTTAGAATAATAATAATAAATCACTTCTTTTTAATTGTTTGTATGCTTCATAGAACATTCATTTTTTGATCTATAGTGAATAATATAATAATATTAGTTCCAAACTAATTTTTGAAAAATTTATTTACATAGAAAATGTTATTTATTATTATTTTTAATGTATAAATTAATTTGTTTTTTATCAGTTAATCCAAAGTAGGTAATTGGAATCAATTTCACATCGAAATTGGATATAAAAATATTGTGAACAGTTGAATTTTTTTACATTAAAAACATGATTCCAAGATCCACAATTAAGATAAATTTTAAAATAATTTTACCCACTTCTATGAATTGAATTTATAAAAATGAAAATACATGGACGTAATCAGTATGATGTTTATAGTCTAATCTGACCAAATTAATTTTTTTTAATAAGATCATTATTATTTTTTTACTACTATTATTTGTAAATCGAGTAAATAAAGTTATAAATAAATTTATAAGGATTTTAAAATTACCGTAATCGTTATACTAATTTCATTGGATGAGTGTGTTTTGACATAAATCATATTTGGATCTATTTTTTGGACCACTTGTAACCACATGGATGACATTATTCATTTTATAGTATTCTATTTTTATGAAAAGATAAATTAGTAATACTCATGTATTAATAAATATAATATTTTTAATATATAGATATTTAAAAGATATATTAAATAAAAAATATTATATAATAATATAAAATTATTACCTATATAATGGTAAGAAATTATATGTTGACATGATGATGATTTAAAAATTACTTTATTTGTTGAAAAATCAAATAATTCATAATAAAATTATAAGAATATGTATAATTGGATAAAATTAATTTCATCCAAAAAATGTAATGATCGCATTGACATTTTAGTGTTAATTTAATATTTTTTTGAAGATATGATGTTTTATGGTCTTTTAAAAAAGTTAAATGTTCAATAATGTAAAAAATGGCATTATTGATATTTTAAATTAAATAATATTTTAATGAATGGTATAAAATTTATTAAAATCAAAATATCATCCAAAATATTTAGATATGTTATGAAATATAATAAGTCTCTCATTTAGGGCTCTTTTGGAAATTTATTTTATTTATATTAACCTTTAATGTCTAAATTACATGATATCAAGGTAAAAATTAATAAGTGTTGAAAAAAAGTAATGATTAAAAAAATAGTCATAACATTTATAATTTAAATTGGATAAAAGTTATACAATAGAAAATAATCACATATTTTAGATAAATAACATTGGAAAAATTTGGAATAGAATTATAACTGATATTAAATTTATATTTTGAAGATTTCCAATAGTTCTCTTCCAATCTCCTAAAAGAAAGAATCCATTCTTCGCAATTCTTTACACCTCAAAACATAGTTGGCTTAGTTAGGATCTACACAAAACTATTATTATAGTACCTCCCAATATTATAAATTTAATATTTTAATCATAACACCATACTTAGAGGTATTATGTAGTTCATCAATGGATATTATCGGAAGAGAATGAATCATATTTTCTTTAGTATTTCTATTATATTTATTCATACACTAACATTGAATATTATTAAACTAAGATTAGATAATAAATATAGTATCCTAAATATTTTGATATGTTATTATGTCAATATTATCCCCTAAAACCATATTAGATTCCATAAAATCGAAAATTAATTAATTGAGTGTGTACCTGTGAACTATCACCTCAATGAATTGATATAATTCGTTTTCTATTATTGTCTCTAAATACGATTTATAATTTTGGAATTGATGTTTATACATGATATATATGAAATATATAGTTTTATAATTGAATAATATATCCATTAAATTCTTATTTTCTATAAATATTAAAATGAAAACAATGTTCGTGCATGCGTGTAAAATATCACCTCCAAAATCACGAATCAGCTTAGGATGTCATCCAACCGAACACCAGACCTAGTCCAATACATTTCCTGATGAAAATTCACGATCCCAATGGTCATGAAACTTGTGACAGGAATCAAATAAAATACAAAAGGAATTATTTCATTCAAACAAACTAATATAAAAAAACAAAACACATAGACAGATGGAAAATGATTATCAAATAAATAAACAAACTGATTATGTTATATGAAACAAATAAAACAATTGAAAAAAACCCAAACCACAAACCAAAAGATATCCATGTGACCTAAAGGTCACCTCCATCCCCCAACCATCTCTCTCCATCAATGAGCAAGAAACAATGAACATGAGAAAGAATGTGAACCTTCAAAACAAATCAGGTCTACCAAAACTAAGTAGCAAAATTAGGGTGTGAGCTTGATCAATAGGAAATAACCAGATAGTCAACATGTTTACTTTCCCAAAAAACCATTAAAACTAGTTTTAATTATTGGTATAAAATATATTTTTCCACATCTTAAATAGATTAAAATTGTTTTCCTTTATATTCAAAATATTTCAAACCAAGTTTCCATTTGCAAAACATGTAACTATTCTAAATCCAAGAATGAAAACAAGGGATATAAGGCTATACTGAAATTAAATAATAAGTGAAACAAAAAAATTAAATAAGGCATTAAGTAAACAATAAAATATAGACAATATATATTGTTGATCCTAGACATCCCTAGATTGAGCCCTATACATACTCTGTTCAAAACCCACTATCAAGGTATGGTGAATCTCTTAAGTATATAACCAACTAGACTCCCTCAACATACTAACTAAATGACGTATCCAACCTACACTTTCAAAATTACCATGTGGTAGCAACCCGTATAATTATTATTGATCAATAACCATCACTGAACCCTCTGAAAGATGTATAGAAACAGATGGTAATAATATATTATGTAAGTTGGAGTCTCTCACATGCATGACTCACCTTACCTATCATCATAACACATCCCTACACCAAACACATTCATCCCAATAAAATATCCCATTTATGTAAATCCCAACTATAGAGGTGCCCACTATGTATATATACATATCACATCAAAAATTGTTCCCACTAAATAAACATACCATGTGAACATTCAAAAGTTCATTAAAAACATGAATAATGAAAAATTATCTATTGAGATTACATATACAAATTCATATAGTAGAAACATAACACAAATTTTTTCAAAAACAACATATAAAACCTCTTTTATATTTTGAATTCCAAACTAGACCTTAACATCCATTGTCGAATCCATCTCTATTTCCATTTTCCGAAAATGATGTTAGAACCATTCAAAATTTATAAAGGATCCAAATGGTCCTCCACTCCAAATTAAAACCAAACATACTATCCAATGTATCAAACATGCTAGGATTTTAAGTATAATATTTAAAAAACATTAGTTTCACATGATTCAAAGAGGCCTTTAATGAAAGACCAATAGATTAAAATTGGGGAGTATGAGAAAGGGGAGTAGAGGTTTTGAAATCTAGAATCGAAAAGTAAACAAAGTCATTATCATTTGTGTGACCAACCATGTGTGAAAACTAATTACAAATGGGTGTGCCTACATCTTATGGAATATCAAAAATATCTTGGACCTTTACTGAACAAAAATTAGATACAAACAAAATATTTTACCAACCAAAAAATAAGCCTTAAATAAATGTCAAACCATACGAAATTACTAATTCACACACACAACAACATCTTAAAGTCCAAAAATGATCATATGAAATTAACAAGGACAAATAATTCTCATCACAACCATTTAAATTATAAAATAATACGTGGAATTTTATCACACTCTTAAAGGTCAAATTTAATTTGGAATTATTATTAATTCGCTTGAAATCCTATTTTTAAAAAAATCTACCTATTCTGAAACCTAAAAATAAATAATCAAAGGTTCTCATAAGCATCTCAATAATGTTAAAAAATTATATTAAATAACTCAATCAGAAAAAGAATTCATCATAATGGAAAAATACGGAAATATCAACCTTAGTGGTGTGAAAATAAGATAAAACTCTCAAATAAGAGAGCTTAGGACCCCGTGGAGGACCCATAAACCCTAGATCCAAATAAATTACACCCCAGAAAAAACTGTGGCCATTATGGTTCAGTTGAAAGGGAGACCACAAACAAAAACAAATAAATATGGAAATTTGTAAAGAAAATGGGAGAAAATGGCCAAAACCCCTAATGTCATAAAATGGAATCAAAGGAGGAGCCCCATGGGGGATGTGGTTCCAATGAAAAATCACTAGGGGGCACCCTTCATTCACCAAAGTCAACCTAGGAGGGAGATTAATTAATTTGGGGTTAAGGAGAAGGGAATAGAGAATACAGATTTCATGATTTTAATGATATAGTATGACTACACAGTTTGGCTTCTCTGTTTATTAAATCATGTTCTAACCATGTGGTAGCCTCTTCCCACACTAGAACAAAATGCATGCTCAACCTACAAATTTTGTGCGACCACACACAAAACCTGATGTAGCTTCTAAAGTAATATCATACATGCAGCATGACCAATACACCCAGTTTATGAGACCATTCACAAACCGTGGGGTGGCTTTTCTCCATTCCAGAAATGTCAACATGGGAACCTTCATTGACCGTACGGTTTCTAATAACCATGTTATGCATGTTCAGAGCCTGAAAAAAAATCCAAACTTCCAAAATTGATAAAAATAAATCAAGATCCAACCACAGTGCATGACCAAAAGATCTAAGACCATGAAAAGGGTAAAATAATGATGTATCTACATCTTGGGTGTGATAATTCTTCCCAACACAAAATCTTTCTTCACCCAGAAAGTCCACATATTAAAGGATGACCAAAACTAGAACCCATACCCGATCAGAACCATATAAAAACAAAAAACTAGAGGTGTCATTTTTTATACATGTCACTCTTAATCGATGAAGGTGAAACCATGGACGAAAAATGTGGAGATAACATGAGAGTTTTCTCGACAGCACATGAACTCAACATTCATAAGAATAAAGAAACCCAAAAACACCACTAAAGATAAACATGAATCCCATTTTGAGGAGACCTAACAACTCGGCACACCAATAACTTACTCAAACTCTACAAATTAATTAAAAAACGCAATCAAAACAACTAGGAATTACGGGTCTCTCAAACTGAACACATCCAACATTCAAAGCATAAAAAACCACACTGGAAGGACATAAACAAAACAAAAACTTTAAAGAAACCTATACCTAATGTACATAGGGAAGAGGGAACTCCTTACCAGAACCAAAACCCTCTACAAAAGGTCCAAAAATATCACCACACGATCAAATAATTTCCCATACCAATCTAATATTCCAAACAAAAGGGGATAAATAACCTAAAAAATGAGAATATGAGAAAACAAAAAACCCAATCCACACACCCACAAAACCCAAAAACATCGAAAAATTCAAAACCAATACCAAAACCAATCTTCCATGGCATAAAAAACCCTTATAGAAAATAAATTATTTTGAAACCCACATTTAGAATTGCCATATCCACATATATTGTGATAGAACAAGTTCATAATTCAATTACAATAATTGATGTACTGAAAATAACTAAAACAATATTGAGGAAACATTAAACATTTCCATCATTACACGGAAAGAAAAAAGTTGGTAGGGATTTCACACACCCCAAAAAAATCTTGATTGTGAGCAAGATTCACTATAAGGAATGTATCTAGAGCCCTGATGACTAAAAAATATCCTTCCTCATATAGAAAAATGACAAAATATGATCACAATGTCTTATTTGGGAGCAGAATTCTACATAACTTTTCCTGATGACCTAGATACCCAAAATGATGGAATGCCTTTAGTGTACAATGAAAATATGGATTTGACTGCCGAACATGCCACACTAGAAACATGTGAGCGAGTAGTATAAGTAACAATAAGATGTATCTAGTGAGAGTGAATTACTGGGAATATGTCCCTTCTGAGAACACTTATCACTAGAGATGAAAACATCATGAACCAAAAAATGACCTTGTTTATCTATATCTAGAGACTGGTCATTGATAACCAATTCGGAAAATAATGCATCACCCACCATCTCTCTAAGATGAACATCACTGAAGAAGTGAAATGTTTTTATGATACTTGAATGAGAACCCTAAACAAGAAGAGGACCCCTTAAATTATCTTCTAGTGATACCTCTAGAGTGTAATAAAACAACTCTATGATGTGATCAACATAAGATTTATGACTTGAAGGCCCTACCGAACATCCTGTAGTTCTACCACCTTCCTCGACTATTCCTCTTTAGGAATTAACTTTTGTGAGAATGTGGAATTACACAGTTAAAATTTCACACTATCTTCCAAAAATGATGGGGAAAACAACTTACATTGGTCCAATATTAGACCCTCAACTAAACCTAGGAATGTGTGAAACCTGAAAACATTGGGACCTCCCAATGACTTGATGACACTCCCATATTCCTCCAGAAACTCAACTGCCTCAAATAGACCTCAATCACCACCATCAATAGACAACAATTATAAAAAATCAACAAATAGTAATGACTCACAAGAAAAATTGGGGGACATTCTGGGTGGTATATTCTAGAAAATAAAAAACAAAAAGCCAAATGTCAAAATCAAATCAAATTAATAAAAAAACTTCACAATAAAAAAATATCTAGGTCATAAGAAAAACATTACCAAAAATGCCACAACTGGCTTTATCGCAAAACACAACTGAAAGGAACATTATGATCCAAACCAACCGGCTTCAAATCTAAACACACAAAACCACAACCAGCATCATTACTTTCAAAATCCCCCATATTAATTCAAATTTCAAAATGGACTTCTTCCATGTCTATATTTGGAAAAAAACACATTTTTTTAAAACAAAAATAGATCATTACATGAAATATCTATTTCCAAAACCACTCTATAAAAAGGCCATGTATATTGATTCAATCACCTACCTTTGGAATCCCATAACCCATTGAACATATTTTCATTTGTTTCCATCCATACATGTCAACACACACATTTAATAGATACCCACATATATTCCAATGCTCATAAAAATACTATGGGTAACACACAACCCATTTATGTAGAATATCCGGACACATTCCAACTTTTCAAACCAAAAAATGACATTTCAACCCTATTTTAACAATTTAAAACCACTTAAAATTAAATTGTTTTTTGATTCAAAAATTGTTTTCATTTCGAAAACCAACTCAACACAACTGTGACTAAAACAAGACATAACATACAACAAACACCCAAACTAATGAGCTACTATGTGTGCCTAACTCAGTGAAATTGTACTGATCCATTCCCTAGATAAGAACTAACACAATGAGGACTATGAACCATGACCTTGGAATATGCAGGGGTCACTACTATGTGTGAGGTCCGAATATGACACAATATTTCCTCCATTTTTATCCCTAAATTCAACTCTAAAATAAAAGACTCAGATCCTATAATACCCTTTGTATATCATGTTTCATTATGAGTGGTGGTGATTAGGCTCTAGCACATTTCATACATCCTAATCACTAGGAATCCTAATAACCAACTACCATACACCCTGAATAACAAGAACCTCTCATTGATAAATTTTTCCCCGAATCAGCTCGGGATGCCATCCCAACCAACACCAAAACTAGATTGATACATATCTTAAGGGGAATTTCCCATCCCCATGGGTTGGAAAATAGTGTTGGGGATCAAATAAAATATAATGGGAAGGATTTAAGCCCAAAAAACAAGGATCAAACAAATAAAACAGAGCATGCAGATAAACAACAAATGAATCTCAAAAAAATAATTAAAATGTTTCCATTATAAGATACAACAGAACGAACTAAAAACATAAAAATAAAACAAAAACCACTGCCAAAGCGATCTCTATGTCTCCTCAATGTCACCACCATCCTCCAACCAGATCACTCAAAAAAATGATCATGCAACCAAACATGAGAAATAAAGAAGACATGAAAAAGTAGATCGGGTCTATAGAAAATGAGTGGTACAAGTATGGTGGGAGCATGATAGCGCAGTAGGAAATCACGAGATAATCCATGTTTTTTCCATTCTCCAAAAAAATCCATTTAAAAATATTCTGAAATTATGGTATAAAATAGAATTTTCCACATTTTCAATATATATACAGTATTTTATTTTATTTTTAAAACATTTCACACCATGATTCAATTTCAAAAACAATATAGTGTTTTAAAAACAAAAACACAAGACAAGGGATATCAGGCTGTGATGAAATGAAGTAAATAATTCAAGATGAAGAATAATTGAAAAATAAAGTGAACAAGAATATATATATATAATATCCATGGGAAATCATATACATCACTAGAGTGACCAATTGACATTCTCTATTCCAAACTACCTGTCAACGTATGGTAAAGATCTTTTTTCTACAACAAACTTGCCACCCTCAACTGACCAAACCAATGGTGAATACCATAAAGAATATTAATATATCTAGGTGGTACCAACCCATCTTATTGGGTTTAATTTAATTACATTACATGATTCTCTAAAAGATAACTATAAACCCATGATAATAATATACTGTGTATGTGGGAGAACCTCTCACATGTGACTCACTTTATATGTCATTAACACACTTTGGTAACACAAACACAGACACCAATATAGGATAGAAAAGAATGGAAAATAAATTTTATAGAGGTTACCACTATGTATATATACTTATCACTTCACAGAAGGTTCCAACTGGGATGACATACCATAAGAATAGTCAACAGTTTTATTAAAACATGAAAAGGTCCAAATGGATCTCTGATTTTACATAACCAAATGCATACGCATAAAACATTAAATAAAATATTTCTAAAACTACATCAAACGCTGATTGTATATTTGAAATTACAAATGGGCCCTTAGGTTATAATGCCAACCCCATCTATAATGACAATTCAAAAAACCAAGTTAAAACCATACAATATGTCTAAAGGATCTTAATGGGATTTTACTCCACATAGAGACCAAAAATCCTATCCAATGTACACAACGATCAATGAATTAATCATAACATTTAAAAAAAACCTTAGATTGACATGATTCCAAGAGGCCTCAAACAAAATATAAAGAGTTTGAAAGGGGGGGAGAATGAGGAGTAGAGGTTGTCAAATATGTGTCCCAAAATAATGAAAATCCATTATCTTTGGTGTGACCGTCCACGTGTGCATCCCCAGAACACATGGGTGTTCCCATATCCAATGTTACATCACAATGATCCATGAAATTTCCCAAACCTAATTGTATAGGAAAAACATTGTATTTTCCAACAAAAACAATAATCTTTAACTAACTATCTATCATTTGGAAATTACTAATTCTGACATACAATGCCATATTAATTTAAAAAAAGTTTCTAATGACATAAAAAATGCCAAATATTACTCAAAACACCAAATTATTTTTTTAATAAAAACACATGGAATCTTATTAAAAACAAATAGTGCACATTAATTTAAGAATAATTCAAATATCATTTAAAACTGATTTTTTTTAAAAATATATACCAATTCCAAACCAACATATAATAAAGGGTCTCATATCTATTTAAATCATATTAAATAATTACTTTAAAGAACTCACGCACCAACAGAATGCATTAGAAAGGAAAAAACATGAAAACACCTACCATTTTGGTGTGAGACTATAACTAAACGTGAATTGAAAGGAGAATAGGGCGCCATGTATAATCTATACACCCTTGATCAAAAGAAAACACAACCCACAAACTAACCCTAATCATTATGATTCAGATGAGGGAGAATCCCCCAAATGAAAACAAGAAAATAAGGACAACAGATAGAAAATATGATAAAAATGTCTAGAAACTGTAATTTTTTACCTTTGAATCAAATGTAGAGAACCATGGATTAGGAAGATCTAAGGGGAAATCCCTAGGAGGCTCCATTCATGACACCAACTCAAACAAGGGGGGAAATATCAATTTTGGGTTAAAGAGAGGAGAGAGATTAATATGGTATTCGGATTTTGAAGATCTTCCATGAACTCATGAGTCCTTGCACTGACTACACGATTTCTGCTAACCCTCCAGTTCCTATTCACAACCTACAAAAACTACCCGAAACTTCAAAAATTTACAAATATGAACTGGGTCTCAAACACATACCATGATCAAAATATTCATGACCAAGAAAGGATAAAATAATATAGTATATGAGGTTGGGGGGTGACATCCATGAAGTGAAGTGATTAATTTTTCATCACCACATCACATGGATATTATATATAAATATATTTAGAAGAATAATATGATATTAATCATATTATTATCATTTTGGAAGGAAAAATCTTAATTATATCCTTTCTATATTGATCAATGAAAAATTGAAATGTATTCTTGGATATATAAGACTTGTTGTATTTATGATTATAATATTGTCCATTTATCATAACCAAACATAAATAGTATGATTTAAATGTTTAATTGAGGTATAAAATTTATTACTATGTCATTATTATTATTTTGGATATAATGGAATTATGATCAGTTTTATTATTTATATCTACCCAAATTCATTTTGGACTCAAGTATTAAATATCATCAAAATTTCTAACATGTACTAAATAATATATTAATTGTTATTGCATTTTAATGAGTGATATCTAAAGAATAATAATATTTAAAAAGATCATAAAGTTTATAAATAATTAATATTTTTATTATTTAGGAAGAAAAAAATATTATGCGGTGAGATATATTCAAGGTAAGGTATTTCATCCAAATATCCATTCATTGAGATATTTCATGATGATATGTTCCTTTATTCATATATAAGGTTTATATACAGCTACAATGCTATTTTATATCCATATTTAATCTATAGTAATGTTAATTAATGTTTTGTTAAATGTATTCTTTCATAGAGATTATAATTTAAATTTCCAATGTGGTATGTGAAACATTGAATTTTAATGATTTAATTGTTTAATATTTTCATTTGTGTCAATATTGATGGTATTATTATGTATTTTTCATTTAGTCCTGTATTATGTTTTATGATTATGTTATGATTATTGGTAATAGTTTATGAATATAGGTGGTTCCTTGATAAACTGAGGGTGGGTGAGACTCTGATTGCTCTCCTGTGAATAGGGTAATGTGAAGGAGTTAAATGTTAGAGTTTCTCCAAAGAGATTAATGGAATATACTATAGTGAGTATTCTAAATATAACCCAAAAGGTTACTCCCTATTTAGTCATGAATGATATTGTAAGAATGATATGGACATGATTCCATAAGTTACCATTATGATTTATGTTTTCTATGGTGGATTACATGATTTATATCATTTCATGTGGTAAGATTAAGATCTTGTATTTTTTTGGTGAAAAAGTATAACTTTGTGATATTTTTTCATGGGTTTAATGTAATCCTAGATTAACATTTTTTTCATTATTTTATGTACCTAACTGATTATTTTTCCCACATCCCATGTTTAAAAAAGTTATCCATATTTTTTAAGGAAGATTTAGTTGAAGGACATGATCAAGGTAAAACTTTGAAGATATATCAACGTATTAAATAATATTATGTTTTAATGATTTTTTATTTTGTGGAAGAAATGGATACTAAGTATAAGTGTCCACTTGTAATGTATGGGTTAACAATGTATGTGTTTGTTCTAATTATCTAAAAATATAATCCTAAAAACCTATTAAAAAATAATGTGATTTATAGTTTTAAAATAATATGAATATGTTATTGTTACGGTTGGATCTCTATAATTTTTGGTGAATAGTAACTATATTTTTTTAACACGGTTAAGGATAAATCAGGTAATTAAGGGTAAGAATAATAACATATTCCTTATAAGGATAGATTAATTTTTTTTTCTAATTTCACTAGATAAGATATCATTAACCTAAATCATCCTTGGGATAATTGTATGTCCACTTTTATCCTGTTCGATGAAATTATGCAGTTTATAGTATTCTTTTAAAGAAATGGAAAATAAGACATATGAATGTATTAATAACTATAATATTTTTAATATATTGTTATTTAAATGATATATTTTTATATTTATAGTCTTTATTAATATAAAATTGTTACGTAAATAGTGTTATTTTATATATAATTTTTAGGAAATATAAAATGAAATTTAACTGTGACATAATGATGTTGAAACAATTGTTTCATTAATGAATATATCAAATAAATGATTCAAAAAATAATAAAATAAATATAATTATATTTAAATTATATCATACATGAATTTAAAAGATGAATATTACATTTTATGTATGATTTAACGGAGCATTGTTGACGATATCATGATTTTCAAATATTGATAAAAAGTCATGTAATGAATAGATTTAAAAATAAAAAAATTGATATCATGAAATAAATGTTATTTTATTAAATGATATAAAATTAAAAAAAACTATGCATCTGGAAACAAATTGTGATAAGTCTTAAAATTTCATCAATATCTCATATATTTTTCAATCGGCATGTTATAGAAATTATATTTACCCAAAAAGAATAAATTACATGAAAACAATTATTTTGAAAATATAAATAAGGGTTAATAAAATAGAAAAGTATTTATAAATTTTAAAAACATGTGAAAAATAATATTTGATGAATAAAATTATACCCTTATCACTATATAATCTATTTTTAGTTATTTAATAGAAATCTATCAAGGAAAATAAATTTTGTATTATTTAAATCATATATTGTAACAAAATATTACTCTATTTTCATTATATATCTTTTATATACCTGCATAGGGAAAAATAAAAAAAAATTTAAGTTTACTATTTTATACTAATGAAATTCGATTATTTTTATAAATTTAATTTATATTATTAGAAATTATAAAAAATTTCTTAAATTAGTCTTCAATGAAAATATTTTATTTATTTTATTTAGATAAAAACAAAATTAATGAAATAAAAAATATTTCTTTTGAAATACTATGGTCTATTTAATGTGTCAAATGAATTTAATAAATCTATATAATATATTAAAAATGATATAAAGCATTATATTTTAATTACCTTCATGTATTGATGTTTTTTATGTCAAACTAAATGAATATTATTTAATTTGATAATAACAATATCTTATTAAATTAATTTAATATTAAATTATTTAGAAAAAAAATGTTAAATAATACCAAGGGGATATGATATTGTCTAAATTATCTTATTACTTTAATTGATGGGAATTGTTTTCAGTATTTGGATATAGTATTGTATTATTATATTTTAATACATTGGGGAATTATAATAATTCCCCTTCTCTATCCTATAAAAATTCCCCAATTATTATCTATTATTTTCAATTAAAAAAACCTTTTTCAATATGAAAACATCTTCCCAAATACCAAACTATAATTCCTCCTGACATTATAGAGGCCATTGTTTATGCATAACACAATCATTATAGGTGTTAAGATGTTAATCAAATGAGATCATCCAAAGGAGATGTATCATTTTTAATTTAGTGTTTCTATTTAGTTTCTTCTTCGTATTAATTCAATTATTATTCAATAATTATGATATAATATATACACTACCCAAAATTTATTGATATTTTATTATGTTAACAACACCACCTAAACCCATATCCACTTCATTAAAATGGGAAAATAATTAATCACTTTTGTTTACTTGTTTACTATCACCTCTATGAACCGATATAATTTATTTTCCATTACCATATCTCAATACATGAGAAAATGATGTAGTTAATTAATATATAATATATTTATGTAATATTTACCACTATATGAGAATAATTTATCAATTATTTTCTCACATTAAATGAATATAGAAATGATAATGTCATTCATTCATATGTGTGAACTATAACCTCCACTAAGTGATGTGATTTATATTAATTAGAACATCAAATATATAATATAGATAAGAATATTTAATATTTTAATAAAATAATATTATTATAATTATAATTAATTAAATAAAAAATAATAGTTACCTTTATTCTATAATGATCATTGAAAATGGAAATGTGACTCATACGTACGTACGACCTATCGCCTCCATGATTATAATGTTATTAAATTTTCATAACCAAACATAAATGGTTAGATTTAAAAGTATAATTTATGTATATATTTTATTAATATATCATGAATATTATTCTTGAGTTGAATAATTGACCTAAACATTCACTAATGACATCATATCAATGTTTTCATGGACTCAAGTATCAAATATCGTCAAAACGTCCAACATAAACAAAAACAATTATGTAATTTCTACATCAATTTAATAAGTGATATATATGGAATAATAAAAATGAAAATGTTTTAAATCAATTAAATAATTCATATATGATTGTTATCATGGGTGATAAAGAAAATATATTATGACTTGGACTAAAGGTAAGGGACTTCATCTCAATCTCCTTTAATTGCTACATATCAAATTTTTTAAACCTTTATTATCCTATAATTTTTATATAAGTTTCTTTTGAAATGTTATGTAATGAATTAATATATGTCCATGATATTTAATGTTTTTTAATTTTTATTCATTAATGAATTTTTCAAGTGTTTCCCATGTTGGAAAGGCTAGTCCTTTTAAACACTCTTTTAATATTCATTTTCATGTATTTTTATATAAGAAAAAATCAATGTTTTTAATGTTATATAGAAGAATTGGTTCCCCCATCTATCATAAAGATTTAACAATTGAATGATCTCATTATAGGTATTCACAATTCTTTTTTATGTAAATGGATTCAATATGAAGTGAACGGTTCTATATGTAATTTTTAAATGAAATTTTTATTTGGGATTTGATAGTGTATTTATCATGGGTTAAAAAGTTTTTTCATAGGTTTTTTTAGGATATTTTACCTAGATAATTCTACATATGGTTTTATCCCATTAGATCTCAAGATATTAAAGGTTGAATCAAACTATTTCTCAAGATTTGTGGGTATGATTCCATTATGGTCAAGATTTGATGGGTGAACCCCAATATAGATCTCTAATTCATAGTGTACACTAATTATTGAATTCGAATGTATGGTAATTACCTTCATAATGGTGAATTTAAGAGTAAAATAGTACTGATTTCCCATATAATATGTATGATTTTTCTATGTATTCGAATGGTTTTAAAAGAAAAGTTGATTTAAAGGTATTCATGTTTTCACTTGAAAAACAATTTATTTCTTCATGTTCCTTCGAAGCTCTTTTATGATCATCCCATTTTTTAAATATTTTTCATAGTATTTAAGTATGTCTTGGTTCATGATTGATATTTGGGGAAATAATTATTGACATATTAACTTACGAAATCATGTTTTATTTTAACAAATTTTGTTTTATAGAAAAAACTATTACTTAATATATGTGTCCTCCAATAATTTATGGGTATACATTGAATTATTTTTTCCTAATCATATAAAACTCTAAAATAAAAATTTCCATGAATGTGAATTCAGGTTCAAACCCACTTGAATATGTATGCTATACATAAGCATTAGTAACATTTCCATTTTTCCTTAATAATTTATGGGAAGGTTGTAATAATTATTTTAACTTTTGATAATGATCATAATATCATTGATATCACATTAATAATCTATATATACTTATTTATCTCATCCAGATGATGATGTAGAGAAAAATTAATCACGTCACTTTGTGGAGGTGATAGTTAGCAAATATACATGAATGATGTTATCCTTGAGATATGGGGATAGAAAATTAATTATTTTGGTACGTGAGGTGGTAGTCAATCGTACGCCCAAATGAATAATTCATATACATTTGATGAAATTGGTGAGGGATTTAGATTGTTATATTAACATAATAAAAACTAATTATATGGAGGAAAATTGATTTATTATATCCCCATTTATTAGGAATATTTTAGGAAAGTGGAAGAAGAAAATAATATAACACATAATTAAAATTAATATCTCTCTTTCAGACGACCCCATATGATTAACACCATAACACCACTAAGGTGAGTTTTATACCTAAAACAATGCCTCTATAATGTGGGGAGGTATTGTATTAAGGTATTGTGGTCGATATTTTCTAATCCAAAAAGGGTTTTTGGTGTGAAGAAATGATAAGAAGTCATTCCATTTTATATAATAGTGTAGGGTAACTCTTTGAATTCTTTAAAGTAAAAAATCAATATAAATTATTTGTATATTAAAAATGATTCAATTATGGTTTATTTTTAAGATAATATATGGATAGTTCAATTTAAATTCATCCAATAAAAATATACTTGATTTTATTATATTTAGACCCTTATGTTTTTTTAACCCTTATTTAACAAATATTTACCATGATATCAAGTCATTTTGTATTTTTAAGTTAATATAATTACAATAAAATTTAAAAATACAATTGAATATGTAATTGATTAATTTTTAAGTATTATCAAGATTATTTGTACTAATTTTATCTTTTTATAAATTTTATATCATTTAATAAAATATTATTTATTTTAAAATATCAATATTGTTAATTTTGACACTATTCTTTAGTTGACTTTTAAAACAATCAATATAGAAAGGTAAATTCTAAAAAACCCTTTTAAGACATCTATGAAATTTTGAATTCATCCATAAATTGTTTTATAAAAATTATTTAATGAAATTACATTTATTTTATAATATTTAATATCAATTATTTGATTCATTCATTAAAGAGGAAATTACTGCCTCATCATTGGGAAAGCATTTAACTAATTTATTTATTCCATAAAAATTAAAAATAAATTACAATGATATAGATAAGTATTTTATATTTCAAATTAATATTAATGGTTGACCATATGACATATATAACCCATATTAAAAATTTTTATCTTCTCTAAACCAATAGTTAGACAAAAATTATCATATCATTGAATATAATATTATAAATGCATTAATGTCATCTATTTGGATCTAAGTGGTTCTAAAATACACCCATGTATAATTTGGATTCCAAAACACTTAACCAATTAAATTAGGATATGTGTTATTGTAATTTTATATTATTTATTATACTATTTTGAAAATTAATTACCTAATTTACCCTAAACCGTGGTAATAATAATTTTATAAAAGTTACTATTCGTTAATATTAAAAATAAAAGATACAAATTTTTTAAATTTATTCATATTGATTCCATATATTAAAAAAAATCTAAATTCAAAACACATAATTTGAAAAAATAATAATTTACAATCAATCTTGATAAGTAAATGAGAAACTCAATTTTTTAAAGAAGAAACATTCAATAGTTCACCAAATTATTTTTTCCATTTTCAATGTCAAATTTTTTCTAATAAACTAAATTGGATTAAAAAAAATTGATCTATATAAACATTCAATTCATTAAAACTATATTATTTAACAATGTGAATAATTTTGATGAAAATTTAATTTTAAATTAAAATGAAATATTTTTTCACATTTAATAAAAAAATCAATCTTATAAGAAAAATACAAAAAAATATCTGAAGTAAATTTTGAGTATCCACATCCAATTTTTTTTTCTAAAATAGAATTCATAAAATTTAAAAATTTATATTTAAAACAAGTGCATCATCAAAAGGTAACAAAACTTCCATCTTAGAAAAATACAACTATTTTCCAAAAAATACAATGTGTTCTTATATCATGTCAAAAAATCATATAATAACAATTTTACACATTAAATTGTATTTATATTTCGTTAATATAATCCAACAATAGTGATTTTATTTTATCATAAACACTATTATTCCAATTTAAATAGTTTTACAAATAAACAATCCTTTATATTCATTTCGTTATAATTTCCATTTATTATTAATTTTTAACCATTGAATCATTTTATAAACAAATGTAAACCCTATTTTCAATATTTAGTAAATAATATTCATCCCTACATTCTAACAGCTAGGTTATAATGGTATCATTAAAATAATTGTATTCAGTTGTTCATTTTAGATCCATGGAACATTATTACCATATCACTCATACATTCACCCTTATAAATGGAATAAAAATATGATTGATTTACATCTATGGGGATCCCAATGCAATTTAGATCTATAACATGCTCATCTGTCATATCATGACTTATAATTAGCATAACCCAGTATATATTTAGCTATAATGGGAATAATCCCATAATATCTTGAGCTATAATATCCACAACCCATTAAAAACAATGATAATGGAACATATCATGAATAAAACACCTGATAAGTGTTCTATACCCTTGGGAATACACTATTAAATATCAACAAACCATTTTTATGTAACATTCATTTTTAAAACCACACACATCATATTGAAACAATTTTATTTAAAAATTAAAATGAATTCTTATAAAGAAAATTTTAATGTAATAAAGGGTCATGAAATCATGAGAAACCACTCATTTCATATAATTTAAAAGCATTATTGTTGTATTTTTTATAAAAATATGAAAATTAACATTAAAAGTGGGTTTTAAATGGAATTCCATTACATTGAGTTTGAATTGTAATATACAATATTTTTAATCATAAATAATAAAAATAGGTTATTAATTTACCTTAATAAAAAAATAAATTTTTATCATTGTTTTTTTTATAACATGTTTTCATGTTATAACAATTATTTTATTATTAAAGTTAATGTTAGATGTTTTGATGACATTCAGTGCATGAGTCCAAATTGAATTATGTAATTCGAATACGGTCAAAGAATTAATTAACCCATTATCTACAAAATAAAATTATTGACATTAAAATCTATTATATATATAATTTTTACTTTTAAATCCATTCATTAAATATGGATAGTATAAATGAAAAATGATACAATCATGGAGACGGTATGTCCTATGTATGCATGATTAACGTTCCAATTATTCATTGATCGCTATGAAAAGATGGTAAATATTTTATAATATTTTGATAATGATAATAAAATCAAAAATACCATATTAATAATTTAAATTTACATATATATATCATTCATTTATTGTGTTGATCAAAAAATGACTCACATCCCCTTGTGGAGGGGATAATTCACATGCACACCTGGAAGATGTTATCATTGTCATGTCCAGGGATAGTAAGAAATTAACTGATATATTATTATATTATAATGATAAAATTGTCAGGAATAAAATATATATGACATGACCCCCTTCCCACAAAGAATACCCTCTTAGACCAACAATGTGAGAAGGGAGATAATGGCCCCCGAGTCCCGCCTCCAGTAGGCCCCAGGTTAGTGACTAGCACCGAGGGTATAATAACACATAAAATGGGAGGCATTACCCTCTAAGAGAACACATGTGGAAGAGAGATATAAGATAGACATCAACCAACTTCAAATCAGAAATGAAATATAAAATAAACTCAAATACACATATGTAATGCCATGAAAAAGTACTACAAATGAAAGGGGAAAAACTGCAAGCACCCAAAAGAAAATAAAAACAACAGCAACCACAAGCCCGAACATAACCTGCAACCCCCAAGCTAGTAGAAACCATCCTGATCTCCAACCTGCTTCTAGTGACTTGAAAACAGTTTATATACACATAGGGTTAGTATAATAGTATACTCAGTAGGGTCCTCCCCGAAGCCTCTTGTGAAAAGGTAATGAAAGCATGCCAAAGCACAATGAACAACATGTGAAACTAACTCATCACCTAAAAAGGTATACTAAGTTCCCAACTTCACCATGTCTACACTCACCAAGCAATGCATACAAGAATATATCATATAATAAATAATATCAAGGGTACCCTGCTATTACTTCCCCACTTTTTTGCCACTTTGCCTCAACGTCAGAAGTCCTGAGCATCTCTCTCCAAAAAAGGCTTGCCCATAGACACCTGGACGAAGCAGCACAATATGCACCTCATGCAACCCAACCACTATCTCTACACACCAATTTAACCAGGTATTTTGCAGGATTCACCATAGCTCGCATAACTTGTATCATACGTCAGTTATTATACTTCAAGCCATCACAGCCCATACACCGAGTAAGGATCCTCAAGCCATCACAGCCTATACTCGTTACACATATAGTAGTCCATAGAAAAATATGTCCAGAATATATGTGTGTGAATAATCACAATCCATTAAGGCCCTCTACACACATATATGGGGAAAACTAAACCATATGCCTGCCAGCACATGTAACTACCAAGAGAAGAGAGAGGGGCCTAAGGGGGTAGTCAGCCATCCATCCTCCCACCGGAATGTTGGGGAAATCACACCCTAGGGCTCCAAATCCCCTGGTGTTAGTTGCCCTATTTGATTGGGTGGAGTATCATATTGAAACAAAAAAAGTACACGATATACTATAACTCACAACGACACTATGGGCATAACATAGTCTTACACACACTGTAGCTAACGTCTCTCAGAATCCGGGCTGATACTTCTAAGACAGGGTATCCTATAAGAACACAACCATTTAAAGAGTTTTATTAGAATAATTCATTCCATTTTTATCAGTTACAATTTACGTTAATTAATTCTTTAAACATTAATAATCCATGAAAAAGTCCACATTTAATATCCTTAGTATCATTCCCAAAGTCAACTGTTCCTTCAAAAAAAATTACAACCTCATCATTATGTTCCAATATATCCATACCCATGGGTTAACAACATTTATTTAATTATTCATTATAAAAAAATACTTTCCCACATTCCAAGGCATTCTAGAAAAACATTCTATTTTACTAAACACATTAGGGATCAACACGGTGAGTTGATGTACTACCCGTCGAGTCTTTACCTTTTATATTAAACCCATCCTTCCTTTGGAAGCTAAACCCGGAAAGCAAGTGGCATACCCCATGTTTCATTGAATCTTTTATAAGAAGGGTAAGTAAGACCAACTGCCTTGATTAGTGGGGAAAAGTAAAGCAGATAGACAACCAATCAAAAATCAGCAAGCATCCAAAAATCACATCCATCCCATTCCATCATCCCGGGTGTCCTCCCCGACGCCCATATGCATAAATCGATGTATCTCGCCACTCTAGGCATCATCTGATACCACAACCAAAAGCCTACAAGCCCCCACATATCACAACAGCCATCCCGGATCACATCACCTCACAAGCAGCAGGAAAAAACACCACATTAATTGGCCTCTTGGCCCTTTAACAGTCAAGAGTGTAACTCATAACCCCTTAAGTAATTATCAAACAATCAGTTCTTTAATACATCTTGGGATAACTGATTTATTATTCATAGGTTCAAAATTCAGGAAACATAATCAGTAAGCTATCAAAAATAAATAAACATGTTTACTGTACCAATTTTATTAAAATCAAATTAAAACAAGAATACCCATATTTATTTACATGCCTCTTTATCCATATCAAAAAAAATTCAATTACTTCCGGTTTACGTTCTTTACCAATTATCATCAAGAACGAATAGCTAATCAAAGAAATCATAGATATAAAACTATCTAGAAAAACAAGAGGCAATAACATAAGTTCAATATCAATTTATTTACCCGGTAAAAATATTTATTATGTCAATTCCATTGTCATCCAGTGGGATTAAAAATGCTATCAATATAGTTTCATGTAAAATAAAATAGGAGCAATGAATCCCCTACATCAAAAAGTTCCTCACATTCTTTATCCACACAACGGGTCACGATCCTCCTCTCGCGACAACTGCATCCACCTGAGGATGCCACGGTACGATAGCACCAACCAAACCCCAATAAAAACCCCATTAGAATCATGGATATTACATTCTATAACATGGAATGGAGAAATAGGAGGAGATGATCCCCAAAGAAATGACTATAAAAAAAACCTTAAATCAATGATTGATCGATGCAGCATGGTTGCATCAAAACAGAGTGGAACCAATCCAAGGGGTAAAGTTTGATTGTGAAACTCCTATAGGAAGTATTGAAATGTTCTAGTGTCTCATAGCCAAGAACAAAGAGGATGAAAAAGGGAGGAATATATATATCGTCACTTTTAAAGATTAAAATGGGATGACAGTTTAAGATACACTTAATTCCCCATTAAAAGCGGATCACATTAACCCATGCGTTTTGACCAAGAAAAAACATTCTAGGCCTTAGGAAAAATTAATATAGGATTTATATCCATTGAATCAACCTTAAGAGTCCTTAAAATCAGGCATAAAATATTTTTTACTTCAAAGGAAACGTCAAAGGGGAAAACCTGTAGAAAGCTGGAAACACTATTCACATATCATTACTGTACACCTACCGTGACTGTACACCTACCGATAGAACAGTTCATAAACTGAAAAAACTGTTCACAGAACTTGAAATTGGGAAATGTGTTGGGGATAAGTTAACTTGACCTCCCAGAACACCTCCAACACCAAATTTTCACAAAGTAATGGACCGAAGAGGTCCTAGCCATTAAAACATATAACTCCCAAAACATTCTCATCCTTGAGAATTCAAAACCCACCAAAAGAAACGAGGTCCAAATAACTACACATCAAGATACCTCTCAAATGAGAGCAAGCCACAAAAGTAATAAAAGAAAATCATAAATAAAACATGAATGGTCTAACCACAGAGGCAACATCGTTACATGAAAAGCGTTAAATATCAGACTACATTGGGTACTGAGCATGTATCTATGACTCACATTCCATGTTACTCTCCTCCATGCCATCGTGTCGCCACAAGACACGAACTAAGGGGATAGAACGCTCGTGCAACACCTTATCTTTGTGGTCTTGGATCTCCATAGGTCACTCCTCAATGGTTGCATCATCATCTTCATTGATATCTCCCCAATCGATGATGTGAGAGTCATCATGAAGATAACGATGGAGCTGTGAAAAATTTGGAAAATATCATGTATCCGACTCATATATGGGGGAAGTGCTACTCTATATGCCACAACTCCAACATGATCTAACACCTCGAATGACCCAACAAACCGGGGATAAAGCTTACTTCCACATCCAAACCTTTGCTGCCCACATTGGGGAGTCACCTTCAGAAACACATAATCCCCAACATTTAACTCAAAGGGTCTCCTCCTATGATCAGCATAATATTTCTGTCGATCTTGCACTATCTTCATCCTCTCATGAATCACCTGGACCATCTCTATTGTATTCTGCACTAGTTCCGGTCCGATAATTGCTTACTCTCCAACCCCAGTCCAGCACAACGAAGAACGGAAAGGTTGGCCATAGAAGGATTCAAGTGGCGCCATACCGATGGTGGAGTTAGAATTATTATATTAAGCAAACTTTACCAATGGTAAGTGCCTCATCTATGAGCCTCTAAAATCAAGAACACAAGAGCCTAATAGGTCTTCAAGAGTCTAGATGGTTTTCTCTGTCTGACCATTTTTTTGAGGATGAAAAGCAGTACTAAGGCATAGTTGAGAGCCAAAATCATTTTGGAGACCTCTACACACCCTGGAGTTAAAATGAGGATCTCTATCAGAAATGATCATCCTAGGGACTCCAGGAAGTCTCACCACCTGCTCTAGATACTGGCTCGACAAAACATTCACTGATCTTGACTCTTTGATTTCTATGAAGTGGGTCGATTTTGTTAAACGATCCACTACCACACAAATAGCGGGATGTCCTCCCGAAGCTCGAGGTAAACCAGTTACAATGTCCATTGAGATTTCCTCCCACTTCCACTGAGGAATATCCAATGGCTGAAGAATACCACAAGGAACACAATGTTCAGACTTCACCTTCTATCAGACTAAACATCGAGACACAAACTCTTCAACCACACGCTTCAGCTCAGGCCACGAAAACTGACTCTTCAAGGATTGGTACAACATTGTCACAACAGGATATACTACTAAAGGCGATCTATAGAACTATTAGAGAACTATATTTCGCATCGTCAAGGGAACAAAAGGCATTACATGGTACCACACTCGGTGTTGTTCATCCTCAATCTAATCATCAGGGGATTCACCACAACCAAATTTGTCTCTCCAAGCCTCTATCTCTAGATCTCCCAACAAGGACTCTTCCACCTTCTGCATCAGGTATGACTGTACCATCAACTGAAAAAGACAACCTATACCCCAATTTCTTCTATATCAAGATGCAATGTTCACAGTTCTTCCATTACTCTCTAGGAATCACCAGTTTCACGCACAGCATCACTACATGACTTTCAGCTCAGTGCATCAGCTACAACATTCTCTATTCTAGGTGTATAAAATATTTTGAAGTTGTATTCCTGTATGAACACCATCCACCGAAACTGTCGTAAGTATATGTCACGCTGGGAGAAAACAAACCTCAATATTTTATGATCGGTGAAAAATACAAAGCATTCACCAATGAGGTAATTTCTCCATAACATCAGAGCAATCATTACATATACCAAATCAAGATCATTGGTGGAGTAGTTGTGTTCGTGGGGAGGCAACTGCCGATACCCAAAAGAAACAACTAACCTCTCATTCACAAGAAGACATCCTAAACCCAGATGTGAAGCATCACAGAAAACATCAAAATGAACTCCCTCAACTGGAAGACAAAGGACTTAAGCACATATTAACTTTTCCATTAGATACATGAAAGCTTCTTGAAACTAATAAGTACATATTATTTTTTATCCTTCATGGTCAAAGCTGTTAGAGGAGTCACAACTTGTGAGAAATTGGCTACAAACCTCTTGTAGTAGCATATGAGACCATGGAAACTTCGCACCTCTTAAACTGTCATAGGGGCTTCCCAAGACACAACTGCTTTTATCTTCGATGGATCTATAGCTACTCCCCGTTGGGATAAAACATGCCCTATGAAACGGATTTATCGTGCCCAAAACTCACACTTCAATAACATCCCAAATATATAATTTTGAAGAAGAACTCTCAAAACGGCTTGTAGATGTTGTGCATGATCCTCTTCAGATATAGTGTACACAAGGATGTCATCGATGAAAACTCCCACGAACTTTTCCAAGAACTCATGGAACACAAAATTCTTCAGTCCCCTCAATATAGCTGGAGAATTCTTCACGCCAAATAGCATTACAATGAACTCATAATTCCTATGACGACAATAAAAGGCAGTCTTTAGGATATCCTCATCCTTTACACACATCTGATGATATCCCGACCACAAGTCAATCTTTGAGAACCAACATTCACCCTTTAGTTGATCGAATAAGTCATAAATCCGTGGAAGAGGATATCAATTCTTTATTGTCACTTTGTTTAAGCGATGATAATCAACACCGAACCACAAAATGCCATCGGCCTTTTTCAAAAACAAAACTAGTGCACCCCATGGTGACACACTTGGTCAAAAAAAACTGCACTGTAACAGACCATCAATCTTTATATGTATCTCTCGTAACTCAGAAGGGGTCAACCTATATGGAGGAAAGATATAGTAGACTCTCCTGGCTATAGATCGATCCCAAACTCGATCTATCATTGAGGGGGTAATGCTACAACCTCTTCTGGAAAGACATCATGGTACTCCTCTACGACCCTAGTAAACACCAACTACAGAACCTCTGAAGAACTCAGCATCATCTCATCCATCATGGATGATAAGGATGGAATGCGTCTATGACCCATTTTAGGGTCTCTCTCCCCAAAAAACACCACTTTCTCTCCATCCACACAAATGAAAACGACCTTCTTCCTGAAGCAATCCAAGATATCCTGCACCGAATACAAACAATCCATGTTGAGGATGACAACATATGGTTGTATTTGTAAATATAGGAAATCTCCCAAAGAGTGTTGTTTCCCCAACACTAGTTTACAGTCTCTACATACTTCATCTAGTCCGCTTGACCACCAACTGGCGTAGTCAATGCCAAGGGAACTAGAAGCCTCTCTACCTCAATTCCAAAAGCATGGACAAGGGTAGGTGATATAAAGGAGTGTTTCACTCCTGAATTAAACAAGGCATACACCATGGTAGAAAATAATCAAAGGGTACCTCGAACAACGCTGGGCTCGACTGAAGCTAGCAACTCTAGAGCATGAAGCTGACCACAAACTCCTCCACGGCCTCTTTGACCCTGATGAAGACCACCACCAAGGCCGTGTTATGCTCTCTAAGGACGGGGAGCATCATGGGGCTATCCTCATCTACCCTCTGCTGATCTAAAGCTGGGGAAAATGGCTGCTGCTACCACGGCTGGAACACCCTCAATGGAGGAACCAGGTGCGTAGCGCCAGGTGATCTATGACCGCTCTGAAAGGTTGGGCACTCCCACTTCTTATGGCCATGACCACTACAAGAAAAATAATAACCTCATCCCTTGGTATAGGCCTAAGAGTTACTACCTCAGGAGAAATGATATGTGAAGAGATGGGACATATCCGAGCTGATCGGAAACTCTTCTGCCCTGAAAATCGGGAAACCCGGACCGTAGATCTGCTTCGTGAGGAATCATGCCTATTCCCCTCTCATGATGATCTGGTTTGGTTCAAAGTCCTCTCGACAACCTCTTCCCTCTCCAGTACCTCAAGATATGTTTTCAACATAAATGGGGTTACATGGTGCTGGATCTCTGGACGTAAAGCCTCCTCGAAATGTCTCGCCCTAGCCTCCTAATCTGACCATAGGTCCGAAGCATATCGTAAATGGTTCCAGAAACAAATTCCAAACTCGCGAACACTGGAGCTCCCCTGTCAAAGGATAAGAAGATCTTGTTGATGGGATGCCTGTGCAGTCATTGAAAGAAACTCGACTCTAAACCTGTCTCATAACTCCTCCCATGAGATCGTTGACTCTTCACGATCCCCGAGGAACACGAACCACTAATGCCTTACTACTCCACGTAGCATCGTCACAACCAAGGTCACCTAGTGCTCCTTCCAAGCACGAATCGAATTGAAGCCGATCTCGACCTCCTCTAACCAGTCTTCTGTGACTGCATCTGAAACGGAGCCTTCGTACTTCTATAGACTCCTGCACTGAAACTCTCAGATTGCTTCCGCTAAGTGTTATTGTCATCAACCTCTGCCCTACGGTGATCTGCTAGAACAGCCTGTTGGAAATTTTCTATACAAACCTGACGAATATGTCGACCGGGATATGTACCTGTAAAATAACAACGGTTAGAGTTCTTAATCCCGGAATATTGAAGAATCAACATTATTTAATTAATTGTTTTTATTTATTCATTTTCGGTTAGCCTATCCCATGTTCTACCCATTCAAACATAGGCACAAAGAAGAATGATGCATGGTCCTTCCCTAGGTCTCTACCCTAAAACAAGTATCACCATGTTTAGTAGCCATTATAAACATAAAGGTCTTTATGTCAGATCATTGGGGGCCCTAAACACCTATGTCTCAGCCGGTCTCCAATGTTTACCTCACTTGCTAAACATGAATGACACTGTTTCCTTACCAGCCCATGCATCCTCACATGTTCCTAACTCCAAACACCATCATATCCCTCAACCAGACGTTTAATACCACTCTGTCACGACCCCATCCCAACAAACAGTACCCCTCATAGTCCAAAGATGTGAGATGGGATATAATGACCCTCGGGTCCCACCTCTAGTAGGCCTCAGGTTGTTGACTAGCACCGAGGGTATAGTAACACACAAAATGGGAGGCATTACCCTCTAAGAGAACACATGACGAAGAGTGAGATAAGATAGACACCAACCAACTCCAACTTAGAATTGAAATATAAAAGAAACCCAAGTTCACATATGCAATGCCATGAAAAAGAACTACAACTAAAAGGGGAAAAACTGCAAGCACCCAAAAATAAATAAAAACAGCAGCAACCACAAGCCTGAACTGCCCTTGAAACCCCAAGTGAGTAGAAACCAGCTTGAAATCCATCCTACTTCATGTGACCTAAAAAATAGTTTATATACAAATAGGGTGACTATAATAGTATACTCAGTATGATCATCCCCGAAGCCTCTCATGCAAATGTAATGAAAGCATGCTAAATCACAATGAACAACAAGTGAAACTAACTCATCACTTAAACATGTATAATAATTTCCAAACCTCACCATGGCTACACTCACCAAGTAACGCGTACAATAATATATCATATAAGAAAGAATATCAAGGGTATCCTACTACAACTTCCCCACTGGTATTCCACTTTGCCCCAACATCGCACGTCTTGAGCATCTCTCTCCAAAAAATTCTTGCCCGCAGACAGCTGGGCGAAGCACCACAATATGCACCTCGTGCAACAAAACCACCACCTCCACACACCATTGTAACCAGGTAGTTTTTGGGAGCCACCACATCTCGCATAACATGTATCATACGTCATGTATTATACATCAAGCCATCACAGCCCATACACCGAGTAAGGATCCTTATGCCAACACAACCTATACACGTTACACCTATTGTAGTCTATATAAAACTATATCCATAATGTATGATTGTGAATAACCACAATCCATTACATCCCTTTGCACACATATATGGGGAAAACTAACAAATGTGCCATCTAGCACAAGTAACTACCAAGAGAATAGAGTGGGGCCAAATGGGGCAGTCAGTCATCCATCCTCCCACCAGAATGTTGGTGAAAACAACACCCCAGGGAATATAATCCCCTTAGTGTTAGTTTCCCTTACAGACTGGGTGGAGTAGCGTATAGAAACACAAATAGTACAAGATATCCTATAACTCACGACCACACTATGGGAATAACCTAGTTATATACACACTACAGCTAACATCTCTCAGACTCCAGGATGCTACTTCAATGACTAGGTATCCTATAAGCACACAACCATTTAATAAACGTTATTATATTAATTAATTCCCTTTTTATCAGTTCCACAATACATTAATTAACTATTTAAACATTAAATAACCAGGGAAAATTCCTCATTAAATTTCATTAGCATTACACCCAAATTCAACTGTTCCATTAAAAAATTACAACCTCATCATTATGTTCCAGCATATCTATCCCCAAGGGTTAACCCCATTTATTCAATTATGAATTATAATAAAAATACTTTCCCACATTCCTAGGAAATCTTGAAATACTTTATAAGCTACTAAACACAAGGGGGATCAACACGGTGAGTAGATGTACTACACATCTAGTCTTTGACACTTATAGCAAGAGAATAAACTTGTCCTTCCTTGAGAAGCTAAGCACGGAAAGCATGTGGCATACCCCGCGTGTCTTCACCTCTTTCAGAAGAAGGGTATGTAAGACCAGCTTCCTTGAGCAGTGGAGAAAAGTTAATCATATAAACAACCAATCAAAAATCAGAAAGCATCCAACAATCACATCCATCCTATTCCATCATCCATGGTGTCCCCCCCGACACCGACAAGCTAAAACCGATGCATCTCGCCACTCTAGGCATTATCTACTGTAACAACCAAAAGCCTCCATACCCCCACATATCACAACAGCCATCTAGGATCTCATCACAGCACAAGCAGTAGTATAACAAACACCACATTAATTGGGATCTTGGCCCTTTAAAAATCAAGAGGGTAACTCAGAACCCCTTAAAGAATTATCAAACAATAAGTTCATTAATCCATCTTCGGTTAACTGATTTTTTATTCATAGGTTCCAAATTCAGGAAACCTAATCAACAAGCTATTACAAATAAATAAACATTCTTACTGAACGAATTTGATTAACATGAAATTAAAACAAGAAGAACCAGATTCATTTACATTCCTCTTTATCAATAGCCAACAATTTTCAATTACTTCCGTTTTATGTTATATACCAACTACAATCTAGAATGAACTGCTAATCAAATCAATCATAGATATCACACTATCTAGCAAAACAAGAGGCAATGAATAAGATCGATATCAATTTATTTATCTGGTTAAAATATTTATTATGTCAATTCCATTCCCATACAGTGGGATTAATCATTCTATCAATACAATTTCACATAAAATAAAAGAGGAAAAATGAATCCCCTACCTCAAACATTTCCTCACATTCTTTATCCACACAATGAGTCATGATCCTCCTCTCGCAACAACTGCATCCACCTAAGGATGACACGGTACGATATCACCAAACGAACCCCAATAAAACACCCATTAGAAGCATGTAGATTGCATGCTATAACATGGAAAGGATAAACAGGAGGAGATGATCCCCAAATGAACAACTATAAAGCATACCTTAAATCAAAGGTTGATCGATGCATCTTGGTTGCATCAAAACAGAGTGCAACCAATCTGAGGGGTAAAGTTTGATTGTGAAACTCCTATAGAAAGGATTGAAATTTTCTAGAACCTCATAGACAAGAACAAAGAGGAATAAAAAGGGAGGATGATATCTTATCCCTTTTGAAGATTTAAATGGGGTGACGGTTTAAGATACGTTTAATTTCCCTTTAAAATTGGATTGTATTAACCCACACGTTTTGACTGAGAAAAAACATCCTAGGCCTTGGGAATAAAAAATATTGGATTTATGGAGTTTTAATTTGACTTAAGAGACCTTAAAATCAAGAATTAAATGTATTCTACATCAATGGAAATGTAAAAGGGGAAAAACTGTTGGAAGCTAGAAACATTGTTCACCAACCATTACAGTACACCTACTGTTAATGTACACCTATCGATAGAACAGTTCATAAAACTAGAAAGACTGTTCACAGAATTGGAAACTTGGAAAATTGTGGATGATAAGTCACCTTGACCACCTGGAACACCTCCAACACCACATTTTCACAATTAAATGGACCGAAGAGGTCCGAGCCATTACAATATAATCCTTAATTCCAACATTAAAACCCTTATTTAATGACAGTAATGGAAAATGAATTATATTTTTATCGGTGGAGATAACAATACATATGTACAAATGAACGATTAATTCATTTCCCATTTAATGGAAGTAAAAATAGATTTATATTATGATATTAATATAATAAAATCTAAGTCTATTGATGATGCTTGATTTATTATTTCCTCATGGTATAAGAATATTTGAGATAATTGGAAGATGAAAAAAATAGAAATGCTTAATTAAAAACAATTCCTCTTCTTCTAAATATCTCCATTAATTTACATATTAACACCGGTAAGTATGGTTTTCTCTATTTAAAATTGGGTCTTGGATTAGGGAAGTGGTTATAGTAATGTATTTGGTCATATCTAGGCCATGTACAATATGTGTTTATGTGTGAAAAAATAGAAGATTTATTTCCATTTTATAGGTGATGGGAGAAGAAATCTGAAAATTCTAAAAAAATATTATATTAATATAAACTAATTTTCTAATCAAAATGACACTTAATTGGGTTATTTTGATGATATGATTATTTTGGGTCGAATAACCCTCATACGAAAAAAATTATATATTTTTTAAATTTTTTAGTACTTGTCTTTTTGTTTTAACCCTTATTAAGGTTGAGAATTTATTGACTGGAAAATAATCTATAAATCCTATTTATTTTAATGCTCACAAATACCCTTGTATTTTTCATAATGATATTACTTTAAGTGTATTTCATGAAATTATGTTTCATTTAAATATTTATTCTACAATTATATTGAAGAATTTAATTCACCTATAATATTTGTTAATGTGTTTAGTGTTGAGTCAATAAGGTTTTCCTTATGACTTTTCCCTTCCTTGTTTTGAAAATCACAAAAACTTTATACTTAAGAAAATCTATATTTTACTTCTATAAAGAAAATTTCCTTTCCAAAGGAATTTACCCCTACAATGTTTTCATTATTCATATCAATATTTTTCTTAAGTATAAAAATTGAATTCATATCTAAAACCTCAGAATCATATAATACTTAGATATGAAGCATTCTGTTTAAGGATCTGAATTATGGATATAAACTCTAATAATGTTATATTCCGAATTCTGGATATGAACTCTACTGAAGTTCCACTCCAAATTCTGGATATGAACTCTAATAAAGTTCCATTTAGAATTCTGGATATGAACTCCCATGAAGTACCACTCCAAATTCGGGATAAGAACTCTAATGAAGTTCCATTATGAATTTTGGATACGAACTCTAATAAAGTTCCATTCTGAATTCTAGATACAAACTCTCATAAAGTTATACTCCGAACTTCTACAAGTTCGACTCTGAACTCTGTAAGTTCAAATTCCTAATTCTAGTGAAACCAGACTCTGAATTTCCTTAGAAATTCAGACTCCATATTTCTGCATAATTCAGGTTCTGAATTCCTATAATACAGAATCTAAATATCCCATTATTATAAACATTGAATTCCATTTTCATTAGAGTCCGAACTTTTATTTGCATACATTCCAAAGATCAGTTTTACTTATGATTACACTTGTTTCATTCCAAAACAATGTAATTCTTTCATTTCTTGATTAACTATTGGATGAGTGACACATGTATAGGTCCCTCTGAAATTCAAGGAAAAATATAACCATTGGAGGAGGGATCCAACCATTTGAGCTTCACCTATAAATATGAGCTCATTTGGAAAGAAGAAGAAAAAACTTGACAACTGTGATTACATGCTCTTGAAGTGATTTCAAGAGAGAGAGAGGCTCTTATCAACTCTCAACCTTCGTGTAGAATGTTTAAACAACTTGCTCAAACTTTTCCTTTTATAGACTTGCTTCGTGCGACTCCAATTGTTGCTGATTACAATCAAAGGCTTCCGGGGATAGGAAGACAGAGGTTCCAACACCTTTATGTAGAGGGCTTCCTTGCTGAGGAAGACATAGGTTTTGACTACCTGATAATTGAGGGCTTGCGGGGATAGAAAGACAGACTCCGATCATCGTATCGAGGGTTTACCCTGGTGTGGGTAAGACAGAATTTCTTTAAAGTATAAATCAATAGACCTCTTATTCAAGGTTGTTGGATACCCATCTCTTTGGTTTAAAAGAGTTATTGTTTGTTACTTGTAGTTTTACTACATTGTTTTTCCGCTGCATTTTTCTTTGTTATGGAAAGTATAACTTTCTTATATATTCTTACTTGTACTCTGATTAAGTTATATTCTATATGAATTATGGTAGAATCTTAGCTGGTGTAAGCTTTTGTTAAGTTTCATTTCTGGAATCAATTTTCGGGAATCAAACAAGTCTTTAGAACTTAGTGGTGTTGTGAATTTTTGTTATCCAAAATTTTTTAAGGGGATTTTTTAAAAATATACAATTAACCCCCCCTATTGTATTTGTATATCATTGTACCTATTCGATCCTACGTTTGGTATTAAAGAGTATATCATACTCAGAGTCATACCATACTAAAAATAGGTATTAGATGACTTGGTTCAATCTGAATCAACTCATGATTAGATTCAAAAGTTTTTTTTTAAATGCTTGGAATTGAACTTTTAGATTCATATTTTTGGATTCATACTTTTCGGAATCTATTTTTTGAAATCATAGTTCAGATTCATCTTTTTCTTAGAGATACAATTTTTCTTGCTTAGAATATTTTCTCTTGTTTATAGACTTATACGTATAATAAGTTTGTGTGCCAATGTTTTTATTAAGGATGGTAGGTTTAAATGTTGGTTCTATCGACAACCTAAATCCTACTAGACCACCTATATTTTTTGGTAATGATTATGAATATTGGAGAAATCGTATGAAGACTTTCATTATAAATACTTGGGTAGATAATTTTTTCATGATTACCGGAGGATACAAAATTCGTGACAAGGAAGTAAATGCTTTCACTAATCAAGAAAAACACGAATACCAACTCAACTATAAGGTACGCAATACTTTACTATGTTCAATGACTAGGAATATATATTACCAAATTTCTTCTTGTGAAACAGCTAACTATATATGGAAGAAACTTGAAGTAACACATTTTGGTACATCTAAAGTGATTGATACTAGAAGATCCATGCTTAGAGCTGAGTATCATGGTTTTAATTTTCCTTTTGGAGAACCAATTTGTAAGGTGAAACAATGATTCATGTCTACTGTGAATAACATACAATCTATGGGAGATAAAGGTCTAGATGATGACGCTCTTGTTGACAAGATCACAGATATTATACTGAATGAGTGGGAATCAAATGAACTTCTATCATTGAAAATAGAAAGGTTACTCAAATTTCTCTTGATGAACTATTTGGAACTCTTCTTCAACATGAGATTAGAATGAAGAGATATGCTTACAACATAAAGAATAAGAATGGGAACGGTAGTGTTGGTTTTTCTACAACTTCACATCACATGAAAGCTAATACTCCTGAAAGAGTTACTAGATCAAAATCTATGAGGATTAGTATTCAATCTAAATCTAGTGAGAGTGAAGTCTCAAAAAATGAGTTCGCTAATTTTTCTCTAAGGTTGAAAAAGATAGCTGGTCAAATAAATTTCCAAACCAAGTATAAGAAGAAGGAAAGGAAATATAAGAGAGATTAAGATGTCACATGACATGAATGTAGGAGAGATGGACACATAAAGCCTTATTTTCCTATTCTCAAGAAGAAGGAATGAAAAGAGAGGAATTCCAAAAGGAACAAAATGAAGTATTACAAGTCCAAAGCTAAGTAATTTGTGAATGCTAATGACACCGGGAGTGCCAGTGGTGGTGACTCTTCAGAAAGTGAGTCTTCGTAATAGGATTCATCATCCTAGAATAATATGGGATTCATTTCTGCTACTTCTTTCTTGAAGACATGCCTTATGGCGAAGGTACTCTCTGCCAAGGCTTTAAAAAATTTATCTCTTGATAATAACTACTATTCTGAAAATAATACTTCTAATTAAGATACTTCATCTTCAAAAAATGAAGAACCTTCATAAGAAGAAGTGTCTAGATTTTCCAAGTTACTTGAAGCATGAAATTGTAAAATTTCTAAGAAATTAGACAAGGAAAATACTAGGGAATAAATTCTTACAAAAGAGATTTCAGATCTTTCTACAGATCTTAGACATAAAGAATAGATTTTAGAAAAACATTCTAAAGACCTTGAGATTGAAATTTATATTATGGAACAACATTATAATGATCTTAAGAATTCCATTTTAGAAATGAAAACTTTTTAGGAAAAATCTAACTCTAAGGAAATGATTCTTGAAGATAAGAATTTAGTCATCAGACTGAAATTTGAAATATTTTCTCTTATGACGCTCCTTGAAAACTTTACCTCTAGGAAGAAAAATTTTAACAAGATGTATTCTAAAATTAATCCTCAAGGAAACACTACTAGAGTAGGTTATACTCACCAAATAACGATTTTAAAAAACAACTATTTTGTTCCTTTTAAAGACCCTTTTTGAACTAAGTGTCAAAGTGGTGGGCATTGGAAGAAATATTTCACCTTGAATAGAGTTCAATCTCTTGGGTTTCATAAATCATATTTTTCTAAACAAATGTCGATACAAAAAATTTCTTTGTCTAACAATTCCATATCCAAGCAAGTATGGATTCTGAAAACCTAATTTTTTTTTCTTATTTTCTTTATAATAGGGAAAGTACCAACAGCACTACTTCATTCATGGATAGTGGATGTTCCTAGTATATGACTGGTAACAAAAACTATTTTGAAAAGGTTATCATGACAGAAATAGGAAAAGTAACTTTCAGAGTTAATGCTTAGGGAGAAATTATTGGTATAGGTAACACCGTTCTTCTTGAAAAAACGTTAATTTCAAAAGTTTTATTTTTTAAGGGTCTTAAGTATAACCTCATTAGCATAAGTCAATTATCTGACGAAGGTTACCTTGTGAATTTAAAGAATGATAGATTCTTAGTACACAATTCCAAGGAAGAATTTATTCTTTATGCCAATAGGAAAGAGAATGTTTACACACTAAACATAGAAGACCTTAGGAGCCAAGACTTACCTTGACATAGTGCAATGGAAGATTATTCTTAGTTGTGGAATAGAAGGTTAAGACACTATAACCTTAGGAACTTATGTAAACATTCTAATAAAGGTTTAGTTAAGGATCTACAGGAGCTTAGATTAGATTCTTCAAATGTTTGTGACCCATGTCAATATGGAAAGGAACATAAATGATGTTTTAAATAAATCGGTGAAGTATCTACAACTGATGCACTACAGTTGGTGCAAATGGATCTTTTTGGTCCAACACAAACTGGAAGCATTGGCAGAAAGTATTATGTATTTGTCTTAGTTGATGATTACACTAGATTTACATGGGACTATTTTCTAGCAAAAATGTTGGAATATTTTTCTTATTTCAAATGTTTTAGATCCCAAGTTAAAAATGAGAAAAACCATCCATTGAAAACTATTCATTGTGATCATGGAGGAGAATTTCAAAAATTTTGATTTTGAAATGTTTTGTAATAGAAAAGGTATTACTCACATCTTTTCAACACCTTGAGCACCTCAACAAAATGGTGTTGTTGAAAGATGAAATAGAATTATTCAAGAGATAACTAGAACCATGTTAAGTGAGTATTCTGTAGCCAAACCTTTTTGGGATGATGCTGTAAGTACTGCTTGTTATACTATAAATTGAGTTTTAATTGGACCTTTTCTTAATAAAACACTTTATGATTTATGGAATAGTAGAAAACCTAGACTTTCTTACTTTAAGGGTTTTGGTTGCAAAGTATTCATTCTGAATAATAAATATAACTTACACAAATTCGCACCAAAATCTGATGAATGAATTTTCTTAGGCTACTCCACAACTTCTAAGGCTTGTAGAGTTTTCAACAAAGACACTTGTACTATTGAAGAAATAGTACATGACAAATTTGATGAAAATGATCAATTTGTTTTCAAACAACCTCAAACTACATCCTCAGATGTGATTTAAAAAACATATTATCAACGATCGATAGAAAATCCTTATGATAAGGAAAATGTTCAAGAAGATGCTTCTGAAACACTTACCCAAGAAGATTTCTTGCCCTATGTTGATGAACAGGTTCATCAAAACCTAGTTCCAACATTTCTTAAGAATCATCCTAGTGATAGAATCATTGGTGATGTTAGTCAACCTATAAAGACTATAAGTTCGTTAAGAAATGATGTAGAACATATCGCATTCCATTCCCAATTGGAACCAAAAGGCATTGATGAGGCTTTAGGTGACGATGGTTGGATTAAATCCATGTAAGATAAGCTAAATGAATTCGAATGGAATAATGTCTAGACCTTGGTTGAAAGACCTAAGGAAATTTCTGTAATAGGAGTAAAATGGGTTTTCAAAAATAAGTGCGATGAAAATGGAATCATCGTAAGATATAAATCTAGAATAGTTTCTAAAGTCTACAATCACCAAGAAGGAATAGACTATGAAGAAACATATTCTCCAGTAGCTAGAATTGAATCTATTTGTATTCTAATTTTCTTTGCAGCATTCTTCAATTTTAAACTTTTTCAAATGGATTTGAAATGTGCTTTCCTTAATGGTTATGATCAAGAGGACGTTTTTGTTAAACAACCTCATAGATTTGAAGATAAAAAACATCCTAATCATGTTTTTAGACTTACCAAAGCATTTTATGGCCTTAAACAATCCCCACGAGCTTGTTATGATAGAATTACAAGATTTTTTCTTCAAAATAACTATGTTAAGGGAACTGTAGATACAACCCTTTTTATAATGAAACATAAGAAAAATGTTTTGATTGTTTAAATTTATGTTGATTACATTATATTTTGTTCAACTCAGAAATCTTTAACTGACTCCATCGTGGATCTAATGAAATCTATGTTTGAAATGAGTATGATGGGTGAGTTAACAATTTTCCTTGGATTTTAAATTTCTCAAAAACCTGAAGGAATCTACGTATCCCAACATTAATATATTAAATATTTTCTTAAAAATTATGGGTATAACAACACTAAGAGTATATGTACTCTTATTGGTACCTCAAATAGACTTGATCCTGATGAAGCTGGGAAACTAGTAGATCAAACATATTTTAGAGGTATGATAGGAAGTTTACTTTACTTGACTGCTAGTCGACTAGACTTGATGTCTTTAGTATGATTATATGCAAGATATCAATCCAATCTTAAGGAATATCATTTAAATGCAGTGAAAATAATTTTTCACTACTTAAAGGGAACCATGGATCTCAGACTATTTTATACAAATGGAAATTATTTTATCTTAAAAATTTTTTAGATGCTGACTTTGGTGGATGTAGAATGTATAGAAAGAGTATATCTGGAACTTTTCATTTCATAGGAGATTCATTAGTTTCTTGGTCTTGAAAGAAGCAGCATTCTGTATCACTATCCACTACTGAAGCTGAATATTTAGAAGCTGGAAGTTTTTGTGATCAAGTATTGTGGATGAAACACACTCTCACAGACTATGGCTTGAGTTTTACTAAGACTCAAATTCTGTGTGACAACACAAGGTCCATTTCCCTTAGTAAAAGACCTGCAAATCACTCCCGTGCAAAGTACATAGATAATAGGCATCACTTTCTTAGGGGTCACACACTAAAATTATATATCATTCTTTAGTTTATCAGAACAAAAGATCAACTTGCTAACATTTTCAAAAAATCTTTAACCTCTGATAGATTTGAATACATTAAACAATAGTTAGGAATGATAATCGTAGGTAATCTTACTTGATTAACTCCTTGTTAAACCATTCTCCTTACAGTAATAAACTCCTTGTCATAGGAGGAGTACATTTCATAATGAGTTTTTCAAATATATTTGTAATGAGTTTTTAATAAAATTTCGTAATGTGTTTTTCAAAAAAATTCGTAATGAGTTTTTCAAAAAAAATCGTAATGAGTTTTTCAAAAACATTTGTACCAAGTTCTTTGAAATTTTTGTAATGATGTTTTCGTACTGGAATTTTCATAATGAAGTTTTCATACTAGAAATTTTCATAAGGATGTTTTCGTATTGGAAATCTTTCGTTATGAGAATTTCCATAATGGGAATTTTCATAATGAGAATTCTCGTAATATGAATTTTTGTACTCATACCTTTTTTACTAAAGTTTTGGTAATCAAAGAATTTGCAATAAACTTTTCGGCTTTATGTTTGTCAAAGTGAGTATTTCATATTATGTTTTTCGTAGTAAAATTTTCTTCAAGAAAATATCACCTATTACGAATAAACTTCCTATCCAATCCAAAAGGTATGATTCTTTTACTTTTGTTTTTGTAATCATATTTTTCATGTTGGTATTTTTTTAATGTTTTTCAGATTTGTTTCTTCTTAAATCCAAATGTTTTTATTAAAACCTCAAAATATCGGATTCAAGATTTTCTTTGTGAGCATGTTTTCAACCGTCAGATCAGATCAATGAGTTTTTCAACCATTAGACTGGTTTTGGAAGATGAAAGGTCACATCATCTGCCTATAAAATGGGGACCCCCAATGGTGTCCCACATCGATTTCAAAGCCCTCTCATGTCGAAGTCGTACCTCTATTCTTAAATCACGTTCTTAATCTTTCAGTGCTCATCCATTCCGAATGTCTGTAGAAGCCACTTCATAATAAATGCCTAATATCAAACCAATCTCAAGTTGGTTAGTCTACAGGGAAAGGTTGGTCCATCATATCTTTTTTACTAAGTATAATTCTCTTATTGCTAAGAATATCAAGCTAAATGGGTTGGAAGATTTATTCCAATCAAAGACAAAAGATCAGGATGTTGTTTATACAGATTTTCTTTTAGAGTTTTATGATTCTGTTTCCTTCAATGAAGAATATGGTAGAGAAAAAATATCCTTTAAGATCTATGGGAAGACTTACAATCTTTCTTACACCAAGGCTGCAAACATGGTGGGCTTGTCATACGATGGTGAAGCTTAATTTTGTTCACATAAGTTACTGGATGATCAAGGAAGTTTCAGCAAGGTGAAGGCAATGGAATGCCATGGACTCAAAGATGACAAAACAGAAAAGATTTCCCATCTCTCCACTAACAACCAGATTCTACAGTTGTGGGTTTAAGGGGTTTTCATTCCGAGAAGAGGTGATAAGTATAACTTAAAGAAAAGTGATATTTACAACTTGGATTTATTGGAAAATATAAGAAATATCAAATTGATGAGGCACATTCTTATTACAGTTCAAAACATAAAGAATGGGACTTTGAAATCTCAAATTATTATATATCCTGCTCTTCATTCTAAGTTTATTAGTCGATGTATTGACTCTTTTAAGGTTACTTGCACTTCCAAGGTTAGGAACTGTAAGGTGATGATGATTAGTGATGACACCTTGAAGATGATGAAAGTAGGTTTTCCGAAATAGTCATGTGAGTATTATGATCTTCCATAGGAGGAGGCAGAAGCAGTTCCAGAAAATTTAGAGACAGTTGAACCATCTAAGAAGGTAGGGAAGAAGAGGAAGCTGAAGGAAGTGGTGGCTATAGACAGGACCCCTAAATCTATGGAAACCCAATCATTACCTCCAAAGACAAAGATATATAAGTCATATCCAGATAAGGTGGTTACTAAATAGAGGGATGATAGGGAGAAAAGGAAAGAAGGGGAACCTCAGTTCGGATTGGACCCTGGTGAAGCTAAATCCTTAAGGGAGAAGACTGCTAAATATCTTGAGAAGGTAGAAAAAGAGAAGAAGATGAAGAAGAAGATGTATGAAGGTGAAGTTGATCAATCACTTTTGAGAGACATAGAAGTAGCTTATGAAAAGATTCCCGTTCTGGAAACTTTTGTTGTTCAAACATTGCTAGAGACCCCTGGAATGAACTACTTCACACTAGAAAATCCTATAGAGAAAGAAGTTGTCGAAAGAGTAGAAGAAGAAGAGGGAGTAGAGGAAGAAGAATAATTAGAAGAAGATAGTGGTGATCTAGATGGCATGATTAAACAAGTTGTGGAATATCAAGAGAAGGCAATCCCATCATAAAAACAACCACTCCAAACTTCTGAGGTCGTTTCCTCAAAGACTGTCACTCTGGGAAAGGGAGATGAAAAAGATCGTAAGAGAGATGAGACAAGGAAGAAGAGGAAGAGAATGAATTGTCTGAGGAAGAAATCTATGAAAAGCAGTTTCTTGAAGGAGCAGAGAAATAGAAACCTGATGAGGACAAGATAGTTCAACTATCTGAAGTGAGGAAGAATCTCCTGATGAGAAACCCATTCCAAAAGTTGATAAGGGTAAGCAAGTGCTTATGGACACCCCAACAAAAGATATCATAAGGAAGGAGGATTTTTGTGGCTCTCCAAGAATGATTTTGGGGTAATTTGAATAAGATCAATCCCCAAGCAAGGTGTCTAACTCGGAATCATTAGCATTCGGTCATGACTTTGTTGTTGAGTCTCTGAGAAAATTTGAGGATAAAATTCCGATCTTTCCCACCATAGACTCCAGATGCCAGACGATTCAAGATAATCTGAATTAGAAGTCAGAATCATTATCCATGGTAATGGATATGTGTGTGAATATTGAAGCAGATCATAGAAATTTAATCATCAATTATGATGTTCACAGAAAATCATGTAGCAAAATGACTATTTCGTCAAAGAAAATTGATGATGATATGACAGAGCTAGATCATTTTTTGAATGATGTAAAAGAAGATTTTGACACCAAGGATACCAAGATGAAGAATCTTCAGGATAAGCTGAGCCTTGAGCAAAATTCATATAATCAAAAAGTGAGGGATTTGAATGGGAAGCTTAACTCGGTTGCTCAAAACTGGAATGGGGAAAGAGATCTCCGAATTGAGATAGAAGAGATGCTTGTGAAGTAGGATGAAAATTTTAAGCCACAGTCTAAGGCTCCGAAGGATCATGATGAAAGGATTAAAGCCTTAGAAAAACAAGTTGAGGAGGACCATAAAGACATGAAGAAGTTTAAAATCCTGTTGAATAAATTAACCCCCAAGGAAAATGAAGAAAAATAGACCAATCCAATTTTCTATTGTCATATCCTTCCTTGTAAAATTCATTCTATTCTAATGAAATATCTGGCTGTTTGTATCTTTTCATATTATGTACAAATGTTTTCGGTACTTTATCTATTTTCCATTCACTCAATTCCTTTTCAAAATCAGAAAGGGGGAGAAGGAAAAAGAACCACTCAAAAGGGGGAGAAGGAAAAATCCAAAAGGCAAAAAAAATTTCTAAGTTAAGAACAATCCTTAAGTAAGAGGGGGTTTCTCATTATGATGTTTTTCATTCCCATGATAATGAAAACTCCATTTTGGAAATCCAGAATACAATATTTATAGTTCCTAATCCTAAGGGGGAGTTAGTTGTATTTATCATCAGCTATGAACAAAGGGAGATAAGTTTTAATTTCATAGTCTAATGAAATTTTTCTATGTCCTTATATTTTCATTTCCAAAGGTTGTTCGTGCTTTCCAAAAATTGGGAGATTGTTGAGTAAATAAGGTTTTCCTGATGACTTTTTCATTCCTTATTGTTTCGAAAATCACAAACACTTTATACTTAAGAAAATATATATTTTACTTCTATAAGGAAAATTCCATTCCCAAATGAATTTACCCCTACCATGTTTTCATTGTTCATATCAATATTTTTCTTAAGTATAAAAATCGGATTCATTTCTAAAACCTCAAAATCATATAATACTTAGATATGAAGAATCCTGTTTTAAGATCCGAATTCTGGATATGAACTCTAATAAAGTTCCATTTTGAATTCTACATACGAACTCTAATGAAGTTCCACTCCGAATTCTGGATACAAACTCTAATAATGTTCCATTCCAAATTCTTGATACGAACTCTCATGAAGTTCCACTCCGAAATTCTGTATACAAACTCTAATGAAGTTCCATTCCAAATTCTGGATACGAATTCTAATAAAGTTCATTTCTGAATTCTATATACAAACTCTCATAAATTTCAACTCTGAACTTCTACGAGTTCAACTCCGAACTCGGTAAGATCAGATTCCGAATTCTAGTGAAACCCGACTCTGAATTTTCTTACAAATTCAGACTCTGGATTTCTACAGAATTTAGGTTCCAAATTCCTACAAAACAAAATCCTAATATCTCTTTATTATAAACTACGAATTAAATTTTTATGAGACTCTGATCTTTTATTTTCATACATTCCAAACATCAGTTTTACTTATGATTAGACTTGTTTCATTACAAAATGATTTCGTTCTTTCAGTTATTGACTAAACGTTCGTTTAGTGAAACGTGTACAGGTCCCTCCAAAATTCAAGAAAAAATATGACAATTGGAGGAGGGAGCCGACCAATGGAGCTTCACCTATAAATAGGAGATCATTTTAAAAGAATATGAAAAACACTTGAAAACTGTGCTTACAAGTTGTTGAAGTGATTTCTAGAGAGAGAGGATCTTTTCAACTCTCAAGCTTCGTGCAGAAAGGGTGAACAGCTTGCTCAAACATTTCCATTTGCAAACTTTCTTCGAACGACTCCGATTGTTGCTGATTACAATCAAGGAATTCCATGGATATGAAGACAGAGGTTCCAACACCTTGATATTGGGGGATTCCTTGCTGAGGAAGATAGAGGTGTCGACTACATGATAGTTGAGGGCTTGCAGGTATAGGAAGACAGTCTTCGATCTTCATATCAGGGGCTTACCCTGGTGTGGGGAATAAAGACTTTCTTGAAATTATATATCAAGGGACCTCTTATCCAGGGTTGTTGGATACCCTTCTATTTAGGATAAAAGAGTTATTTTTTGTTACTTGTAGTTTTACTACGTTTTTTTCTGCTGCATTTAGTTTTGTTAAGGAATTTATAACTTTTTTATACTTCTTTACTTATACTCTGATTTAGTTAGATTATATATTCTTTAAGGAAGAATCTTAGCTAGTGTAAACTGTTGTTACGTTTCATTTCCAGAATCACTTTTATGGAATCAAGCAAGTCATTTGAACTTAGAGGTGTTGTGAATTTTGGTTATTCAAAATTTCCTAAGGGAATTTTTAAAAAATATACAATTAACCCCCCCCCCCCCCACCTCTTGTATTTGTATCTCATTGTACTTATTAGATCCTACGTTTGGTATTACGGAGTATATCAAACTCAGATTCATACCATCCTAACATTCAGAACATGTTTTAGTTTATTATGGAAACAATATTCATACCCCGTTTTGATAAAACTAATGTAACGAATGAACCCAACGCCTGAAAATAACTCATAAATAAGGAACCATTCATTTTATAAAAAAATGTATGTATAATCAAAATTACATTTATTAAAAACATTACATTATGATCCTTACAATAAAATATTGAATGATACATAGTTAAACACTATGATTGGCATTTTTACATTTTGTGATGGAAACTTGTATTTGATTATTCCTTGTTGAATAATTAAATTTGTGGTTTAATCTGAGATTTATAAAATGGTATTAATATATTGGTAGAAAAATTAAAGGATTGTTTTTAACTAATTAAAATCATGTTATGATCAATTAAAATATCCCTAATCAATGAATAAATTCATTATTATTCTTAAAGTATATTACGATTCCCACAGAATATTTTGAATTTGAATATCCACTGTATATTGGGGAATTTTCATGGATCTTTAATACTGTATCAATCAGTCCATGATATATACTCTATATTTGTATCTTTTGTATATATGAAAAAAAACGATACATACGACTATATAATTTAGAATATATTTTATATTTTTTTCCACAAAAAAGGATCTTCTCGTTATTAATAGAAGCGACTACACTTAAGAGATATAAATATTTCAACCTCATAGTGAAGTAAATTTACTACTAATACTGCTATTTTTTATTATTATCATAAAAAAAATACTACCTAGATCACTTTAGAATTATTATTTGTTGAATAATTTCATTTAGGAAGAATAAGATCCATCTACTATCAATTTTTGCTGCGAAAATTGGGATGATTAACTCGAACCATTAGAGTATCAATATATCATAATCTATTGTGGATTCTGTATCATATTTTAATACTAATATGTAGATTATTGGTTCTATAATATAATTTTAAGTGTCTATTTAACCTTTATTATAAATGTTCTAAATTCATGTACTCAATTATGTTTTTGAAAGTCTAGTGATAAAATTAAATTTCATGTGAAATTACAATGCTTGAAGAGAGAGAATTGGTGAATTGGGCTAGGGGATATTTTTGCTAAGAACCACTATAAAATTGTTGTGTTTATTATTTTTTATTCCCTAAAAATCATCCATAAAAAATAGAAAATTTCTTATCAGCATAAATTGAAAATAGATATAAAAACCAGATTCTTCCATGATATTTGAAAAGAAACAATTTAACCCCATCTTATATTTTAATTGTATTATTCTGACCGAACAATTTTTATCAGAGGTGATCTCTGGTGATAATTCAATTGAAATCCCTAAATAATAAGGACTATACTAATCTTATGTTGATGTATGATCTTAAAGATTGAATATCTATAATACAAGCTCTATTCATTAATGGTGAGAACTATGGGTGACAGAAATCGTGATTGATTATCTATCTAAGGAATCTTGGATTCAAATGTTATTAAATTATCATTATTCTTTATGTGATTTCTAAAAAATCATAAAATTTGACTATTGATATAGAAGATGAATATGACATCAATTCAAAAACAATTAATTTTATTTTTTGTGGACTTGATCCTTTTGAGTTTAATCATGTATCGCAATGCCATAATACATATGAGATGTGGTTGACTATTTTATTATATTATGAATTAATTGATAACATCGAAAAGGAAATATATGCTACTAATGATATAATATTTGACCCCATTAGAATTTTTTGTCATGAAATCATCAAATAGATGAACTGATGGTTATTAGTTATTGTAGAAAACATTACTGCCTTGGGAGACCCCATAAATCAATCTGATCAAGCACTAAAGTACTCAGAGTAATACACTCTAAAGGGAATCTCATATTTGTTATTATTTGTCAATCATCACCTTTCATGAATTTAAAAAAGAAATAATTAAAATGAATACTGATGAGGAATGAAGAATAAATTAAATATGATGTAGAAAATAATTAGATTATTATAAAATGTGAAAATAATGCCCACAAAGTGACATCATAAAAGAATAACCAAAAAGAAAAATAAAAACTCAGAAAAGAAAAAAATTTAGAGTCCCCATGTTCTGAAATGGAACTCACTCAGTAAAACCCAAATTCATTACAAATACTATATATTGAAAATATTCTAAAAATCCAAAAAATGTCAAAATATAAACCGATGAAGTTCTTTGCTAAGAATTCACGAAAATAGGGCAAAACTAATATGATAATCATCAATTGGAAGTTGAAAAAAAGGCTAGAATTAAAATATAAGAAGAATGAGGATTATATTTATATAGTAAAGAGAGACATGTATGCTATGTGGAGTGTATATAAAGACTTCAGTGAGTCCTCATAATCTGATTCATAGAAGGATAAATAAAATATTCAGGACAATATTTAATTTATGTCTAAGGAAAATGAAGATGTCCAAAATTATTATTCTTTAACCTCTAACTCTCATAGCTTCTCAAATCATAAATTTAATTCTTCATTTTAAATTATATAGGTGAGATATTTTTTTAGAAGAATAAATCAATGAAAATATTCACAATGATATTTTAGGTGAAATAGGTACTATGCTAAAACAATATGAATAACTACTTGAAATATTCAATTCATATAGAAAAAAACTATTTTGATCATGATAAAGGGATAAAAAAATTACATGGTGTGGTAAAATATTATAGGTGTACTATAGTTAATTTTACTAATAGGGATAAATTTATTAATAATACTCTTGGAATGAATATTATTAAAAGAAAAATATTTTGAATAGGAAGCAAGGGTAAAAATAATAAATTATATAAAAAATATTTAGTGCCAAAATTGAAAAATACAATGTGTTACTTTTGTGGAATAGAAGGTCATTACACAATTAAATGTTACATTATAAATTCTCAAATAAGTGGTATTAAAATTATTTTTTCCAAAAATATATCTAAATCAAGTAGTTTTAATTATGGAAGGATAATGTTGATCTGGGTTCCCATATCATTACTCACTTACACTTCTAACACCATGAATATCTGTATACCAAAACAAAGAAATGATCAATTGCTTTTGTAGGAAAAAAGACACATGAAAAAGAAATATATCATATGTAAAATGGATTTTTTATACACATGAGTGCAGGATCATCAAATATCCATGAATTGACTAAAATTAATTGAGGATATATCCCAATTCATGGAAATAAAAAATAAAATATCATTTGAGTATGAACTATTAGAGATCTAGGGCTTTCCTGGTCATCAAAATTATGTATGTGAAAGGGCTATAGAATAACCTAATCAGTATCAATAAAATATACAATGATTGTTTTTGTGTCGATTTTTTAACATTTTATTATCTATGAGCAATGATAAATTCATTTACTTTAGATCACCATGATCTGAAAATGTCTATACTTTGGAATTAAATTCATTATGTAAGATCAAAGTAGATTGTTTGACAACTAAAACAAAAGAGTCATTGTTTTGGCATATGATACATTTTCAATGTAATATATTTCTTTTACATAAATTATCTATGAAATAAATATTTTCTTAATTTCTATGTATGAATGTTCCCAATGATATATTCTTTAATTCTTTCCAAATTCGCAAACATCACAAATATTTTTTCAAATCAACTAACAAAATTTCTATATCTAAACCTTCAGAACCTATCCACATGGATTTTTTTGGACCATCATGGGTAGTATGCTTTCATAATAAATTTTAAATTTTAATTTTTTCTTTTATTATTGTTTTCAATTTAATGGGTATATTTTGTAAAACTCGAAAGTTATGTTTTCCCTATTTTTGAAAGGTATTGAAAATTATTCGAAATTAAAATTATTTTAATATATTTTCATTAAGAAGTGATCATGGGAGAGAATTTTTGAATCATGAATTTAATTCTTTCTTATCAAATTTGGGTATTAAACATACATTTTCTACACCAATAATACATCATGATATATAATTTTAGAAAGAAGAAATAGATCTATTCAATATATGGAAAGGATGGTGCTGACTAAATATAGTCTACAAACCTATTTTGGGTCAGAAGCTGTAAACATAATCTATAATACCATAATTAGAGTTTTAATAAGCCCAATTTTTTAATGGAATCCCAATTAACATTGAATTAATAGAAAACCTGATGTAATTTAATTTAATGTCTTCAGATGGATGGTATATATCTTGAATACTAATGTCAACCTTATTATGTCTGATCCAAAATCTGATGAAAGAATATTTTAAAGATATTCTACTACTTATAAATCTTATAGAGGGTTGAAAAAATTATGGATTGTCTAAGAATATGTTCATGTGAGGGTTGATGAAACAGATCATTTCATAAAAAAGTAAGGTCAAATAGATAAACGTACTCACTCATTTGAAATCATGATACTTAAAACCCATAAATCTGATTATGAAAATGATATTAATAAAATTCAGTCCAGTTTAGAATAACATGAGACTATAGTACCTAAATTTTCCTTAATTACACAGTCTAAAGCCTTAATGAATCATCCTATAGAAACTATCATAAAAGACCAATACACAATAATTAAAACTTGATGAAATATTGGAATCCTATCTGAATTATCTACCTTTCAATATCAGTTACTAACTATGTCTATTGAAGAAGCCTTATAAGATGTGAGTTTGGTTTTAGAAATATAATAAGAACAAAACTAATTCAAATGAAATGAATTTTGGGATTTAGTACCAATACCATTAGATTACAAATTAATCGAAACTAAGTGGATCTTTGGAATTAAATAGGATGATATAGGCATCAGAACAAGAAACAAAGAATTATTTGTAGCTAAAGGATATAATATGAATGATGGTATTGATTATGATGAATCATTTTCCCCTTTATCAAGTTTAGAATCCAATAGAATCCTTTTTTAAAATGTTTCCCTTATGAATTTAAAGTTATATCAGATGGATGTTAAATATGACTTTTTAAATTTATATTTAACAGAGGAAGTTTATGTTGAACAACCTCATGGTTTTGAAAACCTTCATAAACCAATTCTATTATTAAACATGTTATATTTCTCTATGGTCTTAAATAAAAACCTAGAACATTGTTTGAAATATGATGATACATTAAATGAAAAAATAGATTTACAGATGTATTGGTATATCCAGCACATTTTTAGAAATGACATTGTTCAAATGTTTTATTATTACCAATTTATATTTATGATGTAATTTTCAGTTCAACAAATAAAATGTTTTGTAATGATATTTCAAATTTAATGAAAAAAAAGATTTTCAAATATGTATAATGGGAGAATTTAAATTATTTTTCAGATCTAATATTTTTCAAAAATATTATGGAGATGTTTTAAATAAATTTAAATATAATAATAATTTATTGAATATGTTTTAACTTGAGATAGTAAGAATTATAAATCCCTTATGTTCTCCAATATAAAAATTTGATTTGGGTGAAGATGAAAATATAGTTGAAATCAAGTAATATATATCATTGATTGTTAGTTTATTATATTTTACTTTTTGTAGAGTAGAAATTCTGTTTTCAATGTTTTTATGTGCTATATTTTAGTCTATTATGAAAAAATACAATTTTACCAAAATTTTTAATAATTTTTAGATATTTAAAAGGAACTATTTGTAAATCTCTCCATCAACAAAAAACATCTAATTTTAATTTATTTTTAAATTTAGAAGCTAACATTAGAGTATATAGATGAAATTAAAAACAAAAATTTTAGGAACATGTCCATTTTTAATAAAATATTTAGTATTTTTTCCCAACATGAAACAACGCTCAGTTTCCCTATCAACAGCCGAAAAAAATATATTTTTGATTTCAATTTTTGTGCCAAATAATTGTGGACAAAAAACACACAACACGATTGTAGATTCTTTTTAATAGTATACCTATTTAATGTGATAATACAAGTGTTGTTAACATTTCAAAAAATCATATATTTCATTCTAGAACTATGAATATTGAAATCATGCATTATTTTCTAAGTGACCATGTTCATAAAAAAATATCTTTAGAATTACTTAATACTGAATATCAATTAGTTGATATTGTCACTAATCCACTTATCAATACATGTTTTCGCTTTATTAAGGGGGTTTTAGTTTTAGTTATTTTGTAAATAAATGTTTACTAGTTTATTTACATTAATGAATTTAATTTTCTTAGCCCATTCCAATTTATTTCATTTCAATTTATTTATCTTTTTTAGTTAAATTTTAAAACTAATTAATTTTAATATGTTATTTTCACGATTAACCTACCTAAATATATTTTTATTCATTTTTATTTTATAACCATATAATTTTTTAAAAAAAAATGAATTACTTATGTAATCGGCATGAGAAACCGTATTCTATCCTCCATCCATTAAAAAACCCTTAATCTAACCATACATTTTCATTTTTGAAACATTTCACCTCATAGATCCCTCTTTATTCTCCTAAACCCTAGAATCTGAAACCCTTCAACCTTAATATTCTCCTAAATTATGAACACCAAGTGAACCGATGAAGGTAAACCATGTGAATTGAATAAATATTGTTTTCCCTTGAGAAAAATTCTTTAATAAAAAGTCATAGACATTGAATTACTATATTTGACAAACCTTATGCTCAAACAAGCCCTTCCATTTCAATATTTGGAGTTTCTGATCAATGATGAAAACAGAAATTGTATTTATGCGATATAACTAAATTAAATTTATATTGGTGAAATGCTTATTTTTTGTGTATCAATTTACAAAATATCATCTTGAATACATGATAATAAATTTTCAATTTCAGCAGTTGCAATTTCGTAGACTTTAAGATATTATCAGGAATGAGTATTCCAATTTGATTTTAAATCAATTGGAAATCAATATAACATGTTAGAGGACATCATGTTTTTTCGGTTTGGTTCAAAAAATATAAGAAAATTGATTATAATGGATCTTGAGGCAGAACAATTTTTTTTAGTAACGTCCATTAAATCTTTCATTGCTAGAAGGATTGCTGAGATGGGGAAAATTAATTATCTAGACACCTATATATTGATTCTATTTCTCCAAGACAAAAATTTGAATTTTCATAGATATTTTCTGAGATATCAGTGTTATCATTACCATTTAGAGGAAATAATGTCATTCTATCCTTGTGGAAGGATCATATCTCTTATTCCATTTATGAATTTTTTAAATTTTTTATTATTTATTTAAATTTCATCACAAAAATTTATTGAATGTTATGACCTCATAGAAATTTAGTTTTTATAGATTATAAAAAAAGTTTAGTTGATTCTTTTTAGAGTGTATGACCTACATAAAATAGGTTATTTTTCATTGGGGGTGAAAAGTAAATAATTGAATTAAAAATAAAGAGAATTTATACAATATGTTGTTTCACAACCTAACTATAGAATTCACTGATATGATGATAGAAAACATACTAATGATGTTTTAGAAGAATTTAAGTTCGAGGAACATGTTTTAAAACAAAGAAACAGAGACAAACCCCATCCTGATGATCCGCTATTAGGATTGGATAGGAAACTCTTTAAATTAATTTTGAGTCACCAAAAAATGATGAGGATCAAAAAGATGAAATTCAGACTCAAGATCAATAGGTTTTTACATAACTATATCACCATGAAGAAGCTGCTCAAGAAGAATAACATCTTTGGAAGTTAGTCAATGAGACCACTGTGATTATTGAAATCCTAGATGCTTGAACCTTTGGTCATTCCATAGAAATAACTACATCTATTTCTAGGGAAATTATAGAGGTCTTTGATGGTTTCTCCTATTATTTTAATAAATATGTGGATAAGTCTTATACTAATCCCATATCGGTTGTGGAAGTTTCTTCTCAGTCAATGAATCCAAATGACGAGACATCTTACTATCTATGAAATAATATTTAAGAACTAGCTAAAATTTTTATAAAGGTCTAGGATGTTAATTAATTCCCCCAATAATAATAGTAATTTCAAGAAAATATTTTGATTAGTTAAGAAATTAATCTCTATCAAAGTTGGAAATATGGACTATTCGGACTCATCTTCAAGATATCTGAGATTATTTGGTGTCAAAAATTTATTTTAATATGTTAAAAAGAGAGATGTTGTTTCTGATGTGGATGTTCAAATCAAAATATTTTTCTAAAATAAGTTTTTCCATTGTGAATATTTTTTTGCGAATTCAGTTGGAATCTACAAGGGGAGTGTGAATAATAATAGAACATCTACTTCTTCCCCTCCAACTTCACCGGATATGATCAAATGGTTTCAAGATATCACAACTATAATTGATAGTTTAAATAAAAGGATTGAGAATCATTAATGTAATATTGATTGTTTATTAGTTCTGTTAAATATTCAGATATATATTTTTGAGAAATTCACTTCCATGGAACCCGCCATCGGACTGTTTTTCAACCAGTTCAATGAAAATTTTTCTATGTTTATGCAGACATATGAGATTTGGCATGCCTTTTATGAAATCCAATTTAATTAAAAATATAAACATCAGTAATGATTCGAGAATTGGGATAAGGAAGTTTGAATAAAATCATTCAGAATGATTACAAGTTCAGTTTGAAAAATTGAATGATTTTTTACGAGGATCAGGATTCTATAAAATATACACAAAAACAATACCTTGACCAAACACTTTCACCTTCAACCAGACCTTCTATCAAACCATATTCCTAAGATAAATCCTCTAATATATTTTTATTGTTTTTATAAAAAATCATTTTTGTCATGTCATTAAATATTTTCATATAATTTAATCTCTAATACCAGAACCCATATCTTATTTAGACAAACAATAGAATATAAACATTAATTTATTATTCTGTGTAAAATTAAAATTTTTATAATACTTTTTCTTCTAATCCCTTTTTTATATCTCAAAAATGGGAAGAAAATTGTGTAAAACAACATTTTAGTCAACATTTCATTAAAATGAATTTTTAATTAAGATAGTACTATGAAACCAAAATAATAAATTTTTATTTTATCTAAATGAATTTACATCATCTTATATTTTCTCTTACATATTTTATGGGTTTTGTGATCAAAACAAATAGAGAGATTGTTTTTTAGTTACTTTATCAACAACATTATTTAAATCCAATTGATTTTGATTCTCATAAATAACATTTTCTATACTAATTATATTACTTTATGTGTATTTCATGAATACAAAATTCATTTCAATAATTATTCAAGGATTATATTCAACCTTTTAATTCACAAGGAATAGTCATTAAAATATTCAGAAGATCTTTTAGAGTATTTTGGAAACATTTTTCAATCCCTATGTTGAAAAATGTAACTTATGTAATTAACCATGCACATGAAAATAGTGCATAAAGAATAAACCCTAAATTTAATAGATGAACATATGGATCATCAACGCAAAATTTATGATCATCCTTGTGATGTCAAGCTTATGTTTGATGAATGAACGCAATATAGTTGAACCCTAAAATTTGTATTTGGGAATTCTGTGAAGGGACCCTACTTTTAACTATTGAACATCATATAATTAAATTCATGCTTTTATCTGATATTTCTGCAATGGTCTTGAAGAATTTCATGAAAATTAATAGATTGTTTTCTAATAATTCATTGTTGTTTATGATTGATTCAAATAACTATATTCAATAGGAAAAATCAATCCTAATATTAAATGATGTTATGAATACCTATGATTATTATAAATTTTAATAAAATGGATATATCAGGAAATTTTATCGTATTTGAAATATGTTGTCTAGTAGTCTATGCTATATATTCTAAATGTCAATATTTCCAACATACAGTGATACAATATTCCTAAATTCGACTGTATACTTCTGAATAATGCTTAAAAATTTTCCAAAACAATTGATTGAATATGTTATTTTCATAAAAGGCTACACTTTTGAGATATACATATTTCAAACTCTTACTATTTTAATATTACTACTACAAAAACTACTAAATTTGTTGATGTTATTATTACAGTTAATTTTACATATGGGTCAATTTATAACTATCCTTTCATGAGGAATTTCATTTATAAAGGCTAATATCCATATAATATTAATTATTGTTTATAAAATTGTGATGATCAACCCAAAGCCTTACCAAATCAATATATTTTGATTTATTAGAGTATGAACTGCTTTTACTAAGTTGAGGTTTATGGATCAGCTTCTTGTATAAATATTTGGACAATAATTTCCCTCTAAAAGAACTAGAAGGATCTATTTAATATTGATTGTAATTGTTTCAAATTCTTATAAATTGTTCTATATTTCATGGGGTACTGATAAAAGTACCTTTATATTGAAATTCACCAAGCACGTAGAGAGAGAATTAGTGGAGTGGACAAGGGGATCATTATACACTGAACCACAATAAGTTTTCTTGTTAATTCTTTATGTTTATGCTTTACTTGTCATTCATATAAAAGAAATCACTCTTTATCTGCATAAAATTAAAATATATTTACATAATAGAAGTTACCAAGATTTTTAAAAAGACACAACTCACCCAAACTATTTTTTTATTATTCAGACCGAAAAATAAATTATTACCATGATATTATTTAATTTACATTATGAGGTTTATTATAATTTCTATACAATAAAAAACGACCACTAATTGAGTAATATATGATATTTTATGACTTATTCCAATCATTTGGCAATCATTTAATATTTTTATAAGTTTAATATCATTTAATAAAATAATTTTTATTTTAAAATATCAATATTATAAATTTTAAGAATATTAAATAGTTGACTTTTTAAAAATATCATAAAATCTATATAAATTATAAAAAAGACCATTATTACATCAATAACATAGAAACTTCTTCGATACAATGCTTTGACGAAATTTATTATGTAAAATAATATTTATTTTAATATTTTTAATATCATTTGTTTTATTCTTTCATTAATGAGTAAAGTACTCCTTCATCATTGTGTCACCATTTAATTTAATTATTTCATTATTAAAACTTATAAATCAATATATATGATGTATATAGTACTTTTTTATTTTTAATTACTATTAATTGTGTACCATATCAATTATATACTGAATATTAAATATATTTTACATGTTAAATACAAGGGTGAGACAAAAAATTTCTTCTCTTTGAATATAATATTATAAATTCATTATGCTCGTCATATTATCTATTAATGGTAATAAAACTTAACTAGGGATGATCTTCTCTATAACACATTCATCAAATTTAATTAGTACCAGTGTTAGGGAAATTTTATATTAGATATAATTTTATTTTTAACCTTTATTACTAGATTTACTCTTAACAATAGTCATAACAATTTTATTAATGACACAATTCAAAATGTCCAAAAATAAATGGGACCCATTTTCAAAATTTGAACCACCATATTGCAAATATATAATCCATTTTTCCAAATTCGAAACAAATATTTAGTAGAAATTAAATGAAAATTAATCCCACTGATGGAATGGGAAATCACATTTTTAAGTTAAATCGATCAAAAGTTCACCATGTTTGTTTATTCGATAACAATGTTCCATTTATTCCAATGACCATTGATAGATTTAATGATAAATATGATTTATTTATTCTTTTTGATAATTAAAATATTATTTAGCACTATAAATAAATTTTAGGAAGTATTTATTTAAAAAAAGAACTATATTGTGGACTTATAGTGATTTATGTTCTTTATTTTAATTATTAACCAATATTAAATAATCTGATATTAGAGTAATTAATTTTAGAAATGAGACTTACATAGTAATTGATGATTGTTTTTTTCAATTGTTAAAATTTATCTTGGTATATTTTGTTATCAATTCAATTTTCGGTTTCAATATTAGTTTAGATTAATATTAAAAATTTAATGATATTTATTTGTTAACTGTTCTATAATGGACTTTGGGAATCATTTTTTAGTTTTGCAGAATAATTTTTTTATCAATTACATAATAATGTATAAATTTTAGATAATTTTCTTATCTTATACCAAAAATTATGGGTTTGGTTAAATTTTTATGACATAAGAAATAGATATTTAATATTTTGTATACTATGTGATTCTCAAGAAGTTGATTCAGGCAAGAAAAATGAATCTTAAATACTAATCATCTCGAGAAATATTCTATCACTTAGGGTAAATTATCTATAGGATAAAACTATACTTTTTTCAGTATATATGATTCCATATGATCATAGTCTATGAAGCAAATGAATTTCCCAATCTTATGAAAAGGTACATAAGGAAAAAAAATTTATCAGATTGTTATCTTTATAAGGAATCAATGAACATTCAACCAATAAAATGTATTTGGTTTTGTGATTTTTATCTTTTTCCTCACTAGGTTTTATATCACCTTCTATTGGAACAAGATGGGTAGTTTTTTCTTCCATGTCTGTGTTTTTATATAAGGAATCCATGTGTGTGTTATCTTAGTTGAACTTCATACTTCACTTTCTTTTTTTAAATATTATGATTCATTAATCAACTTTTTGATGTGGTATTCTAGAAAAAATGATAATTAAAATCCTTTGTTTTTTTTTGTTTTTTAAAATTTTGAGGACACAATTTATTAAATTGTGGACAACGTTACATCCTGAATTTAAAAAAAGAAAACACAATATAATTTTTAATCGACTAACTAAATATTATTATTAAAACATTACCATTAAAACTGTGCTATTATAATGGTGGTATTGAATATTATTAACTAAATAATGAAAAAATTGTTTACACAAGTTTATATAAATATTCATTGGATACCAAATTAATTATAAATGCAAATAAAAACCAATTGAAGATAAATGATGTGTTCATTCTGAAAATCTATTTAAATGTGAAAATGTATGTTTTATACAAATAAATAAACAAATAAATATTTTATATTGTATTTATTTAATATTAATTAAATAAAATTTTTTAATTTATTTTTATATGTTTTCTAGAAATAATATAATAATAAATTCCATTTTACTAATAAAAGTCATATTTTTATAAACAGTCATTTTAACACCCTTTTAATGGGGTAACCAATTTTTATTTACTTTTTTAACAACATTGTATGTTCTATAGGACAAAATTAACCTTTTCTATGAAATTAGAGTATCATAATTTACTTTTATAGATTTTTTATATCAAAATTCACATTTTAATAAATAGTGAAAAAATATTAATTTTAATTCAAAATTAATTTTTTGAATAATTTATTTGCATAGTTATATTATCATTTCAATTGGTATTAATTAATAATTTGTTTATTATTTATCATTTATTCCAATTTAGGTCACTAGAATCGATTTCATACTGAAATTGGACTTAAAGACTAAGTGATCTTTGGAATGTTTTACTTTAAAAACAAGCTTTCTTCTTTCATTAAAAGGATTAAACTTTATTTAACATTAACTAATTTTGTGCATTGAATTAAGAAAAATGGATTCAATATTTTTTTATCAGAAATTATAAATTATCTAAATATGTCCATTTTATATTTTGATATTATATAGATTCATTTTAGTAATATTTTTATTTCTATATTGACGGGTAAATTAGTTAATTAAAGATAAAAATAATAGTATAAATAATATAAAATCACAATAACACTAGAATTAATATAATTTAATAAATTTTTTCTGCAAAAATCATCATTTGGACAAGATTATATACTTTATAATACCTTAAATGTGGGTAAAATATTTATAATATTATATTTGAATAGAAGTAAAATTTTATCTAACCCTTTATTTTATGAAGAAAAATATTTTTACTATGGGGTTATATATGTGATATGGTCGACTATAAATATTAATTTCAAAAATAAAAAACATAGCTGCATAATGGAAATTTCTTTAAAAAGTTATGGAATAAATTTATTCAATAAATGCTTTCAAAATGATGATGTAGTAATTTTTCATTAATTATATAAATAATTTATTGATACTAAAAATATTAAAATAAATTTTATTGGATATAATAAATATCACAAATGAATTTTAATAATTAATTGGACATGTTAGTGATATATTAAAGTTAATTTTATGAATTTTTTATATTGTTATGATATTTTTATAAATTCATGTCTTGAATAGTGTAAAATTGAAAATATTTATATTTTAAAATATAAAATATTTTATTATATTTTTTACAATTTATAACAACCAAATTTCAACAAACTTATTTGGATAAGTCATACAATGTCATATATGATCCATTTACTGCTTGTTTTTCCATTTATAGTAATTATATTAACTCATAATGTAAAAATTGTATGATTTCATAATATTGGTTAAAGGGGTTAATTAAGTGCTAAAAATATACGAGGATCAAAAAATTATAGAACCTTGCCCAAAAAAATTAGATGATGAATATTTGATCCATATCACATTTGGATCAACTTTGAGTTTTTTTAATGGATATTGTTCCATGAAAATAAAGTATATATTTTTTAGAGTCCTATATAGTTAAAAAACATCACTCTATTGTATTTAATTTATTTTATTTTTTAAAGAGGAAAAATTCAAGATATTAATCAACAAATGTATCTAAATTTAATTAAATAAGTTTCTTTATAAGAATTTAATTAGATTTTTTTTCAAATTGTATAATTACCTTAATTTCTTCTTCAATGCTAAAACATTTTTTATTTAATTAATAGAGAAACAAAATAATTTATATTCAAATATTAATTTTAATATATTTTAAATGAATTAATGTATATATTCAATTTAATATATTTATAAGATATATTATAATGTTTTAAAACATGATATTCAAATTCCAACTTTTTCATGATGTATGTGATGTCAAATTAAATGTATAGTATTAAATTTTACAATAATTATCTATATTTGGATTAATTTTTTAATATATTATTTAGATATAAAAAATATTAAATAATTGCATGGGGATATGATATGGTCAAACATATTTTCTATATTAAATTTATTGTTTATTTTAAGGTATTTATATCTAGAATAGTCTTATTATATTTTATTACATTGAAGAATTCCATGAGTTCCCCTCACCTCTCCTATTAGAGGGGAACCAATTACACTTTATTATTAACTCGTCAAAAACTACATGTATTGGAAAATTTCCACCCAATACCCTTCCTAAATTATATACCTACATACCGGAGGCCTTAGTTTAGGTATACCACCCTCTTAATAGTTGTTAAGGCGTTAGTTAAAGTCCATCATCCGAAGAAGATGTCCCATTTTTAATTAAGTGTTTTTGTTTTATTTCATTTTTTACATCTTTCATATCCTATTCCACTATGATGAAATAATAATTCATGTGTACTAAATATAATGATATGTTGTCCTATTAATATCATCACATTAATTAATCTCCAATTTAATCAAATGGTAAAACGGTTAGACTTTTGTGAATCCATGTGAACTATCACCTGCACGAATTGATATGATTTTTTGTTGATTACCATCTCTCAAGAATTACTATAATGATATAATGAATATTTATATTTGATATTCATGATATTTTTGTTGGTAATATGATATTTTTTCCAAAAGAGAATGCCTCTTTTATTTGTAAAAAATTCAAGGTTATATATGTCATAAAATGGGAGACTACATTGAACCCTCTAAAGAAGAGTGAATACATCATCTAGAAGCTAGTCAACCCATAAAATTTCAAATCTGCTGAAATCATTATTAGATATATCGTATGCTAGAGAATTTTCCACTTTATATGAGAGTGTGATAATATGACCCCCGGAAGAGAGATAATCCAAGCATCTAGTCTACCAGTCAATAATCTTTCATGATAAGTGAATGGAGCTTGTTTGGATAGAAAGACCTATAATAGTAGAATTACATTCAATCTAAATATTATTCCAATCATGATTTTTAATTTTTATACCATTATTGTTACACCAATAATTTCCACCTCGAGTGATGAAACAATACCACAAGGGCCATTAAGACATCCGAGAAAAGTTCCTGGATGATCCTGGAAAACTGCATTGTAACTAGAGGGACCCAGATTGCATATTGATGCTCCATTAGAGTTAATTTTAATAAAAAAAATGTTTCCCACCAAAATACATCAATTGTGCCAAAGGTAGGTTGTAATTTTCCTTTATTTCCATCCTAAGTGAGAATAGATAGGTTATTTATTGAATTTTTTGGGAAAAAATCTCTTACGGTATCATTGAAGCATTTTTCAGGTGATTGTGTTTGTTTACAAAGTGGAAAACTGTGCTGTGATTGTTGAAAAAGCAAACCTTGACATACAAATTTGTTGAAAAAGGGGATTTCATGGTGGAATGTCGAGTTCAAGAGCTGTGTTCAACAATCCATGTTTGATTCATGAACGTCGATAAAGGAATGAATGATCTGGAGGGGACATAAAAAGAACAGATACAAGTTGGCACCGTTTTCCAGTGTATGCAAAATTTTTGGGCCAAAAAATCGACAAATGAAGAAAAGCGGTTCATGGAAAAAGGATAAGTGTCGCACGAGTATTGGTGGTGTCGCGCAAGTGACTTGTGCGCTGTGAAAGAGACTTGTGCGCCGATGCCTTAGAATCTTGAGAACTTTCGTAACTATGGTGTTTCAAGATCAGAAGATCAAAATTTGGCAAAGGATAGATGTTCGCACAAGTTTGGAATTTGTTCACGCAAGTGATTTGTAGAGGAAGTGACATGTGCGCCAAGACTTGCGCGCTAAAGGGAGACATGTGCGTCGTCTCGCAGGGTGGTCAAATGGCCTATAAATAATGGCCCACCCCTCCTCATTTGTCACCGGAGTTGAACACTGTGAGAAATCAAAGCTCCTGTCGCATCGGTGTGGAAGTCACGCAAGTGGTGGTGTGTCGTGCAAGTGGGACTTGCGCGCTAGATTTCAAGAAGTGTGATTCTTGGTTGTTGCACGCCAATATTGGATTGGGCGTAACAGGAAGTGTGTCGCACAAGTTTGGAGTTGAAGAATCTTGTGTCGCGCAAGTGTGTGAGGTGGACTTGCGCACAAGTCATGACTTGCGCGCAGGTACTTGCACGCTGAGATAGAATTGCACGCAAAGTAAGGATTATTCCTGGTAGTGATTTTTGGGTTGCATGGAATCTGAAAGTTTTCCCAATACTTTCGGTGCAAGGAGAGATTCATCCACGGGTGAAAGTTGGAATTCAACAAATAATCAACATAAAAAAGAGGATGCATTCCTTCATCAAAACGAAGAGACCTATAGGTTTATAAACTGTGAGTGGATTCCTTCCAGATCAGTTAGCAAAGGAAGAGAAAGAAGGTGATCCTCTCCACAAGCAGTGATCCATAGAGAGAGAAATAGGGAGTGACCAGTGGTAAAGCAGTGAGTTGACCCTAAACATTGTAAAGGCAGTGAGCCTAGGCATAGAAGTTATCTAGCCCTAACCCTGTAATCCACATCTAGTGAAGTTTAGTGGAATTGGGTATGATCGGAAACCTGTCGGCGTATAATCCTTGGACGTAGCCCTTAACGGTGAACCAAGTAAAATTGATGTGTCATGTTCTTGCTTTACTTTCATTTTTTTTATTGTGCAACAAGAATGAGAGAGAACATTGTTTTTCTCAATAGTGAATGAAGATCATAACAGGATTCAATTTTAAATTAGTTATACCCTGATTCACCCCCTCCCCCCCTCTCAGGGTATTCAGCCTTGTGGACCTAACAATTAGTATGAGAGGGGAAAGGTTGATATTTGTTCTTCTCTCAATGGAGGACACTAATCATAAAGGGATTCCGACCTTCGACAAATATAATTTTCAGATATAGATGAATCGAATGAAACTCTATTTCCGATCTTTGGGAATGGATGTGTTTTCAGCAGCTATGCATGGAGTCACAACTGATATTAATAGTTTTGAATTATCAAAAGTTGAGCATAGAGAGTGTGATGTTGATGCAAAATCAATCAATGCCTTAGAGGGAGACCATTACAATCCCATCTACACAAAGTTGATGTCATGTAAAACATCCCATGCCATGTGGGAAAAACTATTAAATATATATGAAGGAGATATAAAGGCCAGAGAGGCAAAGATGCAAGTGCTGTGGAATAAGTATGAAGATATGAAGATGAACCCGAATGAGTCTGTTGATGCATTCTATAATAGGGTAAATATTGTTGTCGAAAATATGTGAGGACTTGGTGAAGTCATTGAAGATATAAATATGGTAAAGTGCATCTTGAGGAAGCTTCCACCTCAGTTCAATCTGAATGTTTTAGTACTAGAATACAAAGATCCCAAAGAGCAGACATTGGACAATTTTCACAGTACCTTGGTTGCATATCAGATGTGAAATGATGACAATGAGGCTGTGGAAAGGGGGAAATCCAATGAAATGGAATTTAAGGCCATGAAGAAGCTCACCACTGATGATTCTCAAGAATAAGAAGAGACATATGAGGTGATGTCATTACTTTCATCAAATTTGCAAAGAGGAAAAACAATGTTTAAAGGGGAACTTCCACTATCATTCATTCGATGTGGAAAGGTTATTCATCTTGCGGAAAGGTGCCCCAAAAATTTTCAAGATAACAATTATGATGATGACTAAGTCAAAATTCCCGAGAAGAAGTCTTCAACATTTTTGAAATGGATGAAACATTTCAAGAGATATTTCTTCAAGAAGAAGAATAGTCTTTCATAAGAAATAGACAGTTCAGATGAGTCAGAGGATGAAGAGGTTGAGGAGTTTTAAAATTGTAAATATCATGGACAAAATTCAGTGGTGGCTGTTGTCGGTAGTGCTCAAGAAAAAGAAGAAACTGACGCTCTTGATGAAGAAGAAGAAGAAATGGAAGGTAGAGTTGACATGGAAGTTGAATTAGAAGCATCTCTTGAAGAGATAGATATTTTGAGAGAGAAAAAAGAAATCCAACAAGGTGGTACATGATACCAAACTCTACATGCAACAGCAGGAAGACAAGAAGTCTGAGCTTGTAAAAGAAATAGAAAACCTTAAGTCTTCAATGCCATAGAGCACAGAAAAGGTTGATGAGAATAATCTCAAGATTGAAGAATAGAAAAGCGAGATCGATGGATTTAACGAAAAATGGAAAGATCACGTCAAATGTATCGAAGAGCTTGAAGAGGAAGTTGTCGGTCTGTAGAGAAAAGTAAAAGACCAGGAAAAACCTTTGATTCCAAACACATTCCTGGGAAGGCTGGTTGTTAGGAAGACTGAAAATATGAACGAGGAGGCTAGTAGTTAAGAAGGGAAGAAGCAGAAATTGAGCTCAGAAGTTAAGTCTGTTTCAGGGCTTAATCAGAAACAAAAATCTACGACAATTGAGGTCAGACCGCAAGCACCCGTCCCGAAATTGAACGTTGATTTGCGCACAATGCAAAATTAGAATATTCAACGATCCCAAAGGAAAAATCGTAGTGCTGAAGTGACACGATGGAATAAACCTTATATCATGTGTTATTGTAGTGGGAAGATGAGACATTCACAGTATGTGTGTTCTATAGCCAAGATATATAGAAGGGAACAAGAACAGATGTGGCAGCCAAACATAGACCAGTTTTCCAAAACATATTTCGCAGGAAGCTGTTTTTGGTGCAGAGGATTTGGGCACATGGATAGGTACTGCACTTAGACCATACAGAGAAATGTTCCAAAGAAAAATCAAAATTTACGCAAGAAGTAGATCAATAAACCAACAGGTGAGTTAAAAATGCATAATAGATTTGCGGCTCTATAAGATGAAGCTGGTCCATCATACCCCAAGAAAGAATAGAAGCGTCAATCCATGCCAAGTGTGAAAGAAAAAGTATGGACCAAGAAGAAGAAAAATGATAAGGTCATGGTGGTAGAGATTTCCCTTAAAGAATCAGATCGATCTGGTGTGTAGATACTTGACAGCGGTTGCACATCCCACGTGATGGGTAATAAGGATCTTATTACAGGCATAAAATATGACAAAGAAGGAGTTGAAAAATTTTGAAACGATGAAGGCCTGATGTTTGTTGGCTCAGGGAAACCATGATTGGGGGCAATGAAATGAGACGTGCTGATGACTTTGTGGTAGAGGGTCTTAGTCATAACTTTCTCAGTGTCAGTCAACTATGTGACTCTGGGCACTCTATCTGATTTACTAAGAAGATGTGTGTTGTGAAATGAAAAGATGGAGTAGTTGTTATCCAAGGAAAAAGGAAAAAGGAAAATATTTACCTTATAGGTGGGGAAGACGATACATTCCTTTTATCCAGAGAGGAAGAAAACCAGCTATGGGATACGCGACTTGGTCATCTATGACAACCATAAATGGAAGATCTGGTAAAGTGTGTTGTTGCTAAAGACCTTCCCAAACTACCATGTGATCGGAATCATATGTGTGATGCAATCCAACCAGGGAAGATCATCAGAAAGACATATGTGCCAAAGGAATAGAAATCAATAGGAGTGCCCGAATTGGTGCATGCTGATGTATGTGGATCTATCTCACCACGAGCTATAAATGGGCAAAGGTACTATGTTCTTTCCATTGATGATTATAGCAGAATGGCCTGGGTATTTTTCATTACCCATAAGACAAAGGTGTTTTGTTGCATAAAGCAGTACAGAAGGGAATCAGAAAGGTTGCATGGGCAGAAAATTTTGAAATTTTTTATAGATAACGGTATATAATTCACAAACAGACAAGTAGAAGAATATCTCGAGAAACATAGGATAAGGCATAAAGTTTCATTAGTGATAAATCTTCAACAGAATAGAGTTTTTGAAAGGAGGAATCAGATCATAAAAAACATGGCCATAACAATGCTTATTGAAAAGTACCTACCAGTGAAATTTTGGAAGGAAGCAATTTTGACATTGGTCTACATTTCAAACAGGTCTCTGTTGTTTCCGAAACAAGGGAAGTCTCCATATGAAATGTGGTACAAAAAGAATCCAACATTGAAATACCGTCGAATCATTGGAAGTAAGTGTTTCATTCTCAATAAAGAAAATCACAGGATGTTTGAGTCATGGGGCGATGAGGGGATATTCTGTGGCTACTCAGGGAAAGAAAAACATATAAATGCTTTAATAAAATGCTGGGAAAGATTGTTGAGAGCAATGATGTCACTATAGTTGAAAATAAACAGAATGCTCAATGACCCAGTGAACAGTTTCTAGAATAAAGTGATGATGAGGTAAGCAACACAAGGGGAGTAGAAGTGGAAGAGGCTGACTCCGAAGAAGATATTGAAGATAAACAAGAATGTTTCAAGTCTGTGTCTACAAGGAATCCAAAAAGTCGAGCTGAAATTGATAGGAAGAATATCATTGGTGATCAGATAGCTCCAGTTCATACTCGAAGAAGGAAATCATTACATCAAACATCTTTTTTATCTCAAGAGGATCCGGAATGTTTTTCCGATGCAGCTGAAGATGAAAATTGGGGTCAGGATATAAATAAAGAGCATGATCAGATTGAGAAGAACCATACATGGGAAATTGTTTCGAGGCCAGAAGACAAGAATGTCATTGGGACTAAATGGGTATATTGCAACAAGATGAATGAAGATGGCACAGTAATTCGGAACAAAGCACGGCTAGTGTGCAAGGGATACTCCCAGATAGAGGGAATAGATGTTGATGAGACTTTTTCACCGGTTGCAAGGCTGGAGAAAATCAAATTATTTTTGTCCATAGTAGTGAAAAGAAAGTTCAAAGTGTTCCAGATGGATGTCAAATCCTTATTCCTGAATGGTGTTCTACAAGAGAGGTTATATATTGAGCAACCAGATGGTTTTCTCATTCAAGAGGATGAGAACAATGTTTTCAGGTTAAAGAAGGCGTTGTATGGGATGAAACAAGCACCGAGGGCATGGTACTCTCAGCTTGATCAGTACTTGAAGAAGCTTGGTTTCTAGTGCGGAGGGGTTGATTACAATCTCTATTTCCGTAATAATAGTAATCAAAGGATGATGGTGCTGGTGTATTTTGATGACATAAATTTTGGTGGATCAGATGATTCTTAGTGCATACAGTTTTCTGAATTCATGAAAAATGAGTTTCAAATGTCAATGATTGGAGAGATAACATTTTTCTATGGCTTACATGTGACACTAGGAATTAATGTAACATTAATTTCTCAATACAAATACGCCAAGGAGGTTCTGAGAAGGTTTGGAATTTGGAATTCCAAGGAGATGAAGACTCTGGTTGCTACCCGGATGAAATTATTAAAAGATGAGGATGTCAAGGTAGTTAATATTTCTGAATACAGGCAAATTAATTGGATCTTGCTGTACTTGACCGCAACAAGGCCTAATATTGTTTTCACCACATACCAAGCAAAGAGATATCTACGTAATCGCAATGAAATCCATATTCTTGCAGTAAAAAGAATACTTCGTTATATCCAGGGCACAGGGGATTTCAGCATGTCATATACTAACAAATCTCAGATAGAGTTATTGGGATATACTGATGCAGACTGGGCCGGTTCAGCGGATGATAGAAAATCAATATCAGGTGTTGCATTCTATCTTGGTGGATTGTGTATCTCTTGGGTAAGCAAGAAGCAATATTGGATTTCGTTTAGTACCTCTTAAGCTGGGTATATTGCGGCCACTCAAGCATCCACATAGTTATTGTGGGTAAAGCAGCTGCTTGAAGATATAAGAGTTGAAGTGAAGTCTCCGATCGGAAACCAGTGCGATAACTCAATTTCTATCAATCTTATCAAAAATCTCGTCCATCACCCAAGGACCAAGCACATTGAGATCAAATGTCATTTCATCAAGGAGAAGGTTGAGTAGGGAATAGTGAAGTTGGAGTATGTGCCTACAAAGCTCCAGGTTGCAAACATTCTGACAAAGGCCTTACCCAAGGAAGCATTTGACAGGCATTGACTGGATTTGGGAGTTTAGTCGACTCCCCGCACTTAAAAGATAGTAGATGTGGAACCACCCCCTCTCCTCGAGGTATGATGTGTTTTCCCTAATGTGCTGATGTGTTCTTTACTCTGTTATAGAATGAAAAGAAGTGAACTTTGGGTTTGTTGACAAATGGGGAGAAAATAGTGATTGTTCAAGGGGGGATAGTGTGGAGATATTTTAAATCAGGAATGATATGGGGAGAAGCTGACAGGTGGAGCAGCCAGATAGGGGGAGTTGAAGCTAGTTGAACGTGCTTAGCCAGAGCATAGCTTGGACAACACAGGAAATAGGGCTAAAGAGATTTTGAAGCCGACAAGAGTTGAATCTGTTAGAAGAAAGGGTGAGAGTATTAAATATAATGATGCTAGAAGTGATCGATCAATGAATAGATATCACGACATTTTAGGATCGCGATAAAAGCAGAAGAGTGATGTTGGAAGAATATTTCCAAAAATTGTTATCAGTTTGGAAAAAATTGGTATCAGTTTGGTGTCAGTAGTGGATTTCATAGATGAAGTGATTCATTGATTACCTTTTAATTTACACTTGTTTCTCATGCCGAGCATTGCTAATGTGGGCTTAGAATATCTGTTGAGTAAATCCTTGATCGCTATCAAAATCACATGAGGCGAATGGTGGCTAAATAATTAACGATGTACCTTTTTATGGAAGAGTTGTCAACAAACCCAAAGGGGGAGATTGTTGGGAAAAAATCCCTCAAGGTATCATTGAATCATTTTTGAGGTGATTGTGTTTGTTGAAAAATTGGACAACTATGCTGTGATTGTTGACAAAGCAAACCATGACATGCAAATTTTTCACAAAGGGGATTTCATGGTGGAATGTCGAGTTCAAGGGCTGTGGTCAACGATCCATGTTTGATTAAAGTACGTCGATAAAGGAAGGGATGATTTGTAGGTGACAAAAAAATAACATATACAAGGTGGCACCGTTTTCCAGTGTATGCAAAATTTCTGGGCCTAAAAATCGACAAATGAAGAAAAGCGGTTCATGGAAAAGGGATAAGTTTCGCGCGAGTATTGGTGGTGTCGCGCAAGTGACTTGGGCACCATGAAAGAGACTTGCACGCAGATGCCTTGGATGCATGAGAACTTGCGTGCCTATGGTGTTTCAATTTCAGATGATCAATATATGGAAAATGAAAGAGGTTTGCGCAATTTTGGAATTTGTTCGTGCAAGTGATTTTTAGAGGAAGTGACATGCACGCCAAGACTTGCGCGCTGAAGGGAGACTTTCATGCCATCTCGCAGGGTGGTCAAATTGCCTATAAATATTAGACCACCCCTCATAATTTCTTACCGATGTTCAACACTTTGAGAAATCATAGCTCCCGTCACGTAGGTGTGGAAGTCGCGCAAGTGGTGGTGTGTCACGCAAGTGGGACTTGCACGCCAAATTTGAAGAAGGGTGATTGTTGGTTGTTGCACGCCAATATTGGATTGGGCGTAAAAGGAAGTGTGTCACACAAGTTTGGAGTTGAAGAAGCTTGTGTCTTGAAAGTGTGTGAGGTGGACTTGTGTGATAGTTGTGACTTGCATGCCGGAACTTGCACACTGAGATAAACTTGTGCGCCAATTACTGTTTATTTATAGCAGTGATTTTCGGGCTGTCTAGAAGCTAGAAGTTTTCCTGATACTTTTAGTGCAAAGAGAGATTCATCCACGGGTGAATGCTGGACTTCAACAAAGCATCCACATACAATAGAGGATTAATTCCTTCATGAAATTGAATATACCTACAAGTCTATAAACTGTGAGTGGATTCCTTCCAGATTAGTGAGGAAAGGAAGAGAAAGAAGGTGATCCTTTCCACCGGTAGTGAGCCAGAGACAGAGAAATAGGGAGTGACCCTTGGTAAAGCATTGAGATGACCCTAAACATTGTAAAGTCAGTGATCCTAGGCGTAGAAGTGATCTAGCCCGAACCTTGTAATATACAGCTAGGGAAGTGTAGTGGAATTGGGTACGACCGACAACCTATTTGCGTATGCCCCTTGGACGTAGCCCTTAGCGGTTAACCAAGTAAAATTGTTGTGTCATGTTCTTGCTTTACTTTCTATTTATATTGTGCAATAGGAAAGAGGGAGAAGAGAGTTTTTATCAATAGCAAAACAAGATCAGAACAAGAATTAATTTTAAATTAGTCATACCGTGATTCACCCCCCAGGGTATTCAGCCATGTATAACTAACATAATTAATGAAGAAGTATTTTATTGATTTTTCTACATCACAGACAACAATAATAATTCTAGAAAGAATTGCACATACCATAAATTGGATGTTCTCATCAAATGAATTTTTTATGGAATGCTAAATGAAATGAATGAGTTCTCCAATAGCAAACTCAAATAGATTCATTTTGTGAGGAGATACTACTACATTGTTTAATCCCTTCAATAAATTAACGATATAGAAAACTAGGGTCAGGTTCACATCAAAAGATTCCAGACTCAACATTCCACATTGTTGAAGAATTCAAAGAACTTATGAATATTTGACTGAAATATTTTTCAATAAAAATGAATAATATATCAAGTATGTTCTTACTATGTACACACATGATAATGATAAAGTCGTCATGCGAATGTGGGAATTATCACCACCACGAAGTGATTTGATTCAATTTTCTTCACCACAACAAATGGATGATATATATATGTGAATATTTAAATTAATAATATCTAATTTGTAATACTATTATAATTTTATAATGATAACCTATTACTTACATTATTCTATAAGGATCAATGAATAATGTGAACGTTAATCATGCGTTAGTACATCTTAATATCTACATGATTGCAATGTTCTTCATTTTTAATATCCATATTTAATAAATGGATTTAAAATTATAATTTAAATATAAATTATATTATTATTTCATGAATATAATTTTAAATATTAATTTATAATGACCGCAATGACCGTATTCAACTTACTGATGTCATTCTAGGATCATATACTGAATATCACATAAATATCTGTCCTTATACCAAGAATAATTAAGTAATTGTTATAACCAGATTATATTTGATATAAAAGTAATAGAAAGAATTAAAAATATTATCAATCGTGTAAATAATTTGATAGAATATATTATTTAGTAATACAATGATTGTACTTGACGAGTAAGAATTAAGGTCATGGAGTTTCATTTAAAACACTCTTTTAATGTCCATTTTATATATTATTTATAAAAGATAACTTTTTTAAAAACATTATATGTAATGAGAAGTTTCTCTCCCTTTCAAGAATACTTATTACATTAATTTTTTCTTTATATGTTTTAATATAACTTTTCAATGAAAATGGATTCAATATTATATGCGTGGTTGCAAAAGTGATTTTAACATGAAGTGATTATTTTCAGAATTGATAGTTTTTTTTGAAAATTGTATCACTATCTATAAAAAATTTATTGTTTGTTTTATCTTCCATGTCCATGTTTTTATACCTAGAGACTATGTATGATTTATCTCATTTAACCTTTATACTTCTAATTTTTTATTATATAGTGGACTTTTCATTTATCATTCTTCAGATATGAGATTTCAACAATGGTGTTTTGTCCTATAAAACCCCAATTTTTTTTTTCAAAATATCAAATTTTGAGGAAAAAATTAATTAAATGAGGGATAATTTAATATCTTATGTTTTTTAAAAGAAAAAACTATAGGTAACATGGAACACAACATCATGCTTATTTGGACAACAAAATATTATTATTAAAATATTATCTTTAAAAACAGGATTTTTCAATGGCAGGAATGAAATGTATAAACTAAATTTTGAAATTATGCATTAAAATTGTATATATAATTAATTTTTAGTGATTAAATAATTTTAAATTAATTTAAAGACCATTTTTAAATAAAAGGAATCGTTTTTCTAAAAACCTATTTAAATGTGCACAAATGTGTTTTATTACAAACAAATAATAAAATCACTTTTTTGGTTATATTAATGAAATATATAAATATATATATAGTATTCATTATAATATTAAAAATTAATCTTAAATGATTTTAATCATGAAATAATAAAATGATTAATTTTATAGATAAAAGAATTTTTTTTCTCTAAAATGGCATTTTCTTGTCTTCTGATTGCAAACGTATTTTATATCAAGTTTTAACACTATTATAAGTTGTATTTGAAAAATACTCTAATTATTTGAAATGAGGAAAGTAATATTTACTTTGGGAAAATTGTTGTAATTTTTATGATACGATTCACTTTTGATGTATTGTTAAAAATAATGCATTTAAATTGGATACTACTTTTCAATAAAATTTATCTATAGTGTTTAATATTATTTATGAATGGTTTTATTGTATAAATAGATTAATATTTTTATCATTTTATCTAATTTGGGTCATTTTATTCAATTTCACACTGAAATTAGATATATTAATATTGTGAATTTTTGAACATTTTTACTTTAAAAACATGTTTTCTCAATATGTCAATAGTATAATTTTATAATTAATTTTTTATAGTTATTTGTTATGATTTTGTAAAAATGTATTAAATTTTTTTAATGATAAATTAAAAATTTTGTAAATATGTCCCAGTTATTTATTTACATAAGGAATATTATCTTTAGTAATAATTTAATTAACCCTGGTTAAGTGTAAATCGAGTAATTATGGGTAAAATTAATATTATAAATATTTTTGAATTACAATAACACTTGTCTATATTTAATTGTATGAGTTTGTTCTGACCAAGATAATCATTGGGTCAATTTTGGGACCCCTTGGATCCACATGTATTACCTTAATTCATTTATAATATTATTTTCCAATAAGAGAAATTTTTTTTCACCACCTATTTTTAACAAGTAATGTATTTTTAATATGGCTTATTATAAGTGATTTCAGGAAATATAAATTTTATTTATAAATATAAATTGATTATCTGTATCATTGTTATCTATCTATAAATTTAAAACACAAATAAATAAATAAAAAGGTTACGCAATTATGCTGTTATTATTTATTTATTAATGAAAGAATCTAATGAAAAATATTAAAATTATTAAAATAAATATAATATCATATAATAAATGTCATAAATTAATTTAAAGTATTAAATTGATATTTTAGTGATGTATTAATGGGGTTGTTTTGAGTTTATCTTGTTGTAATGATAGTATTAAAAATTCATGTAAGGAAAAGGGTCCAAATCCACATTATTAATATTTTAAATTATAATTTTTTTATTAAATGATATAAAATTTATAAAAATACCAATTCTAGTGAAATAATTAGGATATGGCAAAATATTTAATCAATGACTCAATTGGTGTATTTTATTTATTCTATAGTAATTATATTAACCCATAATATGTAAATTATATGATATCATGGTAATATTTAAAGGGTTTCAATAAAGATTAAAACAAATATAGATTGAATAAAAAGTTATAAAAACTTATCAAAAAAATTATCGTATGAAAAATAATCTATCCTAATCACATTATTTTTGTGTTTTTTTTGTTATTTAATGGACAATGGTCGGGGATAATAAATTATATAGTATTTATGTTCATGATAGTTACAAAACATCACTCTCTTGTATTTAATATCTTTTATGAGTTCACGTTGGGAAAAATAAATATATGAATGAACTTAAATGTCCATATTGATATGAATTAAATTATTTCATTATAGTAATTTATTTCAATTTTTATATATTATATAAATTCCATGAATTCTAAATCAATGTTATTACTGTATTTATTTAAAGAACATAAAAAAAAATAATTGACAGTAAAATATTAGTTTTAATATATTCTTGATGAATTAATGTATCTAAATAATTATATATATCTATAAGATATATTATTGATGTTTTAAATAATAATATTTTAATTCACACTTTTAATTGATATATATGATGTTAAATGAATTTAATAATATAAAATTTGTCAATAATAATATCTTATTCAATTAATTTATTATTTAATTATTTAATTTTTTTTTTAAATGTCACTATATAATAGGATATGTTATTAATTATCTATTAAATTTTATTTAATGTGCATTTGTATGTATTTTTATCTATAATAGTCTTATTAAATTTTAATACTTTCAGGAATTCCATTGGTACCCATCCCCTCTCCTTTAATTGGGAACTCATTCTCTTCTATTCTTTATAACTTAAAACTGATGTGGTTTAGAATTTTTTTTCCCAAATACATTAATGTAATCCCTCCAAATTCTTGAGGAATTATTTTGGGCATAACTCCCTTTTTAGAATTATAATTGTGTTAATCAATGGAGATTGTCCAAGAAAGAGGTATCCTTTTTAATTATGTGTTTTCTGTTTTGTTTATTCTTCCACTTCCTTTAAAACATATTCATCCATTATTAAATATTAAATATAGTATCATAAATATACTGATATTTGGTTATGTTAAAATCATCACCAAAATCCAAACCCACTTCTATCAATTGGGAAAATAATTAATAGTTAATGTGTATGTGTGAAATATCACCTCCACATCCCCTTATATTTCATTTCCCCATACATTTTATAAAAATTGGTAATAATTATAGAATTAATGATTATATATGATATTAATCACATATTAATAATTCTAATATAATAATATATTATTTAAGTTTATACATTTTATGTACATTAAATAATAACATCGTTCACGCGTACGTGTGAACTATCACCTCCATGAACAAATGTGATTCCTATTTCATCACCACATCATATGGATGATATATATATATATAAGTATATGTAAGTGATTAATATGATATTTATAATATTATGATCACCCTATAAATATAATATAGTAATTATCTTTATTCTATAATAATTAATGAAAATGGAAACATTACACAAGCATACATACGACCTTCCATCTCATTGAGTATAATGTTGTTCATTTTTTATAACTATAGATAATTTTTTGAATTAAAATTTCTATATAAAATTACTTATTAATCCACTAATATTAATCTTGACATTATGGACTAATTACCTCTTTGATCATATTCTACTTACCGAAGTCATTTTGGACTCATGTATTGAATGTTGTCAAAACATCTTATGTTAAGTATAATAATTATGTAATTTTTAAAACATGATAATAAGTCATATAAAGGAAATAATAATCATAGAAAATGTTCCTTAAAATGTAAATAATTATCCTATGTTGGTTAATTGTGGACTCTTATACTTAGTATTCACTTTTTCTTCTGAATGAATCCCTTTTAAGGTAAAACATGATTACTTTTTTTAAAGAAATCATCAATTAATTGATCATGACAACTTCTTTTTTCATACCAATATTAATACCTTTTAAAAAATAAAACATATGATCATAAGAAACATCAACAATTAACAAAAGAAACAATTCATTAGTTTAGCGAAAACATGTAAACCATTAAAAACCATTCACTTAAAACTCATTAGAATTCATAGAAAAATTATGCAAGTGCCTTGGGATATCATTTCAATAACACACTATTTGAGTCATCTTGTTTTAATGATCTCAAATAATTATTAACTATAAAAATTATGAATTATAAGGATACATTTTTTTAAATCATGTTCAATTATAATTTTAACCACTAGTGTTAATCGTTACATCATATAACATAATTACAGATTTTGGTTAAGTATGAGACACCGATAAGTATATGCTACTGATAATTTTCCAACTTATAGACAGGTCACAATTATCTAGCATATCGATAAAATATCTACCAATGATATAAGCTACCGATAATCCGATTCACTAACAAAAGCGTGACCTACAGAGTCCAAACCTACTAATTCCCAACCTACAGATAGAGAGACTGTCCAACACATTGAATTTTTTAAAGTATGAGCTACTGATAGATTGAGTTACAAACTTGTGAGCGATTGATGCATCACCTATTAAAAACAGATTAACAAATTATAGTTTCACCTACTGATAGTTTGATCCATTGATAGTCTAATAAACTGATATAAATGATCCATCAATAGAATGAGCTACTGACAGGTCGAATCATCTAAATCATGACTCACTAACAACATGAGGCACTGATAGTCTGACCTGCCAATAGATTATGTCACTGATGACATTTCTATTTAATTTAAAACTATATCTAACCATCATATTTAGTAATCTTACTACTGATTATTAAAATAAAGATCTTGAATGTCTTTTTTAAACAACATTATAAGATTTCTGAGACCAGTACGAGGTAAGAGGTAATAGAAAACACGCTTCATATTTGTATTAATGGAATATATTGATCAATAAGAAAGATTGTGAGAAAGAAATGACCTAGAAGAAATATTTTTTATTGTTAGTTTACCTTATACAAAAACAAAAGAGCTACCTACTGTGTAAACACAAAGGAAAAGCAAAGAACCAAAATACCAAAAATCTCTACCAAAACAATGTAGAATACAAGAACACTTCAAGGAATCTTCTACATCATTGGGAACCAAAAATAGAAGAAACAATTTCCCTCTGTTTTGTTGGATGCTTCTATAATAGAACTCCGTCTTTACTTCTACCATCAGTATGAAGTCCACAAGCATCATAGAACAATATAAATATCATTCTAAACACTTATTACCATTCACTTTATCCTATGATCAGTATTTATATATCAATTAGTGTGTTTATCGATTTTATAAACACATACTAACTCATTAGAATAATTGTATGAAAAAAAAATCTTTATAAACCTTCAAATTAACACAACCATGAATAACCATTGAAGTGGTCCATGTGTTTCTTCTTTCTTTTTACACTCCCATAAAAACATTGGAAGAGTTTAGTTGACCTAGATTGTTTATATACTATTGTTTTCCGTAATCCATGTTTTGTATCATGTTTGTTAAATATACACTACGTGGTGTTAGGTGATAACTATGTAGATAAGATCAAGTCAATTATTGAGACTAAACCACTGGTTTTAATCCAATATTATTTTCCAATTACTATTTTCTATATTCTTATAATTATTTATAAAAAACAAATTTACAATGATAGTGAATCATTGGTAGTTTTTATACTATATTTTTATTTATAATACTAATTTCAAAAGTTACAATTGTAATTATTATTATTTTAATTGAGAACTAGTCAATAATTTTAAAACATTTCAAAATATCAAAACATTTATAAATATGATACATTAGTTAAATATCATATATCTCTTCAAATTGGGGGATTTTTATATAATCCTTTTGGATAGTAATTTTTAAAGGAACTCAATTCACCCCCTCTTAAGTGTCCTAATATGACCAACATTTAGTATAATAGGTTGTTTAATGGAATTTTCAAAAACCATTTTCAATTGTGATTCTAGTGGTGCTTTTAATGTTCATTAATTTTTTTGTTATACAATTTTATTTCACAAAAACTCTAGTTAATTTTATAATATGGATAATAAATAGGAATGTGATGCTTCCAACAAACCTCCATACATTAATTGAACTAATTACGGAGAGTGGAATATTAAGTTAAAAATGCACATAAAAAGTATGGGTTATGAAATCTAGTCTCCAATTATAGATGAATATTAAATTTATAATAAATCTAGGAACAGTTTCCATGAGACCACTATGGCTGCATATAATAATTATTGTAACTCTATGAATGTCTTTTAATTATAATTCGGGGATTAAGAATATAAGAAGATTTATGCATTTAAACTATGGAATTAGATTTGGGATACCATATCTTCTTAACATGAAGAACCACTAATTATAAATAAATTAGACATAATAATTATACCATTAAATATGATAACTTGAAAATGAAGCCTAATGAACATATCTTTGACATGTATATCATGTTTAATGAAATTTTATCTATTATGTCCTATGTAAGAATGAATATTTCATCCAAAGAACCAGTCATGTTAATCCTTAGGTGTTTACCAGAAATATGAATATGAACCTCAATGTCAGTAAGGGAATCTGGTGACATTAACACTCTTCATATAAAGGAGATGATATAAAAACAAATGATGTATAAAAAGAGATAAAAGATAATATAGTGGAAGATGGTAAAGTAAAAAAGAATATTAAAGGCTCTAAAAATCACTACCTTTATACAAAAAGTGAAACAACAAGTTCTTGTTGAATGTTCCATCAATGAGGAATCACCTTGAGACATTGATGATGAAATGGATCAATTAGATAGATGGTACAAAAAGGTCCATAAAATAAAGAAATTTTTCAGAAATACCTTTTTTAAAATAAAGTATGAAAAAAAGGAAAACAAGAAAAAGTGTTAGAAGGGAAATGAAAATACGAAGAAAATAGACTTCATTTAGTGAAATAGAATAGGACATGTAATAGCGGATTTTCCAATGTAAATGTATTAATGGAACTATGAGGATAATGATATAAGATATAAAAATGAAGTGTTAGTCTCCTTGATTTCTTCTAATGATAGCTCATGTGAATCTGAATCATCACATGATTAGAAGGATAAAAAATCAAAAAATGTGTTTCAAAAAAACATCTATGTTGCCTCTAGAAACTCATGTATATAATTCATTTAATTTTGGAGATGAATCTAAATATGAAATTATGAGAAATGATGAAATTTATGAATATTGTAAAATGATTGAGGATACTTGCCAAAAAAATTGATAAGTATAAATTTGTCAACAAATAATATTTTCTTAATCATTATGTTAAGTCTAAACTTACTATTTAAAACTATAGTATTTCTCAACTACACAATGTGGACAATAAACATAAATTGTCCAATGAGATATTAAAGAAATATTTAGATAGGCACACATATAGTAAAGATAACTTAATTTAAATTCATTCACAACAAGTTTCTCTAAAATATACTATAGGTATAGGTTATCATGCTAGATAAAGGTATTTTTTAAAAAACAATTTTATATCAAAATCAAGAAAACATCGTTTGTGCCTACATTAAAAAATCTCTTACATGTTTCACCACTGCTAATAATTTCACGACCTCTTTTTTTTGGACCAAATATAGTATATTTTTCTAAATCCCTACAACATGAATATAGGAAAACCATGAAACAGACTTGGGTTTTAAAATCATTAATTATTAATATCACTAATCCCAATCATATCTATGTACCAAAGCATTTTCATGTTTGATCAATTTTAGTTTGAAATCTACTTTAATATTTTCTATAAGATTTTATGGTTCATGGAAAGTGGGTTTTCAAGTGACATTATATGAGTCTATTCAATCTTCATAATCCTTATCGGAATTGATGTTGGGCATGTGACATTTGGTTATAACGCAAAAGAAAATATAATTAGCTTTAGCCAAATCAGTAACATTTATTCAATTTAAAATTCTAATGTTTTTATTGGTAATGTCTTTAGTATAATTTGCAGATCATTTCACTATTATGTGAAAATAGATTTCATGTTAAATTTCAAAATTATTCTTTTACTGCTTTAAATTCTCTTAATTATTTATTATTTGCTGCATTAATAAATGAAATGTTTATTCTATAAAATTTAATTTATTAGTTTCTTAAAAATTTTCATTCTTTAGTGCCTTTCTCAAAGAGCCTTGGATATGGAATAAGAGACTACACCACTATAATATTTTCTACCGTATATATCATACTAGGAATGGATTAGTAAAGGATCTACCAAAACCTGAGTTTTTAAATGACATAGTATGTAATACTTGTCAAAAAAGGAAAAGAGAACAAAATAACATTCAAACCAAAGAAAAATGTTTCAAATTCCCATCCTCTTGATCCGGTTTCATGGGGTTTTTTGGACCATGTAAAATATCTAGTATAAATGGGAAGAATTATATCTCTATTATAGAAGATAACTTTTCTAGATATACAAGGACAATATTTTTGCTCACAATTGTGAAGCGTGTTCATACATAACCATGTATGCTATAATTCTAGAGAATCCATGTGGTCATAGAATTTAAAGCATAATAAGTGCCCATGGTCATGAGTTTGAAAACCAAAAGATTGAATCTTTTTTTCTCATAGAATATCCATTGTCATAACATCTCTACTCCTAGGACACCCCAACAGAATGGAGTTTTTGAAAGAATTAATTTATCCTTACAAGAAATTTTGTGAACTATGATTAAAGAGTATTACTTAATAGTTTACTTTTTGGAAGAAGCTATGAATACACCTTGTTATATAATTAATAGATTTTTAATTTGATACTTTCTTATGAAAACAACCTCTGAGTTATGGATCAATAGGAATCCTATAGTAAATTAAATTATTTTTTTGGTTGTGAATACTTCATCACTAGTACAAAAGATAATATTGAAATGTTTGTATCCAAAATTGATAGAATGGATTTTCCATCGATATTCAACCTATATGAAATCATACACGGACATCAATAAAATAACCAAGCATGTGGAAGAATCTATACATATCATATTTGATTAAACAAATCCACATGATCCTAAAACCAATATACAAAATATTGAGGATGATATTTCCAATATGGACATAAATTCTAAATATTCGGAACCTACTATTAATCAAGTAGAAAAATTTTATAGTTCATGAAAATATCCATAATCTAATCCTAATGAACCCAAACCATTAGAAGAGCCTAAAATAACTATCACATTTTTTATATCTATAAGAACCCTTAAGAATCATATTTTTGATTCAATTATTGGAGACTTAAATAAATGGATAGACTAGAGATTATCTTACGATATAGGAAGAGAATCATGCCTTTTCTGATGTATTTAACCTAAAAATATCAATGTTTCAATAAATGACGAATTTAGGGTAATGTATATGCAAGAGGAGTTGAATCATTTAGTAATAAATAATGTCTTATAACTTGTTGATATACACAAATACACCATAACTATAGGCTGTAAGTGGGCGTTTAGAAATAATATCATTGAAGACAGCACCATAGTGAGATATATGGCCATACTGGTTGCACAAGGGTTTATTCAATAAGATGGAAATGAATATGAATAAATATTTTTACTGGTTTCTAGACATGGATCTAGTGGAATTTTTCTAGCATATGCAGAACATCTCAATTTCAAAATATATCAAATGGATGTTAAGAGTGAATTCTTAAATGTCTATATATTTGTGGGTTTTTTTGTTGAAAAACCCCACATTTTATCAAATCTTCATTTTCCATATAATGTTTTCAAATTAAGAAAATCTTTATATGGTTTAAAATAGACTCTAAGATCTTGTATGATAGGCTCAACACATTTAGTATTTCTAAAGGTTTTACAAAAGGCATTCCTAACCCTAATATTTGTATAAAAATAATTTCTACTGAGATTTTTGTTTTACAATTCTATATTGATGACATTATTTTTGGATCAACAAAAAACATTTATGTATTGAATTTCCCAAAATGATGAAAAATTAATTTGAAATGAGTTAAATGGGTGAACTAAAATTCTTTCATAGATTTAAAATTATTCAAAATAAATAATTATTATTTTAAATCGAAATAATTACACTATAGATATATTGAAATGGTTCGTCTTGGATTGTACAAAAAGTTGTGACGCTCCAATGTGTACCACCTATATATTGGATATTACGGAAAATTGAAAATCAGTTGATCAAACCTATTATAGAGGGATGATTTAAGGTAAACTCTGATGACCACAATCTAGCTTGATATTATTATTAGTGTGAGTATGACTTCTCATTCTCAAGAAAATCCTATATAATCTCATTTAACTTCTATTAAAATATTTTTAAAATATCTCAATTATACAGTAAAAATAAGATTTTTCTATCTGATAGGAATATTTTTTGATTTAGTTAGTTATTCTAATGTTGAATTTTTTTGTTAGAAGGTATATAAAAAAAGAAACTCTGGAACATGTCACTTTTTTAGAGAAGTCTCTAGTATCAGGGAGTATTAACGTAGAAAAATTATGTTGCATTATATAATGTAGAATATGAATACAATGCTACTGGTTATTGTTGTGATTATATTTTATGGATTAAGCACACATTACTAGATTAGGGATATCAATATAGACATGTCCCAATAAACTATTATAATATAAATTCTAATACTATTTATAAGAATCCATTTTCTCATTATAGAACAAAAAATAATGATGTTTGCCATCAAATATTGTGGGATAATTATAAATATGTGACATTATCTTGAATTTATTGGTACAGAACATCAGCTTACAGATATATTTACTATGACATTAAATTAGGAAAAAATGAGTTGCATCAGACATGAGTTGGTGATGATCAATTTCGGAGTACCTATTGTGGATAACTGATCAATGATATCCCACTAATGTGACTCAATGATTGTGTATCACCAAAATGACTCACTGATGATGTCTCTCTAATGTGACTCACTGATTATGTCTCACCAACATGACTCACTGACGATGTCTCACTAACAGGTATCACTAATGTGTCCCACTGACTGATACCTTATTTATTACTCTATCTGGAATTTGAAAAGATGCCATTTAATTTGAATTGTTTCTTTTTAACCCATATATAGTATTATATGACATAAAATACCAAGGTGAAAAAATTATTGGTCGACCAATTGTTTACCCTCACGCTCTTACATTCGAACTCTTACTCTTGAACCATTATTTCTAGAACTTCTACCAACAAGACCATCAATGAGTTAAGCTTCTGACTTTTTATTAAATAAAAGAAAATGTTATAGAGGAGACGAGCGGGGTTAAACAAAGTAACATGCCTTCATTCGTCAAGCACAACATTACAGATCATAATAAGACTTTTCATTCCCATAATCAGAGTCATAAGTATTTTCGAATTCAGAGTGGAACTTACCCTGATTGGGGATCATAAGAATATCATAATTTATCTTTCCTGAAAGCTTACAAGATATGGTAGACACAACACTAGGTGGGTTATAATAGTCCTTCCTTAACCTACTCTTCAAGGGAGCAAGAGTTAAGGCTAAGAAATCATCAACCTTCCCATTCCCAGAATGTAGTGCACATTTGAATGTGCTAGAACTGCTTCAATTTGCTGCTATCTCTTCAACCTCAGAGTCGTCACCCCACTTTCCAGAAATCATAGAAGAGATCAAAAAATTACAAATTTCCTGATGACAATCAACATTTTGAGGAGGCTCAGATTCAGGAGCCAACTCAATAGTCTCATCACGTATCAAGCCTGCATCGGGACTACCATGCATACTTATATTTGGTAAATCAGTGCATGTTGGGGATCCAATCACAGAGAGGCTAGAAGTATGACATGTCTTGTTAGGACCAATTGGGGCATATACACCCTGAGAGGGGGGGGGGTGAATCAGGGTATGGATATTATTTTTCTGAATTCTTCTAGCACCACTAGATCGTGACCTCTTTTTTACAAGGGTCACTTTGTTTTCACTTGTGTGTTCATTATGATCACTAATTTTATTCTTTACCTGATGATGATGCTTCAAATAAAATGTAGGGAAGTAAGTAGGCAGACATAGAGATTTTTACTTGGTTCACCCTCTCTGGGCTATGTCCAAGGAGCATACACCAACAAGTTGTCGGTCATACCAAATTACACTATTCCTCACCAGAAGTGGATACAGGGGTTTGGGAGAAGTCACTATATCTCAAGATAACTACCTTTACAAGGTCTAGGGTCAGCTCACTGCTTTCCCAACAGTCACTCCTTATTTCTCTCTCTCTGGCTCACTACTGGTGGAGGGGATCACCTTCTTTCTCTTCCTTTTCTCACTGCTCTGGAAAGGATCCACTCACAGTTTATAGACTTGTAGGTCTCTTAATTATCACTAAGGAATACATCTTCTGTTGTATGTGGATGCTCTGTTGAAGTTCAACTTTCACCCGTAGATGAATTTCTCTTTGTACCGAATGTATTGGGAAAACATCCAGCTTCCACACAACCCAAAAATACTTCAAGGGAATCAACCTTACATGGCGCGTAGGTCTATCCCTGCACGCAAGTATCGGCACGTAGGTCAAAAATGGTGTGTAGGTCCACCTCAACTACCTGTGCGACACAAACCTCTGCTCCTCCAAACGTGCAGGACTCAACTCCTTTTATGCCAAAACCAATATTGACGCGCAACTACCAACCGGTGCACAGCATGAAACACCAGCACGCAAGTCCACCTATGCAACTACACACCACCTACGTGACCACCACACCAGTGTGATGGGAGCACTTATTTTTCAATGTTTTGAACTTCTTGAGAAATGAGGAGGGTTGGTCCTGTATTTATAGGCATTTTGAACACCCTGCGCGATGGTGCGCAAGTCTACCCTCGACGCACAAGTCTCGGTGCACAGGTCTCTTCCCCTGTAAGTAACATGCGCGACCAAACCAATACCTACACGACCCTCTTTCCTTTTCCATATTTTGATATTCTGATCTTGAAAAACCACAAGCACGAAAGTTCTCATTCTTGCAAGGCATTGGCACGCAAGTCTCTTCACGACGGGCAAGTCACCTGCACAACCACACCAATACCTGAGAAACCCTCTTTCCTTAGCCATATTTTGATGCTATGATATTGAAAAACATATGGTGTACAAGTTTCTTTTAATTCAACTCAACAGCATGCATGCCTCTTTGCCAAAACCACTTTTCTCCATTTATCTATTTTCAGGCCCAAAAATTTGGCAAACACTGGAAAACGGTGCCACCTTGTATCAGTTCTTTTTGTAATGCCTTCAGATCATCCATTCCATTTTCTATGTTCTTGAATCAAACATGGATCATTGACCACAGCTCTGGAACTCGACATTCCACCAATAAATCCCCTTTTTCAATAAATTTGTATGTCATTGTTTTGCTTTTTCAACAATCACCACACAGATTTCCAATTTTTCAACAAACTCAATCACTTAAAAAATGTTTCAATGATACCTTTAGGGATTTTTGGCCGACAATATCCTCCTTTGGGTTTTTTGACAACTCTTCCATAAAAAGATACATCATTAATTCTTCATCCAACATATGCCCTTTGTGATTCTAATAGTGGTCAAGGATTTAATCAACACATACTCTAAGCCCACATGAGCAATGCTCGGCATGAGAAACAAGAGTAAATGAAAGGTTTATCAATGACTAACTTCATCTCTGACACTCACTATTGACACAAAGCTAACACCAATTTTTTGGAAAAATTATTACCACATTCCAACACCACTCTTATAGTTTTATCACGATCCTCAGCTGTTGTGATATCTATTCTTTAATCAATCACTTATAGAATCATCATATTTAGAACACTCCCCCTATCTCATTACACTCTAGTCAACTGCATATCCTCCTCATCACTATTTCCTCTATTGTCTAAGCTACGCTCTGGATAAGCACATTGAACTAGCTTCAACTCCCCCTATCTGGCTGCTCCACCTGTCAGCTTCTCCCTATATCTGCCATGATTTCTCAAATAGCTACATTGTCTCCCCCTTGAACAATCACTATTTTCTCCCCCTTTTTCAATGAACCCAAAGGTAACTCCTTTGTAGTCTATAACAGAGTAGAGAAAACATATCATCACATTAGGGAAAACACATCATACCTCGGGGAGAGGGGGGTTCCACATCCACAGTCTTCATGTTTTGGGAGTTGACTGGACTCCCAGATCTAGTCGATGCCTCTCAAATGCTTCCTTGGGTAAGCCCTTTGTCAGAAGATATACAACCTTTAGCTCTGTAGGCACATACTCCAACATCATGATTCCCTGCTCAACCTTCTCCTTGATAAAATGATACTTTATCTCAATGATCATTGTACATGAATGATGGATGGGATATTTTCTAAGATTGATAGCACTTGAGTTATCGCAATGGATTCTGATCGGATATATTACTTCAACTCCCATATCATCAAGCTGCTTCATTATCCACAATAATTGTGTTCATGCTTGAGTGATCGTAATATACTAAGCCTCTGTGGTGCACAATGAAATGAAATCTTGCTTCTTGTTTAGCCAAGAAATACACAATCCACCAAAATAGAATGCACTACCTAACGTTGACTTTCTATCATCCGCTGAACCAGACCAGTATGCATCAATATATCCCAATAACTCTATCTGATATTTTTCAGTATATTTCATGCTGAAATCCAATATTCCCTAGATATACTGAAGTATTCTTTTCACTACAGGCATATGGCTTTCCTTGGTATTACTCAGATATTTCACTTCTTAGCATGTTGCGAAAACAATATTAGGCCTTGTTGCAGTTAAGTACAATAGTCATCCAATTATTTGATTGTATTCTGTGTTATTAACTATCATGAAATACTTATCTTTTTACAATTTCATACCAGTAGCAACTGGAGTCTTTATCTCTTTGGAATTCTCCATGAAAAACCATCATAACACCTTCTTAGAATATTTGGATTGAGAAATGAATGTTCCATTCCTTCCTTCTGTCACCTGTTGACCAAGGAAAAATGTTATCTCAACAATAACGGACATTTCAAACTCATTTTTCATGAATTCAGAAAACTGTCTACACTGAGCATCATCTTATCTGCAAAAAATTATGTCATCGAGATAAACCAATACCATCATCCTTTGAATACTTATTGTTGCTGAAGTAGAGATTGTAATCAACTCCCCCACACTGGAGACCAAGCTTCTTGAAGTACTAATCAAGCCTTGAGTACCTTGATCTTGGTGCTTGTTTTGGCCCATACAATGCCTTTTTCAGCCTGCAAGATTTTTTCTCATCCTCATGAATGAGAAAACCATATGGCTTTTTCAATATACACCTCCTCTTCCAAAAGGCCATTAAAGAATGCAGATTTGACATCCATCTGGAACACTTTGATCTTTCTTTGCACTGCTATGGCCAAAAATAATTTGATTGTCTCCGTCCTTGCAACCAGTGAAAATGTCTCATCAACATCTATTCCCTCTATCTGGGAGTATCCCTTGAAGACTAGTCATGCTTTGTTTTGAATCATTGTGCCATATTCATTCATCTTGTTGCGATAGACCCATTTAGTCCTGATGACATTCTTCCTTGCTGGCCTTGAAACAATCTCCCTCGTCTAATTCTTCTCAATCTGATCCAGCTCTTCATTCATGGCCTGAACCCAGTTTTCATCTTCAGCTGCATCAGTAAAGCATTTCTGCTCATCCTAAGATAGAAAAGATGCATGCTGTAGTGATTTCATTCTCCTTTTCTAAACTAGATCTGACTAATCACTGATGATATTCTTCCTATCAATTTTAGCTAGACTCTTTGGCTTTTTTGAAGATAAGGATTTTACTTCCTCGTACTCACCATCAGTATCCTTTTCTGAATCATATTCAGCCACATCTTCTCTCCCTAAGTCTCTTACAACTCCATCACATTTAACAGAAAACATCTCACTGTGTCATTGTTCAATGATGTCATTTATTTGAACACCTTCTCTCAGATTTCTGTTGACACACCGTGGATTTTCTCTTGAATCTTCTTGGTATCCTGAAAATAGTTAGCTGATACCACATTGTTAGAACAAAATAGATAAAAATGTGATGCATTATTTTTGTCGCTTCTTCAACAATGTGTCTTCCCTAGATAGACAACACCTGAGCTGAGTCATACAATTATTTCATTGATAGATCTTTTATCTGATAATGATATTGAGTTCTCTTCCAATGTTATGCAGTACTTCCCAGGATGAGGCCCACCTTTTAGACCCAAAAACATTATTCTTCTCTGGCATCATCTATTCTCATCTTCCTCTCAGAATTGAGCCATTAACAAAATCCCTAAGCCTAATGATTTGTAACTCAGTGCAGGAAACAAGAGATAAATTTAATAACACAATATATTTCTATTATTATCTGTTGCACCCTTTCTTCTTCAACTTTGGTACTTGATTTGAGCCAATCGATACTCTAAAGCATATCAGCTTGTCCACTTTGCATCTTTAGATGCCACTTTCCCTTGGATCGTATCTCCCTAATAATTGAAACACAGTAATCATCAGTTAAAATCATTTTTATACATAGGGAGAGGGGTTCTTCTGGAATCCTTAGGATGAGGATTGTGGATGATCATGATGGGTCAACCCTTTGATTCTTTCGGGATGAGCATCACACTCTTTCCTTGGTTCTTCTAGCTGTCTAGCCAATTTTAACTGCTCTGGCCATATGACTAGGCATTATTTACTCACATTCTGAGCCTTTCTCTGATTTGTATATGGTGCTGGCTTGGAATTTTTCATAATTTGGGTCTTAAACGCACCAGTACACATTTCTGTCTTTGATGTTCCACCAAAATTAGATTTCCCTTGATTCCTTCCCTGACCAAGAATATCTTTTCTTTCCATCTTCCCTTGCTTATTCCATCATTGCAAGGATCTTTCACCTTCCTCCACTTATCATTGTGAAACAAGACGTGCGAATTTTTCAATACATTCTTTATTCATCATTATTTTTCAGATTTTTGAGTCACCACACTCTTTTTCACTGGTGTTGAGTCCTCCATTGAACGTAAATTCTACTTTATAATATCTAGAGTAGATCTCCCATTAATCATCCATGTTTGTTCACATTCTCTCCTTGAGAGCTGTTGTGAGTATAAAAGATGAGGTGACTGATACACATTTTGTTTAGCTCCATGTGATTCCCCTGAGGCTATAAGTCTATTCTTATCCATACCACATTGTCTCTGAGTGTAGAATTTTTCATTATGCATCATTGTAGTCGAGAATCTCCTTTTGAGTTCCTTTTCTTTTTTTACGTTCTTCCTGCTGCAATTTCTTGCCAAATGCCCATAATCTGAACATATAAAACATCTTCCATCAAATTCATACCTCGTTTAGTCATTTCAATGTCAAGATGTTGACACACCATGAGTTATTCTTCTGAAATGGGGATCTTGAGATTCTTGACACATACTCATGGTTTGTCCCATTCTTCCATAGCAATAGGATCTAACAGATACTTTCCTCTGAGAGATTCTTCTTTCTGATTTCTCATGACACATCTTCTTATTCTCAAATATATCAATGTTTCTATTTTCACAGCCTGAAATGTATTCCAGAGCCTCTGAATAGAAGATTGATGTGTGGCCATGAATCCTGCAGAAATAGCACATGTCGTCACTTCTTCTTAAAACTGTCCTCTTAGGCATATCTCCAACACCAAAAAGATTTTTCTTACCTCTAGAGATTTTCACTACATTTTTCTTATCACGAATAGAAGTGGGAATAACATATCCAATTCCATATTTTCGCAAAGAGGATAGCCTTTGGGAAGATAAAATATATTCATTCTTGTCCTCTGATGTAGCATATTTGGATTTCATTTAACCATCACCTGCCGAAGGATAATCAACTAATAAGTGCAATGCATCCTTAAACTTTGGATTATCTTCAGATTTAGATTTCTCCATTCCCTTCTTCATTGATTCTATTTCTTCCACCAATTGCTGAATCCTTTTTTCTCTTGATTCAATTTGAGCATCAAGTTTCCTCTTGAGAATCTTTCCTCTATACATTTCATCTTCCAATTCATGTGTCATCTTATGTACCATGCCACCTTTCTCCTTTAATTCCAAATTTTCCTGAGAAATAGATTCAGAGACAATTGCATTCTCTTGTAGTAGCCTTTCATTCTCCTGAACTAGCTCTGATAGCTGTGTTGCAAGATCAACATTTCTAGCTTTTAAAATCTCAATTTCATCTGTGTCCATATTGTTTCCTTTAACATCAGCTTTGATATTTTCTCTCTTTATAGGCATCTTTTGCAGTTCTTCGGCATGAAAATCATTCTTCTCCATTAGATCAGTGGCCACATCAATCATCCTTTGATTTAATCCTCTTAGATTGTTAACCTCGATTTCCATTTCTTGGATCTTAATTTCTTTAGATTTCATCTCTTCACCCAATTTCTGATCCAATTCCTTTTCCTTGTGGACAACTTCCACTTTTCGAATTCATAGTGTTTCTTCATCATCAGTGGTTCCAACATCACTTGGAAAATCAGTTTCTTCACTCATTCATTCGGCATCATTGAATGAGTAATTATTTTCATAGTATGATTCATCCAAATCATTTTTATGTTCACTACATGATTCCTTTAATTGAATCACACTTTTTCCATTAACACTTCCATAGTTGGTAATTCCAATAGCTTTCTACTTCTTCTTTGACGTTCATCCTTTTTACATGGAAAATTCTGATAAGAGCAGATTGGATCATTAAATTGAGCAATCGACTGAACCAAGTCAGAGCAAAAAAATATGATAAAATAAATCTTCCCTTTGATACCAATTGTTAGGACCAATATGGGCCTATATACCCTGAGAGGGGGTGAATCAGGGTATGAATATTATTTTTCAAAATTCTTCCTGACCCACTGCATCATGACCTCTTTATTACAAGCGTCACTCTGTTTTCACTTATGTGTTCATTATGATCACTTTTTTTCTTCTTTACCTGATGATTATGCATTAAATGCAATGTAGGGAAGTAAGCAGGATGACAGAGAGATTTTTACTTGGTTCACCTTCACTGGGCTATGTCCAAGGAGCATACACCAACAAGTTTCCGGTCGTGCAAAATTCCACTATTCTTTACTAGATGTGGATACAAGGGTTCAGGAGTAGTCACTCTGTCCGAGGCTCACTGCCTTTACAGGGTTTAGGATCATCTCACTGCTTTCCCAAGGGTCACTCCCTATTTCTCTCTCTCTCTCTCTGGCTCACTGCCGGTGGAGAGGATCACCTTCTTCATCTTCCTTTTCTCACTAATCTGGAAAGGATCCACTCACAGTTTATAGATTTGTAGGTCTCTTCATCATCACTAATGAATATATCCTCTGTTTTATGTGGATGCTCTGTTGAAGTTCAACTTTCACCCGTCGATGAATTTGTCTTTGCACCGAAGTTATTGGGCAATCTTCCAGCTTCCACACTGCCCGGACATACTGCCGGGGAATCAACTTTACTTGGTGCGCAGGTCTATCCCAGCATAGAAGTATCGGCGCACAGGTCACAACTGGCGCGCAGGTCCACCTCAACTACCAGCGCGACACAAACCTATGCTCCTCTAAACAGGTGCGAGTCAACTCCTTTTACTCCCAAACCAAAATAGGCGTGAAACTACCAACCATCGCACAACTTCAAACACCAACATGCAAGTCCACCTGTGTGACTACACACCACATTCACGAATACCACTCCATCGCGACAGGATCTCTGAATTTTCAAATTTTTGAACTTCATGAGAAATGAGGAGGGGTGGTCCAGTATTTATATTCCTTTTGAACACCCTGCGTGATGGTGCACAAGTCTACCCTCAGCGCGTAAGTCTCGTCACGAAGGTCTCTTCCCCTGCAAGTCAATTGCGCGACCAAACCAATACATGTGCGACCCTCTTTCCTTTGCCATATTTTGATCTTATGATCTTGAAAACCCACAGGCACACAAGTTCTCAAACATCCAAGGCATCAGCATACAAAACTATTCACAACACGCAGGTCACCTGCGCGACCATACCAATACCTGCGCAACCCGCTTTCCTTAGCTATATTTTGATGCTCTGATCTTGAAATTCATATGGCGTGAAAGTTTCTTCTACTTCAAGTTAATCTAGCGTATGTCTCTTTGCCAAAACCACTTTTCTCTATTTGTCGATTTTCTGGCCCAAAATTTGTCAATCACTAGAAAACGACGCCACCTTGTATCTATTCTTTTTGTACCACCTCCAGATCATCCATTCCATTGTCGACGTTCTTGAATCAAACATGGATCGTTGACCACAGCTCGTGAACTCGACATTCCACCATGAAATCCACTTTTTCAATAAATGTGTATGTCATTGTTTTTCTTTGTCAATAGTCACCACATTGATGCCCACTTTGTCAACAAAAACAATCACCTCAAAAATGCTTCAATGATACCTTGAGGGATTTTTTCCCAACATGTCCCAACATTCCCACTTGTAGTAGTAGAAAATAAATTCTTAGATGAAATATCCATGTAAAAATTAGTCTGAGCATTAGAGGTTCCACTCATCTGAGATATGTCCACTATCGGTCTTTTTCCATTCCAATTAGGCACATGAGAAAAATATTTACTAGAAGTCAACATCTCTGCCTGAGTAGAAGATGATTTTTTTGAGAGTCTCTGTAATGATATCACAAGTCCACATGATTCCCCTCAAATTTCCTTCTACAAATAGTATATGGATGGCCCTTCATCCCAAATCTCTCACAAGAGATCTTCCACCGACATAACTCCATTGAGTACCCAACAACCATGAATTCAGGTAAAAAAAGAGTCTTCCTTTCATACTCAACATCAATATTGATATTATCAGTGGGAGTGGAAAAATTTTCCTTATCAATCAAGGTGGAACTCAAATCAGTCCCCATTAGCATTCTGTCAAGGTGACCAAACTGATCTACTTCAGTTTCCTTGTCAAGGAGAATAGGGGACCCAATTTCCTTGCCAATGTCATGAAAAGTCTTTGGTTACCAAAGGACCCAATTAAGACTATGAAAATGGACCCAGACCTGAGATAAAGAATTCCTTGCACGATAGGCATTGAAATTAGGGGACCATTAATGAAGTTGGAGCCATCATGGTTTTGAATATAAGGAACCAATGCTACAAACTTGTATTTTAATATAATTTGTTGGAAAAATGCATTTGGAGAATCCATTACTGAGAGAAACACACCCCCAATTAGAGGATCCCCACAAAAATGAAACCTCTCTGACTAGATCATCAAAACATCCAAGACATATCACCCTTCTCTAAAACAAGACGTGCAATTAAGAATTCATTCAAATTTCAATCCTCTCCTCAAATATATCCGGATTGACATTAACATGAGCCACTAAACCCTTTCGAATTATCGTTACTTTTTTATGAGTTAATAAACGATGAAAATGTAGGTGTAGATGCAGGATAGTATGCTTATCCACCTGGGTCCTTTACACTGCCATCCATTATCATTGAAGGATCTTTTTGCTTCACCAAATGGGGATCATAAATCAGGGATGTGGTGAAAAAATCTTCGGAAACACCCTCATCGACGTAGACCCATTTGAAGCCAGATCCCACACTACTCCAACCACCCAATTCACAATGCTGACCATGTTTTCTACTCCTAATATGGAATCAAAAACCATGTATTCATGATTCATAGGTGGTATTTCAAAAAAATTTATATTGTCGTCCCGATTCGAACGATCCAGAGAAATAGGAGCCCGAATCTCAAATCCAGAGACATCATGAACACTTAAAGGAGCCCCCTTGAAGTAGACAGTAGATTTGAGAGTCCTTCATCATGGTGAGTGATGATCTGAGCATCACACCTCAAATCTAGAAGCAAGGCATTCATCATGGTCGCGTCTTCATTCAACGAAGAGCCCAGTTCTCCAGCCACGAGTGCTATGTGAAAATAATGAGGGTGAGGCCCGATAAACCCTAGATGGGAAAACCTCGATAACCCTAGTCGTGAGTCAATGAATCATGTTAATCTGGTACTACAAGGTTCTAAGGATGAGTCACTTCTATCCAAGAATTAAAGAGGTGGATATAGATAACAAAAATAGCCACATGTTCATCTGAAACTTTCAAATAGGGTTGTGACCTCTAAGAGGGATGTAAAAGCTAAATGGATCTTGTCGAGTAAGTACCTTCTGTTGAATGTATTGAAAACCTAAAAGTGGATTGAGGGGTTCTCCAATATTGAAAGGGTGTACTATCTGATACTCGTACATGAGTTTTACCAATATTCGGTGTTTCAACTGGACGAATATGAGGTGTTTTTTAAAATGTACATAGTGGATAGAAGGAATGTGTAATTTTTTTCTAATAATTGGGTTGAATGTATAATGGTTCCCCGTGAGGGTGTTTGTTATGACAATTAGGAAAATTTCACTTCCAACAAATGGCCTCTTTAGTTATGAAGAAAATTTTCCTGAGTTTACAAGAAATATAGATCATATGAGGTAAATTTCTATTGATCGTGATGGTGAATGTAGGATTTATTTTAACTTATTTAATCATAAATTATGTCGTAGGAAAAGAGATTTTCCATCTCTTAAGAATCATGATGTTTAATTTCTATACCTATAGAATAAAATTCACAAGGTTAATTTTTTCATAAATTTAATACTACATACCAGTGAGATTATTAAACCATATTTCAAGAACAATCTATTGTTTTACCGTAGACTATTCTCTAATTTGTTAAAGGGTAATGGTTTCGTGAAAGAAGGTGAGGAAAACATTTTAGCTTGTAATGGATTTTGTGTAAACAAATATATCTGCAATAAAATGATGATTAATTACATACCCAATAATAAAATGTCCATTGACGATAATGATAACTTATATGAAAATTTAATTCCTATTGAGAATCCTTAAAGGACATTGAAGACAATATACCCAGCTATAGGACTATTTGAAATGGGTGTTTTGTCTGATAAAGATATGCCTGAGGAAGTTTAAAGAGTTGAATTTCTAATAGATGCTAATGTGATAATAACATCAAAGAATGTCTATTTAGAATGACATTTGGTCTAGTAAGTCCACCCGGACCACTATAATCTAAGAAACTAAATTTTCTTGAGAATGATAATTAGAAGAATGAAGAACTAGAAGATGTTGAGTATGTTAACAGATTAAAAAGTGAGGAAGATAATGTTGAAGAATATGGAAATGATAGTGAAGAAGAAGAAGTTTTTTATAATGATGGAGTCGATTAAGATGTCATGGAATATGATGGATATGATGGATAAGCTTTATGTGAAAGAGAATATATAGGATGTGATGCATCAAAGTGTAGATCTGATCTTCTAGGTGATGATCAAGTCCCTCTTGTAGAACATGTTAGACCTACCTTAGTGTAACATGTACCTAATGTGGTACCACATGTATCTATTGATGCTCATGTTTAATCTATTATGGTTGAGGATAGGGCTCATAATTCCCCAGTTCATATTGAATATCCTATTAAAAGAGATGTCTCAGTGACTCTAATAAAATAATTATTCAGTTCTAGGAAAAGGAAGTCTTCTATATGGGAGAGACCAGATAAGATAGATAAGGATGATGTAATGGCTCCATTGGATGAAATTGTTGTACATGCATGGAATGGTGATCGAGGATATGATTATTTTAGAGTATATTTTGTCAATCTAGAGGGCAACACATATTCTCCTAATCCTACCCATTCTCCCATTACTTTGGATACTTTAGATTATGTGACTAAAGCTTATCTTAATATCTTAATAGAAGAATTGTACGTTTTAATATGATTAGTTCATCCCAATCAAAATACTACCATTCCGAATATTAGTGAATGAGATAATGATTTTACTACTAATATATTTGTATCTTAGGTTAAGCTAAGGTAGATTTCTATTGTGGGAGTTGTAGTTTCAGACAATCAGAAGATTCGAAATGAGTTGATATGATTGGTTTCAAACATAAACAGTCCCACTATTTATTATATTAAATTCATGGATAATGTAGAGAAACATTATAAGGATGAAACATCTACGTGGGTTAATGATCATCCTCAGACTCGTACTTTAGATGTATATTATTTATGATTAGATATATGAGATATAATGAAAGCTGCCTCGATCTCTGTTGTGCATGTTTCTCTTTATCTACATGTTGGAATGGTCACAAATGTGATTCAATAGGAACTTCAAACAATGATTGGTATAAGATTCTCCCAAATATCTGGTAGAATAGTGATCAAATATATGACCTGGTATGATTTTATACCAAAGGTGATGATTAGGAAGAAGTAATGATGAAGTTTGAATTCTATTTTAAGTGTATTTACACCAAAAATAATTTAATTTCAAATTTCAAATATTTTGTTTAGAATTTTCGGTTCCATTGTGTGACTGAAGGAACTGAGAATCAAAATAAGCATTTGAGTATGTTACTCCTTCCTAAAAACAATTATTGATAATAAAGAGTATTTAGTGCCGGTAAAGAAATATGTGGGTGAGCTCCTTATAGAAATCATCAATCTATAGAATCTATACTTTCATCATCACATCATATCCATTGTTTCCATAACTATTACTCCTATCAAACCACTCTAATATACTAATATATCATAATCTACCATTTTATCGCATTCTTCCACGACACATACTTAAGATCTCATCCATATTATATTTTTCATCCAACAGAAACTCACAGGTCCTATTTCATTTTCCAGATCAAGCCTTGCTCGTTTGGTTTTCACAAGAGTTCATATTCCTTCCCTCAGTATCCCCATTTTCCCTTCAACCAATAAAACCTCTGCACCTTCTTCTAATAACTCTTATACTTTTGATAAAGGAAAAGAAGTGATGGAATCAGATGTTACTAATAATTAGTTGGATCAGTTATTGATAGAGATTTTATGTACAGTTTTCATACTATTTTTGATATCCCTTGTACTGTATGATTAATGGAATACCTTTTACTATTTCAACTCGTTGTTATATCCTTCTATGTTATTTCATTTTCATTCAATGATTCCTATTTAATATTTGAAAAAGGGGGAGAAATGATATGGAATCTCTCTTAAGTGGAGCTTAATAATAAGCTATAGATTAAAAGGGAACATATCATTGAAAAAGACCATTTATCCTGTAATATGTACTTGTGTTTATTTTAATATTTCATTTCAATAATATGTATAATATATTAAAAACATTTATGCTCTCAAAATCATCAATCAATTATTTTCGGATACAATTGGATGATTTAGGATCACCTAAAGGGGGATATTGTTGGCCTCATCCATTTTTAATGCTCAATAATAATGTTTAGCTAGGATAATTAGAATTTTATAAGATACATTGGGTTTAATCATGTTCAATTATTATTTTAAAATTTTTTGTTAGTATTTACATCATAATATAGATTTTCATATTTTTATTAACTATGGGACATCGATATGTATAAGCTATCAATACATTCCATACCGATATACAAGTCACAAATACCTAACTCACTAATACATCGGCTACTGATGACATAAGATATCAATATGATGAGTCACTAACAGAAGTCTGACCAACAGATGCTAACCCCCCTGAAGCCTAACCTAATGATATAGAAATTGACTAATAGTTGGAATTTCATGAAGTATGAGCTACTGATAGTTATAATTATGAGTGATGAGATACCAACACATTACATACCAATATATGAATTATTGATGCCAGTTTTACCTACTGATAAAGTGATCATCTGGTAGTCTGATATTCTGATAAAAATAATATACAGATAGAATGAGAAACCAATAGACTGGCTCACTAACAGCATGACTCACCGACAGTATGAGTCATCAATATTCTTACCTGTATACAGAATGAGTCACCAATGATATTACTCTTAAATTCCAAATTACCTCTCACGGTTATATAAATGAAACATAGTTCATCATATTATATTATTGATCTTTTATATCTTTTTTAGAAAACATTTAATGATGTCAGAGACTAGTATGAGGTACCAGAGATCATGTTTCTTATCGATACAAAGTGAATATCTGAATAAAAAAGAAAGATAGTTGGAAAGAAGTGACCTATAAGAAATATATGGATCTATTCAGCACCTTATAAAGCAAAATGAGTGGCCTACTTTTTATAGACAAAGAATCTACTATGAACAAGAAGAAGAAAAAATCTCTTTAGAAACAACTTATAAAATATGAACACTTTGAGGGATCTTATACATCATTGGGAACAAATTTCAAAAGTAAAATGACTCTATGTTTTCCAATATATTTCTAAAAGATGACTCTAGATTCAATTCTACCATCCTGAAGGATTTCAGAAGCTTCATAGAACATCACCCAGAGCATTCTAAACTCTTATTATCATTTTTCTCAAACTATGTACATTATATATAATTTGAGCAATATATGTTTCTATTTCATAAACAAACTTACTATAGAGAAAAACTAGAAGATACATAGATATCATCAAAACCCATCACAAGTAAACTCCCATATAAAAGATTGAATGTGGTCTTTGTGTGGCTTTATTGTTTTTACACTAACACAAAAACCGTGGAAGATATATGTTGATCTGAATAGTTTGTATACAGTTGTGTACCCTGATCTATGGTGTGTATCAAGTTTATTTAATATAAACATCATAATGAAGGTGATCTTCAAGTGAAGATGATTATTTCTATACATGAGATTGATCCTCTTGGTTTAATCCACTGTTCTATTTCATATTTTTTTCGATTCTTATAATTATTACATAAAACATAACTTTTCTCTGATAATTAATCTTTGAGAGTTTTTGTATTAGAATTTGATTTCATATACTAGTTTCAAAAGTTAAAATAGTATTTCATTTTATTTTAACTAATTACTAATTAATCAATAAGAAATCATTCAAAATATCCAAAAATTTATAATTTTTCTACTTTGGTCAAATGGAATTTATTATTTTATGAATTGGTGTATTTTTAAATAATCATTTTATATTGAAATGTTTTTAGGATTTCAATTCACCCCCTCTTGAGTGTCCTACTCCGACCAACATACACCATAATTCACCCTTAATAATGTAATAACCCTTACATAAACTTCTATCTTTGTAGTAAAGAATTCATTGGAGATCTATATAGGGGATCACATTTCATATCTGGATGTATAATTGGATCAAACCAACATATCTTGAGCTATAATGGGGCCTAACCCATCATATCAAAAGGTTTAATGAACTAAAAATGATATATATTGAGTTATAATGGGGCTTAAACCGTCATGTCATAAGATATATTGTGATCAACCCATAATAAGCAATGTAGAAGGAAGGAATCACGAATAAAACATTTGAAAACTCATTTAACACCATAAGAAAAACCCTTATAGTTTTCAACATGCCATTTTCTTTTAAAAAATATAATTTAAAACATAAAAACTGCATTAATAATAATGAAGAAATTTTCAACAATGGAAATAGATAAATATAACACATCTATAATAATGCATCATTATAGTGAGGAAACTTCTCATATATTATATGTTAAAAAGGCATTCGTTTTTTCTTTTATAAAAATAGTTGAAACTGAAAATTAAAAGATAATATTAAATGAATGTATTTTACATAAAACCATGAAAATATTCTTATAGAAAAATTTAATTAGCATAAAATATACATAAATATTTTTTTGATTCTTGAATATCCCTAAAAATTGTAACGCCCCAATCCCAGTTAACCAGATTCAGTGCATTATTACATAACATTGGCATGATCACAAATGATCATGTCTCAAAAGACTGGTTAGTTTAGTAGTCTTGGAAACACTAGATATATTCACAAGTCTTATATTACATCATAAGGTAAAAAAAACTACAACTACATCTTTTCGTCATATCCTCTCTTAATATCCCTACAGGTCATTCATAAATTACATCTTCACATCGTAGGAAAAATAAGATATTGAAAGGGTTGAGCCCAAATGCTCAGTAAGGATATCAATATAGTAGAATCTTTCATAGATAAACATAAACACTTAAGGAAAAGTATAAATAAAACAAAATTTTTTTAAACATGAACATCAGCATAATATGGAAAAGATAAAATGTAATAATGTCATTTACTTATTCACATGGATATTCTACTAGTGGAATAATCACATGAAATATCAATAACCACTTTCATAATGATGGAATGTATAATGCCAGACTATCATGACCACATAGCCAAGGCCTTGTGCCGAGTCTTCAAATAAGCTTTTGTCAAGGCCTCGTGCCAAGACACTAGTTTGTCTCATGAGATTACCGATGCATCAAAGAGCTTTAGTGGGATCCACCCATCACATGATAATTCCAATGCATTCCTCATATGAAAAGTTTGAATCATAACATAAACATTCATATTAAAACAAGCATACGAAATGTAAATACTTTATCCACAAACCATGAATGGTATAAAAATAGCACATCCACAGTCAAACATAACTCATTCGATACAATATGAAAGATTGTATTGTATCATATTAACCTCAATCGAGAATTATGAAGGATATTGAAACATATGAAAATAATCATCAAAACTATTAGAGATAAATATCCCTTTTATCATGAAAACATTTAAAAGTCACACTATTTGTGAAGAAGTAATTTAAAATAGATTTTTGAATCAATGTGTCTCATACCACGTTAAAACTTTTAAAAGGAATTTTGATTTGAAAACTATAAAATCCATATAAATAAATCCATAAAATCATTTGTAAAACATGGACATTAATGAGAAATATTTAGAATAATAAATCATTAAAACAATTTAAAATTATATTTTAGTTAGAGTTCCTAACCAAAAGAGAGACACTTGAATACAAATAATTGATGTAATAAAAACGTTATAATATAATGAGAATAAAGGGATTCATGATATACTATATCAAAGTACATTATATATACACCATATAAAAGTGATTTGGTGTATAACAACAAAGGAGTATCAAATGGAATGTAAATTGAGATGACATCTCTCATAAAGGCAGTATCCTTAGGTTAAGGATAAATCAACCACATAATTATGTGTGAAAAATATAAATACACAAAATATTATTGGATATTTATTGTAAAACAATCAAAGGACATTCACTCATATTCTTGTAAAAACAACACCAATGAATTAGATGATTAACTCAATAAATAGAGATTGAGATAAAATTACTCTTATCAAGTTCATATCGATGACTTAAGAATTTATCAATGGAGTGATAATGTGCACCAAAATTATATCCACTAAAAGGGGAGTGGAAATTATGATATAATCAAATAAATATTTATTCCACACATAATCTTGGAGTTAAATAATTAATGAAGTATTTGTAAAGCCGAATGAGTGTAAATTGAAATTTCAAATTCCCTTATCGATTTGGTAACTTACGAAACATACACCCATGAAAGAAGGATTATAGAATGATGATGTAAATATACATAAATTAAATTATATTACACAATTAATACAATCATGGTCAGTATACACACCACATGAAATAAATAAGTGGTGAACAAGGAAAATATCACGGATTTAAAAGTGAGATAAGAAACCCCTTACATTGTACATTTTCCTTGGTCGATGGTAGGTTAACCTCATTTATAATGGTGAAATAATTATTATTGAATTATAAAAAAATCATTTACCTTAATATGATATCATATAACATCTTTTAACATTGATTTTTCAATAATATCTTAGTATTATCGTCGTTTCGGGTGTTAACGAATTCGTTTTCCTTTATATTATTTGTTATCTGATCCATATTTGTTATAGATGGGATGAATCTTATTCATATCCAGAATGATACCATGTCTATAAAAATTATTTTTATTCATCAAATGAAATTTATTCTTGAAGGGATATGATGGGGAATTAATCTCATTGCGTTTGTGGAGATGGTAATCTGTACGTACGCACGAGCGACAATATCATTATTTTGATATTAAAATAATATATAATTGGTTTTTATATAATATATAGAGATTCATTATCATCTTATATTTCTTATTTACATTAATTAAATATCCATATTATACTCATAAAAATAATAATATATTGAATAACAATTACACCACGTCATGGAGACGGTAGGTCGTACGTATGCACGTATGGTGACATGTCATTCAATGGATTGATAGAATACTGAATATGGTTGTACCATATTTATAATAAAATCACAGTATATAGAAGATACATTAGTTATTATTTTAGAATGGAAATAACAATGAAAGAAGAAGTGGACGAAGAAAGGAACTTGAAAGAGTGTGATGAAAACATTACCTCTTCTTCGTGTTCTGCCTTTTGATTTGATCAAAAGGGATCCTTATGTTGGATTTAAGATCAAAATAATGTCTCTCGGTTGAATTTAAGTAAGTTGGGAGGATATTTGGGACGATATTGGCTGAGCCAAAAGGCATTGAAGGTGTGAAGAATTGGTTAGAAGTGGTGTCCTTTTATAAGGGGGAGGAGGGGCTCTTTAGGAAAAACATAAAGTATTATTTTTTAATAAATTAATATTCGGTTTCTAATGGATCCAAAGTGTATTGTTCAAAACCTGAGGTTTGGATGCGTCGAAATCCTTTCAACAAATATATTTTAGATTGTTTTGGGTCATTATATTAACCTTATCTTTTAGTTTTAACTCTTGGTTAATTTGTTTGACACTTACCATGTCACTTTGTATTTTTATATTATATAGTAAATAAACATACTATATACCTCCAAGAGACCCCCAAGTGGGACATTAATGATACTCCTATCCTGATTCAATTATTTTGTCCGATCTCTAGAATTTTAGGAATTTAATATCATTTAATAATATAATATTTGTTTTAAAAACTCTTTTATGTCAATTTTGACACTATTTGGTATTTTATTTCTTTGAAAATTATAACAGCATTATTACTTCTAAAAAAGTTAATTAAATCATTCCTAACATGTCATATTAACCTATAAAATTCTTTTAATTCATTAAAAGTATCAATTTTTTTTATTTGGGTATTTATAATATAAATTACTTTAATATTTCACTAATAAGGTAATTACTACATCGTCATTGTGTCATAAATAAATTATATTATTTAACGTCTAAAAATTATAAATAAACTACCATTATGTAGGAAGTAGATTAATTAGTCTAATGAATATTTATAGTCTAAAATATAACATATATAACCCAATGTAAAAATTGTTTTACTAAAAGATATATTCTTATGTCATTTTTGTATTCACTTTAACTTAATTAATAAAAAGTGTAATTTTCAATTACAAGTGGATCCATGGTGTCCCAAAATCAACCCAAATATGCCCATGGTCGGACATGTATCAACCAATAGTGTTATCACATGTTTTAGGGTAAATTAGTATTATTATAATATTAATGTTTTACCCTTATTTACCAGATTTACCCTTTAACCATGGTAAATAAAATATTTACCGAAGTAATTATTCAAAATGTCTAAAAATAAGAGTTACCTATTTAAAAAAATTGGAAATCCGGATTCCAAATATGGAGTCTATTTTTCCAAATTCAAAACACAGAAGTGGCAAAAATTAATTTAAAAATAATTTCTGCTGTCAAAACAAAAAGCGTGTTTTTAAGAGATAATAACTATCCAAAGATTGGCACTTGTTTATGTCTAGTTTAAATGTGAAATTATGCCCAATGACAAAAATTTTATTAAATGGTAAAAATTTATTCTACATATACTTTAAAAACACTCATATTCATAATTTATCACTATTAATTATTTTTATTAAAAAAGTTGTTTTTAATAAAAATTTAGAAATTTTAACTATTCATCAAAATATGAATGTTATCCGAAAAGTACCAAAATTTCACCCTAGGCTAATTTTGATATTCCGAATCTAAAAATGATGTCTATTTTGAAAGATAATGTATATAAAATTTCAGAAAGTGGGAATTACTATTCGTAACAGCTAGTTTTTTAGTTGTGGTGTGTGTTAGAACATGAAGTTGTGTACAACACACGCTACTGTAGTATTCAGTAAGAAGCATACCGTGGATGCTTGGGGTGTTACATAATCCCCTACTACAATAAATTTCATCCTCGAAATTTTTAAAATTGGGCTTGGGAATATAATGGAAAGTCCAATATCAGAAAAAGAGTCAATAAAACTATCACTTTAAAAGAAAGAAAGAGAAGTAAAAAGGTCACCCAATATTTCCTATAGAAGGATTTGATGTAGAAAAACATGGATATTGATGATAATATAAGTGTCAATTTCTGATGGAGTGGGATAAAAAACATGATCAGGGGAAAGATAACAACAGGAAAACCACAATCTTGGGATGGGAAAAACAGTCATTAGTTTCCTAGTAGGAAAAGTAAACGGACAAGATTTTTTTTTAAAGTTACATTACATAAAGATGAGGAATCCATTTCAGAGACTGACTAAGAACATAAAGAGATATATTTAATTATTATGTAAAGTTTAATTATTTAATAAAGTTTTTCTACTAACCCATTTTTAAATGATGAGTATTCTAGAAGATTGGTCACACAAGAAGAGCTACAATAAAATTCTTATAGAATCACGTGATCCACGAAGAATAAACTATATATTTATCCTGTCTTTAGAGATTAATCAAAACCAAAATGGTTAGTATATGATCTGATGATCCCCCAATAGGTTATTAAATTAGGGAAAGAAACACTAATCTTAATTTCTAAAATTAAACTAATAATAACCCAAAGATAAATAAATAGCATTCAATAATGAATTGTCCTTACAACGCTTTAATAAAATCCAAAATAATATTGAAACTCAAAACCTAGAAGAATTTGGTTATGTAGTCTTCCACGTAAAATGGTAATTCCAAATGACATTAATTACTCTTAAATTCACATGCTTAAAAGTAATTAACCAAATCACATATTCTATATTATAGGTTAATCATTTCCATAAATAACTCATATCACTATAAATCCACAATAAAAATATATAAAACAATCCACCATTACTCCTCAAATGAAACACAAAACTATTCTATTTTCCTTGGGCATATAGTGTTCCCAACAAACCAAACATCTTCCAAAATAAAAATTATCACTTAATCGCCAAATCATTTTCCTATACTGAGGGTATTAATTTGATAAGACATAAGATCCCAAATATAATTATTAGTGATCAATAAAATCATTTAACTAATAATAATAGTCACACTAACCGGGGACATCACGTGGTAGGTGATAAATCCTAATCGCACATTGGTTGTGGGTTCGATTCCCACAGCTTGTCCCACAGCTTTGTCCGACGTGATGAGTTGTCAAACGGTCTGCGTGTTGTCCTTTTTCAAAAATGATATTTTATAACATTACCAAAATGAGATAAATTTCTCCAAATAACCATAACATAATTTAACCACAAATGTTATCTCATAACTTGCATTTTCATCCCAAATTTTAATAACTTGTAATTTCCTCAAACCCAATGATTATATAAAACCAAATGGTAATTTATAACCATATCCACAAGATAAAAGATAATTCTTCCTCAAATATCATTCTCACATGGAAATCTACAGGGTTACACATACAAGGGAAAATTATTCCAATGTAAACCCATCAACAAGGAGCACTAATACTTTCTAAACATTCCTCCGACCATTTATTTCAACATAGCTTCTTCTTTGACCAAGAAAATATACTATAGAATAGGGAATTCACTCGGGTAATGGCCAGGTCCCCTACATTTACGTCAAGTGACTGTAAATGGATTCTTGGGGCTATTTTCATCTTCTTACATTGTACTCTTCATTTTTCTTCAGCAATTCATCACTTTATGTCCTTCCTTCCCACACGTAAATCATTTCTTTGTCTCATTGAGACACTTTCCTGGGTGTCTCCTTCCACATTTCCTACATGATAGAATTGAGGATTCCTTTCTCCATGGTCTCCACGGCTGGAGCTCTTATCATTCATCACCTTTCTCTTCTTTGTTGAGTCTGAAAATTAGTTAATATATATATTGTTGATCATATTTTTGGAAAATTGATTTGGCATGAAGACGATATCTTTTACGCCAATAAACAATCCATTTTTTTCTCATTTCCACCACTTTTCCCACCTTGTACATCATTCTAAAAGTCACTATGACTTCCTTGGAATCCAGCCATTGACTAAAACCAGAAAGCCTTGTGTGAGTAACAGTAGTCATAAAATCATTTATAGAATATCATTTCATCGTATTCTCAATTTTAGACACATTAGGATTAGCCAAGGTCATTTACGCTCATCTTATATATACACTTCAAATTTTTTTGTGAAGAAAATGTAAATTATCATAAGCATATCCCCCAGGAGTGTTGTAACCAATAGTGCAGCAAGTCCTATTATCGTGCACTAGTTCCCGTTCCAGTCTAGCTCAAAGCGTTGTTTTCAGGTTTTACCCCTAAGTACATTTGTGCAGAGCCGCCTCTACCTACTTGTATCCAGACATGGATGTATTTCTCAAAAAACTCACAAAATCTCTACAATACCTAAATTCTAGGAAGTTCTTCTATACTAATCCTCAAAGTCTATCTTAGGGATATGTGCTCTAATTAGATTTTATCTGAATCTAATTTCCAACGTTATTGCTAAACTTCATCTGATAGCAACTGTAACGCCCCGACCCCAGTTAACCAGAGTTGGTGCATTACTACATAACATTGGCATGGTCACAAAGGATTAAGTCTTGAAAGACCGATTAGTTTAGTAGTCTTAGAAACCCTAGATATATTCATAAGTCTTACATTATATCATATGGTAAAACAAACTACAACAACATCTTGTCTTCATATCCCCTCATACTCTCCCTACAGGTCATTCATAAATTACTTCTTCACATCCTGGAAAAAATAATATATTGAATGGGGTGAGCTCAAACGCTCAGTAAGGATATAAATATAGCAGAAGCTTTCATAGATATACAAAAACACTAATGGAAATGTATATCTAAAACAAAAGCCTTTTAAACTTGAACTTCACCATAATATGGCAATGATAAAATGAAAAAATGTCATTAACTTATTCATATGGATATTATACTAGTAGAATAATCACATGCAATATCAATAACCACTTTCATAATTATGGAATGCATAATGCCAGACTATCATAACCACGAAGTCAAGGCCTCGTGCAGAGACTACAAATAAGATTTTGTCAAGGCCTCGTGCCAAGACAGTAGTTTGTCTCATAAGACCTACCGATGCATCGATTATCTATAGCAGTCTCCACCCGTCACTTAATAAGTCCAATGCATTCCTTATATGAAAAGTTTTAAACATAACATAATCATTCATATTAAAACTAGCATACCAAATGTCAATACTTTATCCATAAAACATGAATGGTATAAAAATAGCACATCCACAATCAAACATAACTCATTTGATACAATATGAAAGATTTCATTGTATCATATTAACCTCAATTGAGAATAATGAAGGAAAGTGACATAGATGAAAATAATCATCAAAACTATTAGAGAGAAATGTACCCTTTTTTCTTGAAAACATTTAAAAGACACACTATTTGTCAAGAAGTCATTTATAATATATTTTTGAATCAAAGTGTCCAATACCACTTTAATAATTTTAAAAGGAATGTTTATTTGAAAACTATAATGTCCATATAAATAAATCCTTAAATCATTTTTAAAACATGGACATTAATGAGAATGATTTAGAATAATATATCATTAAAACATTTTAAAATGATATTTTAGTTAGAGTTACAAACCAAAAGAGGGACACATGAATACAAATAATTGAGGTAATAAAAATATTGTAATATCTTGAGAATAAAGGGATTCATGATATACTATGTCAAAGTGCATTATATATACACCATATAAATGTGATTTGGGGTATAACAACAAAAGAGTCTTAAATGGAATGTAAATTGAGAGGAAATCTCTCAAAAACGAATTAACCACAGGTTAAGGATAAATCAACGACATAATTATGTGTGAAAAATATAAATACACTCAATATGATTAGATATTTAGTGTAAAATAATCAAAGGACATTCATAGATATTCTTGTAAAAAAACACCAATGAATTAGATGTTTATCTCAATAAATGGAGATTGAGTTAAAATTACTCTTATCAAGTTCATATCTATGACTTGAGAATTTATCAATGGATTGATTATTTGTATCAAAAGTATATCCACAGAAAGGGTAGTGGAAATTATGACATAAGCAAATAAATAGTGATTCCAAACATAATCTTGGAGTAAAATAATTAACGAAGTATTCGTAATGCCGAATGAGTGGAAAATGAAATTTCCAATTCCCTTATAGATTTGTTAACTTATGAAACATACACCCATTTTAACACCCCAAGCTTCCATGATATGCTCTTCTATCAATAATTCAATTGCTTGCATTGTATGCAAGTTCGAGATTCTAACACACCACGACCAATAAAAATAGCCATTATGAATAGTAATACCCACCTTTTGAAATTATATAAATTTTATATTTCAAAATAGACTTCATTTTTGGATTCGGAATACCTAAATTAGCCTATGTTGAATTTTTGGTATTTTTCTGAGAACTTCCATTTTTTGATGAACAGTGAAAAATACTTAAAAAAAACTTTTTTAATAAAAATATGTTATACTGATAAATAATACAATTGAGTGGTTTTAAAGTATAATTAGAATATATTTTAACTGTTTTATCCAATAGTGGTCATTATAATTAATTTCACTTTGAAATTGGACATATACAATTGTCAATCTTTTGATATATATTGATTCTTAAAAACACGCTATTTGTTGTGACAGCGGGAATTAAATATTAAATTAATTAATTTGACTTATATGTTTTTAATTTTGTAAAATAGACATCATTTTTGAATTAGGAATATCAAATATATATTAGGGTTAATTTTTGGTATTTTTCTGAAAAAACATCAATTTTTGATGAATAGTGAAACCACTAAGTGGTAGTTAAAAAACTAATTTTTCGTTTAAACGAAACTTTACCACTTCTATGGATTTAAATTAAAAAATGCGACATACATGGTTGTCATTAGTAAGTAAAATGTGGTTAAATGGGATGAAAATAATTTTTGGTGAATAGTAACTTTTAAGTTTTATTAATCTCGATTAAAGGTAATTTGTGTAATTTAAGGTAAATATAATGTTATAATAATTTGAAATTACCTTTAAGTATGTCCCACACTTATTTTATGAGTCATGTCCGACCAAGAAAATCCATGGGTCAACTTGAAGACCCCATGGAGCTACTTGGGTAAGAAAATGACATTAATAACTTTTTATTTAAAGTAAAAATAAAATTTTCACAAACATGTGATGTTTTACTAAAACAATTATTACATGGGGTTATATAAGTTAACATTTCAACTATAAATATTCATTGGAAATCTAAAGAGATTTCCTACATCATGGTAATTTTTTTATAATTTATAGACATTATATAAATAAATTTATTTATGACACCATGATGATGCAGCAATTACCTCATTAATGAATGATTTAAATAAAATTAAAAGATACGGTAAAATATTAGACATACACTTTTCTAAATCCTATTTTATGGGTGTATTTCGAACCCTTATCACCTTATACTCAAAATATATCATTGTGGGACCTTTAAAATCTGAAAATCATTTCATAATAACGTAACATTTCATGACTTTCCAAGAGTGCCCCTCCTCTCCTCTTATAAAAGGCCCCCAACTCTACCACCTTACCCACACCTCTCAAGCCATTTGGAGCAGCCAAAATCTACCCAAATACTCTCTAAACTTTCCTATATTACTCCTTGAAGCCTAACTTTGGGCATTAGTCTCCCAAAGGAAGCCTTTGGCTCAAATCATTGAGAGTTACACGATTTTAAGGTAATGTCTTCTCTTATGTTCCTTTGTTTTATTTTGCTTCTCCAACCCTTTACTCTTTTTATTTATTTCTTTTGTAAAAACACCAGTATGTTAAATATTATAGGATGTTGTTATGTGAAGGATTTGATTTAATCTTACCCAAACCTTCGTCTAATGGTTAATGAACATACTATTTATGTGGGTGGTGAATTACTACCTCATGAAACGATGATTGTTCAATCTTCTTTAAAAACCTCTCATGGTGCCCATTATGATGAAACTATTTATATATATGATATATATTATCTTTATGTTTTCTTTATGCCTATTTATTTTTCATTCATGTCATACCTTTATTATTTTCATTATGGGTAAACGCGATAATTTCATTTTAGGAAGTGCAGACTACCGCCCCCTCAAAGTGATTTGAATCATTAATGACATATGTGGGACATATAAATGATGGAGTTAATGATATTATATATGATATTATACTGGAATTATAATATACCTTAATATAATTATGATTTCATCCCATTAAATAAGAAATAAAAATGAAAGTAGAGTTCATGCGTATATACGGCTTACCGTCTCCATTAACGGTGAATTTAATTTCTTACCCTTAAATGTTATGTATTATTATAAATGAATTTATATACTATATATATATATATGTGATATATATGATATCTACATCATGAATATAATTTTGGATATAATGGCCATTTTACCACATGAACAACTTGTAATTATAAGATGTTTATTTTTGACTCAATGACCAAAGATCGACAAAACGACCGTTGTTAACTTAAATAATTAAATAATGTTCATAAAATGGTAATAATTGAGAAAAAAGTAATAATGAACTCGAAATAGGTTCTTAAGCAAGTACAAATTGACTCTAGATTATTATTTAGGAGATTAAAGAACGATCGGGTCAAGTCAGACACAAGGTAAGGGAGTTCGTCTCAATCTTCTTTCGTAGAGGCATATTTTATTTTATACACAACATTATTTTATACGGTGTATAAACCCCTTTGAATTTTACTTTTATTCAAAAGGAATATTTTAATATGAATCACTTTTACAAAATGACAAATGGGATGTTTTATCTTATGTATGCGGCGACAATGAATTCTCTGCCGTCGTGACCATTATTTGAGTTTTGGCTTCCTCTACAAGCCATAACTTTTTAAAAAAATGAAAAATAAATACCATGTTTTTGTTTTCTTTTATTCTGGTATTGAAAATAGTTTTTATAATGTTTTTATTATATCAATTTTTTGTATTAATATTTTTGATTGAAATGTGGAAATGTTATGTTTCTATTATGCAAGTTTTATGTTATACGATTATGTTATGGTTTATGATATGTTTAACCCTATTCATATGTGGAATGCATTGGACATAATAAGTGACAGGTGGAGCCCGCTATAGCTCCTCGATGCATCGGTAGGTCTCATGAGACAAACTAGTGTAATGGCACAAGGCCTTGACAAAATCTTATTTGTAATCTTGGCACGAGGACTTTGCTACGTGGTTATGATAGTCTGGAATTATGAATTCCATCATTATGAAAGTGGTTATTGATATTGCATGTGATTATTCGACTAGTAGAATATCCATGTGAATAAGTAAATGGAATTATTTCATTTTACTTTTTCCATATTATGCTAAAGATAATGTTTAAAAGGCTTTTTTTGTTATACATTGCCTTAAATGTTTATGTTTATTTATTAACGTTTTTGCTGTATTTTTATCCTTACTGAGCATCTGAGCTCACCCATTTCTATGTTTTATTTTCCCAGAATGTGAAGAAATATTTTTTGACTGACCTACCAGGATAGTCTGAAGGGGATAAGAGTGTGGGCTATGGAGACTATGTTATTGTGATTTTTCAGTTTATTCTATAATGTAACATTTATAAATGTATCTAGTGTTTACAAGGCTACTAAACTCATCGGTCTTTCGAGACTTGATCTTTTGTGATCATGCCAAAGTTAAGTAATAATGCACCTACTCTGGGTAATTGGGGTCGGGGCGTTACTGTTGGTATTAGAGGCAGTTTAGTACTAGCCTTGGAAGCTAGATTAAGATAAACTCTGATTAGAGCACATAGCCCTAAGATAGACATTGAGGATTAGTATATAAGAACTTTATAGAATTCTGGTATTATAGAGATTTAGTGAGTTTTCTGAGCAATACATCCATGTCTAGATTCGAGCAGGTAGATGCGGATTTGGAACAGATGTACCTATGGGTAAAACCTGAAAACACCGCTTTGAGCTAGACTCAAACAGTAACTGGTGGACAACAATGGGCCTTGCTGCACTCTTGGTTTTGACACTCCCAGGGGATATGCTTAAGAAAATTCACGATTTATTTAGAAACCATTATGAAGGGTTTATGAGTATATAATTCCTCAAAGAAAACATTTCTCTTTATGATTATTGATTATATCCATAAATAGTTCAATTTATGTTAAGTGTTTTACAAGTATGGAATTATGTATTTCAATTCATAAACAACTCTAGTTACTGAAATTGTTTAGAAATGGTGCCTAGTGGAAGGAATGGAATTCGTATCAATGAACGCACTCCATGTAGGGATTTACCTACTGCTCAAGATAATTATAATGGAGTTGGTGATATAACTGGTGCTGATTAGCTCATCACCATACTAGGAAAACTCACTCAGGTTATGAATAAGAACCTTACTCGTATAGAGCACCCTGATCTACAACGTGGAGGATCAATGTTAGATCTATTCATGAGGTAACAACCACCAATATTCAATGGGATTAAAAATCACTTAGTATCTGAGCAATGGATAAATTCCATAGAGAAAATATTCCATGCCTTAGGGAGTAATTAAAGGGAAAAGGTTATCATGGCAGTTTACCGCCTCATTGGAGATGCTGATCAATGGTGGTCATTGATTCAAAACACAAAGGAAGATGATGAAGTATAAAATATGGAATGGAGGGAGTTCAAAAAGATTTTCTTAAAAAAATACTTTCCTCGTGACCATCGAGCAGATATGGAAAGGAAATTTCAGAGTCTAAGATAAAAGGAGGATGAGAATGTCACAAAGTATGAGGCTAACTTTATAATGTTAGCGAGGCATGCAAGAAATTATATACGTAACCCAAGAAGTATGATTGATCATTTCTTTGATGGGTTAAAACCATTTCTCCATCGAGATTTAGTATCAAAATCCTTCTCATCATACGAAGATATTGTCTCGTGTGCTATCAAGATAGAAAAGTAATTCTATAAATCTTATGACAATAAAGTAAGGAAAGAGAAGAAGAGAATGGTGGAACACGAGACAGATAAAGAGAAAAAGGGAAAGAAGGATTTTCTATTATGCGATAATTGTGGGAAGAATCACCCCTGTACTTGCCTAAAAGGAATGGGAGTTTGTTATAAATGTGGATAAAAAGGTCACTAGGCTCGTGATTGCAAGGGAAAGAAAGATGCTATCAATGTTGAATGCTACAATTTTTGGGAAATGGGGAATTATGAAAATGAATTTCCTAAGAATCAGGTAAACATAGCTCATAAAAGGCCAAGGGATCAAGGTCAATCTTATGTTGTTACTATAGTTGAAGTGGAATAATTAATGTATTAGTGCTTTTGGACTCAAGGATTATATTCTGGTTATAATAATAATTTGATATATATAAGGACTATACTGTAGTACTTGTTTTTTTCATTAAGGTTTTAATATGATGAAGGTAATCATATTTTTAGTATGTGACAATAAGAGAAGCTTTACATTGTTTGGGGAACCTGATGTTACAATTGATTTTGGAATTTAGAGACCTTATATAGAATGTCTGGACAAAGGTATTTTGGATAACTATAAAGGTTGGAATGGATTAAGTTTATCTTTGGATATTATTGTTTATGGTTAAAACATTTCTGAAGATTATTTTTTAAAAAATTATAATACTATTGTTTTAGAAAAAGGACAACCTGCAGGTCGGAGGATAACCCATCGCGTCGGACAAAGCTGTAGGAATCGAACCCAAAACCATAGTGTGACATGCCTTTATTACCTACCACTAGCCTACATGAAGTCCCTGGTTATTACAAAATAGTTTTCATAATCTAAATGGTATTTGTTAATATTTGGAACCATGTACGATTAGGATAAATATAATATTTTTGAGTTCTATTATCTTTTTGAGTGAAAGATGGGTTTGTGGTAAAAATTTATTAAAGAAAGAAAATTCTACATGAAAAGTATGTATATTTCCTTACGTTCTTAGAAAATCTCCTAAATAAATTCCTCAACTTTATGAAAGGTAACATAAAACAAAAATGTTGTCGATTAACTTTTCCTAATAGAGAATCAATGATCGTTTAACCAATCACAAGTTTGTGATTTTCTTGTAGTTAACTTTCTTCTAATCTTGTTATCTACAACTCTCCAACAGACCATGATGGTTTGTTTCTCCTCCATATCTATGTTTTCATTGAATCCTCGTATGGGCTATCTCGGGTGACCTTTGTACTTCCCTTTCTTTCTTTTAAAGTTATATTTTTTAACCCTATTTCAGATATGGGTTTTCCACAAAGGTATTTTCTACTTTGAACATTTTATTTTAGAAGAAAAATTTCAAATTGCGAGGAAGCAATTTATTGAAGGAGGGTATAATGTAACACCCTAAGGATCCATGATACGCTTCTCTTTCAATAATGCAATAGCTTGCATTGTACGCATGTTCGAGATTCTAACACACCGTGACAAATCAAAATAGTTGTTTTGTATAGTAATACCCACTTTTTTAAATTATATAAATTTTATATTTCAAAATGGACTTCACTTTTGGATTTGGAATATCTAAATTATCCTATGTTGAAATTTTGGTATTTTTCTGAGAACTTCCAATTTTTATGAATAGTGAAAAATACATAAAAACAACTTTTTTAATCAAAATAATTTATAGTGATAAATTATAATATTGAGGGGTTTTAAAGTATAATTATAATATATTTTAACTGTTTTATCCAATTGTTGTCATTAGAATTTATTTCACTTTGTAATTGGACATAAACAATTGTCAATCTTTTGATATATATTTTTTTTAAAAACACGCTATTTTTTGTGACAGTGGGAATTAATTATTAAATAATTTAATTCCATTTTATATGTATTGAATTTTGTAAAATAAAAATAATTTTGGAATTAGTAATATCAAATATAGCTTAGAGTTAATTATTGGTATTTTTCTGAAAAACATCAATTTTTTATGAATAGTGAAACCACTAAGTGGTAGTTAAAAACTAATTTTTCTTTTAAATGAAACTTTTCCACATCCGTGATATAAGGCCCCAGCCTTAAACCTTACTTAATCTTGAGTTATTACACGATTACACATTGAGGATCTTTTTAGGTTTAGATTTTTAGAGAATTAGATCATGAAACTTTCATTACATTCCACATTTAAACAAAGTGGTTACATAAAAGACAGTATTCATTCTTCCCATCAACAGAAACATATTTAAAATAAAACATGGATTCTTTCTTGACACATCCTTGAAACTATCATCACATCATGTACCTTTACCTTGACCTGTGAAAAACATTTCAAAAAAACTTGGGATGAGCATAAAAAGCTCAGTAAGGGATATAAAAATATGGAAAGGAAACATGGGTACATATATACATAAGGATGAGATCATACTTTACCCATAAAACAAAAGCACTTTAACATACCTCATCAAATCATGAATAAATCATAGAAATCATAAGACATAAAGGTAACTTGAGGCATTCATAACATTCTTACATAGGGAGTAACCCTCTTGGTTACGTTTGGAATACCCATCAGAGTATATTCCCTAAATCTCTTCGGAGAAACCTTAACGTTTCACTCCTTCGCATTACCCAATGCATTGGAGAGCTATATCGGGCTCACCCGCCCTTAGTTTATCATGGAACCACCCGTTTTCATAACAATGCCCAAGAACCATAACATAAATGTATCACATAAAACATGCATAAAGGAAACATAACATTTCCACATTTCAATCACAATATAACATTTTAGTATATTGAAAAAAACGAATCCGTTCAAAAAGAAACCATTTCCAAAAACCATTTAAAAAATTTAATAAGGAGATTTTTTAATCAAAGTGTCCCATACAACCTTGATGATTTTAAAATTTTAAACCACTAATATCCATATAAATAAATCCTTAAAACCATTTTGAAAACATGGATATTAATAAGAACAAATCATTAAAACATTTAAAGTGATATTTTGGTTAAAGGGTTTTTACCTAAATTAGAGACACTTGAATACAATAATTGAGGAATAAAATTTAATCATAACTTTATAATATCATGAGAATAAATGGATTCATGATATAATACTCTAATGGATAGTATATACACCATATAAGAGTGAATTGGTGCATAACAACAATGAACCCTCAATAGAAATATCAAATGTGATGAAATCCCTTATAAAGAAGGTATCCTTAAATTAAGGACAAATAAATCTCAATAATATGTGTGACAAATATATATACACCCAATATAAGTGGATATTAAGTGTAAAACAATAAAAGGTCATTCACACATATTCAATGGATGACATATTCAATGACTACAAGTTGAACCCAAAGAAATCGAAATTGGGTTAAAAAGTTCCCTTGACAGCCTAACGGCATCACATCAAAATGAGTTGATGAGAGATAAAAAGTGTATCTCATCACTTGGACATAATATTTACATCAATAAGGATGTATGAGAACATATCCCAACATAATGATATGTAAATTAAAAGACCCAATAAAAGAAGTCTTTTAAAAAAGAGGAGGGTGAAAGGTTCCCTTACCGACTTGGGTATCTTTCAAAACATACACCCCATGAAAGAAAGACAATAGGTCATTGATGTAAATACTCATAAACGAAAGTATATTACACAAAGAGTAGAATAATGTGCAGTACATACACCACTCAAGGGAATTTGTGGCAAATGTAGCATAAATCTCACGGGAATAAAAGTGAGATGAAAAATCCCTTACGAAAACTCGGCAGCCTAACGGCGCCACATAAAACTTCCGAATATGGATTGATGAGATCAAATAGGGTATCTCATCACATTAAAATAAAATGTACAGAAAGAGGAATATAAAATAACATCCCCCAACATTACAAAGAGGAGCTTAAAAGAAGTGACATAAAGGAGAGTACTTTAAAAGAAAGAGAGAGGTTAGATCTCTTACAAAAATTCGGCAGCCTAACGGCGCCACTCAAAACTTACAAAATGGATTGATGATAGAGAATAGGGTCTCTCATCACATGAACAAAAAAATTACAGTAAGTGTAATATAAAAGATCATCCCAATAACAAGAAAGAAGATCTCTAAAAGGAATGACATAAAAGTGTGTACTTAAAAAGAAAGAGAGGAGTAGGATCCCTTACCTAAGGTCCGACTTGACTCGATCGTTCTTTAATCTCCTGAATAATAAACTTGAGTTAATTTCTAATTCCTTAAGAACCTTTTTCAGGTTCATTATTACTTTTATACAACTTATTACCATGTCATAAACATTATGTAATCATTTAAGTTAATAATATTTGTTTTGCCGATATTTGGTTATTAAGTCGAAAGTGGACTTCTTACAATTACATGTTGTTCGTGTGGCCAAATGTTTATTATATCCAGAATTGTATTCATTATGTAGATAACATATATGTAATATATATCCAGTACATGCATGCATTTATAACATTACATAATCATTTAGAGGTAAGAAATGAAATGCACCGTTCATGGAGACGGTAAGCCGTACGTACGCATGAACGCAACTTTCATTTCTATTTCGTATTTTATAGAATGGAATAATAATGATATAAAGGTATATTATAATTCCAGTATAATATCATATATAATATCATATTTCCATACTTTATACATCCCACATATGGTATTTAACGAATCAAATCACTTTGAGGGGGAGATAGTCCGCACTTCCTTAAATGAAGATATCGCGTATACCCATAATGGTAGCCATAAAGGTAAGACAAAAATGAAAAATACAGAAGCATAAATAAAACATAAACATATTATATATCATATATAAAAATAGTGACTTCATAATGGCCACCTTTTAAGGTGTTAAATGAGTATTGAACAATCATCGTTTCGGGAGGCTGAATTTCACCATCCACGGAAACCGTATGTTCTTTAACCATTTGATGTAGTTTTGTGAGAGTGTAGCTTGAATAAATCTTATAACAACATCCTAGTATATTTAAGATACTGGTGTTGTTACAAAAGAAGTAAATAAAAAGAGTTTAGGGGGTTGGAGAAGCAAAATAAAACAAATGAACATGAGTGAATGAATTACCTTTAAAAGTGTAACTCCTTTTGATTTGAGCCTAAAGGCTTCCTTTGAAAGGATTCTACCAAAAGGGAATCCTCTAGGATGAGGAGAGGGATGTGGAGAGAGTAAATGGGCAGGGTTTGGCCGAGCCAAAGGCTTGAGGAGGGTGTTAAATGAGGTAGAGGTGGGGTCCTTTTATAAGAGGAGAGGAGGGGTACTTTTGGAAAGTAAAGAAATATTACTTTATTTGAAAATGTGTTTCGGTTTCAAAAGGTCCCACATTGATATAATTCGTGGATAAGGTGATAAGGCTTCTAAATCCACTCATCCAATAAGTTTTTTACTTGTTTAGTTCATAGATTTTACATTATCTTTTCATTTTATTTAAATCGTCAAATAATGATGTCATCACTGCATCATTATTATGTCATAAATAATTCAATCTATTTAATGTCTACAAATTATAAAAAAAATACTATGATGTAGGAAATATTTTTAGATTTCCAATTAATATTCATAATCAAAAATATGACTTGTATAACCCCACTTAAAAATTGTTTTAGTAAAACATATCATGTTTGTGTCAATTTTACTTTTACATTAAATAAAATGTTATTTATGTCATTTCCCAACCAAAGTGGATCCATGGGGTCCCCAAGTTGGCCAATGACTTGTCTTGGTCGGCCATGACTCACCAAATAGGTGTAGGACAAGTGTCATGGTGTTTTCACATTCTTATAATATCATTTTTACCTTAAACTACGATAATTACCACTAATCGCGATTAAAAACATAATAAGTTACTATTCACCAAAAAATTATTTTTATCCCATTGAACCACATTTTACTTCTTAATGACAACCATGTATTTCGGATTTTTAAAATTCAATACACATTAGTGGTAAACTTGCATTTAACTGAAAAATCAGTTTGCTTGATTACCACTTAGTGGTTTCACTATTCATCAAAAATTGGAGTTTTTCAGAAAAATACCAAAACTTCACCCTAAGTTATATTTGATATTCCGAATTCAAAAATGAAGTCCGTTTTACAAAATTGAAAACATATAAGTCACATTAATTAATTTAATAATTAATTCCCGCTGTCATGACAAATAGCGTGTTTTATGAAACAATAAGTATCAAAAGATTGACACTAGTTTAAGTCTGATTTCAAAGTGAAATTGAATCCAACGACCACGATTGGATTTAATGGTAAAAATATTTTCTAATTTCACTTTTAAACCAATTCAAAATATAATCTAATCATATAAATAAATTAGATTAAAAAGTGGTTTTGAATTAAAATACAACATTTTACACTATTCATTAAAAAAATGAACTTTATCGGAAAGATACCAAAAATTTACACAAAGTAAATTTTGATGTCCCGATCCTTAATAGGAGTTTTATTTGGTCCAAAAGAATGTATAAGAGTGATCAAAACTATATTTAATGATGGTTCACCATCAAAAGGTGATAAGTGAACCTTTAGTAAAAAATAGGGCATATACGCCTAAAATTGAATTCTTTCCGTATTTTAAGCCATTATCTTTTATTGGATAAATGTAAAAACATTTAAAAACATATATAATCATATTTTAGTTATTTCTATCCATTCCCGCCATTACAACGGCTACATGTTAACTACCATTTAAAATAATATTATTTTATTATTAGTGTGCAACGTAAGATTCCCAAGAAACTCGTTGTTGCGTGTTGGGTACGCCATCGAGCATAGCGCCCCCTTTAAATTCATATCAATATTTTATTCACAAATATGGATAAATATGAAAATGTCATATTCTTTATTTACCTGGGGTGTTACATCCTTCCCCCCTTTTGGGAATTGCGTCCTCGCAATTTTAAAATTGCGCTTGGAAACATCCTTGAAAGTCCCACATCGAAACAAGAGTTGGTAAAACAATCACTTTAAAATAAAGAAAGATAAGTAAAGAGGTCACCCGAGTTAACCCATACTAGGATTCCAAGTATGAAAATATAGACATGGAGGAAAAAACAAAGGGTCATGTTCTGATGGAGAGTGATAGAAAACATGTTTAGGAGAAAGTTAACAACGAGAAAATCACATACTTGTGATGGGTTAAACGGTATTCAATTCCCCAGTAGGAAAAGTTAATAGACAACATTTTTGTTTTAAGTTACTTTTTATTGAGGAATTTATTCATAAGGAAGCATAATCACTTATCATGTTGACTTTCAACTTTTACTAGATTCCTTAGTCAAACTCATATATTTTCCAAAAGACGAGTATTTAGGGAGACTTGTTCACGTTAAGAGTACTATAATCAACTTATAGAGAATCACCTAATCCCCAAAAAAAAACTATATACATCCCATGTATTTAGGCTTTAACCAAACCAAAACCAAAAAGGTTAGTACAAAGATAATCCAGAAAAGGATAACCCCTTATAAAAAGAAAATCTATTCTTAATCTCCCAAATTTGTCCAACAAAACCCAAAGTTCAACGAGGACCATCCGATAAACAATTTGTCCATAAAATTCTTCAAAGTAAACCAATATAAGATTGAAACCCAAATATTTGAAGGAAATAGTCACATAGTCTTCCAAGTTAAATCGTAACATTTATCTCCAAACAACATCAGTTGCTCCTAAAGTCTCACATTGAAAAGTAATTATCCTAATCACATATCCTCCAAAATCAACTTACTCTTAATTCATAAAATCATATAACTAGAAAGAATCAGTCAAACTAACCAGGGACTTCACGTAGTCCAGTGGTAGGAGATAAATACCAGTCGCACATTGGTTGTGGGTTCGATTCCCGTAGCATTGTCCGACGCAACGGGTTGTCACACGGTCTGCGTGTTGTCCTTTTTCCAAAACTATATAATTCTCAAAACATTTCCCAAAACGAGATAAAATCTTCAAAAATAAACATAACATATTTTAACCTCAAGTTTATCTCATGCCTTTCATTTTCCATCATAACTTATAATAACCCATAATTACCTCAAAAGTAAGGATCATATAAACCCTAATGGTTACCTTTTTAATTATTACCTGAACTTCCACATCGATTGGTCATCTCGTACATGATACATTATAGAACATACCAAGGTTCACGTGGTTGATCATGACTCCTTGATAGTTTGTTTAGAACAACCATGAGTTTCCTCATTGAATCCTCCATTTTATCTAGTATCTTAATCAGAGAACCACCACAGTTTCCTTCAAACCTGTTGTCTCTTTCATGCCTGTTAGATCCAGCCATTTACTAAAACCAAAAAGGTCAGTGTGAGTATATCAACAAAACCATCATGTACTAATGAGGAAGATAAACACTAAGATATACTTACTCATTCGCTTTATCTAAAAATAGGACTCTTTCTGAAATCCTAACCATTATGGTAATGTCACTTATGCTTAAAGAATACCCTAACCTCTAAAGTTATCTAAACCGACCTCTGATACCAACTATAAGGCCCCAGCCTTAAAACTTACTTAATCTTGAGTTATTACAAGATTACACATTGAGGATATTTTTAGGTTTAGAGTTTTAGAGAATTAGATCATGAAACTTTCATTACATTCCACATTTAAACAAAGTGGTTACATAAAAGACAGTATTCATTCTTCCCATCAACAGAAACATATTTAAAATAAAACATGGATTCTTTCTTGACACATCCTTGAAACTATCATCACATCATCTACCTTTACCTTGACCTGTGAAAAACATTTCAAAAAAACTTGGGATGAGCATAAAAAGCTCAGTAAGGGATATAAAAATATGGAAAGGAAACATGGGTACATATATACATAAGGATGAGATCATACTTTACCCATAAAACATAAGCACTTTAACATACCTCATCATATAATGAATAAATCATAGAAATCATAAGACATAAAGGTAACTTGAGGCATTCATAACATTCTTACATAGGAAGTAAACCTCTTGGTTACGTTTGGAATACCCATCACAGTATATTCCCTAAATCTCTTCGGAGAAACCTTAACGTTTCACTCCTTCGCGTTACCCAATGCATTGGAGAGCTATATCGGGCTCACCCGCCCTTAGTTTATCACGGAACCACCCATTTTCATAACAATTCCCAAGAACTATAACATAAATGTATCACATAAAACATGCATAAAGGAAACATAACATTTCCACATTTCAATCACAATATAACATTTTAGTATATTGAAAAAAACGAATCCGTTCAAAAAGAAACCATTTCCAAAAACCATTTAAAAAATTTAATAAGGAGATTTTTTAATCAAAGTGTCCCATACAACCTTGATGATTTTAAAATTTTAAACCACTAATATCCATATAAATAAATCCTTAAAACCATTTTTAAAACATGGATATTAATAAGAACAAATCATTAAAACATTTAAAGTGATATTTTGGTTAAAGGGTTTTTACCAAAATTAGAGACACTTGAATACAATAATTGAGGAATAACATTTAATAAGAACTTTATAATATCATGAGAATAAATGTATTCATGATATAATACTCCAAATGACAGTATATACACCATATAAGAGTGAATTGGTGCATAACAACAATGAACCCTCAATAGAAATATCAAATGTGATGAAATCCCTTATAAAGAAGGTATCCTAAAATTCGGGACAAATAAATCTCAATAATATGTGTGAAAAATATATATACACCCAATATAAGTGGATATTAAGTTTAAAACAATAAAAGGTCATTCACACATATTCAATGGATGACATATTCAATGACTACAAGTTGAACCCAAAGAAATCGAAATTGGGTTAAAAAGTTCCCTTGACAGCCTAACGGCATCACATCAAAATGAGTTGATGAGAGATAAAAAGTGTATCTCATCACTTGGACATAAAATTTACATCAATAAGGATGTATGAGAACATATCCCAACATAAAGATATGTAAATTAAAAGACCCAATAAAAGAAGTCTTTTAAAAAAGAGGAGGGTGAAAGGTTCCCTTACCGACTTGGGTATCTTTCAAAACATACACCCCATGAAAGAAAGACAATAGGTCATTGATGTAAATACTCATAAACGAAAGTATATTACACAAAGAGTAGAATAATGTGCAGTACATACACCACTCAAGGGAATTTGTGGCAAATGTAGCATAAATCTCACGGGAATAAAAGTGAGATGAAAAATCCCTTACGAAAACTCGGCAGCCTAACGGCGCCACATAAAACTTCCGAATATGGATTGATGAGATCAAATAGGGTATCTCATCACATTAAAATAAAATGTACAGTAAGAGGAATATAAAATAACATCCCCCAACATTACAAAGAGGATCTTAAAAGAAGTTACATAAAGGAGAGTACTTTAAAAGAAAGAGAGAGGTTAGATCTCTTACAAAAATTCGGCAGCCTAACGACGCCACTCAAAACTTCCAAAATGGATTGATGAGAGAGAATAGGGTCTCTCATCACATGAACATAAAAATTTCAGTAAGTGTAATATAAAAGATCATCCCAATAACAAGAAATAAGATCTCTAAAAGGAATGACATAAAAGTGTGTACTTAAAAAGAAAGAGAGGAGTAGGATCCCTTACCTAAGGTCCGACTTGACTCGATCGTTCTTTAATCTCCTGAATAATAAACTTGAGTTAATTTCTAATTCCTTAAGAACCTTTTTCAAGTTCATTATTACTTTTATACCACTTATTACCATGTAATAAACATTATGTAATCATTTAAGTTAATAATATTTGTTTTGCCGATATTTGGTTCTTAAGTCGAAAGTGGACTTCTTACAATTACATGTTGTTCGTGGGGCCAAATGTTTATTATATCCAGAATTGTATTCATTATTTAGATATCATATATGTAATATATATCCAGTACATGCATGCATTTATAACATTACATAATCATTTAGAGGTAAGAAATGAAATGCACCGTTCATGGAGACGGTAAGCCGTACGTACGCATGAACGCTACTTTCATTTCTATTTCGTATTTTATAGAATAGAATAATAATGATATAAAGGTATATTATAATTCCAGTATAATATCATATATAATATCATATTTCAATCCTTTATATATCCCACATATGGTATTTAACAAATCAAATCACTTTGAGGGGGCGGTAGTCCGCACTTCCTTAAATGAAGATATCGGGTATACCCATAATGGTAGCCATAAAGGTAAGACAAAAATGAAAAATACAGAAGCATAAATAAAAATTAAACATATTATATATCATATATAAAAATAGTGACATCATAATGGCCACCTTTGAAGGTGTTAAATGAGTATTGAACAATCATCGTTTCGGGAGGCTGAATTTCACCATCCACAGAAACCGTATGTTCTTTAACCATTTGATGTAGTTTTGTGAGAGTGTAGCTAGAATAAATCTTATAACAAAATCCTAGTATATTGAAGATACTGGTGTTGTTACAAAAGAAGTAAATAAAAAGAGTTTAGGGGGTTGGAGAAGCAAAATAAAACAAATGAACATGAGTGAATGAATTACCTTTAAAAGTGTAACTCCTTTTGATTTGAGCCTAAAGGCTTCCTTTGAAAGGATTATACCAAAAGGGAATCCTCTAGGATGAGTAGAGGGATGTGTAGAGAGTAAATGGGCAGGGGTTGGCCGAGACAAAGGCTTGAGGAGGGTGTTAAATGAGGTAGAGGTGGGTTCCTTTTATAAGAGGAGAGGAGGGGTACTTTTGGAATGTAAAGAAATATTACTTTATTTGAAAATATGTTTCGGTTTCAAAAGGTCCCACATTGATATAATTCGTGGATAAGGTGATAAGGCTTCGAAATACACTCATCCAATATTTTTTTTACATGTGTAGTGCATAGATTTTACATTATCCTTCCATTTTATTTAAATCGTCAAATAATGATGTCATCACTGCATCATTATTATGTCATAAATAATTTAATCTATTTAATGTCTAAAAATTATAAAAAAAATACTATGATGTAGGAAATCTTTTTATCTTTCCAATTAATATTCATAATCAAAAATATGACTTGTATAACCCCACTTAAAAATTGTTTTAGTAAAACATATCATGTTTGTGTCAATTTTACTTTTACATTAAATAAAATGTTATTTATGTCATTTCCCAACCAATGTGGATCCATGGGGTCCCCAAGTTGGCCCATGACTTGTCTTGGTCGTCCATGACTCACCAAATAGGTGTAGGACAAGTGTCATGGTGTTTTCACATTCTTATAATATCATTTTTACCTTAAACTACGATAATTACCACTAATCGCGATTAAAAACATAATAAGTTACTATTCACCAAAAAATTATTTTTATCCCATTGAACCACATTTTACTTCTTAATGACAACCATGTATGTAGGATTTTTAAAATTCAATACACATTAGTGGTAAACTTGCATTTAACTGAAAAATCAGTTTGCTTGATTACCACTTAGTGGTTTCACTATTCATCAAAAATTGGAGTTTTTCAGAAAAATACCAAAACTTCACCCTAAGCTATATTTGATATTCCGAATTCAAAAATGAAGTCCGTTTTACAAAATTCAAAACATATAAGTCACATTAATTAATTTAATAATTAATTCCCGCTGTCATGACAAATAGCGTGTTTTATGAAACAATAAGTATCAAAAGATTGACACTAGTTTAAGTCTGATTTCAAAGTGAAATTGAATCCAACGACCACTATTGGATTTAATGGTAAAAATATTTTCTAATTTCACTTTAAAACCAATTCAAAATATAATCTAATCATATAAATAAATTAGATTAAAAAGTGGTTTTGAATTAAAATACAACATTTTACACTATTCATTAAAAAAATGAACTTTATCGGAAAGATACCAAAAATTTACACAAAGTAAATTTTGATGTCCCGATCCTTAATAGGAGTTTTATTTGGTCCAAAATATAGTATAAGAGTGATCAAAACTATATTTAATGACGGTTCTCCATCAAAAGGTGATAAGTGAACCTTTAGTGAAAAATAGGGCATATACGCCTAAAATTGAATTCTTTCTGTATTTTAAGCCACTATCTTTTATTGGATAAATGTGAAAACAATTAAAAACATATATAATCATATTTTAGTTATTTCTATCCATTCCCTCCATTACAACGGCTACATGTTAACTACCATTTAAAATAATATTATTTTATTATTAGAGTGAAACGTAAGATTCCCAAGAAACTCGTTGTTGCGTGTTGGGTACGCCATCGAGCATAGCGCCCCCTTTAAATTAATATCAATATTTTATTCACAAATATGGATAAATATGAAAATGTAATATTCTTTATTTACCTGGGGTGTTACATCCTTCCCCCCTTTTGGGAATTGCGTCCTCGCAATTTTAAAATTGCGCTTGGAAACATCCTTGAAAGTCCCACATCGGAACAAGAGTTGGTAAAACAATCACTTTAAAATAAAGAAAGATAAGTAAAGAGGTCACCTGAGTTAACCCATACTAGGATTCCAAGTATGAAAATATAGACATGGAGGAAAAAACAAAGGGTCATGTTCTGATGGAGAGTGATAGAAAACATGTTTAGGAGAAAGTTAACAATGAGAAAATCACATAATTGTGATGGTTTAAACGGTATTCGATTCCCCAGTAGGAAAAGTTAATAGAAAACATTTTTGTTTGAAGTTACTTTTTATTGAGGAATTTATTCATAAGGAAGCATAATCACTTATCATGTTGACTTTCAACTTTTACTAGATTCCTTAGTCAAACTCATATTTTTTCCAAAAGACGAGTATTTAGGGAGACTTGTTCACGTTAAGAGTACTATAATCAACTTATAGAGAATCACCTAATCCCCAAAAGAGAAATATATACATCCCATGTATTTAGGCTTTATCCAAACCAAAACCAAAAAGCTTAGTACAAGATCAGATAATCCAGAAAAGGATAACCCCTTATAAAAAGAAAATCTATTCTTAATCTCCAAAATTTGTCCAACAAAACCCAAAGTTCAACGAGGACCATCCGATAAACAATTTTTCCATAAAATTCTTCAAAGTAAACCAATATAAGATTGAAACCCAAATATTTGAAGGATATAGTCACATAGTCTTCCAAGTTAAATCGTAACATTTATCTCCAAACAACATCAGTTGCTCCTAAAGTCTCACATTGAAAAGTAATTATCCTAATCACATATCCTCCAAAATCAACTTACTCATAATTCATAAAATCATATAACTAGAAAGAATCAGTCAAACTAACCAGGGACTTCACGTAGTCCAGTGGTAGGCGATAAATACCAGTCGCACATTGGTTGTGGGTTCGATTCCCGTAGCATTGTCCGACGCAACGGGTTGTCACACGGTCTGCGTGTTGTCCTTTTTCCAAAACTATATAATTCTCAAAACATTTCCCAAAACGAGATAAAATCTTCAAAAATAAACATAACTTATTTTAACGTCAAGTTTATCTCATGCCTTTCATTTTCCATCATAACTTATAATAACCCATAATTACCTCAAAAGTAAGGATCATATAAACCCTAATGGTTACCTTTTTAATTATTACCTGAACTTCCACATCGATTGGTCATTTCGTACATGATGCATTATAGAACATACCAAGGTTCAAATGGTTGATCATGACTCCTTGATAGTTTGTTTAGAACAACCACGAGTTTCCTCATTGAATCCTCCATTTTATCTAGTATCTTAATCAGAGAACCACCACAGTTTCCTTCAAACCTGTTGTCTCTTTCATGCCTGCTAGATCCAGCCATTTACTAAAACCAAAAAGGTCAGTGTGAGTATATCAACAAAACCATCATGTACTAATGAGGAAGATAAACACTAAGATATACTTACTCATTCATTTTATCTAAAAATAGGACTCTTTCTGAAATCCTAACCATTATGGTAATGTCACTTATGCTTAAAGAATACCCTAACCTCTAAAGTTATCTAAACCAACCTCTGATACCAACTATAAGGCCCCACCCTTAAACCTTACTTAATCTTGAGTTATTACAAGATTACACATTGAGGATCTTTTTAGGTTTAGAGTTTTAGAGAATTAGATCATGAAACATTCATTACATTCCACATTTAAACAAAGTGGTTACATAAAAGACAGTATTCATTCTTACCATCAACGGAAACATATTTAAAATAAAACATGGATTCTTTCTTGACACATCCTTGAAACTATCATCACATAATCTACCTTTACCTTGACCTGTGAAAAACTTTTCAAAAAACATGGGATGAGCATAAAAATCTCAGTAAGGGATATAAAAATATGGAAAGGAAACATGGGTACATATATACATAAGGATGAGATCATACTTTACCCATAAAACATAAGCACTTTAACATACCTCATCAAATCATGAATAAATCATAGAAATCATAATACATAAACGTAACTTGAGGCATTCATAACATTCTTACATAGGGAGTAACCCTCTTGGTTACGTTTGGAATACCCATCACAGTATATTCCCTAAATCTCTTCAGAGAAACCTTAACGTTTCACTCCTTCGCGTTACCCAATGCATTGGAGAGCTATATCGGGCTCACCCGCCCTTAGTTTATCACGGAACCACCCGTTTTCATAACAATTCCCAAGAACTATAACATAAATGTATCACATAAAACATGCATAAAGGAAACATAACATTTCCACATTTCAATCACAATATAACATTTTAGTATATTGAAAAAACGAATCCGTTCAAAAAGAAACCATTTCCAAAAACCATTTAAATCATTTAATAAGGAGATTTTTGAATCAAAGTGTCCCATACCACATTGATGATTTTAAAATTTTAAACCATTAATATCCATATAAATAAATCCTTAAAACCATTTTTAAAACATGGATATTAATAAGAACAAATCATTAAAACATTTAAAGTGATATTTTGGTTAAAGGGTTTTTACCAAAATTAGAGACACTTGAATACAATAATTGAGGAATAACATTTAATCAGAACATTATAATATCATGAGAATAAATGGATTCATGATATAATACTCAAAAGGACAGTATATACACCATATAAGAGTGAATTGGTGCATAACAACAATGAACCCTCAATAGAAATATCAAATGTGATAAAATCCCTTATAAAGAAGGTATCCTTAAATTAAGGACAAATAAATCTCAATAATATGTGTGAAAAATATATATACACCCAATATAAGTGTATATTAAGTTTAAAACAATAGAAGGTCATTCACACATATTCAATGGATGACATATTCAATGACTACAAGTTGAACCCAAAGAAATCGAAATTGGGTTAAAAAGTTCCCTTGACAGCCTAACGGCATCACATCAAAATGAGTTGATGAGAGATAAAAAGTGTATCTCATAACTTGGAAATAAAATTTACATCAATAAGGATGTATGATAACATATCCCAACATAAAGATATGTAAATTAAAAGACCCAATAAAAGAAGTCTTTTAAAAAAGAGGAGGGTGAAAGGTTCCCTTACCGACTTGGGTATCTTTCAAAACATACACCCCATGAAAGAAAGACAATAGGTCATTGATGTAAATACTCATAAACGAAAGTATATTACACAAAGAGTATAATAATGTGCAGTACATACACCACTCAAGGGAATTTGTGGAAAATGTAGCATAAATCTCATGGGAATAAAAGTGAGATGAAAAATCCCTTACGAAAACACGGCAGCCTAACGGCGCCACATAAAACTTCCGAATATGGATTGATGAGATCAAATAGGGTATCTCATCACATTAAAATAAAATGTACAGAAAGAGGAATATAAAATAACATCCCCCAACATTACAAATATGAGCTTAAAAGAAGTGACATAAAGGAGAGTACTTTAAAAGAAAGAGAGAGGTTAGATCTCTTACAAAAATTCGGCAGCCTAACGGCGCCACTCAAAACTTCCAAAATGGATTGATGAGAGAGAATAGGGTCTCTCATCACATGAACATAAAAATTAAAGTAAGTTTAATATAAAAGATCATCCCAATAACAAGAAATAAGAGCTCTAAAAGGAATGACATAAAAGTGTGTACTTAAAAAGAAAGAGAGGAGTAGGATCCCTTACCTAATGTCCGACTGGACTCGATCGTTCTTTAATCTCCTGAATAATAAACTTGAGTTAATTTATAATTCCTTAAGAACATTTTTCAAGTTCATTATTACTTTTATACCACTTATTACCATGTCATAAACATTATGTAATCATTTAAGTTAATAATATTTGCTTTGCCGATATTTGGTTCTTATGTCGATAGTGGACTTCTTACAATTACATGTTGTTCGTGTGGCCAAATGTTTATTATATCCAGAATTGTATTCATTGTGTAGATATCATATATTTAATATATATCCAGTACATGCATGCATTTATAACATTACATAATCATTTAGAGGTAAGAAATGAAATGCACCGTTCATGGAGACGGTAAGCCGTACGTACGCATGAACGCTACTTTCATTTCTATTTTGTATTTTATAGAATGGAATAATAATGATATAAAGTTATATTATAATTCCAGTATAATATCATATATAATATCATATATCCATCCTTTATACATCCCACATATGGTATTTAACGAATCAAATCACTTTGAGGGGGCGGTAGTCTGCACTTCCTTAAATGAAGATATCGCGTATACCCATAATGGTAGCCATAAAGGTAAGACAAAAATGAAAAATACAGAAGCATAAATAAAACATAAACATATTATATATCATATATAAAAATAGTGACATCATAATGTCCACCTTTGAAGGTGTTAAATGAGTATTGAACAATCATCGTTTCGGGAGGCAGAATTTCACCATCCACGGAAACCGTATGTTCTTTAACCATTTGATGTAGTTGTGTGAGAGTGTAGCTCGAATAAATCTTATAACAACATCCTAGTATATTGAATATACTGGTGTTGTTACAAAAGAAGTAAATAAAAAGAGTTTAGGGGGTTGGAGAAGCAAAATAAAACAAATGAACATGAGTGAATGAATTACCTTTAAAAGTGTAACGCCTTTTGATTTGAGCCTAAAGGTTCCTTTGAAAGGATTCTTCCCAAAGGGAATCCTCTAGGATGAGGAGAGGGATGTGGAGAGAGTAAATGGGCAGGGGTTGGCCGATCCAAAGGCTTGAGGAGGGTGTTAAATGAGGTAGAGGTGGGGTCCTTTTATAAGAGGAGAGGAGAGGTACTTTTGGAAAGTAATGAAATATTACTTTATTTGAAAATGTGTTTCGGTTTCAAAAGGTCCCACATTGATATAATTCGTGGATAAGGTGATAAGGCTTAGAAATACACTCATCCAATAAGTTTTGTACATGTTTAGTTCATAGATTTTACATTATCTTTCCATTTTATTTAAATCGTCAAATAATGATGTCATCACTGCATCATTATTATGTCATAAATAATTTAATATATTTAATGTCTAAAAATTATAAAAAAATACTATGATGTAGGAAATCTTTTTATCGTTCTAATGAATATTCATAATCAAAAATATTACTTGTATAACCCCACTTAAAAATTGTTTTAGTAAAACATATCATGTTTGTGTCAATTTTACTTTTACATTAAATAAAATGTTATTTATGTCATTTCCCAACCAAAGTGGATCTATGGGGTCCCCAAGTTGGCCCATGGCTTTTCTTGGTCGTCCATGACTCACCCAATAGGTGTAGGACAAGTGTCATGGTGTTTTAACATTCTTATAATATCATTTTTACCTTAAACTACACTAATTACCACTAATCGCGATTAAAAACATAATAAGTTACTATTCACCAAAAAATTATTTTTATCCCATTGAACCACATTTTACTTCTTAATGACAAACATGTATTTTGGATTTTTAAAATTCAATACACATTAGTGGTAAACTTTCATTTAACTGAAAAATCAGTTTGCTTGATTACCACTTAGTGGTTTCACTATTCATCAAAAATTGGAGTTTTTCAGAAAAATACCAAAACTTCACCCTAAGCTATATTTGATATTCCGAATTAAAAAATGAAGTCCGTTTCACAAAATTCAAAACATATAAGTCACATTAATTAATTTAATAATTAATTCCCGCTGTCATGACAAATAGCGTGTTTTATGAAACAATAAGTATCAAAAGATTGACACTAGTTTAAGTCTGATTTCAAAGTGAAATTGAATCCAACGACCACTATTGGATTTAATGGTAAAAATATTTTATAATTTCACTATAAAACCAATTCAAAATATAATCTAATCATATAAATAAATTAGATTAAAAAGTGGTTTTGAATTAAAATACAACATTTTACACTATTCATTAAAAAAATGAACTTTATCGGAAAGATACCAAAAATTTACACAAAGTAAATTTTGATGTCCCGATCCTTAATAGGAGTTTTATTTGGTCCAAAATATAGTATAAGAGTGATCAAAACTATATTTAATGATGGTTCGCCATCAAAAGGTGATAAGTGAACCTTTAGTGAAAAATAGGGCATATACGCCTAAAATTGAATTCTTTCCGTATTTTAAGCCATTATCTTTTATTGGATAAATGTAAAAACATTTAAAAACATATATAATCATATTTTAGATATTTCTATCCATTCCCGCCATTACAACGGCTACATGTTAACTACCATTTAAAATAATATTATTTTATTATTAGAGTGTAACGTAAGATTCCCAAGAAACTCGTTGTTGCGTGTTGGGTACGCCATCGAGCATAGCGCCCCCTTTAAATTCATATCAATATTTTATTCACAAATATGGATAAATATGAAAATGTCATATTCTTTATTTACCTGGGGTGTTACACGTGAATTGAAATTAAATAATACAACACAAATGGTTTTCATTAGAAAGTAAAATGTGGTTAAATGGGGTGAAAATAATTTTTAGTGAATAGTAACTTTTATGTTTTATTAATCGAGATTAAAGGTAATTAGTGTAATTTAAGGTAAATATAATGTTATAATAATATGAAATTACCATTACTCTTGTCCTACCCTTATTGGACGAGTCATGTCCGACCAAGAAAATCCATGGGTCAACTTGGGGTCCCCATGGAGCCACTTGGGTGACAAAATGACATTAATAACTTTTTATTTAAAGTAAAAATAAAATTGACACAAAAATGTGTTGTTTTACTAAAACAATTATTAAATGGGGTTATATAAGTTCAATTTTCAACTATAAATATTCATTGGAAATCAAAAAATATTTCCTACATCATGGTAATTTTTTTATAATTTTTAGTCATTAAATAAATAAACTTATTTATGACACCATGATGATGCAGCGATTACCTCATTAATGAACGATTTAAAGAAAATTAGAAGCTAAGGTAAAATCTAAGAATTAAACTTTTCTAAAGCCTATTTTATGGGTTTATTTCGAACCATTATCACCTTATACTCGAAATATATCATTTTGGGACCTTTAAAATCCGAAAATTATTTCATAATAATGTATCATTTCATGACTTTTCAAGAGTGCCCCTCCTCTCCTCTTATAAAAGGCTCCCACCTCTACCACCTTACCCACACCTCTCAAGCCATTTGGCTCAGCCAGCCTCTCCCCAAATACTCTTTCAGCTTCCCTCTCTTACTCCTAGAAGCATTACTTTGGGCATAAGTCTTCCTAAAAAAGCCTTTGGCTCAAATCAAAAAGAGTTACACGATTTTAAGGTAATGTCTTCTCTTATGTTCTTTTGTTTTATTTTACTTCTCCAACCCATTAAACTCTTTGTATTCCTTTCTTCTGTAAAAAAAATAGTATCTTAAATATACTAGGATATTTTTATGAGATGTATTTGATTTACACTTACACACACCTTCGTCTAATGGTTAAAGAACATACTGTTTCTATGGGTGGCGAATTACCGCCTCACGAAACGATGTTTGTTCAATATTCTTTTAGCACCTGTCATGGTGGTCATTATGCTGAAAATATTTCTATATATGATATATTTTATATTTATTTTTTCTCTATGCTTCTGTATTTTTCATTTATCGCATACCTTTATTATTTTCATTATGGATAAATGCGATAATTTCATTTTAGGAAGTGCGGACTAACGCCCCCTCAATGTGATTTGAATCGTTAATGAAATATGTGGGATGTATAAAGGAATGAGTTAATGATATTATATATGATATTATACTGGAAGTATTATATACCTTTATATCATTATGATTTCCTTCCATTAAATACTAAATAGAAATGAAAGTAGCATTCATGCGTACGTACGGCTTACCTTCTCCATGAACGGTGCATTTCATTTCATACCCTCAAATGTTATGTAATATTATAAATGCATTTATATACTGGATATATATGATATATATGATATCTAAATCATGAATATAATTCTGTATATAATATATATTTTAGCACATGAACAACTTGTAATTATAAGAAGTTTTTTTTTGACTCAAGTACCAAAGATCGACAAAACAATCGTTACTAACTTAAATAGTTACATAATATTCATAACATGGTAAAAAGTCATATAAAAGGAATAATGAACTTGGAAAAGGTTCTTAAGAATGTATAATTTAACCCTAGTTTATTATTTCAAGGGACTAAAGAACGATCGAGTCATGTAGGACACGAGGTAAGGGAATTCGTCTCAATCTCCTTTCATTGAGGCATATTTTGCTTTATACAGAACATTCTTTTATACGGTGTATAAAACCCTTTGACTTTTACTTTTATTCAAAAGGAATCTTTTTATACAAATCGTTTTTACTAAACAACAAAAAAAATGTTTTGTCTTACGTATGCGGCGACAAAGACTTCTCCACCGCCGCGACCATTATTTTAGTTTTGGATTCCTCTACAATCAATAACTTTTTTAAAAAATTTGAAAAATAAATACCAGGTTTTACTTTTCTTTTCTTTTGGTATTGAAAACGGTTTTGATAATGTTTGTATTATATAAATTTGTTGTATTGATATCTTGGGATTGAAATGTGGAAATTTTATGTTTCCTTTATGCATTTTTTACGTGATATGATTATTTTATGGTTTATGATATGTCTAAAACTATTCATATGAGCAATGCATTGACCTTAATAAGTGATGGGTGGAGCCCGCTATAGCTCCATGATGCATCGGTAGGTCTCATGAGACAAACTAGTGTCTTGGCATGAGGCCTTAACAAAATCATATTTGTATTCTAGGCATGAGGCCTTGGCTACATGGTTATGATTCTCTGGAATTATGCATTCCATCATTATGAAAGTGGTTATTGATATTGCATGTGATTATTCGACTAGTAGAATATCCATGTAAATAAGTAAATGGAATTATTTTATTTTAATTTTTCCATATTATGCTAAAGTTCACGTTTAAAAGTCTTTTGTTTTGGTTATAAATTGCATTAAATGTTTATGTTTATTTATGAAAGTTTTCGCTGTATTATTATCCTTACTGAACATCTGAGCTCACCCCTTTCTATGTTTTATTTTCCCAGGATGTGAAAAAATATTTTATGACTAACCTACAGGGATAGTCTGAAAGAGATAGAAGTGTGGACTATGGAGACTATGTTATTGTGATTTTAACTTTATTATATAATGTAACATTTATGAATGTATCTAGTGTTTCCAAGGCTATTAAACTAATCGGTCTTTCGAGACTTGATCTTTTGTGATCATGCCAAAGTTAAGTAAAAATGCACTGACTCTGGGTAACTGGGGTCGGGGCATTACACCCATGAAATAAGGATCATACAATGATGATGTAAATATCCATAAATTAAATTATATTACAGAATTAATACAATCATGGGTAGTATACACACCACATTTAATAAATAAGTAATGAACAATGGAAGTCCCACAGAATTAAAAGTGTGATAAGAAACCCCTTAATTTGTACTTTTTCCTTGGTCTAAAGTAGGTTAATGCCCTTTATAATGGTGAAATAATTGTTATTAAATTATAAAAAAATAATTTACATTATTATGATATCATATATGATCTTTTAAAATTGATTTGTTAATAATATCTTAGTATTATTGTCATTTCGGGTGTTAACAGATTCATTTTCCTTTATATTATTTATTATGTGAGCCATATTTGTTATAGATGGGATGTATCTTATTCACATCTAGAATGATATCATGTCTCTAAAAATTATTTTTATTCATCAAATTAAATTTAGTCTTGAATGGATATGATGTGGAATGAATCTCATCGCGTTCGTGGAGACGATAATTCGTACGTACGCACGAGCGACAATATCAATATTTTGATATTAAAATAATATATAATTGGATTTTATATCATATATAAAGTGTAATTATCATGTTATATTTATTATTTACATGAACTAAACATCATTATTATACCCATCCAAATAATAATATATTGAATAACAATTACACCACGACGTGGAGACGGTAAGCCATACGTAAGCACGTATGGTGACATGTCATTCAAAGGATTGATAGAATAATTAATATGGTTGTACCAAATTTATAATGAAAACACAGTATATAGAAGATACTGGAGTTATTATTTTAGAATGGAAATCAAAAATAAAGAAGAAGTGGAAGAAGAAAGGAACATGAAAGAGGGTGGTGAAAACATTACCTCTTCTTCGGGTTCTTCCTTTTGATTTGATCAAAAAGGCTCCATAAGATGGCTTTATGATCAAACTAATGCCTCTAGGTTTAAGTGAGGGAATTTGGGAGGATATTTGGGCAGATATTGGCCAGTCCAAACTGCTTTGAGGGTGTGAATAATTGGTTATAAGTGGAGTCCTTTAATAAGGGGGAGGAAGGGCTTTTTAGGAAAAACTTAAAGTATTATTTTCTAATAAATTCATATTCGGTTTATAATGGCTCCAAAGTGGATTATTCAAAGACTAAGGTGGGTATGAGTCGAAATACTTTCAACAAAAAGATTTTTGAAAGTTTTGGGTCATTATATTATCCTTATCATTTAGTTTTAACTCTTGGTGAATTAGTTTGACACTTACCATGTCACTTTGTATTTTTATATTATATAGTTAATAAACATACCATATACCACCAAGAGACCCCCCAAGTGGCCCATTAATGATAATAATATCATGATAAAAGTCCTTTGGTCGAACCTTAGATTTTTAGGAATTTAATATCAATTAATAATATAATATTTGTTTTAAAAACTCTTTCATGTCGATTTTTACCCTAATTGGTATTTGATATTTGTGAAAATCATAATAGAATGATTACTTCGCAAAGAGTTAATTAAATCAATCCTAACATGTCCTATTATCCTATAAAATTTGTTTAATTCATTAAAAGTCTCAAATTATATTTATTTGGGTATTTATAATATCAATTATTTTAATATTTCGGTAATAAGGTAATTACTGCATCAGCATTGTGTCATAAATAAATTAAATTATTTAATGTCTAAAAATTATAAATAAAATACCATTGTGTAGGAAATAGTTTTATATTTCTAATAAATATTTATAGTCTAAAATATACCATATATAACCTATTGTAAATATTGTTTTTCGAAAAGATATATGCTTGTTACATTTTTGTATTTACTTTAACTTAATTAATATAAAGTGTCATTATCACTTACAAGTAGATCCATGGGGTCACAAAATCGACTCAAAGATGCCCATGTCTTGAAATGTATCAACCAATATGGTTAGGACACGTTTTAGGGTAAATTATTATTATTATATTATTATTTGTTTACCCTTATTTACCTGATTTAACCTTTAACCATGGTAAATGAAATATTTACTGAAATAATTATTCAAAATGTCTAAAAATAATAGTTACCTATTTACACAACTCAGACATCTTGATTCCAAATATGGAGTCCATTTTTCCAAATTCAAAACACATATGTGGCAGAAATTAATATAAAATTAATTCCCGCTATCAAATCAAAAAGCGTGTTTTTAAGAGATAATAACAATCAAAAGAGTGACACTTGTTTACGTCCGGTTTAAATGTGAAATTATGTCCATTGTACAAAATTGTATTAAATGGTAAAAATATATTCTAAATATACCTTAAAACCACTAAAATTCATAATTTATTACTATTAATTATTTCGATTAAGAAAATTGTTTTTAATAGAAATTTAGTAATTTTCTCTATTCATCAAAATATGAAAGTTATCTGAAAAGTACCAACATTTCACCCTAGGATAATTTCGATATTCCGAATCCAAAAATGATGTCTATTTTGAAAGTTAAAATATTTAAAGTTTCAAAAACAGTGTATTACTATTCATAATGGCTAGTTTTATTAGTTGTGGTGTGTGTTAGAACATGAAGTTGCGTACAACACACGCTACTGTATTATTCAGTGAGAAGCGTACCGTGGAAGCTTGGGGTGTTACATAAATAATCTTGTAAAATAATATCAAAAATATTGTAATGGCCAATGGATTAATTATTTATACATTATAAGCACCAAATACCACCTAGAACACTTACATCCTAAACTCATGGAAAGAATAATATTTATCAAAACATTTAAAAAGATGATAATCAATAAATTTATTATACAATTTAATGGTGATGTATATATACCTCATAAATGATCGTGGGAGTATAACATCAAATGATGCCTCAATGATAGAATATTGAGATGTATTCCATTATCATTAGTCAAACTCATCATGTAAAATATCTATATACCTTAATAATAAACATAAGTTATTTATTTAATTTATTTAGAACCTATCTTATGTTTATTATTCCTTTCATATAACTTATTATCATGTTTTAGCAATACTTAATTATATATGTTACCATCAGATGATACGACGTTATTTAGTACATGGGTACAAAATGGCATCAGTAAGACAAATACAGTCAATGATGTCCATAAACCACATATCCAGAATAATATTCATTGCATAATAATAACATTTATATGTCAATTATACCTCAAAATATATTAATTTCATATGTTATGATTAATTATTTCATTATTACTATTATGGATAGAAAATATATGAAAATGAATTATATTGGTTTGTGCAGGTGATAGATCACCTGTATGAATGAATGATTGATTTTTTACCATTTGATGGAGGTGTATATAGATTTTGGTGAAGATATTTCCATATTAAAATATAATTATATTTATAATATAAATGGTTTATTAATTATAATCGTTGAATACGATTTGTGGTATACCAAAAAAATAAAATTAAACCCATTAAATTTAAAATGACACGTAATCCTTGGACGATCTCCCTAAACCCAATGAAAAACATATCAAAACATGGGATGATCACCAAAGAACTCAGTAAGGTATATAAATATAAAATATTGTATGGTAATTACATGAAATATATTAAAAACCCATTTCTCAAAAATGAATTTTTAGTTATAGAAAATTCATACAGGTTACTTGGGACATCAATAACATATTACTCATACACCCCTGTTATAAATAGAATAACCATATAGTCTACTTACATCTTAGGAGTACCCAATTTATTGGGGAGCTATAATGGGTATCACCCATCAAATATTGAGCTATAATGTTCCCAAGCCGACACATCTTTATCCATAATAGGTTCATACCATAAATAACAAATTACAAGGAACTGATTAGGAATAAAACCCTTAAAAACAAATTTAAACCCATGATCAAAAAACAATAAAAAATTAGAATACCCTTTCCATGTAAAAATAATTTTAGAACAACCCACATCGTATTGAAAAAAAATCCTTCACAAATAAAAAAAATAAAAAAGGAAAACAATAAATTAATAAATTTTCATAAAATCATTAGAAATCAATCATTTTATATAAGTTAAAAAATCATTTTTCATTTTATAAAAAAAATATGAAAATGTACATGGAAATAGGGTTTTTATTGAAAATACCTTACCCTGAGTCCAGCTAATCACATAAAATCATTGTATAACATAATAATAAACATAGGTCCATTATTTACATGGTTGAAAACAATTCAAAGTAATTTATTCAATTTATATCTATAATTATTATGTTATAACAATTAATTAACTATTTTTAGTTAACATCAAATGTTTTGATGATATTCCTTACAATAGTCCAAAAAGTATTCGATATGTCAGTTATGGTTGAAAATTACATTTTTCTATAATATCGGGAATAATGTTCATAAAATAATAAAAACATTAATATAAAAATTATAATTCGAAATTCATTCATTAAATATGGATATGAAAACCGGATAATGTTACTATCATAGACATGGTAAGTCATGCTTACACATGAGTAACATTCCAATTATTCATTTATCATTATGAAATGAATGTAATTAATATTTTATCTTCCTGTAGTTATAATAATATCTTACATATGATATTAATAATTTAAATATACTTTGATATATCATCCATGTGATGTGGTTATGAAACATTAATCATATCGGTTCGTGGAGGTGATAGTTCACACGTATGAATAAATGACCTTATCAGTTTCATGTGAATGGAATGTAAGAAATAAATTCATATATTATTTTATTTTAATGATTAATATTTAATTAATATCATATATGAACAAGAATTCCATAATTATAACTAGACTTGAGAGGCCGTAATAGAAAACAAATTATATTGGTCTGTGGATGTGATAGTTCACATGTACACACGAAGGACTAATTATTTTACCATTTTATGGAATTGGGTATTGATTTAGGACATGATATTAACATAATAAAATCTCATTATATATTAGAATAATTATTTCATAATGGTGGAAGAATATTTGATGGATGTGAAATAAGAAATTAAACCAAAACACATATTTAAAAATGATATATCTTCTTCAGAGGATCTCCTTTTATTAATAGGTTAATACCACTAAGGATGGTTTTATTCCTAAATATATTTCTCTAGTATGTGTGGAGGGATTATAATAATGGTATTTTGGTAGATTTTGGTAGAGATAAATATGATTTTAGGCATTCTGGATATAGAACAATTGGTGCCCATTATTTAGGACAGGGTATATGCACTCTTAGAATTCCTTAATGTATTAAATTATAATAATACTATTTGAAATCAAAATAATTATGAATGTATCATAAAGGAAATTTAGAAAATATTTTTGACCATATCCCATCCCATTTTGATTATTTAACATTTTCTATTTTTAAATAATTTAATAAAAAATTAATTCAAAAAGTTGACATTTTTGTCATCTTTTATACTATACATTAAATTTGACATCGAATACACCAAGACAATGTGAGAATAAAATATAATAATTTAAAATGTATATAATATATATTATTGATCTATTAAATTCATTGGATACATTAACTCATAAAAATATATTAATATTAGTATTTTAATATAAATTATTTTCTATTTCTGTTGATTAAATGAATACATTTTTGGAATTTGAGAAGAATTTAAGGTATTTATATAATTTAAGGAATTAAAATTAAATTCCTACTATGAAAATAATTTAATTTATATCAATTTTAAAAGATTTATTAATTAATATATTGATTTTTTCATTACAAACATCGTAATTATATTAAATACAAGAGTGTGATGTTTTGTAGCAATCTTAAAATTTAAATAATATATAAATTATTTTCATGAAAATGTTTCCAATAAACAATTAAAAATCTATCATAATGAGATATGTTTAAAATATTATTCACCAAATAATTTTTTTCCATGATTTTATAAATTTTTTATCCTTGTATTAGTGTTTACCCCTTATTTTGTCCCTCTAACTATTAGAGTAAAACCATATAATTTATATATTATGTGTTAATATAACTACTATAAAATAGAAACAGACCACTAAAAAAGTCATTATTGAAATCTTATGTAATATATCAATTATTTTTTATATGCTGTGATTTTTATAAGTTTTATATCATTTAATAAAATATTTTACATTTTATTATACCAATGATGTCATTTTTGAATCTATTCATTACTTGACTTTTTTAAAAATTCATAAAAGAAGGATAAATTCAAAATAACCTATATATGACATCACTATAATATATAGTTAATCCATAAAATTCTTGTATGTAGTTTATTATATCAAATTATATTTATTTTAATATTTTAATCATCATTTATTTCATTTTTTCATTAGTGATCGAATTAATGCGTCTTCATCATAAAACTATTTAAATTATTTATATAATCCCTAAAAATTATAAATAAATTTCCATGATTTATTTAATTATTATAGTTTTCAAATAAAAATTTATAGTCAGCCATATAACCAAAATAACCCCATATTAATAATAAATTACATTATAAAAACAAGGGTAATACAAAATTTGTCTTCTCTATGAATATAATTGTATATTTGCATTAAATTTATCAAACTTGAACCAATTAGTTCCAAAATTTACCTATGTATTATCTAGATTAGAAAAAAAATCATTATATCAAATTAGGATAGCTTTTAAGATAATTTAATAATATTCATAATACAATTTTTACCTTTAATTTCTCATTTTACCCTTAACTATGGTAATAATTTTTTTTACTAAATTTACTATTCATAATTTCTGAATATAAAAGAGACATATTAACATAATTTGGAACTTCTAATTTAAATAATATAATTTATTATTCAATAATAAAAACTATTAATTGGCATAAATTCATTTAATAGTAATTTCGTTAATGGAATGAGAAAACATGTTTTTAATGTAAAACATTCAAAAGTTAACATAGTTTTTTATCAAATTTTAATATGAAATTGTTTACAATTAACTATAATGTATTAACTAGTAAAAAATTAATATAATTATACTAATAAACTAATTAAAAGTGTAATATATCAATATATATATATATGTATGAGATGGAAAAAGTAAATTTGAAATAAAATATAGTATTTGTCTCTACTCATTAAAATATGCAATCTATCATAAAATCCCCAAAACAATACCCATGTAAAATTTTGATTTACCACAAAAAAATAATATGTTTATTGTTTAAAATATAATTTATTAACATTTAAATTACAATATTTACGTTTTATGTTCTAACTAATGACAAAAATTAATTTTTTGAGTAACATATCTTTTATCAATAAATTAAATTTGATCTTATGTCAACTATAGAAAACACATACGATGAATTTTAAACATTAAATAGAATATATTACATATATAGTTCATTTATATAATCATTAAAGCGTGAAAACATAAATTACATGGACTTTAACATAAACAATTATAGTGTTGTTGAACTAGATTTCACATATGATGATCGTTTTAGTATTGATATTTAGATAATTATTACTATCAATTACAATGTATAACCAAACATTACTTGTGGAAAGTTATAATTGGTATCCCTTTTTTCAACAAGGGATACATTCTTAATGTAAATAATGAATTCCATTGGAGAAAAAATAGATACTAAGAATAAGTGTACACATGTAATGTTTGGTACTACTTTATATGTTTTTGTCCAAATTGTCTAAAAATGTAAACTGTAAAGATCCATGAATGTCAATTATACTTCAAATATACAATAATAATTTAACTTTTTTGGTTGGGTCTTTACAATTTGTTGTAAAATTTTTTTTTCCCAAGTTTGGAGATTATGATGTTTTCTTAAGAGTTATGGATATCAACATGAGTTTATAATTTTAAGGTTTTTCTTATGTTTGTACCATATAAACCATTTTTTGGCACTATGTTATCAAATTTTTGGGTGACTAATACTATTATTTTCTTAGAAATTAATTTTTGAGGTAATTATTGGTTATTAATTTTTTGGATTAAAAAGGAAAGGTATATGATGACATTTGAGGTTAAAACATGTTATTGTTATTTTTTAATATGTTTCTAATATTTCCTTATTATTCTATGGGTTATACTAAACTATTTTTAGAAAAATTACATCCAACATGATGGTGATGACTTACCATGTCTGAAAAGTCCATGGAAATCGAACCCACAACCAAAGGGGGATAGGGGTGAATCACCTACCACTAGCCTATGTGATGTCCTAGATAGTATAACCTTTTCTTTTTAGTTAAATGATTTGATTCTTTAAGAAAAATTTGAATTTTAGAATATATCATTTTTCGATTAGATAACCTTATGAATTGGAAAATGAATTTAATATAAAGAGATTAATGATATTTCAAAAGACGTTATATATTTTGGAAGCCTTGTATAATTACGGTACATAGAATATTATGGGATTTTATTAGATAAATAACATCTGAGTTGTATTTCAATGGAAAATATGATTTTATTGTTATTCTTCTTATTTTGTATATAATTTAAAAATATTAAAGAATATTTGAATATAAAATTTACATTTTATTTGATACCTTAAGTGTGATTGAATTTATTTGGTGATAAATGTTAAAATATATCTTTTAAGAGTTTGTGGTCAAATAATTCTGATTTTTGGGATTCAATATCAGTTTGGTTTATTTGTGATGAATTTTATAGGAAATTATTTTTTGAATGGTCATTATTGAACTTTAGGTATTGCTATTAAATTTTTGAGACTAATGTATATTTTCAATATATAGGTTTTATTATTTTTGGGAAATTATCCTATCTTAAACATTTTAATTTTTTATAATGTTTTAAAAATGAGGAATATATGGTTAATATTTTTTTATATTATGTGATTCTATAGATTTCGATTCTTGTTCTTCATGCATGAAAAAATGTATCATTAATAGTCATCATTGTGGAAAAATATGTCATTTTTGTGTAAATTTATTAATAGACAAAAATAAAAATTTAATGTCAGTATATATCCTTATATTCATTTCCATGTATATAAATAATTCCTCATCAATATTAAAATGATCTTAAAAATAATAAAAAATTATTCATTTAATTTTCTTACTAAGAAATGAAAGTCCATTTAATACATCACCGATTTATGGTTTAATAATTGTCAAATTTTTCTAGGAAATGGTTTCTTTCACTCTCCATCTAAACATCATTGTTATTTTTCTCTTTAATATCTATGTTTTACTTCATGTAACCCTCATATTTGTTATCTATCATGACCATAATACTTCAATTTATATATTTTAAAGTGTATGTCTAATGAATCCATTTTCTAATGTGGGATTTCAAAAAGGGTATTTTTAAAAGTCAAACCCCTAGTTTTCAATACCGATTTCAAATTGAGATGTTTAAATTTATTAAAGGGGGTATAATGTAATGTCCCATGTTTTAAAAATGAACCACTATGTTCAATAGAAGACATGATATTTCACATTGACCATAATCGATCTACTAAATATAAATATTAAATTATTATAGTTTTATCTTAGCCATTAGAATGATGAAATTCAACAATATAACTGAAATATGAATGTAGGGATACAAATTAATTTATAATTTATTACTTAGTCATCAATTTATTTTATGGGAATATAAACACTTTATGTAATAAAAGGTTAGGCCTTCATGAAAAACTATTTAAATGTGCAAAATTGTGTTTTATACAAATAAATTATAAAATAATTATCATTTTATTATTTTCCTGAAATAAATATATGTATATAATTTAATATTTAACATTAATATTATATGTTTTCAAGACATTATATAATAAAAAATATAACTTTACGAATACAAATAGTATTTCTCTAAAAAAACAGTTTTTATTCCTTTTAATAATGAAACTATTTTGAAATATAGATTCTCACACTATTATGATTTTATTAAAAAATATAATTTTTCATTTAAATATGATTATAAAAATATAAATTGATTTAATTATTCTTTTTTAGTAAGTTTCATGTTTTCAAGAATAGTGTATAATACTCAATTTTAATTTGAACTAGTTTTTATAAAACTTTTTATGTTATTGAATTATATATTTGAATGGTTTAAAAGTATAATTATATTATTTTTATCTATTAATCTAATATGGGTCCCTTGAATCATTGTCACAAATGAAATATTTAATAATAACATTAGGAAAATTTGAATTATTTACTTTAAAAAACTCATTTTCTCAATCAGTCAAGGTGATTAATATTAAATTATTTTTAACTAAGTATGTGAATTTTATTTCTAAAAACAAACATACACAGTTTTATTTTGTATATAATTTATTTTCATATTGGGAAAACAAAATTTTTAGTAAATAGTAAATTTAGATTTTATTTTCCATGATTATGGGTATATCAGTTAATTAAGAGTTAAAATAATTATATAGGAAAAAAAATTTCCTTAACAGTTTTACTAATTTAAATTTTTTCGATAAAAAAAATGGGTCGATTTTGGGACCTTATTGAGCCACTTTTATGTATTTAATACATCTCTAAAATTATATTTAAAGAAAGGGAAATTTTTCACATTTTTGTTTAGAAAAAATAAAATATTTTTTATAAGGGGTTATAAGTGACATGGTAATCTATATTTAGTATTTAGAAAGGTAAAATGTTTCTCTAAAAATTTATAATTTTTTTATAATTTTTTTAAAAAAATATTTAATTTAAATGGTGAAACAATAAAAATACTATAATTTATTAATTAATTATTGTTTCAAATAAATGAAATTTACAATATTAAAATTAATATGATTTGAAATATTTGATTCTGTAAATGAATTTTATGGATTTCTTTGAAATATTATTGATAATTAAATTTTGTTTTTTTATATAATGATGTTTTAATTATATTTTAAAAAATTCAAACATTGAATAGTGTCAAAATTAATATTTATAATATTTTTAAAAATAGATAACATTTTACTAGGTTACATAAATATTATAAAAAACTAATAATTATCCAAATATTTGGTTTGAGTCTAAAAATATCATAAATTAATCATTTAGTGGTATTTTAGAATTTTATTGTAGTTATATTAACCCATAATTTATAAATTATATCATATCACGGTTATACTTGAAGGGCTTAAATTAGGGCCATGAAAAAATGTTAAGTATTAAGAAAAAATTAAAAGATGTTAAAAATTTACTATGACAAGAATATTTCACCCTTATCACATTGGCATTGATATTGAGTGTTTTAATGGACAACATTATTGGATATTAAATTATATATTATTTAAAATCAAATATAGTTATAAAACATCAATATTTTGTATTTAAAATCTTTTATATGTCCACATTTAGACAACATCAATATATGGACAAACCTAAATATCTAATTTTATATAAATAAGAAAAATTTCAATATAAATATTTTTTCAATGATTCGGAAATTATATAATTACCATGAAAGCTTCTTCAAATATAGAAAAATATTATTTTATTTAACAGAAAAATCAAATAATTGATTTTTAAATATTAAAATGAATATATTATTTTTTATTTAATATATCTAGTGAGTTTAATATATCAATAATATATATTATATATGATTTAATTAAATATATTTTTTTTACCATATTAGCTAGATTTATTTGAAGTCAAATGATTTGAGTGTTGTTGAATTTGATAATAATGCCATATTATAAAAATATTTTATTATTTAACATTTTATAAATAAGAAAAATGTTAAATAATAACAATGGGATTGTATATTTTATAATATATATTCTTAAATTCATTTATGGTCCATTTTTAATTAATTTAATTTTGAATAGATTTATTATATATTAAATTATTCCCAAGTTCCCCTCCCCTATCTTATAAAAGGGTACACATTATTCTCAATTCTTCGCACTTACTATCCTTTTTGGTTTCTCCAATATCTACCTAAATACCTTCCTCAAATACATAAAATCTTTTTAGAGTCCTTATTTTAGTTATAGAGGCCTATTTATAAGTTTTTATGTGTTAATTAAATAAGATCATCCAAACCTATGATAACATTTATAATTATGTTTTTCTATTATGTTCTTCATCGTCTTCCATAAAATATTTTTCAATGATGAAGAAATAATAACTCCAATATTTTTAATATAATAATATGTTATTAAGATAATATCACCACTTAAACAAATCTCTAATCTTATCAAATTGCACTACTATAAAATGATGTTAATACAGTGCCCGAGTTTTAACATCACTCTCTGAAAGTGATGTTAAAAAAACCTTTCTCGGTGCTAGAAAAATAGTTATTAAATAACATCTTTATGTATTATTTTTTAGTATTTTAAAAGTTATCCCTTTATCCAAACATGTAAAAATTGCTTATAAAGGCCATCCTTAATTAGCACTAGTAAAAAACTGCTGATAAAAGGTCATTTATCTGTGCTTCTAAAAAATCTCCCATAATGCGGGGTTATTATAAGCACTTATAAAAAAGAACAAATAAAATGGTTGTCTTTATCAGAGATATTTTAGTGGTTATTATAAAGACCCCTCCTTTATCAGTGCTTTTTAATATTAATGATAAAAGGTATATATCAAAAATATCAATAACATAAACTCGTAGCAGAAGTTGTGGCTGTTTAAAGGCCTTATAGGTCATTTGTGGAATTAATAGATGTGATAAAGGGTTATGTGGATCACCAGCACATAGATATTATCACAATATTTAGATTTATATTTATTATCGGCAATATAGTAACCTGGTTTAGATGTTATAGAAATTTGTAATACTGGCGAACGTGGAAAACACTTAAAACCCATAAACCCCTGAAGTGATAATAAAATTAGATCCGAGAGTTTGTTTCATCTCCACAACTAGTAAAATAAAATACTATATAATGATATAAAACCACATGACATTTAAAGTGTGTGATAATTTATGGAATAAAAAATAGTATGGTTTTAAAAAAGTCAGAAATCAAATTCGAATTTCAAGCCCCCATAACATCTAATTTAGGGGTTTGTTTAGCCTCTATGATATATCAAATTGAATACATCCATGAGATCTATGACATAGTTGTTCTTGAACTATGTCCACCGATCACTTCCTTATTTTTTAACCCTTAAAAGGCCTACAATACCTCCACAAAATATTTTTACTCGCCGAACTAAGTTTCATGAAATATATATGGCTATAACATATGATCAATGTGTTTTTTCATCCGATACCACATATCATATCATATATCATTTCATGAACTTTTATTTTATGTGTTTTGGAGCTTAAATGGACTATCGGAAAATATTTTTTGATCGTTTTAGGGTTTTTAGGGGTTTATGGGTTTTCAATGTTTCTTAATGTTATTATGTGATTTATGGTTCTTTAGAGTAAATATCCATTTTAAAATATATATATATATATTATGTATTTTAATATATATATATATATATACATAATGAAATAAAATATATATATATATAATCATATATGTATATAAATATATATAAACATGTATATATGTGGATAAAAAATATAATGAAACATATATTAATATATAGATATATCATATAATGTAAAAAATAGTATAGGGTTGTGGAAACAGAGTTTCTGTATAAGTAATAGGTCTCAGGTTCGACAGTCACTGGAGGTTAGGTCACATGGTAATGTGTAATATCCTGGAAATTTTTTATGATTGTTTTTAATTTTATGGAATTATTTTGAAACCTTGAAATCTGATGGCACCCAATTATGAGGCTCAGAGTGCCCCGAATGATTCGGTGAAGTTTTGTTAAACATTAAATAGCACACATAAGTAGTTTAACTAAAAAAGTTGATTAAATCTTAAAATTTTTCCCGGATCAAAAATCAGAGGGAACTGTTGTGCTCAAGATTGTGGGTTCACCCTCGACATGACTTATGATTAGTCGGCATGAGCCTCCTGTGAGAAAACAAAAAAATGGAAAAATTTTAAATAAAATAATTAAATAAATTATTTTAATTTTCTAATTCTTATAACTCAGAAAAAGTAATGGGGATTAAAAATCCAAGACCACCGCTGAACTCATGGGATTATTCTTTATTTAGGAAAAAAATAACATTGAAAATCATGGGCCACCTGTGAATGATAGTATTTGGACGTAAATAAAATAATTAAGTGACAATTAATTTATTGTAAGATTCATAACTTTAAAATGATAACTCGGATTGGAAATCCAAGAGTACTGTTAGGTTCATTGGTTCATGTTTCACTTAGGTAGAGCATATCCTCGAACAGCGTGGGTCAAGGGTTACTGTTATTAATTTTATGAACTTTTTTTCAGGTACGTTAAGTAAACGTGCGACCCTCAATTTTAAACTTTTGAACTAGTTATAGAAATTGATAGCCTATGGAACACATGAATCCGCATAGTCGGGATTCGCTTAAGGGAGACTTCACTTTGACCATTGTAGGTCTGGAGAAGAAGTTATTTTCTCTGACTTTTAAATGGAAAGAAATTAAAATAATTTTCCTATTTTATATCTTTTCCACCAATGGACAAGCGGTAGTGTGGGACCCATGGTGAGTCAAGCCATTAAATGGCCTGAATATTCAAATATTAAGTAATAGTGTCATTGGAATTTATGAAGATTCCTATTACATAATCATTCATAAATTCCACGATTGATACTTACCCTACCCCTCTCATATTTAAATAAAGATTGGGGGGAGGAACTGGCACAGCTTCACCAAGTGACGATGCTCTGGTAACGTGTTGTGATGCCCAACAATTGGTTGATGGATCCCGTTCCAATGGGTGGTGAAGAGTGACCCCAAACCACCAACCGAAGAATGTCGATCGAGCATCATTGTTGGAGGCTTGTTACGGGGACGACGAATGACGACACTTCCTCAAACACGGACGCTCTCCAACGAACATGAGGTTGGGGGTTTATTCATTTTTACTTTTTATTGATTTTTCCTCTTCCACGTTAATGAATAACATGAAGAATTCAGATCAAATAACTAAAGTGTTGACCCACGAATCATTCATCTTTGCGGGAGGTCATTGTGGGAAATCTTGTGGGGTTTATTTGGATGTTTAATTAAATTGTTATTAAACAATAAACCCCCCTTGTGTTATGAGATAATGAGGAGTTCGAGGGCCTAACATACCCATCCCGAACCCTCCACTACATTGGTTACAAACATATGCCACCTTGGAATTCCGATAGTGCGACGACACCGATCAGTTACATGGTAGTTAATGCCTTAATGCACGACATAAGAGGAGGCTGCAACACAAAGCTCTGGTGGTCGTCGGAGTGGCCAGAACCGAACGACTGTGAAGGAGGAATGACGTACAGTCACGTGCCACTAATGAATAATAAGGGATGTGAATCATCATCCTCGGTGACTGTAGGAGAGGTTGGCCGGCATGTTGACCAGCTACGATGGAGCTGGCGGAGCAACGGTGGGCCATTCCCTAGGCAGCCTGCCAACGTAGCAGCAAGACCATGGCCCGTGTTAGCCGTGGTAGAAGTAATGGGTTGCCTGATCGACTGGTGGCCTATGGACAGGGCGAGCACTAGTGGTGTTCCCGGTGGCAATGCCACGGTCCGTCGGTCGTGGCACGGAGGACTCACGGTCCCCATGGCGCCGGGTTGGGGTCAACCCTGGTGGGCTGATCCACTAATGTGGCTTCACACCACAATGGACCTACCTAGATGTGTCGTGTACGGGTATCCCTAGCGGACCGCACCACATGGTAGGTGGCATCGCTTGGTTAGTCCAGCAGACCAACCAGAAGATCAGTGGGCCAACCCGCAGCCCATCATGTTCGGGCCGGGCCCAGCGATCCAGGTTGACCCGAGTCGGGCCAGTCCCGAGTTGGGCCAGGAGGACCCTGGTAACCCCGATTCGGCCCATTCTGAACCTGGTTGACCCAGTTTGGCCCTTTTCGAACTGGGGCGGGCTGGTCCGACAGATGTGGACCGGACCCATACCCAATACTACCCAGAAACGCAAAAAGGGCCTTATCTTGAGAACCAAATGTTCATTTGATGAACCATCTATGGTGTTGGGATCCTTGTATTGAGATGATCCTATTTACCTACTACATGAGAGTATTGGAGAAATGTGAAGTACATAGAGGTTGGATTGCACCCGAATCTAACCAGACCCTCAGCACTGAAATTCCAATAACGCACAGACCGATGGTCTGATTGATGTGTTTTCTTTTGCGTTGGAAACCATATGACAAGGAAGGCCATCTTGTTACTTCCCTTTGATAATTATTACCATTTGTAATATGAATGACGGATTGAGGAGTTTGAGGTTTGTGATTGACGATGCTACATTTACTACCCTAGAATATACACTATGGTGACTTCCACGGATATCAGGATGCAGCGAGTGGCTTGAGGAGCGGTTCTACCATGATGACTCCTTATGGAACCCTGATGTTGGATGATACCTGAAGAATTCATTATGAATGGGCCAGTGGGATGTGGCTCCGTGTGAACTAGTAGGGCCATGGTGGGGAGCGGATCTGTGTGACCTGGAAGACCCATTGTGCTCGACCGGAGGAGTTCCTTAGTTCGGAAAAGGTGGGAAGAGGCTCTATGTGACCCAGCATTCCCATGTTGGGATGCAACTCTATTTGACCCAACATGCCCACGGTACCCATATGAGATTTGTAACACAGTAGTTCAAGGTTAGTGGGAAGCAACTTTGTGGGACCTGGAAGACCCATTGTACTCGATATAGGAGGAGTTCCCCAGTTCAATAGGAGTTCATTGATGTGATAACCCTTATACCCCCCGAATAAATCCTGGTGCGAGCTATCATTACTTTGTTCTTGTGATTTAGGTTATGCAATAAGGTACTTTACCAACGTGGTACTTTACCCTCTTGGTGTTACCCTGTGGTTATTCTTGGTTGAATTCAAGGAGACCTTCAGGGTCTCGGGGTCCCTACTGAGTATCATTATACTCACCCCTGCATGGGCTTCTCCCGCACCATATTTTTTCTTGTGTAGATGATGAGCAGCTGTCCTGAGGTTTGAGGGAGCTAGGACCTAGTGGTATACCGAGGAGATGGACAGACATGGAGGGTTGAGGAGTTGATTTGCACCTACCCTTCAGGTAGGATCTGGTGTGGACCTTTTGGTGTTATGTGACGCAGGGACTAATGATCGTGAGATGTACCTACCCATCATTTAGGATCCGTGGTGGATGATACAGTATCTTCTATTCAACTTTCGTATATTTTTTACTTTTCAATTATAATTGTACATTTCTATTTGGGCTAGTATTCCGGCCCCATTGCTTTCAACACTCTTTTACTACAGCTGTTACTTCACATTTGATTCTTGTTATGTTCACAGACCATGTGTTTGTACATGGTTAAAGTCAGTGCCTTCTCATTTAAAGGAATACACCTTTTGGTGCTAGTCTCCATCCCCAGGCCTATAGAAGGTAGGCTTGGGTTAGTCATGACACTGGCCCCAGGGGAAAGGTGATGAAAAAGTGGTATCAGAGGATATCGGTTCTACCGAAGAACTAGGACTCTGGTATTTTTTTGTGGAAATAGTGTTTGGTGTTATGAGTGTGGTTTTCTGTTTGGGGAGTCTAGTGTTACTGTGACTGACAACGTATCCATACTCCAGGACCCTGAATTATGATTTCCGACACAGTGCACGAAAACAGTCATAGCATGTGTTTATGAAAAGTTTATCTTATGATTTCTTTGAGTCTTCTCACTAGGTATAAACTAATGACTATGGTGCACCTATTCATTATCAGGATGATACCACATAGACAACCATCTAGGATTCTCGAGAGAGTACATGATGATGGCCCACCGAGCCACGAGGCTTTGGTGTAGGGAATTCATACTATGTTTGCACCTTTAGGTGGTCTACCAGCAGTACCACGCACTTGTTGGGAAACAATTACCACTAGCCGCACTGGAGGATGGTGCAGGCTGACTGAGTGCATTGAACGAGTTCCATTGTTAGAGGCCTATGTGGTTTTAAGGCGAGATAGATTTCCTAAAAGTTATGGACTAGTTGGAGGTTGTGGATAGAGTTTTCCGCCTAGTTGGGACACTAGTAGAGGATATAGTGATGAGTCATCAGTATGTGGACTGTTCCCTATGATGGTACCTTTGGGTACTATGTTAGCTATATTACTACCTATTGGCAGCAGTTACAATTGCCGGTACTAGTAGAGAACACATATAGGCTTAGTTCCTTACACGTGTTTCAGCATCAGATACCCCATAGGTTCTAAGGCATGCCCAACTCATAGGCGGATGAGTAATTTCTTGAGGAGGTGGTTGAGATTTCTTTTGATCTTCTACAGTATCATTAGGAAAACATGTCGGTATCTAAGTATTCATTGAGGCGTACTAGCTAATACAAGTACACAATAAATATGATACAATCAGTGCTTCCGGGATCGGGCATCCGAGCATGGTGTGTTTAAGGAAGTTCGAGTGAGCACTATTCCTCTATGCATTCCCACATATGTTATGGTGCTTGAGATAACCTTTGCAGTTGAATGCTCATTGGATAAGCGGATACAGCCAATGCATAATTGTAGTGGGAAAGTAGGAAACTGGCACCAGTCTCAGAGAATTGGTTGTGTAAAATGTTTAGGGAACATCATGTGATAGGGAAAGATGTATCTATGGGGGTGAAAACATATAAAGAGAGCTAGGAGAGTAGCATGAGGTGCTATACATTTCGACATGTTACAAACTACCCCCCTTGTGGTGCATACCAAGATCTAGGAGCTAGAGGAATGGGGAAGGGAGTAGCTATATATGGTCTAGGAGTGTGACCCAAGGGTTATAGGAATGATTCGAGCTATGGTATCTGTCTACTACTAGTTGTTGTGTCAATAGATATAAGTACCAATCATTCCTTCATTCCACGAATCTTGTCTGAGACCATGAGTTTTTAGTTAAATAGTTGACTAGACCCTCATGTCTGGAGATACCTTTGGGAGGAGACTAGATAATCACACTTATTTTGATGGTGTGAACTGACCCTTGAGGCGAAAGTTTCAGTTGGAGCATCTTGGTTGAAGTGTCGAGGCCTAATGAAATTAGTTTGGGTATGGACTGGACATCCATAGCTCATACTCAGATTGATTGTATTATGAAAAAAGTTTTTGTTTTATCTAAAACATTAGAATCAGGTTTTCCTTGGTTGGTAAAAAAGGAACCCTAGCTAGTGTAGGATAGACTCATGCATAGGAGGGTGTAGCCAATCACTATTCAGTTAGCTATACTTACCCTTGTGGCAATAGGAGTTTTCAGTTTTTAGTTCTAAACAAGAGTTGTAGAGCATAAGGACATCTTTTCAATATATTTTTATAGGATTACCTTCTTGAAGGGAGAGGTACTTCTACACTGGATAGGTAATACCGGAGATGTGTTCCCTATTTCTCCAGGGTAGTGTCACCCAGTTCATCTTGGATGAAAAAGGGGGAGCCATTCCTATGGATAGAGAAGTGTCAACAGAGCTTTGAGGAGCTAAGACATAGACTCACAAGTAGAAATATGCTACACATGTCTTGTAGTAAGAAGCAGTGGTCTTCGCACTGAAGGTGTGGTGGCACTACATGATGGGTGAACATTTTAAGGTCTAATATAATCCCAAGAGTGTCAGGTATATATTCTCTCCGAAGGAACTAAACCTGAGATAGCGAAAATGGATAAGGATCCTCCAGGACTATGACTTTATTATAGTCTATACTCCGGGGAAGGGGAACATGGTATTATATGAACTCAGCAGGAGGTATGGTCTGCAGTTGTTGAGTGAATCGGAAAAGCAGGAAGTTGCATCGGAGATATCCTTCATTGATAGAAACATAGCATCATACCTCCAGTATATGACAGTCACACCCCCACTCTTTCAGCAGGTCAGGGAGGTGTAGTTTGGGGACACTAAATGCGAGGCTCGACATGCTAATATATTCTTAGGGCATGCGCAAGATGGATTTTATAAAGTTAGGGAGCATGTTATCCTCTTCAGAGGACGTGCCATGGTACCAGAAGTGTAATAGAAAGAGGTGTCGAGGGATTTCCATAAATTTTCTATTTAGGTACATCCAGGAGTGGTGAAGATTTTACAGGACCTTCGGCATCAGCACTGGTGGCCGAGAATGATGAAATTTGTAGCAGAGTTTGTCTCATTGTGCCTAACTTTTCTGCAAGTGAAGGTAGAGAATCGGGTTCTAGCAGGCCTACTTCAACCATTAGGTGTTATAGGGTGGAAGTGGGATGGAATTTATATGGACTTCGTAATGGGACTTCTAGGCATATCCAAGAGTCGTGATTCTATCTGTGTGATCGTTGACCGAGTCACCAAGTCAAACCACTTCCTACCTAATAAAGAGTATGGATCAGTATAGAGAATGGGATGCCTCTATGTACAAGATATTGTACGACATCATAGAGTTCCATATATGATTGTCTCTAATCATGATGTACGTTTTACTTCCCGACTATGGAAGGGGATGTATGAGTCGTTTGGGACACAAATTCTGTTGAGCATCGCCTTCCATCCTCGGACGGATGGTCAGATGGAGAGGACTGTTTAGACCCTTGAGGATATTCTACATTCATGTATCCTTGATTTTGGCTGCAACTAGGAGGATCTTTTTTCCTTTGGTGGAGTTCTCATACAATAACAACTTTCACTCCACTATCGGTATGGCACCATTAAAGGAATTGTACATACGACCTTGCAGATCATCATTATGTTGGACTAACCCAGGGGAGTCGGCACTTGTGGGACCAGAGATGATGTGGGACACCATGTAGAAAGTGCAGATCATCTAGTAGTAGATGAAAACTACACAGTGTTGAAATAAATCCTATGATGACAGGAGACAAAGACCTCTTGAGTTCGAGGATGGTGACCATGTCATTCTATGGGTCTCACCTCGACGAGGTTTGCAGAGATTCGGCCGATACGACAAGTGATTTCCTAGGTTCAATGAGCCTTTCTAGATTCTCAACAGAGTGGGATAGGTGGAATACCATCTATATTTTCCCACAAAGATGCACAAGGTGCATAATGTCTTCCATGTATCCCAACTATTGAGATACGTGGACGACCTAACTCACGTCATTGACCGTGGCAAGCTAGACTTAGTCGATGGGGTAATGTTAATGGAGGTTCTAATAGATATTGAGGGTTGACCAGAGTGGGTCCTACATGGGTTTTAGATACCTATAGTGTGTGTTTGCTGGAAGCATGGGATCCTCCAAGAGAGCACGTGGAAGAGGGAGGCTCGTATTCGTTTTCAGTACCACATTTGTTTCCTTATACATTGTTGTTGTATTCAGGAATGTAAATCCTTAAGGTGAGAGAATTTAATGGCCTAGAAATTTCATATAATTTCTTTTTATTATATGAAATTATTTCTAGACTGTGAAATTTGAAGGTGCGTGATTCTGAGGATCGGAGTTCCCTGAATGATTCGTCGAAGTTTTGTTAACATTAAATAGGGCGCATAAGTAGTTTTCCTGAAAAGTAGAATAAATATTAAACTAATGCCCAGACTAGAAATATAAGAGCACTGTTGTTCTCCAGATTGTAGGTTTACCCTGGGCGCGACTTATGTTTAGTCGGCGTGGGCCTCCTATAAGAAAACCCAAAAATGGAATCACTGTAAATAAAATAATTTAATAAATTATTTTAATTTTCAAATGCACTTAACTCCCAAAAGGTAACTCAGATTAAAAATATGAGACCACCGCTGAACAAGTGAGGTAATTATTTCTTTATTATGATAATAACATTGGCCGACATGGGCCACCAGTGAATGATAGTATTTTTCCGTAAATAAAATAATTAAGAGATGATTATTTAATTGTAATATCTATAACTTTTTAACGTTCGCTCGGATTGGAAATCTGATATTACCATTGGGTTTGTTGGGATGTGTTTCACTTAGGAAAATCCTAGCATCGACTGGCATAGGTCAAGGGTGACTGTTATTAATTTTATGAACTTTTTTCTTTGGGTGCGTTCAGTAATAGTGTGAGCTGTGTTTTGTAACTTTTGAACTAGTGCTCGGAATTGATATATGAGGGAACCATTGAATCCAAAGAGCTGGGATTAAATTACAGGAGACATCACTTGGACAACAGTAGGTTGAGAGAAGTAGTTATTATTTTTTGACTTTTAAAAGAAAATTAAATAATATAATATCACTATTTTATTTATTTTCCACTAACGGACAAGCGGTAGTGTGGGACCCACAGTGAGTCATTCCCTTAAATGTCTTGACCATATAAATACTATGTAATAGCATCATTGGAATTTAAGAAGGTTCCTATTAAAAGAACCTTCATAAATTCCATGATCGTTACTTACCCCCCCCCCCCTCTCCTATTTATATTGAGCATGGGGGAGGAATTGGCATGGCATAACAAAGCGACGAAACTCTGGTAAAGTGTCCTGATGCCTAACACATGGAGGATGGTGCAGGTTCTAGTAGGCGGTGATGAGTGACCCTGAACAATGAACTGAGGATCGACGATCGAGCAGCATCATTGGAGGCTTATTGTTGGGGCGAATACCTCCAACACTTCCTCAAATGCAAACACTCTCCAATAGACCAGAGGCAGGGGGTCGTTTTGTTTATGCTTTTAATTTATTTTTTTGAATTCCAATTCATGAATAACACAAATAACATGGATCAAATGAGTATCTGGTTGACCTACGAATCATTCATCTTTGTACGAGGTCATTGTGGGGAATCATGTTCGGTTTTTGTGGTTGTGTAATGCAATTGTAATTAGACCCTTAAACCCCCCCCATCATGATATGTTATAATGAAGAGGGTGTGGGCCTAACAGACCCGGCCTGAACCCTCTACTATATTTGTATTATCTTTGTTCATCAATGGAATACCAACAGTGCGACAACACTGATCGGTTATGTGGTGGTTAGTGCGTCAAATCAAGTTGCAAGAGGAGGCCGCGACACTAAGCTATCGTGGTAGTCAGAGAGGCAGGAACCATCTAGCCATGGAGGAGGTACGGAGTGCCATCACGCATCGCCGATGAATAAGGAGGTCCACAGATCGTCAGCCACGACAACTGGTAGAGTGGTCGGCCACCACACAGATCGACCGCGACGAAGTTGGCGGAGCAGAGGATGGGATCTCCCCCAACAGCATGCCCACACTGCAGCAAAGTCATGGCCCATGTCAACCATGGCATGAGAAATGTGCCACAAGATCGACAGGCGGCCTGTGGACGGCGCGCACGCCAACGACGTGTTCCACCAGTGCGCCCAGCATCAAAGTCCCGGCCTGTCGGCCATGTCACGGAGGACTCATTGTGCCCCATGACGCTGTATTGGTGACAACCCCCGTGGGTTGACCCATTGATCTTCCTTCACACCGTACTAGACATACCTAGATGCACCATGTTCGGGTATCCCTGGCAGCCCACGCGTCCAGGTATGTGGCACTACCGGGTCAATCCAGCGGACAGACCCACCACTCAGTGGGCCAACCCACGGCCTAGCGGCCAGACCCGCGGCCCTGCCGGGTCAAGACGGGCCCAACGGGCCCTGTTGACCTGAGTTGGGTTAGACCTATGTAGGGCCAGGTCAACTCAGGTCTCCCTAGTTCAGCTAATGTCGAACCGGTTCGGGTCAGTCCTATCGAGGAAGACCGGAATCTGACCCAGTACTGCCCGAGAACGAAAAAACAGCCTTATATATAGAACTGAATGATTGTTTGATGAACCCACTACAGCATTGGGATCCTTGGAGTGAGCCTCTATTTTTGAACAACTCCATGATGGTTTTGGAGAAAATTAATGTATGGTCGGGTTGGATCGCCCCTGAATCCAACCAGGTCCTCATCAATGAAATTCCAATAACTCAGAGGCCGAGTATCTGATTGATGTGATGTCTATTTCATTTGAACCCTTATGACATTTTAGATCATCGTGTTACTTCCTTGTGAGACTTTGTGCTATTTTTAATACTATTTATGGATTGAGGAGTTCGAGGTTTATGACTCACGATGATACCGTTACTACCGTAGAATATACATTGTGGTTCTTTACATGTATGTCAAGATGCAGCGAGTGGATTGAGGGGCAGTTCATCCAAGAAGTCTACATATAGAACCCTACGGTTGGATGAGACTTGAAGACTGCTAAATGATTGGCCCAGTGGGAGGGGTCTCTGTGTGACCCAGCAGGTCCACAGTAGGGAGCAGCTTAATATGACCTGGAAGACCCAAAGTGCTCGATAGGGGGAGTACCTCAGTTCAACCAAGGTGGGAATTAGCTCTGTGTGACCCATCATGCCAATGGTTGGAAGCGTCTCTATGTGACCCAGCATGGACAAGATACCCATCAGGGATGGGTACCAAAACTGTTAAAGGTTAGTGGGAAGTGCCTTTGTGTAACCCAAAAAGCCTATTCTACTGGACAGAGGAGGTGTTCCCCAGCAGCCGAGGAGTTAGTTGATGTCATAAACCTTATACACCTAGAATAAATCTTGGTATGAGCTATCTTTATTTTTTTATTGTGATTGAGGTTATTATATGTGGTAATTTAACTATGTGTACTTTACATTCATTGTGTTACCCTATGGTTTTTCATTGTGGATTTCATGGAGACCTTCTGGGTCTCAGGGTCCCTACTAAGTATTGTTATACTCACCCATGCACGGGCTTCACTCTCACCTTTTTGTGTCTCATGCAGACGATGAGCTATTGGGATAAGGTATGAGGGAGCTGGGACCTTGTGGTACGCGGAGGAGACCGACCGATATGGAGTGTTGAGGAGGCGATTTGCACCTACCCTTCATGTCGGATATGTGGTGGACTATTTTGTGTTACGCGACGCTGGGACTAATGATCGTGATCTATACCTAACAATCAGGATGGATCAGTGGTGGATGATCCTGGATCAGCTTTTCACCTTTCAGTTGTTTTGACCTTTTCATTTGTACTTTTACTTTTCTAGTTGGGCTTGTATTCCGGCCCCTTTACATTCAACACACATTTACTATAGTATTTAATTCAATGTTTCTTCTTTTTGTGTTCTCGGACCGTGTTTTTGTACAGGGTTAAAGGTAATGACTTACCATTTTAGGGAATATAGCTTTTGGTTCTAGTCAAGAGCCCTTGGCCTAATAAAGGTGGTTTTGGGTTTGTCACTGCATGGGCTCTGTGGGACGGGTCATGACATAAAGTGCTGATGAAGGGGGGGTAAGAGATAATAAAGTGGGTCGGGGTAGGAATCAGTGATAAAAAGTGTGGGCAATGATAAAGCAGAGGGGCATGAAAAAAAAGAATACATTATCAACATGGCCTTTATAAAAACTTTTTAGCACTATTAAAGGGTACTTTAATAGTGTTAATTATTTAATAAAGACCCCTTCATTAGAAATAAATTTACTCTCATAAATAGGTCCTTTATCAGAAATTTTTACAATAACTATTACAACATTCCATTTTACATTTCATACATTATCAGCACATCTATAACGCTGATAAATCCCGTTTACTATGGTTTTTTGCTCGATTTTTAGTAGTGTGTGGAAGGATTCATAGATTTTTTTCCCAGAGGCCTCTCAGAGGTAGCTTACTCCCCCATTTTTCTAGATTAATTTTTTCTCTCCGTATCTTCCCCTCCCATCTTCCGGATTGGCTCGGATGGCTTGGTGTTGGTTGCCTCCTCCTTGGGTTTCCAACGGCTCTATAACGACTTTATCATCCTCAGATCTATAATGGTAAGCTCTTTATTATGTCAGAAACATCTTGGATTGGTTGGATGGATGACAGCTGACTATCCTTGACTCAGAAATGGCTATCTCATCCTCATCTCAGTCTTAGATCCCGTATATATCACTTATCTACAATGAATCTGGAATTGATCTCGGATAAGAGATAGATCTGGCATCCAAGGAGTGATTGCAATTTCCCAATGGATTGGCGATGTATCTTGTGTAGTTCTGGATTCATGATCTCATGTCGGCATCGGCGTGGTTCCGTGATGGATCTGATGGGCTTCATCATCGCAAAGTTCCTCGGTAGTGGCTACAGAGCGGCTTGGAGGGGTAGGATCTACATTGGGTTTTCAATGGTGGTTTTCCAGATTGTGGGTCATCTAAGTCATTTTTCTTGTATTGATTTTGGAGTATTGGTTGAAGGCATTTTCTCTGTTATCAACACCATTGTTATGGTGAATTTAATTTTTGATGGTCCCACGGGTTGGAACAATTGTTTTTTTGTTGATTTTGTTACTATTTGATGGCTTGTTCTAGATATTCTATAAGAAAACATAATATTAGAATTCAGAGCAGGTTTCATTAAACATGCATGTATATTCTGAATTTCTATATTTATAGGGTACAACACTACCATCAGTACTGAGCTCATTCTTTTTTTGCGTTGGAACGCTTTCTGAGAAGGCATTCAATATGGGTGTCTTTCCATAACGATGTTGATGATGTGCAATGGATTTCCTTCATAGTCTTTTTAAGGTTTAATCAGTCTCTATCTATATGAAGTCATCTTTGGTACCCCAATTTTCCTTTAAAGGGGTTTATCTATAATGAAACTAAAACTTAGGCCTTCGATCTATTGATTCGGTTAGTTACTAGTGTGGGAAATGAACATTTTGATCGTGTGTATGTCGGAATATCTCCTCATGAAATGATATAATTCATTATTCTTTACCTTCTCTCAAGATTGGTTATAATGATTTAATTAATCTATATATATTATATTAATGAAATATTTTTCATTATCAGAGAATAATATATCAATTACATTCTTAATATCCATGTTCATGAATATTAATGCATCTTCTGTGCGTACGTGTGAACTATAACCCCCACGAAGAGATGTGATTCATTTTTATTCCCAAAATTATTATTTATATATATAATTATATTTAAATGATTAATATTTTTTAATAATATTATTATCATTTTGTAACATTAAAATGGGAGTCAAATTAATTCTATTAAAATCATAGAAAATGGAAACGTTACTAATGCGTATTTATGGCGTACAGTATCTGTGATTTTAATGCAGTTCATTTTTCATATCCATATAGAATGGATCGACTTAAAAGAATAATTTATTTATAAAAGTGATTATTATGTCATGATTATTATCTTTTAGATTATGGATTAATTACCTCTTTGAAAATAGTTCACATATCAAAGTCATTTTGGACTCATGTACCAAATATCATCAAAATATCTGACGTGAACTTAAATAATTAAATAATTGTTATATAATGATATTAAGTGATATAATAGGAATAATAAACAATAAGAAATGTTCTGGATAATGTAAAATAATTATCAAATGATTATTATTAATGAAAATAATGATTGTACATGATGAGTGAGACTCATGGTAAAAGACTCTTTAACTAATAAGTCACCTTAAATATTTTAGTTATTTATTCTTCTATACCATTATTATTCATTTCATATTTAAAAAAATTATGGACATATTAATGTTCTCTAAAATGTTTTAAAATATCAATTATTTAATTTCATTCAAAAGATTAAAATTAGTATTGAACACTTTAATTAAAAAAATCTTTTTTTAAAACTTTTTATATTGGTTTTAAAAATGTTTTGGCTGTTTCAATAAATTGAATTGTTTCCTGTGAGTTTAAATCAAATTATAAGAGTTAAATGTTTAAAATTGTTTGATTTTATGTGTAATGATTATATAATGGTATTTGGACATTTGACTATTGGATACGTAACAAACCACGGTTGGAAGATAGGGTATAACCTCTAATGCATTGGGTATAGAAGTCAGTCATATTGGTATTCCATTTGTATGAGTGATATGTATAGAAGTTGGTCGTATAGCTATTTCATTTGTAAGAGTAACATGAATGTAAGACGGTCGTATGAATATTCCATTTTTAATAGTGATATATATGGAATTCAGTCATATGGTTATTCCATTTTAGTATAATTATTTCCCATTTTACGTACTTATATATTATATGTTTTCTTAAAAAGTTTTATGAAAATCAATGATTTTCAAAAGGTAAGATTATTATATTTTTCAAATGATGATCTATATTGAGGGTAAGATGGCATGTTTATAGGAAATATTTTATGGGTTATCATGGGACTAATATTTTTCTTTATTTATATCTTATACTGAGATTTTTTTCTCATCCCATGATTAAAAATGTTTTTCCCAGGTCTTTTGATTGGTAAGGACATACATTAAAAAAATTCTATGTGTAGAAAATATTAATTTTTATTAATTATATCCACTTATATACATTAAATTTTGAAAAATGGACATAGAATATATAAATCAGTATAAAATTTATGATCTTACAAGATAAAATTAATTTTTTGAATTTTTTAGTAGTAACTTTAGTAATTATATTTATTTCCATTTTTATGCATAAATCGGTTTAATAAGGGTAAATATACAAATATAAATAGTATAAAATAACATTAACATGTATCCTAATAAAATTTTATGAGTGTGTTTTTACCAATAAGATCATTGGGTCATCATTATACCACTTTTATGTACACTTGGGTGTGAGTAAGATATTTATATTATTATATTCAAATAGAAGACAAATTGGTTCCCACCATTGTTTTTAACAAGTAAATTATTTAAAATTAGAGTTTATAAAGGTGATCTATTGGATTTTAAAAATTATATAGATATATAAAATTATTACCTACATCATGGTAATTTATTTATAATTTTTGGTTAATAAATATTAAAATAAAACTCTGAACCAATGATGATTCATTCATTATATCAATAATGGAAGATTCAAATAAAATATATTAAAATTGATAACATAAATATAGTTTCATTTAATTTCTTGAATCCATGATTTTTTATGACTTTCACATGTAATGGTATTGTAAGAAGATTTTCATCTAGGATATCATGTTGCAATTAGATTTTAAAAATGTGAAATATTGAATAGTATCAAAATTTACACTAATAATATTTAAAAATATAAAATAATTTATTAAATAATATTGATCTTTTAAAAATATATCATTAGAGAAACTAGTTTCAGTAAGTATTAAAATGTCATTAATTATACGTTTATATTTCTTTAGGAATGTTATATTAATTATATTTATCCTCAATGTGTAAATTACATGATATCGTAGTAAAAAGTAAAAATTTAAATTAATTGTTAAAACCATAAGATAATCGATTAAAAATAATAAAACTTCAATAATATTTATTGAATTAATGTATTTTATCAAATAATATTGATTTATTATAAATAAATTATTTTTGGACCATTTGGAATAAAAAATAAATTTATATTAATTTAATATTTTCATGAATTCCAAGAGTGCCCATCCCCTCTCTTATAAAAACGAAATACATATTAACATTTCTTCACACTTAAACCCAAATATGGTTCCCAAATATATGATAATAAACTTACTATAATCTCTCAAAAATTCACAGTGGTCTTATTATTGGTATAAAACCCTTCTTAGATGTGTTAAGGTGTTTATCAAAGGATATCGTCAGAGGAAGATGTATATTTGTTAATTAAACATTTCTATTTGGTTTCTTCTTCCACTTACTTGAAATATTTTTCAACCATTATGAAATAATTACTACAGTATAATCAATATAATAATGTGTTATAATGTTATTTTCATCACATAAAGTCATCTACTCATCCATGAAATGGGAAAATAATTTATCAATCATGCATATGGGGGAAATATCACAATCCTAAATTGATTTAATTTGTTTTCAATCAGCGTCTCTCAAGAATAATAGAAATAATTTAATTATTGTTTATAAATGATATTAACGAAATATTTTTCATTATAATAATATAATATAGCAATTAAATTCTTACATCCCATGCATAGAAAAATGATAATGTCGTTCGGGTGTACTTTTTAACTATACCCACCACAAAGCGATGTGATTCTTTATTCATCACCACATCGCATGGATTATATATATAAGTATATATAATTTATTAATATGATGTTAATTTTATTAGTATAATTTTTTTGTTTAAAATAATACTTACCTACTTTCCATAATTATCATTAAAAATTTAAAACGTTACGCATGTGTACATATGGGCAACCGTCTCTATGATTATAATGTTGTTAATTTTTCATGACCATACATAAAAGATTTTTTAAGTATAATTTATGTATAATAGATATTATTATTTCATGAAAATTACTAAAGATATGTTTTACTAATTACCACATTGATCGTATTTGACTTACCATAGTCATTTTGGACTAATGTATCGAATATCGTAAACAAAAAATGATGATAACTTAAATAATTATGTAATTTTTATAACATTATAATATGTTATATAAAAGGGATATTATAATTTAAAATGGTTTTCAAAAAATTAAATTATCAACGTAATTTTATTATTCAGAAATGTAAATATTGTGCAAGAATATTTGGACTCAGGGTAAGGGAAACTCATTTAAAACACACTTATAATGTTCATTTTCACCACTTTTTATAAAAGAAAAAAAGAATATTTTTAAAATATTAAATAAAATAAAGGTTTTAGTTAATTTTTTGAAGCTTTATTAACTAATTGTTTTACTTATAGGTTTTCAATGTTCTCTTTGATAGAAATTATTTCATTATTAGGTGTGTGATTTTTTTATTTTAAAAATGATTATTAAAAGAAAATGATATTGTGATCTCTCAATGTTTTTCTCCCAAGTTTTTAAATGAGTTTGCAATAATTTTATTCATGATATGTTACCTATAAATTATTTATTATGGGTTTATAAAATTATATCTAATTATATGATGGAAATATCTCTATTACTGTTAATTATATGCTGGTTTGATCCCATTTATTTCTCAAGGTATATCAGGTTGACTCTATTATAGATCGCTATATGATGGTTGTGACCCATTATTTCTTTCTATTGAATTTTTTACTCTATTTATGGATGTCAATTGTAAGATTATTCTATTTTTAATATTTAAATAATGTGTGATATATTAAATGATGTCCATAAAACCCAAATAATATTTCTATGTTAGCTAATGTATTTTATGAAAATGATTTTAATTTGTTTTTAGGTTTAAATATGACTAAATATTATCTTTATTTATGTCCATTACTGAGCATTTTGTGTTCATTCCAAGTGTTAAAATGTTTTTCACGTGTCTTAATATGGGCATGGACAAATAAAAAAACATTTTGAAGGAATTCAAGATGTGTCTCAAAAAGAATCCAAGTTTTATTTTCAAAGGGTTAAATTTGGATGAAAAAGTAAATTGAGTATAAGTGTCCACATGAAATTTGAGGTTTTACTTTGTATGTGGTTTTCTTAATTCTCTAAAACTATAAACAGAAATGATCCTAGAATAAAAATATTAGAATTAGTTTGGTTTATGTTTGAGTCCTTATAAAAATCATCATAACATTCATCTAAACTTCGAACTCTCTCTTACCCATTCTTATAACATTTGAAAAACATTTTAAAAATTTGTATGAGAACTGAATTCTGATTAAGGTACATAAATAATGAAATCCTTCTTCTAGTGAAATCATAAAAACCAAAAACAAACCCTATTCTTAAAAACTCATTATCATGAATATAAAATTCATAAAAGTTACTTGGATATCATTACTATATAAACCTTACCATAACCCTCACAAATGGAATAAAATTAGGGAAAACACCTATCTCCAAATTACATAATGAATGGGAGTGAAATAATGGGGCTCATTAGTCATATCTTGAGCTATAATGGGTTCAACACAACATATATTGAGTTATAATGGGGCTCAAAAAATCATATATTGAGCTATAATTTTATAAAAACATAATGAATAATTTTTTAGGAACATATCATGAATAAAACCCTTAAATACACATTTACATATAAGATAAAAATACATCCATATATCAAAATACCATTTTCTTGTTAAAATCAATTTAAAAATAAAAAATTTGTAAGAATACTAATGAATTAATTTTATTAAAAATAGAAATGGGAAATATATAAATAAAAAATTAAAGTAATTAATAATTATTAATGTGGGATCAAAATATCATTCCCTATAAGTTAAAAAATTTATTGGATTTGACTTTTGTAAAATGTGATGAATAATAAACATTAAAAGAGGGTTTTAAATGAAAGACCCTTATCATAAGTCTAACTCATCACATACAATCTTTTTATTATGTAATAATATAATAATGTTAATTATTTAAAATATTTATAACCTTTTTATTTTTTATTATACTTTTCTATATCACATATTTACTTATTATAACAATTTCATAATTATTTTAAGTTAATATCAGAATTTTTTTTGGTATTCGGTACTTAAGTAAAAAATGAACTTTGTATGATTTTAAAAGATTATGTGGTCATACATATATCCTCTATAGAATAATATTCATGAACTAATAATCACATTTATACATTAATTATTCTTTTCAATCAATCAATTTATTTATGGTTATGAAAAATGAAAAACATTCTAATCAAAGATATGATAGGTTGTACATATGCATGAGTATAGTTTCCATTTTTCATAGATCTTTTATAAAAAGAATGTAAATATAATTTTATCTTTAAATAATGATAATAATATAATTAATATGATATTAATCATTTATATATAATTACATATATCATCCATGTGATGTGGGGAAGAAAAAAACAATCATATTGCTTCATGGATATGATTGTTCACATGTATGCACAAATAATGTTATTATAATGTGAAAGGAAAGGTAAGTACAAAATTGATATATTATTTTTTTAATAATGAAAAATATTCTATTAATATAATATATAATCACTAATTTTACCAGTATAACCATATTTTACAGACGTTGATGGAAAAAGAATTATTTAGGATCGTAATATTGTAGTCTGAGGTACAAAAGAATGAATAATTCATTTCATATTTTAAGAAATTGGAGATTCATTTTGGTGATAATTTAAAAATAATAACATATAAATATATTGAGGATACTATAATTCTTATTTCATTTAGTTGGAAAATTTTTTGTAGGAAGTGGAAGAAGAAACAAAATTGAAACACTTAATTAAAAATGATACCTCTTCCTTAGATAATCTCCATTGATTAACACCTTAACACCAATAAGGTGTTTATTCTATATAAACTAAGGCTAATGTAATGTGGTGGGTATTTTAAGAGTTTATTTTAGAAGACTGTTTCTAGAACCAAAATAGTTTTGTTTTTTATTAAAATTAGAAGAATGGGATACTTTTATTGGATAGGGGAGGAGAACTCATTGAATTATTCAAAGCATTAAATTAATATAAATTAATTTTTAATTAAAAATTTTCCAAAAATTATTTTTTTAGAATATATAATGATGATAATTCAAAATGAATGAATACAATAAAATATAGACATGTTTTCATTATTTTTTAATCACTGTATTCTTTGTTTAATCCTTATTCAACACATTTATTTTTTATTGTGATATCATATAATTTACACTATAAAGGATAATATATTTATTATAAAATACTAAATGGCCAATGAATGTGAAATTGATAAAATGTTATGAATTATAACTATCATTTGGTAAAATGTTTTTTTTATTAATTTTATATCATTTAATAAAATATTAGTTATTTTAAAAAATCAATAATTTCAATTTTGGAACTCTTAATTACATAACATTTTACAACTATAATAATAGAAAGATAAATTTGAATCAGCCCCTTTAAGACACCACTAACATGTAAACATATTCCACAAAGTTTTTGGATGTCATTAACTGTATCTAATTATTTTTATTTTAATATTTTTAATAACATTTATTTGATTCTTTCATTAATTATACAATTACATCATCATAATTGTATCACCATTTTATTTAATTATTTTATTAAAAAAATATAAATTATGTTCCCTTATGTATATAATTATTATATACTTGAATTGAATATTTATTTTCAAACATATCACCTATATAATTCAATATTAAAATTATCTTACTTTTTAAAATCAAGAGATAGAATTTTTTTATTTATTTTATCTCTCAATATAATATTTCAAATGTATTGAGGTTATCAGAGTGGATCCAAGAGGTCCTATGATAAACCCAAGGATACTATTAGTCTCAAAAAAACTCATATAGTTAAATGAGAACAAATTTTATGGCAATTTTATGTTAGTTATAATATAATTTTTATCCTTAATTACTTAATTTACTATTAATCATGGTAATAATAATTTTAATAAATCAACAATTCATAATCTCCTTAAATAAAAGGGACATGTTTAATATATTATAACCTCAAAATTTCATATATGGAATCCATTTTACCATATTAAAAACATATAATTTTCAAAAATTAATATAAAATTGATCACATTGACAAAATGAGAAAATTAGTTTTCAAAGTAAAAACATTCATAACTTCAAGAGTTTTTTATATTCAATTTCAAATATGATTGATATTATACATTATACATCGTGTCGAACGTAAACTAACAATTAAATTTTATTATTCGAAAGTTACAGTTAAACTATCTATTAGAGTAGTTTGGATGGATAGTATTTATTGAATTATGAAAATATTTTTTACACATGTATATATAATTAATAGGTCAGTGAAAAATTAATTATAAATGAAAATAAAACCCATTTTAAAGAAATGTTTTTTAGAAAATCTATTTATATATGCACAAGGCTTTTTATATAAAATAATATAATAAATCTCTATTTTCATATTATATTAATGAAATATATCTATAAAATTTAATTTAATTTTTATAATTAATCTTATGTTTATTATAGAAATTATATAAGAACAAATTCAATTTTATGGATAAAAGAGGTAATTTTCACCAAAAATGATGTTTTCACAACTTTTGATGGCGCACAATTTTTAAATATGATTTTGATACTTTTAGATGTTATATTTTCCAAAGAATATTCTTTTTTGATATATTAGTATAAAAATATACTTTTGTTGCAATTTTGATATTTTTATTATAAATTAATTGCTTTATTAATGGTGAAAAAATATTCCAGTTGTAATTGAAAAATATTTTTCATTGAAATACTTTATAATATTAAATTATATATTCAAATTTTTTAAGGTATTATTATATAATATTTTTATCAGTTAATCCAGAATGGTAATTTAAATAAATTTAATATAGAAATTGGATAAAAATCATTGGATCTTTTAAAATAATATACTTTAAAACTTGTTTTATAGATCAATCAACATGATTCATTTTAAATTAATTTTAGACACATCTATTTTTTTAATGTTGAAAAAAGGAAATACATGGTTGTAATTAGTACTATATTTTTTATCATATCAGATCAAGATAATTTTTTGAAATTTTGAATAGTAACTTTAGTAATTATTATTTTTTATCATGGTTAAGGGTCAATCAGGTAATTTAGGGTAAATATAATATAATAAATTACCCTAACACATTTTCTGATTTATTTTTATGAGGTATTGTGGACCCAAATATTGTTTTTGATGACTTTATTTCCACATGGATTAACAAGGATGAATTTTATACATTAATATTATTTTATTCAAATAAAATACGTTTTTTCACAATATTGTTTTTACGTAGTAATTTTTTCAATATGCGGTTATACAAGATATATGATAGACTAAAATAGTATTTATAAATATAAAATGTTTATAAAAATTATGTAATTTTATTTTTAATAATTAATAACATTAAAAAATATGTGAATGGTGACACAATGATGATGCATTAGTTGAACTATTAAAGGAAGAATCCAATATATGATATTAATAATACCAAACAATATTATTTGAAATATTTTATGACATAAAAGAACAGTTCTGATGAGTTTAAAATTATAGGGATAGGAAAATGCATTTTTTCATAGGAATCATGTTTTAATTATATTTTAAAAATTCAAAAATTGAATAATTTCAAAATTGTAATTTATGATATTTTAAAATATAAAATATTTTATTACATGATATAAAATTTATAAAAATCACAATTTCTTCGAAATAATTTTTATAAATAATAAAATATCATCAGTGGCTCATTTAATGGTTTTTATGATTTTTATTGTAATTATATTCACTTATAATATATAAATTATTATTATATCATGGTTATTATTAATGGCCATTAATAAGGGATAAAAATATAAGGATTAAAAAATAAATAAAAACACTATAAAAATTATTTTTTGAATAATATTCTACCGAGATCACATTGTGATCAATTTTGAGTTGTTTTGTTGAATCTTGTCCATAAAAATATATTATATATTATTTCAAGTCCATGATAGAATAAATAAACATCACTCCCTTGTATTTTATATTTATTATTTGTACACATAGGTATAAAATCGAATACAATTGAAAATAAATGTCTAAATTGATATAAATACAATTTTCCATTATAGGAATTTTTTTATAAATTATAAAATTATCTTAAATTATTATTCAATTCTGAAACAATATTTATTTCATGAATAGAAAAAAAAATTGTATTAAAATACTAATTTTAATATATTCTAGATGATTTCATATATATATATATATTTAATAAATATATAAGATATATTATAGGTGTTTGAATGCATTATATTTGAATTACAACTTTTTCTTGATGTATTTAATGTGATATTAAATGAATAGTATTAAATTTAAGAATAATGATATCTTATAGAATTAATTAATTATTAAATTATTTAAAATTGAAAAATTGTTAAATACTCACAAATTGATGTTATATGATCAGAAATATCTTATAAATTTAATTTATTGTATATTATTAGGTATGTGGATCTAGAATAGTCTTATTATATTTTAATACTTAGAATTTTTCTAGGAGTGCCCTTCCTCTCTCATAAAAAAACACACTCATTATTCTCAGTTATATACACTTAAAACCCATTTTTTGGCAAATATATTTCTAAATAAATATATAGAATCACTCCCCACATTCTAGAGGTCTTAGTTAAGGAAGAACACTCAACTTAGGGGTGTTATGGTGTTAGTCAAATGAGGTTGTTTGAATGTGAGGTATCATTTTTACTTAAGTGTTTTTATTTTATTTACTCTTAAACTTCCTTATAATAGTTTTCATCAATGAAAAATAATATATACATTATACTAAATTTACTGAGATATTATTACATTAATATCATCACTTAATTCCATCTAAAATTTAATCAAATTGGAAAAAACTCTAATCACGTGTGTGGACAACTACCACCCCATGAACCAAAATACTTCTTCTTACATAACAATATCTCCAGAAGGGTTGTAATGGTGAAATTATTGTTTACATATGATATTAATGACATATTTATTTTGATATTTGTTTCGTGTGCCTGTAAAAATTATATCGTTGTTCGTTTGAACGTGTCATCTATCATCTCCACAAAATGATATGATTATTGTTTCTTTACCACATCACATAGATGATATATAAAAGTTTATTTAAATGAAAAATATTATATTAATTATATAATGATCATAATGGGATTATAAAATAATAATTTCTTTAATTCCTTAAATGATCAATGATAAATGGAAATGTTACTCATGGTTAGGTATGGCCTACCATATCCATGATTATAAAGTTGTTCATTTTTCATAACAAAAAATAAATAGTTTGAATTAAAATTATAATTGATGTATAAAAGTTTTAATTATTAAATTAATATTATTTTGAATATGATGGAATTATGATCACATTAACTGTTTATATCATACCATATTCACTTTTTCTGGAAGTACTGAATATTGACAAAAGATCTAAAATGAGCATAAATAATTAAGTAGTTATTCTACTATGGAATTAAGTGATATAAAATGGAATAAAAAGATTGACAAAGGTACTCTAAAAAGAAATTAATTAGCCTATGTTTATTATTAAGGAAAAAAATATTTTATTTGACGATTTGGACTCAGGGTAAGGGGAATTCATTTAAAACACGCTTTTAATGTTCAATTTGATATCTTTTTATAAAGGAAAAAAATGTTTTATTAAATCACATTGAATGATATTTTTCTCTAAATTTCATGCTTATTTTTTTACTTTAAAGTATTATTTTTAATTTAATGTTTTTCTTTTTAAAGAAACTAATTTCATTATTATGTTCGTGGTTTTTTATATTTAAAAAAATGATTCTTTTGATATATGAAAAGGGTATGTTGATATGTAAATGTTTCTTCTTATGGGATTATATTAGTTTTAAAGTTTTTAATAAATGACATGATTTTTTTAAATTATATAGTATGTTTTGAGAACATTATAACTCATGGTATGATTTCTTGAGCCCAATTTTAGAATAAGATATATCGGGTTGAGCCCATTATAGCTCAAGATATTATGGGTGATCCACATTATAGATCTCAAATTCGGTGGGGACTCTATATATGGAATATTACTATAAAGTTATTCCATTTATAAGGGTTATATTGTAAGGATGTCCAAATTCACATGAATGATTCTAATATTTATTCTAATGAGTTTTTAATAAAAGGGAATTTACAAATGATTATGTTTCCATTTGACTAATGAATTCTATTTTTTAACCCTTACTAGTCTTTTCATACTCATCCCTAGTTTAATTTTTTTCATTGGCTATAAGGATGGGAAAGTGAAAGAATAATTTTGAGTTTGAAATCATTAAGATAGAGTTTGAAAAATAATCTTTGTTTTATATTATTATTTTTAATTTGGAAAAAGTGAACATTGTTTCAGTTGTATACTCATGTATGATTGTTGTCTGTTTTGTTTGAATGATGACCTAAATCTCTGAAACTCTAAACATGAAAAGATACTAAATGTGGATGAAATATAATTCAGAACTAAAACTAGAGATTATATAAGAATTTATTTCCTATCTTTATAGTTTGTAACAAAGGTCGGTTTAGATAGCTCTAGCGGATAGGGTTTTATTTTATCATAAGTTACATGTTTTAATGAAACTCAATAGTCAGCATGGTTGGAATATTTATAGTTAATTTTGAAAAATATAATGAGATTGTGATAAAATGAATAATGATATATTACAATTGGTCTTCCACATAAGATTGTACATGATGATTTTATTGATAAAATCACAGTAATTTTTTTGTTTTAGTAAATAGATGGATATGAAAGGCACCAAAGTAACAAAGGATGTGAAGGAAGACTGAATGGTTATATGAATAAGAAACTAAATTAAATGGGAGATGAAATTAAAAATATTGTGATTATTCTAAACTAAATATAATGAGTAATTATTGACCACTTAAACAATGATGAGTTTTAAAACGTATCATATACGTGATAAGAGAATCCATGGGTAGGTTTAAGTAACAATAATAATAAAGATATTAAAATTCAATAAAATATATGTCAATGATGTCAAAATAAACCTCATAGAAATTTTCTTAAATGGATGGAACTTTTCATTAGATGATATAATATGGGTCATAAAGAAATAATATTCCATAAAAAAGGAAGCATTCAGTTGACTCTATGTATAGAAAAAATATCTTTTCTTGTTATCAATTGAATGTCTTAAATGTGGGAAGTATATTCATTATAGAAATCAATGTACGACAAATAATTTTCTAGAATGAGATCAATAGATGTCACGACCCGCTTTCACCAAAAGGAGGTAAGGGACAACAGATTGTCAGGCCCTTCCTTCTTTATGTTGAAGAACAGAAAATGACCCCCGAAACCCGCCTTCAATAGGTCCCAGAGTGGAAACCATCACCAAGGGTATAGAGTCTCACACAAAAAACAGAAGGCATTTCTATTTTATTTTTTATAGGATCGAGAGATAAGATAGAAACCCCAATGATACCAAAGCTGAATATAAAGGTAAAGCCAAAAGTAACCCATTCCCATGTGCATGTTCAACAGTAAATGATACAAGCAACAAAAACTCCAAATGTAAAGTACCATGAAAAAGGAAAATGACAATAGAAACTACCCCATGGTCTGAGCTAGTACAGTCTAGTAGGATCCCTGATGTCCTCCTGGAAACATGAAAGCAATTTTATATATGTAGGGTGAGCATACAATTATACCCAATAGGGAAAACCAAAGATATCGTGCAAAAGTGGGTAAGCATTCTAATAGCACGTGAAAAATGAGATAACCAAAGAACCTAGCAAGGAAAACTATCCACCCAAGCATCACCATGGAACACTCCCCAAATAACGCAAGTCAAGTAATGTATAGTAATAGAACATCCACATTTGGGTACCCCGCACCACTTGCCCACTGGTTATTTAAGACATCCTACGCATCGAACCAATCCTTCCAATCTCACCGCAGTCCCACGACCACACCGCGCCTGCACACACCTAGGCCACAACCACGCATCCCACCCGCAAACACCTGGGCCACAACCACTATCCCACTCGCAGACACTTGGTCCACAACCGTGATCCCGCCCGCAGACACCTGTGACACAAACTCTTTACGTAACCATGCCTGAAAACACCTAGGTCAGAACAACCACAGCCACGCCCGAAGACATATGAGCCTCATCCCGAAGACACTTGGGAGACAACCTGCCCACAAACACCTGGGAAAACCACCAAAAATACCCTGCCCGAAAATTATTGGGCTAATAATGGACTACATGCTATCACAGCCTACCTAAAGAGTCATGGGATAATCAGGAAAGGGTGCAGAAAAAGAGCTAATAACCAGCCACTCAGAGGAGTGTTGGGAAAAACACCCCCCATGGAATGGGGGTGTTCGGAACTAAGTTATCAACTTGGGTGGGTCACAAATAAGAAAACATAAAAACTATAGATATATGTATAGTTAACAAGCACTCATCCCAACCTAGGGTTCCCAAAGCCAACCCAAACATTACACCCTTATTACTATTCATTCATAAAAGAAGCCATAACAGACACGACCAAGTCACAACCCATCCCTAAAACATATTCCCCGTTTAAAACATTCTTGTATTCATGTTCAAGTGATCCCATTTGGATAAAAACAACACTACTGGGCAACTAACATGCACAACCACAAGCCAAAGAAGAGAAACAACCAAACAATAATGTATGTATTTACACCTAGTTCACTTATAAAGTTAAAACAAAAAAATTGGATTAGTGAGATCCCTCAAAGTACTGGAACCTATGAAAACCCCGAGACATAGCCCCATTTCCACAAAACCTCAATCATATGGTTTCTCAACAATAGGGGATCCCACATGAGTTCGTGTCACATCAAAGAAACCACACAGTTTCAGATTCACAACCAACAACCGTACCACAACAAAAGATCCAATCCCCATCTACACCTTCCCATAAGCACCAAGAAGAACAACACACCTATTACCAGACAGAGTAATACAACTTCCAGGTTTAAGCACATCATTCATTAGGTTCTTCTTTCTGTTTGTTAACTGCAGTGGTCACACAAGGATTCGTGGTTTACTGAACCTCCAGTTAATCCAACTGAGTTTAGGTGATTAACCAACTTCCATGTTATAAATATTTAGTCATCACAAAAGACAAGGGTCTTATTAGGATGCACGGAAATACCAACAATATCCATGATTTTAAGTGATCACAAGCCCATACAGTTTACAACACATATCAACATAAAGAGTACAGTAGAGCATCGATCACACCCCCATCATTCTTTAAGGTCTGTTCATTATCTTCGTTATGTTTGGTTTCATCAATGCCCACAGAACAAAATCATACCCACCCCGTATGATGCACAGTAAGTAAATATGAAGGAAAACCCTACCTAATTGATCAATGATCGACGTTCTTCTCTAGGCCCCAAGAATAGGGAAAAGTGCAACTTGTAGGGGAGGGACGTCGGGAACTCCAAGGACGAGAAAAAAGACTCCAGCACAGGTGCACCACAAGTCTCGGAAAGGGTAATGCCAAACACACTAAGAAGAAAGGGAATCTAGAAAAGAGGAATAATAAGGAAGAATAAATTCCCATGTGATATATAGATAATATCTCGTTGTTACGGGATTTGGGGATTTGAATGGCTTTAAATTCGGATCGTGGTTCCCCATGTGGTTCGGTGGTTACACACGACAGAATGAATTTTTATTTAAATCCCTCATTTGGAATGTTCTTTGGGATTTTAGGGTATTAATTATGGGATTTAAATGGATTTGAACCACATAAAAAGTGTTAAAAAGACCAAAAAGAGGCGTTACGGGAAAACTGTAGAAGAGAAACCTTACAAGGCTGGGTGACACCGATCGGTCACGCCGATCGGTCGTGCCGATCGGTCGCCCTGATCGGTCTCATCAATTGGTCGTGTTGATCGGTTTCATGCTGATTGGTCACACACCGGTCGGTCGCACAATGAAATGAAGTCCTACCACCAACACTTTTCCCTTAGAATCTGGAATTATTCAAAGGGATGGACCGTGAGGGTCTGAGTCATCACATCAGATACCTCTCAAAGTATTCTCTCCCTCGAAAAATTTAAAACGAGGCCTGAAGAAAGGGGTGTGCAGACAACCACCCTAGAAGATACCTCTCAGAAGTGAACCTCTCTGACACATGGGAACACCTTCCCTCATTAAGAAACCATGCAACATTTAAGGTTCAAGCTATCTAGTCGTACAGGTTAGGAAGTTTCTTCCTCCATGTCAAGATACTATCCGCTCTGGGCAGTACTGACTCGCCCGCATGGGTTTAATAGCATCCACCTTAATGCGTCTTGATTGGGGATTGGGTTCTCCCCTCCCCATATTTAGGATTTTTCACATGCATCTAGTGAATAAGGAAAACCATACATTCCGTATTTAACAAGGTAATGTGTTCCATCACAACCAAGTACAACAAACATAACTACTCAAAACAGCTCATGGTACTGGTCGATCATCTGTGTCTCCCGTTCCTAGGTACTTTCCCCAAGCCCACCATGCCTCCACAACACACAAACCAGAGGAATGGTTCATCCATGGAGCACCTTCTCCTCATGATCCTCGATCATCATCGGTCGCTCCACGAACGTTCCATCGTCTTCGATATCTAGCTCTCCCTAGTCAAGGACGTGTGAGTTGTTGTTCAGATACCGATGATGTTGGGACACATGGAAGACATCGTTCACCCTTTGTAGCTATGGTGGCAACAAAAGCTGGTAAGCCACCTTGCTGACCCGATGCAACACCTCGAAGGGTCCGACGAACCTGGAGGAAATCTTAGTTCCCATGTCGAACATCCGCTGCCCACACGGAGGGGATACCTTCAAGAACACGTGGTCCCTGACCTCGAACTCCAAGGGACTCCTTCTATCGCGGTCATACGACTTCTATAGGTCCTGAGCCGCCTTCAACATTTCTCATATAAGTTGAACCCTCTCCGTCATACTCTGCACCACCTCTGGGCCAAGAACACCTAATTCCCCAACTTCTATCCAGCACACGAGTGAGCAACCTGGCCTCCCATACAAGGCATCAAATAGAGCCATACCAATGGTAGAGTGATAGATATTATTGTAGTTGAACTCTCCCCAAGGCAAGTGTCACACCCACGATCCCCCAAGGTCCAGAACGCATGCTCGCAACATATCTTCCAATGTCCGGATGGTGTACTCTATCTTTCCATCTGTCTGGGGGTGGAAGGCAGTGCTAAGATGTAGATGGGTGACAAAAGCATGCATCATATCCTCTCCAGACTTGTGAGGTGAACCGTGCATACCTATCGGAGACTATGTGTAACATCCCAAGTAAGTAATGAATAATATATATTTTTATCTATGTCTATTAATGATTAAGATAGTGTTATAGAGGCTTAAAATGAAAATAAATACAATCATATGCATGGAATACACTAATATTCTTAAAAGATTGTTTTACTGCCTTTTGATGGAAAACCATTTTTGAATCTATATTTTGACAATTTTATAAACTGTGTTTGTCAAAATAAACTTATCCTTTATGAGTGGGACATCAAAATTTACCTTGTGTGAATTTTTGGTATTTTTCTGACAACGTTCATTTTTTAACGAATAGTGAAAAATACTGCATTTTACATCAAAATTGATTTTTAATCTAATTTATTTATATGATTAGATTATGTTTTGAATTGGTTTTGAAGTGAAATTAGAATATATTTTTACCATTTTATCCAATGGTGGTCATTGGAATCAATTTCACTTTGAAATTAGACTTAAACTGGTGTCAATCTTTTGATACTTATTGTTTTGTAAAAACACGCTATTTGCTCTGGCAGCGGGAATTAATTATTAAATTAATTAATGTGACTTATATGATTTGAATTTTTTAAAATAGACTTCATTTTTGAATTAGGAATATCAAATATACCTTAGGGTGAATTTTTGGTAATTTTCTGAAAAACTTCAATTTTTGATGAATAGTGAAACCACTAAGTGGTAATCAAGCAAACTGATTTTTCAGTTAAATGAAAGTTTACCACTAATGTGTATTGAATTTTGAAAATCCGACATACATGGTTGTCATTAAGAATTAAAATGTGGTTCAATGAGATTAAAATAATTTTTTGGTGAATAGTAACTTATTAAGTTTTTAATCGCGATTAGTGGTAATTAGTGTAGTTTAAGGTATAAATAATGCTTTAATAAAATGAAATGACCTAGACACATGTCCCAACCTCATTGGTTGTGTCATGGCCGACCATGAAATTCCATGGGTCAACTTGGGGACCCCATGGATCCACTTTTGTTGGGAAATGACATAAATTACTTTTTATTTAATGTTAAAGTGAAAATGACACACACATAATATGTTTTACGAAAATAATTTTTAAGTGGGGTTATACAGGTCCCAATTTTGATTATAAATAGTCATTGGAAAGCTAGAAAGATTTCCTATATCATAGTATTTGTTTTATAATTTCTAGACATTAAATAAATTAAATTATTTATGAAATAATAATGATGCAGTGATGACATCATTATTTGACGATTTAAATAAAATATAATGATAATGTAAAATATATAAACTAAACATGTCCGAAACCAATTGGATGAGTGGATTTCGAACCTTTATCACCTTAGCCACGAATTCTATCAATGTGGGACCTTTTAAAACCGAAACACATTTTCAAATAAAGTAATATTTCTTTACTTTCAAAAAGTGCCCCTCCTCTCCTCTTATAAAAGGCCCCCACCTCTACCTCATTTCACACACTTCTCAAGCCTTTGGCTCGGCCAACCCCTGCCCATTTACTCTCTCCACATCCCTCTCCTCATCCTAGAGGATTCCCTTTGGGCAGAATCCTTTCAAACGAATCCTTTAGGCTCAAATCAATAGGAGTTACACTTTTTGAGGTAATTCATTCTCTCATGTTCATTTGTTTTATTTTGCTTCTCCAACCCCCTAAACTATTTTTATTTACTTCTTTTGTAACAACACCAGTATATTCAATATACTAGGATGTTGTTATAAGATTTATTTGATCTACACTCTCACACAACTACATCAAATGGTTGAAGAACCTACGGTTTCTGTGGATGGCGAAATTCTGCCTCCCGAAATGATGATTGTTCAATACTCATTTAACACCTTCAAAGGTGGCCATTATGATGTCACTATTTTTATATATGATATATGATATGTTTATGGTTTTTTTAAGCTTCTGTTTTTTTTTCTTTTTGGGCATAACTTTATGGTTTCCATTGTGGGTAAACACGATATCTTCATTTTAGGAAGTGCGGACTACCGCCCCTGAAAGTGATTGATTCGTTAAATACCATATATGGGACATATAAAGGATGGAACTATGATATTATATATGATATTATACTGGAATTATAATATACCTTTATATAATTATGATTCCATTCTATAAAATATGAAATAGAAATGAAAGTATCGTTCATGCATACGTACGGCTTACCGTCTCCATGAACGGTGCATTTCATTTCTTACCTCTAAATGATTTTGTAATATTATAAATGCATGTATGTTCTGGATATATATGACATATATGATATCTACATCATGAATACCATTCTGGATATAATGAACTTTGACCAAATTAACAACATGTAAGTGTAAGAAGTCTATTTTTGACTTAAGAACCAAATACCGACAAAATGAACATTATTAACTTAACTGATTACATGATGTTCATAACATGGTATAAAAGGAATAATGAACTTGAAAAAGGTTCATAAGCAAGTAGATATTAACTCAATTTTATTATTCACGAGATTAAAGAACGGTCGGGTCAAGTCGGATACGAGGTATGGGACTTCGTCTCAATCTCCTTTCATTGAGGCATATTTTATTTTATACACAACTTTCTTTTAGACGGTGTATAAACCCCTTTGACTTTTACGTTTATTCAAAAGGAATCTTTTTTATACGAAGCGTTTACTAAATGACAAAAGGGAATGTTTTTGTCGTACGTATGCGGCGACAACGACTTCTCAGCCGTCGTGACCGTTATTTGAGTTTCGGCTTCCTCTACAAGCCATACCTTCTTTTTAAAAGAAAAATAAATACCATGTTTTACTTTTCTTTTATATTGGTATTGAAAATGGTTTTCATAATGTTTTTATTATATCAATGTGTTGTATTGATATCTCGTGATTGAAATGTGGAAACGTTATGTTTCCTTTATGCATGTTTTATGTGATACGATTATGTTATGGTTCTTGGGCATTATTATGAAGATGGGTGGTTCCGTGATAAACTAAGGGCGGGTGAGCCCGTTATAGCTCTCCAATGCATTGGGTAACGCGAAGGAGTGAAACGTTAAGGTTTCTCCGAAGAGATTTTAGGGAATATACTGTGATGGGTATTCCAAACGTATCCAAGAGGGTTACTCCCTACGTAAGAATGTTATGAATGCCTCAAGTTACCTTTATGTCTTATGATTTCTATGATTTATTCATGATTTTATGAGGTATGTTAAAGTGCCTATGTTTTATGGGTAATGTATGATTTCATTATTATGTATATATGAACTCATGTTTCCTTTCCATGTTTTTATAACCCATACTGAGCTTTTTATGCTCATCCCAAGTTTTTTTTGAAATGTTTTTCACAGGTCAAGGGAAAGGTACATGATAATATGATAGAGTCAAGGATGTGTCAAGAAATAATCCATGTTTTATTTTAAATGTGTTTCCATTGATGGGAATGAAGAATACTATCTTTATGTAACCACTTTGTTTATATGTGGAATGTAACGCAAGTTTTATGATCTAATTCTCTAAAACTCTAAACCCGAAAAGATCCTCAATGTGTAATCTTGTAATAACTCAAGATTAAGTAAGGTTTATGGCTGGGGCCTTATAGTTGGTATCATAGGTTGGTTTAGATAACTTTAGGAGTTATAATTCTATTAAATGATTATCCAAAAAGATTTTTTTTTGAAATGATATAGCATTTAAAGATTACCATGTTGCTTCATCTAAGACATGTTTGTTCAGAATGGTTTTCCGCAGAGGAAACAGGGAAGCAGTGCTAGGAAGGAATACAGATGGAAATAACCTTCCGAATCAGCATCCAGAAATGGTCGGAATTGGAACTGAACAGTTTGTGGCAGTAATGGCACAGTTGACTCAAGCGATAAATGGAGGTGGTATCCATGCATGAGATCATCCAGAACAACCGCAGATGAACATGTCAGTGGTGGAACATTTCATGAGGCAACATCCACCATTATTTAGAGGATCATCTGACCATGTGCTAGCTGAAGGGTGGATTAAAGCACTGGAGAAGATTTTTGATGTCATGGGGTGTTCAGACAATAAAAAGGTTAGTCTTTCTATTTACCGTTTGGAGGGTGAAGCAGATCAGTGGTGGTCTATGGTTAAAAATATCAGGGATGACGATGAGATTGATGCTCTTGACTGGGAAGAATTCAAACGTATGTTTCTTGAGAAGTATTTTCCTAAGGCTGTTCGACTTAGGATGGAAAAGCAATTCTTGGAATTGAGGCAAGAGGAAGACTCAGTGGCTGCCTATGAAGAAAAGTTCACTCGATTGGCAAGGTATGCTCCAAATTTTATCCGGGACCTTGATAGTAAAATCAATCGTTTCTACTTCGGATTAAAGCCAAAGTATCAAAGGGCATTAGCTTCTCGTGAGTTTAAAAGTTATGAAAAGCTTGTTCGATGTGCTGAGAAGGTGGAAATGGAGTTTTCCGATGACCAAGTGTTCTATAACAACCAGCAGAAGAAGAGACCGAGGTGGCAGGAGAAAGGTAAGAATTCTTCAAAAAAGTCTGATGGTAAGAGAACTAAGTTTCCAGTTTGTGATAAATGTGGCAAAAGTCATGCTGGGGAATGTCTTCTGAATTCTGGGAAGTGCTACCGATGTGGTAAGATGGGACATAAGGCTCGTGATTGCACTGAAAAGGATCAAGGTGAAGGTAAGAACAAATTTGATTTACAGTTAGTGAAATATTATAAGTGCAATGAGATGGGTCACTATGCACACGAGTGTCCGACAAGGAGCTTGAGTGATGGGAAGCAGTTAGACTACAAGCAGAAAGGGGTGGTGAAATCCTTTGCAACTACTTCAGCAGATGTCGGGCCATCAAATGAAGTTGTATCACGTACTTTGTTTGTTTTTTCAGATTATGCCAGTGTGTTGTTTGATTCGGGGTCTACACATTCTTTCATCTCTGAAAACTTTTCTAGTAAAATGGGAATACCATATCAAGAAATGACTCCTGATCTTTTGGTAAAAACACCTGGGGGAAGTGTCGAGGAAAAAAGAATTTATAAGAATCTTCCTATCCTTATCTGTGGAAAGAACCTACTTGCAAACCTTATTGTTCTACCTCTAGTAGAGTTTGATGTTATCCTGGGTATGGATTGGCTCTCTATTTACCATGCTAAGATTGACTGTAGAGCTAAAGAAGTTTCTTTTCAGAAATACTTTCAGTTTGTTTACAATAATGAACCCTTACTTTTGATAACATATCAAGAGGCCGAGAAACTTGTAAAAGATGGAAATGAATGTTACCTTGCACACGTCGTTGAAAATAAAGGAACTGTTCATATTAATGATGTGCCAGTGGTAAATGAGTATCCTGATGTTTTTCATGATGAGTTGCCTGGAATAATACCAGATCGGGAAGTTGAGTTTACTGTTGACTTAGTTCCTGATGCTAATCCAATTTCAAAACCCCCTTATCGAATGGCACAAATTGATCTTTTAGAGTTGTAGGAGCAATTGCAAGATTTATTAGAGAAAAGTTTCATTAGACCTAGCACATCACTATGGGGTTCTCCTGTTTTATTTGTTAAAAAGAAAGATGGTTCTATGAGACTTTACATTGATTATAGAGCCTTGAATAATATCACTGTTAAGAACAAATATCCTTTGCCTCATATCGATGATTTGTTTGATCAACTCCAGGGAGCTCAGTTTTTTTCAAAGATTGACCTGAGATTGGGGTACCATCAGCTGAAGGTAAAAGAGGCAGATATTCCGAAGACAGCGTTCCGTACGAGATATGGCCATTATGAATTTGTAGTAATGCCTTTTGGGCTAACCAATGCACCTGCTGTATTCATGGACTTAATGAATAGAATTTTCCATGAGTTCTTGGATAAGTTTGTGGTGGTTTTCATTGATGATATTTTGGTGTTTTCTAAAAGTAAAGAGGAGCATGAAAAACATTTAAGGGTTGTCTTGCAAACCTTAAAAGAAAAGAAACTATATGGGAAATTCAGCAAGTGTGAGTTTTGGTTGCAACAAATTTCTTTCCTTGGTCACATTGTTTCTAAAGATGGAATAACTGTTGATCCTGCAAAAAAAAAAGTTGTGGAAGAATGGCCAAAACCAACAAATGTAACCTAGATTCATAGCTTCCTTGGTTTGGGGGGCTATTACCGAAGGTTTGTTAGAAATTTTTCACGGTTATCTAGTCCAATGACTAAGCTAACTCGGAAGGGTGTTAAGTTTATCTGGACAAAACAATGTGATGATTGTTTTCAGGAATTGAAAAGAAGATTGGTTAATGCTCCAGTTTTGGCACTACCTTCCAGGAATGGTGAGTTTGTTATATACAGTGATGCTTCATTGAAAGGACTTGGTTGCGTCCTAATGCAGAATGATCAGGTAATTGCTTATGCTTCACGACAGTTGAAAACTCATGAGATAAATTACCCTACACATGATTTGGAATTAGCTGCTGTTGTTTTTGCTTTAAAAATTTGGAGGCATCATTTGTATGGAGTAAAGTGTGAAATATATACCGATAACAAAAGTTTAAATGTATATATTCACTCAGAAAGAGTTAAACATGAGACAAAGGAGATGGCTGGAATTAATCAAAGATTATGATTGTACAATTCATTACCATCCGGGAAAAGCAAATAAAGTGGCTGATGCTTTGAGTCGAAAATGTAATGCTTCATTAACAATGTTGCGTTTGGAACGTGATCCATTGGTTAAGGATTTGATGAACTTTGGCATAGAAGTTGTTGGTGCAGGAAGTCCTTCTATTTTGTTTCAGGTATCAGTGAGATCATCTCTATCAGATAGAATCAAGAAAGCACAGAAGCAAGACAGTGAGTTGCAGAAAAGGGTAGAGCTGGTTCGGAAAGGTAAGTTGCCTTAATTCAACATTGATAATGATTGCGTTTTGAGATTTGGGAAGAGATTGTGTGTGCCTTGTGATTCACAGTTGAAGAGAGAGTTGTTATGTGAAGCACATAGTTCTCCGTTTTCAGTTCATCCAGGCAGTACTAAGATGTATAGAGATCTGCGAGAGTATTACTGGTGGGATGGAATGAAAAGAGATATTGATGATTTTACTGTGAAGTGTTTGACTTGTCAGCAGGTTAAAGCAGAGCGGCAGTTACCGAAAGGGATGCTTCAGCCTTTACCAGTGCCAGAGTGGAAATGGGAGAATATATCCATGGACTTTGTTGTTGGATTACCGAAGACATCTCGAGGTAATAATGCAATCTGGGTTATTGTTGATCGCTTGACCAAATCTGCTCATTTCCTTGCTATATGAGATACTTTCTCTCTTGATCAACTTTCCCGTTTGTATCTTAAAGAGATAGTCAGGTTACATGGAGTTCCTCTCTCCATTGTATCGGATCGTGATCCCAGGTTTACTTCTAACTTTTGGAAAGGCCTTCAGAAGTCGTTGGGTACTGAATTAAATTTTAGTACATCTTTTCATCCTCAATCAGATGGGCAGTCAGAACGAACAATTCAGACATTGGGGGATATGCTACCAGCATGTTTTATGGATTATCAGGGAAGTTGGGACCAACATCTTTCTTTGGTTGAGTTTTCATATAAGAACAGTTTTCATTCCAGTATACAGATGGCACCATTTCAGGCATTATATGGGAAGCGGTGTCGAACTCCAGCTTTCTGGGATGATGTGGGTGAAAGAAAGTTGATGGGACCAGAATTGGTAGAAGAGATGGCAGAAAAAGTTCAGCTGATTCAGAAACACATGAGAACAGCTCAGAGCAGGCAGAAGAGTTATGCGGATAACCGGAGGAAGGATCTATCTTTTGAGGTAGGTGATCATGTTTTTCTCAAGGTTTCTCCTTGGAAAAGTGTGATGGGATTTGGTAAGAACGGAATGATGAGTCCAAGGTTTATTGGACCATACGAAATTCTGGAGAGAGTTGGATCAGTTGTATACCGAGTGGCTTTACCTCCGAGTTTATCTCAGGTACACAATGTTTTTCACGTTTCGATGTTGAGAAAGTATATGCCAGATCCATCTCATGTTTTGAGTCCAGAGGTAGTTCAGCTGGAAGAGAACCTATCTTATGAGGAACAACCGGTCCAGATTCTTGACCACAGGGAGCAAGTGTTACGGAATAAGGTGATTAAGCAGGTAAAGGTTTTGTGGAAAAACCACATGATTGAAGAGGCAACATGGGAATCTGAAAATGCAATGAGGGATAAGTACCCCCATTTATTCGATAAGTAAATAAATTGCGGGGACGCAATTTTCTAAAGGGGGGAAGGATGTAACATCCCATGTAAGTAATGAATAAGAGATATTTTTATCTATGTCTATTAATGATTAAGATAGTGTTATAGAGGCTTAAAATGAAAATAAATACAATCTTATGCATGGAATACACTAATATTCTTAAAAGATTATTTTACTGCCTTTTGATGGCAAACCATTTTTGAATCTATATTTTGACAATTTTATAAACTGTGTTTGTCAAAATAAACTTATCCTTTATGAGTGGGACATCAAAATTTACCTTGTGTGAATTTTTGGTATTTTTCTGACAATGTTCATTTTTAATGAATAGTGAAAAATACTGCATTTTACATCAAAATTGATTTTTAATCTAATTTATTTATATGATTAGATTATGTTTTGAATTGTTTTTGAAGTGAAATTAGAATATATTTTTACCATTTTATCCAATGGTGGTCATTGGAATCAATTTCACTTTGAAATTAGACTTAAACTGGTGTCAATCTTTTGATACTTATTGTTTTGTAAAAACACGCTATTTGCTCTGGCAGCGGGAATTAATTATTAAATTAATTAATGTGACTTATATGATTTGAATTTTTTAAAATAGACTTCATTTTTTAATTAGGAATATCAAATACTGCTTAGGGTGAATTTTTGGTAATTTTCTGAAAAACTTCAATTTTTGATAAATAGTGAAACCACTAAGTGGTAATCAAGCAAACTGATTTTTCAGTTAAATGAAAGTTTAGCACTAATGTGTATTGAATTTTGAAAATCCGACATACATGGTAGTCATTAAGAAGTAAAATGTGGTTCAATGAGATTAAAATAATTTTTTGGTGAATAGTAACTTATTAAGTTTTTAATCGCGATTAGTGGTAATTAGTGTAGTTTAAGGTATAAATAATGATTTAATAAAATGAAATGACCTAGACTCATGTCCCAACCTCATTGGTTGTGTCATTGCCGACAATGAAATTCCATGGGTCAACTTGGGGACCCCATGGATCCACTTTTGTTGGGAAATGACATAAATTACTTTTTATTTAATGTTAAAGTGAAAATGACACAAACATAATATGTTTTACGAAAACAAATTTTAAGTGCGGTTATACAGGTCCAAATTTTGATTATAAATAGTAATTGGAAATCTAAAAAGATTTCCTATATCATAGTATTTGTTTTATAATTTTTAGTCATTAAATAAATTTAATTATTTAAGACATAATAATGATGCAGCGATGACATCATTATTTGACGATTTAAATAAAATAGAAAGATAATGTAAAATCTATAAACTACATATGTCCAAAACCAATTGGATGAGTGGATTTCGAACCCTTATCACCTTATCCACGAATTATATCAATGTGGGACCTTTTAAAACCGAAACACATTTTCAAATAAAGTAATATTTCTTTACTTTCCAAAAGTGCCCCTCCTCTCCTCTTATAAAAGGCCCCCACCTCTACCTCATTTCACACACTTCTCAAGCCTTTGGCTCGACCAACCCCTACCCATTTACTCTCTCCACATACCTCTCCTCATCCTAGAGGATTCCCTTTGGGCAGAATCCTTTCAAAGGAATCCTTTAGGCACAAATCAAAAGGAGTTACACTTTTTGAGGTAATTCATTCTCTCATGTTCATTTGTTTTATTTTGCTTCTCCAACCCCCTAAACTCTTTTTATTTACTTCTTTTGTAACAACACCAGTATCTTCAATATACTAGGTTGTTGTTATAAGATTTATTTGATCTGCACTCTCACACAACTACATCAAATGGTTAAAGAACATACGGTTTCCGTGGATGGCGAAATTCTGCCTCCCGAAATGATGATTGTTCAATACTCATTTAACACCTTCAAAGGTGGCCATTATGATGTCACTATTTTTATATATGATATATGATATGTTTATGTTTTCCTTAATCTTCTGTTTTTTTTTCTTTTTGGGCATAACTTTATGGTTTCCATTATGGGTAAACACGATATCTTCATTTTAGGAAGTGCGGACTACCGCCCCCTGAAAGTGATTTGATTCGTTAAATACCATATGTGGGACATATAAAGGATGGAATTATGATATTATATATGATATTATACTGGAATTATAATATACCTTTATATAATTATGATTCCATTCTATAAAATACGAAATAGAAATGAAAGTAGCGTTCATGCATACGTACGGCTTACCGTCTTCATGAACGGTGCATTTCATTTCTTACCTCTAAATGATTATGTAATATTATAAATGCATATATGTATTGTATATATATGACATATATGATATCTAAATCATGAATACCATTATGGATATAATGAACTTTGACCAAATTAACAACATGTAAGTGTAAGAAGTCTATTTTTGACTTAAGAACCAAATACCGACAAAATGAACATTATTAACTTACCTGATTACATGATGTTCATAACATGGTATAAAAGGAATAATGAACTTGAAAAAGGTTCATAAGCAAGTAGATATTAACTCAAGTTTATTATTCAGGTGATTAAAGAACGGTCGGGTCAAGTCGGATACGAGGTATGGGACTTCGTCTCAATCTCCTTTCGTTAAGGCATATTTTATTTTATACACAACTTTATTTTATATGGTGTATAAACCCCTTTGACTTTTACGTTTATTCAAAAGGAATCTTTTTTATACGAAGCGTTTACTAAATGACAAAAGGGAATGTTTTTGTCGTACGTATGCGGCGACAACGACTTCTCCGCCGTCGTGACCGTTATTTGAGTTTCGGCTTCCTCTACAAGCCATACCTTCTTTTTAAAAGAAAAATAAATACCATGTTTTACTTTTCTTTTATTTTGGTATTGAAAATGGTATTCATAATGTTTTTATTATATCAATGTGTTGTATTGATATCTCGTGATTGAAATGTGGAACATTTATGTTTCCTTTATGCATGTTTTATGTGATATGATTATGTTATGTTTCTTGGGCATTATTATGAAGACGGGTGGTTCTGTGATAAACTAAGGGCGGGTGAACCCGTTATAGCTCTCCAATGCATTGGGTAACGCGAAGGAGTGAAACGTTAAGGTTTATCCAAAGAGATTTTAGGGAATATACTGTGATGGGTATTCCAAACGTAACCAAGAGGGTTACTCCCTACGTAAGAATGTTATGAATGCCTTAAGTTACCTTTATGTCTTATGATTTCTATGATTTATTCATGATTTTATGAGGTATGTTAAAGTGCCTATGTTTTATGGGTAAATTATGATTTCATTCTTATGTATATATGAACTCATGTTTCCTTTCCATGTTTTTATAACCCATACTGAGCTTTTTATGCTCATCCCAAGTTTTTTTTGAAATTTTTTTCACAGGTCAAGGGAAAGGTACATGATAAGATGATAGAGTCAAAGATGTGTCAAGAAATAATCCATGTTTTATTTTAAATGTGTTTCCATTGATGGGAATGAAGAATACTATCTTTATGTAACCACTTTGTTTATATGTGGAATGTAACGCAAGTTTTATGATCTAATTCTCTAAAACTCTAAACCCGAAAAGATCCTCAATGTGTAATCTTGTAATAACTCAAGATTAAGTAAGGTTTAAGGCTGGGGCCTTATACTATGGACCTGGGAAATCCATGCAATCTCACCACCTCATCCATGTACCTCAGTGCTAAGGCTTCCATAACACTCAACTCCTTGATTTCCAGAAAGTGAGCCGATTTCGTCAATCGGTCCACCACTGCCCAGATAGCATCGCAAACTCCTTGAACCTTGGGTAGTCCCGTGAAAAAATCCATCGAGATGTCATCCCACTTCTACTCGGGGACATCCAAAGGCTGCAGCAAACCACCTGGAACACGGTGTTCAACCTTCACCTGCTGACACACTAGGCATCTGGCCACAAACTCTGCCACCGCCTGCATTACCCCGGGCCACCGGAACATACCCTTCTAACCCCGGTACTTCTTAGAATCTACCATCTGCACTGCTAGGGTTGTGTTTCGGAACTCACTGACAACTCTCTCATGCATCGCCTCGGGAACAAACAGATTTTCTCAGAAAATCACCCGATTATGACCATCCTTCGTCCACCCTGCTGGAGCATCGCCTTGGATAACCCGGTCACGTATCACTTCACTCTCTGAGTCTCCCCATTGAGACTCATCTACCTTCCATAACAGAGAAGAATGTACTGACATCTGATATAGGTAACCTCTACCACCATCCATCCTTACATCTAGGTATAGGGCAGAAAACTCTTCCATCGACTTCTAAACATCTTCCGATTCTCGGACCGCATCCTTCTGCAACTTCCTACACAAGAAATCAGCAACCAAATTCACATTTCCTAAGTTTTAGGAAATATCAAAGTCGTAGTCTTGAAGGAATTCCATCCACCTTCACAGCCGTAAGTTCAGGTCCCTCTGGGAGAAGACATACATCAAGATCTTGTGATCGTTGAAGACCACAAAGCACTCCCCGATGAGGTATTGTCCCCAAAATTTTAGTGCGAACACGGCCGCCAGAAGCTCCATATCTTGGGTGGCATAGTTACGCTCATGGGGAAATAACTGCCTAGACCTATATGAGATCACCCCTTTCCGCTGCATCAACACACATCCAAGTCCTTTCTCTGAAGCATCACAGAACACCTCATACGTTGCCCCTTCTTCTGAAAACCTCAGCACTGGGGCACTAAGAAACATCTCCTTCAGATGGCTAAAGGCTGCCTCGCACTACCCATCTCATACAAAAGCTCGATACTTCTTCATTAAGTATGTCAAAGGTGATGCAACTCAAGAGTAGTTGGGCATGAATCTCCGGTAGTAACCTGCAAGATCATGGAAACTACGAACCTCCGCCATGATCTTAGGTGCTACCCAAGAAACAACCACATCGAACTTCGATGGGTCCACTGTTATCCCCTGGTTGGACACCACGTGCCCAAGGAAGTGCACTTCTCGTGTCCAAAACATGCACTTGGACAACTTCCCATAGAGTTGTCGCTGTTTGAGGAACTCTAAAATTATTCTTTAGTGCTCAGCGTTATCCTCCTATGATCTTGAGTGGACCAAGATGTTGTCAATAAATACGACTACGAACCGATCCAGGTACTCCCAAAATATGGATCTCATGTGCCTCATGATCACAACAGCAGCGTTTGTAACACCAATCTACATGACTACAAACACGAAGTGCCCATATCTTTACCTGAAGGGAGTCTTCGAGATGTCACCCTCCCTCACCCTCAGCTGGTGGTATCCTGACTGCAGTTTAATCTTAGAGAACCAACCTACTCTCTTCAGCTAGTCAATGAGATCATCTATCCTCGGGTGGGGTAACTGTTCTTGACCGTTACCTGGTTCAGTCTCTGGTATTCTATGCACAGCCTAAGACCACCATCCTCCCTCTTGGCGAATAAGACTGGAGTACCCCATGGAGACGCACTTGGTCGAATAAAACCATTCTTCATCATATCATCAATCTAAATCCGCAACTCCTGTAGCTCTGAAGGTGCCATCCGGTAGGAAGCCATCGAAATCGGATGAGCACCATTTTACATGTCTACCACAAAATTGATTTCACGTCGAGGGGGTAGAGTCATAATCTCCTCAAGGAATACGTCCATTAACTCACGGATGACCCCTGGAACATCCACAATCTCCGCATCCACCGACTCCACTGATATGCAAATAATAAGGATAGGATGGGTTCTCCTCGCTTTCAACTCCCCTGGCAACTCTGCTCACCGATGAAAGTCACCCGTCGGCCACCCATGTCTGAAAACACAACCCTTCCTCAGAATCAGTCAATGACGGCACATACAGAGAACAACCCGTAAATGCCTAGGATGACATCGTATGGCTGTATCTGCAACAGTAGAGGATCCCTGACTAACTGATGTGTCCCTATCACCAGTCTGCATCCTCGACAAACGTACAACAAGTCGGTCTGACCATCGACTGTGCGCTCAACACCAGAGGCACTGGGAGTCCCTTAGTGTCTAAACCTAGAACATGGTCCAAAATGGGTGTAACAAAGGAGTGAGAATCTCTTGTATCAACAAGGAATATGCAAGGGTAATAAACAAGATGATCGTAAGTCAAACAACATCTGGCCTGCTGGAACTGCTGCTTCTGCGGCGTGCAACTAACCACGCCCAGCTCCTCTGCCTCTTGGCTCTTGACAACCTCCCAAACCACACTCAGGTCGAAATCCTTGAGGAGCGCCCTGATGTCCGCCTCCTCCTGTAACGTCTTCCCTCAGTGGAGCGGGAGCCCGCGACCCCTGCTCCTACTGTTGAAAGGGCCTAGCTAGGAACTGCCACTGCAGAGGTGGGTGCTGGACCTGACCACCCCCATCATACTATACTATATCTGGGCACTAATTCTGAAGGTACCCACGACTTCCATAGATGAAGCAACTCATCCCTAGGCCCGAAAGAAAAGTGCGAGGTTCGGAAGGTCGGAACTGGAACTGCTGAGGCCTACTCCCTGCTGGTCAAAACCTAGAGGTTACTGATGTTGGAGGCCTGCTGCTGACGACCTTCCCCATTGATGAGCCCAACTGGATTCCCACTCATGACACACCTCCCTGTGTGTGCATCCTCTCCACCACTTCAGCCTTCTTCTGCACCTTTATGTGTGTCTGTAGGGTGAAGGGAGTAACAACGTACTGAAGAGATGTTCGGAGTGCCTCCTATAAACATCTCGCCCAAGACTCCTGATCCAAAAAGAGTTCCGGAGCTAAGCGAAGGAGATCCTTGAACTTGATCCACAACTTTCTCACTGACATACTCCCCTGCTAGAGGGAGACTAGCTCCTTCCTCTTCTCAGCCTTCATCGTGGAAGAGAGGAATTTGGCCCAAAACTCCTTCTCGAAGTCTGCCCATGTCACCTCGGTCTCCATCTTCTCCCCAAGATAAAGCATCCACCATTGACATGCTGCTCCACGCATCTGGCTTATAGCTATAGGATCCCAGTACTCCGTCGGAGCCCAGATCAAGCTGAAGGCTATCACCAGCTCCTCTAGCCCACTCTCCGTCTCCACTTCTGAGATGCTTCCCTCGTACTTCCTGTGGGTCTATCGCTAAAATTCTTGAAGCGTCTTCTGCCACTAATCATCCTCCTCCTCTAGGTTGGTCATCTGCCGATCGGCCAAGTCAACCTCCTAGGCCTCGATCACCCGCACTTCTCATGGTCACCTCCCAGGATCCCTAGCTGCAAGGTAAACAAGGAATGCCTTTGCTCATGTAGTGTAGAATATTGTTCTTAAATTTTCATAGACTTATTTATTTATTTTAAATCCTCAATACACCAATGAAACATAAGAACACAAGTAATTATGATTCATTTACCCTTCCTTGGGACTCTACCCTACAATCAGTATAGCCTCACTTGGTCGTTCGGTAAGTCCAGAGTCCTTTCATCGAATCATGTGGGACCCTAAAATCCCATGTCCTAGACAGTCTTCCCATGCCTAATTCATGCACCAAGGTCACCCAACACTGTTTCCCTACCACCCCACGCAATCCACACTATTCCTAAATCCAGACTCCATCCTATCTCTCAACCTCACCCCTCTGATACCATTCTGTAACGATCCGCCTTCACCAAAATGAGGGATGGGACAACAGATTACCATGACCTTCCTTATTTAATTTGAAGGAGAGATAATGACCCATGAAACCAGCCTTCATTAGGTCCCGGAGTGGCGACCAGCATCAAGGGTATAGAGTCTCACACAAAAATGGAAGGAATTTCTCTTTTAATTTTGATAGAATCGGGAGATAAGATAGAAACCCCATCAATACCTAAGCTGAATGTCAAGTTAATGCCAAAAGTAACTCATTCCCATATGCATGTTCAACCGTAAATGATAGAAGAAACAGAAACTACAAAGGTAAAGTACCAAGAAAAAGGAAATTGACTACAGCAACTGCCCCAAGGTCCGAGATAGTATGGTTCCGTACATTCCCTGAAGTCCTCCTGGAAACCTGAAAGCAATTTTATATACGTAGGGTGAGCATAGAAGTATACCCCGTAGGAAAAATCAAAAGCTCTCATGCACAATTGGGGAAGCATTCTAATGCCCCGTGAAAAAGGAGATAACCATAGCACCTAGCAAGGAAAAATATCCACCCAGTCCTCACCAAGGCACACTTCCCAAATAATGGAAGTCAGGTAATGTATAGTAATAGCACATCAACATTTGGGTACCCCGTGCCACTTTCCCACAGGTTGTTGAAGACATCCTCTGGATCGAACCAATCCTGTCATTCTAACCGCAGTCCCACTGCCACACCCCGCCCACACACACTTGGGCCACAACCACACATCCCGCCCGCAAACACCTGTGCCACAACCGCCATCCCAACCGCAGACACCCGGGCCACAACCATGATCTCGCCCGTAGACACCTGGGCCACAACCTCTATACGTAACCATGTCTGCAAACACCTAGGCCAGAACAACCACTACCACGCCCGAAGACACCAGTGCCGCATCCCGAAGACACTTGGGGGACAACCTGCCCACAAACACATGGGCCAACCACCACAACTACCATGCCTAATGATTTTTGGGCTAATAATGGACTTCAGGCCATCACAGCCTACTCGAGTAGTCTTGGGATATTTGGGAAAGGGAGAACAAAAGGAGCTACTACCCTGCCACTCAGAGGAGTGTTGTGAAAAAACACCCTACCCTATGGAATGGGGGTGTTCGGTACTAAGTGCTCAACATGGGTGGGGTGTGAATAAGAAAACATAAAAACTACAGATATATGTATAGTTAACAAGAACTCATTCCAACCTAGGGTACCCAAATCCAACCAAACATAACACCCTTATTACGATTCATTCATAAAAGAAGCCACAACACTCACGACCAAGTCAAAACCCATCCCAAAAACCAATTCCCCATTTAAACCATTATTGTTTTCATGTTCAAGTGATCCCAGTTGGATAAAAACTACACTACTGGGAAACTAACAGGCACAACCACAATCCAGAGAAGAGAAACAACCAAACATCAATTTATGCATTCACATCTGGTTCTCTTGTAAAGTTACAAAAATAAAAAGGGGATTAGTGAGATCACCAAAAGTAATGGAACCAAAGAAAACATAGAGACACATGCCCATGTCCCCAAAACAAGGAACCAACGGTTTCTCAACAATACAAGATCCCACCCGATATTGTGTCACAACAAATAAACCACACAGCTTTAAATTCACAACCAACAACTGTACCACAACAGAGGGTCCCATTCCCGTCCACACATTTTCATAAGAACCAAAGAGAACAACACACCTACTACCAAACAGAGTTGGAAATCATCTAGGATCAAGAAAATCATTCATTAGTTTCTTCTTTCCGTTTGTTAACCGAGGTGGTCACACATGGATTCTTATTTTACTGAACATCTATTTAAACCAACTGAGTTTAAGTGATTAAACAACTTCCCTGTTACAGTTATTTAGTCATCACAAAAGTCAAGGGTTTTATTTGGATGCAAGGAAAGACCACTAATAACCATGATTTTCATTGATCACAAGCCCTTACAGTTCACAACACATATAAACATAAAGAGTACATCAAAAGATCGATCACACCCCCATCATTCTTTAAATTCATTTCATTATCTTTGTTATGTTTGATTTCATCAATCCCCACAGAAATAAAAGCATACCCACCATGCATGATGCACAGTAAGGAAAGATGAAGCAAAACCCAACCTGATTGATCAAAGATTGAAGTTCTTCTCCACGTGCCAAGAACATGGAAAAGCATGACATGTAGGGGAGGGACGTCGAGAACTCCAAGGACGACCAGAAAGACTCTAGCACAGGCGCACCACAAGTCATGGAAAGGGGAACTCGAAACGCAATATGAAGAAAAGGAAGGCATCTAAGAAGAAGAAGGATGAATAAATTCATGTGCGATATATAGATAAGATCCCATTGTTACGAGATATAGGGATTTGAATGGATTTATATTCGGATCGTCATTCCCCATGCGGTTGGGTGGTTACAAATGACAGGATTAATTGTTGTTTAATATCCCCCGTTGGGGAGGTTCCTCGAGATTTTTGGGTATTAATTATGGGATTTAAATGGTGTTGAACAACTTGAAAAGGGTTAAAAAGGACCAAAAGAGGTGTTACAGGAAATTTTTTTGAAGATAAACCCGACAAGGGTGGGTGACACCAATCGGTTTCACCGATCGGTCGCCCCGATCGGTTGCACCCTGATTGGTCGCACACCGAAATGACGTCATACCACCGAGACGTCACCCTTAGGATTTAGAATTTGGCAAAGGGATAGACTGTGAGGGTCTGGGTCATCACAATATAAATATACAAATATATTTTTAGTAATAACAAATTACATTACAATTGAGGATTAGGAAATAGGAAATTATAAATAATAGTTATGGATTATTTGTTGACACATGTTTTTAAATTATTGAATATTATAACATCTTTCATGTTTTGGTTTATTTGAATGATGTACTACGGAATTATATAAAAAATAGTCTTTAATGGAAGATGATTAATTATAAATAAGTAAGAGGTATATATTTATTTTATTAATTATTTTTGATAGATTTTACGATAATGAAATGCTCAGAAGTATTAATATTATTTTATTGAAGGGTGAAATTAAGATGATTTTTTAAATTTCTGTTTTATGTAACCCATTAGATATTCAAATAAAAAGTTTATTTGATTAATAATTATCCTTTATTTTTTGGACATATTCTTAAATATATGGATAACCTTTCAGGTTTATAAGGTCATTGTTTTTGAGATAATTATTGGTAATAATTTTTGGGATTGAAAATGAAAGGTATTAGATAACTATTCATTGTAAAACATGTTATGCTTATTATTTAATATTTTATCTTATTTTTAAATGGTATAATAATATTTTATTATTATGATATGTGTCAATCAACATTGTTGTTGATAACAGACAATGTATCACAAGGCTAGAGGAATTGAACCCACAACTAAAGGGCCACATCGGTGCGTCACGTATCAATGGCCTGCATGAAGTCCTGGTTTCTTATTCGTCAAATGAATATATAGAATAATAATAAGTTGATTTTTTGAATATTTATATTATTTAATATATAATAATGGGATTATAAAATTATTTTTTGTTTAATTAATAAGGGTTATTTCAGGATACATTAACTCTTTTCGTAATCTTATAGACCTACATAAATAGAATGCTATTGGATTTGAATTGAGGTATAAAAGTAAAATTATATTTTTAAATAATAAACTATTTTATTATGGACTTATTGTGATTTATTTCATTTCTGAATATGGAATGTATATTTGAAGATTATAAGGACATTACATTTTTGTATAATACATCAAGAGTAAATTATATTATTTAGATATAGTTATTAAAATTTATCATCAATGTCTGTGTGATGAAATGCATCAAGATTTTTTGATTAAATTTTAGTTTGGATTATTTTTATGAATTTAATGGACCAATATTTCTGGAAGGGATTATATAGAACTTTGGGTATCACTATTGTCTTTTGAAGATTAAAATATTTTTTCATTATATCAATATTTATCCATTTTGGGAAATTATATTATCATAACCAATCCCATTTTGTTTTGGTTAATGTCTAAATATATTATTAATATATATTTAATCTTTTATAGATTATATGATTCTATAGAAGTTTATTTTAGCAATTCATGCATGAATATTTCATATTGAAAGCTCGTCATTCGGAAAAAGATGAGTTTATGGTGGAAATTCACTAAAGGATGAAACTATACATTTCAAGTATGCATATTTCTTTATGTTATTATTTTAGGAAGAAAAATAATTATAAAACTCAAGGAAAATGATCTGAAAGCAAAAAAATTACCATAAAACCTTCTTATTAAGGAAACAATGAACTTTTAATAAATCTCATCATTATGGTTTTATGATTTTTAACTTTCCCCATACCATGTTTTTTATCACTTTACATCAGAACATGATGGTCATTTTTATCTTCCATTTCCATTTTTTCCTCTATAGAAAACTAGTATGTGTTATCTCAGGTGATCATCATACTTCCTTTTCCTTCTTTTAGAGTTGAATGTTTATTAATCATTTTTCCAATATTGTATTTCGTTAAGGTTTTTTTAAAGTTCAAACCCATAGTTTTAAAATCATTAGTTCAAATTTGTAGGAAATAATTTATTAAATTGGGGAAGAATTTAATAACATGAATTTTTTAAAATGAAACAATTTTCTCAATGGCGTACATGATATGCCACATCGTAAATAAAAGAACAAATACATTTTTTTAGTGTTATCATTAAACTTACTTTTAGAATAGTGAAATTAATATGATTAACTTAATTAAGAAAATTTTGTTTATCAAATTATATATAATTATTTATTATGTGACCAGTAAATTATAAATTAAAATAAATCCCATTTTAAAGAAAGGGTTTTCTCAAAATTATATAAACATACACAAGGATGTTTTATACAAAAATAATAATAAATCACTCTTGTTAGATTTATTAAGAATATATATTTATATATAATTAATTAATTTTTAAGACTTATCTTATGTGTTTTCTCAACATGATATAAGAAGAAGTTCAATTTTATGGATAAAAGATGTAATTTTTCAAAAAATAAAGTTTTCCCCCTTTTAAGGGAAATAAATTTTTAATTATGTTTTTTAGACTTTAATAAGTTATATATTATAAAATTAAATTCAAAATTGAAATCAATGTTTCAATTAATACATTGGATAAATTTTATGAATTTTTTTTCTGAGATTCATTTTTTGAGGAATAGTTAATGAATATTACATTTTTAATTGAAAAATCATTGTTGATAAAATAATTTATAATATTAAATTATATATTTGACTTGTTTTAAAGTAAAAATAAATATTTTTTTCATTTAATATAACGTATGTCATTGGAATAAAACTCACATTGAAATTGGATATAAAAACATTGTGATATTTTCAAGGTTTTTACATTAAAATATTTTTTTCCTTATCAGTCAATGAGATTAATTATAAATTAGTTTAAGCCACTTGTGTGTTTTTAATTCTGGTAAATGTACATACATAGTTGTAATTATTATGAAATTTATGATCTAAATAGATCATCATAATTTTTGAAGTTATGAATAATAACATTAGTAATTGTTTTTATTACCATAGTTAATGGTAAATTGGTTAGTTAAGGGTAAAAATAATTTTATAAATTACCCTAAAACATGTAAAAATTTAACTAGATGAGTTATTTTCGAACCAAATCTATTTTGGGATAATATTTTGTCCACATATAGCCAATTTTATGACATTAATTCATTTATATTATTTTATTCGAAGAAATAATTTTTTATACAATTAAATTTTAACAAGTTAAATATTTTTAATAGGATGTAATATTAGTGATATGGTTGAATAAAAATATTATTTATAAATAAAAAAATTATATCTACTTCATGAAAACTTATTTTTAATTTTTAGAATTTAAATAATTGAATTAAATTATGACATAATGATGATGCACTAATTGATTTATTAATAGAAGAATCAAATATTTGATACTAATAATACAAAAATAAATATAATTAGAAATATTTATTTACAAACATGAAATTTATTTATAAATATTAATTCTTATTTTTACTTAAATGTAGTGTTTTAAAAGTAATCATGTTGTTATAATATTTTTAAAAAGTCAATTATTGAAAATTGTCAAAAGTGACATTTATGATAGTTTAAAATATTAAATGTTTTACTAAATTATATAAAATTTATAGAAATTTTAATTTATGAAAGATGGTTGATATATTTCATAAAAGTTTATAAATTTCTCATTTAATGTCTGGTATTCATTTTATTTTAATTGTATTAACCCATAATGTATAAATTCTATGATATCACTGTAATAATTAAAGGGGTTAAGAAAGTGTAAAAAATATATTAGGATTAAAAAAATTAACATTTAGTAAAAAATTATTATAGGAAATAAAATCGACATTTATCACATTATGATCAATTTTTGGTATTTTAATGGCATCTTCTCTATAAAAATAAATTATACATTATTTTCATTCCAAGTTATTCGTGGAACATCACTCTCTTGTATTTGATATATTTTATGTGTTCACACAGAAAAAAATCAAGATATGAATAAATCTAATTTTATAAAATGATAAAAATAAAGTATTTTAATTATATAGATTTATTTTTAATTTTTAGTTATTATATAATTACCATTAGTATATCTTATATGATATAAATATATTTACTAAATTAAGAGCAAAAGAAACTAATTGATATTAATATATTAATTTTGATATATTATGGTTGATTTAATGTATTTAGAAATTTTAATATATTAATAAAATATATTATAGAATTTTCAAGGTGTAATATTATAATTCACACTTTTTATGATGTATTTTTTGTTAAACTATATTAACAATATTAAATATGACAATATTTATATCACATTGAAATAATATAGTATGAAATTATTTAAAAATATTAAATAAAAACAAGGGTATAGATATGGTTTATTATATATTATAAATTTAATTTATGGTATATTTTAAGTATTTGGATCTATAATATTTTTATTATATTTTAATTCATTGAAGATTTCTATAAGGGCCCCTCCCCTATTGTATTAAAAGGGACACATTCATCTCATTTGAATTCAACTCAAAACCATTTTAGATCATCCAAGAACTATCTAAATATGTTACTTGAATTCATCCTCTACCCATAGGCCTTTTGATAGATAGAACAACCACCGTAGTGGTGTTCTGGTGTATATCAAAGGAATTTGACCAAAGAGGAGGTATCATTTTTATTTACATGTTTTTATTTTATTTATTCATTCAAATTCCATCAAATATTCTTCATCTATGATGAAATAATACAGAATGTATCTTTAATATACCATGATGTTATAATTTCAATATCATCATATAAATCCATCTCCAGTGCAATCAAATGGGAAATGAAATCTTCATAAGTGTTTATGATAGACTACCTCCTCAGGAACCAAAATAATTTATTTTACATCACAATCTATCAAGGATTGTTAGAGCGATGATATTAATATTTAAATATGATAGTAATGAAACATTTATTATGATATTACCTTTACATGCACATAAAAATTATAACATCGTTCATGTGCACATTTAAACTATCACCTCAATGAAGTGATGTGATTCTTTATCCTTCACCACATCACATGGATGATATATATAATTATATTAAAATGAATTATATGATATTAAAAATATTATGATAATTATGTAACTATTAAATAATAATAGTCTACTTCTCAAAAATGATCAATTAAAAATGGAAATGTTACTCATGCTTATGTAAGATCTACCGTCTATAAGATTATGTCATTTTTCATTTTTTGTTGCCCTCAATAAAGTTTCTGATTAAAAATTATAACTAATTTTTATAATTTATAATTATGACATGAAAATTATTATACATATTATTCAATTATTATAATTTTTTCTATTTACATCATACAATGTTAATTTTTGACCAATTACCGAATATCTATAAAACATCTAACATGAACATAAATGATTCCATAATTGTAATAGTAAGGAAATAAGTGAGATGAAAAAATAATAATAAACATTAAAATGGTACTAAAAAATATATATAATTAGAATAATTTTATTATTCATGAATATAATGATTTTATGTGATTATTTAGACTCATGGAAGAAAACTATTATTTATTTCCATCTTTTAAAGTACACATTCATCAATTTTTAAAAAGAAAAAAAGGCATGTTTTTTAAATTATATGAAATGGGAGGTTTCCCTTGGATTTTTTATTCCATACTTCTTTAACGTTTTCTTTAAATGTTTTTTTATTTTTTATGAAAATAGTTTTATTATTTTGTGTGAGGTTATATATATTTTTATAATGTGATATTTTTTTCAAACAAGAAAAAGGTATGTTGATATCTGAAAGTGTTTTTTTTATGGGTTTAAATGTGTTTTGAAGGGTTTTATTTATGATATTTTACTTGGAAACTGTTTTTTATGGGCTGGGGCAATTATATCCATATATATTATGGGTTGAACAACATAATAGCTCAAGATATGTTATGTCGATCCAAATATAGGTCAAGATAAGATAGGTGATCCCCATTATTCCTCTCCAAATCATAGGGTACTCATGCAATAAATGTGGACCCCAATGTTATTACATTTTTTAGGTTTATTTTAATTGTGATATGGTAAGGATGTCCAAAGGTACATGCATGATTTTTATATTCACGATAATGAGTTTTTCAGAAAAAGGGTTGTTAATGATTTACATGTTTTCATTATACTGAAAATTTATTTCTGTTGACCCTTACTAGGATTTTTGTGCTAATCGCATATTTTAAAAGGCTTTATATATAGTAAATGGATCGGTAAGAGAATAATATAGGTAAATTTGGATTTTATAAAGATCTATTATGAAAAATAATCATTGTTTTATTTGAAATGTTTTATATTTTAAAAAATGAGGATAATATTTTAGTTGTGTCCTCATGTATGATTATAGGAATTTATTTATAAATTAGGGCCCAATTACCAAAAACTATAAACATAGAAAGTACATTAATGTTGAAGAAGTAAAATTTTTGAATAAAACTCAATATTATTTTTGGAAGGAATTAACAATATTAAGCCATTAGAATATAGGGAATAACTAGTAATAAATAATTAATTAATATAGTGTTTCCATATGTTTATATAATGTTTATTTGGTTACCAAATTATTTAGAAATGAAAATATAAACCAATTGAATATAAATGATGTGTTTTTATGAAAAACTACTTTAATGTTAATAAGTTTGATTAAAAAATAATCAAATCACACTTTTGGGATTATATAAATGAAATATAAATTCTATATAATGTTTAAAATATATGTTATATGTTTTCTAGACACAATATTTGAAAAAATTCAATTTTATTGATAAAATGAGTATTTTTTAAAAAATGTTGTTTCAACACTTTTTATGGAAAATGTTTTTTAAAATCTACATATTTACACTTTTATAAATTATTTTTAAGAAAAAATCATCTTATTTATAATTGAGACATAATATGTTACATTTGACAAATTATTGTTATTTTTCTGATAAAATTCATTTTCATGATGAATGCTAATAATATATTGCATTTTAATTTAAAAAAACATTTTCATCAATTTTATTTATTGTGTAAAACAATATTTTTGAATTATTTAAATGTAAATTTAGATCAATTACTTTCCATTTAATCCAATTTTGGTTATTAGAGTCAATGTTCCGTTGAAATTTGATATAAAAACATAGTGAACTTTTAAACTTTTTTTACATTAAAAACATGTTTTCTTATTCCGTCAATGAGATTAATTTTAATATATCATTTACAAATTTTTTTAATTTGGAAAAATGGATTCCATATTTTCAATATTGAGGTCTAAATTTAGTATACAGTTCTATTTTTTTGGATATTATATATATAAACTTTAGTATTATTATTATTATCATGATATAGGGTAAATCATGTAATTAAACTGAAAAATATTATTATAGTTAATATAATGGTACCCTACCACTTATCTAAATTAAATTGGATGAGTGTTTTACTATGAATAGAATCAATAGGTCAATTTTAGGACTAATTGGTTATACATGGAAGACCGTAAATAATTTATAATATTATATTCAAAGAGAGGTAAAATTTTGTCACATCCTAGATTTTAAAAAGTAATATATTCTTAATACGGGGTTATACATGTAATATCGGAAAATATAAATATTAATTTTAAATATAAACTAATTATATTCATTTGGTAAATTTATTTTTAATTTTTAGGATGAAATTATTAAATTAAATTGTGACAAAATGATTATATAGTAATTTCCACATTAATGAATGAACCAAATAAATGTTATTAAAAATAATAAAATAAATACAATTCCATATAATCAATGTCATAAAAACATTTATGGATAAATTTAACATGTTGTTGATTTCATAAAGGGGTTTTTACAAATTTATAATCATTTTATAATATTTTTTAAAAGTCATCTAATGAATAGTGTCAACATTCACATTAATACTATTTTACAATTAATACTATTATATTAAATGATATAAAATTTATAAAAATCTGAATTTTGAACATTTTTATAGAGTTAGTCAAAAAATTTAATCAAATACTTCTTTGTTAAAAAAATTAATTTCATTGAAATTATTTTAAAACTAAAATTTTAAATTATATGATATCATGGTAAGAATTAATAAGGGTTCAAAGAAAAAAGGTAACTATTAAAAAAGTGTAAAAACTTATCTATTATTAATTGGATGAGTGTTATTTGACACAAAATAATCTTATATTAAAAATAAATTATTTATGTGGCATTTTTATTATGAATATAATATATATTAATTTCATATTTTGATGATTTCCAAGAGTTCTCGTCCCCTCTCTTATAAAAGGGAGCCCATTATTATCTATTATTCACACATACAACATATTTTTAATTTCCAAGACCTTCCATATCCAATCATATAATCCCTCACAACATTCTAGATGCCTTAATTTAGGCAGGGCACTCAGTATATAGGTGTTAACCAATGGAGATCATCCTTGGAAGAGGTATTTTTTAAAATTAAGTGTTTTTGTTTTGTTTCTTCTTCCACATACTTCAAATATTATTCAAAAATTATTAAATAATAACTCAATTATTTCCAATACACTTACATGTTATTGTGTTAAGATCATCACCTAAAGACTACTCAAATTCTAAATTTTTTAAAGATTAAACCATTCATGCGTACGTGTGAGTTATCACCTACACAAATTGATATAATATGTTTTTATTCCTCTGTATCAATACTACTTATAATGTTATTATTAATGTTTATATATAATATTCATGATATATTTATCATTATAATAGAATAAAATATGAATTATTTGCTTAATTTCCATGAACATTTAAATAATAACACCATTCGTGTGTACATGTGAACTGTAGCCTCCATGAAGAAACTCTAAGGAAGCATAATTAACCATAACTTCTTCTAGTGTTTTTGAAATAGAAATAAAATTTTATGATATATTTAGTTTATAATTTTAGTGAATTAAGAAAATATTTTACATAGTAGATAAGTATATTACATGTGGGAAATTATACTATTTATCTTTTTTTCACCAAAGGAAACCCATCTGATATGAAGCATGATATCTTTATGACACAAATATTCAATTCTCTCATCATGTTATCTTCTTAACCTGTATATGTTATAAGACTTGTGAAACAATATTAAAATCTGAGATGAGAATAAAAATCTGAGAAAGGGATATAATGAAATTAATTCTTTAGTCTAGTGAAAACATGAAAAATTGTTGATAAATTTTATTAAAAAGTCATTATAAATCATAAAAAACAAAATAACATAGGTTCCTTTGGACATCACCACTATATCAATTTTGCATTCACCCGAAAAAAATTGATTAACCATATCATTAAATTATATCGACAGAGTACCCAATTATTTAGATATATATATTAGGGCTCACCCATCATATAAGATTTTTATGGATCACCCATTTCTCATGAGCTATAATGGGGCTCAACACATCATATAAGATATATCGTACTCACCTATGAGCTATAATGGGGATGAACCCATCTTGTATAATTTACAAGAACCATTATATAATCATTACAAATTATGGATTTTAATTTTCTACATATCACTCAAGAAATATATTTTTAATTATATGAGAACATTTCAATTTATTTAAATAATCAATCCATTTTTAGAAAAAAAATTAAACATTTATAAAATATATTTTTTAATAATGGTGAACTATACCACAATGAATTTTTTATTTAAATTTGTGAATTATCATTTTTAATCATTTTTTTCCATATAAATAAATACATAAAACCATTGGGAACCACGAACATGACTAAGAATGATTTAGGAAAATAAATATTAGAAACACATAAAATGATGTTTTTGTTAAAGAGTCCCTTAACACTAGAGAAATACATGAATTAAATAATAACATTACATAAGACATTAAATATAATGATAATATATTAATTCAATATATAATGTGGCAAAATCATTCAATATATATATTATAGAATTATAAAGGTACCAAACATCCTGATATCCTTCAATGAATGAATATTAATATGAAGTCCATTACGTTGAGTCTGATTCGTAATTCATCTTATTTATCTTCAGGAATAATAAAATATTGTTTATTATTTAGTTTATTGAAAACATTTTTCATTTTTATTATTCATGTAATATCTATTAATATCCTGATATAACAATTAGTTAATTATGTATCTTCATGTCTGACATTTAGATGATATTCTGTAATTGAGTCCAAAATGAAATTTTTATGTCAAATACAATCATAGAGATATGTATTCCATCATAGAATGTAACAAATTAATGACATAATTATTATTTTTATCAATCAATAAAAAAATTTAATTCCATAATTAAATATAGATATGAAAATTGAACTGTGATAGAATCATGTATATGGTAAGATGTACGTACTCATTAGTAATGTTTTCAATATTTCATAGTTTATTAAAAAAATTTATATATTATTTTATTTTTATAGAATAATAATTGTGTCATTATGTAACATCCTAGGAAAATAAAGAATAATAAATTTTCATATTTATTAATATTATTGAATTATATATTAATTTCAATCTAATGGGGATTATATGATCCATGGAATACTCGATACACAACAATGGGTTTCTTTGAAAACATGTGTTGCACACAATGATGAGTTATATCAAAAAATAATATAATATTATTATTAATTTAAATGGTAGTATATTATTAGACGTCTTGTTGGCGGGAATGATTAGGATTAACTACAATATGATTATACATGTTTGTTAAATTTCTTTGCATTTATCCAATAAAATTTCAAAGCTTAAAATGTGAATGAATCCAATTTTAAGAATAAACACTCTAATTTTATTTAAAAGGTTTATTTACATCCTTTTGAGGGAGAAGAATTTTTAAATATATTTTTTTTTACTTTTATATGTTCTATTTTAGAAAGGAATATTCTAATTTAAAGTAAATAAATCAAAATTTACTTTGGTTGATATTTTGGAATTTTTTGATTATGTTCATTTTTAAGGAATAGGGAAAAAATTTGTATTTTAATTCAAAACATCTTTTTAATATAATTTCTTTATATGGTTTTTTTATTTTTAATTTGTTTTAATTTTTAATTTGATTATATTTTTACCATTTAATCCAATTTTGGTAATTTTATGTAATTTCACATTTAAATTGGATATAAACAAGTGTCAATCTTTTGATAGTTTTTATTTCATAACAACGTGTTTTCTGTTTTGACAATAGGAATTAATTTAAAAATAATTAATCAAACTTATAGGTTTTTAATTTTGTAAAATATATTATATTTTTTAATTTGGAATATCAAATATATCTTTGGCTGAATTTTTGGTACTTTTCTGAAAAACATCAATTTTTGATGAATAGTGAAAACTCTGAGTAGTTGTTTAAAACCCAAATTTTTCATTTAAATGAATTTTTACTTATTTTGTGAAATAAATTATTAAAATCTTACTTACATAGTTGTTGATACCAAATAAAATTCAATTTAGATAGATAAATATAATTTTTTTGGAATAGAAACATTAGACTTTTATTTACTATGGTTAATGGTAAATTGGGAAATTCAAGGTAAAAATAATACTATAATAATATAAAAATACACTAAAATGTGTATTAATTCTATTAGTTGATGAATTTATGAAAATGGGTATCCTTGGGGCGATTTTATGACCCCATGGATCCACTTATGAGTAATAATGACACTTTAAATTAATTAAATTAATGTAATGACAAAAATGACATAAACATATATCTTTTAGTAAATCAATTCTGACATTGGGTTATATAAGATATCTCTTCAACAATAAATAATAATATTAAATTGAAAAATTTTTCCTATTTCATGGTTTTTTTTATAAATTTCAGACATCATATTAATAATATTATATATGACACAGTGATGATGGAGTGTTTTCCACGTTAATGAATGATTTAAATAAATAAGATTATTACGATTAAAACAACATCCCATACATATCCAATTAATATTGGATGATTTTATTTCGAAAAAAATTTCTTCTTATATTCAACTTTAATATGTTTTGGACATTACGAAACTGAAAATCATTATATAATAAATTTATGTTTTCAATCATTTTTAAAGAACCCCTCCTTCCTCTTATAAAAATCCCTCACCACGAACCGATTACTCACACCTCTCAAGAACATGGCTCATCAAAACTATGCCCAAATAATCTCTGAAGATTCACATCTTCATCCTAGAATCCTTACATTATTCAGAAGGCACTTTAATAAATCCTTTGGGTTCAAACAAAATGGTGTTACCCGATTTAAAGGTAACAACTTCTCTAAAGTTCTTTTCAATAAGTTTACTTCTCCAACCCCCTACACTCTTTTTATTCATTTATTTTATAAAAACAAATGTATCCAAAATATAATAGGTTGCTATTATGATAATTATTTGAACTGAACTTACACACACCTCTATCTAACTGGTAAAGAACATATAGTTTCTGTGGACAGTGAACTACTTCCTCACGAAACGATGATTGTTCAATCTTCTCCTACCACCTCTTACGGTGGCCATTAAGATGGAACGGTATATACATGTGATATATATATATTATATATATAGATATTTTATATTGTATCTAAAATTTTTTATTTTTCATTTATATCATACCGTTATGGTTTTAATAATGGATAAATACGATAATTTCATTTAAGGAAGTGAAGACTACCACCCCCTCAAAGTGATACGACTCATCAATGCTATACATAGAATGTATAAAGGATGGGGATACTAAAAATATATATAATATTATACTATAATTATAATATAAATATATATATTTATGTTTTCAATACAATAAATACAAAATATAAATGAAAGTATCATTCATGTGTACGTACGGCTAACAGTCTCCAAAAATGGTGTATTTTATTTCATACCACAAAATTATAGGGAATATTATAAATATATAAATACTAGATACATATTATATATGTGATATATAAATAATTAATATCATTTTTGAGATAATTAACTTTGAACACATGGACAATTTTTAATTATAACAAGTTTTTTTTTTACTAAAGTTTCGATCATTGACAAAATAACTGATATGAACACAAATAATTAACTAATTGTTATAGAAATGTAATAAGACATATAAATGGAATAATAAATGTGAAAAATGTTCTTAATTTAGTAAAAATTATCTTAATTTTACTATTCATGAAGAACACTAGACATGGAGGTCAAGTAGGACATGAGATAAGGGGTTTATTATCTAACTTTTAATTTCATGCGATTTCCATTGTTTCCCACTTATTTATTGCATATAGTGTATTGTGTACTGAAATTTGATATATATTAGCATGAATCTATTTATATTAGTGGTTTTATATTATTAATTCTGTGGTTTTTATCTATTGTTCATATGACACAACTAATTACAATGTGGATAAGGGTCTTCATCTCACTTTTTATTCCTGTGAGATTCATGCTATATTTGAAACTATTAAATTTTTTGTGGTTTATGTGCTTCCCATGATTTATTCATTGTGTAATATACTTTACCTTATGGGTATTTACATCTTCATTTTATGATCCTTCCTTCCTAAGGGGAAAGTTTCATAGGTTTCTAAATATATAAGGGATCCTTTCACCGTACACATTTATTCAAAGACATCTCTTATATCATTTATTTTAATTTCATTTTCTTATGTTGGGATATGTTCATCTATATATTTATTGATGTAAATTCTATTTTAATGTGATCGGAGACCCTTTTCTCTAAAATCGACTCATTTTTTGATTTTTAAAGTGACGACGTTGGGCAGTCGAATTGTTGTAAGAGAACATCTTAACCCAATAACAATTCATTGGGTTAAACTTATACTTCTTGATTAGACCATTCTATGAATATGTGTTAATTACCTCTAATTGTTTTACAGTTAATATCCACTTATATTGGTTTTATTAATATTTTTTACAAATAATTATGTCATTGATTTATCACTAATCTATGGATGTGATCTTTGTAAGGGACTTCGTCTCAATCTCCATTAATTGAGTTGAATTTTGTTTTATACATTAATTTCTTTCATATGGTGTATTAACTCCATTGATGTTTCTTTTCAATCAAAGGGAATCTTCTTCTATGAGGATTTTTACTAAATGGAAAATAAGAATGTTTCTTTTTTAACGTATGCAATGATAATGACATTTTTTACCACTGTGATTATTATTTGATCTTTGTCTTCTTTAACAAGTCGTAATAATTATTAAAGAAAAATAAATACCATATAATCATTTAACTTTTTTGGTATTGAAATTTGTTTTGATAATGGATTTGTTAAGTCAATATATTTAATTTTTATATTATGATTGAAATGTGTAATTGTTATCTTTCCTTTATATTTGTGTTATGCGTTATGAATATGTTATGGTTCTTTTGATTTGTTTACATATATGGGTGGTTTCATGATAAACCTTGGGTAGGTGAGCCTGAGATAGCTCTCAAATGAATTGGGTTACGTGATGGTGGTAAATGTTAATGTTTATCCTAATAGACATAGATAATATATTGTGATGGTTATTCCAAATGTAACACACTATGTAGTTGTGAAAGATACAATGAATGTTTGATATGGATGCCACAAGTTACCATTATGATTTTTGATTTCACTTTTTTATTCATAAATTTTATGCTTTCATGAGGTTTGTTTAAGAATTTTTTTTAATGTATTAATGAACTAATGTTTTCTTTCATTATTCTGTTACCATTATTGAGAATTTTATGCTTATACCATGTTTTTCCTATGTTTTTAATATGGTATAAGTAAGGGTAAGAGAAAGAAAGAACACCAGATGATTTATAACAAGAAAAGAATTATTCTTTTCTTTTAAGAATTTTTAATTTAAGAAAAAAATGGACACTGAGTAGAAGTGTCTTATATATAATTCTTTAGATGTAATGTAATAGTTATGGCCTAATTTTCTAAAACTCCAAACCTGTAAAAATACACTACTACAAACACGGCCTTTATCAGCGCTAAAAATGGCCTTTATCAGCGCTAGAAAAGCGCTGATAAATCCAGAGTAGATAAAGGGGGGTCCCTTTTATCAGCGCTCCGAAAAGCGCTGATATAGGACCCCTTTATCAGCGCTGAAAAAAAAAAGCACTGATAAAGGTACCCCTTTATCAACGCTTTTTTTAGCGCTGATAAAGGGGTCCTATATCAGCACTTCCTTTATCAGCGCTCTCATTTTAGCACTGATAAAGGACCCTTTTATCAGTGCTTTTAAAAAAGCGCTGATAAACGTTAAAAAAATTAAAAAAATTAAAAAAATTTAAAATAATTAAAAAAAATTAAAAAAATACTGCCAATCGGGGGGGGGCTTTTATAGCGCTTGAACCCCCCTTTTACAGCACTTGAACCCCCCTTTTACAGTGCTTTTCGGCCCCTATACAACACCCCACACACCCCACGCACCCCCCTCCACCCTTTAACAGCGCTTGCTCCAATATTCCTCATGCGCGCGCACCCCTGCCTCCACCAGGATTTGAACTCCAGACCTCCCCCCTGCGCGCCTAAGCCCTTACCAGTACTCTATTTTGATTTTCTTTTCAATTCATGATATATATATATATAGTTATATTTATTCTTATAGTAATATATATTTATATTAATATATATATATAGTTATATTATAATATATATATATAGTTGTATTAATATATATCTATATCTATATATATATATAGTTATATTTATTCGTATAGTAATATATATTTATATTAATATATAGTTATATTAACATATATATAGTTATATTAACATATATATAGTTATATTAACATATATATAGTTATATTAACATATATATAGTTATATTAACATATATATAGTTATATTAACATATATATAGTTATATTAACATATATATAGTTATATTAACATATATATAGTTATATTAACATATATATAGTTATATTAACATATATATAGTTATATTAACATATATATAGTTATATGAATATATATTTATATAGTTATATTAATATATATATATATAGTGATATTAATATATATATTTATGGTGATATTAATATATATATTTATAGTAATACTAATTTATATATATGTAGTTATATTAATATATATATAGTTATTAGATTAATATATATATAGTTAGATTGATATATATATTTATGGTGATATTAATATATATATTTATAATAATACTAATATATATATATGTAGTTATATTTATATATATATATAGTTATTAGATTAATATATATATATAGTTTGATTAATATATATATATATAGTTAGATTAATATATAGGTATATAAATATTCATATATTGGTATTTTAAATAAAATAGATATTAGTTGTTATTTAGATAAAGCTAATATATTTTATATATAAATATGTTTAATTATTTATTTAAAAAATTTAATTTTTATGTGCGAATATATAAAAAATATGTACATATAGTTATATATTTGATTATAAAAAGTAGTTCATTATAAAAAATGATGAAATTTTAAACACATAATATCAATATGAATGTAATACCTTGGAATAAATTTAGTCCCCACCAATAAAATGAAATAATACCCCCTTAAACGAGTTTGAAAAACCACAAAATGTTAAAAAATCTGGGTACCCAGACAAAAAACTCAGTTTTGGAGGCCTTCTGGGCCTTTTTTGGCCTTGAAAAACGCTTTACATGGTCCCCCCTAGTCACAGCGACGTATAGCTCGTCGTAGGCTTCGATTTGAAATGTGGTAGAGCTCAAACGGACACCCGGATCAAAATTTATGGCCGTTTGAAGTTTGAGTTGCGTTTTCAACAAATTTTGGATCTTTTTTTAATTTTTTTTATTTTTTTAGTCCTAAAATTATTATTAAATGACTATTAATCCATAATTATTATCAAAATATTAATTAAAAATATTTTTTTAATTTTTTAAGAAGTCATTTTCACTAAATATCTTAAATATTAAGTATAATAAGTGTAAATGTACATTTATACTTATCTAAAATATATTTAAAAATTATATATTATATTTATATAACAATATAACTATGTTTATATATTAATATTTTTTTTTTTGAAGCTGACCTTTTATCAGCACTAAAAAAAGGGCTGATAAAGGCCCCCTTTATCAGGGCTTTTTCGTTAGCGCTGATAAAGGGGGACGCTGCAAAAAACTATTTTTGTGGTAGTGATACTCAATGTGAATAATTAACACAATTCATGATTATGTAATGTTTATGGATTAGGCCTTATAGTTTGTATCAAAGGTCGTTTTATACAACTTAAGGGATTATGATTTTTTGTTAGACACATGGTTAGTCTTTATGTATACTATTTATGTTAAATCCTTACATCATAACTTTTTTAGATCAAAGAAGGTTTGTTACAAATGGAAGGAGGAGGACCTCAAATGACATTCTTATCTCATCCTGATGACATGCTTGTAATAATTATTTCAATGTCATGTTCAGATGATTGTGAATATTTTTTTAGAATACTACTCATTTGTAATAAGTTGTTTAAGATATCAAACACCTCTACTATACCTTGATATCATCATGGATTATGGGTTGTATTTAATCAAATCCAATTTTCCGAATATTTACATATTACAAAGAAAGGTAAATATTATCAAATAATTTTTAAATATTTTACCTTATCACAGTATTTTGAGGCATTTTATAATTTTGAAAAGGGTGAGGAATTAGGGGACCCTTGTGCAACCAATTAATATTTTCTTTTAAATTATAGTATTTTAGTACATACTTATATTATTTTAACAGGACCATTGATTGAATTTTTTAACTCAAACTCAGTCCGAATAAATTATAAAAAGCATGTTTTATCATTTGTTTTGAAATTATATTTTTTACATGATTATTTTCTGAAAGTGTTTTTCTATGATCACCCATATGACCCATGTTGTACATGGTGTATTTGGATGAAGGAGGAAAATAATTTTGAAGGATATCTAAATAATTGTTGCAATGCATGGACTTTCTACCTACTTGAACAAGATGCAAATGAAACCATGTGGACACCATGATCTTGGTATGATGTTCTTTTTTTTGGGAATAGTTTTATTTTATCATATGTAGGTTAAATAAATTAAATTGAAATATATATATATGCCTTCATTAATATGTTTAGGTCTTAATGAGTTGGAAAAAATTATAGTTATAAGACAACCTTTGAGGTTAAAATATGTTAAGGTTACTTTTGGGTTTTATAAAGTGGAAAACCTATAAGATGGGTGACAACCCATTGCATCCAGCAAGGCAAAGGGAATCAAACCCACAATCTAAGGGCAACAAGGGCACATTGCCTACAACTGGCATACGTGAATTCCCTTATTCGTATCACATATTCTTCTTAGTTAAATGATTTTATTGATAAATAATATGTTGATTTGAGAACTTATGTTTTACTAAATGGATATCCATAGTATTGGAAAATGATTTAGTGATTTAGTTATAAATGTTATTTTGGAAGACTTCCCCTTTTTTATAGAGACATTATATGCCTAGGGAAAATATAATATTATATGATTTCATTTGTGGAGTAATAGTGGAAATTTTATTTTGAATGAATCTATGTTTTATGGAAATTTGGGTTATTTAAGGAAATGATTAACCTATCATAGAGAATATGTGACTATGTTAATTAAACTACTATATGAGACAATAAGAGTAGTAGATGTCAATTGGAGATCAATGTGATGATTTATTGTGGAAAATATGTGATTAAATACTTCTTTGTTTTGTATTTAAATCTTAGTTTGGTATAAATTGAATAATTTTATGGACAATTGTTTATTTATGATAATTTTTGAACTTTGGGTACTTTTTGTTGAATTTTGGATATTAATATTAGTATATCTAATTATAAAGGATTGTTCTTTTGGGGAATTATATGATCTTGAACTATACATTTTGGTTTCTGTTGTTGTCCAAAGACGGGGAACTATATAGTTCATATTTTTATGGATTATGTGATTATAGAGAAGTTTGTTCTTGCACTTTAGGTGTGACCAAGTCATCTTTAATACTCATCATTTGGTGAAAATATGAGTTTTAGAAACAAAATTATTAAAGGATGAAATAGTACTAGAAATGTAAGTATATTTCATTATGTACTTAGTCAATCTCATAAATAAATTCTCCAATATTATGAAAAGGAACATAAAACAAATTTTGTATGTCTAATTTCCTTACTGGGAAACCAAAGACCATTTAACATATCACAAGTTTGTGATTTTCTGGGGATTAACTTTCTCTTAATCATGTTTTCTATCACTCTCCATCAGAACATGACACTTATTTTCTATTCCATATTCATTTTTTCCAACATGGAATCCTAGTATGTGTTATCTTAGGAGAACTTTGTACTTCACATTATTTTTTTAATGTTATAGTTTTATTAACACTTTTCCTAATGTGGGACATTAAATGAAGTTTCAAATCCAAATTTTAAAATTATGAGGACACAATTTCCAAAAGGGGATAGGATGTAACTTCCCAGGTAAATAAAGAATATTGAATTTTAATATTTGTTAATTTTTGTGAATTAAATATTAATTTTACTTTAAAATGGATTTTATGTTCAATAGAATACCTGATACGCAACCACAAGTTTCTTGGAAAACATTCTTTGTACACAACGTTGTGTTATACCGAAAAATAATATAATAATATTATTGATTTAAATGGTAGTTAACACCTAGATGTTGTATTGGAGGTAATGAACAGGAGTAAATACAATCTGATTATGCATGTTCGTTAAATGATTTTACATTTATCCAATAAAGGATATAAGATTAAAATGTGAATGAATCCAATTTTAAGCATAACCAATCTAATATACTTTAAAAGGTTTATTAACAACCTTTTGATAGAGAACCATTTTAAATATATTTTAATTGATTTTATATGTTATATTTGAAAAAAATTTACATTTTTCTTTAGAATCGAGAAATCAAAATTTACATGGATGAAATTTATTTATTATTCTGATAATGTTGATTTTTTAATGAATAATGAAATATACACTATTTTAATTCAAAACGTCCTTTTGAACTATTTTATTTATATAGTGAGATTAGATGTTTAATTTATTTTAATGTTTATTTATATTATATTTTTACCAATTAATCCAATTTTGGTCATTGGATGTAATTTCACGTTGTAATTTCACATAAATAACTGAAAATATTTTGATAGTTATTTTTTATTAAAAAAACGTTTTTTGTATTAATATTGATAATTTATTTTAAATTAATTAATCAAACTTCTATGTTTTTAATTTGGTAAAATAGAGATTAATTTTTAATTTTTAATATAAAAGGTATCTTAGGTTGAATTCATTATATTTTTTAGAAAAATGTAAATTTTTGAGGAATATTGAAAACCCTGAGTAATAGTTAAAAAACTCAATGTTTCATTTAAATGAAATTTTACTGCTTATGTGAATTTAATTTCAAAAATCAGACAGATATGGTTGTCTTTAGTATGTAAAAATTGGTTCAATAAGATGAATATAAGTTTTAGTGAATAGTAACTTTTGACTTTTATTTATAGTGGTTAATGTTAAATAGGGTAATTCAAGGGAAAAATAACATTATAATAATATAAAATTATCCTAACATTTGTCCTAATCCTTATGGTAGATACATTTATGACCCTAGAAATCCTTGGGTTGATTTTGGAACCCCATGGTGCTAGTTAAGAGTGATAATGACACTTTATATTTATTAATTTAATGTAATAACGAAAATGACATAAACATATATTCTTTAGTAAATCAATTCATACATGGGGTTATATAAGTTACAAATTTGACTATAAATATTCCTTATAAATCTAATGAAATTTCTTACATCATGGAACTATTTATATAAATTTTAGACATCAAAAATGTAAAATGTTTTATGACACAATAATGATGCAGTGTTTATCTCATTAATGAATGGTTTAAATAAATAATATTATTATGATAATAAAAATATCCAAAACTATCTAGTTATTGTTGGATAATTTTGTTTTGATAATAATTAATCCTATCTTATACTTTAATAATTTTTTGACCTTTATAAATCTAAAATAATTATATTAAAATATAATATTATCAAACCTTCCTAAAGAACCCCTCCTCCCCATTATAAAAATCACTCACCTCTAACCCATTACACACACCACTCAAGCCCAATGGATCATCCAAACGCTTCCAAAATAAGCTTTCAAGATCCCTGTTTTCAACCAATAAACATTACATTAGGCATAGGACACTTAAATAAATCCTTTTTGTTTAAACAAAAGGGTGTTACTCAATTTAATGGTAATGTCTTCTCTTAATTTTTTTTACTTTTATCTTATATATCCTACCCACTAAACTATTTTTATTCAATTATTTTATAACAATACATGTCTAAATAATATACTATCATTTTGTTAATATGATTCTTCAAAATACACTAACACAAACCTCTGTCTAATGGGTAAAGAACATACTATTTTTGTGGACGGTGAACTACTACCTCACGAAGCGATGATTGTTCAATCTTCATCTACCACAAATTATGGTGTCCATTAAGATGGAATTGTATTTACATGTGATATATATATATATTATTTATATATTCTATATAATTTGGTATATTTCATTTATATCACACCTTTATGGTTTCCAAAATGGCTAAATACAATAATTTCACATGAGGAAGTGCAGACCACCGCCCCCTCAAAGTGTTTTACCTCATTCGTTCCATACGTGGAATGTATAAAAGTTATATTTACTGAAATTGTATATAAAATTATAATTGAATTATAATATACATATATATCATTATTTTTTCATTCCATTAAATATAAAATAGAAATGAAAGTAGCAATCTTGTGTACGTACGACTTACCATATCCATGAATGATGTGTTTCATTTCATAACTCCAAATGATATAGAATAATATAAATAAATATACAATGGGTATATATGATATATATGATATCTAAATAATTAATATCATTCTCTAGATAATCTACTTTTGACCACATAGACAGTTTTTAATTATAACTATTTCCTTTTTTTAATAAAGTTTCGAACATTGACAAAATATCTGATATTGACTCAAATAATTAAAAAATATAAATAGTAAGTAAATTAGTGATATAATGGAATAATAAAATATAAAAACTTTCTTAGGGATAAATAAATTAACTTATGTTTATTATTCATGATTAACACGGAACATATGAGTCAAGTTAGACATGAGGTAAGGGGTTTCTTATCTCACTTTAAATTCCATGAGATATCCATTGTTCACCACATATTTGTTGCATGTGTTATATTTTGTACTAACAATTGATATATATTGTTATTATTCTATTTATATTCATTGTTCTATGTTATACATTTGGTGGTTAGTAACTTTTGGTCATACGACTCTATTGATTACAATGTGGTAAGGGATTTCCATGTCACTTTTTATTCCGGTGTGATTCATGATATATTTGACACTATTTCGTTTTGTGTGGTGTATGTACATCTTGTGATTTTATTTATTGTGACCTAATGGGTATTATATCTATATTGTATGATATTTCCTTCATGGGGATTATGTTTCGTAATTTACCAAATCAGTAAGGGAACCTTCCATTGTACTTTTTTAGTTAAAGACTTCTCTTATGTCATGTCTTTTAATTTTATTTTTCTTTTGTTAGGATATGTTCTTCTATATCCTAATTGTGGTAAATTTTACTCCATTTGATGATTGAAACGTTTCTATCACATCAAATCATTTTTGGTATTTTAATGCGACGTCATTAGTCCGTTGAATTTCTATAAGGGAACTTCTTATAAAAATTGAATTATTTGGGTTAAACTTATAATTATTGATTATGTCATGCTAGGAATATGTTCAAATGACCTATAAAGGTTTTATACTTAATATCCACAAACATTGGGTGTATTAATATTTTTAACACATAATTATGTAATTTATTAGTCCATAATATAATGATATTATCTTTGTAAGGGACTTCGTTTCAATCTCCATTCATTGATGTGTATTTTTTTACATACAACTTTTTTTTATATGGTTTATAAACACCTTTGAAGTTTTTTTTCAATCAAAGGTAATATTTTTATATGAGGCATTTTACTAATTGAACAAAGTGAATGTTTCTGTTTAACATAATCAGTGACAACGACCTTTCCTGTCACTGGGAGTATTATTTGATCACTGGGTTCCTTAACAAGCCATAATGTTTTTTAGAGGAAAATAAATGCCATATACTCTTTTACCTATTTTGGTATTTAAAATGGTTTTGATAATGGATATTTTATGTCAATATATTTAAATGATATATTTTTATTTAATTGTGGAAATTTTATCTTTCATTTATATTTGTTCGATGAGTTATGAATATGATATGGATTTGGGGAATTGTTTACGTATACGGGTGGTTCCATGATAAACCTAGGGAGGGTGATCTTGAGATAGCTCTCCAATTATTTGGGTAATGTGAAGGATGTAAACGTTAATGTTTTTCCGAAGAGATTTATGGAATATACAATGATGGGTATTCCAAAGGTAACTCCCTATGTAGCAGTGAAAACTACAATGCATGTTTGATACGGATGCAACGAGTAACCTTTATGATTTATGATTTCTAGGTGTTATTCATAAATATTTTGATTTCATGAGGTATGTAAAAGTGTTTATGTTTTGTATGTATGGATGAACTAATTTTCTCTCTCTTTATTTTATAATCATTACTAGGATTTTTATGCTCATCCCACATTTTTGAAATGTTTTTCATAGGGTATAAGGGTAAGAGAATGAAATAAATAAAGAAGATTTATATCATGAATATAATTATTGTTTTATTTTTAGAATTTTTATTTTATGAAAAAAATGGATACCGAGTACAAGTGTCTACTTTTTAATTTTTGAGATGTAATGTAATAGTTATGGCCTAATTTATCTAAATCTATAAACCAGAAAAGATCATCAATGTGAATTATTAACTTAAATCAAGATTAAGTAAAGTTTATGGCCGTGCCTTCTATATTAATATCATACTACTCATTTAAATATACCTATATATATCATCCATATGATGTGGTGATAAAAATTAATTTCATCAAATTGTGGGGGTGATAGTTCACACATACGCCTGAATGTCATTGTCATTTTCATGTGTATGTAAAATAAGAAAATAATTTATATATGCATATATTACTATGATTAAAATGTAATGAATATAATATATAATCATAAATTTCATCATTATAACCACAATTGATATATTTTAAAGGGATATAAATTATATCAATTTGTGGAGGTGAGAGTTCACATGTACACGTGAAAGATTAATTAATTTCCCATTTGATGGAATTAGAGATGGATTTTGATGATGATGTCAACATAATAACATATCAAAATATTTATGATACAATATATTTTATTTCATCATGTTGGAATAATTTTTAAAGGAATTGGAAGGATAAAAAATAGTTACATTTAATTAAAAATGATACCCCTTCTTTGGATAATCTCCTTTGATTAACACCTTAACACCTATAAAGTGGGTTTTATGAAAAATCAGAGGCCTATAAAATGTGATTAGGGATTTTATTCATTTTTTTGAGAATATATTGGAGAATACAAATTGGATTTAATGTGAAAATAATAGATAATAATGTTGGCCATTTTTTGGGGGGAAAGGGGTACTCTTGTAATTCTTCATAGTATGAATCTACAATAAGAATATTCTTGATGAATTTTTTTGAAAACATCCCGTAAATAAAATATATAAGATATTTTCCACCATATCATATACCTTTCTTATTATTAAACATTTTTTTATTTTTAAGTGATTTAATAATAAATTAACACAATATGATATATTTATGGTAAAATTTAATATGATTCATTTTATTTGACATATAATACATCATGAGCAAGTGATAATTATAATATAATGATATAAAAAATCTATAATATATCTTATAGATATAGTAAACTCTTAATAATTGTTAACAGAACAAAAATATATTAAAATATATATTTTAATATAAATTTTTTTAGTTATTTAAATTAATACATGTTCCGCATCGATGAAGCATTCATGTTATTTATATGATTTGTAGAAATTAAAATATATTCCTGTAATGAATCTAATTATATATATATATATATACATTTATACATTTAGGATCATTCATATCTTTATTTTATAACAATGTGAACACGTAAAATATATTAAATACTAGAGAGTGATGTTTTATACCTATCGTGGACATTTAATTATATATAATATATTTTCATTGTAAATTGTAAACTAGAAAACATAAAAAAATATAAAAATATGATAATGTTATAATATTCTTTATCCAATAATTTTTTTGACTTGTTTTTTTTTAAATTTTTAATCATTATATTTTACACGTAACCCTTATTTAACCCCTTTATCTATTACCATGACATCATTTAATTTATATATTGCGTTTTAAGATAATTACTATAAAATTACACATGACCACTTAATGAGTCTGATGAAGTTTTTTGAAATTTCCCAAAATGATGGCCAAAATAGGGTTTTTAATATAATTTGAATAATATAACAATATAATTTTTTTTAAATTACCTAAAAGTAAATTTTGACACAATTAAATATTTAACTTTTTTAAAATATCATAAAAATGATTCCACCAAAAAAATATTAAAAAATTTATAAAATTTCAAATTCAACTAAATGGTTTGTAGATGAAATTAAATATTTTAAATTTTATTTATTTTCATTATTTTTGTATCATTTATTTGATTATTCCTTTAATAAGTATATTATGTCATTATCATTATGTCACCATTTAGAAAAACATTTTATTCTATAAAAAAGTAAAAATAAATTACTGTGATGATTCTAAAAATTTTATATTTAAATTTTTTTTAATGTTATAGAGATACCCATTATAATACCCTAGTAAAAATACAATATTTGAAAAAAACAATGATGTGAATTTTTTCCCTTTTTACATAATCTAATAAATGCATTAAGGTGATACAAATGGCTCCATATGGTAAAAAAATATACCAAATGATTATCTTTGTTGGAAAAACACAATACTATTAAATCTGGAATACATTTAAGACAATTTTATAATATTTATAATATATTCTTTACCTTTAATTTCCTATTTTACCCTCAATTGTGATATTTTTTTACTATAGTTTGTATTTATATGGGAAGAAACTAAAAGGGGCCTATGTACATAATTTGAGCCTTTTGAATACAATTCTGGAATACAATTTTTCCAAAATTAAAACACAAACTTCATGAAATTAATTGAAATTAATCCCTTTGACCGAATGAGAAAATATAATTTTAATGTAAAATGTTCAAAAGTTCATATTATTTTAATGTCCAGTTTCAATATTAAATTGATTCAAATTAAATGAATTGAATTAAATAATAAAAACATAATCTAATTATACATTAAAAAAATTAAAAGGATAATCATTATATAAAAAAAAAATTAGGCGAAAAATTATTTTTGAATTAAAATGCAGTATTTTTCCCTATACATGAAATATAAAATGTATTAGAAAAATAACAAAATTCCTCCTATGTAAATTTTGATACTCCTATATCAAATAAGAAGGTCATTTTGAAAATACGATCCTGTAAAATTTTCAAAAACTATATTTCAAATGGGTTCTCTATCAAAAGGCGATAAAAATGTATTTTTAGGAAAATACACCTTTTATCTGTAATATTGAATTTATTCTTATATTATGCCTCGAAAACATATTATATGAATTTAAAACACTATGTTGGTTTTTTGTTTCATTAATATAATAAAAAAGCGCAATTTTTTTATTTATATGTTTAAAAAATACTTGTTTAAATTTAAATAGTTTTTTTTTCAAAAACACATCCTTAATATTATGTTGGTTTTTATTTCAGTTTTTTACCTAATTTTGGAGCCAAATAATCATTATATAAAAATGAGTGAACCATATTTTCATTATTTATTAAATAATATAACCCATATATATTATATTATCTAGAATATCTTGGTAACATTTTAACAATAATAATATTTTAGTTATTCGCCTAAACTCAAGAAACACTATGTTTTATTGCATACTTGTTACTCTACATCGTGCTCACATGAATAAATGAATATAATTATTTTATTGATTCCATTTTAACATGAAAATTCGTAAGGTGGTAATGAATATTATTGACTAAATTATAAAAATTGGGTTTACAAAGTTCTATATAACAATTCCTCTGTTTCTAAATAAATTTTAAATGGAATGAAAATCCAATTGAATATAAAAGATGTGTTTCTATGAAAAACTATCAAAATCTAATTGGATTATATTAATTAAATATATATATATATTCTTCAATATAATTGTTAAAATTCATCATTTGTGTTTAGTAAACATGATATAAGATGAAAATAAATTTTTGGGATAAAAGAGGTATTTTTCTAAATTGGCATATTTTTCGCCTTTTGATCGAGGAACCTATTTTAAATATTTTTTTTAAAAAAAGTTTACATACAATTAGAAAAAACTATTATCTTATTTGTATGCATGACATCAAAATTTACGTTGGTTATTTTTTTGTTGTTGTTTCTAATAAATTTTATATTTTATTGAATAGTGAAATATTGCATTTTATATCAAAATTTCCTCTCCATCTCATTCATTTATATAATTATATAATCATCTCAATTTATTTAAATTTATAATTATATTAATTATTTATTATAAAATCAAATTTTGGTCATTGAAATCAATTTTAAATTAAATTTAGATAAAAAACTATTTGATCTCTTGAACATTTATCATCGAAAACCCATTTTTTCATTTGAATAACAGTATTAATTTTCTATTAATTTCATCCAATTTTGTGTTTTTGATTTAGAAAAATGGAATTAATAATTTGAATCATAAGGTAAAAATTATTTAAATTGGCCCCTTTTATATTAAGTCATTATAAAAAGTATCATTTGTAAAAAATATATAACCCTGGTAAAACGTAAAATGAGTAACTAAAGGTTAATATCATATTATATATTTTATAAAATTAACCTATAAATTATCTAAATTTAATTTTTCTAGTTTTTTATGATAGATATAATCCAGGAGCCTATTTTTGTGCTTCTTGGAGGCACTTAAATTACTTTAATGTATTTATAATATTATATTCAGAGAGATAATAAATTCTATCACATACATGTTTTTATCAAGTAACATATTTTTTATATGAGGATTTATAAAAGATATATTTGACTATAAATATTATTCCGAAATATAGAATTATTACTATCATCGTGGTAATGTATTTTTAATTTTTAGGTAATAAAAAAATTCAATTCCTACACAATGATGATGAAATAATTGTTTAATTAATGAAAATATTAAATGAATGATATTAAAATTATTAAAATTAATATAAATTGAAATATTTTATTCCATTAAAAAATTTGAGGTTGACATTCACAAGTTATATCGGTACTAAATGGGTTGGTTTGAATTTATCTTGGTGTTATGATAGTTATAAAATGCCATGTAATGAATTGTGTCAAAATTATCATTATTGATATTTTAAAGTAAATATTTTCTTAAATGATATAACAATAACAATTTTGACCCCCTTATTAGGTTAAAATAAAAAATTTCATTAATTATTAATTAATTGGTATTTTATAATTTTATAGAAATTATATTTACCATCATTGAGTAAATTTCATGATATCAGAGTTATAATTAAAATTGTTAAATAATGGTTAAATAAACAAGATAAGGATTAACAAATAATTTAAACTTGTATAATTTTTATTTTATGCCTATATATAGACCTATAATAATATTATATTATAAATAAATTATTTGGGGACCATGTTTGTAAGATTATTATTTAATATTAATTTAATACTTTGAATACTTCTATGAGTTCCCCTCTATTTTCCTGTAAAAAGTCTCTCATTTGTCTCATTTAAATACATTTCAGGAACAATTTACTCCATCCAATATGTATTTAAATCAATTCCTATAATCCCTACACTCATTATAGAGGCCATATGTTTCGCAGAAAACTCACATTACTGGTGTTAAGGTGTTAATCAATAGAGGTCATCAAAAGCAGTGGTATCATTTTTAATATAGTGTTTCTATATTATTTCTTCGTCCACTTCCTTAAAATCTTCGTAATAAATTATTAAATAAAAAAATATCCTATATATATGGATATGTTATTTTGATAATATAATCACCAAAATCCATGTCCAAATTCATTAAATATGAAATGAATTACTCTATAGTTTTTACGACGAACTGCCACCTCACCAACCAAAATAATTCATTCTCCATCATCATATTTCAAGGCAATATATATTGATGAAATTAATTTTTATATATTATATTAATAAAATAATTGTCATTATCAAATAAATAACACCAATTATATTCTTACATTTCCATGTGCATAAAAATGATACTATTATTCGTGCATATGAATAAACAATCTCCTCCATTGTGCGATGCAATTATTTTTATTCACTACATCGCATAGATGATATATGAAAGTATATTTAAAATATTAATATTATATTAATGATATTATATTCGTTATTTAAAGATAAAATAATGATAACATTATTTTTATAAATGATCAAAGAAAAATTTAAATGTTATACATGCGTATGTACAACCTATCGCCTCCATTATTGTAATGTTTTTCATTTTTAATAACCATAAATAAACTATTTATTTTATAGTAAAATTGATGTAAAATTTTGATTATAATGTGATTAATATAATTCTATATATGATTGAATTATCACCACTTAACTATTGGAATCATACCAAGTCCATTTCTAACTCAAGTACCAGATATCGTTAAAACATCTAACATGAACTAAAATAAATAAGTAAATATTATAATATTGATATAGGTGATAAGAAAAAGAATAATAAATAGTAAAAAGGTTATCCAGAAATTAAACTATTTTACAATTTTTATTATTCAATAATATATATAATTTATTTGACCTATCAGACATTGGGTTTGGGATGTTTATTTAAAACCATCTTTTAATGTTCATTTTTCATCTCTTTTTATAAAATAAAAAAGGAATGATTTTTAACTAATATAGCATGGGTGGTTTCTCCCACATTCATAATGATTAATTACATTAATATTTTAATTATAATTTTTTATTTTTCTATATTTAGAAAATTATATCATTCTTATGTGTGTGACTTCTATATATTAAAATGTAATTTTTACAATAAAATGGTATTTCAACATCAGAAGTGTTTTGATCATGTGTTTACATGCATTTTCTTTAATTTTATACATGATCTGTTCCTTTGACATTTTTCATTGTGGTTTTTTCCTAATATATCTTCTGATATGATGGGTTGACCTCCATTATTTTTCATGATATGTCTAGTTGAGCCCATTTAGCTCAACATATAACAGTTGAGCCCCATTATTAATCTCTAATGCATTAATTAATTTGGATATGTAATTAGACCATATGGGTTTCCCATTTATAAGATTTAATGTAAGGGTGCTTTGGTTAAGATATACCAAGACACTTGAATGATTTTTCAATGCATTATAATGAGTTCTTAAGAAAAGTGTTTTTTATGGTTTTCATGTTTTCACTAGACTAATGATCTATTTCTTTACATATCTTAAAGATATACTTTCTGATAATCCCCATTTTCAAATTTTTATTAAAATGGTGTTATGTAGTATTATTTCATATTTGAGATCATGGACTATTTTGATGTTATATCAGCATAAGAAATAAAGTTTTATTATAAATATTTATGTTTTATGAAAAAAATGATACTATGTAAAAGTGCTGACATTGTATATTATTGACTGGTTATGTATGATTTATGGCCAAATTATATCAAAAAATAAAAAGAAAAGATACTTGAATTTTAATTCTAATTAAAAAGTAAAATAAAAAATTATGATTAAGGCTAGACCTCCCATGTTTTTTAAAGAAAACATGATTTTCAATAGAGTACATAATACACCATGTCAAGATAAAATGAAAAATTAAATATTATTATTAAAGATACCGTTTAATCCTAGTTTTTAGAGTAATGGGAAACAACAATATGAACATAATTATGAAAATATGGTTTATAAATATATATATATATATATATATAATCATTATATGACCAATTAATTATAAATGAATGTAAAAGCCTTTTCAAAATGAAATAATTTTTCCCTAAAAAACCATATAAATATGCACAAGTTTGTTTTATACTAATAATTATATAAATCAAAATTTTGGTTTATATTAATCAAATATATATGAAATGTATTTAATTTAATAGTTTACCCTCATTTTATGTATTATCTATACATGATATTTGTGGAACCCATGGTTTGAGGTATGTGGCCTTTGATTATGCATTTTTATGTGTTTAAAATGCACGGGATGAGTTGGGAAGAAGTTAGTAGAGTTTGGAATGGTCTTGGATGAGTTTGGAGTCTTCTCTATGGGTGCACAGTTTGAGCACGGTTAGTGGAAACCATGCTGATTCTCTAGGAAACTGTGCAGGGGGAGACATTAGGCTTTACACGGCCTGCACATGGTTTTCCAAACCGTGGGGACTAACCAAGAGACCACATAGAAATAGGGTTATATGTTCTGGGCAGCCTCGGGTATAACATATTTCACACCAAACTTCCTCCAACTCATGGCTCACTCGGTTTCTTCGGTTCTCAGGGGGTGGAGGAGCTATCTCAGTCATTTCAGAAGTATTTTGAAGAAGTTTATTGGTGTATTGAAGGTGGTTTTTCCTGGGAAAGTCTCTCCTCTTGGTTTCTTTGTGTTTACCTCTAGATCTACTCTTCCCTCTTTCTTGGTTTTCTAGATCTACACATTTTGTGTGTAGATCTAGGGTAGTGGTTGCCTCGGATGATGCTTTTATGTCACTTGAATTCTAGATAATGGGATCTAGAGAGGTTTCGGTGGTGCGTTCGCTGGATTTGAGGTGCGGTTGTTTGTGGGTTGATTTCTCGGGAACCCTAAAGGTAGGTGGCTTCACTCTCGACTCCAATTGGTTATAGCTAATGGTTTCGGTTATAATTAATTTTTTGTGCATGAAATTAATTGTGTTTTTATGTGCTAAGTTGGTTTGAAATCCCTTGGGTGATGTTTTGGGGGATTTTTGGGGAAAACGGGGTTTTATGGTAAAATGTTATTCTTTTTTATTTTAAAATAGAGATTTTAAAATGGGATGCTATGGTTGATAAGTGAAAATGATTTATGTAAATGGTTTTCAATAAAAGGGTTATTTTATTGATATGTTGTTTGTCCTAGAAATGGTTTTCAAAAAATGGGTGATTTATTGAAGTGGATTGATATGCAATGGAATTGGTTGATTGCAAGTGGTTGTGACCTTGGTGGGTTATATTCTTGGCATTGGCTTGTTTTGAATGTTGTGTGGATGTGGTGAGAAGTACCACTATAAAAATGGGATGGATAGTGGACAGAAGGGACACCATCAAATGATAAGTGGACAGTAAGAGCCACTAGTTTTGAATGGGTGAACGGGTTGGGAGGAAGTCCCACCATTTGGTTGTTTTTGTGTGAAAGGGAGAACGTGTTGGGTGGAAGTCCCACCATTTGGTTGTTTGTTATCCATTTCTTTGCAAGTTGGAAATTTTTGTGCTAGTATATAAATGATGAAATGGATTGTGGCTTGTTTGTTTGGTTTTCCCTTGGTGGTTTGGTTTGGGTGAAATGGCTTGGTTAGAGTGTGGTTGGCTTATGGTAATGGTAGCACTTGAGATTATTTTATATAAACTATTTTATATAAAGGTGCTAACAGTTTTATCCTAGTGGCATGTGTAGGTAAGTCATTTGGGGAAAACCTACTGTGTTTTAGTACACACCCCCTACTTTGGCACGTCAGTGTCTTTACTGATGTTGTGTATCATGACGTGGGTAAGGGTAAGGCATCACCCTCCTTTAGTAGAGCATTGTGATCCCTTAGTGGAGCTTGGAGATTGGAGCATGGTGTGAAGTTGTGGTGTTGTCATTTCTTGTGGTGTTTGGTTGTTTAGTTTCCGAAATGTACTCTAATGTTGTGTTGGCATGTCTGATTGTATTGGTTTTGAGTTGTGTCATGGAACAACTTGGTTGTCCTTTGGGATTACATGCTTGAATGTTTTCGTTAACATGCATCATATAGTGATTAGTAGTGGATGGTTTGTTTGGTTTGGTCTTAAGGGAAAATTAATTCCCAACTTTTTTTTGAAGCCCTTGACATTTATTGCCAGCTTTTGGTGTCTTGGGAACATCGCTTTAGGCCAAGTATCCCTCACTTCCTCCTCAAGACAATGAGGTAAGGTTAGGGTGTTACAAGTAGTATCAGTTTGTTCGGTCCTTTGGAGTTTATTATCAGATTTTGTGTTGATATTCATTTTGGTGCATTCCTTGAGTCGGGAAGGTATTAAGGCGTAGGCTTGTCGGAACATGGAATGTATGGTATAAAAGGACATATATAGAAATTTATTGTTGAACATCAAGATACAAGGTAGTTGGGTACATAAGTGTTTTGGAGACACATATAGGCATTGGATATCTCATTGTCGTGGGTGTAGCCAATGAGATTAGCATGACATGCATGGTAGAAATGACTTTCCACTAGGATTCATATTTCATTGAGGTATAATGATTTATGATTTTATATGAATGTGTGAAATTGTAATGTGAATAAATTGGTATTTTGATAATGGTTTGGTTTTTAAAATGGTGAAACATGGCACACATGGAAAAGGTGGAGAGCCTTGTTGTAATAGTGTTGTGAAATGTGATTTGAAATGGGATTTTGTGATGTCTACAGAAGTGAGACTCATGGGTGTTTGTTTTCTATTTATATAAATGGCACAGGGAAGGCATCGTAGAGACCAACTGGAGGAGGCTGTTGAGAAAGTGGTAGCACCTGAGCCTTTGGTGAACCACCATTTAATTCCGAGCATAGTGCAATCTATTCAAGCTGTGGAAAGTGGAAATAAAATGGATGAACCAAGGCATGAGGATCATGTGGTTTAGTTTCAAAAGTAGAACCCACCCATATTTAAGGGTGATTCAGAGCCAAAGAGGGCAGAAGCATGGTTAAATAGAATGAACAAGATCTTCGAGTTCTTGGGAACACCACTAGAGTTGAAAGTGAAGTTGGCCACTTATATGTTGGAAGTTCTTTCCCTTTAGTGGTGGGAGTTGATAGTCCATGCAGGGACGGATTAGGGAATGACGTGGGAAGGATTTGAGTAATTTTTTAAAAAATAATTCTACACACATACGTTTACAGTTCAGCGTACGACTGATTTCATCAGTTTGAAGCAAGAGATTATGTCTATGACGGAGTATGCAGCTATGTTTATGAACTTATGGCGGTTTTCACCTCAGGTGGTGGGTAGCACTTCGTTGAAGGAATGGATCCTGAAAGTGGGATTAAGTCAAGAAATGCATTCAAATATAGCGGTTCTGTGTATAGATGATTACACAGATATGATGAATAGAGCCTTAGTGGCTGAGAGGGATTTTTTGGGCGCTCCAGGTGGAGGAAGCATTGTGGTACCCATGGGGAATAGTGGGAACTCTAATTCTAGGTTCAACCAAAGGATGGAAACTTATTCCCAGGGTGGGAATATGGAATATAATCTAATGGTAAGATCAGTAAATCTTTCTCTGAAGCCCTAGTCGAAGCCGCGGTGTTTTTAGTGTGGTTCTACGAGCCACATCAAGCGAGATTGTACAACACAACCTCGAGCATGTCATAATTGCAAGCATATGGGGCATCTGCAGTGTTATTGTCAGAATTATTCGAGGTAGGGTGCGTGTGATACTCCTCAGGGATCGAAGAGTTCATATGCTTTAATGGGATGGGGACAACAGCACACCCCTCTTCAGATGAGTAAAGTGGGTCATAGTGATTCTTAGAATACCACGACGCCTTAGCAAAGTAATAATGAGCAGAGTGTTGCAACAAAGGCATAGTTTGGAACTGAGCAGGTTATGGTGGATGATAGGTTGGTACCATCCATGGTGTGAGGTACTATTATTTTAAATTATACCTTGATTCATGGGTTGTTTGATACGGGTTCTTCACAATCTTTTATTGTTGCATGTGTGGTTGATTTTATATGTTTAAGGGTAGAAATGATGCCCTCTATTTTAAAAAGTAAAACTCTTATAGGTTGAAGTGAGTATCAAGCCTTCTTGTGTAGAGCATGTTGTATTGTTGTGGGCGAGGTTGAGATTACCTGAAGTTTCTCAGTTCTTGAGACGGATTGGAATGATGTAATCCTGAGAATGGATTGGCTGGTGGATTTTAAGGCCCACATAGACTACAATATAAGGAAAGTGGCTTTTATGACACATGATGGCATTAAACACCTCTTTAGAGGAGATAAGCATGAAAGGAAGGGTGCAACAGGTTTGTTGGAACCAGTAGTGGGCACATTATCGCATCAGTTGGTGGTGTTGTCATTGGCATCGGTAGACGGTGTTGAGCAGAGTGTTCTTCCAGCAGTGGTGGATCATTTCATGGATGTTTTCTTGAATAATTCTCTAGGTCACCTCTCGTAAGAGAAGTGGAGTTTACGATTGATCTTCTTCCGTGGACCAGTCCTATCTCACTTATGTCTTACTGGATAGAACCATCTGAATTGCATGAACTGAAAGTCTAGTTGGAAGTGTTAGAAAACAAAGGGTTCATCCATCCTAGCACGTCCCCATGGGCAGCGCCGTTGTTTTTTTGGAAAAAGGCATATGGAACTTTGAGGCTATTTGTTGATTATCGTAGACTTATCCAAGTTATGATAAAGAATAGATATCCACCTCCATGAATTGATGATTTGTTCGACCAGTTTAGGGGAGCCTAGTAGTTCTCCGAGATCGTCTTGAGGTAGGGATATCATCAATTGCGGGTGAGGAAGGACGATATTCCTTAAACAGATTTTAGAATTAGATATGCCTATTATGAATATGTGTTTATGCCCTTTGGTCAAACGAATGTGCCAGCAGTGTTCATGGAATTGATGAATCGGGTATTTCAGAGATATCTTGATTTATTTGTAGACGATATTCTGGTGTATTCAAATACAAGGGTGGAGCATGAGAAGCACTTGGCGATAGTGTTGGGGATCTTGAGGGATTAGTGGTTGTATGCCAAATTGTCGAAGTGTGACTTTTGGATAGAGGAAGTTTATTTTCATGTCCATGTGATTTATGAAAAAGGTGTTTCAGTGGATCCTGAAAATATAGAGGTTGTTATCTCATGGAAACCTCCAATGAATGTGTTTGATATACGGAGTTTTCATGGTCTAGCTGGGTATTATTGTTATTTTGTTTGTTATTTTTCACATTTGGATTTACTGATGATAGCTTTGAAAATAAAGAATGTTCCATTACAATGGAATGAACAGTGTCAGTAGTGTTTCGAAAAGCTGAAGGGTTTCCATAAATTAGCACCAATCATTGTTTTTCCATAACCAGGAAACGGGTATGTGGTGTATTGTGATGCATCAAGATTAGAATTGGGGTGAATTCTCATGCATGGGAATCATGTGGTTGTGTATGGCTCACTATAGTTGAGGATACATTATAAGAACAACCCAACTCCTGATTTGGAGTAGGCAGCAGTGGTCCGTGCTTTGAAATTATGGTGTCATTATCACTTCAGTGAGAAGTTAACAGTATATACAGATCATAAGATCTGGAAACACATTTTCTCACAAAGGTATTTGAACATTCGGAAAATGATATGAATGGAATATCTACATATGTTTGATTTTCACTTGATGTACACACCAGGTAAGGGAAATTCAGTGGCGGATACATTAAGTAAGAAATCATATGATCAACTGGTAAAACAGGCATTGGACCAGTGGTAGTTGATGTCAATTTTAGTTGATATGTGATCGGAATATGAGGACTAGGGTGATAGAGATGTCATCTTTCTAGTTTTGTTTATTACTGACTTGGTTGTCCTGGTTAGAGAGGAACATATATATGATTCTGAGTTTTTGACCATGGGTTCGAGACTCAATGGTGGGAATACCATTGAGGGTTGGGAACTGAATGGATATTCAGTTCTGTGTTTTCAGAATCAGATAGTTGTATAAGTTTCTTTTCATGAAGATATTCTCAGGACGTATCATCATTCCAGGTGGGTTGTTCATCCGGGAATTCAGAAAATCTATAAAGCGTTGAAAGTGCAGTTCTGGAGGGTGGCATGAAAAGAACAGTGGATGACTTTGTTTCGAGATGTTTGACTTGTCAGCATGTCAATGCAGAGCATCAGAGGCCATCCAGAATGTTGCAGTCTTTACCAATCCTTATTTGGAAGTGGGAGAAATAGCGATATATTTTTTTAGAGGTCTCCCAAGAATGGTAAAAAATCATGATTACATTTGGGTGATAGTGGATCGACTAAGGATCTTGGCCCATTTCCTCCCGATTCATGAAACTCATACGATGGAGGATCTGTCCAATATCTATATCTGGGTGGTGGTAAAGATGCATGTTGTTCTAGTTTTGATTGTATCCGATAGATATTTGAGATTTACATATCGTTTTTGGAAATCCTTACAGCAAGCCCTTGGGACAAAATTGACAATGACCACGGTGTATCACACTCTGATGAATGGTCAATCCAAGAATATGATAAAAACAATTGAGGATATGTTGCAGGCTTGAATTATTTATTTTGGTGGCTTGAGGTAAGAGCACTTGTCATTGGTTGAGTTATCGTACAACAACAGTTATCAGGCTTCCATACAGATGGCTTAGTTTGAAGCATTGTATGGGTGGCCATGTCATTCTTCAATATGTTGGGTGGAAACAAGTGAGTCCTCGATGGTCGGACATGGCCTTGTCCAAGAGACTACAGAGAAGATCAAGTTGATCATGAAGAGCATAGAGACGGCTCAGATTCATCATAAATTATATGCAGATCATCGTCGACGGCAGTTGTCATTCGAGGTGAGTGATCATGTTTTCTAGAGGATCTCTCCTAGGTTGGGACATCGTCAGTTTGGGAAGCAGGGAAAGTCATCTATGAGGTATATTGGGCCTTTTAAGATTATTGAGCATATTGGTGAGGTGGCTTATCATTTTTATTTTCCGCCTAGGTTCAGTGTAGTGCACAATGTGTTTCATGTTTTGTAGTTGAAAAAGTATCAGCCGGATCGTGACCATGTGATTCGTTGGGATCATGTGGAGCTAGAACCAGATGTTTGATTGGTGCACGTGCCAATGTGGGTTTTGGATAGGCAAGAGAAAGTATTGCGTGGTAAAATAATCAGTTTAGTTTGTGTTTTGAGGAAACATGGACTTATTCAAGAGGATACTTGGGAGCAAGAGAAAGAGATGGTTGAGTAGTGGCCCAATCTCTTTCGGCAAAGGGTGGGTTCACTACATTCTGGGGACGGAAAGTCCAATGGTTGGGAGAATGTATCACCCCCAATTTGAGGTGTGTGGACTTTTTTATGCATTTTTATGTGTTTAATGTGCATGTGATGAGTTGGGAAGAGGTTGAGAGAGATTGGAATGGTTTTCGATGAGTTTGGAGGCTTTTCTATGGGTACATGGTTTGAGCACGGTTAGTGGAAACCGTGCGCATTCTCTAGGAAACCGTGTAGGGTGAGACAGTAGGCTTCGCACGGCCTACGCAGAGTTTTCCAAACCATGCGAGGAAACTGTGGGGCCCCTTGCTCTTGAGGTAGTAGCATGCGCACGGTTAGCACACATTTTTCCAAACCGTGCGGTCTAACCGTTCGACCACTTAAAAATAGGGTTATAAGATTCTAGCTCCCTCGGGCTTTACCTATTTCACTCTAAACATCCTCTCACTCACGGTTCACTTAGGTTATTCAGTTCCCAGGGGGTGGAGGTTTTTTTCCACTCATTTTTGAATCATTTCGAAGAGTGTTCTTCGTGTACTGAAGGTGCTTTCTCCCGGGTAAGTATATCCTCTTGGTATCTTTGTGTTTACCTCTAGATATGATCTTCCCTCTTTCCGGGTTTTCAATATCTAAACTATTTTGTGTAGATATAGGGTTTTGGTTGACTTGGATGATGTTTTTAAGGCTCTTGAATTCCAGGGAAAGGGATCTAGAGAGGTTTTAGTTGTGTGTTCTCTGGATTTGAGGCACATTTGTTCGTGGGTTGATTTCTCGGGAACCCTGAATGTAGGTGGCTTCTCTCTCGAATCCACTTTGTTAGAGCTAATGGTTTAGGTTAAAATTAATTTTTTGTTCTTGAAATTAATTGTGTTTCGATGTTCTAAATTAGTTACAAATCCTTGGGTGATGTTTTGGGCTATTTTTGGAAAAAATAGTCTTTTTGGTGTATTGTTATTCTTGAGGATTTTAAAATGGACATTTTAAAATGGGATGCTATGTTTGATCTATGAAAATTATTGATGGAAATGGTTTTTAATAAAAGGGTTGTTTTATTGAAATGATGTTTGGCATGGAAAATGGTTTTCAATAAATGGGATATTTATTGATGTGGTTTTATATGCAATTGAATTGGTTGATTGCATGAGGTTGTGACCTTGGTGGGTTAAATGCTGGGCATTGGCTTATTTTGAATGTTGTGTAGAAGTGGTGATAAGTACCCCTATAAAAAGGGGATGGATAGTGGACGTAAGGGCCACCATCAATAGATAAGTGGATGGGAAGAGCCACTAGTTGTGAATGGGTGAACGGGGTGGGCAGAAGTCCCACCATTTGGTTGTTTTTGTGTGAAAGGATAAACTTGTTGGGTGGAAGTCCCACCATTTGGTTGTTTGTTATGAATTTATTTTCAAGTTGGAAATGTTTGTGCTAGTATGTAAAAGATGAAATGGCTTGTGGCTTGTTTGTTTAGATTTCCCTTGGTGGTTTGGTTTGGGTGAAATGGCTTAGACAGGGTGTGGTTGGCTTATGGTAATGGTATCACTTGTGATTATTTTATATAAACTGCTTTATATAATTGTGCTAATGGTTTTATCCTTGTGGCGTGTGTAGGGATGTAATTTGTGGAAATCCTACTATGTTTTAGTACTCACCCCCTGGTTTTCCACGTTGGTGTCTTTGCAGATGTTGTGTATCGTGACGTGGGCAAGGGTAAGGCATCACCCTCCTTTAGTGGAGCATTGTGATCCCATGGTGGAGCTTGGAGCTTGAAGCTTGGTGTGGAGTTGTTGTGGTGTCATGGATTATGGTGTTTGGTTGTTTAGTTTATGCAGTGTACTCTGATGTTGTTTGGACTTGTCTGATTGTATTGGTTTTGATTTGTGTTGTGGAACAACTTGGTTGTCCTTTGGGAATACTTGCTTGAATGTTTTGGTTAGCATGCATCATATAGTGATTGGTACTGGAAGGTATGGTTGGTTTTTTCTTAAGGGAAAATCGTTCCCCAACATGTTTTTGAATCCCTCATCATTTATTGCCAGCCATTGGCATCTTGGGAATGTCGCCTTAGGCCAAGTATCCCTCACCACCTCATCAAGCCAATGAGGTGGGGGGTGTTACAATATTAGAACAAATATGATATTACGAATAAACGACTTATATTTTAAAAAAGTATGTTTACCACCTTTTGAAAAGATCCCATTTTAAATATAATTTATGAAAATATTTAAAGTTATATTTGATAAATTAAACATCTTATCTAAAATTAGAGTTTCAAAATTTATATTGGATACATTTTTGGTATTTTTATGATATGATTCATTTATAAATGAATCATGAAAAATTATACTTTTAAATTGAAAAAAACATTTCATTAATTTTATTAATAGTGTAAAATTATAATTTTTTATGTTATTTTATATAACTAGTTTTATTTTTTATCTTCTAATCCACTTTTTGATATTGGAATAAATGTCACATTGAGATTTAATAGAAAAACTATGTGAATTTGTGAGTGTTGTTACTTTAAAACATCGTTTTCCCATTATGTTTAGAGGATTAACCTTCAATTATCTTCCAAAAATATATAGTTTTAAATTTTTACAAATGATTCGTATTTCAAATATAAATTTACAAATTATTTAAATATGTTAAATTTATTGGACAATAAAAATTGTATGTTTAGAAACTATTTTTATTAACATAGTTATGAAAAAATCTAGAAATTAATGGCAAAAATTATACAATAAAGATTATAAAATTTGAATTACACGTGTCGTAATTTAATTGGATAATATTTTCACAAAAAAGAACATCCTTTGGTCAATTTTAGGATCACTTGGAGCAATTTTGATTACAATAATGATTATAAAATATTATATTCAAAAAGAAGACAAATTTTAGCACACCCTTGTTTTTTACAAGTACTGTATTTTTTATATAGATTTATACAAGGGGTATCTTTGAATATAAATATTATTTCGAAATATGAAATTATTATCTAAAAAATTATAATTTATTTATAATTTTTAGGAAATAAAAAGATAAATTAACTAGTTTCACAATGATGATGCTGTGATAGCCTCATTAATAAAAGAATAAAATAAATGATAATAAATATATTTAAATAAATATAATTTCATATAATAAATGTAATACATGATCTTTTTGGATTAATTGTACATGTTATAGGTATATTAAAGGTGATAGTTTTAATTAAACATACTATTATGATAATTTTAAAATGTCATGTAATGAATACAGTCAAAATTGACATTATTGATATTTTAATGTCAATAATATTTTATTTAATGATATAAAATTTATAAAAATAAATAATTACACAAAATTTATTGGATTATTTCTTAACATGTCATTAATGATACATTTATTGGAATTTTTTATTTTACAGTAAATATATTAACCTTCAAAGAGTAAATTAATGGATATCACGATAAGAATTAAAAAGGTTAAATAACACTTTATACACAAAGAGAATGATTAAAAAAAAATAAATACTAGTATACTATTAATTGAATCAATTTGGTGAGACACAGAAAAACCATATCTTCTAAGTAAATCATTTTGGGATAATTTTGAAAATAAAATTAACCTATATCACTTTAATACTTTGAAAATTTTCATGAGTGCCCCTCCCCTCTCTTATGAGATGGAAATAATTCTCCTCATTTATATACACTTAAAAACCGATTTTGATAGGAATATAACTACCTAAATACCTTCCTAGAATACCTCCCTAAATTTTAGAGACCTTATTTGAGGCAGAACACTCTTCTTAGTGATGATATTTGGTTATTCAAAGGAGTACTTCAAAAAGAGAGGTATCGTTTTTTATTAACTTCTTCTATATTTGTTCATAATCATACATGAAATATTAATTATCTATGATGAAATAATAACTATAGTATCCACAATATACATATATTTTATTATGTTAATATCATAACCTAAATTTGTCACCAATTTCATCAAATGGTAAATGAATTATTTGTATATGTTCACAACAGACTACCACGCCGCGATCCAAAATAATTCAATAACCATAACCCTCTTTCAAGTACGGTTATAAAGATGAAATTAATGTTCATATATGATAGTCATGAAATATTTATCAATATGAGATAATACTATATCAAGTATGATATTTCTATTCTATATACATAAAAATGATAATGTCATCCGTGTGTAGTGTGAATTATCACCTCCACGAAGAGATATGATTATTCTCCCTTCACCGCATCACATTGATGATATATATAAGTATATTTTAATTATTAATATGATATTAATGATATTATGATCATAATTAATGATGAGATAATAATTAACTTCCTTCTATAAATGATAATTGAAAAATGGAAATGTTACTCACGCGTATGTACTACCTACCTTCTCTATGATTAAAAAATTGTTAATTTTTCAAAACCATAAAAAAATAGTTAGAGATAAATTAATAATTAATTAATAAATGTGATTACTTTTATGAATATTATTCTAAGTATTTTGGAATTTTTTCATTTTTACTATTAGAATCATACCAAATTTATTTTCAAATCATCTACTGAATACATAGAACAATTCTTACAAAAAAATTATATAATTTGGTAATTATAATAATAAGGAAATTATAGATATAAAAAAAGGAATAATAAACATAAAATGGTTCTCAATCATGTAAATAACTAATATATGTTTATTATTCGGGAATACAAATATTGGTAATAATGAGTCAGACTCAGGGTGAGGTACCATCATATTAAACCTTATTTTAAAGTTGATTTTTAATATATATTTATAAAAGACAAAATGATTTTTTAATTATATAGAATGATAGGGTTAAATAGATTTCAATATTTATTATTAATTTAAATTTTTCTCTATAATTTTAATTTATTTTTATGTTAATTTTATCATTATTATGTTCACAGTTTTTATATTTTTATTGAAATTTTTACCAGAAAAATGTTTATTGATATCTCGATGTGTTTTGATTATGTTTTTAAATGAGTTCTCAATGGTTTTATTCATCATATTATCCTTTGAAATTATATTTTTAGGGTTTATCTTATTATAATTCATGATATGATGGCGTTAACCTCGTTATATCTCATGATATTACTGGTTGATCCCATTATAGCTCAAGATATGACAGGTGAACCCCTTTATAGCTATCTAATGCATTACGTACACTAGGTATGGATGATGACCATTTGTTAATTATATTTTTGAGGTTAATTTATTGGTTTTATAGTAATTAGTTCCCACGGAACATGCATTATATTTCTATAAATGCTAATAATAATTTAAAAAAATAGGTTTTAATGACTTAAATGTTTTCACTAGACTAACAATTTTTTTATTTTATCCCTTAATGAGCATTTTATGAGCATCCCATGTTTCATAATGTTATACATATGGAATAAGAATGAGTGGGAAAAAGAATAAATTCAATTTTCATGTTATATATATCTATTATAAAAAAATAATCCATTTTTTATTTTAATATTTTTAATGTTTGAAAAATGTGGATACTATTTTAGTAGTATCCTCTTGTATGGTTATGAGATGTTTTGTATGAATTATGGCCTAATTATATAAAACTATAAAACTAAAAAAGATCTTCTGTTTAGAAAAAAAATAATTTATTGACTAAAAAAATTAGGTAATTATTATGTTCGGGTCCTTAAGATTTGTAAGGACGTAGTAGATTTCATAATGAATGAATTAAAGATGATTCTAAAAAAGAAGTCATGTTTATTTTAAATATTTTACTTTTTCTGGGAAAATGGGAACTATGTACAAGCTCCCATATTATATTAATGGTACATAATTTTAAGAGTTTATCCTAAATCTTTAGAACAAAAAACATAAAATATTCATGAATATGTATTCTAGTTAAAAAACACTAGAATAAGATATGTTTACGGTCGGGACCTTAAAAGGGGTTATCAAATGATGGTTGAGGAAACTTTGGATATTTTTATGTTTTCATAATGGTTTTTTATATTATTATGATATAATAAATTTTGGGTTTTTGATAAATATAATGTCTTAGAAACCCTTTTAAGGCTTTATGTTTTCAATTTTTTTGGTGAATATATGTTTTTTGGATATTTTTTGGACAAAATTATGGGTTTTTATATTTTCGAATGAAAAATGAAATGTATAAGATTACAATTAAGTTTAAAACATGTTATGGTTATTTTTTAGGAATTCATCATATTATGGGAATGTCATTTTAATTATATTGTTTTATAAAAATGAAAACTCACAGAATGGGTGACAAGCCATCTCGTCTGACAAGTTTGTATGTATCAAACCCATAATCAAAGGGAGACAAGGGTGTATTTCCTACAATATGTGATGTTCTGTTTAGTACTAATTTTCATTTTTAATCAAATGATATGATAGATTAAGAATAAGTTGATTTTGGGTATAAAATTCTTATAATATTGTGAAAATTATTTAATAATTATGTGAATAATGTTATTTTGGGAGATGTTAACCATTTTTTGAATCCTATATGAGCAAGTTAAATAAAATAAAATGGTATTTCATTTGAGGAATAAATTTTGAATTATATTTTTCATGAATCAATGGTTTCTTTATGGGCTAATGGTGATTTAGGATCTTTTTGACAATTTAGAGCATACGTAGAGATTATATTATTTCAGGAAATTAATTTTTTTCCTATGAAACTATAATGTCTTGAAAATTATATTTAGTTTTTTTAAATAATATAGAATTATTCTAAAACCACATGATTTGGTCTCACATGATTTTTATGCCCTTTGATCCTAGAAAAGAATTTTGATTTTTTTTAAGACCACTTTTGTAAATGTGGGAGAATGTTTTTTTTACGATTTAATCGGTGTTCAGATAAAAAATTTTAAGGGCACTATTGAATTTAGAATGTTAGGATTGACATTGAAAGGACTTAACTTTGGCTGCCAAGGACCGAATAAAAAAGTTAATTTCAAAAATTATTGAAAAAATTAAATATCACATATAAAGGTTATTTTATTTTATTTTCTCATATATTGAGAGGAAAACATCGACATTGTGAGTAACTGACGAGGAGCATTAATGGAGATCATTAATTGACTGTGAACTCGTAGTGTAACTATACTTTAATGACGTGTAACAATGAATTTTTTTCATAAACTAAATATCATAACGACGTGACATCATAACGTAACATAAATGCTTCGAAGTGTTTTCATTTTTGTTTAAGTTAATGGATTGGTGGAACGAGGAATAAAACTGATATAATTCTGTTAGGAAGCTATGATGAACTTCAGTTCCAACGAAGAACTAAAAATGTAGACAAGCGTCAAACATCTTCAATACTGCTTGAAGAACGAAGCCGGAAGCAATAAAAAATGATTGTGTCCTGATTCCTCGAGGATGAATCATTGCGACATTGAACATTCAATACGTATGGATTATTGGATTTTAATGTCCCTCCCTGTTTCTTTTTTTTTGAAAACTATGAACGTAAATCAAGCCAAAAATAGGTTGATACATGGATTATGCATTTATGCGTGAGGGTATCTTTATTTTTTTGAGATATTCATTATTTGGAATTGAAATTATCATTTTCTGATAGGCCTAAAACCCCCAAGACATTTAAATTCTTTATAACTATAAGGAAGAGTGTGTGGGCCGACATGAACATGGATCTACAACCTCTGTCGTGTGCGTTCTTTGTGGTCATACCCACAAGGTGGTGTCAAGGTGATTTCAGGACCATTGTGTTGAAGAGGATATTCCCTGGAGAGTGCAGAAATAGGTGGTCCGAAGAACAGAACACCGAAGTGCATCTGGTGTTCCACCAAACTATCTTCAATCTGCATTGGCTACGGTGGTGGCAGCGCAAGCGGTGGAAGCAACAACAGAAGCCGTTTTCAGCAGTTACAAGTGGTGGGGGCAGTGCGCTCGTTGGCATGCTGCGACAGTAGTGGGCCACGGCTGGCAGGCCGTCGCGGCAGTGGTGAGATGTGACACCCACTAGGTGCAACGTGAAGTTAAGACCCACATCCAAGCCTTCCGGGTCGATATCAAGTTGTAGTCCCTCGATCGCGGTAGGCGGGCCCCGAGTGTTCGTGGGGCAGCTAGGGCCTGTTGGGAAAAAATCCATCATGGTAACATTGCATCATTTTTGGGTTTGATTGTGTTTTTTGAAAAAGAAGGTTTCCAGGGAGAATTTTCGAGTTCACGAGATTTTTTTGACAATCCATGTTGACAAAGAACCATAATAAAGGCATGGAAGATAGGCCTCATGATTTTGATTTCGCGAAGGCCAGAAGAATGTTGATGGTGATGCTTCGCGATTATGTCAAGCATCTACAATGGTATTGTTGAAGGGATTTTTGGCGGTGAAGGGCATTGCGCGTGGAGCTTCGCAGTGTGCGAGTGGATCTTCACAGCGAAGGTACGAAGTAAATGATGGAACGATCCGAGATGATGACGAGCTCCGCGATCGGAAAACTTCTGAGGTGCTTCGCGATTTTGAGAGAATTTCAGAGCATCACGATGACTTCATGTGGATGGTTAGAGGGTATGTGGAATAGCATATAAATAGAACTCGACCCCTTTGATCTAAGTAGAGAGAGTTTTCAGATAAAATATTTTTCTCTCGGTTCGCGAAGGTGGTTCATGAAGGTTGTGACCTTCGTGAAAGAAGAGCTTTGCAGCAGCTAATCTTGCTCCCTGAATGTTGTGAGCTCCACATTAGCTTAGTGAGATTCATGAGGGAAGTTGCTCTGTGATGAATTTAGCTCCACGATGGCCTAATCATTCTGAAGTCCTGATCCTCGTGAGAGTTCTTCGCAAAAAGGCAGGAGCTTTGCAGAGGCTTGTTTGAGCTTCGCGAAATTTGGAGCCTCACGAAGTATGGTTCTTTGCGAAGGTTGTTCAAAAGGAATTGGTCAGTGTTTAGGAGAAAAGGGGTATTCATTAGTGGATGAAATTTGGACTTCAATATAGAATCTACACACATTGGAGGATGCATTCATTTGTGGTAATGAAGAGACCTATTGGTCTATAAACTATTAGTGGATTTTCTGAAGAAGCAATGATCTCACTTCAGTTGGGAGAGGAGATAGTTCTCAAATTGTAAGTGGTTGTAAACCAGAAGGGATAGTGAGTCCGCTTTGAACCTGTAAATATAAATGCGCTTATAGTGGAATTGGTCCATTGTCACACTGCCGATGTATGCTCCTTGGATGTAACCTAGTAAGGGTGAACCAAGAATAAATCACTGTATCCTATGCATGCTTTAAGGATTATGCATACTCTGCATCGCGAAAGAGAGAGAATATGGTTTTGTCTAACAAAAAAAACAAGATCTGAAAACGGTAGTTATTTTAATCTGTCATACCCTAATTCCCCCCCCCCCCCTCTCAGGGTATCTAGCCTAGTGGACCTATTATGGCCATATGCGGCATCCGACCATGTCCTGACGAGATGATGCACCACCGGCCGCGCATACGGCCGACCATCGGGCTGACAGGCTACACCCCTAGTCAGCTGGTCAGTCCCATGAGAGCAGGCCTAACCCAACCCAGGGGCTGGACCCGCACTGGAATGCCTGCCCATACCCTTCGGTCCAAGTCAGAAGAGACCAGGTCAGCGGGGCAACCCAGTGGCTGGACCCTCGGCCAAATCGGGTTGGGTCCAGCAAGGCCCATTGTGTATGGCCGGACCAAACCGACCCATAATCGAACTAAGTCATCTCTATTCAGTCAAATTTAGACCATGGTATGTGGAACCATGGTCTGGTTAGTTCGGGTCAGACTGGGCCGAAACACAACTGTCCATTCTCTACTAAAATGCTTGTATCATGAAAACTGAGTGTCTAATTGATAAACCATTGGTAGTGTTGGGACCCTTTCAATGAGGTAGATCATTAGGAATTCTATATGGTGACTTTCATGGATTTTGAGATGAAAATAATGGATTTAGTTGTTTTTCTACCAAGAACACTACGTACGGAACCATACGGTTGGTTGAGGCCTGAAGAATAATGAGTATCGACTCTGTGTGACATGTTGGTGGCCCATTAAGATGTGCCTCTATGTGAACCAGTAGGACCCCATGGGGAGATGCTCTGTGTAACCCATCAGATCCACAATACTCGATAGGATGACTATCTCAGTGTGGCAAATGTGGGAAGCAGTTCTGTGTGACCCAATAGGACCACAATGGGGAGTGGCTTTATGTAACCCAACATACCCATGGTAAAATTTAGGTATGAGTACCACAATATTCCAAGGTTAGTGGGAAGTGGAATCTATGTGACCCGACATCCCCTCTTTACAAAATAGAGGATAATTTTTCCAGTTTTTGAGGTGTTTGATGATGTGATTGATGTTTCTACTACCAATACCCTAAATTTAAACTTGGTGTGAGATGTGTTGTGCTTCAGGCTATACGATGAGGATTATTTTTGGTCTTTCCCTTTTTGGATATCCCTACAGAGTATCTCTTTACTCAACCTTGCATGGGATCCACCCACTAATGTAATGTCCCATGCAGGAAATCCCCATTTCTACAGAGACTTTGGGGGACCTGGACCCATAGGTGCTTAGGGAGACATGACTGATGAATGCTACGACAATATACTTGGTGGACTATGACATTGTGAGGCCCAATATGTTCAGGTGTACATAAAAATCTACATAGGATTCCAATAGATACACTACTCCTACAATAAGGAGGGGTTTTCCATGGATTACTATCATAGTTTACTTTATTTACTTTTCTATTTTAGTTTCATTGTTTGGTTAGTATTCTAGAACCCTTGTATTGGCTTCACATTTACTCAGCTTTGATTTAGTGATACATGTTTCCTTTTTAGTGCGTGGGACTTGGTTGGTCATGTGTGTGCATACATGTACTATCGAAAAATGCCTCCCACTTGTAGTTTGATTCCATAAGAGCTAGTCACCTGCCCAAGGCCTTCAAGAGGAGAGCATGGGGGCATCACAGTATTGGCCCTGGGGGATGGGTTGTGATAGAGAGGTATAATAGGGTGGCTGGCTCGACCAAAAAAACTGGTAATCTGTGTTTTGTTTTGGCGAAACCATGTTACATGTTTCGAGTCTGACATCTAGATTTAGGGACTCCAGTGTTGGTGTGGTGATTCTCACTCAAATTTACCCAAGAGATGAATGTAGAACGGTCCGTGGAGTTTAGCTTGGATTATCAAATCCTCAGAGACCTAAGAAGAAACCTATAGACACGTACATTCTATAGATTTTTTTTGGCTATGATTGGGCAAATTGGGTTGATTTTATATGGTTTTAAAGGATAACTAATAGATTTAAGTGAATTCAATTTAAAATAAGGAGTTTATCCTAGGTTATTGCACGGGGTGGATTGGACGTATTTCCTTTTCAATGATTTCAATTTCTTCTATTTGAGATGGATTCATTTAAGGAGATAAAAAAACATCATCACTTACTAGTTTAATGCCTAAAACATTTAATACTAATCACATATACAGTTGAAGGATCAATGTTTTGAGAACTTCAAGGTAAAGGTTCGTATTAGAACTTGAAGTGTGTGGCCTTAAATTCAACAAGGATGATAGAGTTTAAAATTCATTAAATAAAAATCACATTTAAAAGAAGTGATTAGACATTAATGGAGTGAGAAATAACATCCAATACAGCCCCTTGCTACTCCCTTGGATCAACCCATAAGTGGGTTATCCATCTATTGATCCCATGGTTTCAAGGGAAGCAGAAAATAGACTCGTGAAGAAGGAAATGGAGAAATAAAGAAAACAACAAAAATTAAATGATCACTCCACCATTGTGTGAATAATTTCACAAGATTTGGTGTGAATAAATTCACACATTGAGGAAACGGTATCAAAGTGAGATGTAGAAAAATAGAATAAGAGGAGGATAAGAACATTTATTAAGAAACTAATGTTAATTGAAAAACTTATATGTGAAAGACAAATTTGAGACAACAAAATTACAGCATAACATTACAATTGAACAAAGAACCAAATATGAAAGAATCCTTCACCACCACTACCTGAAATAGGAATTTTGGGAGCCTTGGGTAGAACCTCAAATAGTAAAAAAGATCCCACTTGAGTGTGGTAGGCCTTGGGTGGTGGAAAGTAAGGGAGAGGAGACCTTTCCATCCTTGACCCGAGGTGGCAGCCAGCTTGCTTCCACCGAACAGACGTGCTTGTAAGTCCTTTTAGATGGCCGAATCAGAGTACTCCATGGTAGAATAAAATGGAACCCCGGAAGTCCAATGCCAGCCTGTAAAATTTGGGCTCATTTTGCATTTTGGATTCAGGGATATGATTAGATTAGTGGACTGTTTTTCTGGGCCACAAAATCTGGACCATAATTTTATCTCTAAGTTGGGCTGCCTAAATGGACAACATTGGGACCAAATTAATATTATATCCTGAAGGGTTATTTTTTCCTATAAATGTCTTGTATAATCCCAATAAATATGGGATTAATTGGGATGTATGTTGGGCCCCATAGTCTCATCAGTGAGATGGGGTCCAATCTGACTTCTCCAGAATTGTTTCCTTTCATCACAAAATATCCCCATCTTCTTCCATGAATTCTCCATTGATACCTTAATCAAACATGTTCATATTGAAGTGCAGATCGATTTAAAAAAATATCAAATTAAAAGATGCATAATCAGATGAATCATTGGGTACTTCAAATGATGTTAAAAAATGGACCACATAATAGTGCATTTTAAGAAGGTATTACAATCATAATGTGAAATGATGTTCAAAGTGGAAAAAGCACTAAATTGGTGTTTAGGAATAATAAAAAACATGAATATTATATATATTAGCAATGGATATTAGCCTAATTTAGTGGCTAATCACACCCCCCAACTAGAGTTTTTCTAGTCCCGAGCAAAATATATCTCATCAAAAATGAAATTAGAATTCCCTTTTCCAAAAACATTTTAATACACAATGATCACCAAAAACCCTTATACCAAACAATCATGAAACAAATAAAAATAAATTAATACATGAAAGTTTCATAAGCAAATCCCAATCCCAAGACCATTACTTTGTTCAAATTCATTGCCATATTTCATCCAATATCAATTAAGTATGAGGATGTGTTGTGTATCACACTAGATATGAGGGTTCATCTTTATTAAAAGGGGAAATGACAGAAGAGCTAGGTGGAATCACATTTCAATATTAAGATGAGTATTCAATTTTTATTTTTGTATAATTATTTTATGTTTTTTTTTGTTTTTGTTTTTGTTTTTGCAATTTTTCCATGTTAATTGAAATTGCACTCAAAAGAGTCAACCTATGTAGTGAGACTTTGCTGATGACTCCCATGCTCAAAGTCCTTAGGGCACCAAGTGATGCCCACAAACTCGGGAATCATCTTGAGTTAACTCAGCCAAAAACAAATACAAATTACCAAAAATAGAGATAAAATTACTAACTCTGGGCCAGCCAACTATGGAGTCATGATCCCCAAGTGTCTAAAGACACACATTTCATTGCTCTACGCACAATTTTTTTTTTAATAATAAAATTAAACTAAAATGATCACCAAAACTATGCTATTTATTTGGGGGACCCCATGAATTCAAACTAATACCCCAAAATCCAAAGGACGTGCATTGTGATCTTTTTTTGATGAAAATATAAATGATGTAATATCACATTGGACAGCCACACTTTCCAAAATCTATGATCATGAAATTATAAAAGGATTAAAATCAGAATCAGGACATTCTAAATTATTTGATATTCAGTTTCAAAGTGTGCAATGTGTATTACCCTGTTCAATGTTAAAGGAATTTTTCCTTCCATTTACATATTTTTTTTCAAATCATTCATTTTTTTAACACGAAATCATTTTTTATTTTATATCCCCCCAACATAAAATAACACTATCCCCAGTGTTTAATGAAAAGAAAATTTAGAAGGGGGTAGAGGTAGTGAATGAATGTTCAAAAAGGAAATTAAAAATGAGGATCATGGAATTAAGTCACCTAGTGGTTGAAACTGAAATTCTTGTTGCTCCATTTTAATCCTTTGATATACATGTCACTTGTAGAGTTCCCTAGTAGAAAAAAAAGACAAACAAAACAAAACAAAAAAAAAACAATATATATATATAGTAAATAATTTAAATATAAGTATATATATATATATTTAAATTATAGAATAAGAAAGCACAAAAAGAAGTAGGTCAGTGGTAAGTGCGTGCACCTGTCTCCCTTCGGTCTTGGGTTCGAATCCTTGCGGCTTCGTCCATTGTGACGGGGTTCGACCCACAACCCATGATGTGTACCTTTTTATTATTATTATTATATTTTTATTTTTTTAGTGTTTTTTAACCTACAAAAAACATTAAAATAAAACAAACTGATGATACATTGTCTTCTTTTTAAATTTCTGGGTATGGAATTACTCAAGGATCACACCACATGACACGGATGAATATGGTGCTCTCCTTTCATACCCATCCAACCTCAAAATAGAAGAACATGTCAACAATTTATTTTTTTTAAATATAAAAATTAATAATTAAAATATAAATTTATTAAAACAAAAAAATAATAGGAAACATGAAAAACCATGGGTTGTCTCCCATGCAACACATTTTTTAATGTCGTTAGCCCGACATGGATCCTAAATCTATCAATTTTTTCCTGGTTCATAGGTTGGCTCAGTTAACTCAACCTATATTTCTTGTTTATTGAAAGATTAAATGAATGGTTTTAACCTTTGACCATTGACCTTGAAAATGTAACCACTTGTGGGATCTTGAATCACTAATACCCCATGGGTGTACACATGATGCACTATGAAATGTCCTGACCATCTAGACCTTAACTTTCCTCAGTGTAAATGAAGTTTTGAACTATATAAGAGCACAAAATTTCCCAGTTCAAAATGTTTGACTTTGATATTCCATGATTGGTAGGCCTGAACACTAGATTTATTTATCCTTAAATTTCTATAAGCCTCCATCCTAAGTTCCTTATGATCTTTATGATCTAATTTCCTCTTTTCCTTAGCTAAAGAATTGTCAAAATTCATTTTTTTTTGATTGCCCAAAATGCCTTATTCTCAATTTCAACAGGTAAATGGAATGCTTTTCCATAAAACAACCTATATAAGGAAATTCCTAAAATTGTTTTATATGCAGTTCGGTAGGCCCAAAGAGAATCTAAGAGTTTCTCAGACCAATCTGTCCTAGAGGGGTTGACAATTCTTTAATGAATTTTCTTAATCTCCCTATTCGCTAACTCAGTTTCACCACTGGTTTAAGGATGGTATGCACTAGACACATTATGAGAAATACCATACATAGACAAGAGTGAAGAGAATGGGCCGTTTCAGAAATGGGTTCCTCGATCACTGATTATAGCCCTAGGAATTCCAAATCGAGAAAATATTTTCTCTTTCAGAAATCGAATAAAAAATTGATGATCATTGGACATAGTGGGAATGTCCTTAACCCATTTTGAGACATAATCAACAGATAAAATTATGTAGATGTATCCCCGAGATTTTTGGAAGGGACCCATGAAATCAATTCCCCAACAGCCAAATATTTCAACCACTAAGATGGGAGTAAGTGGCATTTGATTACTTTTTTGTGATGGAACCTACTTGTTGACACCTAAGATAGCTTTGAAAAAATGTGTATGAGTCCCTTGAGAGTGTGGGAAAGAAGAGACCACATTGAATAATCTTAGAAGATTTTTTGTTAGAGGAAACGTGACCTCCGCATGCGTCACTATGATAGAATTTAAGGATGGACTCGTGTTCAGATTCCGGAACACACCCCCTAATGACTTGGTGAGGGTAGAACTTATAGAGATATGGATCATCAAACACATATTTTCTAACATCAAAAAGAAATTTACTTCGAGCTTGAGTCCTTATGAATTTTGGAATGACTCCTGTAACTAAGAAATTGGCTATGTCGGCATACCAAGGGCAGTCACTCACAGATTATAGGTGTTCATCAGGAAAAGAATCAGACATAGAAAGGTGATTTGAGTTGTCTTTGAATTCCATCCTAGAGAGGTGATCTTCTAGAACATTTTCAATGCCCTTTTTTCATTGATTGTGAGGTCAAATTCTTATAATATGGACCCACCTAATCAGTCTAGCCTTAGCATCTTGTTTTTGGAAAAGGTATTTTTGTACAGAATAGTCAGTGAACACAGTGATGGGGCATCCTAAGAGGTAGGACCTAAACTTCTATAAAGCAAAAACAATATAAAGTAACAAATTTTCAGTAGTGGTGTAGTTGATTTGGGACTCATTTATGGATTTTCTTGCATAAGCAATGACATATGGAGTTTTATCATAATGTTGTCCTATCACAGCTCCTTCAAAAAAGTCACTGGAATTATACATAAGTTCAAAAGGAAGGTTCCAATTCAGAGATTTCATAATGGGAGGAGAGGTGAGAGAGGATTTGAGGGTTGAGAATGAACCCTCACAGCTTTCTGTTCAAAAAAAATGGAGAATCCATTACTACCAGAGCACAAAGGGGGCGGGAGATTGAACTAAATTCCTTGATGAATCTTCTATAGAAACCGGCACGTCCTATGAATGACCTCCCTTACTTGAAATTTTCAGTTGATGGAAGGTGATGAATGATGTCAACATTTGCTTTATCATCTTCAATTCCACTACCTGAGACTAGATGGACTAGAACTAGTCCCTCTTTAACCATGAAATGGAATTTTTCCCAGTTTAGGACCAGATGTTTTTCATCACATATTGACAAGACTCTCTCCACATTCTGTAGACATCCCTCAAATGTATACCCAAACACTGAGAAGTAATCCAGGAAGACCTCTAGAAAATCCCATACCATGTATGAGAAGATTCCCATCATGCACCGTTGGAAGGTTCCATCGGCATTCTATAACCCGAAGGGTATGCGTTTGAAACCAAATTTTCTGAATGGACATGTCAATTTAGTCTTCCCTTGATCCTCTAGGGAGAACTCAATTTGATTATACCATGTGTATCCATCTATGAAATAGTAGAACACGTGACCTTCCACTCTCTCAAGGACTTGGTCAATGAATGGTAAGGGGAAATGGTCCTTCTTGGTGAATCAGTTTAGCTTCCTATAGTCAATGCAGACCCTCCATCCACTACTCACCTTTTTTGGTAGAATCTCTCAATCCTCATTTGTTATCAATGTGATTCCATCCTTTTTTGGAACAACATGGATTGGGTTCACACACTCACTCTCAGCTATGGGAAATATGATACCAGCTTTTAGTAATTTCAGAAGTTATTTTCTTACTACCTCCATGAGATTGGGATTGAGTCGTCGTTGAGGTTGACGACATGGCTTTGAATCAGATTCCAGAACAATCCTATGAGTCCCAATAAGTGGGATAATCCCAGGAATATCAGAAAGGGTCCAACCAATGGATTTTTTATGTTTCCTAAAGACATCTAGAAGCATCCTCTCATGATTGGATTCAAGAGAAGATGAAATGACAATAGGATGTGTTTGATTGTCCCCTAGGAAAGCATACTTGAGTGTAGAGGGAAGTTCCTTCAATTCAAGATCAGGTTGGTTCTGAATTTCAGCAGAAGGTTGGGACCTTGGATCATGTTTAATTTATTTTTTTAGAGTTTAAGATAGGATTGATTCCACACTTGTAGAAGTTTCAGCTACTATATTGTCTTGATCAGATTTAGGGAAGGAATTTGGAGTGGTCTCCATGAAAGTGCTTTCTTGAAAGTTTTCACTGATTGTTGGACTTAAGACTTCATCATAAGAGAAAATTGAAAATGATTCAATCCAAGGAGATAAACATCCTTTATATGAATAAAGGAAATCAATCTCATCCTGAATTAAACATTCATCAAATATTCCTTAATGTTCCATGGATTCATTATCAATACTTTCTATCAGGTTTAATTCATGATTTTCCTCATCATCCCCTATTTTTGAACTTGAATTATAGATACCCAAGTCTAGACTCATGTTCCCAAAGGTGATGGTCATGTTCCCATTTCGGACTCGGATAATAGAGTTGATTGTTGCAAGGAAGGTACGACCAAGGATGATTGTGGTTTGTTATTTATTTCCTATGTTTGGATGGATGTCAAGGACAATGAAGTTACCAAGGTAGATGGAGTTTTCATGCGTTACCAGAACATCCTTTAAAATAACAATTGGAACCCTAATGCTACGATCAGTAAGTTGAAGTGTGACAGATGTGGGTTGGAGTTCTTCTAGTCCTAACTAGCAGTATACAGCATAAGGGATGAGATTGACACTAGCACCCAGGTCACACAAGGCCTTGACAACTTTTCTCTCTCCTAGTTCAACCTTGATATAAGGGTAACCCAGGTCTTTCAACTTAGGAGTAATGGTCCCTTGAATGGTGGTACTCACATTAGCAGCCAAAAGGACTTTGTTTTTATGGGAAAATTTTCTTTTAAAAGTGCACAGGTCCTTAATGTACTTTGAGTAGGCAGGTATAAATTGGATGGGATCGATAAGGGGAATGTTTAAATTGACTTTTGATAAGATTTCCCTCAATGTTTCCCCTAGTTTAGGATTGGGTTTCCCACTCATTCGTTGAGGAAATGGTGCAGGTTGTGGGGTTGTATGTTGAAGAGTTGTTTCTTTCATATTGTTATCAGATTCCTCAGTTTGATCTTGTGGTTCATTTGAATTTTCATCCAAGTTTGAATCTTCAGGTGGGTTCTGAATTATTTTTTTAAGTTTCTCAATTGATTTCCCACTTCTTAAAACAGTCACAGGCTTTAGTTGTTCATGATTTTTTTGAGCACAACATGACTCTCCCCTTGATGTTGAGGATGGCACTGCATGAGTAGGCATGGGTGCCTTTCCTATTTTGATGGTTTGAAGTTCTTGTTTAAGGGATGAGACTTTGAATTTCATCCTTTCCATTTGTTTTCACAGTTGTTCTAGTAGGCTTTGTGGAACAGTTTTGGTTGGTGCTTGAGAAGATTGGTTTATCCCAGGAGGATATTTTGGAGGTGGGATAGTTTGTTGAAAATAGACAGGTGGCTTTTGGTATTTGATAGGTTGGGTTTGGAACTAGTTATGGGATTAGTATTTCTGATGGGGATAAGGATTTTCTCCCTGTGGTTGGCTAGGGTGTTGGTTATCTTTCCAGCGGAAGCCTAGGTGGTCATTTTACCTAGGGTTGAAGTTGTTTTGGTATTGAGGCTTTTTAAAGTTTAAGGCATTTACATAAGCTGGGGGTCCTCCTAAAAGAACATAATTGATGGATGGAATGGTTGGGCAGCTGTCTGTCTTATGGTCATGTTTGTCACACATTGTGCAAACAGGGTCAACAGTTTGGATTTCATGGAATTTCCTAAGGTCTATCTCTTCAACCTTCCTAGAGAGTGCAACGAGTTTATCCCTAAGGCATTATTCTTCTCTAATTGTATGAATTCCGGTAGTTCTTTGTGACTTTTTAGAATAATGTTCATTTCCCCATGTTTGGTTTTGTTGAGAAAGGCTTTCTAGATACTCGTAAGCATCATTTGGGGCTTTGTTTTTAAAGGTTCCATTACACATCATGTTAATGAATTGTTTGTTCCCCAGACCCAACCCTTCACAAAAAATTCTCACTTGTTCAGGTATAGAAAAACCATGGTGTGGAACCATGTTTAGAGTGTCTTTGAACCTCTCCCATGTTTTATAAAATGACACTACCTCTTTTTCGAAAAAGTTTTTGATGCTCTTTTTAAGTGCAATTGTTTTGTGGTGGGGAATGTATTTTTTGTAGAATTCTTTTTGTAGTTGGTAACAAGAGTTTATGGACGATGGTCTCAAATTATTTAGCCAATTTTTAGCTTGATCCTTTAAATAAAAAGAAAATAGCCTCATCTTAGCTGATTCTATTTGATGTGGGGGACGCATGGTTTCTACAATGTCATTAAACCCCTTGATGTGAAGCTAGGGCATCTCGGACTCCATTCAATGGAATGTGGGAAGATGGTTTAGGAAATGGGGTTTAAATATGTAGTTGGCATCTCATAGGGTGTTATGTCTAATTCATGAGGTGGAATTGGTCCATGAAGTTGTGAGGTAGTCATTCATGGTTTGATCAATTGCATTCCACAAGTTTGTGGCAGCCTCATTTGGGTTCCCACCCGGGTTTATGAGTTCGTTTCATTGAAGGCCTTCCATTAAAATGTTCTCAATTTTTGACTCGGTGGTTTTAGGAAGATTATGATCTAATGGAAAGTGTTCCCCTGCTGTACTTGACTCCCCAACCCCAGGACTATCCGCCCTAACAAGACGGTTTGATTGATCATGGGTGTAGGCGGACATGCGCTAAAAGGAAAAAAACGAGAAAGGGACAAGATAAGAGAATTTGGATCAGAAAATAAGAAATGGGGGAGAATATAATGATTGTTTAGATGACGTAATTGGGTCCACGGCAATGGCTCCAAAATTTGATTCTCACTCAAATTTACCCAAGAGATGAAGGTAGAACAGTTCTTGTAGTTTAGCTTGGGTTATCGAATCCACACAGACCTAAGAAGAATCCTATAGACATGTGCATTCTATAGACTATTTTTGGCTATGAAGTGGCAAAAATGGGTCGATTTTATATGTGTTTAAATGATAACTGATAGATTTAGGTGAATTTAATTTAAAAGAATGAGTTGATCCTAGGTTATCGCTTGGGGTGGATTGGATGTATTTCCTTTTCAATGATTTCAATTTCTTATATTTGAGATGGGATAATTTATGGAGATAAAACAACATCATCAATTACTATATTAATTCCTACACCCGTTAATACTAATCACATATACACATGAAGGATCAATGTTTTGAGAACTTCAAGGTAAAGGATCGTATTAGCACTAGAAGTATGTGGCCTTAAATTCAACAAGGATGATGGAGTTTAAAAATCATCAAATAAAAATATCATTTAAAAGAAGTGATTATCCATTAATGGAGTGAGAAATAACATCCAATAAAGCCCCTTTATACTCCCTTGGATCAACCCATAAGTGGTTTAGCCCTCCAGGGATCCCATGGTTTCAATGGAAGCGGAAAGTAGACTCATGAGGGAGGAAATGGAGAAGTAAAGAAAACAACAGAAATAAAATGATCACTCCACCGTTGTGTAAATAATTTCACAAGATTTGGTGTGAATAAATTCACACCTTGATTCAATAGTATAAAATTGAGATGTAGAAAAACAGAATAAGAGGGGATGAATAACTTTTATTAAGAAACTAATGTGAATTGAAAAACATACATGTGAATGACAAATTTGAGACAACAAAATTGCATCATAACATTACAATTGAACAAAGCACCAAATATGACAAAATCTATCACCAATACTACCTTAAATAGGAATTTTGGGAGCCTTGGGTCGAGCCTACAACATTAAAAAATATCCCACTTGAGTATGGTATGCCTAGGGTGGTGGAAAGTAAGGAAGAGAAGACCTTTCCACCCTTGACCCGAGGTGGAAGCCATCTTCCTTCCACCGAGCAGACGCACTTGTAATTACTTCTAGATGACCAAAGAAGAGTGAGCCATATACGAATACAATGGAGATCTGGATTTCTTCTACGCGTCTTTAAAATTTGGTCCCATTTGGATTTGTGGATTCAGAGATATTATTAGATTAGTGGACTGTTTTTCTAGGCCCTAGAATCTGGCCCTGAATTTTATCACTAATTTGGGCCACCTACATGGACACCATGGATGCTGAGTTAGCATTGGATCCTAAAAAGGGATTTGTTCTGATACATGTCTTCTATCATCCCACGAAATTTAGGATTAATGGAGCCTGTATTGTGGGCCCCACATGACATGTGGCCCCAAGTCAACCCAAACCAAGCGTAAAAACATTCCCAAGTACAAACAACCACATGTACCTCCAAATGTTCCTGTCTACTCCTAGAGTATACCACGTTTCACGCCCAAAGGCTATCATGAACACGTCACCCAACATCAACATGAAGGCATAAACATAACAACTCCAACATTCCACCTCAACAGCTGAGGTACGGCCAACCACACCTCTTCAAACATTTACTTCACTCACATGGGAGTGCATGCGATCACACGCCAAGGGTCTGCTATAGACACAATAGGATGAACTCCAACTAAGCACCATACTCGCTTCTTAATTTAATAAGATCGCGTAAGAGGCTCCACTCGCCTGAACAGATTAAACTGTTGTAATCCACATAGAAAAACATGCGAGATCGACTACTTACTCGCCTCAAACGGATGTCCAATAGAAAAGTCATCTGACACCGCTTTACACTCGAGCGATGTCCCATGGTCCCGATCCTTGGCCCCAAAAACAGTCGAGTGCATCACACCATTGCGATTCCCTCTGGAAAACACATCAAAAGTACTGCTCACTTGAGTGGAACGGATATCCAGAGAAAAAGATGTGTTCTGACATACCGAACATGAGCGGTTTACGTGGGACCTACACCCTGGTCCCAAAGCACAACAAATGGATCACACTGTTGCGATCCTCTTGAAAAAGTACACGAGTTTGACTATTCACTTGTTTAAAATAGACAACTAGTGATAAAGCTGGAAATCACAGCCAACTCCCAAAACGGCCCCTGTGGGGCCCACACCAGCGTGCCAAATTGAAGCGGTCGGATTGCACAATTTCAATGCCCTCATAAAAACACCCAAGATCAACTACTTGCACTCCCTGAATGGATATTTGATGAAAAAGTTGCAAAAAGCTGTGTGCAGCTCGAAAGGTGGGTCGTGGGGCCCATGCCTCAACTCCGGTTTCAATGCCCGAAACCACACTGGAAATCTCTGGATCAATGCCACCATCATAACACCACTGACGACGCTGAAACCAGACATCAGATGTGTCTGTGCCGCCCCAAACCAAAACCCCCAGAAAAACACCAATTCACTTAAATGCATTTCATGCCTTTGAGGCCCCTAATTTCGGGAATTAAAACCCCTAAAACCATCTCATAAATTTCTTCTCAATTTAAGTGTCACGTGCTCGCAGAAGTTACCCAAAAAGAACTCCCTACGGATGATTTATCAATATGAATGATTTTTATAATAATAATAATAATAATATTATTATTATTATTATTATTATTATAAACTTATTTTTTTTCATTTTTTTAAACAAACTAGTCCGGCCAACTGGCTGGTCTTCTTCCACACGCCGCTAGCAGGACCGGACCCGAGCGGGTCTGATTTTCTCCACACGAACAGGCCAACTGGCTGGTCTTCGTTTCCAATAGGACCCGTGCCTTGCAGGTCCTTGTCTCCTAAGCAGACCGACCAAAGGCCGGTCCTCTACATCACGCAGCAAGACCCACCGAACGCGGGTCCCTATTTCCCCGGGGTGTCACCTCCACCGACCGGCCATACAGGCCGGTCCACCCTCGCACGCCATCTCGGACGGCTCCCCGCCTGAGTGCCCGATTCCGCCGCTCACTCCCCCCAGCGACTTGAACTCCCCCTACAGCCGAAGTGCCGCCTGCCGCCTAGAGCCAGAGCGCCACCTACCGCCTGGAGCTCGGAGCGCCGCTGCCTGGCGCCTGGCGCCGCTCGCCTCAGCCACCGGCCTCCGCCGCTCCACGTTCGGGTAACCGCCTGCTCACCCGGCCTCCGCTCCTACTCTCCCATCTACCCACGTCCGGCCAACGGCCTCCACACTCGTTTGGACCGACCCCTACCTGAAACATCGACGGACAGGCCAGACCCACTGGAAAACATCAAAAACTTGTGAACTTCACCGGATGTTTGCGAATGAGTCAGAACTTGGATTTTAAATCTGTAACAACCATTGGAAAGATCTGGATAATTAATACATATATATTGGATTTTCTCACAGAAATAACAACAATTCAAGGCTATGAATTGATAACAATGTAGGTGCGGGAATTTGAAATATAAACAACATCCTGCATTGCAGGGCCCAGCCCGAAGCTTCTCGGTCGAACCGCCAGAGCCGTGCACCTCCTTGGGGAGGATAGGATGGAAGAGTAGCTTCTTTATCTTCTTCGTTGGGAGGGGTTGTGCCCAGGAAGAACAAACAAGGGGGAGGGGAGAAGGGTTTAAATAAAGAAGAAAAATTAATTAAAAATTATTTAATTTAAACCCCTAATTTAACCTGTATATGAAACTCTCGACGGGGTCGAGGTCAAGACTCCCATAGGGTAAAAAACACCCCAAGATCACAACGGAGGTCATGGAATTTTAATTCTGAGCTTTCATTTTAAATTTATCGTACTCAACGCCTGTGGCCTCAAAATTACTAAAATGACCACGGGACCAATTTTCACTGACGGCCCGCACCCGTGAAAGTTACACCCCTCCTAGGGTAACCGACATGCTCTTAACTCAACGGTGCCCTTGGTTTTCCAATATGAGCTATCTATTAAGAGATACATATGTTTAACCATTAAATAAATAAATTAATCATTTTAATTATTTATTTAACATTCTGCTAATGGGTGAGGGGTCCAAACTTTCTGAACCGACATGATTTATGTCGTTCATACAGTAAACACCCCATTTCGGACCCATCCGTATACTCAAATCACTGATCCAAAACACAGTTTAGGAGTTATACCATTTATTTGGCGTTCCTAGTGTGAAGGCACTAAAAATTTAATTTCAGCCACACCGGGGCTCGGAATCGCACACCATCTGAAGGCACTGCTCTGGAATAACATCAAGAATATTCCAAAGTCTTTAATATCAAAAACCATGTTCTTACATCATTCCCTCCTTCAATATTTTTTTCCCTGAAAAGTGAAACCAGGGAACAAATCAGGGTATTAATCCCACACCTGGCTCTCCTGTACCCAGAAGAACTCTTGCACAGTCCTGCGCCACCACACACAGACCAATGGATTGATCTGTTTCATGCTAGGTCTGCCCTTGCCGATGACGTACATAGGAGCTCACACACTTTTTCCTCAGGTAATACATGAGGGACATGTCGTGCACCCACTCCAGACATTGGGGTTAGGGCAAGGCGGTTGGGAACCTCTCCATCCCTTCGCACAGTCTCAATCAGCCTGAAGTACCTCAGGGGTAACTCACCTCCCCGACTGAACCCCTACATCGCACGATGCGACTAGAATCACTGCCCGCACCTGGTACAAGGCCCGGTGATTCCCTTATTCATAATATCCATATGGTGAAACATCCAAGGATATCTGATCACGCAAGGTTTCACAGTCGATGTCACGCAACCAAGACTCTCTTACACGCTCAAAAAGAGAATGAGTTGACACCCTCGATTGAAGAAAAAGGTCCCACACCATTTTACCTTACCAAAACAACGCCACACAGACGCCCCGTGTCACCCTGGTATCAACACAAGCCAGGAGTATGGAGAAAAAACATTCCAGACACAGAGTCTATAAATTATACTGCATGAAGTAGAAGAGTTGTAGAGAATATTTCCTACCACCTCATGCTCTTCAGAAGTGTAGACATCCAAATCTCGCGGCTGTCCGTGGTCCCAACTGTCAGCTCCTGGATCCTGACATGGACCACCTCTTGGTGATGGGAAGGCCTCGTAATGTTGTCCCCCACTACCAGCTCCTCCCGTTGCTCTGTAAGTACCACCTCTCAGGGCGCTACTCTGATCATTGCGCTGACTCTGTCGTGGTGGTGCACCTGCTGCCTACCCGAAGCTTTATACATGCCTGGTTGGGAAGTCCCATGCCAAGTGACCTCGCCCATGGAAATCATAGCACTGAATCTCTCCGGGATTCACTGGTGCCCTCCGGTGCCACTTTGGTGTACGACCATGCCCCTGTGTCTGGTTATCAGAAAGCCACATGCGTCGAGGTTCGTCTTGCCGACGCCTGCTAGATGCGACAGTCGTCTCGGACCCATCGTGCTTGCTGCCACCGCCAATTATAGAACATGAAAGTAATATCTCTGTCACCAGTGACTACACTAGCACCCCGACATAAGTGGGAATGCCCAAGGGTACTATGATAGCACGAATCTCTCAACGGAGACCATGCTCAAACATTTGTGCTCAAAAGTTTCCGTCATAGACCAAGTCTGGGTAAAAGCGTGCATGGTCTACGAAATTGGACGTGTAGTTTGCCACTGTTATCCCTCCCTGATGAAACTGCATGAGGTCCTGAATCCGAACGAAGCATAAGCAGGAGGGGAAAAACTCCTCACAAAACAACAATTGAAAGTCTCCCCACGAAAGAGACGACTCACCAAGAAACTGAGTCACCAGACTCCACCAACGCCAAGATGATCCGTAGAAAAGGATGGCGGCCAAAGCCACCATAAGATAGTTCGGTGTATGCACAAGCCTGAAAAGGTGAACCACTATCCCAAGACAAACCTCTACTTCCATAGAGATTATCTCACCACTGAACCTTAGCGGTCTCTGCCACTGGAACTCACGGAGCGCGCTCAACCTGTGCTCAAGCCCCGTCTGCTCTGCCGGAGCTATCTACTGCTCATCATGTGGGGGTGCTGCTACCCACCCACTGGGAGAAAGGGGCTCACATGATGGGTACTGGAATAAGGCCTCGTAGCTCACAGGGTTTTTTTCACTCACCAACGCTCGTATCCAAGATGGCTTCCTTCATAGAAACATCCTGAATATTATCAAGGAGTGTCACGGTCAGAGGAGCATATATGTATATAACAGTCACAACAATGGGGAGCTAACTCAAGAAGGACAGTCAAAGACTCAATCCTATGTAATGCACGAACCAATTTTCCCTGCAACATGTGTCTCAGCAAGCCGAGTCGACATGCTGGTTATCAAGGTCCTGGTGAATGGATATGTCAGCCGCCGCACCATCACTGGACTCCCTGGCCTGAGATCCGCTCTCGATACACATTAAAACTGTTTCCCTAAATCCAAACCAATTCCTTTTTAGGGTCATCCGAACAATGTCCCAAGGAACAAACCAACTCTGATACCACTTTGTCACGACCCAACTCTACAAGGGCTCGAGCCGCAACTACCCCAAGCCTACCTCCATAGACCAGGGGCTAGAGACAGGCTTCGAAGGCTAAACAACTCGGGGAGGCCTTTGCCTATGTATCTGTACACACACAGGCAGCCCACTTAATGCAGAAGTGCAGAGTAAAATAAAAGACAAGAAAATTAATGTGAAACTACTATATATAAACCACAGTGTAAATAGACCTCTAAATAGTAAAAAGTATATGCTGAAGGTAAAGAAAAAATGATAAGGAAAAAACACGTGTCCAAATAGAAAAGTGACACAACCCAGCAACATGTAACGAAATGAAAATAGCTCGGAGGGTCCCATAACTTGAACCTGACTATGACCACCACACGTGGTCCAAGCACCCAAACTCCTATGCTCCACTAAAGTCACGACCAACCTATCCATCATCTACAAGGGCACACCAAGTGCGGGAAAATCCCAAGCAGGGGTGAGTATAAAAATACTCAGTAGGATACCCCGAAGTCTCAAGGGATCAAAAAAGGAGGTACTGAAGGATGAGTAGTTGATTGAATAGGGAAAAGTAAAGATGTACAACTGAGAGTGCAGTAAAGAGTAACAGTAGAGAGTCCAACTCAACCCAACAAGAGAAAGGAGATAGTCTTGTCTAGACACAAGGAGCTGTAAACGGTGAGAAGATAAACTTCTTGTCGAGTCTTCACTACCAATAGCAGAATATTATACTCATCCAACCATAATAATCTAGACATGGAAAGAACGTGTCATACCTCACGCGTCTTCACCTCTCCTGGAAGGAGAGTATCCAATACCCAAGGAGTGGGTACTGGAACAAGGTATATACATATCCATATGCTCAATCAAGAAGCCCAAACAAGATCATAAGGGGATCTTCATCCCATAGCTCAGCCCAAGAAATTGAGTAGCCAATAGTCCCAGAAGTAAGCACCATCGATGCCCAGCATCTCGCACGTCTGCCCCAAACTACAAGTGAAGGGGCTCAAATCACCACACCTTGATACTATCCTCTCTGGGCGGCACTGACTCACCCTCACGGTTTTAGGTCGCGTCTCAAGGATGTGTCTTGGTGGGGAAAGCACCCCTCTTACATGAGAGTTCTTGGGGAATTTCAAGCCACACCTCATCATTTCCCCACAATCGAAAGGTCTCTTCAAAGCCGACAGGCGAACCCCTGCCCAGCCCCGCTGGAAAGTATTACCTAGAAGTCGTTGGGTTCCCACTGGAGGGAGACCCGGCTGAAGTTGATGGGTGCCACACTTCCCAGTCTCGTAAATGGGTAATCCAATGGAGGGATACCTGACTAAACTCATCGATGAGTCCCAATGAAAAGTCCCGTAAAAGGGTACTCCACTAGAGAGAGGCTCGGAACTGTCATCAGGGACCACTTCCCAGCCCAGATGGAGGTAAACCCGACATCAAGGACAACTTCCCAGCTCTGCTGGAGGTAAACCTGGGATCAGGGACTACATCCCAGCCCTATTGGAGGTAAACCTGGAACTGCTTTTGCCAGCCCTGCTGGATAGTATTTCTCAGTGAACACGGCTGTACTGTCCATCCTTGCTGGATGGTAACCCACTAGCCATCCTTGCTGGATGGTACTGCTCTGGTCATCCCTACTAGATGTTACAACCTCCTGGACGGCCCTGCTGGAAACAACCTCCTGACTAGCTCTGCTGGAAACAACCTCCTGGCCAGCCTTACTGGAAAAAACTCCTGGGTAGTGGATCGGTGCCTGCATAATGTGTTGGTCAACCCGAATCTAGAAGAACTCTACCAGGGAACACGAAGCATCTCTGCCGGCCAAACCATCGAGAACAGAACCAGAGGAAAACCACTCACCCTACTGGTCGAAACCATCGTGAACAGGACCAGGGGAGACACACTCAACCCTGCTGGTCGAAACCATCGTGAACATTACTAAGGGAAAACTCAACCCAACTGGTCAACAAACGAGAACAGAACCAAGGGAAAACTCAACCCTACTTGTCAACAATCGAGAATAGATAGACCCTATACGTCACGAGAGGTCAAAGGTATGCAAAGAAGAACACATCACACACATCGGGCCCACACGATGTGGGGCCCCTAGTCAACCCCATCCAAGCTCACAAATGTTCCCAGGTACAAACAACCACATGTACCTCCAAGAGTTCCCATATACTCCTAGATTATACCATGTTTCCAGCGCAAAGGCTATTGTGTACATGATACCCAACATCAACGTGAAGGAGTAAATGTAACAACTCCAACATGCCTCCTCAACGGATGAGGCATGACCTACCACATCTCTTCAAGCATTTACTTCACTCACCCGGGAGTGCATGCGATCACACAGCAAGTGTCCGCTACAAACATAGTTGGACAAACCACCAACAGAGCACCTTACATGCTTCTTCATTTAATAAGATTGCGTAAAAGGCTCCGCTCACCTGAATAGATTACACTGTTGTAATCCTCACAGAAAAACATGTGAGATATACTACATACTCGCCTCCAACGAATAACTGACAGAAAAGTCGTCCGACAACACTTTACACCCGAGCGGCGTCCCGTGGTCTTGAGCCTCGGCCCCAAAAATAGTCGGGCGCATCACACCATTGCCACCCCCTCGGGAAAACACTTCAAAATAACAGCTCACTAATGTGGAATAGATATCAGGAGGAAAATGTGTGTTCCGACATTCTGAACATGAGCGGTTCTATGAGGGACCCGCACCCCGATCCTGAAGTACAACGAACGGATCACACTATTTCGATCCTCCCGAAAAAGTACACAAGTTTGACTATTCACTTGTCCAAAACGGAAACCCGGTCATAAAGCTGGAAATCACCGCCAACTCCCAAAACGGACCTCACGGGGCCCGCACCAGCATGCTAAATTAAAGCGGGCGGATTGCACCATTGAAATGCAATTGGAAAAACACCTAATATTGACTACTCGCATGCCCCAAACGGACGTCCGATGAAAATGTTGAAAAATGCTGAGTGGAGCTCGAAAGACGGGTTGTGGGGCCCACGCCTTAACTCCGGTTTCAACTCCTGAAACCACATTCGAAAACTCCGGCTCAACGCCAAGGTCTAAACGCCACTAACGGCGCTCGAAACGGACATCGGATGTGTCTGTGCCTCCCCAAACAAAAACCCCTGGAAAAACACCAATTCACTTAAAGGTGTGTCGTGCCTCTAAGGACCCTTGTTTTGGGAATTAAAACCCCCGAAACCATCTCATAAAGCTTTTCTAAATTTAAGGGATGTGTCGCCACAGAAAGTCCCCAAAACAGATGCCCTGTGGATGATTTATCAATATAAATCATTTTCATAATAATAATAGTAATAATAATATTATTATTATAAACTTATTTTTTTTATTTTCATTTAAAAAAAAAACTAGACCACCCAACTTGTTGGTCTTCTTCCAGACGCCGCCAGCAGAACCAGACCCCAGAGGGTCCCGTTTTCTCCTCACAGACTAGCCAAATGTCCGGTCTCCGTTTCCAACAGGACTCGCGCCTTGCGGGTCCTTGTCTCCCATGTAGACCGGCCAAAGTCCAGTCCTCCGCGTCACACAGTAGGACCTGGCGAACGCGGGTCCCTGTTTCCCTAGGGTGTAGCCTCCACCGACCGGCCATGCAGCCCGGTCCTCCCTCGCACTCCGTCTCGGATGGCTCCCCACCTGAGCGCCCGACACCACCGCTCGCTCACCCTGACCGCTCGAACTCCCCCTCCAGCCGAAGCTCCGCATGATGTCGGATTGCCGCCTGCCTCCGGGAGCCCGGAGCGCCGCCGCCTGCTGCCTGGCACCGCTCGCCTCAACCACCGACCCCCACCACTCCGTCGTCCAGCTCACCGCCTGTTGACCCGGTCTTTACTGCTGCTCCGTCCTTCTCCCTCGTCTGGCCACTGGCATCCTCACTCTCACCGACCGAAGCCCACCTGAACCCTCGCCGGACCGGCCAGACCCGCTACAAAACATCACAAACCCGTGAACTTCTCCAAACGATTGCGAACGTGTCAGGGCACGGATTTTAAATCCTTAACAACCATTGGAATGCTCGGGATAAGTACTACGCAGATATGGGATTTCCTCAAAAAATAACAGTAATTAAGTGCTACGAATTGATATCAATGTAGGTGCAGGAATTTGAAATATAAACAAGATCCTACCTTGCAGGGCGCAACCCGAAGCTTCTCAGTCGAACCGCTGGATCCGCGCACCACCTTGGGGATGAGAGGATGGAGGAGGAGCTTCTTCCTTTTCTTCATTGGGAGGGGTTGCGCCAAGGAATAACAAACAAGGGGGAGGGTAGAAGGGTTTAAATAAAGAAGAAAAATTAATTTAAACCCCTAATTTAACCCGCATCCAAAACTCTTGACGGGGTCGAGCTTAAGCCTCCCCTAGGGTAAACACCACCTCCAAAGCACAATGGCGGTCTTAGAATTTTAATTCCGAGATTCCGTTTGAATGTTATCAAACTCAACGGCTGAGGCCGCCAAATTACGAAAACACCCCCGAGACCAGTTTTCCCTGACGACACGCGCCCACAAAAGTTACACCCCACCTAGGGTAAACGGCATGCTCCGAACTCAACAGTGCCCTTGGTTTTCCAATCTGAGCTACTGTTTAATAGATACCTACGTTTAACCATTAAACGAATAAATTAATTATTTTAATTATTCATTTAACTTTCCACTAACCGGAGAGAGGTCCGAACGTCCCACACAGACAAGCTTTATGTCATTCCTAAGGTAAAACCCCATTTCAGAACCATTCGTACACTGAGATCTCTGATCTAAAACACCTTTTAGGAGTTATCCTATTTATTTGTCGTTCCCAGAGTGAACGCACTGAAAATTTAATTTCGACCACACCGGGGCTCGGAATTTCCCATCGTCTGAAGGCGTTGCTCTGGAATAATATCAAGAATATTATAGTGTCTATTATAGAAAAAAATGGGTTCTTACATCATTCCCTCCTTCAATATTTTCTTCCCAAAAAAGTAAAAAAAGGGAACAACTAAGGGTACTAAGCCCACACCTGGCTCTCACATACCCAGAAGAGCTCTTGCATAGTCTCATTCCACTACACAAAGACCAAAGGATTGATCTGTTTCATGTGAGGTATGTCCTTGACGATGAAGTGCATAGGAGCACGCACACATTTTCCTCAGGTAAGCCAGATGGGAGACGTCGTGCAGCCACTCCAGACTTAGGGGATAGGTCAAGGTGGTAGGGAACCTTGTCATCCCTTCGCGCGGTCTCAACCGGCCAGAAGTACCTCAGGGGTAACTCACCTCCCCAACCGAACCCCTACGCCGCACGCCGCGACTGGAATCACCACCCTCACCTGGAACAAGGCGTAGTAATTCCCTCCTTTAGAATATCTATATGGTGAAACATCCAAGGATATCTGATCACGCATGGCTTCATAGTCTATGTCCCACAACCAAGACACTCTTACACGCACAGAAAGAGAAGGAGTTGACACCATTGACTAAAGAAAAAGGTCCTGCGCCTTTTTACCTTACCAACATAGGGCCCCACCGATTCCCCGCGTCACACTGGTAACAACCCATGCAAGGAGTAGGGAGAAAAATCATTCCACAAACAGAGTCTTAAAATTCTACTACATGAAGTAGTAGATTCGTAGAGAATTCCTCCTACCACCTCATGCTCTACATGATTGTAGAAATCCAAAGCTCAAAGCTGTCCGTGGTCCCAACTGTCAGCTCCCGGAGCCTGACGAGGACCACCTGGTGGTGATGGGAAGGCCTTGTAAAGCCATCCCCAACTACCAGATCCTACTGATCCTCTACAAGCACCACCTCTTAGGGTGCTACTCCGATCACTGCATTGCCTCTGTCTTGGTGGTGCACCTGCTGCCTGCCTGAAACATTCCACATGCCTGGTCAGGCAGTCCCATGCCAAGTGACCTCTCCCATCTCAATCATAGAACCGACTCTCTTCGGGATGCACTAGTGCCCTCCGGTTCCACTATGGTTTTCAAACACTCCCCTGAGTCTGATTATCGTAAAGCCACCTACGTTGAGGTTCTGCTTACTGATGCCCGCTAGCTGTGATAGACATCTCGTCCCCATCGTGCTTGCTGCCACCACCAATTATAGAACGTGATAGTAAGCTCTCTATCACCAGCACCTGCTCTAGCACCCCAGAATAAGTGGGAATTCCCAAGGGTACAATGATAGTATGAATCTCTCAACAGAGACCCTGCTCAAACATCCGCGCTCGGAAGTTTCCCTCATGGACCATGTCCAGGAAAAAGTGTGAACGGTCTGAGAAACTGGTCGTGTACTTGGCCATCATCATCCCTCCCTACTGAAACTGCAGGAGCTTCTGAATCCGAACGGAGTGTAAGTAGTAGGGGGAAAACACCTCATGAAACAACAAATAAAAGTCTCCCCATGAATGCGATGACTCTCCAAGAAACTGAGTCACCAAACTCCACCAACACTAAGCTGCTTCGTGGAAAAGGCTGGCAGCCAAAGCCACCATATGATCTGCCGGTGTCTGCACAAGCCTAATAAGGTGAACCATTTTCCCAAGCCAAACCACTGCGGCCTGAGGGTCTAGATCACCACTGAACCTCAGTGGTCTCTGCCACTGGAACTCACGGAGCGCGCTAAACCTACGCTCAAGCCATGTCTGCTATGCTGGAGCTGTCTGCTGCTCATCAGGTGGGGGTGCTACTACCAGCCCACCGGGAGAAAGGGGCTCACATGATGGGTCCCGGAATGAGGCCTCATAGCTCACAGGGTTTTCATCATGCACCAAAGCTGGTATCCTATCTGGCTGTCTTCACGGAAACATACTGAATATTATCAAGGAGTGTCCCGGTCAGATGAGCATATATGTATATAACAGTCACAACAATTGGGAGATGACTCAAGAAGGACAGTCAAAGACTCAATCCTATGTGATGAAAAAACCAATTTTTCCGGAAACAAGTGTCTCAGCATGCCGAGTCGACAAGCAGGTTATCAAGGTCTTGGTGAATGGATACGTCGGCCGCCACACCATCACTGGATTCCCTGGCCTGAGAGCTGCTCTCGAGACAAGTTAAAACTGTTTCCCAAAATGCCAACCAATTTCTTTTTAAGGACTTCCGAACAATGTCCCAAGGAATGAACCAGCTCTGATACCACTTTATCATGATCCAAACCTACTCGGGCTCGAGCCGTAACTGTCCCAAGCCCACCTCCATAGGCCATGGGCTGGCGAAAAGCACCGAAGGATAAACAACTCGTGGAGGCCGTTTCCTAAGTACGTGTACACACACACGCAACCCACTCAATGAAGAAGTGCCGAGTAAAATAAAAGAAAATTAAAGTAAAATGAAACTGATATATGTAAACCACAGAGTTCATCGACCACTAAACAGTACAAAATATATGCTGAAGGTAAACCAAAAAGGAAAAGGAAAAAACACGCACCCAACCAGAAAAGTGCCACAACCCAACAACAGTTAAACAAAAGAAAACAGCTTGGAGGGTCCCACACCTAGAACCCGACTATGACCACCGCACGTGGTCCTAGCTCCCAAACTCCTAATCTCCAATGAAGTCACGACCAACCTGTCTGTCATCTGGAAGGGCACACCAAGTGCAGGCAAAGCCCAAGCAAGGTTGGTTATAAAAATACTCAATAGGATACCCCAAAGGATCGAGGGAGAAACAAAAGAAGTACTGAAGGGTGAGAAGTAGATCAAAAAGGGAAAAGTAAAGGGGTACAACTGATAGTGCAGTAAAGAGTAACAGTTAAAGGTCCAGCTCAACCCAACAAGAGAAAGTAGATAGACTCATCCAGAGAAAAGGAGCTGGAAATGGTGAGAAGATGAACTTCTCATCGAGTCTTCGCTATCTATAGTAGGAGATTAGACTCGTCCAACCACGAGAAGCTAGACACGAAAAGCAGGTGGTATACCCCGTGCCCCTTTTCCTCTCCTAGAAGGAGAGTAGCCAAAACCCCAGAAGTGGCTACTGGAATAAGGTATATACATATTGATATGCTCAATCAAGAAGCCCGAACAAGATCGTAAGGGTATATCCACCCTATAGCTCAGCCCAAGAAAGTGAGTAGCCAACAGTCCCAGAAGTAAACACCATCAATGCCCTGCATCCCGCATGTCTGCCCCGTACTGCATGTCAAGGGGCTCAAATCACCACACCTTGATACTATCTGCTTCGGGCGTCACTGAATCGCCCTCACAGTTTTAGGTCACGTCTCAAGGATGCGTCTTGGTGGGGAAATATCCCCTCATTCTTGAGAGTTCTGGGGGAATGTCAAACCACACCTCGTCACTACCCCACAGTCGAGAGGTCTCCTCAAAGTTGACAGGCGACCCCCTACCCAGCCCCGCTATAAGGTTATCGTAGGAAGTCGACGGGTTACCACTAGAGGGAGATCGGTATATAGTGGACGAGTGCCACATTACCCAATCCCGTAAAAGGGTAATACACTGGATGGAGACCTGGATAAAGTCGTCGACGAGTCCCAATGCCTAGTCTCGTAAAAGGGTACTTTACTAGAGGGAGGCTCGGAACCGTCATCGAGGACCACTTCCCAGCACAGCTGGAAGTAAAACTGGCATCGGGGACCACTTCCTAGCCCTGCTAGAGGTAAACCCGGCATTGGGGACCACTTCCTAGCCCCGCTAGAGGTAAACTTGGAACCGCTCTAGCCATCCTTCCTGGATGGTACTGCTCGGTGAAAACCGATGTACTGGTCATCCATGTTGGATGGTAACCCACTAGCCATCGCTGCTGGATGGTACCGCTCTGGCCATCCTTGCTGGATGGTACAACCTCCTGGCCAACCCTACTGGAAACAACCTCCTGGCCAGCCTTGCTGGAAACAACCTCTCGGGTAGAGGATCAGTGCCTGCGTAATGTGTTGGTCACACCAAATCCACAAGAACTCTATCAGGGAACACAAAGAAACTCTGCTGGTCAAACCATTGAGAACAGAACCAGGGTAAAACCACTCACCCTGATGGTCGAAACCATCATGAATAGGGCCAGGGGGAAACCCACTCAACCCTGCTGGTCGAAACTATCGTGAACAGGACCAGGGGGAAAACTCAACCCTACTGGTCAACAAATGAGGACATAACCAGGGGAAAACTCAACCCTGCTGGTCAACAATCGAGAATAGAGGGACCCTCTACGTCACGAGAGGTCAACAGTATGCAAAGCAGAACACAACACACACATGGGGCCCATACAATGTGTGGCCCCAATTCAACCCCAACCAAGCGCACAGACATTCCCAGGTACAAACAACCACATGTACCTCCTAGAGTTCCCGTATACTCCCAGAGTATACCACGTTTCCAGCCCAGAGGCTATCATGCACACGACACCCAACGTCAACGCGAAGGCATAAATGTAACAACTCCAACTTTCCACCTCAACGGCTGAGGCACGACCAACCACATCTCTTCAACCATTTACTTCACTCACACTGGAGTGCATGTGATCACACACCAAGGGTCCGCTACAAACACAGTTGGACAAACCACCACTAGAGCACATTACTTGATTCCACATTTAATAAGATCAAGTAAGAGGCTCTGCTCGCCTGAACAAATTACACAGTTGTAATCCTCACCGAAAAACATTCGAGATCGACTACTTACTCGCCTTTAACGGATATCTGACAGAAAAGTCGCCCGACCGTGCTTTACGCCCGAGCGGCGTCCGGTGGTCCTAAGCCTCGGCCTCAAAAATAGTCGGGCGCATCGCACGATTGCGATCACCTCAGGGAAACACGTCAAAAGGATTTATCACATTATTGGAACAGATATCCGGAGAAAAAGATGCGTTCTGACATACCGAACATGAGCGGTTCTATGTGGGACCCGCACCCTGGCCCTGTAGCACAACGAACGGATCACACTGTTGGATCCTCTCAAAAAATTACACAGGTTTGACTATTCACTTGTCCAAAATGTACACCCGGTGATAAAGCTGGAAATCGCCTCTACTCCCAAAACGGCCCTCACGAGGCCCACCAAATCGTGATAAATGAAAACGGGCAGATTGCCTCATTGCAATGCCCTCGGAAAAAACACCCAAGATCAACTACTCTCACAACTTGAATGGACGTCTGATGAAAAATTTGCAAAAAGATGCGTGCAGCTTGAAAGACGGGCCGTGGGGACCATGCCTCAACTCTGGTTTCACAGCCTGAAACCACACTAGAAAACTCCAGCTCAACGCCAGGGTCGCAACTCCACTGGCGGCGCTCAAAACGGACATCGGATGTGTCTGTGCCACCGAACACAAAAACCCCTAGAAAATTCCAATTCACTTAAAGTCGTGTCGCGCATTCTAGGCCCCATGTTTCGAGAATTAAAACCCCCAAAACCATCTCATAAAGTTCGTCACAATTTAAGGGACGTGTCGCCGCAGACGGTGCCCAAAACGGACGCCCTACGGATGATTTATCAATATAAATCATTTTCATAATAATAATAATAATAATAATAATAATAATATTATTATTATTATTATTATTATAAACTTATTTTTTTATTTTCATTTTTTTAAACAAACTAGACCGGCCAACTGGCCGGTCTTCTTCCACACGCCGCCAGCAAGACCGGACCCGAGCGGGTCTGGTTTTCTTCACACAGATCGGCCAACTGGCTGGACTTCATTTCCAACAGGACCCACACCTTGTGGGTCCTTGTCTCCCAAGAAGACCAACCACAGGCCAGTCCTCTGCATTACGTAACAAGACTCTCCGAACGAGGGTCTCTATTTCCCCGAGGTGTGGCCTCCACCGACTGGCCATACAGGCCGGTCCTCCCTCGCAGTCCATCTCGGATGGCTCCCCGCCTGAGCACCCAATGTGGCTGCTCGCTCCCCCCGGCCGCTCAAACTCCCCCTACAGCCGCAGCGCTGCCTGCCGCCTAGAGCCGGAGCGCCGCCTGCCGCCTGGAGCCCGGAGCGCCGTCGCCTGCCGCCTGGCGCCGCTTGCCTCAATCGCCGGCCACCGCTGATCCATCGTTCAGCTCACCACCTACTGACCCCGCCTCTGCTTCCGCTCCATCGTCCGCCCTCTTCTGGCCACCAGACTCCACACTCTCCAGGACCGATGCCCGCCTGATCCCTCGCCGGACCGGCCAGACCCGCCACAAAAAACAACAAAAACCCGTGAACTTTGTTGGACATTTGTGAATGCGTCAAGACTCAGATTTTAAATCCGTAACAACCATTGGAAATCTTGGGATATTTACTATGCAGATATGGGATTTTCTAAAAGAAATAACAATAATTCAGCGCTATGATTTTTGATCAAAGTAGGAGTGGGAATTTGAAATATAAACAAGATCCTACCTTGCAGGGCGCTGCCTGAAGCATCATGGTCGAACCGCCGGAGCCGTGCACCACCTTGGCGAAGAGAGGATGGAGGAGGAGCGTATTCATCTTTTTCATTGGGAGGGGTTGCGCTATGTAAGAACATACAAGGGGGAGGGGAGAAGGGTTTAAATAAAGAAGAAAAATTAATTAAAAATTAATTAATTTTAACCTCTAATTTAACCCGCATCCGAAACTCTGGATGGGGTCGAGGTTAAGCATCCCTTAGGGTAAACACAACCTCTTGAGCACAAATACAATCTCATAATTTTAATTCCGAGCATCCTTTTGAAAGTTATGAAACTCAACGCTTGATGCCGCCAAATTACAAAAATGCCCCCAGGACCAGTTTTCACTGACGGCCCGCGCCCACGAAAGTTACACACCTCCTTGGGTAAACGGCATGCTACGAACTCAACGGTGCTCTTGGTTTCCCAATCTGAGCTACTGTTTAATAGATACCTATGTTTAACCATAAAAAAAATAAATTAATTATTTTAATTATTTGTTTAACCTTCTGCTAATGGGTGAGGGGTCCAAACGTCTCGTGCCAACATTATTTATATCGTTCCTAGGGTAAGCACCCAATTTGGGACCCATCTGTATACTCAGATCTCTAATCTGAAACAATGTTTAAGAGTTGTCCCATTTATTTGCCTTTCTCAGTGTGAACGCAGTGAAAATTTAATTCCGGCCACACCGGAGCTCAGAATCGTATGCCGTCTAATGGAACTGCTCTAGAATAACATCAAGCATATTCCAATATATTTTATAGAAAAAAATGGGTTATTACATCATTCCCTCCTTCAAGATTTTTGTCTCCAAAATGCAAAACCAAGGAACAACTGAGGGTACTAATCCCACACCTAGATCATCCATACCAAGAAGAACTCTTGCAGAGTCCCGCGCCACCGCACACAGACCGAAGGATTGATCTGTTTCATGTGAGGACTGCCCTTGCCGATGACGTGCATAGGAGCACGCACACTTTTTCCTCAGGTAAGCCACACAGGAGATTTCTTGCTCCCACTCCATACTTTGGGGTTAGGGAAAGGCGGTAGGGAACCTTGCCATCCCTTCGTAAAGTCTCAATCGGCCTGAAGTACCTCGGGGGTAACTCACCTCCCCGACCGAACCCCTACGTCGCACGCCATGACTGGAATCACAAACCGCACCTAGAACAAGGCCCAGTGATTACTTCCTTCAGAATATCCATATGGTGAAACATCCAATGATATCTGATCACACAAGGTTTCACAGATGATGTCCCACAACCAAGACTCTCTTACACGCTCGGAAAGTGAAGGAGTCGACACCATCAACTGAAGAGAAAGGTCATATGACTTTTTACCTTACCAAAACAGGTCCACGCTAACGCCCCGCGACACCCTGGTAACAATCCATGCAAGAAGCAGGGAGAAAAAGAATTCCACAGACAGAGTCTAACAATTCTACTGCAAGAAGTAGAAGAGTCGTAGGGCATACCTCCTACCACCTCATGCTCTGCATGATCGTAGACATCCAAGGCTCAGAGATGTTCGTGGTCCCAACTGTCAGCTCCTAGAGCCTCATGTGGACTGCCTGGGGTGATGGGAAGGCCTCATAAAGCCTTCCCCCACTACCATCTCCTCCCACTCCTATTCAAGCACCACCTCTCAGGGAGCTACTCTGATCACTACACTTCCTCTGTCATGGTGGTGCACCTATTGCCTGCCCGAAGCTTTCTGCATGCCTGGTCAGGCAGTCCCATGCCAAGTGACCTAACCCATCAAAAGAATAGCACCAACTCTCTCTGGGATACACTGGTGCCCTCCTACACCATTGTGGTGTATGACCACGCCCTAGAGTCTGGTTATCAGATAGCCACCTGCATCGAGGTTCTGCTTTTCGACGCCCATTAGCTGCGACAGACGTCTCGGCCCCATCGTGCTTGCTACCATCACCAATTATAGAATGTGACAGGAAGATCTCTGTCACTAGCGCCTGCTCTAGCACCCCAACATAAGTGTGAATACCCAATGGTATTATTAGAGCACAAATTTCTCAGCGGAGACCCTACTCAATCTTCTGTGCTCGGAAGTTGCCATCATGGACCAAGTTCGGGTAAAATCATGTACGGTTTGAGAAACTGGCCGTGTACTCGACCACCGTCATACCTCCCTACATAAACTATAGGAGCTTCTGAATTCAAATGGAGCATAATAAGGAGGGAAAAAACTCCTCACGAAACAAAAACTTAAAGTCACCCCACAAAAGAAATGACTCGCCAAGAAACTAAGTCACCAGACTCCACCAATGTCAAGGTGCTCCACAGAAAAGGATGGCGGCCAATGCCACCATAAGATCTGTCGGTGTCAGCACAAACCTAAAAAGGTGAACCATTGTCCCAAGACAAATCTCTACTGCCTGAGGGTCTATCTAACCATTGATCCTCAGTGGTCTCTACCACTGGAACTCACAGAGCACGCTAAACCTATGCTCAATCCCCGTCTGCTCTGTAGAAGCTGTCTGCTGCTCATCAGGTGGGGGTGTTATTACCAGCCCACCAGGAGAAAGGGGATCACACGATGGGTCCTGTACTGAGGCCTCGTAGCTCACAGTGTCGTCATCATTCATCAAAGGTGGTATCCTGGCGGGCAGTCTTCGCGGAAAAATCATGAATATTTTTAAGGAGTGTCGCTGTCAGATGAGCATATATGTATATAACAGTCACAACAATGTGGAGCTGAATCAAGATGGACAGTCAAAGACTCAATCCTATGTGATGCACAAACCAATTTTCCCTACAATAATTGTCTCAGTATGCAGAGTCTACAAACGGGTTATCAAGGTCCTAGTGAATTGATATGTTAGCCGCCGCACCATCACTGGACTCCTTGCCCTGAGAGCCACTCTCGAGACTCGTTAACACCGTTGCCCTAAATCCCAACAAATTTATTTTTAGGTATGTCCAAACAACGTCCCGAGGAACAAACCAGCTCTAATACCACTTTTTCGCGACCCGACACTACCCAGGCTCGAGCCGCAACTACCCCAAACCCGCATCCATTGGCTAGGGGCTGGCAACAAGCGCCGAAGGCTAAAATACTTGAGGATGCATTTTCCTAAGCACCTATACACACAAAAGCAGCCCACTCAATGCAGAAGTGCAGTGTAAAAGAAAATAAAAGAAAAGTAAAGTGAAATTTCTATATATAAACCATAGAGTGCATCGACATCAAAACAGTACAAATTATATGCTAAAGGTAAACCGAAAAGGAAAAGGAAAAAACACGCACCCAACCAGAAAAGTGCCACAATCCAGAAACAGGTAAGTAAAAGCAAACAGCTGGGAGGCTCCCACACCTGGAACCCAACTACGACCACTGCACGCAGTCCAAGCTCCCAAACTTCTATACTTTGCTGATGTCACGACCATCTTGTTCGTCGTCTACAAGGGTACACCAAGTGCAGGCAAATCCCAAGCAGGGGTGAGTATAAAAATACTCAGTAGGATACCCCAAAGGATCGAGGTAGAAACAAAGGAGGTACCGAAGGGTGAGTAGTAGATCGAACTGGGAAAAGTGAAGGAGTACAACTGAGAGTGTATTCAAGAGTAATAGTAGAGAGTTCAGCTCAACCCAATAAGGAAAGGATATAGACTCGTCCAAACACAAGGAGCTGAAAACAGAGAGAAGATGAACTTCTTATCGAGTCTTCGCTACATATGGTAGGAGAGTAGACTCTTCCAACCAAGAGAATCTAGACACTGAATGCACGTGGCATACCCCTTGCATATTCACCTCTCCTGGAAGGAGAGTAGCCGAAACCCAATGAGTGGGTACTGGAACAAGGTATATACATATCCATTTGCTCAATCAAGAATCCCAACAAGATTGTATGGGGATCTCCATCCCATATATCAGCCCAAGAAAGTGAGTAGACAACAGTCCCAGAAGTAAACACCATCGATGCCGAGCATCCCGCATGTCTGCCCCAAACTGCAAGTCAAGGGGCTCAAATCACCGCACCATGATACTATCCGCTTTGGGCGACACTGACTCGCCCTCACATTTTTAGTTCGCATCTCAAGGATGCATCTTGGTGGGAAAGCACCCCCCATATTTGAGTCTTCTGGAGGAATGTCAAACCAGACCTCATCACTTCCTCGCAGTCGAGAGGTCTCCTCAAAGTCGACAGGTGACCCCCTGCCCAGCCCCGCTGGAAGGTAATCCCTACAAGTTGATGGGTTACCACTAGAGGGAGACCTGACTAAAGTCGACAGGTTCTACACTTCCTAGTCCTGTAAAAGGGTATTCCACTGGAGGGAGACACGTCTAAAGTTGTCTATAAGTCCCAATGCCAAGTCCCGTAAAAGGGTACTTCACTGGAGGGAGGCTCAAAACCGTCATCGGGGACCACTTCCCAGCCCAGCTGGAGGTAAACCCGACATCAGGGACAACTTCCCAGCCTAGATAGAGGTAAAACCAGCATCATGGACCACTTCCCAGCCCCACTGGAGGTAAATCCCGAACCGCTCTGGCCATCCCTGCGGGATGGTACTGCTCAGTGAACATCGCTGTAGTGGCCATCCCTGCTGGATGGTAACCCACTGGTCATCCCTACTAGATGGTACCTCTCTAGCCATCCCGGATTTATTTTACAGCCTCCTGGCCAGCCTTGCTAGAAACAACCTCCTAGCCAGCCCTGCTGGAAACAACCTCCTAGGTAGAGGATCGGTGCCCGCGTAATGTGTTGGTCACACCAAATCTACAAGAACTCTACCCTGGAACACGAAGAAACTCTGTCTGCTAAATAATTGAGAAAAGAACCAGGGGAAAACCAATCACCCTGCTGGTTAAAACCATCGTGAATAGGACTAGGTGGAAAACCACTCTACCCTGCTGGTCGAAACCATCGTGAACATGACCAGGGGGAAAACTCAACCCTGCTGGTCAACAAATGCGAACAGAACCAGGGGAAAACTCAAACATGATGGTCAACATTTGAGAATAGAGGGACCCTCTACATCATGAGAGGTCAATGGTATGCAATGCAGAACACGACACGCACATGGGGCCCACCCGACGTGTGTCCCCAATTCAACCCCTACCAAGCGCACAAATGTTCCCAGGTACAAGAAACCACATGTACCTCCAAGCATTCATGTATACTCCCAGAGTATACCATGTTTCCATCCCAAAGGCTATCATGCACACGACACCCAACGTCAACGCGAAGGCATAAACGTAACAAATCCAACTTGCCACCTCAAAGGATGAGGCACGACCAACCACATCTCTTCATGAATTTACTTCACTCACACGGGAGTGCATGCGATCACACACTAAGGGACCCCGACAAACACAGTAGGACGAACCACCACCAGAGCACCTTACTTGCTTCTGCATTTAATAAGATCGCGTAAGAGGCTCTGCTAGCCTGAACATATTACACCGTTGTAATCCTTATAGAAAAACATGCGAGATCGACTACTTACTCGCCTCCAACGGATATCAGACAGAAAAGTCATCCGACACCGCTTTACACCCGAGCGGCGTCCCATGTTCCCAAGCCTCATCCCTAAAACAGTCGGGCACATCGCACCATTGTGATCCCCTCGGGAAAACATGTCAAAAGGACTCCTCACTTCAATGGAATGAATATCCGGAGAAAAAGATGAGTTCGACATACCGAACATGAGTGGTTCTACATGGGACCCACACCCCGGTCTCGAAGCACAACAAATGGATAGCACTGTTGCGATCCTCTTGAAAAAGTACACAAGTTAGACTATTCACTTATCCAAAACGGACACCTGGTGACAAAGCTAGAAATCACCGCCAACTCCCAAAACAACCCTCGCGGGACCCGCAATAGCGTGATAAATTAATGCGGGCATATTTTCCCATTTCAATGCCCTCAAAAAAACACCCAAAATAAACTACTTGCACGCCCCAAACGGACGTCCGAAGAAAAAGTTTCAAAAAGATGCATGCATCTCGAAATACGGGCCGTGGGGACCACTCCTCAACTCCGGTTTCAACGCCTGAAACCACACTAGAAAACTCTGGCTCATCGACAGGGTCGCAACGCCAATGGCGGTGCTCAAAACGGGCATCAGTTGTTTCCATGCCGCCAAACACAAAACCCCCCCCAAAAAATGCCAATTCACTTAATGGTGTGTCGCACCTCCTAGGCCCCTCATTTTGGGAATTAAAACCCCCAACCCATCTCATAATGTTTGTCTCAATTTAAGGGACACGTCTCTACAGACGGTGCCAAAAACTGATTCCCTACTGATGATTTATCAATATAAATCATTTTCATAATAATAGTAATAATTTTATTAATATTATTATAAACTTATTTTTTACTTTCATTTTTTAAACAAACTGGACCGGCCAACTGGCCGGTCTTCATTCCCAAAAGGACTCGCGCCTTATGGGTCTTTGTCTCCCAAGAAGATGGGCTAAAGGACGGTCCACCGCGTCGCGCAGTAGGACCCGCCGAACACCGGTCCCTGTTTCCCTGGGGTGTCGCCTCCACCGACCGGCCATGCAAGCCTGTCCTCCCTTGAATGCCATCTCGGACAGCTCCCCGCCTGAACGCCCGACGCCGCCTCTTGCTCCCCCAGGCCACCCGAACTCCCCCTACTGTCGAAGCGCTGCCTACCGCCTGGAGCCGGAGCACCGCCGGCCGCCTGGAGCCCGGAGCGCCACCGCCTTTCGCCTAGCGCCGCACGCCTCAGCCACTTGACTCTGCTGCACCGTCGTCCGGCTCACCACCTACTGACCCGGCCTCTGCTGTCGCTCCACCGTATTCCCTCGTTCGTCCACCGACCTCCACACATGCCCTGACGGACGCCAGCCTGAACCCTCGCTGGACCGGCCAGACCCGCCGGAAAACATCAAAAACCTGTGAACTTTGCCGGACATTTGTGAACGCGTCAGGACATGGATTTTAAATCCGTAACAAACATTGGAAAGAACAAAATAATTACTACGCAGATATGATATTTTTTTTGAAGAAATAACAACAATTCAGTGCTATGAATTGAAAACAAAGTAGGGGTGGGAATTTGAAATATAAACAAGATCCTACCTTGCAAGGTGCAGCCCGATGCTTCTCGGTCGAACCGTCGGAGCCGCACACCACCTTGGGGAGGAGAGAATGGAGGAAGATATTCTTAATCTTCATTATTTGTAGGGGTTTTTCTAGGGAAGAACAAACAAGGGGGAGGGGAGAAGGGATTAAATAAAGAATAAAAATTAATTATAAATTATTTAATTTAAACCCCTAATTTAACCCGCATCTGAAACTCTTGACGGGGTCGAGGTTAAGCCTCCCCAAGGGTAAACACCACCTCCCGAGCACAACAGCGGTCTTGGAATTTTAATTCTAAGCTTCTGTTTGAAAGTTATCAAACTCATAGCCTAAGGCTGCCAAATTACGAAAATGCCCCCGAGATCAGTTTTCACTGACGGCCCGTGCCCATGAAAGTTACACCACTCCCAAGGTAAACAATATTCTCCGAACTCAATGGTGCCCTCAGTTTTCCAATCCGGGATACTGTTTAAGAGATACCTATGTTTAACAATTACACTAATAAATTAATTATTTTAATTATTCGTTTAACGTTTCGTTAACGGGTGAGGGGTCCAAACATCCCGCGCCGACATGGTTTATGTCGTTCCTAGGGTAAACACCCAATTTATGACCCATCCATACACTCAGATCATATAAGTAATATTACCCCATATTAAAAATAGTATACCTGTTAAAAACAAGTGTGAGTCAAAATTTGTCTACTCTTAGAATATAATATTATAAATTCATTTAGGTCATCCATGTGGTCCTAAAATCACCCTTGAGATTCTATTTCTCTACAGTAACACTTATAATTAAATTAACGAAATGTTTATGTTTAATTTTATATTGTTTATAATATTATTTTTATATTTAATTTATTGATTAATACATAAACATGGTAATAGTAATTTTACTAATGTTGTTGTTCATAATGTCCACAAATAAATTGGAACTGTTTAATAAATTTTTAAATTATAATTCATAATATCAAATCCATTTTTTTCAAATTTAATAATAATTATTGGAATAAATTAATTTAAAATTAATGTCTTTCATGGATCAAAAAAATTCATTTGTTAATGTGAAAACGTTTAAATGTTCAGTATTTTTTTATCTCCAATTTCAATGTTAAATTGATTATAATGACCTAAATTGAATTAAATGAAAAAAATGATCTAATTATAAATTAAAAACACTATAAAATATTATTTTACATTATAAATAAATTTTATGAAAAATACATTTCAATTTAAATTTCATTATTAATTCATTATGCACCAAAAAAAGAATCTTAATAAAAACATAGCAAACAATTATCAAAAGTATGTTTTGATTTCATGATTAAAAATTGTATTTTATTTTTTCATAATTAATTTATAATGTTTTACCAATTTGTTTTTAAAACATGTGATCTATCAAAATTCAACACAACAAAATTTTTAGAAAAAAACTCTTTTTTTTCAGTAAAATTTAATTTGTTATCATATCATGTATAAAAAATATATGAGATGTATTTAAACAATTATTTTGAATTTATATTTCATTTATATAATCCAAAAAATGTGACATTATTATTTTTTATATTCAATTATTCACTTTTATCATGTTGTTCATTTAAACATTCACATTGAGGAATCAACTTATATAATTTTATAGTTATTAATGGTATTTTGAGAGAAATTTATTTTTGATGGATTTAAGGATAATTATATTTTAGGATTAAAAATGAAATTAATTAGGTAATATTTTCATGTTAAACATGTTATGGTTATATTTTAGGAATTTAACATATTATGGGAATGTTATTTTAATTACATAGTTTTATAAAAAGGAAATCCTTCATGATGGGTGACAATTCATCACATTCGGCCAAGCTATGGGAATCGAACCAACAATCGAAGGTAAGAAAGTGTGCATCTCCTTCCACAAGACTATTTGAAGACATTCTTATTGTGACATTTTTAATATTAGTTAAATTATTTTATTGATGAATTATAAGTGAATTCTAGGGAGAACAATTTTTTATATTCGAAAAGTGATTCAGGGATTAAGTTTTGAATGTTATTTTGGAAAACATTCCCTATTACTGGAATCTTGTATTTTCAGGGTAAGTAAAATAATATTGTTAAATTATATATTTTTTAATGCTATGATTATATTGTATACATAAGGTGAATTTTGTTATTTATGGAAAGGTATTTTATATTTGGAGGATTACTAGGGAAATTAAATTTTTGTATGAGAAAACTAGAGTATTTGATTTAATTTAGAGATAATTCTTAAAATTTATCATGAAATACTACGTTATCAAATAGTTATGTATTCTGGGTGTCAAAATTAGTATTTTTTAATTGGGAGAATTTTATTCAAACATCTTTTTAATTGGTTTAAATTGAATGTAATGGCCAGGGTTTTTGGGGTCCATTACTTGGTAAGAATCTGATGTTTGAGGTGTTCTGGGTAGTATGGAAGGCCATCCCAACTTCTCGGTGACTTAGCGGTAACCTTGGACTACCGGTAGACCTATCCTACCGGTGACCTTGGGGTACCGGTAGCTCTCGGCTACCGGTGGATCTTGGCCACCGGTGGCTCTCGGTCACTAGTGGCTCTCGGCTACCAGTGGCTTTCGGCTACCGGTCGCTCTCAGCTACTGGTAGCTATCGGATACTGGTAGCTCTTGGCCACCGGTGGATATCGGCCACCAGTCGCTCTCAGCCACAGGTGGCTCTCAGCCACCTGTTGCTCACATCCACCGGTGGCTCTCAGCCACAGGTCATTCTCAGCCACTAGTGGATCTTGGCCAATGGTTTCTCTCGGTAACCGGCAACTGTAGGCTACCAGTAGCTCTCGCCGACCCCCGACGAGTTTCCCCGAAGTGCCTCCTTTTGCACAAATTGGTTTTTAATCATTGTTTTGACCCCATTGAGCATGTTCTAATGCCCATTAATGATGAATAATTAAATGTTTTGTGAGGTGAACTCCTTAAATGAAAACCCATGAGGTTTTCTTCGGTTTAAACTGCCTGGAATGGCCAGGACCATTAATGGCATGTGGGGTGTCTGAGCCGCATGGTCAACCCACTATCTCACTTCATATGCAGTTTCGAGTTTTTATCTCTGTATCATAACCATCCCAGGAATGCTGAGCCTTTATCAGCCTTTATAACCTAAAGGTTTCTCCTACTTTTCTGTTTCTCGATCAACCTACACTAGGAATACCCTTCATCCCGATGTGCTGTACCCCCATGAGGATTTCCGTGATCGCATTCCATGGAGTTTTTGCTACCCCTGTTTCATGTTTCCACGCAAGGACTTACGATCTTTGATCAATCAGGTAGGAATCTTACCTTCGTCTCTTATTCCTGTGTATCATACATGACAGACATACTTTTTTCTCTGTGGGAATTGACGAAACCCAACATAAAGAAGATAATGAACGGACTTTGAAGAATAAAGGGGGGGGGGTGTAATCGACGTTCTATTGTGCTCTCTTATGATGTTATGTGTTGTGAATTGTACGGGCCTATGCCCACTGGAAATCATGGCCTTTGGTGGTCTTTCTCTGTGCACTAATGAACCTAGGTTCTCCTGGATGTTTAAGTAACTGTAACATGGAATTGTTTTATTACTTATACTCGGTTTAATAAACTGAAAGCACCAGGATCAACCCTCTCATGTGATAACCCCGGTGAAAGTACAGTGTCATTGAAACCATGGAGTGTGTTAAATATTTTAAATCTGAAAATACTTGTTTGGGCCAGCATTGTGTTGGTGGTAGTGGTTTGGTTGTTTCCTTCATGGGCCGATTTCTAGGGTGATATTGGTGGGGATAGGATCCCATGTTGTTATACTTTTGCTGGTTGTGAACTTGTGCCTTAAGGATATGTGGTTATTTTGTTTATATCACGAATTGGGGAGGAATCCTCTATTGTTGAGAAACCATTGCCTCCTGGATTTTGGGGACATGGGGTTGTGTCTCAGGGTGTTTCTTTGGTTCGAGTACTTTGAGGGATCTCACTTACCCCTTTGTTGTTGTGACTTTACAAGAGAACCAGGTGTGAATATTTAAGTTTCATTGACTCTCTTCTTTCTCTAGTTGGTATTTGTGCCTGTTAGTTTCCTAGTAGTGTAGTTTTCATCTAAATGGGATCAATTGAACATGAAAACAATAATGGGATAAATGGGGAAATTGGTTCTGGGATGGATTGTGACCTGGTTTTGGGTGGTATACCTTTCATGAATAAATAGTAATGCGGTGTTTGTGCTTAGGCTGGTTTCAGAACCCTTGGATGGGATGAGTGCTTGTTTATTTATGTATATACTTGTAGTTTTTATGTTTCTTATTCACCCCCAACCCAAGTTGAGCACTTAAGTGCCGAACACTCCCATTTCATGGGGGAGGGTGTTTTCCCAAAACTCCTATGAGTGGCTGGTTATTAGCTCTTTTTATGATCCCTTTCCTAAATATCCCTAGACTCTTCTGGAAGGCTGTGATGGCCTGAAGTCCATTTTTATCCCAAGAATATTTGGGCGGGGTAGTTTTGGTAGTTGGCCCAGGTGTTCACGGGCCGGTTGTTTCCCAAATGTCTTCGAGATAGGTCCCAGGAGTCTTCGGGCGTGGCAGTGGTTGTTCTGAGCCAGGTGTTTGCGGGTATGGTTATGTGCAGTGTTGTCCCAGGTGTGTGCGGGCGGGGTTTGGTAGTAAGACTTCATGAGGATATGGCCCAGGTGTGTGCGAGTGAGGTTTAGTAGTGGGACTACGTGAGGATATGACCGAGGTGTGTGCGGGCGGGGTTTGGCAGTGAGACTGTGGTGAGAATGGCGAGATTGGTTCAATGCGTAGTATTTCTTAAATAACCAGTGGAAAAGTGCCATGGGGTACCCAAATATCGATGTGCTATTACTATACTTTACTTGCCTTGTGTTATTTGGGGAGTGTCCCTTGGTGAGGTTTGGGTGGATAGCTTTTCCATGGTGGGTGTTTGGTAATATCTTTTTCCAGGGGGCATTAGAATGTCTCCTAAATTGTGCATGAGAGTCTTTGGTTTTCCCTACTAAGTATACTTGTATATTGACCCTACGTATATAAAACTACTTTCTGGTTTCCTGGAGGACTTCATGGATCGTGCAGGACCGTACTAGCTTGGACCTTCGGGGCAGTTGTAGTTGTTGTTGTTTTTCTTGGTACCTTTTACCTTTGGAGTTTTGTGAATTTTATTTTTTATCTTTGAACATGCATATCGGAATGGATTACTTTCAGCTGTACTTGCATTTTCAGTTTTGGTGTTGTGGGATTTACAATCTTATATCTCGATCATATTAAAATAAAAAGGGTAATGCCTTCCATTTAGTGAGTGATTTTATACCCTTGGTGATGGTCACCACTTCGGGACCTATTGAAGGCGGGTTTTGGGGGTCATTATCTCTCCATCAACTTAACGAAGGTAGGGCCTGACAATCTTCTGACCTTTACCTCCTTTTGGTGAAGGCGGGTCATGACAGAATGGTATCAGAGCAGGTTGAAAGATAGGATGGAGTCTGGAGTTAGGCATAGTGAGGATTTCATGGGATGGTAGGTCAACAGTGTTGGGTGACCTTGGTGTGTGAATTAGGCCAGGGAAGAGCAGCTAGGACATAGGATTTTAGGGCCCCCCGTGATCTGATGCAAGGACTCTGGACCTGACGAACGACCAAGTGAGACTACACTGATTGCAGGGTAGAGACCCTAAGAAAGGTACATGCATCATAATGACTTGTGTTCTTGTGTTTCATGGGTGTTTTGGGGATTTAAATGAATAAGAAGTTTAAGAAATTTTTAGAACAATATTATACACTACATGGACATAGGCATTCCCTGTTTACCTTGAAGCTATGGAACCTGGGAGATGACCACGAGTTGTGCGGGAGATTTCATCCCAAGAAGTCGACTTGGCCGACCGGTAGAGGATCGACCGAGTGGAGGAGGATGATCATTGGCAGAAGACGCTTCGAGCCTTCCAGCAACAGACCCTCGAGAAGTATGAGGGCATCACCTCCGACCTAAAGACGGAGAGCTGGCTAGAGGAGCTAGTGATAGCTTTCGGCTTGATCTGAGCTTCGTCGGAGAACTGGGTTCCTCTGGCTGTGAGCCAGATGCGGGGAGCAGTGCATCAGTGGTGGACGCTCTACCTGGGAGAGAGGAGAGAGGCTGAGGTGGCATGGGATGATTTCAAGAAGGAGTTTCGGGCAGAATTACTCTCTTCTAGGATGAAGGAGGAGAAGAGACAAAAGCTACTCTCCCTCCAGTAGGGGAGTATGTCAGTAAGGGAGCTGGGTATCAAGTTCAAGGACCTCGTTTTATTTTCACTAGACCTCTTTCCAAATGAGGATTCTTGGGAGTGATGTTTAGAGGAGGTGTTTCGACCCTCCCTCTAGTACGCTATTACCCCCTTCACCTTGCCGACATACTTGGAGGTCCAGAAGAAATCAAAAGTGGTGGAGTGGATGCACACGCTATGGGGTGTATCACGAGAGGGGATCCAGTTTGGCTCATCGAAGGGGAAGGCTGTCAGCACCATACCTCCCGCATCGGGACCCTCTAGGTTCTGACCAACAGGGAGTAGGCCACAACAGTTCCAATTCCGGTCCCCCGGTCCTTGCCCTTTTCTTTTAGGCCCAGGACCGATGTGCTTTATCGGTGGCATCCATGGTCACCTTCGGAACTAGTGCCCGGATAGAGTAGAATACGGCGGTGGCGGACAGACCCAGCACCTGCCTCAGTAGCAGTAGGGGTAGCGAGATCCTGCTCCTCCGAGGGCAGAGGTAGTGGGAGGAGGCCGACCTCAGGGTGCTCCTTAGGGACCTCGGCTAGGGCGTGGTTGGGGAGGTGGCCAATAGCCGAAGGGAAGAGAAGCTGGGCATGGATAGTTGCACACCGTGGAGGCAGAATTTCGAGTATGACTGAAGGTTGTTCGAGGTACAATCCGTTTGTTCAGTACCCTTGCATACGCCTTGTTCGATACCGGAGCTTCACACTCCTTTGTTACACCTGGTCTGTCATGTGCTATGGGTCTAGATGCCGAGAGACTTCCAGTGCCCCTAGTGTTGAGCACACCCATCGGAGGTCAAACCGACTTGTTATTTGTTTGTAGAGGATGCATATCGATGATAGGGACCCATCATTCGGTCAGGGATCTACTACTGCTATGAATATAGCCATACGATGTCATCCTAGGCATCGATTGGCTGTTCTCTGTGTGTGTCTTCATTGACTGCTTCTGAGGAAGGGTTGTGTTCTCAGACATGGGCGGCCAACATGTTACTTTCACTGGCGAGAGGAGTGGCCAAAAGGGTAGTAGGCAAGAGGAACACCTCCTCTCCTTGTTAGCCGAGCAATCAGTAGAGTCAGTAGATGCTGAGATGGGGGAGGTACCAGGGATCGTCAGTGTGTTTATGGACATCTTACCTAAGGAGGTGATGAATCTACCTCGTTGACGTGATATTGAGTTTGGAATAGACTTTCTTCCTGGTGCTCGTGTGATTTCGATGGCTCCCTACCGGATGGAACCTTTGGAGCTACGAGAGTTGCAGATTCAGATTGACGATCTGATAAAGATGGGTTATGTTTGACCAAGCGCGTCACTGTTGGGTGCTCTAGTATTGTTTGAAAGGAAGGAAGATGGTGGTCTTAGGTTGTTCATAGAATACAAGAGGCTGAATCAGGTAACAATCACAAATCTCTACCCTCTATCAAGGATAAAAAATCTTTTCGACCAGCTGAAAGGGGAAGGATGGTTCTCAAAGATCGACTAGTGGTCTGGGTATCACCAATTGAGGGTGAAGGAGGGAGACATCTTGAAGACATCCTTCAGGTGTAGATATGGGAACTTCGAGTTTGTAGTCATGCATTTCGGCATTAATAACTCTCCGACTATGTTCATGGGGATTATGAACTTCGTCTTCCAGGAGTATCTGGATCAGTTCGTAGTCTTGTTCATCAGCGACATCCTGATCTATTCAAGATCAGTGGAGGACCACGCTGAGCACCTGAGGACGGTTTTGGAGGTCCTCTGACAACACTAGCTCTATGGGAAGTTGTCGAAATGCATGTTATGGACGCGAGAAGTGAACTTCCTTGGGCTCGTAGTGTCCGAGTAGGCGGTAGTAGTGGACCCATCAAAGGTTGAGGTGGTTGTTTCTTGGGCATCACCCAAGAATGTGGTAGAGGTTCGTAGTTTCCTCAGGTTGGCAGGTTACTATTAGAGGTTCTTACCCAACTTCTCCTGAGTTGCAGCCACTTTGACAGCCTTGACCAATAAAGACAAGGTTTTTGTGTGGAGTGAGTAGTGCGTGGCAGCCTTTAGCTTTCTGAATGAGAAGTTGGTTAGTTCCCCAGTGCTGAGACTACCAAAAGAAGGGGCGGTGTATGAGGTGTTTTGTGATGCTTCAGGGCAAGGCCTCATATGTGTGTTGATGCAGCGAAAAGGGTGATCTCTTATGGGTCTAGAAATCTATGCCCTCATGAGAGTAATTATTCCACCCACGATCTGGAGCTTGCAGTGTTCTTTTTCGCACTAAAGTTGTGGCGGAATTAGCTCATCGGAGAATGCTTTGTGGTCTTCATGGATCACAAAATCCTGAGGCATATCTTCTCCCTGTGGGACCTAAACTTATGGAAGCAAAGGTGGATGGAGTTTCTCCAGGATTACGACTTCGATATTTCCTACATTTCAGGAAAAGGGAATATAGTGGCCGATGTTTTGAGCAGGAGGTCGTAGATGGATGCGTTCCGAGAGTCAGCAGTCGCTTGGAAGGCGATGGAGGAGTTGGATACCTTACACCTAGATGTGATGATAGATAGTGGTAGAGGTTGCCTATATCAGATGATAGTGAAGTCTTCTCTATTGCGGAAAGTGGAGGAGTCTCAGTGGGGTGACCTAGAGTGCGAATTGATGCATGACCGAGTTGACCAGGGTGATGCTCTGGAAGGATGGTCAGAATCAGATGCTTTTCCGTGTGAAGTTGTTTGTTCTAGAGGCAATGCATGACAAGGTTCTTAGTGAGTTCTACAACTCACCTCTAGCGGTACACCCAATAGTTTCCAAGATGTACCACGTCCTGAGGGTACAATTTTGGTGGCCTGGGGTGAAGTGGGTGGTGGCAGAGATTTTGGCTAAGTTCCTGTTGTGTCAGCAAGTGAAGGCTAAACACCGTTTTCCTGGAGGGTTGTTACAGCGGTTAGATGTTCCCATGTGGATGTGGGATAACAACTCAATGGACTTCATCACAGGGGTACCAGGGGCTCATGGAGGTTATGATTCCATCTAGGTAGTGGTGGATTGGTTGAACAAATTAGCACACTTTTTTGAGTTTAAGGAGTCGAGTTCAGTGAGCACCTTAGCCTAGAGGTACGTCGATGAGGTAGTACGGTTGCACGAGATCCTGATATATATTGTCTCTGATAGAGAAACACGGTTTACCACATGAGTATGGAGGGGATTACATCATTCCTTTGGCACCCATCTATGCCTTAGCACTGCTTTCCACCCTCAGACAGATGGGAAACCAGAATGAACGATCCAAACATTGGAAGACATGCTGCGGGCATGGGTTCTGGATTTTGGGGGATCATGGGTACGACACTTTCCTCTAGTGGAGTTTTCTTAAAACAAAAGCTTCCAATCCACTATTGGTATGGAACTGTTTGAGGCCTTGTATGGAAGGCCGTGTCATTCACCCGTTTGATGGATAGATATTGGGGAAGCAACTGTTCTTGGTCCAGAAGTGGTGCAGGGCACCACTGAGGAGGTTCAACTCATGCGTGAGAGGATGAAGGAAGCCCAGGACCGACAGAAGTCTTATGCCGATCGTAGGAGGAGGCCCTTGGAGTTCGAGGTTGGGAATCATGTGTTCTTGATTGTTTCACCTCGACATGGGTAGCGAAGGATTGGGAAGCGGAGTAAGGTCTCCCCTAGGTTCATCGGGCCTTTTGAGGTGTTGGGATGATTAGGTGAGGTGGCGTATCAGCTGGCGTTGCCACCTCAGTTGGATAAAGTTCAAAACGTCTTTCATGTCTCCCATCTTCGTCGATATCTACAACATGACTCCCACGTCATCGATTGGGGAGAGATAGATTTCGAAGATGATGCGACATTTATAGAACGACCAATAATGATCGAGGATCATAAAGAGAAAGTCCTCCGGGGACAATCCATCCCCTTGGTTCGTGTGTTGTGGAGGCATGGTGGCCTGGAAGAGAGAACTTGGGAGCGGGAGTCCGAGTTACGCGTTCAGTACCCATATCTGTTTTGAATTCCTTGTTGTTTTTGTTCTGATCGTTGTTGGGATAATCTTCCTTGTGTTTTAATATATGAAATGATGGTTTTTCTTAGCTATTACATGATCTGTTCCATGCACTCTCTATGTGTGTATGAATTTGTGATGATAGGAAAAACCTGACTGCTAATCAGGATGCATTAATGTGGATGCGATTAAACCCGTGCGGGTGAGTCAGTGCTTCCAAAAGCAGATAATATCCTGAAATGTATGAGGGGACTATCTAACTCATGTGTTGGACAGTGTGATCATTGTGCTTGTTGTGAATTTTTGTGGTTGGTAACTCTTGGAAGAGTATTCCTGGATGTAGGGGGGAGGATTCGGTCCCAGATTTCGAATAACTCGGGGGTTTTCCCCTGAGAAGTATCTTTAGAGGTTGGTTGTTTGGACCCCTGTTTTATTCTTTCTAGTTGTTCTTATATTCTCGTGGATGAGAATAGTTTGAGAAGTATCTGATGTAATGGAACGGGTTTTTGGGGTCCATTACTTGGAGAGAATCTAATGTTTGATGTGTTTTGGGTGGTCTGGAAGGGAATCCCAACTTCTCGGTGACTTAGCGGTATCCTTGGCCTACCGTTGGCCTCAGCCTACTGGTAGACCTAGCCTACCGGTGGCTCTCGGCCATCGGTGGCTCTCGGCCAGCGGTGGCTCTCGGCCACCGGTAGCATTCAGCTACCACCGGTAGCTCTCAGCTACCGGTGGCTCTCGGCTACCTATAGCTCTCGCCTACCACCCACAGGTTATCTAACAACACCTCCTTTTCTGCAAATTGGTTTTTAAACCATGTTTTGACCCTTTTGAGCCTATTTTAATTCCAATTAAGAACGATTAATTAAATTTTTGGTGAGTTACCCTCCTTAAATGAAAAACCATCAGGTGTGTGTTGGTTTAAACCGCCCCGAAAGGTTAGGACCCTTAATGGCGTGTGGGGTGTCCCAACCTCGTGGTCAACCCATTATCCCGCTTCTTACACGGTTTCACGTTTTTCTCTCTGTATCATAACCGTCCCAGGAATGCTGAGCCTTTTTCAGCCTTTATAACCTAAAGTCTTCTCATAAAGTTCTTTTTCTCGATCACCCTACACTAGGAAAACCCTTCCTCTTGACGAGTAATACCCCCATGATGTTTTCCTTTATCGCGTTCCGTGGATTTCCTGCTACCCCTGTTTCCAGTTTCCACACGAGGACTTATGATCATTGATCAATCAGTTAGGGATCTTACCTACGTCTCTCCTTTCTGTGAATCATGTACAGCGGGCATACTTTTTTCTCTGTTGGAATTGACGAAACCCAACATAATGAAGATAATTAACGGACTTTAAAGAATAAAAGGTGGGGGTGTAATATATGTTCTGATGTTCTCTCTTATGATGTTGTGTGTTGTGAATTGTACAGGAATATTCCCACTGAAAATCATGGTCGTTGGTGGTCTTTCTCTGTGCACTAATGAACCTAGGTGCTCCTGGATGTTTAAATAACCGTAACGTGGAATTAGTTAATTATGTATACTAGGTTGAATAAACTAAAAGCACCAGGATCAACCTTCTCCTCTGATAACCCCAGTTAATGTATAATAGAATTGAAACCATGGAGTGTGTTAAATCTTATAAATCTAAAAGTACATGTTCGGGCCGGCCTTGTGTTGGTGGTAGTGGTTTGGTGGTTTCCTTCACAGGATGATTTCTGGGGTGATATGGGTGGGGATGGGATCCCTTGTTGTTATACATTTGCTGGTTGTGAACTTGAGTCTTGAGGATGGGTGGTTATTCTATTTAGATCACGAATTGGCGTGGAATCCCCTATTATTGAGAAACCATTAGCTCCTGGATTTTGTGGGCATGAGGTTGTGTCTCGGGGTTTTTCTTTGGATCCAGTACTTTGAGGGATATCACTTAACCCTTTGTTGTTGTGACTTTACAAGAGAACTGGGTGTGAATGTTTAAGTTGATTTGACTATCATCTTTCTCTAGTTGGTAGTTGTGCATGTTAGTTTCCCAGTAGTGTAGTTTTCTTCTAAATGGGATCACGTGAACATGAAAAAAAGAGTGGGTTAAATGGGGAAATTGGTTCTGGGATGGATTGTGACCTGGTTGTGGGTGGTATACCTTTCATGAATAAATAGTGATGCAGTGTTTGTGCTTAGGCTGGTTTCAGAACTCTAGGTTGGGCTGAGTGCTTTTTTCTTATTCTTGAATAGCCCATGTCTCTTCGGGCAGGCTGTGATGGCCTGATGTCCATTATTAGCCCATGAATATTCGGTTAGGGTAGTTGTGGTGGTTGGCCCAGGTGTTCGCGGGCTGGTTGTTTCCCAAGTGTCTTCGGGATGAGGCCCAGGTGTCTTCGGGCGTGGCAGTGGCTGTTCTGACCCAGGTGTTTTCAGGTATGGTTATGTACGGTTGTGGCCGAGTTATGTGCGGGTGGGGTTTGGCAGTGGGACTGCGTGAGCATATCACCCAGGTGTGTGATGGTGGGGTTTGGCAGTGGGACTGCGGTGAGAATGGTGGGATTGGTTCGATGCGTAGGATGTCTTCAATAACAAGTGGGAAAGTGGCGCGAGGTACCCAAATATCGATGTGCTATTACTATACATTACTTGCCTTGCATTATTTGGAGAGTGTGCCTTGGTGAGGTTTGGGTGGATTGATTTTCCTTTTTGGATGTTTGGTTATCTCTTTTTCTATGGGGCATTAGAATGTCTCCTCACTTGTGCACGAGAGTCTTTGGTTTCCCCAATTGAGTATACTTGTATGCTCACCCTATGTATATAAAACTTATTTCAAGTTTCCTGGAGTACTTCTGGGATCGTGAAAAACCGTACTAGCTTGGAACTTTGGGGCAGTTGATGTTGTTGTTTTCCTTTTATTGGTATCTTTTACCTTTGGAGTTTTGTGACCTGTATTTGTTACCTTTGAACATGCATATGGGAATGGTTTAAGTTCAGTTGTACTTTCATTTTCAGTTTTGGTGTTGTGGGATTTATTGTCTTATCTCCTGATCTTATTAAATGAAAAAGGGTAATGCCTTCTATTTAGTGAGTGATTCTATACCCTTGGTGATGGTCTCCACTCCGGGACCTATTGAAGGTGGGTTTTGGGGGTAATTATATCTCCTTCAACATAAATAAGGAAGGGCCTAGCAATCTGCTGACCCTTCCCTCCTTTTGGTAAAGGCGGGTCATGACATTGAACCATTGGTAATTATATTTCATTATATAGATAAAAGTAGTTTTTCATCATATGAAGGTTTATTATTTCTTTGTAATTATCTTATATTATACTAACCATTTTTTATTGATCATTTATAATGATAGGGGAAAAAGTTGGCTAAGAATATTTGGATTATGTGAATATTTTTATTTTTATTTCAGTGGTCCAGGTATGAAAAAATATATTTAATTCTCATCATGTAGATTAAAAATTGATTTTGTAGTGGAAAATGATTAAATAATGAAACCCCACCTTTCATGTAAGTATATTTCATTACGTCATTAGTAATGGTAAAAAAATAGTTCCTCAAAACTATTAAAAGGATCATAAAAATATTATCTATTTATTTTTCGTACTGAGAAACTATTGTCCTAATAACCCCTCACAGATTTAGGGTTTTGGGATTTATAACATTATCATGATAATTATCTCTATAAATATCAACAATAACATTATAGTTATTTATTTCATCCATATCTATGTTTTCCTACATAGAACCCTCATTTTTGATATCTTCGGTGAGCATTGTACTTCCCCTTTTTTATTTTAATGTGGATGTATAAGTGTTTTTTATTCTGATTTTGGGTTTGAATAGTGTTGTTTTCAAAGGTAAAACATCTAATTTTCCCTCATGGGTTCAAATTGTATGGATGAATGTTATTTAGTTGGGGGTCGAATGTAACATCCTAAGTTATTCGAAAGAAACACTATGTTCGATAGAGTACATGATATGCCACATCAAACTTAAACAAAAAAGAAATATTATTAATGAAATGTTACATTTAAAGTAGTAGTTGGAATGGTGGGAATGAAAAGTATTAACAAAATTATGAAAATATTGTATACATTTGTATATATAAATAATTTTTTGTTGACCAATTTATATCAATTGAAAATAAAATCCATTTTAAATAAATGTTTTTCTAAAAAAACTATTTTAATTTTCACAAGGGTGTCTTCAAAAAAAAATTAATAAATCACTATTATTGGATTATAATAAAGGGATAATTATATATTAAATTTCATTTAATGATCAATATTCAAATTTTCTATTTTCTATACATGATATATGAAAAAACCCCTTTATGGGTAAAAGGATTATTTTTCTAAAATAAATATATATCAACCTTTTGATGGAACACTTATTTTTAATCTACATTTAGAACCATTAATACATTATATTTGAAAAAATAAACTTTTTCTTTTGAATACAGGAATTACAATTTCTTGAAATTTATTTTGGTATTGTAATTATTAGATTCATTTTAAGATGAATAGTAAAAAATAATGCATTTTAATAGAAAAATGCATTCTCACAAAATTTATTTACATTGTTAAATAAATTTTTTAAAAGTTTTTAAATAATATTTAGATCATTTATTTATCATTTAAAAAAATTTAAATCACTGGGATCAATTTTACATTGAGATTGCATATAGAAACTTTGTGACCTTCTGAAAATTTTTACTTTCAAAACTCATTATCTCATTCCGTCAATGGGTTTAATTTTTAGTTAATTTAATCCAATTATGTGATTCTAATTTGATAAAATGAATTCCATAATTGGAAAAATAAGGAAAAAAATATGGAAATTATTACCTTTTATTTTTGTACATTCTAAATATTAACATTAGTAACAATTTAATTTCAATAGTTAAGGGTAAAACAGGTAATTAAAGGTAACAATTATCTTATAAATATTATTAATTTACCCTAAAACATACATTAATTTAATTATATGAGTGTTTTACAACCATAAGAATCCCTAGGTCAATTTTTGGACACCTTGGACCACATGGATCATCATATCTGATTTATAATTTTATATTCGAAGAGAAGACCAATTTTTCACACACATGTTTTTATCATGTAAATTATTTTTAATATGGGTTTAATCAAGGGATATATTTGACTATAAATATTATATTAAAAAATAATATTTTTTTATACATCATAGAAATTTATTAATAATTTTTATAGAATGAATTAATTAATTATATTTATTTCACAATGAGGGTGAAATAATTGTTTAATTAATGAAAATATCAAATAAGTGATATTTAAAAATATAAAATAATTATAATTTGAAATATTTGATTCCATACAAAAATTTTATTGATGAATTATAAATTTCATGGGTTTATAATTTATTTATGTAATCATGTTGTTCTGATTATTTTAAAAATATAAATAGTGAAGAGTTTCAAAATTGACATTTATGATATATTGAAATTTAAAATATTTTATCAAATGATATAAAATTTATAAATGATACATATTCATTGGGAAATCACCATTGATTATCACCTTAACACATAGAATAAGGGTATTAAGCCTAATATAAGTGATTATAATTTGTGTGTGTGTGTGGGGGGGGGGGGGGGGGGTTATAGGACAGTATTTTGGTAGATATTGTCTAAAAAAAGTTGTTTTTAGTTGTGCAGATAATAGAATAAGTAGTCCCCTTTAATGGGAGAGGGGAGGGGCGCTATTTTAATTTTTAATATTATTAAATATAGAAATATTACTATTTGATGCAATATGGGTTGAAAGTGACTTATATTTATTATAAGCTGAGAAAGGTTTAGAAACCATTTATAAAATGAAAAATGTACAGGTTTTGATATTTTTTTATCCTTATATTTTTCTTTCAATCCTTATTTATTCATACCATTATATCATGTAATTTATTGATTGAGGGTTAATTGGATTACTATAAAATTTCAAACAACCACTAAATTAGACATTGGGGAAATATTATGACTTACCATGATAATTTTTTCAACGAAATTAATTTTTTATCTTTTATATCATTTAATAAAATATTTTATATTTTAAAATACCATTATTGTTAATTTTGAAACTATTCATTTCCTGAATTCTTAAAAAATATGATAAAACATTATATCATCAAAACTCATTTAAATCAACCAAAAATTTAAATTTCATCTGTTAAATTTGTTTATGGAATCAATTATCCCAAATTATATTAATTTTAATATTTATAATATCATTTATTTGAGATTTTCATTAATAATGAAATTGAAGCATCATCATTCTGTCACCATTTAATTTAATTAATTATATTATAAAAATTATAATTAAATTCCAAAGATGATGGTAAATATTTTAACATTATAAACCATATTTATAATTCAATATATTTTCTATATATCCCAATATTAAAAATACATTACATGATAAAAACAAGGGTTTGAAATTTTTTTCCTCTTCTTAGAATATAATATTATAAAAGGGTAAAAGTTTTCCCAGTGGTTACATATGGACATAAAATCATCGAAAGAAATATTATTCCCAAAATTGATGATAGAATTAAATTATTTATTTTTTTTGGAAATTTTATAATATTATATGATATTATTTTTTACATCAATTAAACGATTTATCATTAACTGTAGTAATAAAAATAATTACTAAAGATAATATTTATAATGTCCAAAAATATAATGAACCTTTTAAAATAAAATTTAAATTATAATATAAAATATTAAATTCATTTTTTCAAATTCAAAACATACAATACATCATCACTTTCACCAAATGGGAAATGAATTAATCATTTATAGGTACGTGTAAACTGTAATCTCCACGAAATGATATAATTCGTTTTCCATTACCATATCTCAATACTTGTTAAAATGATAAAATTATTGTTTATATACTATATTAATGACATATTTATCTTCATCATATAGTAATATATAAATAATGTTATTACCATCCATGAATATAAAAATGAAAACATTGTTCATGTGTACATGTGAGTTATCCCCTCCACGAATCAATGTGATTAATTTTTTCTGTAACACATCACATGACTGAAATGTATAATTATATTTAAATGATTTCTGTTGTATTAATTATTTTATTATAATATATAATGATAAAATTATAATTACTTTCTTTCAATAATGATCATTGAAAAATAGATACATTACTAAAGTGTACATATGACCTATTATCTCCATGATTAAAATGTTTTCCATATTTCATAACCAAACATAAATGGTTATATTTAATAGTATAATTGTTGATTAAATGTGATTATTATTATTTGAATATTATTTTGGAGAAAATGGACAAATGACAACTATGACTATTGAATTCATACCAAATTTATTTTGGACTAATGAATCGAATGCCATCAAATTTCCCAATATGAATTTAAATAATTATGTAATTGTTATAGATTATTAATAAGTGATATATAAGTAATAATAAAATTTTAAAATATTCTAATCAAATTAAATAATTAAACTATGTTTATAATTAATTAAGATAATTACTATACGTGACGAATCTGACCCAATGTATGGGATTTCATATCAAATTCATTTTTTGAGGAAATTTCTGATTAAAAGAACCTTTATTATTTTCTATGGGGTATATAAAACAACCATGAAATTTAATATACATATTTTTTCTATAATCATGTTATTAAATGATTCATTAAATTAATTATTTCTTTTATATTATTATTTAAATTTTCAATGTTATATGAGACACATTGGATGTTTAACGATTTAATTTTTAAATATTTTTCTCCATGAATATATTATTTATTTTACCTTATCTATTTATTTAAATGAATTAAAGTGTATTATAATGAAAATTTTAATATTATTTTTAATTTCATTTAATGGTTTTCAAAAAGGAATTTTTTATGTTTTATGAAAAGAATGTTAGAATTTTATTTAAATAGTATTATTTTTGAAAAATTTGAAATTTAGATTATGAATCTACTTTGTATTATATGGTTTTTATTTTTTTTGTTATATCCTAATTAAATAAAATTTTAAAATTGAAAATATCATCTATGTGAAATTAAGAAAAACTATTTATATAACAAAATATTATGCAATGTTTACGGTTGACACCTTACAATTTAAATATCAACAAGATTTATTTACACCAATAAGTTTATAAATCACTCATATTGGATTATATTAATGAAATATATATGAAATATATTTAATTTAATGTTTTACACTCATTTTATATATTTTAATAGAATGAAATAAGAAATGGTCCATTTTTATAATTAAAAGATGTATTTTTCAAAAAGGCATTTTTCAACCTTTTGATGAAAATCCCATTTTAAATATAATTTTTAATAATTATATATGTTATATTTGAAAAAATAAATATTTATTTTGAATGTGTTGTATAAATATTCAATTTTTTTTGTATTTTTCCAATAAGACTCATTTTTGATGAATAGAGAAATAATATTACATTTTAATTGAAATCTACCTTTCATAAAATCAATTTATATTGTAAAATTATATTTTTGAATGTATTTAACTAAAAAATAGATTATTTTTTATCATTTAATATAATCTAGGATATTGGAATCTATTTCACATTGAAATTGGACATAAAAACCATGTGAACTTTTTATGTTTTTTACATCAAAAACTCATTTTCTCTATCAGTCAATGAGATTAATTCTCAATTAATTTCTTCTAATTCATATTTTTTAAATTTTAAAAATTTATTTCATATTAGTAACAATAATTTCCAAATTATGTAAATAGTTACTTATTTTTTTTGAGAATATGAATAGTATCGTTATTAATTATTTGTATCACCACAATTAAGGGTAAATCATGTAATTAAATACAATCAATTATAGTGTAAATATTATTAAATTTTCATAACACATATCCTGATTTAATTTTATAAGTTTGTTCCAAAAATTAACATAATTGGTTCTATTTTATATCCACTTGGAGGAATTTTGAAGTCTTTAATGTGTTTATAAAAATATATTAAAAGGGAAGACAAATTTGGCCACACCATAGTTTTTAACAGGTAATGTATTTTTATATGGAGTTTTATAGTGTATATGGTAGATTATAAATATTATTTAGAAATATTAAATTATTATAATTAATATTTTGATTTATTTATAATTTTTATGTAATAAAATATTAAATTTAATGGTGACATAATGATGATGTAGTAATTTCTTCATTAATGGAATAATCAAATAAATGACATTAAAAATGTTCAAATAAACATAATTTGAAATAATTTAATCAATAATAGATTTTTTTGGATGACATTGAAATGTTAAGGATGTTTTAATTTAGTTTTTTCTAATATATCATGTAGTTATAATATTTTTAAAATGTCAAATATCGAATAGTATCAAAATTAACAGTAATGATATTTTAAAATGTAAAATCTATTAAGAAATGATATTGAATTTAAAAAAATATTTTATTTGAAACAATTGTTTGGATAAGTCTGATAATTTCGTAATTTACTAATTTATTTGTCCTTTAACAAGTTAGTGTACTCTATTTACCCTAAAATTGTAAGTTACATGATAAGATGGTAAGAGTTAAAATAGTTAATTATGATTTGAAGGAAAATGATAAGGATTAAAAAAATAATAAGAACATTAGTAATTTCAATTTATTGATTGGATTCAACAAAAAATATTATCACCGTATAATGAAATTAATTTGGACCCATTTGGAAAAGATAGTTATTTATAATAATTTAATATTTTTAATAATTCTAAGAGTGACCTTCTCCAATACAGTAAAAGGGAAAACCATTATTTTCATTTTATCACAAATCAAAAACTATTTGGTTTTACCAATATCATACTAAATAACATACAATAATCAAAATACACATTATAAAGGCCATAGACATGGATGAAAACCCTTATTTTATAAATTAATTTGTTAATCAAATGTGATATTTTAGAGGAGACCTAACATTTTTAATTAAGTGTTTCAATTTTATTTCTTCTAACAGTTCCATAAAATATCATTCAACCATTGTTAATTAATAATATGAGTAACCTAAATATAATAGTAATTTTCTATAGCTATATCATCACATCAATCAATCTACACTTCCATATTATGGGAATATAATTAATCATTCATGTGTATGTACGAACTATTACCCCCATTGACCGATAAAATTTGGTTTCCATTAACATCTATTAATACCAGTCATAATGAAATAATTAATGTTTATATATTTTAAGAATTAAATCTTTATCATTATAATGGAATAATATATCAATTTGTTTCTATCCTTCCATTCACATAAAATCTATTACATCATTCATGTGTATGTGTGAACTATCCACTCCACAAAGCGATGTGATTCATTTTTATCACCACATAACATATATTATATATAAAAGTATATTTAAAATATTAATATTTTATTTATTATGTTATTATTATTTTGTAAATATATAATAATAATATAACATTCTTTCTATAATGATCAATGAAAAATTCAAACGTTACTCATGCTGTTGTATGGCCTACTATCTCCAAGATTATAATGTTTTTATTTTTTCATGACCATTATAAATTGTTAGATTTTAATGTATAAATTATGTGTAAAAGTGATTATTATTTGAATGAATATTTTTCTGTATATGGTGGTTCTAATACCATTTTAACACTTTACATCGTACCAATTTCATTTTTAACTCAATTAATGAATATAAAAAAACGTCCAACATGAACTAATTTAATTAAGTAATTGTTAAATTGTTATAATAAGTGATATTAAAATCTAAAACGGTTCTAGTGAAAGAAAGAAAATTAACCCATGTTTATTATACAGGATAAAAAATATTATACATGATGAGTTAGACCTAGGGTATTGGTCTTTAATTTAATTTTCTTTTTAAAGTTCATTATTAAAATATTTGTATAAAAGACTAAAAAAATGTTTTATAACTTATAAAACATGATAGGTTAATCTTACTTAAATTATTCATTAATAATTTAATGTTTTATTTGTAAATTTTTACATTTCATTTCAAATAAAATAAATTCATTATTAGATTCACATTTTTAATATATTAAATGTGGTTTTTTAATGTATTTTGATATTTGGAATAGTTTTTATGATATGTATAAATATGTTTACAAGGGTTTTATTCATGATATCTTAAATTCACACTATATATTATTTGTTGAGACCATTATTTCTTAATATTTGATAGGTTAATCACCATTATATCCCAATATATATCAGGTTGGGACCATAATATATGAAGATATAACGGGTGAACCACATTATATATTTTCATTGAATTGGGTACTTCGGAGATGGATATCGACCATAATTTTATTCAATATTTAAGGGTTACTCAATCATGATATGGTAATGGTTGACCAAGGAACCTTAATTGTTTTTATATGCATAAAAATTAGTTTTTATGAAAAGGTTTTTTAATGGTATTTATGTCTTATCTCAACTAATGACTTATTTATTTATGTCCCTTATTGAGATTTTTTTGTAATACCATGTTATTAAATTAATCATAGGGAATAAAGATGGGTAAGATTTCATACTTTATTTCAAAAATATTTCATTTTTTAAAAAATAGGGATAATTATTTGAAGTTTCTACTTTGAATTTCTTGAGTTTTTATGTAATTGTTATGGCCTAATTCGATAAAATAATAAACATGAAAATATCCAAGGATTAGAATTCTAGTTCAAAAACAATAGAATAAGTTATGTTTAAGTTTGGGTCCATAGAGTTGGTATAAAAGAATGGTTTACATAATGTGAACGATTTTGATATTTCCGTAAGAGGTATGGATATCATCATGGGTTTATAATTTTAAAATTAGTCATAATTTTAATTTAATAGAAACCCATTTAGAAAATTTATGTTACGATTTTTTAAGGCGACTGGTGGTATTTTGGGATAAATTTTTAAGGTAATTTTGGATTTTTATTTCTTTGATGAATTAATAAAATATATGATACAACCATTATAGATAAAATATGGTATTGATATTTTTTCTTTATTTATAATATTTTTGGAATTTTATTTGAATAATACAGATTTCTAAATATTACCACTCACAGGATGGGTGAAAACATTCCATGTCTAGTATTTCTATAGGAATCAATCCCATAACTAAAGGGAAACAAAGGTATATCACCTTCAACATCCCTACATAAATCATGAGTTAGTATTAAAATTTATTTTCATTATATGATTTTATGGATGAAGGATAATTTTATTTGGGATTAAAATTTTTACTGAATAGATAACCACAGAATTAGAGAATCATTTAGTGATTAATTGATTAGTTTAATTTTGGGAGATGCCCACTATTTTGGGAAACTTGTATAATGAAGGTAAATAGAATAATAATGGATTTTATTTATGATTTAATGGTTGTAATTGAATTTGTAAGAATCTGTAGTTTTATTTTAGTATTACGGTGACTTTGGTTATTTATGTATATAATTATCATATTAGGGAGATTAATGTATTTTTTAATCATATAAAGGATTATTCATTTTGGAGAATTAATCTATAATGTACTAACCATTTTGGTTTTGGATAATTTATAAGTACAAGATAAAGATATAGATAATATTCAATTGATTATTTGATTTTATTGATGATGATTTATCTTAGATACTCAGCATTTGGAGAAAAGGATGAGTTTGTGGTGTAATTTGATTCGTGGATGAAACTCTACTATTAAATTAATTATGATTTCATATTTTCATAGTATAGGTAATAAAATAATCACTTAATTTGAAGAAAATTATCTTAAAACAAAAAAAATATTCCATTTAATTTTCTTACTAAGAAATCAATGACCTTTTGACCAATCACATATTTATTATTGTAGGATTATAAATATTCTCATAATACTTTTTTCAATAAATCTCCACCAGAACATGATAGTTAGTGTTCTCTAATATATGAATGATTTCCAACATGGAATCCTAGTATATTTTATATCATGTGGCCTTCTTATATACCTTTTCTTTCTTTTGTGGTTGATTGTTTTATTAATCTCTCTTTCGATATGGGGTTTCAAAAAAAATTATTTCAAAAATCAGAACCCCTAGTTCTCAATTCTAAGTTCGAATTGAATGTAAAATATCAAAAATAGGGTGTAGAATATAACACACCATGTTTTTTTAAAAGGAAACATAATGGTCGATTGCTTACCTGATACGCCACATTGATCTTAATCGAACATATAAATATTATTATTAATTTAACCATTTAAACATATCCATCAGAATATAGAGAATGTAAATTATTTACTGAATTATTAATATATGTTTTAAACATGTATATATAATTAAATTTTAATTGATTAATTCATTATAAATTAATGTAAACAAAATTTTAAATTTAAAGAAATTCTTTTCTTAAAAACTATTTAAATATGAACAACATTTTTTATAACAATAAGTTTATAAATCACTCTTTTTAAATTATATTAATTAAATATAAATAAAATATATTTAATTTAATATTCTAAACTCATATTATGTATTTTCTAGACAAGATATAATAACAGACCTAATTTTATTTTAAAATGTATAGTTTTCAAAAAAGGCAGTTTTATCACTTTTTGATGTAGAACCCATTTTAAATTGAAATTATGATAATTTTATAGGTTATCTATGAAATAATAAACATAATCTTTGAAAGAGGAGTATCATAATTTAATTTTTATTTAATTTTTATATTTTTTTGATAAGTATATTTTTTATGAATAGTTAAAAATACATCATTTTAAGGGAAAAGTACATTATCATCAAATTTAATTATATAGATAAAATATAATTTTTAATGGTTTTAAAGAATAAATATATTATAATTTATAGTTAAAACAATTTAGGTCACTGTAATCAATTTCACAATGAAATAGTATATAAAAATTATGGGAACTTTTACCCATATTTACCTTATAAACTTGTTTCCTCATTCCATTAACATGATTAATTATCAATTAATTTTTGCCAACATGTAGTTTTAGAATTTGAAAAAATGAACTCCATATTTGGAATAATAAGGTACATATTATTTAAATATATCATTTTTAAAAAAATATGAACAATAAAATTAATAATTATTTTTAGTACCATAGTTAAATTAAAATCAGGTAATTAAAGGTACAAAATTATATTACAAATATTATAAAATTACCCTAAAACTTTTCATAATTTATTTACATAAGTGTATTCCATCCATGAACATACTAGGGTATATTTGAGGACATATTGGATCCATTTTGATGATTTTAATATATTATTAATAATATATTCATAGAGATAACAAATTTTTTAAGACCCCTGTTTTAAAAAAGTATATTATTTTCAATATGTGGTAATACATGGTATCTCTTTGAATAATAATGTTATTTTGAAAGATAAGATAATTACCAATGTCATGGTAATTTATGTATAAATTTTAAGTAATAAATTATTAAATTTAACGGTGATATAATGATGATGTAGTAATTGGTTCATTACTAGAAGAATCAAAGAAATGATATCACATATGTTAAAATAAATAAAATTTAAAATAATTGAAGCAAAACAAGAATTTTTTGGACGAATTGTACATGTTTGGGATGTGTTTATTTCATCCACAAATTTCATGGAATGCATAAAATATTTCAAATTATATTTATTTTAATATTTATAATATTATTTATTTAATTATTTCATTAATTAAGAAATTGTTGAATCATCATTATGTCACCCTTTATTTTAATAATTTATTTCCTAAAATTTATAAATAAATTACCATGATGTAGGAAAATATTTTATATATCTAAATAATACTTATATTCTATGATATCCCCTATATATTTAGATATTGAAATTATATTACTTGATAAAAACAACGGTGTGCAAAAATCATCCCTCTCTATGAATATAATATTATAAATGTATTACTCACACAAAAGTGACATTCAGAGGATATAAATTTTACCCAATGGTGATTTTGGATTAAAATAACTCATTAAATGATATTAGGACAAGCATTAGAGATATTTTATGTCTCGGCCCCCTCCCTCCAAAGATACTAGAATGAAGGGATTGAGATAATGATCTCTTGTCCTGCCTCTAATAGGCCCCAGATAAGTGACAACACTAAGGGTATAAAAATATCATATATCGGTGGAATTACCCTATATAATATAAATATGATCAAAAGATAAGATAGATCATCCAAAAAAACTCCAATATACTATATAAAAATAAATCTAAAAACCATCCCACATAAATATATTAATAGAACTGATACAAATACAAGTCTAAAATGTAAATACCCAAAAGTAATGTTAAAGCTGTAATACAACAATTGTCCCATGGTCCGAGCTCATAATGCCCAATAATATCCTTGTTATCCTACTACAATCCTAAAAATAGTTTTATATATGTAGGGTGAGAATTCTTGTATACTCATTAAGGAAACTACATTCTCTCATGCACAAGTGGATGGATCATACTAATGTATGTGTGAGAAAACAATAGAACCAAACAACTCCTAACATGTATACTAACCATAACCCCAACCTCACCAATCCACACATACAAAATAATTAATGACATTTAATATAATTTAATATAATATATAGAAAATCGTTGATAGGGGACCCAGTACCAGATTCCCACTGATTATTTGCTCTCACACCCCAATGGAAGACGTCCCGAATCTCCCATCTCTTCTTAATATATCACATCATATCCTGAACTCACACACTTGGGACTCATAACACATCCCATCTACACACCACTCAACCACATAAAACATCTCACCCACACACAACTAGGCCTCATAAGACATCTTGCCACACACACTTGGGCTTCACAACACATCACACATGCAGACACATAGGCCTCACCACCCAAAACAAATTATCATTAATACACCATGGAGACCAAATCACAATTCATCATGATAACACCTAGAAAACCACATCACAACTCTTCCCAAAAAAACATGGGACACCTCATCTCCTCACATCCTTCCTGAATAATCTTATTCCGTAATTTCTTGGATGATGTAGTAGAGAAGAGGAGGTGGTCAACCATCAATACTCTCATCAGGATGTTGGGAAAGATGCCACCATGTGACTAAAAAGATGTTTAGAAAATAATGATCAACATAGGTGGGTGTGTTTATAAAAATATCGTGGAATATTACTAGTATATATATTTAATATCATACACTCGTGCCCAGCCTACGGGTTCTCATAAAAACAACCAACTCGCAACTATGTCACCTATGATACTACCTCTAAATTCATAACATCACTTACCAAGAAAAAAACCCAACTAAAAATTGTCAACCAAATAATATAATCAACCCAGTCATTTAATTTTATAACTTCCACCATATTTATTCACACAAAACATCCTTAACTTTTCCAATGAAAAATTTCCATTCCATTATCGAAACCAACCCATTCCCTTCCAAACATTTTAAAAAAATTATTTATTTATTCCATCACTACCCAGATATCTATCACAAAAACCCCACCACCTCAATGCCCCAAAAGAATCTCCAAAGAACCAAATACTTCCCCAAATCCCATTTCAACGGCACATCACTATCCAACAAGAAATTCCACACTTCACAACGCATCAAGATCCATTTACATATTTTTATAGGGGACTTTATAACATTACTCTTTATTTTAGGGGAATTATCACATAATCTAAAATATTGAGGAAAATATTTTATTAGAAAAGTATATGTAATTAAAACAATACCCATTTTCTGTGATGTCGAAATAGTCACAACAAAAGAAGAAAACTCAAAACATGTATTTTAGTTTAAGAAAATCCCCAAACAACCACTATTTTTATGGGGACATTAGCCTGTACAATTCGTAATAAATAAAACATATAAAGGAATAGAAACATTTGATGAATAAACCGTAAACCATAAATTCCAATCTAACCAATTAATTATCTTTGATTATTCCAGCACGACCATATTCCATATATAAACAAAAGTAAACCCCTCCCACATGATCATTTTTAGCAGGGTAACATGCCCATACAGTTTTTAATGTCTCAAATATATCATGGATAAGAAACATGTTAATCATACAACTTTACCCTTATATTTCATTTCAAAAAAATTATTTATCATTTATCAAGTCAAAAAAACCATAATAAATATATAAAATAATGAAAACTATGAAATCTCTAATTTCTATTAAATAACATTACATAGTATTTTACAAATATAATATCATTGATGTTTAGTGTCTTGAAAAAATTTTACATAACACAAGAAAACATAAATAATTATTCTATTCTATGTGAAAGTATATTAATGGTTTATCCTAAGTAAACTTATTACATTTCATAACTTGGGTGAATACAATGAAGAAAAGGGTGATCTTAAAGCCCTATAATAGATAGCAAGTGAAACAATTTACTTGAAATCTTGAGGAATATCAATAAAAACTTGGAGAATATCTAGAAACCCTTATAATGACAAATATCATAAATAAAATAAAATGAATCATAAATTTTACACGTGGATACAACATTTAATTCATTCATTAATTAGAATAACACAATGTTTTATCACCAAGGTTTCATAAACATTACCAAGGTATTTCCACAAGGTATCAAAAAACCAGTCCTATCAATAGATTAAATTATTTACCCAAAGCATTGGAGAAATACTAGGGCACACCATTTATATATATTAATTAATTTGATCGACATAGATCATAATAAAACATCTCAGAAATAAATTGTGGAAAAAAATGAAATGGGTTTCATTTCCAAATCATGGTGTTTTAGAATGTTCATGAAAACAAGATCCATTTTTCACTTTAAACCGAGGAAAAAGGAAAGCGAGTTTCATGTATGTTAATCCAAAAAATAAAATATATCATTTTTACATCTATCTAAATACCCCTAGAGAAAATAGAGGTTTGAGAATTCATAAAATAAAATAAAATAATATCTTGATTAAATGATAGATGTTTTGTGATGAAAATAAAGAATCATAACTATTAGGACATGTGCCTTAAACAATACATAATCTAGTAAATTAATTTAGAATTTACTTCATTATAATACCAATGATCATTTATATCAATATTTTTATAATTTTAGGATATAATTCATATATATCAACACACAAGAAAAAAATGGGTATTACTAAAACAGTAACCAATTCATCCATAATAAAATATTTAAATAAAAACCTGAAATATTTTAATTAAAAGACATCATGATATTTATATTGACTTCCATTTTTCTCTTACTCATCCCTAAAACCTGCGAAAAATAATTTAAAACTTTTTAATTCAATAAAAATATCATAAGGGTTCATAGAAAGATTGAGGGAAACCATTAGCACATGAATTCTTATAATCCTTTGAAATAATTTCCACAAAGACATGCATCTCATCTTTAAGGTATCATATACATAATTCGTGAAGAAATGATATTTATATAAAACAAAAAAATATAATTAATTCAATAAAGGTATCATTAAAAATTACTTACATAATAATGTTACCATAGTGGATAACGTGTGATTTGTAACCCTCACGACAACTTAACAATGTGACCCTCATGACTAAATTAGGTTGTAACCATTACAGTTACACTAGGAGTGTCCATATGACCAAAATACAACATAAAAATATCCAATGCATTAAAGGGAGATATAGGCCCCACCCGTCGTCATAAATAATACCCAACACCATGAACATAGTCATAACATATTAATAATTTCAAAAAATCATTGATTTAGAATTTGGTAAATTAGAATTTTAAAAGTGACTGTTTTAAGAGAACTCCATTAAAAATTTCATATAATTTAAGTGATAATTAATATAAAGAATGGAATATGTTTATACACTATAAATAGAAAATAAAACATAATATAAAACATATTACTTACAACAAAAATCTTAGTACCACATAATCGAAAAAGTATAGGTTTAACCCATTGAATAAAAATTGTGTTAAGAATTCCCTTTTAATAGGTTTGTCTTACTAAAATAGTGTTAGAAACTCTTATAAAATGCTTAAAAGAGTGTTATTAATATTTTAATGAAAAAATTACATTTTTATATCTCTTAATATAATAATTTAATAACATCATTCAACCCATTTATTGGTAATATTTTGTTATTTCATTTGTTTCAAGTGTGTTCTTTACATGATTTCAATGGTCAGTCCATAAAAGAAATTCCAGTCAAATGGATGAAAAACACCCAAATTGGAATGAAATATAATGATTTGTTATTATTATTCTTCAAGAATTTAATATAATACTAGAAATAATTTTTTTTAGATATGATGATGAATCATTAGAGAAAACATTAATGATATTCGTTTAGATCATTTTGGAAGTTCTTCGATAATCACAAAATTATTTTGTTTCAAACATTAATATTATGTATATATATATTAACTCATGAACACAAATGAGGTCAAATCATACGAATTACAATATTTTCAAAAATTTAAATGGTTTTATGACCATCCTTGAAGGATTTAAAAAAAATGAAATCATATTGTCCATGATGTTGGTAATTCAACACATCCTGAATGATGGTTTTTTTAATATTGGAATAAGAGGGATATGAGAGGATATCTGATTATGAAGTATTCCATAAATATGATAAAACATGATTATATATAATTTATTGGAGTTTTCATTCCTCTATGGAAAAGGATAGGTGAATATAGTATAAGAAAAAATAGAACTGAAATGAAAATAAAGAAAAATTAAAGTGGATGTTAACCTCTTGATCACTTCTCATTGAGATCCTCATCTAGGCCTGTGGTTTTGGCCTTCTAGTGAGATCAAAAGGTCCTTTACGTGTTTAATAGCCTTGGGAATGGTATTGGGTATAATTTAGGAAATGATAACATCTATAGAGGTGTGTGGTGAAGAGGCGGTAAGGGGTGGTATTTAGAGTGGAGGATATGGGGTGTTTTACATTATTTTAATCATTGTTTTATTAATTTTCTAAAGAGAAGTAATAATATTGGAACTTCTAACCAAAAACATTTATTAGGTCTTTTGAGTAAAAAATAATTTCTTTATATCAACATAAAATCATCAATGAAATTATAACTCATGTATTTGTCTTATTTTATAAACTACTATATTTCACTATTCACCCAAAATTCTTGAATTTCTCTAAAAACCCATAATATCATCCTCATAATTTTTGGACTTTTAAAATTTAAAATTAAACTCCATTTTATAAAATAAATTTTCTATATATATGAAAGTTATTTTTTAAATAAAATCATAATTTATTTGTAAAATTACTACTTTAAAACTATTATGGATATTATAAAACCATACAAAATTAATCAAGGTCCCGTAAAATTATATTATAACCAAAATACAATAAAATGATTAATTTTTATTACATTTTATGAAAATAAATTTTTCATTTAAATTATTTAGTTAATAATAAAATTATAATTAAATATTTAGGACAAACAAAAATATCAACACATATACTATGATCATATTGTCGCTTACAAGAAACCTAAATTTATTTTATATATTAATGGGTGAGGGAACTATTTATTTTGTCATATTACTGTTCATAAGGGTCAAGTTACAATTTTTAATGGTCAAGTTACTATTCAAAAGGGACAATTTATGATTAACCAAAAAACGAGGTTGATCCTATTAGACTCTAACTATCTAACTGATCAATCAATATATGTCTTTTTTTTTGAATTCAAATCATAGAAGAAGAAAATTTATGTTTAACGACTAGGTTATTACTATCCCCATAAAACAATCTGTTGTTTCATAGAGACTCAATGTTTTATTCGTTTCATTCTATATTTAATTTATTTGTAAATTTGTGGGGTGTTACATTCTCCCCACCTTTGGGAAATTATGTACTCCCAATTTTTTATTCACATATAAAATTATTGTGGATATGTTTCCCTCATAGAATTTTCAGATTTTTGTATTTCTTCTTCAATCAGTGACTTCTCCACAAAACCATAATCCGGTGAATTACATTAATCTCCAATATGTTATCTCTATAATCAGGAATCTCGATAGAATTTTCTTTATAAAAAAGGTTATCTTCTAGAATAACAACTTCTGGGGTCAATACATGAGATAAATATATCACATACTTTATCAAAATCATAACTTGAAAAACATTTTTTACTTGGGAAAAATATGGAGGAAATGCTACTTGGTAGGTGACAAGTCCAGCTTTTTCTAGGATTTCATAAGTTCAAATGAACTGTGGACATATATTTCCTTTATTACCCAAACACATAACAGTTTTCCATTTTTAGATTCTAATTAAAACATGATCACCTACCACAAATGATACTTCTTTCCTTTTATTAGCTCCATTACGTTTCTACATGATCTATGATTTCCTCACGTGTCTCTGCCATATCCACTATTGATTCTGGCCGCATAAACATCCATTCCTCGACTTAATTTCAAAAACATACGGAGTTTGGAACTACTTCCAATATAAATCCATGAAAGATTATATTTTTATTCTTTAATGAGAACTATTATTATAATAAATCTCTACTAAAAATATATAATGATACCAACTTCTATCGTAATCTACTAAAAAAGATTGAAGCATATCTCCCAGTGTTTGAACTATTCTCTCGATCATTCCATCAGATTGAGGATGAAAAGTAGTATTACAATTGAATTCTATGCTCAATGCATTCTGGAGGACATTAAAAACGTTAGGAGATAACATGGGATCTCATTCATGTATAATGAAATTTAGAACACTAAGTAACCTGACAATGTCTTTAAGGTACAGTCTAGAAATTCGATCCAAAGGCATAATAACTAAAATAAGATGAAAATGTTGAGAAATAGTTAGTCGGTCAATAATTACCCAATTTGAATTGTTACCTTGATAAGTCATTGGTTTTCCAACCATTATGTCCATGGATAGATTTTCCAAATTCCAGTCTGGAACTGGAAAAGGCTAAAGAATCCCCTTTGGTAGTTTTCTCATCACATTAACCTATTTAAACATCCAATATTTCATCCTAAAATCTAAAAAATATATTTTTAATCCAACTCACAAATAATACTTCCAAAAGTGTATATACATATTTGTTCATGCAGAATGAACTGAATACATAGTACTATGCGCTTGACACAATAATTCATTCTTAAATTGGGAATCACAAGGAGAATATTGTCTCCTTACAAATCTCAAGACACAAGCCGTATCAATATTAAATTATAGAAGCATACCATCTTCAACTGATTACTCCTTTTTCTCTAACTCAGGGAATTCCTTCTATGCCTGCTTAATTGTATCACACATTAATGACTACCCCGACACCAAAATCAATATAGTGGAATATACCACACCAACAGCTTCCATTCTAAAATTCAAAAAATCATCAACAAGTGGTCATTTTTCAAGTGTAACATGGTTATTGTATAATGATGTTTTTGACTCAAGTAATACAGACAATTTTTTTGATTTTCCAAGATGATAATTGATCATGAAATCATAATACTTTATCAATTTAATACATTTTCTCTACCTCATGTTAAATTCCTTCGGAGTGAATGTGTACACTAGAATATTATGGTCAGTATATATTTCAAATTTGGATCTGTATAAATGAATCCTCAATATTTATAAATAAAAAACCACATATTATTATTTCAATTCATATATGGGAAAATTGTCCTCATGATTTTCAATTGTCTTGAAGCATAATCAATTACATAGTAATTATACCTCATAACACAACCATGTCCCTTTAATGATACGTCACAATAGATGGTTAAATCAACATTTCTGAATGAAAAATCCAAAACCAGAGTATTCACCAATATCATCATTAGTTCCAAAAAACAAATATCACATTCTTATGTGCAAATAAATTTATACACATTTCATGTAAACATTGTTAGAGGACTAGAAAACCGTGCAATGTATTTAAGAAACCATTAGTAATAACATTTTAATCTAAGAAAACTATGAATCTATATAAAATTTGTAGGTCTTTTCCATTCATCAACAAATTTTTTTGTCCTGATCAAATATTATTCTTTCAATATTTACATTGTATACAATAAGTAAAATTTGTTGCAACCAAAAATCACATTTGCTAAATTTTTTGTATAACTTCTTTTCTTTGATATTTTGCATGAAAGTCCTTAATTTTTTTTCCAAGATCCACATATCATTTTTAAAAGTCCGAAATATCATCAATAAATTCAGTAAATATATCCAAATAATCATGGAATAATCTATTCATAAAATCCATGAAAAAAATAGGTGATTTTCTCAAACAAAAGAGAATAACAAACAACTCTTAATGCCTATGTCTAGAATGAAATGATTTTTTAGTAATTTCATCCAACTTTACCTTCTTCTAATTGTATCTATATCTCAATTAAATCATAGAAAAAACTAATTTCTTTGGATAAGATAAAACAAATCACCAATTTTAATAAATTTATACTTATTCATAATAGATTTTTTATTCAAATAACTATAATCAATGTAGAGTCTCATGGAACAATTTTTCTTTTTTTAAACTAGATCACCCCATGGTGAAGTAATTGGATAATAGAATCCTAATTCAAAAACAATTAGCAACTAATTTTTCTATTCATGAAGATCCACTTGAGACATTTGATATGGGGGTTATGAAATTGGATTATTACCGAGAACTAAGTCAATTATAAATTCATCTTCTTAGCCAGTAATAACACATGATTACTCATTTGGTAATAAATCAATGTCTTCATTTACCATAACACATCATTAATCTAAACAGTTCCCTTTCTATCAACTATACGAGAAATAGAACTTTCATTTGCATATTTTAATAGTTTATCAGCTTCTTGATATGTTACTAATTGTATGTTATCATCGTTTTATAAAAACTGAAATACGTTTTTAATAATAACTTGTTTAGCTCTGTAATCAATATTATCTGGAAAAATAGAATGCCAATCCAAAATCAGAATAACATAAAATTCTACTTTCGGAAGAAAAAAAGTTTTTCAAGTAATTCCTTTCCACAATCAACAATTTTAAGATTTTCATAAATAAAGTTTTTTGTAGTATTCTCCCTGGTGTTTTAACAATAAGTTGTGGTCTCATTTCTAGAAGAGAAATTTCTATTTTACTTTCATATTTATTTGAAATAAAGGAATGCGTAGAACCCGCATCAAAAAATAATATAGAAAACATTGAGTAAACAAACAATGTACATGATACAACTTCAATGGATGGACCGATATATACTAAGGTAGTCAAAAATGATCTCACTATTTAATTCTACTTATAATCTGGTTTATTCCCTTCATTTGTATCTTTCTATAGGAAGGTATTTTTATAATGAACCTCACCACATATGAACCACTTTACAGTTTTTTATCATAATTTATCTTAATGTAATTTTCATTACAATATCAACACATATTTTAAAAATTACAACATCAAAAACAATTTCATGTTTTTTTGAGACTATTCACAGGGTGAATTTTCATACACTTTCTACAAATAAGAAAAACCATTATAACTTTCAATTTTTTTGATTGATTCTTACCCATCTCTTTCCATATGGACCTCTTCTTCTACTAGTTTTCAATATACATATGATCATTAGAAAACTCCATCACAACCCTCTCAGCACATTAGACTAGTTTCTCATATCTTTTGAATTCATGGCACACACATTCCATTTGATATATAGCCTTCACTCCGGAGTAAAAATGGTTGATTGTTATATCAAGATCCTGAATAAGAATAGGATTGTACCTTTCCAATCATGTTAATTTTTCTTCATTCATATCCACTAAATATTCCATCTTTTTCTTCAATTCATGTAATTTATTTTCTATCCTATGTCGAACCACTAGAGAGAAGCATTTTTTATAAAATGGAATTCTAAATTGAACCCATTTTAAGGAAAAAATATTCTCACTACCCCTGATATTATTCACTATTAAACACCACTAGTCACCTTCACCTTAAAATTATAAATTTAATGTTTAAAGTTTTTATTATCTGAACAAACCATAACAAATAATAACATTTCAGGTGATTTATTTAATCATTAAGTCATTGCTGGTTTAAAAAATCCAATAAAACCAGGGGTGTTCCCTAATAAAATGTTCCACTATTGTCATGCTCTTTTTTTAGATCTGGTTGTTCTATTTCAAGGGTTCCACCACCAATTATATCCTTCTTAAACTGATCTATTTCTATCATAAACTATTTTGATCCAATTCCCATTATTCAAGGTTGCATAATTGGAATGATATCATCCTCATGGTGCCTTCCTACTTAATTTTCATTGTTTCTTCTATGGGAAACAATTATGAACAATAATTTCTTTGATGAATCCACATTATAAAATTAAAATTATATATCATTTTATTATAAAATATGGTAATATTATTTATTTTATTTTATTAACATATTCCTAACCCCTAATGTTTTCTAAACAATCCATTTATACCAACTATAAGGACCTGAGTCTTAAACATTACTTAATCTAATAAATCCTTTAAAGATTAACGTCTTCATATTCCCACAGATCTTTTCAGTTTATATTTTTACAATATTAGGACATAATTAATACATATCAAGACACATGCATACAAAGTGGGTATTAAAAATTCAATATTCATATCATCCAAACTAAAAACAATAAAAAAATGAAATCTCTAAATTTAGTTTCATCACAATATTCATCGTGGATTATCATTTTATATGACCCATTCTTAAAACCTAGGATTTTTTTTTAAAATTCTATGACAATAAAAATATTCTCATGTGTCCTAGAAACAAGGAGAGAAACTGTTAACAAATGAATACCTATAAACATATGATATCATTTCCACAAAGAAATGCTTCTCACCCATAAGGTATCATAGAAATACTTTATTAGAACAAGAGATTTACATAAATCATAAGAACCATAAATAGTACTATAAAATAAAATTTCTACCTTAATTAGTCAATATTATAACTCCTACAGATTTCTTATGATTTGCAACCCTCATGGAAACCTCACAAATTAACCATAACATCTACTTTTCGTTGTAACTATCACAGTTACACTTTGAGTAACCATAATTTCAAACACCAAAGTAAACATACACACTGCATTAGATAGAGAAATAGGTACAACCTATTATCATAAACAATTCCCAAGAACCATAACATAAAAAAAATCATTAAAATTTTCATAAATACATTGATTTGGAATTATGAAAAATAGAATTTTAATTTATGATTTTAAATAAAAGTACCATAAATATTTCATATAATTGAATAGATAATTAATATAATGAAAGGAATATTATTACACACAATAAAATCACATAATAAAAATTAATAGAAACCAAACTCATTAGACAAATTATATTAGTATAACCTAATCAAATAAGTAGAAGCTTAACCCAAATAATGGAAATTTATTTAAAAATTCTCATAACTCTAGTCAATCTTACATAAAAAGGGTTTAAACCTCCTATATAATGGCTAAAATAGTGTTATTAATATTTTACATAAAAATATTCATTTTTATAATATTGGATATAACCATTTTATAACTACATTCCTCTCATTTGTTAAGAATATTTTGTTATTTCCTATATTTTAGGCATCTTATTCACTTGATTTCAATGGTCGGTTTGTAAATGATTATTTTGTAAAATGTATGTGATACTCCACAACTAGAATGAAATGGTATTAATATGTTTCAAAAAATGTATATGATAACATAAATCATTTTTTTAAATATGTTGATGAATCATAAGAAATAACATTAATTATATTTGTTTATATCATTTCAGTGGTTCTTCATTAATCAAGAACTAGTTTTGTTATTTTAATTAATATTATGTGTATATGATAATTAATTAAAATGAAAGAGTATATATCAGGCACATTAAAATATATTTAAACTATTAAAATGGTTTTATGACTATCTATGAAGGAATTAACGAAAATTGAAAACACATGGTCCATGATGTTCTTAATTCGACAAATTACTCGTGGTATATTTTTAGAATAAGAGGGAGAGGAAAAGAAGTATGATGATGATTTTTCCCATAATCATGATAAAATTTATGTATATATAAGATACCAGAGTTTTAATGCCTCTTGTATAAGTGGATTTTAATAGAATATATGAAAATAATAACAATTGAAATGGAAAATAAAAGAAAATAAAAGAGTATTTTTACCTCTTTGTCTCTTCTCTTTGAGATCTTCTTTATGTCCATAGGGTTTTTCCTTTGGGTGAGACCAGTAGTTCAGGGAAATGGGTATGATCCTATAGAATTTTATTGGGTATAATTTATATAATGCTCGATGCTTGAGAGGTTTGAGGGGATGAGGGGGTGAGGGGTGGTATTTATGGTGGTGGAGAGGGGGGTTTTCAATTATTTAATTCATTATTTTATTATTTTTCACAATACAAGATATATTATTGCTTATTGAGATCAAAAATTGTAATTAGTGCAATTAAGTTCTAGCTAATGGAATTTACCTCAGCATAACATCATCCATGACTTGAAAATTTTTATATTTAGCTTATTTTGTAAATTGTCATATTTTACTATTCACATAAAATTCTTATATATTAAATAAATACCAAAAAATCAACCCAAATATTTTAAAATTTTTAGAATTCAAAAATGAACTCTATTTTTTAAAAATAATGTTTTAAATATGATTAATTTATTTTTTTTATTAAAATCGTATTTTTTTTTTGAAAAATGACCATTTTAATAAAATAACTGATTTTATAACACCGTGAAAAATTAATCAAGGTCTCATAAAATTAAAATATAACCATTTTAAAAATAATAATAATTTATGAATTATTATTTAAAATAATAAATTTTCATTTAAATTATTAAATTATTTGTAAAATTGTAATTAAATATTTATGATTAACAAAATTACTAATAGTTATAATATGATAATAAAATCACTTATCAGATGCCGAAATTTAATTTATACATCTATTTTTGTGGTAACTGTTCATTAAGTCAAATTACTATTAATAAGAGAAAGTTACTATTCATAAGGGCCAAGTTACTATTCATATGGGTCTAGTTAATATTCCCCAAATATTATGTTGATGCTATCAGACTCTAAATATATGACTGATCATTGTTGTGTATGTATTTTTATCAATATTGAATAAATAGAAGAGGAAAATTATGTTTAACACCTAGGTTATAACTATCACCTAATTTTTTTTTGTTTCTTTGAGTCTCCATGTTTCTTTCATTTCATTCTATATTCAATATATTTCTAAATACTCGGGGTGTTACAATAACGTGTACAAAAAAAGGTTTTAGAAAGAATTAAAAAGGGTGGTGGAAATGGTCACCCATTCATAAAATTATCTGAATACAGTAAAAGGATAAAACATAATGGATAGAAGAACATGTTAATGAAATTTTAAATACATACTGAATAAAAAAACATGAATGGAAAATAGAAGTTGATAGTTCCATTACAGGGAAGAGTGACTCCTAAAAATCAATGATCGGGAACATCAGGGCATAAGGACACCTTAGGAGGAATCCTTGGGATGTAATACTCTTAGATCATTTAGGATAGTGATAAGGGAATGGAATATAGTGGAGTAATTAGTGGTAATTTATAGAAAAATTGATGGAGTTTTTCAGTAATTTCTAAGGACCCCTACGTAGTGGTCTTCATAAACCCATGGACTTAACCATGTTATTTTCAAATGGTTTTTTCCACCTGAGATAATTAATATCATATCTTAATGCAAAATTCTCACCCAGAATTTTATGTTACATATTACATCATTGTGGTGTCATTAAAAACATCGAAAACATAGGAATATATTCTTACTATACACTGGAAAAAAATATTTTATAAAATTCTCATAGAATCACCATAACCTAATTGAGTCCTTATAAATTCAAAAATAACATTTATTTTATCATAATAATTCTCTTAATATGATAAATGTATCTTTTACCTCTATAAATATGTAATTATTAAGAATAATAGGGGATATAGAATGAATTGTAAACTAAATAGTAAGCTTTTTAACACATAAAAGAAATAATATTGTAGAAACATTTATAGTTAAAAATAATGTTTTTATATCATTATTTTATTATAACAATAATTATTAATAAAACGTTAGTTTAATATAATAATTCATATCCCTCTGAAAAGTTCCATTTTTACCAGAAAATTCAATTTATAAAATTCCTTCTCAATTTTTAGGAAAAAATATTCTTAAAATTGAAATGATGAAATAAAACATTTATTTAAATAATGGGATTACATTTAATGTGACTAGGGCCTTCACACATAACCCCTTAAAGGAGAACTATGCAACCTATGGGTAATGTGTTTGATTGTGATGGACTCTTGGGGTGTCTAGGACAATATCACACGAGTGGTAATCTCCACTAACATGAACATATCTTATAGGCATTGCGTACAAGATTTACATGTTGAATCTTGGAATGGGATTGGTCCAATGAAAAGACTAGGGATGCTACCTCCTTCCAAAGCTTGGATATATGTCCTTCATTCAACCTTATTCTACTGGAAGAGGTCATCAAATTTTCTTTCTATAATAACTGACCAATATAATTTCTATTTACAGACAATAACCAAAATTTTATGAGTATAACTCCCAATAGTCATATTGGCCAGTGCTAATAATTGAGCAATGGTCATATAATGGTCAAATGATGATGGTAACCTTTCAAAATATACTTACATTATTTTTAATGAAGTATAGTTTTCTTTAGTAAAATAATATAACACATATTTTGAAAAAAATTATTCATGAGTCCATGTCATTACATTCTTCCACCCTTAAGAAACTTCATCCACAAAATTGCATCACATTCCCTTGGATGATAAAATGTGTGGAACATTTGCCTCATTGTTTCATCTAATTCCCATGTGGCTCCATCATTTTTTTGGTACCTACACAACAGGCTAATGATATGGGTAGTCATTTTTAGTAGAAACTTGTCCTTACGGTCCAAGATCTCCACTGGGTACTCTTTTTAAGAGAGGTCTTCTTCTCGTTTCACCATATAATGATTCAATACATTTTAAGGGTTAGGTATGAACTAACTCAGGAGGGATAAATTAAAAATTCATGAACTTGTTCTATATATGGAGGAAGTACAAGCTGATAGTCCACTACTCCTATGTGATCAAGGATTTCATATGGGCCAATATACCTATAGAAGATATTCCCTTTCATTCATAACCTTGTGAATCTCATCCAAAGAGTAATTTTTAGTATTACTTTATCACCAAAATCAAACTAATTTTCCCTTAGGTGGTCTTCATCATTAATATTCTACCAACTTTGAGAAGCATTTATCTGTTCTTGGATGACATGAACCTTTTCTGTCATATCTTTCCCAAGATCAAGCCCATGAAGCTTTCTCTCACATGCTTTATCAAAACATGTAGGAGTTCTATATCTCTTCTCAAATAGAGCTTCATAGGGTTACATATGAATGCATAAATAGAAGATGATGTTATATGTGAACACAACTAAATGGATATGTTGATCTAATCCACCTTAAAATTCCATCAACCATGTTATCATTATTTCCTCAAGTGTGTGAATAGTCCATTCAGATTTCCCATTAGTTTGGGGGTGATAGGTGATACTAAACTTCAATTCATTACCTAGTGCATGTTACCTAATTCTCTATAATTTTGATGTGAACCTTGTATAATGATAATTTATGATAGAAACATGAACATCATGCATACTTACCACTACCCTCAGACATATACTCGAGAGTTCCTCAAGAGAGAAATCTTCCCGAATAGAGATAAATTGTATTTCTTGGTTAGAAAATCTATAATAACCCATATTGTATTGTTTCCTTTGGATGTTCTTGGGAGACCAGTGAAAAAGTACATAGTTATATTTTCACACTTCCTTGTTGGTATGGGTAGTTACGAAAATACCATTAGGATGTTATCTCTCCACCTTCAAAAGTTGACACACCATATACCTTTTACCGCAGTTGGTAATCTATATTTTTGTGTTTTACCTCAAATAATTACCACAAAGGTCCCTATACATTTTTGTTTTCCTAGATTGTATATATAAATTAGATCTATGAGCTCATCCATCAAATCTGACATTATTTAAGGAATAGATTGAACAACTAGCCATGTACAAAATTCTGGTAAACCTTATTGATCAATATTGAACTTTGGAAACATCCCATTCTTCATATTCAATATATTTGAATGCAATAAATGATATTATCTATGATATTACATGATCTTCTCTAGTAATTATGGTTGAGAAATAATTTGAAATAGGGTTGATGATGTCCCATCCCTTAAGATTTCCATGTCTAGTTTTACTTGCTTTTTGATCATTGGATCCCATTGAATCCTTATCATTTCATGAACAATGGGGCCTTTCCCACTTATTAAATCAGTGACTTTGGATTCCCTTCCATGTTGATAATTAATTAAAAAGACACATTCTTTATGAAGTTCCAACCATATCCCTTGTCTCATTTTCAATTATTTTTACATGAAACTATAATTTAATCTTTTATGGTCTATGTATATATTACATTTTCCCAATAAATACCATTCCTCCATTTATTTAGAGAAAAAAACTACATATAGACCATGATTATGGATATGATAGTTCTATTAAAGTCGCATAAACCATCGATATTATTTATCAATCACCTTGTCATTTTTTATGAGGATTATCCAAATCCATTTTAGAGATTCAATGCTAAAAATAAAAAATCCTTCTCCGATAAAGAGTATTGTTAACATGGGTTCAATAACCAATAACTTCTTCAGCTCTTGGAAACATTCTTTACACTTATTTTTCTAGATGAACATATCAACTTTTTTAGTTTAAATTTTTAATGGATTATATATCCATGATTTTTTTCAGAAACCTCATATATCATCCTACTAATCCGGGAAAAAATATGAATCTTAGTTATTGTGGTAGGATGAGTCCACTCGTCCACAAGAATTGTCTTTCGGAGGACATCTAAGATTTTCTCATTGGATAAAATTTACACCAAGAAATAAACACGTTGTTACCAATACTCACACTTTCTGAACATTCTAAATAACTAATCCTTCCATATACATCCAAACATATCACTTACATGATCCGCATGATCCTTTTGATTTTGAGAATATATCATAATATTATCAATAAAAAGTACCACAAAGTTATCAAGGTAGTCTTAAATTACTCTTTTTATAAAATCCATAAAAATAGAAAAAGAATTAGTCAAGACGAATGGAATAAAAACAGACTCAGAACTCCCATATCATGATGTGAAGATAGTATTTGAAATATCATATTTCAACACATATAATCGAGGATAACCAGATTGAAGATAAATTTTGGAGAAGCATTGGCCCCCAAAAATCTGGTCAAATAAGTCATCAATTTTTTGAAGAGTGTACTTGTTTTTTATCATGATCCCATTGCGTTATTTATAATTATGGAATAACTATATTGATCCATCCTTTTTCTTTATAATGAGTGAATTTTCCCTCTAAGGAGATACACTTTTCTAGATAAATCCATTCTCCAATACATATTATATTTTTTCTTAAATTCTCTCACCCATACATACACCATCATATGTGGGGTTTTTGAAATCATCATGGAACTATGCATGAGTTTAATAGATAACATAGTATCATTTTTTGGAGGAGGCCCACATAACATCTTAGGAAATGAATTAATGTCTTGTTGAATGATGGTGACATTCTCTATTCGTCTAATTTTATTTCCTTCTTTATCTGCACAAATAAAATTTATAAATAAGGATACTAGTGGTGCTTATAGACAATGATTAGGTCGAGATATCTATCCTTTAAAATGACTATAGGTTTTCCATTCAGGAGTAATACGTTTTCCATACATTTAATGTTGATTATAGCACAATACATAGTTATCTACTATATCCCTTGTATAATTTGGAATTCCATCATGGGAATGTCTACTAGATTTGTGATGATATTATGCTCTCCAATGTAAATACATGAGTTTTTAAACACTTTTGAGGTTTTGATAATACCATTAAGCATCTTGAATGATTAATCTACTTATATAGGTTCATGGATTGACACTATATTCATAAAAAACAATGAGTTAAAAAAATAATGTGTAAAACCAGAACCAAACATATTACTTTATAGTTGTGATAGAATAATGAGTGTACCTACAACCACATAATTTGGAGCTTCAATATAAGATTTTAGGACAATAAAATTATGAAATTTCTCCCTTTTCAAATGTTGAGGATACTAGTAATTCCCCTCTACTTCCCTCGGATTTTGATTTTTTTGAAAAAGTTTCATTGATTTCAACACATGAAGCATTGGACATCATGAATATCCAAAACCATATTCTGATTTTTGATTATGTTGGTACATTTAGATATCACCAAACTATGACAAGTTTTGAGAAATATCTTCCTATCTTTGACACTATTACCAATTCCCACTCTTGAATAGGTAGTAACCTGAATGATTATAACATCTTTTATTGCATGTTGAAAGTTGTACTATCTTTCCCCTATTTCGTGGTCAAAACTCCCCCTAATGTTAGCCTCTGAATATCATTTCTTTTAATTCGATTTATGAGAGCACTACATATCAATGAACTCTAGTTCAACCTTCATATCTCTCTGTATGATTTTATCATTATTGCCATAATCTTAATTGGAAATATTATTTAGTAGAGGAGGTCTTACTCCATCAAATAATATATCCACATTCACAAAAGGATCCATGAAAAAGATAATGTTATAATTTGAAATTCTTGTGAAATTTATCTCATAGCTGCCAAAAAAATCCATCTCCTTCTACTTTAGTTTGATGAATTCCATCCCTTATTCATTATGATCGAATGAGGTAAATAATTATTAAATAATTTTAACATAGTCTCTTCCCACTCAAAATCTCAAATCTTCTCACTTGTCCTCATGTTTTTAAATACTTCCCACCAGTAATCAGCTTCTCCCTCTAAAGGGTTCACATACAATGACACATTATCTTTTTCTGAATAACGGATTGCAAAAAATATCTTTTCTATAGAGCTTATAAAATTTTCCACAATTAATGGGATGACAGATCCACTGAACCTTGTCGGTTGTTGACACATAAAGGACTCAATAATAATTTGTTACTATAATGGTGAAACTGGTCACTCAAATTGATTGATGTTAATTCCCATAACATGAGTTAGTAGATTCATCATTCTCATTTATTTTTCCATTCCTACATCCATCATAAGGCTGTCAGTGCCTGATCCATTGTGCTCAAAATTTACATGGTTTCTCCTCTTTTTGGCCAAATTATAAAAGAAGAAAACTTTACTAAGAATCATGTTTAATATATTATAAATCCAAGGGATATTTTTTTTCATATAACATTATTCATACACATGTTATTCAATAAAAAATTTATTTTTTCTATAATTTTCTCATTATTATTCATAGAAATATAGTTATTTAACACACATATCTCCCATAAGTGTGAAACTAGGAGTGTAGGAAGGGCCATTTTCATTCACCCATTCCCATTCGAGTCTAGAGAAAAGTTTTGTTTTTGGGTTTTAACCCAATATTGATCTATTCTAGAGCCATTCCCTCTTGTTTGTATCCATACATGGATTTATTTGTTCAGAAACCACTAAAATTATATTACACAAAAATAACATTAATGTGTTATATATTTAAACATTTCTTTAAGGTTATTCCTAATGATTCCAATTAAAAATTTCCAAAAATAAAAAAAAATCATATTTTTATACCAATTATAAAATACCACATTTTTATTACTCAATATTACATATCATTTTACAAACAAAGTGTCTTAAATTTTAGTGTCTAGGAAAAACGATTCTCAATACATAAAAACATAAAACATTAATCTATTCCATGTCAAAACCTTCTTCGAGTTCTATCCAAAATATATCTATTACATCTCATAACCTAGGTACATAATCAATGAAAAGGGTGATCTTATGGCACTGTAAGGGAAATTAAGGTAAATATTTTACTTTTGATCTTGAGAAATATCAATAAGAACTCAATAAATATATTAAAAACTGGAAAATAGGAATAACATAAATTAAAGAACTTGAATAATTAATTATAAATATGTATTATATATTTAATTGAGTCATTCATAAGAATATAATAGTTTTTATTCCCAATGGGGTCATAAAAATTACTTAGGTTATTCACCAAGGTATCATAAAACCAGTCGTCTCTAGAGATTAAATTCGTTACCAAATGAATTGGAGCGATATCAAGGATAAACCATCATTTTTATTAATTAATATGATCCACATATATTATAATAAATGATATCATAAATGAATCCTGAAAAACAATAGAAATAGTTTTCAATTAAAAATTATAGTGTTTTAGAAAGTGCTTAAAAATAAGACCCTTTGGTCATTTTAAACCCATAAAAAAGGAAAGAAGGGTTTTAGGTATATTAATACCATAATTAAAATAGATCATTATTAAATATATGGAAATACCAATATATAATATAGAGGTTTGGGAATGTAAAAAATAAAATTAATGAATTTCGTGAAAAAGGGGAGTAATTTTGTGACGAAAATTATGTTACATGACCGACATGAAACAATGCTTTAGAAAAAATTAAAAAGAGAAGTGAAAAGGGTTCTCCATTGATAAAAGAATTTTAATATAGTAAAGGGATATAAATAAATCTACAAAAGATCATGGTAGGGAAATTTAAAATACATAACAAAAAAAAGGAAATATGAAAAGAAAAGAGAAGTTGAAAGTTCTCTTACCTTAATGAGTGACTCCTAAAACTCGAAGATTGGGACCTTGGAGGAATGAGGACACCTCGGGAGGACTCTCTGGGAGGTAATACTGTCCGTATTAGATAATAGTGAATACGAAATGGAATAAAATGTATGAATTTTTGGGTACATATTGCAAATGTCACAAATTTTTATATTATTTTTTAGGACACTTAAGTAGTGGTATTTGAAAAACCATGGGCTTGCCCAAGGAATTTTAAAATGGTATTGAAAAATTAGGACACCTATTATCATATTCTAATGAACAAGAGTAAACAATTATTTTAAATTACATATTGAATCATTTTGAAGTTATTAAACACAAAAGAAACTCAAAAATCTATTTTTTATAATTAACTGAAAACCAAATGTTTTATAAAATTCTAATAAATTCACTATAACCTAATATCAACCTTTAGAATTTAAAAATGAGTTTATTTAATAATAATAGTTCTATAAATATTATAAATATATATTTTAACTTCAAAAATTTTTAATTATTAAAAATAATAGCGGATAGAGAATGCATAGAAAACTGTATATTAACATTTTCATCACATGAATGAAATAAAATTATTTTATCCTTTGTTATTAAAAATAAGTGTTTTTAAAAAATTATTTCAATATAATAAAAGTTATTAATAAAACCATAGTTTAATATAATAATATATATGTCTCATAATAGTACACATTTTACCTGAAAAATCAATTTATGAAATTTCATCTCTATTTTTTAGCAAAAGTATTCATAAAACACAAATGATGTAATAAAAAATTTATTTAAACAATGGTATTGCAATTAATGTGACTAAGGAATTGATACATAACCCCTTAAAACACCCACATATGACTTAAGGTTATAGTGTGAGATGGTGATGGACTTTTAGGATGATATAGATTACATCACCCCAATGGTATTCCCCACTAACATGAACTTTTTTTGTATTTGATTTAATTAATGATTTACATGATAATGATTATATTTGGATTGATCTAGAATAAATTCAAGTGACAGTTACTCATTCCCATGCTATGAGAAATAGGTGTTTTACAACCTAATTCTATTGGATAATTCCATCAAATATTTTTTCTTCATTAATTAACCATAACCATTTTATTTTTAAAAAAAATTATTTTAACATGAATAGAATAGAAACCAATGGTCATATTCAACAATGGTCATAATTTGACAATGGTCATTTAATTGTTGGAACCCGATGGTCACATTTCAAAATATAATTACTTCATTATTAATAAAATTTATTTCTGTTGGGTAAAATAAAATAATCCATGTTTTTAGTTAAATAATTATTCAAAAGGGATGGGTTGTTAAAAAGAAATCTCTAACATGATACACAAAAATGAGAAATGAGGGAATCCCTACATCAAAGAATCTTTATTGACCTTCAATGTATAATAGGGTGAAACAGAATGCCCAAACTATACAACTACACAATGATGAACCACATATCAATCTACACCACATCCAAATACCATCAATACACAACCCAAAACATACCCCAAACCAGAAAAATCATATTTCCATAGAAAATCCCGAAGAAAATAATGGATGAAAATATATGATAATGAAATAACTCACCACTGATTGAATACGTGATCCTGAGGATTTATCCGCAATGAATGAAATATGCCAACAAAAAATGAGATGGCCGAAGGATAAGTAAAACAAAAAAAAATGCATTGGTCATAGGGTTTGGGGAAAACGTAAGGGGATAAAACCATTAAATCTATACAGCATCAAAGAATTACACAATGTGTAATCCACTTTCACATCGTTCAATATGTTTTTTCTAGGCTCTGTGAAAAATTTGTCACTTTGTTATTAATTAATTGCCAAAATATACACATCGTGATCCCTCCCTAGACAAGCCATAAAACCGAATTTCACATTTTTTTAATACACTTACACGATGTGTATTTCTTTTAGCAGCTCCACTGCATGTAAAACTCTTGGAAACACTCCTAGATCCTCCCTTGAACATATCAAATACCCCAAATAGGTAAAGTAGTTGACTGGGAGGTCATGAACCATTACATTAGATACCAATCAAATGATTATTTCATTCAAGAATCCAAAACAAACCCCAGGAGGAAATCAGGTTCAAACAATGACCCCAAGAGATACCTCTCAAGGATCTCACCTTACCTCAAACACTATCACCATCTAATCTTGCCAAAAAAAACAACCAAAAAATTCACTGCACATCCAAAAGTTCCCTCCTCTCACACAATGTAACACCCCAAGATTTTATTAGAATTTTGCATTTTAATTTCTTTGATATCTTTTTTGTATGCTTCACCAAGATTAGCTTGCGCTATATGCAACACCATATTAGCGTGTAGTATACACACAACTATTCTTGGCTTGTGATGCTCACATTTTCAATTTCTTTTGAATAAAATTCATTTTACAAGAACCATGTATAGATATTGATCACTATATAACTGAACTATATTTTGAGTACGTTATACGCAACACCAAAGGAAACTTTCCCTACACACAACCTTAACTTGTCTTGTTTTACATGCAAGAGCAACATTCCTCAATAGCGTGTGTTGTATGAAATACTGTGTTTCACTAAAGAATAATATTTTGTTAAAATATTATATAAATTAGCCATTATGAATAGTAATAAACACATTTTGAAATTATATAAATTTTATCATTCAAAATGGTCTTCTTTTTTGGATTCGGAATATTGAAATTAGCCTACGGTTAATTTTTGGTATTTTTCTGAAAACTATTATTTTTCGATGAATAGTGAAAACACTGTGTTATTGGTTAAAACCGACTTTTTATTTAAATAATAATTCATATAAATTTAATTTCGGTCAAAATAGATACAAAATACTTATATAAGTTCAATGTAATTCATTAGAGTCATTTTATAATAATTTTAGAAATATAAAAAATTTACTGAACTATTTACCGTCTTTTACCCACCTCCTAGGAGCATTTACAAATTTACATAAAAAATAATTTTACTACTTCTGTGAGTTGAATTTCAAAAATCTGAGAGACATAGTTGATATCATTATGTAAAATTTGATTCAATGAGATGCAAATATTTTTTGGTGATTAGTAACTTTTAACTTTTATTTACCACGGTTAAAAGTAAATAGGGAAATTAAGTGTAAAAATGATATTATTACTACACTAACAAATATAATAATTCTATTGGATAAGTGTAATTAGACCAAAAATAATCTTTGGAATAAACTATGACCATTTAGGTCTAATTGGATTACATTAGGACATTTATTGTTATTTAATTCAAAGAAAAGTTAAAAGAGTTAAAATCAAAGTTTAATAACTAAATTATTTTTAATATAGGGTTATACATAAGATAAATTAGACTATATATATTCATTAAAAATATTAAATTATTTCCTACATAATTTTTATTTATTTATATTTTATAGACATTATATACTTTAATTTATTTATTACACAATGATGATGCAGTAATTACCTTATTAATGAAATATTAACATAATTGATATTATAAAAACCCAAATAAATGTATTTTCAGACTTTTTATTAATTATACTAATTTTATAGGTTAATATAACATATTAGGGTTGGTTACATGAATTTTTTTGAAGTAATAATGCTGTTATGAATTTAGAAAAAAACAAAATACCAAATAGTGTCAAAATCGACATAAAAGAGATTTTAAAACAAATATTATACTATTAATTGATATAATATTCCTAAAAATCTAAGGCTCGGCCAAAAGTCTTATATAATAATATATATGACATTAATTAACCAATTGGGGTTTGATTGGTAGTTTATAATAAGTTTATTGACCATATAATGTAAGAATACATGAAGACACGGTAAAAGTTAAATTCCTGAACTTAGATTTAAATATAAATTATAAGGTTAAAATGGTAATTTAAACATGTATAAAACCTATTTTATGATATTATTGCGACCTATACCCAGCCTAGATTCAAAATAAGTCACTTTTCAGCCATTATAAACCGAATATGAATTTATTATAAAATAATATTTTATGTTTTTCCCTAAGGTGCCCCTCACCCTATTATAAAAGGGAACTCCCCCTTCTCTCTAATTCACACCTCCAAAGCCATTTGGCCCGGCCAACCCCTGACCAAATACCCTCTAAACAATCCTTCCTTCATTCTAGATGCCTTCCTTTAGTCAGAAAGCCATCCTACGGAGCCGTTTTGATTAAATCAAAAGGAAGAACCTGAAGAAGAGGAAAATATCTCACCACCTATTTCAAGTTCCATTCTTCCTCCACTTCCTCCTTCATTGTTGTTTCCATTATAAAATAATAACGTCAGTATCATATATGTACTGTGACATTATTATAAAAATTTTACAACCATATTAGATATATTATCCATCCTATAAATGAAAAATTCACCACACGTGCATACGTACGGCTTACCGTCTCCATATCGTGGTGTAGTTTATTATTCAAAGATTTCAAAATTTGGATGGGTATAATAATGAGTATTAAGGATATAAATAATAAATATAAAATTATGAAGATTCTTTATAGATGATATACCATCCAATTATATACGATTTAATATCAAAATAATGATATTGTCGCTCGTGTGTATGTACGGACTACTGTCTCCACGAATGCGATGAGATTATTATTCCATGATTAACCATTCAAGTATGATTATAAAGTATATATAATAATTAATAATATAAAATATTACATAATAAATATACTGGATTTATTTATATATATGTTTCATTTACTTATTTCAATTCAATTTAATAAGGAAACGAAAACATCGTTCATGCCTACGTACAACCTACCATCTCCATGAACGTTGTATTTCATTCCATTTATCGATCTATCATATATATTTATATTCTGAATATATATTATATATAGATCATGTTTTACATTCTAGAATTAATTAAATCAGTATATCAGTAATAATATCAATAAAAAAAAGTTGAAACACGTACGATAAATGAAAAGATTTTATCCAAAATGCTGCTTTAACATGGAATTTACAAAAGAATGGGTAATATAAAGTACTATGTGAATCATATATGATATAATAAATATTATTATAGTTCTGTTACAATTTAATAATATGTTTAAACCCACTATACAAGAGTTTCATACACGTACAGAAGAAATTGGATCTACGGTAAGGGATTATTTTGTCTCACTTTTATTTTTGTGAGACATATGCCTTAATCACCATCTATTTCCATTGTTTGGTGTTTATGCTTCCTAAAATTGTATTATGATTTTTTATAAAGGATATGATATTTAAATATGCACGTAATTTTCTTTATTTTATGACACGTACGATTCCACCGATCATAAATTATAAGGTATAATTTTGCAATATCATTTTTACCTGATATTGCTTATACGTAAGTATTACTAGGGTTATATTTATCATCCGTATTGGTAAAATTTTTTCCATTAAGTATTTACTATTCTTACATGTATGTTTAAAGGCATTTTTACCCCTTTTTAACTTTTACTATGTACTATGGAGGATATTTTTATTTTGCTTACCATACGAGTAACTTTTTGACTTTTTCAGCAAAAGTACTAGAAGAATGGTTTTTAAATTATACGACAAGAATTGATTTTTACGGTTTCATAACGCTTAATTTTCATGAATATTCCTCTACACGATTTCATGATTATAATCAGAAAAATATTTTTCTTTTAAAATTGAATGGCATTTTTTGAAAAGAAAATTATTTTGAAGAAGAAAGGATATTTTCCTCAAGAATTCATTTTAAGTGTTTTGTCAAAACTATTTTCCATATAAGATGAAATTATTTAGTATGATTATGTTTCAAGTATAATATCTCTATTATTTACGTGGTTTGATTCTTATTATGATGAAATGATATCCATTTCTTTTATATGGATTACATTATGATGTGATGGTGTTTATGAAACCCATTTTATTCGTTGGGTTATGATTAATGATTTATGTTTATTTTGTGTCACAAGTTATAATGATATCATTATGAGATTGGTGGGACCTATATCTCACACCAATGCATTGGATAAAGATTTATATCTCATGAGATATACATGGCTGGAATGGAAAGTGAATCTGGTTTAGTAATATAGGGCTGGAACGACAAGTAAACCCGGTTCAATAATAGACATTGTCCACTATAAAGGTCTTGGTAGAAATGCCTTGGCTATTATGGAAATCATAACATTTGCTTCATGGTTTCCACAATTACATGTTTCATTCCTATGATATTTTATCGTGATTAATGATCCATTATGATTTATGACTTACGTACAGGAAAGATTTATTTTACAACTAAAGATCATGATTTTTAAACATTATGTTCAAGTTTTTATGTTCAAATATATATGGTTTGTTTTTTTTTCTCCATGATTAACCTTACGATGTATTTGAGCTCAACCTTTTTATTTTCTCCCTTAGGATATAAAGAAAGGTTTTAGGTAAGAAAAAAAGGGAAGATTTTTATGGAAGATGTTGAAGATCATTCACCATGATTAGAAGATTATGTTCCGAGTTTCCAAAGACACTAAACTATTACGGTCCATGGGTGTCTATTTTTCTTATGTATTATGTATTCTGAAAAAGTAATGTAATGTCCTTGTACGTCAAGATTGGGTCTCTACAGTTGGTATTAGTGAAAAGGTTTAGTTAACCTTTGGAAACTAGGATGCGAAAACTTTAGTGAAATCCATAGAGATATTTCAAAGGTATGTCTAGGGATGTCTCTATAGTTAAGTATAAGTATTGGTTATAGTACCAGAATTATGGTAATGATCATAGAATTATACCTAAGATGTTATATATTTAAGGTACTCTCCCTTTATTATGTTGTTTTCCTAGCATGATTTTTAACTCTCACACTATTTTTTTTAGATGATGGATGGAACCCAAAAGAACCATGTCGATCAATATAATGGAAAATGAAATGATTGTCCTGTAGAAAAAACCCATGTTATGGGAGATGGAATGGAGAATATTATTGCTATACTTATAGAAGAAATGAATCACTCTAGACTTCCAAATGAGCAGAGAAAGGAACAATATTCTATTGAGTCCTTTACGAGGAAACATTCACCTTATTTCGGTGGGTCTTCTGATCCAATTGTAGTTTATCAATGGATTAGTACCCTTGAAAAGATATTTTCAATAGTTCACTGTTCAAAACATGAAAAAGTCATTTTGGTTGTTTACTAGTTTGAAGGTGAAGCAGACCAGTGGTGGACTCTAGTTAAAAATATAACGCCCCAAGATGAAATGGAATCCATGGAATGGGATGACTTCATGAACTTGTTTTTCAATAAGTACGTACCTCATATTCATCAATCAAAAATAGAAAATGAGTTCATTGGGCTTAAGCAAAAGGATTCTGAATCTGTTTGTATATACGAGGTGAATTTTATGAGGCTTGCAAGGTATGCATCTGGTTTTATCATCCATCCTGAAAGTAAAGATGATTGATTATTCAGTGGCTTAAAATCAAGTCTTTGAAGGGCATTATCTATAACAGTCTTCAGTAGCTATGAAGAAATTGGGAGTTTTTCTATCAAGGTAGAAATGGAATTTGGTGTAACATATCCATCTCATGGTTTTGACAAGAAACAAAAGATGGAGTTCAATGAAAGATCTCAGAACAATGGTGAAAAGAAGGTGAATGTTTCTTTATGCTCAATGTGTGGAAAGCACCGTGGTGGAGATTGTCTAAAATGTATTAGAAATGTTTCTAGTGTGTAAAAGAAGGTCATCGAGTAGTGGAGTGCTGAAGTAGTGGGAAAAAGGATTCTAATGGCTTGAATAGATAAAATAATACAGAGAACGCTCCACCAAAACTTTAATGCTACAAGTGCATGGAAATGGGGCATTATGCTAACCAATGCCCTAATCCATGAGTTATTGATGATCAACATCAACAAGCTCTTATGGAAAATGAAAAAGGGAAGTCACAGGTGATCACTATTGGCAATGCTGAATATGACAATAAAGTGGGAGAATGATTAAGTTTTTATGTAAGAGGATTCCAAAATAGTAGTGTGGAATATCATTTTTTGTATCGTGGAATATTAGAATATCTATGTATTGGTTTATTGTGGTTTTCAATAATTATATGGTCCCAGTAACTAAGAAAATAGATTAAATATTTTTGGAAAGAAGATTATATGCGCATAATGAAGGGATGGGGATATAATGAGATGTTTGATTGTATTAATGAGCTCATGACTGATATAAGGAAAAAGTGATATCAGGGTTTGAGTATATTGAATTTTTGGAATTTGGTTATGTGGAAAGAGTTAACTTTTAATAGAATTCATGTTTTCACTAAAGTTCAATGGGTATTAAATTTTCAAAAAATACATGATTAAGGTATTCACATGTTTGTAATGTGACCAACAACAAGATATATCATATATATGGGGGACAAATGAAGGAATTCACATGCTCGGTAGATGAAATTTTTAGTAATTGGACAGAAGTATTTTCGATAATCTTAAAGGATGGAATGGATTAATTTAGACATCATATATTTTTTCTAAATGCAATAACTTTTTGATATTATTTTTGGAATGTTATAATAGTATAGTTTTAGAAAAATGGAAACCTATAGTAAAGGTGATAACCCGTCACATCGGACAAGGTTGTAGGAATCGAACCCACAACCTAAGTGCGACAGGTCTTCATCGCATACCACTGGCCAACAGGAAGTCCCTGTTTAGTAGAAATTATTTTAATTTTCTTATGTGGTATGATAGTTGAAGTATAAGTCCATTTTTGGAACCGTATAAAATTTATATCACTGTAGATGGACATATGTATATAACTATTGCTAAAATTATCTTTGAGACAGATGGAATGACCTATCATTCTATCGCATGATCTGCTAACACATCACGAAAGACAAATTCAACTTCATTTATTTAGGATATGAATTCGAAATTGTTCAAGGTACGAAAAACAGTGATATTGTACCAAAATCCAGAATGTATTTCTTTTAATTCAAAAATTCTTCAACATTAGGTAAATGATCTTGAAAACCAAAAATTTTGTTCAATTTCCCTCATATATGATGAATCAGAAGGTACCTTAGATCATCAAAAATTTATGGCTTTGTGGTTGTTGGATTTTTGATAGCCATGTTCTCTACTACTCTCCATCAGAACATGGTGGTTAGATTTCTCTTCCATATCCATATTTTCACATATGTTCTCTTATGTGGAATCCTAGTGATGAGTTAATTTGGGTAATCATTACTTTTCATAATTTTGTTTTTTAAAGTTTTGTTTTTTTATTCCTTTTCACGATGTAGATTTCTATTAATGAAACTTTCATGTAGTAAACCATTTATAACCCTGACAAATTTCGAGGGAAAAATTCATTTTAAGGGGGGTAGAATGTAACACCCCGAGATTTTATGAGAATTATTCTTTTTAATTTCTTTTATGTAGTTTTTTTACACTTCAGCTAGATTATCTTGCACTATACACAACACTGTATTAGCTTGTAGTATACATAACAATATTCTTGGCTTGTGATGCACAAAATTTCAAGTTCATTCGAATAAAATTCATTTTACAAAACACCAAGTATAGATTTTGATCAATGTATAATTGAACTATATTTTGAGTATGTTATACGCAACAACAAAGAAATATTTCCCTATACACAACCCTGACTTGGATTATATTACACGTAAGAGAAACCTTCCTCAATAGCGTGTGTTGTACGCAATACCGAGTTTCACTAAACAACGATATGTTATTAAAATATTATATAAAATAGAAATTATGAATATTAATACCCAATTTTTGAAATTTTATAAATTTATCTATAAAAATGGACTTCATTTTCGGATTCTAAATATCAAAATTAGCCTTGGGTGAATTTTTGGTATTTTTCTGAAAAGTTTCAATTTTTGATGAATAGTGAAAACACTGAGTTATTGGTTAAAACCAACTTTTTATTTAAATTATCATTTATTTAAATTTATTTTATGAAAAAATAGACACATAATACCTATATATGTTCAATATAATTCATTAGAGTCATTTTATAATAATTTTAGATATATAAAAATTTTATTGAACTTTTTACCGTCTGTTACCCACCTCCTAAGAGCATTTGGAAATATAAATAAAACATAATTTTACTCCTTCAATGAGTTTAAATTCAAAAATCCAAGAGACATGGGTGATATAATTAAGTAAAATGTGGTTCAATGAGATAAAAATAATTTTTTACTGAATAGTAACTTTTTACTTTTATTACCACGATTAAAAGAAAATATGGTAATTATGGGTAAAAATGATATTATTATTACCCTAACACATGTAATAATTCTGTTGGATAAGTGTAATTTGATAAAAAACAACCTTAGGAATGATATATGACCCTTTAGGCCCACTTGGATTAGATTATGACATTTATTATAATTTAATTCAAAGAAGAGTTAAAAGAGTTAAAATCAAGGTTTAATAAATAAAACATTTTTAATATAGGGATATACATAAGATAAATTTAACTATAAATATTAACTAAAAATAAAAAAATATTACCCACATAATGGAATTTTTTTTATATTTTTTAGACATTAGTTAATTTAATTTATTAATGACACAATGATGATGCAGTAATTACCTTATTAATGAAATATTAACATAGTTAATATTATAAATACCATAATAAATGTAATTTGAAAAATTTTATGAATTAAAATAATTTTTTGTGTTAATATAACATATTAGGGTTTTTTATATTAATACTGTTGGAATTAATAATGCTGTTATGAATTTAGAATAAAACAACATACCAAATAGTGTCAAAATTGACATAAATGAGTTTTTAAAACAAATATTATACTATTAATTGATATAATGGTCCTAAAAATATAAGGTTCACCCAAAAGGCTTATATAATAATATATACTACATTAATGATCCAATTGGGGTTCTATTGGATGTTTATAATATGTTTAATAACCATATATTGTATGAATACCAAAACACACAGTAAACGTTAAATTATTTAACATAAAGTTAAATCTAAATGATAATGTTAAAATGTTAACCTAAACTTGTCTAAAACCTATTTGTTGAGATTATTTCGACTGATCCCACCCTAGCCTCGAAATAAGTCACTTTGGAGCAATTATATACTGAATATGAATGTATTATAAAATAATATTTTAAGTTTTTTCTAAGGTTCCCCCACCCCTCTTATAAAAGGGAAATCCCACTTCTCTCCAATTCACACCTCCAAATCCATTTGTAACGGCCAACCACAACCCAAATACCCTCTCAACTGTCCTCCCTTCATCCTATAGGCCTTCGTTTAGTTATAAATCCAACCTATGGAGCCCTTTTGATCAAATCAAAATGAAGAACTCGAAGAAGAGGTTAATATCTCACTACCTATTTCAAGTTCCTTTCTTCTTCCACATCCTCCTTATTTGTTGTTTCCATTATCAAATAATAAATCCAATATCTTCTATGTAAATTGACGTTCTTATAAAAAATTTACAACCATATTAGTAATTTTATCCATCCTTTTAATGAAAAAGTCACCACACATGCGTACGTACGACTTACCGTCTCCACGTCGTGGTGTAGTTTGTTATTCAAACATTTCATCATTTGGATGGGTATAATAATGAGTATAAATTATATAAATAATAAATATAACATTATTATGATTCTTTATATATGATATACCATCCAATTATATATGATTTTAATATCAAATGAATGATATTGTCGCTCGTGCGTACGTACAGACTACCATCTCCACGAACACGATGAGATTCATTTTCCATGATTAACCATTGAAGTATGATTATAATGTATATATAATGAATAATAATGAAAAATATTACAAAATAATGACAATGGATTTATTTACATTAATGTTTCATTTACTTATTTCCATTCAATTCAATATGGAAATGAAAACAACGTTCATGCATACGTACGGCCTACCGTATCCATGAACGTTGTATTGCATTCCATTTATTAATCTATCATATATATTTATATGATGAATATATATTATATATAAATCATTTTTACATTATATAATTATGTAAATAAGGATATATGTAATAATATCAAGAAAAACAAGTCGAAAAAGGTACAATAAATGAAACAATTTCACCCAAAACGCTGCTTTAACATGGAATTTACAAAAGAACGGGTAATATAAAGTCCTAAGTGACTCATATATGATATCTTAAATATTATAATAGTTCTGTTTCAAGTTAAAAATATGTTTAAACCCACTATACACGATTTTTGGACATGTACAAAAGAAATTGGACCCACGGTAAGGGATTATTTCATCTCACTTTTATTTCTGTGAGACATATGCCTTAATAACCATCTATTGTTTTATATAGTGTTTATGCATCCTATGAATGTTTTATGACTTATATTATGAAGGATATGATATTTAAATATCAATGTATTTTTTTTATTTTATGACACGTATGAGTCCACCGATCATAAAAGGTAAGGGATAATTTTGCAATCTTATTTTTACATGAGATTTTTTATACGTAAGTATTTACTAGGGTTATATTTACCATCCATGTCCATAAAATTGTTTCCATAAAGTATTTAATATTCTTCCATGTATGTTTAGAGTCATTTTTACCAATTTTTAACTTTTAATAGGTACTTTGGAAGAAATATGTTTTTTGATTACCATACGAGTTACTTTTTGACTCTTCCGGCCAAAGTACAAGAAGAATGTTTTTTATCTTATAAGGCATGAATTGATTTTTAAGGTTTCATAACACATAATTTTCATGAAGCTTCCTCTACAATATTCTATTATTATTTTCAAAAAAATAACTTTCTTTTAAAATTGAAGGGATTTTTTTAAAAGAAAATGACTTTGAAGAAGAAAGGATATTTTCTTCAAGAATACATTTCAAGTGTTTTGTCAAAACTATTTTCCATTTTAGATGAAATTATTTAGTACGATTATGTTTCAAGTATAATTCCTCTATTATTTAAATGGTTTGATTCTTATCATGATGAAATAATTTCCATTTGTTTTAAATATGTTACGTTATGATGGGGTGATGTTTTTGAATCCCATTTTATTCTTTGGGTTATGATGAATGATTTATGTTTATTTTGTGGCACAAGTAAGAATGGTTTCATTATGAGATGGGTGGGACCTATATCTCCCCCAAATGCATTGGGTAAAGATTAATATCTCATGTGATAGATATGGCAGGAACAACATGTGAATCTGGTTCAGTAATACGTGGCTAGAATGACAAGGGAACCTGGTTCAGTAATGGGCAGTTTCCACTATGATGGGCTTGGCAGTAATGCCTTAGCTACTATGTAAATCATAACGCGAGCTTAATGGTTGCCACAATTACATGTTTTACTCCCATGCTATTTTATCATGATTAATGTTCCTTTATGATCTATGCCTTATATACTGCCAAGATTTATTTCACAACCCAAGATCATGATGTTTAATCTTTATGTTCATGTTTTTATGTTCAAATATATATGGTTTGTTTTATTTTCTCCATTCTAACCATTGCTTAGAATTTGAGCTCACTCATTTTAATTTGTTTCCCCAGGATATAAAGAATGGTTTATTGAAAGAAAAAAAGGTAAGATTTTTATGGGAGTTGTTGAAGATCTTTCAGCATGATTATAAGATTATGTTCCGAGTTTCCAAAGACACTAAACTATTACGGACCTTGATTGTCTGTTTTTGTTTTGTATTATGTATTTTGAAAAATTAATGTAATGTCCATGTACGACATGCATGTGTCTCTACACACAACTACACTACCACACATCCACTTCACAACCATATCAACCTCCATGAATCCCAAACCAATTACTAATTCATCTAATGAAACCAACTATCATAAACATAGAAATCAAGGAATTTCATCCTCCATGTCAATATACTATTTGAGTTGGGTTCCACTGACTTGTCTGAATGGGTTCAATCGCATCATAGTAAATGTGAATTAATTAAGAATCCGGTCCTCCCTTATACATATGTTTTGAATTTATCACACATCATTCCACACACATCTAAAACTAAGAAAAACATATCATCCTTCCAATAAACGAATCTAAACATCCCTTCACAAAAAAATAGAAAATAAAAAATCAAAAAAACATTGGTACTAGGTATACATCTTAATTTATCACTCCCACATACAATTTTTTTTGAAATTATGCATCCATAGCACCTAAACCGGGGAATGGTTCATCCTCGCAACACCATCTTGTGATAGTCTTGGATCTCCACTTGATTCTCTATAATGGTAGTCTCATCCTCAATATCTAACTCTCCACATTAAATAAGATGGGTGTCATCAAGAAGATATCGATGAAGCATAAGGGATATAAGACACAATTGACATGTTCTAGTTAATATGGAAGTTTCAACTGGTATGTCACCTCACCAAATAACCGAAACAACTAAAATGTCCCAAAAAATACTAGGGAAAGTTTACTCTATATACTAAAACTCTAATACCCACATTGACTGGAAACCATCCAGAACATGTGATCCACAACCTTGAACCCCATGGGCCTTCTATTGTTATTGGCATAAGACTTATATCGATCATTCACTACTTTTAACCTCTCAAAAACAAGATTAACATTCCATGTCATGCTCTTCACCACACCAGGACCCAGAATAGGTTTCTCCCTTACCTCATCATAGAACAACGGAGAATGACATATTCATCCATAAAAAGCATCAAAGGGGGCCATGCCAATGGAATATTGATAACTATTATTATATTAAAAATCTTACTTGGGAATTAGCTGTGTCAATGATCCACCCATGTCCAATACACATTCCTGAAATATATCCTCCAACATCCGAATAGTCTGTTCTGTTTTCCAATATGTTTGAGAGTGGAAAGAAGTGCTAAGTGGTAACTAAGTTTTGAAAACATTTTTCAATCTTTTCTATACTCATGAGGTAAAACATGTGTCCCATTTTGATAAAATGAACCTCAAAACTCTATGAAACTGAAAAACCTCAACAACATATATATTAGCCAAAAAATCTGATGTGTATAACTCATTTTTCATTAAGAGTTAGCCAAATTATTCAACTAATCAACGAACACCAATATAACATCACATTCTCTCTTATTTTTTGGTTACCGTGTGATAAAATCCATCAAGATGTGATCCCACTTACACTTAGGAAAATGGAAGGGATAAAACAAGAAACCAGTAACATGATGCCTGTCTTTTACCATATAGAAAACCAAGAACTTTTCACACAACTCCACCACAGGTTGTTTCACCCCAAACCACCAAAACAGCACCCTCAATCCAAGATACATCTTATAAACTCCTGGGGGTACTTTAAATGTTGAGTCATGAAACTTGGAAAGGTGTTCATATCACATTAAAATAAAATACAAAAAACCTCCCACCAAACCACCCAAAGATCCATCCATCCTCAGAACATCAATTTGGAGAATCACAATGGCCAACACGATCATGAAACACCTATGACTATATGTCCCCCACCGAGACTCCTCCACCTATTACATCAGAAAGGACTGCATTTTTATCTAAAACAAATAGTTATTACCTCCATGCACACTTGTATATAAATAAAATCCTATCAACTCCTCCATTTGACTCCACATATCTTCATAATCCCAAACTACACCCTTACATAACTTCCTACTCATAGCGTCAGCCACAAGATTCTCTCTTCCTGAGGTGTTTGAGATCTAAAAATAACAATTCTGAAGAAAATACATAATAATATACTATTTCATGATTATATCACATTGTGAAAAAATGTAAATCAAGCTCTTGCGATCTATAAAGACCACAAATATTCCCCTAATTATGTAGTTTCATAGTAACTTCAATGCAAACCTTGACACTGCTAGCTCTAAATCATCTGTGGGTTAGTTATGCTCATTGGGAAAAAACATACTGTAACCATAAGATATCTTTACCCACTACTACATCAGAATGTATCCTAACAGCAGATGGTATATGTTACAAAACACCTCAAGAAAACACCATCCCTTTGATGTTCAAGCACTGGAGCACCAACTAACTTCACCATTAGGTAACCTGATGCTACAAAGAACTGATCAATCCACACAAAATCTTGTTATTTCATAGTATAATATTTAATCATTAATAAAATTTTTTAGAAATAATGTACCATCCCCCGATGATAGCCAATGAGATCTGGAGAACTACAATTCATGGCCAGGTACTTGGGTGTTTCTAGAGAAAAAAAAGCTTCAAGCTTCGACCTTTCTACATCCACACCCTTTTGAGACCCCATATTCATATGGAAATATGCCTATCATGTCTACAAATTTCACATATAAAACATTCCATTTATTTGGTGGAGTCGAATATCATGCTAGAGAGCTCTAAGATTCATGGCATGCTTCTCCACTAACTTCATGTATATAAAGTTATCATTGATGAATATGACAACGAACTGGTCTATGAACTCCTAAAACACATAGTTCATAGGCCATATGGACATGTATTGCGTGTGAGAACCACTTAATGTCATGACTATAAACTCTACGGGCATATACATACATCAAAAGGAATTATTTGACATATCAGTCTAATTCACTCTCAACCAGTGTTTTCTAGACAATAAATCAATATAAGAAAACCAACTCACCCCACTTATATGGTCAAAAAGATAATATATCCTTGATATAGGGAAACAATAATTGAAAATCACTTGATTCATTCTATGATAGTCTATGAATAGCCTCAAACAATAATTCTCATCCTTGGGAACAACACTAGATCACCCCACGACATCTCACAAGGCTAGACAAAACCCATTGGCATCAGATCATCTACCCTAACCTTGATTTATCATAACTCTAAAGGTGACACCAGATATGGATGAATCAAAATCATAGGAGCACATGGCTGCATTTCTATCCCAAACTCTACATCATGTTGAGGGATTAGTGTCACAACCACCTTGGGAAAATAGCTATAAAATCTGTAATGACCCTGGGGAAATTCACTATCCCATCATTCAATGATTATACCAATAACTCAAATAATAAAGAATGATGGGGGGCCACACTCTGTCTTCCCACCTGATAACTCCTATCACCCACAAAGACATCATGCATGCCATCAACATCCAAAAGAATGATTATTCTCCAAAAGTAGTGAATAATAGTACACACCAAAAGCATCCATTCAATTCCATGGATGAAATTTTATGGCTATATCTGATGTAGAAAAAGATCCACACAGTACTGATGTGGCCCCATCATCAGTTGACACCCCATGACACACTTCAAACAAGCTCGTATAGCCTTGGACTGGCATATCGAACACTAGGGGTAAGGTAAGCCTCTCTTCATCTAGTCCCAAGGAATGGACCTGAAAAGGTCTATATAAGATTGTGAATCTCCAAAATCTAACAAGGCACAAACAAGGTTGCTAATATAACTGATCATACAACTGACGATCTATGGAACTTTTGGAAATACTACCTCCACTATGTGAAACTGACCTTACCAAGATACTCTACCTATCTACTGATGATCACCTCCAGTATCCGGCTAGGGTCATGGTCCCTGAAAATGAGAAACATCATGGGGTCATCCTCTTCCGTTCTCTTCTTCCCTTAGGGAAGAAGAATCCTCTTACCCCTATATTATAAATGGTCCCATGGGAATCTAATGATGAGGTTGGCAATGAAAAAATCCACCACAATCAAATTGATCTTATGGGACCACTAGGAACTTGTTCTGAAAATGGTCAAAAAACACACAACAAAAACATAATAAGATAGAACTCCAGGAAATGCATGAAAACCACTAGCCCCAGATGTCTGGAATGGAATCTGGTTAGGTCGACCCATTTCTAGTCAAACACTCAATGGCCCTAGTGCCTCAGACCTACCATTGACAAACTTTCCCCTCAAAGAACCCATATTATTTTCCATTCATTGAAAACCACCCAATGAGTGCATCAAATCAATCAATGCTACCTTATTATAAATCTCCAGATATATTGGTAATTTAAAAGGAGTTATTTAATATAGTATAAAATGATATAGTGCCTCCTTAATATGTCTCTTACTAGACTCATCATCTAAAGAAAGATCATGAGAAAATTAGAAAATTTCCTTGAACATGATCACTAACTCCCACACTAAAATACTCCCCCATTGAGGGAGAGTATCTCCATACTATTATCATTAATCATTGTTAATGAGTGTAATTATACCCATATTTTTTTGGAATTCGTCCCAGGAAGCATCTTCCTCCTTATACTCAGCATGTTTTAATGTCCACCACTAACACACAACTCCTATTATATGCCTAACCTCCAAATGTACCACGTACTCTATTGGGGATCATATCATCCCAAAAGTGATCTCTAGATCCTCTACATAAATCTCATTTTCTATATCAAAAATGACCCCATCAAACATATCCAAAACATACTGCTGAAATATGTGAAACACCATTTCCCAGTGACCATCGTCCTTAGAAATATCAACCCCCCATTGACCAACTATATCAGCCTAATGAACCTCAACTGCATGATCCACATGTGATTAATGAACGTGAGACATAGAAGGAAGAAAAAAAAGAATTACCTAAACTAGGGTATTATGGAATTTCATTATGATTAATTTTAACCAATTTATTTCAATAATTTATCCATTACAACTTTCACAAATCAACCCAATTAAAGAACAATAGTAATTATGATGAATGTACCTTTCCTTGGTCTCAACCCTACAATCATGTCTATATCACATAAATATTCAATAAGTTAAGATCATGTGCACATGATCATGGGTGTGGGGGGATAAAATATCTTTTCTTGGATTGTCTCTCTAGCCTATGTCAGGAACCGTGGTCAAATGGGACTATTTCCATAACAATAAAAGTAATTTTCACTATTGCTAAGTCTAAACTACATCCAATCTCTCAACCATTACATCAGTTACCACTATGTCATGAACCCCCCCCCCCCCCCCCTCTAAAGGTAATACAATAATGGGAGAGAGATAATGATGCATGAGTCCAGCCTCTAGCAAGCCCTTGGTTGACAGCTAACACCAAGTATATGAAATCTCATATATGGGAAGCATTACCCACTATAATAAAAGTAATATATATATATAAGATGGATCATCCACAAACAACTCTACAACCCAATTTAAAATGAAATAAAAAACCATCCCATGTGAATGTATAAATTTAACAGACATAGATAAAATTCTTCAAAGTAAATAACCAAAAGTAAAATGAAATCATTGAAATAACAACTGTCCAAAGGTCTAATCCTGTAAGGCCCATCATGGTCCACATAATCGTCTTTAAAAACCTAAAAATAGCTTTAATTATGTTTGGTGATAAAACATGAATAATCAATAGGAAAACCAATGTCTATCATGAACAAGAGGAATCAGCATACTAATGCACCCATGGCAAAACAACAGGACCAACAACTCCAAATGGGTAGAATACCCTAACACCAACCTCACCAAGGAATTTTCAAAAAATAATACATGACATTGATTATAATATAATATTAGTTACATCAATGATAGGTTACCCCACACCACACTCCCACAAATTATCCACTCCCAGACCCCAATAGTTGATGTCCTGGAACTCCCACCTCTTTTGAATATACAACATCACATACATCCCACACACACCTAGTCCTCACAACACATCGTGGAAAAACAGAGTTGGTTCTCACAACACATCCCACTCACAAAAATCTATGCCTTACAACTTGTCAAATATTATCATGAAGACACATGGGATACTCCATCAGAACTCATACCAAATACACATGGAATAAAATATAACAACTCATTCTGAAGACACTTGGGTCACCACCTCACATCACTTCATGCCTGAAGAATCATGGCATTCATCGCCTAGACATTGGAACACGGAAGAGCAGGTGGCCAAAAATCTATCCTGCCACTGGGATATTTGTAAATTCATCCCCCACGTGACTAATCTAGTGTTTAGAATATAGTACTCAACACGGGTGTGTTTATATATAAATATCTAGGAAATTTAAAACTATAGATACAATATTATTAAACACTCAATCCCAACTTATGGGTTCTGAGACAGACAACCATCTTTCAACCATATAACTTGGGTTTCCACAACCAAATGTATAAAATCACATATCAATCCATAAAAACCACATTACATTTCCAACAAAATCATTTAATCACGACATTAATTTCACTATGTTTCATCACCCACATTTAAACACAGAATAGTCATTAAATTTTCAGTTGAAAAAAATTCCATTCCATTTTTCAAAAAAATACATGCCATTCGAAACATCATTAAAAAATTATTCATTTATTTCATTACTACTGAAGTACCCAGAAAAAATAAAACCCCACCTCACCACCCTAAAAAAATTCCAAATTCAACAAATATTGAATGAAAACCCATTGAAACCACACATATCCTTCCCACAAGCATTACCACACATCAAAACACATCAAGATCCATTTACAGATTTTTAAATGCATTTTTATCACATTAAAATATATTTTACAGGAATTATCACATGTGAAAAAATCATTGGTAAAAAACTTCATTATCCAAGTATATGTAATTACCAAGTTTACCTTTTTGGATGATTTAATAACTATCCCAACCAACATAGAAAACTCAACACAAATAACAAGTGCAAGAAAATCTCCTCAAAAACACTATATTCTATGGGGCCAAAAACTTGTAAAATTCACAATATCATAAACATATAATGCTTTAGAAACATGTGAAGAATACCCCTTTATAATTAAATTTCAATCTAACCAATTAATAATCTTTGATAAATCTTGAACAACTATAATCCAAAGCCAAAAAAAGTAAAACCCTCCTTCATGATATAAAATAAGGTTAAAAAATTGAATACCTACCTCAAAGAACCTTTTGTGACTTGAAATGAACCACAGGTTGAAGAATAACACCCGTAAACCACAACCGAACCATATATATCCATATATCAAACTACACCGCACCCAAATAACATCAAAACACCACCCAACACATCCACTAACTAATACATTAACACCGCATTGAATCTATGAGAGAAGAACGAAAGAAAACATATGAGAACAAAAGGGGAACTCCATATAGATTGAAGAAGGGGAGCCATGGATTGATCCCCTTTAAGAGGAATCTCCAAAAATAGAAGGGGAAGGTCATCAGAGAAAAAGGATGAGTGAAATGCTTCTGGCTATTCTGTTTGGGGAAAACATGAGCAGGTGAAGCCTTTAAAACTATACAGCATCGGGGAATTAGTAGACATGTAATCCCCTTTCACATCATGAAATACTGATATTCAATGTTCTAGGAAAGATGATTATCCTTTTAAATATTTATTTTAAAATGCCTACACATCATGAACCATCCATATAAATATTGTGAAACCAACTTTCATGTTTCGTAATATATAAAAAATGATTTTGTTTCCTACTACAGCGCTGCTCCACCTTCAAACCCCATGAAAACTATTAGAAACTCTTATAAACACATCAAACACTCAAAAATTGAAAATATAAAAAATTGTTAGAGAATTAACTATAACATTTTATACTAGTAATAATATTATTTTTACCTTTAATTACCCAATTTATCCTTTACCATGGAAATAAAAATATTACGAAAGTTACTTTACATAATGTCGAAAAATAAAAGGGACCTATTTACATAATTTGGACCTTCTGATTCAAAATATGGTATATATTTTTCCAAATTCAAAACACATTATTTTTATAAATTAATTAAAACTATCCTCGTTGATGGATCAAGAAAACGTGTTTTAAATGTAAATGGTTCAAATTTTATGAATGATTTTATATCCAATATTAATGTAAAACTGATTCCAATGACATAAATTTCATTAAATTGTTAAAAAATTATTTAGTTATACATTGAAAAAAATTATAAGTATAATATGACTATATAAATAAATTATATGAAAAAGAAGTTTGGAATTAAAATGCAGTATTTGTAACAATTTTATAAAAAAAAATTTTATTAGAAAAATAAATAAATTCCACTAAGTTAAATTTTGATAAACTTCTTCTAAATAAGAATTTTATTTTTTATATCGAAAATATATAAATTTTTCCAAAACTATATTTAAAATTGGTGCACCGTGAAAAGGGGGAAAACTGTTTTTTTTAAAAAAAATCTTATTTTATGAATATAATTTGATTTATTCATATATAATGTCTGGATAACACATAAGATGAATTTCAAAAATTATACTTCATTAATATAATATTTAAAGAGTGATTTCTTTTATTTTATAAAGACAATTATTTTCTTCTAAATAGTTTTTCATAAATACACATAAATTATTTTCAATTGTTTTTTATTTTCATTTCTAATTAATTTTACAATCAATGAATCATTATTTAAACATGCGTAAACCCTATTTTCAAAATTTAGTTAATAATTTTAATTCCCTGTATTATATAATCCATTCAATAAATAAAATATTAAATAATAATATTTTTTTGTTCGATTAAAATAAATGTGGTGTATCATATAAGCTATTGAACATAGTGCTTTCTTTTAATATTGTAGGGATGTTACCTCCCCTCTTTTGGAAATATATCCCTCCAAATTTTTAATTATGGATTAAAAAATAGGATTTTGACTTATCAAAATACCCTTATTGGAATCCCACATAAAAAATAATTAATAAAACCTCAACTTTAAAATAATGGAAGGAAAGTACAAAGGTCACTTGAGATAACACATACATCAATTCCATAAATGAAAACATGGACATAGAATGGAATATAAACTCTCATAAACCATTAGAGAGTCATAGATAATATGGTATTATAAATTTAGGCAATTATAAGACCATAAATATGTTATGGGTTAAAAGGTTACTTATTTATTAGTATGATAATTAAATGGATAACATTTATATTTTAATATCCTTTTTACATAGTTTAGGAATTATTTTTCTAGTTAGAGAATGAACATAAATAAATATACTTGCACGATACGTTGAGTTTCATCCTTTAATATCTTTCCACCAAAACTCATATTTTTTTCCATATTATGAGAATTTACGATGAATTTTTTACTCTGGGAGAACTAAAATCCACATATTTGTTATCTATCTATTAATCCTACCTCTATACATTATCAAAAACAGAACTTTTCAGTAAAATATATGATACTTTCCAAAAAATTATAAAACTTTTATGAACAAAAACATCTTCAATATAAATAATTAAATAGCATTACTCAAATTTAAACATATATCATTATAGTATCATCATAATTACTCAAAATTATTCAAGACTATGATCAAAAAAAATTATATTGATTTGATCACATAGACTCCCAAGATAAATTTTATTCATTTTCTCCAAATAACATCAATTAATCTTGAAGTATCTTATAAAAATGTAATTTTCATAGTAATTATAAAGATATACTAACCATTTCAATAAATAACCAATGTAATTATAAGGACAAAATAAAAAAAATTGTGTGATCTAATATATAATTCAACATTTATTTCTCAAATAAAATATTATTGTATTCTATTTATCTTGATCATATTGAATTCCCAATAAAATAAAACTCTTCTGAAATAACAATAATCACTTTATTCCCAATTTTTTTCCAAATATAATAATTTCTTTCCAAAATATTGTTATTATTTTTTCATTAAATAACTTAATTAAGAATAAAAAGTCATAGTATCAAATAATTTTCATTGTCAATGGGTCAGATATATAACCGCGTTTCCCTTCAGTTGTGGGTTGTATTCCTACGGCCCTATCGAACATGATAAGTTATTACCCATCCTACATGTGGTCCATTTTCTAAAATAATTTAATTCATATATCATTCCCAAAATTTTATAAATATCTCAAAAATAACCAAAACATTTTTTAACCTCAATTTTTATCTTATACCATTCATTTTCCATCCCAAAAAAGTAATAACCCATAGTTACCTAAAAAATGTATGTCTCTAAAAATAATATTAATCAGTATAATATTTTAGAAATTAATTCCCCAAAAGGTGTTTATAATACATTAAAATTATGATTAAAAATAAAATTATAAACTCATTATGATATATATAACTCTTATGAAAATATCGAAATTTCAAAAGTTGTCTAAACATTACTATTATTCTTACAAAAAGGACATAGCCTAAAACATTACCTATTTTACTTTTTTGTATTTGAATTCACATTATATGATATTTTTTGTTTAATTTTTTCATGAAATAGTAAAAAAATATTACAAATTAAACCCATACATTTCATGTGTACATTTATAATCAGTATCCATTTTTTCAACTAAAGGAAACCCTTTTAAAATAAATCGTTACTTATTTTTGAGACCCATAAAAAATTTCATCATCATGACATCATTTGTTTCATTAAAAATCATAATACATATGGATGATATATTGAAACATGAGATTAACACAAAAATATCATTAAGGATTATAAAGAAACAAATCCTTAGTCTAGTGAAAACATAAAAACCAGTTAAAAATTTATTTAATAAAAAATTATTAGCAAGCATATAAAGTCATATATGTTCCTCAGGACATCATTAACATATAACAGTTAAAATAAAACATAAAAATGTAATAACCATACGGTTTACATACTTAACATGATTACCCAATTCCTTAGGGAGCAATAACAGGACTTGCCCATCATATCATTGGTTATAACGGGCTCAACCCAACTTTTATTGAGCTATAATGTCTATAAACCCACCATTTCATGAGAAATATTGCAATGAAACCATAATATTCAATTTACATGGAACATATCATGAATTAAATGCATTAAAACGTAATTACACAACTGAGACATACACTTCCACATATCTAAACACCTTTAACTTGTAAAATTACTTTTAAAATTTAAAAACCACACACACGATAACGGAATAATTAACATAAAATAAACAATGAATGCATATAATGAAAATATAAAATTAATAAATAATTGGAAAATAAAGATAAACCACTCATTCTGTAAAAGTTAAAAAATAGTCTTTTTATCTTTTATAAAAATGGATGAAAATCAAACATTAAAATAGGATTTTAAATGAATGTCCTTTACCCTGAGTCTGAATCATCCCATATAATCCTATTATTACAGAATAATTATCTTATGTTAATTATTTACTTTCATTATACCATTTTAAGGTTGAATTTTATTTTTATGACATTTATTATCATGTTATAAAAATTACTTAATTATTTATGTTCATGTCAAACATTTTGATATTATTAGGTACTTGAGTAAAAGATGACATCAGTATGGTTTTAATAGTCATTGTGGTCATTATTGTATCATCTCTATATTAATACTAATAAAATAATAATCACCTTTATACATTAGTTGTACATTAAAATAAATCCATTTAAGTATGGTTTTGAAAAATGATTAACTATATAATAATAGAGATTTTAGGTCGTACATATGCATGAGTAATGTTTCAAATTTTAAATGATCAATATAGATAAAAGGTAAAAATAATATTATCACTCTAAAATTATCATAATACCATATAAATCATTTATATATAGTAATATATAACATCAGTGTGATGTGGTGAGGAAAAAAATCACATCGGTTTGTTGAGGTGATAGCTCACATGTATGCACGAACAGTGTTAAATTTAATAATGTATTGAATTGTAAGAAAGTAAAATATATATTATATTTAAATAATTATAAATACACCTTTAATTTCATATATATATATATATATATTCTTCAATTACATCATTATAACCAGTCATGAATTATTTTGAGGGTAATCAAATTACATTGGTTCATGATGTGGTATTTTAATGTACAGGAAAATTAAATATTCATATCCATTTTGACAGAGTTCGAGATGGATTAAAGTGAAGATATTAATAGAATAAAATATATTTAAATTTAGGATATTTTTATTATTATGTCATTATGGTTGAATAATATTTTATAAAGTTGAAGAAGAAATAAAATAGAAATAACTGAATAAAAATTATATCATTCTAGTAGATGATATCCTTAAATTAAAACCTTAACACCACTAAGGATGGTGTAATGCCTATTATAATAGCTCAAGAATTTAGGGATATATTATATGGAGGAAGTTGGCCAGATCATGTCAAATTAAAATATATATTTATGTGTAATGAAAGGAGAAGAATAAGTTCTCATTTATAGGTGGGGAACTCATGGTATTCTTCAAAATATTAAATTAAACGACATTAATATTTCATTAAAAATGTGTCCAATGTGACTTATTTAGATTATAGGATGCCAAAGTGTTAAAATCCATTCATGGAATGAAAATTATACAAATTTTTACTATTATTAAATCCTTATCTTTTGTTTTATACCCATTTTATTATTATAGTGATGTCATGTAATTTATACATTGAGCGTTAATAAAATTACTCAAAATGACAAAATATAACTAAATGAATAATTAATTAATTTTTATGACTTATCGTATTAATTTGTCTTAAATTTGGTATTTTATAAAATTTATATCATTTTATAAAATAACTTATATTTAAAAATACCATTACAGTCAAATTTGAATCTATTCATATCATGACTTCTCAAAATTTTCAGAAAAACATTATATCATCAAAAAAAAATCAATTAACTAATTATAAATTTTCAATTTCATCCATAAATTTTTGGAGGGAATCAATTATTTCAAATTATATTTGTTTTAATATTTATAATATTATTTATTTAATTCATTCATTAATTAAGATATGGTTGCATCTTCAACATGTCGCCAATTAATTTAATTATATATTTCATAAAAATTATAAATTAATTACAATTATTTAGGTAAATATTTATCTTTATAAATAATACTTATTTTCAAATAGATCCGCTGTATAATCACGTATTAAAAATACTTTACTAGATAAAAATAATTGCATGACAAAATTTTTCATCTCTTTGAATATAAGATTATAAATGTCTTACTCACAAAAAAGATTCTTATAAATAATATAACATCTCCAAAATGATTATTTTTTCAAAACAAATTCATATAATGAAATTATGAAAAAGTTATGGTGATTTTATATTATTTATAATATTATTTTTACAATTAATTAACTAATTTACCATTAAACATGGTAATAAAAACATTACATAAGTTACTATTTATACTATCTAATAATTAAAAGAACATATTTACATAATTTGGAACTTATGATTCGAAATATGGAATCAATTTTTCATAATCTGAAATACATAATTGGTAGAAAATAATTAAAAATTAATCCCATCGAAGGATATATAAAACATGCTTTTAAAGGAAAAACTTTTCAACATTTCACAACGTTTTTATATCCAAATTAAATGTGAAATTGATTATAATGACCTAAATTTTTGTGAATGAAAAAAATATAATACTTAAAAACTGATTAATATTTTAATATATTAATATCAATAAATGAGATGAAAAAAACTATTTTGATTTAAAATGAGATATTTTTAACTATTCATTAAAAATGTATTTTATTAGAAAATATCATATACTCAACCATAATAAATTGTGATAATCATATTTTATATAAAAAGTAAACTCTATATAATATAATTTATAAAAGACTCAATAAATACGTTTAAAATTGGAGCAATGTCAAAAGACACCATAACTTCCTTTTTTGAAAAAACAACTTCTTTTATGTCTAAAATTGGATTTATTCATATTACATGTCTAGAAAACACAGAATATGTATTTTAAATACTATATTTCATTAATTAAATCGAAAAATATTGATTTTTTTATAAACACAATTATTATCATTTAAATATTTTTTTCAAAAAAATATCCTTTATATTCAATTGGTATTTTTCATTTCTAATTAATATGATAACCAATGTATCATTATCCTGACATGTGTTTTCCCAATTTTATTTATTTTGTTAATATTATAAATTCATTCCATTCTAATAGCTATAAGATAACTATAATATTTTATAATAATATTTAGTTGTTTTAATAAGCTCAACGTGGTATATCATATACGCTATCAAACATAGCGATTCCTTTTAAAAATTTAAAATGTTAAATTCCCCCACCACTTATACAGTTTGTCCTCACAATTTTGAATATTGGTTTGAATAATAGGGGGTTTCCTTTTCAAATTACTCTTATTGAAATCCCACATTGAAAAAAATTATAACAATTCATCTTTATGAGAATGAAAGGAAAGGATGAAATTCACTTGAGATAACACATACTAGATATTCATGAATAAAAACATTGGCATAGAAGAGAAAACTATCTACCATATTAAAATAGTCTGTTATAGAGAACATTTTCTATGAAATGTAAACAAACACTAGACCATAAATCCGTTATGGGTCAAATGGTAATTGACTTATTAGTGATATAATTAAACATATATAGTTATTTTTTGAGTTCCTTTTTCATATAGGTGACGAATTCTTGTAAAACAGTGATTATAAACTAACCAAAATATAAATACTTGAATATTTTAGTTTCATAAATTATTTTATTTCCCAAAAAAACTCATATTTTTCTTCAAACAATGTTTATTTTATGACACAATTTTCACTCATGAAGTATAATAATCCACAATATACTAGCAATATATTTCTTATGCCTTCAGAAATTATCGAAATTTTTTTTAGTATAAGATATGTTAATTTCCAAAAATAAATAAAAAAATATATGATGAAAAACTACTTTTATCACTAATGTTTAATATTACTACTCAATGTACAACATATATCATTAAACTATTATTATAATTCCTCAAAATTATTCAAGACTATGTACAAAACAACAAAACCGAGAAGGATTTTTTTAAAATTTCTACCCAGATAAATTTTTTTAATCATTTTTAAATAACATCAATTACTCTTGATGTCTCATACTAAATAGTCATTTCCCTAGTAATATTAATGACATACTAACAATTTTCATAAATAATCTATATCATTATATTATTACAAAAAAATAATAAATTCTTTGAAATTATAATTCTACCTTTATTCCTAAAATATAATACCATAGTATTCTATTTACCTTGATTATATTGGATTCCCAACAAAATGAACATCTTCTGAAATAAAATTAATCACATAATTCCGAATTCATTTATCCAATATGATAAAAATGATTTTTCCGATGTCAAATTATTCAAATTTTATCATATCATTTTACTAAAAATAATAATTCATACTAACACGAACTTCTCATTGGACAGTAGCGGGGGATACTCCCTTTTCTCCAATCGGTTGTGGGTTTGATTCATGTGACATTACAGGAAGTGATGGGTATCCACTCATCCTGTGGGTTTTCCTTTTTCTAAAACTATGTGATTCATATAACATTACAAAAAATATATAAATACATCAAAAATAACCATAACATGTTTTAATTTCAATGTTTATCATACAACATTCATTTTGAATCCTAAAAAGTAATAACCTATAATTAGGTCGAAAATTAATGTCTCTAGAAACACTATTAATCACATTAACTTTTCAGATCCTAAAGCCACAATGGACATTCAATGACAATAAACATATGATTATCCTTAAAATTATAAAATAATTTTTATATCCATAACTATTATGAAAGAATCATAATCTCTAATGTTTTCTAAAAAATCATATGATACCTACTCTAAGGACACCAACACAATCTGAACTTTTTATATTTTTCTTTAAACAATAATTCTCATTTGAGGGAATTTTATGTTTAGAGATTTATATAATTTTTATGAACTATAACAATTTAGGCCCATACATTACTTATGGAATGTTATAATAAGTAACCACTTTTCCACAAAAAATATACTTTTAAAAATAAAACACGAGTTCATTTCCAAAAACATATACAATTCTTTTTTAATGATATATTATTTTCTAATACGAATAATAAGTCCTACGAAGACCATTTTAAAACATGGTATGGGTAGAAAATGCTCAGTATGGAATATAATGAATGAAATTGGGGTCTACTAAAAACATTAAAATCATTAAAACCCTTTTATTAAAAAATAATTAACAAATATATAAAATCACAAAGGTTCCTTGGAAAATCATTAACATATCACTATTATAGTCACCCTTACAATTGGATTAACCATATCGTCGAATTCCATATTTGGACTATCCAATGCATTAGATAGACATAATGGGGATCACCCATCTTTACTTGATCTATAATGGGATCGACCATACATATAACGAGATATAATGTGGAAGAACCCCCCAACCTCCCCCCATGTATTGATATATATTAGGATCGACAATAATATACAATTTCCATGGAACATATCATGAATAAAACCCTAGAATACTTATTTACACACATGAGAAAAATACTTCTATATACAAAGATACAAATTTCTTTTAAAAATAACATTTAAAATATAAAAATTGTGCATGTGATAATGAAATAATTTCATCCAAAAAGAACCATGAAAAAATTAAAAGAAAAAATTAAATAATTAAATTGTTAAAAATTTATGAGAACCCACTCTTATCATAAAACAACAAAAAATCATTTCGTATTTTATAAAAATAGAAGAAAACGAATTTTAAAAGAGGTTTTTAAATGAAAGTCATTTACTATGATTCTGAATCAACACACACAATCATTATATTCATGAATAATAAAAATAGTATAATTATTTAATATATTTAGACCAATTTATGGTTTAATATTTTATTTATTACACTTGGTATCATGTGAATACAATAAATTATTTATTTAGGTTTATGTCGATGGTTTTGAAATTATTCTGTAAAGGAATTGAAGATGACTTCATTATGCTATCAAAAGTCAATGTTTATATTATAGAATTATCTCCAAAATAATTTTAATGAAAAAATTTAACCATTACATATCAATTATAATTTTAAATTAATATTTTATGCATGCATGTCTATGAAAGATAAATACTATTATAGTCATAGAGACCGTAGGCCATATATATGCATGAGTAATGTTTTCATTTTTCAATAATGTTTATGGAATGGTAGAAATTATAATTTATCATTCCAAAATTATCATAATACTATAATAATAATTTATATATTAAAATATATATGTCATCTATCTGATGTGGTGATGAAAATTAGATCATATCACTTTATAGAGGTGATAGTCACACAAATTCAACAATGATGTTATCATTAACTTTTTTATGTAAAGGTAAAAAATAAAAAGATATATTATATTTACAAAATGATAAATATTTCAACAATATCATATATAAAATTTAATTCCAACAATATAACCAGTCCTGAGAGATGGTGAAGTGAAACAAATTTTATAGGTTCACGGGGTTGTAGAATGTCATACACTCTAATGAATAAATAATTTTTTATTAGATGGAATTGTAGATGGATTAAGGTGATGAAATTCGCATAATAAAATCATATTATATCTAGGAAAAACTATATATTATATCATCGTGGTTGAAGATGATTTTCGGGATGTTGAAGAATAAATAAAAAATAAACACAATATTAAAAATGAACAATTTCCTTTAAACGAAAAAATTAAAACATATAAGGTTGTTGTTATCCTATTATATGAGATATATAATGTAGAGATGGATTATATGTAGGTATTTTGGTAGATATTGGTTGATCTAAATATGGTTTTAGAATTTTAATGGTTGAAAAGAATGAGTGTCTTTTTCGTTCTGGTTTTCGGCCACGAAACGCCCAAAGGCTCCGTATCCAATGATTGATGGACCTTCTTTCCAAAGGTAGGCGTTCACCAGATGGTCTGACTAGCGACTCTTAAGAACTCACATTGTTCGAGAGGATGGGAAGTCGGGCTCATTTCACCCTTTTGGGGGGGGGGGGCATTATTGCATGTTCTGGGACTCTCGTATAGATTTAAGACTTATTCATATGTTCGCAAATTTTTGGTTTATACACAAACATAGTATCCATGGATTTAACCTTGGTGGGAAATGATCAACTGGACGCAGAGGTTTTGAATCATTTATACCCAAGGTTTACCATCCCTTGATGGATTAATGACCCCGAAGGGTTGAAACTTTCTTGAGGCGGCACTAGGAGTGGCGTGGTGAACCGATGTGGAGATGATCGGATCGACCAGCTGTTGGGCTTGAACCTCAGGGAGGCTTCCTACGTACCCTGCTTAGAAAGCAGGGATCAAATTCCACGTAGTTTGGATAGGTGTTGGAGAACCGACGTGAAGAGAGACCTTGTGGTCCAATGGGTGGTGGGCTTGAACCTCATGGAGGCTTCCTACGTACCCTAATTAGGAAGCATGGATCAAAGTCCACGTTGTTCGCTTGGATGGAGCTTACGCTCTAAGGTGGCCTAGAATGATGGATTGGGGCTTACAATCTGAGGAGGCCCATAGGAGGATGTCATGGTCGATGCTTAATTTTAGCCCACATGAGTCATGCTTGGTGTGAGAAACAAGAGGCAGCAGGGACCAGAGGATCACGTCGTAAAAGGTGCGTTCATGAGAAGCGGAGTGAGGCTTCTGCATGAAGGTGGCCCAGCGTTATGAATTGGGGATTATACTCTAAGGAGGCCCATAAGATTGGGGGTTACTACGAGATGGACGCCCGGGGAGACAAAGCCTAGCGGGAGAGGGAAAAGGGGTGCTCCTATGCCCATCTACTCTCTTACAGTGCATGAGGGATTCCTTATAATGGCTATTTTTCCATCATTGAGGAACCCTCAATAAATGAAGGGGAAGAAAGGGGATTCTCAATCTCAGACTCCACATTACTGTGGGAATGCGAACCTAGGAATGTTTCGAGAATCTACTCAAGGGTCGCGGAAACCCCTTTTCCCCTGTTTACCATGGGTATGTGAACTCAAAATGGCACGCAAATGCACCTAAATGTTATACCACGTGGATCTGGTGGCTATGGAGGAGGCCTCAGTTCAGAGCAGATGAAGAGGCCAATGAGGGAGTGGCGGAGGACCTGGCTGGATCAGAAGTATTTTACCTGGCTATGGAAATGAGAACACCAATGTATTTGGCGAGCCACCAATAGTTATGGGTGGTGGAACCCTTCGCGTGGGGAAGTGCCACACAGCAGGAGAAGTCGTCCGTGAACCATGGTGGTTCACGGACTGATTGGCGTCCCATGAACTAGGGTGGTTCGTGGCTTCAAGTTCAATCCTCAAACCAGGGTGGTTCACAGCTTTGGGTTCAATCTGTGAACCAGGGTGGTTCGCGGCTTCGGGTTCAATCCGCAAACCAGGGTGGTTCGCGGAGGGTTCTATGTGGTTAGTGGTGGCCAAGGGCAGCGCTGATCGGAGGCTCATCGGTCGGGGACATTCCCACAGAGGATGGTGCTACATGGTACGACGGATGGGAAAAGAGGCATAAACTCCCTGGTCCACGGGGAAGTCATCCACAGAGGGGGAATGGTTTGCGGTTTTCCCTTTTTTTGTTATTTTAGGTTTGCGGTTCACCATATTATTATGCATTTTGCAATTCCTTTTTAATTCATATACTTGTTGTTGTTCGCGGATGCGAATTTCGATGTTTGCGAAATCCAAAGCCTTCCTTCAACCGATCTCCATCTGAATCTCCAATCCCTCCGAATCTGATTCCAGTTCTCTGATCCTTTTCTTCATTCCCCCTTGGTCTCCTTTTATAGAGTGGGGAAAGGAATGTATCTGTGGCCACACGACACCTTTTTCGGAGGCCCATAACCAAATACCAGGTTCATAGTTGACTTGGTCAATCTGCGATTCGCGGTGGGTATTGAACGCTCCCCTCCTTCGTGAGGCGAACTCAGGGAGTGCTCCGCGGCTGCGGAGGGTTCCACCTATATTTTGTGAATGACAACGGGTGCGGCTTGAACTGGTCGACGTGGTCCGCGGTTGTGGAGGTTTGTGATGGTGAACTGAACTAGCGCCCATCCTGCCTCACGACCGCAGAGGCTCTCCGCCTCCATTTAACGAACGACAATGGTTCATGGAGGGGCTGCCTCGTGGTGTCTAGCAGTGTTGTGCTTCCATGGACTGTTTCGCAGACCTATATGTTTTTTGTATCTTCTTTGATTACTTTCCCATATTCTTTTGTGGATTTGGGTAAAATTTTCTTCGCAGATTATTTAGGACCCTACAAATGCCCCCATCGGAATGGGGTCCAATCGGAACGAATATGAGGCCATTCCGATGCAAAGAGGTCCTGAAACTGAGATGGTTTGTGGTAGAATGGTGGACCTGGTAGGGGACCACACCTATAAATATGGGGATCCCTCACACTTGTCCTTTCCAAAATTCTTCACGAAACCAGAGCTCCTTCGCCTCCACGTGTTTTCTCTTTCGTGAAGTGCCTCGTCCGTGAACTGGCAGCAGCCTCCGCGAACCATTCCTCCTTCACTGTCTCCTTCATCTGCGATCCAACATCCTGATCATGAACCATTACTCTTAATTAATTAAAAAGTAAGTGATGACGGGTTGCGGAGGAACTTTCTTCATAGTCTTTATGCTATGTGGACAATGATCTCTTGAACCTTAAAAAGTATCTGAATCATCCAAATAAACTCGGGATTGAATTTCCACAGAGCGACTTGGTTCGCAAATTCATGTCCCACACTCCGTGGGCCAGGGCTTCACAGACTGATTTCGCGAAGGGATAGTTCGCAGGATAGTGTCAACGTGAACCATCCTCCATGGCCTCCTTGTGGATTTGATAATGAAGGCTCTTTAATAATTCATTTGGTTATTTTTTGTCCAGATTTTTTATTCAAGACTTACCAATTGTTGGCTCTCATTGTGCAAGGAGAAAATATGGTTCCCCCTCAGTCTGCGCCGAGGACTGCTGCAGAGCCCCTCTCAACCACTGATCAATGCCTGAAGGACATGGCTGGCTCTGTTCAAGATGGAGTCCTCCACTCCCTACAGTATTCTTTCCTTGCCGACCGAATCTCTAAATCATAGTTGGAATATCCTTTCTCTAAAAGCCTTCCTGCCTATGGGTTCAGTTTATTGTCTGATACCCCAATTCTGGAACCCTCCCATGACAACAATCCCGAAGCATGGATATTTACCGCCTCTATTCCCTAGTTCATGATACCTACTGGCGGGCGGCCTTCCTCAAGGGGTATAGTTGTCGGATCTGTGTTGAATCACATTCCAATATCTCCGACTGGAGAACCACATCAACATGAAGGAATAATCCACTACTATCGGAGTATTGCCCGTAGTGCTATGGTAAGCGACCATCATTGCTGGCCGGTGAATCGGGATCTCCGACCGGGAGGTGCATTTAAGTGATTGGATTGGGGGTGGCCCTTCTAGGTTCACCAAAGCTGCACAGAATTTGGGGTAGAGTTGCGAGTCGTAGGCTTGTATGACGTTTCCTGGGTGTCCCAAACATATACCCACCAGCCTCAAGCCCTCGCCAGGAAACTTATGAGTCGTTGGAGCCCGAACACTAACATATTCCATCTTGTCCATGGAGAAGTGGGCATTAGTCTGTGGGACGTATTTCAGATCTCTGGGTTCCCCATCATTGGGTGTATGTATGACGAGTTCTTTCCTCCTTCCTCTGTGTGGGAGGATGAAGATAGGACTCCTCCCTAGTGAAGCAGCTCATTAACCTGGTTCGGAAGCACTTAGAGGATACGTCTCCAACCCAGCTCGTCCCATACCATGAATGGGTCAAGGATTTTGTGAGAAAGAACAAATCTGACGAATCCATGACTCTCCCACGCAGGCCCACAACTTTCCCTATGATGGGGTCCCCTGAACAAGGGGCATCTATTGGATGACGTTGGAGCAAGGAAATTTTCACGGCTAGGGCTGGGAGCTTATTCTGGATGTCGATCAATCGCTCCGCCTAGAAGCTTTTCTAGCCATGTTCTTAAGTGATTGGTTATTACCCGTGTGCGAGGTTGGTGACATGCAGGTATTTTGTCATGGAGGCAGACTTGGCTATCGGTAACGTTATCAACCTAGACATTCCAGTACTGTCCAGGATTTATCGGTAACATGGAAACACTACTGACGGGAATCGTCCAAACTGAGTGGCTGACCCTTTCCAAATTCTCTGGGGATGGTTAAGCATACACATCATGAACTACTACACCTTCATCAACCCTCTTTAGATTATGGGCACCACATTCTGGCCGTACTTGCAACTAACTAGTGGGGTTATGCCCGAAGAGTGGGCGGCCCAAGAGAAGGATAGGCAACAGATAGTTTCGAACATGCGTCTGCTATCAAGTCGAATTCCGAAATATGACTATTTCTACTTTCATCTGTTTTCTTCCTTGGCTAGTGCAATTATGAAGACCATAACAGAAGATTTTAGCAAGTGGGGATACCTCTTCTCCCTCCGACAAGGTATGATGGTGGCTCGTATTGGTGGAGAACTGATCTGTGAGGGGTACGCACCATACCAATTTGGGCGTCAATTTGGTTGCATCCAAGCACAGTGTCCTCCCGCAACTAATGGAGCCCTCCAGAACCATCATTTGTTGGAGGCCGGACAACTATGGTTAATGTTTACCCGGGAGGATACGGGCTGTGAGGTTATGACCCCCACGCTTATAGACGCAATTCATTTCTTATCCCAGAATTATGCTGACTCCGGAGTACAATCATACCCAAATGGCCAGCTAGGGACATTGGTTCCCACCATCTCAAGTCCCAAACCATCAAAGGTAAAAAGGAAGCGAAAGGAGTATGCTGCTCCAACTAGGCCGGCCAAAATCCTTCGTCACCCGACTGGTCCCGTGCTTCCAGGGAAGATATTAACAGATAAATGTGTATCCTTCCATTCCCTTGAGGCTGCCAAAAGGGGGGGGGGTTCCTGTAGATGCTGCCTTCCCAATGACATGGGGCCAATGGAACAAATTTATGGGTTGGTCAGCCTTTTGTAGCCAGTACACCCATTTTTTGTGGTAGTATCTTCAGGAATCAGAAGTGGCTTTTGATGAGCTGGGCTATATGTCCAACCCTGTTAAAATTCATTATGATGTGGACCCAGAGTAGATGAATTGATATCTCCAGGATCTTGAATCCTATATTTACACATGCGAGGGTCACACGGTATTATCCCCCTGAGTTCTAGCCATGCTGCACCTGGTGACTGATGAGGAGGGGGAAGGTAGTGACCACTCTTCAGGGGGCGGTGATTTTGATGATTTCCCCTTCATGGCTGAAACCCAGGAATTCCCATCCTTACCCATGAGGTCCCGCCCACCGATAGGCCCAGAGAGTTCTAGGGCGGTGGTAGGATCCAAAACGCGAATATGGCCATTAGAGCCTTACCACCTTCTACTGCCACCCGACCTTCTCAGTTTGATCCTCCCTAGTCGGCGATTCATGCCATGGCCACATTCCCAGAGGCTTGGAGGATTTGGGATGACCTAAGGGTCAATGGTTCGGATGAAGGAGTTTGGGAGTTTCTTCAAATAGGACCTCTTAAACATCCTGGTATCGTGACGATCTTCGCTCCACCCCAAATGAAGTTGGAGGAAGATTTAGATTAAATAGTCACCTCGTTAAAGGAGATGGATGTGTACATTTATTCACTCTGGAATCATCTCTATTGGAGCATTCAGGTGTCTATGATGATTAAACATCACGAATTATCCGAACCTAAAGAAGAGGTTGCTCTGGTCGCCCATTCTGACCTTTTCCCTCATTTATTGTGGAGGTTCTAAGGTTTATTCCTTTTATGCAGGGTGCCGAAGAATCTCAGGGGGTGATTAATTCTCAGGAGTATACCCCTCGTGGTACTGCGGTGGGGGATCATGTGCTTTCTCCCAGAGGGGTCATCGAGGAAGGATCCTCTGGCACAGCTGAGCTCATGGAGGTGACCATCGCAGACTCAGCTAGGGTCTTTCCTTCTCCCGTCCCTACGAGAATTTTGGGCGAACTATCCACCGGGCAGATCCAGAGATGGCAACATGCATTTCGTTTATCAAAACGGCTCAAAAAGGGAACGCCAGTTAATCATGACTTTATGTTTTGTAATTCACCAACTTGCATTCTTTGACTTCGTCAATCATTAACGGTTTGACATATGATGCAGGACCACTCAGGGATCTGGCTGTGGCTACCCTAATGATTCTTCCTTCCGCCTCCTTGCCGTCTGCAGAATCACCTGTAACCACGCCTAGGCGAGACGAGATGGGGAGCCCTGCCGGAGGGGCCAGCAACATGGATGCTTTAATCCGGCCTTTATCAGTCAGAGATATAAAAGAGGAAGAACTGTTGGAATCTGAGACCCCTGCTGATCAGATAACCTTTTCAATTGTGGAGGCCAATGGGGCGCCCATGATTGCTGAGGGGGCTCCAGATCTGACGGATCCAACCACCCCAAGATCAACGAATTCCATGATGATGGAAGAAGAGCCTACCGTTAATCCGTATGCTGGGAACCTGGAGCGGGCCATTATCTTGTTCACTCGGGGAGTGATTTCTTCAAGCTTGGTCTCCGTAGGTGACCACTTGGGGATGACTTGGGAAACTACCGGCCATAGGCATGGCCTTAAACCCTGGACCCCTCTGGGGTATTGATGGATTCCTTTTCCTATTGATGATGTGGTATCCTCTTCGAGTGGCTATCGTGGCAGTACGGGGCTCGCGAATGCCAATGCCTCGTTGATTAGGAGTAAGTTCACCGGTCTCCTGCCACTAACTCCTTTTTCTTCCCTTTTGTAATTAGAGGTGCTCATCTGTCTTATTGACTCTCGAGCTTCAGGACCACAACCTATGGCGCTGAAAATTGTGTCGCTATTTTGGGGGGATTCTGCCATGGTTCCAGGGTTTGCGGATGAGGCTACCTTGGGTCCCTCCTTGGTGATGTTCATCCTTGAATATGTGTCCACATGTGGGAGTGATTCGGAGCCCGATCAACAAGTCCTCTCCAGCCTTCGATCCACTCGCCAAAGGGCTTGGGAGAAAATCTAGAGACTGATCTCTCAAATGCCTTGGGTCGGGATGCCGACCAAATTACCGAGTCTACACAATTTGTTTATGTTGCTGGGATTTGATGGCTTCGACCACCATGGTGCTTATGACATAGTCAAGCAGGTAGTAGCTGATCGGTAGAGGCTAGGTGATTTTTAATCTCGCCTTTCTGCTGCCCAATCCGAATACTATCATTCCGTGACTTGATAGCTCTACCTAGAAGAGGCTCATGGCCACGCCGGGGTTGTCGCATGGCTTCAGAGAGATGTTATTGGGTAGCATTCTCACCGGGAGGTGCTGAGAAATGAGATACAATGGCTGCAGTAGGAAAATTCCAACGTCTCCGCCATGATTGGAGAAGGGGAGTGGAGGATGGAGGAGGAAATAAAGGCAAGCACAAAGGCATCTCCGGAGGCACAAGAATTGTGGGCTGGTGCAAAGGCTGAGATGACCTTACTGCAGAATCTCTATCGGAAAATCGAGGATTATCACCAATTCCTGATACATCTTTTTGAATCCGCTGAAAAACTCCTCTAATCACCATTCGCACTAGAAGAGGCTCCAGATTGTGGATGACCTTCTTACCCACATTTTTAGGGAACAAAGAAACATTTCTCCTTAGTTCCCTTGTTGCCTTTTACAGTGATCAGAACTATTTGTTACGATTTCTGCATATGTTAGTTCCCTAAACATAGAATAATCTGAGTCCAGGACTAAAAATAAATCAAGATTTGACTATTTCCTGAACAATGGGGTCATGTGAGCGTAGTCTGACTATTTTGAGGGTTTTATAGGAAAACCCTACAAACATTTTGTATTTTTCTTTTTTAATGCCCTGATTTTTCCTGGGCCCATTCAGTATGGACCCAGCGGGTATAACCCAGCATTTTCATAGGTCTCCCTTTTCAGGTTTTCGGCCTAATAGGATTTTTGCATCTTTCTTATGTGAGCATTTTAATGTCCCACCGACAAGACTATCATTACTGATGTTTTAGGTCGAACAACATTGACCAAATATTGTGGGGAGAGGTCCCCAATGGGGTTCAACTGATTAAAAGATGTCTTAATACCCCTTAGACACATGTGGGGGGAGACATGTTTGAATTTGAGCGGCATGCAGGGCATGTCTCCGGGCATGGGATCCATGCCGGCATACAGAGGTAAGAAGAGCATTTCCTAAGGAAAACATTCCTTTGGTAGATGGGACAAGGGCAATCAATATGCAGAGCCACTAAGGGCATGGTATGAATATTCATACAAAGGTGTCCTAAAGTCAAAGACTTATCCATTTTTGATGCCTATAGGACTTCCTGGAAGTACGGCTTATGGAAACCATGATATGTGCCATGGAAAGTTATAAAAACCACCAGGGGTGGCTCAGAAGGAGAGTGTGACATTTGAAAGGGTTTTGGGAACATCCGTACTAATCAGAAGTGTGGTCCAGAGACCACCTCCCTACTCATTTAGATAGCGTAAGGGATGGTTGAGGCTTGACGTAGTTTAAAGTCATGTAGCTGGGACATCATCTGAAACGGAACGAATTCTCCGGGTTCTCGGTAATCTCGTCAAAGACGATCCGCCGCATTCAGGTATGATTGTGAAAGAGGATGGTAATCTGTAGCTCAGAGGGTCTCCGAATATCGGGATTGAAATGGGGGCTCAGAGGCCAATAGGCGTATGGAGAGAAGCATTGCCTAAGGAAGTCTTGCCTTCGGTGAATGGGCCAGGGGAGATCAATATGCAGAGCCGCTAAGGTAATGGTATGCATAGTCATACAAATGTGTCCTTAAGTCAAATACTATCCACTTCCGATAGCTGAGAAACATCAGGGAAGTTGATATTTGGAACCACCAGGGGTGGCTTATGAGAGTTGGGATTTTTTTGAGTAAAATGTATGGTTTATGATGAGAGGGTGCCTGAATACAGGGGAAATATCTAGAATAACGTTCCAGAGAATGGGTGAAGTAATTCTTTCTCATGCTGGTGTGAGGCGGTGGTTTGTGCAGGTCTGAACTATGCACTGCAAGACAGAGAAAATCCTCTGTTTCTTACTGAACCCATGATGGGTTCGACCATGCTGTTTAACTTCATGCATTAAAGATGATGAGAATTATTAAAGGTTCCTATGCAGTTTAACGTCATGCTGTGAGGACAGATTCGGTGTAGTTTAGCGTCTTGCGGTAAAGACAGGGATATCTTTAAAGGTTTCTGTGCAGTTTAACATCATGCTGCGAGGAATGAGACATTTTTAAAGGTCATTATGCAGTTTAATGTCACGCAGTGTGTATGGGGGAATTTTTAAAGGTTTCTATACAGTTTAACGTCATGCAGCGAGGAGGGTGACATTTTTGCAAAGGCTTCTCTTTATCAGAAAGTAACTAGGCTCGAATACCTTAACATTCCCCAGACGTGGAAGGGGGTTGATTGGTGTAAATCATGTTTCTGAGGCTTCTTGGATCAGGAAAGATGATATGGGAGTTCTAAGGCCGGTAAGCGTATAGACCTAGGAAGAGCATCGCCAATGGAAACCTTGCCTTTGTTGGATGAGCCAGGGGCTATCATTATTCAGAGTCGATGGGGGCATGGTATGCATAGTCATACAAAGTTGTCCATGGGTCGATGAATTTACACTTTCGATGGCCATGATTGGTTATGAGGATCCACAATTATCTAGGCCATGAAGTCTTTCATATGGTGAGGAAATATCTGGGCATGTCGGGGACATTCGTCCCTGGTTACTGTTAAAGCTTAAAGAGACCCCCCCCCATGCTGATTTATTTTGTTTTTTTTCATTTTTTTGAGGTGGTTGGGCCAGGATGTGGAATCATGGCGTCACTACGTATCCTACGAGGGTAGGAATCAAGCCTCACATAGTTCTCGGAATACGATACACCCTATGCAGGTCTGGTTCGTACACCGAGGAAGAGGGAATTTTTTTTTGAAGTGTCAGGGCCCTGATAGGGAATCACGACGTCGCTACGTATCCTGCAAGGGAATGAATCAAGCCATACGTAGTTATTTGAAAAGATGATACACCCCGTTCAAGTCTGGTCCATGCACGGGGGAAAGGGGACATTTGTTGTTTTTTTTGAAGTGGATGGGCCAGGATAGGGAATCTCGGCATCACTACGTATCCTGCAAGGGAAGGAATCAAGTTATACGTAGTTCTATGGAATCTGTGCAGTTTAGCATCATGCAGGGACGGCGCGGTCCATACAGTTTAACGGCTTGTGGTTAGGATGAGGGGGAATTATTTGATTCGGTGCAGTTTAACGTCACGCGGTGAGGACGAGGTGCTTGGAAGTTTATTGTCATACAGCTCGGATGAAGAGTTATTTGTCTCATTGAGAAATACTTCTTCAGGAATCTAGTAGTGGTAGGAGTCGTGGTGGATTTCCCGTCCCTGGATATTAGGGCATACGCTCCGTTGGAGTAGAACTTGTGTACAACATAAGGTCCTTCCCACTTGGGCTCCAACTTTGGAGGATTTTTTCCAGGTAGAATTGGGGTCTGGAGAACGAGCACTAATTCTCCTTCCAAGAAATACCAGTGGTGGACCTATTTGTTGAAGGCTCGTGTGATCTGATTTTGGTACACTTACAGGTGGTGCAGAGTGTGCAACCGCTTCTTGTCTAGCTTTTCCAATTCACATAGCTGCTTTTTTGACTGCTCATCATTGGATAATCAGTCAAAAATGGCAACAAAGAGTGAAGGGAGTTGGAGTTCAATGGGCAGGACCGCCTCTATGCTGTACACCTATGAGTATGGGGTAGACTGAGTAGCGGTGCGGATTGTGGTTCGATAAGCCCACAATGCATGAAGGAGTTTATCCAGCCATGACTTCTTGTCTTTTTCCACCATTTTATAGAGGATGTTGGACAGGGTCTTGTTGAAAGCTTATCTCTATCCATTGGCTACTGCTTGGTAGCGGGATGAGTGGTTATCCATGATACCATACTCATGGTATAGCTTTTCCAACTCAGCAGAAAAGAAATTGGTGTCGTTGTCCATCAGTATGGTATGAGGGACACCAAATCTGGTGATGATATTGGTCTTCACGAAGCTGAAAATATTTCTTTCCCCAACTTCCTTGAGGGGTTTGGATTCTACCCATTTGGAAAATAATCTGATCATCGTGAGGATATACTTCAGCCGTTTGGCCGTGGCGGGAGGATATGGTCCCACAACGTCCATCCCCCAAAAGACAAATGGCCAAGAGTACTTTGCTTGATGGAGTAACTCTGGGGGCTGGTGTATAAAGTCGGCATGAATCTGGCATGAGTGTAATTTCATGGTAAAATGCACGAGTCTCGTGCCACTGTAGGCCAGTAGTACCCAAGCCTTCGAACCTGATGGAAAATCTTGGTCCCTGGTCGATGTTCTCCACATGCTCCTGCATGTACATTAGTCAGGACGACAGCGGTTTCTTCTCCGTCAATGCATATGAGGAGCACTCCATTGAGGCCTCATTTGTAGAGGACCCCTTGCAGACCCGCGCCTCCACATAGGAAAAAATTGATTGCCCTTCTCCGTATTTTCTCTCATTCAGCCCTGTCTGATGGAAGCTCTCCCTATAGAAGGTAGTTCATTATGGGTGTCATCCAACCGGTGGAAAAATCATATGGATTAGGGAAAGGACTGAATTTGTGGATCTATTTTTTCTTAGATTGAACAAATGGAAATACCATTCAATAGTGAGCAATAATGATAACTGTTTCATCCTAGTCTGGGTCGGCTAGGGCTGTGGCCGCTTTGGCTAATGCATCAGCCTGAGCGTTCTTGGACCGAGGAATATAATTCAATGCTGGTTCTATGGAGAACTCGCCCATTAATCCTTGGACATTGTCAAACAGGGGGATCAACTCTTCCTTTTTAATGGAATAGTCACCATTTACTTGCTTGATGACCAGCTCTGAGTCACCTTTTACCTTTAGGTGTTTTACTTGTGCCTGGAGTGCGAGCTCCAGGCCTGTAATGAGGGATTGATATTCCACTTCATTGTTCGCACATCCCTCTGACAGGAGGAAAGAATACGGTAAAACTGCCTTTTCTGGGGACACGAGTATTATCCCCAGACCCACTTTGTTGAATCTGGGATCCTCCATCCTCTTCCCGGTGGGGCTTCGGGACGCACCGTCAAAGTAAATTTCCGACGCTGGGACCTTCTCTTGAACAGAGAAGATATATTCATCAGGTTGTTCAGTGTCTGGTGCTGTGGTCCCTGTTGAAGGGTGCTCTAACATAAAGTCTGCTAGTTCCTAGCCCTTGATGTCTTTCTGAGGGATGAACCAGATGTCGAACTGTTGCAAGATGACCGCCCATCTGGACAGGCATCTGATTAGAATCGAGAGAGTGAGGATGTATTTGAGCGGGTTACTCCGCGAGATCAAATGGACCTCATGATGCTGCAGATAATGTCACAACTTTTGAACTGCGCAGACTAAGGCCAGGCAGCTCTTCTCGATATTTGAGTATCGAGTCTCAGCATCAATCATGGTTCGACTGAGGTAATAGAGACTGTTTGCGCTATCGGCGTCATTCTTCTGTGTGAGGAAGTCTCCTAATGACCATTCTAGGGCCATCACATATAGAATTAGAGGCATTCCTTCGACCAGGGGCATGATCACCAGTGGTCTTAATATGTACTTCTTCAAGTTGTCGAACGCCTCTTGGCAGTCATTTGTGCACGGGTACATGCCCCCCTTCTTCACCAACCTGGTGAAGAGAAAACATTTGCCTTCCTGGTTGGCTATGAACCGTCTAATATAGGTTAGGTGTCCATGAAATCCCCTCATCTCGGTGATATTTTGAGGGGTTGGCAGGCTCAGGATAGCCTTCATCCTCTCAGGGTCGACTTCGATGTCGCGGTGGCGTACGACGAAGCCAAGGAACTTCCCTGAGGTAACCACAAAGGCGCATTTTAAGGGGTTCATCTTCAAGCTATGCAGTTGGAGCTTGTTGAAGATGATATCAAGGTCTGACAGGTGATCTGAGCGTTGTCTTGACTTAACCACTAGGTCATCCACATAACATTCAACAAATTTCCCCAGGAACGGCTTAATGATCCAATGCATGGCACGCTGATACGTGGCGCCAGCATTCTTGAGACCAAAGGGCATGACCCTGTAACAGAATACCCCTCGAGGGGCTATGAAGGAAGTGTCTTATTCATCCTCTCAGGCCACCCTAATTTGATTATATCCAAAATAGCCATCCATTAAGGATAGATCCTCATACCCAGTCGTCGCATCAATTTACAACACGGTGATTTGAACTTGGAAGTCATCTTTTGGACAATGCCGATTTAGATCTCTGAAGTCAATGCAGACGCAGATTTTTCCTTTCTTTTTATTGAAAGGGATGATGTTGTCCAACCAAATGGGGTACTGGACCTCCCTGATGAAGCCTTTTTTAATGAGCTTATCGACTTCAGCCTCTATCTTGGCAGAAGGTGAGGGGTGTGTCCTTCTAGCAGCATGTTTGTAGCCCCGGTGGTCTTCTAGAAGACCCAGGTGATGCGTTGATACCTAGGGATCAAGTCTTGGAATTCCCGTGTAATTCCAGGAAAAGATGTCCCGGTGTTGCCTTCGGAAGGAGGTATATACCTCGTGTTCCTCGGGAGACATGGACGCGCTAATGAGAGTGGGCCTCGGGTCTTCTTTGGTACCCATGTTTTCATCCCTGAGCTCATCCAATGTGGTGGAGATACCCTCCTCAAATGCTGAAGGTGCATCACTGAGATCTTCCCCCTCTTCTTCTCCCAATTCCCCATTTTCTTGATCTGACGAGGAGAGAGTTTCTGGTCTGAGACTTCAAGGGTTTGAGGGAGAGCCATCGTGGGTATCCCTGCTTGAGTATTCATCCCCAAATCGAGGGTTGATAGACGTTTCCACATTGTTGTGCTTGTCCATCATGGCTGAAGTCATGAGGATATCAGAATGCATGTCCGGACTTGAACTCCTAATCTCAACACGGTTGATGGGCATGACATAATCTCTGCCAAGATGCCTGAGGGGGTCATTGGGGACCATTTCCAGGCCATTTAGAGCAGGGATCTAGTTGATTTCGTTGATCAAAGGCTTCTCCTTCTTTTTCTCATTGAACCCAGCGTCGATGTAAAGTGACTCAGAGAGCTCGAAAGGGGCCTTGTCGGTGTGCAACATCTTGCTTTGTCCATTGACGCAGTACTTGATACACTGGTGGTAGGATGAAGGAACGACCATGTGCTTATGGAGCCTTGGCCTTCCCAATAGGGAATTGAATTTCGTGCTCTTCCGGACCACCAGGAATTCCGTGTAGACTACCAGGTCACCAAAATGGGTCTTTAGCTTAATCTGTCCAATTGGTTTCTGCTCACTCTTGTTGAAACCTAACAATGTTGTGGCTGAGGGAATTAGATCGTCCTCATTGTAGCCCAACTTACGGAGTGTCCGCAGGGGAAGGAGGTTAAATCTAGAGCCATTGTCTATAAATAATTTTCAGATCTCAATACCATTCAATGTGCCGGACACATATAGTGGTCTGATGTTTCCTTGCATGATGGAATCTTCATCTTGATCGGTGAAGTAAATCACCGCATTGCATTTAGACGAGGAGGGACCGGCCACGGGGATGGATGTAGATGGTGTTCCCTCATTATGAGGATTTGTCCTGGACGGTCTGTTTGTGCGCACTAGGTGACAAGACACTTGCTCCTCCTCTGGTGGGTATCACAGAACAATAGGGCTAGAGTGGCTGCTTATGGGGGTGGAGGGGCATTCCCTCTCCTGCTGAGCCAGCTGAAGGGATCTCCCATGGGTTTCCGCAATATTGACTGTCTGGGCCGGGGTCTAACCTTATGATTGGTTTCAGCCATGGATGTACCTCCCCTGGTATCCCCTGCCTCTGTTCTTCCTCCTCCCAGATCCTCATGCAGAAAACTTGGGTTCGTAATCATACCCTTCATCGGGGAATGAATCCATGAGATGGATAATGTTGACATAACCAAAGATTGGCTCTTCATCCTCTGATAGGTCAACCTGGTCAGTTTTCTCTGATGGTGTCGTTTGGTGGGTCGGTACATGTGGTGCCAAATTCAAGGGCATGAAATCTACCAGGGTCGGGACTAACTTGGGCCTCATCGCGGACTGCTCATCTTTTGATTGTTTCCTCCTTCGGCTCTATCCGGATGACCGGCTTGTGGAGGGTTGTGAGGCCGATGCTGATGGCTCTGTGGCTCTAGGGGATACTGGTGGCAACCTCGACTATTGTAGTTGAGCTCGGAGTATGCCATGGGCTCAGTTGATAGTCTTCTGAGTCATCCAGTTGTCAAATTTTTCCCCCTGCTTGCTGGTGACTTTCTGCCACCCCTCCTCTTTGTCAGATTCGGTGGTATAGATACATGCCACATGTGCTGGGGTTGGTCCCAGCTCGACTTGACTGCAATCTGCCATCCTCTACAGGAGGTATTAGAAGATGAAGAATTCTCGGATAATATGCCCCAACATCCGATAATAGTGGCAGTAATCTGGCTTGTCATCGTGGATGACTTCTTCAGGTTTCCTCAGCTCCGGGAGGCGGAGCAAGTTGCAGTTCATGGTGGAAATTAAGTAGACACCAACATGATTGTCTCGGAACAAGTACACTTTTTGTCTTTTCTCCTGAAATTGGTTCCGATTCGGTCCTCTCTGATCGTCCCTTTTAGGTGGGGCGGCTGCTGATATGCAGGGGGCCCCTGACGATTTGGTCGAGGCCTAAGCAGCGGAGCGGGCATACAGACCGACTAAGTGTGACAATGGATGCTTCAGCTCTAGGAGCTCTCTTCACTGGAGCCTGCGAGGCTATTCGGGACTTTGAAATAGACCGCTGTAGGGAGTCCTCAGTTCTCTGAGTAACAGCCGAGAGATAGAGGAAGCCAGTGGTGCACTCCACCGTTATAAACGGTGTTCGCAACTCATATCTAAGATTATCAATGCATATGTCTAACATCTCATCTTGGGGAATTGGCCTATTTAGAGAATAGGTCAGACCATTCCATATGATGATGAAATCTGAGACCCTATAGTTCTAACTCTACTTGCAGTTCATGAGATCGCTGACCGTTGTTTTAGGCAGCGTTGAGCTTAAGTGGAACATGAACTACTACCAGAGGTCCTCCCATCTCTTTATCGACTGGGCCGGTAGACTCGTATATGAGACGAATGAGGATACTTGCGAGGTCTGTATGAAGCATCTAAGTTTCACTACTTCATTTTGTTCTGGATTCTCCATCACAGGGTCGCAATAGGATGCATAGTGCATCAAACGATGCTCCGGATCACCTTATCCCTTGAATATGGGGAATACAAGGCTCCCAAAATTGGGTGGAGGTGGTGTGTTGGTCACCAAATCTAGGTAGGGTTTCCGCTCCGGCTGTATCAGAGCACGTCGACCTTCCATCGCTTCCAATCGAGCTGTTAGTTCCTCGATGGTATTGGTGAGTCCCTGGTTTACATCCTGTTGGGCTCAGTCCTGGGCAGCCGTATCCCAAGGCATTGCCTAGGGATCCAGATTGTCCAGCACCAAGGGTGCATATTCCGTCCGGGGTACCTTTATAGGGTTCGGGCATACTTGCTCCGGTTGCCTACTAAGTGGAGGGAAATCCTGGTATTCATCATCAATGTTTAGGTAGTTGGATCAACCAGGCACCTCTTTGGACGGGAGCCATGATCGTGCTTCATTTTCTGGGGCAAGCCTTAGCCTTTGAGGTGTACTTGCTGGGAGTTCATGACGTGGCTCTTCTTGTGATGCACTTTCAAAAAGGTGGTTCCTATGGAGAATCTCGGCGTTAATCGGCATCAATTATTTCATCTCTTCTTCCTATTGAGCGAATCTCTCTTCGAGCGTGAATGGATCATTTTTATTGAGAGAAGGGGATTGGTAAAGGGTAATCATTCCTTTATTATCATCCTTGTTGGAAGCTCACTGGGCAGGTGGAGGGAGGTTAGCTGAAGGGGCGGCCATATTTAAAGCGGCCCTCTGGTTCCGGGTGTGCACACCTCAGGGTTCATTGTGAGTCATAGCCTGACCGGAACCATCATCTCTTGATCCGTCTGGATTTTCATTTTATCCGTTGTCACCCACTGGGTTAGCCTCTATGGAATTGACGAACTCATATTCAGGGTGGAGGGGACATCATCTTCCAAATAGTAAGAGGATCTCCCACATCTTCGATTGGCCTTCCATTTCATGAACTGGGTTTTCCCTCAGACTTCATGATGAAGGGTGATGTGGAGAGTTCTTTGATGCGACCTTACGGTGTTCCTTCCTCTCAGAGGGGATGATGATTCGAATGACGGGATAGGACAGGAACCTCCTCTTCTGACTATCCTCCCTAGACGAGAGAATACAGACTCTCGTGTGGGGGGGGGGGGGGCTGTTGTTGAGGGGGTAACAATACCCCCAGCCCGGAGGGCTAGGGCTGGCTCTTTTTCCCTAAAAATTTAGTCTCTTCCCGGTTTTATTGGTCTTACAGGGGCATTTGTTGTTAAAAATTCCCACAGCCCTGCAGGCTGGGGTTGACCATGGATTGTGGTAGTATCTACAGCTATCGTGACCTACCTGATCTCGCGTTCCCCCATCCGGGGGTGAACCAGATCTAGTGCCGAATTCACTTGTGGATCAATCCCTTCTGGGGAGGCTGGCAGATATCGTTTGTTGGCCTCTCCTAGGTGAGAGGCCTACTGGATTCTCTTAGTGGCCTGATTCAGGAGTTTTTGAATGGATTGTTCCCGCAGGGCCTGACGCTTCTGGGTCTTACTCAAGGCCTGGCTCCGTTGGGTGTGTTTCCTTTCCTGGAAAGGGGGTCTACCCGATTTCCATCTCGATGTGACGATGTTACACGATACCATGCCGAACGTGTTTTTCTAGGTGGGGAGCGAAGTGAAATGAAGAGCACCGTGTTCCCCCCATCCCTTGATATGGACTCTTGTCTAAGCGTCACTGATGAGGTGGCACAGTTTATGCAGTGCACAGAGGCAAGATGCCTCCATATTCCCTTTGCGCCTCTCAGGGCGTTGTTGTCGCGTCGAGGAAAGGGCCTCTAGGTCGATGTGATGCAAGAGGTCCCCTATCATCTTGACGTGCTCTACATACCCATCATAGGGAAGGAAGCTTGACTTCAGCTGGTAAAGCGTTGTCCATATATTAGGGCCAATATCGTGCATGCATTCATTCAAAAATTCTCTGGTTATGTCGTACTGAGAGGTGGTAGTGGGCAAAAACATGACCGGTATATCATTCCAAGCCAGTCATTTCCCCAGGTGAAGCATATCGGCATACTCCCCCACCAATGTTTCCTCTACCTGGTCATCCCAACAAAGGTGCTCACTGTAGTTGGATGTAGTGGGACCGGTATGTATTGAATTGTCTTGTGGGTGACTTTTATTTGGTTCAGAAGATGAATGCGACCCTAGAACAACTCTTGATCGAAGAATGGAATCGTTAGCGACAAGATGGGAATCTAACATGCTCGATCTCGTCCTTCTGAGTGCCTCAGAATACGAGGGCCTTTCGGTGCTTGACTCGGAAGGGGGAGGGACTTCCTGTCGAAATAATATGTCATCGTAGGGAGGACGTCCGCAATGGCAGCCGTAATGGAAAGGAATACCATTAATTCTTGATGCTTCACTTCATAGAGGATTTTTGCAGTGCACACCCTGGGGAGGACCTCCTAGGCGTGTCGCAGCAAGGGGAGGACCTTCTGGCTGCATACCGTCATTACGGGGAGGACCTTCGCAACAACTGCCATCATTGTGAGGATGACCATCATGGCTTGCCATTTGACACGCATCCTGTGGAGGACTTTTAGGACACACCATGACAAGGGGAGGACCTTCTTGTTTCTTGGGTCTATTGCGGGGAGCACCTTCGCAATGGTGGTCGTGGTGGCAAGGAATACCATCAAAGCTATGACAATGGTGAGGACTACCATTACTGCTACCTCATGGAGAATATCTGCTAGATAAATCATGGGGAGGGCCTCCAGAATGTACCGCAACCAGAGGAGGGCCTTCTCATTGTTTGGCGTCTCTACGGGGAGGACCTCCGTTATCAGGGTGGTGAGGAATACCACCGTGACCTGATGTCTGGCGGCATGGAGTTCTGTGGCAGCGTAAACCCTGGGGAGGATCTTCAGGGCAGGCCACGACAAGGGGAGGTCCTTCTTGTCATGATGAGACGTCACTACAGGGAGTACCTCCGTAGTTGCGATTATGATAGAGAGGACTACCATCACAATCTATGGTCCCACTGCATGGAGAGTGATTGCAGTGTATACCCCGGGAAGGATTTTCAGGGTGGACCGCATCAAGTGGAGGACCTTCTTGCTGCTCGATCTTCTGGTCATGTGGAGGGTTTTTGTGACTCGCATCAAGAGAAAAGCTCTCATGACCGATTGTTATATGCCCGCGGGGGAGGCCCCCATGGGTGCTCTAGGGAGGATCTTCAGAGCTGCTTGTAGCAACATTGCAGGGATGACATTCACAACTGCTACTGCCACTCCCATAATATGGTAATGGGTGGGAAGGGTTCTGATCCTTTGACGTGTGCTTAGCGGCGTTGGGAACCCCAGCTTCTAGAAGAGCGGAGTAATGAACCCGCTCTTAATTTTCCGGCTGCCTTCGGCGCGTTCGGGGAACTCTTTTGTGGGCAGTAGGGACGATCTGTTGTTTACAATGACCTTCACCTTTGGGTCCCTATCTAATTGGGTCCTGTGACATTGCTGGGATACACCGACAAACATATTGATTTTTAGCAGGGATGTATGCCTGCTCTGGAGTGTCCACCGTGATGGATGAGTGTCCCGTAGTTGGAACGAGTGAAGATGCTCGATCCGGTTGCCCTTGGGTCGCGGAATATAGCCGGCGATACTACCGAGATGAATCAAGGATGCATATCTGCTCCGAGGTGGCTATCTCGACTCTTATATGAGTCGCCTCAATTGGGGAGATGGGCTCACAGGCCCGAGTCCTTACATTTCCCACCGATGAAATTACATTCTCGCAAGTCTGCAAGATGTGATCTGGGATCGATACCTGCTCCTCCATAATTTCCAGGATATGTAGAGAGACGTATTTGGCTGGAATGGGTATGAAGGCCCATTCCGATATCGGAGTAGGAATATCCTGCTACGGTCCTCCAGTGGTCAGTGGGTACTGACAATTCTCTTGTATCAGGGAAGGTACACGAATCTACCCCTATACCAGGATACGCCAGTTTCTCTCTCTGTTTTCCACCACATCGGGGTGGCAGACATTACTTGTATCCACAGGGAGCTGGCCCGGCATATATTGGTTTCCCACTGTATCGATTCGGTGGCCTTTGTTGGCGGGGAGACGTGCCCGCCTATGATTTTCCGCCACATCTGGATGGCGGGATTTTTTGATCGCCACCATTTCAAGATGGCAGGCATCTGAAGCAACTTCCAGGAGCTGGTCCTATAGGTTCCGGGTCGCCACCATGTCAAGTAGGTGGGATTCACGACCCTGGGCTGGGAGAGGTGCATGCCTGGTATGTGTCGTCCTGCGTGAGCAACAGTCTTGATGGAGGTCGGCGGGGATGCACGCCGGCTCGTATGATTCTTCCATGTCTGGATGGAGGGATTGGGAGGAGCGAACAAGTGTAGGTGCCTGTCCGTGGTACGTCTCCATGGATGGGAAGCGGAGCTCCTCCTTAGGGACCAGGGGGATGACTGATCCCCGATTGTACATCTTCCTCCCTCGTCGGGCAGTCCGAGGGGCCGTAGATCAGGGAGCGTGGGCCTGAATTCTCGGGGAAGCATCTTCCTCGGCTCGAGGATGCTGAGTCGCAGCGTGACTGTGATGACACCTTTCGGTGGGGGCTTGAGAGCGGAACCCCCATTCAAGAGGGATGAAGTCCACAACGTCGACCTCATCTGCCTCCCTAAGATAAGGGTTGTACAGATTGTCCCATTCCAGGGATAGACTCCTGAAACAGTTGGAGACAACGACAGGGGATATCTGTATCCACCTTTGTGGTCACTTCTGGGCAGGTGGCCAGTGATTCTTGACAGATTGGAGGGAGTGTATGGCCGCCTCCACCATTGGGAAAGCACCATTCATGTGGTACTCTCGGATCAGCGCGTCCGAAACCCAGCACTGAAGACGCTGGGTGGGTGAAGGGGTCCTCCGTTGTTGAGGAAGTCTCGTCCTTGCGGCATTGGAAGTGCACAATTGTTAGTTCCTTTGTGATGCCATTGGATTAAAGGGAGTTCTGAAATTAGTGCCTGTGAAACATTTTAGCAAATACAAGCAGGAAACCCGTCAAATCAGTATCTCATAATCCCATTCTAATTAATGACCTTGCTTGGACCTCCTTTAGAGAATAAAGGGGAACTGGGTAAGATTAGGTTAAATCCATCATGTTTGTTTAAAAATTCACGTCAGGTTCTCCATTTATTGTTTCGTTCTCGTTTCCGGCCACAAAACGCCCAATGGCTCCATATCCAATGATTGATGGACCTGCTTTCCAAAGGAAGGCATTCTCCGGATGGTCTGGCCGACAACACTTAAGAACTCACATTGGTTGAGAGGATGAGATGTCGGGCTCATCGCACCCTTTTTGAGGCGAAATTATTCGGTGTTTTGGGACTCTCTTATAGATTTAAGACGTATTCATATGTTCACGAATCATTGGTTTATACCCATACATAGTATCCAGAGATTTATCCTTGGTGGGAAACAGTTAGCTGGACATAGGGGTTCGTAATCATTTATACTCGATTTTTACCTTCCCTCGTTGGATTAATGACCCAGAAGGGTTGAAACTTTCTTGAAGCGGCACCAGGAGTGGCGTGGTGAAGCGATGTGGAGATGATCTGATCGACCATCTGTTGGGATTGAACCTCAGGGAGGCTTCCTACGTACCCTACTTAGGATGCATGGATCAAAGTCCACGTTGTTCGGATAGGTGTTGGGGAACAGATGTGAAGAGAGACCAGGTGGTTCGATGGGTGTTGGGCTTAAACCTCATGTAGGCTTCCTACGTACCCCTTCTAGGAAGCAGGGATCAAAGTCCACGTAGTTCTCTTGGATGGGGCTTATGCTCTGAGGCGGCCCAGAATGATGGATTGGGGCTTACACTCTGAGGAGGCGCATAAGAGGATTCCATGGTTGATGCTTACTCTAAGCCCACGTGAGTCATACTCGGTGTGAGAAACAAGAGGCATCAGGGACCAAAGGATCATGTCGCGAAAGGTGCGTCAGTGAGAAGTGGAGTGGGGATTATGCATGAGAGCGGCCCAGCGTGATGAATTGGGGATTACAATCTGAGGAGGCCCAGATGATTGGGGCTTACTCCGATATGGATGCCCAGGGCGACAAAGCCCAGCGGGAGAGGGAAAGGGGGTTCTCTTGTGCCTTTCTCCTCTCGTGCAGTGCACAAGGGCTTCCTTCTAATGGCAATATTACCATCTTCGAGGAACCCTCAAAAAGTGGAGGGGCATAAAGGGAATTCCTGAGCTTAGACTCCACATTACCTAGGGAATGCGAACCCAGGAATGCTTCAAGAATCTTCTCAAGGGCCGGGGCAACCCCTTTTCCCCTATTTACCGTGGGTATGTGAACTCAAAATGGCGCGCTGATGCACCTAAAAGTTATTCCATGCGTATCTGGTGGCTCTGGTAGAGGCTTCGGCTTGGGGCCAATGAATAGGCCTATGAGGGAGTCATGGAGGACCTGGTCGGATCGGAAGGATTTTACCTGGCTCTGGAAATGAGAACACCGAAGTATTTGGTGAGCCACAGAGAGGTATGGGTGGTGGAGCCCTTCGCCTGGGGAAGTGCCACGCGGTTGGAGAATTCGTCCGCGAACCAGGGTGGTCCGCAGACTGATTGGTATCCCGCGATCCAGGGTGGTTCATAGCTTCAGGTTCAATCCGTGAACCAGGGTGGTTCGTGGATTCGGGTTCAATCTGCTAACCAGGTTGCTTCGAGGCTTCGGGTTTAATCTGTGACCCAGGGTGGTTCGCGGAGGGTTCAAGGCGGGCAGCAGTGGCCAAGGGTGGCGCCGATCGGAGGCTCTTCGGTCGGGTCTTCGCCCACAGAAGAGGGTGCTCCGTGGTACGACGAATGGGAAAAGAGGCATAAACTCCCTGGTCCATGGGGAAGTCCTCCGCGGAGGTGGTATGGTTCACAGTTTTCCCTTTTTTTTATTTTAGGTTCGTGGTTCACCAAATTAGTATGCATTTTCCAATTCCTTCTTAATTCATATACCTACTGTGGTTCGCAGATGGGAATTTCGCTGTTTGAGAAATCCAAAGCCTTCCTTCGACCGATCTCCTTCCGAATCTCTAATCCCTCCGAATCTGATTCCAGTTCTCCGATCCTTTTCTTCTTTCCCCCTTGTTCTCCTTTTATAGAGTGGGGAAAGGAATGTGTCGATGGCCACACGACACCTTTTGTAGAGGCCCACAACCAAATACCCGGTTCACAGCTAACTTGGTCAATCCATGATTCGCGGTGGGTATTGAACGCTCCCCTCCTCTATAAGGCGAACTCAGGGAGTGCTCCGCGGCTGTGGAGGGTTCCGCCTCTATTCCGCGAACGACTGCGGGTGAGTCCTGAACCGATCGATGCGATCTACGGTTGGGGCGGTCCGTGATGGTGAACCGAACCGGCGTCCATCCAGTCTCATGACCACAGAGGCTCTCCGCCTCTATTTCACGAATGACAATGGTTCGCGGAGGGGGTGCCTCGCGGTGTCTGGCCGCGTTGCGCTTCCATGGACCGGTTCGCAAACTGGACCTTTTTGTGTCTCTTCATTGATTATTTTCCCCATTTCTTTGGGGGATTTGGGTTAAATTTCTTTTGTGGATTTTTCAGGACCCTATAGTGTCCTTTTATAGGAGAAGGGGAGACACTTGTGTAATTTTTCAAAATTTTAAAATTTTTAAAATTATTTTTTTCAAAATGTGTCCAAAGTGACTTATTTTAATCAAATTATAATAATATGTCAGAATACATTAATGAAATTAAAATAATTATTTTTTTGATTGTTTTTTCATTATAATCATTTTGTTTTAACCCTAACTAATTTTTACAATGATATCATGACATTTATACATTGAGGGATAATATAATTACAAAAAAATTACAGAAGTCCAATAAATTATCCCTTGATAAAATTTTATTAATTATACCAATATGATTTCTAAAATTAATATTTCTATATATTGTATATCATTTAATAAAATACCATTATTGTCACTTTGGACAATATTCATTTTATAACATTTAAAAATGTCATAATAACTTTATATCTTATACCCAACTCAATTAACTTGTAAATATCACTTAAGAGTCATCCATAAAATTATTTTAATTAATATATTATTTTATTTTATGATTATTATAATTTTTATAATATCATTTATCGGATTCTTACATTATTTTATAAATTATTACATCATCATTATATAACTATTGAATTATATTATTTATTCCCACAAATTTAAAAATAAATTATGCTTATTTAGGTAATAATTTTATATTTCTAAGGAATATTTATTTTCAAATATATCCCTTGTATAACTCGATATTAAAAATACTTTACTCGATAATGAAATGGGAGTGAAAAAATTAGTCTTCTATTTGAATATAATATTACAAATGTATTAATCACACAAATGTGGCTTCCGAAAGATATAACATCAAACCATTGCTTATTTTATTATAAAAACATTCATAACAAAATTTGGATAACTTTCATGGTGATTTATATTAGTTATAAAATTATTTTTACCATTAATTACCATATTTACACTTAACAGTGGTAATACAAATATTACAAATGTTACTATACATAATGTCCAGAAATAATAAAGATGTGTTTACTTAATTTAGAAGATATGATTCCAAATATGGAATCCATTTTTACGATTTAAAAAACATATAATTGGATAAAATTACTTAATAATTAATCATGTTGATCGATCGAAAAAAAGAGTTTTAAAGTAAATTTTTTAAAAATATCCCAAACTATTTTTTATATCCAATTCAAATTTATAATATATTCCAATTTCCTTAATTGTAATAAATGATAAAAATTAATAATTTATAGATTAATACTAATTAAAATTATAATATAAACATATAAATAAATTTTATGAAAATGTATTCTTGATTTAAGATGTCGTATTTTTAATTAATCATTAAAAATTAATCTTATCAAAAAAATACCAAAAAAATAAATCATTGTAAATTTTGATGCTCTGATTTCAGTGAATATGTTTATTTTTTAATTTATAATTTATTAAAGCTTAAAAAACTTGATTAAAAATAGTTTCCCCATCAAAAGGTCGAAAAATATCATTTTAAAAAAACTTATTTTATGATTAAAATGGTATTTATTCATATATAATGTATAGAAAACACATAAAATTAATTTTTAAAATTATATTTAATTAATTCAATCCAAATAGAGTGATTTAATTATTTTATAAACATAAATATTCAAATTTTAAAAGCATTTCATATAAAAAAAATGTTGTATTCAGTTTTTTTAATTTTAATTTCTAATTAATTTTTAACCAATAAATCATTATTAAAATATGTGTAAACCATATTTTCATAATTCAGTAAATAATTTAAATTCCTTCCATTATAATGGATATCTGATAACTACAATATTAAATAATAATATTGAGTTTTTAATTATGTTTAAAGTGGTGTGTCAGGTATGATATCAAATATAGTGTTTCTGTTTTATAAAACATGGGATGTTTCATCAGTACTCAGTATCAACTTTTTCCACCAAAGGAAAAAAATTATAAATAAACAATTCCTTTTTTCCAAGGGACATCATCAATTACTTCATCATGGAATCTTCTTTTCTCTTACCAATCATAAGACCTATGAAAAAATTCCAAAATTTGATGAGCACAAAAAAGCACATTAAGGGACAAAATACTAAACTCTATAATCCAATGACAACATGGAATCAATTAAAAATACTTTTATTAAAATGTCATTAGTATTTGAAGAAACATTATACAAGATCCCCAGTAATTCATTACTATATCACCATTATTTTCACCCTTGATAATATAAAAACATTATAGTATAATTATATCTCGGGAGTAGCCAATAAATTATAGACATATAATGGTGATCACCTATCTTCTAATGATCTATAATGGTCTCAAAAAGACATATCATAAGCAATAATGAGTCTCATCTGGTCAAATCACTAGATATAATAGAGATAAACTCATCATATCTTGATCTATAATGGGATCAACCAATAAACATTCATCTATAAGAAACATGTCATGAATAAAAACCTGGAAAACACTTTTAAACACATGATCAAAACACTCTCAAATCTCAAAATATCTTTTTTCATGTAAAAATAATTTTTAGAATCGTATAATTCATAATGAAACTATTTTAATCCAAAAGAAAATATAAAATATTATGTTAATAAATCATCATGAATGAAATAGAAACACCTCATTCAATATATGTTAAAAAGCAATCCTTTTGTCTTTTATAAAAAGTGGTTGAAAATGAACTTTAGAATAGGGTTTTAACGGGAGGTCCCATACCCTATGTCTAAATCATCACAAAAAATATTTTTATTCCAGAATAATAAATATAGGATAACTATTTACTGTCATGAGACCCATTTTTATTTTTATTATTTCTTTTATATCACTTACTATAATGTTATAAAAAATTACATAATTATTTAAGTTAATGTGAGATATTTTTATGATATTTTGTACATGAGTCCCAAATTTCATTAGTAATTTGAATACAGTCATAGTGGTCATTAGTATATAACCTCTAAAATAATAGTAATGACCTAATAATTATTTATAAATATACATAATAATTTAAAATAATAAAAAATTTATTTTCAGCCATGAAAAATAAAAAATGTTAGAATCATGGAGAGGTTAGGCCGTAAGTATGCATGGGAAATGTTTCAATTTTTCATTGATCATTTCTGAATGATGGTAATTATTATATTATATTTACATATTTATAGTAATATAATCAATATCACATTAATAATTGAAATATACTTATATATATCATCCATGTGATCTTGTGATGAAAAATGAATCACATTGCTTCATGGTGGTGATACCTCACACTTATGCATGAACTATATTATGATTTTCATGAGCATGGAATGTAAGAATTTAATGGATATATTATTATATTATAATGGTAAATATGTCATTCATATAATATATAAAAATTATTTCCATCATTATTACCAATATTGATTGATATTATTGGGAAATGAATTATATCAGTTTCTAGAGGTGTCCTTTAAGGCATACAGAAAAGTGATCAACTCACATCAATTTGATAGAAGGGTAAATGGATTTAGGTTATTAAATTCATATAATAAAATATTTTTATATTTATTTTACTTGATTTTTTTTCACCAAGGTTAAAGAATATTTTAATGAAGTGTAAGAGGAAACAACACACAAACACTTAATTAAAAACCTTACCTATTCATCACAGATCTCCATTGATTAACACTTTAACACCCCTTTATAGGGTATTTTAAAAAAATAATTCCTACATTTTGTTAGAACTTTATAAGAAGGTGAATTTTTTCCTTTTATTTTATAAAGCTACATTACAACTTATCATGAAATGTTTTTACATAAAATGACCATATATGAATTTCTATACAGAGGCTTGTTATGAATCAGGTGGGTGGGTTCCAACTGAGCTTGTTGGATCCCAACATATGCACCTCTTCGGGGGTGTATAATTTATTGTATTTATTCCAGTATAGGGAATGGTAATGCACCACAATGTGGTAGGGAGTTTCAAATTCGTTGGTTTGGTAGCTGGTGGGAAGATGGCGGTAGTTTTTAATTGCATTGTTTAGAGAAGATATTTGGATTAGGTCCATTGTAGTTGGATTTTTTTACTTCATAATTTTGGATATTTTTTTTGTTGTCTACTTCAACTGTTTTTTATAGTGATAGAATATATAACTTGTTGGTCTCCTGCTTTTCGTTTTTGGTATAATACATATATTACTAGTGTCTGATCAATTTGGGTTAAACTATTCAGTTTTCTTTGTTGTTCGATTCCTAGGGTTCTTGTCGCCAGCCCTTGGGGATCGGGAATTTCTTTCGGGTATGTAATAGAATAATTCTGGTACTAGGTTTTGTGAAAAACCAAGTCATATCATTAAAATACTAATGAATATTTTTTTAATGTTGTTTAATTACTTTTAGATTGATTTATCAGGCTATGAGAAAAATGGGAGTTGATATGGCTGTACCTGGTGAGCTCACATGGCAAGGTAACTCGTCGGTAACCCACATCTACAATCCACTATTTATCTTAGTAATGTTTTGTGATTGAAACATATTCCACCATGCCATGTGGAAAATCTTCATATGGTCACACATTCTATTAATGTTCGCCTTATATTATATATTATTAATTAGATTGATTTTGGTTATTATTTGATTGAATATTCTAGGAGTTCAAAATAATATTAAAGTGATTTTCAAATATAATAAACTGAAAATATAAAATTTTAAATGAATTTGAAAATATTTTAATGATTGATTTAAAATGGTTACTGTTTTTTGGAATTTTGGTTATGTGGATTTTGTTACATTTATATTTTTTACGGGTGGGTTTTATCTACCTGATGCATTGGAAAACATGGTTTCGTAGCTATTTTGGATGTCTTCTTAATAAATTTAAATTTAAATAATGGTTTTTGGATTTATAATCATTTTTACTGGAGTATGTTTGTGGATTCAGATTTTCATACATATGGCAATAATTATTTAAAAGGGATTTTCAAATAGGGCTTCAATCATCTACAAATTGAAACTATGATTTTAAATAAAATCAAAAAGAGAATTTTGATTTATTTATTTTTGGGGATCTTTTTGGAGGGTTTCTCAATTAATTTCATTAAAATTTATTTTTTGAGATGAAATATGATTTCTTATGTGGTATAACCGCTCTGAATATAATTTATAGGTTTTGATAAACCTTATGTATTTTTAGTATGCTCCATAGAACCATATTTAGTGTTGTGGGGTTTTGATTATCATCTATTTATGGGGTATAGTCAACCATGTTTTTGAGGTAGTTCTTTGTAGGTATAGCTACATGGTATACTTTTTGGAGGTTCTCAGTTAATATAATTCCTTTGGTATTATTGTTGTCTTGTTTGGGAGGTTGGTTCCCTTGGAGTATCTTCTGTGGCTATGGGTAGTGAGATTTGATATTGATTCAATAATTATGGGGGAATATAATGGGTGTGATTCAAGTAACTATGATAGATACAAATCAAGAATATATAAAGAACTAACTCGTATCCAATTGGTGTTTTTACATCTACATGATCGGTATCCTTTAAATAAGGTTATAGATAACCACATCATTATTCAAGAAGAAATATTTCAACCCATGTTTTTTAATGATTCACATTCATGAGTTATAACTTCGTATAATTTTTCCTAAATTGAGTGATGTTGATGGGTCTTGAATGGGCCATTTCTACCAAATTTTAGGATTTATCAATAATGTGGGATCTCTATTGAGAATGGTTTTGTTCAAATTATTAGGTTCCACTTACTCCTTTCCTTTTCCTATTTATATTTTTCTACTTCTATTATGGATTCTTCCTTTCGGTTATTATATCATGTTTTTTAGGGTAAATGGTTACTCCCTAAATGTTTGGGTTTGTCTTTAGGGGAGTATTTTGGTTCATAATTTTGGAATATGGTTCAAGATTTTTCTATTATAAATATTTATTAGAATGATATTATTTAATATTAACCACCATTCTAATATATTTCATAAAATTTGGATAGAACCACTATGGTTTTTAATTTCTTTATTTACCCATTAGGGGACATGTGTGACTTGTTCCTCGTGTTTTTATGGATTTTTTGAACCATTGAATTTTATTTTGGTGTATTTTTGTCAATGTTGAATTAGAGATTCTGAGAGATTATGTCATGTATTTTCATTAATTATAGTTTTATTTTTTTATTTGAGTCTCGTCATCATGTTTGGTGGATTTCTAGGGGAACAAATCATCATATTGGAAAGAATTGTCACACCAATGAGGTCACTGGTATGTTTTTAAATTATTTATTAATGTTAATCCCCATTATTTTGGAGTTTTGGAGATTTTGGAAGTATTATAGATGTTTTTTGGGGATTAGGGATCACTTTACTACATCCATCTATTCTACATCATGGTGATGGTTCAGGTGTAGTGCTTCAATGTAGAAAAATGTTCAGCACCCTAGAGTCCCTAGGGAGTCTGGGCCCCCAAAACCTTCCTTTTATAGGTTAAATTTTAATTATTATTAGTGGCATGGCATGGAGGCCTCCCCTAGTACCTTTACCATAGAGTTACCCCATTATTTAGTATAGAAGCTACATATTTGCATGGCAGAGTGAAGAGGGTCAACACCACAAGAAAACAGTAATTGTTTGATCTATAGTCTGAGTAGAAAATATTATAACATTATAAAAACTCACCCTACCATATATTTATTTCTAAATCACTCCCTCCTCTCCCTAACCCTCTCCCATGTGGTATTCCATTTAGGATACCCTAGATCATGCCTTCTCTACCCCTCGACCAGTAATTTTTGTTTGTTTTATCATGAGATTTAAATAAGAAATTAGTACGATGGAGCCCCCATCCCCTTCCTTATTTTCCATCTAATTATTCTTGGTTTCTAATTACCTCACATTATATTTTCACTCTAGTTAATAAAAATTTGGGGATTCCAGTTCTAAATCACCATAGATCTAGTTTTTAGGCTCTACGATCATCTTTCGATACCTTATTCTCTTATTTCTAGTGGAATTTTATCATTTTTGAAGTCATTCTATATCTATTTCCATGTATTAACTTCTCCCTAATATCTAAAATTCTCTTATATGTTTTAAATTTATTTTATTATATTTAAAATTCTATTTTTGCTCAATTGAATATATAAATGTATTTTTTTCAATGATTATAAGTGATTACAATTGACTACCATATGGTTTTCTATGAAACTGGCCATTATCTCTTTCTTCAATCCATGAATGAATTATTCTTTTGACTTAAAAAATAGTAATGGGTTTTTATAAAAATCAATTGGGAGTTTTAAAATTATTTGGGGTTGTTTGTGAAATTATATTTGGTGATGTATCATCAATTAATTATTATTGTTTTCATCATTAGAGATATTTTATTAATCTTATTTATTCATAGTATTTTTATTTATTTTTGTATAATATTATGGAATCCTATCACATTTTTTGGTTCCTTAAGAGTTTTTTTTATTTATTTATGTGTCCATATGATATTTCAAATGTGTATAAATTTTAAATTTTTTTTTAAATTAAATCATGAAATTTTAATTTGAAATTGAAATGAGTACTTAAAGAGGTGGGGTAATGTTTTTATATACATTTATAAAAAAAAAATTTACTAATTGTTTTTTATTTTACCTTAGTAAAAAATTTTGATTTTCAATTGTAATTTAAAATGAGTATTTCTCAATGGTCCATGAATTTGATTGTTGTCTTGATTTTAGGTTGATATTAATGACTGATAAAATAAATGATATGTGTATTTTTAATGGTTTGTACATGGGAGACATTTTTTTGTTGGGTGATCAAACTGGTACTTCTCTAGTTTAGTCTAGGTAATAGTAAAGGATCATTCCAATTTAATTGAGAGGCTTAGGATATTTCATTTTTATGGAGAGATATCCAACTTATTTTCTTTGAGTAATTCAACTACCCTGGGAATATATATTTCAAAGAACCTCATAATGATTCATGTTTTATGAACATTGATTTATATATTTATTAGTTCCCACTATCACATTTTTTGATGATGTCATGGTTTTGGTTCACCTCACTTATTTATCTTGATTTCCTAATTTCTCTACACATTAGTGTCATATCTTGTATATTTTTGTTCTTGTTCCTATAATAGTTTCATTTCATTTTTTTCAATTTTCCATTCATAATTATATATTAAATTTAATCTAAAATGTAATTTTAAAAGGTTTTCATTATAAGAATCAGATTATTATAAAAAGAAATTTCTAGGTTTATGTTTATAATAAATGGGTCTTAGGGTAAATAAATTATTTTCAATTATTTTATTCATTAAAAATAAAAAAATGTTATAAGATATGTTTCTATGTTTTTATTTAAAATAATTTTAGATTTTAATTACCGGTCTTGAAAAAAAGGGGATGATTTTCTTAATATTATTAAAAAATATTTGTATATGTATTTTAAAATTTATTTTATGATATAAGATAATGATATTTATGTTGATTACCTACTGGGTTGTTTACGATCACACCATTCTCACACCACTCAGTGATTATAGACCAAATTCTCTTTTACCTGTTTATCTATTGATTATAGTAATGTATTTTGATATGGGATATAGTATTGACCCATGTCACATTGTAAGTTTGATCATGTTCGTCAGTTTTTATTATAATTGATTTATAATTATCAGTGAGATAGTCCATTCATGCTTTAAATTATAGTTAATTGTTAAAAAGTATATATATAGAGACGAAGTGATAGATTCCGGTGTCTTTTTATGCGGTGGGAGTTAATGGGTTGGATGAGGGAGTATTGTTTCATCTACTTGGTCTTATATCAATTTTAAATATTTTTCTTGAATGTATTTCTTGATTTTTTTAGTGTGTAAATTTGACTTATGAATGGGTCATGTTTTAATATTGGTAGAATTATTTTTTTGATTATATAATAATTATATAGGAGAAATAAACCAGATTGATTTTCTTTTATACATATAATTTTGGTCATAGTCTTAGTGGGGTCACGAATTCCCCCAGGGTTAGTGGTGGTCTAGTTCCAGTGCTAGTTGTGGTGGTAGTCTAGACTAGTTTATTAGAGCTCAAGATATGTTTGATACTAAATACTCATCTGTTGAATATGGTAAACCTTATACTCCTCTTTATGATTTTTATAGTATTCTTATAGAGTATCAGATAAAAAATGGTAATAATACAAATTTGAAGGGTAATACAGAAAAATAAATATTTTTTGAAGCCTTAAATAAGGTGAAAGGATAGAATAATGATTTAAATTATAATTCTATTGGCTCTGACAACCATGAAGAAGTTAGTGAGAACATTAAGTATCATATGCCAAAAATTTCTAGAAATATGTGAAGGTGAAATAGAAATTATATTCAAAATATTATAATAAATTAATAAATTTGTAGAAATATTGAACAAATTACAATAAAAATCCAATATTAAAGGAAAAAGAATATACTAAGGAAGAATATTAAATTTTTAGTTGGTCATTAAATAGGAACGATTAAATGTCAAAGACATATTAAAAAACTAATGGAGGTAAGATCTATAATTATAAAAATTTAAATTTAATATCTTATTGTGTCGTATGTGATGAGAGTAAAGGTGTATTGGAAGCAATGAATTCTTGGGACGATGATAAAAAAAATCCCACTACTAAGGTAAAAAATAGAATTTTAGTAGTGATGAATGTAGTAATTAAATTTGTGTAGTGGAAAATAGAAAAAATGATATAATATAAAGTAGAGAGGGGAAATTATATCTATTGTAAAAAATTATTCTTGATAAGGTGACCAAGAAGCTGAAATTTGTTAACTAACATATTAAAGTTATGAAATCTAAATATTCTATATAAATATACATGTTGATGGATGAAAAATATGAATAAAATATTTTACATGTTGATGAAAATGAATTTAACATTAGTATGGAAGATACAATGAAAGAGATGTAATGTTTTCTTATTAAATAGAAATTTTTGAGTGCTAACAAAGATCTAGAGAAATTTAAATTATATTTTTATAATTCTACACAATAATTTGGGGGAATATAAAATAAATAAATGTCCCTAAAATTATATCTAATATATCTCTTAAAAAACACAAAAACTGTGAGTATAAATTATGAAAATAAGAATATATTTATTCAATATATGGTTGCGGATAAATTATGTATATCACATAAATCTAAAAAATATATAGATATAAATATAAAAAAAAACTACGACAAATTATGGATCTGAATATTTTTAAAAGAATTATAATTTTATTTAAAATATCATTGGAGTTTAAATAAATTTATTTTGCAAAAAAATAATAAAATATTGTTTTACATAATAAGAATCAAAATTACATATCATATTCCAGATAGAGAACTACATGGAGAGGAATTTATACATTTATTGATATAGTTACAAACACTAGGGATTTTTGAATACTGAATGAATTGGTAGGTTTATTCCACATCAATTTTATGAGTCTAATAATATTGGTAATAATTATTTGATGATGATTTAGAATACACAATGAAAAAAAATATAGAAACAAACAAATATATTTTCATTAAAGGATGAAGATATATTTCAACCAATGTGTTTAGTTTTGGAAATATGAGATATTATATGTCACCATGATAAAGTCTATCTCACTATGCTACCATCCTTACAATAGAAAACATCAACAACCAAAATATTTAGGAGGGGAAGGAATCATTCAAGGAAAATTCAATTATTTTAGGAGAGAAAAATGATGCCTCAAAAGTGAAATCTATATGGATTCTAGAAAGTGGTTTCCCTACAATTATATTAGTATACATTAAGCTATAAAATACGTTTAATGATCATAATGAATGATTAGTGGCCTTTGGGAATAATTGGTCACTCATGATAATATATATAGGATGTTCTATTATTATTAATGAAAATCTACAGAAATATAAATCATTAATTATTTAAGGGATGAAATGAAACCTATTAAGATATAATAATATAAGGGATTAAGGAAATGAGGTTAATTTTTGATAAAATTATTTTTCGGGAAGTGTCTATAATATAGTAGGACATATATAGGAGGATAAAAAACTATGGTTGACACATTAAATGATATGGATCCTCATAATTCATCTTATATGAGTGTGAATATTGAAAATGGATATTGAAATAGAAGGATTGGATAATTATCTAATGGAATATGTGAATTTCTAATCAATATAATATGTTTTTTATTTTTCTAGAATAAATAGATGAAGTGGAAAAATTTGATCCACATTCAACATATGGAAGATTAATAATTCTTCACATAATAATATAGAGAATCATACAACTCAGGAATCGTATATTATTAATTAAATAAAATCTATTTACCCATGTGAAATTAATATGAAACCAGGATACATATTTTATTTAATTTACTATGGAAATTTTTTATATTAATTAATCACTGATTGTAATATTAATATTATAATTCCATAATATGGTCATGTTTTTTATGAGATGTGTTGAACAAGATTTTTTTCACTCCTTAATGAAATATGGACATAGAATAGTATTGATATCAATATTTTATTTTTATATGTTTTTGTTAAAAAGCATGGATTTTTTCATGAACTTAATGCACCATATACACTACAATAGAATGGTTTTTCAGATAATCAGAATAAATTTTTGTATAGATGGGTCAAAAAATGATGATAATGTATTATACTTCTTTTTAATTTTTATGAAAACCCTTTAGAGAAGTAGTTTAGATTAATAAAATTATTATACCAACCCTATTCTTACATGCCATCATAAAATTTGAATTACATTAATACCCCATGAATAAATTACCTAATGGTATTTGTACTTCCATGTCCTATTTAATCCATTGATTAAAAGCTTGGAATTTTTGATAGAATTGGGGTTTATGGTATCTTTTTGTGTTATCTATTAAATATAAGAGGACATAGATTCAACATCAAAAACACAGGGAGGATATTTTATTATTTTCAAGTAAAATTTTTATATCAAATAATATAAGATGGATCACAAGAAGCAATGTGTTCCAATAGTTATGAAGATTAATCATTTTTTATTAAATAGTAGGACAATGTTTCATAAAATATTGGATATTCTGAAGATGTTTTGATTGATAATAATGATTTAGATTCCATAGGTAATGTTGATCAAACCCAATCATCTATCCCCATGCTTATATAGTGTTTAGATGTATTAAAAATCATTGTAGATTTATATAAGAACCATAAACAAGGGTGAAATTTGAGTAAATACCACATGCCGTATTTTTTAAGGGATTATGCAAGATATGTTGAATAATATTTTGAGTATGAAGAATGTTCTTATTCGCTTAATAATGAATTAAAATTTATATAAATCAATGATATATGTGATTTACTAATTAAACCTAATGTTATGAATATCAGTAAAACTAAAAGGTAATATTGAAACAATATGAATGAAAAGAGAGTTGTGATTATAAATAAACCAAGGATTTTATGATTTTTTTACATAGGATGAAGGATTGTATTATTTTGAGGCATTTTCACTAATTTCTAAAATGATAATTATTATTTATTCTCAAAGATAATACAAGATCTTTTAAATAGATGTTTACTCTAACTTCCTCATTGGTGAGTTAAAACCAATGTATTTTATTGAAAAAAATATAATTTTTATCTAATTGAAGATGAAAGTTATGTTTTTAGTTTAAATAAGACTTAATATTTCATAAAATATTCCTAATGATCATTGTATTCTATGACAGGAAACTTATTCAAGAAGATAACATTTAAAAAATGAATACTATAATGATACCTCAATATTAAAAAATATAAAAGATTATCTATCATTTTTTTATATAGATGAACTCATAGTTTTGGGAAAATTAATAATTTTTCTATGAAGGATTTTATGAAGGGATGTAAATGATTTTTGAAATATCAATTCTTTGGGAGGTGAAAACTATTCTTGGATAAAAAATTTCTTTTTATAAATATCACATCATTCTTTACAAGAGATGTATTCAAGATAAGTTCTTAAAACTATTATAATAGAGTATCATAGAATAGTTTATTCACCCATTTCAGAAATAACCATGATGTATAATGAAGAGATACTATTGTAATTAAATCAAACAGAATATTTAATGCTAGAAGATTGTTTATTATACATGATATCTTTATATCTGTATATATTTTATGTGGTTACTCTTTATTCGCAACTTCAATATTCACAAAAAATGTCACATCTTATGAAAAGAAATAATATTTGTACATATACAAAGATAATACATATTTTGGGTTCAAATAAAGAAATAAAAATTAGTTTTAGGTATTATAAATAATTTCCTCAAAAAATAGTTGTCTCCTGTTAACGGTAAATTGGGTAATTAAGGGATAAATATGATATTCTAAGGACTAAAAATAACCCTAAAATATTTATTTACGCTATTGGAAGATTGGTTCGAAAAAATGTGTACCCCAATGTTGAAAATATTTCCATGTGGGGACATATTTAAATGATTATTCCTTTATTATATTTATGTTAATAGACAATCATAAATGTCACATTCATGATATAATGACAATAATATTATTAACATAGGCATATGTTCACTTATAATTATTTATTTTAATTATATATGATTTATTATTATGAAGTTATTTATTTATAATTTTTAGGGATGAAATCTTTAACATAAAACATTAAATAATGCTTATGTAGTATTTATTCAATTAATTTAATGAATAAACTAATAGACATTAAAATTATGAAATGTTATATTATATGAAATAATTATATTTTTCAATAAATTTTTTATATAAAAATAAAAAATTAGGGAATATTAATGGATTATATTATAATTTTATCTTTGTAATGGAGTAATTATAATCAAATTAAATTAATATTTTTGTAATTGAGATTAATGATATATTATAATAAATAATATTTTAACAAATAAATTCAAATTAAAAAAATTATAAATCTTCTCCCAAGAGATTTATATACGATTATAAATATCAAACACGATACATTCATGACTCAATGTCTCTATTATAGTATCTATTTGGACCCCTAAAGTGTTAAAAACATTTATATCATCGTAATTGTCAAAGGGGTAATAAGGGATCAAAACAGAATGATAAGGATTAAATCCTTTTCTAAACATATCTAATTTTTTTTGTATGAGATGATTTTTAATAAATCTTATCTTATCATACTATCTTAGAATCTTGGATCTATTTGATCATGAAAATTAATTAATATAAATTTAATATTTTAAGAATTTCAAATAATTCACATTGACTCTTTTATAAATGGTCTCATCCTCTCTTCTTTTTATCACTAATAAAAATATTTTTTTTTAAATTCTAGCATCCAATATTCCTTCCATATATCCTAATACATGTTTTGGTGGCCTTTTTTTATCATAAAACCAACCTAGGAAATATTTAGGTGTAAACCATCTGAAATTTTCAAAATAAAAGGTATCATTTTAACCAAGTGTTTTTTCATTTTGTTTATTATTCTGTATCATTCAAATATTATTCAACCAATGGGATATAATATAATTTGTATCTACCATATACTAAATGGTTATAATGGTAATGTAAAAACCTATATCCAACTTTAACTTTTGTAAAATCAGAATGGAATCCATTATTTGTGTCTATGGTGGACTACAACCACGCGAACTGATTTAATTTTTTTCCATAATGAACAATAATGGATGGTTAGAGTGATGGATTTAATGTATATATATTATATTATTACATATTTAGCATTATTTTTAATTAATATTTCATCTATTTTCTTAACTTTTCAATCATTGAAAAATGATAATTGTATTCATGGGTATTTATGGACTACCACCTCTTTAGTGGCCAATTCCTCAACAATCAGTTAATTTTTCTATTTTATTAGTTAATTATGTTTCATAAGAGTCATGAGGATGTTTCATGGTGTTTTGAGGAGTATCAGAGCTATATTTGGAAATTCACATCATGAAAGGGGTACATGACATGAATTAGTGATTCACAACCAATGTATCCAGATAGTTTGATAGCTAGAATGATGTTAATGGGGGGCCTATGAAATGGTATCATGTTATTAAAGTACATAATTATGTGTAATTAAAAAATGTTTAGGATTCATTATTTGGGAAGATTTTTTTTTCTGAATTCTTAGGGAATTAAAATTGTGAATTCGTTTTACAACATGAAATGGGTAGGATTCAATGTTTTAAATTCTTTTGTTTACCAGAACCCATATTCATTGAGTCTTATTTGTTACCCCCTTTTATGGGTATTTCATAAGGTGATTTTTATGCCTGAATGGCCCGAAGGCCTTCTTTTTTATTTTTATTATGGATAATCCCCCTTTTAAGGGTTTAAGGGGAACCCATACATAACTCGTAGGCCTAAGGCACAAGGCTCGACAAAACCGCAATACATGACATAATGGCCCAGAGGCATACCATGCCCAATACAAGACTCGTAGGACCATCCTACTTGAACTTCACCTCCCCAACATTCTGTGTCATTGATCACCTATATCCCCACCTTGCATTGCTGATTGGCTAGCATTACCCCATACAAAGCCGGACGGTGCCGGGTCCCGATGGCGGCTGCCATACCCTCTCATTCTTCCAATCTGGTTAGCTCTACATCTAGTGGCTGCTACTACTGTTGCTTTGATCCACTTTTGAGGCATGTTCTATGTGAACTAGGCTACTCAATGGTCTACGTGACCTGAACGCCCTGTGACCCGAAGGCCTCGTGATTTTTATGGATCTTCCAAATATCTTTTCATTTCATTGATCCATAGGTTCTAATGGATTATCATTGGTGAAATGTGGCAATACATTTTCTTCATATTTGGTTTCTTCAACCTTTCTTCTCCTTGGGATTCAGTAAATTGGTACATTTTGTGGGTTTTGAGTTTGGAAGAATTGGTTATATCTAATGGTCAAATTTAGGTTTATCTAGAATTTTCTCATGTGGTTTTGGTTTGAATTCATTTATTCTTTGATCTATAGTGCACAACAGGTTGGAAATTCATTTTTGAGGTAGAGAATCCCATATTTAACACATTTGTGTGTCATATGAGAGGGTTTAATTTTGTTTGACTATGAGGAATGGTTTCTGAAAATATAATCAAGATAAAATAATTAGTTATTTGAAATTGGAGAGGAGATGGTAATGATTTTCATTCTTTTACAGCTTCAATATTCTTATGATATTATGTTTTTATGTGATGAATATTGTATTGAAAAGAGTGTGGCATGACCAAACTTATTCACGTTGATGGAAGGGATGAAAATATGCCCTACCCTTCCTTCTTCACCATGAATGAATGATAATGACCCCCAAATCCCACCTTCATTAGGCCCCAGAGAGGTGACTAGCAACTAGGGCCTAGAATCTCACATAATTCTGAAGGAATTTACCTTTTTATATAAAACGTGATTGGGATATAATATGTTAAATTAAAACAACATCAAAGGCAAAATGTAAAAGTAAAACCATGAATCCATTCGCAAAAAAATTGTCAAATGTAAGGCTGATACAAAGTATGAGAAAACATCAAAATAATGTACCAAAGGAAAATAAACTAAGAAGCTACAACAATAATCCTGATGCTCAAGACAGTAGAGTCCAACATGGTCTTAAAATTCCTCTTAGAAAACTAGAAACTATTTTATATATTTAGGATGACCATACATGTATGCTCAGTAGGGAAACTAAAGATACAAATTCACAAGTTAGGGGACAAAATAATGCCCCTATTAGAAAATTGTAGAACCTCAAGCACCTACTAAGGAATACAATCCTTCCCAACCTCACTAAGGCACTCTCACTAATCAAATGCAATTCAGGTAATGTAATAATACAAGCATATTGACATTTGGTTACCCCGCACCACTTTCCCTCTAGATAACTACTCATTCCTAACGATCTAATATCTTGAAGCAACCACTCTTCCCACACCCAATCCCACTGCCGCAACCTGCCCACACAAACCTGGGCCTCAAACTGAACAAAACCCCACCCACGGACAACTAGGACACAACAACCACACCACCTTCCCAAAGACACATGGGCCTCATCCCGGAGACACTTGGGAAATAAATCCTAGACCACAAACAACTATTCTCCTCATCAAAAACAAATCATTTCTCAAATTATCATTGACTATGTTAAGCCTCATGACATTACAGACTGCCTGAATATGCCCGAGTGGAATGATCTCGAAGTGGGTACATGGAAAAATTCAGTAGGCAACCATCCATCCTCCCACCGGGATTTTGGGAAAGACACCCTCCCCATTGAATTGTAGGTGTTTGGAACATAGTTCTCTAAAAGGATATGGTACATAAATAAATCACAAAAAACTACAAGGGTATATGTATAGGTAATTATGTAATCCTCCAAACCTACATTTTCCAAACAACATGAATCCCACACAAACCACCTGTGCTACCACCCTTAAGTACACAACCAGCCACAACATACTATGAACTCAACCCCTTTTAATTTAACCACATTACATTTATTGAGTATGGGGGTACACTATTATCTATTCCATCACTGTCGGGAAACTACCAACCGTAACCATATCAAAATAAGGATCAAATCTAAACTTGCAGTCCCACTACCCAACAATTTACTAATGCAATCCCACTACATAGCATGTTCGTAACCACACCACAATCCCACTGTTATATGTCACTTCACAACCACGCCACACAAAAAATGTTTTGCATCTACATTGAAGTTCATACATTCCACCATCAATCAATCTTTCAATCCAAGACACCAACACAAAAAAGGGGAACTCCCACTGCCTACATGTTTATCTATTCTAAAATCAATCATTCTCTTGGACTGAGACACCAAAGACCCCCCATATCAAGCCCACATTACTCAGACAAGAACCCATAACACAAAACCAAAACCATCAAACCATGTGTATTCATATTTAACCACATGGTTCCTTTAATTTCCACTTTGATATAATGAGGGTGATCATATAACATCTTTGATCCTGGGGACCCCTTTCATTTTACTGAGTGTACATGATTTATCAGATTTTATGTTACACCTATACATAAAAACATCACAATGTAATAGAACACCATAAGTGATGAAGAAAAGACTGCAAAATACCATGATTTTGAGAAGGCATACAACCAATACCACAAAAAAGAATCAAAGATAACAAAATACAACAGGTGTCTGACATAAAAAAATCATTCCCATTGTTTTATTTACGCGTGTTGACTTTTGAACATATTAACTTCCTTAATAAATATCATTTCAAGTAGAGTATCCAATTATTCATTAAAAGAATACATTAATATATCCACCCACATGGTGAAAAATTAAAGAGAAGCAAATGAAAATCCATAATTGGTGATAAAGGGATTGAATTTATTTCTTGCGCTAATAATAGGGGATGGTGCCACATGTAGGAAGAACTCCATGAAGTCTAAGTGGGAAGGGCGCCATAATGGGAATATGACTTGTATCAGGAGGAATTCTCTAGGTTTACCAAGACAAATGAAAAGGAATAAGGAAGAGAGGATCTTAGATTAAGAATTTTCCATCTCCTAAAATCAGGGATACCGTTTCGATGTACTTGAAATTCATATCATGGTTTGACCACATGTCTTGGTAGATTCACATGTTGAAATTAATTTAGATTTAACAATTCCAATTGGAAATTTTGGATACATACCAATGGACTATTTTCTGTTGATATATAAACTTTAAATAGATAAAAACATGTAACATGGGAGAAACTAGAAAAACTAGAATAAATATAAATGAGTCTTTGACACTGGGCCACCAACAGGTAAGATACCGACACTGAGCTACCGATACTGAGCTACCATTTCCACAACCCACTAACACAATGACCTACCATTTCCCTATCATACTGATGACAATGCCTTCTAATTACTGACGTTTAATCCCTTTATCTATTTATGTCGATGCATGTAACATACCGACAATGATTCCCTTAATCTACCAATTCCGACGCCCCTTGACTCATCAATGCAAACCCCCCTTTACTCACCGATACTGACACATCATGCATCAATGATGTTAACACCTCATGAATGACTGATGAAAAAACATGCCGATGTACTAACATTTTGATGCACTGACATGATGTTGCACTGACATGCCGATGGAAAAATCGGAAATATGAAACATTCTTGAAGTAAGCCACTAACATATCCTTAAATACCTCAAACATTGTCTTTTCATGAAGGATGGGATTGGGAAAAATTATTCTTTATTACATCAGATACCTTTCAAACTATCATCGTCCTCATGAATTTAAAACTGACCTCGAAAAAAAGAGGTCTTAACAAACATCCCTTAAGATAACTCTTACCATTAAACCACCATTTGTGTTGTTCTAAAGTTAAACTGAGAACCTCAAATTCTAATAAATCGTCCATGAAATATATCTCCAAGACAACTTGGGAGACACTCAGGATCCATTGACCCAAGAAATAACACAAACACTAATGGTCACATAGTCCAGACATAAGGATTTGGGAGATACTTCCTCTATTTCAAGATACTGTACTATTTGGGCAATATCAAATCACCTGCATGGGTTTAATCACATCTAAATTAATGCATCTTGAGTAGGGACATGGTTCTCCCTTCCACGTAATCAGTAAGCTCCCAACAAAATCAGATAACATGGAAGCAACTTATCATAAAATAATCACAGTCAAACATTACATAATATGAATGGAATAAGACAACCACAAGAGAAAGACTCAGAACATCTCTGGTTATTTGGAACAGATCTATACTTCTCACTCCCAAGTACTCTACTCTAGGCCGCCATACCTCCATAGCACCTGAGACAAGGGTATGGTCCATCCACACAACACCTTTTCTTCATGATCCTCAATTCTTACTTGTTGTTCCATGAATGTTGGGTCTTCCTTGATATCCAACTCTCCCTATTATAGGAAGTGGGAGTCATCGTGTAGATACTGAAAAGCTGAGAGACATGAAAGACATCAGTGACCCAATTCAACTATGGTGGAAACGCCAACTGATATGCCACCTTGCCAACTCATCCCAGCACCTCAAAAGGTCTAATAAACCAGGGATAAATCTTTCTCCCTCTTCCAAAACTCTACTATCCATGCTTATTGGAGACCATTATGAACACATGTTCCTTAACCTCAAACTCCAAAGGCCACCTTCGATGATTCGCATATGACTTATGCCGGTGTGGAGCCACCTTCATCTATTCATGCACAAGATGAACCTTCTCTGTTGTGCTCTACACCACCTCTAGTTTGAGACAGGATTTTCCCCAAACCCTTAAATTGTGAAAATCTAGTGTGTCATGAGTTTTAAGAGATTTTGGTCGCTAAAATCAATAATTTTTCATGTTTTTTGTTTTTCTATCAGTGTGTCATTGAATCATCATTTCCTTGCATCAGAATGTCATTGCATTGGTGAGTCAAGATGCATCGACATTAGTGATTCATGAGGTATCAACCTCAGTGAGTCAAGGGGTGTTGACATCGGTTAGTCAATGAGTGTTAGAATCGGTAGATCAATGGTTTCGGTGTCGGTAAGTTGAAGGTATCGACATCGGTAGATCCACGACATCAGTGTCAGTATGTTCAAGGAGTCAACATCGGTAGGTAAGGGATTCATTATTATGTTGCATCGGTAGGATGTGGTGTCATTAGCATAGCGTTAGTAGCTCACATATCATTGTCTTGGCTTCGGGGACTCACCAATTGTTGACTCATTTCTAGGTTTTTATGTTTTCCCAGTTTCTCCCATGTTATGTGTTTTTCATCATTTAACATTATTCGATAAACTCACAACCATCCGATGGTATGCATCCACTATTTCCAAAAGGAGTTATTAAATTTCAATTAATTCCAATTTGTGAAACTACCAATCTACGTGCTCAAACCATGATCCGACATTCAAGTAAATCGAAATGGCCTCCCTGATTTTAGGATATGGAATCATCTTAAGTTGAGATTCTATCTTCCATATTATTGTGTGTTTCTCTTGGTGATCCTAGAGACTTCCTCATAAGATGAGTCATGCAATCATACTGGAGCCCTTCCCTATCAGCCTTTGTGGAGTTCTTCTTTCAATTCGCACCACCCCCTACTCTTGGAACAAAAAGAAACATGATCCCTTGATCATTATGTAGGGATTTTATGTTAATTATCTTTAATTTTTCATTGTGATGGGTTGTATATTGATGGTTCCATGTATAGAACTACTAGAAACACTCCATGAAATAGGAACTAAAAAATAATTTAATATGATCAAATGTGAACATTTGTAAATAAAACAAAGGGTAGGGTGTGGTTTGATGTTGGTCACATGTTTTAATTTTTTATATTTGATTATTTTTTTACTATTGTGGTCGTAGGAATTATAAAATTCATGTTAGTTATAGGTCTTTTCTTGTGAACTGGTGGTGTTATGTTTTTTTGTGATGTTTTTTTGGTACAGATGTAACATGAAATCTGATTAATCACGTGAACTCGATTAAATATTGGGTTTCCCCAGGATCAAAAATATTCGATGATCACCCCGGTTGTATTAAATTGGATATTAAAGGACCACTATAAATTAAAATTGAATAATCTTGGTTTGATGGTTGTGGATATGGGTTATATGTTATGGTCTAGGATTTGTTGGATTTGTAAGGTAGGTGTGTTGGTGTCTCAGTCGAAGAGACTAATTGATTTTGTATCAATAAAATTGTAGGTTATGGGACTGTCCCTTATGGTGTTGGTGTATCGATTTTAGATATTGATAGATTGTGGAATTGATAAACATTTAGGTAGCGAAGCTACATTTTATTTTGTTGAGGTCATGAAGAGGGGTTGATTAGTGGGATTGTGGTGTGTTTATGAACTCGTTAGTAAATGGAACTGCATTGGGGAATTTTCAGATAGTAAGACTATAGGTTGGGTTTTTATCTCTATTTTGATATGGTTATGGTAGGTAGTTACCCATAAGTGTTGGAATAAATTATAGATAACCCCTACATAATAAATTGAATGTATTTAAATAAAAAAGTTGTCGGGTTCATGTTCTATTGTGCATGGTTGTGCATTTAGGGGAGGTAGAAAAGGGGGTTTGTGTGGTTAGGTAGTTGTTCAGGAGCTATAGGCTGGGATGATTATTTTCATACCTATATATAGAAACTTGATGTTTCTTTTGATTTCTATATGAACCCCACCATTATTCAGCACTATGTGTAGAACACCTCCATATCATGGGAAAGGGTATCTATCCCCACATCCCAGTGGGAGGATGGATAGATGGTTACAGAATTTATTACACACACCCTCTTCAAGATCTGGCCGCTCTGGTATATTCGGGTAGGCTATAATTTCTTGATTCTATCCACAGTCCAAGATTATCTAGGGAAGGGTTTGTTTTGGATTAGGGGCCTAGGTGTTTTCGGTCAAGGTTTTCTCCCCCAAATTCCATCGGGAAGAGGCCTAGGTGTCTTCGAGTGGGAGGTGTGGTTGTTGTGGCTTATGTGATCATGGGAAGGGTTTAGTGTGGTTTGATTCACATGTTTGGGAATCTATAATGCGGCAGTGGGACTGTGTGGGGGAAGATTGGTAGTGTCAATATGTTAGATCTTTAGGACTAAGTAGTTAACCATTGGAAATTAGTGCGGGGTACCAAAACATTGATGTGCTTATATTACAACTTTACTTCAGTTCTGTTACATTGGTGAGTATGCCATGGTGATGTTTCTCTAGTTAGTATTCCTTGGTAGGTTCTTTTGGTTCTACTATTTTCTCATAGGGTCATTGGTATATCCACTCTCTTGTGCACGAGTAGCTTTAGTTTTTCTAAAGATTATACTTGTATTCTCACCCGACATATATATAACTATTTTCAGGTATCCAGGAAGACATTGAGGACCGTTTTAGACACTAATTGTATGGGAATCAGAATAATTGTTGTTGATATTTAATTTCATTTCCTTTGGAACATTATTTGAGAGATTATTCATACTTTGAATCTGGATTACTTTTCAACATGCATGTGGGAATGGATTTTTTTCTTTAATTTTTCATTTATTCTTAGGGTTTATTACATTTTCCTTCTTATCACCTAATATTGTTTTATAAAAAATGGTAATGCCTTCTATGTTATGATATATTCTATGCCAATGGAATTGGTCACCACTCTTGAGCCCACTAAAGGCCGTAATCCACGTTCATTAACACTCCTTTATCTTGAGGAATGTATTGAAGTGCACATTGTCAACCCTTCCCTTAAACTGAAGATGACGGGACATTACAGTGTGGCTATTAGAGGATTTTATTCCCTATTTATAAATGAGTTTATGAGAAAACAATTTGTTGGGATATCACCCAAAAATTTAACTTGGAAACCAATTATACTTGTATAAAAAATGGTGACCCTATATTTAGGCCTTTTGTGTTAACACCCATCAAATTAAGTGAAAGTTGATGGTATCCACTTTGTTAAATCTATAAAAAAAATTATGCGTTGTAATGTCGGGTTGTGTAATGTGGGGATGATCGGTGATATGAGGTTCTAATTATGGGGTGGAAATATGATGGTTAGTTTGTTCATGATTTTGGAGTAGTGAGGTGATTATTTTCCCTTATTTTAGTGTAGAGAGTGGATGGTTGTTTTGGATATACTTTTGGGGAATTGAGTTGATGGTGTGATTGGGATGATGAGATAATTTTTATGTTTGATTGTATTGTGTTAGATTATCAAGAATTAGTACATTAACTGGTCAATAGTGTTTAAAATTCATCTTTAGGGTTTGGTTAATTGGATATAAATGATTAACAAACTAATAAATTACGATCTATGTGGTAAAATATGGTTAGTTCATAATATCTAAATGAATAGTCCAGATAATAGGATTGGTGGGAAATTTAAAAAATTGGCATTTAGCTCTTGTGGTGTTATGTATTTATTATTTTCAGTGAAATTGGATATGTCTAGAGTTGGTATGTATTGTAAACACATAGGATTTCTTTGTTTTTGGGTATATATATATAAGTATATTTTTTGTTCATTATGATTTTCTATATGTATCCCACTCACATCAACAACTATGTTCTAACACCTATAAATTTATAAAAGGGTTTTTTTAAAATTATCATTTTGATGGTGATGGATGTTCGGGTACCTTCTCTTTTCCATCTCTCTTCTAGGTTAGTAGATATAGACATGCTATAATGGCTGAAGGTAGGATAGTTCTCTGGGCGGTGGACCTATTGTCTTCTCGAAATATATAATGGTATCATCTAGTGGCCTAGTGGCTAGGGATTATTTAGCTGATATTTGATTTGAACGTGTACTGGTGTGGCTTATGGTAGTTTTCATACATGGAAAGATGAGGTAAATTGGTTGATGGACTTCATTTTAACAAAACCTAACACTATTATTATGATTTAAATGTGATGGATCATGTGACATTATGTGAAGTGTGATATGACCATGTTTTGTTGTGGTGGCCCAAGTGTCTGCAGGCAAAATGTGTTGGTTCCATTCTATTGGGTGGTGGTATATGTTATTTATAAGACATGAGAATCCCAACATGTACAATATTTTTGCGTAAGAATGCAAAATCAGTGGGAAAATGTGTTTGGTAACCTTTACTATTATTCCACTTATTATGTTACTATATTTTATTTCTGTTATTTAGTGGGTGGCCCATGGGTAGTATGGTATTTTATTGTTGACATGTTTATGTACTATTGGTTCTACAAGTTTTTCAAGGGTTTATTAGTAATATTTCTTCACATGTGAATGAGATACATTGGCTGTAATTTTAATTATACATGTATTGTCACCAAACTATTATAAAATTATTTTATGATTTATAGGAGGATAACATGAATCATTAAATATATAACTATCTTGAAATTTTTTGGATAGTTGTTATGTCACTGCATTAGCTTGGATTTTGCATATTAATTTTGGAGACATTTAAATGGGCCATTTTTTATACATTCATTTTGGGATGGTGTTTGTTTATTTTTATATTATTTCATTGATTATATTGGGGAAAATTATACTTGTGTCATTATCCTATATTATTATAGAGTGAAAAGCCTCCCATTTCATGATATTTTTGTACCCATAGTACTAGTCGCCAACCCAGGACCTACTTAAGGTGGTACTCAGTGGGGGTCATTGTCACTCTCCCCACAATTTGGTATCTTTTTAAAGATGGGGTCATGAAAGAGTGGTACCAAAGGATGATGGATAAAGGATTTGATGATGTTTGGAGTTTTTCATAGTTAGTAGTATGTGGGTTGGTATGGAAATAATTATAGCTAAACATGTGGTGGGACATAAGTTTGGGTGACCGACTAGGATGCAAAATTTTAGCCCCCTCATGATCCATTGCATGAACTCTGATACTATTTAACAAACTTGGGAGGTGGAACAAATTTTAGAGTAGAGACCTATGATAGGTACATAAATCATGATGACTTGTCTTCCTGTTTTAGTTGAGCTGTTTTGGGAAGGAAAAAATGAAAAATGTGAATTATAATGAATATAAATAAAATTCCATACTATCATCCTTAGAGGTCTCCTTTTTTATTTTATGTTACTTTTTCAGGGAAATGATATTAATGTGTATTAGTAATTTCATGTTCATCCGGATTATATATTTTATTTCCAATGTATTGACCTGGTTGAAGATGAAGTTCAATGTCATATGATATTTTGCGCTTTCCAGCAGTAGGCTTTGGAGATGTATGAGGGATGTGTTTTAGACGTGCTAGAAATATATATTTTTAGAGAATCTTTATAGAACATTATCATTGATTTAGGACCCAGTTGACGATTAGGTCTCTTCGGAAGTAAGAACAAAGATAAAATCTATGTGTTAGTGGTGGACACTCTATGTGGGAGAGAAGATGGAGGAATATGATTAGTGGGTATAACTTCATAAAAACTTCTGATTATATTTCATTTAGTCAGAAGATAAATATAATAAATAGGTAAGAGATTATTTATCTTTATAAAGGTTTTATATTATACAATAATTTGGTAATTAAGTTCAAAGACCTTCTCATTTTCTTCCAACATATTCTTCCAGATGATGGTATCATAAAAGATTTTTTTAGGATGTGATTCATATTTCAATCTAGTATACAATAACTTAATTTACATTGAAAACACATATAGAGTTTTAGAAGAACTTTGAGGTGATCAAAATGATGCACTCGTAAGGTTCTCTTCCTTGAGAGGGGATCCAATAGAGATCCTCAAAGATAAGGGTTGTCGTTGGAATGTATTCGGAACACAGACCTTGGTGGATTCAACCAATGGGGAGTTGTACTCAATAGTATTCCTTCTGAAAATTTGGGACAATCAGATTCAATGTTTTTTCTATATATAAAAATAAAATTTGTTTTTTATTTAGGAATAATATTCATTTATAGAATCAGTGCCTACTAGTTTTTTGGGTGTTATCTGGGGGAGGTTTACAGGTTCACCACTAGACACAATATCAGTTTCCAATGATACAATATCCAAACAATTGGTTGCATGATTATTCTCTATTAAGGAAGGATGTTTAATATAGAGGTCGGCCATAAGATGTTCATTTTTATTAAGTCCCTTGACACAAGATTGTTCATGGGGGTTCTCATTAGTTTATAGGTAGATGTGTTTGGTGTGGTAAATTGAACATAGTGGTGGATGCAACACTAGAGGGTCCATATATCATCATGGGGCCTCATAAATTTCATGGGTATATTTTAATTTTATATATACAAGGATAAAATGTAATACTAGGAATGGATTAGTTGTGCTCTGTAGATTTAGTTTTTGAATGATACAATAGGATAGTCATGTTCTTGAATGTGGATGTCCAGCATGTGGGCTTCATTGGAAATCAATGTTTTCAGTTGTTTATTTGGTGTGTTCATAGTATTATTTATTTTATGGATAAATTATTGATGGTATCATTGAATGCTAGGATTGTGGAGGTCCCTAGATTTATTGTATAAGGCTGCGATGGTTTCCTAAGTAGGTTTCAATGTTACACCGTCAACATGATATTATGTTCAGAATATACATAAAAACTAATGCTTCTAAGATTTCAATGGATACTTGTTATATGGAACCTTATTAGTGGTGGGAGTTTTGGATTTAGATAAATTATATGATGAATAAGGGTCTTATCCATCCCCACATGTCATAATGCGGTTCCCCAATGTTGTTCTCTAAGAAGAATGATTGTATAATGAGGCTGTATATAGACTATCATATTTTGATTTAGGTGATGTTCAAGAACAATTACCCTCTTCCATGGATATAATATCTTTATTTCTAGATGATCTGAAAAATAGGTTTTATAATATAAAAATATAGTCCAGATATCTCCATTTGAGGGTAAAGGAGGTTGACACCCGAATGTTTTCCTTCTAATATAGTTATGGGAACTTTCTGTGTGAATTCATGTTTTTCAGTGTCACAAACTCACAAGCTATGTTCGTGGGACTCATAAACTCTATTTTCAATGAATTGAAGGACTATTTGGTAGCAATGATCATTGATGATATACTAAACTACTTGATGTCATAAAAGTACAATGTTGACCATATCATAACCCACTTGAAGGTACCTCGATGCCACTATCTATATGTAAATGTTTCCAAGTATAATGTTTTTACATGATAGGTTCACTTCATTAGTAATCTATCATATTAGTAGGGTGTGAAATTAGAAACCTAAAATTTCAATGAAATTGTATCTTGTGATCCATGAATGATTGTAGAGTAAGTTTGTAGTTTATTTGGTCTTCCAGGCTATTACCATAGGTTTTTAAAAAAATTATATTGAGTTTCAACCCTATTAATATTTTTAACCTAGAAGGGATGTGTCTTTTGATTGATTATCTTAATGCAATATTTCATTACCAGAAGGGGATGTTGGTCAGTTCTCTAATGATTCACTTCTTGGAGGAGGGTGTGATGCTTCAGGTTTTTCTTACACTACATGTCTAGTATTGGGATACATGTTGATAATGTGAGGTGAAGTGATCTCCCATGCATCTAGGTAGTAGTGCACCTTCAGAATAACTATGCCACATGTGATCTATATCTAGTAGAAATTGGGTATATAATGTTGTTTTGAATTTTTTACCTCATTATGCAGTGAAGTGTGGTCTTCAAGATTTAATGGGTTTTTTGGTATTTATTATCCCATCTAGATCTGAATTTTATATAGTGGTGGGGTATGGAGTTTCATTATATATTATTGTTTTTATACCTCATACACCATAGAAAATAGATTGTTTTGTCTGGATCATTCAAAAAAAAATCCTAGAATGATGTTCTTATTGATTATATGTATTTTGGGAAAGGAATGGAAGAGTTTGAATCCATTCACATAGATAAAATGATAGATCATGTAAGGGGGTATTTTTTTCAAATGATAGTGCATCCTTATTTGATTTACATGGCAGAGGAGTCTTAGTGGGGAGAGTCAATGGAAGAGTTGTTTTATGATCAATTTATTTATGGTCACTCTTCAAAAGGATGGTTGTAGGATTTTTGGAACCAGGTGATGTTTCAAGGGATATTTTTTTAAATTCTGGTAGCAATAAACAAGGGTTTTCCTCACGTTTTTATAAAAAATTATTGTTTGTATACTCATGAGTATCCATGATATTCCACAATTAGAGGATACAATTGGGTTAGCCCTGGAAGAAATGGGCGGTGGATGAGTTTTTTGTGAAGTGTTTGGGTTTACTATAGGTAATGGTCATGCATCAGGTTCCATGTAGTATCTAATATCCTTTTTATGATCCAATGTGGAAATTGGATGAAATATTGACAAATTTCATCATTGGATTTCCTAATGCTCATGGAAGTTTCAGTGCTACCTGGGTAATCATTGATCGATTCAAAAAATTATCCTATTTATTACCAATTAAAGAGTCATTCCTAGTGGATACATTTCCTAAGATGTTTGTGGATGAGGTGGGGTAGTATCATGGAGTTTGGATGAATATTGTTTCTGATAGGGATGAATTCTTCACCTTGTGAGTTTGGATGGGATTGCATCATAATTTAACAATATAGTCCCACTAAAACCATGATTTCCACCATCAAAGATATGGATAGCTGGAGTATAACATCCATACATTGAATGATATTTTCATGAATGCATCTTAGACATCAAAAGATCAATGGAATAACACATTAAATTTGTTTTACTTTCATATAAAAATAGTTTTTATTCATCCTTTTATATTTCCCCATTTTATGATTTTTAGGGGTTGCCTTTTTGTTCTCTATTATTAGGTGACAATCCCCTCAAGGCATCCTCTCGGTATGTTTTGGGTGTGTTTGTGTTTGTGGACAAATCTAGATGACCACAAATGTGTATAGTTGGTGTTTGCTGAAGATGAGTTTTTTAGGTGTCGCTATTTCTCATTGTTTTCTAACTTTTTGGGCCTCAAAATCAGGATTTTTGATGTTGTAAAAGGAAATAGTTCTTAATAAGAGTGAATGAGCTAAAAAGTTAAAGAAAATAGTCAACGAATGGGAATCATGTACCATAATTCATGGATTATGTACCATGTTCAGGGAATGGTATGCAGAATGGTGGGAGCATTTCGTGAAACCAGAAATCTCTGCAGTAATGGTTTCATGGTGGAAGGAAATGTGGTACGTGGATGGATTGTGGATTGGGTAAAGAGATCGGCAGCGTATGAACAAATTCAGTATGTAGACGATGTGGAAAAATGGTCACGGGTGGCATGTAGTTTGCTGTAGAAGAAGAATCGTTATGCAGTAGACGCTGGTTCGAAGATTTGGAAAATCTCAATTTAGCAGATTAGGAGGACATCATTGACTACATAAGAATCTCTAATCCCGTTGATTATTATGAAGTTTGAATATCATTCGAGATCATATTTTGATCTAGTATTTCAGCACACTTCGAATGTGGTTCATGACAGATAATCCCGCGATGGCTGAAGTGGATCGTGTGGAAGAAATTCCACTAAAGGATTTAAGCATAAATATGTATCTCTAAAGGCTTGGTACAAGGAAGATGAATCTCTGGTAATTGAGAGAGTGAATTACTCAAGCGGTACGTAGAAGTGATGGATGTCCATGAACATGAATCAGTTCAAGTATTGCAAGGGTTTCCCAGAAGAGGTTCACAAAATCTGTACATGGTAGTAGTACGCGATCGCGAAGGCTTAGGCAGTCCACAGACATAGGAAGTTCATAGAAGAGGTAGTAGTAGGTAGAGCATGCAGTTTGCATACCAAACCTGGTACTCTGTACATATACGAGTAAGGTGGTTCATGATTTTCTCACGAAAGTGTTATGAATCATCAATTCAGTTTGTGAAAGTATTTTTCGGTACCTAGAAGTACCCAAGAAGGTGGATTTCATCTACGGGTGAATAAGTAACATCAAAAGGGCATATACCTATAGTTTAGGATTCAAGAATTCATGAAAATGAAATAACTGATATGTCAATAAACAGTGTTATACCTACAAGTCCTTAAACTATTAGTGGGTTTCTTTTCAGGGGAAGTGGGTGAAGGAAAAGTAAGGCGATGACCCTTTCTACTGGCAACGTGCTAGAGAAAGAGGCATAGGGAATTACCCTTGGGAATGAAGTGATCAAACTCTAATCCTTGAAAATGGATGTGAGACTTGGAATATAAGATCTATCTCGAACATTGTACTCATTATTGGCAGTGAGATTTACTGAATTTTATACATCGTCACATTATCATTGTATGCTTATTGGACGTAGCCCATTGAGGGTGAACCAAGTAAAAATAGTTGTGTCTTGTGCATGATTTCATAACTATTCATATATTACTATGGGAGGAACAGATATTTGAGTTTTGTCTCCTAACGAATCAATATATGAACAAGAAATGTTTTTTAATCTGTTATACCCTGATTCACCCCCACCCCCAATCTCATTCTATCCACCCTTGTGGACTCAACAATTCATATCATTGGAAAAAGTTGAAAGTTGGTGTTTCCTTCTCTAGAAGAAGAAATTAAGCTGGTCAATCATAAATCATTCTTGATAATTAGTTGAAATTTTTTTAAAATATGAAATAATTTAATGCAACACTATATTTGATTAGTACTAATGGTTGTCTTCATAGTATTTATGCATAGAATATCAGCTGACATTAGTAGTGGTGATTTATTAGGAGCTGAAATAAAATAATTGGATGCTGATGATAAAGGTATCAATGCTTTTAGAAGAGCTGTATCAAATGAAATTTTTAGGAAGGTGATGTCCTGTAAAACATCACATTCAATGTGAGATAAATTTTTGATCATTTATGAGGGTGACACAAAAGTTCGAGAAGAAAACCTGCAGGTTCTATGGAACAAGTATGAGGACCTTAGAATTAATCCCAATGAGGTTGTTGATATATTCCTCAACAGGATAAATAATATTGTGGAAGACATGAGGGGTTTTTTTGAAGTTATTTAACATATATAGATTGTGACAATGTATCTTGAGGAAACATCTGTCGTGGTTCAATCCGAATGTTTTAGTGTTGGAAGAAACAATACCCAAATGAGATGACACATGATAACCTACATAGTAACCTTATAGCATGTGAAATGATAAATAATGATAATGGTGCAGTGGAAAAGGAATCTCTAAGGAATTGGAATTCAAGGCAGTGAAGGATCTCCCTCTTGAAGATAAACCCTAGGAGGAAAATATGTATGTTGTCATGTCATTTGTCTCCCCCAATATGCAAAGGGGAAAATGGATGTTCAATGGTAAACTTCTATTTTCATAATTTTGATGTAGAAATGTTTGTAATTATTAAGAATTGTTTCTTAAAATGATTGATGAGGAACATGAAGAAAATGTTAAAATCCCCAAAAATAAGTATTCATCAAATGTGAAAGAAAGGATAAGTACTATGAGAAATTTCTTCAAAAAATGAGAATATACATCCAAAAGGGGATTAATTTTCATAATAATCTGATGTTGTTGAGTTGGAGGATTGTAATGATTATAAAATGGATGCTTTTGTGGAAGTCATCTGAAATTCATTGACAAAAGTTGTAAGTGACAATGAAGAAGGATAGAAGGAAGGAATAGTTTCTCTTTAGGATGAATTAGAATCTTCAATTAAAGTGGTTGATATTTTGAGAGCCTTAACAAAGTAAGCTAAAAATGTTTTTCTTAAAGCCAAACTCTTTATGAAACAATAAGTAGAAGAGAAATTTGATATAAATATATAAATTTAAAAGCAATGGAAATCAATTCTAAAAACACAGAGAAGGTGGAAGGGTACAAACTAAAAATTGACAAAAAATTGAAATAAATAGTTTGAATGAAACTAGAAATGATCAAATCGAACGTAACAAAAACATATAAGAGGAAGTCGTCATTATGACATGAAAAATTGATGATCAAGAAATAGTACTAACTCTTTGTTTGACAACATGAAATAAGATCATATAATAATAAGATTCGATGAGATTTGAGCTATGTGTTCCTTTCGAATAGAAGAAACAATTAAATCTAAATGATAAGGATGTTATTGGAAATGATCTAAAACTGAAATATGTTATGGTTAATGTCATAAAACAAGAACCCACTTCAAGATTGAATATTGACTTGGGCATGAAGTAGAATCAGAAGATTCAAAGAATCCCATGCACAACTTGTGGTTCATTTCCACATATGAATGTAACTCACATAAGATGCTATTGTTGATTTATAATGGGAAATTCTCAACATGTTTGTTTTATAGAAAAGAGGTACCAAAGGGAAATAGACAAACATAGGTGGCTGTATAGATCTCAAATTTCCCTATCATCATTTGATGGTCATTTTTTCAGTTGTAAAGGAAATGAGCATATTGAAAGATATTCCACATAAACAATACAGATAAATGTGCAGAGGAAAGCATAAGTTGTTCATAAGAAGAATCCAAATATATCTTCAATAGATACCAAAATTCACAATTTATTTGGAGATTTTCTTTTAGAGGATGGATCATCAGATACTGAGAAAGATAATGATTATTATTCCATATCAGATACTTAGGTAAAATATTATGGAGAAAGTAATGGTTGCATAAATTTTATTCATGAAATCATATCACACTGGGATATGGATCAGTGATTGTGGATGTATTTCCCGTATAACAAGAAATAATGTTCTAGTTATTAGAATCAGGTATGATAAAGAAGGTATCATAAAAATTTGTAATGATTAGGGATAGAAAATTATTGGTTCAAGAAAAGACAAGATTGGAGGAAAATACATGAGAGAAGCAAATTCCATGGTTCTTGAGGGGATTAGTCACAAATTTTTTATTGTCAGTCCATTGTGTGACTCAAGACATGCCATAAATTTTTCCATAAAATTATGTATCATCCAAGAAAACTATGGTTCTATTTGGTTTCAAGGAAAGTCTACGAAAGGGAATCTCAACCTTGTGAGTGGTGATGAATATATGTGCTTTCGGTATATGGATGAAGAAAACAAGTTTTGGGAGAAACGTCATAGCCACATAAGTAATGTATCCATGGATGATCTAGTGAAATACGATGTATCTCAATATCTCCCGAGATTATCACATCACCGTACACGTATGTGTGATGCATTTGAATTGGGGATGATCATTTGAAAGACATATAAACAAAAGGGTAAAAAGTCAATAAGATTGCTTGAGTTGGTGCATATTGATGTGTGTGGGACAATTTCACCAAGGTCTATTGTTGGGAGGATAAATTAGGTTCTCTTTATTGGTGACTATAGAAGAATTACATGAGATTTAATAGTTACCCACAAATATGAAGTTTTAAGTGGAATTATATGATATCAAAGAGAATTTGATATAATTATTAGACATAAAATCTGGACGATTCGAAGAGATAGTGGAACTGAGTTCACAAATAGCCATGTGGATGATTATCTTGAAAAACATGGGATAAGGCATCATGTTTTAAAATAAAAAACCCCATAGCATAATGCAGTAGTTGAGTGAAGAAATTGTATTGTCAATAATATGGATAGAGAAATTCTCATTAAAAAAGGACCTTCCGGAGAAATTTTTCCAGGAAGTAGTAATGAAAAATATATACACTTCAAATAGTTTTTTACTTTTACCAAAACAAGAGAATACTTTATACGAGTTATGGTATGGAATGAATCTATCATAGAAGTACTTTCAAATATTCTAATGTAAATGTTTCATTCCCAATAAGGATAATCATAAGAAATTTTAATCTTGTGGTAATGTCGGGATATTTCACGGCTACTCAATAAAAAACAATGCGTATAAATTCTTCAATAAGAAGCTGGGAATGATAGTTGAATTTAATTATATTATTATAGTAGAAAATGAAAAGAATATTCAGAGAATACATTATCAATCTCAGGAGGATAGTGATAAAGAGAGGACCAGATCCGATGATGCTCCCTCTCTAGAGGTTGATTTAGAAGAAGACTCAGATGATGAGAAAAAATTAGTTTCATTCAAAAGACAAGCAAGTAGAGTTGGAATTGATAGGAAGAACATAATTGGTGATCATGTAGAACCAGTGTAGATAATAAGGATGAAGTCTCTACAACAAGCATCATACCTATCACAAGTAGATACTAAGTCCTCTGTTTAAGTATCTGAATACGAGAATTGGGTTCATGAAATGAATGAAGAGCATGACCAAATTGAGAAGAATCAGACACGGTAAATTGTTTCAAGACTAGTAGATAACAATGTTATTGGATCAAAGTGGGCCTTTCACATCAAAATTAATGTAGATAGTGTTCTTATTCGAATCAAAGTAGGAATTGGGTGAAAATGGTACTCCCAGATAGTGGTTATAGATGTTTATTATAATGTTACACCTATTATAAGGCCAGAGGCAATTATATTATTCTTGGTAATATAAGCGCATATAGATTTTATGGTTTTGATATGGATGTCAAGTCATAATTTTTGAATGTAGTTCTAAAAGAAGAAAAATACATTAATAAATCAGATGGTTTTCATATTTAGGGATATGAGAACAGAGTTTGTCGATTAAAGAAGGCTTTATATGGGTAGGCACTAGTACTAAGATTAAGTTAATCAAGGCGTGATTAGTTTCTAAAGAAACATTATTTACAGTGTGGTGGATTTGATTACAATCTGTATTTAAACAATGGAAGCAGTCAGAGGATGATGGTGCTAGTTTATGTCGATGACATAATCATTGGTCGATCAGATAAAGAACAATGCAGATAGTTTTCCAAATTCAGGAAAAGTGAGTTAAAAATTTTGATGATTGGTGAGATTATATTTTCCATTGGCTTATAGGGGATTCAAGGATTTGAACATTCATTTATCAATATAAATATTCCAAGGAGTTTTTGAGAATATCTGGTATGGATAATTGCAAAGAGATGAAGACTATGGTTGCTACCCATTTAAAATTGTTATGAGATGATGAATGGAATGAAATTAATATCATAGAATATTGGAAAATAATTGGAAGTCTATTGTAAATGATAGCAACAAGGCCTAATATTATATCATCAACCTTCTAGGAAGCAAGGTATCAATGAAATCCCAGGGAGATCCAGATGATTTTAGTAAGGATAATTATTCAGTATATTAAGGGAACAATTGATTTTTTCTTAATGTATAATGGAAAATCTCATCCATATTTATTTGGGTATACAAATACATATAGGGAAGGTTCAGAAGATAATAGGAAATAATGATCAGGGGTTCCTTTTATATTGGAGGGTTGTTTATTTCTGGATAAGTAAGAAACAAGATTTCATTTCATTTAGCACCACAGTAGTTGAATACATTGTGGATACACAATCTTTCAAACAACTATTGTGGATAATGTGGAAACTTGAAGATATAGGGATTGAAGTGAAATCTCTAATCGGAATCCATTGTGATAATGCAAGTGCTATAAATCTCAGCAAAAATCTAGTCCATCACTCAAAGACAAATAACATTGAAATTATATATCACTTTATCATGGAAAACATTGAAAAGGGCTTGTGAAGTATGATTTTGTGCCTACAGAAGAGTACATTTCATATATTATTACAATGTTTGTGTCCAAATATTCGTTTGAAAGACATCGACTGGCTCTGGGAGTCATGTTGAATACCCACACTTGAAAAAGTGTGGATGTGGGACCCCCTCTCCCAGATCTATGATGTGTATTTCCCAATGTGTTTATATTTGATATTTACCTGGTTGATGACAAACATGAATATCCCATTAGGTTCGTTGAAAAAGGGGGAGAATGGGTGACTATTCGAGAAGGAGAAAAGGCATTTGAAGAAGCTGCTGAGGGGAGCAGTGAGATAGGGGAGTTGAAGCTAAGATAAAATTATTGGGGGATATGTAACATAAAAGGATCATTAAATATGTTGATTCTAGTTGTGATTGATCATAGAATAGACATCATGATAGATGAGGACCGTGATAAAAGTAGAAGAGTGGTGTTAGAATGGTTTTAGGAGGCTTCCAGCACATAACAATTAGTATCAGTTAGGTATAAAAATGGATTTCATAAATTAACTGATTCATTGATGAAATTTCCATGATACTATTCTTTATCATTCCTATAATATATCATGTGGTCTTATAGTATTTGTTTTTTAAATCCATGATCATTATTTTAGTCGCAGGAAGTGAATTTTGGTTGATGTTGGAATGTAGTAGCAATGAGTTATCAGAATGTGTTGCATTGTTATGAGAATGGTTATCCACAAACCCAAAGGGAGAGATTGTTGGGAAAAGCCCTCATGTAATCCTCTCGGTATTTTTTTGGTATTCATTGTGTTTTTTAATCATGATATATGATCACAAATGAGTATGGTTGGTGTTTGTCGAAGATAGGTTTTTAAGGTGCCATTGTTTCCTAGTGTTTTCCAACCTTTTAGGGCTCAGAATCAAGAGTTTAAAGTTTAAAAAGGAATAATTTCTTCAAATTATTGATCAAAATGAGAATCATTGAATAAATATTACAATGGATGAGAGTCACATACAATAATTCATGGACCATGTACCGTGTTCTAATAATGGTACTCGTAGTGGTAGGAGTGGTTTGCGAATCTAGAAAGAGTTGCGGTAATTATTTATGGTCGAAGGCAATGCGGTGCGTAGATGTATTGTTGATTGGAGAATGATATTGTCTATGTAGGAAAAAATTCAGTACTTGGATAGTGTTAAAAAATGGTTCTCTGGTGGCCTATGGTTCACTGTGGAAGCATAATTGGTACATAGTGGAGGCTGGTTCGAAGATTTGGTAAATCTCGTTTCAGTGGATTCAGTGGATATCTTTTCATATATCAGAATATATAATCCCACCTATTACAATGAATATCTAATATAATTAGAGATCATATTTTGATCTTGGATTTCATCACATTCTAAAGGTGGTTCATGAGGGATAATCCTGTTAAGGCTAAAATGGATTGAGCGAAGGAAATTCCACCGAAGGATTTATGTAGAAAGTTGTATCTTCTAATGACTCGGTATGCGGATGAAGAATCTCTCGTAATTGAGAGAGTTAATTTCGAAAGAGGTATGTGGAGGGAGAGCTCTGATATATGGAAGTGATGGTACTATTCAAACATAGAACAATTCATGGTCTTCAGGTGTTTCATAAGGGAGGTTCATAGAATCGGTACACGGTAGTAGTACGTTATCACGAAGGTGATGGCACTCCACAGACAGAAGAGGTTCATGGAAGAGTTTGTAGTACATGGAGCAGGTGGTTCTCATACCAAACACGATACTCAGTACGTGGGAGAAGAATGTGGTTTGTGGGATTTTCAAAGATGTTTAAATAATCTATAATTTAGTTTGTGAATGTATTTTCTGGTACCAATCATTACCCGAGAAGATGGATTTCATCTACTGGTGAAAAAGAAACATCATTAGAACATCTACCTATAGTTTAGGATGCATTAATTAATGAAAACGAAGGGACCTAGTAGCCCACAAACTGTGTTTGACCTATAATCCCTTAACCAGTGAGTGGATTCATTTTGAAGAGTAGTGAGCGATGGAAGAGGAAGATGGTGACCCATTCCACCGGCATTGAGCCAGAGAAAGAGGAATAGAGAGTGACCCTTGGGAATGCAGTTATAAGACTCTAAACCTTGTAAAGTATGTGAGCCTGGTCATATAATATCTACTCTGATGCTTTTCCCCAATATTGGCTGTGAGACTTTGTGAATTTGGATATTAATAGATTGTCCTTGGATACTCCATGGACGTAACCTAGTGAGGGTGAACCATGTAAAAATAATTATGTCTCATGCATGATTTCATTTCTATAAATATATTTCTAATGGAGGAATAAAAAATTGATTTTTTTATAAAAACGTAACAAGATCCGAACGAGATAATGTTTTAATCTGTTACACCCTGATTTCCCCCCTCCCCATCATAGGGTATTCAACCTAGAGGACCACAAAATTGGTATTAGAGGGAAAGGTTGAAAGTTGGTGTTTCTCTCTCAAGAATAAGAAATGGAGGTGGTCAGTCATAGAAGAATATTGATCTTTAAAGGAAACAATTTGCAATGATGGATGAATAGAATGAAGCACTACTTCTGATCAGTAGGGAAGGATAACTTCATAGCAACTATGCATTGAATATCAACAAACATTAATAGTAGTGATTTATCGAAAGCTGAAATAATATAATTGGATGTTGATGCTAATGGGATCAATGATTTTTGAGGATCTTTATCAAATGAAATTTATATGAAGGTGATGCCCTGTAAAACATCACATTCAAGGTGGGAATTTTTTTGGAACATTTATGATAGAGACACAAAAGTCTGAGAAGAAAAGTAGCATGTTCTATGAAACAAGTATGAGGATATTAGAATGAATTCCAATGAGACTGTTAATGAATTCTTCGATAGGATAAATATTATTGTGGGAGACATGCAGTGTCTTGGAGATGATATTGATGATATAAATAGTGTGAAACATATATTGAGGAACCATGCACTACGGTTCAATCCTAAAGTTTAAATGTTTGAAGAAAAATACCTAAAATAGTTGACACCTGATAACTTACATGGTACCAATGAAGAATATGAAATCTTAAATGGTGATAATGATGCAGTGGAAAAGGGAATGTTTACAAAAATGGAATTCAAGGCCTTGAAGGATATCTCTATTGAAGAGAGCCTAAGGAAGACAATATGGAGGATGTCATGTCATTTATCTCCTATAATATGGAAAGGATAAATGGATGTTCAATGGTAAACATCCATATTCATGATTTCAATGTTGAATGATTGGGAATTTTTCAGCACTGTATCCTAAAAAGATTGATGATGTACATGAAGAAAATGATGAAATCCCTAAAATTAAGTATTCATAAAATGATAAAGGGAGGATAAATACTATGAGAATGTTCTTCAAAATGTATAATATGATTTCAAAAAGGGATGAATGTTAAGAATAATCTAAGGTATAATATTTGGATGACTTAGAAGATAATAAAATAGAAGCTTTGGTGGTAGTCGTCGGAAATTCATTAACATAAGTGGAAAGTGAAAATGAAGAAGGAGAAATGGAAGTAATAGGTGATCTTCATGTTGAATTAGAAGCTTCCCTTGAAGTGATGTATATTTTGAGATTCAAAACAAAGAAATCTAACAATGTTGTTCACGAAGACAAACTCATTATGCAATAATAGGTAGAAGAGAATTCTGATTTGAATGAAGAAATTAAAAAGCATAGGAACTCAATGCCAGAAAACTCAGTGAAGGTGGTTGAATACAAAATAAAAATTAATGAAATAATAATAAAAATTTTTATTTTTATTGAAACTGGAAAAGATCATATTGAACGTATCGAATAGCTAGAAGAGGAATTTGTCAGACTGCGATGTAAAATTGATGGTCATGGAAAACTACTAACTCATGGTTCAAAATTAGGAAAGAAGATCATACAAGAAACATATAAGATGAGATTTTAGAAGAGTGGACCATCAGAACATAAGAACAATTAATTCTAAATGATAATACTGGTACAAGAGTTGATATAAAATAAAAAGTAGTTATGGTTCAAGTCAGACCACAAGAACCCGCTTCAGGATTGAATATTGTATTTGGAATGAAGAAGAATTAGAAGATTAAGAGAATACAAGGCACAAATAGTGGTGAATATCCACATAAGAATGTACCTAACATAAGATGCTATTTTTATGGAATAATAAGACATTCTCAACATATATGTTCCATTGAAATTATGTACCAAAGAGAATAATACCAACATAAGTGGTTGTATAGATCTCAAAATTATAGTTCCTCATTTCATGGTCATTATTTTAGGTGTAATGTAACAATCATATTGAATGATATTCCACATCAATAATGTAGAGGTATGTGTAGAGGAAAAATGAATTTTTTCATAAGAATCATCCAAATGTGCCTTCAATAAAAAAAACTTAAAATCAATTTTAAGCTTTTCAAGATGAAGTTGGATCATCATATATAATAAAGATCAAGATTATCATTAAATATCAGAGAATTGGGTCAAAAAGAGAAGCGCAGAGCAGGCAGTGGTTACAAAAAGTGCCTTCATGTAATCAGATCACACAAGGATATTAATCACTATATGTGGATTTTATTCCCATATGATAGGAAATAAGAATCTAGTGACTGTAATCAGTTATGATAATGATGGTATCGTATTATTTGGTAATGATGAGTGCTTAAAAATTATTGGTTTAGTAAAATCCATGTTTAGAGAAAAACACATGAGATGAAGAGATGTCTTGGTTATTAAGGGGCATAGTCATAACTTGATTAGTGTCAGTCAATTGTGTAACTTGGAAAATTTCATATGTTTTTCCAAGAAATTATGTTTCCTCAAGTAAAAGGATGGTTCTGTTGGGTTGCAAGGAAATAGTACGAAATGGAATCACTACATCATGTGTGGAGAAGAGGATATGTGCATTCTGTCCAACGATGAAGAAAAAATGTTAAGGCATAAGCGCCCTATCCACATAAGTAAAGGTTCCTTGGATGATCTGGAGAAATATGATGCATCTCTAAATCTCTGGAGAATATCACTTGACCGTACACATATGTGTGATTCCTATCAACAGAGTAAGATCATTCCAAATACATATGAACAAATGGATAAAATGACAATAAGATTTCTTGAGTTGGTGCATATTCATGTTTTTGGGAAAATTTCTCCAAGGGATATTGAGGGGAAGATATATTATGTTCTCTTCATTGATGAATATATTAGAATGACATGGGATTAACTAATTACCCACAAATCTAAAGTGTTTAGTAGCATTATAAGATATCGAATAAAATTTGAAATGACGCTTGGTCTGAAAATTTGGACAATTCGAAAAGATAATAGAACAGAGTTCACAAACATCCAAGTGGGGGATTATTTTGGAAAACATCTGATATGAAATCATGTTTCAGCAATAAGAACTACACATAAAAATGGTTTAGTTGATAGAAGAAATAAGATTCTCAATAATATAGCCAGAATAATGCTCATTGAAAAGTACCTTCTAGAGAAATTTATGAAGTAAGTAGTAATGGCAACAGTATACACTTCAAACAGATTTTTACATTGTCCAAATGAGGAAAATAATACATATGAGTTGTGGTATGGAATGAATCCATCATTGAAGTACTTTTGAAAATTCTAATGTAAATGTTTCGGTTTCAATATGGAGTAACATAAGAAATTTTATTCTCATGTGGATGAAATGATATTTCTCTGATACTCAATGAAAAGGAAATGGAATTAATGCTTCAATAAGTGGTTTGGAAAGATAGTTGAAAGTCATGATGATACTATAGGATAAAATGAGCAGAATTTTCAGCAAATACTTGATCAAACATAAGAGGATAGCGATGAAAAGCTGAGTAGTTTAGGGGATGATCTAGCTCCATTTTTTGATTCAGAAGAGGACTCAGATGAAGAGAAAAAACTAGTGTCTTCCAAGAGACTAGCACGAATACCTAAAATTGATAGGTAGAATGTAATTGGTGCTCAAACAGCACTAGGGAAGACAAGAAGGATGATGTCTCCAAAACAAGCATCATACATATCACAAGTGGAGCCTAAAACCTTTGGTGAAGTATCCAATGATGAGAAATGGGTTCAGGAAATGAATGAAGATATTATCCAAATTGAGAAGAATTAGACATGGAAAATTGTTTTGAGACCAACAGAAAAAACTGTTATTGGGACAAACTGGGACTTCCACAACAAAATGAATGAATATGATGTTGTTATTAAAAATAAGTATTATTGGTGTGAAAATGGTACTCCTAGATAGAGGGTATAGATTTTGATGATTCTTTTACACCTTTTTTAAGGCTGGTGACAATGTGATTATTCTTGGCAATATAAGTGAAAAGAAAGATTGAGGTTTTCAAGATGTATGTCAAGTCAAAATTTCTGAATGTTTTTCTAAAAGAAGAAGTCTACATTGAGAAACCATATGGTTTTCTTGTTAAGGAAAAAGAGAACATAGTTTTTCATTTGAAGAATGCTTTATATGGTTTGAAGCAAGCTCCAAGAGCATGGTATTCAAGGCTTGATCGGTTTTTAAAGAAACTTGGTTTACAACATGGTGGAGTTGATTACAATCTATATTTCAACAATGGAATTAGCTAGATGATAATGGTGTTGGTTTATGTTAACGACATAATCATTTGTGGATCAGATGAAGCACAATGTAGACACTTTTCTAAATTCATGAAAGGTGAGTTCAAAATGACGATGATTGGTGAGATAACATTTTTTCTTGATTTAATATTGTGGAAAGGAATGAATGGAACTTCTATATCTCAATCTAAATATTCTATGGAGGTCTTGAGAAGATTTGGGTCGGATAAATCCAAAGGGATACAAATTCCAGTTGCTACCCGGTTGAAATTATCACTGGATGATGAAGGTAAGGCAGTTAATATCAAATGAATATAAACATACCATTTGATGTTTTTTGTACCTGATAGCAACTAGTCATGTTATTTAATTTTCCTCATGATAGGTAGCAAGGTATAAAATAAATCCCACGAAGATCTACATGTTTTCCGTAAATAGAATTCTTTAGTATATCATGGGAACAATGGATTTTGGAAAAATGTATAATGAAAAATCTCATCCAGAGTAATTGGGATATATAGATGCTGATTGGGAAGGTTCATCAGATAATAGAAAATCAACATCAAGTGGATCCATTTATCTTAGAGGGTTGTTTATTTCTTGGTTAATAAAGAAACAAGATTTCATTTCATTGAGCACTGTATAAGATGAATAGGTCATGGAAACTCTGGCTATCATGAAACTCTTGGGGATAAAGCAGCAACTTGATGTTGTGCGGATTGAAGTGAGATCTATGATTGAAATTCATTATGATAATTAAAGTGCGATAAATCTCAGAAAAAATCCATTCCATCACTCAAGAACAAATCACATTAAAATCAAATTTCACTTTATCAAGGAGAAGGTGGAGCAAGGGGTTGTGATGTTGAAGTATGTTCATATAGAGAAAAAAGACAAAGATATTTTTACAAAGGAAATTTCCAAATAAGCATTTGAAATGCGTAAAATGGATTATGGAGTCATGTTGAATCCCCACACATGAAAAAATGTGTGGACGCGGGAACCACTCTCCCCGATGTATGATCTATCTTTCCCTAAGGTGTTGAGATGATTTAATTAGCCTTTTGAAGATAAAATTGAAGATCCCTTCAGGTTCATTGACAAAGGGGGAGAAAGAGTACCTATTCTAGGGGGAGAAATGATATAAAGAGAAGATACTGAGTGGAGCAGTGAGATAGGTGGATTTGAAGCTAATCAAAAGTTATTTGGGGAGCTGTAAAATAGGGGGAGAATTAAATCGTATGATTATATAAGTGATCGATCAATGAATAGATATCCTGATAGATATAAATCATATAAAATCATAACAGTGGTGTTGGAATGGTGTCAAGATGCTTCTGTTAATCATTAATTAGTATCAGTTTGGTATGGACAATTGGTGTTAGAAATGAAGTTATTCATTGATGAAATTTTCTTGATACTCTTGTTTCTTACATCGAGCATTGTTCTTGTGGGATTAGTGTATGTGTTTAGTAAATCCATGATCTCTCTTTTAGTCACATGAAGAGAATGGTGGTTGTTGATGGAATGAGTATCAATGAGGTATCAAAATGTTTAGCATTGTTATGAGAAGAGTTGTCAAAAAACCCAAAGGGGGAGATTGATGGGAAAAATAACTCATGGCATACTCTTAGTTTTTTTGGGTGTGGTTATGTTTATTGAAATTCCTAGATGACTAGAAATGAGTATGGTTGGTGTTTACTGAAGACTGGTTTTTAGGTGGTGTTGTTTCCCAATGTTTTCCAACTTTTTGGGCCTCAAAATCAAGAGTTTGAAGTATGAAATGGAAAGAATTTCTTAATTGAGGATAATGACATAAAGAAAGTAGAAAAAATTTAGCATTATGAGAATTCCATACGATAATTCATGGAACACATACCATGTTCCTGTAATGGTATGCAGAGTGGAAGTAGTAGTTTTTGAAAGTAGAAATGGTTGTGGTAATGATTCATGGAGGAAGGAAATGTGGTACGCCGAATTATTGTTGATTTTTGAAAGATATTGGCCACATAAGAACAAATTCAGTATGTGGAAAGTGTTGAAAATGGTTCATAGGTGGCCTGCGGTTTGCTGGGAAAGAAGAATCGGTACGCGACGGAGGCTAATTTGAAGATTCGGTAAATATTTATACAGTAGATTAAGAACAAATCATTTCCTATTTAAGAATCATCAATCCCACTGATTACTGTAGAGATCAGATATCATTAATGATCATCATTTGATCTTGGATTTTGGCACAGTCCGAAGGTGGTTCATGAGGGATAATCTCGTGAAGTATAAAGTAGTTCATGCAGAGGAAATTATGCGGAAAGATTTAAGTAGAAAGATGTGTCCACTATAGACTAATTATGAAGAGGAGTAAACTCTACTATGTAATATATTGAATTACAAATGTGGTACATGGAGGGGGAGCACCGGTAAGTGGAAGCAAAGTCATTCTGTGAAAATAGAATAGATCGTGGACAGGAAGGGTTTTAGAGAGGAGGTTTGTATAATTGGTACATGGTAGTAGTATGCAATCATGAAGTTGGAGGCATTCAGTAGAGAGAGTAGGTTCATGTAATAGGCAACAATACACAAAGTAGGCGGTTCACAAATCAAACTTGGTACTCACTACGCATGAGAGGAATGTGGTTTGTGGTTTTCCCAAGGAAGCTTGAATAAAATTCAATTCAGTTTGTGATTTTTTTCAGTACCTAGAAGTACCCATGAAGGTGGATTTCTTATATGGGTGAAAATGGATCTTCAACAGAGCATCTCCATGTAGTTAAGGATATAGGAATTCATTCAAATGAAGATACATACATGTCCATAAACTGTGTTTGACCTACAAGTCCTTAAATTGTGAGTGGATTCTTTTTCAAGAGATATGAGAAGAGGAAGAAGAAGATATTGAACCTTTCCACCAGTAGTGATCTAGAGAAAAGGCATAGGGAGTGACCTTTTGGAATGCAGTGAGAAGACTCTAAATCTTGTAAAGGATGTGATCATGGGAATAAAATATCTATCTCAAAAATTGTACTAATTATAGGTAGTGAGCCTTTTAGAATTTGGTACATCAAGAAATTTCCATTCTATGATCTTTTGACGTAACCCATTGAGGGTGGACCAAGTAAAAATCAGTGTGTCTTGTGCCTGATTTCATATCAATACATATATTTTTATAAGAGGAAGAAATAATTGTGTTTTATCTAACAACGAAACGAAATCTGAATGGGATAAAGTTTTAATCTGTTAGACCCTGACTCACCCCCCAGGGTATTAGACATAGTGTAGAATATACTATTTTTATGTATGGACATGGGGAGCTAGTGGTTCTTAGACTTGATGCATTGAAGAGAACAATAGAGAATGATTATCTTTTTCATGAGAGGAAGAAATTAGTGCATGATTGACTGAAGTATAATGTTGATTTAATGAGGGGGACCTTATACATTGATCTTGGGGACCACATGCTCATAAATGATTCCCCTCAACATGGGTATCCATGGTTTTCTATGGGGACTAAGATTTCTCCCATGTTTATTGGGAAATTTTAGGTTTTGAGGTGAGTTTGTGAGGTGGTGTATCAGTTAGAATTTCTAACAGGAATAGAGTGTATACATGATGTATTCCATGTATCTCTACACTATTATGATCTTCATAATTATTCCAATGTCATTTAATTGTGATATTTTTATATCATTACTAATATGACATTCATGGAGTTTCCAATAGATATCTAATGTCTCCAATATAAGTTATATCGAGGATGAACCATTCCATTCATTTGTGTATTTGGGAGGCATTGTGTCCTTGATGAGAGTACATAGAATTTATTTTCATTGATGTGTTCCCAATACTGCAAGATCTATTTGAGTTTTATCTTTTCTTTGGATAATGTGGTGTTATGATCTTTTGTTTTATGATATTTTCAATTTTCATGATATGTAATGTGTTATAAAGATTCATCATATAAAAATGTGGGGATGTTATTCTTAATTTAAATGCATTATTAAATGATGTGATTAATCATGTATTGGATAGTTGGTGCAACCCAGAGCGGATAATATCATGACATGGGGGGATAGAATTCCAAGATTTGTGGCCCTATGGCTTGTTGTTTGTAGCAATGTTTGTTGAGATTTCTTGGAGGATGAAATGGTTATATGTAGGATGTGAGGTTGTTAAATTGTGTGAAAAGAGATGTTTTGTTCCTATTACAGAATGTTGTTGTGTTGTTCCTGGTGAGATGTGGTAGAGTGGTGGTGTGGTGATACTATTGTGTTGATAGCATTTGGGTGTTTTGTATGGAGAATATGGAAGGAGGCATAATATATGATATGATATGATCCTTGAGAGGTATCTCACATGATGATTTCTCTAACCCCTTTTCAATCTTTGGGGTGCATTTTGAATCACATGGTTGAGAATCCATTGATTGGAATTTTATATAATGTCGTATTCCTTCCTGATCCATTACATTGTCCGTTTTGGCTATTTGAGGTCTTTTGTATGAGGCATGAGGATGTTCTATTGTGTTTGGAGGTGTATCTAGTCCACTTTGGTAAATTCATGTTGTGAAATGTGTACACGATGATATTTTGTGGTTCAAAGATTGTGTAGAGAACATATTTCAAAAATTCAATGTCGATTACAGGAAACCCATGAAATGAATTCATGTCAATAAAGTAATTCACAATTTCTAACTATATAAAATATGATATGGTTTAAATTTTTTAATATTATTTTTTGTGGGAATTATAATTGAATTCTCATCATGAATTGGGTAGACTCCTTGAAAGCGGTGGGATTCCAAGTTTTAAATATTTTTATTTAGACAAACCCCTCTTCATTCATCCTTATTAATTCATCATTTTTTGGAATATCCCATAGATATTTTGAAGGTTCTTCAAGACCTCAATCCCTCAAATTGATCCTTTGGTTCTCATAGATTCCCATCTACGGTTTATTTTAATCCTTTTTCTTCTTCTTGGTGGGTTTCCTTCTATTCTTCTCCCATGGATTCACATAGATGGTGTTGTTTTTTGTTTTGGTAGTGATTATGGAATTTTTTATAACCCTTGATGTTGCATAGGTTTATCCTTAGGTTTCACATATGATTATGGTTTATGTACATTTATTCTACACTATGTAGTGCACTACAAGTTCGAAAATCCTTCTTTTAGGAACATAATCCCTCGTATCGCAGTTTTGTGTACCACACTGGTCGTTTTTACTCATCTTTTTATATTTGAGTTATTTCAACTAGAAATAAAAAATAATTAATTCGATAATATGAATTAAATGGGGAAAGGAACAAATTATATTTTTTATAGATTTTATATTATTATGATGTTTTGTTTTCATGGGAATAATTCCCTAATTAAAATAATGGTTGTTGGGATATTTTTTTAATTCTATATTGGAATGAGTTTTGGAGTCCCTTATTGTATTTATATCACTCTAAAATTGTGATTTTTAGACTGTTTATATTTAGTTAACAAAATGGTACCCACATTATTTATATGTGTTGTGATAACACACATGAATTGAATTTAAGTGTGATAAAATACACTTTGTAAAATCATGATAACATTTTTTGATATGTTGTAATGTGTTGTTGGGGTATGTGGTGAAAATGGATGAAATTCATCCATGATATTTTTCATGGTAAGATGATTCATTGATTGGTTGTTTATTTGGGGTTGGGATGAAATGGTGTTTTTTCCATGCATTCTGGGAAATGAGATGATGGTTTGTTTTGGTCATTCATTTGGGGAAGTGAGGTGATGGGGGGATTAGGATGGTCATCTACTTGTGATGAGTGGTTGTGTTGTTCTAGATGTTTGGGTAGCGAGGAAAAAAAGATTAATAATGTTTGAAATTTCTTGCAATGGTTTGGACAATGTGTTGGAAATTATTAATGAAAAAAATAAATATTGTTATGTGAAGTTAAATTTGGATGATGACTAATAATGAAACTAAGGGGAAAGATAGTGGTATTGGTCAGAAATACGAAATATAGCTTGTGGATTTTCTAGTGTTGTGAATTTAGTGGTGGCAGAAAAAGTGGTGATATTGTGAGTAGGTTAGTGTTTTTTTGAAAACATATAGGTTGGTCTTATGTGTGGATATATATATTTATATACTAAATATTCTAGGTGATTTTGTGAATACACCATACCCATGTCAAGCACTACGTACTGACACCCATAAACTTGTATAAGGGTCTTTTCCCCACACCATGAAAATGAGGATGAATTGATGTATACCAGCTCTTTCGCAACCTCTATTCTAGGAAAATAGAATATTCATAGGATATTATGTCCAGAGGATTGATAGTGAACTATGTGATGGACCAAGTGTCATTCAGTGAGATGTGATATGAATGTGTTTTGGATTCGTGGCCCAAGATTCTCCAGGTTAGAGTTTTTATGACCATATCCTACGGTGACATATGGTGAGGACATGTATGATAGGAGGATGGAATGTCTTCAATTTTTTAAATGTTAAAAATACATAACTACTCTAGATATTATAATGATTTCATGTACCATGTGTATTCGGGATAGGTGTGATATAAATGTGTTTTGGGGAACTGACCAATGTGTCTGTTGTCATGATGCGATGTGAACATGTTGTAGGGTTGTGAAATATGTTGTTCAAAAAATTTGAATGTTTCTAGACATGATGTGTTGGAGTGTGAGAGTGGTAAAATAGTGGGAAAGTGGTGTGGGGTAACCTTTATTGATATTCTTCTTAAAAAATTATTATATTTGGATTTCATTATTTAGTGAGTGATCCATAGTGAGGACGTGATTTAACTGTTGACCTAGTAAGCCATTGTTGGAGATAATTTTTTTTTCATGGACCTATTTGTATTCTTCTTTCACATGTACACAGAATGTTGTTATTATCTTGATGAGTATACTTATATTCTCATCCTAAGTAAAATGATTTTCATTTTTACATGTGGCTTACATCGAATGTGATGGATAATACTAGATCATAACTTTTTTGAAAGTTATTTTGTCACATCGTTAGATTTTTTCGGGTATTAATTTTGGAGACTCTTATTGGACTTGATTTTTTGTACATGTATTGTTGGATGGTATAGTATCTTTTAATATTTTACCATGGAGTTTCTTATCGAAGAAATATCATATAACCTATTCCTATTTCTAATAGAGTGTAATTCCTCTCATTTTAAAATATATTTTTTACCATTGGTTCTAGTCACCATCTTGGGGCCTATTGAAGGTGGGAAATGAGGGACATTATCTCTCTCCCTTCATTTTGGAATCATTGGTTGGTGGGGGGGGGTGATTCTGACAACCTCGACAAAGAAATATGAGTAGTTTATCATCACCAGGTCATGTAGAAGATATATATAAATACATTTAATGATGTAATATTTAATTTTTGATATTATGAAAATTATATAATTACATAATAGTATACAGATTCATTCAATAATGATCATTGATAAATTGAAACATTACTCTTGACTACGTATGGCCTACTATATCTATGATTTTATTGTTGTTCATTTTTCAAAATCCATATTTATATATTGAATTTAAAAGTAAATATGATGTATTAAAAAAAATAATTTAATTATTATTAATCAAGAGATTTTGTAATAGTTACCTACTTTTCAGTAGTTGACATTCCAATTTCATTTTAGATATATGATCTAAATATCATCAGAACATATGATTTGACCTTATATGATTATGTAATTATGTAAAACATTGTATTAAAAAAAGTAAATAGAATAAGAAAAATGGAAAAGGATAGTATGTATGTAAAAATTAACATAATTTTTTTATGAATATAGTGAATATATGGGTTGAGTCAAGTTCTATGTAAGTGACACTTTACTCTAATACCCTCATTTTAGATGATTTAAAGATTTTATTTGTAAATATTTCTATTACATGTCCATGTTAATATAATTTAATAATGAAAAATATTATTTATAATTCAATGGTTTTTGTATGTATGCTTTGGGAATATTTTACTTTATTTAAATTTATTTAAAAATATGATCATTTTAAGGATTTACGTAAGTTATAAACTTTTGAAGTACTATTTAAATGATTCCCTTAAAAATGTTTGTATTCATTGACTACATTTTGAAAATTATTATATTAATATTTATATATAGATATAAAATAATTATAAAGAACATTTTATATCTCAATTTTCATTCCCTCAATGGTTTTAAAAATGAATATTTTAATTGGTTTTTTTGACATTCATCACAAACTAAGAAGGGAATGTTCTAATTTAACATATACAGTGACAATGACTTTTTCCACCACTATATCCATTATTTTATTTTTTATATTTTAAAATTGTTTAAAATTTAGTCATTGAAATCCCTTATTTTCTATTTTTAGTTATTTTTTATTGAATGTTGATTTTTAAATCAAAATTGTATTTTGATATCTAAAAGTGTTTTGTATTTGGGTTTAAAAGAGTTCATTCAAATGATTTATGAAGAAAATGTTCTAGAATAATGTTTTTTAATCCTGATTTGTAACATTATAATTATATATGAGAAATGGTTGATAATTTTATATCTTATATTTTAGTTTTATATCTATATAATTCATGCTAATAGTTGAGGATGATATAGATTATATGAAGGGTGATCCTCATTGTAGTTATATAACTCATTTGGTAATTTGATTTTAATAGGAAATAATTATGGTGTTTTTGAGGAAGTATTACTTATGTATTTACTGGGATCTAGTTATTTGTGACTTTGATTATATAAGTAATGTTCTATGTTTCTTAATTTGGGTTTTCTTTGCATGTTGTGGGTTTTAAATGATTTAGTTGAGAAAAAATTATGTGTATTTTTAATGTGTAAATGTTTTATTCAATTCCATAAAATAAAAATGGGATATAGTCCATCATTTCATGATTTTTAATTTTTCCCTAAAATAATGGATTTCAACTTTTTTATATCACGTAATGTGATTTTTGTGTTCATCAAACAATTTTAAAATGATTTTCACTAGGTTTATGAATGATTTTGGATAAGGATGAGGTCGATATGATAATCATAATGATTTATAATAGTAAATCATGATTTTTTAAATTATTTGTATTATGAAAAAAAGTGAATATTGTGAATAAGTATCTACTATAGAAAGTAGTATTTTTGTTATGTATTAGTTCTGAACTAATTCTTCCAAACTATAAACCTGAAATGATGTTAAAATTTTAGATAATTAATTATTAATATAATACTGAACATTGTGAAATATTTATGGTCAGATCCATATTTTATGTATCAGAAGAATGGTCTCGATAAAATTAGAGGCTGTATTTTATTTTTGAATAAGTTAAAACGACTCTAGAATAATTAATATTAGGGTGTTGGTGATAATTATAGTTATTTTGGATAAACCATAAAAGTTTAAGATAACATGGTTACTGATATCTTCATGTTTCCTTCAACGTAAGATTGTTTTTTATAATATACTCAAACTAAAAATTTTCATTTAATTAAATGGATGGATATAGTAGTAACCAATTTTAAAATGCATTTGATGAAAAGTTTGGAGGCTATATGAATGAGAGACCTAACTGACTGAGAGATATAATGAGTGTTCTTGTGGTTATTATATACTAATTATCGTCACATATATTTAACATCCATAACCTATGTGTTTCTCCTAATGCATCATATAAGAGATAAATAATGATCTAAGGTGTTTAATATTCTAATAGTCATATAGGTAAAAATAATAAATGAATTAAAGAAACAAACCATCCTTGGTTTATGTGACACATCACTAAATATTGTTCACCATAAGGCCTCATGTTTCCCTACCCATTATCAGAGGATGCTAGCCAGTGACGATGGTAAAAATGATATAGTGGGGGACTATACCCTCTTGTCAGAGTGCAATTAAACTATAAAAATTACAAAAATTTTACTCAAAATTATAAACCAACAGTGTATTCATAATAAGAAACAAAAATAAAAGCATAATATAACAAATTAAATATAGTATGAAGTTATACAGACTCGAAAGAATGATAAACATACAAAATATCCACTCCCACTAGGTAGACCAAAAATATGAAATTAATAAATTTAAGGTAAATGAAAAAAACTCTACTACAAACACAAAAAGGACCACATATCTCGTCTCCACAAAAGTTGTGATGCTATGAAAAAATCCAGACACTCCCAACAATAGGCTCCAATCAAAGAAGAATGAATGGACCTTGACTCCATGAAAAATGAAACATGTGATCCAGTATTGAATTAAACATCACATCTACATGCACACTTAGATTCACCTTTATGGGTGAGAAACAATATCAATAGGAAAACCCGAAATTTATACCTATAGAATTCTGTCACAACAAGTGAATGTACATGTTTTTTTCCTATCCTATCTAAAAACTAAAACGAAATTCAACACACAAAAACAGTATATAAATAATGGGTAAACTTAAAGAAAATATCTAACCAAATGTTCTGTCCTATCACCCATGTTTAATATATGCCCACTCTTTATCCTATGATCAGAGTTATGAAACATGTCTCACACTTCCACTGCATTATGAATGTTATTTTGACTAAAGGATTACTCAGAATTCCACCTCAGGAATATGAAACATTCAAGACTATGGGATCTTATCCTTATATTTTTCACAAAAAAACATTTACTAGGATAAGGGACACTAGTGGAATGATAGAACATGAAATATATCCCCACAAATAAAATGGGATTCCATCATTCCCTAAAATTCCTATACAACAAATCATGTTGTATGAAGGCACAACACAAACTATCCCAAGGGATAACCCCGTTGTGGGTTCGTCACATGAATTGTCTTAGGGGAACATATCCACTTGGGGGAGTGATAGATGCACTACAAGTTGGAACCCAATAAAGAGTCGAGAGCCCCCCCCCCCAAATTCATGACATACAAACTCTATCTTGGGAAAATAATCAAATATAGGGTTTCTCATATCCAGATAATTCATTTTCTCTCTAATCCCATCAAACCATATATATCCAACAGAGGAGATAAACAAATAAAATAAAACGTGGGAAACGGCTAATAAATGAAATCCCAAATATTTTCTCATCATCCTCATCTTATGAAGAATAATAGTCTTAAATTTTATGGAAATCACCAAACCGAAAATGGGAGGATCAAACGTTGATGACACCGTCTAAAAAACTATACTAGTTGTACCAATGAAGTCTCATACAGTATAATAGGGACCCTATCTAAGCACTATATATCGATACATCCAAATATCGTCCACCATAGGATCAAAAATGGCCACATTAAGAACAAACACAAACTCAGGGATCCCATATTCTCTAGGATAACAACACAAATGAAACACCCTTCATGAGACTCCTCTACTACACCCAATCACATGGATCGCACTTACATAAAAATCATCAGATGGGAAAAAGTATATATTATAAATATTAAATCATATTAGAGGTTCAAATATCTCATCCATGAAAATTATCATGGCTATAATGAGAATCATACACAAGAAACAACCAGTGGAAACCAAATGATCCATGATCCAAAATCTCCCACTATGGAATCCAAAAGAAAAAGATTTCCAATAGGGATATTCTAAACATTACTCATGACCAATGTAAAATAATGATACTCAATAAGTTATCATTATTACATTTCAACCCTCATTGAATATCCCACAAAAAAATCATCCAATATTCTAAAAAAACATATCTATTGGTACAAACATTACAACAAAGGAATCCAAATAAACACTATGTCACTCCCTCATTCCCAACCATCAACTCTAGAATCCACTAATCATTCGATCTGTAACCATCTCTCATGTAAGTCTTTAATATTCCCTCATAATCATCTCAGCATCTCAATGATACCCTTTTATAAACACCATCCCATGACATCAACCCTTCTTAATGGAACCAATGTCTCCGTTCCGCAATCCTACAAGATAATCCTCAATGGAAATAACCTCAAGAATCCAATACTAGCATGAATGGATATATAAATATCTATAAAAATATATAACTAGATCAATAATTTTGTAATTCATCCTAAGAACTGTAAATATATCATCGTGGAACACTCATTTTAGGTTCATGACTGAGCTCTCATCCCTCACCTAGGCCTCGTAACTCACAAACCACCCCCTAGAAGATTATGAATCCAACCCTCAATTAAATCCTCCTATAAATTATCTAACATCCAAAAAGATTTTGATATATTCTCTAAATTCCAAAATTATTGCACTATCACAAATTACATATAAATGAACACTGAATTGTCTACTACTACGTCCAATTCTAAAACTATTTATAAAATAGGCATACCTAGCTAGGGCAGGAAAAGTATAATGTGTGACCATTGGTGTAAAACTTGTGTTTCCCTAAGGTTCAACCATATAAATTAGTCATTGGAAACTCAGTGAGTACTTATCCAATGTATACATCATGTGGGCCCTATACACAGTGTGTGTGCTCACATTGGAACCTTCTCGTTCACCAAATCCCTCAGTCAGTGTGTACACCCCTAAACTACAAGTCATGAACCACCCATACACAACATGTACTCCACATGTGCTCCCCAACCATGTATGTATCCATGACCGCCCACAAATGGTTTGGCCAATCATATTACATGGAGAGTGGTCAAGTTCACAACATGGGCTCTCATAATGAAACCTATAAAACCATGTTCTCTTAATACACCATGATCCACCAATATAGAGTGTGTACCACTAGTACATCATATGTAGTCCATAAATCATCATACTACATAAATTTAAATAACACAGGGTGTGTGTTTCTTTGTACCACACATTGTGTGCACGTCTTTCCCAAAATAGATGCCCCAAAATGGCCAAAATGATTGTTTCCCCTTATTAATCTATGAAACTAATATATGGACCCACACTATTACCCCAATAATCCATAAAATGATTTAAAATGGTCAAATACTTAATCTACTTTGACAGATTGTGAAAAACATTAAGGAACTTGTTTCGTGTAGAAACTATCGAAGTATCACCCAAATCAGTGTTGTTTAATAACCACACAATGATTTGATGTGACACAATATCTATGACAACAACTTCTCCTCTCCTACATTATATCTTCCCTCCCACTCTATCTATCATTCGATAAACACCCATAGCGTTGGAGTTTCATAAATAAAAATAAAAAGGTTTATTGAAAATTAAGAAACAAGAAGGAAAAAGAAATGATAATGGGGCTCCAGCCCGACCTCAGTTCCTGATACAAGGATACATATTTATTAAGCTAAACAATAAATTATTGACTATACAATAGAGATATAATATCAATCATGCACTCATTTTGAATGAAAATATTGAAAAACATGAACATATAATTTTATGCTTAATTAATTAAATATTATTTATTCTATGAAAATTCAAATTACGTGAATTTATACAAAACTCTTGTCCAATGGTAAAAACAATAATCTAGGAAAATATAGTGGTTAATATAATTATCTTATACAATATCATAGAATAAATTAAAATTTTAACCAAAAATACATCTCAGAATAAAATTTCAAATTTCACTGGATATCTATAGCTTCTGATGATGTAGTTAGACACACACATTCAATTACATATGATTATAACCACAATTAAAACACTATAGACCACAATTATTTATTGTATCTCTTATAACTAGAATTTTGGATACTATCTTGACCAACCCACGACAAGCCTACATCATCTACAACTATCACAAAACACTATATACATTTAACCATGACTAACTTAATTCCCCCAACAACATGAGTATCCTTATCATAATCTCATTTACCAATGTCAAAAACATTTCCAATGCTACATCTATCACTATGAAAAATGGATATACGAGGCCAAATATCTCATGCCTGAACCTCAACACAAAAAACTAAAAAATAGTAACCCAATCTTTTTCCAAACCCACCATGAACAGAAACCTCTACAATAATCAACACACACAAAATGGGATCACGACCCCCATAAACATATGGTGAACTAACCACCATAAGTAATACCTTTAGCTACTCCCAAATGTGAAACAATATTTCCACTCATGTGGTAAATATTCTAGTAGAAATAGGATAACACACCTAAAACCAATGACCGTGATCCCTAGGTAGGTCAGTACCAACAAGCCAAAGAACCCTTGGAACTCCTATTCAAATAATGAATATAAATCATTCCATTATTAACCACACAACCACCCTATACACTAGAATAGATTGAAAATAGTGACCATCCAACAAGAATCCCATTATGGCACCCAAGGAACAACTAAAATGAAAAGGGATAGAAACCAACCAAACCTACCCTGTAAATCCAACAATGAGACAAGGACCACCCCATGTGCTCCAATTATCAAACTCTAGGAATCCTTATATCTAACCTCATCTAGAAAACCCATATGATCATGACATTAAATAACATCCATGAACACAAATTCCACTAGTGATAGTAGGCATGTGAGCCCCACTATGTGACCTGGAAGAGAACATGTGGAAAGAACATCCGCCTCCCAAGAAAAATTAACCATATATTTTGGAGATACCACCACCATAGGGTAACTCGATCCCGATACAAAGATCCCTCTGACAAATTTTCCTATACTAATATACTAATATAGAACATAGATCCCACTACAATCACACTAGAGTTTCCATACATGCCTCTTCAGATAGATTTTATCCCCATCATAGTCTAACATTTCACCACATGATTCACATGACCTATCTTCTAAATAAAATATATTACATTCCAAATACAAGAATTTTTAATGTGAATGATATATTCCATGAATGTTTCATTAACAATAGCCTCTTTTTCACATACAAGGAACAAAAAAACTAGGAAAAAGTAAATATCCAAATAAGACATTTATGTCCTAAAATGTGAAATAAAAAACCCATAAAAATAGAATCCATGACCAAAAATTGAATTCCAAAGTACCCTAGAAATTTTATTAGAAATGGTTCTTGAAACACATAAGTATGATATTTATGATATGTTCTAACACATTCTTATATGTCCTTTCTACCAACACCCCAAATCTTAAAATAAGGCATCTTTGATTCTATTTTTTATTCAACCACCCTAGGTCACCTAGACATGTCACCCAATCTTTCTCACCACAAGGTCTCAAGAATACCTCCTTTAATTCTAGAGGCTTCTAACTAGTGGTGTCTATTGTAAATAAGTAGTGGTGATACTAAACCATATATTCAGTGTGAAAAAACAGTTTAAAAATAAGCAATCATCCATGCATAATGATAAACATCAAAGTAAACATAAGTAAGAGAAAGAGAAGCATGATATAATAAATGAAATGTAGAATATAATCATATATAATAACATGAATGAAAAAAATACAATAATAGATCACTAACTAGTATGACAAGATATAAAAAATAAAAAAACTAAAAACAAATAATATAGCATCTACTAAAAACCGTGAGTAAAACCACATACATGATCTGCACAAAGTTCGAGCTTCTCTATCGTTATCCTCAGACTCCACATGAGAGGATATGGTCCAACAAGAAACACTAGGCCTTAGATCCATACACATCACAACATGTATTCTAGCCCTAAATCATACAATAGATCAGTATACACACCATGGTGCATGTATAGTTGGTAGGAAATAGTCCCTATATGCCACCCAAAATTATTATCTTATAGTCTACAATATTAAAAATTTCATACATATGTATTTTTCCCAATAAAGGTAAAAATTAAAATATCGAGAAATAAAAAATAACAACATAAAAAAATAGGTCCAAAACAAAAACATTAAAAATATCAAACTGTAGGTTCGATCCTAACACCCGATGTAAATAAACCAATTTTCTAGCCCCCAGTAGAGGATTTATGAAATGTTGATTGAACCTCCACAACATCAAGATAATACTCTAAATAAAGTAAGAGATTAAAACTCCATCACAATTAGAGGGAAAATCATAGACCCTATGATATCATCATTGGAATATACAATAATAATCTTTGAGGCTATAGGACTCCAATGGCAAAATCAAATTGACAATAGATCTCTCCTCCACACATCTGAGATACAATCTAGTCCATAATATCCATATAACAAATTTCTATATATAAGGGACTGAATTCATAATCCATTACTGAGGGATACCTCATTGTTGATATGAAATGTGAACATTCCCATGAGATCTCATCTATCCTGAGGACCAACAAATACATTTTCCTAGGGAAACCACTCATGATCATGGATCCCACTACATCCATGGAATACATCCTCAATATAAGAAGGGTACTCAGCTAGAGGTGTGCACTCATACAGATCATCCATTATCTCTCTAATAATATCTCAACATATCCATCCAAAAAAGTAGATAACTAGATAAAGACAAGGGACCATCATGTGATCCATGTCAGCAAAAATGTTTCCTCCTAAAAATCAATATGTCAGAAGAAACTAAATCAAACACTACATCCAATATCTAACTAAATTGTGGATGATGAATCATTGATACCAATATCCAAATAGTTGAATTAGTAGAGTGAATCCACTCTCGAAAAAAGGAAATGAGCCCTCTCCCAGCATCCAGGATCACTATTTCTGGATAATGATCGCAACAGTATCTCAATGACACACCTTCGGTCTATTACAAAACATAAAGATCCCATAGTCCTTGGGGTCACAACAAAATGAAGACAATATTCATGGGACTCCCTTACTGCACCAAATATCTTAGTCCACACCAACAAAAATATATTCAAATGGAAAAATGTTCACAATAAGAATAGCACACCCTATTAAGGGTTTCTCTATCATAGCCATGAAATCATCAACAATATAGAGAAGAATCATCAATAAGAATCCTTATGTAGACTCCATTTGATCATATATAAATAATTCCCATTAGGGTATCCAAAATCACAAGCCTGCCAATAGAGTAATTATGAATGGTCTTCATGACCAACTCAAAAGTAGGACCCTTTAATTGGATCCTATAACAAATTCCATGCCCAAGAAAAATCACACATAGAAAACCTGGATCCATTATTCCTGAAATAAAACTCTTTCTATAGGTCTCAACCCACCATTAATGGCATCCAAAGAAACACCATGCTAATCATGAATTACCATCCACCGACTCTAGAATCCACTTTTCCCTAAAAAAATATCTATCCCAAAAGAGAATCATCAACAAAACCACATTATAATTTCAATATCTTAAAGGAACTAGACTCCAACCAATAACCCATTACATCATCCTAGCCCAAGGATCCAAAAAATATTGTCCCAAATCCCATTAGCTAAAAATACTATATCTAACCATGAAAAATATAACCCATCATGAAGGGATAAACCGTGATATTCTCAACGATAATATCTGATCCTGACTTTTGAAAATATTCCAACTAAAAATATACCAATAAAAATACCATACTCATACTGAGATCCTCACTTAGAAGAAAACCATCACTAAGGCCTTGTAGCTCACTAGAATTCCCCCATTGGATTCTAAAATCAAACCTCATTGAAATCCTCCAAAAAAGACACAAAAATCCAAGACACCATCCATATAGCCTCTTAAATATGAATTCTATCCACCATCACCATCTTAATAGAAACACAGTATGAATTGAAAACTATAATTTCTAATTCTTACACCATGGTGGAAATGAAGAAAACATGATAGGGAAGGAAAACTAAACGAAAAGCATTGTGGGGTGTATGGAATGTGACCACATAAGGAATCTCAGTATACATGTTATTTGAGACACTAATCATGTTATTCTTTAAAAAACATGGAAGGTATTCCCTATACACAACATGTACACCCACATGGGTATATTTTTATGTTCCTCAATCCCCAATCAGCATGTACACCGCCAAAGTACATTTTATGAACTAACCATACATGGTATTTATGCCACAATGAGTCCCATTATTTGTATCTAGATATATACACCCACCTGGGGATTGGAAAAACATTGTACATTGTTACTAGCTGGGTACACTGTATGGGCTCTGGTCATGTACCATACATGGCCAGATTCCAAAAAAAACTCCTGAGTCACCATTAAAACACTTGTACCACTGGTATACATCATTTAGTCTTGAAAATAATATTAATCCATTATTAAGAACATATAAAACATGATTCTATAAAAACAAATGTCGTGTAAATGTGTTCCATTAATTATAAGCCCCCAAAATGCACCAAAATTCCCTCTTTTACCTAATTTCTATGTGAAAACCGCATATCGACCCACAAGGGGACCCCAAGAACTCATCCAAAGATTTAAAACATAAAAAATAATAATTTATGGAGATAAATGATTAAAAAAAATGTTAATACCTATCTATGGAAAACACAAAATCATTACACTAATCAATGATCTGCAACTACCGCATGGCAATTCTGTATAACATGAGGTCCATGGAATGACCTACTACTCTACCACTCACTCTCTTTAATAACACACCCACTCTCAGTCAAGTGATACTCATAGGTATGATCTACCTATGTGAAAATATTAAGGTAAAACTGAAAAAGGAAAAGGATAAAATTAAAATTAAAAAAAAATACATGATAATGAAAAAATGAAAATAAAAGCGTCCTGATCCACCCTTCGTTATCCAACACAAGGATGTGTATATCATCGAAAAAACACACCATTATATACTAAAAATAGGAGGTATAATCTAAATAAAAATCTATATTCTAAATATACATGTAAATATACATGCATGAATAAATAAATATTTAATTAATTAAATATTAATCATTCTAATAAAATTCAAATATCTTGGATTTCCACTAAAATCCTATCTGAGGTCAAAAGCCCAATTCTAGTAAAAATATTATGGTCAAAAAAATTATCCAATATCTTTTCATTAAATAAAGAAATATTTTCCATTGAAAATACTCTCAGGAACAAAATATAAAATTTACCATAATTTCCACAAACCGTGATAATGTCTTTTTCCAAAAATATGTTTCGTGAATATTTGAATTAAATCACAGTAAAACATTTTATAAATAATGGGATTATGAAATGTGTGTCTTAAAGGGGTACCTAGAGAAATAATCATCCATGGAATGTTTTGACACCCCATTTTGTCACATGAAAAAAAGGCTAAAGGGGTAAATACCTTAGGTAGAAGATAAGAAAACAAGTAGAAAGAGATATGATCACATAGAACCCAAAGGTCATTCGTACAAGCCTAGTCAAATCAATTATTTCACAAAAAGAACTCACATAGAACCCCGCAGGCCGACATATGTGTAACAATTTCTTGTAATTATTACATTTCCCATGGTTATATATTCTCTTCTAAATAGGACACTTGGTCTTTATTTCAATGGACAAATTTCCCAAAAGGCCAGTTAATCGTCTGATCACCCTAGTACTTCACCACAACCCTTTTTAACATTCTAGGTAGTTCTCTAACAGCAGAAGAAGTTGTAATAAAATCTAAATAGTGAAATAGAATTCATACAAGGGTTTTAAATAAGAAACACGTGTGTGAGGAACTCAACCAATTCCAAATTAACGATGAATAGCATGGAGTCCACTTCCTTGACAAGATATATACATGAATTACCTTTGGGAACACCTGTGGGGACCCTTGTAGGCTAGATCAAAGTCTCACCCAAGTTTAATCCTCCAAGATTTCTATTTCCCAAAGTGCTACCAATTCTCCCATGCCTACTTGTGCGGATCACCCCCTATACAAACCATCCTAGTAGGACCTACCATGGAGCCTATGCAATCTTTTAATCTGGAATTCTTCAATGAATTCTAGGGAACGAACTCTCCTCATTTTCCCCTTTTCTGAGAGGGATAAATTTAAAACATCCATCAAAACCTTACGTCTTTGAAAACAGTATGAAAAAGAACCCCATAGTGTCACCCATTTAGATATTTGTTTCTATGGTCCAAGGATTTCCGCAGTTGTCCTTCTATATGGTTAGGATTCATAAGGAACTTATATATTTTTATATCTAGGTTCATTAGTACCCTTTCCCTGGGATAGTTTAAGGGAGTTCACTATCATGTAAAAAATGTTTAGGACCATGTATGACCCTTCTCATCTCTGAGACCCGAAGCCTCTAGTTTCCAGTACAGGGTGTGGATTATACATTCTTTCCCATTAAACATAGAATCATATCCTCGTCCCACTGCATAACAATTTTTTGGGAATTCCCCTTAATGTAAGACCCTAACCATTCATGTAAGAGGTTTCTATCTTGCTCCTCTCTACCACTGTATCCTTCACCATTATTTCTTTCTTGGTAAAGTGAAGAGAGGGAAGGGCAGAAACCCATACCTCATCCACCATCATCCTCCTTCTCTTCCACCAAAAAAGGTGGAAAAGTGTTTCATTTTTCAAATATTCAACATCAGATTTTTTTCCACGCTGATCATCAATCATGTTGGAATAGAGTTTAGTGGTGATCATGGACTATATTCCATCTAATATAATGAACTACGATAACTCTAATTCCTACCATAACTAGGAATCGTTGGATTCCTACCAAACACTCGATACAAATAAGAATCATCATAAAAAGTAATCTCCGATGTAACCCTCAAATCACCTTTGATATGATACATAACTCATGTCCCATTACATTAATATTACTCTTCAGTAGTACTCCCTAACATAATTCATTCAATGGAATATACTAACCTCCAAGACTTATCGAACTACAACAGATTTAATTCCCCTCTATATGGGATATATAAGAAGCCTCCCTGAGGTTCAATAACAATACCTAAATATCCTATATTGTTTTGTTCCATATTAAATGCATGGTCTAATTCATCATAGAAACTCATATCCCTTAGATGTTACTTGGGCTGCATAGACATAATTTCCACACCAAAGTTTGACTAGGTAATTTCTGCCTTAATGTCCATGCCATATGACATTAAACTGTACTTTTGTGTCCTCATCACATATCCATAAAATGTTTGTTGTTCCCTATTATGATTCAATGATCTACAAGGATTCTGATTCCTTTCACCATGATATATAGAAATCCCAGTTATGGGTTCGATTCCAATGTCAAAACAATTCATGTCTCCATCGGAGACAATAAACACCAGTGAGACAATTGTCTCCCTCGATGACAATGAAATCCATAGTTCCCCACTATGTGTCTAGAAAACCAATATCATTATAATAATGACCAATGAATATCTATTTAGTGTATGAAAGGATACCACTAATGGAGAGCCTCATATTTATTCAAATGTTATCATTAATGAAGAACCTAGGATACATATAGATGATTCTAAATTCCACATATGAAAATAATTGATTGTTAACTCTAGGTTGATTCACATTATATATAGTAATTAATGATGGATTCATGAACATATAATAAATCTATAAGACAGTCCCAGGGTAGTCAATAATTCACCCCAAAATAGACTAATGAGTTAGCTCTTCCGTCCTCTCAACCAATACGAGTTCTTTAGTATGTTTTTTCAAAACACCTAACGAGTGAAGGACTTCGAAAATAAGGTTACATAAGAAATAGAGCAATTGGGTGTTCCTATTTACATGAAAAAAACTAGTTGGAAACCATTAAAATTTTAAAAACCATCATGGGGTTCAAAAATCTATCAATGACTAAAAATGGTGAACAGGATCTGAATAAAAAACCAAGATGATAATATCTCCCATCTATTAAGAACCATTGACTCTAAAATTGAAAAAGGGATAGATAAGGTAATAAATCATGAAGGTTTCTACTCAAATATGATTCAAGGTTGATAGAGTTCCATGATTTTGTTCATCAGATATCTAGGAACTCCATTTCAGAACACCCATCTATGCAATGAAATCATTCATGTTTTCACCAACGAATGATCTGACTGCTAATCATGCAGGATCCTTGTCCACATGAAGGAAACCATATTCAACCCATAATCATTAATGAAGGATATGAAACTCACTATTTCATGATTACTATCAAAAAGTTACAATCCATAATGTGGAGGCCACTTTACATGCCCTCCAAATCAACCAACACCAGTAATAAACTAGTCAACAATGATCGGTGGTCCTATGTCAATTGGAATAGATCATCGACATCATTTTCTTTAGGAGCTTATCCCCAGAACTCAACAACCAGTCCCACCCAAATTTCACAAAGGATGATCAAGAGGCCACATATAGGCTCAAAAATAAGACACAGGTTTCCTTCTAAAGGCCTCCTACCAGCTATATCCACTAGCAATTCCACATGGTAGTAACCCCTCAAGAGGATGAGGGTGTTTTACTCAGCCCCCATCTTAGGAACTTCCGACCCTAGCATGAAGAAAAACCCACCATGAAAAAAAAACTTGTCAATACAAATTTTATTTACACATTATACTCCTCTAATGAATCCCACCATCCCAGATTCATGGAAAATAGTGAGAGAAAACATACACTCATCTATCATCATTAAACCTACCAGATGACTCATCTCATGGTTTTCAAATAAGGCAACCAAACAAATATAGTGCAACCAACATGTAGTAACATACACATTATTGAACCCAAAAAACCATCTGACATACTCATTTGGATGTTCTAAAACAATTCCATCAACCATTTTTTGTTTCCAACAACAAGAATGCACACACACCTGCCCTCATCCATAATTCTTTCTAGTAGCATCTTCTAGTAGCATCAAAAAAAGTTAGTCAAAATGCCACAATGAAAAGTAGGGGGAGGACGTATCCCTATTCACACACACATGAGTACTGTTAGAATCCACTAACATTAAAGGGTGTACAAGAGTAAGATCATACACCAACCCCAAGTACTTAATGTACATATATCCTCATTTTGATCACTGGAGAAACCAATAATATCTTGTAAATAGTGAATGGGAAAATGAAAATCTCATCCCATATCCAAAATACCATCAACGATATCATAATAGTGACAATTATAGTGCCCAATGGATGGACACATAACTATGTTCCCATAAATAGTGTGGTTAATCAATATTACACCCTATAGAAGACACATACTTCTTCTCTAGTTCAAGAGGATCATGGGGAAAACTCCCCCATATTATATGGAAAACACGATTATGAACATACACCTAGTTTTATTAGAGGTAATCGACCTATTCCAAAGGAAACTCCAAGGAAGTCAAAAAAATCCCATGATAACCACATTTCCCAGAAAGTGTCCCAAATCACTCATTTGATGAATCCTATGAAGAAGACTCAACAAAAATGGTGGGAAATTCCAAAGCCAGTCTATAATGATGCTTTCCTTAATGATGGACTTCTTGATGCCCTTATACACTTATCTATCACAACTCAAGACCCTACCCTCTTATATAAAAAATTTGGAAGCAGTAACAGTAATTACGTAGGTTCTCATAGAATACTTTTCCATGAAGGATTTATTCATGGAAACAATTCTGTGTATCTAGAGTGAATATATCAGGATGAGAGCCACAATAATAATTTTTCTGTATAGAAGACTAAAGAAAAAGGGGGTCACCATCATGTTGTTATACATTATTGTGGTCCCGCCACAAATGCATTCTCTATGAGTGTTCTCTCCGCACTAATGATTTCTATTTTCTATAGATTTCATGAATTGACAACGTAGTGACAATAAAACTCTATTATCGTGAGGAACCTACAAAAAATGTTTATTCATGTATGATGACTTGTCACTAGTAGGTTATGTCATTTCACATCTAGAAGGCATGCCATGGAGAAGGTCATTCTTTGAACCACCCACGAGTCACATTCCATCCAACATAGCAGAGGAAATCCAGATAAATCCCATTGAACATGTTAAAAAAAATGGAAAGCATCCACTCAATTCATACTAGATGATATAACCACTAGTTAAAGATGTCAAATATCTTCTATACATGAGGAAAAAAATAGCTACAGATGAAATACTTTTCATGTTCTATCCATTATCCACCCATCAATACAACATTCCATATATATTGGTGGAAGTTTTTATGCATGACATAGGCCTAAACATATAGATTACTCTTCATATCCTAAAAGTAAAATTATTACCCAATGATGAAATTCAAAATCACATCAAGGTAATAGAACAGTTGCATCTCCAAATTCTCTTAGAATCTCTCCAAGATTCCTGAAATCCAAAGAACAAAAAATTGTAAGGATCCCATCAATTCACATGACTCTATTAGTTAATGATTTTGTGACAATTGATCATAGATAAATCATCTGGTCTTCGTATCATATAATGGGGTGGACATGGAGAATTTTATCTCACTATGATCCATTCCTAGAATTCCCTCCAATAGTTGTTTCATGCAATTCACTTGCAACTTGATGGATACAAAAAATATAATATATTCATGAATGAAGATATTCTCAATAAGAATTGGCCTTGAATAACCCTCACCAAAGTCAATCGAGAAATGGAAGACTTTTAACATACTTTTTCATCAAGCATCTCATAACATTGAAAAAACTTCTCTCTTAAAGGATTCTGTTCCTTAGAATGTGTAAATATTAGAAATATCACAATGTTCTTCAGAAATTGATGATTTATGTGACACCCAAATAATGCCCTCATCCCTTGTTTCACAAAAAATCTATAAAATCACAATAATAGTTGTGGAAATATCATCCAAAGTAGTTTGGGAGGAACCCCATATTGTAGGGATGATGGGTTTTTGATCCCAATCCTCTTGATCATCCAACCATGCCCAAAGGGTTGTGAAATTATAACATGAATATCCCCATCCCACAGTACTGGGGATTTTTCACCTCTATAGTCCCATGAAATGTGAGAAATCCATTCACAATTTCTTGTTTCATGATCCAGTACTATAACATAGAACATTAATGAATGAAATCTCTTGTAATTCACATCATTAAACCATGCATCAAATAGATCCCATGGAATCAATAAATCATATAACAAGGTCTCATGGAGGGTGTAGAAGAAGGTGATCTCCTAGATATACAAATAGTTTTCCTTGGATTAACTAAAAACTTGTTAACATCATAAAAATCGTCCTTGAAGACTCTCCAAAATGTGAGACTGATTCAGATGAGGTAGAATTAGAAGATCTGGTTCAGGAGATATTGTACACTATAACAAATTTAGTTTGTGGGCATACATGAAATGAGAGGCTCAACCATAGTTTGGACATCCCCAAAAATAATCCACCTCTAGCACCTTGAAATGATCCTAATAGGGGGAAAGGTATGGTTTATACTGTATATAAAATTTTATCCAGAGATTTCTAATCCATTTCTCAAAAGGAAGTATTTTCTCTTCAAGAGGAGGATATGAGAGAGTTTAGAAGACTAAATGGAGAGTTACACAGATGAATATTTTCTTTTAGATATGCTCCCAAGAATATTCTAAACTATAACATCTAGTTGTCACACCTCCGCAAATAGGGGTTTCCTTTACAACTAATGTATATAAAGAACATCTTCTCAACGTGATATATCTACCAATCAGAGATGGTTTATTCACATCCTTATTGGAATATCATTATTAGTTACCGATGGAAAATTCTAGTGGGGCCACTACTAGTGGTCCTACAGACCCTTGCACCTATTTTGGCTCTAGCCACCATACTTACCCAGGTCCTGGATATTCCAAACATTTTATGAATGATTATGAAAACCATTGAGTCATTGGCAGCTTGATTAGAATCCATAGAGTAACAGCATTCCATGTTTAACCATTAAATAAGGATTAATCTTAATGGATGGATCCTTTTCCACCCCCACCAAACTTTGAAACCCTATATTTCTAATCATTATGATTCTAGAGACCTAGACATGTATTTGAAACACCTTCACTCTCGATGTGATCTGATGATTGGTAACCCAGAACAATATGATGGGGTAAAGCATAGGTTCATTATGCAATCATTATAGGGGATAACCTTTCTATGGTAATTGACATTTCAGTCTAAATTAATTGATATATGGGAAGATATCCATGTGATGATCCACTTATAGTTCATCTCAACACTTCACAAGAAAAAAGTCATTGATCTTATGAGTTTAAAGCAATGGTATAATGGGAGTTTCCTATTTCATTTCCTAATGGAAGGATGTGACATAATCATGATATCTACTTCTCCCTCAACAAGATCTGAATCCCATCTTCGTATAAATTAACAATGACGATTTTCATAAATCGCTAATCCATCTGAAATACAAAGGAGGGTTTTAGGGCCCATCCTCAACTGCTCAACCAGTGATGAAACCCATCCCATTGACTAAATACATGTCCAGAGTAGTTTCATATTCTCAAGGAATGAGAACATAAAAAGAATAGGCCACTATAGTTACACATAAGTATACCCCTCTAGCTATTATACTTCAAAAAATGCATCATATTATAGGTCTCCACCTCCCGAGTGTCAGCTGCATTGGATTCCTAATCAAGATTTCTTAAGAGATCATAGGTATAAATATTATGAAGAGATGAAAAATAGGGTCTATTATTTTCGAAAATACTATATCCTGGTTATTTCATCTCAACATTGGGGAACAACGTAATTCAGTTGTCAATACCCAAGGAGCCCAACAAAGAAGGTGATGCAGATCTCAAAAACGATTTCCCCTTCCATCAAATTATGGTTCACAATACAAGATTGTTTTTTTCAAGATCTCCTAGACTAGATGGGGTAATATGGACAATTGAAACAAAAAAAATTCCCCCTAACAGGTAGAATGTGTTTCTACTACCAATCTAGAAGAGGTAGGTTAATGGTATGATGTTAAAATTAAGATTATATATAATTTTGATGATTGGATGGTCAGAAAATTTAAAACCTAGATTCATGATATACTTTGAGTTCTTTTGAAATAACCTAATGTGACATTGACCCCTTCCTTTATATAAAATTTAGTTTCATCCTATGCCTAACCATATGGAGTACAATCCTCAAAAAATAACCATGGACAGAAAAATAATGATAAAAGAGAAGAATATGAGTTCATGTCAAGACAAAAATTTTCATTGAACAAAGCAGACATAAAGCTTACAATTCCCAAATCACGGGCACTACCTCACCAAAATCCAAATCATGAATAAAACCTTTAGTAATAATATTCATCAAAAAAAGAGTAGATATTCAGTTCCTTTAATGTAATTAATTGAATAGATCCCCTATCAAATGGTGATTCTGATTATAAACTTGATTTCCCTACACATATTTGGAGCACTATGGGAAGAGGTAATCAGTGTTGATGATAAAAGAGAATATGTGGTTGTTATTTTATCTGCTACTTCATCCAAACCCCTGCAAAAAAATGCCTACATGGCTGAAACTTATGATAAATCTATCCAAGAAGCTCAGAAGGAACAAGGGATTTATTCCACTTCACAATAAATTGTCTACCCTGATATGATTACGTTGGAAAAGAAGTTATATGATATATATACACATATTAAATTGGTAGGATGACCTAGATATCCTAATACACCAAGAAAATAAACACTCCCAATTCCTATCCCATCAGATGAAACATCCACATTAGAAACATTATCTTCTAATGTTCATGTAAAGGATAATATTCATGATGTAATGCATTGACCATTTGATCAAAATTATGATTTCATGAAGAAATTATCCCATGTTCTCGATAAGTTATCAATCTTGGATTCTTTGAATATATAAAAGGACCTCTGGGAATATCTAATTGAGGAATTTTTATGCCATTAGGAGTTTGATGTTGAGGTTATTGAAACCGAAGTAATTCATGCATAATATGATACAACATAATGCCATGTGGTCATCTCCTTCACGGATCTTAAAGAAGATTCTATAATTTAAGGACATTTAAAACCCCTATATATATATCAAACATTCTAGAAGACATTGATAACCATTGAGCCTTCATTGGTAATTTATTAGGGGTCATCCTCATCCATGTCTCTGAAAATTTTTTACTGGGTCTCAATCATTCTCACTTGTCTCCATTGACTCTAATGTTCCATGATTATGAATAGAATGAGGAAAGAGCCTTTTAGTGATATATCACACTAAACTCAATATGAGGATATTGGGTCTAACATATTATTCATAGATATTCGGTAAGATATAGTTTTAATTTTTCATAGGGGAATTCCATCACTAAATCATCATACAACCATTCCTTCATCATAACACCAAAGTATAAAATATTCAATCAAATTACTAATTGGGAAACTATATAGGGACTAAGCCCCATTTAAATCCTATAAGGAATAATACATTGATGTATGATTTTATCACAATGGAGGGAAATAATCAATGACTAATGATTCCATTCAAATCAATGCCCCAATTTTCTTGGATATGATCTCATCAGCCCCTTTCAAGAATCCCAATATAGATTACATTATTTCTATTAATCAAATTTAATGGGTGGTTGAATATTTAAATACTCATTTAGCAGATTCAGTGATTTAAATTATGATTTTCAATCCCAATTGTGTTGAAGATTTTATCAACTCTCTATGTGATGGAGAAAGCTTGAATGAGAACGTATTTATTCTATGCCTTGAGATCCAACAAATCCCTATTTTGTAATCGGCCTAGAAGAATCAATCAATATGATATGAAAAAGTGAAAAGACTCCTTTTATTCCCTCAAATACCCTATAATACTCAAGAAGGCTTCACGCTATCAAGTGATCCCATAAAAAGTTCCCTATCCTCGATATGTAAAAATGGGTGATTCCCAATTCCTTCTGAGGAAATTGTTTTATCATATCCTCCATAAGTGGAAGAACAATTAGTGGATCTTGAGAAAGGTGAATAAGAGAAGGATCCTAGGGATGCCCCTCCAAAACTTGTTGAAGAAATCTCTAATACCATGGTTGAACTCAAAGAGATAAATATAGGTACAAAAGAAGATCCACACACAACTACGATTATTCCAGCCAAAAATCATAATCAACAAGAGGTATAAGCGACCCCCATAAAAAATTATAGGATTTAATTTCTTGGAATTACAAAGAGATGACATTCCATGACCCTGAAGTGTCCACCCATCACTTCGTTTTTCCAAAATATCCTCACGGATACAAGCAAGCGACCTAGAGGACGCACCTGAATCAAGCATCCAAAATTGAGGTTGAAGTAGGAGATCTCATCAAGGATGATTTCTTCTGATAGGGAATATAGCCAATGTTGAAATGTAACATTGTCCGAATGATGAATAATTTGGAAAATTAGAGTTATCATGGATTTATGAGATCTCAAATGGAAATGTTGCAAAGATGATTTCCCAGTTCAAATTACATAACTCATAATTTATGTAACAGACATCAAGACATCACCATCATGGATAGATATTTAGGTTATATCCAAAACAGGATGGCCCTAGAAGATGATGAATCTGAAACATTCTAATCCCCCAAGGTAGTACTCGGCTATCGAGTAATTCTCTTCAAATTAAAGAAGGTTGATGTTACATACCGATGTTCTATAAATAACAACTTTGGACCATTCATGGGGAAATTAACTGAATGCAATATTTAGGATGTAGTATTCATGTATTGAAAATTTTATAACAACACAATGTTCTAGATACAATCTTTAATAAGCTTTGATAGAATAATATGAAGATAACCCCCTTAAAATTTGGTATCAAGCTAATCGGTTAAATATTTCTCTCCTTTTTATCTACTATTGTAGCATCAATGTTGATTCTAAAAATACTAATTCTATCCTGGGAATTTCACCACCATGAAACATGGAATAATTGATATTATTTCAAGGAAACTTGGCATATATCCTCCAATTCATTTCCAACCTCACATGCATGTGTTTTCCCATCATAAAATTTATGAGGAAGGGGCCACATATCATTGGACTTAAGACTATCAGTAATTATTTGATGGTCTCATGAAATTCATCTTGAACCCAATAGTATTGATTCCATCGATTGAAAGAAAGAATATTATTTTGTACATGAAATCCCTTTAATTATAATTGGGAACCTTACACACACATAAAAAGGATGATAAGAATTAATGTAGATTGTATTATCTCAGTCAAACCATGCTTGATGCTTAGACTCATTATTTAGAAACGGAGAAGAGATCCTAGGAATTATTCTTTTATGGTCTGAAGATGTGGAACTATCTACAACACCATGATATCCACTTGGTTTCTCAAAATAACCTGGTCAAATTTCTCCTTAGTCATCCTATGATGATAGGATGTCTTGCATAGTGGGCATTTATTCTGAAGCAGTTCAACATAACAATTTTACCTCAAAAAGCAATGAATGTTCAGGCATTGACAGACTTCATTATTGAATATATATTTGCATAAGAAATTCTATTTAATACTAAAATACCAAATAATGAAATATTATCTATTCAAAGTAGTCCCTACATATGGGAAAATTATTATTTATGGTGCATCATGGGCCTAAAATGAAAGAGAATAAATGGCCATACACTCAATAAAGTATGAATAAATATTGTGTTTGTCTCTAGAGTAAAGGAACTATTTCCATAATCCTTCCTATTATCATATGGTTGTATCGAAAATGAGGTAGAATATTAGGTTCGCAGTAAATTCTTATAATTTGATCTTTAAATACGGATAAACCACCTAGAAGTAAAATGCGATTTAGAGTTGGCAATCAAGAATATCAACAGGTATTACACTATCAGAAAAGAGGAGCTAGATCCCCTATTTGATTTTTCAGAGTGTTAATGGAAGAATTCCACTCAGATCCAAAATTGAATTACATTTTATAATCACTGAATTCCTAGGAATATGCACTAGTAAATACAGCTACAACATTGAAAGACCCAAAGTAGAATGAAATATTCATTAATATTTCCAACCATTGAATGGTCTCATCTTTTTTTAGATCAGAAAAAAATACATCAATGAAATTAGTATCATGCCTTATCCATATAGTAATACAACATTATTTATGGTTCCCATCATGGACTACCAATATATTGGGGTTCTACCATTGGATAGTGTAAGAAGAGAGAAGATCCAGTGGTGATCCGTCATCTTTACTCTCTATGATTGACCAAATCAATAGTAAGTCCCTTATAAATTGGGATTTGATGGATTCCTTCTTAGATGTGTTGATGTAGAATAGATCTGAACTATCACAGAAGAATTACATTTAAGAGCCTGGGGTTCCCACTAGTTAGGGTATAAGATTTCTAATTAAATCAGAAAGCTTGAATACTTCTAGCTTATGTTGAATTAGGATTGCACATATTTAAATAAAAAATGTCATTCATGTAATGTTAATGCCATGTTCATCAATAAACCCAAATTTTTTTACTTATATCCAAATACCCCAATGCCATTTGTTATAAGGGAAATTGATGTAGTTGAACAGTATCCCCTAACAGCAACTATGAAGATCAAGTATGTCCTTACTACTACCGATTTATTGTCCAAATGGACTGAGGAAATACCCCTGGATGAAGTAAAACCCAAAACAATTTTTATCTTCATAAAAGCTAACATCATCACCGTATTTTGTGTACCTCATTCAATATTGACAGAAAATGTCACAAATTCTTGCTCATGTAAGGTGGAAAATCTATATCATGAGTACAATATCAAATCAAACCATTCATCCAGATAACATAATACAAACTAATGGATAGATAATAGCTTTTTAGAAAACCCTATCAAACAGAATATAGAATATGTTGAATATATTTTAGAAATATTGTCTTGTAAAACACTTTAATACACTTTGGTCTTATCAAAATACATCCCTTACTGCCACATGGGAAACACCGTACTCGTGGGTGTATGGAACAAAAGTAGTATTTCCCATTGATGTTCAGTTTCGATAACTCTATAATTCCATTTGTGACCATCTATCTATATATGCATAGTTTTTGAATAAATGGATGAATTAGAGTTATTGGATGAAAGGAGATTTCATAAATTTCATCACATTGAGGTATATCAGAAAAAGGTAGAATGGTCTTTTAATTATAAGGTCGTCCTTTATTCATTCCACCAAGGAGAGTTGTTTTTCTTCCTTATGACTCTAATGATTCCAGAAAATCTGTATCCAAATATTGAGCTAAAGAGAGAGGGACCTTACTCCATACATAAGGGTCACTATTATATAGATTAATTCATGATCTTAAAAGATGTAGAACCCACTACTATCCCATACAATGCATTGTTCATGAAGACATATTTCATATAATTATGAAAAAATATTATTAAATACCAAAACCTCAACTACATAGCACTATTCGTCTGAGCTATAGTATGTTAAAATAAATAACATGTCTTTTTCATATAACCTTAAAATGCCTGAAACAATGTCCTTCTCTTAGGAAAATACACATTAAGACTGTTTAATCCTTATTAAATGACATTAAAATTCTTGGTTAGTGAACATTTCATTCTACGTTAAGATATGACAACATTTTAGGAGTTGGGATACCTATCTTTGTCCCTTGAAAATGGACCCTATTCTCATACTATTTCCCAATTACATATATCTAACCGCTAGGTCATTCGAGATACACACTTGTCCAAACATGTGGAAGAAATATGGGTTATCCCTTTGTATATTTTATACTTATGTCATTTCCATTCCATAATATAATTTAGTCCCCTTTTTACATGTATAAGTCCCAATATTTTCACATCTTTCTCATATAATAGTAAACTACATGATTTGGTCATGAACTATATGTGTATTGATTCTCATCACAATGAGATACGTAGTGTCCCCTTAATCTCCATTCTCAAGTCTAGTCAAAACAAAAAAGAAATTTTATTCTTTCCCAATGTTGAATGAGATCTATATAAGGAAATTTTAAAAAATATATGGATGTATTATAATTATAATAAGATGCATGGTGATAACAAGCCTCATGTTTTTGGAAGAACCATTAATATGTAATGTGTTTAAATCCCATTTCACAAAATCTTAACCCAAATGGTGTAGGGAACCTTCTCCAAGAACAACACATCTCTTGAATATCAACCTACTGAGATATTTTGGGGTTCCCAGATCTCCTATATCAGGTCCAACCACAATTTAAAAATCCCCTCACTCCCTACGTGTTCGAATAAAATATGTATTGGGTACATTTTAAGAACTATGTGTGGCTTGATTATTATTCAGATAAGATTATTAATAAAGCCCAGATGTCCAATCCTAGGGACAATCATGATTTTGGAATTAAAAACACCACTTTTATTTTCCCAATGCAAGAATCAAATATACACATGGATTTGTTGCATTAATTGTTGGTTATTTTCAATTATAATGAGATGAATGGTAGTAAATAGTCATCATGATTTTATCCCAACCATCAGTTTGGAAATTATTAAAATGCCTTTTTCCCACATCAACGAACTGTTGATTTGGGGAACAATTTTTCCAATAACTAAATATGGATTGATTCAAATGAAAATGAGATACGTTGTGATTCTTGAGTCCTACACCTTGGTTTAACCACAACATTTTTTCCTTTCACATCATCTCATATTTTTTCTTATCACATGAAATTAAACTTCATTAAATTCCAATAACTATATATGGCTTAATTAATTCCCTATAGAGATATGTGGTGAAGCCCAGATCTCCTATCTTGGCTCCAGTGACAATTATAAATCACCCACTCCTACTGTATTGATCAGACCTGTACAGGGAACCATATTAAGAACTATGTATGGATGTATTTTTATCCTAGTGAGATATATAGAAACACCAAGACCATATATCCTGGTTCAACAACCAAATAAGAAATATGTACATATCCTTCACTTTGGTTTCCCTTGTACAGTAATATACACCATTACCATTCTAGGATTCTCCAACATAGAATATCTCATGTGGGAATAATTGTCTGGTAACTGATTTCACTACATGTGTATGGTATATATATTCACATTGGGGAAATCATTGTCTTGGCTAAAAACTACAACCATATTTCCTTATCATGTGATAATAAAATACACTATTGTTCAAGAAAAATTTATGGATCGATTCTTTCTCTAGTAAGATACATAGTGACATCATGGTCTTATACCTTGGCCTAGAAACAATAGTAATTTAGACATTAAAATCAACCATATCCATGCTGCATGACAATAAATAGAATTGTCCTTCAAGAACTATGTGTGTCTTGATTATCACTCACATGATATATGAAGTGACGTCAAAAACAATAATCCTAATCCCAACCACACCACAACATGGAGAAGCCCAAACTATCCAATTTACTTGTCACATATACATGTGGAGATCCAATAAATGTTCTTATATTACATGTGAACCCATATATTTTTGAGCTACATGTAGTTAAATTCATTCTCCAACAAGATTTGTAGTGGTGTTAGAGAATTATGCCCTGGTTCATCCACATTATCCCATTTCTATTCACATCAAGACACTTTTGTCCATATGGTGTGACAATAAACTTCATGGATAAATTCCTTCCCCATGATATTAAATTGTATGGTACATAGGAAACTATGTGTGGCTTGATTGTCATCCCATTGATATACATAGTAAATACTTGGCCTTAGATCACAATCCCATCCTCATGTTAAAAGAAAACATGAAATCACCTGCATATAATAAAAAATCTATGCATGATCATTTATTTTGGGTCCTCTCTTGAGGGATACCACAAAGGACACAAGAGATTCCCCCTTCTATATATGAGTCAGATCTATGTAAGGTACTCAAAACTGATGTCCAATAGTGATAAAAATGGTTTTAGTGCATTGGAAAATGAACCTTACACATGTCATACACATAATCATGAATAATTTCAAATCATCATAATCATTCCTCATCTTCTGGTGGTAGAATGTATGATACCCAAGAGCTATGTTTCCTGACTATGTTGTACATGCCCTAGTGAGACATTTAGATGTTTCCCAAAAATTTGGTTTGTCAACAAAAGGATGTCACGATTTGACTATGGAGTATGTTCCCATGTTTTCCATTCATAAAAAGTCCTCATAATAGGTTTTTAAAATTGTGTAAACTTCACCATTGAGAGGCTCCTCTTATATCCATTTAAGCATTCATGACACTAATCTAGAATAAACAATTCAATGTCAGTGGTAATCCCTTGAAGATTCGTACCATATCCTCTCTCTCGACCTCAAATTATACATTATTATGGTCAACATTTCCTCCCATCATATTTTTTAAGGATATTAGATTAACTTTGGGCCATTTGAACACATGTCATCCATCTTTTCCATAACCTAAATGGTAGTAGATGTGTGTACTAAATCTATAGGCACCATACATCTTGGTCTAGGGTAAAACCTTCATTGAGATCTTACTACCCTATTTATTTAGATATATTGAATTGAAATACCTATTTTTTTAGAATATTTTATCCAAAGACCCAAAAATATACTTGGGACGATCTAAATCTCCATAAAACGTCTTATGTCTTTAGCAACTAAATGTCATAATTATTGGTAGCTCATTTGCCTAAATATGTAGTATAAGAACCAATTGACCTTCTGTATGTTTCCCCCATAATTGGTCTATTATCAAAATTATTAATCTATCACTTCTGTAGTATAAGCCCCATATTTTCTTGCATAAAAACATCCCCCATAAGAGGTTTGTCTAATAGTGGTAAGTTTTTATCCGGAGACACCTACTTTAATTCCATAAGACCTTTTTCCAATACAACTTATAGATGAGGATATCCCTAGTATATAAAATACAACATTCTAATTCCATGCCTGAATATAATAATGAATTTTTTAAAAAAAATATCACGAACATGGGAACCATAAAACTAGCGATCTATGATAATGAACTTAAATTAAATCCCTCTTACTGTCTATGATGCACGACTTCAAACATAAAAACAAAATGTACCAGGCTCCAAGAATTGAACTACATAGAATAATTACAATTCTACAAGACATTAACATGTATATAGAAATGTCCATCCTACATGAAATTAAATGACATAATGTAATATCCTCATTGCATGAATTTAAACTGAAAAAAATAATATTATTGTTGTAAGATGTTAAACTACATGTTCGATGTCTTAGTTCTATTACATTAAAATACATGATGCATTCATACTTTTTTAGAAAGGGGCCTTCTCCCCTATCATTGGTTATCCAATAATATGTACCCTTATTCACACACCAAATTTTTTAGGGGTGGTTTCCTATTCATAGACTGTGGTACAAAAGCTATTCCCCTCATTTTCAGACATTATTAATTTGAAAAACCACCCACTATGGTCTTGATATATCAAAAAAATAAAAATCATTTTTTTCATTAGTAATAGAATGTCAGAATTCCTGAGAACTCTTATACCTAACAACACATTATGCACCCTATTTTTCATTGCATAAGTCTCTCACATAATTGGACTACCAGCCTAATGATGATTTTATTGGACAATGTATTATGTTCTCCAGTTTTCCATGAAAAAAACAACCTTTATAATAGGTTTTTTAACCTGTGGTAAATTTATTCATAGGGGGTACCTCCTCTATTCTCTAATACAAGGGTTTATATTCAGAAACACCAAATTTTTTTATCATGATTCCCCTTAGATGTATCTGTATAATTTTAGAACATCATTTACTTGAAATCCATGTTTGGGTCATTATTTCAAATGTTATGTTGAATGTTTTTTGACCTAAAACACTAGACTCATTAGTCGTATTCACACTACATTAAATTTTTTATATAAAAAGATACATATAACTCAGCAAGTTGAAATCCCTCAAAGGGAACTCTGTAAAAAAATTTATTCTCATCTCGCTAGAACTACTCATTGAATTGTTTTTATAATATCGAGTTATAAAATGTTAAAATTCACAAATCATGTTAAGCTAAAAACATGAAAAGGGTTTTATATGAAAATTTCATGCCTCAGACTCTATGTATCTTCCATATAGAGCTTAGGAATTAGATAGGGTGATGATAAAAATATACATAATATTTGTATGGTTGTCCATATGACCCTAAAATAGTCAAACTTTTTTACCTATTCTTTTTGTTTTAGAAACAAATTGGTGCACCCCCATACCTATCATTGTATCTATGATTATCTCATATGAAGATGTCATGATATGAGAATAATCGTTGACAATATAATTATTGAAAAAATGAAGGGATGGAAACATGGATGATTGGGGACAAATTCATTTCATTTTAAAATAATAATTCAGAGGAAAATACAATAAATTGAGTCTATCATTCCTATATTACAAGAGGACAACAACATTATTCTTCATATGTAGAGAAAACACTCGATCACCATCAGTTACATGTTAAATTTCAACCAGTCATCTAGATTCATTCTCCAAACCTTGATGACGAGTTTTAATTGGATATGTACTGGTAGATAAACCCTCTATTAGGGTGTCTCTTAATGAATGGGGGAGATTTTTGAGTTCTCCCTAAGTATAATTTAAATCATAATGAAGATGAGAAACTTGAATACACTTCTTATTGTTTTTCTGCATGAATTTAACTATATTTTCATTATAATATTCTTCTGTTCAGGATATCACAGCTCAAAAGTAATCTATGATGGCATGAAGTTTAGCCTTTCTGAAATCTTTCAAAACAATACGCTCTCATTACTTCTGGTGAAAATTATCCTTCACATTTACATATATTATACAATAATCAAACCCATAGACTTCTAATATGATAAATAGAATTGAATGTTGTTGGATTCAAGAAGGAAGGTCCTCAAAGGTGGTATTAGATATTATCATTTACAAATCCCTCCATGCCATGTTACATGTGATGATAAGAGCATTATGCAACTCTAGATTATATTAAGAGTTTCTATTAGAATGAAATATGTAATCAAAGATCAGTTCACTCAAAAACATTCCATTCTCTAATCCCACTGAAATAGTGGTCCCCTCACCTTCTGATGATAGTCTTGTTGATATAGAAGATATTACATCTGGTCTATCCATAGAAGATAATAATCCTAAATGACAATTTCTAATCATTATTAGGTTCAAAATGGTACTAATAAATCTAGACGATTACAAAATATGGTTACCCATTCCCAATAACAGGTCAGAAGCCATAGAGGATTCTTCCCCATCATTCCTAGCATCAACAGTTCGAATTGGAACTTCTTGATGAGGGTCACTCCCGTGAGTTTGTTTAGGATATACGAAATGAGGATTTGGGAAAAAAATATAATTTCAAATTAATTCAATGTTTCCCCCTCCCATCCCTCAATATTTTGAATAGGATAGATTTCAGATCATTTTCCATGTGTCGTCAACACAACATTTTATGCGGATTTAGTTGTGCATTGCAACCAGTGGTGATTTGGGTATTAGGCATAAAAATGTTTGACTGGATATGAAATAAAGACTCACGTCATTTTTGATTCTTTATATAGAGCCCCAAATTCTTATATTGTGGTATAAATATTAATATGTAACAATAATTAATTAAAATACTTGACAAGATTTATTATGGATTCTCTTTACATCCCAATCCCTCTGTTAATACCACCCATGGGAACACTTGGATCAATTGATTCATGACCCTCCTCTGATGACATGAGACTAATAAAATCCTCCTCACAGATAGTTGTAAGGCCAGAATCAGTCACCATAGGATTTTATTATAATGCAGAAAACCCAATAACTGAAATTCAGTGCCTCATTTTAATATATTGGCATGATTACATAGAATCAAGTCCCAAAGGAATGATCTGTATAGTAGTCATTGAAAATAGATTACATAGAGGAACATTAAATTACACTTTATTACATAAAACACATCACAAATAATCCTTGGGGAAAAACATTATTCACCTATATTTACCCAAAATATCAATTATAATAAACATATTGGTGTCTAGGTAACATAAAAACTATGAAATGGGTGATCTTAGATGCCGAGTAAGGGTAATTAATTTAGTAGAAGCTATAAACATTTATGGAATGATGTATTATCAAAACAGTGTCCTTTCAAACATAAAACATGAATATAATATGGTATAAATATGTAAATAATTTCCAAATAAACATTCACAACGTAATTTTACTAGTCGAATAATCACATTTAATAACTAATTTTTTAATGAGGGAATGGATGATGCTCGACATAGAAACTACTACATCAAGGCCTTATGAAGAGAAGACTCACAAATATACTATCAAGGAATTTTTCTAAGACCCTAGTTTGACTCAAGATAATTACTGATGCTTCTAGGGGATGTGAAAGGCCCAGCCCATCACTTATTATGTCCCACTGCATTTTCCATAAGAAAAGGGTGAAACATAACATAATCATTCGTATAGAAACTAGCATACGAAATGTCAATAAATTAACTATAAAACATGAATGGTATAAAAATAGAATATCCATAGTCAAACATACCATATCCCATTCAATATAATAGCGAAGATTGTATTATAATAAATTGACCTCAAACAAGAATAATATCCAAGAAAAGGATGTTGACGTAGATTAAAATAAATAGTAAAACTCTTAAAGTGAAATATCCTTTTTTAAATCATTTAAGTCACACAATTTATAAAGGTAGACCTTTCAAATATAGTTTTAAATAAATGTTTACCATACCACTTTGAAACTTTATAAATTAATTAAAATTTTAAAGCATTCATGTCTATATAAATATATCCTTAAAACTATTTTGAAAACATTGACATTAATGAGAATGGTTAAGATGAATAAATATTTAAAACATTTCGAATGATGTTTTAGGTAAATAGACACTTTAATATTATCCTTTTGAAATATATTTTATAAAACATGGAAATTGATGATATTTATGTCCCATTACATACTTACACATAATCAATCTCGGATAATAATGAGATTGATGAATTACCCTTACCTTAGGTCTGATACTCTTTGTACGTGTCTGAAACTCATGTATATTGCTTTAAAACATATTATTAACTTATATCAAAATCAGAATAATATTTATGATATCATATATGATTATTTTAAGAATTTATATATCCCATTTATTACCAATTCCATGTTAATGGAAAAGTTTTGGTAATATCACTATATTTATAATATGTGTTTTGACTTGTTATTCTAAATCATACTATATACATCATGATTTAATTACTTATAGAATGTATAATCTGATTTATATATCATATAAATTCATAATAAAAATATATATAATAGATAAATATATAAAAAGGAATACAATATTCATGGAGAGAGTAGGTTATACGTAGGGATGAACATTTTTTCCGTTTTCCTATCATATTAAATAGAAGTAAGTAAATGTAATATTTGTACATACATATACAGATCATTCGAGTATACTTTTTTATTTCATATAATTCATAATTATGAATAATATTTATATATTTTTAATCATTCATTGATGGTTAAAGAGGATAATGAATCTCATCGTGTCGTGGATACGGTAAGTTGTATGTATGTACGAGATACAATACCATTTCCTTAAACGAAAAATGGTATGTAATTGGATGGAATATTAATGTTACAGAAGAAATATCTTGTTATATGTATTATTTACATACATTATATTTATCATTATTCCCATATAAAAAATTGTACATGAAAAACAATTTACACCACAGTGTGGAGATGGTATGTTGTACGTACACATGCATGGTAGTATTTTTTCATAAGATGTTTAAAAAGAGGAATATGTTTGTCCCATAATCATAAAAAATCACAACATATTTTATATTGTTTAGATATAATTTTATTATGGTAACAACTTAGTAATAGTATGTAAAAAAATGAATAAACCTAGATAGAAGGGAAAAACAATTACCTAATCTTCGGGTGTCATCTTTTGATTGGCACAAAAAGAATCATTATGTTGGATTTCTACCTAATGTTTTTCCTCTATGATTAAGTGAGGGAAGTTTTGAGGAAATTTTGGAAGGGGTTGGATGAGACAAATGGATTTTTAGGATTTAATTAATGATAAATGGAGGTTCCATCTTATAAGAGAGGTGAGAGGCACATTAGGATATGCTTGAAATATTAATTTATTATAAGATCTGTTTCTGATTTTAATAACTCCAAATTGATTTATTTCAAAAACAATATTTTTATGGGTTGAAATAATCTCATCCAACATGTTTTATACATGATTATCTTATATAATTAACCATATATTTTATATTTAACACTTTGTAAAATAAGTAAACTCTTACCATGTCCTCTTGTATTTTTAAACTAGATGGACATTGTCATTATGATAAAAAGGAAAGCGAACCAAAAATTTATATTAATGAAATTTATATCACTATCAATATTAATTTTTCAAACTATATGTTTCATGGATTTTTATATCATTTAATAAAATAGTATTTGTTTTTGAAAACTCATTTATGACAATTTATACACTATTGAGTAATTGATTTTGGTTAATGTCGTAACAACTAGATTTCATAAAACCAAAGAAATAACTAATACATAATATGTCAATTTCATCCAAAAAATTAGTGGAGGGCCTGAAAACAAAAAAAAAAAATTATTTTGATAATATCATTTATTTAATTCCTTCAATAATAACGAAAATACTACATCATCATTGTATCTTAAATAAAATTAATTATATAATGTCTAATAATAAACAATAAAATCCCATAATGTAGGTAATTATTTTTTCTTTCTATGAATTTTTATAGGAGAATTTATATTTTGTATAACATTATATTTAAAATAGTTTAGTTATTAAAATTTTAATTTAACACTTTTAACTTTTCTGTAAATAAAATATTATAAATGTCCTAATCTTATACAAGTGGAACAAAAAAAGACCATATTTTTTTAATACAGTTGATTTTTGTTTAAACACACTTATACAATAGAATTAGGACATGTGTTGGGGTGATTGTATATCATTATAATATTAATTTTACATTATATATTACAACAACTTTCCTCATATTTTTTATAATTAATTTATAGAAATCGTAAAATACATTTTATGAAAATTTGCAAATGTGCCTAGAAAGTGGGTAAAAGATGTTAAAAAGTTCAATAAAATTATATATATAATATTATTATAAAATGAATCTAATGAATCACATTTACTATATAGGTATCATGTATCTATTTTGGATTTAAAATAAATTTAAATTATAAATAATTATTTAAATCAAAAATTTGATTTTTATGTACAATGTAGTATTTTTCAGTATTCATCAAAAATTGATTTTTATAGAAAAATAACAAAAATTCACATGAATCTAATTTTCATATTAAAAATTGAAAAGTTAAGTCTTTATTAAAAAATTAAATTCTTAGGAGTGTCTAAAATTAAATTTATTATTTTTCAAAAAAGGAGATGAAAATTTGTTTTTCTAAGAGAATAATTTTTCAAAATATATACCTATTAAAACAAAACATATACATTTCATTATAAATATGTTTTATTTATGGGAAAATTTATAAATTAAATTAATTTTTTTTTTAATAATAATATTAAAATATTTAATTGATAAATATATATATCATTTAAATAATTATTATACTAATGTGTTCTTTTGAAGAAACTCAAACTTGTGTATAAATCAAGAACCATCGTTGTTGAGTACAATATAAGCTATTGTATTAATTTAAATAGATAATTTACTTTGAAATCATGGGGTGCTACATTATCCCCTCATTGAATAAATTACTTCCACACAATTTTAAAATTGACTATGTAAATTAAAGGATGATGCAAAAAGACATTTTGGAAACCACCATCGAAATAGAGTTAATAAAAGGTATAATTTAAAATAAAGAAATCGAAGTAAAAAAGTAAACAGATATAACACATACAAGGTTTCTATGTATGAAAACATAGACATGGAAAAAATATAACATTCATGTTTCGATGGACATAATGATTAGAAAAATGTGAGCATTCCCAAGGGTAGAAGTCAGTGATGATCTAATGGACCATTTGATTCACCTAAAAGAGTACATGGATAGTATTTTTGGTATCAAGAACCTTTACTGTATATTTGAATATTTAATTTTATGTTATTTAATAATAATAAATGAAATTATAATTACTTGTGTAATTCCAACCATAGGCTCAAATTTCTCTTCAATAGTTAATAAAACTGAAAATAATTATATTTATCTTAATAATATAGGGTTTCAAAAAAACATATACATCATCTTTATTGATTTTTTAAATAAAAAAATTAAATTTAAAAACCCGGACCTCATGTAGGCTAGTGGAAGGTGATGCACCCTTGAAGCCCTTCAGTTGCTGGTTCAAGTATCGCTGGCATGCCAGAGGCGATGGGTTTTCACCTGACCTATGGGTTGTCCTTTTCCTAATATTATAACATTCTAAAATTAATTTTTTGAAAATTTTTATCCTTAAACAATCATATTCAACGAAAAACATAATTCATTAAAACATTTAGGGTTATCCAAAATACAACTATCCAAACTCACAGTCTAAAAATCTATAAGGAAGGTCATATAATGAAGATTTCTTTTTGCGACATAATAACAATTGAAAACCTTCATCACATATTCTTTTAAAACATAGTAACACCCCTAATTACCCTAAAAACTTATTAAATACATTCTTTCACCCTTATTCCTTATAGAATACATGATATACTCCTTATATCCTAAAATTTTTAATACTCAAACAATGATGGAATTAACAGACCATTAATAAGTTCCAAGGTAGTTAAGAATATCCAATATAATTTATCCAAACCAACAATATCTTATTCCAAAATCACGACCTCAATATTAGGACAATATTAAAATTTATCATTCCCCCATGATTATATTTTACCAAAAGTTTAACCCTTTATTGTGTCACTTTTCTTAGTTCCATACAATCTTAAATCCTTATGGAAATAGTAATATAATACAATCCTTCTTTATTTTCATTAACCATATAACCAGTAAATCATTCATATAACACACAAATGACATAATTATTCAATCCAAAAAGGAATATACATTAATTATTCCACATCAACTTTAGAATCAATTTATTTCTAACCTTTATACCTTTTATTCTTTTTAGATATATTTCCTTGATTCTTAGGACATTTATTTGCGTAATTCCTCATTTAACTACTGTTGAAATATAGAATATTAGTCTTTTCTTTCTTCCCATTGAATCCTTTTTCTAGATGACCATTTTCTTCAAAATTAGAACAAACACCCAATCATTTCACGGACTTCCCAAAGTGATTCTTTCCTTAGTTAATGCATATGGGAAAATCCTTCATTACCTTCTTCCGTTAATCCATCTTTCTATAAACCATCATCTTCCTCTCTGGTTTCCCTTGAAAGCCATAAGACTCAATTAATTATTTATTTATTTTATTATCACATGATATTATTTCCTCATATTATCAGAATATAAGGGAGTCTATTTACCCTCGAAATTTTTGTATAATACCATGAAAGATTGGATCCTTATTACTCTTTGGAACATGTGATTTGGTGGGGAAGTCATTACTTCTACTAGGTGCGGTTTCTAAACAATGTCATACACATGATTAGGTTATGAATTATAAATCATGATTTTAAAATACTAAAATACATGATATAAATTTTAAAATTTCTACATATCTAATATCATAATCTTTAAACTGGATTTTTTGCAGACATATTTAATCATAAATAATTCATATTGTTTTATAATGAAAATGTGCATTATCCTAAGAATATCCCTGAGGAGTATCAAACCATGTGAATAGTAAGCCCTGTTTTCAAGTACCAGGTTACCCTGAATCAGGCCCAGAACTCCTAATCATGGTATTCACCCCTAGGTATGTCCGTACCAGTACCACGTCCACTTGTTGTATCCAGAAAGAGATGTATGATTGGAAGGACCACATAATCTCATCCTTAACAAAATTTTATAATGTTCATCAATAATAAAATTCAAAATCTATCATAGAGAAATTTTCCCTAATCAGAGTTCATCTAAATCTAGTTTTTAAGGTTATTGATAACTTTCCTCTGATACCAACTGTAACACCCCGACCTCATTTACCGAGAGCCAATGAATTATTTTAATACGTTGGTTTGATTAAAGGAAATCAAGTCTTGAGGGACCGATCTGTTTTAGAGTCTTATAATATATATTTCATACATGAATGTTACATTACACTTTTTATCATAAGAAACATCATAAATAATCCCTTGATAATGAAATTATTTCCGTAGTGTAATCCTGAATGTCAATAATAATGAAATTCTTTTCATCCTTAGAAAATAAAACATAAGAAAGGGGAGAGCTCAGATGCTCAGTAAGGGTAAATAATTCAGCAAAAACTATAAATATTTAGGGAAATATATATAAGAAAAATAGTGTCCTTTTAAACATAAAATATTAACATAATATGATAAAAATAATTCAAACATTACCATATAAACATCGACATGGATATTCTACTTGTCAAATAATCATATGTAATAACTAATATTATAATGAGGGAATGCATAATATTAGACATAATAACTTCAACATCAAGGCCTTATGCCAAGACCATTAAAAAATATTTTGTCATGTCCTTGTGCCAACACACAAGTTTGTCTCATGAGACTTACCAATGCATCAAGGCATTATAGTGGGCCTCGCCTATCACTTCCTAATTATAATGCATTCCTCATAGTAAAAGGCTGAAAAATAACATAATCATTCGTATTGAAACTAGCATAATAAATGTCAATACATTAACCATAAACCATTAATGGTATAAAAATAACTCATCCATATTCAAACATATCATAACTCATTCAATACAATATGGACGATTGTATTATAATGAATAAATATCAATCAAGAATAATAGCTAATTAATTATGTGGACTTAGATGAAAATAATCTGTAAAACTCTTTGAGGGAAATATCCATTTTTTCATGAAATGTTTTAAAAGTCACACAAATTATTAAGGTAGAAATTTAAAATATATTTTTGAATTTTTGTTTCCCACACCACTTGGAATCATTTGAAAGGAATTAACATTTTAAAACATTTATGTCAATATAAATAAACTCTTCAAATAGTTTTGAATACAAGGACATAAATAAGAATGGTTTATAAGAATAAATATTTAAAACATTTCAAATGATGTTTTAGTTAGAGATTCCATTAAAATAATTTTGAAAAATATTTTATGAAACTTAGACGTGGATGATAAATGTTTTCCAGTAAATACTTACACATGAACAATCTCGGATAATAATGAGATTGAGTAATTTACCCATACCTTATATCTGATACTCTCTTTACGCGTCTAAAACTCCTATATATTATTGTTAAAAATATTATTAACTTATATAACACATCAAAATAATATTTATCATGTCATATATGATTCTTTTAGGAATTTATATTACCCATTTATTAATAATTTCATGTTATTGCAACATTTCAGGTAATATCACTTTGTTTATCATACATGTTTTGACTTGTTATACTTTATCATTTTATATAGATCATGATTTACTTACTTCTAGAATGTATAATATTATTGATATATCTTATATATTCATAATATTAATATATATAATAGATATATATATAAAATTGAACACACCGTTCATGGAGATGGTAGTTGTACATACGCATGAACATTGTTTCCGTTTTCTTAATATATTTAATTGAAGTAAGCTAATTAAATATTTTTACATATATATATAATTATTGTATACTTATAATTTCATATATTTCATAATTATGAATAATATATATTTCTTATATTAATTATTTATGGTTAAAGTGGAGAATGATTCTCATCTCGTCGTGGATACGGTAATCTGTACGTATGCATGAGAAACAATATCATTTTCTTAATGGTCAAATAGTATGAAATTCGATGGAATATGAAATTTAAATAATCAATATCATGTTATATGTATTATTTACATCCATTATATTTATCATTATATCCATATAAATAAAGTGTACAAGAAAAACAATTTACACCATAGTATGGATACGGTAAGTCATACAAAAGGACTCCTGGTGGCATTTTTTCATAGGATGGGTAAAAAGAGGTTTATGGTTTCCAATAATATTAACAACTTATAACAATATATTATATTAAGTAGTTATTACTAAATTATGGTAACAACATAGTAAGAGTAAGTTAATGAAGAAATGATCTTTGAAAGAAGGGATAAAATGATTACCTCTTCTTCGAGTGTATCCTTTTGATTTGTCCAAAAGGACTCATTAAGCTGGCTTTCTAAGAAATTGGTTTCCTATAATATGAAGTTAGAGAATTTTTGAGGTGATTTGTTTTGATTTAGACAGAGCCAAAGGGCTTTGGAGGTGTTATTTAAAGAGAAACAGAGGTTACCTTTTATAAGACAGGTGAGGGGTACTTTAAAAAAACATTGAACTATTAATTTATAATAAATTATTTTCAGATTATAATATCTCAAAATTGATTTATTTTGAGGATAAGATGGGGATGGGTGAAAATCACCACAACCAAGAGGTTGTAGACATGTTTAGTGTAACACCCTGAGATTTTGTGAAAAATATTCTTGTTAATTTCATTAATGTCTTGTGTTGTACGCTACACCAAAAGGAGCTTGCACAACACGCATCCTTTACTTGCCTTGAATTACACGCAATCACGACCTTCCTCGATAGCGTGTGTAGTACGCAATACCGAGTTTCACTAAAAGAGATATTATTATAATATTATTATGAACTAGCCGTTATGAAGAGTAATACCCACTTTTTGAAATTTTATAAATTGTTTCATTTAAAATTGGCTTCATTTTTGGATTTGGAATATCGAAATTATCTTAGGGTGAAATTTTGGTACTTTTCGGATAACTTTCATTTTCTGATGAATAGTGAAAATTACTAAATTTTAATTAAAAACAACCTTTCTAATCGAAATAATTAATAGTGACAAATTATTAATTTTAGTGGTTTTAAAGTATGTTTAGAATATATTTTTACTATTTAATACAATGTTTGTCATTGTATGTAATTTCACATTTAAACCAGACATAAACAAGTGTCAATCTTTTGATAGTTATTATCTCTTAAGAACCCGCTATTTGTTTTGACGACGGGAATTAATTTCTAAATTAATTAATGAAACTGATATGTTTTGAATTTTGTAAAATAGACATCATTTTTGAGTTCATAATATCAAATATATCTTAGGCCTAATTTTTGGTATTTTTCTGGATACTTTCATTTTTTGATGAATAGTGAAACCACTAAGTGGTAGTTAAAAAATGATTTTTTTATAAAACATAATTTTACCTCTTATGTGAGTGAAATTTCAAAAATCTGAGAGACACGGTTGATGTCAGTAAGTAAAATTTGGTTCAATGAGATGAAAATAATTTTTGGTGAATAGTAACTTTTTACTTTTTTTACCACGGTTAAAAGTAAATAAGGTAATTAAGGGTAAAAATGATATTATTATTACCCTAACACATGTACTAATTCTATTGGAATAGTGTAATTCGACCAAAAAAACCTTAAGAATAAAATATGACCATTTAGGCCCACTTGGATTTGATTAGTACATTTATTATTAATTTATTCAAAGAAGGGTTAAAATAGTTAAAATCAAAGTTTAATAAGTAAATAATTTTTAATATTGGGTTATACATAAGATAAATTCGACTATAAATATTAATTTGAAAGCTAAAAATATTTCCTAAATAATTATATTTAATTTTTAGACATTAAATAATTTAATTTATTTATGAAACAATGACGATGCAATAATTATTTTATTAATGAAATATTGACATAATTGATGTTATAAATACCCAAAGAAATGTAATTTGAGACTTTTTATGAATTCCAATAATTTTACATGTTATTATGACATGTTAGTATTCATTTAATTTACTTTATTCGAACTAATATTTCTTTTATGATTTTCAAAAAAATCAATTACCAAATAGTATCAAAATTGACATAAAATAGTTTTTAAACAAATATTATATTATTAATAATTATTTTATTCCTAAAAATATAAGTATCGACAAAATGACATAGATAAGGTTATATATATTAATAATAAAAAACTTGGGGTTCGTTTGTCTTGTTATAGTACGTTTATTGACCTTATAGTGTAAGAAAACAAGATGACACGGTAAAAGTAAAATTATTTAACTTAATGATAAATCTAAATGATAAGGTTAAAATAGGAACCTAAACTTGTTTAAATTCTATTGGATGAGAGGATTTAGACCCATCCCCACCTTATCTTCGAAATAAATCAATTTGGAGCTATTTAAAACCGAATATGATTTAATAATAATATAATATTTTTAGTTTTCCAAAGGTGCCCCTCTCCTCCCTTATAAAAGGGAACCTCCTCCCTCTCTTCCTCACACCACATTGAGCCTTCCAGCTCGGCCAAACCCTATAAAATTCTATTCTTCACTTCCCTAGAAACATCCTAGAGGTCCTGGTCTTCTTTAAAGACCTATTTTAGTGCCCTAATAGGAGGTCTCAAAGAGGCGCTTCAAAGAAGAGGTAATGTCCGTTACCGATTCTTTCAACTTTATTTCTTCTTATACTTCTTCTTCTTTTTTTGTTTCATTATGAAGTAATAAAATCAGTATCAATCATATACTGATATGTTATTATAAGTATGAAACAACCCTATTTCACCATCTATCCATCCAACAGAAAATGAAATCATCGCGCGTGCGTACGTACGGAATACCGTCTCCATGCCGTGGTGTAATCTGTTTTTCCAACACCACCTTACTTGGATGGGTATAATGGTGTAAAGAATAACTATACATAGTTATTATAACATCATACTTATTCTAATATATTATACCATTCACTCCAATTCTATAATTATTGGAACGATATCATCGCTCGTGTGTACTTACGGACTACCGTCTCCACGACGCGATGAGATTCATTCTCCATGATTAACCATACATGAATGATCATAAAGTTTATATAATGAATAATAATGAAATATATTATATAATAATGCTACTGGATTTATGTATATATATATTTATGTCATCTAATTAGTTTCATTCAATGCAATAAGGAAACGAAAACAGCATTCATGCGTACGTACGGTCTACCGTCTCCATAAATGGTGTATTTCATTCCTTTTATCGATCAATAATATATATGTATATGATGAATATATATTATATATAAATCTTTTTTTACGTTCTGGAATTATTTAAATCAATATATAAGTAATAATATCAAGAAACGACAAGTCGAAACACATATGATAAATGAAATGATTTTACCCAAAATGATACTTTAACATGGAATTTACAAAAGAACGGGTAATATAAAGTCATAACTGAAACATATATGATATAATAAAAATGAATATGATTATGTAATAAGTCAGTGACATTATTTAAATCATTATACAAGAGGTTCGGATCCATATGAAGCATATCGGACCTAAGGTAAGGGATAATTTTGCAAAACTCATTTTTTTCTGAGATTTCTTATTTGTAAGTATTTACTGGAATTATTTCTATCATCCATTTACATGTTTTATAAAAGTGTATTCATGTATAGTTAAATTCCTTTTTACCCATTCTGACTTTTACCCCATGGTATGGAAGAAATATTTCTTTTATTTACCCTATAAGGTACTTTTTGACTTTTCTGAAAAAAGTACAAGAAGAATGTTTTTTACGTATACGGCATGAAAGGATTTTTACGGTTTTATAAAGGCTTATTTTCATGAAGATTCATCCAAGATATTTCATGACTACTTTCAAAAAAATATCTTTCTTTTAAAATTGCATAACGTTTTGTGAAAATAAATTTATTTTGAATAAGAAAGGATATTTTCCTCAAGAATTCATTTCAACTGTTTTATCAAAACCATTATTCCATCTAAGATGACTTTATTTTATATGTGTATGATTAAAGTATAATGTACCTATTATTTTCATGGTTTCACTTTTCATATGTTGATATATCCATTTGTTTTATATGTATTATGTGATGATGGGATGATGTTTATGAAACCCATCTTATTCTTTGGGTTATGATGAATGTTTCAAGTTTATTTTGTGGCACAAGTAAGAATGATTTAATTATGAGATTGGTGGGACCTATATCTCCCTCCAAGGCATTGGGTAATGATTTATATCTCATGAAATATACATGGCTGGAACGGCAATTTAAACCGGTTCAGTAATACAGGACTGGAACGAGGAGTGAAATCGATTCAGAAAGGGACTTTGTCCACTAAGATGGTCTTGGCAGCAATTCCTTGGCTACTATAGAAATCATATCATGTGATTAATGGTTGCCACAATTAAAAGTTTTATTTCCATGCTAGTTTATCATGATTAATGTTCCTTTATGATCTATTCTTTATGTACTTCCATGTTTTATGTCATTGCTCAAGATTTTGATGTTTAAACATTATATTAATGTTTTTAAGTTCAAATGTATATAGAATGTTTTATTTTATCCATGCTTACCCTTAATAAGAATTTGAGCTCACCGTTTTTATTTTTTCTTTTACCGAAGATATAAAGAAAGGTTTTAGGTAATAAAAAAAGGGGAAGATCTTTATGGGAGATGTTAAAGATCTTTCACGATGATTAGAAGATTTTATTCTGTGTTTCCAAAGACACTAAACTATTACGGTCCTTGTGTGTCTATTTTTGTTATGTATTATGTATTCCGCAAAAGTAATGTAATGTCCATGTATGTCAAGCTTCGGGTCTCTATAGTCGGTATCAGAGGAAAGGTTTAGTCATCCTTTGGAAACTAGGATGCGAAAACTTTAGTGAGACCCCAAGAGATATTTATATGGTATGTCTAGGGATGTCCCTAAGGTGAAGTATAAGTATAGGTTATAATTTTAGAATTACGGTAACGATCTTAGAATTAAACCTAAGATGTTAGATATTTAAGGTACTCCCCCTTTATTATGTTGTTTTCCCTATCATGATTCTTTCCTCTCACACTATTCTATTTGGGTTTTAGACGATGGATGGAACCCGAAGGAACCGTGTTGATCAATGCAATGGACAATGCAATGATTGTCCTCCTAAACAAACAAATGTTATGGGAGATGGAGGGAAAGATATTATTTCTATACTTACACAAGCTATGAATCATTCTGGAATTCAAAATGAGCATAGAAGGGAACATTATTCTATTGAGTCCTTCATGAGGAAACATCCACCTTCTTTTAGTGGGTCTTCTGAGCCACATGTTGCTGAACAATGGATCAGTACCACTGAAAAGATATTTTCAGTTCTTCAATGTTCAGAACATGATAAAGTCATCTTAGTAGTATATCGTTTGGAAGGTGAAGCTGATCAATGGTGGGTTCTTATCAAGAATACGAGGAAAAGAGATGAAATTGAGTCCATGGAATGGGACGAGTTCAAAAACTTATTTTTCAATAAGTACATCCCTCGTATTCTCTGAACAAAGATGGAGAAGGAGTTTCTTGAACTAAAGCAAAAGGATGATGAATCTGTTGGTACCTATGAAGCAAATTTTACAATACTTGCAAGGTATGCTTCTGGTATTATTATCCAACCTGAGAGTAAGATCGATCGATTCTTCAGTGGCTTAAAACCAAATCTTCGAAGGGCAATAGCTATAAGAGACTTCAGTAGCTATTAAGAAAGTATGCATTGTGATATCAAGGTAGAAATAAAAGCTGGTGTTACTTATCCATATCATAGTTTTGATAAGAAACAAAAGATGGAGTTCAAGGAGAAATCTCAGAATAATGGTGAAAAGAAGATGAATGTTTACTTATGCTCAACGTGTGGAAAGAAGCATGGTGGAGATTATCTTAAAGGGACTAGAAAATGTTTTAAGTGTGGAAAATAAGGCCGTAAAGTAGCTGAGTGTTGATGTAATGGAAAAAGGGTTTCTAATGATGTGAATAAATAAAAGACTGCAGAGAATGCACCACCAACACTTCAATGTTTCATGTTCAAGGAAATGGGGAATTATGCTAATAAATGCCCTAATTCAAGGGTTAGTGATGATCGACATGAGAAACCACTTAAGGAAAATGACAAAGGGAAGTCAAATGCGATCACTATTGACGATGTTGAATATGACAACGATGTGGTGGAATGATTAAGTGTTTATGTAATGGGATTCCATAATAATGTTGTATATAGTATCATGGAATATTGGAATATTTATGTATTGGTCTATTGTGGTTTTCAATAATTTTATGGTACCTATAACTATGGAAAGTGATTGAGATATTTTTGGAATAAAAGATGATATGCACGTAATGAAGGGAAAACGAGAAAATGAAATGTTTGACAGTATTCATGAGCTCATGACTGATATAAGGAAATAGTTATATCATGGTTTGAGGATTTGGTATGTGAAAAGAGTTAACTTTTGATAGCACTCATGTTTTCACTAAGATTCAATTGGCATTCATTTTTTTCAAGAGAATACATGATTAAGGCCTTTGAATGTTTAGAATGTGACCAACAAGACATATCTCATGATATATGGGGATCAACAATGGTATTAACATTCTAGTTGTATGAACTCTTTGGTAATCATTTTCACTATAATATGAGATGGGATATCAGTCTTTTGGATAGGCCTAAAGATTGGAATGGATTATGTTGGACATAAGTTAGTATTGTTTAAGGGTAGAAGTTTTTTCGATATTATTTATGGGTTGTTATAGTAATTTAGATTTAGAAAAAGGACAACCTGCAGGATGGGTGACATCCCATCGTGTCAGACAAGGCTGTGGGAATCGAACCCACAACCGAAGTGCGACTAGCCTTTATCACCTACCACTGGCCTACAGGAAGTCCCTGTTTAGTAGAAACTAGTTTTATTATATTAAGCAGTATGATATATGAATTATAAGTCCATTTTAGGAACTATATATGACTAATCTCACTATAGATGGACTTATGTATTTTCTTGATAACTTTTCTAACCTTTTTTTGAGGTAGATGGAATGACCCATCATTCTATCACATGATCTGATAACGCATCACGAATGGAAAATTCAACTTCATTTCTTTAAGATATGAAGTGTAAATTGTCCAAAGAACAACCAACGATGAGACTATACCAAAATCACGAAAGTATTTCTTCTAATTCCAATTTCATCAACTTTAGGGAAATGATCTTGAAAACCAAAAATGTTGTCCTAGTGGTCTTATATCAAATGAATCAGATGGTACCTTATATCTATACAAATTTATGGCTTTGTGATTATTGGCCTTTTCATAGCCATGTTCTCTACCACTCTCCATCATAACTTGATGGTTATATATTTATTCCATATCCATATTTTCACCTATGTTCTCCTACATGGAAACCCAGTAATGAGTTAATTTGGGTAACCGTTAAGTTTCATACATTATTTTTTAAAGCCAAGTTTTGGTATTCCTTTTTACGATGTGGGTTTCTAGTAAATAAACTTTCCAGTCGTAAACCATTTATAACCCCGACGAATTTCGAGGGCGAAATTCATTTTTAGTGGGGTAGAATGTAACACCCCGAGATTTTATGAAAAATATTCTTATTAATTTCATTAATGTCTTGTGTTGTAAGATACACCAAAAGAAGCTTGTACAACACACATCCTTGACTTTCCTTGCACTACACGCAATCACGAGCTTCCTCGATAGCGTGTGTAGTACGCAATACCGAGTTTCAGTAAAAGAGATATTATTATAATATTATTATGAACTAGCCATTTTGAATGTTAATACCCACTTTTTGAAATTTTATAAATTTTATCTTTTAAAAAGGACTTCATTTTTGGATTCGTAATATCGAAATTATCTTAGGGTGAAATTTTGGTACTTTTCAGATAACTTTCATTTTCAAATGAATAGTGAAAATTACTAAATTTTAATTGAAAACAACATTTTTAATCGAAATAATTAATAGTGATAAATTATTAATTTGAGTGTTTTTAAAGTATATTTAGAATATATTTTTACAATTTAATACAATTTTGGTCATTGGATGTAATTTCACATTTAAACCAGACACAAACAAGTGTCAATCTTTTGATAGTTATTATCTCTTAAGAACACGCTATTTGTTTTGACGACGGTAATTAATTTTTAAATTAATTAATGCAACTGATATGTTTTGAATTTGGTAAAATAGACATCATTTTTGAGTTCATAATATCAAATATAGCTTAGGCCTAATTTTTGGTATTTTTCTGGATACTTTCATTTTTTGATGAATAGTGAAACCACTAAGTGGTAGTAAAAAAAATTAATTATTCATAAAACATAATTTTACCACTTCTGTGAGTGAAATTTAAAAACTCCTAGAGACACAGTTGATGTCAGTAAGTAAAATGTGGTTCAATGAGATGAAAATAATTTTTGGTGAATAGTAACTTTTTACTTTTTTTAACCACGGTTTAAAGTAAATAGGGTAATTAAGGGTAAAAATGATATTCTTATTACAATAAAACATGTCCTAATTATATTGGATAAGTGTAAATATACCGAAAACAACCTTAGAAATAAAACATGACCATTTAGGCCCACATGGATTAGATTAAGACATTTATTATTTATTTATTTAAAGAAGGGTTAAAATAGTTGAAATCAAAGTTTAATAAGTAAATCATTTTTAATATAGGGTTACACATAAGATAAATTGGACTATAAATATTCATTAGAAAGCTAAAACGATTTAATACATAATGATATTTAATTTGTAATTTTTAGACATTAAATAAGTTAATTCATTTTTGACATAATGATGATGTAGTAATTATTTGTTTAATAAAATATTGACATAATTGATGTTATAAATATCCAAATAAATGTAATTTGAGACTTTTTATGAATTAAAATAATTTTCTATGTTAATATGACATGTTATTAGGGATTTAAGATACTTTTTTAGAACTAATATTTCTGTTATGATTTTCACAATAATCAGTTACCAAATAGTATCAAAATTGACATAAAATAGTTTTTAAAAAAAGATTATATTATTAACTATTATTTTATTCCTAAAAATCTATGTTTCGGCCAAATGACTTAGATACAGTTATATATATTAATAATAAAAATCTTGGGGTTATTTTGGATTGTAATTTTAAGTTTATTAACCTTATATTGTAAGAAAACAAGAAGACACGGTAAAAGTAAAATTATTTAACTTAAAGATAAATCTAAATTATAAGGTTAAATTAGGAAACTAAACATGTATAATTATATTGGATGAGAGGATTTAGAACCATACACACCATATCTTAAAAATAAATCAATTTATAGCTATTTTAACCCGAATATGACTTTATAATAAAATAATATGTTTAGTTTTCCAAAGGTGCCCCTCTCCTCCCTTATAAAAGGGAACCTCCTCCCTCTCTTCCTCACACCACATTGAGCCTTAAAGCTCGGCCAAAACCTGCCCAATTCTCTTTTACACTTCCCTGGAAACATCCTAGTGGTCCTGGTCTTCTTCAAAAACCAATTTTAGTGTCCTAAGTGGAGGTCTCAAAGATGCGTTTCAAAGAAGAGGAAATGTTCGTTACCGATTCTTTCAACTTTATTTCCTTTTCTACTTCTTCTTCTTTAGTTGTTTCATTATGATGTAACAACATCAGTATCACTCATATAATGATATGTTATTATAATTATGAAACAACCCTATTTCACCATCTATCCATCCTACGGAAAACAAAATCACCGCGCATGCGTACGTACGGAATACCTTCTCCACGCCGTGGTGTAATCTATTTTTCCAACACCACCTTACTCGGATGGGTATAATGGTGTAAAGAATAAATATACATAGTTATTAAAACATCATACTGATTCTGATATATTATACCATCCACTCCAATTCTATAATTATGAGAACGATATTATCGCTCGTGCGTACGTACGGACTACCATCTCCATGACGTGATGAGATTCATTCTCCATGATTAACCATACATGAATGATCATAAAGTTTATATAATTAATAATAATGAAATATATGATATAATAATTCTACTGGATTTATGTATATATATATTTATGTCATCTATTTAGTTTCATTCAATGCAATAAGGAAACGAAAATAGCGTTCATGCGTACGTACGGCCTACCGTCTCCATGAACAGTGTATTTCATTCCTTTTATCAATCTATAATATATATGTATATGATGAATATATATCATATATAAATTTTATTTTAAATTCTAGAATTATTTAAATCAGGATATAAGTAATAATATCATGAAACGACAAGTCGAAACACATATGATAAATGAAATGATTTTACCCAAAACGATACTTAAACATGGAATTTATAGAAGAACGGGTAATATAAAGTCACAAGTGAAACATATATGATATCATAAAAATTAATATGATTATGTAATAAGGCAATGAAATTATTTAAATCATTATACAGGAGTTTCGGATCCATATGAAGCATATCAGACCTAAGGTAAGGGATAATTTTTCAAAACTCATTTTTATCTGAGATTTCTTATTCGTAAGTATTTACTGGGGTTATTTCTATCATCCATGTCCATGTTTTATAAAAGTGTATTCATGTATGTTTAAATTAATTTTTACCCATTCTGACTTTTACCCCATGGTATGGAAGGAATATTTCTTTTATTTACCATACAATGTACTTTTTGACTTTTGCGAAAAAAGTACAAGAAGAATGTTTTTTTACGTATACGGCATGAAAGGATTTTTACAGTTTTATAAAGCCTTATTTTAATGAATCATCCTCCAAAATATTTCATGACTATTTTCAGAAAAATATCTTTCTTTGAAAATTGCATAAAGTATTGTGAAAATAAATTGATTTTGAATAAGAAAGGATATTTTCCTCAAGAATTCATTTCAAGTGTTTTATCAAAACCATTTTTCCATCTAAGATGACATTATTTTATATGTGTATGTTTCAAGTATAATGTCCCTATGATTTACATGGTTTCAATTTTCTTATATTGACATATCCATTTTTTTATATGGATTATGTGATGACGGGATGATGTTTATGAAACCCATTTTATTCTTTAGGTTATGATGAATGTTTCAAGTTTATTTTGTGGCACAAGTAAGAATGATTTCATTATGAGATGGGTGGGACCTATATCTCCCTCCAATATATTGGCTAAAGATTTATATCTTATGAGATAGACATGGCTGGAATGGAAAGTTAAATGGGTTCAGTAATACAGGACTGGAACGAGGAGTGAACTCGATTCAGAAAGGTACTTTGTCCACTAAGATGGTCTTGGCAGCAATGCCTTGGCTACTATGGAAATCATATCATGTGATTAATGGTTTCCACAATTACAATTTTTATTTACATGCTAGTTTATCATGATTAATGTTCCTTTATGATCTATTCATTATGTACTTCCATGTATTATGTCATTGCTCAATCTTTTGATGTTTAAACATTATGTTCATGTTTTCAAGTTCAAATGTATATAGTATGTTTTATTTTATCCATGCTTACCCTTACTGAGAATTTGAGCACACCATTTTTATGTTTTCTTTTCCCCAGGATATAAAGAAATGTTTTAAGTATGAAAAAAAGGGGAAGATCATTATGGGAGATGTTGAAGATCTTTCACCACGATTAGAAGATTTTATTCCAAGTTTCCAAAGACACTAAACTATTACGGTCCTTGTGTGTCTATTTTTGTTATGTATTATGTATTCCGAAAAAGTAATGTAATGTCCATGTATGTCAAGCTTTGGGTCTCTACATTTAGATCATTAAATTAACCTTATCTTTTGTATTTAACCCTTTGTAAAATAAGTTAACTATTACCATGTCCTCATTAATTTTATAATACATGGTCAATATCACTCATATAAAATTCCCAGTTAACATAAAGTGGATAATTTATGGAATTAGTATTTCTCTACATGTTATTTGTACATACTATAGTTTTTTGTATTTTTATATCATATAATAAAATAGTGTTTGTTTTGAAAACTCAGTTTTTTTAAATTTTGACACTATTTGTTAATTTGTCTTTATTAAACTCATAACAACATGATTCCTTTAGACCAAAGAAATTAATGCATACCTCATATGCCAATTGAATCTTGGAAATTTATAAAGTTTGATTGAATGTTCAAACAATATTTATTTTTATTTTTATAGTAGCATTTATTTGATTCCTTCATTAATAAGGAAAATTCTACATCATCATTGTGTTAGAAATAAATTTTATTATATAATGTATAAAAATTATAAGTAAATACAATGATGTAGGAAATCGTTTTAGATTTCTAATTTTTATTTATTGTTGAATTTATCTTATGTATTCATTTCTATTAAAAATGGTTTTTTTATTAAAATTTAAAATTAACACTTTTAACTATTTCTTAAATAAAATATAATAAATATCCTAATCTAAACCTTATGGATCAAAAAGAATAATATTTACATACTATGGTTGATATCAGTTGAGAAACACTTTTCCACTAGAATCAGGACATGTGTTTGGGAAATTTTATTCTATTAAAATATTATTTTTACCTTTATTCACCCTATTTATTTTTAACCATGGTAAATAAAATTTAAATGTTACTATTCACCAAAACATGTTTCCATCCTAAAAATCTCAATTTTTATACTAATGACAACCATGTCTAACTATTTTTTGAAAATTTATTCACAGAAGTTGTAAAATTATGTTTTCTGAAAAATTGAAAATGTGCTAGAATGTGGGTAAAGACACTAATAATGTCAATAATATTTTATATATCTAATATTATTATTAAATGACTCAAATGAACTAAATTTTAATAATATAGGTATTTTGTATCTATTTTGACTGTAAAATAAATTTAAACTAATGCAAATTATTTAATATTAAAAGTGGGTTTCTATGTACTGTTTAGAAATTTTCACTATTCATTAAAATATTGAATGTTTTCAGAAAAATTCCAAAACATCAACCTCAGTTAATTTTGATATTCTAAATTCAAAAATGAATTTTATTTAACCAAATACAATTCATGATAGTTTCTAAAATTAATGTTATTATTATAAAAAAAGACATAAAAACTAGTTCTTTTAAGAATTTTTTTTTTCAAAATATATAACTGTTTTAACAAAACATATACATTTCATTATAAATTTGATTTATTAATGAAATAAAATTATAATTATAATTTATAATTTATTTTTTTACTATTAATGTTACAATATTTAATTGATAAAAAAATATATTGTTTAAATAATGATAATACTAATGTGTTTTTCATAGACACTAAATATTATGTTTAAGACAAGAAAAATAAGTGTTGTGTATAGTATAAGATATGGAATTAATTTAAAAAGATAATGTATTATGAAATCAAGGATTTTTATATCTATTGTGCATGAGATGAACATAAAATATTGAAGAAGTGAAAATCAATAATGAGCATGTGTTATCTTATGAAATAGCTTCGAGATTAGAAGATTCATCCATCCTCTCCAAAGTGGATGGAGTAATGATAGGAGATGATGGTGCATTTAAGAACCTCAAATTTTCTTCATTAAATGGAACCATTTCACCTGAAAAAAATCTATTCTTGGTCTGAATCACCTTCTTTAGTTTTTATGCTAATTTGTAATCCAAAGAGAGAGGAAATTGAAGGATTTTATACAATCCAAGTATGTTTTCGCATTTTTATGGGATAATGGTGAATAAACTGAATTTAACATGCCATTCTAATAATGGTGTTTAGATATGTATTTCATCCTTTGATGTTCCTTCTACTACTTCTTCGATGTTTGAAATACATCAACCTACTAAAAAATAGGTGTTATATGTTAGAATTCTCCAACCATCTCATCCTCCAAGTCCAATCGGCCTAGAGATACCTCTCAGGATTCAAGTGGAAATCTAGTAACTGCAATTAGAGTACCACCAGGGCTATTCCGTGGCTATGGAACCTCAATTGATTTCTCTCATCCCACTACAATTAAATATGGTATTCCCCATTTTCAATGATGCTTTGACTAAAAGAAAAGAAAAAGTAGAATACTGTTTGATAAGAAGAGAACATACATATTTAGGATTGACAATGGATCATAATTCCCCAAAATATGAATGATCAATCACATTAGTAGTCTGAAATTTTATCATATCTTTGAATCACATTATAGAATGAACCTAATTTATAGTTTCATATATGACTGTCTCTAGCTCCCAAATATGAGTCCCCACATCAAGGGAGTTATCCATAATGTGGATACGAGGTGGGGCTTGGAGATATCCTATCCGCAAAATCTACAAACCCACATGTAAGAGTGACAACATAAGGTTATCATCAAAATTTAGTTCTCTCTATATTTAGACTACCTCTGGATCTATGTATTCCTAATAAATCTCAATCTATTTTGAAGACGATCTATTAGCCATAGATTTCAAAAGATTCTAAACTATATCTATCACAGATGTAATTTGATAACATGGTGCTCAAGACTCCACACGGGGGACCCGACTAGACCACCTTTGTAAAACATCATTTCATGTTTCCCTTTTTATTTAGTCTACTAGTTTATATCTTACATGGGTTTATTTTGATTATCTGGGAACCTCATCATCCTCACTCTCAGACACGGACAATGTAGCATTCAAAGGAGAGTATGAACCCTCTAAAGGAGGGAAAACCATATTTCTCCTCCTATTCATCCCACCCTAAGGAATATCTTTAGTGAAACCCCTTATGTGTATGATGAAATCTTAGACTCATCATACATGGTGGTCAATCTACTTGTTGAATTAGATGGAGGATGGTTGATCACAACCTTTATTAAATCCACATCTGTGAGAATTCATATCTATAGAGATATCATAGAATTATTTTCCAATATGATGCACACTGAGGGGAATATAGTAATTTTCTACATTTACTCAAACTATCAAAAAAACTAGAATGAAGAATAATCCTCACATATATTCCCACCATCAATATTGGTCTCCATCACATTGTCCCAAAAGGATATCATGTATGACCTGAGTACAATTCCAGTCATCCCTTCACTAATAAATCACCTAGTGGATTTTTTCCCATAGAGGACGAAGTTTAAATCCTTAAATAAACTAAACTTATTTATATTTCACTAGTTTCAAAAAATGGGGTAGAATTCCATGTAAAGATTGGACATATGGTCAAAACTCTCTCCCGTGGACTACGAACCCACTTTTCATAGAGTAAGTTTTGAATTGACACAAATTCCATCCCCAAAAAACATAGAATAGTCTAGTTACTCTGAAAGGATATTTCACTATATGAATATGATGTATACTCCTTTGGATGTTTTTCAAAAAAAGGTGTCTAAAACCATGATAATATTCTTTGATATCTTGGCTATTATAATGAATTTTCCTGACCTTATGTCTCCCTTGGAATCACATAAATACAGTAAATAAAATATTATCCACATTTTTTGAAGGCCACAAGATGTGTCTTGGAATGAACTTTAGTCTTGACTTCATATCTCGAATTTTTAAACACTCCCTTTTCTAGTACCATTCAAATGGTGATGATAATACTTTTCTTCACTACCTTTGGATATCTCATCAAACAATTGAAAGTAGATCCATCCATCATCTTACTCATGAAAATATTTTTCCATACCTTTATATGAATTTCCACTTTTATATGGGGGGTATACATTCTTAATATCATAAGATATTTGAAGTATATTTGGCGCTAAATCTTGTGTCTTGTCGGTGTCACCCCTTGATTCCCACAGTGGGATTAATATATCATACAGATCTCAAAGAATCGGAGCCATCAAGATCTTCCGAACAACCAATAAAATGATTCCAACTTATCCATACATTTTCTAGAAGGAATTCATCTCAGGACTTTACTAGCATAGAAAATCCAAAACAAAATCATCATTCTTATATACATTGGTCAATATTACCCACAAATCCTCATAAACACAAACATCTTCCAAATTTCATTTTAAATCTATATATGTACGGTGCACCAAATACACCCACATCATTTCAGGCGTAACACCCCTTCTTGGCCAAGAGTACTAACCTTTCCTCTATCCCTTCAAATTATTTTTTTGGGAATTTCGGAAGATTGATGGATAAAAATGAATCTATTACCTCTATATGTGATTTTAGATATATATAACATGTGATATGATGCATATAATAGGTTTTGGATGATATCTCAACATTGATATAAGTGCCTATTCCAGAGATGATGGATGATTAAAATTTTTGTGGTCTTAAAACGAAGTAACATAGAGATATTTCTTTGTAGTTGGAGTAAGGACTTCCCACATATGTCTTTGATCATAGAGTAGTGGATATGCACTCTTCCAAATATAATGGTGATATTTCATCAATGACCCTGCCACATCGAGAAGCATACTGCTGAAAAAAAATCATAATACTTGTTCCCTATGGCTTTCAACACCTCAGAAATACATTTTATAATATGTTAATAAAAAAATAAAATATTACAGGGTGCTATTAAAACCTACAAAAATGAGTCCAATATATTTGAAAGTAGTATTTTTTAAAAGGAGGCCTTAAAATAAGAAAATATGGAAAAGGGATGAGTTTTTTAATGTGGATCTCTAAAGTGTGGTGCATATGTACCATGTACAAGTGAATGATTCATGATCCCCAATAAAGTTACTCACCCATTCCTACACATCACGCAATTATATACATACCATGTATGTGAAAATAAGATCATCAGTGAAAGAACTTGAGTAGAGGATCTTCACATAAGACTATCATAGTTAGACCATAAAACATGGATTCATGAGACTCGTTTGTTGAAATAAGGGATATATTTATTGGTGAGAAATCATCAATTAATGAAATTTATATATTCCCCGCCTACGTGGTTAACATGAGTGAACGACCTATTTGGAATCCTTGGGTGAATAACTTGATCCAAACTTACATTTTTTCATCCTGTTTTCCTCATGATTAGACCCTCGTCTTTCAGATTAGATACAATCTTGAGGGGGGGGGGATTTTTTGATTATATGTTTCTTCACGTGAATGAAAAAGATATAACGGAAAATAACATAGGGATATGAGAAGGGAGTAAGTTGAAAAGGTAAAAATTTTAAATAACCATGAAGGGTTCTTACCTGAGCCTCCTAAAATCATCATCATTATCTAAAGCACCATCATTAAACCCTACGATGTTGGCCTATTGGAAACACTTTTGAAAAAATATTCCTTCACCAAGGGTTCTATATTATTTTATAAATTCTCTCATGGTGTCATACTTTGTTTTGACATATTTTCCAGAAGGTTAGCTGATGCTCTGATCTCCCTAATGCTTCTCCTAAGAACTCTATAACCTTCTAAGTAGTTGTATGACACATAAAAAGGATGAAATTAATGTTGGATAGTAAATCTAAAGTCCTCACAGGGTATAAAAAAACAAAACATGGTCAAGGAATTCTTTCAACCTCTAATTAACTACCACTACTATGGATTTCCCTTCCTTGACCAGCAACATATGAGACATACCTCCTCGAACACCTACGAAGACCCTTGTATTCTGGAAAAAAGTCTTGTCTAAGTGTAATGTCCAGGTGGTTTACCTCCTGAGGTGATACCAATTCTTCCAGGCTAACCTATGTGGATAACCCACTGTGTGAGCCCCCTTGGTTTACCATACGTTCAATCTTACATGATCCATTTATCATGAATTCTTCAAATCCATACATGGTAGGCCCTCTCCTCATTTGGATCCATTTTTTGAGAGGTATCAAATAAAAACATCCACCAAGTCCTCCTAACATAAAAAACCATGAAAAAATCCATGCTGAAGCATCTCCCATTTGTATTGTTATTTAAACAGTCATAGGTATCCCACACTATTCCTACCATACAATAGTGATCCTCAGGGGAACATATAGATTAGTATATCAATGTTCATGAGAACCTATAACCTAGACATAGGGTTTTGGAGTTTCTAGTAATGTAAATAATTTTTAGGACACTATCTGCCCATTCTCATGTCTTCGTCTCAAATCCTAATGTTCCCACCAAGGGGGTGAGGTTTTTTATTTTTTTCCATTCAACATGGAATTTGATCCTCATCCCTTTAAGGATATTATTTTAGGGAATCCATCATGAATTAATCTTATAGCCTTTCATGTAGAAGGTTATAATATTACACTTATCTACCAAAACATCCTTCAACACAATTCCTTTCTTCGGTGGAGTGAAGAAAGGGATGTGTCATAAACCCAACCTCTTCCATCGTAGTCCTCCTCCTTTTTCACCAGCAATGGAGGAGAATAATATTTTTTATCCAATCATCTAATTCCTCTTGAATCTCAAACCTAGGATGACTCACATGAGATTATAGGTTAGCATTGATAATGAAATTGGATCCTTTTGAAGTAATTGACCAAGAGATCACTATTTCCAACCATAACTAGGATACGTAGGACACCTACCGAAGGATCGAGATCAACGAGCATCTGACTAAGGATTAAGCCCCATATAAACCATTAAATCTCAATAATATGATACATAACTAATGGAACCTTTCCTAAATCATCATCATCGTTAATAATCCCCAACATAATTATCTCAATGTTCCACACTCCTCGTCCAGACATACCAAACAATGTAGGTTTTTTTCCCATCCAAATTGGACTTGTATGAAGCCTCCCTGAGGATCAATTAAAATTACAAAATAAAACATGTTCTTTAGGTACATATATCTAGAATGATCAAATTAAAAATTGAAATTCATATCCCTCCCATTTTTTTTGAGATGCTTCGGAATAATTCTCGTACCAAACATTAATTATGAACCTTCCACCTAGATATCCATTTCATAAGACATTAAATAGTTAGGTGGGGTCCTCATCAAACAACCTTAATAGGTGTGATGTGACCAATTAATGTGTATGAAACTATGTGGGATCTAATTATATTCAAGAGGATATGTAAAAAGACCATTTATGGGTTCAACTCCAACATCAAAACAATTATCATCTCCCAAGATGAAAATGAACTCCATAGTGACATTCGTCTCCTTGGATGATAATAATCTTCACAGTACCCCATTATGTGGATAGGAAAAGAAATCATCATAATAATGAACAAATAATGTATATATATTATTTTAAAGGATACTATTTAGGGATAAATATGGATACATTCAAATATTTCTATTTATGATGAATCATCGATACATAATGATGATTCTGAATTCAACGCAAGCTATAAATTCATTGTTAACTCTAGATTGATCCACATCATACATGGAAATTAGATATGGATTAATGAACATATCATAAATATATAAATGAGTCCCATTTTAGGAAATATTCCCCTCAAAAGTGTGCGACGATCATGACCTCTCATCCTCTCAACTAATGAGAGTTCCTTAGTATCATTTGTCAAAAAAAAACTATTAAAATTTTTCCATAAAAAATATGTTCAATTTGTATATATAGCCATTAGTGGTTTATGGTTCGATGGGAAATCCCATTGGAAATAGTTTGTAAATTGAAAACTGTCACGTGGTCAAAAAATCCTTTAGAAACAGAAATATTAAGCATTCAATTATCTCCATGAAGTGGAATAAATTTTTTCCAAAAGTAACTATTGAATGATTGAATTTTTTGGAGAATTATTATTATAAAAATTAATTTTCTATGTAAATGGGCATAATTAGGATAAGTACAATCAAATAGTAAACTATTTATCAATGTTTAATTCTTTTATTGTTGAAGATGAGAAAAAAAAATTTATTAAAAAGGTTTAGTATATTTCATGGATTATGTTATGATATTGTTTAATCATATGTAAAGATTAATTTTTATGTTTATAGGATGAAAATTTTATGGAATAATGAGAAAAAACATTATTATTGGACTATTAATATAGTGAATGATTTGGGTGTTTACCAATATGGGATTCAAGATTTGTGATGTAGTAGTATATTTTGGGATGATAATAATGTTAAAATTAATATCAATCATTTGATGTTTTATATGATGGGAGTTATTTGGGAGACATTTAATATGTTTTGATATATGTTTTAGCTATATGTAACCCTTATGTGTAACATGTGAAAAAAATAGGGAAAACTTTTCTTTTCATTTTATTGACATAATTTTAAAAGTATTCATAAAATTGATGGTTCTTATGATCATTGATTATTAAGATTATTTTAGAATATTTTCATCATATTTTTGGGTGTTTTATGTTAATTATATTAATAATAATTTTGAAACAAAATAAATAGTTTGTGTGTTGACTCATCAAATTCAACAATGTTATGGGACTTCAACCCATAACTAAAGGGTGATATGTGTGAAACACCTACCACTGGCCTAGGTGATGTCCAATTTAATAGGAAATTATGTAAATGACATTATAAAAAAAATTATTTTATTTTGGGAACATATTTTTTATCATATACATATTCATTAGGATTGTAAATTGATTTAGTGACTATCTTATTACTATTATTTTTTAGAATGTCTCTATTTTATTGGGAAACAATATACGATGTTATGGGATTTTGTTTCAGGAATCGTGGAAGGAAAATATTTTGGATGAATTTTATTATAGTTTATATGAATTAAAATAATTTATAGAAATAATTATCATGTCAAGTATATTATATGATTTGGGAAAAAAATTGAATGAGAAAATATGGGTTACTGATGTTATTTGGTGAAAAAATTCAATTTTTTCGTGTAAGAATATCTAATCAGTTATATACTTTCAATATTTTTCAACAATATTCATAGTAATTTTAAATATTGTTATTTACTAGAAGATATATGTTCAACCATGTGTGTTATTGTTGAGGATTTTGATATTACTATAGTGTTTCATATAATGGTTTAATCTTTTGGGTAATTGTCTGACCTTTTTCAATCCATTTTTTTTCTATTATTACCTAATGACACGAGGAATAACATTTCATATTTTTTGGATTATATGATATATATGAATTTGATTTTATTTCTTTATGAATGAAAAAATCATCATAAATAGTCATTATTTTGTGAAAATATGAGATTGTTGTAAAAATTGATTAAAGTATTGTATTATTATTTCCATGTATATATTTTTCCATATGGTAGTAGTGTAGTTAGTAAATTAATTCCTTATATCTAGGAAACAATCATAGAATATTTTCCACTATTAACATTAATTTTAATAAATCAATGTTCTTTTTCACTCCTCATTATTTTATAGTATTGTGGTTATTATCATTAACATGATCAATCACTTCATTCTGATCAATGTTCAATATCACACTACATCATCATTGGACATTAATTTTTCTTCTAATTAAATATTTTCAAATCCCATCAATGTTATTATATTTTAAACCTAGCTATGTGTAATTTCAGTTTTCCATTATATTTCCCTTTCTTTGTTTTCAGGAGGATGTTTTATTAACAATTTTTAAAATGTTGGATTTCATGAAATGAATTTTCAAATTTCAAATAAATATATGTTAATCCTGGGTTATAATTTCAAAGATGAAATTAATTAATGTGGGTATAATGTAATATTACAATATTATAAATGATATACAATGTAAAATAGTTGACAAGATACGCAACACCAAGTATAAAGAAACCATGAAATATTATTATTTTAATGTGATTTTCATAACCTCTTAGATAAATTGGAAGGGTATGAATATGATTAATTACTTTATCCAATATTTATAAAGGTTCATAATAATAAAAAATTATTTATGAATTATTAAGAAATAAGAACATATTTTTTAATGACATTATTTAATGCTTTAGAAATATTTTTTTATTAAAAGTTAGTTTTTATTAATATTATTCAATGAATATTACAAATTATATTTGGAACAATTGTAAAATTTCAATTTTAAAAAAATTTCATTTTTTAAATTTTTGTATTGATAATATCTTACAGTGAATTTTTTATATCATTCTACAATGATTGATTTCACAGTAAATAGTGATATATTTTATTTTTCTTTGAATATTTTTTTTTTCAATAATTTACAAAATTTTATTTTATTTTAACAAATTTTCTACATAAATATAGAAATATATTTATTATTAATAATTAAATTGTTTTTAGTAGAATTAATTGTATTGTTTAATTTGAAATAAAAAAAATTATACTTAAAAAACTTTTTTATAAAAATCTATTTTTCATCATGTTTTTCTAATTAATATTTAAATTATAACATAATACTTCTATGTATTGAATATTTAAAAATTTATTCCATATTGAATAATATCCTTAATAAGTATTTTCATCCTTAGTAAGGCTAAATCAGGTAATTGATGTTTTAAAATAAAATGATAAGGACTATTAATAACCCTGAAAATTTACTTTAACCTATTAGAAGAATACATTCTGTCCATTTACATCGAAATACATAAATTATAGGAACTATTTTCAATATTTAAATGATTTGACATTTATTTTATTTAAGTGAATATAAATATAACAATTTCACACTATTGTTTTTAATAAATATAATGTTTTTAACGTGGTGATCAAAAGATGAAATTTTCTGTTTGAAATAGAAATTTTAAATATAAGTGATTTATTTATATAATTTTAATTTATTTATAATTTTTTGTGATAAAATTTTTAATTTAAAATATTACTCAATACTTATGTAGTATTTATTCAATTAACCTAATAATAATCTAAATGTAGTTAAAAATATTAAGTCTTATATTAATATAAATTATGTTTATAAAGGGGTTTTCTAGATTTACATAACTTATTATTTATGTGTTAGTGGATTCTATGTCCTTATTCGTGTTTTTTAAATCAAATTAAATGAATATTTCTCAAATTGACATTAATGATATTTTATAGTAAATAATATTTTATTAAATTTTTTTAAAAATCATTATAAAATATATATTTCAAAAATTTATTTTTGTATGGTTTGGAATATCATTAATGTTCTATTTATTATCCAACTATCCTTATATAATAACTCTTTTTACCCATAAATTTTAGGACACTTTTATATTACTATAATTGTAAATTTTCAAAATAGGGTGTTAAAATAAAAAATGGTAAACATCAAATATAAACACTTAAAACATTTATCGAATTATTCTATTTTGACTAATAATAATATTATATTTTAAAAATAATAGTTTGGATTCATTTTAACATGAAAATTAATTATATTATTTTAATATTTTAGGTAATACAAAGAGTTCCACTACGCCCTCTTATAATAGGGAATATCCTATCATATTTTCATCTCACAAAAATGGTGATTTGGTTCACCCAATCCCTAAAACAACCACACTTCATTACATCCCTACGCCAAACCAAGATTACATTTTTATCAAAAAAACCAACAATTAAATTCCACGGGTGTAAACTATAAGAAGTTTTCTTATGAATATGTATTGTTCTTAATCGAGGGTTTCTTTATTATTTCATCATCAAACTATATAAAAAATAATTAAACCCTAATTATATTTTAATATCAAAATCTCCCTTATAATGATATGTTATTATGTTAATTTCATAACCTATATCTATATTTATCTTCAATCATATTGAAAATTAATCCATCTTGAATGTGTATGGCAGAGTACTACCTCATGTACTGATGTAATTTATTTTCCATAACCTCCTATAATGATTGTTAATAATGAATTATTTATTTTATATATATGATATTGATGAAATATTTATTATTATGTATAATCTAGATATAATTTATATTTAAAAACTTGTTTTCAAAAAAAATCATTATGTCATTTATGTGTAACTCTGGATTACCACCTTCATGAAATGATATATATTTTTTCATCACCACTTCAAATTGATAATATATATAACTATATTTGATGATTTAATATTACTTTTAGATTTAAAATGATTATTAAAATATATAATTTTACATACCTTCTTTCATAATGATATTTGAAAGATATAAATGTTACATATGTGGGTGTATGGTCCACCATCCTCATGATGATAACATATTTAAATTTTTGTCACCTTATTAAATTGTATGATTAAAAATTATAATTGATTTATAAAAATTATAATTATTTCTTGGTTATAATTATTTATATAGCTTAATAATTACTTTTTGTCCATATTCAAACATCAAATGTTATTTTGGACTTTTGTTCTGAATATCATAAAAACACCTAATGTTAAATTAACCAATTATGTTATTGTATATAAAATTGTATAAAATAAAATGATTTTAATAATGAAAATGAAAATGGTTTATAATAAAATGAATAATAAAGAAAACCTTTTATTCATGATGAAAAATAACATGTATGGCGTGTTGGACTTTAGTTAAGGGACACTTTTCTATAAAAACATCATTTTAAATATTTTAATGATTAATTTCCTAAACAATTATCTTCTATATAAATTTTCCTATAAATATTTACATAAAATTCATACTTATTCTTTAATGGATGATAATATTAATTTTTTACAATATTTTACGTCCATTATATTATTTTTATGAAAACAATTCTTTTAATGTTTTATATATTGGAAAATATTTTAAAATTATATTTTTAAAGTTTCTATTCCAATTTTTTTTCTTATCTATTTTATAAAATTTATTTTATATATGTTTTTATATTGACATCAAATCATTATAATGTGCATTTTTATATCTCCTTTTAATTTATTTCAAATCATTCTAAATGGAATCCTCTTACAAACTGTTACAAATTTCTTTATAAAAAATACAAAATGAATGTTCCATTCTAATGTATACAAAATCAATGAATTTTTCTAAAATTCTATTAATTATTTTAATATTTCATTCCTTCAAAAAAAATCACGCTTTTTTAAAATAAAAACAATCTTCCCATTTTTTGGGATATTTTTGTATATAAAATGGGTTTTTAAAAGAAATAGGTCATTTTATATCCGAAAGTATTTTCATATGGGTATAAGATATATTTTTCAAGGGTTATCGAAGAAAACGTCAATGAATAAAACGTTTAATTCATGATATGGTACTTGGTAAATATATGTTGGAAACATATGAGCCCTGTACTGCTTATATGATGGGTTGAGAGTTGTTTTAGAAAATGATAACTAGTGATATCAATATAACTTATAGGATAGGATGATCCATAATATATCTCATGATATTAATTGAGATTGATTTATATTATATGATAGGTGATACCCATTATAGATCACAATTATATTTGGTAATGATTATATACCAAATATGAATGAAGGTGGGAGTAAGAAGGGAGGTTTCTCATGTGTATTTAACTTGTCTCTAGTTATTTCTAACACTGGTAATGAAATTAATGCAATAAATTTCCTAAATATGTTTTTATTTTCAATATAAGGTTTCTAAATGTGTTATTTGAGATAAAAGTGATTTTTTACTATCTATGTGTTTTATTTTATTCTACACAAAATTATTTAGATAAATTTTAACATTTCATGGTTTTTGAGGTTTTGCCCTCAACTATCCAATTTCTAGTCATTTTGAATCGTACTATGATTTTTATACTGACACCACATTTTTAAAAAATCATATGGTTATAAGGATGATTAAGGAAAAGTATTATGTAAGGATAAAAATTAAATATATAATTCTTGAAAATTAGACATTGTTTATTTTAAATGGTTTATATTTTGGGAAAAATGTATAGTGTTCAGAAGTGTCGACATTGCAGGGTGTTGTTTTCTTATATATGAATTTTGGCCTAATTTTTTGAAATTATAAAAAGGTACGAAAAAGTAAGAGAATGAATTCTTGATGTACAATATAATATTATGTAATATTTAAGGCCACGTCATTATACTTGGAATCTATTTGAAGAATACAGGTTAAATTAAATCTTTAGAAGAATATATGATTTTAATATAAATTTATGGTTATTATGGTAATTGTTGGAAATGATTATAATATATTAATGATTATATGATTTTGTCGAATACGTTTTGTTATAATACTATATGAAACATTGATTTTATTTATAGATTATATTTTCATTTGTCGTCGAAGAATATATGGTCAAATCATTCTAATATTTGGGTTTCAAACCTAGTTATAAATATTTTGAAGAATTTGGGGTATTTTTATTTCATAAATAATTTATTTTGCACTTTTTTTTGTTTTTTTAATTATGTATGTTAATAGAGTATTTATTCATGTGAAGATTTAATCATTTTGATGATTATCGTAAATGGATCCCACCATTTTGGTTTTTGATAATTTATAATGATAATAGGAATAGATTATTATCCTTTTATTGATTTAATGATCTATAAAAATTTGACTTCACAACATCAATAATAAAAAAAATTCATCTTTATTTCTCATTATTTGAATTATATATTAATGTGGTGGAAATTTTTTAAAGGATGAATGATTTATTTTCAAATGAATATATTTCCCTATATTCTTGTCTACATAGTAAATGGATTCCTCAACAATTGGAAAAGGTACCTCAAAAAAAATTTCACATTAACAAAATTTTTGAAACATTGATTATCCTTTCACACCATATTTATTTATGGTTTTTTTTCCATTAGATTTTATAAATCATTAATTGTCTCACGATCAGTGTTCATTATCACTCTTCGTTATTATTTTGGACATTGCATTTCCTTCCATTAAAACATTTTCACTTCCAACTAATGTTATTCTATTTGGAAACCAAGTTATGTATTATTCCAAATGATTTTTCAACTTCAATTTCAAACTTTTCAAGGTATATTTTACGAACCATTTTTATGAAGTTGTTTTTCCACTATGGTGCTTTTAAATGTCAAACCCCTTATTATGATGATAAAGTTGAAAATAAAAGGATGAAATTTATTAATTGGGGATAATGTAACATCATGAGTTTTTAAAATAAAATTGATCTTGATAAAATTTATTACGTGAGGTACTTATCTATAATTGAATTGGGATCTTAATAAGAAATCAATTATTAATGAAGTAATTTTATTATAGAAAAAATAATATGTCTTTATTAATGGGATCTATTTCTTTTGGTGACATAATATTATTGTTAATTTTTTATTAATTTATACAATTCATTTCTAAAATGTTTATATAATTTTTTAAATTATGATGTCAAAATATTTTTCTAGTGAATTGTTTTGAATTTTTTTAAAAGATTTATTTTCAAATGAATAGTATAATATAATGAATTTTTTTTGTAAAAAAATTTTCCCACTTTTTCAAAATTTTATATTATTTTAATTTTATTTCAATGTATTATTACTTCTCTAATATAATGAATAATATAATTATGTTCATTAGAATCTATTTTATGGTTTAATTTAAAATACATACATTTTTTATATATTAATGTGAATTTTTATCAAAAAAAGTATTTTTGTTGATTTTTGGGTTTTAATATTATATTAAATTCCACAACTTCATGAAATATAGTAAAAATAATTAAATTCATATTTTCAATCTAGAGGTATAAATTTTTTAAATTTTTCTTTATTATTTTATGTCATTATATATAGAAATCAATGTAAATTGTTTTCAACACAGTAATTGTAAATTTGGTAATTATGACTAAAACTATTTTGATAGGGACAAAAAATAAACAAAAATATTCCTTTATTATCTTGTATGTGTTTAGATATATAAGAACTATACAATAATCAATTATATTACAAATTTTTACAAAATATCTTTGATATTTACCTTTATATTATTTTAAAAATAAAAAATAAAAAATGTCATTGTTTTTGTTTTTGTTTTACTATTTCTAAATTTTTAAAAATAGGATAAAAAGAAGCTATGGACAACACTAAATGGTCTATTTAAAATATTAAATATTTTTTATAATGTAATTTATTTATAATTTTTATGATGAAAAAATTATATCAAATTATTATGCAGTACCTACACAATATCTGTTCAACTAAGAGAAAAATATAATAAATTATTCATAAAATATTAAACGTAATGTAATTTGATAAAATTATAATGCTCCAAGAAATGTTTAGATAAATATTACATTATATTGATGTTTTAAAAGAATATATTATTATATACTTATTTCCTGGTTTTTTTCAAAGTTAAATTAAATAAATAGGGTCAAATTTACATTAAATATATTCAATGTTAGAAAATATTTTTTAAGTATTTTAAAAATGACATAATTCATTAAAAAGAAAATTTCAGATGAAAATGGTATAAATGACATAACCTATCCATTTATGAACCATTTGTAACATTATATATGTAAACATATAACCTTTTGAAATACAAAAATTCATTAGTGTGGTTAAGGATAAATTTTGATTACCAAGTAGTTAATTAAAAGAATAAGATATAAGATTATATCGAAACCTATAAAAAATTGATTGGATGACAATATTAATTACATATATTCCATATTTTATATTAAATGTAATTTTTTTAATCATTTTAATTGATTTATACACATATTATTTTATAATATTTGATTTAATTTTAAAAATGACATAAATAATATTTTAAAAATAATAATTTTTTATTAAATGATTTAAAATTACTAAAATTCATATCACCATAAAATTGATTTAATATGAATTTAAATTTCAACCACGGTTCATTGATGTGTCAATATTTCATTCAATGTGAGTATCATGGCCCCTAAAGAGTAAAGAACATTTGTATCACAGTGATCATTAAAAGAGGTTTACAAATGATAAAATGAAAAGATAAGGGTTTAAAAATATATACATGTATTAATTTTAATTTAAAATGGAATTTTTAACCATAACAAAACAATATTATAATTATATCATTATAAATATATTATCCCTTGAAAAGTTATTATATTTACTTAATAATTTTTTAAAATTCCAAGAGTGCTACTCCCCTCAATTAAAAAATTAAACCCCCAATCCTATCATCTCCATATTTCAAAAGACATTTTATCAACTCATTCCTACCAAAATAACTTCTTATAATCCATTATCATGATATATTGTTTTTATTTTTCGTATAATACCAATCATAGTGGTCTTAAATTGGAAAAAATAGGTTCTTTAAAGAAGTGGTATAACTTTTCACTGAAGGTTTTAGTTATATTTATTATTATAAACTCATAAACTCGAATTAAAACCTAATTAAGTAATTATATAAATTTATTATATAAAATGAGATAATATTATTTTAATTAAATTACAAATATCGATCTCATATTTTATCCAATGGGAAATTAAACCATCATTTGTGAGTATAACAGACTACCGCCTCATAGAAGAGTATAATTATTTTTCCATAACTGAATGTAAAAGCTTGTTATAATTATTGTTTTATTATATATATATTATTATTTTTAAGTATTTATCATTCTCTAAATTTAATATATAATCTATTTTCTTACCGACCAATCCATTTAATATGAATATAATTGTTCTTGTGCACATGTGGACTGCCACCACCACGATGTTATGTAATTCGTTTTTCATCCCGACATAAAATTTAAGATATATATATAAGTTTATATAATATGATAATATGGTATATATTATTAAATCATAATTATATAAATGTAATTTAATTCTAACATTTTTCCATCGTTATCATAGAAAAATGGAGATGTTACTCATGTGTTTGTACGACCTACCGTCTCCATGATTGTACCATAGTTAATTTTTCATAAACATATTTCTTGAGTGGTTTTAATAGTATAATTGATATATATAAAATGATAAATAATTATTTTTTATTATTTTGTATATGTGGATATAATTTCCACATTAACCATATTCAAAATACTTATGTCATTTTGGACATATGTGATGAATATATTCAAGACGACTAACCTGAACCTAATTTATTTTGTAATTGAATATAAAAAGGTAATAAATAAAATTGAAATAATAATAAACATGAAAATATTTCATAAATAATAAAAAAAAAGATACATATTTCTATTATTTATTATGATATGGAATACATGTGATGAGTAAGACTTGAGGTTGGGGATACATTAGTGTAAAAACCATATTCTAAATGTTTTTAAGATTTATTTTATAAATATTTATCGTCTACATTAATATTCTTAAAATTATTTTATTAATGCATGTATCTGAAAATAAATTAATTATAATTTAAATTTACTTTCCCTTTTTAATTTGTATGAAGGTTATACAAATGAATATTTTTATGGGACTTTTTTGACATTCATTGAAAAGAAAAATGAATTTTCTATTTTAATGTATACAGCATCGACAATATTTCCTATTGACTTCAACCATTATTTAATGTAGGGATTACATTATAATATTCCTTATTTTATGAAAACAAAAACCCCCATCCTCATTTTTTTTTTTCGAAATGGTTTTAATTATAATAGGTATTTCAATCTATATAATTGTTTTCGTAATGGGTGAAAGGAATAATTTTTTATTTATAAGATATTTCAGATGTTTTGATTATGTAATAGTTTTTTTTAAACATTTACGATGAATGGTTGTTATTATATTTACCAATTATGGGTGGTTGTATTATAAAAAAAGACATATAATTCTTTTATAAACTAAGGATAAGTGGTTACATTGTAAAAAAGGGACGTTTATGTCCGTTATTGACCTTAAATGCATTTGGTAATGATTATGTTCTTCGAAGAATTATAAAAGAATGTGATTGTATTAATTATTTCAATTGTATGTGTGATTTGTAAAATAATGTCTCAAGTTACCTATATGATTTATTTATTTTTGATGTGGTTTTTAGTAAAATCTAATGAAATCATAATGTTCGTCGGTGTTTGAAACACAAGTGGGGGTGAATTTAGTTGCTATAAAAATTCATGTTAAAATGTTTATTTAAATTTTTTCTCCAACATAAAATAAAATAGGCCAGATAACCATTTTGGTAAAATTATATTAACTAAGTCGTTCAAATAGTTTCTTAGAATATTGATTAATTCTCAGTTATAATAATATGATATATTGATCCAACATTTTTAAACAACTTTAATTAGTCAAAATAGTTATAAATATTATCCAAGACTAACTATCAAAGTAAAAATATAGATTTATGAAATATGAGTTAAAACAAAGTAATACTAATTTGAAAAACACAGTGGATACACGATAAGATGTTCAGTCTCAAGAAGATACATAGTCCTCTCCACGAGGTGATCACCTACCACAAAGAAATCTATAAAGATAATGATTTTGATCTACACCCTAGATAGGTGTTAACAATAGTACACTAGACTTTCCTGGTTCCAAGACCTCAATCACAACTCAAAGTGGGAAAAACAACCAGGTAACACAATACCTCTTCCATTGTTCTACTAGGTAAAAACACGTGTACAAAGTCATTTTTAAGGATATGTACTATCATCCAGTTCAGTGAAGGATTATATGTAGTTTTTTTAGAATAAAACACACACTTCTTGAATTTTTATAAAAATACTACTCTAAAGAGTATAATATAATAAGAAGGGATTAGAAACACACCGAGTCTTATGCAATTTAGCTCTGGACACTTTAATGAATCAGAACAATATCTAGTGTCCTCTTCTGAAAACAAATACAGAAAACATAATGTTATGGAGCACAATGTTATGTCGTTTTGTAGGGTGAGATGTTCTTATAATTTGGTTTAGTTGGATTCCATAGATATGATTGAACATTGATGAACAATAGTTCTTTGGTTCACAAAAAACAGGAAAGATGTATTCCTTGTGTGTTCCTCCTTTTTCTATGGTACTCATATAGGTATTATATCATTAGAACTTGTATCTTATTTTGTATGTGTCTACACATCTATATATATTTCATGAACTCTACTACGTATTTATATATAATCATTCATCCCATAAATATTCATCTTTTAAGGTAGATGATATACCTCATACATCTGACATCCTCATTTATGATTTCTACAAAAGAAGTGTTAAATTAATCAGGCACATTAAAGTACTCAAAACATGACCCTTTGAAGTAATATTTAATAAAATAAATTTTAAACAGTCTATCAGTTACTCTTTTTTTAGTATCTCCTTATGTCAATGAATCATTACATAAGTGTGTAATTTTGACTTTCTTTCTATGCATCAGTGAATCATTTCATTGATGACTTATTGTTTCCTTGACTCAATTTCATTGATGGTGAGTCCAGGCATAAGTAGCACCATGCATTAGTGGTTCATTTTAATCGGTAGGTCCATTGCGTTAGCAGGTCATCTGCATCAGTAGGTTATCTATTGGTGAATCAGTTGAACTATTGGTTTCTTATCTTTTTTCTGTGTTAGTTTGTCATACTCAAAAAATATTTCTTCTTGGACTATCTTACAACATAAATTTTAACATAATGTGTTAAACATATATATGATCATAGATAAAATTAATTTCAGACATTGAAACTTAAATAATAATTATTGTAATGTTTACACATGAATAATAGTATTTGACATGATTTATGATTTCTAAATCCATTAAAACATGATATAGTTCCCAATAGTCTTCTATGGGAAAACAGTCTCCCCCTTTTTTATTATCACAAATCATGTAATTATTTAGTACAATAATTTTAGGTTGGTTGACGTCATTCTACTTATCATCTCTAATTATTGATGATTTTTTTCGATATATAGATAAGCTTCCGAGATGAACTGAATATTAATGTTATCAAAAGAAAAATAACAAAAATATATAAGTGTAATATCATAGGTAAAAGTGACTAAGGAATGCTTAAATGTTCTCCCCCTTTTGGGATTATCAAAAAGCGCAGGGGGAGATAAAATTTATTTCCCCCTTTGGATTATAAGAATGAAATAAAATGTATCATTGAGTAATATATTGGGGAGAAATAATTGAAATATAAGAACACAAAATTCCATTATCTTATAAAGTACATTGTGTTTCAAAAAATCAAGAAAAAACAAAAGTCAACAAAACAGTTCAATCATAGAATGATCCACACTACAGCTGTTGACTAAGATGTTCATTCCATTTTTAGGGATCAATATAAGGTTAATTATGTGTTGTATTAGAAATAGTTGGGTATATTGAAATTTTCATAGGCGGTAGGATCACTTCTTCTAGACGATTAGGTACAAGTCTGGGTTTCTGTTGTGACAACATAGGAGGTTGAATATGTTCTTGTATCACTTGGTGAATCTAAGACAAGTATTCATCTAATCACATCGGAGTTGGAGGCACTGACCCAGCATGTCCAAGAGGTGTAGTATTAGAGATTATAATTAATACACTTTTTACATGAAATAATTGTTTCAACATATTGATGAAATCCACAATGATTTCACCAGCATAATTCATTGATTTCCCAAAATCTTATTTATTCACCATGAATTTATACAAAATTGGGGGTGAGGTCTTTCAACTGTTACACATGATATTTAAAATCTCTAGTAAATGGAGTCAAAGATAGGTTTTATATCAAATTGTTAAAGCCACTGGTCAACTGATTCTTGGTAATGATCTTCTTGAAATAATAGTCCACCTTTTTCGTGATATGGGCATTTTCTCTTTTCACCACTCTTTGAATTGATTCTTACCATATCCTAAACATGATCACTTTTTTTCTCAATCATTTCAAGGTTGGCCAAATTAGAATCATCAAAGAGAGCATGGAGCTCTTCGTTAATAAAACTCCAAGCTACATCATTCAATAGATTGTAAGATGTCTGAGCAGATTTAGAAGCAATATCAGTCGGATATGATGTACGAGTCTTCAAAAATTTATGGATAGTCTCCACACAACCTTTTTAATCTGAGGTCAATGTATTTATTGAATAATCATTCCCAGCCATTTCATTTCTCAACTTGGTAGTGCTTGTGACAATTGTCTATGTAGTAGTAATTATGTGGGGTTGAATCTCTTATATAATGTTCTTTAATACAATAACTACATTAGCTTCCCTCATACCCACAATCTGACATGGAACAGAAACTGCATGCTCAAACAACCTCATTTCTACTATTGAATATAAGAGAGACTATAATTGATAACTCAGTAAGGTGTTTTCTCTTCTAACTATTTGAATCTAATGCACCATGTGATATTGAAATGATATAATTAGTGCTGAGTAGAAATCTTCTTTAAATCATTCAAAATAATATTTACTGATAGAGTCATTTGGAAGGGTCTCAACAACTAATTCTCTTTCCATAGTTACAAAAAAAATCATCATGTAAGTCATTAAAATCTAATACCTATGTGACATACCTAGGATTCCTTTCTCATTCAATAATTATATCATCTTTTAGAGGGGTGAGAGTTTTATGTCTTACTCATCCAATATGATACACATCACCAACTTGATATACCCTTTCTTGAGGCTCCCCTTAAATCTGACATATCCTCATTAGATTCTCACCATCGACATGAGGTCTCATTATTTCATATACTAACATTTATAAGAATTTCATATGCTTCCACTTCATCGTGAACATCATCATTTTACCATACATCAACAAAAACTTCAAGAGGTTCTTCCAACCATGCCTGATCTAAAACTTCAATCATTTCAACATATCCCTCTTGATCTTCCTAATAATGGTTCATCATCACATTCACTAGTTTCATCAACATCATGTCTATATTCATATTCTTCATTTCCATTTCTATCAGCATCACATCAACTTCATACTCTTCGCTACCACCACCACTCTCATCATCTTCACTTCCTTTTTCTTATTCTCCATATCCGTTCGATATACTTACATATGCCACACTATATGAAACTAATGTCTCTTCATCATTAATTTCTTCATGTGTGGGCTCATTAGAGGGTAAGGTGATTGTAAGACTAGGAGTTCCAAAAGAAAAACCATTGTGTGCTACAATGGTGTCAGCATCACACTTATCATCAATAGGTAAGCCTTTATCTAAAAATGGTGTGGCAGGCCCTTCTTCTTCTTCTGAAGAGTAAAAAAATCTCCTCATCTTATCCCAGACCATGATCATCCGTATTCGTAGGCCTATTTAGACTGTCCGCTAGATTGAACTTATCATAAATATTATCTTTATCTCCAAAAAATTATTTATTATATGTGTTCCAGTTTATTTTTTCATTTTTTCATATCTCTTTAATGAGGAAGATATCATCTTACTCAGAAAAAACTTATTCTTCCCCATTAACACAGCCATTATATTTTTACATAGTTGAGATTTACCATCGCTAAAATATGAAATTGGGTTTTAAATGAGTTATGACCATTTCATTAATTTTCACTCCATGGTATCTACAACGATTTAACTTGATCCATTTTCATAGTAGATAAACCAAGTATACATCTTGATACATCAATGATGAAAATTTCCCTTTCCTAGGATAGATCTGATACTGAATAAACTTGGAAAAAATTTAACAATCTTCACTTAACTCTAGATCAGTGGGTCTAATGTGCTCAATATTATTAGAAAGCTTCCTCAGAGTTTTTTAAAATAAGAAAACATATCTCTCAGATAAATAGGTACATTAAAAATCATCAAACACACATCTTGAGGGACTCTAAGGCATTCATCCGATTTTAGTTGATGAGAATGGAATTCTATTTCCCTTCACTATGGATTTTACAATGAAAAATCACTTCCCTCAAATAGGAACTCCAAATTCATGTAAAATTCATGAACTAGCTTCTGGTAGAATGGTGTTTCACTATCTTATAACCACTCAAGCCATCCTTAATACTGTTGTACACTGAGCATAAATTCCATGCTTTCTAACAACCATTTTGTAAGATCCACGTTTTATGGAGTTACGACTTAGCTCTCTAGAGCATGATTCATAAGTCCATATGAATTTCCCGTTTCCCCTATGTATTTCATAGTTTCACAAGACTTTCCACCATCAAGAAATTACTCCACACACGACATTCCTACAGTTTGGATTGGTGGTTAGAATGTGAAAGATCGAGGGTAGAGAGATAAATGGATGAGTGAGTGTATTGTTATGTAATATAATTTATCTATTCTAATTTATATCATTACTATATTTTTAAATCACAAAATCATGAAATCATGAACCTGTTTCAATGAAATCTATGAAACAATAAAATTTTGTTATAAATATAAAATAGATAAAAATAGTTAGTCATCGGTGTTGGAATGATATATTTTTAGAAAAATTAACAATATTGTCTTGAAAAGGAATTGGTGTCGACATGAGAGGGTATCAGATTGAAAAAGAATCAGTGTCGGCATGACCGGGTAGCAGCTGGAGAAAACATCAGTGGGAAACTTTTATCATTGTTTTCCTTACATTTTCAGCTTTGTACTGTCATTATCGGCTCACACTATCTATATGATATTTTAGTTTTTTTTATGTCAACTTCACAAGAAAATATTAATGAAATAAAAACATAAGGTCATAATGATTGATCATTCCTAACTCATGTCTGATATAGTTCATTCATTTAGTTTTCAAGGGATTAGTGAAAATGTTATCTTGCTGATTTTTAGTGCCAATGAACGCAAATGTAATATCTACATTTTGATAGTGGTATCTAAAAAAATTGATTCGTTAAATAAATGATTTTTTTCATAATATATGAAATAGGATTCGCAGAAATATTAATAGAACTTCTGTTATCATAATTTATAGGGACATGTCTTAATTGATATCTATTTTCTAGTAATGTGTGTTTCATTCACACAATTTGTACAAATCAACTACAAGCAGCTATATATTGAGTTTGAGATATAGATAATGAAACAAAATTTTGTTTATTACTACACTAATAAAATAGACACTTTCCCAAATAGTTACATGTGCCGGAGGATATTTTTCTATCTAACGTATAGCCACCAAAATCAGCATATGAATAAGTCACCAAATCATAAGGTTTTACTCTATAATATAATTTTCTTAGGTTGGTAGTTTGTTTTTTTAATTTTAAAATCCTTTTAATAGCAAAAATATTATATTATTTTGGGTTTTCATGAAAAAGTGATTATTTTTACACAATAAACACAATATATGGCCTTCTAGAAGTTATGTAAAGTAAACTTCCAATCATTCCTTTATAAGTGGTTTGATCAAAAAATTTACCATCTTCATCAACATCCAAATTACATGTGTTTCCCATTAGAGTTTCCTTACTCTTATAGATTTAAAATTCAAATATTTTTTAAATCACTACTAGAAAATGGGGCAATACCCACGATTTTTTTTTTGAACCATGGATATAGGTCACCCTTTAAAGAACGGTTCTGGAAAACCATCGATGTAGGTATAGTATGGGACCCTATACCCATGGTTTTCCAAAATCGTTGGTATAGCTTATATCCAGAAAAAAAATCCATAGGAAAATAAAAATTATTTGGCATGAAGACCGTCTGGAATAATATAATTAGGCGGATAGAAATATTATGCAACAAAAACATCATTGCTTAGTTGGTTTGGTCGTCATCGAATATATGTAGAGGTATTGTCATCAAATATTACTATTATTTTTATTTCTAATAAAAAAACAATATTAATATACGTAGATTAATATATATATATTCAACAAAATGTTCTGTAGCTTGGTTGGTTCGGCGCTTGTTCTCCCTTCGACAGGTCACCGGTTCGAGACTCGACATTTTCAATTTTCGAATTCAGTCATGAAAATTAATATATTAAATAAAATGTACATATATAAACATGAATAAGAAGTAGAATGAGTTGTTAGGAAGGTCAGATTTATTGAAGAGGGAGGGTGCTCAAAACCGTGAAGGAATTTTATTTTTTTATTAAATACCCACAGTTTGAAAATCATGGGTATAAGCCATTAACACGGTGGCGACAAACTTACTACACGGTGTCAATATCTATACCCACGGTTCTCTAAAACTGTGGGTATAGGCTAAGACCTCTATTGTGATGCCTTTCTAGTGCACAGTTCCCAAAACCGTGGGTATAGGCTATACCCAGGGTTTTGGGGGCTATACCCACAGTTTTAAACCGTGGGTATAGGTCATTTTTTCAGTAGTGAATATCCTTATTATATTTTATTTGATTCATAATAATACCTAATTTATTTTTAAAATATTTAAAATCTATCAAATAATTTGAGTTCACCCGTTAATCTAATTTCAAATTCACTTTTCATCATCTTTGAAAAATCAAAACATAATGAATTTTTAGATGATCAAAAAATAATATCATCTCCATAAATTTTTTCCAAAAAAATATCATTGGAAATTTGTATTATAGAATGTTTTTAATCAACAGTACTATTTGTAAAACCATTAAAAATAGGAAAAGTGTTGATTTTATCTTACTAATAATTTTGAGCTTTATGTAAACCATGTAAAGTTTTTCTTAATTTTAAAACATTATTTTAAAAATTAGGGTTTGTATTAATAGGGTTTTGTTAAAAACATCCACAATTATGTAACCATTTAGTAATGTGCTCCTGACATATATTTTATAGTGTTTAAAATCAAGTTGTGCTGTATATGAAGGAATGATTCTAATGGCCTCAGGTCTAGATATAGGTACAATGGTTTTCTCATAGTCAATTCCTTCTTCTTGACAATAACATTTTGAAAATATTTTAGATTTTTTCTAAATATTTGATGAGCATCATCTACATTAGTCCTAACAAACCATTTAGTTCATATAGTCAAGGTGTCTTTGGGTCTCACTACTAATTTCCAGATAATGTTTTTTTCAGACAAGTTTTACACATATTGCAAATCCATCAACCAAAACTAATTAATGATAGAATAAATGTTGTTATTAGTTTAATGTTATGGAGTAAAATCATTATGTTCCACCACATTTATGAGATATGATCTAGTATATGTTCCTTTGTCTAAATATCTAACTATAACATTTAAAGAATGGTTCTTTAGTGTCATAAAAAATATAAAAAATAAAGGGAAAATCACCTTACATTATTCATCAAGCTTAGGATGATCATTTCTAGAATCTAGATAATTTCTAGAACTGGATGTTTAAACAGATTTGGTCACCAGAAAGTCACAATATTTAGTATTGTTATCAAGTATTGACTTATCGTCCTCAAGATCGTCTAGAGAGGTATTTGACACATGGGGATTTGTTCCATCAAATTTGATATATACAGATTCTTCCACACAGTTTTTCTCTAATTGAAGTCTATACAGTCCATACTATAAATTTAATAACTTAGGGAAATTCCTTCATCACTATTGGAAGTATATTTTTCCAAATTATCCTTAGTGTTAATAATATATACTTTGTAACAAAAAACATTGAAGTAGATGACCTTGTTTCTTCTATTGTCCAACAACTCAGTAGGAGTTCTTTTGAGGATAGTTCTAATCAATACATCAATGATTATATAGAATGTTGTGTTGACATCTTCTTCCCAAATTTATATATGTAGTTAAAATTCACAAAGCATGGTTCTAGTAACTTCTTATAGAGTTTTCTTTATTATTTCTAAAAATACATTTTGAGAGGGTTTCCTAGGAGTATATAAGTTATGTCTATTGAGATTTTTTGAAAAAAATGATTGAAATTTTTGTTTCTCAAACTCACAGTAATGTTAAATGTTTAGGGTACTATTTTTAAGACCATTAAGATTTTCTATAGTCCTAACATTCTTAGTGAAATGAGATAAATCTTAAGTTTTGTATGACAAGAAGAAGGTCAAATTATATCTAGAGTATTCATATACAAGAACATAGACATAGTGCTTCCCACATATAATTTCAACTCTAGATGGTCCAAACAAGTCCATGTGAACTAACTCGAGAGGATGATAAGTTTAATCTTCTTTATTTGGGTTAAAAGATATTTTCTATTGATTACCTGTTTGACATGGATTACAAACATTGTAATTTGGAAACAAAAGTTTAGGTTGATCATCGACTAATAATTTTATAGTATTCTTTCTATGTGAGTTTACATTGATGTTTCCTAATATTTTATGCCAAATCCAAGATTCTTTATGAAAAACACTAAAGGAAGAAACAGTTTGAGAAATTAATAATCTATGTTAATAAGGTAGACATTTTCATTTCTAAGAGAATAAAATAATACCTTATTTTTACAATATAATTCATTTTATCCATCATTACATATTTATCATTTAATCCATAATCACATAACTAATATATACTAAGTATCTTTTATTTTAATCCATCTACAACAAGTAATTTAATAATTATAACTAATTTAGAGTTACTAATTTGGCCCAAGCTAGTTATTTTTCCTTTAGAATTATATCCAAATGTGACATGCCCACCATCAATCCATATCATGTTCTTGAACTATGAGTAATATCATTTCACCTATCTTGAACATCCACTATCCAGGTAACAAAATATTTTATAGGATCTCTTCAAAAAGATTTCCTACAAACAATATTAGACAAGAAAATATTTTGGTTCCCAGATTTATTTGGGACTAGTAACTTTAGTAATAAGAACATTAGGAACACAAATTTTCTTAAAGGCGTTTTTAAAATTATTATGTAATGTATTTTAAAAATAAACTTTTTTTGGTCAAGAAAAACATAAAATAGTAGAATATGTTTTATAGCTGGAACATTTAAAAAATTCTCCAGAACATGGCATAATAGCATATTTTCATGATTTGGATACAAAAAGAGTTTTTTCATATTCCCCTATTTGGGTTGGTATCCTGTTCTCGTAGTATACATAAGAGCTACATTTTTACCATGAATTTGAACTAAGGTTTCTTTTCTATTGGAAAAAATATCAATATCCTTTTTAAATTTCTACTTTGACAATTAATATTCATTATTCTGCTTATATTGTTGATATTTTTTCACATTTTCTACAACAAGTTCATATTTAATAGTGTTATAAAAAACATGTTCTTCCATTAATGATTTTTATTTATCTTTTAAATCAATACGAGTTTCTTATAAAATTTTACAATATTAAAATATTTCCTTATTTTTCTTGTTTTAAAAATCAATTTCATCTCTAGAATAATAGGGATTATGTTTTTGATAGTTCAATTTTACCATATATGTGTTTGTCATAAAACACATATTTTATTTGTTATCCACTTTATAATGAGAGTATTCTTGAGTCACTTCAGTTATCCTCAAAAGTACTCCATGTTTCCTTCATCGACTTTTGATACCTTTGTGATCATACATACATTGGTAGTTGGGATTTCTAAAGAATTTCTTCTTTATATAAATTTATTTAATTCTGTAGGATAATTAATTAATTTTTTCATCACTATCAGATGGTGAATCTTAATTACTTGTATTGTCAGAGTGACTCTGTATCCTTTCCTTTACCATTGATTTGGAAGTTGTGGTTTTGAAATCCACTGACTTTTTCATTGGTTCATTTACCTCTTCTTTGGTTACTTTTAGTTCATACTCATACAACTTCAACTTTCCTTTCAATTCCATTAATGGAAACATAAAAATTTCACAAGAATTTATAATTGATAGTGATGTTCATATCCATCTATTTTGTAAGCATATGATAATTTCCATGATATTCTTCAGGGCAGTAACATACCCTCCGAAAGGGATCATAATATTCAAAATTTCATTAAACCTTAGTTACATGTCATAAATTCGCTTATCAGGATTCATTTTAATGTTTTCATATTAAATAGTATGGGTGTAAAGTCTCATATACTTAACAATAGATGTTCTTCCATGTGAAATAGATCAAGTGTCCTAGATTTTATAGCCTTTTTAGATATAGAAATTCTATTAAACTCTTTATCTCCCAAAGAGTAGTATATGGAATTAATTTATTTATAATTATTGTTATAGGTAGCCTTGTTAGTTTATCCCATGTTTTTATATATGAAATAGGAATATTATATTCTTCTATAATTGGAGACCAAATCTCAAAACCCATAATTTCTAGTTACATTTTTATTTATTTTCCCATTGTGCAGAATTTGTTCCATTCAATAATAGAGGTATGTTGGTAGAACCACCTTCTAATTTATTATTCATGATAATGAAATTGGAATTTAAATAATTATAAATTTATAACAAATAGAAATTTAAAAATAAATAAAATACATCTGAAATCATAATTGAAAATGATTTTAAAAAATATTAATTTTTTTTAAACAATAACTTCAAAACAACCGCTAATTCCAAATTTTGGTGGTTGTATGAAACATAAGAGTGTGGTGAATTTAGTTCCTATAAAAATTTCTATTAAAAAGATTAATTTAAATAATACCACTACTTAAAATAGAACTGTCCTGTTAACATAGGTGTTAAAATTATAATATCACGACTATTCAAATATTTTCTAACAAGATTGATTAAATCATAGTTAAAACTATAGTGTCCTAGTTTTTTTTCATATATGACATTGTAATATTTTTATATATATTTCTAGATCTATGCACTGATACGGTGTGAAATTCAGAGTCATGGTGTTCACAAAATAAATTATTCAATAATATTAAGTGTGTGTACTATTCACACCATTAAAATAAGATATCTCTTAAATGAATGATCGGATCCTAAATCTATGATCATGGTTGGGTCTGAACCCAGTTTTTTACACAAGGGAAAAAATAAAGTATTTGGGCATGGTATGTTCAGATAACTTTCTAAATAGTGGTAAGTAAATGGATGAATTAATTTATTAATTCATTCATTTTGTAGTGAAAATCCAAATAACTCACAAAATGGTCACTTGGATCAAAAATATGATTACACGGTTGAGTTTAGAGAGTGTTGTTTACCCTAGTTGTGGTATAAGCATAATTAGCACATGACCGCTATGAGAAAAGTCACCCTAGGAAAAAATTGTCATTTCGAAATAACCACTTAGGGATTTTTATCCCTAGAATTCATTTTTAATAACTTTCTAACAATGTATCTAAATGAAAATTTTAGACATATTTTGAGTTCGAAATGGAGAATTTTTCCTAGGTGTGATATAAAATGTGGGGGCGTGATTGTTTCAAATTATATGCTTAGTGGGTATTTCAAAAAATAGAAAAATAAGAATTTAGAGTTAGGGTTTTCTCTTATCAATCATCTCTCTCTCCCTAATTTTATTTGGCATTATTTTTCATTCTTCACCTAATGGAAGTGTAGTCTTGTCCAATAATTCAGCGAATCAAGGTAAGATCCCAGCAAACGCATTTCCTTTGATGAGAAATTAAAAAAATACAGGAGTCTAGTTAATTCTCTCCCCCCCCCCCGTCGTTTGATTTATGAGCATTATTAAATTTCTACATTTAAATTATATATTTTAGAATTATGAAAATGGACAAACGAACATGTCCATCATCTGAGCCTCATTCTAAATCACATTATAGGGTGCTCTTCATCCAAAATTACAGGAAGACCAAAACCTTGATGGATTGATGAGTGAGGGGTGGCAGTATGAAGGCCTAGTCCCGAAGACCCCAAATCCAACTTTGGAATCAAAATTAGATCTCTCATATAGTCCACATGGTCAGTGGAAGGGACAACATGAGTAAGCATACGTCGCCATGGCAGAATAGCAGAGGTGTTAGTGCATCTGGGGTGTAGTGTGGAGGTGTGGATGGCCTCCAGGTATGGTTGTTCTGGTGATATCGATTGTGGCGGCATGGGACTCTGGTAGGAGGATCCAGTAGGCCAGAGAGCAAGGGAGATGGTGGTGTGGTGTTAGTGCAGGTGTGTTGTGGCTGAAAAACGAGCGGAGTATTGGGGTCTTTGGAGCTGTTTATCCGGGTGTGGTTGGGGCATCAAACAGATAGTGTTGCATTGGTGGAATTGGTGCAGAGAACCAGGATGGTAGATCATGGAGGGAGTCTAGGAGGTAGGGAGTTTCCGCACTTAGTACGAGGTAGCCTCGAGGTCTTCACCTCGAGGGGAGTGGTAGAAATGGACCTGCATCCCACGGGTCCTCCTTGTACGGTGGGTGGATAGAGACCATCCACGCGACTAGTTTGAGGTTGAGAATAGGACCCTCAGGTTCGGTGTTTTTGGCAAGGGGATTCACCAACAGGCCCTGGAAAGCTGGGTCGAACATGTGGTTGGGGTGCGAGCCGATGGTCAGGATCGTCCCCGTTGGGCCCCTTTGCATTAATAGGGGGTCTAATTCTAAACAACAGACCTGTTTTACATGCCATCTACAGCCACAAGACCGTCTAACAGAGATATAAATTTGGAAAAGGGCTTTAGAATTTTGAGTTCTAACCCTGAAGCTGGGTGGCTCGAAATCTTCTTTTTAATAATAATAAAATATTTATTATTATTTGTAATGTGTGTATCCTGCAAACCAGATGTCCTTTTGATGCACTGTTAGAGGTGTTGAGACCCTGGAGTTTGTGAGGTCCTTTTGGAGTTATTTAGAGACCATTGTGGTTTATTTTCATCCCTCATTGGAATGAAAAGAATAATTAGAATAATTAATTTATTAATTAGTTAGTTATTTAATTATTCATGCTTCGAACCTAACTTCCTTTTGTGATGTCTGATTGATGCGCTGTCTGTGGAAGCATGACCCCAATCCCCGTGAAACTTTTTTGAGATGGTTTTAAGAGATTTTGGGTTGGAGACATGGTTCATTCCCCACAGGGACTGGATAGAATGTTTTATATTGAAACCTCACTTTTTCACCTAACATCCATTTGTGATGTTTGATAACTCTTTTTTGAGTGTTTTTTTATCGGTGCTCCATTGGTGAAATCTGCCTGCCAAACATCGGGTCTAAGTCATGGGCCTCAGGAGGTGGCTTTTGAAAAGAATGAAACGTTTTCCAAATATTGATTCGTATGCCTTTTTAGGAAAAAGGAATATATGGTCTTATGTGTTTTTCAGTGGGTATTGCAATGGCACAATCTGTGTGACATGTTTTGAGATTGAGTTGCTGGACTTATGGGGAATCGTTTGTATATGAGGTCGGGAGATGCAACTTCTACATCATGAGTCCATTTCGGATGAGTGATTAGTCAATCCTGTGTGTTTTTTTCATGAGGATAAAAATGGGTTAATCCATTTGTTTTTGCAGAGATTTATATGTGATCTCATAAAATGTGGAAAAATTAAAAAATTATTAATTTATGATCTATTTCATGAGTTTGAAGAGAATCTAAGGCTTAAGTCAGCTACGTCTCTTTTAAGGTTACAGAAGTGTATGAATTTATATGGTTGATGTTTTCAGATCGTTTTTGAAGGTGTGTCACCTAATCTATGACTCTGACCCTTTGGCTTGGCGATGACATCATGCACTCATTGGCTTTGCGACTTTTGTGTCGTGTACTTTGGGAGTACCTTGACACTCCATGGTACTTGTTCACCCTTTTGGTACCTGTAAATGGATAGGTACACGACCAGGTGATGAGGTGGGGTCATAGGTCGTGTTGGTCCCACATCTTCCATATATTACTAAGAATATTCTACCTCTCGTTTTTACTACTTTTAAATTCTGATTTTGGTTTTCAAGTAGCTTATCCTGAGTTTTTCTCTACGTGGAGTGTGATGGTGCACTTATTTGGGGTGTTTGTGGTATGATGTGAGATGTTCTGAGTGTAGTGCCTGTATGAGGAGATTCTAGGACATTGATGGCAGTGATGTTTTAAGAATCACTAGAGTAATCCTAGCCTACCCTTAAGTGAGGCTGGGTAGTGGTGATCACCATTCTCTTTCGGGCTTACCCTCCAACGATGCTGGGCATTGGAATTTTCCAATATCATGTAGGGGCTTACCCACCAGTGAGTATGGGAAGTGCCATTCGCCAATATATTTCATGTCTTACCCTCTAACGCAGCTGGGCAGTGTTTTTTACTGATATATTTCTAGGCTTACCCACAAGTGCAGTTTGGCGGTGGCATTTTCCAGTTACCCATTTTGGTATTTCCCTCGATTTGGGCTTGGTAGTGGGTGTGCCAATGAATTTTGTAAATATATTTTCCAGTAGGGATGGATAGTGGTTTCACAACATTGTGAAACGATCTATCGATTATGCAACATAGCGAAAAGACATACTTAATGTGACATTAGACTTTCATGAATAATGAGCTCTTTTCCCACCAAGACACTTCCTTTAGATGTGACCTAAAACTATGTGGGCGAGAAAGAACAGCCCAAAGCAGATAATATCATGGTGTTGTGATTGAGCACGATTGACTTGAAGTTCAGGGAAGACACGTGGGATACTTGGCATCAATGGTGTTTTCTTCTAGAACTGTTGGTGACTATTTTCCTGGGCGGATCGTGTGATATGGATATCCCCTTACTCTATTATTTATATTCCTTTGGTTGATAATATATATATATATATATATATATATATATATATATATATATATATATCGTATTTTAGTACCCACTCCTTGGCCCTTGGTTACTCTCCTTCCTAGATTGGCGAAGATGCATGTGGTATTGCACAAGATTTTTGTGTCTAGATTTTTGTGGATGGACGTGACTACACTACTACTATACCTAGAAAAAACTCAATGTGCAGTTCATTTTCACACCATTTCTAGCTCCTCGTGTTTGGATGAATTTACTTCAAATCTTTTTTGGGTTGAGTTGTACTCTTTTATTGTACCTTGTTCAATTCACTACTTCCCAATTTAGTACCTCACGTGCTACTCCCTTAAGCCTTTGGGGTATCCTACTGAGTATTTTTATACTCACCCATGCTTGGGCATTGTCCGCACTCAGTGTACCCTTCTAGACATCGTACAGATCGATGATGACATCAGAGGAGAATTGAGATATGGGGTTCTTTGAATGTATGTGGTGGTCATGGCTTGGGATTGAAGACCGGGGCTCATTCTCATCTCTTTCACTTTATCACATGTGGTTGAGTTGTGACATTTTTTTGGTTGGGCGTGTATTTTCCCCCTTTCCCTTTTAGTTTACTTTTCTATAATTGTGTTTTTTAGAGGTTGTTGTATATTTGTGGTTTATATTTAGATGTTATATATCTTATTTTCCTTTACCTATGAACTTTTTCATTGAGTTGTCTACGCGTGTGGGTGTACAAGTACATAAGAAAATTCCACCCCAAATTTGTTAAGTCTTCTATGCTGGTCTCATGCCCCAGGCCTATAGAGGTGTGCTTGGGGTAATTGTGGCTCGAGCCCCAGGAAAGTTAGGTTCATGACCATGTGGTATCAAAGGTGGTTCGTTCCGTGGGATTTTGTTCAGATAATCCCTTAAAATGAATTGGTTGGGTTTTTGGGAAAAAATTACAAAGAGTCTCAAGAGAGTCTCTCTGGACAGGGAGTCCAATGATGGTGCAACAACCGATGTAGCCATTCACTAGGACCCTGATTACTCGATTTTCAACACGGTGTGCTGAGACACTTATTGTAGGGAAAATTGGTACATACATCATATAGGATTTAGTCTTTGACTCTCCTTCGTGAGTCATATCCCCATCATTGTTGATATGTATGCATATATATATATGCTCATTTGACGACAGTACTCGTTGATTGTATTTCGGATTCCTCCGAGATGGTTGCTAGCCATGATACTATCACCGGTTAGTGTAGATGATTCTGTGAGTGAAGAGGCCTCATTTAAGGATCCATCATATGACTTCCCTTTATTTAGGAGGTCAGGTAGTAGAACCTCCACCTGTGGAGTAGTAAATAATACCTATAGTGAAGGCCAATTACCGGTGCATACAGAGCATGCTATACGAATTCTAGCATCAGATGCCACTGATGTTTCACGGTGTTCCCTAGCCCCATGAAATGAAGGTTTTCCAAGATTCTATGGTTCCCCTCTTTTTCGGACAATGATAGATAATATGGTGCCTTTTGAAACCAATATTTTATCCATGGAGCAGATTGGCATTGTTAGATCCAGGGTACTCAGATGCATGATGAGTTGGAACTATCATGGGATGGATTCTATTAGCTATTTTGTGAGGGGCACTAACCCTCATACATATGCTCCATATGGTTTTAGAAGCTACTAGAGGTTCAGAGGGGAGGGATGAATGTGACTGAGTATGTGACTAGGTTCAAAAACATTACTCGGTACTCACTGGACAAAATCCATGACAGAATCATCAAGGAACCAATGTTTGAGAAGGGTCTCTGTGGAATAGATTTGTTTCAGTGTAGTTCCCTTGTGAATCCTCACCCATATATAGGTTTTAGTGTAGGCCCTTGTGACAGAGATGTATCGTTCATAGGGATTCTAGTTGGATGGTTTTGGTAGTGGACACAACAGATTTGGTACATCTTCTATAGCTATCAGACATTAGATGGAAGGGCCTCAACGCTGTAGGCATCTAGTTGATAAGACATAGGAACATGGTCGGGCATAGTGTAATGAACCGAGAGGTCCCAGGGAGGACCAATGCTATGCTTATGATAGATGAGTTCACGTGGTGTGAGGCTACTTGACTAGATGTGCTGAGGTTTCTATGAAGTTGGTAGATGAACCTCCCCAACAGATGTAGTGTCATGATTAGAGATCTCATAGGTGAGGAAAGGATGGTCCCCAGGGATGCGGTGATGATAGAAGAGTAGGAAGAACTATGATTGGTGGGAGATGTTCTGAGGTCCTTCCACCAAAACTAGGCGGCCCACATCAAGATCTGGAAGTAAGCAACTTGGGCCACAAGCAGCTACATGCTCTGGATGTTTATAATTCTGCAGTATGTGAGATTATAAGAGGTACACTCTATGTATTTTATACCTTTTTTAGTAGAACATGTGAGACACTATATGAGGTACTCTTATTGTCCAAGTCCTTTTTCGTGGAGTTACCAAGGGTGAAGAAAGGTGTTATTGTAACACCTTTGTCAGTTTTGTTTGACGAAGATTTGAATGAACATTTAAGAGTGTTTCTTCCCCACAGAGACAAATTTTTGTGACGTGATGAAAATAGTGAGGGAGATTCAGTACCACCCAAATCGGATAGAAACGAGGTGTGGTGGATGAGTCACTCTGACTTTTTTGTTCATGGAGGGGTCTTTCAGTGGAGTGTCAGAGTATGTATTGGTTTTATCAGTGGAGTCTTGTCGCTTGACCTTCCATTGCTTGAGGTAACACTGGTGGGTTTGGAAGAGTTCATTTTTCGGCGATTACAATCCTTCCAATAGGGGAGCAGATGCATATGGTATGCCATGTGCTTTCAGTTTCTAGCCTCTTACTGTTGGATGAGTTTTCTCTCCTACCCTATTTGTTGGTACCTGGTTTGATCAATGTCAATCTTGGTATTGTTATCATGGTCAGGTTGAGGAGATGGAATCACCATAAACATAACTCCGTGACTCAATATGTGGTGCATGTTGTGGTAGTCTTCACCCGAAGAATGTGGTGATGCTATCTTCTTGGAGAGCGCTTTTTTTTTTCAAATACCACTAGTGTCATAGCTGCATCTTCATGTAGAGGGAAGAAAACCAGAGATAATGGTACTTGTTTACATTTTGGAGTACTATGACATCGAGATAGACTATGATCCATAAATTGGTTTCATTATAGTAGATGCCCTTAGTTGAGGGTCACAAGCTCACCGGGTATAGGAAGTTTCATATTAGTTAGCTACCCTATAGTTGACCCTATTGGGGCTGGAGGGTGTAAATTTTATGCAGTCAGTGGTGGTGACTCCTTCTCTTCTTGAAGGTGTAAGAGAGTACTGGTTGCGATTCATCGACTATAAAATATTGCATTACCAGATATCCTTGGGAGTTTCACCAGATGGATATTCTGAAGGAGGGGATCATGAGACCCAATTCCTGGAACCAACTATGAATCCAGTCATGATATGAAACCTATAGGTTCATATAGCTATGTAAACAGTCCCCATGATTCATTGGGACATTAATAAATCATTCAAGTGATGGTGATTTTTTATAAATTATTTCCCTACACTCCTAATAGCAGGAGTGGGCGCACAACATCTTCCATGTGTCCATTGTGATGTGGTTCATGTGCGTTCCAACACATTCCATCGAAATTATCATACCCTATAGGGATGTAACATACCTCTGGTTCTATATTGGTCCAGTTGGGGGTTGTGTAGTTTTTCTTGTGAGCAGGAGAGACTATTGTGAACTCAACATCCTGACATGTTTCACCTAGTTTTTCTTATTGGGGTTGAAAATATTGAAGAAGGAAATGATAAAGATACCTAGTTTTTTTTTCCTATAAGAGATTAGAATATTTCTATATATATTTCCATATCTAGGTGATGGGACGATTTACAATTCTAAAGCATGATGTTCCCAGAAGAAATTATAAAAAAAAATTATGTATTTTACTAATATTCATACCTTGGAAATGGGATATCCCTCAAACAGTTGATCAGATCATAATTCGGAGACCACAGTTGGGTCAGGAATGGAATTTTTATATAGGGAACGACATAATGTATGTTAGTGTGGGATGTTCATACCCCTTAATCATTAATAGTAAGTAAATTGATGAATTAATTTATTAATTCATTCATCTAATAGATCAAATCCAAATAAATCTCAAACGGTAACTCAGATCGGAAATCTGAGTCCATGGTTGAGTCTAGAAAATGTTTTTTTTCCTAGGGGTATATTCTTTTTTAGTGATGGACTGCTGTGATAAAATTCATGTAGAGACCCTAAGATTAACGTACATTTACATTACATTACTTTTGCGGAATACTTAGTACATAACAAAAACACACACACAAGGATCGTAATAGTTTAGTGTCTTTGGAAACTCGGAATATAATCTTCTAATCCTGGTGAAAGATCTTCAACATCTCCCATAAAGATCTTCCTTTTTTCTATACCTAAAACCTTTCTTTATATCCTAGGTAAAAGAAAACATAAAAGGGTGAGCTCAAATGCTCAGTAAGGGTAAACAAAAGAAATATCAATCACGTCATATACATAAGAACATAGCTTTTGGAAATCTTAACCTGCAAAAGAGAGCATAATTTCATATCATGGGATAAATCATAGTAGTGAAATGAAATCCCAATAAGCATAACATAAAAAATGAAACTTTGTGGCATACACACATTATCATAGAGAATCATTTCTTGTTAGTCAAGACTCATTGCCAAGACTATCTTAGTGGACAAAGTCCCTTTCTGAATCGAGTCACCCTCGTTTCAGTCCTGTTTTACTGAACCGGTATAACCTACCGTTCCAGCCATGTCTATCTCATGAGATATAAAATCTTTACCCAATGCATTGGAGGGAGATATAGGTCCCACCCATCTCATAATGATACCATTCTTATGTGTGCCACAAAATCATAAATCATACATCATTGTATAACCCATGTAATAAAAATTGGAATCTTAAACATCGTGACATCATAAAACAATTCATATAAGATAAAGGAATTCATAAAAATAATTCCATCACAACATAATCAAATCAATGTAATAATAGGGATAAAAACAGAACCCTTTATTATCTTAGATGGAAAATAATTTTGATAAAACACTTGAACTCCATTCTTGAGGAAAATATCCTTTCTTCTTAAAAAAACATTTTTCCTTTCTTAACATGTCATACAACTTTAAACTAAAATAAGTTGATTAAAAATAAACTTGAAAACTTGTAACGGAATCTTCTTGGAAATAATTTTTTAAAAATCCATTCATACCGTATAAGTTAAAAAAAACATTCTTCGTAATTTTGTCAGAAAAGTAAAAAAATACCTCGTACGAAAAATGACAAAAGATTCCTTTCATATCTTTTACTAAAAACTCACCGAAGGGTAAAATTGGATTTAAACAATTGCAGGTGGATGGATATAATATTACATATTTAGTAAACATGGATGTGGATGATAAAATACACCCCAGTAAATACCAAAGTATAAACAATCTCGGATAAAAATGAGATTGTGATATTTCCCCTTACCTTAGGTCTGACTTGCTTTGTATGTGTCCCAACCTCCTGTATAATGATTTAAATCATGTTATTGACTTATTCCAGAATCATATTCATTGTTATTATATCATATATGGTCCACTAATGACTTTATATTACCCGTTCTTTTGTACATTCATGTTAAAGTAGCGTTTTGGTTAAAATCGTCTCATTTGTCGTTCGTGTTTTTAACATGTAATTATTCCTATGATTACTTAGATCATGATTAATTAATTCAAAAATATAAAACATGATTTATATATATATATATTCAGAATATACATATATAATAAATCAGTAAATGGAAAGAAATACACCGTTCATGGAGATGGTAGTCCGTACGTACGCATGAACGCTGTTTTCGTTTCCTTATTGAATTGACTGGAATTAAGTAGATGACATACATATAAATATAAATAATTCCAGTATAATTATTATGTCATATATTTCATTATTACTTATTATATATACTTCATAATCATTCATGAATGGTTAATCATTGAGAATGAATCTCATCGCGTCGTGGAGACGATAGTCCGTACGTACGCAAGAGCGATGATATCGTTCCCATGGTCGTGGAATTGTGTTGAAGTGTATGTATACTATTTCAGTATCAATATCAATTTATAATAATCATATATAGTTACTCATTATACCTTTATACCCATCCAATTAAGGTGGTGGGGGAAAATAGATTACACCACGGCGTGGAGACGGTATTCCGTACGTACGCACGCGCGGTGATTTCCTTTTTTCCGTAGGATGGATAGAAGGTTAATTAGAGTTGTTTCATATTTATAATAGAATATCAGTATATAAGAAATACTGATGTTATTACTTTATCATGAAACAACTAAATAAGAAGAAGTTGAAGAAGAAAGAAATTGAAAAAGATCGGTAATGGATATTACCTCTTTTTGACGCGCCTTTTCTTAACCCCCGCTTAAAGAACTAAGGATGGTCTTTGAAGAAGACCAGGACCTCTTGGATGATACTAGGGAAGTGGAGAATAGATTTTGGCAGGGGTTGGCCAATCATGAAGGCTCAAAGTTGTGTGAGGAGGAGGGGGAGGAGGTTCCCTTTTATAAGGGAGGAGAGGGGCACCTTAGGAATATCTCAAAATATTATTTTATATTAAAGTCAAAATCGGTTTAAAATGGTTCCAAAGGGTATTATTAAGAAGCTAAAGTGGGGATGGGTCGCAATCCTATCAACCAATAGGATTTAGACAAGTTTAGGTTATTATTTTAACCTTATCAATTAGATTTAACTGTAAGTTAAATAATTTAACTTTTACCGTGTCTTTTTGTTTTCTTACACTATATGGTTAATACACTTACTATAACATGACAAACGAACCCCAAATTGTTTATTATTAATATTTATATATCCTTATCTAAGTCATTTGGCCGAACCTTAGATTTTTAGGAATAAACTAACAATTAGTAATATAATATTTGATTTAAAAACTATTTTGTGTCAATTTTGACACTATTTGATATATGATTTTTGCGAAAGTCATAACAGAATTATATGTTCGAACCAAGTTGATTAAATCAACACTAATATATCATAATAACCTAGAAAATTAGTGGAATTCATAAAAAGTCTCAAATTACATTTATTTTGGTGTTTATAACATCAATTATGTCAATATTTCATTAATAAGATAATTATTGCATCATCATTGTGTCATAAATAAATTACATTATTTAATGTCTAAAAATTACAAATAAAATACCATTATGTTGGAAATCGTTTTAGCTTTCTAATGAATATTTATAGTCGAATTTTTCTTTTGTATAACACCATATTAAAAATGATTTACTTATTAAACATTGATTTTAACTATTTAAACCCTTCTTTAAATAAATTAATAATAAAAGTCCTAATCTAACCCAAGTGGGCCTAAATGGTCATATTTTATTCCTAAGTTTGTTTTTGGTCAAATTAAACTTATCCAATAGAATTAGGACATGTGTTAGGGTAATAGTAATATCATTTTTACCCTTAGTTACCCTATTTACTATTAACCGCGGGGAAAAAAAGTAAAAAGTTACTATTCACCAAAAAATTATTTTTATCTCATTGAACCACATTTTACTTACTAATATCAACCGTGTCTGTCGGATTTTCGAAATTCCATTCACAGAAGCGCTAAAATTAAGTTTTATGCAAAATTCAGTTTTTAACCTACCACTTAGTGGTTTGACTATTCATCAAAAATTGAAAGTTTTCAGAAAAATACCAAAATTTCACCCTAGGTTAATTTCGGTATTCCGAATCCAAAAATGAAGTCCATTTTGAAAAATAGAATTTATAAAATTTCAAAAAGCGGTTATTACTATTCATAACGGCTAGTTTTAATAATATTTTAATAGAATATCGTTGTTTAGTGAAACTCGGTATTGCATACGACGCAAGCTATCGAGGAAGGTCGTGATTGAATGTAAAGTAAGCCAAGCAAGTGTGTAGTGAAAGATTCCTTTGATGATATATAAAAACAAAATATTACTCATAAAAATCTCGGGTGTTACATTCTACCCCCCTTAAAAAGAATTTCGCCCTCGAAATTTGTCACTTTGTAACAAACAGATGAGGATACTTCTCCCTCATCATATCCTCAAGCTCCCATGTAGCTTCTTCAAGTTGGTGGTTCCTCCATAAAACTTTCACCAATCGAGTGGTCTTGTTTCGTAGGACTTTTTTGCTACGATCCAGAATCTCTATCAGTTGTTCTTCATAAGAAAGATATTGCTCCAGCGGTACAACTTCTGAGCTGAGTACATATGAAGGATCAGGTATGTACTTTCTCAGGAGGGATACATGGAACACATCGTGAACTTAAGAGAGATTCGGTGGAAGCGCCAATCGGTAAGCTACCTTTCCAACACGATCCGATATTTCGAAAGGACCGATATATCTAGGGCTTAACTTCCCCTTATTTCCAAATCTCATAACCCTCTTCCAGGGAGATATTCGTAAGAACACTTTATCACCCACTTCAAACTCTAGGTCTTTTCTTCGGTTGTCGGCATAACTTTTCTGTCGACTCTGAGCTGCTCTTATGTGTTGTTGAATAGATCTAACCTTTTCTGCCATTTCATCAACGAGATCAGGTCCTAATAGCTTTCTTTCCCCAACTTCATCCCAGCATGTTGGAGTCCTGCATTTCCTTCCATAGAGAGCTTCATAAGAAGCCATCTGAATACTGGAGTGAAAGCTATTATTATAAGAAAATTCCACCAAAGGTAGGTGTTGATCCCAACCTCCTTTGAAATCCATAGAGCAAGCTCTCAACATATATTCTAGGGTTTGAATTGTTCTTTTAGACTGACCGTCTGTCTGGGGATGATAAGAAGTGTTGAAACTCAACTCTGTATCCAGAGTATGCTGAAGACTTTGCCAGAACATTGAGGTAAATCTTGGATCCCGATCAGATATAATAGAAAGTGGTACTCAATTCAATCATTACCACTTCCTTTATATATATCCTGGCAAGCTGATCTAGAGAGAAATCCTCTCTAATAGCAATGAAGTGTGCAGACTTTGTAAGACGATCAACTATGACCCAAATAGAATTATTTCCTTTGGATGTTTTAGGAAGTCCTATGACAAAGTCTATAGTGATGTTTTCCCATTTCCATTCGGGTATGGGTAATGGTTGTAACATCCCCTTAGACTTCTGTCTCTCAGCTTTAACTTGTTGACAAACCAAGCATCGAGAGACATATTCAGAAACATCTCTTTTCATGCCATCCCACCAGAAGTACTCTTTCAGGTCCCTATACATCTTCGTGCTTCCAGGATGAATAGAGAATGATGAACTATGAGCCTCATCCAGCAGCTCCTTCTTTAATTCATGGATGGGAGGAACACAAACCTGATTCCTGAACATTATTATCCCATCACAATCAAGGTTGAATTCAAGAACATTCTCACCTTCTTTTGTAACTCTACATCTTCTTTCTGTGCCTCTTTAATCTTCACATGTATAGATGGTTGAACATTCATTTGAGAAAGATAAGAATTTTCCCCTTCCATTATAATTCCAAGATCCATCCTTTGTAAATCCATAAATATTGGATCTTTTGTGATCCTCATCATGGATAAACTAGCATGGTCATGTCGACTTAATGCATCTGCCACCTTATTTGCTTTCCCAGGGTGGTAATGGATTGAGCAGTCGTAATCCTTAATCAGCTCCAACCATATTCTTTGACGCATATTCAACTCCTTTTGTGTGAAAATATACTTTAAACTTTTATGATCAGTATAACTATCACACCTTTCACCATAAAGGTAATGCCTCCAAATCATTAATGCAATGATTACCGCAGCCAACTCCAAATCATGTGTTGGGTAATTTTTCTCATGGATTTTCAATTGTCGTGAGGCATAAGCTATCACCATATCATTTTGAATAAGAACACACCCCAATCCCTTCTTGGATGCATCACTGTAGATCACAAACCTTTCTCCACTACAAAGCAGTGTGAGCACAGGTGCACTGGATAACCTTCTTTTCAACTCCTTGAAATTCTCTTCACATTCCTATGTCCAAACAAGCTTAACTCCTTTCCGAGTCAACTTGGTGAGTGGATTAGATAATCGTGAAAAATCTTTTACAAAACGTCGATAATATCCATCCAAACCAAGAAAACTTCAGATCTCAGTTACTGTTGTTGGTCTTGACCATCTTTCGATAACCTCTGTTTTTGCTGGATCCATAGATATCCACTATTTTGAGATTATGTGACCCAAAAATGCAACTTTTTGAATCCAAAATTCACACTTGTTAAATTTGGCATAAATCTTCTCATTTCTCAGGGTCTTCAATATAATTCTCAAGTGATCTTCATGCTCTTCCTTGCTCTTTGAATAGACAAGAATATATTCTATAAAGACTACCACAAATTGATCAAGATAGTCTCTAAAGACTCTATTCATTAGATCCATGAAGATAGCAGGGGAATTAGTAATACCAAATGGCATCACTATAAATTCATAGTGTCCATACCTTGTACGGAAAGCCGTCTTTGGTATATCCTCCCTTTTGACCCTTAATTGATGATACCCTGAATGAAGATCAATCTTGGAAAATTATTGAGCCCCGTGTAGTTGGTCAAATAAGTCATCAATGCAGGGGAGAGGATATTTGTTCTTGATAGTGATCTTGTTAAGTTCTCGATAATCAATGCAGAGTCTCATTGATCCATCTTTCTTCTTAACAAATAGAACAGGTGCTACCCAAGGTGATGCACTAGGGCGTATGAATCCCTTATCAAGATTCTCTTGGAGTTGCTTCTTGAATTCCTGCAACTCAATTGGGGCTATTCTATAAGGTGTCTTTGAAATTGGCAAAGCACCTCGTATGAGTTCTATTGAAAACTCAACTTCACGATTTGGTGGAAGACCCGGTAATTCCTCCGGAAAGACATCATCAAAATCCCTTACAATGGGAATATTTTTAATCGTGAGTTTCTCACCAACCATTTGAGATAAATAACCTTCATTTAGTGGAATCAATACCCATAAGATGGAAGAAATTTCCACTGGAAGGTTATGTTCATCCTTTCATTGATAGACGATCGTAGATTGAACTGGAATATGAAATGTGACTTCCCTTCTATGGAAATTGATATGAGCTCCATGTAGAGAAAGCCAATCCATGCCAAGAATAACATCAAATTCCACTAAAGGAAGGATCACAAGATTTGCAAGAAGCACTTTCCCACAAACTTCGATCAGAGAAGAATTATAAACTTTTGATGCGACTGTTGTGCCATTAGGTGTTGTCACAGCTAACTCAACATCTAATTGTTGAGGTAATACGGTGATACCCTTAGAAAATTTTTCAGAAACAAAAGATTGGGTGGATCTAGAATCAAATAAAACATTTGATACTTTAGAGTGGATGGTAAGTGCACCTTTCACCACTTCGTTATCGTACTCCACATCGCTGATAGAAATTGCATGCGACTTTCCGTTGTCTTTAGCCTTAAGATTTTGTTGACGTCGACCATCATCATCAACCCTTGGATTTGGGCATTGATTGGCATAATGCCCCATCTCCTTGCACTTGAAACATTGAAGTGTAGTAGGTTCATTCTGTGTATACCTTCCTTTGTTTGCATCATTAGACATCTTCTTCCCATTATCACGGCATTCAAATGCCCGATGACCTTCCTTTCCACATTTAAAACATTTACTTGTCCCTTTAAGACAACTCCATCCATGTTTCTTTCCACACTTTGAGCATAAAGGAAAGCTCATCTTCTTTTCAGTGTGCTCTTTAGATTTTCCTTTGAATTCCATCTTCCTCTTCTTATCAAACCCATGTGACTGATGGGTTACTCCAATCTCCATCTCGATTTTGAGAGCACATCGAACGATTTCCTCGTAGCTATTGAAGTCCCTTATTGCTAACACCCTTCAAAGACTTGGTTTTAAGCCACTAAAGAATCGATAGATCTTACTCTCAGGTTGGATAATAATACCAGAAGCGTACCTTGCAAGTCTTGTAAAATTTGCTTCATAGGTACCAACAGATTCATCATCCCTTTGCTTCAGTTCAAGAAACTCTTTCTCCATCTTTGTTCGGAGAATACGAGGGAAGTACTTATTGAAAAATAAGTTCTTGAACTCGTCCCATTCCATAGACTCAATTTCATCCCTTTGCCTCGTATTCTTAATAAGATTCCACCATTGATCAGCATCTCCATCCAAATGATACACTGCTAGGATGACTTTATCATGTTCAGAACATTGAAGAACTGAAAATATCTTTTCAGTGGTACTGATCCATTGTTTAGCAACAAGTGGATCGAAAGTCCCACTGAAAGAAGGTGGACGTTGCCTCATGAAGGACTCAATAGAATATTGTTCCCTTCTCTGCTCATTTGGATGTCCAGAATGATTCATAGCTTGTGTAAGTATAACAATAAGATTTTGCACTCCATCTCCCATAACATTTGTTTTTTCAGGAGGAAAATCATTGCATTGTCCATTGCATTGATCAACATGGTTTTTTCAGGTTCCAGCCATCGTCTAAAACCCCAAAAGAATATTGTGAGAGGCAAAAATCATTCTAGGGAAAACAACATAATAAAGGGGGAGTACCTTCAATATCTAACATCTTAGGTTTAATTATATGATCGTTAGCGTAGTTATAGTACTATAACCTATACGTATACTTAACCTTAGGGACATCCCTAGACATACCTTAGAAATATCTCTAGGGATCTCACTAAAGTTCTTGCATCCTAGTTTCCAAAGGTTGACTAAACCTTTCCTCTGATACCAACTATAGAGACCCTAAGATTAACGTACATTGACATTACATTACTTTTGTGGAATACTTAGTACATTACAAAAACACACACACAAGGATAATAATAGTTTAGTGTATTTGGAAACTCGGAATATAATCTTCTAATCCTGGTGAAAGATCTTCAACATCTCCCATAAAGATATTCCTTTTTTATACCTAAAACCTTTCTTTATATCTTGGGGAAAAGAAAACATAAAAGGGTGAGCTCAAATGCTCAGTAAGGGTAAACAAAAGAAATATCAATCACGTCATATACATAAGAACATAGCTTTTGGAAATCTTAACCTGCAAAAGAGAGCATAATTTAATATCATGGGATAAATCATAGTAGTGAAATGAAATCCCAATAAGCATAACTTAAAACATGAAACTTTGTGTCATACACACATAATCATAGAGAATCATTTCTTGTTAGTCAAGACTCATTGCCAAGACTATCTTAGTGGACAATGTCCCTTTGTGAATCGAGTCACCCTTGTTCCAGTCCTGTTTCACTGAACCGGTATAACCTACCGTTCCAGCCATGTCTATCTCATGAGATATAAAATCTTTACCCAATGCATTGGAGGGAGATATAGGTCCCACCCATCTCATAATGATACCATTCTTATGTGTGCCACAAAATCATAAATCATACATCATTGTATAACCCATGTAATAAAAATGGGAATCTTAAACATCGTGACATCATAAAAAACTTCATATAAGATAAAGGAATTCATAAAAATAATTCCATCACAACATAATCAAATCAATGTAATAATAGGGATAAAAACAGAACCCTTTATTATCTTAGATGGAAAATAATTTTGATAAAACACTTGAACTCCATTCTTGAGGAAAATATCCTTTCTTCTTAAAAAAACATTTTTCCTTTCTTAACATGTCATACAACTTTAAACTAAAATAAGTTGATTAAAAATAAACTTGAAAACTTGTAACGGAATCTTCTTGGAAATAATTTTTTAAAAATCCATTCATACCGTATAAGTTAAAAAAAACATTCTTCGTAATTTTGTCAGAAAAGTAAAAAAATACCTCGTACGAAAAATGACAAAAGATTCCTTTCATATCTTTTACTAAAAACTCACCGAAGGGTAAAATTGGATTTAAAAAATTGAAGGTGGATGGATATAATATTACATATTGAGTAAACATGGATGTGGATGATAAAATACACCCCAGTAAATACCAAAGTATAAACAATCTCGGATAAAAATGAGATTGTGATATTTCCCCTTACCTTAGGTCTGACTTGCTTTGTATGTGTACCAACCTCCTGTATAATGATTTAAATCATGTTATTGACTTATTCCAGAATCATATTCATTGTTATTATATCATATATGGTCAACTTATGACTTTATATTACCCGTTCTTTTGTAAATTCATGTTAAAGTAGCGTTTTGGGTAAAATCGTCTCATTTATCGTTCGTGTTTTTAACTTGTAATTATTCATGTGATTACATAGATCATGATTACTTAATTCCAGAATATAAAACATGATTTATATATATATATTCAGAATATACATATATAATAAATCAGTAAATGGAATGAAATACACCGTTCATGGAGACAGTAGTCTGTACGTACGCATGAACGCTGTTTTCGTTTCCTTATTGAATTGAATGGAATTAAGTAGATGACATACATATAAATATAAATAATTCCAGTATAATTATTATGTCATATATTTCATTAGTACATATTATATATACTTTATAATCATTCATGAATGGTTAATCATTGAGAATGAATCTCATCGCGTTGTGGAGACGGTAGTCCGTACGTACGCACGAGCGATGATATCATTCCCATGGTCGTGGAATTGTGTTGAATTGTATGTATACTATTTCAGTATCAATATCAATTTATAATAATCATATATAGTTACTCATTACACCTTTATACCCATCCAATTATGTTGGTGGTGGAAAATAGATTACACCACGGCGTGGAGACGGTATTCCGTACTTACGCACGTGCAGTGATATACTTTTTCCGTAGGATGGATAGAAAGTTAATTAGAGTTGTTTCATATTTATAATAACATATCAGTATATAATAAATACTGATGTTATTACTTTATCATGAAACAACTAATGAAGAAGAAGTTGAAGAAGAAAGAAATTGAAAAAGATCGGTAATGGATATTACCTCTTTTTGACGCGCCTTTTCTTAACCTCCACTTAAAGAACTAAGGATGGTCTTTGAAGAAGTCCAGGACCTCTATGATGATACTAGGGAAGTGGAGAAGAGATTTTTTCAGGGTTTGGCCGAGCTTGAAGGCTCAAAGTTGTGTGAGGAGGAGGGGGAGGAGGTGCCCTTTTATAAGGGAGGAGAGGGGCACCTTAGGAATATCTCAAAATATTATTTTATATTAAAGTCAAAATCGGTTTATAATGGTTCCAAAGGGTATTATTTCGAAGCTAAAGTGGGTATTGGTCGAACTCCTATCATCCAATAGGATTTAGACAAGTTTAGGGTATTATTTTAACCTTATCAATTAGAATTAACTTTAAGTTAAATAATTTAACTTTAACCGTGTCTTTTTGTTTTCTTACACTATATGGTTAATACACTTACTATAACATGACAAACGAACCCCAAATTGTTTATTATTAATATATATATCCTTATCTAAGTCATTTGGTCGAACCTTAGATTTTTTGGAATAAAATAACAATTAGTAATATAATATTTGATTTAAAAACTATTTTGTGTTAATTTTGACACTATTTGATATATGATATTTTTGAAAGTCATAACAGAATTATATGTTCGAAAACAGTTGATTAAATCAACACTAATATATCATAGTAACCTAGAAAATTAGTGTAATTCATAAAAAGTCTCATATTATATTTATTTCGGTGTTTATAACATCAATTATGTCAATATTTCATTAATAAGATAATTACTGCATCATCATTGTGTCATAAATAAATTAAATTATTTAATGGATAAAAATTACAAATAAAATACCATTATGTGGGAAATCTTTTTATCTTTCTAATGAATATTTATAGTCGAATTTATCTTATGTATAACCCCATATTAAAAATTATTTACTTATTAAACTTTGATTCTAACTATTTTAACCCTTCTTTAAATAAATTAATAATAAATGTCCTAATCTAACCCAAGTGGGCCTAAATGGTCATATTTTATTCCTAAGTTTGTTTTTGGTCAAATTAAACTTATCCAATAGAATTAGGACATGTGTTAGGGTAATAGTAATATCATTTTTACCCTTAGTTACCCTATTTACTATTAACCAGGGTAAAAAAAAAGTAAAAAGTTAATATTCACCAAAAAATTATTTTTATCTCATTGAACCACATTTTACTTACTGATATGAACCGTGTCTGTCGGATTTTCGAAATTCCATTCACAGAAGCGGTAAAATTATGTTTTATGCAAAATTCAGTTTTTAACCTACCACTTAGTGGTTTCACTATTCATCAAAAATTGAATGTTTTCAGAAAAATACCAAAATTTCACCCTAGGCTAATTTTGATATTCCGAATCCAAAAATGAAGTCCATTTTGAAAAATAAAATTTATAAAATTTCAAAAAGTGGTTATTACTATTCATAACGACTAGTTTTAATAATATTTTAATAGCATATCGTTGTTTAGTGAAACTCGTTATTGCGTACGACGCAAGCTATCGAGGAAGGTCGTGACTGCATGTAAAGTAAGCCAAGAAATTGTGTAGTGAAAGATTCCTTTGATGATATATAAAAAAAAATATTACTCATAAAAATCTCTGGTGTTACAATTCACCCAAGGAAAAAAAATCATTTTGGAATGACCAATTAGTGATTTTTATCTGTGGTGTTATTTTTGAATAAATTTTGAACGATGTCTTAGAATGAAAATTTGAGACATCCATTGAGTTAAAAATGGAGCATTTTACCTAGGCATGATATAAAATGAGGGGGCATGATGGTTTAGAATTCAATGCTAAGAGGGTTTTTCTATAAATAGAAAATTATGAGTTTTGAGTTATGGTTTTCCCTTCTCTCTCCTCTCTCTTTCTCCCTCTCAAATGTTCTTCGATGTTCATCTCCATTTTTCTCCAGATTGAGGTGAAGTCTTCACCAATATTTTGGCGAATCAAGGAAGGGGCCCCGTGGATGCTTCGCCTATGCCGTGCATTGAAAAAAATGTTTGATTCTAGTTAATTTTTTTACCCTTCATTTGATTTACCTGTTTTAGTCAAATTCATCATTTAAATTATAAATTTTAGAATTAGGACGATGGCCACACAAACATTTCCCTTGACAAAGCCCCGTAATAAATCTCATTCATGGTCATTCTCCATCCAAAATTTTGGAAATGCTAAAATCCTGACAGATTGATGAGCGAGGGGATGCGCTATGAAGGCCTCGTCCCGAAGACCCAAAATTCGTCTTTGGAATCAAAATCATTCCTCCAATGAGGTCTCGGTGGTCCGCTGAAGGGACCAATGGAGTTGGCTTGCGGTGGCGTGACAGAAGCATAGATGCACCAATGTAGTCGATGGAGTGGTGCAGAGGTGCGGACAGTGTTCGGGTGATTTTGATGTTGCAATCTTGAGAGAGGTGGCGTGTGACTCATGCAGGAGGTTTGAGTATGCCAGAGGATGAGGGATCCAATGGTGTGGGGTTAGCACGGGTCGATGATGACCGATAGACGAGTAGAGACCGTGGTCTTTGGCGCGGTGCAGAAGGGCAAGGTAGGGGCTTCATGAAGATATGGTGGTGTTGGTGGCATCGGTGTGGTGCACCGGGATGGTGTAACATGGGGGGAGTCTGGGCGGTGGGGCACTGTTGGTCTCAGTAGGACGTTGCCCTAAGGTTAGTGCCTCAGGGGGATCAGCGGACAATGACCTGCATCTCGTGGGTCCATCATGGGTGGTGTAAGGAAAGAGACTGACTTTGTTGCTAGTATGAGATGGAGAACTAGACATGTGGGTCTGGTGGTGTTATCATAGACCTTTGCGAGTTAGGATAGACCCATCACTCAGTCACAGGCCGATGGTCTAGATCGGCCCAGTTGGGTCCCTTCATGTTCAATGGGACACAACTTCTAAATAATGAGTCTATTTGATGCACCGTTTGTGTCCACTGTTCTGTATACTTGAGACAGACATTTTGAAAAGGGTTTTCAGATATTGAGTTCTCCACCCAAAGGCCGGTGGCGTGAAACATTCTTTTTCATAATAATAAAATATTTATTATCATTTGTAACTATCGTATCCAACGAACCAGACATCCGTTTGACACGCTGTAAATGGCATTGTGACCCCAGAGTTGAGGAGGCCTTTCAAATGTTTGATCAAGACCAATGAATTTTATTTTGGTCAATCAGTGGCATAAAACACTTAATGAAAATAAATAAATAAATAAATAATTATTTATTCATGCATCAGACCTAACTCCGATTTAGGTTGTCTAATTGATGCACCGATAGTGGCAGCATGACGCTAGTCCTTATGCATATTTTTTGAGTTTTTTTCAAAGCATTTGTGTTGGAGAAAAAGTGTGGGGCTCACATGGCCCAGTTTCCTCGTTTTACAGTGTAACGCCACTTTTTTACCCTACATCAGTTTCTGGTGTTTGAGAACTCGTTTTTTGAGTGTTTTTATGAGGGGATTGTATACACCCAATCTACCTGCCTAAATTCAGGGCCGAGGTGTGGGCCCCCCAAGGTGGACTTCTGGAGAAATGCAACATTTTCCAACTGTTTCTTTGTAAGACCATTCAGGGAAAATGAATGTCTGATTTTTTGTTTTTTTCAATGGGGATTGTATTAGCGTGAGTTGTGTGATGTGTTTCAGAATTGAGGTGCGGGCCCCATGGGGCACCATTTGAATTTGAGGCTGGGAGATGCAGCTTCAGCATCTGGAGTCCATTTCAGATGAGTGAGTAGTCAATCTTGCATGTTTTTCCATGAGGCTCACAACGTTGTATTCTATTTTTATGTGTGGAGCCTTATCTGTGATCTCATTAAAAGGGGAAACATGAAAGGAGTATCAATGGATGTAACGCCCCGACCCCAGCTACCCAGAGTCGGTGCATTACTTCGTAACATTGGCATGATCACAAAAGATCAAGTCTCAAAAGACCGATTAGTTTAGTAGCCTTGGAAACAATAGATACATTCATAAATATTACATTACATCATAAATTAAAACAAAACTACAACATCTTCTCTTCATATCCCCTTATATTATCCCTGCAGGTCATTCATAATATACTTCTTCACATCCTGGAAAAAATTAAAACATTGAAAGGGGTGAGATCAGATGCTAAGTAAGGATAACAATATAGCAGAAGCTATCATAAATAAACATTAACATTTAAGGCAATGTTTAACTAAAACAAAATCCTTTTAAACATAAACATTAGCATAATATAGAAAAAGTAAACTGAAATAATGCCATTTACATACTCACATGGATATTGTACTAGTCGAATAATCACATGAAATATCAATAACCACTTTCATAATGATGGAATGCATAATGCCAGACTATCCTAACCACGTAGCCCAGGCCTCGTGCCAAGACCACAAATATGATTTTTTCAAGGCCTCGTGCCAAGACACTAGTTTGTCTCATGAGACCTACTGATGCATCAAGGAGGTATAGCGGGCTCCACCCGTCACTTATTAAGTCCAATGCATTCCTCATATGAATAGGTTTAAACATATCATAAACCATAACATATTCGTATCACATAAAACATGCATAAAGGAAACATGACATTTCCACATTTCAATCACAAGATATGAATACAACACATTGATATAATAAAAACGCTTTCAAAACCATTTTCAATACCAAAATAAAAGAAAGTTAAAACTTTGTATTTATTTTTCATTAAAAAAATGTGATGGCCTGTAGAGGAAGCCAAAACTCAAATAATGGTCACAGAGGTGGAGAAGTCATTATCGCCGCATAAGTACGGAAAGAAAAACATTCCCTTTTTGTCGTTTAGTAAAACACTTCATATAAAAAATATTCCTTTTGAATAAATGTAAACGTCAAAGGGGTTTATACACCGTATAAAAGAAAGTTGTGTATAAAACCAAATATGCCTCAATGAAAGGAGATTGAGGCGAATTTCTTAAACAGATCATTTTTTTAATAAAGTACACTTATAATGTGTATTCACTATAAGTACACATAAATAAAGTACAAATACAAGATAGCACATAATAATATCATGACATAATTAGAAAGTAGGAGATTAACCCAGAGAATGGAAATTGGGTTACGAAACTCCCATACCTTGTGTCCCACTTGATTCGACCATTCTTTAACCTCATGAATAAGAAACTAGAGTTAATATCTACCATTTTCAATTTCATTATCCTTTTTATATCACTTATTACAATGTTATGAACATTATGTAATTATTTAAGTTATTAACGGTCTTTTTGTCGATTTTTGGTACTTGAGTCAACAATAAACTTCTAATAATTACAAGTTGTTTATGTGGTAGAATATCTATTCTATCAAGAATTATATTCATGATTTAGATGTCATATATATCATATATATCCAGTATATACATTCATTCATAATATTACGTAACATTTAGAGGTAAAAAATGAAATGCACGTTCATGGAGACGGTAAGTCGTACATACGCATGAACGCTACTTTCATATATATTTCGTATTTAATGGAATGAAATAATTATTATATAAAGTTATAATATAGTTCCATTATAATACCATATTTAATATCATTTACTCCATCCTTTATACATCCTACATATGGCATTAATGATTCACATCACATTGAGGGGGCGCTAGTCCGCACTTCCTAAAATGAAATTATCGTGTTTACCCAAATTGGAAATCATAAAGTATGCCATAAATGAGAAATACAGAAGCATAAGGAAAACATAAACATATTATATATCATATATAAATATAGTGACATCTTAATTTCCACCTTTGAAGGTGTTATATGAGTGTTGAAAAATCATCGTTTCATGAGGCAGAATTTCACCATCCACAGAAACAGTATGTTCATTAACCATTAGATGTAGGTGTGTGTAAGTGTATCTAGAATAATTATTATAAAAACATCATAGTATATTGATGATACTGGTTTTGTTACAAAAGAAATGAATAAAAAGTGTTTATGGCGTTGGAGAAGCAAAATAAAAAAAATTAACATAAGAGAAGACATTACCTTAAAATCAGGTAACTCTTTTGATTTGAGCCAAAGGCTTCCTTGGGAAGAATTATGCCCAAATTGAGGCTTCTAGGAGTAAGGTAAAGAAGTTGGGAGAGTATTTGGGCAGAGCTTGGCCGAGCAAAAAGGCTTTGAAAGTGTGAGTAAGGTGGTAGAGGTGGGGGCCTTTTATAAGTGGAGAGGAGGGGCACTCTTGGAAAGTAATGAAATGTTACTTTATTATATAATTCTTTTCAGATTAGAAAGGTCCCACACATATATAATTAGAGGATAAGGTAATATGGGTTCTAAATCTACTCATACAATAGGGTTTGGACATGTTTAGGTCTTAGATATTACATTATCTTTCCATTTTATTTAAATCGTTAAATAATGAGGTCATCACTGCATCATCATGATGTCATAAATAATTTAATTTATTTAATGTCTAAAAATTATAAAAAAATACTATGATGTAGGAAATTTTTTTATCTTTACAATGACTATTTATAGTAAAAAATATGACTTGTATTACACCATGTAAAAATTGTTTTAGTACAACATTTCATATTTGTGTCATTTTTATACTTTAACATTAAATAAAGCTATTTATGTCATTTTCCAACTAAAGTGGCTCCATGGGGTCCCCAAGATGACCCATGGATTGTCTTCGTCGGCCATGGGACATCCAATGAGGGTAGGAAATGTGTCAAGCTCATATCATATTATTAAAACATTATTTTTACCTTAAACTACACTAATTACCTCTAATCGCGATTAAGAACTTAAAAGTTACTATTCACAAAAAATTATTTTAATCTCATTGAACCACATTTTACTTCTTAATGACAACCATGTATGCCGGATTTTTGAAATTCAAAACACAGAAGTGGTAATATTTCATTTAAATGAAAAATCAGTTATTTAACTACCACTTAGTGGTTTCACTATTCATCAAAAATTGATGTTTTTCAGAAAAATGAAAAAATTTCCCCCTAAGCTATAGTTGATATTCAGAATTAAAAAATGATGTATATTTTAAAAAATTCAAAAAAATATAAGTTGCATTAATTAATTTTATAATTAATTCCCGCTGTCACAACAAATAGCATGTTTTTAAGTAATAATTTATATCAAAATATTGACAATTGTTCATGCCGAATTTCAATGTTAAATTAATTCTAATTACCCACATTGGATAAAATGGTTAAAATATATTCTAATTATACTTTAAAACCACTAAATAGTATAAGTTATCACAATAAATTATTTTGATTAAAAAAGTTGTTTTAAGTATTTTTCACTAATCATAAAAAATTTGAAGTTCTCAGAAAGTTACAAAAAATTCAACTTAGGATAATTTTGATATTACGAATACAAAAACAAAGTCCATTTGGAAAAATAAAATTTATAAAATTTAAAAAATTCAGTATTAATATTCATAACGGCTACTTTGATTGGTTGTGGTGTGTGTTAGAACTCGAAGTTGCGTACAACACACACTACTGTATTATTCAAAGAGAAGAGTACCGAGGAAGCTTGGGGTGTTACATTCTCCCCTCCTTCAAATAATTTCGTCCTCGAAATTTCATATAATATCACTGTATAAAAAGACTCGGGTGATTCTTCATCATAAGTTCCTTGGGTTCCCACGTTGCCTCATCTATCTTATGGTTTCTCCAGAGAATTTTTACCAGACGAGTCGTCCGGTTTCTCAGCACATGTTCTCTTGTATCAAGAATCCTGACGGGATCTTCGCAATAAGACAGATCGGGTTCTAGTTCTAATTCCTCATAGGTGAGTACATGCGTTTGGTCAGGCATGTATTTTCTCAACAGTGATACGTGGAATACATCATGAACTTTGGAGAGACTTGGCGGAATTACCAAATGGTAAGCTACAGCCCCAATTCGTTCTAGAATTTCGAAGGGTCCGATGTACCTGGGACTCAATTTACCCTTCTTACCGAAACGTATAACTCCCTTCCATGGAGATACCTTCAAGAAAACATGATCTCCTACCAGAAATTCCAAATCCTTCCTTCGGTTGTCGGCATAGCTCTTCTGCCGACTTTGAGCTGCTTTGATGTGGTTTTTGATTACTTTCACCTTTTCCATCGTTTCCTCCACCAGTTCTGGGCCTACAAGTTTTCTTTCACCAACGTCATCCCAACAGGTTGGTGTGTGACATCTCTTTCCATATAACGCTTCATACGGTGCCATCTGAATACTTGAATGGAAGCTATTGTTATAAGAAAATTCTACCATAGGTAAATATTGATCCCACGTTCCTTGAAAGTCAAGTGAGCATGATCTCAACATGTCTTCTACGGTTTGAATAGTTCTTTCTGATTGTCCATCTGTTTGAGGGTGGTAAGAAGTGCTCAAACGAAGTTCAGTATCCAAGTCCTTCTGAAGACTTTTCTAGAATCATTATGTAAAACAGGGATCACGATCCGAGACAATCGATAGAGGTACTCCATGAAGTCTCACAACTTCATTAATATACAGTCTTGCTAGACGTTCAAGTGGTAGATTTTCCCTTATAGCAAGAAAATGTTCCGACTTCGTGAGACGATCAACAATGACCCATATTGTGTCATTTCATCTAGGAGTCTTTGGTAGTCCCATGACAAAATCCATCGTAATATTATCCCATTTCCACTCAGGTATGGGAAGGGGTTGCAATACTCCACCAGGTTGTTGCCTTCCAGCTTTCACTTGTTGGCAAACCATACATCTTGACACAAAATCGGCAATCTCCCTTTTCATGTTGTCCCGCCAAAAATTTCCCTTTAAATCTCTATACATTTTAGTGGTCCTAGGGTGTATAGAGAAATTGGAACTATGATAATCATCCAACAATTCCCTCTTTAAGTCAGGTATATCGGGAACACAAAGTCTCCTCCCAAATTTCAAAATTCCATTTTCATAAACAAAGTCACTCATCTGCCCATCATTCACAGCTTTAATCTTCTTTTTCAACACTTCATCATCGGCCTGAGAACACTTTATCCTTTCTAGTAAAGATGGTTTGGAAGCCATTTGAAAATTTTTGATGTTTCACCCACCATGGTGATTCCCATATCCATATTTACTAGATCCATGAAAATAGGATCCCTTTCCACTCTCATCATGTTCAAAACTCCATGATATTTTCTACTCAAAGAATCTGAAACTTTATTTGCCTTCCCTGGGTGTTAGTGTACCGTGCAATCATAATCCTTGAGTAGTTCAATCCATCCCCTTTGCCTCATGTTGAGTTCTGTTTGTGAGAAAATATATTTCAAACTCTTGTGATTGGTATATATCTCACATTTTTCACCATAGAGATAATGTCTCCATATCTTCAAGGCAAAGATTACAGCAGCTAACTCAAGATCATGAGTAGGATAGTTCTGCTCATTAATTTTCAGCTGTTGTGATTCATAGGCAATAACACTATCGTTCTGCATAAGGACACAACCAAGTCCTTTCATTGTTGCATCACTATAAATAACGAACCGATCATTCCCTGATGGTAGGGTCAATATAGGAGCATTGACTAATCTTCTCTTCGGTTCTTCAAAACATTCTTCACACTCTTTTTTCCAGAAAAATTTAACCCCTTTACGTGTGAGCTTCGTCAATGGGTTAGCCAATCGGGCAAAATTCTGGACAAAACGTCGATAATAACCTGCGAAACCAAGAAGCTGCGTACCTCAGTTATACTCATTGGTGCTGACCATTATTGGATTGCCTTGGTCTTAGAAGGATCAACGGAAATTCCATCCTTTGAGACAATGTGGCCAAGAAAAGAAATCACCTGAAGCCAGAATTCACACTTTCTAAACTTCCCATATAATTCATGCCTCCTCAGAGTCTTCAAAATAATACGCAAATGATTTTCATGATCTTTGTATCTTTTGGAGTACACCAATATGTCATCAATAAATACCACCACAAAATCATCTAGATATTCCTTGAAAACTCTATTCATTAGATCCATGAATACAGAGGGTGCATTAGTCAATCCAAAATGCATTACTGTAAACTCGTAATGCCTATACCTTGTTCGGAATGCTGTCTTCGGAATATCTTCCTTCTTCATGCACAACTGATGGTATCCCGATCGAAGGTCAATCTTTGAAAAGTATTGAGCTCCATTCAATTGGTCAAATGAATCATCAATGCGAGGTAGGGGATACTTGTTCTTTATTGTTATAGCATTTATCTCCCTGTAGTCAACACACAACCTCATAGATCCATATTTCTTCTTAACAAAAAGTACAGGGGCTCCCCAAGGCATGGAATATTTTCCCTAAGGAGTTTATCCATTTCTCATCTACTAATGGATTTGTACCCCCATTAAATGTTGGCGGTTGTTGCCTCATGAAGCGGTCTAACAATGATCCTCCACGTTGTGGATCAGGATGATCCATACAAGTAAGGTTATTAATCATAACTTGAGTGAGTTGTCCCAGTATGGTAATAAGTTGATCAGCACCAGTTGTATCTCCATATCCACAATAATTATCTTGAGTAGGATGGCAATCCCTACTCGGAGTGCGTGCATTGATACGGTTTCCATTACTTCCACTAGGCGCCATTTATAAACAATGGAATAAACTAGATTAGTTTATAAATCAAAATACATAATTCCATACTTGTAAAACACTTAACACTAATTGAATTATTTATGGATATAATCCATAATCATAAAAAAAGTTTTCTTTGAGGAAGTATATACTTATAACCCTTCATAGTGGTATGTAAAGAAAATGAGAATCATCCTAAGCATATCCCCCGGGAGTGTCGTAACCAAAAGTGTAGTAAGGCCCGTTGTCGTGCACCAGTTCCCGTTCATGTCTAGCTCAAAGCGGTGTTTTCGGGTTTTACCCCTAGGTACATCTGTGTCAGAGCCGCCTCTACCTGCTCGTATACAGACATGGATTTATTGCTCGAAAAACTCACAACATCTCTATAATACCAAAATTCTAGGAAGTTCTTCTATACTAATACTCAAAATCTATATTTGGGCTATGTGCTCTAATCAGAGTTTATCTAAATCTAGATTACAAGGTTAGTACTAAACTGCCTTTAATACCAACTGTAACGCCCCGACCCCAGCTACCCAGAGTCGGTGCATTACTTCGTAACATTGGCATGATCACAAAAGATCAAGTCTCGAAAGACCGATTAGTTTAGTAGCCTTAGAAACAATAGATACATTCATAAGTCTTACATTACATCATAAATTAAAACAAAACTACAACATCTTCTCTTCATATCCCCTTATATTATCCCTGCAGGTCATTCATAATATACTTCTTCACATCCTGGAAAAAATTAAAACATAGAAAGGGGTGAGCTCAGATGCTCAGTAAGGATAACAATATAGCGGAAGCTTTCATAAATAAACATTAACATTTAAGGCAATGTATAACTAAAAAAAGCCTTTTAAACTTGAAAATTAGCATAATGTGGAAAAAGTAAAGTGAAATAATTCCATTTACTTACTCACATGGATATTTTACTAGTCGAATAACCACATGAAATACCAATAACCACTTTCATAATGATGGAATACATAATGCCAGACTATCATAACCACGTAGCCCAGGCCTCATGCCAAGACCACAAATAAGATTTTGTCAAGGCCTCGTGCCAAGACACTAGTTTGTCTTATGAGACCTACTGATGCATCGAGGAGCTATAGTGGGCTCCACCTGTCACTTATTAAGTCCAATGCATTCCTCATATGAATAGGTTTAAACATATCATAAACCATAACATAATCGTATCACATAAAACATGCATAAAGGAAACATAACATTTCTACATTTCAATCACAAGATATCAATACAACACATTGATATAATAAAAACGCTTTGAAAACCATTTTCAATACCAAAATAAAATAAAGTTAAAACTTTGTATTTATTTTTCATTAAAAAAAGTGATGGCCTGTAGAGGAAGCCAAAACTCAAGTAATGGTCACGGCGGCGGAGAAGTAGTTGTCGCCGCATAAGTACAGATAGACAAACATTCCCTTTTTGTCATTTAGTAAAACTCTTCATATAAAAAAGATTACTTTTGAATAAATGGAAAAGTCAAAGGGGTTTATACACCGTATAAAAGAAAGTTGTGTATAAAACCAAATATGCCTCAATGAAAGGAGATTGAGACGAAGTCCTTAAAAAGATCATTTTTTTAATAAAGTACATCTATAATGTGTATTCACTATAAGTACACATAAATAAAGTACAAATACAAGATAGGACATAATAATATCATGACATAATTTGAAAGTAGGAGATTAACCCAAAGAATGGAAATTGGGTTAAGAAATTCCCTTACCTTGTGTCCGACTTGATTCGGCCATTATTTAACCTCCTGAATAATAAAATAGAGTTAATATCTACCATTTACAATTTCATTATCCTTTTTATATCACTTATTACAATGTTATGAACATTATGTAATTATTTAAGTTAATAACAGTCGTTTTGTCGATTTTTGGTACATGAGTCAACAATAAACTTCTTATAATTACAAGTTGTTTATGTGGTAGAATATCCATTATCTCCAGAATTATATTCATGATTTAGATGTCATATATATCATATATATCCAGAATATACATTCATTCATAATATTACGTAACATTTAGAGGTAAGAAATGAAATGCACCGTTTATGGATACGGTAAGTCGTATGTACGCATGAACGCTATTTTCATTTCTATTTCATATTTAATGGAATGAAATCATTATTATATAAAGTTATAATATATTTACAGTATAATATCTTATATAATATCATTTACTCCATCCTTTATACATCCCACACATGGAATTAACGATTCACATCACTTTGAGGGGGCGCTAGTCCGCACTTCCTAAAATGAAATTATCGTGTCTACCCATAATGGAAATCATAAAGTATGGCATAAATGAGAAATACAGAAGCATAATAAAAACATAAACATATTATATATCATATATAAATATAGTTACATCTTAATGGCCACCTTTGAATGTGTTATATGAGTGTTGAACAATCCACATTTCGTGAGGCAGAATTTCGCTATCCACGGAAACAGTATGTTCTTTAACTATTAGATGTAGGAGTGTGTAAGTGTATCTCGAATCCTTATTATAACAACATCCTAGTATATTGAGGATACTGGTGTTGTTACAAAATAAATGAATAAAAAGAGTTTATGGGGTTGTAGAAGAAAAATAAAACAAAATAACATAAGAGAAGACATTACCTTAAAATCGGGTAACTCTTTTGATTTGAGCCAAAGGCTTCCTTGGGAAAAATTATGACCAAAGTGAGGCTTCTAGGAGTAAGAGAAGGAAGTTGGGAGAGTATTTGTGCAGAGTTTGGCCGAGCCAAAAGGCTTTGAAAGTGTGAGTATGGTGGTAGAGGTGGGGGCCTTTTATAAGTGGAGAGGAGGGTCACTCTTGGAAAGTAATGAAATGTTACTTTATTATATAATGCTTTTCGGATTATAAAAGTCCCACACTTATATAAGTCTATGATAAGGTGATACGGGTTCGAAATATACTCATACAATAGGTTTTGGACATGTGTAGGTCTTAGATATTACATTATCTTTCCATTTTATTTAAATCGTTAAATAATGAGGTCATCACTGCGTCATCATGATGTCATTAATTATTTAATTTATTTAATTTCTAAAAATTATAAAACAAATACTATGATGTAGGAAATCTTTTTATCTTTCCAATTATTATTTATAGTCAAAAATATTACTTGTATAACCCCATGTAAAAATTGTTTTAGTAAAACATTTCATGTTTGTGTCATTTTTTTACTTTAACATTAAATAAAAGGTATTTATGTCATTTTTCAACTAAAGTGGCTCCATGGGGTCCCCAATTTGACACATGGATTGTCGGGGTCGTCCATGGCACATCCAATGAGGGTAGGACATGTGTCAAGCTCATCTCATATTATTAAAACATTATTTTTACCCTAAACTACATTAATTACCTCTAATCGCAATTAAGAACTTAAAAGTTACTATTCACCAAAAATTATTTTAATCTCATTGAAACACATTTTTCTTATTAATGACAACCATTTATGTCAGATTTTTGAAATTCAAAACACAGAAGTGGTAATATTTCATTTAAACGAAAATTCAGTTATTTAACTACAACTTAGTGGTTTCACTATTCATCAAAAATTGAAGTTTTTCAGAAAAATGCTAAAATTTCACCCTAAGATATAATTGATATTCTGAATTAAAAAAATGATGTCTATTTTAAAAAATTCCAAATATATAAGTTGCATTAATTAATATTATAATTAATTCTCGTTGTAACAACAAATAACGTGTTTTTAAGAAACAATTTATATCAAAAGATTGACAATTGTTCATGCCCAATTTCAATGTTAAATTAATTCTAATGACCACCATTGGATAAAATGTTAATAATATATTCTAATTATACTTTAAAACCACTAAATAGTATAATTTATCACAATAAATTATTTTGATTAAAAAAGTTGTTTTAAGTATTTTTCACTATTCATAAAAAATTGGAAGTTCTCAGAAAGTTACAAAAAAATTCAACTTAGGATAATTTTGATATTACGAATACAAAAATGAAGTCCATTTAGAAATATAAAATTTATAAAATTTCAAAAATTTGGTATTACTATTCATAACCGCTACTTTGATTGGTTGTGGTGTGTGTTAGAACTCGAAGTTGGGTACAACACACGCTACTGTATTATTCAAAGAGAAGAGAACCGTGTAAGTTTGGGGTGTTACAATGGATGATCCTTTTGATTAATTTGAAGATAATTCACACCATAGTTCAACTATGACTCATGTGAGGGTGATGAAGATGTATTAAGAGATTCAATCAATGGTCTGAGACAGTTTTAGGAGGCATGTCCACTAATCTATGATTTTCACCCTCTGGATTTGCGACAAGCGTCGTGCCCTAATCAGATTTGTGACAATTATGTCTTGTATTATGGGAGTACATTGACTTGACATGGTACTTGTTCACCCTTTTGGTACACATAAATGTTTAGGTACATAACCACGGGATGTGGTGGGGTCACATGTCGTGTGGGACCCACAAGCACCACGTACTACTTTGAATATTCTACCTCTCATATTTACTAATTCTGAACATTGACTTTGGAATTCGCGTATCCTATCCTAAGTGTGTCTCCTCACCAAATATGATGTTTCCATTTTTAGTGGCTTTTAAGGTATGATGTGAGATTTTCCATTTGCGGTGCCTATTTGAGGCGATTATTGATGATGACAGTGATGGCGGTGTTGTTTTTCAAATCATCATAGAAATAACATATTACCCTCCAGTGAGGCGGGGTCATGGTGTTCGTTGTTCTATTTAGGGATTACCCACTAGCAAGGTAGGGCAGTGGCGTTCACCAATATATTTCATTGCATACCCTCAAACATGGTTGGGTAGTGGTGTTTTCCAATATCCTTTAGGGCTTACCCTCCATCGAAACTATGTGGTGGTGTTTGTCGATATCTTTTAGGACTTACCCTCTAGTGCAGATGGGCAGTGGTGTTTTCTAGTTACTTATTTAGGGATAACTCTCCTTCTAGGTAGGGCAGTGGGTATGCTAATTAATTTTATACGTATATCTTCTAGTAAGACTAGTTAGTGGGTTCACAAACATTTTACACTATCACTTGACTGTGAGGAATAGTGACAATATGTACATGACATGACTTTAGACAATCAAGAAAGAGGGGTTATTTTACCAATATGATGCATCCTTGCGACACGACCTAAAATAGTGTGGGTGAGATAGAACCGCCAAAAGTGTATAATATCTATGTGAGGTGATTGAGCCCCTTTGACAAGCTGTTCAGGTAAGATGTGTGGGGTATTGAGAATCAATGGTGTTTTCATCTAGAACAGTTTCCAACTCTCTTCCTGGGATAATATTGTGATATGGAGATCCCCTTACTCTCTTGTTTCAGTTCCTTTGGTTAGCATATATATATTTATGATATTGCAGTACCCACTCAATAGACTTTGGTTATTCTGTTTCCAGGAGAGGTGATGGTGTGCGGGGTATGACACATGCTTTCTATGTCTGTCTTATTGTGGTTGGATGAGTCTACTCTCAAACTGACAGTAGAGATGACTCGATGATAATTTAACCTTTTCACTATATCTAGATCCTCTTGTTTAGATGAGCTTACTTCACTTCTTTTTTGGGATGAGATATTCAATTTTATTGTACCATGTTCTATAAACTTCTTCCTTCTTCAATACCTGACTTTCTACTCCCTTGAGCCATTGGGGCATCCTACTGAGTATTTTTATACTCACCCATTCTAGGGATTCTCCCAAACTCGAGGTTCCCTTGAAAATGAAAAACATGCTGATCATGACTTCAAAGGAGAATATGGATATGAGATTCTTAGACCATGTGTGGTGGTTGTAGCTTGGGATCAAGGATTGGGGATCTCTCTTAGCTATTTTAATTTTCCACCTATTTCCAGATTTCAGAACATTTCTGGTTGAGAGTGTATTTTAACCCTTTCTATTTTACTAGGATTTTCTATAAATGTACTATTTAGAGGTTGATTCATATTTTTGGTATATATATAGTACTATTGTAACTTGTTTTCCATTTACCCTACACTTTTTCATTGAGTTGGCTTCATGTGTTTGTGTATAGGTACTTAGGAAAAGGCATCCCAATGTTTGTTATACCTTTGGTGTTGGTCGCCAGCCCCCGGCCAATGGAGGCTGGATTGAGGTAGTTGTGGCTCGAGCCCCAATATAGGTTCGGTCATGAAAATAAAAATATTATATATTGATATAAATTTTGAAACTACAGTAATAATTCAAAAAAGATATAATTACTATCATAGCCTAACTATTAAATAAAAAATACATTTTCTGAAATATGAGATAAAATAGAGAATGTTTAATTGAAAAATACTATGGATATATGAAACGAGGTTGACCCTCATGAAGTGACATAGTCATCTCCACATGGTGATCTCCTACAACCAATAAATCTATAAAGATAATGTTACTGATCGACACCCGTGATCAGGGTTAACAAATATACACTAGAATATCTATGTCCTAAGACCTCTACAATGTTCTATATGGGAACAAAAACAACTAGGTCACATGGGACCTCTACAACAGTTCTAATGGAAAAAATAATAGAAATATAGTCTCATTAGGATATCTAGTATCATCTAGTTCAGTGCAGGAGATAGTGTGTGTGTTTTTTAGAAAGACACACTCACTACTATATAGATTCGAAAAAAATATGACACAACAGAGCATGAACATAATACAAAGGGATTTTAAATTCTCTATGTGTGATGAAATTATTCTGTGAACTCTTGGATGTATCAAATTATTGTGTTATATCATCCACTATGGTGAGATATTCTTCCCCTTTGGTTTAGTTGGATGCCATAGAGATAATGGAGCTTTTATGAACAACAGTTCTCTGGTTCACAATAGACACGACTACCGAAATCATTCTGTGTTCTTCCTATCTGTATGGTGATCATATAGTTATGAAGCTGTGTGAACTTGTATATTCTTGTCTTTGTTTCCACAAATTTTTATATCTTTCATGTACTATATTGTGTATATAAATATTCTTTCATCCCATAAAAAATCATGTTTTACGGTAGACGATGTATTGTTTACTTTTTACATCCTCATTTAATAGGTCTTAAAAACATTAGATTAATTAGGAACATTAAATTACTCCAAATATGACTGATATAAGTATTTTTACATAAAAAACACTTAAAAAGTCTATATGTGAGTCTTCTATCTGTATCTCATCAAGTTGGTGACTCCTTCCATAAATTTGTTATTATGTCAGTCTTTCCATGAACCAGTGACACATTTCACTGGCGATATAATAATTCGGTCACTCAATTGCATTGACAATGAGTCCTTTAATCATTAGCTCCAGGAATCGATAGGCCATTTGGGTCGGTAGTTTTTTTTGTTTCTAGGTTATCTACATCGATAAGTTATTTGTGTCGGTAGGTCATCTATGTCGGTAGGTCATCTATCTAAGAATCAATTGAACTATCGATATCTCATCTGTTATAGAGGTGTCAGTCTCTCATACATAGAAAATAATTCTGTTTGGACAAGCATACAACACAAATATTAACAGAATTTTTTGAACATATATGTGATCATAGATAAAAATAATTTCAAACATTGATACTTAAATAATCATTATCGAAATGTTTATACAAGATTAATAGTAATTGACATTATTTATGATTATTAAAACCATTAATTCTAGAGATGGTGGTTTAAGGTCTCTTATGGACCAACACATAATATAATCTAATGAAAATATCATTAATGTATGGTATTTCCTATTTCATAAGATTTAAAATTATTACATTTTGAAAAAAAATTCACAATATCTTTCATGATTACAGTTGAAACTTTTGGGGTTTTATTTATTCATTTTAATATTTCTTATGGAATGTATTATAAAAACCCTTGGGTAATGAACTTGATTTAAATGGTAAAAAAATATTTATTTTGAACCCAAATATTATTTTGAGTTAGGAAAATTTTTATATGTATTAACAATATAACTTGTTTCCTTTATTATTTTTATGTCATTTTTTAATATTTTTCTGCACATCCTAAAATATAAAATAAATCATTTTTTAAGGGATTCAATAAATGTTATTAAAATAAACATTCAAGTTAATTATGTTTCCTCAAGTGAGGAAATCATGTCTTTATAAATAACATTTTTGTGGGGATAATGGATACAATAGTAAAATTTACACTTTTAAATAGTTTATACTACCACTATAAAACTATAATCTTAAATGGTAATTTGGTATGTATGTGATGAAATATTTCATTTTAACATTATAATTTTTTATCCAAAATTTGGTATCATTTATTGGTATCAATCAAAGAATACAATGAATTTATTGTGGCATCTGATCCTAGAGTTTGGATTTTTGGTTTTGACATATACATCATATATGTAAACTTTTACCTTAATAAATGACTACCCGAAATCAAGATAATGAAATTTTAATTACAAGGAATGCCAAGAAAGTTTAAAGGATAGATACAAAATACATTCAAATTGAAAATATGTAGCCAAAACATAGTCAAAACCAAAACCAAATAAAAAAATAAGGATTACATACCAATAGAGAATAAATACAACCACATTGGTGGTTAATCGATCAATAAAGAAATCCATAAAATATATATTCTGCAAAAATATTATAGTACATGAATATTGGTCAAAAGAATGGAATCTTGTATAAATGAAATATTAATTTCCTCAAAATTGTTTTATTAAAAGAAAACATCACAAGATTACTCTCTTGGTAATCACATTACACGTCTTGAACCCACAGAGTCCTAAATAGTCTAAACAATGTCAATTATAATTAAAAACATAATGTTTTATTCATTACATGATGTGTAACCTTTATAACAAATGTAAAACTCTCACTCTATATACGATATTCGCTTATTCTTTCTTGTGGACCTTATATTGGCTTGTCATTTAATTCCCCAATGATTAGAAAATACTCTAGGTTTTATGCTGAAAATTACAATAAATCTATGACTTCACCATTATTTTATCCTTATAATTCCTTCTTGGAATTACTCAAAAAACTAAAATGTTAAAAAAAATAAGTATTAAAATATACCTGACATAAATTTTACTAGTTGCTACAATCACCCTTATATAAAATCTTGTTTTTACCAGAAAATCCCTAATGATCATGGATCCTCAAAAAGGGAATGCCACTGTTGCCTTGTCAATGACTCCCTCTATCACATCTTGTGGAAATCATGTCTTCATTTCCATAGTAAATGGTCTAGGTTGATCATTTTTCCATGTAGTACATTATCTTGGTGATCCATTACCTGAACTAAATTCTCATCAAAATCAGAATCGAGATTAATTTCAACATATTCACAAATTATCACATTGGAAGGATCTAGTATATACCTCCTTATATTGGAATCATGAAACACATTGTGGATAATGGTCAAACTAGATGGTAATTGAAACCAGAAGGAAGCCCTACCCATTCATCCAATGATCTCAAAGGGGGACATAGACCTCTATTTAAACTTACTCTACTAACCTAAATGGTAATGTCCCATGAAAAGTGAACCTCTGGTAACATTATAATCAACAACATCGAACTCCATTCTCTGATGATGATGATATGCATAGGATTTCTGATTACTCTTTTCCATAATGCAATTCCTTTAGAACAAATTCACCATCTCTATCATCTCCTAAAAAACTCTTAGAAAAAAAATATTGATCTCCCAAAAGTATCAGAGAAAAAATTATAACCCTCCCCTAGTATTGGAAGAATCAAAACTAGTGCTGAATTTATCCACACCTTCCGATACTCAAAAGAACTCGACACATTTCATCCCATTCAAAAATTACACCCTTCTGAGTTAAATATATAATATATGAAGTGAACGTATACAAGTCCTGAAAAAATTGGCAACAGTAACCATCCAAACCAAAGATGTTTTGGATCTAAAAAAAATATATGGGCTTTTCGTATGACATAACTACTTGATCATTTTTAGGATAAACATTTTCACCCCTCATCGATATCCCATTCCCCTAAGACATCACCTCTTGGACAAAAAAATCACACTTTGAAATCTTACCACTCAAAAGATGTACATTCAGGTTAAAAAGAATGATATTTAAATGTTCCATGTGCTCCACTATACAAGAGTACACAATAATATCATCCATGAACAAATTAACAAAATATTATAAAAATCAATGAAGGATTTTGTTTAAAAAATCAATTAACCATACATAAGATTTCATGAGATCAAATGTCATAACCAAAAAATCAATATTCCCATATCAACTGTCAAATTTTGTCATTGGTATATCATCTTCTTGGACTCTAAATTGTTGATACACTTGCTATATGACTATATTATAAAATCAATAATCCCTTATAGTATTTTAATAGGGGTCATCAATGCTCTGAAAAAAATATTTTTTCTCAAATATCACATGATCATAATTTTTGTAATCAATAACAAATTTAATCCTCCTATCTGACTTCAATGAAATTGGGATATGTAAAATCCACCATGAAATAATATACTGAAGAAATAATTTCCCTCTAACACTTTATATTGGACCTTAAGTACAACTAACTCAGTAGGTTCCATAAAATATGATGATATAGAAGTGGGCATCATACCAGAGAGAAATTCAATATTAAAAACAACCTCTCACTATATAAAAAATCTTAAAATAATCTAGAAATACCTTTTGGTACTCACACACAATTATAGTATGTTGACTACCTATGAAAGGGTCAACTGCATCAAGAAAAATACCTGAAAACTAGAGCTAGATTACTCATATATATAGAACAACAAGACCAACCTTTTCGTATGTAGAATCTAACTCACACTAGGAAACATGAATTTCCCCATTGTTAGTTATGTAATGAACATGATGATGAAAGTATTCAATCAAGTCATTAATAATGATTATCAAATTAATTCCTCTAATAATGTCGACGATGTTATGATTAAGCATTAGACGTATCACTCTACCTCAAAATCGACTATCATCACCTGACATGCAGACATATAAGACCTTGTACATGCCTCTTTCACAAATTCATTGAGAGATGCAGTAATGATGGAATATGTTCCAAAATGAAGCCCAACATTAAACTAAATTTGATGATATATAAGAATGAGTAACACCGGTATCGAAAAAATATAACACCCTAAAAGATAAGATAAACACCATAACTCTAATAGTAGTTGATCGTGATTTAGATTCCATTGTCTCATAATCTACATCATGAATTCATCCGGTCTGATCCATATGAAAATATCCCATGGCCTGAGTATTAGATCCAACACTATTGGATGCAACTTCATGAACCAACAAACCCTTTCTAGTAGTGTGTTCGGTCATTATTCCCCAAGATGCCCTTTCAAAAATGTTTTGTAGATGGATAAATCATCAAAATGTTGAAAAGTAAAAAATTCTCAGCATAATTATTCATGGTAATTCTATGCCTTTCACACTGATAGAATAAACATGTTGATGCCCTATCATCACCCATCTGACTGGTCTTGGGAAAATAAACCACTCTCCCCCTTCCGTTTCTGGAAAACATGTACCCCATGCTAACAAACTAATGTTCTATCCAAAATGCCATCCAATCGGTATATACCATAGATAATGATATATTTTCAACTACATATAATATTTTCATGAGGAACATGTGTAATAATATAAATATAATATCAGTCCTCGGTTCTAACTCAATCTTCTAATCCTTTGGCTTCTCGTTAGTGACAAGATTCACTAACTCAAAAAAATGGGTAAAATTCTCTTGACTGGTAAGCCCACCATTCTCTAAGGATAAAAACTCCCATGACATTTTTGCACAAAATATCTTTGGATAAAAACACTGGTTAAATATTTTCTTGAAGGTTTCCCAGGAATGAACCACATTTGACATAGCAGGCATAATAGATTCCCACCCTATCCTTCATGGTCCATCAACCATATACATGGAATACCCACATTATAGTATACATGAGTTTTCATGATGTTAGGGATACTCTATATATGTTTAATACACTCCGTATAATCATAATGTCTTTTGTCGCTATTAAATATTGGTGGACTCTACTTAGAATATTATGATTCATAATCTATTAGGAATCCCAGATTCCTAAGAACCGTATGAACTATAGTCTGATGAGTGAAGATAAGATATTCTACCAAAGTAGGGTCCACTGGAAAATTCTATTTTAGAAAATCTCTTAGGGATTCCTCTCTTGGATTTGGAAGTTCTGTACTGGTAGTAATTTACCAACAAATGTCTTAAACCTACTAGTCCTTAGATGATTCAAAAATTATAGGAAAAGATTCTGGTATTTCTAAAAAAGAATTGAAATTTTAGACTTTAAATAAAGCACAAATATATCAATGGAAAATCATATATTACAATGAATAGATCAATTAAAACAAAATTTCCATATATTGCATTTATATTACTGAAAACTCAATTATCAACCCCGGTAAATGTTTCTAACCATCCATGGTAACTTTTTTTCAGTCAAATAAGTGAGATGGTTAGGCCCCCTATGCAGACTGACTATCAAAATTTGTATGGTCATAACATATGTTTACCCAAGACATATGACCAAACTCATGAAGTGTTAACAAGATTTAGGTTGAGTTCCTATTGATACTAAATGTTAAAAAAACCAACCAATGTCAACTAGACAAGCCAACTGAAATGAGTCAACCCGTAATATAGAGAAAATTGTAGAATATAATCCAATCCTAAACATATTAAAAAATAAATAGAAATATAGTATGAAGGGGAAGGAGACATAGTACAAAAAATTAAGAAAATGCAAGACAAACATGCTAAACAGAAAACTAATTCATGTTCCAACCAGACCAACAGTCTCCTCCAAACTATCTAGAACCACACACCAAAGAAAAAAGTGAATCTAGCATAATATAACATTATCTCCCTCTTTAAATAAATATTATAATACATCATCTAAAAAAACTAATGGAATGATTAGCGTGTGAGTTAAATCCCAGTAGGACACTTTCATATTTTCTATACAATGTCTAATATAAAAAATGATAAAATTATTTCTTTAAAAAAATTGGTTTATAATGTATTAATATAAATCCTATCCATTTATAAAAAACATTTCCCTTTTTTCCATTAGTTTTCATAAAATCCTTTCATTTTCTATAACAAAAAACAGGACATGTAAAATTAATTAAAAATGAATAAATAACTGTGAAATAAGAGGTTAATAAATAAACACATATCCATGAAACAACATATCATGTGATGCCATGTGAGATAACCTCATATAGAAACCAGTCAACCATAATACATGATAAAACAATCATGAGATAAATAAACAAATTATATGACACCTCACATATGTGATCTAGCAATCAAGACATTCCATTCTATACACTAAAAACCCAAATCGAACATAATGTTGGATCCAGTTGATAATTAGTCCTTATATTAAATATTGAAAAAGTTTATCTTCTATTAGTGTAACACAAAATAAGGCTGGTCATATCTCTTTCCCAAAATACCCATGGTTACCCATTTTTAATATTCTAATTCAATTTCAAAAACATGATCACAATTTTATAAATTGTTTTCACATTTTAGAAAATCTAATTTGATGTTTTAAAACACATTTAAAAATTATGAAAATCCATTTTCAATGAAAAAAACCTATTTTAAAAAAACCATTCCATGAAATAATGTGAAACCATTTATCACATTAAATCAATGACCAACCCAAAGAAATTAATCCCAAATGACATACAATTCCTCAAATTAACCCATCGTATAAGAATACCTACCTCAACATGATAGAATCCTAAATCCTTTTAACAATGATGATCAAAAACCATGATAACAACCGTATAAATACAAGGATTGATACGAAAACAAAAATGATCCATATAAAACACTTTCTAATCACAAATCCTTAGCCAAGTAATATCTAAAAATAAAACTAATAAAGAACCAGAAATATTTCATATATGGATAGAAGTAATCTTACCACAACAGTGATAAATTTCTGAATGAAGTGACCTTTAGGGGAGGTAGTAACCCAAAATTTCCTTGGAGGAGCCACTAGGTCAAGATCATAAAATCTTGTACGAATGAAATAATAATTTTAGATGAAATGATTTCTTAAAACCGATGAAAGAAATTTTACATGGTGTGTAATCACATTACATGATTTGAAATCCATGAGTCCTCCATATAATATAACATCTTATTGAAAAACAAATATTTTTCTTCATTACATAATGTCTACCCTTTATGTGGAATGTATAATTCTCAATCAATGTATATAGTTCACTGGTTTTTTTCAGCAACCATTACACATCGTGTACTTTCATTACACATAATGTTATTTCCAAAATAATGAAAAAACTCTAGGTGATATACTATTAATTTCAAATAATACATTTCATCGCCATTTTATGTATCCTCTTTAATTTTTCTCAACATTTCTCAACCATCCAAAAAGGAAAACCAGAACAATGGATAGAACATACTTGATAGAATTATAAATGATTGTTAAACAAACCTTGTTTTTTTTTGTCAAATAATATTTTCCGCCATATATATATTCATTACTTTTGATTAATAATTATAATTTATATAATTAAATTATTTTTTAGAGTTCATATATATTATATATTAATTTAAATCAATTTTATAATAATAAATATTTTGATTTTAATTTCACGTTACAATTTTTACTATATATATATATAACCTTGAAAATAACTACATTTTAGCATTTTTAAATGAACATGGATTTCTTATTTTGTATTCATTATTCCGGGATTATCATATAATATAAGATTTAATAGTTTTAAAATTTAAATTACATTCCAATTTTTCTTTGATTTTTAATATTAAAATAAAATGATATTATTTCCTTAAATGAATATGAAAAGAGTTTTGTTTCCATTATGCATATTTTTATCATCCAATACATACATTCATAATTAGTTAAGGGTAATTTTCAATATTTTATTAGTGTAATTTTATATATAATGGTATAAAATTACCCTTGAATCATTATGAAATGAGTTTTTTTAATTTATTAATAACATTATTTTTAATGTAATATTTAAATTTATTTAATAAGGTCTATTTTAAATTGTCAAATATATTTCACTCTATATTTTTCATAAGTCATGCATTTAATAAAAAAAGTATTTTTGATAATTTTATGGACTATTTTCATCCCTTACTAATATATTGTATATAATTCATATTTTACAGAAGTAATTATTCTCAAATATGTCACTTCTTTGATGTTATTTCCTCTATTAATCCTTATCATTTTGTGTTATTAATTATTATCTTACATAACGATGTTCTTTTATAACATTGATATATGTTGAATCATTTCATTGTTGAAAAAATCATGTACCCATTATTATAAACTATATTAATTGATGAAAAATTACAATGAAATTTATTCCAATTACTGGGAAAATAAAAATGATCCATTTATTTGATTAAATAATCATACATATTAGTTACTATAGAATATTAATTATGTATTATGTGATTATTTTAATATAAGATTACTGAATAAGGAATGTTTAAGTGATGGGATGGTTTTGTTAAATCACCTTAATTTATTAGGTATGTCCTCTTGAGAATGAAAATAAAGGGTATCACTTACTGTATACCATCCCATATTATTTAAGATTACTCGTCTAGAGGCTTTGATGGTAAGAATGTGATTTCATAAAATTATTCCTTGATGGTAATATCATAATTTCTTATCTTAAGTATTAAGATTTTTATAATTTTGTATTACATATTTAGTAATTTTTTCATTATTATTCATGTGTTTGTAAAATTTATATTATCTATGGGTATTAATCATTCTTAAAATATTGATTATAAGAAGAATTTAATTATTATGTACTCTCCAAATTATAATATTTTCTTTCATTAAAAAGTATTTCATTTTATACTACCAATAATAAGCATTTTATATAACCTTAATTATGTTTCCATTTCCCTTGGTTATAATGAAGTTTAACAAATATTATATATCTATAAGGGTATCTTGTTTTCAAATTTTTTTGAAGATTTTGAAGATATGGGGAAATAGAGTAGTAATTTATGTAGTGTTTGAATAACATTAAAGGTTATAAGTTATCATATGAGGATAATTAAATAATTTTGGATGACATCATGGGATGCAATTAGTGTCTTTGATCATATGTTCATAGATGTAGATACCCCTTTTGGTTTTTAGATGATATACTATTAATTAATAACATATTTTATCTTTTTAGGTAATAGGATGATAAAAAATTACATAAACCCCTGTAGATAATTAATAATATAATAAAATATCATTTAATTTGGTGATATAAATAATATCTGGTTTTTTAGAAATAATGAACCTATCTAGATACAAAAAATTTGATGTGGTTCTATCATAGATGCACCTAGGGGAACAAATCTGAAATGGTTTTGTTTGGAATTAACTCTATCTGTATACATTGAACAATAATTGGGTCTAACTGCACACCTAGTTTTACACTACTAATGGATACGAATCACTTAATATAAATAATCTCTATGAACCAATATGAATGATTTGAAAAAGTTGATATGGATTTTATGGTGGAATAATTCTTGTATATACGAAAAATGAGTTACTTGATATTGGTAATATAATTTGATTAGTATGGATGACCTTAAGTATTTATATAAGATTTGATTTCTAGGTGATTTAGGTTATATTTGAAAAATATTATTATTTTTTTAGAATACATTATTAGGTCATATACATTTTTGTTATGTAATATTTTGAGTGGTTAATATTCTTTGGAGATAAAATTGATTATTATTTTTGAAGAATGTGTAAAAAACTCTATTTTATTGGGTTTAAATTTATTATCATGAATATTTTTAATTTTTTATGGATTTATAATATATAGAATGTTTTAATTTTTAATTTTAGATGTTATTAGTGACACATTTGAGATTAATATATTTAGGTTTATTCAGATTTCATTGGGTATTATATTCACTTGTGCTAATTATATTTGTATTAGAGTATATATAGAGATGGGGGGAATAAATTTATTCCCATTAATATATGTTATGATTCATTAAATGTTAATTTGTGTGCTTCATACATAAATAATTCATCATGTATAGTTATCATTTAGATTATTTGAATAAGAGAAGTTGTTAAATTAATCAAACATATATTGATGCTATTGGTATTATGAAATATGAAGCAATCAATTAAGTATTTTTTATCATATAATATATCATGATGATTAAAAAATTGTTCAACTAATGAAATATGGAGAATAATCTATTGCGTGTTTTGTTACTCAACTATAATAGTTTGCTTTTTAAAATACATTCAAAATTTTTAGTCTTAAAATGATACAAACATGGTATATAAATATGTATTGAATAAATTATATGTTGCCTAAATTTGACATAAAATTAATAATCATGATAAAATCCACATTATATTATTATAATTTAATGATAAACTCATGTTAGAAGAAATTAATATAGTGAGGACACTATTTATTTAAGTTGGAAGAATGTAATACCCTGATATTTCAAATAAATAATTATAATTTATAAAATAATATACTGAATAGATTCTAACAAACTGAAAAATATTCATGATGTATTAAAATTAAATGTAAAATAAACTTTTAGTATATATAAATATACTAATCAATTATGAAAGTTACATTGTTTTATTTTTATTTGATTGATGAAACATAATTATTATAAAATAAATAAATATTGTTATATGAGTAAACTAATTAAATTCAAAAAGGGGTACATAAAAAATAATTGTTTTAGAATTGTTTTATATTTTAATAAATTTATCAATTTTATAGAAATAATATATGAACTGATAAATTAACACTCATTTAATTATAAATTTAAATGAAAAAATATTAACGTAACCTAAATATAAAAATGTGATTTATTATATAAAAGCAGTTTTTCATTATATTTAATATTTTATTTAATATTAAATTTCTATATATAATAATTTTAGATTTATTAAATTATGATAATTTTAGATTTCAAATTTTCAATATTTGATTATGATTAATTGTTTCTATTTTTCTAAAAAAGAGTATTTTTTAGTGATAAGTGAAAAAAATAGTTTTACAAATACTATCTCATTATGAAATAATCTAAATATAATAATGACATAAAGACTTTTTAAAATTTATCTCTGGACCAAATCTTTTTTACTAAAAAAATTCTTTTCAAAATATTACTTTTTATTTATAAACCTATTTGTGGATTTTTTAAAATATAATTATAATTTTACTCTAATAAAAATTATTGAAATTTTCATCAATTAATATGTATATGTATACATTAGATTTTGACTTTGTTTTAAATTAATATAACTTTTATTTTTTAATCAAAATCTTAATATTTTTAATATTATCAATTATATACAATACTTTTTCTGTAAATCCATTTTTATTCTTAAAAATAAAATTTTGTCTATAACAATTTTTTAATTGAATCTAGGGTACTTATAATAAAATTTATTATAACCACTAGTGGAAAATAATCATTATAAAATTTATTCAATATTTTTAATATTCATATTTAATATATATAATAATTTCTCTTTAATTTTTAGTCATAATATATAGTTATAAATGTATATTTTTTTCCACAGTAAGGGTTCAAATGTTTAGAGAGGGGGTTAAACTCAAAAATAAAGATTTAAAAATAAAATTAACATGTATAAATTTTTGTTCATGAGTTGCATTAGACACATAATATCATTTTAATTGAATTTTTTTTATGGTGACACTTACAAAGGAAAATGAGTTTATATTATTTCAATAGTAAGAGTATTATCATGGGTGTAACCAACATCAGTTATAAAAGGTACCCTCATATACTAAATTTACCCAAAAAATGATTAAATTATCTTGAAAAAACATAAAAATAAATTACTTTCCAAATCTCATTTCTATGGCTTATCAGCATTACTCTCCCCAAAATACCAAACTAAGAAGACTTAAGCTCTAAAAAATGGATGGTTTCTGGTGAAGAGGTAATGATATTAACTGCGTTCTTTCATGTTTATATCTTCTTCTCCTCATAATAATATACTATATCTATACTAACATAATTAAATAATTATATTTTTCAGACATAAATATGTTTATGTAGATGTTAAAACTATTTTTTATCTTCTTTCTGCCCAATGAAAATTAAAAAACCTACTCATGTGTACATGTAGAATACCCCATCCAAGAAGAAACATATTAAATTTTTCATGACCAAATTAGATGTATAGATATATTATTATTATTTAATAAAATTTATTATATTCTATCATTACATCCAATCATATGTAAAATGGAATCATCACCCAAGTGTAAGTTTAAACTATTGTCTCCATGAATGGTGTATTTTATTTTTCATAACCTCCAAACATGAATGGTTATAAAATTGTATTTAACATATTAATATTATATATATTACATAATTATAAATATTTAGGTGATGAAACCATGACCATGTTTTAATATCTAAAATGCTGAAGTAAAACAAGACTGATAAATAGAACAGTTAACAAGAAAATTATTTATTTTAATACTAAATTATTAGTAAATGGGTTAAAAAACTCATGAATAAATAATGTAAATATATATATGTGTGGATGAAAAATATATGAATTTATGAATTTAAATTAATTATACAATATGTTGGAACATGTCTTTAGATGTTGAAATTTATGGTATGTGCTCCACGTCTCAAACTTCGTTCATTGTTATATGTTTTTAATTATGCACAAACATACATTATATGGTTTGAATTAAGTATCAATGAAATATTATGTCCTTATAATAACATAAATAATTTTATTTAATGTTCAATTTATATTTCTCATATTCAATATGTTTTTATTCAAGAGTAATTAAATATGTTAGGGATTATTTTACTATATCAATTTTATTGAGGATTATTTAAGATTAAATTTTCATTGATAGAATTCTATATTGTCTCTAAATTAAATATCAAATATTTTATTCCCCTACTGTTATTTCAATGTTTTTGTAGCATTATATCCTCAATTCCTATAATTGATACTCAAAGACCCAAAAATATTATTATATGAACATATTATCCCATATCTTTATTTTTGTGTGGAATGTTTTCCCTCCATAAATATATTATCTATTTTGAATCAAAAAAATTCTTTTATACTGTTAATTCATTTATTAAATTCACTTTTTCAAATTTGTTTCTCTTAAAATGATTATATGAAATGTTTTAATTTTTTTTTACAAGTCATTTTTCTTTATTAAGAAAAGTGTGAAACGAAACATTGTTTAGCGTTTTCAATATGAAGAAATATTCATATTTTCATTACCTTTTGTCATGATTTTTTACATTAATATTTTATTGATTTTCATATGTAATATATTATATTATTGTTTTAATAAGTTTTCATTTTTATATTAAAATAAATGTATATTATATTATAAAAATATGTTTAAATGTATTTCATTTCCCAATTATATAATTTTATCTTCCAGTCAGTATTTTCTTAAATTGAAATGTTTTATTTTCAGGATTCCATTGTGGAAAATTATTTTTAAAATTATATATTAAAATAGACTTTGAAAAATTTTGAAATGAGTTAATGAATTGATTTATAACAATAATTTTTACGAGTGTTACAAATGTTATAATTACTTTTCGTATAATGTTTCTATTCTATTTTCATCAAAATTTTCCAAAATAAATTCCACTACTAAAATCATTTTTTTAGTTGAATTGATTGAATCCTTTCATCCCCAACTGGTCTATGTTTAATATATCATTTTTAGAATAATTGTTTCTCATATCATTCACTTGATATTATATTCTCGTTTACTCTCCATCAATCATTAATATTATTTTTATCCTCCATAAAAATGTTATCTAATACCGTGGATATATTTATAGTCATTTATGTTTTTTACTAAACATTATACTCATTATTAAATATATTTTCAATTGAATAAACCACATAAAGACTTTTTTCCCAGTGAATGAGGATATATTGATGTTTTATATATTTTATTCAATACATATACTTATTCTTTATTAATACATGTTTATTATAAATTATATTGTTCATTAAATACAGGATGAATGTAATGGATTTTTGTAATTAAGTGGTGGGGTCCATTATAGCCCCCTGATGTGTTGGGTAAGGTGTACTGAGATAAGAAGTAGTGATTATTTCATGGTTTATACTAGAACCTAAAATATAAATTAATATATTATGAAGAAGTGATGGTAATACCATAATTAATAGGAATGATCCCATAATTGTAACATCATGAACGCCTGAATATAGGTTTAGTATGCCTAGAATTTTTCATTGTATCATTAAGAATACATAAATTATTATTAATACAATTGTTATATTTATATTATCCATCGATATATTTTATTCTAAATTTTTTGATTATATTGACCATTTATTTATTATTTACTCTTTTATATTACAAATATTTATTTTTTTCTATAAAGGAATTCATTTTCACTTTCTTTATTGAGCCTTTTATCATTCAATTTTTTTTCTATTTCCCTAGGTTATGATGAAGGGTAATGCATATGATATATACATAAGGGTATTATGCATGTAAAATTTTGTGGGACATTTTGAATACTTCTTATAAAATATGAAAATATGGTTATAATGGGAAAAATACTCATTGGATAGGAAATACATGGGTTTTTATAATTAATGATTCTTCCAAATTATCTAGATCCCTAATCAAAAGATGTTCTTATGTCTGTAAGTGACTAAATATTTTTTTATGATGTAATTTTGGATGGCCAATATTCATTCGCATCTATTAGTATCAAAATGATAACGTAAATAATATTTTTTTAGAAATGGTTTTCGGATATTATATATTGTACATCAACTAATTATTATAGAAATATATATTATATGTGTTCCACGTATTATTATTTCATGACCCTGTGATAAATTCCTCATTATTACTTCTTCCATATGATTACATATGTTCCAATATTTTTACAATTCCATGATATTTCTATTGACTCATATGTTATAATTCATCATCACTCATTAATCTAATTATTCCACATGTAGTATTTATAGATCACCTTTTTATTTATATTCTTACACGTGTTATCATAGATAGTGATTGAAATACAAATAATTCCACAATCCTTTTTAAAAATGAAATTAGATGACGATGTAGTTTATATTATTGTCATATCTTATGTATTTAATAACCCAACGACCATTAGTCTCCAGAATTATGGGTTTAATGTGTAAGTTTTATATTAACTCTTACGTATTATTATTTTCATGATATGTAAGACATAATAATATTGATACAGTTTACAGAATTCAAATATCATCTAGAAAATAAAATGGTCCAGTCAAATCGACCAGAGCATAAACTTGACTGACCAGTGGCCTAATCAATGGACTTATCTATTCCATTTTACTTTTAATAACACTATTTTATTTTTAATTCCATGTTTTTAATTAATTCATTAATTTTCCATTAGTATATATAAATTATATGATTAATATTTACCTTTTCGTTGTGTAAAATTTACAATTCAATGATTACAGGCAAACACTATGTTAATTTTCAAATTAATTCTATAAAAAAATGGAATCTCATAGAAAATTAATTTTATACATTTATTATTAACAATTACAAATGTAAATTTTTTTTTGATATTCTTCAATGAGTTCATTATTATTTAATTTCAATAATATAAAAGTATTATATTTATTATCTGAATAGAACAAAAATAATTTTTTAGTACCTGTAAAAAATAATCATGATTTTCTAAAAGATTAAAAATATTAATAAAAAAAATATTTGAGAAAAATTAAAAAATATGAAGTCAAAGACTGAATATTTTTTAAAAATGAAAAAAAACCAAATTTTTTGGTAGAGGAGACACAGTACATGACCATTGGACCTATATGCTTTAAATCCCATTACATTCTCTGAAGGCCCATATTATTGGTCCAAATACCCTTTGACGAATAATAAATCTATAGTACCTGGGCTTCTACAGTACCTAAAAGAGTTTTTTTATTTCTATAGTGGCTTCTATAGTTCTTTCCCCCACTATAGTGTCGTTGGTGCTATAGTACCACCACTGCTTCAGTTCGACTACATTACCTGAACCCAATGGGGTTTGAAACCCCATCATTTTTTAGTATTATAGGTTTTTTACCACTAAGTCAAAAACAAACTAAAAATATATGACAAGTATTAATTTATAAATAAAATTAAGAAAAATAGAAAATATTGATTTCACTTATAAGTGAGAAATATGTGTAAAAAATATGAGAAGTTTAAAAATGGATAATAATAATGGTGAATTCAATTAGCCACCAATTAGAGATCCAGCCTAAATTCACCATGTCTTAAGGGGCTGTGATGAATGATAATTAATCATTTCATATGATCCTAAATTTTGGATTAACAATATAGTTGTAATACCCAAAGGTATCACTCTTCCTACAACTCCATAGATCAATAAAAAATGGTGTAATGAAAAACAATATAATAATATGATGTGATCCCGTACATAAATTTCATCTAAAAAACATCTAATTTTCTACCATCCATCTCTAAAATCCCTCTCAATGCATCTATCACCTAAAAATTGCATTGAATAGGAAAAATAAAAATTATGTATTCTACTACTTGAATCTACTTTAATTAAATTCCAAGATTACATGAAATATCACATTACGATATAAAAAGGATTTTAAATACCAAAATTTCATTTTTAAACATTGAATAGTTAAATTCAATGATGATTAGAATGATAACAAGTGTTTTTATGTAATGAAAAATTAAGAAAACATTTCATTCATAGTAGAAAAATTCATAAAATATTTTTATAAATATAGTAAATTTTAAGGTCCACATAAATATATTTATATGCATTGAATTAGATATATAGGATCCATGATAATATTTTTTGTAAATGTGTAAAACCCTTATTGAAATGAATTTTTCATTACATAAATTACGGTAATTTGGTTTCATACATCAATAATCTAGATCGTAGTATACAATTTATCATCTAAAATTATATTTCTATCATAATAAAAATAATTTTTTATTATATAATGTGAGTAAAAAAATAAAACATATTAAAATTATTTTAATTCCTTATAATATTATATAACAAATTAATAATGAATAAATTATATAAAATTCATAGAAATATAAATTAAAAATAATACCAAAAAATAAATGTATTGATATATTGATACATTCTTCTTTATAGCCTCCCCAAATATTAATACCATCATATTTAATTCTATAAATATCGAAAAACATTATAAATATGATAATTTTGAGAAACAATGTAGGATTATAATGAAAGATTTTTACTAAAGTATTTAAGGATATATATAGAAATGGAAAAGGTTATTGTGGTCATTTTATTATTGGTAGATATATTGACACTTTCTATATAGATTTCATTTATAGGATCATTTTATGTTTCTTTGTTTGATCATTATAGTATGAAGTAATATAGTCATTATAAGACCAATTAGGTAAAAAAATATGATAGACTGAATAATCATTACTCTTTAAAATTTATTATGATTACTTAATGATGTGAAACATATTATATGTCAAGGATATATAATTATTCTGATCGGATGTTATCACATTTTTTATGTGTTAATTATTTCAATATTTGATATTTATAGATAAATATTGGCACTCTATGATTCATTACTATGATAACATAATAATTTATTATTATTATTATGATAAAATAATGTTTATTTTCATTAGAAATGAAAAAAATATTATCTTAAATATATTATTTTTAATATATATAGTATGTTTTTATGTAAAAATATAGTATTTAATTATTGTAGATTTATTTTTAATAAAATAATTCATTATATTAATCTTAATTATGTGGAATATATTATACTAACCAAATTATAAATTAACCTAAATTTCATTAAATTGTAATAGTGGTGAATAATCGTAGTTTTTATTAAAACATTAATGGTAAAATATTATAAATGATATTTCAATTATAATTTTTATTTTTTTTGTGATTTAAAAATTTTGCATTAAATTTAAAAATGTTAAATCAATTATTGTACAATTTCTGTGGTATATATAAATTGTAATTTCTTTTAAAAATTATTATTTGTGTTCAAATTGAAATTATTTTCTTATTATTTGATATATAAATATAATTCTTAATCATTTGATAAATATAGGGAATTTGTTATAATATTTTATTTATAAAACATTAATTTTCTTAAAAAAATATCCATATTCCATTTAATTATTCCTTGATGATAGGGTTGATTTAATTTTAAAAATAAGAGTTTAGATTCATGTTGAACATATAAACTCATTATTAAATATATGTCTTTCAATTAGTGGATTTTATGAGAAGGGAATAGATTTTTTATCATAAAATATATTCATGAAAATTGATTTTGATGGATCATAATTGAATATAAAATAACTAGATATTGAGTAACTTATATAAACTCTATTTTAAAATATGATATTCACTTTATATAGAATTTATTTTATAAAATTAAATTTATATCAATAATGTTATTGAATATTTTATAATCACATGGATTGTTTTGGATAAAATTATATACATAAAACAAGTAATAAATTGTATCTAATCAATATAAATTTATTCATATAAATAGATAAATATTAGAATGCTCATGAAATTTCAATGAAATACTTACGCATAATATGAAATATTAAAAACACTGTCTTAATGTATCTATAAAAGTAATTTTTTGAACAGATAAATATATCAATTCATATAAGAGATGTTGTTATTTTTATTGAATTATTTAAATGATATATCTTGAAATAAAAAACTGTACAGATATTATTAAACTTATGTTGTAGTATTATCCTTTAAAAACTATATAAATAAGAGTTTTCTCTATCATTTCTCAGAATTATTCCTCATATTCATGTTTCTTTTCATTTTCTATCACCTCATAATCTCTAAAATTCTCCATTTGAAATTCTGAAACTCCACAGTAGTCATTTTTCATCCTAGTTACTCAATCAAAGTAATTTTATTTCGGATATCAATAATTATAATGTTTTCCACTTTATATATACTTTTAATATTATTTATGGAAAATATTGTCCATATTCTTTACTCAAATGATTTTTAGGTCCATATATATAATCCCACTTTCCTAATTTTTTAGTTATATTTGAGGATGAGTAATTTGTGATGAGTTTTTAATATTTTATAACCTTGTATGAAAATTTATCAACATTTTTTCATGAATAAAAAACTAGATGAGACATTAGTTTTAATCTATATTAAATGTTTGAGGATAAATTGGTTTAGATCCTTAGTAAAACGTTTGTTGATATTAGTGAGAATACTTTAAAAAATGTATATGATACCTTGTAATAGATCTTTAGTTGTGTTTTTATGATACCCTATAAATTATCTATTATAATAAGATGTTGATATTAAAGAACATCCTATAAGGGTTTATAAAATTATTATTCACTTGAAAATTCATCAATAATACACCTTAAATTTGTATAAATTAATATCATATATCAAAAGTTGATTTAAACATGACATATATCTCAAAATTATTTCATGTGATTTTTTATGATTTAATAATTCCTTTTTTAGTTATGATTTATTAATATTTATCAGAATTATTATAGATCTTTTATTGATTATAGTTTTATCAATTTTAATCATTTTCTAAATATGGTTCTCTATGAAGTCATTTCATTGTTATTATAAAACCTTACTCAAAATTATATGGTAATTCAATGTTTACAAATGATTTTTTATGTGTTCTTGATGAATAAGAATTATTATGAATTGAAAATACAATTTATAGTAGATGGACTTGATTAAACCATGTATAAGAATAGTGTCTTATGAAGGAATTAATTTTTATTGAGTATGAAAAATATTTATTTTTATTATGTATTATTTAGGTGTATGTTTCTTAATAATCATGAACCATAAATAGAATTCTCTTTCGAATGTGGGGTCTTTCATTTTTGAGGTGAAATAAATAATTATAGGATGGTTGTGCTTTTCCATTTACCTTCTATATAATTGTTCTGTGTAGATACCTATAAATTTTTGGATTTAGTTATATGTGTATAAAATTATGGTTTTGGATGACATTTGAGGTTAATATATCATTTAGTGAAAATTATTTAAAACTCTTAGAAGTCTTTACAATTGGTATGTTATTTTAAATAATTTTGATTAAGGTTATTTGGGGATAAGTTTAATTGATATTTTTATCGTATGGGATAAAAATTTAGATGATTTACGGGTTTTAAATATTGGTTATTTTTTGAAAGAGAGGTTTTTATTTTCTTGGGTTTATTATTTTAGTTAATATAAATCATGATATGAATACGTGATCAGATGATTTTTTTTATAATTTTATATCCTTTTGGATGGTTATTATTATAACATATCCTATTTTTAAAAAAGTTAATATTATGATGATGTAATTTAATGGGGGGATATAATAACCTATATTTTATTATGTAACTTCTTATCATAATTTTATAAAAAATAATATCAATATTTTTATTAGAAATTTTGTGAATAAAACATTAAATGTTAATTATTTATATCATTATAATATCATATAATATATTGGATGAATACAATGTATAATATAAATACAAGTACAATGGAATAATAAACAAAATAAATAAGAACATTGAAATATTGAAATCTACGTCAATGAAATCTCACTTTAGAATCATATTGTAACTTATTATTTTATAATTACGGTAAAAATTAAAGATATGATTGTAATTTTGAGGTATAAATATGGGAATATAATGAATGAATACTATATTAGAGTATTTATAGAAATATGTATGATCATAAGAGGGTAATGTCATAGTATACTCCCTTAAAATATATAGTCACTTGTTATATTTATTTTCATTATATTTTGGGTTGGATATATTTTATTTCATGAATATTTATCGTGGTAGAAAAAGATCCCCAAACCTTATTGAATTTAAATTAAGGAAATAGTTTCTAAAAGAATTTCTAATTGAGACATCCAGAATATACTCTGAAAATCCCTCAAAACATGTAAATAAATTACATAAAACTAAATTATATTAAAATATATCATCCATAAAATTTATTTAATGTTTTAATAGAATCATTACCATATAAATTGAGGAGGGACAATACAAAGAGAACATCAAATCATAGGAAACTCCTCAGGATAGATGTGTCTACCCACTCTGAAGTGCTTGAATAATCACGATCAATTTACATTCAACGTAATATTTTCTCCCTCACTTTACCATAATAATTTAGAGGTAATGGATGATTCACATCATCTCATCCTTCATAGCATAATTTGAACCATAATGTTTGATGATGATTCCAATAATATATCTCAAGTGAGTTTGGAAGACCACTCCATAGCCTAGAGTACCGTAGATTCTATTGGGGGAACACTAAAAATAGAAATTTAACAACCCAATAAGATGAGGCTACTGAATGAATGATATAGTGTTTTAATTTTGATATTATTTAAATAAATCTCCCTGCCTTTTGAGACTATAAAAAATGGATGGATTTTTTATAATATTTGTTCTTTATATTGTTGGTGTTTTTAATATCTCAGATAATATAAGATATAAAATCTAATATAGAGGGTCTCACTCAATTAAAATTAACATCATTTTATTATGTATAAATATTATCAATAGTCTCTGTAAGAGTTTAAATGAAGAAGATCGTTAGCTGGTTTAATGTATAAAAATTGAGTATAGCGCATTAGGTGATTAGAAAATTTCATTGACTAAGGCATATAAAATTAATATAATCATTATGTCTGATCCAAATAGATTTATAAAGGAAATATAAAAAGAAAATTATAATTCGTGTCTTATGTCACTGAATATAATAACAACTAAAGTGAATAGAGGGAATACTCGAAAAATGGAGGCAGTATTTTATGGGGTCATTATAGTAAACCCCTCACAATAAAATACATAAATGGTAAGGAACCATCAAGGAATTGTAAATATACATTACCTATAAAGACCTAGAAATTTCAAGGGATTTTTTTTCATAAATTATTTTGAATTTTATGAGTCCGTAGTTTCTGACGGCGCCTGATTCCGATGCCCGGTGTGCCTAGAATCAATTTCTGTTGTTTTGTTCAGGTACGTTCAGTAAACGTATGTGCGGGTTTTTCTATCTTCTGAACCAGTGCTCAGAATTGAAATTTGAGGACACCGATGAACTCGCAGTGCCGATATTCGGTTAAGGGGACCATTACCGCAGTTGCGTTTTATGCGGGTTGAGAGTTAATATTTGGGGATTTAGATTCAAATAAATAAAATTGTAGTACACAATTTTATTTAAGGTTGTTAGTTGTATCCGACAAGGGGTGATTATAGGTGGGTCCCACAACCACATAACCTCCCATGAGAGGATAATGTGAGGTGGGTCCCACACAAACCCCTAACCATACAACTCCCTTAAACTCCCTATAAATCCCCCATTATTTATTATGACAACTCCCCAATTAATGAGATCTCTCCACCTCCCTCTTAATAAGTTTTCCAACACAATTAAATTATTGAATTTAATAATTAAATTGGCACATCTCATTTTGAATTAATTTGATTTTCATGACACTTCGTTAAAATTGGAGAAGTGTTTTATAATATTTTCAATAGAAAATATTTTGGTAGGGAACTTCTGGAGAAATAAAAAAAAGTGTTCTTCTCCGACGAAGAACATGACTAACGCTCCACGAATCGATGAACGTGAAGTAACTTCGTCCTTTATTCTTTCACCGGCGTCAACGGAATTGACATCGTCATTCGTGACGCCTGTTCTTCTGCGACGCTCATCTTCCACAGCTCGACGACGGGTGACATCAATTCCATGGTAGGGGTATTTTGTATAATTTTATTTATGTAATTTATACCCATGAACTTGGGCGATTATTTGTTGAATAATTGTTTGAGCCTCTAACGTTGTGGGTATGGGCTAACGAACAAGTCCGGACCCATCGCCATATCATTATTGATGTGCGGAATGTTTTGCGATGGATGAATGAAATGGAAACATTTATTTGAGACCGTTTCAGTGATGAGTGATACCCGAGGAGGCCGCATGCGCAGACAGGAGGTCAAACGGACCACTAGAATGACTCTGGTGGCCCACGGAAGGTCGCGGTGGTGCGGCAGTGGCACCCTAGCGTGCCGCCGGTGGAAGACCGCCATGGAACCAGCCGCGGCGGAAGAGGAAGGAAACCCACGACACATGGTTTCCAGGAAAGCTGGGTGGCACTGGCCTGGCGCCGCCATTACATGGAACCGGGGGGCCACAGACCCCCCCCCCCCCCCCGCCGCTCAGCCATCCGCGGGCCAGGCCGCGCCCAGGCGAGTCAGGCCGCGCCTACTGGGAATGGCCACACCCTACTAGGCTGGACCCATACCTGGGTCTGGTCGACCTGGTTTTGGCTAACCCAGGGTGGGTTGGGCTGGGTCGGACTGGGCCCAGACTCCCCTCTTCAGACCATTTTTCGGTTAATCGCACATAACTTGAGCTACAGACCTTCGATCGACTCACCGTCAGTTGTGTAGGATTTCTTGGATCTAGATTGTCATTTCAGTATATTAAACTTATGTTTTTAGAGATGTTTGGGTACGGCTAGGTTGGTTTGAACTCAAATCCAACTGGGCCCTTAGAGCGGAAACACTTATAACTTAAGGATCGGACATCCGATTGACGTGCCATCAACTACGTTTGTTAACTTTTGACGAGAAGGTCATTTTTGAATACTACATATGGTATTCCGGTGAGATTGGAGTATGGTTGGGTTGGATTGTACTCGAAATCCAACCGGGCCCCTGGAACAAAAAAGCCAATAATTCTCAGACCGGGAGTCTGATTGACGCGCTGTCTATCGCGTTTGGTTTCCTATGATAAGACGGAACTTCGGGATACATAAACTCTAGACATTGTGATAGTTGATGTATCGACCCCTTTTCTCAAGGAGTGGACCATCCCGGAATCGAGCGTGCTTTGTGAGGGAACCCAAGAGCTGGTTGTGTCTCTAACGACAACTGTAATGGAATCCTCCATGGGTTCGGCAGCGACAACAACTGTACTAGAAATCCTCTGTGGGTTCGATAGTGACTAAAACTATACTGGAATCCAACATGGGTTCGGCAACGACACAAACTGTACTCGAATCCTGCCTGGGTTCGGCAGCAACAACAACTGTACTAGAATCATATGTGGGTTCGAAAGCGACGACAACTATACTAGAATACTCCGTGGGTTCAGCAGCGATGAAAACTGTACTAGAATTCTTCGTGGGTTCGGCAGCGTTGAAAACTGTACTCGAATCCTCTGTGGGTTCGGCAACGATGAAAAATTTAACGAATCCTCAGTGGGTTCGGTAGCGATGACAACGGTACTGGAATCCTCAGTGGGTTCGGTAGCAACGACAACTTTACTAGAATCCTCCGTGGGTTTGGCAGTGACTAAAATTGTACTGGAATCCTCCATGGGTTCGGCAACAACAAGATACTGCTGTTTAGGATTCTGCGAGTATCATCCATTTGAAAGTGATAGATGATTTAGTGGCTACAAATAATCATCTCTTACTCTCTTTATGTTGTTTATACCAGTGTGAGCTGAGTATTGACATTCAATAATTATCATTGATGTGCTTGAATTTCTTCTTGTGTGGACTGGGTTGTGCGTGGGCTCTAGAGTTTGAGCTGAACTGAGATTGATAACATAGGTATATGTATGGGAATATACCTAAGTAGTGTTGGTTTCTACTTATTTATTGCATCTTTTCTTTTCTAGTTATCCTTCGTGGATTCTGGGAGACCTTCGAGGGTCTTGGGGTCCCTACTGTGTATTGTATAATCACCCCTGCACGGGCCATGCCCACACTATGTTGTGTTGGATGCAGACGATGGACAACACTGATCGTGGAGGAGGCTTGTGGAGCTGGATGGTACCCGGAGGTGGACCACATGGCGAGACATACACGGAGTGGATGGACAGACCTAAGGTGCTGTGGTGACCATCTGCACCCACCCTTCAGGTGGGATTCTCAGAGGACGACTTAGTTGTTGTTGTTTTACTTTTCTGTAGTTGTACCAGCTTTTCAGTTGTACTGTACTCACTGTTGGGCTTATATTTCCGGCACCTTTTCCTTTCAGCACTTAATTTTTGTATTCAGTATTACTTTTTTCTTACTTCTGTTGTGTACTTAGTTGCCTTGATTACATTTATAAAGGAAATGCCTTCCCATTTATCGGGATTTACGCCTTTGGTGCTAGTCACCATCCCCTGGCCTATGGAAGGTGAGCTTGGGGTTTTCCTGACATCGGCCCTGAAGAAAGGATGTGAAAAATTGGTATCAGATGAGTCAGTTCTACCATAGAACTTAGGACACTGATCTGTGTTTCTGTGAATCAATAGTGTTAAGAGTATTGAGTGTGGTGTTCAGTTTAGGGAGTCCAGGGTTGGTGCGACTGCCAACGTATCCATACACCAGGACCCTGACCTCTAATTTCCGACTCAGTGCATGAAAACTCTAATTTCATGTGTGTTTACTTTGAAATTTTTTCATTGTGATTACTTTGTGTCTGCTCACCAGGTATACTTTTTGACTGTGGCACACCTGTTTGTTTTCAGGATGGCCCAGCGAAAGCAGCCAGCTAGGGTTCCAGGTTACGTACGAGATGGCATGCCACCGAGGGACGAGGCCTCGGTGCAGGGCCCCATCATAACAGAGGTACTAGTGGCACATCTACCCACTGAATCATCGATACCACCAGCTCCAGTACCAGAGAGTTCATGTCACCTTAGTGCATTGCACGAGTTCCAGCGACTGAGGCCTCCGATGTTTCGAGGCGAGACAGATTTTTCGACAGTCGGGTGATGGCTGGAGGTTTTAGCATGAGTTTTCCACACAGTTGGGACACCCGATGACTTGATGGTGTACCTAGCTGTTAGTCTCTTTCTGGGAGCAGCAGAGAGATGGTGGAGTCTGATGCTCCAGTTTTACGATGAGGTGACTCTCACATGGGGAGACTTCGAGGGTCTTTTCGGGTGGAGTTTCTACCATCGACTCTACACTCTATGAGGGCTGAAGAGATACTGCTCTATCCACAGGGCTTTCCGACCATAGTGAAGTCTTCTGTTTCTGGTAGTAGACAGTTGACGTAGAAGTCCAATCGGACTAGGAAAACAGGTGGGCGACCCCATGATACAAGAATGGTTGTGTGGGAACACGAATTAGATCTATTCATACGATGAGTAGATATTTCTATGCATGCGGCGAGCAGGGTCACATGGCTCGAGGCTGCCCGACCCGTCCTGCAGATGAGAAGCAGGAAGTAGAGGGACCTTCCAGGCAGAGGCAGAGGTTCGACCATGGTGGTCCGCCAGGAGCAGGGATATGTGGTAGAGGAGCTGGTCGACTAGCAAGTGGACATGAGCGGGACTAGATCTAGATTTGGAGGCCTTTGTTTTTTATGCTTCTAGCTTCAATGATGTCATTTTTTGTGGATGCATTGTGTCTTTGTACTTTGGGTTGCAGTAATAAAAAACACTTGTTCTTCTGATGTTTTCTTCCCTGTCCTTTTTATGTGGTTGATACTGAGAGGTTCCAATTAAAACCATTAACTTGACCCTCACTTTCAAGATTCCTACAGGAGGAGACATAGTGACCACACACTACTCTCGATAGTGTGATTAGGCCCTTGGAGGCGAGAGTAATAGTTGGATCTCTTGGTAGTAGCATCGAGGCCTTACAAAATTATCCATGGACTGAAAGTGTACCGTTCATGTCAGGATTGACAATATTAGGAAAATAGCATGGTTCATCCAGGGGGTGAGACAATATTTCTCTTTTCAGCAATGGAGAAATCATAGCTGTTATTGTAGGACATAAGCAAAAAAGGGTATAGTCGAGTTCTATACAAATGGCAGGTCAAACCCATAGTTCATTGAGAGAATGGTTTAAGCTAATATCAAATGTCTCAGGTGTGTCTTCTCATAGAAGGACCTAAACCTGAGACAGTGACATTGGCTCGAGTTCCTATAGGACTATGACTTCGAGATAGTCTATACTCCTGGGAAGCAGAATGCTGTAGAAGATGCTCTCAGTAGAAAAAATGGGCATTCAGCTGCAAGGAGAGGAGACAGAGAAACTGGACACATTGCAGATATCCTTTGTGGATAGAGATGGAGTACCCATTCTTCAGTCTCTCACAGTCACTCCTTAACTTCTTCAGCGAGTCTGGGAGGCTCAACGTGGGAATGTCGACTGTGAGACGTGACATACTCAGATATCCTCAGGGCAGGAACCTATTAGATTTTCTGAAGGAGGGGAGCATGTCATCCTCTTGAGGGGATGTACCATGGTACCAGTTGCACTACAAGTGGAGGTGTTGAGGGAATTTCACTCTTCCCCTCTAGCGGTACATCCACGACTGGAGAAGATGTAACAAGACCACAGACGACAGCATCGGTGGTCGGGTATGAAGAAGGTAGTAGCAGTGTTCGTTTCTTGATGCCTCACTTGTCAACAGGTGAAGGCAGAGCACTAGGTACCAGCAGGCTTGGTACTGCCCTTAGAGTTCCCAAAGTGAATGTGGGATGGGATGTCCTTGGATTTCGTGACAGGGCTTCCACGTACATCCATAGGACACAACTCAATCCGGGTGATCGTAGTCCGACTCAACAAGTCGGACCACTTCTTATCGATCAGAGAGCAAGGCTAAGTAAAGACCTTGGGACACCTCTATGTTCAAGAGATCGTATGGATTCATGGTGTTCCATTGTCTATCGTTTCTGATAGAAATGATCGATTCACGTAACAACTATGGTAGGGGTTACAGGAGGCTTTTGGCATGCAGCTTCGCTTGGGAACCACCTTCCATCTTCAGATGGATGGTCAGACTGAGAGGACCATTCACACCCTCAAGGACATGCTCTGTGCATGTGTCCTTGACTTTGGTCGATGTTTTGAGGACCACTTACCCATGGTGGAGTTTGTGTACAACATCAACTAGCACTCCACCATCGGGATGGAACCTTACGAGGCACTGTATGGCCGACCGTGCAGATCACCTCTTTGCTGGACTGACCCAGGAGAGTCTGGACTTGTAGGACCAGTGATAGTATAGGCGACGACAGAGAAGGTACAGATCATCAGGAGTAGATGAAGACTGCACAGAGCATACATATGTCCTATACTGATAGGATACGGAGACCACTTGAGTTCGAGGATGGAGACCCCATTTTCCAATGGGTCTCACCTCGACGAGGCTTGCGGAGATTTTTCAATGGCGAAATGTTATCTCTGCGTTTCATCGGACCTTTCCAGGTCCTTAGCAGAGTAGGTGTGGTGGCTTACCGCCTGGCCCTTCCACCTCAGTTGCACCGGGTGCACGATGTCTTCCATGTATCTCAGTTGAGGAGATAAGTGCACAACCCTTCCCACATCATCAACCACGGGGATCTAGACATAAATGATGGGGCGACATTCTCATAGGTCCTAATGGACTTCAAGGACTGACAAGATCTGGTCCTACATGAATGGTCAGTTCCTCTGGTACGCATTCGCTGGCAGTATGGGAAACTCCAAGAGAGCACATGGGAGCGGGAGGATCAGATGCGTGCTCAGTTTTTCCTTTTGATTCCCTAGTGTGTGTTGTAGATTTATAGGGACATAAATCCCTGAGGAGGGAGTACTTTAAAGACCCAGAAATTTCAAGGATTTTTTTATTAAATTATTTGGAATTCTAGGGTTCCGATGTTTCTGACGGCGCTTGATTCCGAGACCAAGTGTGCCCGAAATCGATTTCTGAAATTTTGTTCGGGTACGTTCAGTAAACGTACGTGCGGGTTTTTCTATCTTTCGAACCGGTGCTCATAATTGAAATATGAGGACACCGATGAACACGCATCACTGATATTCGCTTAAGGGGACCATTACCGTAGTTGCGTTTTATGCAGGTTCAGAGTTAATATTTGGGGATTTAGATTAAAATAAATAAAATTGTAGTACACAATTTTATTTAAGGTTGTTAGTTATATTCTACAAGGAGAGGTTATAGGTGGGGCCCACATGCACATAACCTCCCATGAGAGGATAATGTGAGGAGGGTCCCACATGAACCCCAAAACTTACAACTCCCTTAAAATCCCTATTAATCCCCCCATACTTATTATGACAACTCCCCTATTAATGAGATCTCTCCACCTCCCTCTTAATAAGTTTTCCAAGACAATTAAATTAATGAAATTATTAATTAAATGGGCACATCTCATTTTGAGTTAATTTTATATTCATGGAACTTATTTAAAATTGGAGAAGTCTTTTATAATATTTGTCATAGAAAATATTTTGGTGGGGAACCTCTGGAGAATTAAAAAGAAAATTGTTCTTCTTCGATGAAAAACATGAAGAACACTCTACGAATCGAAGAACCTGAAGCATCTTCATCCTTTCTTCTTTCCCCGACGTCAATGGAATTGACATCATCATCTGCGACGCCCGTTCTTCCGTGATTCTCTTCTTCCACGGGTCCATGACGTGCGATGTCAATTTCGAGGTAGGGGATTTTCTATAATTTTATTTATTTAATTTATACCAATGAACATGGGAGATTATTTGTTGAATAATTTTTTGAGCCTCTAACGCAGTTGGTACGGGCTAACGAACAATTCCAGACCTATTGCCATATCATTCTTGATGCGAGGAATGTTTCGTGATGGATGAATGAAAGGGAAACATTGATTTGAGGCCGTTGAAGTGAAATGTGGGACCCAAGGAAGTCGCAGGAACATATGGGAGCTCAAACGGACCACCAGAATGACTCTGGTGGCCCGCGGAAGGTCATGATAGGGACGCCCTAGCGTGCTGCCGGCAGAAGACCGCTGCGACAGTGGAGGAAGGGAACCAGCACCACGTGGGTTCCGGGAAAGCAGGGCGACGCCGGCCTGGCGCCGCCATTTCGTGGAACCAGGGGCCCTCCCCCCCCCCCCCCCCCCCGCTCTACCGGCCGCGCCTATCCGGACCGGACCCGGACCTGTGTCGGGTCGACCCGGTTCGGGCCTCCCAGGGTGGGTTGGGCTGGGTCGGACCAGGCCCAAACCCCCTATTCAGACCATTTTTTGGTTAATCGCCCATATTATAAGCTACATACCTACGATTGACGCACCGTGAATTGAGTATGATTCCTTGGATCGAGATGGTCGTTTCTGTGTATTACACTCAGGGTTTTGGTGATGTTTTGGTATGGCTGGGTTGGTTCGAACTCGAAACCAACCCGGCCCTCGCAGCAGAAACACTTATAACTTAAGGACCAGACATCCAATTGACGTGTCGTCAACTATATTGGTTTAATTTTGAGGATAAGGTACTTTTGGTATAATCTATATGGGATTCAGGTGTGATTGGAGTACGGCTAGATTATCTTGTACCTAAAATCCAACCGGGACCCTAGAACGAAAAAAGCCAATAACTCTCAGACCGGGCATCTGATTGACGTGCCGTCTATCACATTTGGTTCCCTATGATGAGACGGAACATTGGGATACATCAACTCTGGACTACATGGTAGTTGATGTATGGACCCCTTTGCTCGAGGAGTGGACCCTCTGGGAATCGAGCGTCATGTGTGTGGGAACCCTAGAGCTGGCTGCGTCTGTGACAATAACTTTACTGGAATCCTCCGTGGGTTCATCCGCGATGACAACTATACTAGAATCATTTATGGGTTTGGCAGTGACGACAACTATACTAGAATCTTCCATGGGTTGGGAAGCGATGAAAACATTACTCAAATCCTAGGTGGGTTTCGCAGCGATGACAACTGTACTAGAATCCTCCGTGTGTTCGGCAGCGAGGAAAACTGTACTAGAATCCTCCATGGGTTCGGCATCGACGACAACTGTTCTGGAATCCTCCGTGGGTACAGTAGTGACGACAACTGTAATGGAATCCTCCGTGGGTTCAGAAGTGACAAAATCTGTACTGGAATCCTCCATGGGTTCATTTGCAATGTGATAATTCTATTTAGGTTTCTGTAGGTATCTGTCGTTCGACAGTGATAGATGATTCAGTGGGTACAACTAATCGTCTCCTACTCTCATTGAGTTGTTTATACATGTGTGAGGTGAGTCTTGAATTTCAATAATTATCATTAATGTGCTTGAATTTATTCCTATGTGGACTGGGTTGTGCTTGGCCTTGAGAGTTGGAGCCGAACTGAGATTTATAACTTAGGTATATGTATGGGCATATACCTAAGTAGGGTTAGTTGTTACTTCGTGATTGTATCTTTCCTTTTTCGTTATCCTTATTGGATTCTGGGAGACCTTCAGGGGTCTCGGGGTCCCTACTGAGTATTGTATACTCACCCCTGCACGGGCTATGCCCGCACTATTTTTCTGTTGGATGTAGATGACGGACATCATTGATCGTTGAGGAGGCTTGTGGAGTTGGATGCTACCCAGAGGTGGACCACTTGTCGAGATTTACACGGAGTGGACAGATAGACCCAAGGATTTGTGGTGACTATCTGTACCTACCCTTCTGGTGGGATTCCCGGAGGATGACTCAATAGTTTCTATTTTACTTTTTTGAAGTTGTACCAGCTTTTCAGTTATAATGTACTTACTATTGGGCCTGTATTTCCGGCCCCTTTTCCTTTCAGCACTTACTTTTTGTATTTTGTATTATGTACTGCTTACTTATATTGCATACTTTGTTGTTTTGATTACTTTCAGAAAGGAAATGCCTTCCCATTTATCGGGATTTACGCCTTTGGTGCTAGTCGCCTTCCCCTAGCATATGGATGGTGGGATTGGGGTAGTCACGACACGGTCCCCAAGGACTGGTCATGACATTACCCAAGTCATTTAAAAATTTAACCCTTATATTGGAAGAGTAATAAAGGTTTCCCAAAATAATACCTCAATAGAAAGGTTCCTAAATAATATTGTCATCAAGTAAAAAGTTGTGTTAATTATTTATAATATAATTGATGAAATAAGGTAAGTCATTCAAGATATCAATTTGATACTTGATAAAAATATTAGAATCATAATTAAATTCATTTCCTAAACTAGTGTTTACAAGATTAGAACATGTTTAGTTCTCTAACTATAAATTCGTTAAAGGATTTTTTGAGAAAAACCTTCTTGTATTAAATTTGATCATATCACAAACATAACTCAATTATGTCCAAATATATGAGTACATGTAATAATAATTACTAGAATGATGTTTATTTTAAAATATTGATTTTAAAAATAGACACTGTTAGAATTATCAGTTATAATATTACATATAAACTCTGTGTGCAATGAATCATTGATGCCTCTGATATTTTTAATTCCCATTCCACCAACCATTATATATTGGGAATAGATATTACAGGTGACAGTGACCATCATTCTTCAAAAAGAATACTACTCAAAACAATTCCTATTCAAAATGTTAATATTTTTAATAAGATAATTAGGCCTCTTATAAACCCTATAAGAGTGAAAAATCTGGATTTTGAAGACATATTTAATAATATAGATTCATCCAGCCATCAAATGGGTATACCCTTATATGTATAAATGCAATTATTAACCTAAATTGAAATAATATTGATTAACTAAACCTTATTCCTTAACCAAAATAGATGCACCAAAAGGAATGTGAATGGAAAACCTCACATGTTGATACTTCTTAACCTGATAGTAGATTGGTTTATAAAAAGAGAATAACCCTTTCCAATGTAGACATAATATTTTTCATAGTTAATAATTTATTTGGATAAATTCCATTAACATAAAATCATCTCCAATATGATTTTAATATTACCCCATAACCCTTGATAGAAAATTATATGATCATTATGATAGAGAATATAGAGAGGAGATAAAAATAATATTTTTAGCCTTAATGAAATGAAGCTTTCCTTTAACAATGATTTTGATAATATGTCTACTTTTATAGTCGTTTTCATTACAAAAAATGATAGTATATAGGAAGTAACCAAATCTAACTCTTTTAGAACAAGATACATATCCATTTTAATCACCCTTGATAATTATAAATGTTTTGAATTGTCAAATGTGAACTCTAAATATTCCTATAAACCTTCTATAAGAACTGACAAAGGGACCCAAAATGAGGTCCTATTTTATAGTGTTGAAGGAATTTATAATATTTGAAATAAAAGATATGTCACAATACCTAGATATGTATTAATAAATGACAACACAATATGATGTACTTGTATAAAAATACAACAAATTCTTTCCCTTAATAAAGCTAAATCAATTAATTGACCTATGACTCAAAGTAAAACAAGATAATATATTAGAAAAATGATAATAATGATCTTTTAAATATATTTTCATAAACAAAAATGTCTACATTTACTAAATGAATAATCATTATCAACCTTTTGAAATAAAATCAACAATTTTAGTATCCCTGCATTGAAATATGGACTTAAAAAGTGTTCTCACTTTGATAAGAACAATGTACTACAATTATTGAAAAAATATTCAGTAAAACTTCATGACATGGAACACTTTCACTATTGATTCAAAAATAAACTTGTTGATCTCATTTACCGAAGGAAGATGATTTTAGATTATATTATCTTAATAACATATAATAGAATGAATGTTTGAAAAATGAGGAATTTCTAGGTGCATTCATATCAATAAATGTGCCACTGATATTAATTAATAATATTATACCAAAAAAACTACCTAATTGAAATAATATAATCTCTAATTTTATTCTATGAAATAGGGATTTTGACATTCCTACATCTTTTGATATAGTTAGAGAATATATTATTCTTATCCAAAACACGGACCCACTTCACTCATAAGGATTCATTATGTGTATCCTCACTCATTTTAAAAATATAATTATGTTTGGAAATTATATAATGATCATTTTAAATTCACTAATTAAAACATTACACGTTTTATAAGTCTAAACATGCATAAGATAATTCTCTATTGGATAATGTCTCAGGCTTTTTCTCACTGAATCACACCTTACCCATTGCCAAAATATGGAATTTTAAAACATTAAGTTTAATGCCCCAAGAAAATTTATCATTACTAAAACAAATTATTCCAAATATTTTTATTAAATTCTTATAACTTATTATTTCTTATCCTAATATTTTATTAAATATATAAGTAATTGATTATTATCATGCCTATCCTTAGATGATTTTAAAATAATATCACTATTAAAATTAATTACTTTGATAATACAATAGTTACATATTCCCAACAATCACTCACATATATATTCATAAAATCTTCTCTAATTTTATAACTATAAATCTTACAGAATGCCTTCAATAATAGGAATACTTTTCCTATAGATATATTAACAATGATCAGATTATGGATCTAAAAAAATTCCCAAAACCCTTTTTTAATTGTAATAGAATAAGAAGAACATGACCTTTTATTTGAGTCCAAAATGGAATTAAACTCTCCAATAATAATATAGGAATCATTAACCACATTATTATGTAATGATATAACCTCCCAAAGGAATCATATATCCTAATATTTATTTAATAAATTTAAAAAAGGGAATAAAAATGTTTCATTAATAAATAATATATTTAAGGAAGAATCTATTTTTCTAATTCTAAGAATTAATATATTTTAAATTTTGATTTGAGAAACCACTCATAAATTTTTAATAGCATCAATGGTGTTATTGATACCAACAAAATGATATTCCATATATTCAATTAAGTCATTAATATTATAATTAAAATGTCTCATCATGCCCAAAATACAAATCATCACAGGATTACACACTAAAATATAACTTCTATAATTTCTAGAAGTATAAATATTTTTCAACTCTATACAGTTCTATAAAAAATTTCATTTATACTTGGATTTGTATTATTTCATATCTCATCATAAATTCATCTCTTTATTGGTTTCCTTCAGTCTACGATCTTTTATTTTTAGGGATGACACTATTTTCAAATCATAGATGGATTCATGATGTTCCATTAACTCGTATTTTTATATTACTATTCTTATTAAAGAATGACACATTAAATGTGGGTTATACCACTTATGGATCAATAATAACAGACTACATAAAAACATATCCATTATAGATTAAATCATCACATTAGCTTCCCTGAGCATATCATCTAATTTTTTATCAAGATGGAAAGATCCACCACCTTTCGAAGGATAATATAAGGAAACAACATCCCACATAAAATCTATTTAATTATTTTCATGTTCTTTATCCACCTTTATTTGGATCTATAATATTTTCAAATTCCCTTTAATAGGCTTCATAGATGTTATTTCTATATTTGTGGTGTCCCTTGATTTTATAGAGACCATTGAACGATCTTTCTTATTTTTTTAATCCCATATTGGTTTTATTTATAATAGCCCATGAATTTTTAGAAACATAAGAATAATAGCTAATTTTATAGATGTACACTTCCCTGTAAATATTTTGTTGGGTATCATACACTTTAACCTCATAATAAATATGAAAATTAGGATCCACATGAACTACTTATTCTTTTCCTACTGATTCCCCTTTTACAAATTTATCCTCTCTACCTTGAAATTTCTTATTAATTACCATTATTAAAGTATTAACATAACTTATTTCAAGAAAACAATATAATTTTACATTGTTTACCCAATAAAATTACAAATATTATAAAATGTAGTGATAAATTCGTATTCAATAATGACCACTATCTTTCTGTATCACAAAAAAAAGTAAAATGGAATTAGATTAGATAGACTCAATATTTGAATCCATAAGAACATATTAATTATACCCAAGATCCCAATAAAAATTATGGTCCTTCATCTTTAAATGATTTCAATCACACGAAACTAGATAATTCATGATTTTAAGCAACTAATAAACATATTTAAGACTAAAAAAATCAAAATATTTTCAATTTTTTCTCTATGTATACAAATTTATGGTCATATATCTGTCAAAATATATTAATACACCTAGTTGTAGAAGAATATTTCCTAACATACATGACATTTTGATATTGTCTATCGAATTGAAGAAGAAATGAAAATAGACAATCCCAATAGAAATAATCTTCTAATTTCTTTTTCCCTATAAAAATGGTTATTTATCATTTAAATAAATAATAAAACATATATTATCTCAATGGGAATAAATCATTTTATAAATTAAAGGGAATATATATAAATATAAAAATTATTCTCGATCCATCGGATCTGTAAAAAAGGATCTTATACACTAATTTTCTCACATTTAGGCTCGATTTTCTATATATAAAAAAGGCAGAACTAGAGGTCTATTGTTAAGAACCTCCAATAATGTAATTCTATTTCTTAAAATTTTCATTTTTCTTATTATAAATATATTCTCATAAAATATCACACTTATTTCCTATTCAATTTGATTTCAATCAAGTTCCCCATATTTCCATAATGTTAATCTCATGAATCGGCCGGGAAATCATGGCCCCCTATTACCAATTTTAATACAAATAGAGCCCAAATGCCTTTATCATTAAATAAGGGCTAATGACTAGAACAAGGAATCATACATGTTAAAGGGGAAATGATTTATCCACATAAATATTTGATGACAGAAATAAAATTCCTCATGCCAAAAATAAATCTCCACAAGGAAAATAGAATGAGAATTCAAATTGGTATATATACCAATATAGTACAACCAAAATGTACTAGATTGAAAAGTTAAATTTCCCAAGTTCCAATATACATAGAACACTATGACCAAACAGATCAACCACAACCATATCCACGTGGTGTTTTCAACTTTCTCTAACCCAGCTAAAGAAAATATAAAAATCCCTAATGGAAAAGGATGGGTATAAGAGAAAAGACTAATATAGTCTCAAAAAGAGTTTTATAATAAGATACCACAGTAATAAAACAAATAATGTATTCAATTTTAAATATATAATGCTTGAAAATGTAATATCAAATTCAAGGAAATCTTTTCTTTTATTTCAATTTATGGAAACATTCAAAACAGTGGAATAATAAACATTTTATATTGAATTGATTATATAAATTCAGAAGCCATATATAAATAAGTTTTACGTTAGATGGAATATAAATCAAAATAATCACAAAAAAAGAAACATGGTCATATTACAAGAGGTACTATACTTCTATAATGTGGGATCCTCACACAATCATATAGGTGTTCATGGAAATATGTGGACAGATGTTCTGAAAACATTACTCAAAGAAGACTAATCAATATCCTATCAAGGATAAATTTTGTTTCACTATGTGTTTTAAATTTGTTAAAGCATCAAGATAAATGTTTTTTAGAAATAAATCACTAACCACCTATGATTTTATGTGATCAAATAAAAATCAATAATGGGAATTTTATTTCAAAAATGATTAAAATAGAATTTACCCGTTTTCAATTTCAATATGAAAATTTCTATTTAAATAACAAATCATAGGGTTGTAATAAATTCATAACCCTAAATGGATAAACCAAATACAAGGTTATTATCAAATTAATTGATTAAAGTTTTCTCAAATACCAATTTCAAATCCATTTTTTAAAATAATTTTCATAGACATATCAAATCCCTATCACATCCCAACATTTTAATTGAGGGTTTTTTCCAATATTAGGCCACATCAAATTCAAATCCCAATTCACACAACATTGGGATTTAAAAAACAAATTGAAAGATATTTAAATTAAATAAACCAATTAAAGGTTAAATCAATTGGAAAATATTGAAGAGAACCACCAACCCAAAAAAATAGATCAATTCTCACATCATCCTCAATGGGAAACTCCAATAAAGAACATAAACAACTATGATCTATGAATAAAAACTGGATTTTTGATTGGTGAATAATAAAGTGACTTTCTCTTAGATTAGATATTATTTGGAGAGTGTTTGAGCAGAAAAAATGGTTCCTTGAGATCCCTCCCAACCATAGAAATCTTAAAATGGTGAGATAGTGTTTAGTAAGTGATTATGTTGGGGTTTATGAATTTTTAAATTTATTTTTAAAATTTAAAATCACAGTCTTAACATATTTAAATCCACAAATGCATGGTAAGAAAATATATTTTCTCCTTTGATGGGGGAATAGTATCTACGAGGTGTGTGTGCTATTTTTTCAATTCATTAACTAGATTTTAAAACCCTCACACTTTGGGGCTGCATTGATTACATTGGGTGCGTTCAATTTTGGGGAAAATTGCTCAATGACCAGGCACTCCCAAGAATGTTTCAAAATATTTAAATGTTCTCCTGAAATAAACTTATATGAATCCAAACCAAATCCTTGATAATATGTTGATCAATGAGAATGACAAAATATTAATATTATATTATATCATCCACACCATAAAAACATTGGGTCTCAAATAATCTTGTCTAGTAGTCTCCAGGTCATAAAGATTAGGCCACTAACCCCTCATTAGTTCCTCTCTCTCTCATTTATCATGATTATTAGAGTAACGATTCCATATAATTCTAACAACTATTATCACCATCCAATAATTTTCCCCAATATAATAATCAACTATCATGATTTTGATGCTCAATCATGGATAAAATAGGTTCAATATTGAGATCACTCCATCTTAGTACACAATATGGAATCAAAAGATATTTTCACAGAAAATATACATTGTACATGTTATGTATTGACTCAAATAATGTGTTTTGTATCAATTATAATATGCTTTACCCACCAAATCAACAACCTCAAAAGTCTAAAAAATGCAGTTCAAGTTTCCTCTTCCTCCCAAGCCATTAATGACTTAAATAAGGTGCACCTTTCAAGAACACCATATCACCAACTGAAAATAACAATGGTGTATGGTGAAAAAAATAATTTGACTTATACTATCTCTATTGTAGAAACATTATATAAAGAATAAAATGAATATATAATTTTGTCTCTTAAACTATTGTTGATCCACTCTGGGAACATTGACCAATCTACAACAAAAAAATAGAGATTTATAGGGTTGGGTATAAAAGGCTTCAAAAGGAGTAATTTGGAGTTAGTATTTTTATATGATAATTAAAATTGTTTCAAATGGTAATCTCAAGATCCACCATAATCATGGATGCATTCACGAAGCATATCCCCAATAATCTATATAGTTCCTTATGTCTTCCCTTCCGACTGTGGATGTCATGTTATACATATATGAACATGAGATCCCAGTGCCTCTCGATGGCCTCTCTAAAAGTACAAAGAAAAAAATGATATCTATTACACACTATGAGATATAGAACACCATGAATAAAAGTGGTATCTTCCACATAGATATTTTATATCTCCTTAAATATGATTGTATGATGAAAAGGTATAAAGTTATCTTATTTGGATATCCTTTCAATCAGAAACCATATCACGTTATTATTTCTTTGGGTATGGGTATACCAAACCAAAAGAGTATAGTGATCTAATAACAATAAAAATTTGGAATTAGAACTGGAATATGTATACACAAAGTTATCTGGTTCTCATCATTATCCCGTTGGGAATTATGATAGTGAGAGACAAAATCAAAAATGCATTGTCCCATACCCGAACACCAGAATAGTCGACACATGTTATAAAACATCTTCTTGTTTCCTAGGTGAAATTCGCACTAGGAATTATCTAAATCCCCTAACATTGTTTTCTTAATATGCAATGGTATAAATTATCTCTTCTAGATACATAGAAACCCCTATGTGGAGAAAGACCACATAGTAATGGTCTAAACACAATAAATGGAGTTCTTAATACCATTGAATTTATCATCATATTGTTGTCCCTGAATAATCATCTTGAGAAAAGTGGTGCTCAACATATCACTAGCCAAAATATCCTTAGATAATGTTTCTAGAACTCTTGTATACAAAATTGAATTAATATCCATCAAGTCACAATCATCCAATGATAATTTCATGTCCTAGGTAGCAATTTTTATACTCATGGAATCTGGAATTACATTCCCTTTCCCAAGGTATATGAAATATTAAAATAAAAATATTGTAGGTACTCAACACAATGCATCTAGAAGAGAATCATATTTTTTTTAAAAAGATGTGACTAATGAAGTTGTTGTGGGATGACACTATAAAACATTCTCCAGAGATATAATTCCACTATCATTTAAGGTAGTGCATATAATATGTCAGCTCATGGTCAGGGGTCATGAAAATCATCATGTGTGTGGACTATGCTACCAAGTTCCATAGCAGGAGACATTATCGCCCTAAATCAGAATGCATACCAAACCTAAACTTGATGCATCACAAAATACCACATAGCCTAGCCTGGCCTTCGAAATAGTTAAAACCAATGTATTAGTGAAAACATATTTTTGGTCAATAAAATTATTCTGAGATTTATCATCCCAATAAATCATCACTAACATCTGAGTTAGTGTGGTCATCATAGAATCTAAATTTGAGAAATCATTTAAAAACTATTGATAATATCTAGATAAACCCAATAATATCTTAATCTCTATCACATAACGTTGTTTTTTACATGTCATAACATTATTTAACTTCTCAGGATCAGTTGATATAACATGTTTTGAAACAATGTGTCCCAATAACATTATTTTTTGAGTCATGAAATGTAAAGACCCTGAAATTTTAAGCAAAATACTTTTTTTCTTAATTTCATTGGAATTTTACGAGTGCGTAGTTTCTGACGGTGCCAGATTCCAAGGCCCGGTGTGCCCAGAATCAATTTTCAAATATTAGCTCGGGTACGTTCAGTGAATGAACGTGCGAGTTTTTCTCTGTTTTGAACTGGTGCTCGGAATTGAAATTTGAGGGCACCGAAGAAACCACAGTGCCTATTTTTTCTTAGGAAGACTTTTTCAGGAGTTGTGTTTTCTTGGGGTTTGATGTTATAAATGTGAGGAATAAAAATATAGTTGTTTTACAAATATATTTTTATTACGCCACTAGTGGTTTATGAGTTATGGGAAAGGAAGTTGTGAGGAAGTGGGGTGGGTCCCACATGAGCCCCCATCTCCTTAAATTTCCTATCACCCCATTAAACACCCTATCCCTCTTTAATACAAGTCAACCCCTCATGTTTATGAGAAACCTTCCCTCCCTCTCATTAATTAAATGCCAACGTGTTTAATTAATGAGGATCCTTACTTTTTTTTAATGTTCCACCGCAGTGGATTAATTGAGTGGGGCCCTGTGTCATAAATCCCCTATTATTGACATACGTTCCAAAGACGAACCCACAACTCCTATTTAAAGGAGGTAAGGGGGAGGAGTTCTAGATGACTTCTTCAAGAGGCGGAACGCTAGTAGCGAAGCATATCGCCCAATAATTGGAGAGTTTTCTTCTTCCTCCAACGAAGAACGAAGAACACTGAAGCCACCCTTGTCTTTATCCTTCCCAACATTTACGGAACGACGCCCATCAACCGCGACACCGAAGAAAGCCTTCTTCGAGGTACGAATTTAATTTGAGAATGATATCTTTTACCATGGATGTTTCCTTTGAAAAAAAAGAATGCGGATCAACTCAATATTTAGTTTATCCAGGTTGGGAATATTTGATTTTGCTTAAAAACATAGGGGTTTGGTTTTGTGTTTGTGAATATTCTTTTTTCCATCCAACGTTAAATTCTTCAGCCTCTTGTTATGGAATTAACGGGAGGGGGCCGGACTGCACGATCACGGCCGACCCTCCTCCCCCTTTTTTGACATTCTTGTTGCGGCTCAAACTAAGGAGGCACGATGCAACGACACAGCGCGAGAATGAGGAGGAATTCGGCGAAGGAGTGTGGTGCCGTCGCACCACGCCGTTGATGCCAAAAGAAGCCGCGGCCGGAGTCGGGTGGCGGCGGAGGGGCGCGGCACCATCGCACCGCGCCGGAGAATCACGAAGGTTTGTGTCACCATCGCACCGTGCCGGTAGGACAAGACCACGACCTAAGTCTGTGGTGGTGTAGGGAGGGCCGACCAGAACCACCGGCCGCCGGTGCATAGAAGGCGGGACCCGTGGGGGTCCCACGGTGGCTCACCGACCGGTGAATTCGACCAACCAGTTTCGAAAATTCCAGGGGTCGTAACCCCCGGTTGGCAAGAGGTGGGACCCCTATGGAGGGGCCATTTCATCATTCATGAGGGGGCAGCTCGCCCCCCCCCCTTTCCGAGACAGCTCTGCTAGCGCCGAGCCGCCCAGGCTGGACCGGCCGCACCGGGTCGGATAACCCGCGCCGGGCCGGGGCGCCCACGCTGGGCTGGGCCACGCTGGCTGGGCCGGTCCGGGCTGCGCCCTAATGGGTCATACCCATAACCGGGCCGGTTCAACCCAGTTCTGGCCGACTCGGCGGAATTGGGCCGGGTCGGACCGGGCCCAAACCCCCTGTTTTCGGATAGTTCCGTTCAAACTCCAATAACATAGGCTATGGACCCTCGATCGATGCACCATCAGTTGTGTTGGGATCCTTGGATCGAGGCGGTCGTTTTGGTATACTAAAATCAAGGTTTCACGGAACCTTCATTATGGCCGGGTTGGTTCGAACATGAAACCAACTGGGTCCTCGGAGCGAAAACGCATATAACATGAGCTCCGGGCGTCCAATTGACATGGCGTTGACTTTTTTAGGATTTCTATTAGTGAGACGGACCTTCTGGATTACTCCGCTCAAGGTTTGGATGAAGCTGGAGTATGGTTGGGTTGGATGGTACCTGAAATCCAACTGGGCCCGTGGAACGGAAAAGCTGATAACTTTCAGATCGGACATCTATTTAACGAATAGTCAGCGGCGTTGGTGATCACATTGAGAAATGGTCCCTATGAGTATAACCTCTGTGAGTTCGGGGTATATTTGAGATACGGTCATGATGGTTTGTACATGAAACCAACAGGGCCCCTAGGATGAAAAGGCTAATAACTCATAGACCGGATGTTCGATTGACATGTCATATGTTGCGTTGACACCCTTGTGGCGAGGCGGTCCTTTGAGATAATTCTTCGTGGGACTTTGTGATACTTGGAGTATCGACCTATAGCTCGTGGAGTGGACCCCCCCCCCCCCCCCCCGAAGATGACTGTACGGAGTATGGAGACGGTGTAGCTGGCTGAGACCTGATGGTTGTTTGTCCGATTTGATTCAGAGTGACTTGCATAGCCTAGTGGGGAGCAATACATTGTGAGGTGGCAGACCCCTGGCGGAGGATCACTACATTGTGATGTGGAAGACCCATGGCGGAGGAGCACTAATTTGTGAGGTGGCAGACATGCGGTAGTCGACAGGAGGAGTACCTCTATAGGCTATGAGTGGGAGCACAACTGTGTGAGGTGGCAGACCCATGGCGGAGGAGGACAACTTTGTGAGGCGGCAGACCCGCAGTACTTGACAGGATGAGTACCTCAGCAGTCTTAGGTTGGTGAGCAGTACCTCTTAGTCGTGACATGATCATTGTACTCGTCAGAGACGGAGCTCTTCAGCAGTTACGATTTCGATAATGAAAATCCTGGTTTGAGCTGAGTCTTTGACCTTTGTGTTTTCCTTATGATTGAGATGGGTTACTAGATAACTTATGTATACGTATGGGCATATAACTAAGTTGTGGTTATCTGTCGACTTCATATATGTGTGATACCTCGTGGCTGAGATAGGTTACATGGTGAATTATGTATAAGTATGGGCTTATACCTAAGTAAGGGTTATCTGTTTTGAATATTCTTTGTAATTATCCTTGTTAGATTTAGTGAGACCTTGAGGATCTCAGGGTCCCTACTGAATATTGTATACTCACCCCAACATGGGCTTTTCCCGCACCTCGTTGTGTTGGTGGCAGACAACAGACATCACTGATCATGGTTGAGGCATGTAGAGCTAGACGGTACCCGGAGGTGGATCTCACGACGAGTCAGTACCCGGAGGTGGATGTCATGTTGAGTCAGTACCCGGAGGTGGATCTCACGATGAGTCGGTACCCGGGGGAGACCGAAAGACATGGAGTGCTAAGGAGGACAACTGTACATACCCTTCAGGTAGGAACCCAGAGGACGATCCAGGAGCTGCTTGTCACCTTTCAGCTATTGTCCTTTGAGTTGTACATTACTTTCAGTTGTAGCTGTATCTTTCTTTTGGGATTGTATCTCCGGCCCCTCGTACTTTTTGCACGTTTTTTATAATGATTACTTAGTGTAGCTTTTGCTTGTACTCTGTTTTTGTGTGCTTTCGTTTCGTAAAGCAAATGCCTTCACTTTTTATTTGGATTTACGACTTTGGTGCTTGTGGCCAGCCCCTGGCCTATGGAATACGGGTTTGGGGTAGTCACAGCACGAGCCCTGAGGACGGGTCTTGACAAATTGGTATCATTGGAGTCGGTTCTACCGTAGAAGTTAGGACTCTGATCTTTCCTTTATGTGAAGCAATAATGTTAAGGGTATCGAGTGTGGTCTTCAGTTCAGGGAGTCCAGTGTTGGTGCAGCGGCCAACATATCCATACACTAGGACCCTGACTACTGATTTCTTACTTTGTGCATGAAAACACTGATTGCGTGTATGTTTCCAAGTGTTTTAATTTCATCTCAAACCAGGTCATCTCACCGGGTATAAATCATTGTCTGTGTTGCCTCTTTTCAGGATGTCTCCACACAGACAGTCAGTTGGAGTTCTGAGATAGTGCACGATGACGGTCCACCGAGCGATGAGTCTCTCGTGCGGGGCCCTTTTTACTGTATTGTCACCCTCAGGTGGTGTACCAGCAGCACCGCCACCTATTGGGAAGCAGATGCCACTTTCCATACTAGCAGACAGTGCACTCCGGCAGAGCGCGTTGCACGAGTTCCAGTAGTAGAGGCCTCCTAGGATACGAGGCGAGGCGAGTTCCAACACAGTAGAGGACTAGCTGGAGGTGATTACTAGAGTTTTCCCCCTAACTGAGACCTTAGTAGAGTGGATGGTGGACTTGGCTACTAGTGTTTTCTAGTGAGAGACCATGAGGATGGTCCGAATAGTGATGAGGCTTCGGTGTGTGTACCGATGACTGAGATAGTGCCCTCGGGTAGTTTGTCATCTATACATCACTACCTATTGGTCAACAGTTACAACCGTTGGTGCCGATAGGTGACATATGTAGACTTACTGCCTTACATGTGTTCCAACATCAGATACCCTCAAGTTCTGAGGTGAGCCCGACTCACAGGCGGCTGAGGACTGGCTTGAGGAGGTGGCTAAGAGTATTCTAGAGCTTATATAGCATCGACAGGACGACTTGTCAGTAGCTAAGAATTCATCGGGGTGTATCAAACCATTCATGGTACTCGATGAATACGATGTGATCGGTGCTTTAGGTCTCGGACATCCGAGCAAGGTATATTTAAAGAAATCCAAGCCAGTAATTTTTCTCTATGAATTCCTACTTATGCTAGGCTTCTAAAAATAACCTTTTTGGTTGAGAATTATTTTGCTGAATGGATACAGTCAGTGAAGGTTAGCAGTGGGAAAGAAGGAAATTGGCGCCAGTCTTGGAGACTTGGGCGTGTAAAATGTTTCAAGTAGAGGAAGTAAAAAGGACAGATGAATCTGCAAGGTGGCAGACATGGAAGAAGAGATAGGAGAGCAGCTAGGGTGGTTAACATTTTGACATGTTGCAACCACCCAACTTTGTAATCCCCGCTAGGCACAGGCAGCTGGAGGGAGGGTGAAAGAGTAGGTGCATGCGGTCAAGGAGTGTGACCGAAAGGCACTAAGGATGATTCGATGTGCATACCGTGTCTTCTACTAGCTGCTGTAACAACAAGACAGTGATACAAATCATCCCTTCCTTCCACGAATCTTGTCCCAGACCTAGACTTTTTGGTTGAGCCGTTGACTTGACCCTCAGGTCTGGAGATACCTTTGGGAGGAGAATCGATAATCACACTTACGAAGACGGTGTGATATGGCCCTTGAGGTGACAGTTTTGGTTGGAACCTCTTGGTTGCATCATCGAGGCCTTACAATGTGAGTTTGTGTATGGACTGGGCAATCACAGTTCATACACAAATTTACGGTATTAGGAAAAAAGGTTGTGATCTATCTACAAGGTTGGGATAGGTTTTCCTTGGTCGGTAAAAAGGAAACCCCAGGCAGTAGGATAAACTCATACATAGGAGGGTGTGGCCGATCAATCTTGGGTCGACGAACCTTAACCTCTTGGCAGCAGGAGTTTTGAGTTTCAGTTCTAATCCAGAAATGGAGGCCTCTAGAGTTCGAGGATGGAGACCATGTTCTTATACGAGTCTCACATCGACGAGGTTTACAGAGATGTGGCTGGGGCGGCAAGTTATCTCCAAGGTTCAATGGACCCTTCTAGGTCCTCAACAGGGTAGGCGAGGTGGTTTACCACTTGACCTTTCCACATCAGTTGCAACGGGTGCATGATATCATCTACATACCTCAGCTGAGGAGATACGTTCATGATACTTCACACATCATCGACCATGGGGGGTTGGACATCGATGACGGGGTGACTATCACAGAGGTTCTAGTGGAGAACGAGGATCAACAGGAGCAGTTCCTAAGTGGATGGTCGATTCCTCAGGTGCTCTTTCACTAGCGGCATGGGGACCTCCAGTAGAGAACATGGAAGCAGGAGGCTCAGATGCGTGCTCAGTACCACTTTTGTTTCCCTAGTTTGTGTTGTAGCTTTATGGGGATGTAAATACCTGAGGTGGGAGTAATGTAAAGACCAATAAATTTCAAGGAAATTTATTTTTCTTAATTTATTTGGAATTTTACGTGTGCGCAGTTTCTGACTGCACCGGATTCCGAGGCCCGGTGTGCCCAGAATCAATTTCTGAAGATTAGCTCGGGTACGTTCAGGGAACAAATGAGCGGGTTTTTCTGTCTTTTGAACTGGTGCTCGAAATCGAAATCCGAGGGCACCGATGAAACCGCAACACCTGTGTTTTCTTAGGAAAACTTTCCCTGGAGTTGCGTTTTCACGGGGTGTGATGTTATAAATGTGAGGAAAAAAATATAGTTGTTTTACAATTATATTTTTATTACGCCACTAGTGGTTTATGAGTTATGGGAAAGGAAGTTGTGAGGAAGTGGGGTGGGGCCCACATGATCCCCCACCTCCTTAAATTTCCTAACACCCCATTAAACACCCTCTCCCCATTTAATACATGTCAACCCCTAATGTTTATGAGGAACCTTCCCTCCCTCCCATTAATTAAATGCCAACGTGTTTAAGTAATGAGGATCCTTCCTCCCTTTTTAATGGTCCACCGCATCGGACTAATTGAGTGGGGACCTATGTCATAAATCCCGAATTTATGACATGTTTCCCAATAAAGAACCCACCACTCCTATTTAAAGGAGGCTAGGGGGAGGAGTTCGAGATGACTTTTTCAAGTGGCAGAATGCTAGCAGCGAAGCACAACACCCAACACTTGGAGAGTTTTCCCCTTCCTCCAACGAAGAACAAAGAACCCCGACACCACCCTCAGCTTTACCCATCCCGACATTGACGGAACGACGCTCGTCAACCGTGACACCATCTACCGTGACACCGACGAACGCCTTCATCGAGGAAGGGATTTAATTTGAGAATGATATCTTTTCCCATGGTTGTTTCCTATTAAAACAAATAACACAGATCAAATCAATATTAAGTTGATCCACGAAAGAATATGTTTGTGCATTGGGAATATTTGATTTTGGAGAGAAACGTAGGGGTTTAGTTTTGTTTCCTTGGATATTCTTTTTCCATCCAACATTAAATTCTTTAGCTGCTTGTTATCGAATTAATGGGAGGGGGCCAAACAGCACGCACACGGCCAACCCTCTTCCCCCTTTGTTGATTTAATCGTTGTGTCTCGAACAAAGGTGGCATGGTGAAATGGCACTGCGTGGGAATGCAGAGGAATGTGGAGAAGGATCGCAGCATCGGTCGGACAAGACCACAACCTAAGGCCGCGGCGGTGCAGGCAGGGGCGGTCGGAACCACCGGCCGCTAGGGCATGGACGGCGGGACCCGCGGGGGTCCCGCTGTGGCTCACCGGCCTGCCAATTCCGCCGGTCAGTTTCGAAAAATTCGAGGGTCGTAACCCCCGGCTGGAAAGAGCCACCCCCCAGGCAGGGGCAGTTTCTTCATTCACGTGGGGGGCAGTGCGCCCCCCCTTTCCGTGACCGCTCGGGCAGCGCCATGCTGCCCCGCTCGGCCAGCACCGAGCCACCCATTCCGGACCGGCCGCACCGGGCTGGACCGCATGCACTGGGCCGGGCCGCCCACGCCGGGCCACCCTCTCCTGGCTGCACGGGCTCGGCCGGGCCGACCTAGGGGGTATTGGGCCGGGTGGGACTGGGCCCAAACCCCCTGTTTCCGGGCAGTTCCATTCAAACGCCCATAACTTGGTCTACGTACCTCCGATCGATGCACCATCAATTGAATTGGGATCCTTGTATCTAGACGGGCGTTTCGGTATATTAAACTCAAGGTTTCGGAGAACCTTGGGTATGGACGGTTTGGTTCGAACACGAAACCAACCGGGCCCTAGGAGCAGAAACACAGATAACTTGAGCTCCATACGTCCGATTGACGTGCCGTCAACTTTTTTGGACTACTCTTAGTGAGACGGACCTTTTTCCTTACTCCTCTTGAGATTTGGATGCAGTTGGAGTATGTCCGGGGTGGATTGTACCCAAAATCCAACCGGCCCCCTTGAATGGAAAACCCGATAACTTTCAGACCGGATGTCCGTTTGACGAATCATCAGCGGTGTTGGTGATCACATTCAGAAACGGTCCCTATGAGTATACCCTATGGCAGTTCGGGGTACAGTTGAGATATGGTTAGGTTGGTTCATACACGAAACCAACCGGGCCCCTGGGATGAAAAGGGTAATAACTCACAGACCGACCGTTTGATTGATGTGTCGTCTGTTGCATTGAGACCCCTATGGCGAGGCGGTCCATTGAGATACTTATTTGTGGGACATTGTGATACTTGGAGTATAGACCTGTAGCTCGTGGATCGGACCCTCCTGGAGATGAGCGTAAGGAGTACAAAGACCGTGTAGCTGTATGAGACCTGATGACTGCTTGTCTGATTCGATTCAGAGTGACTTGCACAGACCAGTGGGGAGCACTACATTGTGAGGTGGCAGACCCATGGCGGAGGAGCACTACTTTGTGAGGTGGCATACCCGTGGTAGTCGACAAGAGGATTACCTCTCTAGGCTATGAGGGGGAGAACTACTGTGTGAGGTGACAGACCCATTGTGGAAGTGCACTACTTTGTGAGGTCGCAGACCCGCGATACTCGACCAGAGGAGTACCTCAGCAGTCATAGGATGGTAAGCAGTACCTCGGAGTCATGACAGGATCACTGTACTCATCAGAGACGGAGCTCTTAAGCAGTTACAGTTTCGATAATGAAAATCCTGGTTTGAGATGAGTCTTTGACCTTTGTGTTTTCCTCATTATTGATATGGGTTACTAGATAACTTATGTATATGTATGGGCATATACCTAAGTAGTAGTTATCCATCGACTTCATATCTATGTGATACCTCATGGCTGAGATAGGTTACATGGTGACTTAGGTATAAGTATGGGCTTATACCTAAGTAAGGGTTATCTGTTGAGAACTTTCATTGTGATTATCCTTGTTGGATTTAGTGAGATTTTGATGGTCTCAGGGTCCCTACTGAGTATCCTATACTCACCCCGGCATGGGATTTGCCCACACCTCATTGTGTTTGTTGTAGAAGACGGTCATCACTGATCATGGTTGAGGCTTGTAGAGCTGAACGGTACCCGGAGGTGGATCTCATGATGAGTTGGTACCCGAAGGTGGATCTCACGATGAATCGGTACCCAGAGGTGGATCTCATGACGAGTTGGTACCTGGAGGAGACGGACAGGCGTGGAGTGCTAAGGAGGACATTTGTACCTACCCTTCAGGTAGGAACCCAGAGGACGATCCAGGAGATTCTTGTCACCTTTCAGCTATTGTCCTTTGAGTTGTAGTTTAATTTCAGTTGTAGATGTATCTTTCTTTGGGGCTTGTATTTCCGGGCCCTCGTACTATCAGCACATTTTTCATACTGCTTACTTTGTGTATCTTCTGCTTGTACTCTATTTGTGTGTGATTTCATTTCGTAAAAGCAATGCCTTCCCTTTTTATTGGGATTTATGCCTCTGGTGCTAGTCGCCAGCCCCTGGCCTAGGGAAGGCAGGCTTGGGGTAGTCCCGGCACAGGCCACGAGGATGGGTCGTGACATGAAATCACACATAGATATCTTGTAATAATATTAGTGATTTACCAAAAATTCTAAATCTTTTCTTTGAGGGCTGACATGATCCTCCTAGGACATAGTGTAAATATTAATCTGTTTCATAAAGTAAAAAATGATATATCAAGATACCGATGGGTTATTCTACTAGTTATTTCCATAACCACTATAGAATAATTTTTTAGACTAAATGGCATGTAAAGTTACACATAATATCCATACCTATTTTGTATGGTAGTCTTATGAATGTTATAATCTTTTATTCCCAACTACTGAAAAAAAGATAGAAGTTCAATCATAAAAACTCCATTATCCTCTTTCAATTAGTCAAGATGATTTTCAATATGAGGAAACATATAATTGTTCTTAACCATAACCTAATAATTTGTTATGTTATAAACACATAACAATGTAACTCCTCATATTTCATAGCAAAGAGAAGAAGAACCCCCCAAGTAGAAACAGTCAAGAGTATAAATCCTTATTCTAAAATGTCATCTAATTATACATTCAATACCTTTGTATCAGTTGTTTCTATGGGGTATGAAAAAATAGACACTAAAGGGTTACCAAAAAAATGTCAATAGAAAAATATATCTCGCTTATTAGTGGAAAACTTGTGAACTAAGAAGGAAAGTCATCCGGAAACTAAATAAAACATTTGGGATATCTGAACTCAATAATTCTCACTTTGTTTCAAAAAAAACACTAATATTACTTCCCAAACTAAAAAAAGAAGGTGTTGATCTAAACAAACTTGGGTCTTACTCTCCCAAAAAGATAGGTCACACTCCATCAGTTTCAGTAAAGGAAACCCATTGAGGATAACATATAATTCAAAATTACATTCAATGATTTATTCCTTATCTAAAATGACATCAAGAGGTTTCATGGATGCATCAAAAAATTCCCAAGTACTGTTGATATTCGATATTGAAAAAACACTATCATGGAAATGGAGACCCTTCTCTTTATTGGTACAAAGGGTTGTAGTAATATCATTCACATAAGATGACATATTCATATGATGATTTACGATCTTCCAAATACATGTTTATAGCAACATGTCAGTTTCACTAGAAAAAAAAGTTGTCGCCATAAATGAAGCTATAGTGAGAGTACCTCTACCAATCATTGGACCCATGTTTTCTTCCTCTGGATACTCTCCAATTGTGTGAAGAAGTTTTATTAGAGAAACTTGTGGGTGGAAACCCTTTATTCATGAATCATATGATTGAACCACAAAAATTATTTGTGATGAAGATCATGTTACACTAAGTGTATAAGGAAATACCTGGAAGAATATTTTAATGTGACATGGGAGTCTACAGGATTAATATTTTAATGGGTTCCTTAGTACAAACCTGTTTTAAATTCCCAAGCTTACCACATTTTAGAAAATTAAATGACTTCTATGAGGAACAAAAATATATATAGAGTAATATTGAATCCAAGAACCACCATTAGACTAATGAAACTTCCTTATTCACTTTATGGAACTCAACAATCATCCACTATGAGAAAAAGTAAATCCCTTCAACTATAACATACAAGCCAGATCAATCTCACCAATCAATGTTCTATCCAACACATTAGTATAAGAATGGTGGATTAGTAAGAAAACATAAAAAAGAATATTAGATATATGTCCTATCTCGAATTGATGAGTCTTCGTCTTCTCATTCGATATAATATCATGTGAATACTAAATAACATCAGAAAATTTATTTTAATATTCTATCATTGTCTTTTTACCCACCTCGAGTTTGAAAACATCTACATCCTTGGCCAACATGATCGACTCAGCATATTACTAGTTGATGAAAATAACTATAAATTTATTCCATTATTATCCCCAATACTTCATTTCAATAACCATTGTTTCCAACTGTCTCAGTCTAAGTCCTTATATCATAAATGTTGTGTATTAGATCATTATAGAATCTGGAATTTATAATAAATAAAATATTTGATGAACTCTCCTAAACCAATGCTTATCCTCTTGTGGATCATTTTTGCACCAGAATTCCAATGGATTCTATTGATTTAATTTCTTATCCAGAATCCAAAATCCATCTCTCAGATGCTCCATATTGGGATCATCAATGGTAACAGTTGAAGGTACATGTTCTAGAGCCTACAAAGAATGCATAATAACCTCAACCAGATTTTGGTCCACTAGAGGATTTTCAATTTGTGGATCTTCAATAACATCATCCTAGATCGTATTCTCTTTGATTTAATGAGGCATGTTTCAACACAACCTCAACAAACAACAATGAAGACATCAGGGGTTACTCATATCGACACTCACACAAGAGTTATGGAGAAATTAATCCCATTAGAGAAAAAAAATTGGAGTTCAACTACCCAAATAGAATGTTTGGAAAACACAAATTTTATCCTCAATATATCTTTCCCAAAATATTCCTATTGGTTTATGGATCACTAAAAAGAGATCTATCTAGAATCTAACTTACAACTAACTCCTATGTCTCGAAAATATTATACAATTATATACTAACATCAAGGAAAGATAATTATCCTCCCTCTAATATCACATTGTCAAAAACTGGGCTAGATACTATTGTACCCAAACACATGAGACGATCCAATCCTATCTCATTGGGAATTCCACATCCCCATGGGTTGGACACTAGTACCTACAATCAAAAAATAAAAAGAGGGAACGATTTTTCCACTGAAATAGTGGAAGAAATATATGAAAATGAGTATGCTCAAATGAAAACTCCACATGGATAAAAGTAATAGACGTAAAAAAAGGTATATAAACCCAAACAGTACAACCAAAAAGTACCATAAAGACTAGATAAGAAACCCATTTCCTGATGGACACAACACTCTAAGCCCAAATGATCAATAACCACCACAACCTAGTGGTCCATTCCCAAATATCAAATCTAATTAAAGGAAATTGAAAAACTCCATAAGTAAAAGGTATGGTTTGAGCTAAAATCATAGTATTGTCCCACCAAGTGTTATATAATTAGATACAAAAATAATTTAAAAAATTATTATTTCTTTATTAGACATAAAAATCTGGGAAATATAATTGCAAATTTAAATTACTGATGATTTTTATTTCAAATGGTAGAAACACTTCAATCAATGGATTAATAAACATTTAATATTAAATAGTTTATTTAAATTCTTAAGAAAATTGTAAATCAACTTTTTATTCAATTTAATATATATCCTACTAATCATAAACAAGGAACCTAGTCATCTCCCAAGAGGTACATCAGTTCCACGTTATGGTATCCTAACACACTCATATAGGTGTTGGAAGAAATATTTTTTCACACATCCCCCATACACTATTCAATGAGGATGAATTAACATCCAACCAAAAATAAGATCATCAAAAATATGTTTTAGTGTTATAAAGTGTCAAAAATATTGTTTTTCCTAGAAAAAAGACTAATTACCTAGTATTACAAGTTCTCAAACAATAATCAATAATGTGGAAATTAATTCAAAACAATTAAAATTACAATTTAAACACTTTCCATTTCAAAATTACCATTTTACATTAAAACCCTTAGATATTAATGAATTCATTCATTTCATATAATAAAACTGATCCAAAGTTGTTATCGAAATAATTTAATCCATTTTTTTAGTTTTCAGTTTCAAATGATTTTTTTCAAATAAATTTTATAATTCCATCAGATCAAAGTCACACCCCAATTAATTAGAATCAGGGGTGGCCCCCTAATTAAATTCCACATAAATCGAAATCTTAATTCACAATGAATTAGGTTTTAAATAATCAGTTGAAATAAATTTAATATTAGTCAATATATTTATTGTTAAATCAATTATAAGGACATAAATAGAACCACCTACGGAAAGAAAGAGATCACATATCACAATACTAAGAGCATGAAATATCATCGAAGAACACCGAATATAGGGATCTAAAAATCAATCCATGACATAATATAACAGAGGGGGTTTAGGTGAAAAAATGAGTCCTTAAGATCCCTTCAATCCTTGTAAATCAAGATATGTCCAGATATGGATGAATGCATGATTATACAAGGGCATGATAAATTTGAAAGTAATTTTCAAATTAAAAAAACATCATCTATTTGGTAATCTAGTCAAATACATTTTATTAAACAAAAATTTCACCATAACCATGTGCCCATCTAATGGGGTGCATAGTTTCCACTTGGTCGTAACATGGGTTTTCAAACATTGTGTTATCCTTGAGAACCCCAACTCTTTTGGTTCGCATAGTTTACCCTGGGTGCGAGCATGGTTTTATATAATCATGTTCCATCTATGCACAACCCAATATGTCCCAAAAATATAATATTTTATCCTTAAAAATAAAAGATAAACCCCAACCAAATCATATTCAAAAGAGGGTTGAGGAGCACTTGAAAATAGTAACATGATGTTATAAATGGAAGAATTCTAGATACTCTATAAAAGAAACCACCAACCAAAACATAATCAAAATATTGAGGATTTCATTGTAATTACATAAAATTGATAAGATTATCATTATATAATCCATTTGGAAAATTTAATATGATCAGTTATATAATCATTTTATCTTAAAAATATATATTTACTTCATAAAAAATATATATATTCTTAAAGGATAAATATTGTTTCTAATAGTAATTTCTTATTCTTGTTATCTTTAAATGATTTATTTAATTTTTTTATATTCATATATAGATATTTGTATTTAGATAATTATATATATTAATATTATTAATAATAATACTATTATAACGTTATTATAAATGAAAACATGTTACGAAATAATAATCTGGTGTTTAATTTGAAAATAAATAAATTTTGTACTAAAAAATATTGTTTTTAATATATTAGGAAACTTTTATTTAAAAATATAATATTTATTAATTATATATTAATTTAATTAAAATAATTTTTATTTTTTAAAACTTTATTAGGTGAAATTTAAATTTAAAAAATAATATAAATTATTTGGTATAGTATAAAATTGTAAACGTTTTGTATAATAAAAGTTTTTTAAGAAACAAATATCATAATAGCTTAGAAATAATATTATTACTTAAATTTATTTTATTAATCCTTTAAAAAATTTATTTTAAAGTCATTATATCAAATATATTTTCTTTTCAGTGGATTCATATACTTGAATTTCAATTTTTGTTTAAAAATAAGAGTTAGAGTATAAAAGAATTTTATGACTCATTAGATTTCATGTTTATATAATGGTTTAAAATCATTAAATAATATATATAAAATAATAGAATATTGGATATATAAATCATTTTTTAGAAAGAATCAATTTAGAACTTAAATTTTTTTATAGCCTGAGTGATATATTCTCATTTAATTCAAAAATCAGATTTTAGGTAAAGATAAAACATTATAAATATATATATATATATATATGAAAAGTAGTCTATTATTGGAAAAGGATATAGAGTATTATATAATAAAATATACACATAAAATTTTTATTTTTAATACTAATAGATAAAATAATGTTATTTCTTTGTTGAGTAGCACATTTTACCTTCTTTTTAAAATTACAGATTAATTTTAAATTGAACTCTAATACATGATAACAAATTAATATATAGAATATTATATAACATATAAAAAATATATTGAATAATATGGTTAATATAAGATACTTAAAATATCAAATAAATATTATCCTAAAAATAATAATTAATTCATGTGTCAAGATAATTACACAATGGCTCATGCAGTAAAAACACAAAATTTTAATAACATTGGAATAAGAAAATATATGGATTATGTTTTATAAAGATTCAATGATGGAAAGAGATAATGATATTAATGTTTATATAATATATTTTTATTGAATAATTACATATTTTTTTACTTATTATTAATTTGAAATTATATATATTGGTTTTTAAACAATAATTAAAAGATTATCAATGAAAAAAATTATATATAGGGGTTTTTCTCTACATCTCAATCAATTAATAGAATTATTTTTCTAAAATTTCATACCACCTTATAATATCTAAACTGCTCTATTTTCAATCCCAAAACTCCAATATAGTTATTTATCAACCAAATAAATCAAAATATTAATCATTTTTTGGACGGTAATCAATGATAAGGGTGTCCAGTTTTCCTATATTTTTAGTATAGTTAAATGGAAATTTAATCTATATTATTACTCAATTGAATTTTAATATATATATATATATATATTAATACATAATATCATTTTTTTGGGTCAAATTTGATTATTTAGACTATGTGATGAATTTTATATATTATATTGTGATATATGAAATTTATTCCAAGAATGTATAGGGATCGTTGAATATTTAATACTGTGATTTCAAGCCCAAAGTAAATCATAATGATATCTTTATATGCATACATTGTAAAATATTTACGAATCTATTGTGGAAATACATGGTAAAATTTTTATGATAAATTAGTTTGGAACTTAGTAATATGTATATGTTTCCCTATTAATGAACGATAATAATGTTAATTCAATATTCAATCACTACATATAGAATGTTATGAAATAATTATACACCTAGAAATCATGTATTATGTAGCTTCCATGATAATAATTTCATATGTTATAAGATTTTTGATTAATTAAAATTATTTTATGGTGATTACCCATGTTTTATTATGATTCCCTAAATCTTTAAGATAATTGATTATTTTTTTATTTTCATGTGTATATTTATTATTATATATATTTTCATTATTATAAATATATTGTTTTCTCATTATTGTTTTATGAATGATTCATTATCTATTAATAACCGTGTTTTCATGGAACCATAAATGAGATTTATATTCCCATTCCATGATTTCTAATGATTTTTATGTCGTTTATGGATGATTGGGATGTTATATTATGTCAAATTGTAATTTATGTTTATTATTGCAGAAATAATTTAGATAAAATAACACATTATTTTAATGAAATGGTTGTTACTGAGAATGGAATATTTTTTTATAATGTATTTTTAACAGTTATGTTTCCAAATCCTATTATACTCTAAATAAAACGTTCTTTGGAATGTGTGTCTGAAAATATTTATATATGAAAAAGATATTATGTGATGGTTATATTCATTTGGTTACACTGGAAGACTATAAAATTATAAAACCCATCCCAACTATGTGGATATTCATAACATCCCATTGTTTAAACAGAGAGAATACATATTTTTTCTACTAAGATATATCTTTAGTAATAATGGATAAGATCTTTTATGGATTAGTATCATTAGATAAAAGATTAATTTTTCAATAATATTTTACTTAACTAAAAAACTGTATATGTCATATTAAAATTGGTTTGGTGGTTTGTCTTCATTATTCATGTGATGTGACCCTGCATGTCATAATGGATTAAGGCCATGAATTTCATGTTTTAATGTTGTATTTATTCAATGTTAACATATTTTTAATGGTAAATCAGTTTCAATATATAGTGATTCTTGATTTTAAATGGATTTTTGATGTGGAGGTTATCAATGTTAATAACAATAGTTGTGTTTAATTTTTTTTATTTATACATACTTAGGAAAGAAGGATTTTATACTCATGGGAAAGATTATTGATATCTTCCATTCATGAAGTATAGCTTCCATAATGAAAAATAGAACATATTAAAGATCATAAATAATTTGATAAGTGATTTTCCATGAAAAATATATCAATTTACGATCAACATTAATGTGATGACTATAGAAGAAAATTATATGTTTTTTGTGGATAATAAATATGATACATTATACTATTATGTTCCATGAATTGATTCTATTGGTGACTCAAAAATATGAGATTTAAAATATTAAGTTAATATAAATGTGAAATATTTAAGTTCAAATTACTTGACAAGATCTTGTATGCTCATTGATACATAATATGATAAACCACATGAATTGTGATTTAAAAAGAGGGAATATTAAATCCTTGAGATGAATAAATAATTTTTAATTATCTACATCAATCTGTGTTCACTGAGGTTTGATGATCATATTAAACTCTAAAATAACTAATGGTTATGTGGAAGGAGCATAAAAAAAATTATTTTTTATAGATTCATTCATTGATTATTAGTTCACAATACACTAACATATTAGATTAAAATATGTATATTAGTTTTTCATGATGGTAATATTTATGATGTGTTCTTTTGATTTATAGTGATATTGGTATATATAATTCTTTTCCTGTTTTTGATGATGTGAAATAAAAAATATTGGGTAATGATATTATATTTTTAGTTTCATTTGATTATAAGGAATCATGATAGAGATTAGAATGTTTTATAGATATTTGATATGAAATGATATTTTTTGGAGTGTTATACTTAATGTAATTAAATTGAATATCTTGTACTAGTAATCCATAAACCATTTCCTTTTTTTGGAATGGAATTTTTTATTTCAAATAGAGTTGGTTAAAAACATATACAAATACACCATGTCGCGATGTTATATTCATTATTCCTTAATGAGATAAATAGAGAAGAATCATTTCTAGTATCTCAGTGTCATATATTGATATATAAAATTACACTATGATAGTCTATAATGATATTTCAACTCTAATAATATATGATGATTACACTATAATAATTATTTTCATTGCAAAATAATAATGTAACAAATATTTATTATTGTTTTGATAATAAAATCAAACCATAACAATTATGTTTCACATAAAATATGATTTTAATCTTACCAGGATATAAGATTTTTATATTATTACAAAGTTAAAATAGGAATTTTATCGCAATAACTATATTATATGAGTTTAATTTTTTGATTAAAAGTCTAATATTAGTGCAACATTTTATGGGTCTTAGTTTGACCACTTATTGTTCCATAACATTCCCCATAAAACATGATTTGGTTGAATCATGGATAACTAGGATTTTATATAATATCATTTTAGATATAATTAACCTATATTGAATTAAATATTTTGTAAGAATAAAATATTATTTTTATTATAGATTTAATAAAGATAACTTTTAAAGGAAGATGGCATAGACTTGGATTCATGGTTTGATCCCAACTACTGATGAAGATATAGAGATATGAATTATCTTTATAAAATGAAAAATTCAAGATATTTTTTAATGTTTGATAACATTTATTTGGTATTTGACTAGATTATATAATTATAGTTCCCCAAAATCAAGTCATTCATTAGATAAGAATAGTTCATACAACATCCATTAACTTGAATACTCTTGAGAGAGATGGAGGAAGACCATGCACAAAAATGATATTCATATTAGTAATCAATTTCATACATATTTCTATAGCATATTTATATGAGATAAAGATCTTATTTTTTCTTGATTCATTCTTTAATTCACCAATGATTATAATATTTTAATATTGGTAGTGGGATAATACTCATCTAACACCAATAACATAGCCAGTTTATAATAATATTTTTTAAACCTTTAAAAATATTATTAATGTTTTGAAAATTTTTTCTTACTAAATATTATATAATAACACCACCATTACCTTGTATTTGAGAGATATATGAACTAATTATAATTATAATAATGATATTTGAAATATTAGAAAAAAGACATAAACCATTGATTCTCTATTATCAGTGGTTAGTCTTCTCGCATATACGACTATAGTTTTTCTTTAGATGATGGATTAATATTTGATATCTTCAATAAAACTAATAATCCAATGGTATATATTTTATATAATATCATAAAATTACCGAGGTATACTCTTGATTAAATATTTATAATCTGAATAAAAATGGTATATCAACATTTATCTTCAGATCTATCTTTAAACCATTTTTTACTTTCCTTAGAATTTTCTTTAAGTCTGTGAGTTAAAAAATTGATATTATCGTAGTATTTGTTTTAATTTTTTTTCAATTTCATAAATTATTTTCTTTATTTATCATATTGTAAAATTCATTTTTTAATTCTTTTATAATGATTTTATAATTATAACTATTTAAGATAAAGTAAAATTTTAATTATTTTCATGGATTATTTTTAGAGGATGATTTTTATTAGATGGTGGAGTTTATGTTCAGTAAGGAATTAATTAATTAAAAAAATACTGGAAAATAAATTATATAAATTAACTTTTATAAAGAAAATCCCTTTTGGGGAATTTAGAAAATTCTAACGAGATTCAGTTATAATTTAAAAATCATTAAACTATGATTTCACTTCTCAAGTAGAAGCATGATTTGGATCAAGGTGATATCGAATTAATGAGTAGATATTCCTCATAAGTTATTGATTAATTATATTCCTATAAGTCAAATTAAATGAGACATCAATCCATCAGTAATGAATAATGGGATAAACTCAACAAAACGATAAAATGTTTACATAAAGATCAATAATTTTTTAAGAATGATATCTCTCTAAATACATAATGATAAGTGGGTTTTATTATAAAATTTTGAATTTAAATGACAAATAATTTATTTATTTAATATATAAATTTTATAATAAATAAAAACCAAGTTAAAATAAATTAAAATTTATATTATTTTCTCAAAACAAAAATAAATGTAACAGGAAGAAGAAATTTTTTTCTTTTTCGGAAACTTATAAGATGTATTTGTGGATTTATATTGATGGAACAAAACATGAGATTATTTAGAGATATTTTAATAATGATAAAATCAAGAATAAACATATTGTTAAAATGGTATAAAAGAATAATATAACATATTTGATAAAACTCGTTGATTTTTATCTTGAGTAATATAATTAGGGTAATAATAGAGAGAAAATAATCCAATAAAAATAATGGGAAATAGTCATGTAGGGATACTAACACTTGATGAGGAGTCTCCATTAGATGTATTATTAATGGAAAAGGATAATTAAACCATGGAAAATCCAAGTGGAAGAAAAATACACTTCAAAAATGATTTATACAAAGATTTTATATATGAAAAAAGACACATGGTTGATTATCGTAGGGTGGATTCTTTTACCCAATTTAAGGAACTTGTGGTATAAAATTCTAGTAGCAAAATAATAGAAATAATAAAAGAACAAATTGATAAAGTATGCACCTACCTGTTATAGTTTACTAAAGGATACATCTGGATATTGAAAACAATTAGAAAGCACCATAAAAACATAAACAAAATTCATATTAGGGTGGTGGGTGTTATATTTTGATTTAAATTATTTAATTTTTGGTTGTGAAAATGATGTTCATCTTTGTATAATTAAATAAATAAAAGATTATATTTATAAAAACCTGGTGGATAGTAAGGAGAAAATTAATTTGATTGTTAAAAGATTCATTGAGACATGTTTTATAGACTAGTATGCCTAATATTAGAGATTCTATTCTATAAAGAACTATTTTTACATTATATTACAAGAATATTCGATAAAGTGAATATTAATTAAAACATCTTATTATATACTAGTTATTGTTCTACTCAAATTGAATGAAATATTTTTATATAATATTTTTCTCATTATAAAGGGTATATGAGTTCCCCTCTATGATGAGAACATTGAAATTTCATGAAAACATTTTTAGACCTAGTTCAATGGCCAGATAAAATTTTCTTATGAGTAAAATACTATGTTGATTAATACATTCGTGTAATCCAAAGTATATGATTCTTTATCTCTTGAAGTTCACAAATTTTAATCTATAAGATGAGATCTTATGTTAACAGACCCACTAATAGTGGTTCTTTATTCGTTTGTTTCATTTTTTCATCATGCCAATGAGTGTGTTTAGTGGTCATTAGAATTTAATATTATTATTAATGAATTTCAAGAATCATGTGTATAGACTTACTAGCTAAAACTATTATTCTGTATTTTCAAGTAATTTAGGTTACATTGTGTGTGTCATGAACAAAATTAAATAAATAAACAAATCATGGATGGATTTGTCTCTTCTCTATTAATAGATATTGATATATCATACCTTTTATTCAAATTAAACCATAAAATTAATTTCCCAATTAATGGTGTAATAATGAGTTTATTAAAGAGAGTCCAAAATTATCTTCCGTGAATATAGGTTGATGACACTAGTCTCCAGCCTTCTTGATGATATATTTAAAGAATGGTATTATATTACTTAGTGAGTTCTCATGTTTAGTTATTAATACATAATTACTAACATATTTCTTTTTGGGGACAGGACACATTCCGAGACACTAATCGTATACATTAGGCAATCCCACCTTATACCAATGAGAGAGAATCATAGAGGGTCACCCACCAAATATTTATATTGATCTAAAATAAGTTATATTTGAATATAATTATTGGAAAAAATATTATTATCAAGACTGAAGAATAACCTTATTCAGGATATATTGATAACATAATGTAAATAAATATTTATTTACTAGTTAATTATATTATTACATTGTTCTATAAAATTTATGTATTTATTGAATAAATATTTATTCACGAATTTAACAAATGTTGAGGAGGACTGAAGTACCCTGATTGTGTAAGGAGATAAATATTAATTTACTATATGATAAAAAATTATACTTATCATTGGGATAGCTATCACATACCATGAGAAAAAAAATATTGTTAATATTATATAATGAAATGAGGTCATATAAGATTTAATATATAATTAAACGTACACTATGAAATTAAATAGTATTTATCGTAACTCTTTCTCAATAAATAAATGAATATGTCTATTTTTTAGAGTTTTATTGAAATCATGAAAGTTTTTTCCTCTATGAAATCTATATCTTTCATTGAATACCAACTAATACACTATAAAACCCCTTCCTCCTCAAATATCTCTTGAATGAGAATGAAAGGTTGATTCTCCATGACCAATGAAATCTTTTCAATTATCAGAACAAAAACATAATGATGATAGACCCACCATTCTAGAACCCATAAATCTATCATCAATATTTGGAGATCATAGAATAACATGTTTTGATAACCACTATAGGGATTATACATATAGCCCGTATAAGGGAAACAATGATTTACCAAACAATGTTTCCAATGATAAATATCTTCATCAATGAACAATCTCAATACCAAGATATTGTTTCTTGTAATCTATTTAAATTATATTTAAATTTTTCATGATAAATATCATCTCTTTGTTTTTGGGATATTATTTTCCGATACTATTTGGAAAAATTTTACTAATCATGATGTTTTTTTATTCTTAAATATAACAATTATCCATAAAATCTGACACATTATGGATTGGGATTATTCTTGTTATGAGTTTACACTGATCCAAAAATCATCAAATAATATTGGAGGGGTCATGTTAAATTTTATAATTTGTTATTTTATTATTGGTAATTTTGAATTTAAAAGTTATGTATCATTTAATTATTTAATTTTGTCATAATCTATCATCAAAATATATTCTTCTTCTATTTAATCCCTCACTCATAAAAAGAAAATAAATTAATAATTAATTATGAATTTACTTGAATAAATCATTTAAGGTGCCTTGAGTTATTTTTGGATAATACATGGTTATATACAATGTAATCCTTTCTATCACATCCTGAATCCTTGTTCATTGTACCAAAACAATCGATTATATAATGAGTCATCATATAATGAATAAATGTCAGGCATAATAAATGTATCTCATTTTGACCTTCATAGGTTGAAAATATTTTTTTCAAACTTTATTCCTTGTAGGTTTCTGACACATCATGTAGTCTGCGTGTTTTCAAAGTGGAAGTCATTGGGTCAGATTGTGTTACTAGATTAATTCACTAGATGTATTTCATATGTGATTCATATAGTATGGATTCCATTTAACTTGTTGTGAAAATATTTTATCCATTATACACACTATGTACTTCATAAATATCTTCTAGAAGTACACATCGATTCCCAAGGCATACACTGTGGATATCTCATGAGGTGATATACTCTTCATGTATACATCTTATACCATATATATAATTTACCAATTTATATAGAAATATTAAATTTAATTAATTACTCCATTAAATATAATTTACCAGAGTTCTATAGGTCTAGAAATTTATATTACACATTAGTCAGTTGGGTTTATACTATATTAAATTATTCAGCAATGCTTTATATCATTGGAATCTATAAATTATATACGTTCATTTCATACTAATTTATAAAAGAATTAAATTATATAGTAAATGTATATATTAATTTTTTCTATGTTTATCTATTTTATCATTACAATTTGTTAAATTATGACACATTCCAAGTACAAAATATTTTTTAGGAGGTCACTCTATGCAACAAGATCCTCAATGAGTAGTTATAATATGTACTCACCATTTTTCATCCAATATCAATGTTTTGTTCTATTTTTTTATTTTCAAATAAAATAGAAATATTTATTCTATTTAAAATCAATGTGGGTGAAAAGTATAGTATAATTTTGTGGGAAAAGGTAGTAGAAAATAATTTATTAATATGAAACATAGTTAGATTAATTTGGGTACACTTTATCAAACTGAAGAAAACATAAGAATTTGTTTTAGATAGTTGCTTTAAATTTTAAAATTTTCATGTCTTTCAATGACCCATGGGGTTTACCATACATATGTACATGTGTTTATTTTATTTTATTTTATTTTATTTCATTTCATATTTTTTTAATATTTCTTATTTTATTAATTATTATGGCTTAAAATCCATCCCTCCCTCATTTATTCTATATGAAATGCATGTACGTTATTTTTTAATGTAATCCACTTCAAATAATCCTTTGGTTCCCCACACCTATATGTGAGTAATAAAACATCTGCAATTAAAGATTTATCTAATGGGGGATGGATTCTATTTATGGTGGATACTAGGAAGATGTCGATTCTGATGGAACCGAGAGGAATCTAAACCATGTGATATATACATGCACATGTAGAATATTTAAAATTGTTCCATAGCCTTCACAAGTATATTCCCCCATGGTCATAAGTTGGATTATTTTCCCGTAGAAAAATTATTCATTTGATGTGATTATAATCAGACAATTCATTTATATATTTTATTTCTTTATATACATGATAAAATTTATGGATAAAAAACCATTATAACATAAACTAATTATTTCATGTAAAAATAAGGAATTAAAATAACTAGATTATGTGTAAATGTTTTATTGAAATATTTTTATTCTATTATTAAAAATAAACATCACATTAAAAATTATGTATTTGAAAAAACAAAATATCCTTATTCACAATAAATAAAATCACTCAAATTAATATTAATTCTTAATAAGACTAACATTTCCAAATTATGAATGAAATCATAATATTAATTGGTTAAAAACTATTTTTGGGATACTTAGTTTTATTCAGGAGTTCATAGGTACATTTTATTTTTAATTTTCCAATTTACATTAATAGAATAATCACTTTCTAGAAATTTTGTAAAATATAGAATTTTTTTTAAGGAATATAAGTAAGGTTTTATGGATTTTTGTGTCTACTAAATGATCAATGAGTTATAATCCCAATTTTTTTAAAGGATTTTCTAACTAAATACCTAAAAATAATTGACCAAGACATATCTTGTCTTATAAGAATGGAAATATGGATCCACACAACTAGAATTTTAAAATTAATTAGACATTTTTAGTTCAATGATCATGGTTTTTGAGACTTTTTATAATATTGGAAGACATAAAAAAGATTTAAAATTGTTATATCTCACCAAATTATAATTAGGAATATTAAAAATAAAATAATATTTTTTTTATTGTATAATAATGAATAATTCACCATCAACCTTTTCCTTGTGATCAATTGTAATGAAAGACCAACTCTTAAATAGTAGTAACATCCAAAAATGATTCAATAACCTATGGGTAGTTTAGTTTAATGGAAGGAAATATTACATGATAAAATCTTTAATTCATGATCTTCTTACAAGAGAGGTGAGTGATGAGGATTTTTCTATCAATTAAAAAATATTGATCGATGCTTATAATTTTAATAAACTCATAATGTGATATGAAAAAATGTTTCTTATAGAATGAAGTAGAATCACCAGTGTATATATCAAGAGTGATAAATACATGAATTGTTTGATATATCCATGTAACTATTTAAATTTATACCAGGATAAGGGTCACTAACTAGGCCTTATATAGTATAAATAATTTCCTACATTGATAACCTAAAGGTTCTAGGGTTTAATCCACCCTGATAACATCACATGACTATCATTATTTTTTCACTCCCTCATGTCTTCTAAATAATTGTTCTAAATTTTAATATGAATGACATAGATAATTATTTCCCATATGTACTTATTCTACATTTCCTTGTTGAAAATTATTTGAAGCATAAAATGATTTTATCCTTTTGGAGAAAAAACAAAATTACCAAGGGAAGATTCTTATATATAATTATTCTTTGAAAAATCCATTATAATAATTTATGGATCCATCTAAAATCATTATTAAAAAATGATATTGATTTATCTTATGGAAATAATTTATACTGAATAAATAACCACACCACAGAAAATAATCAATCGGAAGCTTCAAGTGTGTCAATTTTCAATTAAAATTTATCTAATTTTACAAATTTGTTATTATATATATCATGTGGTTCTCATATATGTATTAAAATAATTAAATAAATTAGATTTTAGAATATTTCATAAGGTTAGGTCGATCATTATGAATCCAACTGAGTCAAACATGTTATTATAGATATCAGGTACTAGAAACTCACGTTACTGACAAGAATGTTCAAGGTTTTATAAGATTTTTAGTATGTGACATTCACCAAAAAAAATATTTACCCAAACATGATAATAATATATTTATTATCAAATTTAAGAATCATTTTTTCTTATTTTATAAATGGATCATATTTTATTGTATGGGATAATTAAATAATGGTCTTTATGTGATTTAAAATACATACATAGTAATGTAAATTGGTAAATAAATTACATCACATAACTTATACTACACCAAATTATGGAATAATGGGATAGAATGTTTAAAATAATAATATTTTACCAAATTAGACCAGGATATAAATTTTAACTCATTTTAAATAAGTTCACTTGGTGTAGGTCATTCTTGTTTACAATGAAAAATCAATAAATCCACATTTAATGAAACGATTTAAAATGGAAAAGGAGATTATTTAATTTTTTTATGGTTTTATATAAAACATTTCAAATTAATCTAATAGGTGGGAAATGATAATTTATAAATTTTAGAGATGATTTTAGTGAATTTGGATATGTCTAGTAATGGATGTTTTAGTTTGATTACAGTGATAAAATCAAAAAATTATATCGTGATGTTGGGAACCAACATTGTATAAATATTAAGAATTTAGACTCATATTATGGTGGAGAAAACCACTATCAAGTAATTATTTATTATTTCTAGTTGTTTGAGATAATATCACAACTCACTCCTCCTTATACACCATTACATAATGGTGTGTGCGAAAGGTGGAACCACACCCTATTAGACATAGTGAGATCATTGATGATTCATGCAAGTCTTCCACTATCTATTTGGGGATATTCATTATACATAGTATTAAAAATACTAAACTGTGTATAAAATAAAATATAATTTGGTATTATAAAATAATTATGGATTTGGAAAATAACATTGTTTTCATAATAACATATGTAGAGATGAGAGGTGTTTTTTAAAACCTTTTTGGGATAAACAAACATGAACCTCATAGAAAAAATTGAACCAGTATATGATTACCCAAGAAAAAAAATTAAAATTTTCTATATAACTATCAGGAAAAAAGTAATTAGGAAAAGATAATAAATTTTCCTTGAGAGTGATAACTTCTCTTAATGTGATACTATGAGAGATATATACATCAATGAAATAAATTATCAAGGAATATAAATGTTTTCATGGGAAAATATTATAAAAATCCTAATAGAAAAAGACCTTTTGGGGACATGAGTATTTCATAAGAGTACATGAGAGGGTAGAGAACCTAAAATATAAGGATTTATATTCATTGAAGATGGTGACACGTTATTATTTGATTATAATGATCATGTAACATATATAAAATCACTAAATATAAGAAAAATTTTCAAGTGGAAATGATTTATAAATTTATAAATTCATTCATATAGGACAAAAACGTATGGATATTAGTATATCTTATAGTTGATGTAATGCCTATTTTTATTAAATTGGTATTCCTGAATAAAATTCAAATGGAGGGACAAGTCGTTGAAAATGGTTTAAAAAACATCAATGCATTAATTGTAATGAAACAATTTCATCAATTTCTATGATAAAGTACATCATAATTATACTTAATATAAATCCTTACCAAAAATATGATAGTAAGAATATGGATTTAAAAATAGTCTCCTTTAATGATAACCATTAGGATGTTTTATATATAAACAAACCTAATGTTTTTCGACTCCAAATGTTGATAATAAGATATATAAATTACTAGGATCCATTTATATTCCTTAGATTACATATATATTCCAGCAATGTATAATTTATTTAAAAATATTGTTATTTATTATTCATTTTCGTTCATGAATTTAATATAAAAATATAATTGAATATCATTCTTAATTAAAATGGTATAATAGTTCTATCTATGATAAAAAATTTAAAAATCCATGACGACATTCTTAAACGTAGTTCTATGGTCATATCAAATTCAATTATAGGGAACATGGTTTGTTAAAATACATGTGTGATTACTCAAAATTATATCACCCTTTATCTCTTAGGGATCAATCATTGAAATTTACAAGATTATAGATTATGGGAATATACCCATAAGAAACAATTCCACATGTTTTAGTTTCCTTAGAAATCATTATTGGATAGTTTTTATAGTGGTTCTTATACCATAAAATTATTATTAATGCATGTCTTTACTCATTCACTAAGATTTAATGGCTAAGATAATAACCCCATATATTCTATGTAACTTGGTTGTGTTAGATTATTCAAAAATTAAATGTTATAAATGAATAAGATGGGTAAAGACATTTCCCTTCGATATTAACTAGAGTTGATATCTCGGCCTAATTATTGATATAGATTTTATGTCTATTGTGTAATTACTATTTTATTTTAGGTAGTCAAATAAATATTTTTCATGCATATTGTTTGATTAAATGGTTCTTAAAGCTACTTCATTATATATTTTATAAAATGGATTATGTTACACTATGAGGGATTACATGTGGTTTTGGACATTGAAACATTCAGTTCTTTTTTAGGGGTTTGTTGACCAATTTATGGAATTTAATCATGGACATTATAAATTTCTATGATGTGATAATGGGAGATTATAATAGAGGGTCATATAATTTTTTTTTCAATTGATCTCATTTAAATTCCATTTTAATTAAATTATTATAATAAATACTATTCTCATGGCCATGTAAATATTTTTTTTAGGATTTTTAGATCACATAAATTAATGATATATTTATCCTAAAGACAATTATTTAGTTTCAAAGATATATATATTATTTATTTATTGAAAAAAAATTCATCCATATATTTAACTAATTATAAGGAGAAATAGTAGACTAAGACATTTCATGATGATAAATATTAATTTTAAGGATATTAAAAAATTAGTGATCATTTCACCATCTGGCTTAGACAATTAGAATGTAACAATTTTTGAAATACTACATAGAATATTGTCATAGAATATTTAATATATTATTTATGAATAATTGTTGTATTAAATAATAATTTAACACTAACTCAATATATATAAATAGACAACTATGATAATAATGTAGAGATTAATAAAATTTTGGAATCATCTTGCATATATAAATCTAATGTTCTCTCTCTAGACTACCTTAATATTTAGACATTATTAATCCTCATCTATAATCAATAGATTTAGATTTTAAGGATGATTCATCTATCCTAATGTAATCATCTTAGTTACCAAGACGAATAGTAAATGGTTATTGATCCATCAAGCCTCTACCCGAAAATATATCCAAATTTTTCGGAGATCATAAGAGCTTTTTTATATCACATATAAATATATTCGACACTTGGATATTACTAGAAAAATGATGGATTACCTAAAATGGTTTGTAATTATCTATATCATCATAAATGAGTGGTCTTATGTCTATAGTAATTTCTTTCCAATCTATTTAAATTATTTATAATGTTAACATAAAAATAATATTCCCTTGGAATAGAAGGCCTTAATTGTTAATATTATTTTCATATAAATTTTTGGACACACTGATTATTTATTTTACAATATGATAATTATCCATCAAACATGACATATTCTAGGTTGGGGTTCATCCGTGATAAATTATTTCACTATGCTATGAACTATAACTCAATCCACATTGAAGAATCAATGGATATATAATTGGAGGGATTTAAATCCCAAAATTAAAATCATTGTTTGATACCACTCTATAGATATATAGAACCATTAGAATATAGAAATAGTGATTTATAATATAGATGTAGTTGGTAAGAAAAAAAATAAAGAACAACAACAAGGTTTATATGTTCCCTTAAAATCAAAGAAGGGGCTTGATCAAAAGGTTGTAGAGAAATTTGTAAAAATTATTAATGTTACATACATATTCTTATGAAATCTAATGTTCTTTAAAGGGTAAAATATATTTGTCCTGAAATATCATGAATGATTTAATGAATCCTCTTCAATTATTTATTCATTGGTTACTTATGATATTTTTTCATCAAAAATAGATTATTAAAAGAAAAACAATAGAGGATTATTCAAAGTAATTAATGTTATATGATTATTTTGTATGTGAGATATATTAGTAAATTATTCATGTTTCCTATAATGATATTTATCACATTTTCATATATTTATTAATTGATAAATCTATTGTCACGAAATGTTTTTTAGATTATCTAATATTGTTTTTGAATACTATCACATTTATAAAATGTTAAAATGTGTTCATGTATTGTATTACCCCTTAAATTGTGATGACTTATATCTCTTTTACATTTTGATTATTCAAATATGTTCTATGGGGACATGGAGTGGGAAAAATGATAAGGATTATTTATTATTAATGGGGGAGTAAATCATTAGGTGTGTTAACTTTTTGAATCATCCTGAAGTTGAAAATGTAAACCCTATTAAGAGGTGGATAAATTTATAAAATCCATTAAGGGTGTGAGATCATGGTAAAACCAATAAAACTCTTTATCTATTCTTTCATCAGATTATGTTTTCCAAGGGGAATAAAAAGTCATATAAATCAAATGATAGTTTTCTAAAATTAAAATTGGAGTTTTGATTAAAAATAAGGATTTATTAGTTTTTGATACTAACATATTTAATTTAATTTCATGATGTTTGAAAAAATAATAACATATTAAAATGATGTGAATTTTCAATGGTTTCACTTTAACATAAGTTACACTGAATATCATTTTTTTAAATATTTGATACATTTTTCTGTTTGATTTTTTTAGAAGTTATTTTGGAACAACAACACAAATTACAATTATTTTTCAACAACAATTAATGAAATGATAAATATTAGTTCTAATTTCTTATTTCATTTTAGTCATGGTTTTAAAAAATTCAAATTATATTATTGAGTAACAATTCTGTTAAATGTGCTTTTAAATTTATTAAAAATCATAAAAAATAAGAAAATTCTACTAATTTGTTAATATAGACACCCACATATATATATATGTTATTAATTATTAATAATTTAAAATAATTAGAAATAATTTATAATAATTTATAATTAATAATTTTTACTACTTATAAATTTAAAAAAGTATTATTATTAACTACTAAGTAATAATTACAAGTTATTTATTATTTAAAATTTAGTATTTATTATTAATTTTTATAAATCTTTGTTAAATTTTACTACTAATTATAAATTTTGTATTATTTATTATTTATTAAATGATATTTAATTATTATTTTTATTAATTATATGCATATATGTGTGCATGTTATTGTATATTTCAATGAAATATTAATAATAAATGATGACCTATTTCAAATATATATACATAAAATTATAAATATAATTATACAAAAATATTAGTATCTATATATATATAATATTAGTAACTATTTAACTATTACAATTAATAACGTATACCGTCTAATTATGTATATAAAAAAATATAAATGTACACATCCATGTCAATATATGAAAAGATAAAATATTATACAATTATAAATAGAATTAAATAGATTTAAGTATTTAAATATATATTAAAGAATTAAATATAGAAATAAATATGACTACCAATATATATATATATATAAGTGTGTGTGTGTGTTTATTTATATTTACATATAATAAAGTATATTTATATTTATTCATATATATATGTATATTATGTAGGGGTATAAATATATTTATACGTTTATATGTATATAAATATATAAATATATATAAATACATTTAATTATATATAAATATACATAAAAGATCAGGTATACTAAAGAATTTTGGATACTGATAAGATCAAGGATAATTGTTGATCTATTATTATATTTCTTCAGAATGACCAAACTTACTCATGCATTATGAATTTATACTAATAAGAGAGATGATTGATTTATTCATTACATGAATAGTAGGATCTATCTTTAAAAATGGGACATAAGAATGATTATCAAGACTGTAAAAAGATGTGATCTATCCTCGATAAAATAAATACATATTCTATAATAGTTAAATAATTATGAAAGTATATTCCACGTAATCTATGGAAATAAAATAATATGTTACAGACTATGGTGTTCAATGATTTGAACCTAGAAGAGACTCATGAATATAATATGGTATATATGGATATATTTTGAAGTATAAGATCAAAGAACATACACATTTACTTATTCATGTAAGATCATTGATAAATAATATTTAGCATCATGTAGAGTATGAATAAAAGGATGGATATTCTACAATTGTAATTGAATTTTACATTTCCTACATGATTATATAACTATCAAGATATAGAGATCACTCACGGAAACAAACCAAATTTATATTTTCATAGAATGAACCTACCAAATAATTTTTTTATGTATTTATTCATTAATTATGTGTTTATGAAATAGTATGATATCATATTTATATATATATATATATATTAGTTTTATCATAAATGTACTATTGAGTATATATTCATATGACTGGTATGATGTTTTTATATCACATGATCATTACAAAGATAATGATGACAGATAATGGAGAATGAGGATCAGTATTATAGGTTAATTGTTTTAGTTGATTTAAATGAATCCTAATGTTATATTGAATGTGTTATGGGTACTAGATAATAATAATAAAATTTTTATGCTAGGGTATTTTTTGAATTCAATGGATTATCATCTTAGAGGAAACAATAATGTAGTGACTTTGTATAATATAATAGTATATTTCTTATTGAATTAGTAAAATATTTATTATGATGTATCATGCCATGGTGTGGTGTTAATTATGTTATTATAAGTCGAAGAAATAAAAAAATTTACTCTTATATGAGTATCAAACATCAATATAAATTGATTTCACCATGATATTCTCTTGAGATATTATAGCTTTAATGTTAGGGATCACCGCATAATAGTTCCCTTAATATTGAATGAGGCATGTTAAAGAAATTTGTGGTTATTTATAGTCTTATGAACATGTATCCATACTTATGTGACCATACATGATATATTTGTTGGATTTCATGGAAATTAAAGTTCATGATTAATATGTTGTGATAATATTCATTTTGATTCTGTATGTATTGTTTCTGAATAGAATTTGGGGAGAAATATTTAATATTTTATAGATTTTTTATCTATGCTTGAACAATTATTAAACCATAACAATCCCCAATAAAATATAATATTGTTGAAAAAATAATATATTGATGTTTACATATATTATTTGTGTAGATTATGGTAAATTAAATGATATTGTGTTGTATCTTACTATAATAATATTACAAGAAATTTAACAGGTTTAAGACATTGATATATATAATAAAATTAGAAATTTTTGGACTGATCATGATCATTGATGAATATATATATATATATATATATATGAACTATCTCTACAAATGGACAATCAATTTTTTTTTGAAATGTGAGATCAGAATAAAAAATACTCAATTAGATGAATGTTGGATAGGACCACCCAACCAGGTTGTAATTGATATAAGAATAGTGCCTACATTATTAGTTAATATAGTGGCACTTTTAGAAGAAAAAGAAATACCAAACACATCAATGAACATCTCCTTGTTAATCAATATAAAATTTATTATTGTAATATACATGTAAATGTTTAGGCCCATAATCCAACATCATATATAATCTCATTCATTATTCATATTAATAAATTTATGTGGGTAGTGGGATAATAATTGTTATATATTAACTGTGCATCAACTGGATAAATATAGTGTGTAGACTATGTAATTTCTTATATAATTTTATTTACTTTATTATTGTATCTATATATCATCATAATCATTACTATTACATTACTGGTGGTAGTTCCAAATTAATTTTTTTATAAGGGGCATGTAATTTATAAGAAGGAAAACTAGAGAAAAAAATCATGTTGGATATATATCACTCATTCATCTCCCATGTCGATGCTCAATCATATCTTATCTTAGACTATCAGTTTCAAAATAGTAGTAACGACTAAATCCCACCAAACATAGACTAGATAATTTTACATATCTATCACATCCAAATAATGGTTCATATCCCCATATCATGATCATTATTCAATATGGACCTCAATTTCTATTTGAGGAAATCATATAAGGATAATGTTATGAAAGATTGAATTAAATGGTGGTCATGCACCCTACCTAGAACAAATAATACACCCTCATCCAACCTAATTTGGATCCCCTTATCTAAAATAATTTCTTAAACTTCATACCACATAAATTTCCACCCAAAAAAGCATAGAACACGAACCTTCATCTATCCAATATCACATGCTTATATCCAACCCATCATGAATGACCCATCATCAACTACCATGTTCAACCTATGTGTTGATGTGTATTCTGAAAGGATAACATAAAATATATTCACCAAGTTATTATTTGCCTAAAATAGACCCATATATTCTATATTTATCATGAATGAAGGATAATAGATGTCTACCCGGACTACAACACACATATCCCTTGTTTTAGCACTTAAATATTCTACAAACCCCATTATGAGATTTTAAAATAAATACCATAAGTGCAATAGATGTATAATGGTGGAGATTGAGTAATATAGGGATTTCTTACCTGAAACCCTCATGAAATTGAAATTAAACAATGTCAATATATAAGAAATAATTAATGATAACTTTAAAGAATATATATTTAAAATTTGGATTAATCAACACAATTCCAAGATCCCTTCAATCTAGAAATTTTACTTCCACACCTCCATGTATAACTAGGATTCCCCAATCAGCTAACAAAGCCACCTAGGTAAGTTATCATAATTCTATTCTAGTGTTTTTCAGAACCCATAAACCATACCATCCCATTGACCATGAGTGGGTAAATTTATATATTCATGTGGCCTTTAAAATCATGTATTCTTTGATAATGAGAGTCTACCATATCATAAAAAATCATCCATGTAATTTCACTTCCTTAATAGTTCTTGTATTTTATTAAATATTATAATCATTTAAACACAACGGAACCCACATTGGTGAAACTAGTGGCATATCGTTTTTCTTAGGATTCCTATCTTGGATGATCATCATTGGTAAATTATTACCTTATGTACAATTAATAAGAAAAATAGGAAAATGGGATACTATTCTTGTATAAATCGCTCTCTTAATTCCCCATTAACAATTTTAGATAAATATATAAAGCACTTCTCATTTTTATTTTACTCACATCCCCATTTCATCAAACCTTACTTCTTGTTGACCAATTCATTTAACCTTATAATATAATTAACAACCCCTGTGAATTCACATCCATAAAAGGAGTAACTACGTGTCCTAGATGTGTTACAATGAAAATAATAACCAATAATCTAACTTACATGACGATAAATGACATGAATAATTGGTTGTTTTCATGTGATCTTAAATGGTATGAAGTTCCTAGTTGTGTGTCAATGAATTAAACGAGTTTTTATTTCCATAATTGGGATAGATTAGATGCACATTTTTTGGATTAATACATCTATCATAACTCCTTTAACATTCCTAGATGTATATAACTTCTATAGTACCTATCTACATGGATTTAAATAATAGCGTGATTAAATATTTAGAGCAAACATTAGACAATATGATTCCCTTATGTAGTATTCCTAAAATGAATTAAAATAAATGATTATATTTAAAGAAAAATGGTATTGGGAATTATTATAGTTAATGAAAATATGAATTTTATTAAATATACAAGATACATTAGTACTAAATAAAAATATCCCCTTAGGTATGATTAAACCTCCCATCATCTCAATTTAGTCATGTCTATCTTATTAAACAAACCTAAATATGTCATGTGGTGAAAAAAATAAAAAAATGGTAAACCTTATGAAAATTAATATAAATAAGAAGAATATTATAGAACATTAATTCTCTTTCAGGATATTTCATTGAATGGTTTTTTATTATCAGTTCCATAAATGATTAAAAACAACTTATCAGCTAATATAAAAAAAGGATTCAAAATCTTAAAACTTCCTAGGGGTAATCACATAGAAGTTATTGTTTTTTTGATTCACCAACTAGGGTCACCCTAATCCTATATTGTAACCACTATAATATATTCCTCATCTACTTGGTACCCATAGATATCATCTCCAACCAACTTCATCAACACTATATAGTGAATAAAATGCTATAAGAATACATCAACAATAGAATAAATCTACTCATATTGATATAACAAGCAATTGTAAATTTATTTTAGCAACAAGTGTAGCCAACTTGGTGATAATACAGTAAGAGTTGGAATCCTTTAAAACATGATCAAATATCTTTGGTATATTTTCCATTGAATTATATTAATTCTACATTATATGCTTAGAATAACACAACAATGACATATCTTATTTCTAAATGACTGCAATGGAGATACCAATGAAGGATCCTACTATGTATGGTTATCATTAATGTCGTACAACACCAATTAACAATAATATTTCTATTAAGGTTGTGTTATCCCCTCTCATAAATACTTGGGTTCCTAAAATAATAACCATACTAGGAGTATAAACTACGATGGATAGGTCAACGATTAGATTATTTCAACTACCACTACTCTTATCCTGGTGATATACCATTAGATATTGATTTTATTAAGTGGAACATTAAATATCTATATATGTTTGAAACCATGAACAAATTCAATATTAATGTTGGTGATGATTTCAATCAATTCCTTTATTGTGTGAGATAGAAAATATAATTATAAAGGTCCTCATTGTGATATATTTAGAGACACTATAGATCCTTCTTTGAGTAAAAAACATGGAGGTTCTTCCAATGGAAATATATAGATCATCAATGGAGGTCCTCCCCATATAAATCACTGTGAAGCTAGTAATATTAGAGGCCCTATCTAGAGTAATCCTCATATGGGACCTCCCTATAAAAATATAAAGACCAATCATAGAGGTCCTCCAAATTGTGAATTATAAATATGTGACTATAGAGACCATCACCGTAGAACTAGTTATAGTGATACTCCATGTGCATATTCACATAACAATCATAGAAGGCCTCCCCTTACCAGTAAATTACCAAACAGTGACTCTGGTGGTCCTCTCTATAGTTCTTTTCATAATGGTCCACACTATTATATAAGTTATAATATATATATAGGTCCTCCATATGTTATAAATTAAAAAAAGTTCAACCATAGAGTTCTTACTCATGGTATTTGACATAGATATCGTCTTTAGTTTGATGATCGAAACCTTAAAATCATATAGTCCCTCCTCAATTTGTTTTTTATAGTGGTAATCCTATAGTAATATATAATTAATCAGTCATGGAGGTTCTCTCCATGGTACCAATTCTAGAGGTATTATACAATAAACACTCATAAAACATTGAGTTCCTAATTATATTTATATTTTAAAAATAATCAACAAAAAAGAACCTACTTATAGAAAACAAGACAATAATCACAGATTTCCTCATCACGGTTCATATCATAAAGACATTCCACATAGAAACATATGTCACTTACTTGATAGCCCCCTTATGACATGACTATCCCAAAAATTAAAATCTTATTGAGAGTACCATAAAATTTCAAATCCAACTAAACTAATTACTCCACCATTAACTATAAATAATTTATCATAATTAATGGGTTAGTAATTAATGTGATCATTATCAGATCGCCCACCGTATCATGTGGTCTTTGATATCATATTATTTTTCAAAAATGGCTCTATATTAAATGAAAAAATTATAAAAAATTAAACTTTATGATTATAATTTGTTGGTAACCCATTTAATAAGATTTAATAAGAATATAGAATCATGTTAGTGGAGTTTAATATAGAAAATACACCTATCATGTTTTGGATCATTTCCATTTGAGCCACTTTATGGTTGTGTTTTATTTTTTTGTAAATATTAAATAGTTTTAATGTCATTATATCACTATGTATTAAAAGATGATATTATATGATGTATTATTTCCCTAGAAATGGTGATATTATATGCTTTCATTTTAAATATTTTATGAGATCCAATGACTCATAATTGGATCTTGGAATTTTGTTCAACTATTGTTTTTTGGAAAAAAAACCATGAATGAGGCATCCATCTTGAAATGAAGAAGTCATATAATGAATGTAAATAAATAGTGATAATGTGAACTGTGGATCAATACTATGTGGTTAATGATTCTAAATTTATTTTTGTGTTTGATAAGAATTGGAGATAAGTCGAAGAGGTTTTATGGTATATGAGGAATATTTAGATCTATTTTATCTATGTGAAGTTAAAATCGACATTTGGATTAGGATTGTTTTAATTATATAGACATGCCTAAAAAAAATATTTGACGCTGGAGAAATGTTAAGGTCATGCCAATCATTTTATTGTTAATTTTTTAGTGTAATGGGTTTCACCAAGTTAATGAAGTTCTTAGAAAATGTGATTTTATACATTTGTAAATTTCATATATGAGTTCTAGATAATTCATAAATGTATGTAGGTAATTATAATGTCTAAATTATGTTAATATGTACTCCATATCATGATAATTTTGAATTTCCAGAATATGTTTCAAGGAAAATCTTATATTTAAGAATCCAAATAAATATAAGATCAAACAACTTAAGGCTTTCTAGAAACTATCAGAGTTACATAATGGTATCCCCATGTAATATAAATTACAGTACATCCTTGTAATGGTGATTTAAATATTTTTTAAGTATTCTAAAATGGATTATATACAAAACTTATAATAGTGTATAAGCATCCTAATTCATATATTTTGATGGAATGATAAGCAAATATCTGATGATTCTCATTCATCCTTCAATTATTTGAAACATCATAATATAAGTATTGGATATTTTTAGATTTATAATAATAATAGGTCTTAGTATATGTACTAACATGAATACAGTGAAAAATAATAATATGTGTGGCTTGATAAAAATATATTTTGTTGTACATTAAAAATGGATAAAGAATGAAGGATATTTCATAGTGGTCATTATGGTGAGTTTTCTATGATGTTTTATTTCAGGTGTGTTTAATATAGAAGGAAACACAACATGTCAATGGACATAATGTCATAATATTGAGAATTTAATGAATAAATTTCTATTAATGAGAATTAAGAACAAGAATTTATACATACTATAGAGGATTCTAGGATGTTTTGAAATAAAATATATTATGTATATATCATCAGTAATGTTCAACATATTTGTGATTTCAGAACTAATATATGATTAATTCAATAAGATAACATTTGTATGCTTTATATCTTGTAAATATCATAGGATAAAGAATATATTCCATTAAAATATAAAAAAATTATTATTCTATTGACATTCATTCAAATTAAAATAATCATATAAATTATATTTAATGTATGATTATTGTAGAATATAGAAAGAAGATATTTTTGGTGGGTTTTATATAGAAAAAAACAAGTTGAAACAATGGCTGTAATAAATTAAAAAAATCATATATACCTATATGATTTTAAATTATAATAACTGTTTATATTTTATGGAAGATATATATTGTGATTATTCAAACAACACATTCAAAAAAATTAGGAACATTTGGACAATTTAAGAGGAACATTTAAAAAAATTAATATTGAATTTGTTGAGTCTTGAAAACATTGATGATGGAGTAATTTAAAAATTCCATGTCCTTATGAAATTAAAATAAGAAGGAGACTTGAAGTGTACGAATTAAGATATAAAATACTCATGAAATATAGTGAATATATTTAAGAAATATAAAGAAACGTTTTAAATTTTTTTTGAAAGTGTTTGTTTTAAAATAATATTCATCCAATGGGTAGAGAAAGAAGATATAAGAGTCCTGATATAGAATTGGTTGTAGAAAATTATCTTTCAAATTGTGTGAAAACAAGGATCCAGTTTTTATTGAGTGTGTATTTACAAGAACAGTAAATTAGATATTAGTATGAATAAGAAAAGATTATCCAGACATATTTGTTGCTAATTATATTAAGGTCAAGATATTGAGTAGAAGAAAAAATGTGTGTCTGGGTTCTATCTGATATTCATATATTCTGAATAAATTATTTTACAAGCCTAAGACATTATATTACAGAAATTTAAATATATTTAGGTTTCACACTTACTATTTTATCAATATGGGATAAAGATCAATACAAATAGTCTAGAAGTGACTATAGATAAAAAAGTCGATCCTTCTTCATGGAAGTACAACACAATTCTATAATGAAAATGTATAATAGTCCCTCACATATTTTTTACGTTATCAGTTCCACGGAAATGTTTTCAAGACTATACCCATATTCATTCACTACTAAAAAAACAGGCTATTTCCATAAACCTATAGTAATGGTTTTCTAACCATTAATATAGGTGGATATGGCCACAGTTATGTGGCCTATAACCACAGTTTTAAAATTGTGGATATAGGTATTTTTTTCATGGGTTATACCAATGTTTTCAAAACCATGCCTATAGAACACACCTATAAGAACAATTATGTGGCCTATAACCATGGTTTTGAATACATTGGCTATAGTTATCTCACCCTTGTGCGGGAGAAAAACATTCTTACCAAAAAATGCGAGGAAGGACTACTTCCACGGTTTTTTGGATGTTGACACATTTTTTAAATATATATATATATATATTCCCAAAAGCCCTAGTGGTGTAGTGGTTAGGGTTCTGAAACATGAAGGTAAGGTGCTGTGATCACATACGGCTACGAAAACATTATTTTTAGGTCATTTTCAGGATTTCTAGGGATATTTCCACGGTTAAATCCATGACAATAGGACAAATATTTCCATAGTTAAGACTATGGCCATATGTAAACTGTCATGGTTGACAATAAAGACTCCTATCTCCACAGTTTCTAAAACTATGGAAATAGGCCACCTATTATTAGGGTTAAAATTATGGCCATTGGTCAGACCATAATACCATAGTGATAGCACTAACAGTTGGAAAAACTATTTCCATAGGCTACGACCACATTTTGGGGCCCTATTTCCACAATATTGAACCTTGTAAATAACCTATTTTTCTTATGTTGATTCTTTTATAGATGGTAATAAGTAAATTATGGGAGGTGGGGATAAAACCTCCATACAACCAATACATATTCCTTTAAAAGGATGTGAACCTCTATTATAATCTTGTTATTATTTTAAAATTCATTGCTAAATCTATATAAATACGAACCAATGGGAAGATAAAGAGTTAAAGATAACTATTCACTGAATAATTGACATGGTTCCATGGGAATAAAGATTAAATTAGTTAAAATTTCATCACCACATACTCACACCCACCCCTAGTGTTGGACATATGCCTATATGGTCATATATTCTTATATAATATTGGCTAAATTATAAATATGATTCTCTTGTTGAAATTTTTATATGATGATTTAAATTTCTATTCCAAAAGGGTTGATTAAGAGAAGATTTGAATAAGGCTATGAATTTCCTATATAATCAATTGTGGATGATATTCATACTAATTAATTTAATAACATGAGTAAAATTGAAGAAAATAAGTTGGTAAAATCATCATAAAATTTACGGAACTCTTATATAACACCCTAATTATTTTTAATTTCTTCATCCATTAAAACCAAATGTCCTTGCTAACATTATTGACTCACAACACCAAAACACAATGAACCGCGGAACTATATATAACATTTAAAACGTATTTATATAATTAAATGTGAATGTAAAGATAATCGTATTATTAAATATATTTGGAAATTAAAAAATCCATTATTATTAATTATGATTTGATGAAATTCAATTACTGTATCAATGAAACTAATAAGATTTATTTATGATTCAAAAGGAAACTCTTATAAAATTAGATATTATATATATATTTTATCCTAAAAATTATATTACATATATAATATATATTTTTATATGATTAATATATTAATGTAAATTTCATTAATAATATTTAAGAAAAATAAATAAGAATAGTTAATATTTTAAAATGTTATTTTCTGATGAAAAAAATACTTTTTTATTGTTTTACGTCAAATTTAAATTCCAAAATATTAGAAATTGAATCTAAAATAATTACAATCAATTTTCAATACATCATTTTTATATTTTTATCGGATTAATTATTTATATTTAACATAAATAATTGCTTTTAAGTGAATAGTCCAAAACCGATATTTAATAAATACAATGAATTTCATAAAATTATTAGTATTTAAGTTTGAGTTTAAAATTTTTGAAACACTTTTCTACAAAATATATATATATATTATATATATTAATATTAACTTACAAATTCGGATACTGTCTTATACACCAATGTTCGATATTTTAGAACGTAAATATATTATTCTATAAATTGCAATACATTTACATTATTAAAACTAATCATTTCCACTTTAAGACAGTGAATAAAATATAATATATTTCAAATTTAGATTTCTAAATTCTTAATTATTTAAAATTTAAAATTTTATTTTTACACAAAAAAAGAATTTCATATGTAAAAGCCAAAATTTTAAAATGGGCTAACCAAATAGGTACAAGTAATAAATGTAAGAAAATGATTCTAATTGAGTTTTTTGGTGTTTCTTAAGGAAAAAAGTCCTTAATCAATTATTTCCATTTTTTATCCTTCTATTAAAATGAAAATTCACACTATTTATAATAATATTAAATATTTACAAGAATTCCATTTTCACAACATATAAACGGGGAAGTCACCCACCCATTCATGACCACTAAATATTTAAGTCTCCTCTTTAAATAAAACCCTTTTAAATCCCCTTAGAACAATTTTCATCTTCCTTTATCTTTTTTCTACAATTATTTAGGTTAAACATTGATTTACAAGGATTCCTCTAAGGGAAAACTCAAATTCTCAATGTAAGTAACGAATTTTCACTAATGTTGTTTCTTATTAATTTTTCAATTTAAAATATAATTATTAATGGTAGTATTTGATAAATTAATTATTTATATCATATTGGATTTTTAATAATCATTAAAAATATTTCTAATTTTCTATTATGAAGAATTCAAATGTTTTCCATGGGTTTGAGTGGACTACAACATCCAAAAAGTAACATATCTCATTTTTTGTAAATTTACATTCTTATTTAGTATAATTGATAAAAATATCATTCCAATACATAATAATATATAAATAATATCAAATTTTTCTTAATAATGATATTATTATATGAAACTAAATTTATAATCATACTTAACCACTAATTACATTATGTTAATTTTATGTTCTCTCTAATCACATACTTGAAAAATGATTTTAAATGGTATCATGCATGAATATGAGAACTAAATTTTTTATAATATATTATATAAATATGTAAAAATTATTTTATTATTTATCTATAAATCTGACATTAATAATAAAATCATTCATCAATATATCTACTTATTCTCCTTAAATATCATAAAAACATTCTCATCGTTGATTTTCTATTTCAGGATTATAACATTAAATCCCACATAATGAAATTATATAATAACAATTAATTATTAAAACTAAATTAATGTTCCATTTATGATATTGGAATTATGAGAATTTGGAGAAGAATGAATAATAACATGGCTATTACGAAACATGTTTTAAATGATCCGGATTACTCACTCCTGATATCGATAAAACATAGTAACAAACTAATATAAATGTAAGGATTAATTATAAATGATTTTTATAAATTTTTATGGTTATAAATAATTTTATTTAGTTGGAAATTAATATAGTTTTTATTAGAGATTAAGGTTTTTAGTATAAGTTAGGAATTAAGGTAAGGTTTTTTGTCTCAAAATTAATTTCTCAAGACACATTTCATATTATGCACTCTATTATACTTAGTATTGTTTTATTACTATATAATGATTACATTTTACCATATTCATATAATTAATGGATTTTTATTGTCCATATTTTATTCCATCATTATATATCTTTAGATTCAGAGGATACAAAGCTTGTAAGTGTTATTTATCTTTATTTTCGATTTCATGAGATGTGTTTGATATTTGGAATCATAATTTAATTTTTGAAATTTATTCACTACCCTAATTCCATCATGTATAATTAATATAATTAATTTAATTAAATTATAATGTTTATTCCATTGTTACCCTATTATGTTCTTTTGATTCCTAAAATTCCATTATTGTAATGATTTTTCATTAAATTTTTATTTAACAATAGTTTTTTTGTAAATGTTTATCCATCTGGGGAATCTGTATGATCTTTATTTCTACACCCCCGACCCACAATTTTCTTCTCCAAAGGAATTATTTTTGTTTTACGTGTCCTCCCACAATTTGATTATATCCTTGGTTCTTAGATTACCCATTATAGTATAAACCAACCTCACCCCTTATTATTGGTTGGGTATCTTTCCAATCATTGTCCTTATTCATTGGATGATCTTCCATATGACTTTATTTATGGATTATGTAATTAACTAAAATTATATAATAATAACGTTTTATTTGATAGACTATATATAACACAACACTAAGAATAAATGAAAATATAACACCCTGATACATTTCTATGTATTTATTTAAAAAAACCATCCACCAGAAAATATGGATGTAAATGTAACATATAGTTAACCTGAAATAAAAATATTAAATACACCTTTTCATAACTTTTGTTTTATGCAAGATTGAGTTTTACCAAAAAAAATATAAATATTTCCCTTATAATTTAAAATATCATCTAGTAGTTGGAATGGAATGTATGAATATGATTAACTGAAATATAAAAATATATATTTTAAAAATTATTATTATTTACCTATTGATTATTAATAAAATTATTATAATATAAATAAATTTACTAGAAAAAACTATATTTTTATAAAATAAGGATTATTCAAGCTTTGAGATCATTGTTTTAAATTTATTTTTAGAACATCTATAAAATTTATATAAAAATTTATTTTTTTAAATAATCATAAAAAATTATGGTAGGTGGATCTTTTGTATTTTTCTAAAATGTTTTATTTTTATAAATATTTAAAAATATTCAATTTTAATTAAAAGATGCAATATCATTTAAATTCATTATAATGATAAAAAAAATTTAAATTTGGTTGCAAAAAATAAATTATATTTTAGAGAATTTTTTTTTCTCAATATATATATTTTCATAATCAATTTTTTTATAAAAACATAGTAACTATTCGGACATTTTCTCTTTAAAAATATAGTTTTTTCATATTTTGGGGATTAATTTTTATTTAATTTTTTCCAGTTATGTGAATTGTGTTTGTAAAAATGGATTACATATTCGGAATCATCATTATTTCTAATATATAATGTAGTAAAATTATTTTTCATCCAAAATTAATTGTCAAAATAATAAAAATTAATTACTATAAATACGGTGAAAATGGATTTACTGTATTGTTAAACTGAGAAGATAAAGGTTTAAAAGTAAAAACCATCTTGTAAAACACCAATTTTATGGATATATAACAACCTTGAATATTATTTTTTGATAATAAATCATGTATTAAATTTTTAAATGGTATAAATGATAGTATGATTGGGTCTTTTCAAAAAATTACAAGTGTTTCACTCTTCTCACTTGTCAAAGGTCACCACATATCAACTCTTCTTCTTAAATTCACATTGTTTTTGATTCAGACAAATCATTCCCAATTCACTTTCCAAATTCCCACCTCTGATCCTAGATGATTATGATTGACATTAAATCCAACCTAGGAAGGCCTTCGGTGTAATCCTAAGGAGGATTCCCAAATAAGAGGTAACATTATTCAACGAGAATTTCTATGTTATTTATTCCTCCACCACCTTCAATTATTATTTAACCATTCATATATTATAACCTAATTCTACTCATTATAATGATTTTTTATTTTAATTTAATGATCAAAATCCTCATCAGCATCCATGAAATGGATTATAAAATTATCATTTGTGTCTGTGGTGGACTACTGCATCATGAAGTTATGACATTCATTTTTCCTCTATCAAATTTTATGGATGGGTATAATGTTGGATATGAAATATATTATTTATTTTTATAATTTAAATTATTAAATTTGAGTAATTATGTCATATATCAACAATTTTAAATTCAATTCCATAGGGAATATTATAAATGTTTTTGTGAGTATGACGGAATGTCGCCTTTCTAAGCAATATTTTTTTCACTAATGCTTTACATAGAAGGTGAAAATGATAAATTTAATTAATATATATGATATAAATGACATAATTATGATATTAATGACATGTTTATAATTATATAATGATAATATATAATTTTATTTCTTAAATTTTCTCTTACATATAGATGATTACTTCGTTAGTAAACATCTTGAAAATCACCTTTATAGACCACATGAAAAATAATTTTAAGTATTTTTAATTATATAATATGATATTATAATAATTTCATAAATATCATTTTTTACTTAACTCTATTATATTATTACAATTGAAATTGAATGTGTTATTCATGAATCTGTATGATCTACTGTCTTCAAGATAAAGACATTCTTTATTTCACCAAACCATATTTCATGAGTGATATTAATTGTATAATTGATTTATAAATATGATAATTATATAATTATTGTTATCTTATAGATGATATTAATATATAATACGTGAAAGAGTTTTTTTCTTCAATGATGAAATCTACATAAGAAAACAAGTCATTTAACACACAAATTAATGAAAATAATGAAATATTATTAAGGAATTGGGGATAATATGTAATAAAAGGATATTATAGGTTACTATAAATATAAATATAGTTTTTATATGAATGAATAAAATGATTAATAATAATTAAAATGAGGTAAAGAAATTTTATACCCAAATGAAGCGGGGGGAAATAGATTTTCATTTCACTTTTTACATCAGTGAGACACAAAGAATATTAACCACCTATTTATTTTATGTGTTCTATATAATACCCAATATATTGTTTTTTGATTATTATAAATATAATTATTTGTATTTATATATCCAATTTATTTTCTAACTTTTACGAGTCTTAGGATTAAATGGTACCAATGTGGCATGGTTTTTATGATAAAATCCCATTTTTACTCAGGATTTCACATAAATATGATTATAATAATAAAATATTATATTCCTCCACTATTGAAAATCATGAACTATCTTATCATCAGCTCATTTGTTATATTTTCCATTAATAGTTCAATTTTTTCCTCACTTTGTTACTTTAAACAATTTATATATTTTCTTAAGAAAATTTATAATCGTTTATTCTTTCTCTAGAAAATATGTTTTCTTCCAAAACAATGTTTTCCAATATTGTTTTCAAAAATGTTTTATAATTTTCCAAATTATTTTTAATTACATTTGTACCCATTTTGGATTATTTTTTAATAAAAATTGAAAATAATCTTCTTTTAGATTTTTTAATGATGCACTTTTCTATAGTTTTTAATGTGAAAAAATGATTTTTCTTTTTTAACTTATATGTTATGTATGGAATTACCTACAGACCTAACCATAATTTTTTTACGAATCCTTTTATTGATTATATGGTTTTATTAATAAAATGATTTCCTAATATTCCAAAAATAATTATAATTATTAATGTTTATTTCTGAATTAAGAAGGATATTTTCTACAATAATATTTTCAAATATGGTTTTATGATATTTATAATCTTGATTGACATAAAACATTTAATATTAATATAATTCATTAGGGTAATATTATATTTATATCATCATTATTATTTTATATTATGATTTACGATTAGTTAGATTGATGATGTATTATTTTATTACCATTCATCATTTTACTCTTGTTGGTTTCAGATTATGACATTTTATTAGGGTGAGTATTAAAAATTCTTATGTTAATCTTTTCTAATATACATATTGAGGTGTATTATAATCCCTTAATTTCATATGTGGAATGAATTTGTCTTTGTATTTGACTAGGGGGTCCCACTCTTTCCCCTTGATACATTATTAGGTCCCATGATACAAACTATATTTGGTTTTTGATGTGGTTTTATCCATTTAAATAGATTTCCCATAATAAGGCCATGATAGGATTAGATGTCTATTCATGAAGCCTCGATGATATTAGATATCATGTAATACTACCTAGATGGTATTATATATTTTGTAATGAGGCCCCAACAAAATGTTTTAGATGTCTATATTTATTCATTCCATCAATATTAATTCAGTTAATAATATACCATGTGATTATTTGATTAATTATAATATCAATGGTTATGTTTTATGTTCATGTGGTCATTTTTTTTATTAATTTGAAAATAATTTATTCATTCCATATTATAATAAATTTATTGAATAATGGATTACTTTTTCAATCTTTACCTTACATTATTGATTGTGCCTTATTTAATCATAACATCCTCTATATGATTACATTTATTGAGCATCTAATCATAGCCTTTTCATATTTTTTATTTTCCATCAAACATGAGAAATTATTATATGTTTGATATGCTAGGGTATTCTATAGGGAATAATATTTTTCTTAAGATAATTATTTTTAATATTTAAATTCGATTCAATTATATATCCATTTTACCAAACTATTAAACTATTCATTCATTTGGGACGTGATTCCTAGTATCTTATTCAAATATAAAAATAAGAAACAAGATCTTGGCTATTTGGGTTGTGGTTATTATAGTTGGGATTATTGGAAGTTTAATTAAAACCTCGGGGACAAGTTTGTAAGTAACAATTATTTGGAAGAATAACCCATGAAACATTTCGACGATAACATACTAAATATATGCTAAGTTATAGATTTTGTGGTTTTCCTAGAAATACATCCATGTATCAATACATAATGTGGATGTGGTTCTGAAAAAGATGTACCTTGGTGTCATAATGGTATAATTGGATCAGTGTTCTTATACTAATTATTATCTGTTACATGAAAAAAGACTATACTATGCACCTAGTTTTACACTCCAAAGGGATATTCATAGGATAATTCATATTTTCTTTAAAACCCATTATAATGTATTTGAAAATAAATATATCCCTATAGAAACAATTTTTATATTTATCATATTATCAATTCATAAATTTTTCAAATTTATGTTATGTGATTCACATGTTTATTGGATTATACATTATGATTCATTATTTTATGATCTAATCTGGGCAATGACATTGTTTAAAAATGGTATGTAATGAGATAAATGAGAAAATAATAAATTCATGTATTCAAATCAGATATTTCTACCATGGGAATGACAGTGAAACAAGAGATGAAGATATACATTGAACTGAACAAATTATAACAATACGAGAATAACTAACTCAGCTGATGACTAATTATTATTCTCTTATGGAGCTACTTCCAGATCCACCATGAGGCGTATTAATATTAAATAACTTCATGTGTCAATAACCTAAATCATTCAATTAGACTACAATTCCATTTTTAGATAATCACTGTAGAAGTATCTTATAAAATATATTTATTTCTCTTGGATGTAGTAAAAGTGATTTGTTTGGAAGTTTATTATCTTCCCTGATATACAGATCAACGACAGTCATTGATTTATAAATCAACGGATATAGAGTAAGGAAAATCATTAAGTGTATGTATTTGAAGGTAATACTTATAGAATAATATTTTCATCATGAGAAACGAGGATATATATATAAAGAGATATCATGGGACTATTGTAGAAATAACAATTTAATGCTTCCAATTGTTATTCCAACTTTACATATTTAGGAATGCATGTTTCAGAATGAATGTATTCCAAATATAAATATTGATAGTTTAATTGATAGGCTTAAGACAGTTCTTCAAAGGGAAGTAGTAAACCAAACATTATCATCATATGGGTACTTAGTATTATGTGAAATAAACTCAACAATATAAGTATTCAAGTATTATGAATTCTATTGGAACAAAGATAATAACAAGATGGAAGAGAAAAAGATAGATAAATGTAAGAAGGGAAAGATATATTTTCAAACATGTGTTACTTTTGGAAGAAAACATCATAGAGTACATTCATAAATGGGAAATGAGTTTCCCTAAACTGTAGAGAAAATACCACCATTATCATAACTATAATAGAATAAAATCATTTTCCAATGTTGAATTTGTTAATTATAATGTTATGGGAACTATGAAAATAATTCCTTCAAAGGTCAAAAAATATAACTCAGAATAAGCTAAGTGATCAAGGTCTAGTTTAATCTATTACTACAGATGATGTGGAATGGTTAATGTGATTATGTTAGGATTCAATGATTATATCATTTGAGTATTTTATCAATGATATAGTATTTATAAAATTTTTGTAATGTATAAGGATTTTACTAAAGTTTATATTCAATGAATATTTTAAAGTATATGTGGAAGCATACCAATGATAAAGAAAGAATATTTAGTGGAATGTTTAACTATGTGGAAATCACACGAATGAGGGAAATATAACTCTTAATATGTTCCTAATGATGCTATAAAGATACTAATATAAATATAATATTTTTATGGACATAAAAAATTTGATAGAAATAACAAGAATGAAACTATTTAGGGGTAATTTCATTTGGGAAATTTAGTGACCTTATTTATAATGTTTGGGATTTAATCTTTTTGAAGTTTCTTAAGCAAAGCATTTTTGAAATGGTATAAGCTGAAGAATGAAAGAGGTTTTAGAGATTAATTTTTTTATTCAGAATATTAATATATATTCATGTTGGATAATATATGTTATCCATTTCGTTACTATAATCATGTGAGAATGACGTAAATAATTATCATCATATTATAAATATTATGATCCATTAATATTGAATTTCATTTTATTGGGGATATAAATTTTATTTTTGGATGTTCATTTATTTACATAATCGTTGAATTGGAAATTTATCGAATTTCATCCAAAGGATGAAATTGTGATTATAATGTATAATTATATCATGTACATATATTTCATTACATTTATAGATAGTAAATTAATTTCTCAATATTTGGAAATTGATATGGAGAAAATGTTATCATATTTCATTCATATTAAATCAATCACACTTTCTTTTAAGTAATAATAATTTTTGGTTTTTAGTCTCCTAAATTTCCATTAATATATCACTTGATTGTATTCAATGATGAAAATAAATCATTAAAATTATTTAAAAAAATTTCTCTTCTTCATATCATCTATTTCCACTAATTTACTCATACATATAATTTTAGATAGGTGTTATCCAATACAACGTTATTTTTAATTCCCTTTCCCTCTTATTAAGATGAGTTTTTAGAGAACCCTCTTATGATGTGGTGTAACATCCCGACTGCAGAATCCCAAAGCTGGTGCATTATTTTAATATATTAACATGATTACAAGGAATCAAATCCTAATGGAAAGAGTAGTTTTGTAATTTTGGAAATCTAAATACATACTGAAGTTCAACATCACTACCTGAAAATAAATAAATCATTTATGTTTTATGGGGAATCTCCATCAATATTATATAATCCTTTTTCTTCATTCATAAAAAAACTTCTTCATGTCTTAATAAAATGAAACATAAGAAAGTGGTGACCTTAAACGATCAGTAAGGGTATGAAAGACAGCAGAATATATTAAAAACATAACTAATATTCCAGGTGAATAATTAGAAACACAAGCATATAAACATGGACACATTATAGAAGGAATATCAGCTGAGTAAATTATTCCATAATAAAACAGAACCATTGGTATTCTACTTGTCGAATAACCACATGAAAATTCAATTACTTTCTTCATATTGAGTGAAATGAAAATGAAATACATTATAAAATATAACATTAATGCCTTTTCCAATATTTCTAAAAATTATTAAGTCCTCAGGAAAACCTTAAATATTCATTTTGTCAAGGCCTCATGCCAAGACCATAGTTTTTCTCATAAGACATACTGATGCACTGATGGGATATAGTGGTCACCACCCAACACTTACTATGTTAAATTAATTCCTCATATGAACAAGTATGAACATAAAAATAAACATATTCTTATTGAATCTAATATATGAAACGTAAATAACTTTCCAAGAACATTATTCATAAACACTAACCATTCAAAGTAAATTGGTGAATGGTTTTATGATAAAACATCCACACTCAAACTAATCATAAAACATTATATTAAATATGGTAGATGATATCATTGTAGAAAAGGATCAATTAAGTACAATATTAAATATTGTATGTTCTCCTACACAAAGATAGTATAAAATGAGACCATTTAAATCTTCCTAAATAAATAATCCTTAACTATTCCAATGTGTCCCATACCACTATGAAAAATTCCAATAATAATCCCATAGAATATAAATAGAATAAGGATACTCTTGATATGATATACCAAAGGTATGTACATACACGAAATTCATGGAATAAGTGGTTAACATGGAATATACTTCATAAACGTTAACTTGAGATGAGAAAATAAATCAATACACTTGAAAGAAGGGTTATTTGGGAAAATCATTTCTATTTTCCATGAAATCATATTCTAAAATTTTGTATCCCAAAAAATAAAAGGGAAGGAAATTAAATTATATTTGAGTCATAAATGATTCCCCACTGAAGTTAAATCATATTAAAAGTGTTCTCAAGAATCTTTATAAATGAAACAGTTTAGAGCATTTTATGGAAAATATTATATTAAGTTTTAATGTGGAATAGCATGTTTATTTTAATAAAACCAGAAATGAACCACGATAATTTTTAATGATAAAATGAGTTATTTTATAAAAAAATGGTGTATTAAAATAGATTCTGGAGTGCACTTGAAAATGGGTAAGAACTCTAGAAGTTCCCTTGAATTGGGTATTTTTTTAGGTAGAAATTTTGAAAATTATTTTAAAACATAAAACTCTAAAAAAAATAAAGAAGAATTTTTATTGATTAACATATATAGAAAATTAACATTTAATTTATTTTGTTTCAATAAAAATATATAATAATTTCATTGATGTGAATAGTGAATAAGAGCAACCTGAATGAAAATGGAGGTTCGGGTAGAAAATACATACAAATTTGTAATCAATTGAATTGTATGCCCCTAAATAAATAATATTGAAATGGAAAATTTAATACAATTAAAATAAAAAAATTAATTGTATGATACATCAATGGGTAGTATACATACACTAAACCCAATTAAAAGTAGTGAATATGGAATTTCTCACAAAAATGGAAGTGAAACAAGGAAACCCTTACCTTAATTATGATTGTGTTATTCACTTCATATTTGTTTCCTAGATAACCAAATTAAATTTATTTATAAAAATTTATAGTACCAATTATACATATAATTTATTTATTATAACCTTATTAAGTCAATTCGTTGCCTTTTTGGTTGGATAATAAGTTTAATTTCATTTTTTTGTTCTGTTTGTTTCATGATCGGTATACTGATATACATGAATGGAGAATCATATAAAATGAGGGGTTTGTTCTTAAATGATGTTACATTTTATATGTGAACACCCATAAAGTTACATGGTTATTAATTTCATATTTTTGTGTGGATAAATGATTAATCATTATATAAATTATCTTATGATAACAATTTTGGTTAGTTGGCAGTTTTTGAGCACCATGAACTTATTTTGATTTATAAATAAAAAACATTTGTAAAAATAAGATTCATGAAAAATATATAATTAATAATACATATATTATATTCTGGTTCAACCATAAAAATAGTCTCATTACCTGAACTAGATAGGGTAATAGAAATTGAAAGCCCGTCTTACTTGAATGCGGTCAATTTTCACATCTCAAATGCTATTTTAATTTTTTGTATAAAAGAATAAGAAAAGGAAGATGATGAAGAATTATTAATATATAATGAAAATATTACATGAAATTTAATATAATGGATTCATAACATCATCTGGATGACATTATGTTAGGTAAAAAATAAATTAATGAAAATCGAAATAAAAGAAATTTTGAGAAATCCCTGACAAAAATTCGACAAACAAATGACATTGAATAAAATTTAGTATAATATTTTGATGCGAGTAGAAGGTCATCACATTATTATAACATAATATAAAATGTAAGGGGGATATTTAATTCCATATACCAACATAATCAAATTTAAATGAGATGTAAATAACCTAGTAAGATTTCATGAAAATTAGAGAGATTTTGAGATGAAAACTTTGCATCATAACATCTATGCAACATGGTTTTAGAAAGAATTAAAAAGAAAGGAGATTGGAAGAACGCACACATAAAATAATCATAAAATATAATAGTGATAGAATAATATGTAAATAAGAACATGGATTGAAAACATGAAATATATACCACACAATAGAGAACTTTAATTGAATGAAATGAAAAGAGGTTTTTACCTCTTGATGTAATCTTTCTTGAGAGCCTCTTTATGGGAGATCTTTTGGTATTTTGGTAATAACAAGAGAACTCAGACATGGGGAGTGACTACGGAAGGGTATTTGGGAAAATCTTAGACTAGGAAAAAGTCTTGAGAGGAGTGAAGAGAAGAGGAAGTGAGGGGGGTTTTATAGTAGAGGAGAGGACGGAATTTTGAATATTTTATTCATTATTTTTTTAATTCTCTCAAGACAACCAATTGTGTTGTTTTATGTGACCCATAATAGTAATAAGTGCATTTGATTTTGATCCTATTTGTATTAAATTATCATGAGATCTCTTTTGACACAGTAAATCATGTCTTTAGGAATTATTTCAAATTATCGTATTTTAATATTCAGCCAAATTTCTTATTTTTTATAAATATCCCAAAAAACCACCCTAAACATTTTTTGACATGACGAATTCCAAAATGAAGCCCAATTTTTGAAAATAATTTCCTATATATTTTTAATTTATTTTTTAAATAAAATCATAACTTATTCCAATAAAACATCATTAAACCTATAACTCTTTTTATAACACCTTGAAAAGCTAATAATTGTCCCATAAAATTGTCTTATAGCCATAAGACATTAAAATAATAATTTATGAATTCATTTTATGGAAATAAATTTCCATCTTAAATTATTAAATTAATAATAAAATTATAATTGAAATATTTATTACAAACAAAAATACTAACACTAATACTATGAACATATTTTTAATTTTAAGATGATTAATTGTATTAATATATTCATTGGTGAAGTTTTTATTTTTTCGATAATTTATAATTCATTAATATTAATTACTATTCATATGGGTATGTTACAATTCATAATGGTATGTTACTATTCACCAAAAATTATGTTTTCCTTATCAAACTCTTATATCTTACTAAACACAACTGTGTATTTTTGTTTTTTGAAATTCAAAACATAGAGGTGGAAAAATTATGTTTACATGGACAGGTTATAATAAGGTGATTTTTTATAGAATCATTGTTTCATTCCTACTATATTATATTAAATTTTAACTTCTCGGGGTGTTACATTACCCCCTCCTTACAAAAATTTCGTCCTCTAAATTTGTAATTGAACTTTGAAGGTAAATTCTTGAGACATGAATGTTCCCTTATGGGAAACCTACATTAAGAATATAGTTAAAATATCCTAATAATAATAGGAAAGGTAAATGCATCTGTTATAACAAAATAATGCATTCTAATTAGACAATATATCCACATAATAATAATCAAATCCTCATGTAGTGACATTAATCTCTAAACACCTATAAAATAATCATCTTAACCCATTTTGTAAATGGTTAAAAATTACACAATATATTGATTCTATATATTATAATGAAGGTCTATAAATTTCCACGATGAACTTATATTTATCAATTATTCAACAAGAAGCAACCATAAAATTGTTATTCCAAACATGTGAATAACTTCATCATGTATCCTCTTGAAATATGGTAATAACTAGAATTACTGTAAAACCCATATTAGAAACATGTATTCTTCTATATTCCCTATGTAAGATACAAGTTATTTGATATATTCTTTAAAACCAAAAGTTTTGTAAACTCCAACGATGATAGAATATAACACATCTAGACAAGTCAATATTCAGTTCCAAGGTTGTCTGTACTCATTTGAATCACTCATTTCTTCATCATTATCTCAAAATCAGATATATATTAAGGGGTATCATTCCATCAATCATGTATTTTTCTAAAACATTATCTTTTTAATGAATAACTTTTCCTTGGTACCATTCATTCTATGAAATCAAATCCTTAATGAATTAATATTGTAGTAAAATTCCTATATATTTCATAATTATTATAAAAAGAATATCATAGAATATTTAATGAATTAAAAAACATAAATAAATTATTTATTCTACTTCAAACATAGTAACATAATAAGTTGGACCATGATGACTTTTATTTTTCTGAGCTATATATCCATAATGCTTAGGACATTCATTTTTGTAGTGCCCGATATCCTTATACATGAAGTATGTAATATAGGAAGATTCATTTTCATGTCTTCCAATTATGATAAAGGGGGCCTTTTTCTCCACACATGAAGAAAACTCCTTTTCCTCTTAATCGTATACCATGATGTTTCCTTCAACAATTATCACTTGTGGGAAATTCAACCTTCCCTTATTCCCTTTATCCATGTTTTATCATCCATTATATTCTTATATTTCTCCCCTTCAAATCAATAATACTCAGAGAAGTGCTTACACGCTTTTTTAAAACATGATATTATTTCCTCATAAGATAACGATACATGGGAGACAAGATTTTTTATTGAAATGATGGGTTAAACAATTAGATATATGATTTTTTTACTCATTGCATCTCGACAATTGGATATGATCTCACTACATCTTCTAGGATCCATTTCAAATCGATTCCTTATTTTATATTAGCTCATAAAATTATGAACTCTCTTTACCAATAAACATGTTATAAAACATATCACAAATTTATGCATCATAAATCCTAGAACCATATACATTGGTTAAATTAGGGGAATAAATCATTTAAAATTATTTTTAGTATGATTATGAATTTACCATATTATATTCCATAGGATTGTCGAACCAAGAGTGCAACAAGGCCTTTGGTCATGCATCTATACCCATTAGAGCCTACGTCATAGCGGTGTTTTTGGGTTTTACCCCTAGATACATCTGTTCTAGATCAACCTCTACATTATCATATCCTGACATGGATTTCTTTTATAGATAAACCACATAATTTATTACTTACCAAAATTATATTTTGTCCTTGTATTCTTATACCCAAAGAATGTCTTTAGGTTTTATTCACTAATCTGCCTTTTCTATATCTAGTTTCTATGTTTTCTACAATACTTCCTTTGAAAAAAAATGTAACACCCCAACCCCAGAATCCTAGATCTGATGAATTATTTTAATACACTTCCATGATTAGAAGGAACCAAATCCCAAAGGATTGAGTAGTTTAGTAGTTTTGGAAAACCAGATACATACATAATTTCAACATTACAACCTGATAAGAAATGGAAAATATAATTTTTACGGGGAAATCCACCACTCTAAGATTATCTGTGTAGGTCAATAATAAAAAAACCATTATCCTAAGAAAATGAGACATAAAAAAGGGGTGTAAACAAATTCACAGTAAAGGAATGATATAAAATAGAATATATCATATATATAAACAATAGGAAAGGTTAATAATTGATAACAAAATCCTATAAACATGAACCCATTACAGAAGGAATATTATGTGAGTAAATAATTCCATAATAAATCATAATCAAGGATATAATGATTGTCTAATTAGCACCATAATGTTAAATTACTTGATACATAATGATGGAAATGAATATATAGGACATTCTAAAATATACAATCATGGCCATAGCCAAGATGTCTAAAAATTATTAAGGCCTCAGCCAAAAAAATAAATATTCGTTTTTTCAAGGCCTTGTATGAAATTTTATTTACATACACTAAATGCATGGAATAAGTGGGGAAAAGTAATATCATCTATAAAAGATAATGTGAGAGGATAAAAATACTTTTTTATTTTGAAAGCAGATTTCTATTGGAAAATCATTTGTATTTACCACGTAATCATATTGTAAAAATTTATATCCATGAAAATAAAAGGGAAGGAAATTTAAATGATATTTGAGTCGTAAATGATGTCCCAATGAAGTTAAATCATGTAAAAATAATCCTTAATAATCTTTATAAATAAAACATTTTAGAAAATTTAAAGGAATTATTATAGAGAATTTTTAAGTGGAAAGGATATTTTGTGTTCCTAAAACCAGAATTGAAGCAAGATAATAATTCATGATAAAATGTGTGATTTTATATGAATAATGGTGGCTTAAAATAGATTTTTTATTGCATTTGAAAATGCGTATGAATTTGAGATGTTCCATTGAATAAAGTTTGTTAATCGGGATGAAAGTTTGAATGATTCATTGAAAAAATATAACTCCCTACAAAATAAAATGGTTTAACATTGGTATACATATATTGAACATTTAAAAAGAATATATGTGTTGTAAATAAGAATAAATAAAAATTTCGTTGATGTAAATATCGCATAAGAGAAACCTGAATAAAAATCGAGGTTTAGGTATAAAAGACTTATAATATTGAAATCAATTGAATCGTATGCCCAAAAATTCATTATATTAAAATGGTACATTTAATATCAAGAAAATAAATATATTAACAAAATGATATATCAATGGTTTGTATACATACACCATACACAAGTAAAAGTAGTGAATAAAGAATGTCTCACAAAAATTGTAGTAAGATGAGGAAACTCTTACATTAATTCTGATGGTGTTCTTCACTTCGTATTAGTGTGCTGAATAAAGAAATTAAATTCATTAATTAATATTTTCAATATCTATTCTAAATTTTATTTCTTTATTATAACCTTATTATGATCATTCATGTCCTTTTTTATGGGTTAATAGGTTCAATTTCATTTTATGGGTATGTTTGTTTCATGATCTGTAACGACCCAAAGTTTCATTAATGGAAATCCCTCATGATCTAATTAAATGTATCTTTATGTTTATATAAAATGTCAACTTCTTTGGTTTTAAGTTATGAATTTTCACCGTTTCTAATATAGTAGATGAACAGTGATCACTTGATTAGTATAAATATAGGGCTTTAACAAATCCAAATTTACTCAGACAAAGGAAGCGATGACCTCATCCAGTAGAATTGCCCCATACAAATCCCATTTATCAGAGCTAGGAAAAGAGGTGGAATCCTTGGGCTTTGCTCTTGACCAATCCCAAGTTGATCTTCATCATGTCATGCTCGAACGGGACCATATACAGGAGAAGTGGAAGTTTATTGAAATTACCACTCGAACGATGTTATCCGAGCCACCCCAAGAGTCTGTCACCATCACACACCATACCCTTAGGTCTTATGTGGCTATATTAATGGGTTATGTAAGTAATTGATAGTACTATGTCCATGTACATTATTTTTTTATTTAATAATGAATATAATTTCTTATCATTATTGATACATTGTAAATAGTTTTTAAATTACAAATGTTGTTTTTTAGTTATTATTTAATTATGAAATCTATTTTATTAAATTAAAGGATTTTTGAATTAAATAAAATTTTAATAAAATATTATTATTAATATTAGATTAATTTTATTATATATAAATGATCATATAATTGTATGTATGTAATAATAATTTTTATTAAGATTTGAAATCCATTTATGTCAAAACCCGTGAATTTTCAATAAATGCCGGTTTTTAGTTTAAAAGTGAAAATTAACATATTTAGAAAATTATTTAGATAAAATAAATGTTATTTTTGGAATCAGGACGTCGAAATTATCCAATGGTGAATTTTTCATAATTTTCTGAGACCGTCAACTTTTTGAGTAAAAAATAAATACCGTTTAAATATATAATGTGTTTTATGACATCAATATGACCCAATAGTGATGTAATAAAATACTATATTCTTTATTTTCGTCCAATATATGTTTTAACATTAAAATAATTTTATTTTGGGTTTGTTTGGATTACTTTTCAATGAATTAATGGACCCCTCAAGGCTTATTAAACACCATGCCTTTTTAAATTAATTTCCATGAGAGTATGACTCCCCTCCAAAAAATAAACCCTATTATTTTATGAAGTTCGGACTTTGGCCTTATAATATAATTTTTTTCTCTTCCCTTTGTTAAAAACCATGGGCAAAAACCATGGTATGGTTTGTGGATTGGATTAATTTAATGTAAGGGGACCCAAACCTAAATAATAAAGAATTCCCTCACCTTTCCTATATAAACCCACCAAAGCTCCCACTTCCTCCTCAATAAAAGCCTTTGGAGTTCATCCAAACTCTACCCAACTCTATCTATAATCCTCCCAAGGTTCCCCAAGCTCCAAATAATCCTCTCACAAGCCTCTATCTATCCTTTGGAAGCACACTTCCAAGTAAGGGTTTTTTCTTCCTTTCTCATTTTTGTCCAATATTTTTTAAGTTGTTTTTCCCTTTTAATTTGAATTATGAATGTTGGGGTATGGTTTATAACCTCCCTCATACTTCCCTATTTATGTTTGAATTATGGGAGACCCATTTATTCCTCATTAAATTCCTCCCACGTACACCTGTTACTATGTCGAAATTCCGAAAGGAACTTCTCCCTACTCTTTTACATTCAAGGAATTCTATTGTATCCTGAATAGAAGTTCCATTAAAATTATTGGGAAATGTATCTATATGACCTCCTTAATATCCATTACATATAAATATGATGAGGAACCCCTTTTTCTCTCACCAACCGTTTTTATGAATTCTTATGTCACGCCGTTACGCTGCCGAAATCGCACCGATTTTCTAAGCCAATGACATTGTGTAATGAATACCATGCCCATTTAACCGTCAAGGGTATTAACCATTGTGCACATTTACTTATTGATTATAACGTTTCATGTATGAATTCCACATTCCTTTATCGTGGAATAAATTATTATGTTTTATGAATCCATGTTTTATTCTCCATGTGGCACACTTATGCATGAAATGAAATGTTTAAGAAGGGTGCACCCTTATAGCGCTCTAATGCATTGGTTAAAGTATAGTATCATGATAAGTCATGTGAAATGAGTGTGAACTCATGCTAATTCGAGGTAAATGAGGTTTTACTCGTGCTTTATGTGCAACGAAGATTTACTCATGCTCCATGTGGAATGACCCGTTGCTCAAGCTAATTCCATGTTAAGTGTTGTTGCCACATTTCCATGTTATGATTATCATGATTTATCATGATATATCATGGATTTATGTTCATGTTTCTCTTATGCCCTATTGATATGCCTATTTCCAAACATTTACTTTACTCCTCATGATATTCCATGTGTACTCCCTTACTAGGCTTTAAAGCTCACCCTTTTCTTATACATGTCCTTAGGTTATCCCATTCAATGATAAGTATGAGGGAATTTAGTGGTCATGTAAAGGAATTTTTAAAGAAAGATGGTGTATTTCATGTTCTTTGTTTTTATGTAATGATCATAAGCCCCAAAGACACTAAACCTCTCGATCTTCTTTTTTTATCAAGTTAAGTTTATGTAATGAATCATGATTAATTTTGTAATAAAAGTAGGGTTTTCATAGTTGGTATCATAGAGATAAGTTTAGTTATTTTTGGGATTAGGATTAGAAAACCCTAGTAAAGCCTTAGAGACAATACTAAGTATAATAAAAACATCCCTATGTTTTGGTGATTATTGAGTAAGTAGGTTATCAAGGAAATACATCTCTGTCTGGATACCAGTAGGTAGAGGCGGCTCTGGAACAGATGTATCCTAGGGGTAAAACCTGAAAACATCGCTTTGAGCTAGACTCAAATGGAAACTGGTGCACAACAATGGGCCTTGCTGCACTCTTGGTTACGACACTCCCAGTGGATATGTTTGGATAAATTCACAAGCTTAGTATGAACCCTTATTAAGGGAATTAAAAAAATTCCCCTACGAATATATGTTATAAGGTAGATCATGAAAAGCCTAGATTGAAGCCTATAGACTCATGAGTTAAGGAAATAAAAGATTATTTATAAGTCATCAACTTTTTTCTTTGGATTATCCTTTATGTGTTACCCCTAAATTTCCTTTTATTCCAGCCAATGGCCGATAATAGGAGGACTCTGGATAACAATTGTTGTGAAGATCAGTGTGATGACTGTACTAATGAGATTCCCAATCCAATGGGAGTGAGAATCATGAAAAATTTCATGCTTCTCTCTTAGCTAACTCATGTTTTGAATAGAAACACAGGTGAAGAGGAATTTTCAACCCCCCCCCCCCCAATAAAGAACAAGTCAATATCAAGAGCTTCATGAGACAAAGGCCTCCTACTTTTAGTGGATCATCCGATCCCACGATCACTGAACAATGGATCAACTCCATTGAAAAGATCTCCTCCATCCTTCAATGTTCTGAATAAGAGAAGGTTCTCCTGGTCTCTTATCATATGGAGGGTGAAGCTGATCAATGGTGGACGTTTATCAAAAATACAAAGTCGGAGGAGGAGATCAAGGTGTTGGAATGGAAGGATTTCTGGAAGATGTTTTTCGATAAATATTTTCCGCGCACCCTCCGGATTAAGATGGAAAGGGACTTACTTTCCCTCAAACACAAAGATGAAGAATTTGTTGGATTGTACGAGGGAAACTTCAAAAGGATTGCACGATACGCTTCCGGCTTTGTTGTTACCCCCGAATGCAAAGTGGCACGCTTCTTTGGTGGGCTGAATCCTAGCCTGCAGAAAGCATTGGCGATCCGTTACATCGACAGCTATGAGGAAATAGTCTGATGTGCCCTCAAGGTTGAAATGGGGATTGTAGAATAATAGGGGTATGATGGGGATATGAATCATAAGGTGGACTTCAATGCTGGTGGTTCGATGGATAAATCCAACAGTGCTATGAAGATCCAGCACCCCACTTTCCAAAATTGGGGAAAGAACCACCCTGGAAATTTCCTTAAGGGGACAAGGAAATGCTTCAGGTGTGGAAGTGAAGGGCACCTAGCTGTTAACTGTTGGCAAGAAAGTCCCACGACTACAACAGAGTAGAGGAACGCTCCGTTCAAACCTTAACACATTGCTCAATGATTCAAATGAAAAGAACCGGGGCATTTTGCAAATAAGTTCCCTAATCCATGGGTTTTCGGAGGCAACCAACAACCTCGATGGCAGCAAGGAAGAGATTTTTCCATTACTTCTGCCGAAATGAACCCCAACAACGAAGTGGTGACAGGTACTCAAGGTATTCATTCGAGAATAGCGAAATTTCTTTTTGATTCATGTTCTACGCATTCTTCTATATCTCAAAAGTTTAGTAGATCAATCCCAGCACCACCACAAATCATGGAAGTGAAGATGTCAGTGAGTACGACAAATGGGGAAATTATTGCATCCCATGAATATAAGTCCTCCCCTATTATAATCTGTGGATTGAATTTCCCAGCAAACCTCATCATACTCCCTTTGGTGGAAGTTGATGCAATTCTTGGCATGGATTGGCTTTCATTATATAGAGACAACATAAATTGTCGGGAGTGGGAAATCACACTCTATATGGAGAAACGTCCCCCGATTCTGTACAAGTGTAAGGAGGAAGATGAATATCCTTTAGCTCCATCATCTCAAGCATGGATATTACTGCCTTACAAGAATGTGAGGGGATTCGCTGAAGTGTTTCCCGAGGAACTGCTTGGTCTTCCTCCTAGTAGAGATGTTGAATTCTCAATTGAACTTATACCCAGGTCTTTACCAGTATCTAAGACTCTATATAGAATGGATGTTGTAGAGCTTGAAGTGCTGAAGAAAAAACTATAGGAGAATCTAGATAAAGGGTTTATATGCCCAAGTGCTTCACCATGGGGTGCACCGGTCCTCTTCGTCATGAAGAAAGATGGGTTAATGTGGCTTTGCATCGATTATCGTAAAATTAACAAAATCACGATAAAGAAGATGTATCCTCTCCCAAGAATTGATGACTTGTTCGATCAGCTGCGTGGAGAACAATACTTCTCCAAGGTGGACTTGCGGTCGGGATATTATCAAGTAAGGGTGAAGAAGGAAGATATCCCCAAGACTGCTTTTCACACAAGATACGGGCACTATAAATTCATCGTAATGCCTTTCGGACTCACAAATGCTCCAGCAATCATTATGGACTTAATGAATGGAGTCTTTAGAGATTACCTAGTCAAATTTGTTGTAGTATTTTTAGGATCAGAATAATGTTGTAGATGCTCAATATACAAGAGGCGGGGGGGGGGGTGAATTGTACACTTTAAAAATTCCTTTGGAACCATTAAATTTAGTTACGATTAACTATGTTTTCCTTAAGAAAAGGAAAGGGGTAAGTTTAACAAAGTTAAACTAAGAAAATTCACAACACCTCTAACACAAAATGAAAACATGGAATGAGGAATGAAGTTATAAACTTCAAGTCCTATGTATTTTCTTAAAACTGGAAAGAGATTCCGAAAGTAGGTTTCAGAAATATGGTTCCGGAAATTGAAACTTAACTAAAGATTACAATATGAGATTCTACCTTAAAGCGTATAGAATCTAAATGAAACAGAGTAAATGTAAGGATGTATAAGAATGTTATACATTCCTTACAATATAAAATGCAGCAGAAATAAACAAGTAGTAAAACTACAAGTAACAAGATATAAGTCTTTTAACCCAAAGAGAAGGGTATCCAACAACCTTGGATAAAGGTCTCTTGATTTATACATTCAAGCAAGTCTGTCTTACCCACACCAGGGTAAGCCCTCGATGTGAAGATACGAATCTTTTTCTTGCTATCCCCGCAAGCCCTCAACTTCAAGGTAGTTGGAAACCTCTGTCTTCTTCTGCAAGGAAGCCCTCGAACTTCAAGGTAGTTGGCACCTCTGTCTTCATATCCCCAGAAGACCTCGAATGTAATCACCAACATTCGGAGTCGCATGAAGAAAAAACAGAATGAGCAGTTCGGTATGCACAAGGCATGAAAATATTTCTCTCTCTAGAAATCACCTTAGCAGTGTGTGGTCTCTAGATCGATCAACTTCTCTATATTATAATGAGCTCATTCAAATGAGCTCCTATTTATATGCATGATCGGCCTCCTTTCAAACGGTCATATTTTCCTTAAAAATCGGGGGGACCTGTACACGTGTAACTAAACCAACGGTTAGTTTATAATAGAATAGACGACATCGTTTTTTAACAAAACAAGTGTAACAGAATGTACGACATAGTTTTAATTCTAACTAAAAATATCGGAGTGAAGGTTCGTAGTGTAAACAAAAATTCAAAGAGTAGACAAATTATAAAAGTGTAAGCAAAAAGAAACGTCGGAGTCTAACCAAAAAAATATTCAGAGTCTAAATAAATTCAGAGTGTATAAAGCAAAGATGATCAGATTCTATTCAATAGGTGAATTAGGAATGAGAATTCATCATCAGAATTCGTAATGAGAATTTGTCATCAGAATTCGTAATGAGAATTCGTCATCAGAATTCTTAATGAAAATCCGTCATCAGAATTTGTAATGAGAATTCGTCATCAGAATTTGTAATGAGAATTCATATCCAGAATTCGGAGTAGAACTTTATTACCATTCTCATCCAGAATTCGGAACCTAAAACAGAATGCTTCATATCAAAGTTTCAAACGATTCCAAGAATATAGAAATGAATCTGAATCTTATACTTAAAAAATATATGGATGAAAATATGATAAGGATAATTTTTCATAGAAAAGCGATCTTCCTTATAAAAGCGACTTTACTTATAAAATTTATTTTCCTTATAAAAGGGATTTCCTTAAAAAACGATTTTCCTTATAAAAGTGATTTTCCATATAAAAGCGATTTCCTTATAAAAGGGATTTTCCCTAAAGATAAGGTGTTTGTGATTTTCAATACAAGAACGAATGGAAAATTCATAAGGAAAACCTTATTGACTCAACAATCTCCCCCTTTTTGGAATGCACAAACATCCTTACGAAAAAGAAATTCTAATAAGAAAGAAAACATTAAGGATTATCTCCCTTTACATATAGATGTTGATGAATACGACTAACTCCCCCTTGGGCTTTGAAACTCTAAGAATCGTATTCTAGATTTCCACAATGATATTTCATTAAGAATAAGAAAGTATTCTTTAATGAAAAACTCCCCCTTAGATAAACTCTATAAGAGTTTGTTTTCTTTCTCACCCTTTGTTAAGATTATTTTTCCTTCTCCCACTTTGTGATTTTCAAAAATAATTCGAGGGAATGGAAAATATAACAAAGTACCTGAAACATTAGTAGCAACAACAAAATAAATGAGAAAGCACAATTTTCATTAAGTTTGAAAGCTCAGAAACAAAGAAATTTAGATACAACAAAAGATCGGATCTATCTATTTTGGATATTTTTCCTTCGCCATGAGACCCTTAAGAATAGTCTTTATCTTCTTCAAGTATTTATGGTCTTCCTCGGCTTGCTTCTCTAACACAACAATTCTTGCATTTTGAGCTTCAATCTTTTCTTCCTGGGCTTGAAGCTTTTCTTCCTAAGACTCCAAGATTTGTTCTTGCTTTAAAAACTTTTCTTCAAACTCAATCCGATGATCCCTTTCATACTTCCAGTTTTGAGAAACAGAATTCAGCTTCCCATTCAGATCTTTGACTTCTTGAATCTGGAAATTCTTTTCATCTGTCAACTTTTCTTCAATGGAGGAAGTAAGGTCATTTATCTTCCTATCTTCTGTCTCAAAAGCATCATTAACATTATCATGGAATTAATCAAAGAGCATCATCTCGTCTACATTCTTCCTCGACCAACTAGTCATCCTCTTGCAAGATCTTATGTGGGCTTCATAGCCGACAAAGAATGTTTTGAACTGAGCCTCAATCTCAACACATTTGTCCATAACCATGGATATGGAGTCTGTTTTCTGATTCAAAGTATGTTGGAGCATCTGGCATCTTGAATCAATACTTGAGAAAGTCAGAATAGTACCTACCAACTTCTTTAACGACTGAGCAACAAATTCATGCCCCAACGAAGATGACTTCGAATCCGAGACATTGCTTGGAGAATTTTCTTCTTCAAAATTCTCAACCTTCTTCTTATAAGAATCACCAACTTCCCTTCTCTTTACAACCACTGAGCTCGGGGTATCAACAACAAGTTGCTTTCCCTTGTCCTTTTTCTGAATGGTTTGCTGTTTCGGAGTCTTCTGTTCACTATCAGAAACTTGATCAAAATTGTCTTCATCATCAGCAAATTTTTGAGCGCCATCTTCTATGTTATCCATTTGATCAATATCATGTAAAAGTTGTTCTTCCTCTACATGATAAGCTACTTCTTCTTCTCCTTTATCCTCATCCTTACCTGGAGTGATTAACTTAGGAGACTCAGCTTCTGAAGTTCGGAGCGACAAATGTTCCGAAGGTGTCCCCTTATAATCATCTACTTGCTTCAAAATATCACCTGTCTCACCACTACCTTCAGCAACTACTTCTAGTTCTTCTACTTGCTCAATCTGCTCTACTTCCTCAACATTCTTAGAAACTGCCTCTTCCTTAGCAACAAAGTTTCTTCCTGGAGTCTCAGGTAGAGATTCCAAAGAAAAAAATCTCAGAACAGGAAATTTTGCTGAAACCATCTCATTAAACTTCAACAAAGCTTGAGCTACCATAGCTTCAGACATCTTCTTCTTAAGCTTCTTTTCTTTCACTTGTTTTTCTAGCTCATCCGCAGTTCTTACCTTCAAGGCCTTATCCTCTGCAGGATCCAAGCCAAACTGAGGCTCCCCCTGCACTCTCTTCTCTTTGATTTCACTCCATTTAGCAACTACTTCATCTGGGTAAGATTTCTTCTTCTTCGGTTTTGGAGGTGTGGAATGAACTTCCTTAGATTTGGGATTCTCTTCTTCACCTTTAACTTCTTTCATCTTTCTCTTCCTCACTGGCTTAGAGGATTCAGGTTTAGTAACTTTCGGAACCTATTCTTCTTGAGCTGGTAAATCAATAAACTGACCAGTCTTCTTGTCGAATGCTACATCCATCCTTTTGAGTGTACCATCACTCACCTGCATAATTTTGAAAACTCTTGTCTTAGACATGCAATCCTCCTTGAAAGACTCAAGGCACCGAACTATCAACTTTGCGAGGATTGCTGGATACATTATGATCTGAGCTCTCAGATTTCCTTTCTTAACATTCTCAAGGGTAATAATAATGTGTTTTCGTCAGGTTAAACTTCCTTAGATTTATCAGAAAATCTAGAATATAAATCTCACTCTTCTTCAGACTATCTTTGTCACCCTTTCTCGGTACGATAAGGCCTTGTACCCATAATTCTAGAATCTGGAAATTCGTAGACAGAGAAGCAATCTTTGGAGCCTTGTCATCTTCTAGTCCGAGAGTCCCTAAAGCCTTTTCCTTGTCGAAGATTCCCTTTGAATCCGCAAAACATGAGAGATGAACGTGGCTTCTCCTTCATTGTTCAGCCCTACCAAGCTGGCTACCTTTGCATAATAAAGCTTATAAGTCTTTCCATAAGACTTAAACAATAATTTCTCCCTTCCATCTTCCTTAAGGAAGGAAACTGTCTCATAGAACTCTACATGAAAATCCGAAAAAACATCATCTTGATTCCTAGGCTTAGACACAGCAACATCTTCCCATACATTATGCTTTATGTTCTTGGATATAAGAGAATCATACTTGTTGAAAAATCAGGATGAACCAACCAATCTCTATATACTAAACACTTCGAAATCAGCTTAGAGGAAGACATGTCTTGAGAATCTACTTCCACAGACATTCGGATCTGAAGACCTCTGAGAAGTTCGGAATTGAGAAAGATGATGTTCGGAACGGCTTTAAAACGGAGAGGCAGGGCTTCAGGACGCTGTAGGTTGAAAATAGATGTGGGACTACCATTTGGGGTCCCCTTTATATAGCCAACGAGAAGACGGTTTAACTTCCTCAGTTGATCGAACGGTTGTGACAAGCTGAGATCAGATCTGATGGTTGAAAACCAATTCTCAAGAAAACTTGAACCCGATCTTTTGAGGTTTTTATTAAAACAAAAATTTAAGAAAACTATAATCCAAAAACAAAATATAAGAAAATACCAGCAAGTAAAGTATGATTACGAAAACTTGAGTAAGGAAATCATACCTTTCAGATTGGCTTTGAAGGATTATTCGTAATGGGTAAAAAAACTACGCAAAATCTTTATTTCGAAAAGACATAGTTCGGAAAAATCACTACGAAAAACTCAACAAAGAAAACGAAAAAATTTACAATATTTTTAGCATGATGATTTCATTACAAAATTTTAAAAAATGAAAAACTCATTATGAAAGTCTCGGTACGAAAATATAGTTATGGAAATACCAGTACAAAATTTTCCTTTCCGGAAGTTTTCAATACAAAAATTTCCATTCAAGAATTTTTTCTATACAAAAATATCCATTCAGAAAATTTCAGTTCGAAAAATTTCCATTCCGAAGTTTTACATTTGAAATGTATGAAAACAAGCTTTGAAAAACATAGTTACTCTAACAATCAAATGTACTCCCCCTGTGAAAAGGAGTTTATTACTATAAGAAGACTTGTTCAACAGAAAATTAATTAATAAATATTACCTTACGATTATCATTCCAAACTTCTATTTAATGTATTCAAATCTATCAGAAGGCAACGATTTTATGAAAATATCAGCAAGTTGATCTTTCGTTCCGTTAAACTAATGAATGATATTTCCTTTCGTTTTGATAATCTTTTCAAAATAGATTTTGTTACCAGTCATGTGCTGGGAACATCCACTATCCAAGTACCGTGTATTGTTGCTGGTACACTCTTTATTTTCCTGAAATCAAGAAGAGAATTAGTCTTTCAGAATCCAAACTTGTTTGGATCCGAGATTTATAGATAACAAAATTTTAGGTACCCACATCTTCTTACAGAAATAAGATTTCTGAAATCCTAGAGATAGGGTTTTGTTTAAAGAACAATTCTTAGCCCAGTGACCACCACATTGACACTTAGTACAAAATGGGGCACTTTGAGGAACAAAATAATTGTTACCAAAAATTGGTTTTGCATGGGTATAACCAAATCCGGATTTATTTCTTAAAGATCATATTTGGGAATACATTTTATCCAAATTTTCCTTACCATGGGTAAAGTTTGATAAGCACTTATTTAAGGAAAAGATTTCTGACTTGAGTTTGATAACCATGTTTTTATCTTCAAAATCATTAGATTTAGAACTAGAGCTAGGCTCGAAAACATTTTTCATAGAAATTACTTTGTCTAACTCTTTAGAAAGTTTGATCTCCTCAGAACTTACTTCCTCAATACTTTTTGAAATACTTTCAAAATCAGCATTTTTGTTATCAAGACTTTAGAAAGATGTTATATCTCATTTTTAAGAATAGAATTCCAAGAGTTTTCCTTATCAAGATTCTTATTGAGTTTAGAATTCTCAATCTCAAGAAGTTCATCAAACCTAGAGACTTCTTCATAATTAGGTAAAGTATTTTCATCATCAGAAGAGGATTCTTCATTAGAAGAGTTATAATACTTACTATCATTAGAATTTAAAGAAACATAGTTCAATGAATCGTCATTTCGTACCTTAGCCATAAAACAATGATTATCAATAGGTAATCTGGCTATAAGACCAAGATTCTTTTATCCTGATGATTCATAATCAGAAGATTCATCTGAAGAGTCACCACCACTGGCACTCCAGGTGTCACTATCTTTCATAACTTTCTTAGCTTTTCTTTTATAATACTTCTTTCTATTCCTGTCTGAATGCCTTTCATTCCTTTCTTTCTTTTTTAGAAAAGGGAAATCTGGTCTAATATGTCCAGATCTCTTGCTTTAATTACATGTAACTTCTCCATATTTCCTATCTCTCCTTTCCTTTTTCTTATACATGGATCTGAAATTTCTCTGACCAGCTATCTTGTTAATCCTTTGAGCAAGATTTGCTAATTCATTTTCAGATACATCACTCTCACTAGATTTGGATTGAATAACCATCTTCTTAGACTTGGATCTGGTTACTCTCTCAGGAGTCTTAGCTTTCATATTATTTGATGTTGTAAAAGCAACATTACCATTCCCATTATTCTTTTTGATGTTGTTAGCATCTCTCTTCATTCTAGTTTCATGTTGGAGAAGAGTTCCAAATAACTCATCTAGAGAAATTTGAGTGACCTTCCTGTTCTCATCTATAGCAGTTCTTTTGGATTCCCACTCATTGGGCATAATATCAATTATCTTATCCACAAGTGCTTCATCATCTAACCCTTTTCTCCCATAGACTGTAAACTGTTTACTATAGTCATGAACCTCTGTTGAACATTACAAATTGGTTCGCCATATGGAAAATTGAAGCCATGATATTCAGCTCTAAGCATAGCTCTCAAAGTCTCAATCACATTATAAGTTCCAAAGTGTGTAACCTCTAACTTCTTCCAGATACAATTAGCAGCTTCACAAGAAGAAATTTGGCTATATATATTTCTAGTCATTGAACAAAGTAAGGTATTGTGTACCTTATAGTTGAGTTGATACTCTTGCTTTTCCTGGTTAGTAAAAGTTCTAACTTCCTTGTCAGGAATTTTATAATCTCTAGTAAGAATAACAAAGTTGTCCACTCCAGTATTGATAACAAAATTCTTCATTAGATCTCTCCAGTACTCATAATCATTACCATCAAAGATTGGTGGTCTTGTAGGATTTCGATTATCAATAGAACCAACATTGACTCCTGTCATACTTAAAATAACCTTCAGTACACAAACTTGTTAGTAGAAAAAAGTTCGTAATAACAAAGTTCGGAATGAGAAAGTTCGGAATGACAAAGTTAGGAATGAAAAATTTTGGAAAGAGAAAGTGAGCAAGAAAAACTTATACGTGAGTAGAAGTATTTCAGAGGCCTGCTCTAATACCAATTGTAGGATCGGAATAATTTTGTAGATGCTCAAAATACAAGAGGGGGGGTGAATTGTACACTTTAAAAATTCCTTTGGAACCTTTAATGTTAGTTACGATTAACTTTGTTTTCCTTAAACAAAGGAAAGGGATAAGCTTAACAAAGTTAAAATAAAAAAATTCACAACACCTCTAACACCAAATGAAAACTTGGAAAGAGGAATGAAGTTATAAACATCAAGTCTTTGTACATGATTAAAACTGGATAGAGATTCCGATAGTAGGTTCCGGAAATATGGTTCCAAAAATTGAGACTTAACTAAAGATTACAATATGAGATTATTCCTTAAAGCATATAGAATCTAAATGAAATATTGTACAAGTAAGGAAGTATAAGAAAGTTATACTTTCCTTACAATTTAAAATTCAGCGGAAATAAAAAAGTAGTAAAACTACAAGTAACAAGATATAAGTCTTTTTACCTAAAGAGAAGGGTATCCAACAACCTTGGATAAAGGTGTTTTGATTTATACTTTCAAGAAAGTGTATCTTAACCACACAAGGGTAAGACCTCGATGCGATGATCAGAATCTCTATCTTGCTATCCCCGCAAGCACTCAACTTTAAGGTAGTTGGCAACCTCTGTCTTCCTTAGCAAGGAAGCCCTCGAACTTCAAGGTAGTCGGCACCTCTGTCTTCCTATCCCCGGAAGACCTCGAATGTAATCACCAACATTCGGAGTCGCACCAAGAAAAAACTGAACGAGTGGTTCAGTACACACAAGGCATGAAAAGCTTTCTCTCTCTAGAAATCACCTTAGCAGCATGTGGTCTCTAGATCGATCAACTTCTCGATATTCTACTAAGATCTTTCAAATGAGCTCCTATTTATAGGCAAGGTCGGCCTCCTTTCCAACGGTAATAATTTCCTTAAAAATCGGAGGGACATGTACACATGTAACTAAACCAACAGTTAGTTTATAATAGAATAGACGACATCGTTTTATAACAAAACAAGTGTAACAGAATGTATGATATGGTTTTAAGTCTAACTTAAAAGTTCAGAGTGAAGGTTCGGAGTGTAAACAAAAAGTCAAAGAGTAGACAAATTATAAAAGTGTAAGCAAAAAAGAAAGTTCGGAGTCTAACCAAAAAAATATTCTGAGTCTCAATAAATTCAGAGTGTATAAAGAAAAGATGATTAGATTCTGTTTATAAGGTGAATTTGGAATGAGAATTCAGAATGAGAATTCGTCATCAAAATTTGTAATGAGAATTTGTCATCAGAATTCGTAATGAGAATTCATCATCAGAATTCATAATGAGAATTCATCATCATAATTCATAATGAGAATTCGTTATCAGAATTAGTAATGAGAATTCTTCATCAGAATTTTTAATGAGAATTCGTATCCAGAATTCGGAGTAGAACTTTATTACAGTTCTCATCCAGAATTTGGAACCTAAAACAGAATGCTTCATATCAATGTTTCAAACGATTCCGAGAATATAGAAATGAATCCGAATCTTATACTTAAGAAATATATTGATGAAAATATGATAAGGATAATTTTTCTTACAAAATTGATCTTCCTTATAAAAGCGACATTCCTTATAAAAGCGATTTTCCTTTTAAAGTGATTTTCCATAAAAAAGAGATTTTCCTTATAAAAGTGATTTTCCTTATAAAAGTGATTTTCCTTAAAGATAAGGTGTTTGTGATTTTCAAAACAAGATGGAATGGAAAATTCATAAGGAAAACCTTATTGACTCAACAGTCTTTATAGATGATATTCTAATATACTCCAAAACCAAGGAGGATCATGAAGATAATTTAAGAACTGTATTAGAGACTATGCGCAAGGAGAAGATCTATGAAAAGTATAGCATGTGTGAGTTTTGGTTAAAGGAAGTCTCATTATTGGGCAGTATCATCACAAGCAATGGGATATCTGTGGATCCCACCAAAACAGATGCAATTGAGGGATAACCTAGGCCAACATCGATAACAGATATCCATAGCTTCTTGGGGATAGCTCAATATTATTGACGATTTGTGAGAAATATCTCAAGATTGTCCAACCCTCTTACCAAGCTAATGCGAAAGGGAGTAAAGTTTTCTTGGAGTGATGAATTCGAAGAAAACATCAAGGAGTTGAAAAAGAGGCTTATCACGACGCATGTGCTCACTTTACCCACAAGTGGGGAACTTTTTGATGTTTTTAGTGATTCTTTAAAGAAGGAATTAGGTTGTGTGCTAATGTAGAATGATAATGTTATATCCTATGACTCGAGGAAGTTGAAAATCCATGATAGAAACTATCCAACACATGATCTGGAGTTTGCGGTGGTGATCTTTGCATTGAAAATCTGGCGGCACTATCTCCATGGAGAGAAATGCTAGATATATACTGACCACAAGAATCTTAAATACATATTCACACAGAATGATCTTAATATGCACCAGAGAATATGGATAGAGATCATCAAGGATTAGGACTGTTCAATCCATTACCACCCTAGGAAAGCGAACATGGTGGCAGATGCCCAAAGTAGAAAGGATCCAGCGATTCTATCAATGATGAGAATTGAGAAGGATCCAATCTTCTTAGACATGATAAAGATGGACATGAGCATCATAGAGAAAGGAACATCATCAATCCTTTCACAAATGATTGCTCAATCATCTCTTTTGTAAAGGTTATAGGATGCTCAAAAGGATGATGTGGGAATTCAAGAAAAATTGGAAGATATCGAAAAAGGGAAATCCTAGGAGTTTAATGTTAATGAAGAAGTAATTTTGCGTTTTGGGAAAAGACTATGTGTTCTATCAAGTCCAGAGCTGAAGAAGGATCTTTTGGATGATGCACATAGTTCAAATTTGTCTATTAACCTAGGGAGCACAAAGTTGTATCGAGATCTCCATGAAAACTTTTGGTGGGATAATATGAAGAAGGAGATCGCTGAATATACATCAATGTTCCTAGTCTGCCAGCAAGTGAAGGCAGAGAGGCAAAAGCCTAAGGGGATGATGTAACCATTTCCCATACCAGAATGGAAATGGAAGAACATCAGCATGGACTTAGTCACCGGACATCCGAGGACATCCAAAGGCCATAATTAAATCTGGGTTGTTGTGGATCGTCTTACAAAGACTGCACACCTCATTGCTATTTGGGAGGATTTCTCATTAGATCAACTGGCATAGATATATATCAGAGAAGTGGTAATGTTGCATGGAGTACCACTATCTATTGTGTCTGACCAAGATCCAAGATTCACCACTATGTTTTGGAAGAGTCTTCAACATGCTCTGAATACCAAACTGAACTTCATTACGGCCTATCATCCTCAATATGATGGCCAATCCGAGCAGATAATCCAAACACATGAGGATTTTTTGAGAGCGTGCTCAATGGACTGTAAAAGAGTATGGGATCATCATCTTCCTCTAGTTGAGTTCTCTTATAATAATAGTTTCCACTCGAGCATCCAAATGGCACCATATGGAGCCCTATATGGGAAAAGTTGCAGAACACCAACATGTTGGGATGAGTTTGGTGAACGTAAGATTCTTGGACTAGAAATGATCAAGAAAATGGGGGAGAAGGTGAAAAACATTCAGTAGCATTTCAAGGCAGCCAATATTCGATAGAAGAGTTATGCAGATAATCGTCGACGAGACCTTGAGTTTAAATTTGGAGACATGGTTTTTTTACGCATATCTCTGTGGAAGAAGGTCGTGAGGTTTGGAATGAAAGGGAAGTTAAGTACAAGGTACATCAGCCCCTTCAAAATTCATGATCGGGTCAGGGCTGTGGCCTATCGACTAGCACTTTCACCCACCATGGACAAAGTACATGATGTCTTTCATGTATCCCTCTTAAGGAAGTACATACCAGACCCTTCACATGTACTCTCTTCTGAGGTGGTAAAGTTTGAAGATGATATTTCTTATGAAGAGCAACCAGTGATGATCTTAGATTGTAGAGAAAAAGTTATACGAAATAAGAAAATGCCCCTCGTCAAGGTGTTGTGGAGAAACCAAAAGTTTGATGAAGCGACTTCTGAATCAGAAGAAATGATGATGATGAGTTACCGACATTTGTTTTAGTGTGGGAATAGGAAAAATATCGAGGGCGAAATTTCTTAAGGGGGGAATATTGTAATGACCCAAAGTTTCATTAATGGAAATCCCTCTTGATCAAATTAAATGTCTCTTTATGTTTATATAAAATGTCAACTTCTTTGGTTTTATATTAATAATTTTCACCGTTGCTAATATAGTCATTGAACAGTGACCACATGATTAGTATAAATATAGGGCTTTACAAAATCCAAATTTACTCAGACAAAGGAAACGATTGCCTCATCCAGTAGAATTGCCCCATTCGAAGCCAATTTATCAGAGCTCGGAAAAGAGTTGGAATCCTTGGGCTTCGCTATTGATCATGCCCAAGATTAGATTCATCATGTCAAGTTCTAACGGGACCGTCTACTGGAGAAGTGGAAGTTGATAGAAATTACCACTCGAGCGATATTATCTGAGCCACCCCAAGAGTATGTCACCATCGCACACCTTACCCTTAGGTTTTATGTGGATTTTTTAAGGGGTTATATAACTAATCGACAGTACTATGTTCATGTATATAATTTTTTTATATAATAATGAATATAATCTCTTGTCATTATTGATACATTGTAAATAGTTTTTAAAGTACAAATGGTGTTTTTTAGTAATTATTTAATTAAGAAATCTATATTATTAAATTAAGGGATTTTTGAATAAAATAATTTTTTAATAAAATATTGTTATTATTATTATTATATTAATTTTATTATATATAAATGATCATATAATTGTATGAATGCAATTATAATTTTTATTAAGGTTTGAATGCCATTTTTGTCAAAACACGTTAATTTTCCATAAATGTCAGTTTTTATTATAAAAGTGAAAATTAACATATTTAGAAAATTATTTAGATTAAATAAATGTTATTTTTGGAATCAGGATGTCGAAATTACCAAACGGTGAATTTTTCATAATTTTCTGAGATAGTCAAATTGTTTAGTAAAAATTAAATACCATTTAAATATATAATGTGTTTTATGACATCATAATGACCCAATAGTGATGTAATAAAATATTATAATTTTTAGGTTTGGCCAATATATGTTTTACCATTCAAATAATTCGATTTTGGGTTTTTTTGGATTACTTTTCAAAGCATTAATGGACCCCTCAAGACTTATTAAACACCTTGTTTTTAAAATTAATTTCCATGGGAGTATGACTCACCTCCACATAAGAAACCCTATTATTTTAAGAAGTTTGGAATATGACCATATAAAATATTGTTTTACTCTTCTTGTTTTCAAAAACCATGGTCAAAAACCATGTGATTGTTTGTGGGTTGGATTAATTTAATGTATGCGGACCCAAACCTAAATAATAAAGAATTCCCCCACATTTCCTATATAAAACCACCCAAGATCCCACTTCCTCCTCACTCAAAGCCTTTGGAGTTCGTCCAAACTATGCCCTACTCTCTCTATTATACTCCTAAGGTTCCTCATGCTCCCAATAAGCCTCTCAAAAGCTGCTCTATAGCCTTTGGAAGCACACTTCCAAGTGAGGGTTTTTTCTTCCTTTCTCATATTTGTCCAATTTTCATTAAGTTGTTTTGCCCTTTTAATTTCAATTATGAATCTTGGGGTATGGCGTTGAACGTCCCTCATACTGCACTCTTTATGTTTGAGTGATGGGAGACCCATTTATCTCTAATTAAATTCCTCCCATTAACACTTGTTACTATGCCGAAAATTCGAAAGGAACTTCTCCCTCCTCTTTTACATTCAAGCAATACTTTTGTATTGTGAACCTAAATTCCATTAACATGGTTGGGACATGTATCTATATGACCTAATTACTGTCCATTAAATGTAAATATGATCAGTAACCCCTTTTTCTCTCATTAACCATTTTTATGAATTCTTATGTCACGCCGTTAGATTGCCGAAATCCCACTGATTTTCTATTCCAATGCCATTGTATAGTGAATACCATGCACATTTCTCCATCAAGGGTATTCACCTTTATTAACATTTACTTATTGATTATAAATTTCATGTATGAATTCCACATTCCTTTATCGTGGAATAAATGATTATGTTATATGAATCCATGTTTTATGCTCCATGTGGCACACTTATGCATGAAATGAAATGTTTACGAAGGGTGTGCCCTTATAGAGCTCCAAAGAATTGGGTAAAGTATAGTATCATGATACATCATGTGCAATGAGTGTTGACTCATGATAATTAAAGTTCAATGAGTGTTTACTCATGGTTTATGTGCAATGAGGATTTACTCATGCTCCACGTTCAAAGATCCTTGGCTCATGCTAATTCCATGTTAAGTGTTGTTGCCACATTTCCATGTTATGATTATAATACATTATCAGGACTTTATGTTCATGTTTCTCTTATGCTCTATTGATATTACTATTGCCTAAAATTTATTGTACTCCTCATGATATTCCATGTGTACTCCCTTACTGGGATTTATAGGTCACCCTTTTCTTATGCATGTCCTCAGGTTATCCCATGCAATGCAATGTATGAGGGAATATAGTGGTCATGTAAAGGAAGTTTTCAATAAATATGTTGCATTTCATGTTTTAAGTTTTTATGTAATTATCCTAATCCCCAAAGAAACTAAACCTCTCGATTTTCTTTGTTTTATCAAGAGATGTTTATGTAATGAATCATGTTTAAGTTTGTAATAAAAGCAGGGTTGTCATATGATATGTATACATATATACATGAATTGAGAATCCTGTAAAATGAGGATTGTTGTCCAGAAAATGAAGTTATATTTTATTAGTGATCACCCAAAATCTTAAGTGGTTTTTAGTTTCATTTGGTAACTTGGAGTGAAGATTAATCATTATATAAAGTATTTTATGATAAATGATTTCGTTAATTGGCAGTTTTTGAAAATCATGATCTCATTATGATTTATTAATCAAAACCATGGGTAAAAAAAGATTCCCAACAAATAGATCATTCATAATAAATATATTATATTATTATTCAACCATAATAATGGTTTCATTTCCTGAAATTTATAGGGTAATATAAATTCGTATCCCATTATTATTGAATGTGGTAAATTGCACATCTCCGATGATGTATTCATTTTCTGTATAGAATAATAGGAAAGGAGAGATGATGAAGAATTATTCTATTATCATGATTAAATTTTAATACATGTAAGATATTGGAGTCATCACAACAATTGCATGAATTTATGTGAGGAATCAAAAGTAAAATAATTGAACTCTAAATAAAATAAATGTTGATAAATATATATGAAAATTTGACATCACAACAATGTCCCTTAGAATTTAATAAAATATTTTGATGTGAGAAAAAAATTATATCATTATTCATACATAATATATACAATATGGGGGATATGGAATGCCCCATCCCAATGTAATAAAATTAAAATGAAACTCCATTAAAATAATAAGAGTTCTTGAAAAATAGAGTGGTTTTCAGACAAAACATTTTCAGCATAACGACTTTGCAACATGGTCTTACAAAGGATTAAAAAGAGAGGGTACAAGGGGAAACCATTCAAAATAGAATCTTAAAATATTATAGGGAATGAATAATATAAAAATAATATCATTTTATTAAAACATTAACTACATACCACATAAATGAGAACTTGAATTGAATGAAATGAAAAGTGGTCTTTTCCTCTTGAAATAATCTTCGTTGAGAGCCTCTTTTAGAGAGAGGTTTTGTTCTTTTGGAAAGTCCAAGACCACTCAGATGTTTGGAGTGAGTATAGAAGTGTATTTGGTTAGATATTATATAGGTTAAAAGGCTTTATAAGTGTGAAGAGGAGAGAAAGAGAAATGTGGGTTATAGTTGAGGAGAGGAGTAAATATTGAATATTTTATCCATTATTTTATTATTTCCCTCAAGAAAACCAATAGTGTCATGTCATGTGACCCTAATAGTAATAATTGGATATGATTTCGAACCTAGTGTGATTAAATCTTCCTTAAATCAATTATAATCCAATAAATCATGTACATAACATTTATCATAATTTATTGTATTTTACTATTCACCCAAAATTCATTTATTTTAAAAAAAAATAAAAAATTCACTATATCCATTCCGTGACCTATAGATTTTCAAAATGATGTCAAATTTTTTAAAATAATTTTCTAAATATTTTTAATTTAATTATTTTAAAAAAAATTATAAATTATTCAAAAAATTCACATTAAAACTATAAATGTTTTATAACACCTTGATAAATTAATCATGGTCCCATAAAATTATCTTATAATAATTAGAAAAAAAACAATTTATGATTAAATTTTACAAAAATAAATTTCCATTTTAAATTATTAAATTAATCATAAATTATCAATTAAAATATTTTTTACATAAAAAAATATAAATACAAAAACTTTGATCATTTGTTCACATTTAGAATGTCTAAATTATATTTATACATTCATGAGTGAATTTTCTATTTTTTGGCCAATTTAATATTCCTTACAATTCACTACTATTCATATGGGTATGTTAATATTTATAATGATATGTTACTATTTATAAAAAATTAAGTTTGTCTTTTCAGACATTATATATCTTACTGGACGCAATAAGGTATGTCAGGTTCTGGACAATTCCAAACAAAAAGACATAAAAACAACGATTTAATTGATAGATTATAACAAGGTGGTGTTTTCTGAGACTCAATGATTCATGCATTCTATATTAAATTTATTTGTAAGATCATGGGGTGTTATGTGTGGGCTTTTTAATAATTGTATTTTTAATTTTCAATACCTTGATTAATGAAATCGTGCTTAAATTGAGAGGACACAATTTATAAAATTTGGGGAGAATGTAACACCACAAAATTATAAAATAACAACATTTTATGTGATAACATACAAGATATGATACACCATGATTAAAAGAAAACATAACATCTTTGGAATTTAAAATATATTTATTTTAAAAAAAATTAAATCTCATAAATAAGATCCTCTATGTGCAAATTTCATTTCATTTTTGTTACACAGCAACATTAGAATCTTTTATATGATTGAATAATTTCTAAAAATAAAAAGTGTGCAACTCACCTGACTTATAAATGAGACCACCTATCTTGTCTTGTTCACTCCATCAGAAACGTTTGGTTCAGCCACGAACTACTTGAATCAGTTCCCAAATTCTATCCTCTCATAAAACATGCCTTATCATTTACCAAATTCAAAATTTTGAAGGACTATGGTGTAAACCTAAAGAGGATACCCAAATAAGAGGTAGCGTTCTTCAACAAGCATTTTATTTTTATTTATTCATCCTCCTCTTTTAATTATTATTAAACTATGATGATAAAATAAACTATGTATTTTTCATATACAGAGTTGTTTTCTTTTTATCAGTATAAAATAAAAACTACTCCACTTCCATTATATTGGTTATGAAATCATCATTCCTGTGTGTGGGGGACTACCACCTAGTGAACTGATGTCCTTCTATTTTTCCTTTACCACCTTTCATGATTGGGTATGATGATGTATACAAAGAATATATATTATATTTATAATTTAATTATATATATAGAGTCCTTATTTCATAAAATCCTTTTTAAATCAAATTTTTAGTGGATATAATAACATTAATCGTATGTATGGTGAACTATAGCATTGCTAAGTGATGTGATTTTTTTTCACAAACAATTTACATGAAAGGTGATAAGGATAATAATATTTAACATACGTGGTGTAAAATAAATTATTATGATATTAATGACATAATTATCATTTTGTAATATAATATATCTACTTATTTCTAAACATTTCTATAACATAAAGATGATAACATCAATCATTATCATGTAGACTATTGCCTTCACGAAGCAATGAGACACCCTTTTCATCCCCAAACCTCATGGATGAAATTAATTTGAATATAGAATGAAATAATATTATATTATGATCATTTTTAAATATAAAATATTAATTACCACTTTCTTATATTGATCATTTAAAAATTGGATCGTTACTAACGTGTACATATAACCTACCAAATCCATGATCATAACATAATTAATCTATCAAAACCATCGCTATTGATTGGTATTAAATGTATAATTGATGTAATAATATTATAGTTATTTCCTAAAAATTATTATCTATTTCATAGTAATATATAATATTTGTGATAACATGATTTTTTATGATAAATCACGCATAGTATGACAAGGCAATTAACACATAAAACGATGAAAATATTTAAATATTACTAACAAATGGGTGATAATAGATTATAATAGGGTAATTTATGATAAAATAAATATTAATATGGGTCTTGAATAATTTAATATCATTTTTAAAATCAATTTATAGAATTTGATATCATGTTCATCCAAAATGAGGTGTTACGTAAGGGATTGTCATCATTAAATACTTCTGTGAGGCACATGCCATATCCATTAATTATTTGTTTTATTTGATGTATATACATACCAAAGTTTATTTTAGGATTATTATAATTATTATTATCAGGATTTACATATATATTTTATGATCTCTATTACATGAGTCTTATGATTCAATTTTACGAATGTATTAAGGGTTTTATGTGATAATCTCATCAATTTTTGAGATTTCTCATAAATATGCTTCCAAGAATGAAATATTATGATCAATACCTCTATAAAATCATAAATATTTTTATCCACTAGTTATTTAGGATATTTTAATGTAATAAAACCATATTTCTCAACTCTTTGGTACTTATGATAATTCACTAAATATATTTCTACTAATTTGAATTTATTTCTCTATTCGGTCCAAAATGAATTTTTTTTTCTGAAACCCAGTTTAAAAAAAAGATTTAAAAATGTGTTTTAATTATAAAAATAACTTATAAAATACATTAATATTCCTATTAAATTTTTTCTAATAAAATTATAAGTCATATTCCTTTATTTTTTCCAATGAGGAACTTTTCTAACATTTTTACAATGAAAAAGGAATGTTATTTTTAAATTATATGACATGTGTGGAACTACCTGACCACACTACCATTAATTATTTAATGATTAAATTGAATTATAATGAGTTTTTGTGAAAGGAATTTATTTTTCCTAAAATTATTAACATTAATAATTTTTATAAAGAAGCTTTTACAAATGAAACAGATATTTTCCAAAATATTTTTCTTAAATATGTTTTATTGTATTTATATTCATTGATGGAATAAATAATTTAATGTACATATTATCCACTAATAACATGATATTTAGATATCATACATGTCATATTCTTGTATTATTTATGGTTACTTTAATTAGTTATGTATAATTTTATTTCCATTAACCATTTACTTGGAATGGTTTGTGAATAAGTTAATTGTTTGGGGTAATTATTAACATCATGTATTTTATTTATTTATCAATATGACTATTTATGAACATTATGATTCACCCATTTAATATGAATAATTCATTGTAATTTTTATGTGATATGTTGGGCCTACTAAATCATCTTAATATATTAGTAGGTATAATGAGACAAACTAGATATTGTTTTGGGTGAGGCTTTACCTATTTATATAGATATCCTAGAACGAGGCCTCAAAAGTATTAGATTTCATGGTACAAATCCTATATGGTATTTTATGTCTTATAATGATACCTTTATGGTATTATATTTCATGTAATGGGTCCTAGTTGATATTTTTTAGATGAATTTTGTTATGAATTACATCATCATGAATTCATTTATTGATATTCCTTCTAATTATTCGATTTGTTAAAATATTCATGGATAAGTTCAATTCTCATGTTATTATTTATATGGAACTATATGATAATAATTCATTCCATCGATATCATGATCAATTAATTGATTAAAAATCTTTTTTTTAGTTATTAGCGTTTGCATATTGATTTTTACTTACTTATTCCTAGATTATGTTGTAAGGTTACCCTTACCAAGAATACGAGATCATCAATTTCTTATATATTATTTTCCATGGTATACCATAATGTATTTTATTATTTTTTTTTAGGTTATTCTAAATGTAATTATATAATTATATGTAAAATGATTCTTCTATGTAAATATGACTCAACATTGTATTTATTTTACCAAGACTACAAAAATATTTGGTCCTTCGGGATGTGATTCGATATATCTTATGCCAATGTAATAAATCAGAAACCAGTTATAGACTATTTGGTTCAAGGTTGATATATCTAAATTTATGAGAAATTTTATTTTATAATATATTTTTACTCTATAAATACATCTTAATGAAATTTTTAATGATTTTTGTAGAGGTATTTTTTATAAGTGTGAGAATAATATCTTTTAAATATTTCTAGGTGATGACATATTTCCACAATTTTTTTATATGAAACATCCTCTCTAAATTTAAATGGTTTATAATAGAAATACTTATTAACATGGTGTTATAAAAAAATATTTCAATGATTTTTTTTAGATGGTCGATTTTCTTTATTATTTATAAGAAAATTACAAATTCTCTTAAAAGTGTTTTTTATCTAAGTGAAAATATTTGTACTTATATTATTCTTGATCATGGAAATTTTTCAAATGATTCTATCTACCTACATTCTTCATATAGATAATTTAACATTCTTCTCTATCATAATAATAACACATCACATCCTTTTTATTACTTAATTGTCTACATTGTAAAATTATGAGTATTGTCTGATGTATTTCTACACTAAACATTGAATGTATTATTCCTTTGATAGAATGGTATTAACATTATGTCAATTCATTGATTATTAATAGATTTTTATGAAATAAAAATATACCCTTGACTCAATAAGGATTTATTTTGCGAGATTATTACATAGAAATCTAATGAAAATATTTATTATGGAAATATTAAAAATCATATACTTTTTGTTAAAATACATATGAATATTGATTACTAATGAAGGTTTATTATGTGTTATAAAATTTATTCATTACTATATATAATGAATTATATGTAATTCAGCAGTGACAAGTTGGGATCACAATACTCCCCCCACCTCCATGTGTCGGTATGTTTGATAAGATAAACTAGCCTTAGTATTTGGTGTATCCATTCCAATTTATTTATATGACTTGGCTATAGTCTTGGTAGAAATTTGGTTACATGGAATAAAACGTGATGGCATGAAATGTCTCAAAAAATCATTTACTTATCTATAATTGTGAATTTTATCACTATGAAATCATTTATTATTGTCCATTTGTTTATTTATATTGTTTTATAGTGATTTGTTTTCAATGTCATATGTTCATTTAATTGAAATTATTTGATTATAATTTCTTTCTTCCAATACTATTAAGTCATTTTTATCAAATTATCTATTTTGATATACTCATTTCCTTAATCGGTGTTTGAGATACCCCAAATTAGGTATTCATTTCACCAGGTCCTAAATAAATATGTCTAGAAAAATAGCATGTGTAGAGAATTTGGGAGATATATTAAAGGCTTATAATAGGAAACTATTAATTTATATAGTTAGAAAATATTTTGTTAGTCAATAAATACATTTTATTTAATAATTAATGAGTTTTAATAATTCTGTAAATACTTTATCCCAATTAGTCCCCATAATACAGTTCATTCAATATATGTTATTAATCATATAAATATTGGATAATTACATCTAGTCTATATATGTTGGTATCAGTATAGGTTTGCGATAACTTTATAGGTTACATTGCTGACATACAGTGATAATTTAGATTTATTAATTTCATCATGGGTTTATATGTTATGGATGATCATGACTTCAATGGTATAGATAACACATTATTCTATTTGAGTTGATATTAAATATTTTCAATTTTTTGGAAATAAGTTTATAAAATTTTAATTATGACCTTAGAGATGAGTCAATTTATAGGAAAAATACTTAAATTTTAGTATGTAATGTAGTTTTTGGTCTCTTGTAAATTATATATATATAATATAAATTAGATTCACTTATAGTACAAATACAAAACGTGGTAATCATATTGAAATAGTATTCTTGAGTTTCGACTTGTTCTTTACTCGGTGTATTATGAGTGTTCCTAAGACTGTACACCATTCTAAATAATCCCTGTGGGACATCCTAAAATGATTAAAAAACACCTTATGAACCATTATAATGGATTTATCAATACTAGAATGAGAACCTAATAAGATTATATTCTTGAATTACATAGTTTAAATCTTATAGATTCATAACATAATGTAAATATTAATTTATTTATGATATTTTAAAAATGGCATGTTGTATTTCATGGTCATCGATTTCAATTATTTTTTACTTTCAAATATTGTATGAAAGATCATGATAATATGGGACTACTAATTTTAATAAATATTATGATTAAAGAACCAAAATTAAAGAATCATATGTGTAACCAAGAATTATATATCTTTAACTGAAAATGAAATGTAAGAAAATATGATCGTTTCATTGATTAGGATATCATGATGTTTAATTTTTCATAATTAACTTTTTATATTATTTTTTCATCACTCATGTTAATGCCTCTGGGTTTTATTTATAGTTGATTCCTAGACAATCCAAATAAATAGTGAATGTGATAGAAAATATAGAGATTGTCCAAAAAAAACTAGATAAGTGATATAATGAGATATCATGTGATTATTTCAAAACATATATCTATAATTTTGATTAAAAATGACGATATATATGAATTTACAAATACAAAAATGAATTGAATGATAAATTCTCATGCAATTTAAAGATATCAATAAGATAGAGAAAAAAATATTGCATTTCATTTATGTAAAAAATATGAAAATATCCCATAAATATAATATCTCACTATAATTGAAAGATGCTTCAAATGTGTAAGATGGGGAGTAGTTAAAAATAATTCAATGTAAAGATGCAGAAATTGGTTAACACGATGAAGGTAAATGATGTGTTTGCAAGGCATAGAAAAGATATTAAATTAGTCACCTAACTTGATATTAAATATAGAGTTATATTTTTTTTAGATACCCATAACTATTATTTTTAGAAATTGATGACTAAAATTGTGAGGATTCAATTTCATTATAGGTGTAGCAAGTAACACATCAATATTTAAAATTATATCTTCCAACAAAACCTAATATTCCCCCTAGTTTTCCTCGCACACAACATCAAACATAATGAAATTCAGAACAATATGTCTCCAAAAAATTATATTCCTATAATTAGTGGATAAAAATAGAGGAAATATTATTAAGAAATATATGTATATATACAAATAAAAAATAATTTTATTTATTAATATTATGGAATTGATGAAATATAATTATTGTAGCTAAGTAACTTACAAAATTGATTAATTTTTTAAAGTTTAATGCTTCAAAAACTAGATTTTATGAACATTATTTTAAGATAATAATATATATTTTTTATATCATAATTATTCATATGAATATTATATTAAAACCAATTTTATTAATATTAGATAAAAAATAAGAATATGAATAGTTAACATTTAAAAAAGTCATTTTCCTATAAAAATAATTATCATTATATTTTTCTATTTTTATTCAAAAATAAAATATCCAATTTTTGGAATTTGATTATGAAAAAATTCACGTCATTTTATAATTCATCATTTCAAAATTATCTTAGGTTGAATTTTATAATTTTTTGTAAATGATTTTCTTTTAGGTGAATATTAAAAAATACTTATATATTCAAATATCAAGAAATTTATAAATTTAACAGTTTATATGTTTGACTAGAAATTTTATGAAACCATATTATAGAAAAAATATTTTTTATAACATAAATTATTAATTTTAAAATATTTATTTTATTTTCCCAACATCGGTTTGATATTTTAGACCATAAGTCAAACTATTCACTAAAATTGTTTGCAATACCTTTATTATTTTAAAATTACTTTATATCACATTTAGAAAGATAATATAATAAAATGGATTTCATTTTTTAAATATAAATTTGATATTATTAGATAAGGGTTATTTTATTTTTATTCATTACAAATTAATTACATGGAAAAAAAATATTTGCCCAGGTAAATGCGAAAAGGATAAAATAGGTTAACCAATGGGGTGAAAGTCCTAAAAGGTAAAAAAAATTTAAATAATTGAGTTTTTTAATTTTTATCAACCTCATAATTTTTAAAATCCATTATATTTTATTTTGGTGTGTTTTTTACATTTAAAACAGGGTCCCTCTTTATATTAATATCAAATTTTGACACGGATGTCATTCCCACTACATATAAATGGGGTGTTCCACTACCCCTTCATGTAGCCACAAAATATATATTTATCATTAAATTTATTCACTTTTTTACATACCCAATTATACTTTAAAAAATTAGATTTTGGGAAAAAAAGTTATCCTAAATAGTCCATTTCAAAAGCAATCCCCCAAGGCAAAACTCTATATCTCAACATAAGTACTTACTTTTCACTAACAATGTTTCTTATGTAACATTACATTTTAAATATATGTTTTGGTAATAAAATATGATTAATTCATTGAATACATAGAACATATTTTTTATGTTATGGTAAAAATAATTATCCACCTTTACCCTTATCCATTAATAATAAATTATAACAACATTTTTTCATTTGTGAATTATACCAATTCCATGATGTAACATGTCTAAATTTTCAGCAAGATTATTTACTATTTCTTATAGTTTTTATAAAAAAATTTAACTATATAAATATATCTAACTAATATTTTTATTATCTTTAGTAATGATGTTTTTTAATAAGAAACAACTTTCATAATCATAATCATCCATTAATTATGGTATGTTTTTTTGGGTTATTCAAAACCTGAAGTACAGAAATGATATTTAATAATATCATGGAGGACTAGGAGAATATAATTCCAAATAATATAAAATTTATATAATTATATCATTTTTTTATTTTGGTCTTAGTAAGGTAAAAATAATATAAAACTCATTAATTCAAATTCCATCGTATATCCGTTTAAAAACATTAAAATAATATCTTTGGTGTCTTCATTTTTAAGGATCAAAATTAAAACTCAAATAAAAGGAAATAATAAAAATTATAAATTTCATTAAATGAAAATACTTATATAAACTATATGATCATTGAATTATTAAAATTAGATTATGAAAGTAGAAAAACATAGTTATTTTTAAACTGGTTCAACTTATCAAGATTACTGACACCCTATTTGGAAAATTAATATTAACTAAAAAATATAAATTTACACAATAAAAATAAATATAGTTTTATAAATGGTATAATTGTGAATATTTTTTTAATATTTTATTAATATATTAATATTTTTATATAGGAGATTCAATAACTTCAGTGGAAGTCAGGATTTGAGGTAATGGGTTCTTTATAAAAGCATTAATTTCTATAGATATATTTTATATTATGCATAATGATATTCTTGATATTGTTTGATTATCTCATAATGAATTTACTTTTCCATGTCAAGGTAATTAATTGTTTTTTAATAGTCATATTATGTTTTTTCTCTAAATTTATTCTGATTGAAAGGGTACCAACATTGTAAGGGTTATTTATCTCTTTTTTAATTCAATAAGGAATATTTGATATTATTTCCATCATTTAATTTATATAGTGTATTCACCACCATATTAACATAAATTATAATGTTTATATTTCATTTCATGATATTATAACATCCAATTCATGGTAAACCTCTAACATTATTCTAATTCATACATGACCTTTACTGTAAGGGTTTCAGCTTCAATATAAATTTCATATCATTATTATTTTTAATGATAATTAATTCAGGAACTATTTTTTCCTTTATTTCAACCCCCACACACCACCCCCACAATTTTATTATCAAATAGTATTTATGTGTTTTTACATGTCTTCTCACTGGTTTTCCCCTTGGCTCACAATTTACCAATTGTATGAAAAACTAAACCAACCTCCTAAACTCAGTAGAGTATCAATATCTTATATGACATTATTCATTATATTATTATATAAATGCACTAAGTTATTCATTAAATATTTATCAAATTCATTTATTTCTATTTTTAACTTCATTACAACGGTTTTAATGTATTTTTTTATTTTATTTCTCTATTTTCGATATGATTGGGAAAAATATCTTCCATAAAATTCCATGTGAAAATATCATTCTACAATTTTTCAATTAATATAAAATCTCAACTATTATATTTCATAGAATATGAAGGAATTTTGTATTATCCTGACTTTATAAATATTTATCTCTAAAAAAATAAAAAGAGAAATATTATTTCTTATTTCGAATCAATTTTCCACATTCTTCTAAAAAGTGTATTCTATATAGAATTAAATATTTTGACATATTTAATGGTTTATCAATGATATAATTTAAATGATAATGTCAACCATAATTTCATTTATAGATTATCTATTATTCTATCTATCATAGTAATGATTCATCATGTCTTTTTTAAATCCTGATAATCCACGGTGTATAAATATGATTTTCATCCATTTCATTTACTCCATGAAAAATATATATTTTATTCTTTTTATTAAATGGTTTTAACCAATATGTTATAAATCTATTTATTTAGAAAAATTATTTACTTAAATTTACACCCATTAATCTACACATTTAAATTTTTATGTTTTCTTATATATAATACTATTCCATTTATTGATTGTAGAAATATTGAATTCTAATATACTTATTATATCAATATAGATCTATATTGATTGATAATTAATGATGATAATGGATATTATAAATTATTAATTCATTCATATAGAGAATTATTTTGACATAATTAGTGAAATTTGGGTTATAAAATAGCCTCTTGAGGCATTAGTAGGTCTCATGATGCAATGTAGTCAGAATATTTGGTGTATGTCTATCTATTTTAAAGATGTCCTGGAAGCGACATTGGAATCAATTTAATGTATTTTCTTAAGACATAATATTTTGTAATGAATCCATATAAAACAATTCTAGTTCATTATTATTTTTTCCTTCACCATGATTTAATCTATTATTTTTCATGTGTTTTTAAATATGGTAAACCATTGATTTATTTTAAGAAAATGTGATAAGATATTTCTAATTATTAGATTATCATTTATTTCAAACAATATTATAAATACATAACATTATCTATTATACAATCTAGAAACTACGTTACCGTGATGGTAAATTTAAATCACCTTTAATATGATAATAATTCCTTTCGATTTTATGAAAAGTATTTGTAATGATATATATATATAAATACGTATATCATGTGTAGATAATATTTACTAGATATTTAATACATATTATTGATTAAATTGATTCTAATAAAGAGAGAAAACACCTCTTTTTTAGAAATACAAAGTTTTTATTAGTTGATGTGTTATATTAATTTTATGAATCTCGTTACCAAAAGGGTGATCAGAATGTATTTAATGAACTATGTTCTATAAATAATCTAATTATCGAGAGATTGTGTTTGGGATATCACATCTACAATATTTTATGATAAAAAACTATGATTATTTTTGTTAAAAGGGGCAATGTGTGGTCTCTTAAAGATGCTAGTGATAAGAATAACTCCCTCTTAATAAAAGTGAATGAAAAATAATTTTCTCTGCACAAAAGTAGTGATAAAAAATTAAGGTATTAATGAAAATTAACCAAGTACCATAATTTAAGATAACTATTATGAGGATTTATAAGATTGATCAGATATTTGAAGAGAATATATTCTTCAAAATATAACAAAATAAATTGAAACATAAGATTATAATATTTTTAAATAAAATTTGGAAGAGATCACCCATGTAGATGATTAAAATAGTAGTTTGTAAAAGGAATTAAAAGAATGGATACACACATATATTAAGCTCTCCAAATAGGCGGGATCCTTAATTTTGATGAATGACGATCATAAAGAAATACAATATAGTTTTATTAATTAATTTCATTCTAAAGTTCATGAGAGATAAGAACCAAATAATAGTATTTAAGATAGAAGATATGAATATAATTAAATAATTAAAATTATAAATTCTCAACATGATGTCAAAGCCAAGTGTAAAAAAATAGATTTCTTAAATACTATAAGAAATAAATAAATTGCAAGAAGATAATGTTAAATGGATCATAATTTATTGTGAGTATATGATAAAATTGTTTTAGAATGATAAATTCATTCTCAATGTGAAATTCTTAGATATTAATGTTAAATTATATATTATGGAAAGAACTCAAACTGAGACATCAACACAAATTGAAAGGAATGTTTCTACTAAAAAAACTACAAAGGGGGAACAATATATTGGATAAAATCTATATAGTGAAATTAAAATCCATTGATAATAATAATATTAATATTTATCATCTTTAAAAGGAATTGTATTGCCCACCCTAAAAAATGTGCCAAATCTATTTGCATGTGAATTATAGGATTGAAATATAAATCTATAAAAACATGAATAAATAAAATTAACAAGAAGAATAAGATCATATGAATTATAGATAATAATTATTATGTGGTAGATATTTCTCTAATTATATTTAATTTAATATATGTTAATTTAGAAAAAATAAGAAGCCTCTAGTTATGAAAAATATGGACATCTTGTACTTAATGTAATGAAACTATCATTTATTTTTCGGTGTTAATTTTTTAACATATTTGGGTATATATAATTGGATTAATGATATAATCAATATATTCATGTGGGATAATAGATGACCAATTAAATAAGTAGATATTCATAGGATAAGGTCAATTCAAAAACTCTGAAGAAGAGCATATCATATTCAATCATATTTTAAATGATTGGAAATAAATATCATATTTTCAACGGAATTTTTCATAGTGAATGGCATGAAATTATAAATAATTTTAGACTGCATCTATAAAAATAGAAAATGAAGACCACAAAATCTAAATAATGGAGATAATTATACCATAGAAAAAAATTATTAAAATAACATTCCTAATATGTATTTGAGAGAGGGTAGTGAGTTATAATTTATTGATAAGAAACAAATAATTTTTTTAAAATAAAACCAAATGAAATAAGAACAATATTCTTCAAATAATAAGAAAAATCTCATTTTATGTGGAAAAATATGAAATACAATTGAGTTTTTGAAATATAAAATTAGTTTTAGGAATAATGGTGGAAATCTGAAAAAAATGGAAGCATTGTACATTGGATAAATTAAATGATGTAATTGGTGAATAAATCATCTAATAAGCATCGTGTATTTTTTAAAAAAGTTCAGAACATACCAATGGGATGTGTAGTAATTTAGATGTCTCAATTTGAAAAACGAACAATAATATAAGAATTAGAAGAAAATGATCTTACTTAAGTTAAATATCATATTTCACCTGAAAAATAAATACAGTTTTGTAATATATTATCAATAAATGAAAACCCAATAATTTTATAAGTGTTACGTAGGAGGTAAAATAATGTTATTCTCATCTACAATAATTGTGTCAACATTATTCCAAACAACGAATAAATTTTGATGAACCTAAATACTATAACAATTAATTTTTGTTTCATAATTGAATGGTTTAAAAATATTATTCCTCGTTAGGATAAAAGAAATGAATAGATGTTACCCAAAAACACATAACTAAAAAAATTATTGTGTGGACAAGAAGAGTGTATCTAGACAAAGGTCTAAAATAAATTTTGAAAACCTATTGAAAACATATTATTAACCCAACTTATCACATTAATGAAAAAATATATTCTACCTTATTTTTTTAATCTTGTTTCATGTTTTTAACTAATCATATAAGTAATTTAATGTAATACATGTTCTCAAATGGGTAATAAATCAGTAAAATAATAAATGAAAGTGTATATGATATGAAAAATAACACCTTCTTGGAATTTTTATTAATTGATATTATAAATATCATCTGATGAAAAAATATCGATCTTGAATAATAATTATGAATATATTCTATTATGGGATATTTTATCTTCAATGCATCCCTGATCATTCATTCATGGCAATTATGAAATTTATGGAATGTGTTTGAAAATATCATTGAAATGGTATGATTTATTATTATTTTATTCTTTTTTTATCATGAATAAATTATTAAATTATGGGGGAAATTCAATGAAAACATTTATAATTAAAAATTTTAATATTAAATATTTTTTGGGTTATTTGAAATCAGAAAAATTGATTTTACTTGAATGATTCTAATTTATCTGTTTGGTGAGTGAAATAATTTCTCATTAAAATTGTTAGATAATTTTTAAAAAAAAATCAATAATTAATATCATCCTAAATACATGTGAGTATTTAGTCTATGAAATATCAAATTTAATAGTTGTTATCATATAATATTAAGTAAAGATATCTATATTTTATAAATAAAACCCTCATTCATTCTATAACCTGGATGGATCAAGTAAACTTGGGGTGGAATTGATGATGAAACAAATATGAATGTATAAGTGATACAATTATATCTCATTTAGTTTTTTACCATTTTTTGGGGAGGATAAAATGGAATAAGTTAATGAGAAATGGGGAAATAATAATATATAATGAGTGAAAAATATAATGATCTTTTTGACAATTTTTTGTCAAGTTGGTATTGATAAAATTAATATAAATGAGGATATTGTCAAGACCTCTAAAGGATTTGTTTTTACTTGTTCTCAATGATTCAATAATTTGAAAATTTAATATGATAATATTTATTGAATAAATAACTAATTAGAAGGTATAGTTCCTATGAACTTGTGTGATTATGTTCTTAGTATTGAGTATTGTTTTAGTTCTATATACTCACCATTGAATCTTAAATGTATTTGTGAACACTATTCTCATTAAAATTATATTGAATGGGGAATACTTATTGAAGTGGAATAATTATCCAATGATTGTTGAGTATTAAAGATAGTGTGAATATGGAAAAATTAAAACCTTGTGGGAGATGATTATGAATTTATTTGAGTGTTATTGATGGAATTGAGATATGTTAAAGTTGATCTAGAAGTAGGTGAGGTAAATTTGGAATTACATTATCAATGTAATGGTAGAATCATATATTTTATAAGGGTAATTTTTATTCTGGAGACCTATTTAAAGGTAAAACATGAATATTATAGATACATAATGTTCATCAATACATCAATAAAAATAATGATAAAGTTAGATGAGATATTCCAAGGCAATAAAGTTATCTATAAAGTGTTTTTGATAATGGAAAAATGTTATCAATTAGATTCAACTGATAGAGAAAGTCAAGGAGTAAATTCAAATATCTATTTTATGGTGTATAAAACTCTACAGAAATGTAAATTTAAATGTCCAAAATATGTGTTAGGGTGACTCAGAATTTGAAGAAGATAAATAAAGGTAAAATCCAACTATGTAATAGTATATTGGAGATTATTAGAGTTATATATGATTAAAACAATGAAAAATGAAGGTCATTAAATCCATGTAATGTTGATTTCATTGTACATAAGGAATTATCATAATTATTTTATATAGAAATTAAAAGAGAATGTGAGTTTATGGAATTTAGATATTTAGGTGAAATGAAAAACTAAAATAATATGGTTTTCAACATTATCTTAATGTATTTAATCAAAATAATTGATCTTTTTATTTATTATAGAATTATAATAAACCTTGGTATCATTACATGTATTGACCTCGTGATAGTGAAATAGGGTAATGAGTGTGCCCATTCCATAATATAAATCATAGTGCATGAGAAAGAGGAAATGGATGAAGCCTGTACCATAATGAATAAAATTGGGAGTATTAAAAAATGATGAATCATGGGAGTTTTATAGAGAATGAAAAAATTGATATTCATATGTATACACAGATATGGTATGGATTCTCTCATGAATAAATGTTCTCTTATGAGAAAAATTGAGGATAAGTTATGCAATATATAGAGGGTCAAATGTTTTTTGAAATGGAAAATAATATATATGTGTCATTGACCATGTTAAGTATATGTGTGATTGAAGAAAAAGTTCTATTGTCATTATACATGTATTTGTGTGTTTAGAGTCATAATGTGTGTTATTTATTGAAGAATTTTTTCTATTTACATATATTAAAAATTTAGAGGATTATATTTTTTATTCAAATTCTAATATTCATGAAATTTCATTTCAAGTCATTATTTTCATAAAATATGAAAAAAATATCTGTGGAGTGTCTTAAATCAATATGCCATGAGACGTTTTGACTATGAACTATGAACAATATTCATGTATATAGAGATAATTTAAAAATATAATAAATACAAGGATTTTGTGGAAGATGAATATTGATATAATTAAAACATCACTTGATGAAAAGTAGTATGAATATTCAAGTGGATTAAAATTTTTTTTTAAAAAATATAAAGATTGAAGATGTTGAGTTTAGGAAAGAACAAAAATGGCAGAATTAATGAATACCTTGTCTTCAATATGACCTATGATGAGTTTGGGTTCATGTGAAATAATTATGAGGGAAAATAATCATGTAATATAATGAATATATGTGAGAATAAAAAAGGTATTATTTTTAAAAAATTTCAAAAATTTATGTATACTAATAATATAAGACTACAAAAAATAGGAATAATATATGAGAGGCCTAATACCAAAGATATTACTAACATTTATGTTTCAAAGGGATAAAAGTATAATGTAACATCCAATTAAATGATATACCTAGTTTTAATGTTTAAATGTGGTAATTTGGGTTTGTAGGGGATTAGAGGATGTTAGGGGTTTTTCAAAAGACCATGGGTTGGGAACTTCCTGCATGACACTTTCATTATTTGAATATGATAATTGATGGGAATATTTCATTTGGATTATGTTGTAAGTTTGGTTAAAATATTGAAAAACGTTCATGATGTGAGTATTATTCACTATTTGAATTTGTCACCCATTGGATACCAGTAAATGAATTTAGAGCATAAAAAATATTTAATATGTGAATTGAATTCACAAAATTAACTACTTGATCATGTTTCTTACATGGTTGGATTCATTTTTCAGAGTATATATTACTGGAAGTATATATACAATAAAATAGGGATTCAGAAAGTGAATCAATCACAATAAACATGTATTATGTGATATAATATAAAATTTAAATTCTTTCAATTCAGTAGTCTCCCCCTCAAATATTGGGTCTCTCTTATGATATTTTAGGTTTTCTTTTGTCCACTAGGTTCATATGACCAATTCTCAATATCCATGGTGGTTATTTTAATCTTCATTCAGTAATTGTTATATCAACTCATTTTTTTCTACATTTCTCCTTGGTTTTATAAGTGGTTTTCTGATTCATTTATGGATTTATTGATCGTTGTATAATGTTCTTTGATCCCTTATAAGTATTTTTACATAAATGTTTCTTGTTCCTTATATTGTTGGGGTATCCAGTTGTGGATGGAGTGTGGCCTAATATTGTGGTCAGTGGTTCCATCTCTAGACTAGGTTTGTGAACCATTAATTGATCTCATTTAATTAAATGGTTTTCTAAATGAAATGGAATGATTTATCACCTTGGGTTTTGTAAATGTGTATTTATGAATAAATGTTTTTACATATTTTTCATAAATTAATGATGATTTTAAATTCATTGTATAGATGTATGCATGTGTTTTTAAAGAATTGTTTTATGTAAAATAGTTTTCCAAATTGTATTATGATATATTTAAGACCTTCTAAAATGATTCAAAATGAATCACATAGGATCCTTGGGAATATAGGAAGATGGTGTAGTAGTTGGGATAGTCATTTCGTATTATATAGGGGATTACTTTTTGGGGTGTTCTTCCTTTCCAAGATCAATATTCATTTGGATCTAGGAATTGACACTTCATTATAGGATTGTTAATATTTTGGGGTGTTCCCCTATTTCATATAATATTATGCATGGGTTGTAATAATTTAGAGTTTGAACTAGTAATTATTAGTGTATGAGTGACCTAGATAATCAGAACATAAGAGTATCATTTTATTATTTTACTATTGATATTTGGAATTGTTCCATCTGGGATTTCAAAATCATTTCTTGATAATTGTGATTTGATTATGGAAATTATGCATTTTAAATATTTTATATATATTTTTTTGAATTATAGATAATGGGGAACTATTTGTCCTCATTTTGATAAAAACTTATTTTCATCTTATCATGCCATTTTTTAAATAAAATGCTTATATTATTATCATTTTATTGATTCTTGAAATAGAAAAAATGGGTGTGATCTTACTATTATTGTTAGATTAAAACCTACACATTGCTTCACCAATGTATAAAACTGATATTGTCTATTCATAAAGTATAAGGAATGGCTCTATAGTAATGTCTTAAGGTTTGTGTCAGATCAATATGAGTATTTGGTGGTGACAATGTGTGGAATTTCTAAAATTATCATGTAGATTAGTCGGTACTTATTTTGTTTTTTCATTTAGGCAGTACATATTTCATGGGTTTGACTGTGATATTTTCTATTGTACCTTATTTTCATTAGTTATGGAATATATCTATTTTTGTTTTCTTAATTTTTTTTCCTTCCTCTGTATATATTTATATATTCAATGTATTTTATTCCATTTTGGGAGAAATATTTCCATCTGTTGTGTCTATTTCCATTAGTTATTCTCTAGACCATGGGTATCGAAATAACCCTTCAGATATATGGAGGATCAGTTCGTGTGCTATTTTCAAAGGGTAACCCAGTTTAGTTCCTTAAAAAGTAAAATAAAAGAAGGTTTTTCTTCATGATTCATTGTTTGAGGATGTTAGTTAAATGGGAGATAGGATTTTCAAGACTATATGGATAGGTTTTGGTGTGTTTAGAAACACCTCTTTTCCCAATGACTCACATGTTACCAAATTATGTTGGGTTTTTGTCTCTAATATTGAGTTCATGATCATAATAATAGTTTCTTATTACTGTTTTCTAGTGTATTTGATTATTATCATATTTTATAATTTTTCTTTTGTTTCCAACATGTAGAAATATTCCTTTGAGACGCATTTCATGGGATTCTTATAAGGATGCAATGAGAGATAACCATTAAGGTAATTTCCATGGATCATAATATTTTATAAGTTATCATATATGTAGTTCATGTCATGGAATAGATTGTTCCATAAGTTAATAACCTAGTTATTATTTTGCAACCAATTTATAGAGGAGACAGATATCAAGCTCGAGTGTTTCAACACTAGTGTCCCCCATAACATAAGGGTATGAATTTACACCAAGAGGTGGAGGGATGGTTGGAATAGATTAATTAGCCCATAAATTTCTATTCAAAACCAATTAATATCATGGTAAAATGCATAGTTTTATGGATTTAGGGACCTAGTAGATGTTTGTGGGATTCTATGGTATATGTTGGTCGGCACATGGGATGGGATTCGAAGGGTTTCAAGACCAACTTTTTTCACCATATCTATACAAAGTTTATCTCTATTATAATGTTTTGGTATTTTTTATCATTGTATCTAGGAGTGAATTCAATTTCATAATACACTAATTGGTTAATAGAGTTGGTTTGTTTTTCTCTAAACTTAGTGACGAATAACTAGTTGAAATATCAAAAATACATATAGGGTTTTCGACCAAAGATTCGATCACAAGTATATATGATGAATATTTTACATATTTTAGAAGCTGATATATATATATATAATGGAAATTATGGATATGTTTGATAATATTGGTTATTTTTTCCAATATCTTCCACCCAGTGGTCATTGGTGTTCTAAGTATTAAGATAAAGTGGCAGAATAATCATGGTGGTTGTAGAGGATGATATCTATAGTAATAATCCTAAATACCAACAAATGTTGCTAGTAGTGTTCTCAAAACATAGTATCATAATGGAATGCTCAAGAACACCTGATGTACTTTTCCTCCAGATACTTTGATGTGGAATTGTTGTAGTCATTGAAGATATATACAATGCTATAATCATACCATGTACATGCCACATTCAAGATAGGGGTATTAAATTCAAATGATCATTATGGTGAAGACATATGCCTCAAATTCTATAGGGCTCTAACCACATTCCATGGCTGTAAATCTCCATCACATAGTGAATGAAATTTGTGTGAATGATGATGTGGCCCCCATGATAGTGAGAGGTACAATTTTTATGGCATCTTCCATTGAAAACGAATATTGTGATACTAGTGTATCAACATACTCTATATCTGTATACATTTTATATGTTAAAACATCCAACAGAGCTTTGTGAACATTGATATAGAGTTGGTGACACCACTTGGAAAGTACAATGATCATGGGTTTCAATGTACATATTTTTATATATCAATATATAATTCCAATGTAGTCTAGGAATTCTATATTGTTGATATGAATCTATTATGATCATCGCAGGGATGGATTTTAATATCACTCCTCATTATGAGTTTATTTATTATCTTATAAAATACTCATTATTTGATATTAATGGGGGATCATGGGTTCGTATGGGAGAGTATGATCTATGTTTTTTTTACTAGACTTTCCCCCCTTAAATTTATTGATTTGTTATCTTCCATTGTTATTGAGGATGATGACATTATTTCATTCGTGACCATCCTTTAGTTGTAATAGATTTTCAAGAATTCATCTCAGATGAAATTTATAGTATTCCTCTATAGTGGTATCTAGAGTTAATGATTAATCTAGTGTTAGTTACTCAGCTGATCTAGATAACATGCAATTGGATGAAACTAAATGATCTGAAAGTCCTCAAGATCCAATAGGATGATCTGATAGAAATTGGGTTTTCTCACCCATAGTGTTTCACCATGGGATTCCCATTTTCTATATTTAATTAAGGGAGATGGTTCACTTAATTTTTGAGCAGATTATCAAATTTTTTAACATGTAACAATTAATAATAAGTACCCCATTACCATGTGTGGATTAATTGTTTGATAAGATAAAATGGGTGGACTTTTTCATGAATATCATTCGTTGGATTCGTATCTGTTTGCTCAAGTTTTAGAATTTTTATTTTCAAAATGACTTTTCAAAGAGGTGGTATAACTTTATGAATATATTGTGATTCCTTTTGGTTTTACTAATTCTATTTTATTTTTTGTGTCATCATGAATTAGATATTCCATAAGTATCATGATGTTTTTGTCATCATCTTTATAGTCATTATTTTTATTTTTTTGAGATATTAGTGAGAGCATACAAACCTTCAGAATCTGGTTTTGGAAATATTGTGGGGACATTATGAATATTTAAATCTTTAAAAATAAAATTTATGGATCCATGAATTAGAGGTATTGGGATACATTCTTTTTGAATGGTTCCTACCATTCGATCCTATGAAGGTGATGGTTTACCTGTCATCGGAGGATTCAAGGGACAACATAAAGATTCATAGATTCTAATGTCTTACTAGATATTAATAGTTGTTCATTAGTGAGTTATTGAACATATAATTTCCATTTATTTCTATTATTAATATATTTTAAACATTCATATTGGACACAATATGTCAGACTAATTTTTATAAGTTGAAATGGCTTTTGACATAAAATACTATTTTGGTGAGACCTCATCTTTATAATTCATATTTGGGGTAATATGATTCTATTAGTGATTTTTTGTATTGTGTGTTTATATAAGATTATTTCATTGTGGATTATGTTAGATATCATATGCATATGAAAAAAGAGAATTATTACATTCTTGATTTGGAGATTTTCTATGTTATGAATGTCATGAAGTGTGGGTGGTAATATCATTTTGGGAGAGGTTCATAGAACTTTCTGTCCATAAGATTCTGAGCTATATTATTTCCCAGAATTACATGAATATTAGAAAGAAGAGGTGGGAAAAATAACATTAATGATTCATTTTTTTCTTCTCCTACACCCTTGAGATGGTAAATGTCATCATAGATAATCGTATTAGGAATATTCCATCATGTTTAATCATGGAATTTATGTAAGAGTGTAACATTAGGGGGATTTTAAATCATATAAATCTTGATGTATTAGAGTATTTTTTAGGTGCGGTTCTTACCAATTATTAGTTATCATTAACTCTATAAGAGTTTATTCCAAAGTGTCAGCAAAAAGATGATGAGTTTAGAGGAATCCTATAAACTCTTTAAATTGGGGAGACTATTTCTGGTTACTCTATCACATTGGAAGATATTATATATTAAAGAACTAGTATTTAATCCTTGTGTATGTGGGGAGTTTAGTGTTTCAGGACATAGATATTTTTTAATGGGATATTTATCATGGAACTATGAATTCATATTGTGATATGAGATGGTATTTTTGGGGGCCATTCGGGAAGAGTAACATTGTAGAACATGTATCCCCCTTTTTTTACTTCCAAATTGTTGTTTGAGAGAATGTGTATCCTTATAGATTACTTTATCCTCTTACAATTACAATTTGTAAATGGGGGGAGGCTTCCATGAAATATAGTGTTATATTTCTCTTGAAACCTTGAGGAATAAAAGATATTTGGTTGGTTTCTAATTTGATGATTAAATACCAAAAAAGCATTCTCACAAAATGACAATTTACACCATTAATATGATTCACCATGTGAATATGTTGTTATGTCCATGTTTTGAGTTTTATTTAGAAATTGACAAACTGTTTAATAAATAAATTTGATTCACATCTAGAATCTATCACCTAAAATAATCCATGAAATAGATGTAGTTCATGAAAAATATTTAGTCCATGAATTCAATTAACATTAGGAACTCCTTGATTAATATTTTGAACCAAAAATGATTCCTTTCTCGGTGTATATAAAAAATATGGGATTCACTCTATGAATCTAGTATTGACATAATGAGTCATTTGTGACCTATAGGTTTTATATTTTTTCAGTTAAATCATAATTGATTCAATTAATAAGACTCTCCCTCAAACCTAGTTCTCTATCAAGTGATTTTGGGTGGTCATTGCTCTTCTGAGTTCCTCTATTTAGTTCTTGTCCTTTATAGTGGTTGGGTTTTATTCCTTCAGTAAAAGTTTCATTCTATCACTTGTTTTTGAGTTCATTATTATTTTTAGAAGTGCTTTCGGTCTGATTGTATATTTTTTATCATGTTATGATGTTCTTTGATCCCTGCTAGATCTTTTTGTTAATCTGTGTCTTCTTCCATTCGGTATTGATGGATCCTATTTTGAGGGCTATGTGACCCGATTTTATAGTTTGTGGTTATATATCAAGACTATATTTTGTGAATAAATTATTTAGTTTAATTCATTACATTTTATTTAAAATTAAATAGAATTATTTACTTCATTGTGTGTGTATAAATGTGCTGTAATGAAAATACTATTTTCCTTCATTTTGGTAAAAAATGATGAAATAAAAATAATTGTGAAATAGATTAGTAAATGGGTTTTCATTATATTTTTGGATAGGAAAAGATTTTTATAAATCATATTATAAAATTTTTAATTCCTTTGGTAGTTATTTGAAAGGAAAGAAATGGGATCCACAGGTACATAGGTGGATGGTTTAGTAGTGGGACTTGTTTTTTTATTGTAACAGGATCAATTTCAGGGATGTTCTTCCATTCCAATATTAAATGAATTTGTCTCTCAGGATTTACAAGACATTATAAGAGGGTTTAGTTTATGGGGTGTTACTCTATTACTTATACATTCATTCATGGTTTCTAGGGACATCCAACCCCCATTAGTCAGGATTGATCTGTCAGTCACCTAGCTAAATTGACCATAATATAATCTGTAGTTTGTTTACAATGGTTCTTTTTTCCCTTATATTTTGGAATTGATATTCTAATTTTTTTTAAATATAATGTATTATGGTAATTATTAATTGAAACTATTTTACTTAACATATTTTTAATCTATTGAAAATGGGTAGTTATTTATCAATATTTTTATATAAAAAATATACTTATTAACATTCCATTTTTAAAGTGTGTTGGGAAATTTGGGATAATTGTTCTCTTAATTGATATGGATATCATAGGTGGGATCATACTAATCCTATTATCTTACACCATTCACATTACCTCAGGATTGTGTAGAATATTTACACTCTTTTAATGCAGGAAAATGCAAGGCACTGTAGTGAGGCATTAGGGTTTATATTAAATGGGTATGGGTATCTAGTCATGATATTGTGGGATATTTCTCCCATTATCACATGGTGTTGTTGGTCCTTTTTTCTAATATTTTGAAATGAACTTTGGATTTTACAAGGTTATTTTGTGTTCTATATATATTTTCTTTTGTTATGTCATATATCTTTTTTTAGTTCCCTTTCAATGTACCTTTTCACTATATATTCATTCCATTTATTATTTTCCATGATGCATTAAATTGTTCACTATGTCTTATTATATGATACTCATGTTCTAGTCACCTTCCTGGGGGGATCGAAAGCACCCTTGGGTATGTGGAAGTTCTATTCAAGTGTCCGTTTTATAGGGTATTCTATAAAGTTTCGTTAAATATAATCAGTTAAATTGATGTATAAATTATTCATCTATTTCTCACAAAATAATAGAATAATATATATAATTTACGGAAATCATACCAAATTCACTATTAATTTTTTTCAAGATAAGATATTAAGTATATAAATTAATAAATTCTGTTTATTCTATCAAAAATTCATATAGACCAAATACATGATCAATCAAGAAAAATTCATTATCAAATGTAATTATTAGGATCATGAGGCATATAACAACAGATTTCTTCAATATATGATGAAGATCACTCCAGACATCCCTGTAGGGACTCAAGATAACGAATGTAATCTTTATTCATGTAATTTCATTATCATTCTCTCATATAAAGGGATATTAATCCCTCACTGTCATTATACCTAGTTAGTCCTTGAATTAACTATTCAATTCGATACCCTTTTTGGTAATTTACAAGATAATATAAATTCATTTTTTCTTATATGGGATAAAAACCACAATAAACTAGGGATTCAGTCATCCATAAGAAGGTAAGACACATTAAAAAACTCTATTAATCACTTATTCTACCTTAATATATATACAAATTTATTAAACAATGGAGTTTAAATGATATAATGTGATCAACTCACTGAAAAAGTGAATATGTGTCAAATTTGCAGAGTTCAAATTCATTAAAAGTAATAAACACTAATTCACCACTCATAATCTCAGTGTTGGGCAAATCCTTGTGTGCTCCTATAAATCAGTATCACAACTTTTCACACATCTATTAGATTATCTTATTTTATGTTTTATTTGAATAATTATATTTATTGTCTAAAGTCTATATGAATTTATTAATTTATGATGTCTGTGAATTCCTTTTCACAAAACTATGATATATAAGTCCTATTTCACATCAAATAATAAAAAGAAAATGGGATCAAATAAGATTAGAAAAAACTTATATAAGATTAGGGACTCTTCAAAATTTGAATGTAATAAAAGTGAGAGTGCTTTTGTTACAATTTATAATGTTTTATATATTAACGGTATGTATAATTATAATATATAACTCCAAATAAAAGTGAAATAAAAATAACGTTTCTCATGTATAAATATTGACCATGAAAAAATAGACGAGGAAAAAAATATACCATGTACCAGTGGTGAAGATCCCTATTCTAAGGATTCAAAATTTAAATCATTTGTTTCACTAGTATATATTATACAAAAAATACTAAATGAAATGATAATATATTTTATTAGTTTTTTAAGAAATAAAGTGTATGAGATCTACGACATTAAAATGTAATATATTCTAGTGACATAATTGATTCAAAAAAATTAATGACCGAGTATAGGACATGAAAAAATATTATGAAATACGACATGCAATGGAAAGTAATTTCTATTAAAAATGATCAACATCAAGTGAAGAATAATAGGAATAAAGAGATTTAAAAAACATATACAATAGAATAAAATAATATATGAAGGTTTATTTGAAGTGAAGATAAATTATTATGAAAAAAAATATAAATCATTGGATAATGAGAAACATTTTCAAAATATAAAAATCTTGTATCATGAAGAGAAATTGATGAATCTGGCGAAAACTCAAAAAAAAATTATATCATTTTAAATGTAATTTTTATACCATAAAAACTATAAATGAGTAATATTAAATTTAAATACCTAAATACTATGTAAATAACATCTTTGGATCATATAAATCTCATTATTTATCATTCTTAAAGGGAAATTTATCATCATCTTCTGAAAATATTATATTTTTCTAGTTTTTTTCATATGTAGTACATGTTTGAGATCTAAATATATATAAACGGATGACCAAAAGTGATGATGATCTTACCTGTAATTTAACTATGAATAAAATATTTTATTTGAGGGGTTTTTACCAAAAATCATATAATATTTTAATGAATTTTTTTTTTCAAAAATAGAAAGCTTACATTTCTATAAAATATTGAAAGAGCATATTTCTATAATGGAAATAAAGGTTTATTTGTGGATATTTTTGTTTCAATGTTTTTTGTATGGTTCATTATATTTCATCAATAATATATTAAATTAATCAAAAAAATAATTCCATTTTGTGGGGTATGAAGTATTTTAAGATGAAACATAAATAGACTATAAATAAAAATCTATCAAAATCAAATAGATTTGAAAAATAATGAAATATTTTTTATATTTTCAAATGAATTTTTCATAGTTAATAAAAATCCATGTATAAATAATTTAAGAATGAATCAAAAAAATGAAAATATAATGATATTGAAGATAAAAATGTAGATAATCATACTGTGGAAATGAATCATTATGAAAATGATAAAAACAACACCCCCATGTAGTTTTTGAAGAAATCTACTAAGTTATCCTTGAATGAAAAAGTGAAATAGTAGCTGGTTCAATAAAAGAAAATTACTCAAATAATAGCCCTAATAAGAGGAAGAGTTATCTTTTTCGTTGAAGAAATAAGATTCAAAATTGATTTTTAAAAAATATCCACAATTGTAAGTGTTAGTGGAATAAATATCGAATAAAATAAAAGCATATAAAAATATATAAATTAATGAATTGGATTATTGATGATAATATATAATAATTATTTTGGATTTTCAAAACAATGTTATCATATGCCTAAAAAACCTTTTATTACTATTTTTGATAAATTGGAGGAGGAAATAATAATGGATAATTTATAAAAAAATTAAAAGTTATATTGGAAAAGGGGAGATAAATAATTAAGTGTAAATAAAATTCAATGATATGTTTTTAATGAATTACTAACCTATAGTTTCAAAATAGTTATGTTGGAGTGTAAATAAATATGGACACAACTTGAATAATTATATAACAATTATTCATCACTAAAAACAATTTTGTAAGAACATTAATGAGGATCAAAGTGATGCATGTTGATTAAAGGATCTTGTTCAAATTAATATTCTATATAAGGAAAATAGAAATTATCAATGATTCACAAAGTATACAATGATTTTAAAAATGATTATATAAGAATGAAGAGTCAATCAAGACCAACAGATAAAATAAAGAGGGAAAACTGTTTGAGAATTAATTATTAACCTAAATTATTACATTAATTAGTATGTACATTCCTCCATATTCCCTTAATCATATTCTATACTTTCGGGCTATCCATATTTGGAATTGAATGTGATGATTTTTATCAGAAGCAGGAAAGATGAATAAAATTAATATCGATTAAGTATTTTAGATATAAAAATTAAATTTTCATGGTATGATTATCAATATATATTCAAAATAAAATCTAGTTATAAAAGATCTCTTTTAATGTAATATAGATAAGAAACTTCCATTGTGGTGTAGATGATCATTTGAAGATGGTTGATGTATTCATTTTATCTAAATCATGAATTTTTCAAATGTTCGTGAAATTTTTTTTTTAAATTGTCTGAATAATTATTCTCTAATAATTATTTTATCATTAATCAGTTTTTATATTAACAAAAATAATTTAATTTAATAAAATTATTGAAAATTGAGTAATTTTTTTGAGTTCGAAGAACCCATTAAATCAAAACATTCTAGTTGTAATTGAATGTTAATTTTTTTTAGTAAGTGTATGAAATTCAACATAAAAATATTTGATAATTTTGACAAGAATTAATATAAATAAGTAGTGTAAACTTGGAAAAATGTGACCAACCCATAGGGATGAGAATTAAAAAAATAAACAGTTCTTATCGTATTATTATAATTATGGAAATCCATATTTAAAAATTCAAACACACTTTTTTTATACAATGTTTATGGATTATGTATATTTAGAGTGGAATAATTAATGGAACATTGATTATAGAAGAAGTGATATCATCCCATCTCTTGTAATTTTTTATTTTTAATCAATAGTGTATAATAGAAAATGGTATATGTTAAATTAGAAATGGGGGGGTTATATGAATATTATGACTATAAAATTACAAGAGCGTAATGAAATATCATTTTCTAGTGGGTATTAAATATATAAATATTAAAGAGGTAGTTGTACCCACTTTTTGATTGTATTTTATGTGTTGTTAATGACTCAATAAATGGTAAAGACATGATGTGAAAATTTATTGAAGGAATAACTGCTTATAAAGTTCTATTCAAATAAAATGGTGTGGTAGTGTGGTTTATTTTGTATATTATGTTAGGTCTAATTACCCACCATTGTATCTTGGAAGTTAGTTCTACCACTATTTTTATGGAAAATACTTGGAATGTGGAATCCATTGTGAACTAAATAAACTATCCCAAAAATATAAAGCAATTAAGATAATGTTAATTGTTGAATAACTCTTACATGTGTTAATAATAAATATAGTTGAGTGACTGAGATGTCTTAGATATAATTTGAAGAGGTTATGGAATCTTGCAAGGGAAATATTTAATTTCATTATTTATATAAAATAAAAATAAATAGCTATTTGAGGGTAATTTTAATTTTTTAGACTGTCATATAGTTAACACATTAATGTGGGAGCTACATAGAGGTTATCTCCACACTCCTAAAGATAATGTTAATGTGAAATGAGTTACGTTAGGGTAATGAAGTGATGTGTAAAGGTAATTTTCTACATACATAGAGGACACATGTGGGATATAATTTATATGCAATGGTATGAATGAAATTATGAAATAGACATGAAGGTAAGATATAATATACCTTAAATTAATGCTTAATGTGTTAAAGATGCATCAAGGTAACTCAAACATTTAGGAAGTTATGTAATGGTAAACTATAACTACCTAAAGATATATTGGAAACCATGAGATCTGCGTAAGGGTAAAACCATATTATGTAAATTATATTAAATCAATATAAAGGTGATTTACATGGGTACAGGTAAATAAAATATGTATTGTTTTCATAAATTAAATGAGAATGAGAGTGTCTAGAATTCATATATTTTGCTGGAATGAGAAACTGAGGTCATATTATGCCCAACCATATTTTAATTTATTTAGACTTTAAATTGTTGTTTTGATTCCTATTGTAATTCGAATATTCCATGACACAATTATTGTACTAGATGGAATATTTTCATATGGGGGTGAGTTGGTTGCACAAAAATGGAAACCATAGTGAATGTCAAATAAGAAACTGGTGAGGTCTATTTCCTAATGGTCACTATGGTTATTTATTTGTGATGAATGAATTATGGTGTTTTAAATTTGAAGAAAAGATAACATTACAATGTATCATTGAATATAAAAGCCAATATTCTGTGAATTTTATTGTAACAAATAAACATAAAATATTCATCCACTTCCACAATTATGTTGATTTCCTTTTTAAATTACTAATGAGATCAATGACTGATATTATTTTTGAAATATAGACAAACAATTATTCAAATTTCTAATTAGATGAAGGATTTGTCTAATATTAAAAATATTAATGGTATCATATATTGTATTAATGATAATATATTATATATTGAAATATTTTTTTCAGGGAAGAACTAAATTGATCGATATTTCAAACTACCAATGAAAGAGTGAAATCATAAAAACAGTAAACTAACATAATTATTGAAACTCAAGTATTTATTAGTTAACATGAAATAAACAAAATAATTAATGTAATGTCTAATAATAAAACATGGATTCTAGGTTAGAAAACCATGTACTCTGTTAAAGGATATTAATTCGAACCTTCATATTAAATAAATTTGATTGATATATCTGTAGATCATATTTGAGTTATATATTCCTCTAAACATGTTTTAAGGTAAAACTAGTTTTATATCAATCATATTGTGTATTATTGTAAAACATAATATTAATACCTAGGTATCATATAATATTAGAAAAAATTTCCATAATATAATGATCCGCCCACTAGGGCCTATGTCATGACTCCCCAAAGACCACCTCTTGATAGCCAGGGGTTGGAGACTAGTGTCAAAGGTGTCAACCTGCAAGGGAGGGGGGTATTTTCCTAAGAACATGTACACACACACACACAAAAATCCCAAAACCTAAAATAAGAACAAACAAGCCACTATAAATTACCATTGAGTACATATACTACAGAAAGTCAAATGGTATAGAATAAAAACCCAACAAAAGACTAACTGGAAAATAGTAACATACAAAGAATGCTCTGGAGATCCATAAATTGAAAACCCCACCTGATGGGTAAGTGTAGAGTAGCTATTGGAAGCTGTAGAAGTGCATCACACCTTCTTGGCCACACTAGGAACCACCGAGTCTGTGTCCATTAGGTCCTTCGTCAAGGCGACAATCGTCTACACCAGACACAACACGTGTAGGAAATGCCTATGTTGGGGTGAGTAACAAAATACTAATTATGTATCTCAAAATACAAAGGAAATAAAACAGATCAATCCAAAAAACAAAGAATAATTCATGATCTCAAATCAAGATATCTTACAACAGGTATAATATAGAGAAGGAAATTAAAATCATCAATCATATTATTGAACACATTAGCTACTAGAAAACTCTTCCTTAATTAGTACAGTGGGCCCACAGGGTCCCACAGAAGACACATCCCAAAATCCCTAGATGGATGTGGTACTCATCCCGGACTAGTACCATGGGTTTGCCGAGTCACACAAACTATATCCCCACTATGGGCCTTCTAGGTCCCACAAAGACAATTCCTACCTTTTCCATACTAATGTATTCCTCCCCATCCTATACGATGGGTCTGTCCAGTCTCACAGAGTCACTCCCCACCATGGGGCTGCCGAGCCACACAGTGCCTCTTCCCACTATTCCATTGTAGCTCATCCACACAGGGTCACATGTCTGAAGTCTACAGGTTTCATCTAACCATAGGGTTTCCACACATAGAATGCTTGATCTCAAGAGAACCAATCCTCAATCCATTCATTGTATTTCATCTTCCATGAAATCCTCCATAGATAATAACAAAAGAACTGCGTCATCATGAGGGTTCCAATGTCGAAAATAGATCATCCACCAGTCACTCGGTTTGCATTTTATTGTTGTTTTAGTAAAGTGGGGTCGGTTACGTCTGGGTCTGGTCAGACCAAGCCATTCAACCCATCTCGGGGGCCCCTCATGCCCTAGTTTGATTCGACTGACCCGACCAGACCCGGTTCTGGTATAGGTTGGTCCAGTCCGACCTGGTGAGTGGGACTGGACCATTGGTCCTCGCTAGACCTGGCCTAGTCCAATGGTAAAGGGCCGACTTGTTGGGAATGGTTCCTACCCTATGGCATGAGTCTGGACGGATGGCGTGGGTCTAGCCCACTGGTATGGTTCTGGACCTTTGGCATAGGTCTGGCCCAATAGTGTGTGTCCCACTCACTATGGAGTCCCTCCCCCTACCCAACCTTCCTAGGGTGGGCCCTTTCTGGTCTGAACATTACAGGTGGCTGGGGTGCCCTCCTACCTCGTGGATCATTGTGTAGCCACCTCCTCCAGCATGAACACAAGACGTGTTCGGGGCGCTGCCACGCAGAAGACCCATTGGCCAGTCGACCATCCTCACACGATCATGAGACTACGTGCCCTGAGAACCGCAACCTATAGCTATGGTCTGCATCATTCAGCAAGACGTTGGCTCTACTAGTGGCTCCCCTCGTTATGTTACGTCCCAAACCAACCATTAATTCATTCAATATCATGCCGTCATGGTGTGCTGGTAGGTCCTTCCGCAGAATACTGAGTTGGAACTAGTTGATTTTTCTTCACACTATCTATGCCTCCAGACTCTGTGCAGTGTCACCATCTCTAGGAAGGACTTAAATATTTTTTGTCACCATTTTGAAAATTTGATCACAATGAACGCACACACAAAGGTACTTGGTCCCTATTCGTTGCAACCTGCGCCATCAGTGTTAGAATTTTTAAATATATAGATGATATGGGATGATGTTCTATCAAAACAATATTTTAATCCTGATAAAAATGTTCCTAGAGAAAAAGGAACCCTCACACATTGACGAGATATATGAAGGTCGACCAGTTCATAGGTTGGCCAATGTTCTTCATTTTAGAAGGAAGAATAGGGAAAATATAAAATAAATCAAACTCCTACCTCAATCGATGTTTGTTTCTGGAGTGTTCCATTAACAAGGATTTAGGTTCTGATTGAAGCCATCATCATTCATCACTAACTAGTCATGTTCTTCATTGATGTTGTTAGAGGTTCTCCAGCATTTTACGTTCACCATTAAAGGGATTTCTTGGTGTAAGTTTATCAGAGAATTTTTATAGTTTAATTCTCATTTCTCTAATGCTTTATCCTATTAAAATACAAGTCATAGATTTTGTGTTACACTATGACATCATGTTGTTACGATTCTTTTAAAGCATTTTTATGCTATATATTTATGACCCATTGATGAGATTCCTTTAATGCACCTCCTCGTCGCACCATTGTGAAACCATCCGCTAGCTAATCAGTTTAAAAACCCAATATTAACAATATTTTATGTAATTTTATTTTTTTCAAAAAAAATAAATAATTAACTTTTTGGTCGGACCCTTTCCGGTCATTGTTAGGTGCTTTTTAGAAAAATCCTGGCTTTCTATGTTCAACTGTGCACTTATATTTTTGATTCATGCACAACTTAAAATATTGAAAATCCCAATCGCACGTTTACCTAAAACCATAACAAAATTCAAAATACCATTATGGGATCACCAGGACATCAAATCATGTGTAATTAAAGCATATTCTCTCAAAATAATTCCATACAATGTAATAAAAAAATAATACATAAATTCTATGAAAATAAATTCTCCACCTCAAGGGATTTACGTCCCCAAATTCCAAATAAAAGGATAATCAAACAAATAGTGGTAATGAGCACGAATATGAGCTTCTCACTCCCATTTTCTCTTCGTCTGATCCATGTGATACCACTGAATGTGCACCATAGGAATCGACCATCCACAAAGGGATGACTCTTGTCTATCCTCTATATCCAATGAGAACTCTAAAAATGTTTCCCCATCCTCATTGTCTAGCTTTCCCCAATCAATGGCGTGCAATGGATCATTAAATTACCTCCTCAGTTTCACACGTGGAAACCATCATGCACCTAGTGCATATGTGGGATTAGATCTTGGCGGTATGTCACCTCGCCAACATTGCTGAAAATCTGAAAAGGTCTGATGAACCTTGGATGTAGTTTGCCTCTACAATCAAATATTTGTGATCCCTGTGGAGAGATATTTGAAGGAATAGATGGAATACCTCCTAAAACTATGTGGGTATCTGTCTCTGATAAACATAAGATTGTTTTCTTGCTCTATGCAGTGCTCGTCTACTCCGGGAAGATCTGTACCTCTTTTGTGGTATCCCATACCATCTCTAGACCCATTAATGTTGACTCCCCTCAGTCTTTCCAGCATCGAGGTTATCTGCAACGCCACCCATAAGAAGCCTGGAATGGTGTCATGAAAATGATGGAGTGATATATGTTGTTGTATTCAAACTCCATCAGAGGATGGTTCCCCCCACAACTACGACCAAGATCCAGAATGCATGAAGGAAGCACGTCCTCCCAAGACATTATGGTCCGCTCTATCTGACCATCCCTTTATGGATGAAATGATGGGATGAAGTGAATGTAATCCCCAAAATCATCCCAAATTTCCATACCCAATTGGGATGTAAAGCATCTATCATAGTCTGAGACAAAAGTCTCAGGAAGCCTGTTAAGTCTCACTATCTTCGGGATGTAGAGGATTCCTGAGCCCTCTACTGATCTCTTCTTCTGGATGGGCAGGAAGTGAGCCGACTGGGTGAGTCTGTCAATGGTCACCCATAAAGAATCACGTCCTCTAGATGTGCATGGTAATCCTATGATGATTTTCATCAAGATTCCATCCAATTTCCACACCATTACCTCATGTGGTTGGGACAAGCCTGCAGGAACCTGATGCCTGAACATCACATGATGGAATGTGAGGCAGAGTGAAATGAAATCTATCATGACTTTCATCATCCCTATACACCCGTACTAATGTCGGAGGTCCTGGTAACTCATTACCACTCTTGGATGTACTTCCAAATGGGATATTTGGAACTCCCTCAACACCCCCATGCAATGTCACATGTACTACGATGAACCATCTAAAAGGTTGATGTACTCCCCACCTTTCAAAAATCCATCAGGAGAATGTCTTGAGGATAATAGAGAATGTAATTCCTCATAGTCAACATCCACATGTTGTGCCTCCCTAAGTATTTTTAATAGTGGGAGAGTGAAAATCATAAAATGATGGTAAGTTGCTCCATCATTATCCATGAAGGTTATCTACATCGTGGCCAGCTGCTCTATCCCATAAATCTGCATCTGTAAACTGGACCTTCTACTGAGTGCTTATTCCACCACATTCCCTATCCTATAAGTTTAGACTATCTTGACATCAAATTCCTAGAGAAACTCTATCAATAACTGATGTCTTTTTGGAATAGGGTGTGATGAAGAAGCCTCAAATAGGTGTGTTTTTATTTATTTTTTCACCGATGTTCAATGTGAACTTATCAATGTTAGAGAATACATGTATACCAAAAATCATGCATGAATGATGTTCCTTGGGTATAAAATATTGGAATCAGGTGTGTAGAGAAAGAACCAAACATGTGGATTTTGTAAAAATTTATTCTGATGATCGACGTAAACTTGTCGACGTCGGTAAAGGGTATCCCAATCAATGATGGGGATACCGAGTAAAGGATTATAAGAACAAAATAAACTGTAGAATATCTAGTTTAGATGTGAAGCCGCGCACGATGTATATTCGTCATTGGTGATCACTGTTCAAAGATTCCGAAGTCGAATTCCTCTAAATCATCCAAAAATGCTTCAAAGAATCTATAGGAACATCGTTCATCATAATACGGGTGCTAGAATGGGATTATAACAACTCCTTCAATGCTCCAACAATCACAACATCACTTTTCTAGAGACTCCCATGAGAGAGCTCCATTGACACTTCTTGGATCCAGAGAATATCTATCTAGATCATGGAATATAGGAACATAGAGATAATACCCATGAATAGTACTTGGAAAAATCACCTCCTTTTCTTTTTATAGTGGTTAATTAAAATACCAGGTATCGCCTCGCCAGCCCCAAATACTTAATTCACTATCAATGAATTTTTATGACTACTAAACTGAGTCATAAATAAAATAATCATTTACTTGTAATATATTAAAATATATTACCTGATAAAAATAGAGTCATTTACTCCACGTGTCACTCCCATAAATATTAATTAAACCTTGAATAATTTAATATTCGTCAATAATTATTTTTCATGTATTTAATAAAATGTGCAATTACATTTAATAAATAAATTCAATACTCATTATTATATTCTCTAATAATATGAATTTTTTATTTCATTGGTGATCATTTAGCTTTTGTCAAATCTCGAACCACTGTGGTGGGTCCCACTAGGTCCGAAACTCCTTTTCAACTGAATAGGGATGATTCTTGAATATTCTACTGTATGTGACCCTCTAGGACCTTATCATGACAGTTGTGAATAGTATTAACACACCAAGAGCAGGATCTAGCCACACATCATGGCCCCTGAAAAGATAAGGATTGTCACAGCAGTGACAACCATCCAACGAACACATACTGTGTAATATAATCTCTTTGTCAGCAATATCTCATAAATCAGGATGCACTCACGTGTCATCGCCCTTTTCATTCTTTATTGATTTTTGATTTAACTGGATTGATTATACCTTGACATCCATGGCCATGGTAATATAAAGGCACTACCATATGTATCTACATGGACTGAGATATAATACTTCCATACATCGAAAGCGAAAAATCCATTCTTGACCATTCAACCAATTTCATGCCACCAGTGGCACCCCCAACACAAACTACATTTCCACAACTTCATTGCCTTGGTTTTTTTAATGCAAAAAATTATGCAATCAAATGACATACATTGGTAATGATATCAAGTTAGGATACCATTACACATGATCATAGATAGGAATGTCCAATGACACCTGAAACATGTGGAGTTCCTATTAGCAGGTCACTCCTCATGATTTATAAACTAGAGATCACCATGTGAGATCTTAATAAGAATATGTCTCAATGTTTATGATCCCCCAGCACTTGATGGTCAAATATCTACTATGTCTTGTCATTATGATGTATCTAGACCATAGAACATTTATTTATGATTAATTTCATAGTATATTGAGGTTCTCATTATAGAATGAGATCAGCTGTAACCTGTTGATACAACAATTAATCTTTCGACATTTCCATTTCAGTAGTGGCCACAGATAATTCTACACTATAATAGTAAGATAATATCATGTATAGCTAACTATATACATGATATGGTAATCAAAAGAACTGAATATTTAGTTCTAGGGAACCCTCTATTTCAACACTCCCACATTCATTAGAGCCAGCATTCTAACCAAACATGTTATCCACTCACATGATAAACATCATGTTTCTGCTAAGTAAAGACTTTAGCTACTGGGTCCTCCATGGTTCCACCTTGTGGCTATTATACTATAGCGACCACATCACCTTGAGAAAAACTACTCAAGAGATGGTATCCTGAGTATTTATCACTTGTACTCTATCATAACATGACATCTTGGAAAGTAAAAATATCATAATTTAAATTATGATAATAATTCTCTCACCTGGTGATATTACATGAACTAGAATAATTCATTGCATTTAACTACTTCTTACCTGCCACAGAAGTTGTAACATACTCAGTCTTGTAGGTATGGCCACTACTAGCTTATATTTTCTTCACTCTCTCATCACATTTATCCTAAATGCAATAGTAGATCACATTGATATATGGATGACTAGTTTGTATCCCATAAACTAGTATCCTTTCTTCTCCACATACAAGGTATATATATTTTGTACTAGTCGAAGTACAATTAGATATCTATGACTATGTCCCTTATAGAGCTCCTAGATATAAATGATATTTGGATAATGTAAAATATACCTTTGCAATATTGGTTCTTGTACATATTATGACATTTTTCGTTGATCCATCTCTATGACTTATAAATTTTTACTCACCACATTTATCTCCTACCATGTGACGGATAGGTCAACAAGAGAGATTATTCCCTCTTACATAAGCAATAATTCGTCTCTTTAATTTTTCCAACTTGTATTTTTAAATACAATTTCACTATATATACGATTGAATAGGACCAAAAAACCTATAGATCTACCTCAGTAGATCCGGTTCCCTAGAAATTATGTTGATATTTTAATTCAATCACCAGAGAATAAAATTCTTCTTGGTCTTAACAAACTATAAGACCATCTATTTTCTATATTTTGTCGAACATATTCTTCTTGGAAAACATTGATTCTCCCACTAACCTTTCATAGAGACATGGAAACTACATATTATATGATCACATTGATTACTTTAATCCTATGTTGGATTTTAGTAGCTTAACAACTTTATTAGTATTTTTTGAAATGACCATCCCTCTGTAGTTGTGTTGTATAGGAAACATCAATGATTAGTTGTCATAACATACAATTCTAAATAATTTGATCATATACTTTAGCTATGATAAGTAAAATTCTAACAGATTTAGGAATAATGATTTGGTTAAACCATTAAAACCTTATATGCACTACGCTTGTACCATCCATGTAACAACTCACTTGAATACCCACCATAGTATTAAAAAAATACCATTTTACTTTGATAAATGGAATCCATTAATTTAATTTTAGTTGGTCTTATCAAATTTAGATAATTTACATATACAGATTAATTTAGTAAATATTATTCACATTGAATAACAGATCACTGACCGCATTGAATATAAAAACCATCTCCATGGTTTTATCCTTCCTACACAGTGTGTGTCTCGGGAACGTACTCTATTCCACATACAATTGTGGGACTAGTTCTTATTCAAACTACTTGTGCATCTTTAGAATTGACTAATCACAAGTCAATATAGCTCCCACTATCTCAAATAAAGATGTTCACCCTTATATAGAAGTGTATTCTTTCACTTGACTACAATTTTTCTATCTTAGGGATTTATGTAATATCCTAAGTAGTCGTTAGGATAAGTACATCAGATTCACAATGCATTTACCTTGATGCATGTTTGTTTTTATCTGAACAAACTATTTTCTTCAAAACACATTTCCTTATAACATAATGGATTTATATCATACTCTGACTCGTATGATATTCAATTTTCATTATAGTTTGTATAATGTTGTGGGCTATAACCGTTATTTTCTAACCATTTCAGGAAATATAATGGGTGATTCTACAAGTTGCAACATTGATACTACCTACATCAAAAATTTTATGTATAACATACTTGTTTATTAATTTCTCCCTACTACAAGATTTTTGGTCAAATCATCAATCCACCTAATTAACATCAATGTTGTGATTTCGATAAGGTAATGAGCATTTAAGAATTTCTCCACATTACATTATCATGATTGATGAATTCTTGGTCGAGATATTCTTCCGTATACCAACCCAAAGAAACTCATATCTCTTGACCAAGAATATACCTCACTTTTTTATTCATTAATTAATTAAACAAATATTCTGAATTATTTATACATCTTGATTATAATTGGAATAGTTCATGCTTTCTAGTTGAACTATTTCTTAAAGCTTTGTGACATACCTTTATTTCAAAAGGCTCCTTTATCAAAACTAAAGACATCGATAATACTAAATATATATAGTAGTGCAGAGCCAAAATACCATACTTTGTATATTCATGAAATCTACTTTTTTTATTACTTGAAAAAAAATTATCTTATCACAACTAGGTACACTTCTTACAATTATATTCATCACTAATTGCTTGTGATTCATGTATTATTTAACTAGTGATTGAGTTTATTAAAAACTACATTCATTCCAAAACCTAAATGAATGTATCCTTTCATCCAAGCGAAAATTATGTTAATGTTTGTGGTTATACTAACTAATAGTTCAACACGAATCTTAAACATGGGAATTAAAGAAGTCATGTACTTCTCATCATTGGCCTAGGTTTTACCCTTTTGCAGCCACTTGGAGAATACACCTGACTTATAGTAATATTTCTATTCATACAAGATAATTGTATTTAAATACACATATGTAAAAACATATAGTATTAAATATCCATATATTAAAGGGAAACATTACATTGATGAATATTCCTGATGTAGAAGCAGAAACATGATTCTTTATATCAGGTTATTTCTTTTAAACCTCCATATTATTATTTTATAATATGAAATGAAAATAATATTTATTAATAACTAATTAACTGAAGGACATCGTGAATGTGTCTTTATCATTAAATTCATTTGACCATTGCCCATTTTCTTTCAATTTATTCATCATGAGAATTAAAACAACATTGTATTTTATTCTTATTCACTTGGAGTACCTTATCTAAATTGGTAATGAAGAATTTTTTCAATACTTGTTTATTTGGTGACATAAAACAAAACTTGAGTATTGTAGTGAAAATTTTATTTAAATATCATGATAAATCTTTCAATTTACACATGTTAGTGTAAACATTCACCTTATTCATATCATTGCTTCAATTTCTCTTAGAAAACTACCTGGATTTGAGACATCATGTTATATCATCCACGTCCAAGTATAGTGACTACCACTGACACCAATCATAAGGATATAACTATCATTTTCATTGTACATTATACTCTGGAAAGAAATTTCAACCTCGCTTTTTGAGGTAGTTTAACAGTGTTTGGGACACTAACACCTTTAGTTTCCTATATCATAGTACTATGTGTACACAACTTTACTATTTAGGGATACTCGTGTCAGTGTGGGAATTTACATGGTCCAATATTTATAACAGTATAAACTTGTTCTATAACTTTCCTCTCTTCTACAAAAATAAATTTTAGCAGATTAGTGCCTTTTATAGGGATTATGGGTTTAGACATTTTTATTAATTATTTAAATCATTTAATGTATCCCACTATTTTCTATGATTCAAGGAACCCTCTATGATAGAATGAGAATACTCTACCATTAGAGTATTCTAGTGGAAATGATCCCGGAACCACCCCCCATATTCTACATGGTATGGCTACACCACTATATGGAGGGTTCTAAGTGAGATTTTGGTTGTCCGACCACTTTAACTTATTGTTCCTTTATCTGCTGAGTGATGTCCCAACTTTTTAAAATCAGAACATTATTTACTCAACGCTTGCCTCTAAAAGTAAAAAAATAAAGGTATGGATATATCTTCAGCGTAATTTTAGTTAAGTCAACCAATCATTCTTATAAGGACACCCTAGTAGTAAGATATACCATCAGCTATGGCATGACTAGAACCTCAAATAGATGATTTTATCCAAATTGGAATGACGAAAGGCTATAATGATATAATATATCTTTGAAGGTTTTATTATTTTTAATATGATTAAAGAAATCATTTTTATAGTTTTATATGCTCAGACTATATGATCGCATTCAGAGCTGACCATGCATGAAATAGAAAAATCATCATGTCACATGTATAGTTAATTTTGTATACTTGTTTATTACTACTCCGTGTGATCACTCTACAACAACACATACAGAAAATAATAAACCTAGTCGAAATAAAATGAACACATGATCATGATCTAGTTCTAATGGTTGAAATGTTGAGAGAATAACAAAACTACTGAGACGCAAGGGACAATACCTTCAGTCGTGAGGAATGAAAATTGAAATGTAATGTCTACTCATCCAATGCATCAAACTCCTATCAGGTGCATCGCCGTCAAAAGGCGTGAAGTGCACCATACCTCATCTCGTCCTTATACAACTGTACTGGCATGCAGGCGAGGGGATCCTAGGGAGTAAAAAGTAAAACACTGATAATGGGAGTGCCGACCCTTATACATATAATGACACTTGAGATGATAAACATATCGTCAATTATTTAATTAATCTAATTATTACAATACCATGAAATAATTAAATAGATAAATTTAATAAATACACCAAACATACATTGGTAGGTTCACAGATCATGACCAGTATACACTTTAACTTGTATATATATAATCTAAATGCAGAATAAAATAAAACATGCATTAAAATAAACTTGAGGGGATTTAAATAGAATTAAAATTTTCACTCAAATTTTTAATTCAATAAATATGTCGTTCAGTACTAATTAATTTATTTAATTTGAAAAAATTTAAAATTTAAATGAATTATTTAATTTAATTAATCTTCTAATTAAATAAATCCAGCAACATTAAAATTTTAATAACCAAATTTAATGTTCAATTAAATTAATGTTCAGCTGAAATTAAATTAATTATTTTAATTAATTTTGATTAAATTAAAACACTCAGGCCCTCAAAACATTGGGCAGCACCTGTGAAGGTCGAGGCGAAACTGTGCTAGCCAAGTCTGGGAGATAACGACCCCTTGAATGGGAGTTCTTTGATGGAATGGTCCGCTTGAACACATTTATGTCTGGGCAGATCTGGTTGGGTATGTTTCGGGATAGTATAGGTTACCCGCCTACTAGGAGGACCGGGCGACCATAGCGGTTTGCTCCCAGCTTGTACACTGGACTGAACTAGGGCATTGCGACTCTCGGACATGAATCGAGGGTTGTGAAGAGACTCGTGGGATATGGAAGTCACGACATGGTGGCATGCCGGTTCGGATGCTGTAGAGGGTGGCTGAAGCAGGATGACGTCTGATAGAGCCGATGTGGGGCAGCACATTGTACCCCTTTACTTTTCTTCATGAAGGTGACCGCCAGGGATGGGCGGTGCTAGAGGCAAAGACCTCAGGCGTTGTTTGTGGCTCCAGTGGGCCGCACCTGGTGTAGGATGAGGCAACCACCAGTAGGCTGGGAGCAAGGCCCGGGTGTGGTGCAGCTTGCCTCTGTATGGAAGGTTGAGGTGGTGCGCTTCATGGAGGCGACAAGGCTTGTGTGCCTGTTCCGCCGAAAGACTAATGGGAGAGGGGGGGGGGGGGGGGCTGGCAGGTCGGCCCGCGAATCAGAAAACGTTTTTTTTAGTTTTCTGGCTAGTTTGCCCCCTTTCAAAATAAAAATTCAATGACCTACACATGCAAGTCATTGCCCCCTGCCCTTCATATTTTTATTAAAATTTTAGACATTCTATATCAAGTATTAATTTTTTCCTTCAATATTTTTGAATAAAATACTTTATTGGAGGTCTCCCCACACCTTTTACAAGTATTTCTTATAAAAAAGTTCCAAATCATAATAAATAGGCTTTTGAACAGAAATAATACTAATTATATGACATAAAAATATTATAAAAAATATAATAGTCAATAAATTATTAATATAACACAAACATTATTATTATAATTAAATTTTTATTATAATAACAATTATTTGAATCACTGGAAAATTTTATTCTGGTGACCCACAATTTTTTCAATCCGAATTCATAACTTCGGATGTTCGCAGACTAGTCATCCCACATCTGATTCAGATTTGGTTTGTCACGTTGGGACCGTATCGACGCCCTCTTTATATTTTAATGAATATGAAATTTTTCTTGGCTTAAAATCAACACATGTTCCCTCTGATACCAACTGTTTGAACTAGGAGTGTAGAGGAATCCCCAAACAGGAGAGGGGTTTTAAAAAAAAATTCTGAAGTTCGACATAAACATGTCGACGTTGGTGAAGGGTAGTCTGGTCAAAGCCAAGGATCCTGCATGAAAAATTATATGCACAAAATAAACCATAAAATACCCGATTTAGATCCGAATCTACACATGACATCTGCTCATTGATGGTGATCGATGCTCGAAAAAAATGAAGTCTAATTCCTCTAGATCTTCCACACACATTTCATGGAATCAACGGGAACACTATCTGTCGTAATCTAGGTGCTATCAAAGATTTACAACGATGCCTTCGACCCCCTAACGATCACCACATCACTTCACTAGCGATGCCTGAGTTAAAACTTCATCTGATCTCCATGGATCCAGAGTATCTCTTTCTAGATCATGCGATAGAGGATAAGAGGGATAAGACCCATGAATAATACATAGAAAAATCATCTCATCTTCTATTTATAGTGGATAATTAAAATACCTTGTATCACCTCGCCGACCCTGAATACTCATCACACTATCAACAAAATTTTATTAATACTAAACTAAGTCAAAAATATTATTATCATTTACATGTAATATATTAAAATATACTGCGGGAAAATAATTGGGTCATTAACATGACTCATCGCTCCCTAAAATATTAATTGAATCTTGAATAATTTAATATTCATTTACCATTTTTCGTGTATCTACTAAAACATGAAAATACATTTAAAAAATAATTTCAATACTAATTATTCTAAACATGAATAATATGAATTTATTTATTTGAATTTGTTATCATTTAACTTTGGACAAATCTCGAACCATTGTGGCAGGTCCCACTATGTCAGAATCTCCGATTCAAATGAATAGGGAAGATTGTTGAATACGCTATGGTGTTTGACCTATAGGCTATTTTCTCGACAGTAGTGAATAGTATTCACAAACCAAGATCGAGATCTAGAAACCCATCATAGAACCTAAAGATATTTGAATTGTCACAATAGAGACATCCAACCTACAAACACACACTGTGTAATATATTCTCTTTGTCAGCAATTTCTCATAATGCATGACGCATTCACGTGTCATCATAATTTTCATGCATTATTGTTTATTGATTTAACAGGATAGATTTACCCTTGACCACCATGGACATGGTCTTATAATTTTACTACCATCCATATCAACATGGCTTGAGATATAATACTTCCATAACCCGGAAGCGAAAAATCATTTCTTGACCATTCATATAATGCCATGCCACCAATGATGCACCCAACACAAACTACCTCGCCATGACTTCATTGCCATAATTTTTTTCATGCATCAAAGTACTTAATAAATTGAAATACATTGGTAATGATCTCAATTCATGAGACTATTACACATGATCATAGATAGAAATTTCCGATGACACCCAAAACATGTGGAGTTCCTATTTATTGATCATTCCTCATGATCTCAGAACTAGAGATCACGAATAAGTCTCAATGATTATAACCCCTATCACCTGATGGTCAATATTATACTGTGTCCAATCACTAAAATGTATCTTGACCATAGAACAATTATTTATGATTAATGTCATAGTATCTTCAGGTTCACATTATAGAATGAGATCTTCTATAATCTCTCAATATGACAATTAATCTTCAGACGTTACCCTTTCAATTGAAGATGTAAATAATTATACACATTAATGGTAAGATGATATCATATAAAGATAATTATATACACGATAGGGTAGTCAAAAGCAATAAATATTTGGGTCTAGGGAACCCACTATTTCAACATAATCAGACTGAGTGAATCTCACTATGTGTTTGGACAAAATATAGAGGTTTTGTTAAATAAATATTGTATGAAAATTCCAAAACTTGCACGCAAGAACAGATGTTATGTGCAAGTTTACTTTTGAGTTACAAATACATTTTATATATTTAGTGACCTGGAATAATCTTCAAGAAAATTCAAAATTTTCTTCATGCAAATTAACAAGAATAGAATTCCTTCGTTGCACCTCTCTTTGTTCAAATCTATTTAAAGGTGATGGGTTTCACTTTATCCATGTCTATGTGTGGAAACCAATAAAATTTATATGTAGACAACAACAATGTGGAGGAGAAAAAAATTGATGTTTTTATAAATAGGTTTGATGATATAAAAATGAATCTAATGAAAATTCATATACATTTTTCTATCAAATTACTGAACATTTAAGCTAAATTATAGGGATTAGTGAAGAAATAAAAAAATTGACATTATAAATAATATATTTATAAGACTACTAATACATTACAATCCAATAGATTAAGAACTTGCAGAAATGGATATTCGAAAACATTCATTAGATGATCTTCAGAGTAGTTTGTTATCATATGAAATGATATTAAAACCAGAGGACACAACAAGTCATGTTAATAAGGAGATGGAATTCAAATCTAGTGAAAACATGATATTCAAGGATATATGTTAATTAATGATGAATATGACCTTATTTCCCTCATTTCCATGAAATTCCAGAGCGAAAAATAGATATTTGAAGGAAATGTACCCTTGGAATGATTTCAGTTTGTTAGAATTGGGAACATTCCACATAGATTCTCCATGATGTTTGATGAAGATGAATGTGAAGCTGGAAACTCATAGAAACCTCATAAATGTTTTTATCAAAAGGGAGTAATTATATATGGATATAAATTAATGAGAAGTATTTTTTTCTATGATGAAGATGATGATGAAAATGAATTTATTGAGGGAGAATAAAATTAGTTTAAATATAAATCATAACCAATTATAATGAATATATTAGAAATTTAAGAATTATAAAAAGATAATTCTAGAGATAATCATTTGATTATTGATGTACATATGAAGTTTTAACATGGCGATTATCTTAGTAAGGTTTAGAATCAATGTTACAAATGAAATAAGAGGATATTAGTAGTGGAATAATTTTAACTCCCTAATCTTCCATGGTATGTTTCCCTTTGAATAATGCAATAGATTGAATTGTACACTACTTCAAGATTCTAACACACCGCGACAAATCAATCTAGCCATTATGTAAATTAATACCCAGTTTTTGAAATTTTATAAAATTTTATTATCAAAATGGACATCATTTTTGGATTCAAAATGTCAAAATAAGTTTAGGGTGATTTATTTTGTATTTTTCTGAAAACATTCAAATTTTGACGAATAATGAAAAACACTACGTTATTGTTTAAAACCGACTTTTTATTTAAATAATTAATATTTTTATTTCAATTTATTTTAGGTCAAAATAGAAACCTAATACCTATATATTTTTAATGTAATTCATTGGAATCATTTTGTAATAATATTAGATATATAAAATTTTATTGAACTTTTCACCATTTTTACCCACCTCCTAGGAGAATATGCAAATTCACATAAAACATAATTTTACCTCTTTTTTGAGTGGAATTTATAAAATATGAGAGACATGGTTGATATCAGTAAAAATGTGGTTCAATAAGATGAAAATATATTTTTGTTGAATAGTAACTTTTTACTTTATTTAACACGGTTAAACGTAAATAGGGTAATTAAAGGAAAAAAATGATATTATTATTGCCCAAAAACATGTCCAAATTTTATTGGATAAGTGTAATTGGACCAAATAAAACCATAGGAATAAAATATGATCCTATAGGTCCATATGGATTAGACTAGGTCATTTATTATTAATTTATTTAAAGAAGAGTTAAAAGAGTTAAAATCAAAGTATATTAACTAAACCATTTTTAATATAGGGTTATACATAATATAAATTCTACTATAAATATTAGTTAGAAGTATAATAATATTTCATACATAATGATATTTTATTTATATATTTTATATATTAGATAATATAATATATTTATGACACAATATGGCACAGTAATTACATTAATAATTAAATATTAAAACAATAAATATTATAAATATCCAAATAAATTTAATTTTAGACTTTTGTGGACCTACAATAATTTTATAGGTTAATATTACAGGTTATGATTGAAAATGTGAATATATTTTGAATTAATAATGTTGTTGTGACTTTAACAAAAAATATTTATTAAATAATGATAAAATTGACATAATTGAATTTTTAAAACAAATACGATATTATTGGTTGATATAATATTCCTAAAAACTATGGTTTGGCCAAAGGGATTTAATAATATTATATATGTCATTATAGAACCTATTGGTTTTCTCTTGGCAGTTCATTGTATGTTTATTAACCATATAATATAAAAAATACAAAGAGGCATGGTAAATGTCAAACTATTTTAACTACGAGTTAAATATAAAAGATAAAGATAGTATGGTGACCCAAACCTATCTAAAATCTATTGGTTGAGTGTATTTAGACCTATCCTCACCATATCCTTGAATAAAATAATTTTTGAGACATTATAAACAAAAAATAATATTATTATAAAATAATATTTCAATCTTTTCCTACGTGACCCTCTCCTCTCTTATTAAAGGACACTTCCCCTTATGTCAAATTCTCATATTTAAATCCATTTGGATCAGACAAAAACTTCCCAAATAACCTATACACTATCCTAATTTCATTATAGAGTCCATAATTTAGTCATAAATCCAACCTATAGAGCCCTTATGATCAAATCAAATGGAAGACCCGTAAGAAGAGGTAAATATTTCATCACTTCTTTCCAGTTCTCTTCTTCTTCCACTTCCTCAATCATTGTTGTTTACATTCTAAAATAATATCTCTAGTATCATATATATACTTTGATGTTATTATAAAAATGGTACAACCATATTCATTATTCTATCCCTCTTATAAATGATAAAGTCACTATACGCGCGTACGTACAGATTACCGCCTCCACGTCGTGGTGTAGTAGGTTATTCAAACAATTCATCCTTTGGATGGGTATAATAATGAGTATAAATGATTTAAATAATAAATATAACATGATAATAATTTTTAATATATGATATACATTCCAGTTGTATATGATTTTAATATCAAAATATTGATATTGTCGTTCGTTCTTACATACGGATTACCATCTCCACGAACGCTATAAGATTCATTTTCCATCGTAATCATTCAAGAATAATTTTCATTTGATAATGATTAAAGAATTAATATGTAGAGTCACAAGCTTGAATTAAATGGATATTACATTACTTTTTCCGAATACTTAATACATAACAAAAATTGACACCCAAGGACCGTAATAGCTTAGTGTCTTTGGAAACTCAGAACATAATCTTCTAATCATGGTGAAAGATCTTCAACATCTCCCGTAATGATATTAACCTTTTCTTTTCATACCTAAAACCATTATTTATATCCTGGGGAAAAGAATACATAAAAAGGGTGAGCTCAAATGCTCATTACGGGTAAGAATGGAGAAAAAAACAAACCATATACATTTGAACATAAAATCATGAACATTAAATATAAACATCAAAATCTAGAGTTGTGAAATAAATATTGAAAGTATGTAAGGAATAGATGATAAAGCAACATTAATCATGATAAAATATCCTGGTAATAAAACATTTAATTGTGGCATCCATTAAGCACATGTTATGATTTCTATAGTAGGAAATGCATTGCTCCGAAGACCATCATAGTGGACAAAGTCCATTACTAAACCAGGTTTACTTCCCGATCCAGCCCTGTATTACTGAACCAGATTCACTTTTCATTCCAGTCATGTCTATCTCATGAGATATAAATCTTTACCCAATGCATTGGAGAGATATATATAGGTCCCACACATCTCATAATAAAATCATTATTTTGTGTGCCACATAATAAACATAAATCATTCGTCTTAACCCAAAGAATAATATGGGTTTCATAAACATCATCCCATTATAAAATAATCCATATAAAACAAATTGATATCATTTCATCATAATAAAAATAATACCATGTAAATAATAGAGACATTATACTGAAAACAAAAACATACTAAATAATGTCATCTTAGAAGGAAAATATTTTTTATAAAACTCTTGAAATGAATTCTTGAGGAAAATATCCTTTCTTCTTCAAAAATCATTTTATTTTCACAAAATGAAATGAAATTTTAAAAGAAAATTTTTTTTTCTGAAAATAATCATGAAATATTTTAGAGGATTCTTCATTAAAATATGACATTATGAAACCATAAAAATCCGTTCATTCGGTATAAGTTAAAAAAACATTATTCCTGTACTTTTGTCAGAAAAGTCAAAAAGTACCTCATATGGTAAACAAAAGAAATATTCCTTCCAAACCATGTTGTAAAAGTCAAAAAGTGGTAAACAAATCTTTAAAAATACATGAAAAAATAGTAAAAACATTATGATTTTTTTATAAAACATGTACATGGATGATTGATATAACCCCGCTTAATACGTATGAATAAACAATCTCGGATAAGAACGAGATTGGAATAATTATCCATTACCATTTATAATTGGTGGAATCATACATTTCACAAAATAAAGAAAATTACAAGAATGTGTATATATGATGTCCATCATAATAAAAATCAGTAAACATTCATGGGAATCATAAACGCCATACAAAATAAATTGATGTTGATTAAGGCATATGTCTCACAGAAATAAAAGTGAGATGAAATAATCCCTTGCCTTAGGTCCGATATTCTTCGTGTGTATCCGAACCAACTGCATAATTATTTAAATAATGTAACATATATATTAAATATTCATAATTATTTTTCTGATAACATTTATGTTCATATTTTCATTCGTTTGTTAGTAACATTTCATTGTTACTCATTGATTGGGTATTAACTGCTTTATTTTCATACGTAGGTTTTTTCGAATAAGTTCATATCCCTATATTTTAGGATATAGTTATATTATTTACAGAATTTTATTAGTATATTATATATCAGATTTATTCATTTAATTCGTTTATATAATCATGGTTTAATGAAGATCTTGTACAACGAATCTCATCGCATCGTGGAGACGGTAAGTCGTATCTACGCACAAGCGACGATATAGTTCCCATAATTATTAATAGAATTGGAGTGGATGATAAAGTATCTCTGAATTATTATCATGTTATAATAACCATATATAGTTATTTTTACACCATTATACCCATCCAAGTAAGGTGGTGGTGGAAAACAGATTACACCACGGCGTGGAGATTCCAAGTACGCTCGCGTGGTGATTTCGTTTTCCGTAGTCTGGATAGAAGGTGAAATGGGGTTATTTCATATATATAATAACATATAAGTAAATTATTGATACTGATGTTATTACTTTATAATTAAACAAATAAATAACATGAAGTAGAAGATGAAATAAATTTGAAGGAATCGGTAAAGGATATTACCTCTTCTTTGGCGCGCCTCTTCAAATCCTCCACTTAGGGCACTAAATTTGGACTTTGAAGAAGACACGGACCTCTAGTATATTTCTAGGGAATTGTAGATGTGAAATGAATAGGTTTTTCCCAAGCATGGAGGCTCAAAATTATTTTAAGATGAAAGGGATGAGGTTCCCTTTTAAAATAGAAGAGATGGGCAATTTAGGAAACCTCAAAAATATTAAATAATAATAAAATCAAAACACACATAAAAACGTCCAAAAATAACTCAATTATAAGATGATATGAGATAGAGTTGTAATATCATAAAACATTAAAAATTATACTTGTTTTATGTTTATTTTAAACCTTATCATTTTGATTTATCCTTATTTAATCTATTTATTTTTTTTGCGATATTAATATTCTGATTTTCAAATTATTATAAATACTTACTTATGTGTTGGGAATTTTCCATGATTATATAAATTATTACATTGTGTACCATATAATTGTAAATTTTTTATTTTTAAATATTTTTGTGATTTTTAAACAATTTATTAATATGTTATTTTTATAAAATATCAATAGTGTCAATTTTAACACTATTTATTTATTTTAATTTAAATAAAATCCAAACATAAGATATATTCAAACCAAAAATATTTAATAGATTCCTAAAATTTTATATTCATATAGAAAATTTTAGTAGCACATTAATTATTTCATTTAATATATATTTTAATATTTTTGAAACCATTTATTTGATATTTATCTTAATAAAATACTACTGCATCATTTTTTTATAATTACTGATATACTTATTTGTATCATAAAAAATAAAAATAAAAACACTATAATGATGTTAAAAATAATATATTTCATAAGAATAATTTTAGTCTAATTTATCTTCCAAAACACCCAACTTTTAAAATGTTATGTTTATTAATTTATCAAGGTGACAAATTTGACCTCATTTAAAATAAAATAATATTAATGACATAATATGTTTTATAAGGCTTATAATAGTCCAATAGTAGACCCTTGGATGCTTAGGGTATATATTTACAGGACCAACAAGGTTTTTTCAAGTTTCTAGTCCTTTTTATTGGTATTATTTTTTTAATAAAAACTATATTATTAATTTTTCACTAAATAAACAATTTCTGCATCATTAATGTATATGCTATTTAAGTAATTATATATTTTCTAAAAATCACAAACAAATTATCATGAAGAATTAAAAAATTATATCTTTCATATGAGTTTTTATAATTTAATTTATATTATATATAACTTTATATAAAAAATTCTTTAATTATTAAGAATTGAGTGAGACATATTTCACTTTCTTTAAATAAAATAAATTAATGGTCTTAATCCCATCCAAGTTGGTTCCAGAAGATACAATTTTTACCCAAGAATATTTTATGGTGAAATATAATAATCTAATTATATTAATAAAAGTTTTAGGGTAATTTTTTAATATTATTTTTACCCTTAATTACCAAATTTACCTTTAACTGTAGTAAATAAAATTTATCGTAGTAACTATTTATAATTCCTAAAATTAAAATGTAGCATATTAACATAATTTAGACCTACTTATTTCAATCATGGAATCCATTTTTTTAAATTAAAAACACATAATTTTCAGTATTTAATTTAAAATTAATCCTGTTGTTGAGAAAATGGGCTTTAAAAGTTAAAACATAGTAATAGATTGAAATGTTTTTACCTATGAATTCAATGCAAAATTAATGCTAATGAAATAAATTATATTCAATTGTAAAAATATATTATATTTATAATTTAAAACCATCCAATGTTATAATTTAACTATATAAAGTTTCTCAATGGAAAAATTTTTTTTATTTAAAATTTAGCATATTTTTACTATTTCTCAAAATGTAAAGGTTATCAGAATAATGTCAAAATTTTATACAACCAAAAATTTTATATCCTAATTATAAATAGGAAGTTTAATATTTCATATTTAACTTATAGAATTGTCAAAAAAGTATATTTAAAATGGGTGTGCCATCAAAAGGCGATGAAACTGCATAATTTTGAAAAATACTTCTTTTGTCCTAAAAATTAATTTTTTTCTCATTCTATGTTCTAGAAAATGGGTATAATGAAATATAATGTTATAAAACTAAAAATGATCTTAATACTATTCATAACTTCATGTTCATAATAATATTATAATATATCATTGTTTAGTGAAACTCGGTATTGCGTACCACGCAAGCGATTGAGGAAGGTTGATCTTGCATGTAACACAAGCCTAGTATATTTGTTGCGTATACTGCAAGCTAATATGGTGTTGTGTATACACAAGCTAATCTCAGTGTATCATACACCACAATACATCAATGAAATTATTATTTCTCATAAAATCTTTGGGTGTTACATTCTACCCCCCTTAAAATGAATTCCGCCCTCTAAATTCATCGGGGTTATAAATCGTTTACTAATTGAATGTTTCATTCATAGAAACCCACATCGTAAAAAGGAATACTAAAACATAATTTTAAAAAGGAAAGATAGAAACATAATGGTCACCCAAAGTAACTCAACACTATGTTACCACATAAGAGAATATAGGTGAAAATATGGATATGGAAGAGAAATCTTATCATCATGTTCTGATGAAGAGTGGTAGAGATGATGGATAGAAAAAAATACAACAATCACAAAGCCAAAAATTTGTGATGCTCCAAGGTACCATCTGATTCATCAGATATGAGGGTACTAGGATAACATTTTTGGTATTCAAGATCCTTTCCCTAATAATTGATATTTTTTTTTGAATTAATAGAAATACTTACTAGATTTTGATATAATATCACCGCTGTTCGTGCCTTGAAAAATTTCCACTCCATCTCCTGAAAAATGAAGTTGAATTTTTCATTCTTGAATTGTTTGAAGGTCATTGAATAGAATGATAGTTCATTCCATCTGTCTGAAACATAAGGTTAGAAAAAGTTATTAAATACACATAAGCCCATCTATGGTGATATTTATCGTATATGGTTTCACAAATGGATGTATACTTCATCTATCAAACCGCTCAATAAAATAAAACTAATTTCTGTAAACCAGGGACATCATGAAAGAAAGTGGTGGGCGATAAAGGCATGTCGCACTTTGATTGTTGGTTCGATTCCCGCAACCTTGTCTGATGCGATGGGTTTTCGCCCATCCTACAGGTTTTCCTTTTTTCTAAAACTATACTATTATAACTTTCTAAAAATATGTTTTACCCTTAAACAATACCATCAAATGTATAACTTAATCCATTCCAACCATTTGGTTTATCAAAAATACTTTTGTCCAATCTCATTGTATAAAGAAAACTATTATTAGAAAGTTCAACTACCGAGCATGTGAATACCACCATTTATCCCCCATATATCATAAGATATATCCTATTGGTCGCGTTTAAAACATGAGAATACCTTAATCATATATTATCTTGAAATGTGAGTTACCATAGAACCTTAGTGAAAACATGAATGTTGGAAAAAGTTAACTCTTTCCACATACAAAAATCCCAAAAATTCTATATACTCAAACCATGATATCACTTTGTCCTCATATCAATCACGAGTTCATTTATACTATCAAACATATTATTTTCTCCTTATCCCATCATTATGCGCATATTATCTGCTTTGAAAAATATTTTAATCACTTTTCATGGTTAATAGTCCCATTAAACATATAATTACAAATACTCAATGAAAAACAATAGTTTTACAATCCTTATGTTTTTCTTTATTCCATAGTACCCTAAATTATTCTTGAAAAGCATGCAATCATTCTACTACCATCTTAAACCATTGACCATGCTTCATCATTTTATTTCTCAACACTTCTTTCAACTCATATAACATTTGTAGTCTCTTCATCATTACCATAATAAATACTACCCATAAGACCATGTTGATTCACTTCATGAAATTTCACCTTAGGGAATTGGTTTTCATAATGCCTGTACATTCCAAAATTAAAACATTTAACAATTTTTGATGTCTTATCAATACCATTATCCTTTTCCATAGTGTTAACTGAACAATTTCCTTTGCAATTATTGTCTTTCTGTACTTATTTTCCACACCCAAAGAATCTTCCAGTACCTTTGAAACATTTCCCCCGATGCCTCTTCCCACATTATTTACATGATGTAAATTGAACTTTTATTCCTCTATGATCATCATGAAACTCCATATTTCTCTTATTGTTTGAGTCAAGAAACATACAAAAGAGGAGATTATTGATCATACTATGAGATTATGGATTTGGCATAATAACGATGTTTAGACTTTCAAATCCCATTTCATTTGGTTTCTCATGAATAATATCATTCTATTGTCCATCATATTCTCTATTAACATGACTCTTTATATTTACATCCATTTTATAAAACCCAAAAAAAATAGCTTATAAGGCAACAATCTTACTAGAAAAAACACATAATTATGGGGGATTACTTTCAATATAGAACATCTTAGGTTTAATCCTGGGTTATTTATGATCATTACCATAATTCTATGATTGTAAACTATACTTATACTTAACCTTAGGGACATCCCAAGATATACCATAGAAATATCTCTAGGGATCACACTAAATCTTTCGCATCCTAGTTTCCAAAGGTTAACTAAAACATTCCACTGATACAAACTGTAGAGACCCAAGCTTTACGTACATGGAAATTACATTACTTTTGCAGAATAATTATTACATAACAAAAACAAACACCCATATACTGTAATAGTTTAGTGTCCTTGGAAACTCGGAACACAATTTTCTAAACATGGTGAAAGATATTCAATATCCCCCATAAAGATATTCACCTTTTGATTTCTTACCTAAAACCATTCTTTATATCCTGGGGAAAAGAAGACATAAAAAGGGTGAGCTCTAATGATTAGTAAGGGTAATCCTAGAGAAAAAAACCATATCCATTTGAACATAAAAACATGATCATAAAATCTAAACATCAAAATATTGAGTAGTGAAATAAATCTTGGTAGTACGTAAGGGATAGATCATAAAAAAACATTAATCATGATAAAATAGCATGGGAATAAAACATGTAGTTGTGGAATCCATTAATCACATGTTATGTTTTCAATATTAGCCAGGGCATTGCTTCCAAGACCATCATAGTAGACAAAGTCCATTACTAAACCAGGTTTACTTGCCGTTCCAGCCCGATATTACTGAACATGATTCACTTGTTGTTCAATCCATGTTTATCTCATGAGGTATAAATCTTTACCCAATGTATTAGATGGAGATATAGTTCCCACCCATCTGATAATGATATCATTCTTTCATGTGCCAAAAAATAAACATAAATGATTCATCATAACCCAAAAAATAATATGGGTTTCATAAACATCATCCCATCATTACATAATCCATATAAAACAAATGGATATCATTTCATCATAAGAATAATAGAACCATGTAAATAATCGATTAATTATACTAGAAACAAAATCATACTAAATAATGTCATCTTAGATGGAAAATAGTTTCGATAAAACACATGAAATGAATTCTTGAGGAAAATATCCTCTCTTCTTCAAAATAATTTCCATTTCACAAAACGCCATGAAATTTTCAAAGAAAATGATTTTTGTTGAAAATAATCAAGAAATATTGTAGAGTATGCTTCATGAAAATTTGACGTTATGAAACCGTAAAAATTCATTCATTTTTGTATAAGTTAAAAAAATATTCTTCTCGTACTTTTTCCTGAATAGTCAAAAAGTGCCTCGTTTGGTAAAAAAATAATGCTTCCTTCCATATCATGTGGTAAAAGTCAAAAAGGGGAAAAAACATTAAGCATACATGGAATACTAGTAAAAAATTTATGAAAACATTTTTATAAAACATTTACATGGTTGATAAGTATAACTGTGGTAAATACATACGAATAAACAATCTCGGATAAGAACGAGATTAGAATAATTATACCTTACCATTTATAATTGGTGGAATCATACGTGTCATAAAATAAAGAAAATTACATGAAAATGAAAATATAATATCATTCATAATAGAAATCATAAAACATTCATGGGAAGTATAAACACCATACAAAATAAATAGATGGTGATTAAGGCATATAACTCATAGAAATAAAAGTAAGATGAAATAATCGCTAACCTTAGGTCTGATATGCTTGGTGTGTATCCGAACCTCATTTATATTGATTTAAATAACGTTACAGATCTATTTTAGAATCAAAATTATTTTTATGATATCATTTTTTGTAATATTTTCATCCTTTTGTCGGTAACATTTCATTGTTACTCACTGTCCGGGTATTAACTAATTTATTTTCATATGCATGTTTTATCAGATAACTTTATATTCCTCATTTTTAGGTTATAGTTATATTATTTATATAATTTTATTAGTATACTATATATCATATTTATTCATTAAATTTGTCTATATAATCATGGTTTAATGAATATCATGTACAAGGAATCTCATCGCATCGTGGAGACGGTAAGCCGTACGTACGCACGAGCAACGATATTATTCCCATAATTATTGAATGGCATTGGAGTGGATGATAGAGTATATCATAATTAATATCATGTTATAATAACCATATATATTAATTTTTTACACCATTATACCCATCCAAGTAAGGTGGTGGTGGAAAACAAATTACACCACAGTGTGGAGACGGTATTTCGTACGTACGCACGCGCGGTGATTTCGTTTTCCGTAGGATTGATAGAAGGATAAATGGGGTTGTTTCATATTTATAATAACATATAATTATATGAGTGATAATTATGTTATTACTTTATAATTAAATATATAAATAAGAGGAAGTAGAAGAAGAAATAAATTTGAATGGATCAGTAAAGGATATGACCTCTTCTTTGATGCGCCTCTTCTAAACCTCCAATTAGGGCACAAAAGATGTACATTTAAGGAGACCAGGACCTCTAGTATGTTTCTAGGGAATTGTATATGATAAATTTATTGGTTTTGGACGATCTTGAAGGCTCAAAATGTTTTTAAGAGGAGAGGGAGGAGGTTCCCTTTTATAAGAGAAGAGTGGGGCACTTTTGGAAACATCAAAAATATTAATTAATAATAAAATCAAACCCCACTTAAAAAAATCCAAAAATCACTCAATTCAAATATAAGATGAGATAGGGTTGTAATATCATAAAACAATAAAAATTATACATGTTTTATATTTATTTTAAACCTTATCATTATGATTTACCCTTATTTATTCTATTTAATATTATTTGCAGTAATAATATTATAATTTTTAAATTGTTATAAATACTTACTTATGTGTTGTAAAATTTCCATAAATCGATTAATTATTACATTATGGACCACATAATTTTAAATTTGTAATTTTTAAATATTTTTGTGATTTTAAAGCAATTTATTAATATGTTATTTTTAAAAAATATCAATAATGTCAATTTTGACAATATTCATTTATTTGAATTTCAATAAAATCGAAATAGAGGACATAATCGAACCAAAATATTTAATAGATTACTAACATGTAATATTCATCTATAAAATATGTGCAGCAAATTAATTAGTTCATTTAATATATATTTTAATATTTTTTAAAACCATTTATTTGACATTTCTCTTAATAAAATAATTACCACAACATTTTTGTATAATTATTAATATACATATTTGTTGCATAAAAATTCATAAAAATATTAATATAATATAGGTAAATCTATTATATTTCATAAGAATACTTTTAGTCAAATTTATCTTTTGAAACACCAAACATTAAAAATGATATGTTTGTTAAATTTTGATGGTGACAACTTTGAGATCATTTAAAATAATATAATATAAATGTCAAAATATGTTTTATAAGGCTCTGAATGGTCCAGAAGTCGACCCTTATATGCTTATGGTAAAGATTTACTCAACCAATAATGTTTGGTCATGTTTCTGGTCATTTTTTTTGGTATTATTATTTTAATAAAATCTATATTATTGATTTTTCACTAAATAAATAATTTCTACCTCATTAATTTATAACCTATTAAAGTAATCTTATATTTCTTAAAAATCACAAATAAATTAACATGATGAATAAAAGAATTTTATCTTTCAAAGGAGTATTTATAATTGAATTTATATTATGTATAACTGTAACACCTCGAGATTGTATGAGAATTATTCTTTTTAATTTCTTTGATATCTATTGTTGTATGCTTCACCAAGACTAGTTTGCACAATATGCAACACTGTATTAGCTTGTAGTATATGCAACACTATTCTTGGCTTGTGATGCACAAAATTTCAAGTTTTTTTGAATAAAATTAATTTTACACAACACTATGGATAGATTTTGATCAATGTATAATTGAACTATATTTTTAGTATGTTATACACAACACCAATGGAAGCTTTCCCTACACGCATCCCTGACATGGCTTGCAATACACACAAGAGCAACGTTCCTCAATAGCATTATGAATAGTATTAACCGAATTTTGAATTTTATAATATTATAATTAATGATACACATTTTCTGGAATGAGGTATGAGAACAAAATCAATTTTTCATATAAAAGAAGTATTTTTCCAAAAATGCATTTTTTCAGCCTTTTGATGGTGCACCCTTTTTAAATATAATTTTTGACAAGTTTATAAGTTCAATTTTATAATATAAATATGTTTTTTTGAATTAGTATATAAAAATTTTCATTGGATAATGTTTTGATATTTTTCAGACAACGTTCTTATTTTGATGAATAGTAAAAACACGCTAAATTTTACTTAAAAAGAACTTTTTTCATCGACCTAATTTACATGGTTAAATTATAATAGAAAATTGTTTTAAATTATAAAAAGAAAATATTTTTACCATTTAATATAATGTATGTCATTAGCATTAATTTTACATTAAATTCATAGGTAAAATGAATTCAATGTTTTGTAATGTTTTAAACAAAAACCCATTTTTTCGACTATAAGATTAATTTTAAATTAATTAAAAAAACTTATCTGTTTTGAATTTGAAAAAAATTATTCCATATTTGGAATCATTGGCTCCAAATTATGTTAATGGACTACTTTATATTTTTGGGAATTATGAATAGTAACTACGGTAAATTTTATTTACCACAGTTAAAGACAAATTAGGTAATTAAGGGTAAAAATAATATTATTAAATTACCCTAACACTTGTCTTAATATAATTGGATGATTATATTTCTTCCTAAAATATACTTAGGTTTAAATTTTATCTATTAGAACCCACTTGTATGTGATTAAGACCTTTAAATTTTTTTTATTTAAATGAAAGTGTAATATGTCCCACTCAAACTTTAATAATTAAATTATTTTTAATATAAGTTTAAACGTAATATAAATTCGATTATAAACACTAATTTGAAAGATAAAATGTTTTTATTTATCATGGTAATTTATTCGTAATTTTATGAAATATATAATTACTTTAATAGCTAATACATTAATGATATAGAAATTATTTATTTAATGAAAAATCAATAATATAGTTTTTATTAAACAAATAATACCAATAATAGGACCCAAAACCTGACCAAAACTATTTTTTCTTGTAACTATAAATGATAACCATACAAAGGTCAAATGTTCGACCATTTTGAGCCTTATAAAAGCAATTATGACCATTATATTATTTTATTTTAAATTATGTCAAAGTTTTCACATTCATAATTTAGTAAACATAACATTTTAAAATTTGGGCATTTTAAATGATAAATTAGAATAAACGTATTATCATGAATTATATTATATTTATATTCATCATAGTATTTTATTATTAATTTTTATGAAAAATATAGGTATATTAAATAATTATAAAACATATTTTAGTAATTATTTTATATTAGAAAAATATCATATAAATGGTTTAAAAATATTGAAATAAATTTTATATGACCTAATTAATATGCTCCATGAATTTTTTAGAATAATTTGACATGTTAGTAACCTATTAAATATTTTGGATTGAATATATTCTATGTTTGTGTTATATTTAAATTCAAGTAAATGATAAGGGTCAATATTTACACTATTGGTATTTTATTAAAATAAAATATTATTAAATTATTTAAAAATCACAAAAATATTTAAATATTAAAAATTGAAAATAATAAGTTGTAGTAGGTTATAAAGTATCCAACTATTGGAAATTTTCAACATTTATGTATGTATTTATGACAATTTAAAATTTAGAATATTATTACCATAAATAAAATTAAATAGATTAAATAAGGATAAATCAAAATTATAAGGTTTAAAATAAACATAAAACATGTCAAAATTTTATTGTTTGATGATATTACAACCCTATATCATCTCAGATTCGAATTGACTAATTTTTGGAAGTTTTTAAGTGGGGTTTGAATTTATTATAAATTAATATTATTTTGTTTTCCAATGGTGCCCCTCTCCTCCCTTATAAAAGGGAACCTCTTCCCTCTTCAATTCACAGCAATTTTGAACTTTAAAATTCGTCAAAACCCTACCCATTTAACTTCTCCCCTTCCCTATAAACCTACTAGAGATCCTGGTTTTCTTCAGAGACCATCTTTAGTGCCCTAAAAGAATGTTAAGAGGAGGCGCGTCAAAGAAGAGGTAATATTCTTTACCGATTCTTTGAAACTTATTTCTTCTCATACTTCCTCTATATGAGTTGTTTAATTATTAAGTAATAACCCCAGTATCACTTGTATACTGATATGTTATTATGAATATGAAACAACCATATTATATCTTCTATCCATCCAATGAAAAAAATTAAATCACCATGTGTGCGTACATACGACTTACCGTCTCCACACAGTGGTGTAATCTTTTATTTCATCACTCGCATACTAAGATGAGAGGACCAGTTTGGGATATAATAACACTGTGAGGGGGGGGGGTGAATTAATATTGGGGACTCTTTAAACCATTTTTCAACTTTTATCCTTGTACCTATTGACCTGTTGGGATCTTGGTTCTCTTATTCTCTTTTCCCTACCCCATGCAATAATAGAAAGCAGAAAAAATATGCACATGATATTTTTACAAGGTTCACCAATCAAAAAGAGTAGCTAAGTCCATTCCATTCCTAGATATGACCATTGCATGGATTATCCACTATGATGGGATATGGAATTACAATGGAGTGGCTAGGAAAACAATCCTCTAGCCAGTGTGAGTCCCTACATATTGGGGGGGGGGGTGGGAAACAATCCTCTTCCCTGGACTGGGGATGGACAAGTCCAACTTGCAGCCTCTAGCTGGTTCTTTATACTGCCTATAGAGACAGTCTTCTTCCTTCTTAGTAAGGTAGGTTCTTCTCGTGTTCTTCTTTAGTGCTCTTCAATTGATTACTTGCAAAGCAGTCAGAAAGCAATTCTTCTTTTTTTTCATCTCTTCCTTTTCTAGTGCAACACCAACTGCACTGGACTTCTTTTTTCTTCTTCTTAGTGCAACAACCAACTGCATTAAAACTTATTCTCTATCGTTAGCTAGAATCACATACACCAATCTGATTAATTAGGCATTGAAGATCTATTCCCTCGGAATCATCTAAATTTTACTGCCCTGAACAATTTTCAACATTCAATTGGGCATACTCTGTTATAGTTTTTCTTTTCTCACATTTTTTGACACAGTAGAATATGGAATGGTACTGCAGTGTCTTAATATCTTTCTTTAGTTCTCAATACCAACACGTAAGTGTGTCGGTATACTACCTTCTTCTTTTGTGCAGATCTGAGTTTGATTGCACGTCTAGTTCTTGTTTACTTTTCAAAGTACAACGAGGGTGATAAACACCAGTCATCTGAGTGCGGTTCAACTTCTCTTTGTGAAACTGAATGGTTCACAGTTCTTTCTTCATCACAAATTTACTTCGAGAGTGCTATGCACCTATCGAATACCCGTGGGACCCCCAAATGTTTTGTGCAACCTTCAAGGTGGATTGTGCGTAAAATTCAAGCCTTGCGTGAAAAACACCTTTTGGTGCAAAAATCCCTTTTCGTGCAACTCTTCTTTTTCACACAGAACTTCCCTTTTTCGCGTAGCAATTCTTTTTCCGCGCAACACTTCTTTTTTTTCGCGCAATACTCTATACTTCATTTTTTTCGTGCGCCAGAGCTCGGTATTTGTCTAAGTGTCGTGTCTCTGCAAATTATTGGGTTTCACCTCATATTTATAGACATTTTTGACCTTGCGCGTAAAACCCCTTCCTGCGTGTAAAACTGTCTCTCACTTAGTCAGATTACGCACACCTTCTTGGATTTTTTTCAAACCTCATGACTTTTCTATTTTTCATCATTTTCACCATGAATACACTATTACATGTAAAACATCAAACCAATATTTTTCGCACACCCAATCTTCACGCGCACAATTCTAATGTTCCGTGCACCTTGCTCAAACATCTCTGATTTTTCACGCACCTCTAACCTTTGTCATTTTTCAACTTTCTAATCACAATACACCAATTGCGTGAAAAAATCCACACCACGTTCCATATTTCGTGCAAACCCAATCATTCCCGCGACATCATATTTCACGCACTGCTCCAATCTTTCGCGCATTTCATGCCTTTTCCAATTTTTGAGCTTTTGATCTCAAAACACGTTTTGCGTGAAAACATCATTCCTCTATTCTCGCACCACACCAATATTTCATGCAACCTTCATTTTTCACGCAGCATGCTGATATTACGTGTACAACTTTCTTTTTCCCTCATCCCGCTGATATTTCGTGCATCCCGCTGATATTTCATGCATCCCGCTACTATTTCGTGCACTGCTTTATTTTTTCGCAAAACTCACCACAGTTTCTGCGCACTTAATGCCTTTGTCATTTTTCAAAGTTCTGACCCTGAATAATTCCTTACACGTGAAAATATAAACCATCTTCAATCTTTCACACAACATCCATTGCCAAAAACACATCTTCATCTCCCGATTTTTAGGCCCTAAAATTTGGCAAACACTAGAAAACAGCTCCACCTTAGACTGTGCTTTTCTACTGCCCCCAGATTGTCCATTGCTTTGTCATTTTCCTCTTCACTACTTCCCATAACCATTCTTCATCTTTCATCATGATCGTCAGAGTTCCAATGGGAAGTACTGAAACATCCCATCTTCCAGCAGCATCATTCCTTCTAATCCAAAGTGTATATGATTGACATCATCATTTCTCCCCCTTTCCTTTATAAGGCTTGCATCACAAGTTCTCCTCAAAATTCCAAGCCCTTCCACATTATCTCTTCTTCTTCGCCCATCATTCTACACTTCATGCAAATCATATGATTTTATTCTTCAAGTAATCACTTGCATGGATTTCTATCATGAATAATTTCATGGTCTTCTTCAAATCCTCATTCTTCTTCAATCATCCTCAGATGGACTATACTTCTCCATTATTCATTGTTTTAAACAATGTGTCACCATTGACACTTTTTCTTTGAACATAGGATTAGCTCAACAATCGTCTGAATTGAATGTCTAAGAGAATTCATCATGTATGAAATCCAATGCTATGATTCTATAACAATTCTCCAGGAAACCTCACTGTGGCCAATCTCCACTAAAGTTTTATTCCTTCTTCATCGCTTTCTTCATTTTGACCAGCACTGACAATTGTTGACAACAAATACAATCTTCATACACAAAGTGGTCCTAACATAGGATAGGTATAAGGATGTAAGAAATAAATATATATTATTATTATAAAGTGATATTGATTCTAAAATATTATACACCATACACTTCAATACAATTCCACAATCATGGAAATGATATCATCACTTGTGCGTACATACGGCCTACCGTCTCCATGATGTGATGCGACTCATTCAACATGATCTTCATTGAATAATGATTATATAAATGAATTGAATAAAAAAATATGATATATATTACATTAATAAAATTCTGTAAATGATGAATCTATAACCTAAAAAGGGTAATATGGATTTATTCGACAAAACATGCATAAGAACATTATGCAATGAACACCCGAATAACAAGTAGAAATGAAATATTACTAACAAGAAGGTGATAATTTGACCATATATGATATCATAAAAATGAATATGATTTAGGAATAAGTCAATGACATTATTAAAATCATTATACAGTAGGTTCTTATATGTAAAAATAATATTTAACCTATGGTAAGGGATTATTTCGTCTCACTTTTATTTTAGTGAGACATATGCCTTAATCACTATCTATTTATTTGTATGGTGTTTATGCTTCCCATGAATGTTTTATGATTTTCATTATGGAGGATATTATATTTACATATTCATATAATTTTTATTATTTTATGACATTTATGATTCCACCAATCATAAAAGGTAATCGGATAATTATTCCAATCTCATTCTTATCTGAGATTGTTTATTCGTAAATATTTACTAGGGTTATGTTTATCATCCATGTCCTTGATTTCATAAAATGCTTTCATAAAATTTTTTATATTCTCCCATTTTTTTAAAAGGATTTTTACACATTTTTTACTTTTTCCACATGGTATAGAAGGAATCTTTATTTTGTTTACTATACGAGGTACTTTTAGACTTTTCTGGAAAATGTACGAGAAGAATATTGTTTTTACTTATACGGTGTGAATGGATTCTTACAGCTTCACAACTCCTTATATTCATGAAGCTTACTCTATATGATATTATGATTATTTTCAACAAAATATTTTTATTTTAAAATTACGTTGAATTTTGTGAATGTAAAATGATTTTAAATAAGAAAGGATATTTTCCTCAAGAAATCATTTCAAGTTTTTTATTAAAGCTATTTCCCATCTTAGATAACATTATTTAGTATGATCATGTTTCAAGTATAATTCCTTTATTATTTACATGATATAATTTTTCTTATGATGAAATGATATCCATTTGTTTTATATGGATTATGTTATGATGGAATGAAGTTTATGAAACCCATTTTATTCGTTGGGTTATGATGAGTGATTTATGTTTATTTTTTTGGTACACAAATGAATGATTTCATTATGAGATGGGTGGGACCTATATCTCTCTCTAATGAATTAGGTAATGATTTATATCTCATGAGATAGACATGACTGGAACGGAAAGTGAATATGGTTCAGTAATACAGGGCTGGAATGACAAGTAAACCCAGTTCAGTAATGGAGTTTTTCCATTATGATTGTCTTGGAAGAAATGCATTGGATACTATGGAAATAATATCATGTGCTTAATGGATGCCACAATTACATGTTTTATTCCCATGATATTTTATCATGATTAGTGTTCCCTTCTGATTTATGAGTTACATACTGCCAAGATTAATTTCACAACTCAAGATTTTGATGTTTAAACGTTATGTTCATGTTTTTTTATGTTCAAATGTATATGATTTTTTTATTTTCTCCATGCTTACCCTTATTGAGAATTTGAGCTCACCCTTTATATGTTTTTTCCCCAGTATTTAAAGAATGGTTTTAGGTATAAAAAAAGTGAAGGATCTTTATGAGAGATGTTGAAGATCTTTCACCATGATAAGAATATTATGTCCAATGTTTCCAAAGACTCTAACCTAATACGGTCCCTGTTAATTTTTTTGTTATGTATTAAGTATTATGAAATATTAATGTAATTTCCATGTACGTCAAGATTTGGGTCTCTACAGTTGGTATCAGAGGAAAGGATTAGTTAACCATTGGAAACTAGGATGAAAAAACTTTAAAGAGATCCCTAGAGATATTTCATGGAATGTATAGGGATGTACCTAAGGTTAAGTGTAAGTATAGATTATAGTTCTTGAATTATGTTAATGATATTATAATTAAACCTAAGATGTTAGATATTGAAGGTACCCCCCTTATTATGTTATTTTCCTAGCATGATTTTTTCCTCTCACATGATTAATTTTGGGTTTTAGATGATGGATGGAACCCAAAGGAACTGTGTTGATCAATGTAATGGAAAATGAAATGATTTTCCTCCTGAACAAACCAATGTTTTAGGAGATGGAGTGAAAACTCTTATTTCTATACTTACACAACCTATGAATCATTCTAGGCTTCCAAATGAGCAGAGAAGGGAACAATATTATATTGAGTCCTTCATAAGGCAACGCCCACCTTCTTTCAGTGTGTCTTCTGATCCACTTGTTGCTGAACAATGGATCAGTACCTTTGAAAAGATATTTCTCCTACTTTGTTTTTTATAGCATGAAAAAGTCATTTTGGCTATTTACCGGTTAGAAGGTGAAGCAGACCAGCGGTGGACTCTAATTAAGAATACCAGGTCCCAAGATGAAATTGAATCCATGGAATGGGACGAGATCAAGTACTTGTGTTTCAGTAAGTACTTCCCTCTTATTATTCAAACCAAGATTTAAAAGGAGTTCCTTGAGCTTAAGCAAATGGATGATGAATCTGTTGGTATATATAAGGTGAATTTTACATGGCTTGTAAGGAATTCATCTTACTTTATCATCCAACCAGAAAGTAATGTTGATAGATTCTTTAGTGGCTTAAAAACACATCTTTTAAGGGAATTAGCTATAAGAGATTTCAGTAGTAATGAAAATTTTTTGCATTTTTCTGTCAAGGTAGAACTGGAAATTGGTGTTACATATCCATCTCATGGTTTTGACAAGAAATGAAATATGGAGTTCAAGGAAAAATCACAAAACTATGGTGAAAAGAAGAAAAATGTTTCTTTATGCTCAATGTGTGGAAAGAATCATGGTGGAGATTGTCTTAAAGGGACTAGAAAATGTTTTCAGTGTGGATAAGAAGGTCATCGAGTAGCTTATTGCTGAAGTAATGGGAAAAAGGTACCTAATGATGTGAATGGAGAAAAGACTACAGAAAACGCACCACTAACACTTCAATGCTACAAGTGTAGGGAAATGGGGAATTATGCTAACCAATGCCCTAATCCAAAGGTTAATGATGATAGACATCAACAACCTCTTAAGGAAAAGGACAATGGAAAGTCACATGCGATCACTGTTGGAGAGGTTTAGTATGACAACGAAGTAGTGGAATGATTAAGTGTTTATGTAATGGGATACCAAAATAATGTTGTGGAATCTCATTTATATTATCATGGAATATTGGAATATCTATGTATTGGTTTGTTGTGGTTTTCAATAATTATATGGTACCAAAAACCATGAAAAGTGATTGAAATATTTTTGGAAAGCAGATGATATTCCCATAATGAAGGGATAAGTAGATAATGAAATATTTGATAATATTAACGAGATCATGACTGATATAAGGACAAAGTGATATCATGGTTTGTGTATATAGAAATTTTGGGATTTTGGAATGTGGAATTAGTTAACTTTTGATAGAATTCATGTTTTCAAAAAGATTATATGGTTATTCATGTTTCAATAGAATACATGATTAAGTTATTCACATGTCTAGAATGTGACCAACAAGATATAATTTATGATATATGGGGGATAAATGATGGTATTCACATGCATGTTAGATGACCTCTATAGTAATCGTTTTCTTTATAATATGGGATTAGATAGAAGTATTTTGGATAAGCCTAATAGTTGGAATGGATTTAGTTGGACATCATATAGTATTGTTTAAGGATATAACTTTTTGGTATTATGATAGTATAGTTTTAGAAAAGGACAACCTAAAGGACAGACGAAAACCCGTCATGTCGGACAAGGATGCGGGAATCGAACCCACAACCGAAGTGCGACATGCCTTTATCTCCTACCACTGGCCTACAGGAAGTCCTTGGTTTTTATAAATTATTTTTATTTTATTATGTGATATGATATATGAATTATAAGTCCATTTTTTGAACCATATATGACTAATCTCACCATAGATGGATTTATGTATATTTAATAATTTTTTATAACCTTTTTATGATAGAAATAGATGGAATGATCTATCATTATATCACATGATCTACTAATACTTCACGGAAGACAAATTCAACTTAACTTCTTTAACTAATGAAGTGGAATTGTTCAAGGCACAAAAAACAGTGAGATTATACCAAAATCAATTAAGTATTTCTTTTAATTAAAAAATTCTTCAACATTAGGGAAATGATCTTGAAAACCAAAAATGTTGTCCAATTTCCCTCATATCTAATGAATCAGATGGTAACATAGATAATCAGAAATTTATGGCTCTATGGTTGTTGGATTTTTCATAGCCATGTTCTCTACCACTCTCCATCAGAACATGATTGTTAGATTTCTCTTCCCTATCCATATTTTGACATATGTTCTCCTTTGTGGAAACCTAATGATGAGTTATTTTGGGTAACCATTACATTTCATACTTTAGTTTTCAAAGTTATGTTTTGGTATTCCTTTTTACGAAGTGGGGTTCTATTAAAGAAACTATCAAATAACCATTGATAACCCTGACGAATTTCAAGGGAGAAATTCATTTTAAGGGGGGTAGTTGTAACACCTCAAGATTTTATGAGAATTATTCATTTTAATTTATTTGATTCCTTTTTTTGTATGCTTTACCAAGATTATCTTGTGCAATACGCAACATTGTATTAGCTTGTAGTATATGCAACACAATTCTTGGCTTGTGATGCACACAAATTCAAGTTCTTTTGAATAAAATTCATTTTACACAACCCCATGAATAGATATTGATCAATGTATAATTGAACTATATATTGAGTATGTTATACGTAACACCAAAGGAAGCTTTCCCTACACGCAACCCTGACTTTTCTTGCATTACACACAAGAGAAACCTTCCATAATAACATGTGTTGTATGCAATACAGAGTTTCACTAAACAATGATATATTGTTATAATATTGTTATAGCCGTTATGAAGAGTATTAACCACATTTTGAATTTTATAACATTATAATTAAGCGTACACATTTTCTGGAATGAGGTATGCGAACAAAATCGCTTGTTCAGATAAAAGATGTATTTTTCAAAAAATTCAGTTTTCTCACCTTTTGATGGCACATCCTTTTTAAATATAATTTTTGACAAGTCAATAAGTTTAATTTTACAAAATAAACTTCTTATTTTGAATCAGTGTATAATAATTTACATTGGAAAATGTTTTGATATTTTTCTAACAATGTTCTTATTTTGATGAATAGTGAGAACACTCTAAATTTTACTTAAAACCACTTTTTCCATCGAGATAATTCACATTGTTAAATAATAATTGTTAATTGTTTTTATTGTATAAATATAATATATTTTTACCATTTAATATAATGTAGGTCATTAGCATTAATTTTACATTGAATTTATAGGTAAAATCAATTCAATCTTTTGCAATTTTTTAAACAAAAACCTGTTTTTTTCGACAATGGGATTAATTATAAATTAATTACTTCAATTTCTCTGATTTGAATTTGAAAAATTGATTCCATATATCGAATCAGTAGGTCCAATTTATGTTAATAGGATACCTTTTATTTTTGGGCATTATGAATAGTATCTACGGTAAATTTTATTTGCCACAGTTAGAGGTAAATTAGGTAATTAAGGATAAAAATAATATTATAAAATTACCCTAACACTTGTCTTAATATAATTGGAAAATTATATTTTGTCCTAAAATATATTTTAGTCGAAATAGTTTCTATTAGAACACACTTTTATGTGATTAAGTCCATGAATATATATTTTTTACATGAAAGTGAAATATGTCTCACTCAAACTTTAATAATTAAGTTATTTTTAATATAAGGTTATACACAATAAAAATTCGGTTATAAATACTCATTTGAAAGATAAAATGTTTTTATTTATCATCGTAATTTAATTGAAATTTCTAATAAATATATAATTACCTTAATATCTTATACATTAATGATGTAGAAATTATTAATTTAGTGAAAAATCAATAATATAGTTTTTTAAATAATGATACCCATAAAAGGCCCAAAAACATGACCAAAACATGTTGGTTTTGTAAATATAAACCATATACATCCAAATTTATAATTTTTTACCATTTGGAGCCTTATATAAGAGATTATGACACTTATATGTTTTTATTTTAAATGATGTCAATGTTGTAACCTTCATAATTTAATAAACATAACATTTTAAAGGTAGGGTATTTTAGATGATAAATTCAACTAAAAGTATTATAATGAAAGCTAGTAGATTTATATTCATCATAGTATTTTGTTTTTAATTTTTATGTAGAAAATACGTATATTGAATAATTATACAAATATGTTTTTGTAATTATTTTATTAAGAGAAATATCAAATAAATGGTTTTTAAAATATTAAAATAAATATTATATGAACTAATTTATATGATCCACGAATTTTATAGAATAATATTACATGTTAGGAACTTATTATATATTCTCATTCGAATATATTCTCTTTTTTTATTTTATTTAAATTCAAATAAATGAAAAGTGTCAAAATTTACACTATTGGTATTATATAAAAAAAACATATTATTAAATTATTTAAAAATCACCTAAATATTTAAAAATTAAAAACTGTAAATTATATGGTCTACTGGTTATAATGTATCCAATTATGGAAAATTGATAATATTTTAGTATGTATTTATAACAATTTAAAATTTAGAATATTATTAGCACAAATAAAATTAAATATATTAAATAAGGATCAATCAAAATGATAAGGTTTAAAATAAACTAAAAACATGTATAAATTTTATTGGTTGATGATATTACATTCCTATCTCATTTCATCTTTTAATTGAGTCATTTTTGGAGGTTTTTACGTGGGGTTTGAATTTATTATAAATTAATATTATTTAGTTTTCCAAAGGTGCCCCTCTCCTCCCTTATAAAAGGGAACCTCCTCCCTCTCCACTTCACACTGATTTTGAGCTTTCAAATTAGTCCAGACCTAGGACCATTTGACTTCTCCACTTCCCTAGAAACCTACTAGAGGTCATGGTCTTCTTCAAACTCCATTTTCTGGTTTAGTAATGGACTTTGTCCACTATGGTGGTCTTGAAATCAATGGCTTGGCTATTATGGAAATCATATCATGTGCTTAATGGATTACACAATTACATGTTTTAATCCCATGATATTTTATCGTGATTAATTTTCCTTTATGATCTATGCATTATGTACTAAAAAGTATTATTTCAAAACTCAATATTTTGATGTTTAAACTTTATGTTCATGTTTTTTTATGTTCAAATGTATATGATTTGTTTTATTTTATCCATTCTGGCCCTTACTGAGAATTTGAGCTCACCGTTTATATGTTTTCTTTTCCATAGGATTTAAAGAAATTTTTTAGGTATGAAAACAAAAGGGGATGTTCTTTATCAGATATGTTGTAGACCTTTCACCTTGATTAGAAGATTATGTTCCATGTTTCCAAAGACACTAAACTAATACTGTCATTGGGAAATTTTTTATTATGTACTAAGTATTCTGAAAAATTAAATTAATTTCCATGTACGTCAAGATTTTGGTCTCTACAATAACCTTATATTAAACATACTTTAATTTTTAAAGTATGTGTGAGACATATTTCACTTTCTTTAAATAAAATAAATTAAAGGACATAATCACATCCAAGTTGGTTCCAAAAGATACAATTTAGACCCAAGTATATTTTATGACGAAATATAATCATCCAATTATATTAATACAAGTGTCAGGGTAGTTTTATAATATTATTTTTACACTTAATTACCTGATTTACCTTTAACTGTGGTAAATAAAATTTACCGTAGTTACTGTTCATAATGCCTAAAAATAAAAAGTACACTATTAAATAAATATGGACCTACTGATTCCAAATATCGAATCCATTTTTCCAAATTCAAAACATATAAGATACAATATTTAATTTAAAATTAATCTCAATACTGTGAAAACAAGATTTAAAAGTTAAAACATTTCAAAAAATTGAAATGTTTTTACTTATGAATTCATTGTAAAAATTAATGATAATGATATACATTATATTAAATGGTAAAAATATATTATAATTTTTACTTTAAAAACATCCAATATTATAATTTAACCATTTAAATTATATCGATGAAAAAAGATGTTTTTAATTAAAATTTAGCATATTTTTACTATTCATCAATATGTGATGTTTATCAGATCAATGTAAAAAATTTATCCAACGTAAATTTCTATATCTTGATTGCAAATAAGAAGTTTAATTTGTCAAATTGAACTTATAAACTTGTCAAAAATTATATTTAAAATGGGTTTTCCATCAAAAGGTGATAAAACTGCATTTTTTTAAAAAATACTTCTTTTATCTGAAAAATTAATTTTGTTCTCATACCATGTTCTAGAAAATGTGTAAGATGAATTATAATTTTATAAAATTCAAAAAGTGGTTAATATTATTCATAACTGATAGTTCATAATAATATTATAATATATCATTGTTTAGTGAAACTCGGTATTCTGTACCACACAATCTATCGAGGAAGGTCGCTCTTGCGTGTAACACAAGACAAGTGTATTGTTGCGTATAATGAAAGCTAATACGGCATTGTGTATAGCGCAAGATAATCTTGGTGTAGCGTACAACACAAGACATCAATGAAAATATTACTTCTCATAAAATCTCATGGTGTTACATAATATAATTCTGAATATGAATAAGATACATCTTATCCATAACAAACATTACTTACATAACAATGAATATAATGGAAAATGAATCAGTTACAAACGAAACTATGATACTACTAAAATATCATTAACAAAGCAATATTAAAAGATAATATATGATATCATATTAATATATACAATTTTTTATAATTTAACAACAATTATTTCACCATTATAAAGGAGGTTAACCTACCATTGACCAAGGAAAAGTACAAGGTAAGGGTTAATTTCACAATCTCTTTATTATCCAAGATTGTTTTTACATAAGTATCTACTAGGACCTCATTATCATCCACATCCATGTTTCATAAAAATATATTCCAAAACATTCTTACTATTTACTAGACTGTGGGTTAAAGTCAATTATACCCTTGATTGACTTTTTATAAAATGGTTTGAGAGGAATATTTCAGTCATTTTCCAAACAAGTTACATTATGACCTTTTCGACCAAATTATGGTAAGAATTTTTTTTTACTTACAAGGAGGGTGCATATATTTTCTGCCGTTATGACATCATCGAAGTTTCCCTTACATGTTTATATGAATATTTTCAAGATAAATGTTTTCTTTAATAATTATATTAATTTTTAATGATTTCAAAACAGAATGAGATATTTCCTTAAAAAAGATCTTGATTTCATCTATGTCAACATCATTTGATAGATTGTGAGCTTATTTTAAGTTGATTTATTATGATACAAATCCTCTATATTGTATTGATGGTTTTGTGATATTTTGACTAGGGATGTGTTATCATTATACCATTCATGGTTTATGGATAAAGTATTGACATTTTGTATAATAGTTTTAATATGAATGTTTATGTTATGTTTAATCCTTTTCATATGAGAAATGCATTGGACTTAGTAAGTGAAGAGTGGAGATGGCTATATTTCATCGATGCATCACTAAGTCTCAAGAGACAAACATGTTTCTTGGCATAAGGCCTTGACAAAATCCTATTTTTATTCTTGGAATAAGGCCTTGAATATGTTGTTATGAATTTTGGCATTTGGCATTACATCATTATGAAAGTGTCTATTGATTTTCCAATTGATTATTCAACTAGTAGAATATGCACGTGAATATGTAACTGGAATTATTTGATTTTATCTTTTCCATATTATGCTGAAGTTCATGTTTAAAAGGGTTTTTTTTTGTTTTACATTGCCTTAAATGTTTATGCTTATTTATGAAAGATTATTCTATATTGTTATCCTTACTAAGAATCTGAGCTCACCCCTTTCTATGTTTTATTTTTCACAGGATGAGAAGAAATATATTATGACTGACCTTCAGGGATAGTAGATGGGATATGACCATGGCCTATGGAGACTATGTTGTTATTTTTTTATTTTATAATTTAATGTTAAACTTATGTATGTATCTATTATTTCCAAGTCTACTAAACTCATTTGTCCTTCAAGATGTGATCTTTTATGATCATTCCAATGGTATGTAATAATTAACCAACTCTGGGTAACTAGGTTTGGGGTGTTACAGTTGGTATCAGAGGATGTTTAGTAAAATCCAAGGAAGCTAGATTTATAAAAACTCTGAGTAGAGAAGATTACCCTAAGATAGACTTTGAGGATTAGTGTAGACGAACATCCTATAATTTTGGTACTTTAGAGATTTTGTATGTTTTCCATGCAATACATCCATTTCTGTATATAAGAAGTTAGATGCGGATCTGGCACAAATGTACCAAGGGGTAAAACCCAAAAACACAGCATTGAGTTAGACTCAAATGGGAACTGATGCACAACAATGGGCCTTGTTGCACTCTTGGTTATGAAACTCCCGGGGGATTTTCTTAGGATAATTCTCATCTTCTTTAAAAACCATTATGATGGGTTTATGAGTATATAATTCATAAAAGAAAACATTTTTATGATTATGGATTATATCCATAAACTATACAATTTATGTTAAGTGTTTTACAAGATTGAATTTATATATTGTGATTCATAAACTAATCTAGTGTATTCCATTGTTTAGAAATGGAACCTAGTGGAAGGAATGGAAACGGTATCAACACAGGTAATCCATGTAGGGATTTCCCTCCTACTCAAGATAATTATAATGGAGCTGGTGAAGCAACTGGTGCTGATCATATTATCTCCATACTGGGACAATTCACTGAGGTTATGAATAACAACCTTACCAGTATGGAGCACCCTGATCCACAATGCGGAGGATCAATGTTAGACCGCTTTATAAGGAAAAAACAACCAACATTAAATGGGAGTACAAATCCATTAGTAGCAGAGAAACCAATAAATTCCTTATAGAAAATATTTCATTCCTTGTTGATTAGTGATAGGGAAAATGTTGTCATGGTAGTTTATCATCTCACGGGAGATGCAGATCAATGGTGGTCAATGATTTAAAACACAATGGAAGATGATAAAGTATCAAATATGGAATGGAGGTATTTTAAAGAGATTTTCATAGAACAATACATTCCTCGTGACCATCGAGCGGATATGGAAATACAATTTCTGAGTCTGAGCTAAAAAGATGATGATAATTTCAAAAAATATGAGGCTAACATTACAAGGTTTTCAAGGAATGCAACAGATTATATAAGTAATCCAAAGAGTAATATTGATAAAATATTTTATGGTTTAAAACCATTTCATTGTCGAGCATCAGTCTCACAATCCTTATCATCATACGAAGATATTGTATCATGTGTTATCAAGGTAGAAAAATAATTCTCTATGCCTTATGACATTAAAGAAAAGTAGGGGAAGAAGAGATCTGGTGAACACTCTAGAAATGGAAATAAGGGGAATAAAGGAAAAGTTGAATATCCATCCTGTAGTAATTATGGGAAGAAACACCTCGGTACTTGCCTGAAGGGAATGGGAGTCTCATACAAGTGTGGTGAAAAAGGACACCATGCTCGTGATTGTAAGGGGAAGTAATAGGCTATTAGTGTTGAATGCAACAATTTTAGAGAATAGGGGAATTATTCAAATGAATTTACTAAGCACCAATGTAACTTACATTAGAAAAGGCCAATGGAGCAAGGCCAAGATTATTTTATCACTACTGCTGAGGTTAGAGCTTGTAAAGACATGGTGGTAGTTAATTTAATGGTGTCCTCTAGTTTAGAAAATGCTTTATTTGATTCTGTATCATTTCATTATTTCATATCATTTCATCTTCCTATGAAAATTAGATATATTCAATTTGACATAACAATGGAATTGTCTGTCAAAACTCTTAAGGGAAGTATCATCGGAAAAAATTTGTGTGAATCAGTTCCCATTAGAGCATATAAATGTTCATTATCTTCTGATCTCATCGTCATATCCATGATTGAATTTGATATAATCCTCAGAATTAATTTCCTTTGAGACCATGATGCGAAACGTTATTGTAAGAAGAAGGAGGTTACAATTTTCGATGATGATAAGGAGTACCTTATCTTTAGAGAAGAAACATCCCCACCTGATTCAAATCTAGATCAACCCCCAGCAGCTCTACTAAGTTCAATTATTGAGGAATAAGAGAATGAAGTAAATATGTGTGAGGAAAAGAATGTTCGAATAGAGTATGTATCTATTGTGCAAGAATAAGTTGATGTGGTTCCAGAGGATTTACCTGGACATCCTCCAAAATAAGAAATTGAGATTTCCATTGAATTAATTCTTGGTTAAAGGCCCATATCAGAGACCCCTTATAGAATGGCCACTGAAGAATTAGTGGAACTAAATAAAAAACTAGATGAATTGAGTAATAAGGGATTTATTCAACCTAGTGTTTCTCCATGGGGATCACCTATCCTATTTATTAAAAAGAAAGATAGATCTGTGAGGTTGTGCATTGACTATAGGGAGATCAATGATATAACAATAAAGAACAAGTATCCCCTACCTCAAATTGATGGTATATTCGACCAACTTCATCGAGCTCAATATTTTTCAAAGATTGACCTTCGATTAGGATATCATCATTTGTCTGTGAAGTTGGAAGACATTCCAAAAATAGAATTTTAAATATGGTATGGGCATTACGAGTTTACAGTAATGCCTTTTGGGATGACTAATGCACCCTCCATTTTCATGGATCTAATGAACAGATTTTTTAAGGAACATCTTAATGACATTGTTTTGGTATATATTGATGATTTCCTAGTACACTCTAAAAGCTATGAAGATCATGAAAATCACTTGCCCACCATTCTGAAAACTCTCAGAAGAAATGAATTATACGGGAAGTTTAGAAAGTGTGAATTTTGGAATTAAGTGACTTCTTTTCTTGTCCATATTGTCTCTATGGATGGAATCTCTGTTGATCTTTCAAATACCAATGCAATCCAAGAATTTTCAGCACCGACGTGTATAATTATAATCCTCTGGAGTGCGATTATGTAATGTATCAAATATTAATCTAAAGATATTTAATACCTATGTATTGTAATCCTGGTTTACTATAAAAATTCATTAATAAAAAAATCAGTTTACAATAAAAATTATTATTTTAACTATTTATTGAAAAATCAACCTTTTATTAAAATTATATATAATACATTACATGTTAAAAATATAAATAGTGTAATAAAGACTAATTGTATAATTATAAATGAGTTTAGTTTATCTAAGACCATTATATATAGTTTTTCATATATGTTTTATTCCTATTTATACATATATTTTTAATGGATATATTATAGTTTTCATGTTTAAATAAGAAATTAATAGTATATTGTTATTCATATAAACTCGTTGTTAAATGTCATGCAAACAATCGAAGAAAAAAAATATTTCCAAAAAATGTATTTTTTTTTATAAAATATCATGGAGCTACATTATACCCACCATAAAATGAATTTATTTATTGAAATTAGTAACTTTGATACAAAAAATTTGATATAATTATTTCATTATATCTATCGGTTCTCACTTGGATTCACCAAATTGGTGATGTTTCCACAAAACATTGAGCAAGTGTATGTTCATGTTTCACATAACATTTTCTCTATAATCTATAATCTACACCATTTGATCCTCATAAGTGTGATATTACTCGATCAATATGACCTCTGATTTTAGTACATGGGACAGTTCAAGTATGTACTTCCTCGGAAGATAAACATGTCACACAACATAAACATGGGAGAGATTTGGTGGAAACCTCAATTCATAAGTAACCATCCTTATACGATTGATAATTTTGAATGGAAAAAATATACATGGGTATTAGAATTACCTTCATTACAAGTATTATATCCCTCATCTAGGAATATATTCATATAAATACCTTCTCACTGATTTCAAAGTCCATATCTTTTTTATGGTTTTTAGCATTAATTTTTTGTCGACTCTAAGATATCATAATTCATTGCTCATTGGCCCTATAATTATCCATTATTTCATCATCTAGATCTTGTCCAAATATTTTTATTTCTCCAACATCATTGGAAAAAATTGTATGTTTCCACTTTCGACTATAGGGTGATTCATAAGTAGCTATCTGAATGCTATAGTGAAATAAATTACCGTAATAAATATTTTATATAAAAATGTATTAATCTATGAAACCTATGATATTAATTTAATATGTTCCCATAATATCATATATTCTTTGAATTATTTTTTACAAATAACCATATATCTATGTTTGATACAATGTGATAAAACTCAACTCTACATCATGTACTTGTTGAAGACATTACCAAAACATCTTGGTAACCTAACGATCCTGATTAGACACACTTGAAAATGGAACTCCATATACCCTTCACAAATCTTAATTTATATTATAAAAAATTGATCAAATTATAAGCCTTCCATAATATAAATGAAGGGATATAAGTTTGTAATTTGATTAACCAGAATGCATATATCATTGTTCCATTTAGACATTTTGGGATGTCTAAAAAACCCCATAGTGATGTTTTATCATTTCAATTATGGTATTGGTGATGGTTCTAAAGTCCCATTAAAAATATTTCTCTTATTCACAACATTCATACATACCAATAACATAGATAAAAACTGTACAATATATCTGTTTATGTTTTCTCACAAAAAAAATTATCAATAAAATATCTATACTCATTAAACATCTAGATGTAATAGAGAATGAAAAACATTGATCTTACTCTATCATCTCTTTCTTTAAATATGGTATGAATGGTACACATACACATTTCAAAAACCTAATAATTCTATTACAATCAATCTTAAGAAATGGAATATTTCACACATTCTTCTTTAGATAAATATCATCCTTTTACACCTACTTAATTCATATATTGATAGATAGTCAAATTCTCTTTTAAGATTGAAAATATTTCTCCCTCCATTTATGATTTCATGATGCATCCTTTCCAAATCACAAAATATTAGATCTTTTTTAATCCTCATCGTTGATAATAATTAAAGATCATTTCAACTCAAATCGTCATTCTCTTTGTTGGAATTACTATGGCAGAAATGTGGTGAGAAATGGTTATCCATAATAAGTTATAACTATCTTCTCTGGAACATATTCTCCTCTTTTTCAGTGAATATATACTTTAAAAAATATTATTCATTAAATATATTATACAATTCCCCAGAAATATATTCCCTACATATAATTAATAAAAAAATGTACTCTAACTAACTAAAAATAATTTGGTGTGTTATTTTTATCACGAACATTAAATTATCATGAGTAAAAATCTATAATCTTATTGTTCTGTATGAGAATGAAATAGAATTTCGTCTTCGATTCATCAACCGAGATAATAAAACATCTCTACTATAGGATAGTTTATTAATTGGTTTACTAACTACTATTTTTTTATGTTCTATAAAATCATTCACACATTCATCTTCCAAAATAATCGGGGATCCCTTCTGAGGTCGCTTGGTGATTAGATTGGATAGTCATCTGATATTATTCAAAATCATTGATAATACACATCCTGCTTAAGTAAAAAATAGATCTCAATAATTATGCAGGGTATATGCCAATGTTAAAAAAATATTTCTTTAAATGGTCTACTTATATATCCCCCATTGATATTATATTTTAAAATAACAAAACATTCTGAAGACAAAATTCATACATAGTAAACATTTTATAAAGCTTATCCTTAATCATGGAGTTTACCATAATCCATAATTGATCATCCTTCTGTTCTATGATCCATGAATATGTAAGAACATTTTCTATAAATACCATAACAAACCAATAAATTTGACTTCAAAATACTCTATTCTTTAAATCCATGACGATAGTGGCAGAATTAGTAAGATCAAATGGAATAACTATATATTCAGGGTGTCCATACCCTTTATAGAATGTTGTATTTAGTATATCCTCGTTCATGAACCTCAATTGATGATATCGAGAATGAAGTTCCATCATGGAAATGTATTTATCTCTATTATGTTCATCATTAATTCATAAATATGGGGTAAAGGATACATGTTCAAGATTTTTATCTTATAATGTTCCCAATAATCAATATAGAGTCTCTTGGAACCATCTTTCTTCTTAATAGAAATAATAGGATATCCTCGATATGATGCACATGGAAAAATGAATACTTTTTCAATATTCTACTATAGTTTCTTTTTCTACTATTGACACTAAATCTTTATCATTCTATATGGATACATTAGAATAATGTCAGATCCAGGTAAGAGTTTGATAGTAATATCTACTTCATGATTTAATGTAAAACCATGAAAATATTCTAGAAATACATCAATAAAACCCCACCCAATGTAATTATATTGGACATTAATATTTTACCTGACCACATAAGACAAACACCCATTTGAAATATGAATCATACCCCATGAAAGAGATTTTTTTCTGTCAGAATTTCATATTTATTTCCACAATTATAGACTATTATAATTTGGTTTTGAATATAAAACATGAAATCCCTTCCATTGAAATTGATATAATGTTTATTTAAAGAAATCCAATACATTCCCAAAATGAAATAAAACGCATCCATATGAAGAATGGTAGGATTTTAAGGAATAAAATTCCCTTAAATATCAAATATAGAATATGCATACACTTGAGATCTAATTAATGTACCATTGGTGGATTACATTCCCATTTTAATATATTATAAACAAGTTGAAATTTCATTACCCTTATCATAATATTATGATATAATTTAAAGGGTAGATATATATTCAAATAATATAAGAGTATCTATTGAGTGAATGAAAAGTGTACCTTTCACTATATCATTATCTTTCCCCTCAAAATAAATAGTTATTTCATGACAGTTCACTTTTTCTCAGTACTTAAGAGGATATTGATGATGGAAATTGTCATTAACCTTTATATTTTGGAACTGGTTAGAATAATTAAGGTATTGTTAGAATTAATTTTTTTTTATTGTGTGTGGTGTATTCTATAAATATTTCTCTTTATTCACGTTTTTAGATATTCTTCCAAATACATCGACATTCATTCACTCAATGATACTACTTTACACATATAAAACATTTAATATAATTATTAAAAAATTCATCTATATTTCTTTCCACAATTATTATTTAAGGGAGGTATCATCTTTTTCACTACATGGTTTTAAGAATTCCTTTTTAAATCTATCGATGTATTCTTATCAAACCCATGAGATTGATTGGTAAAGCCAATATCAATTTTACATTGATAGTACATCAAATAATTTATTCATTGATAATAAATCTCATTTATTTTTAATGACCATCATAGACTTAGATTTAGGCCACTGATGAATTGATTAACCTTACACTCATAATACATGATAATACATGAAGTATACCTTGTATTTAATGAGGATTTTTCCTCATAGGGCCTAACAAATTCTTCATCCAACTACCTAAGATCAAGTAATTACTTCTACAGTTTTTATATTTATAATATGATGAAAGTAATTATTTATAAATATGTACTTAATGTCATCCCACTCCATGGAGTCAAGTTTATCTTGTTCCCTCATATTCATGATAAGATTCCACCATTGATCTACTTTTTCTTCTAAATGACTAACTATCAAAATAATGTTTCCGTCATACAATAATTGTATAATGGAAAATATATTTTCAGAGGTACTAATCAATTTCTAAAATACTAGTATGTTAGTAGACCTACTAAAAGAAGGTGGTTGTTTACCCTTAAATAAATCAAAAAACATTCTTCCAGAATTTTATTGTTTGTAATCTCTACATGATCTGTATATTGAGAATATTGTGTAAGAATATAAATTATATTTCTCATTCCAAATCCCATAATGTTTGGTTTTCATTATTATATTAATTTAATTTTATATTAAATTCATTATTAATATGATTGTTCCAAGTTAAATCCATATTATAAAATGAAAAACCAGAGCATGAGAAACATTAATCAAATAGGGAACCCACATTATCCTGAAAAATCATTTTGAATGTCTGGACCATGATACCTTATTTTCTATATATGACACCATAGGATTATCCTAGTTTATTCATGTCTATCATCTATTCTATTTATTCATATTTTTTTTAATGTAAATTTGATTTAAATAAATCATATCCCCCGAGAGTGTCAAACTTGCTATGAAATATGTCTCTTTATCATACACAACGTGATGATCGAGTCCCTATCATTTTTCAACTTTATTGTAATTAGCACTAGATAAAACTATACCATAGCCACATCCCCATGTAGTATGAGATAGTGATGTTTGTCTACGAACATCACACTTCATTATTTAATATAATTGTGTACATCCTCCAATACATATGATTATACTATAGATTATCACTATAAATGTCTCATCAATGTTTCCAATAGTTAAATAAACCATTATTTGATACTAATTATAGAAACCCATACGTTTCGTACATAGATAACACATCTTATTTGAAGAATATTCATTACCATACATTATTCTATGTGAAAGAATTATATATTTATAGTACCCTTGGAAATAGAAAACATACATCATTTATTCAAAACTGAACTACATAATCTCCCACTATGATCTTTATATATAACAAACTTCTTTTAAACATCATATATTATACCTTTATTTATATCATTGGGAAATGAAACCTAATAATGGGTGATCATTGATTCTTAGTAAGGGTGAAAAGGGATATATCAATGATAACATAAGAATAACATGACCATAATGGTATGATAAAATGAACATGACAATTTAAAACCATACCATGCATATCAAATATCATTATATTTAATAATGTAATAAACCATATAAATTCATAATAAATGAATCATAATGTAATTAAATAATTTAAGACAAAATATCATAATATATGTATAAGACTTAAATATTTTTCCTGAAAATAAGAATAGAAAACCTTATATTCGAGCTGCACCCAAAGAAATTCTGAACCTATTAGGATAGGGATAACCACCCATTTACATGATTTAGGAATGAAATAACCTCCCATGTGCCCTTTTTTAGGCTTGTTATAATCTGTTAAGTACCTTATTTTGGGCATTGTATAACCTATTTGGTATCTTTTGATCCTAGAACATTAATCATTACCGAACACATTAGAGGTAGATATAGGTCCCAACATTCATTTACTGAGAATCATGAATATGTTTGGAATAATATTATATGACATCAATCATATCATAAATCATGAAAGGAAATGTGTTTCATAAATATTCCATCATAGGATAATAAATGGAAATGAAATGGGTTTTAAGAAAATTTGATTTCATCATTATCATTAACAAAGAATAAGAGAATAATAATGGTATCCCAGTGTCATATCCGCAATAAATCAAAAATAATTGACGTTTTTTTCATTTATTAACAAAGAGATCATTAATATAATCTTGATGAAAATAACCACCCCATTTTAAAATCAAGCCTTTAAAATCATATAAATTTGAAAAATATTATGTAAAACATTTTTATTTGAAATTTACCATGTAAAATTATAAATGATTCTTAAAATTAAAGAAATTTCATGATATGATTTAATTTTATTTATTCCATATAATTTAATAAACATTCCTAAAATATTTATATCGAAATACTAAAATTAGTTCATTTGGAGAATGAAATAAAGATTCATTTTTTTAATGTAAAAATGTGTAAAACATTAATTAATAAATTTGGGGAGAATTTTAAAAATATCATTTAATTTTTCTTCATAAACATGGATGTGGTCTTGAAAGTAATTTCAATCGAAAAGATAAATAACATCATTTTTTCATCAAGAATACTTTTTTGGAGTCTTGAGTACTTAAAGTGATGAAAATGTTATGAAACAATTTATTATATATAAATACATATAATGTCATAATATTTATTATTTTTTTTATAGGTAAATAAAAATATTTCATAATCTAAAATCAATCCTATACAATCTCATCCAACAATGAGATTTTAACAATACAACCCTTACCAATTTGGTATCTTTTGAATCAAATCCTCGTGAAAGAAAAAAATGTGGATTATAAAATTCCTAAAATATAAATGAGAATAATCATAAAAAAACATTTAAAGTAATTATATAATCCATAAAAAATAATTATTTTTTGGATATGGAATACATCTCATAGAAGTAAATGTGAGATGAAAATCCCTCAGTTCAGGTTCCACTTGTATAGATAAAATTATAAAATCCACAATTATAAAGCTAAATTTATTATAATTCTATAAAATAGTCCTAAAAATGATTACTATATAATATTTAGTCATTATGAACATTAATTTACAGTCTTATATAATGGAAGATATATAAAATGAATTAAATCCTTTGAAGAGATTGTGGTCACAAATAAGCATAAATGTTTTCTTAATTTTTTATAAATGGAATAAAATGAAGGTAAATTATAGTGAAACATTATATAAAAATTATTAAGTCATATATATCATAAATATTCCTCTTATCCACCATCTTTATCATCCTTGTAAAACTTAAATTGTAAACTAATCACATTACTTCGTGGAGGTCATAGTCCTCACTTATGCATGAGCAATATTATCATTTTATGGTGATTTGTAATGTTATAATATAGATATTATATTTTTTAAATATAAATGAATAATTATGTCTTAAATTTAATATATAATCTTTATTCCCATAAAAATAACCATCCATTAAATATGGTGATTCAAAATCAATTTTATCGTTATGTGGTCACGGTAAGTCGTACACACAATCAAGTGATACTTTCTCTTCATATTTGTTTGAAAGAAGGTGGATATGGGTTATATGATAAGAATTATAAAATTTCCTAATATTTAATATAATAAATTTTAGATTTTATGATAAATACCATATATATATAGTAGATAAAATACGATATTAAAATGAAAGAAACCAGTATGTAAATTACCTCTTCTTTGAAAGGACCCATTTGGATATCCTTTAAATGATCTTAACGTATGAATATTGAGAAAACTATTACCTCTATAGTATGTATAAATAAATTTATAATGTAAATTTTCATGGTATGGTCTAACTAGTTGGGTCATAGTGTTGTATGGAATAGTAAGGTGGGGGTCCTTTAATATGGGAGGGTAAGGATACACTTGGAATTTAAAAAAATTAAATAATAAGAAATATCATTTTCTTGTAATGTGGAAACCCAGCTCCAAAAAATAAATTATAATATGTTATATGGTTGGGATAAGATCAAAATAACATAAAATTTTCTAATAATTTGGATAAATTTTAGGCTTTATCATATACTTAAACCATTTTAAGCCCATTCTAAACATTACTATAATAACATTACCTTTTACCATGATAATATATTTATTGAACTAAAATTAAAAGGGGAATTAAAGTAAAATATTTAAATTATTATCCATGATTAAAAATAAATTTTATCATATTTAATTTCTCTTGTTGGCTGAAAATATGTTTAATAGAGTTACATAAAATGGATAGAAAACTATTTTCAGGAAAATACCACATTTTAGAGTAAATATCATTTTTCATTAAAATAATGTAATAAATTTGTTTCCAAAACTTTTTTAGTGAACTAATATTCTAATGAATGTTATTAAACTTTTCTGGAAATCCAAAACCTAGTGTAATATCTCATCCATTTCATTAAATACTAAGAATCAATTTTTTTGAATTGGTATAAAATAAAACTTATCTTCGTATAAGTAAATATAGGGTTAACAAATTCAATTTAACATTTAAAAATATATTCTATGTATCCTTAAATTGATAATATTAGGAAATTAACTCACCAATGGTTTTATAGTTTTTGTTTCAGTAAATTTAACCCTTGTATCTTTAGTTTATCCCTTTTGTAAAATAGTATTGACCTTAAATGTGGTAACAAATTTTTACTATTTTCATTATTTATTATGAACCAAAATTTAATAGAAATTATTATATAACATAAATTATTATTATTCCAATTTTGTGATCTATTTTATAAAAAAATTCATATATGTGGTCAAATTTAATGTTAATGTAAACCCTCTATCTTGACGATAATTATTTTCAAAAGGCAACATTTTCATTAAGATTAAATGATTTTATATCAGAATTAAAAATAAATTTAATACCAATGACCTAAATTGGATCATTTCTAATATATATTTTTTTATTTTAATTTTAAATGCATCTTTAGAAAAAAATTATCTTTATCCAATGCTTTTAAGGAAAATATTGTTTTAAATATTTTATTCAATATATTTTATAACATAAATATTTTTAAAAAATTATCATGACTTCATTATAAGATATTTTTAAAATATTAATTTCCAAAATGATGTTATTTTTGAAAAATAAATTTTCTAAATTTTTAAAAAAATTAATTAATTAATTTGGTCACAAAGTTAATAAAAAGTGTTTTTGATTGAAATGTATTTTTTTAATCATATAATGAATTTAATAAAAATTTGGTATGTAATTATCAATGTATGAATGAAACTAGTCTTCAATTTAAGTATATATCATTTTTTATTTTTTCTTATTCATTTTCATGAATCTAATACGAATTCCCTATGAGGTTAGAATGCTTCCACAGGTGTTTGGGGCTTGATTGGAGCTCAGGACATTGGCCTATAGTGAAAAAAATTAAGACGCACATTTAGATTAATCTATGAAACCCAACCAACATGGTCTCTTCTAACGATGTGAGATTAGATAGTGGGGTGGAGCATGGTACATGGTTACCCCTAACCATGTTCCAAGGGTTTCACACCCATACAAAATCTACATAGATTATTGTAATGGTGTGTTTCATGGTTGGTTCATATTATCCCTAATGGTGTGGCCTAACCATAAAAGGTTCCCATTGCAGCAGTGAAGGATTCAATATTGGTACATGGTTTTTCAAACCATGCGACAAAACCAAGCCACCCAGGTTATTGGGTACAATTAATAAATTTCCCTTAATGATATAATTAACCCTGCCCTCTCTTTTATTTGGATCTTTTTGGTGGATTGAGGCATTCATTCTTAGGATGGAGATCACATTTCCCCACTTTCATATATTTTGATCTTGAGCATTGATCTGAGGTCTTATTCAATTTTCGTTCATCATCTTTGATGTGAATTATAAATTACATTATTAATTTTTATATGTTCTTTATTTATCATTATCTCTATGGAGTTATTGAGGTGCTGGATCATGTTCCCTATTTTCAACGAGTTGATGCATTATTCGAGTCTCTTCTATTATTGGCCAATCTAGAGGATGATATTGGATGAGATGATTCATATGGGTATGAGGAATGTGGTCTACAAACCATCCCTCATATATTTTGATTTTATAAATTGTCATGTGTGCATGCTGATTTCGTTGAGAAAGGCCTATTAAATTGATTTTAAATTTTTATTTTCCAAATAATCATATTCTATGACTCCTGTTAAATATTCAATCCAACTATGAAAGTTTTTTCCTAATTTCGACCACCCAATGTATCATGTTTCCCTTATTTAGTTAAATTACTAATTAATTGGTTTTGACTTGAACATTGATATATTAATTTCACTTGACCCTTCTAAAGTAAGTGTTTTTTTGTGACCCAGGACCAGATATCTGAAAACTTTTGTCCGTTACTAAATACATTGGAATGATTTAAAGGAATCAAGACTTGAAGGAATGATCAGTTTAGTATTAATGGTAAACTTGATACATAAATTATTATTTCATTATAAATGAAAAAAATTGATTACGACATAATAATTTTTTCTATTTCTTCTAAATAAATAAATATCCATCTTCAAGATTAACTCTAATCCATCTAATCAAAGCCATGAATATCATTCAGAATATTTTTATTAGATTCCTAGGGAAAGAATCATAATAAGGGTAAGCTAAAATGATCAGTAATGGAATAATAGATTGGAATAAATAATAAATCATTGATAATAGTCAGTATAGAAATGTAAATAACTATAAATACATGAAATTCAAATAATTAGATTAGGAAATATCAATATAAAAAGTTAGGGAACTCATAAAAATTACATTTATTCAATGAAATGAAAATGAAATATACCCATAGATATGTCGAGGAATTATCTCAAGGGTGAATAATAACTGAATCCTGAAAATGAAATGCATACATAGATATGTTGACCCAATATTTCATTAATGAATAATATTTGAATATAAATGAAGGAAATTCTTAATTATTGGATTCCATGTTTCCTAGGTACATGGTACCTTTACCATCAAGACCATTCACAATATTGTTTACATAATTTAGGGTAAAATCATATTTAAGCTGTCTAGACTAACGACTTGTCCAATGAGACTATTGATGCTTCGAGGGGCTATCTATAACATGGCCCTACCTATGTCTTACTTGTCTCGAACATTCATCGTATATCAAATAAAGTATTTAATAATGTTCCTGATCAAATATATTTGTAGATTAAGATATATCAATTTATCAATATTAACCCATATAGTCAAATAATTGTCAAAGTAGACACCATATGTAAATTGTTATATGGTTATGGAAGTAGTTAGATAAATGATAAATTAAATGGATAATTTTAAAGATATTAAATGATCAATGATAATAATGGATTGAATATTAAAATGGGAATACTAAATAAATCAATGATTTTAAAGTTAACACTATCCTTGGAAAAATAAATCATAAACTATATAGATCAATATGAAGTACATTATAAATACAAAAAAACCCATGTGGAGTATAAATAAATGGTTTTTTTCATTGATGAAATAAAAAAATAATATTAATGATGAAAATATACATTTCTTTTGAAAAACCATTTTAAAATAATTTCCTTTTTTAGAAAACCTTCTAAACATGAAAAGGAGTCTTCGAAATAATGATGATGGTTGAATCGTTACAAGTCATATGAGGTAAAAATAATATTCTTTTTGTAGGAAAAAATGACATAAAATTCATTATTAGTAAAGAAATAAGAATTTTATTTTGAAATATTTTTAAAAGACAAAAAGGATAAAAAATTATTTACCAAATAATTTTAAAATCATTTCTGATAACCTTTTAATGAAAAATAGTTTTTAGAAGAAAGCATTTTTTCTGATTAAAGAGATGAATAATGTAATTTTTTCTTGAAAAACATTTATAAAACACTTTGAGTACCATAGATGGGGATAATGGTATTAATATTTGTATATTTTCATGACTAACCAGAGGATAATGAAAGTGTTTATTGATCATTGGTTATTTAATTTCTTCAATTGTAAATTCCATTGAAATATAAATATGATTTGGCTTGAGGAAAATAATCATTATGCCTTCCAAAGAGTCCCATACAACATTGAATTATTTTATAACAGAACCCTTAAGAATAAATAACATTATATTAATATTTAAAATATTTTTAGAAAAATTATATTCAATATATACAATATTAATTGTAGTACATGCACCTTGTAAAAGAAACTAGGTGCATAAAACCCATTAAGCCTCAGTTGAATGTTAATTGAGATGAAAATCTCTTACAAATGAATCAAAAGACCCATAATTGATAATTATAAAATGAAACATATAAATACCAGGAAAATAATAAGGTTCATGATTTTATATGTCAATGAGGAAGTATGTACACCGTATATAAGAAATTTGGGGGGGGGAATTAAGTATGCCTCATGGAATGAAAATGAGACAACAATCCCTTATATATGAATCAAAAGACACAAAAGTGATAATAATCAAATGAAACATCTAAATAAAAAGATTATAATAGGTTTCATGATATTATATGTTAATATTGTAGCATGTACATTTTATATATATATTAAATTAGGTGCACAATAATAAATTATGCCACACGGAATGAAAAGTGAGACATGAATTCCTTACCTTACATTTACATTTTGGTGAAAGTTTTATTAAATGACATTATAATAAACTTATTTTAATTTTTATCATTCTTCATAACATTTTTCATGTTTATAATTTCTTTTATTTGAATTATTATAATGTTTTTTACAACTACTCAATCAATTAATTGTGTATCGGGTGTTTTCAACCAATTTTAGTTTATGTGTCAAAACAACCATTTTTTATCAACTATGGTAAAATTATTCATTATTTAATATATACATAATAATAAAAATTAAAAAATTATCATATTTTTAAGTCAATAATAATTTTAAAATCAATCATTAAAAATGGTTATGAAAATTAGAATATGTTACAATCGCGGAGATGGTAGGTCGTACTTATGCATGAGTAACATTCCCATTTTTAAGCGATCGTTGTGAAAAGTAGGTAAGTAATACCTTATCATTTCATAATGATAATTATATATTAAATAGAATATTGTTTAATCATACATATTTATATAAATAATTCGGCGGGGTAATATTAATCACATTATGTCGATGAGATGGTAGTCCACACATCCACAAATAACATTATAACTTTTTTAAGTGTGTGAATGGGTAATATAGAATATGATATATATATATATTATTTAATTAAATATAATTAATTAATTAATATCATATATATGTTTTTTGTCTCATATTTTTAATTAAAGCATCTTTTATATGTTTCATATTTCTTTTGAACGAATCAGAATGCATTGAGGGGGCGGTAGTCAACACTTCATCAAACAATGTTATCGTATTAAAGTAGAACGGAATGTATTACATGTTTGTTTAAAAAAGTTAATAAATAATTTAGAAGAAACAATAAATATCATATAATATTTATATTTATATATATATATAGTGTTCGTCAAAATGTCCACCCTGAGAGGCAGTAGGAAACAATTGAACAATCATCATTTCGTGAGGTGGTAGTTCACCGTACATAGAAACATAATGTTCATTACCCATTAAATGGTGGTGTGTATATTTGTAGGTATAATTTTCAGAATAACAAAATCCTATTATATTTACTATACTATTATTTCTACACAAGAATATAATAACAATATTATACGGGTCGGAGAATGAAAATGAAACTAGAGAGATAGGGAAAAGAATTTACATCTTAATTGGGTAACTTCTATTTGTTTAACGAAAAGGAATCCATAGAAGTTATTCACCCAAAATGTAGTCTTCTAGGTATAGGGGAGGTATTTTTGAGGGGAAATAATTTCATATTGTTTCTGATCATATGTGGTTGGAGAGGTGTGGGGAAGGGGTTGATGTGGTGGCCTTTTATATGGAAGGAAAAGTTCTCACTTGGTATTCTTGGAAGGAAGATTAATGTGAACATGTTATTTCCATATAAAAGTCATTAAACCCCAAATAAACACGCTAATATAAAGTTAATATCCAAAATATGTTCATAAAATGGGTTTTGGACTAGTTGTTATGGTCATTGGGGCACTTAAACATATGGTTTTAGTCCATTTTAAGCATAATTACATCTTAATCACTATAATTAATTTTAATCACATTCACTAATCAATTTTTTCAAAACAAAATAATATGATATTATTATAACAAATATAATATATTTATAACAATTGTGTATGTCAAATTTTAAAAACGTAAATCATATGAGAAGAAAAATTAGGATTAATGCTAATCTTAAAGAGAAACGAATTAACAGTTTTTAGTAGCAAAATGTTCCAAAGATTGTCAAGTTTTTATATTCCTTTTTAAAAGTTAAATTGATTATAAAAAACAAAATTTTGTTAAATTATGAATAACTGATACAATTTGTATTTCAAAAATTTTTTAACATAATTTAACATTAATATTTAGTTAAATAATGCATTTTTAAAATAAAAGACAGTAATTTTCACTATTCACTTAAAAATAAATTCCTCAGAAAAAATCCCAAAAATTAATCATATATTATTTTTGACATTATTAATTCCAAAATAACGTTTATTTTATCTAATTAAATTTTTATAATATTAAATATTATTATTTAAAATGGGTTCTCTATTAAAAGGTAACAAAATTGCCCTTATATGAATATATGATTTATTTGAAATATTGTGTTTACTCTTATCTCATGCTTACTAAATCTATCTAATTAATATTAAAATAATTTATTGATTATGAAACATATATTTTACATTAAAAACACAATAAATATAATTAATTTAATATATTAGGGTTAAATATATTAATGATAATAAAAATAGTTTTCTATAAAAATATCCTCTTAATATTAAATTGTTTCCTGTATTCGTTTATAATTTATTTGTAACAAAATATTTAGTTCTATAAAACATTTCTTTTTTCTACTTTATTTAATACTATTAATAACAGTTAGTTTATATCTTATAATTTTTTAATAATATATTTTTTTGGTGAAACTTAGCCTTGCGTATAATGCAAGACATTGAGGAAGGTCACTCTTGTGTGTATTAAAAGCTATCGAGAAAGATTTCTCTTGAGTGTAACACACAGTAACTAGTTATTTCATGCATTGTTTCTATTTTCAATATTAAATATATGATAATGAATCTGGATATTATATTACCTTACGTTCTTGTTGTAACATTCCATACATGCTATCAAATACAAGGTTCTTACTTTAGTTTTTTGGGACGTCACATTCTCTCCAACTTATTTAAATTGCATCCTCACAATTTAAACTCAATCTTGGTAATAGATTATTAGATATTTCTTACATTTAAATCCCACATTTTTTAAATATTTCAAGATAGAAACTCTAGAAAGGGGATAATTAAAAGTATAATTGTCACATGAAATACCATGTAACTAGGTCTCTAAAAAGTAGAACATCAGTGGGCTGTAGAGATAAATACATAAAGGAAAATCATAAATATTTATATGGAGTGAATGAGTTCATCAATCACAAAAAATTTATTGATAAATGGACTGTTTATGGACTCAATTTCACAAATATTTGATGATTTATAAGGCCATCAATTTAATAGAAATTTAAGCATTAGGAATACATGTTATTTCTATGTTATTTATCCAATGTTGGGTAATCCTTCTACTGAAATTTTTTTTTTGAAATGTTTTTACTTGATATGATTCAATTTCATATGAATGATCATAACATTTGGTTTTTTCCAATAAAATACAAATTCATTCAGTTACTAAAATAAATAAATTACTAATAAGAATCGGTTATGCCTGAAGCACTAAAAGAAACTTTTAAATGATTTTAACAGTGACATGTATTACTATTTGTCCTTAACTGTCTTTCAAACCAATTTGGATATTAGATTATTCCCTAATACTGAAAATTGAAATTACTACTTATTCATTAACATTTATTCATCAATTTTTTTAACTAAAGATACAAAAAAATTAACCAGGACAATTCATAGATCAGTGGTTGGTGTGAAACCCTTATTATGCTTTGGTTATGGGTTCATGTCCAATGGCCTTTCCTGATTTTCAAGGTTGTCACTCTACATAATGTTCTTCCATTTCAGAAAACATTTTAATATAACTTCCATGTATAAATACGACATACTTCTTTGAAATTAGTTTAATATCTAAATGTAATTTTAACTATGGTTTTCAATACATCCTCAACACATAAATACCTCATCCATTTTATTTCCACATAGTCCCTTCCTTTGTTTAGGTCTTATCTATAATATAATTAGTTGGATTTCTAAATTATGACACCTTAATTTAAATATAAAACTCTATAGGATTAACCTATGTTTATTATTATGTTTCCAAATCCTTTAGAATGTTTTGTAAATAAAAAGTGGAATATCATATGTATATCCCCGAATAGTGTCAAACAATGTTTTTAGTAAGGACCGTTGTCATATACTAGGTTTCCCCATGTCTTGTCAGGATCAGGTTTTTATAGTTTTTACTAATAGGTACATCTGTAACTGAACCGAGTCCACTTGTATGTATTTCTTTTAATACCCACATAATCTATAATTTTCCAAAATTATAGTGTATTCATATATGATTCATCAAATTCAAACATAGGGTAAAGCTTGATAATCTAGGTTTTCCTAAATATAGTTCCAGATGTTTCTACTAAACTCCCTTTGATACCAACATTATCAACATAACCCCGGATAGCCCTAAGCCAATGTCTAATACTAAATACATTGTAATGATTATAAGAAATCAATCTCTTAAGGAACAATCAGTTTATTAGTCTTGTTAAAATAGATACATGAATGAGTATTTCATTAAAAATTAATACATTGAATAGAAAATAATAATTTTTTTACTCTAAATAATAAATAAAAAATTTGATATTAACTCTAATCCATCTAGTAAAATCTATGAATATATTTCATAGTACATATCGTTATTTCCAGGGGAATGAACCATAATATGGGTGTGATCAAATGCCCAACATTGGAAAAATAGAGTAGAAGAAATAATGAATCAATGAGAATCGTCTATAGGTCTTGGTAAATAATTGCAAATACATTCCATTCAAAAAAACTAGATATGGAAATGAACATATGGTATGTTAGGAAATATAAACACATACTACTTTTTCAATAAACTAAAAATAAAATATATCCATAGATATGTCGACTCATTATCTCATGGGTGAATAATAAATGAATCCTAAAAATGAAATTCATCCCTAGATTTGTCGACAAACAATCTCATGGATGAATAATATTAGAATATAAATGAAGGAAATTCTTAATTATTGGACTCTATGTTTCGTAGGTACATGTTATAGTCACCATCAAGACCTTTCACATGACGGTTCACAAAATGTTGTATAAAAACCCATCGAAGGAAGCTAGAATAATTAATCATCCCATGAGACTACTGATGTGTCATGGGGAAATCTATAACTGAGCACTGACCATTTTCTATCAGTCCAAAAAAATTTGCATCTAGCAAATAACTGATTTAAAAATGTGATTATCAAATATCTGTATAGAGTAAGAGATACAGATTTATAAATATTAACCAAGATAGTCAAAAAACTATTAATGTATACACTGTATGTAAAATGGTATATGGTTCAGGAAATAGTAATATCCATGATAAATGAAAAGGCTAATTTTGTGGAAATTCAATGTTCAATGATCATTAGATATTTAATCTTTCTAGGGGACTAATAAATAAATCAAGGAAGTGATTATGAATACTCTCCATCTCTAAATAAATCATAAACCTTCTAGAGTATGGTTAAACATAGTATCAATAAAAAAACTCCGATGTTGTGTAAAAATAGAGGGTTCTTGTCATTGATGAAATAAAAAATATTATTATTGATGAAAATATCATTTTCTTTTGAGAAACCTTTTGAAAATATTTTTCATTAAAAATAATCATTTTAAACATAAAAATGATTCTCTAAATAAATGATGACGGATGAATTAGTATAAGCCATACAAGGTAAAAAGAGTATTTCTTTTGTACAAAAAATGGATAAAAAATGCCTCATTATGAATGCAACTAGATGATTCCATTGAAAAATGGTAAAATACAAAAGAATAAAAAATTTCCAATTAATTTAAAAATCATTTTTGAAAACCTTTCAATATAACATTATTTTTAGAATAATATTGGTTCTATAACCATAGAGAGAAATAAAGTCATGTTTACATAAAAAAATTTCTAAAACACATTGAGTGCCAAAGAGTTGTAAAATGGTACTAATAATTGAAAATTTTCATGAATAACTATATTATAATGAACGTTTTTAATGAACTTTTTTTAGATAATTTCTTCAAACAAAAATTTTATTGATTTATCTTTAGTAATAGTCTTGAGGATAACAATCATTAAGTATTCCAAAGTATCCCACACCACATTGAAATGATTTAAAACATAACCCCTTGAATAAATAACATTATATTAATGTTTAAAATATCATGAGAGTAATTATATTAATGTTATATCTTGTAAAGGGAAGTTAAAACATCATATAAAAAAACTGGGTGCATAACAAGAATTAAACCTCAATGGAATGTAAATTGATATGAAAACCCCATACATATGAATCAAAAGACCCTAAACCAATAATAAAAAATTGAAACATCTAAATAAAATTAATATAATGTTTTTCATGATATTATATGTCAATTTGGTAGTATGTACACCATATATATTAAATTAGGAGAATAATAATTAAGTATGCCTCATATAACAAAAGTGAGACCAGAATCCCTTATATATGAATCGAAAGAAGAAATAGAGATCATCCTAAAATGAAAAATATAAATAAAATGAAGTTGATTTGGTTCATGATGTTATATATCAATGTGGTAGTATTTACACCATATATATATATATATTAAATTAGGTGCACTCCAATAAATTATTCCCCACAAAAATATATGTGAGACATGAATTCCTTACCCTTCATTTTTTTGGGTTAACGTCCTTTAAATTCATATATAATAAACGTATATTAAATTTATACATAGTTCAAATCCTTTTTCATGTTTACAATTAGTTTTATTTTATATATTACCATTTTTTACAACTACAAAATCAATTATTCTTACATTGAATATTTTTGACCGAATTCGGTTTTGTATCAAAATAACTATGTTTCGACATCTAGGGTTGTTTCGTTCTGGTTTTCAGCCACGAAACGCCCAACGGCTCTGTATCCAATGATTGATGGACCTACTTTCCAAAGGCAGGTTTTCCCCTAATGGTCTGACCGGTGACTCTTAAGAACTCACATTGGTCGAGAGGATGGGAAGTCGGGCTCATCGCACCCTTTTTGGGGGGAATTATTGCATGTTCCGGGACTCTCTTATAGATTTTAGACGTATTCAAATGTTCTGGAATCTTTTTTTATACCCAAACATAGTATCCATGGATTCAACCCTGGTTGGAAATGATCAACTGGACGCAGGGGTTCAGAATCATTTATGCCTAAGGTTTACCATCCCTCATTGGATTAATGACCCCGATGGGTTGGGACTCACTTGAGGCGGCACTAGGAGTGGCATGGTGAACCGATGTGGAGATGATCGGATCGACCATTTGTTGGGCTTCAACCTCAAGGATGCTTCCTACGTACCCTGTCTAGGAGGCATGGATCAAAGTCCATGTAGTTCGCATAGGTGTCAGGGAACCGACGTGAAAAGAGACCAGGTGGTCCGATGGGTTGTGGGCATGAACCTCGTGGAGGCTTCCTACGTACCATGCCTTGACATGGATCAAAGTCCTCGTAGTTCTCTTTGGCTTGAGGCTTATGCTCTAGGGCAGCCCATAGGAGGATATCATTGTCGATGCTTAATCTAAGCCCACGTGAGTCATGCTCAGTGTGAGAAACAAGAGGCAACAGGGACCAAAAGATCATGTTGTGAAAGGTGCATCCATGAGAAGTGGAGTGGGGCTTACGCATGAGGGTGGCCTAGGGTGATGAATTTGGTCTTACACTCTATGGAGGCCTAGAAGGTTGGGTCTTACTCTGAGATGGACGCCTAGGGCAACATAGCCCAGCGGGAGAGGGAAATGGGGAGCTTCTATACCTATCTCCTCTCTTGCAGTGCATGAGGGCTTCCTTCTGATGGCTATTTTACCATCATCGAGGAACCCTCAACATGTGGAGGGGCAGAAAGGGGATTCCCGAGCTTAGACTCCACATTACCGAGGGAATGTGAACCCATAAATGCTTCAGGAATCTTTTCAAGGGTCGGGGAAACCCCTTTGCCCCCAGTACCATGGGTATGTGAACTCAAAATGGCACGCAGATGTGCCTGAATGTTATACCACGCGGATCTGGTGGCTCTGGTAGAGGCCTCGGCTCGGGGCCGATGAATAGGCCAATGAGGGAGTCATGGAGGACCTGTCCGGAATGGAAGGATTTATCCTGGCTCTAGAAATGAGAACACCGAAGTAATTGGTGGGAAAAAAAGTGCCACACGGCTGGAGAAGTTGTCCGCAAACCAGGGTGGTCTGCGGACTGATTGGCATCCCGCGAACCAATGTGGTTCGCAACATCAGGTTCAATTTGCGAACCAGGGTGGTTTGTGGCTTTGGTTTCAATCCACAACCCAGGGTGGTTTGCAGAGGGTTCCAGGCGGGCAGCGGTGTCCAAGGGCGGCGCCGATCGGAGGCTCTTCGGTCGGGGCTTCGCCCGAAGAGGTGGGTGCTACACAGTACGATGAATGGGAAAAGAGGCATAAATTCCCTGGTCCATGGGGAAGTCATCCGCGGAGGGGGTATGGTTTGTGGTTCTATTTTTTTGTTATTTAAGGTTCGCGGTACAACAAATTTTTATGCTTTTTCCAATTCCTTCTTAATTCATATACCTGCTGTGGTTCGTGGATGGGAATATCACTGTTTGTGAAACCTGAAGCCTTCCTTCAATTTATCTCCTTCCGAACCTCCAATCCCTCCAAATCTGATTCCAGTTCTCCGATCCCCCCTTCTTTCCCCCTTGGTCTCCTTTTATAGAGTGGGGAAAGGAATGTATATGTGGCCATGAGGCACCTTTTGCAGAGTCCCATAACCAAATACCCGATTCACAGCTGACATGGTCAATCTGCGATTCGCGGTGGGTATTGAACGCTCCCCCCCTCCGCAAGGCGAACTCATGGAGTGCTCTGTGGCTGTAGAGGGTTCCACCTCTATTCCACGAATGACAGCACGTGCATCTTGAATCGGTCGACGTGGTCCGTGATTGGGTTGGTTTGTGACGGTGAACCGGACTGGCACACATCCTGCCTCTCGACCGCGGAGGCTCTCCGCCGCCATTTCGCAAACGACAATGGTTCACGGAGGGGGTGCCTCACGGTGCATGGCCACATTGCGCTTCCATGGACCGGTTTACGAACTAGTCCTTGTTGTGTCTCTTCATTGATTATTATCCCCAATTCTTTTGGGGGATTTGGCTAAAATTTCCTTTGCGGATTTTTCAGGACCCTACAAATGCCCCCCACCAGAATGGGGTCTGATCAGAATGAAGAGGAGGCCATTCCGATGAAATGTGGTCCTGAAACTGAGATGGTTTGTAGTATAAAGGTAGACCCTATAGGGGATCACACCTATAAATATGGGGATCCCTCACACTTGTCCTTTACTGAATTCTTCATGAAAGCAGAGCTCCTTCACCTCCGCATGTTTTCTCCGTCGCGAAGTGCCTCGTCTGTGAACTTGCAGCAACCTCCACGAACCATTCCTTATTCGCAGTCGCCTTCATCCACGAACCAACATCCCAACCACGATCCATTAATCTTAATTAATTAAAAAGTAAGTGATGACGGGCTGCAGAGGAACTTCCTTCACGGTTTCGATGCTCCTCGGACTAAAATCCCGTGAACGTTAAAAAAGATCTGAATCTTCCGAATAAACTCGCGATTGAATTTCCACTAAGTGACATGGTTCGCGGTTTGTTGGCCAATGGTCCGTGGGCCAGGGCTTCGCAGAATGATTTCGCGAAGGGCTGGTTCGCGGGATGGTGTCATCGCGAACCATCCTCCAAGGCCTCCTTGTGGATTTTATTATGAACTATCCTTAACCATTCATTTGGTTATTTTTGTCCAGATTTTTAGTCCAGACTAATTTCTCTCATTGTGCAGAAAGAAATTATGATTCCCCCTCGTTCTGCGTCGAGGCCTACTGCAGATCCCTTCTCAACCACTGATCAATGCCTGAAGGACATGGCTGGTTCTGTTCAAGATGGAGTCTGACACTCCATACCATCTTATTTCCTTACTAACCAGCTCTCCAAATCACAACAGGAATATCCTTTCTCTAAAAGCCTTCCTGCCTATGGGTTCGGTTTATTTTCTAATACCCTGATTATGGACCCTCTCATGACAACAATCCTGAAGCATGGATATTTACTGCCACTATTCCCCAGTTCATGATACCTACCGGCGGGTGGCCTGCCTCGAGGGGTACAGTTGTCAGATCTGTGTTGAATAACCTTCCAGTATCTCCAATAGGAGAACCACGTCAATAGGAAGGAACAATCCACTACTATCGGAGCATTGCCCGCAGTGCCATGGTAAGCGACCAGCATGGCTGGCCGGAGAATCGGGATCTCCGACCAGGATGAACATTGATGTCATTGGATTGGGGGTGGCCCTTCTGGGTTCGCCAGAGCTGCGTAGAATTTGGGGCAGAATTGCGATCCGTATGCTTTTATGAAGTTTCCTGGGTGTCCCAAACCTATACACATTGGCCTCAAGCCCTCTCCATGAAACTTATGATTCGTTAGAGCCTGGACACCAACACATTCCATCTGGTCCATGGGGAAGTGTGCATTAGTCTGTGGGACGTCTATTAGATTTCGGGGGTCCCCATCATTGGGAGTATGTATGAAGAGTTCCTACCTCCTTTCTCTATGTGGGAGAATGAAGAGAGGACTCCCCCCTAGCGAAGCAGCTCATTAACCATTCTCGGAAGCACTCAGAGCATACACCTCCAAAACATCTTGTCCCTTAGTGTGAATGGGTCAAGGATTTTTTGAGAAAGAACAAATCTGACGAATCCACGACTCTCCCATGTAGGCCGATGACTTTCCCTACGATGGAGTCCCGTAAACAAGGGGGCATCTATTGGCTGAAATTGGAGCAAGGCGATTTTTGTAGCTGGGGTTGGGAGCTTATTTCGGATGTCGATCGATCGCTCCGCTTAGTGGATTTTCTACCCATGGTCTTAAGTGGATGGTTATTGCCCATGCATGAGGTTGGTGGCATGAGGGTCACTACTTTGTTCATGCCGGCACACTTGGCTACCAGTAACGTTTTCAACCTAGCCGTCCTAGTACTGGAAAGGATTTATCGGTTACTTGGTAGCATTACTGACGAGAATCGGCCAAACCGAGTGGCCGGCCCTTTCCAAATTCTCTAGTTATGGTTAAGCATACACATCAAGAACTTCTACACCTTCATCAACCCTCTTCATATTCCAGGAACCACATTTCAGTCGTACTTGCAACTGACCAGTGGGGTTATGCCCAAAGAGTGGGTGACCCAAGAGAAGGATAGTCAACACATAGTTTCGAACAGGCATCTTCTATTAAGTCAAATTTCAAATTATGACTATTTCAATTTTCATCTATTTTCTTCCCCAGCTGGAACAGTTACGAACACCATAACAGAAGATTTTAGCAAGCGAGGCTACCTCCTCTCCCTCCGAGAGGGTATTCTGGTGGCTCGTATTAGTGGAGAAATGATCTGTGAGGGGTACGCGCCTTGCCAATTTGGGTGTCAATTTGGCTGTGTCCAAGCACAGTGTCCTCCCGCACGTAATGGTACCCGCGAGAACCATCATTTGATGGCAGCCAGGAAACTGTGGTTAATGTTTACCTGGGAGGATACCGGCTGTGAGGTTATGACCCCCACGCTTGCAGACTCCATGCCTTTCTTATCCAAGAATTATGCTGACTCCTGGGTACATTCATACCCAAATGGCCAGCTAGGGACGTTGGTGCCCACCATCTCATGTCCTAAACCGTCACAGGGCAAAAGGAATTGAAAAGGAGGATGGTGCTCCAACTAGGCCGGGGAAAATCCTTTGTGACTTGACTGGTCCCATGCTTCCGTGGAAGATTTTAACATACAGGGGTGTATCCTCTCACACCCTTGAGGCTGCTCGAAGGGGGTTGACTATCCCCGCCGATGCTTCCTTCCCAACAACCTGGGGCCAATGGAACGAATTTAAGGGTCGGTCAGCCTTTCGTAGCTAGTACACCTATTTTCTGTGGCAGTACCTTCAGGAATCAGAAGTGGCTTTTGACGAGCTGGGCTACATACACGCCCCTGTTAACATTCATCATGATGTGGACCCAGAGCGGGTCAATTGATATCTCCAGGATCTTGTATCCTATATTTACGTTCGTGAGGATCATGCAGTATTGACCCACCGAGTCCAGGCCATGCTGCATCCGGTGACTGATGAGGAGGGGAAAGGAAGTTACCACTCTTCAGGGGGCATTGATTTTGATGATTTCCCCATCATGGCTGAAGCCAGGGAATTCTTGTCCTTACCTGTGAGTTCCCGCCCACTGATAGCCCTAGAGAGTTATAGGGTGGTGGCAGGATTTGCAATGAAAATGCGGCCATTGGCCCCCTTACCAGCTTCTACCATCGCCCAACCTTCTCAGGTTGATCCTCCCCAGTAGGCTATTCATGCCATGGCCGCATTCCCAGTGGTTTGGAGGATTTGGGATGACTTGAGGGTCAGTGGTTCAGACGAAGAAGTTTGGGAGTTTCTTTAAACAGGCCCTCATAAACTTCCGGGTATCGAGACGATGTTCACTCCACCCCACTTGCAGTTGGAAGAGGATTTATATGAAATAGTCACCTCCTTATAGGAGATGGATTCGTAAATTCATTCACTTAGAAATCATCTCTATGTTAGTATTCGGGTGTCTATGATGATTAGATGTCATGAATTGTCCAACCCTGAAGAAGAGGTTTCTCTGCTCACCCATTCTGACTTTTTTCCTCCTTTATTTTCAGAGGTTCTAAGGTTTCTTCCTTTTATGCAGGTTACCGAAGAATCTCAGGGGGTGATTCCTTCTCCGGAGTATATCCCTCGTTATACTGCGGCAGGGGAGCATGCGCTTCACCCACAGGGGTCATCGAGGAAGGATCCCCTGGAATAGTTGAGCTCATGGAGGCGACCATCGTAATCTCATCTAGGGTCATTCCTCCTCCTGTTCCTTCCAGAATTCTGGGTGAACTGTCCTCTGGGCAGATCCAGAGACGACAACAGGCATTCCGTATATCGGAATGGCTCAAACAGGGAACGTCGGGTAATCATGACTTCTCATTTTCATGTTCACCAACTTGTATTCATAGACTTTGTCAGTTGTTAACTGCTTGACGTATGGTGCAGGACCACTCAGGTATATGCCTATGGCTACTGAAGTGATTCTACCTTCCGCCTCCTTGCCATCTGCGGAATCACCTGTAACCATGCATGGGCGCGACGAGATGGGGAGCCCTACCGGAGGGGCCGGCGATATGGAAGCTTTATTCCTGCCTTTATCAGTCAGAGATATTCCAGAGGAAGAACCGCTGGTATCCGATACCCCTATTGATCAGATAACCTTTTCAATTGTGGAGGCCGATAGGGCGCCCATGATTGCTTAGGGGGCCCCAGATCTGATGGAACCAACTGCCACAGGCTCACCGAATCTTGCGATGATGGAGGAAGAGCCTTCCATTAATCCGGTAGCTGGGAACCCGGAGTGGGCCGTTATCATGTTCACCAGGGGAGTAATTCTTTCGAGCTTGGTCTCCGTAGTTGACAACTTGGGGATGGCTATGGAAACAGCTGGCCTTAGGCATGGCCTCAGGCCCTGGACCCCTTTGGGGGATCCCTGGGTTCCCTTGTCTATCAAAGATGTGGCATCCACTTCGAGTAGCTGTCATGGAATTGCAGAGCTCGCGGATGTCGATGCCTTGTTGATTAGGATTATGTTCCCCGGTCTCCTTCCACTGACTCCTTTTTCATCTCTTTTCTAATTAGGGGTGCTCATCTGTCTTATTGACTCTTGGGATTCAGGACCACAACCTATGGCACTGAATATTGTGTCGCCAGTCGGGGGAGAAGCTGTCGTAGTGCAAGGGATTGCAGGTGGGGCCCCCTTGGGTCCCTCCTTGGTGACGTTCATCCCTGAATATGTGTCCTCATCTAGGAGTGATTAGGAGCCTGATCAACAAGTCCTCTCTAGCCTTTGACCCACTCTCCAAAGGGCTTCATAGAAAATCTGGAGACCGATCTCTCAAACCCCCTGGTCTATATGACAACCAAATTAATGAGGATATGCAATTTGTTTATGTTTCTGGGATTTGATGGCTTCGACTATCATGGTTTTTATGACATAGTCAAGAAGGTAGTAGCTGATCAGGAGAGGTTAGGTGCTTTCAAATCTTGCCTTTCCACTGCCCAATCTAAATCCTACCTTTCCGCGACTCGACAGATCTGCGTAGCAGAGGCTCATGACCACGTCGGGGTTGTCGCAAGGATTCAAAGAGAAGTTATTGAGCAGCGTTCTCACAAGGAGGCACTGAGAAATGAGATACAGCGGCTGCAGCAAGAAGAGTCCAACATTTCCACCATGATTGGATAAGGGGAGCGGCGAATGGAGGAGAAAATAAGGGCAAGCACAAAGGCGGCTCAGGAGGCAGGAGAATTGCGGGCTGGTGTAGAGGATGAGATTGCCTTATTGAAAAATCTCTCTCAGACAGTCATAGATTCTCACTGACGCCTGATACAACTTTTTGAATCCACCGAAAAACTCTTGTAATCACCTTTTTCACTAGAGGAGGCTCTAGATTTTGGATTCCCTTCTTACCCACTTTTTTATGGAACAAAGAAACATTTGTATTTAGTTTCCTTTTCACCTTTTCCTGTGATAGAAAGTATTTGGTACGATTGCCACATATGTTAATTCTCTGAACATGGAATAATCCAAGTCCACGAGTAAAAAAAATCAAGCTCTAACTATTTCCTGGACCATGGGATGTAGCGAGCATAGTCTGACTATTGCTAGGGTTTTATAGGAAAACCCTACAAACTTTTTGTCTTTTTCTTCTTTTAATGCCCTGATTTTGCATGGGCCCGTTCCGTATGGACCCTTCGGGTATATGCCGACTTTTTTGTACGTCTCCCTTTTTGGGTTCTCGGCCTAACAGGCTTTGTGCCTCTTTCTTATGTGAGAGGTTTAATGTCCCACTGACAAGGCTATCATTACTGATGTTTTAGGTCTATCATTTTTGACTAAATATGGTGGGGCGAGGGCCTCAACGGGGTTCAACTGATTAAAATATGTCTTAATACCCTTCAGACTCACGCCGGGGGGGACATGTTTGAATTTGAGCGTCATGCATGGCATGTCTCAGGGCATGGGAGGTGTGCCAGGGTACAGAGGTAAGAATAGCATTGCCTAAGGATAACATGCCTTTGGTAGACGGGCCAGGGGAAATTAATATGCAGAGCTGCTGAGGGAACGGTACGCATATTCATACAAAGGTGTTCTTAAGTCAAAGACTTATCCATTTTTGATGGCCAGGGGACTTCATAGAATTCTGGATTATGGAAACCATGATGGGTGGCATGGAAAATTATGAAAACCACCAAGGTATGCTCAGAAGGGGTGTGAGAAATCTGAAAGGGTTTAGGGAACATCCGTACTAATCAGGAGCATGGTCTGGAGACCACCTCCCTACGCATTTAGTTAGCGTAAGGGATAGTTGAGACTTAACGTAGTTTAAAGTCATGCAGTTGGGACATCATCTAAAATGGAACAACCTCTCCTGGTTCATGGTAATCTTGACAAAGACGTTCCACTGTATTTAGGTAGGATTGTGGAAGAGGTTGGTAATCTGTACCTTAGAGGGTTTCTGAATCTCGGGATAGAAATGGGGGCTCAGTGGCCAAGAGGCGTACAGAGAGAAGCATTGCCTAAGGAAATCTTTCCCTTGGTAGACAGGCCAGGGGCAATCAATATGCAGAGCCGCTGAGGGCATGTTATGCATAGTCATACAAAGGTGTCCTTAAGTCAAAGACTATCCACTTCTAATAGCTTAGCAACTTCAGGGAGGTTATGATTTGGAACCACTAGAGGTGGCTTATGAGGGTTCGGATTTTTCTGAGTACAGAGTATGGTTTATGATGAGAGGGTGCCTGAATACGGGGGAAATATCTCGACTAAACTTCCTGAGAATGGGTGAAGTAATTCTTTCTCATGCGAGTGTGAGGCGGTGGCTTGTGTAGGTCTGACCTATGCACTGAAGGATAGAGGAAAGCATTTGTTCCTCATTGAACCCATGACGAGTATGACTGTGTAGTTTATCATCATGTGGTTATGACATAATCCGTGCAGTTTAGCGTTATGCGGCAAGGAAGAGAGGAATTTTTGAAGGTTGTATTGTAGTTTAACATCATGCAGTGAGGATAGAGACATTTTTGCCGATTTTTATGCAGTTTAACGTCATGCAGGGAGGATGGAGACATTTTTGTGAAGGCTGCTCTTCATCAGAATGTAACCGGGCCTGAATACCTCAACATGCCTCAAATGTGGAGGGGATTGATTGGTGTAAATCATGGTTCCAGGGCTTCTTGGAACAGGAAAGGTGATATAGGGGGCTCTGAAGCCAGTAAGCGTATGGGGCAAGGAATAGCATCGCATGTGGAAATATTTCCTTCGATGGACAAGCCATGGGATAACATTATATAGATCCACTGATGGCATGGTATGCATAGTCATACAAAGGTGTCCATGGGTCGATGACTTTCCACTTCCGATGGCCATGAATGGTTATGAGGATCCGCAATTATCCGGGCCACGAAGTCTGTCATTTGGCAGGGGAATGTCTGGACATGTCGGGGATATCCGTCCCTGGTTGCTTATTGAGTTTCAAAGAGCCCCCTTCACTGATCTTTTCTCTCTTTTTTTCTGCATGGGGGTGTTACTTCATTCCATGCATTTTAACGTCATGCGGTAAAGACAATATACTCCTAGTTTATCGGTCATAGAGCTCAGACCAATGGGTGACTATTTCTGTAGTCACTCAAAGGATAATTGAGTCATCATGTTCTGATATACTTAGAATAGGGTGGGGGATGATGGTCATAAACTGCAACTTTGATATTTCCCTGATCCGGAGGTATGGTGTGGGGGATCTGAGGCCAGTAGGCATATAGAGCTAGGAGAAGTACCACCCGAGGAAATTGTGCCTTTTATGGACGTGCTAGGGTCTATCATTATGCAGAGCTGCTGAGGGAATGGTATGCATAGTCATACAATGGTGTCCCCGGATCGATAAATTTCCACATCCGATGGCCATGAATGATTATGAAAATCCTCGATTTCTCACAGTGTAGAGTTCAGCACGTGGGGATAATGGTGTCTGGGTATACAAAAAAAACATCTTCACTGCAACTGTCCATTGAGTCAAAGTACCCTAGTCCTGGCTTGATGTTTGGTGATGCAGGTCGCTATGTGAACCACTAACAGACACATAGGATAGCTAGATAAGGATACCCTGGAAACACCCAAATGTGAAAAGGGGAATTAACTTGTAAACCACTTCTCCATAAACTTCTGGATCAAGAGGTATGGTATAGGGGCTCTGAGGTCGTAAGCATACGGAGCTAGGAAGAGTGTCGCCTGTGGAAATCGTGCCTTTGGTAGATGGCCCAGGGGATATCAATAGGCAGATCCGCTAAGGGCATGGTATGAATAGTCATACAAAGGTGTCTAAGGGTCGATGACTTTCTCCCTTCAATGGCCATGAGTGGTTATAAAGATCCATAATTATCCGGGTCATGGAGTATGATTTATGTAAAGGATGTATCCAAATGTGCAAGGATTATCTCCATCTCGTATCACCATGTGTCATGGTTGGGTCACGACGAAGTCCATGCAGTTTAACGTCATACGGTGAGGAAAAACTCCATGTTGTTTAATTTCATGCGGTAAGGATGAACTCTATGAAGTTTAACGTCATGCAGTAAGGATGAAGGTGACTGGACGTGAAAGAAAAAGTGGGTCTGTGCAGTTTAACATCGTGCGGTGGGGACATGTTCCATGCAGTTTAATATCATGCGGCAAGGAAAAAGATATAAACCTCATGTAGGTCTAGTCCGTACATGGGGAAAGGGGCATTTTTAACGTCATTTTTCGTGCAGTTTAACGTCATGCGATAAGGATGATAAGTACACCCCATGTCGGTCTGGTTCACACATGGGGGAAAGGGAATTTTTTAAGGGGTTGGGCCAGGACTAGAGATCTTGGCATTGCTACGTATCCTACGAGGGTAGGAATCAAGTCATACTTAGTTCTCTGGAATCCGTGCAGTTTAACGTCATGCGGTGAGGACAGAGTCCATACAGTTTAACATCATGTGGTTAGGACGATGATAACACCTCGTGCAGGTTTGGTCCATACACGGGGGAGGGGTATTTTTGTTCTTTTTAGGTGGCTGGGCTAGGGTGTGGAATTCTGGAGTCACTTCATATCCTATGAGGGCAGGAATCAAGCCTCACGTAGTTCTCTGAAAGACGATACACCCTGTGCAAGTCTGGTCCATACACAGGGGAAGATGGTGTTTCTAAATCACCTTTTCGTTCAGTTTAACATCATGCGGTAAGAACGAGCTCCATGTAGTTTAACGTCATGCGGTACGGACGTGGGCCATACAGCTTAACGTCATGTGGTCAGGACGATGGCCATACAGTTTCTATGTGAAAAACTTCATTAAGAATCTCGCATTTGTAGGAGAGGTTGTAAATTGTCTATCCATGGAGATCAGGGTATATGATCCATTGGAGTAGACCTTGTGTACAACATATGGTCCTTCCCACTAGGGATCCAGCTTTGGAGACTTCTTTCCATGTATCATTGGGGTCCTGAGGACCATCACTAATTCTCTTTCCATGAAAGACCGGAGGCAGTCATTTTTATTGAAGGCTCGTGCGATCCGGTTTTGGTACACTTCCAAGTGGTGCAGAGTGTGCAGCCACTTCTCGTCTAGCTGTTCCACTTTACCTAGACACTTTTCTGACTACTCATAATCAGATAATCAATCCCAGATGGCAACACGGAGTGAGGGAAGTTGGAGTTCAATGGGAAGGACAACCTCTGTGCCGTACACCAATGAGTACGGGGTAGACCGAGTAGCGGTGCAGATTGTGGTTTGATAATCCCACAATGCATCAATGAGTATATCCGGCCATGACTTCTTGTATTTGTCCACCATTTTCTAGAGGATGTTGGATAGGGTCTTGTTGAAAGCTTCTATCTGTCCATTGGCCACTGCATGGTAGTGGGAGGAGTGGTTACCCTTGATACCATACTAGTGGTATAGCTTTTCCAACTCAGGAGAGAAAAAATTGGTTCTGTTGTCTATCATTATAGTATGAGGGACACCAAATCTGGGGATGATATTGGTCTTCATGAAGCTGAAAATATTTCTTGCTCCGACTTCCTTGAGGGTTATGGCTTCTGCCCATTTGGAAAAGAAGTCGGTCGCTGTGAGGATATACATTAGCTATTTGGCCGTGGCGGGAGGATATGGTCGCATGACGTCCATCCCCCAGATGGAAAATGGCCAAGATTACTTATCTTTATGAAGTAACTCTGGGGGTTGGTGTATGAAGTTGGCATGAATCTAGAATGAGTGGCATTTTGCGGTAAAACTCTCACAGTCTCATGCCACTGTGGGCCAGTTGGACCAATGCCTTTGAACCTGATGGGAAATCTTGGTCCCCGGTTGATGTCCTCCACATGCTCCTGCATGTACTTCGGTCATGTCGGCAGTGGTTTCTTCTACATCAATGCATTTGAGGAGCACTCCATTGAGGCCTCATTTGTAGAGGACCTCTTGCTGACCTGCGCCACCACATAGGAAAAAATTGATTTCCATTCTCCGTATTTTCTCTCGTTCAGCCCTGTCTGATGGAAGCTCTCCCCGTTGAAGGTACACTACTAGAAAAAGGGCCTATACCCACAGTTTTACAAACCGTGGGCTGGAACAGTGACCTGGAACAGTGACCTATACCCACAGTTTGGTAGAACCATGGGTATAGGTGTGTCACACATCAACACCATTGTGTACACCATGGCAGGAACTTTCCCCACTGTTTTCAAACCGTGGGAAATATATTCAATTTAAAAAAAAACGCGTCCAGCAAGGTTTGAACACTGCACCTGATACCTGATAGCGAGACCCTGAACCAACCAAGCTAGGAATTTTAGGTGTTAAATATACATATATAAACAAATATATATTAATCTTCTTTACATCGCATATTCAAAAAATGCATCCTCAGGGATTCGAACCTGCACCTCCAGCAACAGGTCCAGCCAGCTCCCCACGTCGGACCAAACAAGCTGTTAATTTAATCTGTTATTTTTTCATATATCGGCCTATATATATTAATATAAAAGATAATTAAATTCAAAAACCGCTGCTATGGAGACTCAAACCGATGTCTCAGAATGGTACTCAACACCGCATTTCAGTAAACCACCAACTGAGCTACCATTGTTACTTATTATATAAACATTCATCTGCTTATATATATTAATATGATCAATGAAAAAATGTCTCCCCACAAAATTTTTTCTATGTCCCGCCTAATGTTTTTTTCCCGCCATAAAGTTGAAAAACTATACCCACGGTTGTAGAGAACCGTGGGTATAGGTGGTCAAAAGACCCGCAATACCTACGGTTTTGAAGAACTGTCGGTATAAGTCTTCAGAAAATACCCTATACCCACGGTTTTTGGCACAACCATATTTATAGGTGACCTATACCCACGGTTTTCCAAAACTGTGGGTATAGGTTCACATAATATCCTTATACCCACGGTTTTGGAAACCCGTGGGCATAGGGGTACTCAATACCCACATTTTTGGCAAAACCGTGGGTATAGACCTATTTTCCAGTAGTGGTAGTTCGTGACGGGGGTCATCTAGCCAGTAGCAGAAGCATATGGCTCAGGGACAGGACTGACTTCATGGATATCTTACATCTTAGCTTGAACAAATGGCAATACCATTCGACGGTGACCAATACTGATAATCGTTTCATCCCGGTCTGGGTTGGCTAGGGTTATAGCCACATTGGCTAATGCATCAGCCTAAGTGTTCTAGTACCGGGGAATATAAGTCAATGTTGGTTCTGTGGAGAACTCGACCATTATCCCTCGGATATGGTCAAATAGGGGGATCATCTCCTCCTTTTTAATAGCATAGTCACCATTGACTTGCTTGATGACCAACTCCGAGTCGCCTTTTGCCTTAAGGTTTTGTACTTGTTCCTGGAGTGCAAGCTCGAGGCCTGTAGTGAGGGATTGATATTCCACTTCATTGTTTGTACATCCCTCTAAAAGGATGAAGGAATATAGAAAAACTTCATTATTTGGGGACACGAGTATTATCCCCAGACCCACTTTTTTGAATCTTGGATCCTTCATCCTCTTCCTGGTGAGGCTTCGGGACATGCCGTCAAAGTACATTTCCCATGCTGGGACCTCCTCTTGAACCGAGAAGATATATTCATTGGGTAGTTCAGCGTCCGGTGTAGTGGTCCTTGTTGAAGGGTGAATTTCCAAAAAGTCTGCTAGTGCATGGCCCTTGATGGATTTTTGAGGCACGAACCTGATGTCAAATTGCTGCAAGCTGACCGCCCATCGGAATAGGCGTCCTGTTAGCATTGGGAAACTGAGGATGTACTTGAGTGGGTTACTCCGTAAGATAAAATGGACCTCATGATGCTGCAGATAATGTCGCAGCATTTGAACTGCAAAGACCAAGGCCAGACAGGTCTTCTCGATATTTAGGTATCGAGTCTCAGCATCAATCATGGTTCGAGTGAGGTAATAGAGACTGTTTTCGCTATTGGCGACATTCTTCTTTACGAGGAAGGCTCCCAATGACCATTCTAGGGCCGTCACATATAGAATGTGAGGCCTTCCTTCAACTGGGGGCATGAGCACCAGTGGGCTTAAGAGGTACTTCTTCTAGTTTTTGAATGCCTCTTGGCAGTCATTCGTCCATTGGTACGTGACTCCCTTCTTCATCAACCTGGTGAAGGGAAAATATTTGCCTTCCAGGATTACTATGAACCGCCTAATATAGTCTAGGTGTCCTTGGAATCCCCTCAGCTCAGTGAGATTTCGAGGGGGTGGCAGGCTCAGGATAGCCTTTGTCTTCTCAGGGTCGACTTCGATGTCACTATGGCGTACGACAAAGCCAAGGAATTTCCCTGAGGTAACCCCAAAGGTGCATTTCAAGGGGTTCATATTCAAGCAATGCTGTTAGAGCTTGTTGAAGACAGTCTCAAGGTCTGACAGGTGATCCGAACGCTGTCTGGACATAACCACTAGGTCATCCACGTAACATTCAACGAATTTCCCCATGAACGACTTAAATATCTGATGCATGGCATGCTTATACGTGGTGCCAGCATTCTTGAGACCGAAGGGCATGACCCTGTAATAGAATACCCCTTGAGGGGCCACGAAGGCAGTGGCTTCTTCCTCTTATCAGGCCATCCTGATTAGATTATTTCCAAAATAGCAGTCCATGAATGATAGAGCCTCATACCCTGTCGTCGCATCAATTAACAACTCGGTGATTGGAATCAGGAAGTCATCTTTTGGATAATACTGATTAAGGTCTCTGAAGTCAATACAGATGTGGATTTTCCCATTCTTTTTCTTGACATGGATGATGTTGGCCAACCAAATGGGGTATTGGACATCCCTGATGAAGCCTTCTTTAATGAGCTTATCGACTTCAACCCCTATCTGGGAAACATGTGAGGGGTGTGTCCTTCTAGAGGCCTGTTTATAGCCTCAGTGGTATTCTAGAAGACCCAAGTGATGCTTCCCTACCTCAGGTTCGTGTCCTGGCATTTCCGTGTAGTTCCAGGAAAAGACATCCCGATGTTGCCTTAGGAAGGAGTTATATACCTCGTGTTACTCTAGATACATGTCCGCGCTAATGACAGTGGGCCTCGAGTCTTCTTCGGTACCCATGTTTATTTCCATGAGTTCATCCACAGTGGTGGAGATACCCTCTTCAAATGTGGGAGGTGTATCTCTGAGATCTTCCCCCTCATCTTCTTGCAGATCCTCATCTTCTTGATCTGGCGAGGAGAGAGTTTCTGATATGAGCCTTCGAGTGTTTGAGGGAGAGTAATCGTGGGCATACCTTCGTGAGTATTCGTCCCCAAATCGATGGTTGGTAGACCTTCCCGCGTTGTCGTGCTCGGCCATCATGTCTGAAGTCATGAGGACTTCTGAATGTGTGTCCATACTTGAACTCCCACTCTCAACACAGTTTATGGGAAGGACATAATCTCTTCCAAGATTCCTGAGGGGGTCATTGGGGACCATTTATAGGCCATTTGGAGCAGTGATCAAGTCAATACCATTGATCAAAGGCTTCTTCTTCCTTTTCTCATAGAACCTGGTGTCAATGTAATGTGACTCGAAGAGCTCGAAAGGGGCCTTGTCGGTGTGCAACATCCCGTTTTGTCCATTGACACAGTACTTGATACATAGGTGGTAGGATGAAGGAACGACCATGTGCTTATGGAGTAATGGCCTTCACAGAAGGGCATTGAATTCCATGCACTGCCGGACCACTAGGAATTTCTTGTAGGCTACCAGGTCACCAAAATGTGTCTGTAGCTTAATATGTCCCATTGGTTTCTGCTCACTCTTGTCGTAACCTAACAAGGTTGTGGCTAAGGGAATTTGATCGTCCTCACTGTATCCCAACATACGGAGTGTCCGTAGAGAAAGGAGGTTAAATCCAGAGCCATTGTCTATAAAGACTTTTCGGATCTCAATACCATTCAGCATGCCAGACAAATATAGCGGTCTGATGTGTCCTTGCATGATGGCTTCTTCATCCCGATCGGTGATGGAAATCACCACATTGCATTCATCCGGGCCAGTATCTGTTCGGTAAATCTCGGTGGCTGCTACCTCGGCTTGGAATTCCTGGGGGCTGATCAAAGCTTCGATAAGCTCCTCCCTGAGGTCGGCTGACAAACTCAGGGCATCCATGATTGAAAACTTGGCTGGTACTGACGCCAGCAACTTAAGGATGTCATATTTTTTCTCCAGCGATTGACACTTATCTGTTGGCAGGAGAGTCATAGCGGGTGCTTTTTTAGCTGGATCATTTGATGAGGAGGGACAAGCTGCAGCGAAGGATATCGATGGTGTTCTCTCATTTTGAGGATTTGCCCTGGCCGATCTATTTGTGTTCACTAGGCGACCAGAAACTTTCTCCCCCTATGCTTTGTATCACAGAACAATAGGGCCAGAGTGGCTGCTTGTAGAGGTTGAGGGGCATTCCCTCTCCTGCTGAGTCCGCTGAAGGGCTCTCCCATGGGTTTCCGTAATATTGATGGTCTGAGCCGGGGTCCAACCGTAGGGTTGGTTTCGGCCGCGGTTGTGCCTCCCCTGGTATCCCCTGCCTCTACGATTCCTCCTCCCGACTCCTCGTGTAGGAAACTCAGGTTTGTAATCATACCCTTGGTGAGGTAATGATTCCATGAGATGGATGATGTTGATAGAACCAATGATTGGCTCTTCATCTTCTGAAAGGTCAACCTGGTCGGCTGTCTCTGATAGTTCCATTTGGTGGATCGGTGCCCGTTGTGCCAAATTCGAGGGCATGAAATCTTCCACGGTCGAGACTAACTTTGGCCCCATCGCGGACTTCTCCACTTATGATTTCTTCCTCCTTTGACTCCATCCGGATGACCATATTGTGGAGGGTTGTGAGGCTGATGTGGTTGGATTTACGGCTCCAAGGGCTACTGTTGGCAACACCGGCTGCTGTAGTTGAGCTCGGAGTATGCCCTGGGGTTGGTTGATAGTTTTCTGAGTCATCCAGTTGACAAAAATCTGCCCCTCCTTGCTGGTGACTTTCAGCCACCCCTCCTCTTTGTCGGAGTCGGTGGTAGAGATACATGCCACATGTGCTAAGGGTGGTCCCATCTCGACTTGTCTAGAATCTACCATCCTCTATAGAAGGTCTTTGAAGATGAATCATTCTCGGATACTATTCCCCAACATCCGATGGTAGGGGCAGTAATCTTGCCTATCATCGCGGCCGACTTCTTCAGGTCTTCTCGGCTCCGGGAGGAGGAGCAAGTTGAAGTTCATGGCGGAAATGAAGTATCCATGAACATGATCGCCTCAGAATGAGTATACTTTTTTTCTTCTCTCCTCAAACTGGTTCCGCTTCGGTCCTCTCTGATCGTCCCATTTAGGCGGGGGCGGCCACTGATATACAGGGGGGCCTTGACGATTTGGTATAGGCCTGAGCAGCGGAGCGGGCATAGGGGCCGACTCGACTGTGACAGTAGACACTTCAGCTCTAGGAGCTCTCTTCACCGGAGCCTATGTGATTATTCAGGACATTGAATTAGTCCGCTGTAGGGAGTCCTCAATTCTCTGGGCAAAAGCTGATAGATGGCGGAAGCTAGTGGTGAACTTCACTGGTATGAGTGGTGTTCGCAGCTCATCTCTATGATTATTGATGCATATGGCCAGCATCTCATCCTGAGGCATTGTCCTGTTCAAAGAATAGGTCAGACCATTCTATCTGGCGATGAAATCTGAGACCCTCTAGTTCTCCCTCTGCTTGCAGTTCATAAGATCGTTGACCATTGTTTTAGGTAGTGTTGAGATGAAATGGAAGAGGAACTGCTGCCGGAGGTCCTCCCAGCTCTTTATCGATAGGGTCGGTAGACTCGTATGCCCCACAAAGGCATATCCTTGGAAGGTCTTCATGAAGTATCTGAGTTTCACTACTTCTTGATGCTCTAAGGTCTCAATCATAGGGTTGCAATAAGATGAGTAGTGCATCAAGTGCTGCTCTGGATCACCTGATCCATTGATGATGGGGAATACAGGGCTCCCAAAATTGGGTGGAGGTGGTCTGTTGGTCACCCAAATTGGGTAGGGTTTCCGCTCCAGCTAAATCAGAGTTCATCGATCTTCCATCGCTTCCAATCGAGTTATTAGTGCCTCGATGGAATTGGTGAGTCCCTGGTTTACATCATGTTGGGCCTGGTCCTGGGCCGGCATAGCCCGAGGCATTGCCTGAGGATCCGGATTGGCCGACACCAAGGGTGAATATTCTGTTCGGCGTACCCTTGGAGGGTTCAGGCGTACTTGCTGCGGTTTCCTCCTATGTGGAGGGAAATCAAAGTAATCATTATCCACATTTAGGTAGTTGGACGAACTAGGTGGCTCATTAGGTAGGAGCCCTGATCGTGCTTCATTTTCTGGGGCAAGCCTTAGCCTTTCAGGTGCACTTGCTGGTAGTGCATGACGTGGCTCATCCTGGGACGCACTTTCAATATGCTGGTTCCTCTAGAGAAGCTCGGCGTTAATCCGCCTAAACTCTTTCATCTCTTCTTCCTATCGAGACAAACTCTCTTCATGCGTGAGTGGTTCGTTTTTATCGAGAGAAGGGGACGAGTTAGGGGTAACCATTCCTTTATTATTATACTTTTTGGGATCTCGCAGGGTATGTGGGGGGAGGTTAGCTTAAGGGGCGGACATATTTAAAGCGGCCCTCTAGTTCCGAGTGTGCACACCTGGGGGTTGATTGTTAGTCACGGCCTGACCGGAACCATCGTCTCCCGATCCGTCCGGATTTGCATTTTCTCTGGTGACACCTATGAGGTTAGCATCTATGGCGTTAATGAACGCATATTTCATGGTGGAGGGGATGTCGTCTTCCAAATAGAAAGAAGATCTACTATATCTTCAGTTGGCCTTCCCTTTCATGACCTGGGATTTCCCTCGGACTTCTTGACGAAGGGTGACGCTCAGAGTTCTTTGATGTGACATTATGGTGTGCCTTCCTCTCGGAGGGGATGAGGATTCGAATGATGGGATAGGACGGGAACCTAATCTCATGCCTGTCCTCCAAAGACGAGAGAATACCGACTCTTGTGGGGGAGGTTGTTGTTGAGGGGGTAATAATTCCCCCATCCCTGGGGGCTGGGGTTGGCTCTATTCCCTAGATGTTGAGTCTCTTCCCGGTTTTATTGGTCTTATGGGGGCATTTGTTGTTTAAAATACCCCCAGACCTGCAGGCTGGGGTTGACCCTGTATTGTGGCAGTGGCTGCTGCTATCGTGACCTGCCTGATCTCATGTGCCCCCATCTGGGGGTGAACCAGATCTGGTGCCGAATTCACCTATGGATCAGTCCCTTCTAGGGAGGCAGGCAGAGATCGTTGATTGGCCTCTCTTATGAGAGAGGCCTACTGTATACTCTCGGTGGCCTGATTTAGGAGTTTTTGAATGTCCCATTCTCACCGGGCCTAATGCTTCTGGGACATACTAGAGGCTAGACTCTGTTGGGTGTGTTGCCTTTCCTGAATTGGGGGTCCACATGACTGCCGTCTCGATGTGACGACGTTACACGATACCATGCCGAATGGGTTTTTCTGGGTGGGGAGTGGAGTGAATGAAGAGCTCAGTGTTACCCCCATCCCTTGATATAGACTCCCATCGGAGCGTCACCGATAAGGCGGCGTAGTTCTTGTAGTGCACGGAGTCAAGCTGCCTCTATATTCCCTTTGCGCCTCTCGGGTGTTTTTGTCAAGTCCGGGAAAGGGTCTCCTGGTCGATGTGATGCAGGAGGTCCCCTATCGTCTTGATGTGGTCTACATACCCGTCATAGGGCAGGAAGCTTGACTTCAGCCGGTGGAGGGTCGTCCATATATTATGGCAGATCTCGTGCATGCATTCTTCCGACAACTCCCTGGGTATGTCATACTGAGAGGTGGATGTGGGCCAAAAAATAACTGGTATATCATTGTTGGCCAGTCATTTCCTTAGGTGCAGCATATCGGCATGCTCCCCCTCCAGTGATTCCTCTACATGTTCAGACCAACTAAGGCTCTCACTATAGTCGAGGGAAGTTGTATCAGTAGGTATCGAATTGCTTTGTGGGTGATTCCGAGGTGGTTCAGAAGATGAACGCGGCCTTAGAACGACTCCTAATCGATGAAGGGTGTCGTTAGAAACAAGCTGGGAATTTGACATCCTCGATCCCATCCTTTTGAGTGCCTCGATATATGGGGGATTTTCAGTGCTTGATTCGGCAGGAGGAGTACCTTCCTGTCGATATAATTTGACATTGCGGGGAGGACGTTCGCAATGACAACCGTAATGGCAAGGACTACCATTAATGCCTGATGTTTCACTGCATAGAGGACTTTTTCAGTGCACACCCTGGGGAGGACCTCCACGGCCTGTCGCAGCAAGGGGAGGACCTTCTGGGTGTGTAGCGTTGTTACGAGGAGGACCTTCGCACCAACTGCATTCATGGTGAGGATAACCATCATGGCTTGGCGTTCAACAAGCATCCTGGGGAGGAACTTCAGGACACGCTGCGACAAGGGGAGGACCTTCTTGTTTCTTGGGACCATTTTGGGGAGGACCTTCGCAATGGCGGCCATGGTGGTGAGGACTACCATCACAGCTGCGGCAATGGTGAGGACTACCATTACTACTACCGTAGGGAGAATATATGTAGGATATATCCTGGGGAGGGACTCCAGAATGTACCACAACGAGGGGAGGGCCTTCTCGTTGCTTGACGTCTCTACAGGGAGTAAATCCATTATTCAGGTGGTGAGGACTACCACCGTGACCTGATACCTGGCTGTGTGGAGCTCCATTGCAGTGTAACCCCTAGGGAGGACCTTCAGGGAAGGCCACGACAAGGGGATGGCCTTCTTGTCTTGATGAGGTGTTACTATGGGGAGGATCTCCATAGTTGTGACTATGATAGCGAGGACTACCATCCTAATTTGTGGTCCCACTACAAGGAGAGTGATTACAGTGTATACCTCGGGGAGGACCTTCAGGTTGGACCGTAGAAAGTGGGGGACCTTCTTGCTGCTCAATCTTCTAGTCAGGTGGAGGGTTTCTGTGACTCTCATCAAGAGAGAAGTTCTTGTGACCGATCGTTATATGCCTGTGGGGGAGGCCCCCACGGGTGCTCTGGGGGGGGACCATCAGAGCTGCTGGTAGTGACATTACAGGGAGGACCTTCACAACTGCTACTGCCACTCACATAATATGGTAATGTGTGGGTAGGGTTTCGAGCCTCTAATGTGTGCTTAACGGCATCAGAAACCCCCGCTTCCAGTATAGCGGAGTTAGGAACCCGCTCTATATTTTTTGGCTGCCTTCACCACGTTCGGGGTGCTCTTTTACAGGCAGCGGGGACCATCTGCTATTGAAAATGGCCTTCACCTTTGGGTCCCAGTCTAATTGGGTCCCGTGACATTTTTGTGATACGCCGACGAACATCTTGACTTTTAGCAGGGATATATGCCTGCTCTGGACCATCCACCATGATGGACGGCTGTCCCCCAATTGGAACGAGTGAAGCTGCTCGATCCGATTGCCCGTGCGTCGCGGAATATATCTGGCGACCCCCCTGGGTTGAAGCAGGGATGTAGATCTACTCTGAGGTGGCTATGTTGTCTCTTATATGAGTTGCCTCAATTGGGGAGATGGTCTCACGGGCCTGAGTCCTTGCTGTTGCCGCTGATGCAATTACATGATGGAAAGTCTGCAAGTTATGGTCTGGGATCGATACCTGCTCCTCCATCACTGCCAGGATTTGTAAGGAGACATCTTTGGCTGGAACTGGTATGAAGGCCCATTCTGATATCGGAGTATGAATATCCTGATCCGGTCCTCCATTGGTCAGTGGGTACTGACAATTCTCTTGTGTTGGGGCAGGTGAACGAATCTTCCCCTGTACCGGGATACGCCAGTTTATCTCTCCATTTCCCCCCACATCGGGGTGGTAGACTTTACTTGCATCCTCAGGGAGATGGTCCTACATATATTGGTTTCCCACCATATCGATTCGGTGGCATTTGTTGCAAGGGAGACATGTCCGCCTATGATTCTCCTCCACATATGGGTGGTGGGATTTATTGATCGCCACCATATCAGGATGGCGGGCATCTGAAGCAACTGCCAGGAGCTGGTCCTGTCGGTGCCAGGTCACCACCACCTCAAGATGATGGGCTTCACGACCCTGGGCAAGGAGAGGTGCCTGCTGAGTAGGTTTCATCCTTCTTGAGTGACGGGCTTGATGGAGCTCGGCGGGGATGCGCGCCAGATTGTATGATGCCGCCATGTCTGGATGGCGGGATCGGGAGGATCGAACAAGTGTAGGTTCCCGTTCATGGTATGCCTCCATGGCTGGATAGCGGAGCTCCTCCTTAGGGACTAGGGTGATGACCGTTCTCCGATTGTACGTCTCCCGCCATTGTCAGGCGGTCTGTGGGTCCGGAGCTCACGGATCTTGGGACTAAATCCTCGGGGATACATCCTCCTCGGCGTGAGGATGTTGGGTTGCGGTGTGCCCACGATTACGTCTGCTGACGGGGGCCTTAGAGCAGAACACCCGTTCTTTGGGGATGAAGTCCATGATGTTGACCTCATCTTCCTCCCTTAGATAATGGAGGTATTCATTGTCCTGTTCCGGGGATAGACTCTCGAAACGTTTGGAGACAGCGACAGGGGATGTCGGGATCCGCCTCTGCGGACGTTGTTGGGCTAGTGACTGATGAATCTTGACGGATTGGAGGGCGTGTGTGGCCACCTACACCGTTGGGAGAGTAACATTCATGTGGTACTCTCGAATCAGCGCATTCAAAACCCAGCGTTGAAGATGCTGGGTTGGTGATTGGGTCCTCCGTTGTTGTGTAAGTATCGTCCTTGCATTGTTGGAAACGTGCACTTGTGAGTTCCTTTGTGATGTCATTGGATCGAAGGGAGTTCTGAAAGTGGTACCTGCAAAACATTTTAGAAAATACAAGTAGCAAACCCGTAAAAGTAGCATATCATAATCCCACGCATAATTAATGACCTTTCTTGGCCCTCCTTTAGAGCATAAGGGGGCACAGGGTGGGATTAAGTTGAATCTATCATGTTTGGTTAAAGATTCACATCGGGTTCACCATTTTTTGTTTCGTTCTGGTTTTCTGCCACGAAAACCCCAACGGCTCCGTATCCAATGATTGATGGACCTTCTTTCCAAAGGCATTCATTTTCAGGATTGTTTGACCGGCGACTCTTAAGAACTCAAATTGGTCGAGAGGATGGGAAGCCGGGCTCATCGCACCCTTTTTGCGGGGAATTATTGCGTGTTCCGGGACTCTCTTATAGATTTAAGACGTATTAATATATTCACGAATCTTTGGTTTATACCCAAACATAGTATCCATGGATTAAACACTGGTTGGAAATGATCAACTGGATGCAGGGGTTCAGAATCATTTATGCCAGAGGTTTACCATCCCTCATTGGATTGATGACCTCGAAGGGTTGGAACCCTCTTGAGGCGGCACCAGGAGTGGCATGGTGAACCGATCTAGAGATGATCAGATCAACCAGTTGTTGGGCTCGAACCTCAGGGAGGATTCCTATGTACCCCATCTAGGAGGCAGGGATCAAAGTCCATGTAGTCCGAATAGGTGTCGGGGAACCGACGTGAAGAGAGACCAGGTGGTCCGATGGGTGGTGGGCTTGAACCTCGTGGAGGCTTCCTACGTACCATGCCTTGACATTGATTAAAGTTCTCATTGTTTTCTTTGGATTGGGTCTTACACTCTGGGGTTGCCCATAGGAGGATATCATGGTCGATTCTTACTCTAAGACCACGTGAGTCATGCTTGGTGTGAGAAACAAGAGGCATTAGGGACCAGAGGATCACGTCGCGAAAGGTGTATCCGTGAGAAGTGGAGTGGGGCTTACACATGATGGAATCTCACAGTGATGAATTGGGGCTTACACTCTGAGGAGGACCAGAAGGTCGGGGCTTACTACGAGATGGATGCCCGGGTCGACAAAGCCCAACGGGAGAGGGAAAGGGGGTGCTCTTATGCCCATCTCCTCTCTTTCAGAGCACGAAGGCTTCCTTCTGTTGGCTATTTTACAATATTTGAGGAACCCTCAACATGTGGAGGGAAAAAGAGGGGATTCTAGAGCTCAAACTCCACATTACCGTGGGAATGTTAACCCATTAATGCTTTGGGAATATGCTCAAGGGTCATGGAAACCCCTTTTCCCCTGTTTACCATGGGTATGTGAACTCAAAATGGCGCGCTGATGCGCCTGAAAGATATACAATGTGGATCCGGTGGCTCTGGCGGAGGCCTAGGCTCAGGGCTTATGAATAGGCCAATGAGGGAGTCATGGAGGACCTGGCCGTATCAGATGGATTTTACCTGGCTCTTGAAATGAGAAAACCGAAGTATTTGGTGAGTAAAAAACTGCCACACGGCTAGAGAAGTCGTCCACGAACCAGGGTGGTTTGTGGACTGATTGGCGTCCCATGAACCATGGTGGTTCCCGACTTCTGGTTCAATCCATGAACTAGGGTGGTTCGCGGCTTTGGGTTCAATCCCCGAATGGGGTGGTTTGCGGAGGGTTGCAGGCGGGTAGCATCGGCCAAGGGCGGTGTCGATTGGAGGCTTGTCTGTTGGGGCTTCGCCCGTGGAGGAGGGTGTTATGCGGTACGACGAATGGGAAAATAAGCATAAACTCCCTGGTCTGTGGGGAAGTCATCCGCGAAGGGGGTAGGGTTCGCGGTTCTCCTTTTTTGTTATTTAAGGTTCACCGCTCACCAAATTATTATGCGTTTTTCAATTCCTTCTTAATTCATATACATATTGTGGTTCAAGGATGGGAATTTCACAGTTTGCGAAATCCAAAGCCTTCCATAAACCGATCTCCTTCCGAACCTCCAATCCCTCTGAATCTGATTCTAGTTCTCTGATCCCCCCTTCTTTCCCCCTTGGTATCCATTTATAGAGTGGGGAACGGAATGTATCTGTGGCCACTCGGTGCATTTTTCGGAGGCCCATAACCAAATACTTGGATCACAGCTGACTTGGTTAGTCCATAATTCACGGTGGGTATTGAACGCTTCCCCCCTCCGCGAGGAGAACTCAAGGTGTGCTTCGTTCCTGCAGAGGGTTCCGCCTCTATTCTGTGAATGACATTAGGTGCGACTTAAACCGGTCGACGTGGCCCACGGTTGGGGTGGTTCTTGACGTTGAACCGAACTGGCGCACATCCTGCCTCATGACCGCAATGGCTCTTCGCCTCCATTTCGCGAATGATAATGGTTCACGGAGGGGGTGCCTCACGGTGCCTGGCCACGTTGAGCTTCCATGGACCGGTTCGCGGACCGGTCCTTTTGTGGCTCTTCTTTGATTATTTTCCCCAATGCATTTGGGGGATTTGGGTAAAATTTCCTTTGCACATTTTTCAAGACCCTACAATGGTCATAGGTATCATTATATAATATATAAAGAATCATAAAAATGAAATAATCATAAAAATTTTACATAAATTATACATTAAAAATAATTCATTAAATATTGTTATGAAAATGGTAATATGTTATAATCATGGAGATGCTAGATTGTATGTACCCATGAGTGACATTTTCATTTTTAAGTGATCATTGGTGAAAGAAGATAAGTAACAACATAACATTAAATAGTGTTGATTATATAATAAATATCATATTATCTAATCATATGTTCTTATATAATTAATTATGTTGTGTAAATAGAGTCCCAACATATTGAAGAGACGGTAGTCCACACGTCCACGAATAATGTTATCACTATTTTAAGTTTGTGAGAGGGTAATAAAGAAAATGATATATATATATTATTATATTTAAACAAATACTACTATGGAATAAATATAATATAGTTGGTGTTTATTTTTGATAATACTAATTAAAACCTTCCTTTATACATTCCATGTTTGGTGTGAATGAATCACAACACTTTGAGGTGTGGTAGTCAATAGTTCCTCAAAAGATGTTATTGTATTAACATAAAATGGAAATAATTAAAGGTAGGTCTAATAAAAGGATTAAAGAACTATTAAGACATGATAAATATCATATATAATATATATTAACAGATTTTCCATCATAATGGGCTCTGTGAGAGGTGGATGGGAAAAATTGAACAATAATCATTTCATGAGGCAGTAGTTCACTATACATGGAAATATTATGTTCGTTACCCATTAGCAGGTAGTGTGTATTAGTGTAAGTAAAAAAATCTGAATGAAAAATTCTTGTATATTTAGGATACTAGTTTTGAAATTTATGAAAATTATAAGTATATATTTGGGGTTAGATAATGGAAATGAAACTATACATATTGAGAAAAGATGTTAACTTTAAATTGAGTAACATCTTTTTATTTACAAAAAATGGCATCCATGGAAGGTATTATACCTAAAAAGAGGATTATATATTGATTTTTGGGGTTTTATGAGGTCTTCTTTCAGAGATTCTCTGAACATTAGAGGTTGGAGAGGTGTGAGGAATGGGTAGAGGTGGTGGCCTTTTATAAGGAAGGAAAATGACTCACATGGTATTTACGAAATGAAGTTAAGTGAGAACATGTTATTACCTAATAAAAGTCATGAGAACCTCCCAAACACATTATTGTAAGGTTATGGGACAAATTGTGTGTATAAAATGTGTTTTGGAAAAGTTTCTAGATCATTTTTTCCCTTTAACATATGGTTTTATTATATATTTAAGCTTAATTACACCATAATCACTATAATTAATTATAATCACATTAACTAATCATTTTTCTGTCAAAAATTATTTTGATATAATTATACCAGAAATATTATCTTAATATTTTTTTTCATATTTTAAAATTTAAAATCACATAAGTAACAAAATTAGGATTCATGCTAATCTTACAGACAAATAGATTAACTGTTTTTAGTAACACAATTTTCAAAATAATGTTGTTTTTTTATATTAAATATAAAATTAAAATAGTTTATAATTAACTAAATTGTTTTAATAAATAATCTATTGATATAATGTGACACTAATGAAAATTTTCAATATAATTTAACATTAATAATTAGTTAAACAAAAAGTTAGTTTTTAACTAAAATGTAATATTATTCACTATTTACTAAAAAAATTATGTTTCTCAGAACAATACCAAAAATTAATACAAACAAATTATTCCATTATTAATTGAAAAATGAAGTATATTTTATCATATTTAATTGTTAAGAGTGTAAAAATTATGATTTGAAATTTTTTCTCCATTAAAAGTAAGTAAAGTTTCCTTTATAAGAATATTTGTTTTTATATGAATTATTGGGTTTTCTCTTACATTATTCTTAACAAATCTATTGGATGAATATAAAAAATAATATATTGATTATGTTACATATTTATTACATTAAAATAAATCAATAACTATAACTAATTAAATATATTTGGGTAAAATAGGTTGGTGAGCCCAAAAATAGTTTTCTATAAAAATATACTTTTGATATTCAGTTTGTTCTTATATGTGCTTAAAATATATTTCTATACAAAATTTTTATTGTATAAACAATATATTTTAATAATTTTGTGTATAATATTCATAATGGTTACATTATAACTTATAATATTTTAATAATATGTCTATTTTTGGTGAATCTTAGTCTTGTGTACAACGCATGCTTTCGTGGAAGGTCACTCTTGTATGTAATGAAAGTTATAAAGAAAGGAAGATAATGTGTGTAAAAAAATATAACATGGTTTTTCATTCCTGGAATATATTATAAAAAATAAATATGTTATAAATTACTTTGATAATTTATTACATCTTTCATCTGTTTTCGCTTATCATACACGCTATCGAAGACAATGTTCTTTAGTTTTTTGACGTGTCACATTCTACATAATTAATGAATGTTTAAATTTTTAAATTGGAATTTATACTATGTATATTAATTGATTTAATGGAGTGTAATATAATAAATTATTTTCATATCCATATAACAATTTTCCATATCTAATGAAAGGTATTAGATTTAACCATAAAAATTATTGTGACATAAATGATCTAACAAATTGTCTCATTAATGTTTTCCATATCTCACTGATGAAGGGAATTAGCTTCAACCAAACTACTTATTAAATTTACTAATTTTTACATGATCATAATAATTAAATTAATAAATAATTAAGTTTCTATGGTATACAAAAATTGTCATTATTATAGGAATGATTAGACTCGACCTCACCTTCGATTCCCAAGGTTACTCCTTGAGCACATGCGGACACAATTATAACTCAATTATTCTAGTTTCTGATGTTGATACCCAACATGGAATTCCATCCCTTTCTATCATTGATTCCTGATATGACACTATAGTATCCTTCTATTGTAAATATAGGATTCCTTGGATAAACACTGTGGATCAAGTATGACGTTTAAGGACATGGGGTGCCTTAGATAAACCCTTGGTCATAGTTATTGATTATACCAATCTACATTGTAAGAATTTATTAGACCCAGTTAAAATCGTTATTGTGAAATTATCGGGGTGTTACCTATGGATCACACTCTTTTCCCATATATTCAACATACAGTTTATTACCTGGGTTTTCCCAACCCTTGAGGTCTAGGAGGCCTTGGTTATTACCTAGGATCCTCTTTATTATTATGATCATCACAGATTCCTTGTTATATCATGGATCATTTTCTTCTATTATCATTTTAGGATGTCAATGATTGTTACACCACATGTGACTTATTGTTATAAACTAAACTTAATTTATAAATTAAACAGTTACATGTTTAGACACTAGTTGAAGATAAAGTAGTTATTTGGGTTTCTATGTTACTTCACTAACTTAGACTTATATACTCATGATGAAACACTATTATTGTTTATATTATATGGACTAGATTTCATAGACCCCATTGGTGGTTGAATAATGATATTTATCTCACACCCTATTGAGGTCACCATTGTAACCTAGGAAGATTACATGTATTCCAGCTTTTAAAATCCAAAGCGACACATAGTAGACACTTGATATTTCATTCTTTATTATGATAGAGGATGGTGGAAGATGACCGTGTCGGATCTCAAGATATAGGATAGTTTGGATTATTTTTAATTTTTTATAGATTGTATTTCCATCTATATTTTTTCCATGTTTTCTTTATTTTTTAGTTAAATAACATGTATCTTCATCATTTTTATATGATTTTTCTTCCAAATATAGTTTATTATTATTCTTTTCTCTTGAAACATATTATTTTGTTCTCTTTTTTGTATACCTACTATTTACAATGATTCTTCTATTTACCTTATATTTCATTTAACCATTGTGATACACACTAGAAAATTGGGTATAATCTCCACACATACACTCCCTAGGCCCTCAGTACTATTACAAAGCATTCAGAATTCGAAGATAAGTGATTGAGTCCTTACCCACTGAACTCAGGACGCCCATCAATGGTTCCAAGTTTTGGGACATCACAATGTCTTATTAGAGGATTCATTTTTTTCATTACTATTTGGAGACAATATAATGGATATCAGGAACACATAGAACAAGGTTATAAGTCATTCTTGGGCATAGATAAACCATGTTCGTCGTAAATTTCATTTTTCTAAAAAGAGATGTGTTGTTATAATTTTTCTAATTACTATTGATATCATTTCACCATTGAGTAACACACATTCTATGTGATGGTAATTAAATTTATTCTGATTAAGTATTTCAATCATTCTTAGAATGATGATATGAGGGAAAGGGTAATTATTACATGCATCATTTTAGTCACCTAGAATTATCATTCCAAGAATATTTTCATGGCATATATGTGTATTCCCTTTCTTTAATTGCTTGTATTTCATGTGGTTTTTGAGTTATCCTTGTTTATATATATATATATATATGTGCTTGTACAACTTATTGGATCTGATTGATTAATTTATAGTTTCAATTCATTATGTGGATGGGTCCCCATGGGTTGGAATGGGTAATTTACCAAGTTGATCCATTTGAATGAAATTATATGGGTATTGTTTCTAGTGATAATGTGTATAGTCCTTGATTCATTTAAAATGGAAATACATTTTTTGTTGACCATGATATATGGAAATAAAAAAAATGAAAATTTTAAAAGTGAAACATGACCTGTAAAATTATGTGGTTTATGGTCAATTAAGAGGAATGGTAGTATTGAACATTCGTTTACAAGAACCCTATAAAGATAAGAAATAACAGTTGATAATAAAAGAATTCATAGTGGGTAGTTGGGCTAACATTCCATGGGTTGTGAGCAATTTCATTTTATTTTGTTCTTCTATTACTACCCATATTATTAAAAAATTTAGGAGGTTTGTTTTTGGAATTGGTAGAACAATTCTACCATGATTTCCTCATGTCATCTTCCAATAGGGTGGTCAATACAATTCTCCATAAATTGTAGACCCTAAGATTTCAGTCTTACTTCTTGGAGTTCCACAAGTGGAATCACCAATTATTCCTAATTTGAGCCCAAAAAATTAGCTTTGTGAGAGTTTCTTATGTATGATACAAACCATTAAAAATTATCCATGAACCGATCCTAAAATTGTTGATCTGACTCATGAGTTCTAATAAAAACACCCTCCTACCTTCTTAGGGGAAGGAGGTCCACAGGCTAATAAGACTTTTATAGATTCCACCCTATATATCATTGATCATATTTTGATGCCTCTCGATTAGAGGGTAAATTTTTCTATGTATATAATGTGTGATTAAAACTAGAACATGTTAGAAGTAATCACCTAATCTGGTCACCACTGAGGAATGGTATGATCAGATTTCTAGACTATATTCTAATATTACTTCATTCCTCAGACATTGAGAGCTCACCTAACTAGATATTTCATGCATCTCATGAAGGGTTTTATGTCATTTATGGATTTTTAAGATTGTTTCACTGAGTTATAAAATGTTTCATCACTTATAGTTGATGATGAGATTTCACATGCTAAACACATTAAGGATGGTCTCTAGTATTCCATATGTACTTAGGTGAACCTTTTTTTTTCTAACTTCTTTCTATCCTATCACTATGTTCAACATGAGGGAATTTGACAGTACCAATCATAGAGGATCATTTCCATGGAAGCATAGTAGTTCTTCCTATTGAAGAAAGTGATCCCTTGAGGTTTCTTCTTATGTATGTTTCCACTAGATTACACGTATTGGTATCTATATGATGTGCCATAACTATGGGTGAGAAGGGTATCATAAGCCTTAGTGTGTTAGAAACCCTCAATAGTATTGTGCTTTTAATCATATTGGGAGTGATCTATGATTTTGATTGACCTTTCCATAATCATTTAGTGGAAGGGTATCATCATCATATCTTCCTTTAAGTAGAGGTTATTTTACACCACGTTAGGTGGGATATTGGAGTAGCCCCATCAGGACTAGCTGAGGAAGTGTTTTTCCCATGGTCACCAGACTCTAGATCATTAGTACTAAGAGAATGGTGAGACTATTGGTAGCCCAACTATAGCACATGATCATGAATTATTCCTGATGCATTATTTATAGCTACCACCCCAGGATCTTAGTGTATGAATATCTCTAGTATGTGGTGCTATTACATTAGCCTCCAATATAGTATCTTCATTATTTTATACAGGTCCTTCACTTTCCTTAAACACTTTATCTATCATTGAATGTCTCGGGACAGAAATTGATTATTACTAGGGTGAAATGGCCCTAGATACACAGTTGGGAGTACGGTCAGAGGAAATACACCAATGTAGTGATTGTCCCTTTGATGTTGGAAGTGACCCTTTAATTTGTTACCAATTTTATCTCAAGATGACATGGTTAGATGTCATCCTTGGGATGGATTGCTTCTACCCATATCATACCTTTGTAGTCTTCTACTTCTAATGGGTATCATTTACATAACCAGAGGGTAGAATTTATATATACAAGCATGGGTGTAATGTCAATTCAAGTAGAGATGGATCAGAGCAATATGGTCATAGTGAAGTTATAACATATATATCTAGTCTCTTTATGTAGTAGTTCTGAGTACATATTTAATATTTTCCTGTAGCAGTTCATCATTTCTGGGCCATTCTTCTTAAATTTATTTATGGATTACCACTTGATAGGGAGGAAGAGTTTATGATTGAGATTATTCTATGAGAAACTCTATTGTCCATTCCTCTATATAGGATGGCACCAAGTGAGATCCAAAAGCTCAAATAGTGGTTGGAGGATTTAAATACCTATGGTTTTATACAACCTAACACTTCCTCATGGGATACACCCATGATTTTCTAACTAAAGATAGATGGGACCCTTCCTGTATTTATGGATTACAAATGAATGAACCAACTTATGGTAAAGAAGATGTATCCACTATCTCAGATACATGTTATTTTTGACTATCTATGATGAGCTAGAGTGTTTTCTATGATCCAACTGAGATCAGGTTATCATTCTGTGTGAGTCAGTCCCTCAAAAACACCTCATCTAGATTTCCATTGCAGGTCTAGTATATATTTGTATCTCGTTATTCCGTTCGGTCTTATGAATTCACCAACTATTTTCATGGACATGATGAATAGGATTTCCACGTCTATCTAGATTTTTTTTGTTGTTTCAAGATAACCTCTTGGTGTATTCTAACAGCCTTAGATACCATTATATGCACCTTGATATCATATTTAATATAATGAGAGAGCGTCAAAATTGTTCCATGATTTATATGTTCCAACTCTAGATGACAAATCTTACTTATTATATTAAATTATCTCAGAATTAAGAGGATATTTTGACCAAGGGAAGGTGCCAGTTGTGGTTTTTGGAGAGCAGCCTAAGAATCTATTTGATATAAAAGGTTTCCAGGAGATGAATGGATATTATCGACGTCTCATAAAAGAAATCATGTTCCATTTTCACCTGTTAATTCTCTTATATAAAATGGTGTCATGTACTTGTGGTTAGAAGAGTGTGATAAATCCTTTCAGGAATTTAATGTAAGACTTTTCTCAACACTGATTCAATTTATTCCAAAGCCAAATAGAGACTAATATTGTTATTTGATGCATCTTACATGAGGTTAGTTTCAATGATGATGCATAAGAAAATATTTCTTGCATATACATCTTGGTAGTTGATGCCTCGTGAAATAAATTACCCGACTCGTGACCTTGAAATAATAGTATTCATCCATGATTTACATTCATGGGTACATTTTCTATTGGTAGAGTACTTTTGGGTGTATACATACAACCAGAGCATGAAATATGTTTTTTCCTAGCCTTAATTCAATCATAGACAGTAGATATGTTTCTAATATCTTTATTTCTCATATTTTGAACATGTATATATTCCTTGAAAAGGAAATGCGGTAAAGGATGCACTATGTTGGAAAACTCAAGACAATGCCATATGGGAAGCTAGGGATGAATGGTGAATAATCACCCTCTTCTCTGAGATGCATCTAATGTTTCATGACAACCATAAGAAATCATGTCTCTCAGCCTTGTCATTTATATCATCCCTACATGACAATGTAAAGATAATGGAAAGTAATTCAGGAGATGACCCACCTCCGGATTGGCTTATAGATAGAGAAGATATCCTATGAATACACAGACGTCTATGGGTTCACACGGATATAAGAGTCCCCCATTTTAAATTTGGAAGACCATACATGAACCACCCAAATGTATTGAGATGTGTAACACCATTATTGGTAGCCTAAGATGAAATGTCTGATCACATGTTGTATCATTTCATTCTCTAATTTCTAGTAGATGATGTTTTAGCACTAGTAACATATAGGATTCTTATAGCATCTTGTTATCTGGAAATGGAAATGGGAAGATGTATCCATGGCCATTCAGAACAGATTATATAGGTGTTATATGAAATGATCTGAGCATGTGTCCTGGATTTTGGTGGTTTATGGGAGAATCATATCCCTCTCCTCGTATTATCCTATAATAATAGATTTTAGGTGATGATTTATATGGTTTCATTTTAATGCCTATTATGGTGGGACTTGTTGTTCACACATGTATTTTTTAGGGATTTTATAGGAATCCCTACTGGGCCCTTATCATATTTAGGAGACATAGGTGTCTATTAAACTGATCAAGAAGCAGAAGTCTGATTCTCACTATAAACATAAATCTTATGTCGATCATAATTTCTGACCTCTTGGGTTCAATTTTTGGGATTATTTTTTCTATTAGGTATCACCCAGGGATAGGAAAAGATTGATATAGAGGAAAGGATATTTTTTACCTCACAATTTTTTATATTGGAACGATTTAGTTCAGAATCCAATCTGTTTCTATTATCTCATTTTTATTGTTCCATGCACAAATTCATCCATGATTCATAGTTTTTTCATTATCCTGCTAACTCATCACATAATTTTGATCCTGATGATGTTGAGCTAGATTTCCATTATTATTTTGAGGAGTTTACCATTTGAATTTTGGACTGGTGAAAGAAGTCACTTTGAGGGTGGTGTTTTCTTTTAGTGAGGGTGTTATGGAGCACTGTCGTGTATAGGATGAGACCTTGAAGGGGGAGGCTGATTTATGTTCCAAGTGGCCAGAGTTGTTCTACGACAGTTCCTTTATTCCCTTGTAAGGTGAAATTGGGAAACATTCCTTTGAAGGGGAAAGACTATAAGAACCCTTTTTTACCCTAGTTATGGATTTTTTTATTGAATTTGATCAATTTCCATTTTATATATCTAATATCGATACCCTATGAGGTAAGAATACATTAAATGGTGTTTGAGGCCTTTTTAAAGCTCGAAACCCCAACCGATAGAGAAAAATATTGGGCTTTAAAGTTATTTGAAACTTTGCGACCAGGCCAACATGGTCTCTCCCAACCATGAGGGGTTGGATAGTTGGGTGAACTAGGGTGTATGGTTTTCCCTGACCAGACTCTAGGGGATTCACAATCATGAAAAAATATATAGACATTGTTATAGAGGATTGTTTCATAGTTGGTGCATGGTATCCTAGACTCTGCCCAATATCCATTGAAACAGTGAAAGACATATGGTTGGTTTATGGTTTCACCAACTATGCGGCCAAACCATGCGACCCAGGTTTTGGAGAAAAATTACTAATTCCCTTAATGATAAAATTAAACAAACCCTTTCAATAATTTGTATCATTACATAGGATGATAGACATTATTCTCACATTGGACCTCTCTTTTTCCCACTTTCATACCTTATAACCCCAAACATTGATCTGATGTCCGATTCTAGTTTTTTGTGTCGCTTATGATGTGCATTGGTATGTACTCAATTGAATTTTAGTTTTTCATTGTATATCATTCTCTTAATGGTGTTATCATGTTGTAGTCTCATATTTCCTATTTTATGGTGATAGATGCATTCTTTAGATCCCTTTAATACAAGACAAGCTTAAGTTAGGTATTGGAAGTAACGATTTATATGAGTATGAGGTAGGTGGTATATGAATCATCCCATGTGATTCATTATTTTATAAGTTTTCATGTGTTCACAGTGATTTTACTAGGTGTGTCCTATTAAATTGATGTGCGTTGATTAAAGAAATATCAATTGTATTCTAAGACTACATTTTGATAATTTATCCATTTTTGAAGGTTATGATCTCAAAATCAAACACCCAAAGTATGTTGATTCCCTTAATTACGCCATTTTTGGTTTTTTATGTACATCAGCACCATTTTTTGAGTGTTATTTGGATTGACCTGGCTAATGGTAAGACCTTGAATAAAGAAATGACCATTTAATTGGTTTTTAGTAGTCCTTGAATTTAATTGTCACTTGACCCTTCAAAGGTAAGTGTTATACTAAATTAATTAATTTCTAAATGGTTAAATTGGATAGTATACTACGTATATGACATGAACTTATTGAATTTAATTGATTCTCTTGGTTTCACATCCACAACACAACATTCCACATCTAATGGATATTTGAGGAGTGAAAATATAAAATGATGATCACATAAATGAGCTAATAAATTGTTTCAAGCCAAGTTAGTCTGGTCACAGAAATAAAAAGAAATATCATGATCAAAATATCTTGGCATTATTTTATTATGACCTTAATGAATTAAGGAATCAATAATTAGATTTCTATTATACATGAACCTCTAAATTATTGTAGGAGGGGTCAGATATGTGATCACCTTGGATTTATGAGGGAATTCATTGAAGACTAATGGATTCCATTCCAATTTAGGAATGTTGGATTCCATGTTTTATAACATTCGTGGAACCTAATGAAATCATAGGATAACTCTATCAATAAAATAGGACTCATATGATACACTCCTAAGATCCTACATGATGTCTATGGAAAAGGGGTGCCTCAGATACACCCTTGGACCTAGTCATTGTTTAACTTATTTTCCCTTGATTGAATTCCTTATACATGGTTAGAATTATTATTGTGGAATGAATTGGGTGATTTCTTTATATTATGATCACACCCCATATTTCTAGAAGATAGTTTATTATCTATGTTGGCATGACCCATAAGGTCATCAATGCCCTGGTTATTACCTTGTATCCTCATTATTATTATTATGATCATACATAACTTGTCATATCATTGATCATTTTTTACTATTATTAATTCAGGATGTCAGTGCAGGTTACACCTCATGTGTCTTGTCATTTTAAAATGAACATAACTGATAAATTTAATGGTTTCATGTTTAGACACTATCTGAGGTTAAATAAAGTACCTTGGTATTTATGTTAATATACTTATTTACATTAATATATGGATTTTGGAACACTATTATATCTTATATGACATAGATATGATGTTATAGACCTTGTTGGGTGTAACGCCTTGACCCCAGCTACCCAGAGTCGGTGAATAACTTCGTAACATTGGCATGATCACAAAAGATCAAGTCACAAAATACCGATTAGTTTAGTAACCTTGGAAACACTAGATACATTCATAAATGTTACATTACATCATAAAGTGAAAAACTACAATAACAAAGTCTCCATAGTCCACACTCATATCCTCTTCTGAATATCCCTGCAAGTCATTCATAAAATACTTCTTCACATCCTGGAAAATATTAAAACATTGAAAGGGGTGAGCTCAGATGATCAGTAAGGATAAAAATATTGCGGAAGCTTTCATAAATAAACATTAACATTTAAGGCAATGTATAACTAAAACAAAAGCTTTTTTAAACTTGAACTTCAGCATAATATGGAAAAAATAAAATTAAATAATTCCATTTACTTACTCACATGGATATTCTACTAGTTGAATAATCACATGAAATATCAATAACCACTTTCATAATGATGGAATGCATAATGCCAAACTATCATAACCACGTAGTCAAGGCCTCGTGCCAACGCCACAAATAAGATTTTGTCATGGCCTCGTGCCAAGACAATAGTTTGTCTCATGTGACCTACCGATGCATCGAGGAGCTATAGAGGGCTCCACCTGTCACTTATTAAGTCCAATGCATTCCTCATATGAATAGGTTTAAACATAACATAAACCATAACATAATCATATCACATAAAACATGCATAAAGGAAACATAACATTTCCACATTTCTATCACAAGATATGAATACAACACATTGATATAATAAAAACGCTTTCAAAATCATTTTCAATACCAAAATAAAATAAAGATAAAACTTTGTATTTATTTTTCATTAAAAAAAGTAATGGCTTGTAGAGGAAGTCGAAACTCAAATAATGGTCACGGTGGCGGAGAAGTCGTTGTCGCCGCATATGTACGGAAAGAAAAACATTCCATTTTTTTTGTTTAGTAAAACGCTTCGTATAAAAAATATTCCTTTTGAATAAATGTAAAAGTCAAAGGGGTTTATACACTGTATAAAAGAAAGTTGTGTATAAAACCAAATATGCCTCAATGAAAGGAGATTGAGAAAAAGTCCTTAAAAAAGATCATTTTTAAAATAAAATAGATCTATTATGTGTATTCACTATAGGTACACATAATTAAAGTACAAATACAATATAGGACATAATAATATCATGACATAATTTGAATGTAGGAGATTAACCCAAAGAATGGAAATTGGGTTAAGAAATTCCCTTACCTTGTGTCCGACATGACTCGACCGCTCTTTAACCTCCAGAATAATAAACTATAGTTAATCTATACCTTCTTAAGACAAATTTTCTTGTTTATTATTCCTTTTATATCACTTATTACCATGTTATGAACATTATGTAATTATTTATGTTAATAACGGTCGTTTTGTCGATCTTTGGTACTTGAGTCCAAAATAAACTTCTCATAATTACAAGTTGTTCATGTGGTGAAATATACATTATATCCAGAATTATATTCATGATTTAGATATCATATATATCATATTTATCCATTATATACAATCATTTATAATATTACATAACATTTAGAGGTAAGAAATGAAATGCACCGTTCATGGAGACTGTAAGCCGTACGTACGCATGAACGGTACTTTCATTTATATTTCGTATTTAATGGGATAAAGTTATAATTATATAAAGGTATAATAAAATTACAGTATAATATAATGTATAATACCATTTAATCCATCCTTTATACATCCCACATATGGCATTATCGATTCAAATCACATTGAGGGGGCGGTAGTCCGCACTTCCTAAAATGAAAATATTGCGTTCACCCATAATGGAAACCATAAAGGTATTCCATAAATGAAAAATAAAAAATAATAACGAAAACAAAAACATAATATATATCATATATTAAAATAGTGTCATAATAATGGCCACCATTAGAGGTGTTATATGAGTGTTGAACAATCATCGTTTCGTGAGGCAAATCTTCGCCATCCATAGAAACAACATGTTCTTTAACCATTAGATGTAGGTGTGTGTAAGTGTATCTCAAATCCATCTTATAAAAACATCCTAGTATATTTAGGATACTTTTTTTGTTACAAAAGAAATTAATAAAAAGTGTTTAGGGGGTTGGAGAAGAAAAATAAAACAAAACAACATTAGAGAAGACATTACCTTAAAATCGGGTAACTCTTTTTGATTTGAGCCAAAGGCTTCCTTGGGAAGAGTTCATCCCAAAGTGAGGCTTCTAGGAGTAAGAGGGGGAAGTTGGGAGATTATTTGGGCAGAGTTTGGCCGAGCCAAATGGCTTGAAAGTGTGAATGAGGTGGTAGAGGTGGGGGCCTTTTATAAGAGGAGAAGAGGGGTACTCTTGGAAAGTAATGAAATGTTACTTTATTATACAATTCTTTTCGGATTCTAAAGGTCCCACACTTATATAATTCGAGGATAAGGTGATAATGGTTTGAAATCTCCACACCCAATAGGTTTTTGACAAATGTAAGTCTTAGATTTTACATTATCCTTTCATTTTATTTAAATCGTTAATTAATGAGGTAATCGCTGCATCATTATGGTGTCATAAATAATTTACTTTATTTAATGTCTAAAAATTATAAAAAAACTATCATGATGTAGGAAATATTTTTAGCTTTCTAATCAATATTTATAGTCAAAAATATTACTTGTATAACCCAATTTAAATTTTTTTTAGTAAAACAACTCTTGTTTCTGACCTTTTTATTTTAACATTAAATAAAAAGTTATTTATGTCCTTTTCCTACACAAGTGGCACCATGGGGTCCCCAAGTTGACCCATGGATTGTATTGGTCGGCCATGACTCATCTAAAAGAGGTAGGAAAAGTGTAAAGATATTTTAATATTTTTATAGTATCATTTTTACCTTAAATTTCACTAATTAACTTTAATCACGATTAATTAAACTTAAAATTTACTATTCACCGAAAAAATATTTTAATCCCATTGAACCTAATTTTACTTCCTAATGACAACCATGTATGTCGGATTTTTGAAAATCAAATCACAGAAGTGGTAATATTTAATTTAAACGAAAAATTAGTTATTTAACTACCACTTGGTGGTTTCACTATTCATCAAAAATTGAAGTTTTTCAGAAAAATGCCAAAATTTCACCCTAAGCTATAATTGATATTCCGAATTCAAAAATGATGGCTATTTTACAAAATTCCAAAAATATAAGTTGCATTAATTAATTTTATAAGTAATTCCCGCTGTCACAATAAATAGTGTGTTTTTAAGAAACAATATATATCAAAAGATTGACATTTGTTTATGTCGAATTTCAAAGTAAAATTAATTCTAATGACCACCATTGGATAAAATGGTTAAAATATATTCTAATTTTACTCTAAAACCACTCAATAGTATAATTTATCTCTATAAATTATTTTGATTAAAAAAGTTGTTTTTAAGTATTTTTCACTATTCAAAAAAAAATGGAAGTTCTCAGAAAATTAAAAAAAATTAACTTATGATAATTTCGATATTAAGAATACAAAAATGAATTCCATTTTGAAATATAACATTTCTATAATTTTAAAAAGTGGGTATTACTATTCATAACGGCTACTTTGATTAGTTGCGGTGTGTTAGAACTCGAAGTTGCGTACAATGCAAGCTATTGCATTATTGAATGAGAAGTGTATCATGGAAGCTCGGGGTGTTACATCGGGGGTGGCCTAATGTGATTTTTCACACACCAAATCATGGATGGAATTCATATATTAAAGTATTACATGTATTTAAATGTTTAAAAAAGGGGTGTTTCCCCTCATTGACACATACTATTTCTTTATTCATTAAAGTGGAGCTTGTTAGTAGATAATAGAGATAGAGAATATGATGCTGTATTGTTTTGGATTATTTTATCTTCTTTTTATGTCTTGTATTTATTGTGTCCTTATGTCCATGTTTTCTTACTTTGTAGAGAAATGAATTGTATCACCATTCTTTGGTATATGATTCAATTTCCAGGTATAGTATACTATTATTAGTTACTCTTGTGTAATATAATTATGTTCATATTATGTAGTTTCATATTTTTATGATACTTCCACAATTTACCTTATATTAAATTTATACGATGTTCTAGACTCTCGTAATAACGGAATAGTCTCACTAGGGGAACACCATAGGCCCTCACAACTGGTTAGAAGCCTATAGAATTTTGGTAGTCATGCATGATGCTATGTAGCCAACCATGATCGGGGAAACCTTGTGTTCCACAAAACATTGGGAAGCCAAAAATGCATTTACTTAATATATTATCATTTTCCAAATTACATGTAACGTCACTACTCTTATTCATAATACCACTTTTAATGGATAGGTTATCAAAGACACTTTTAAATCATAATTTTTTAATATTATATCATGGTCCATACAAACTCATTGTTGTATGTAACCCATGATATTAAAGAAAAATAAATTTATTCTGAAGAAAATATTTCATAAAATATTTTGTTGTTACATCTATCTTCCTATACTCAAAATCCATTAATTATTCTTATCGGTAGAAGATCACTTCAAAATGGAGCTATAAGAGATTTTTCTTCCAAGACACAAAATCCCACAATAAGGTGATTAAAATTTACTCTATCCACCCATACATAATAGCCTTAGATTAAGCAGGATTAATAGTATCATGTTGAAAATATAAAAACTGAGATATTTACAAATAAAAACCTCATAAAATTCTATCTCATATCTAAAATATATTAACGAAAAATAATTACACTTATCAGATATTCACTAATCATCGAGAATTTCAATTCCCCAAAAGGAATAAGAATATTCATAATGATAAATTTTCTCATAGTAATTTCAATATTATAATTCTCTTGGTGGTCCTTTATTTAAAGTAATATTTTTAAGAAACTCCAACATCCAATTTATTCAAAAATCATGATCATTTTAATGACATTAGTAGAAAATTCAATAGTGTGTTTCTTCATCTACATATGGGTTAGTTCAACACTTTTATATTTCTTCATAAATTGAGTTGTATAAATCTTATATTGGTCATTTAGGTCATCAAATATTCCTAAATTCTTTTAGAGTTTTGAAATTTTATTTACAAGAGGTTAGTTCTAAAAAACATAATAAATTTAATTAAAAAATAAGCTAGATCATTTCCATATGATGTGTATTGTGATATGTTATATAAATAAACAAGTTATTAAAACTCCCAAAAAATCACTCCTTTTTTAAGAATACAAAATACTTGTTAGAAATTTTAAAGTGTTGATCGAAATTCAAAAGAATGATCATTATGGATTCCATGTAATATATTTTATCACATTTTTTTTATATAAATATTGATCATAAAATATTATTTATATGATAAACTAATTTTCCAACAATCTATCAAGAGTAAAATTTCTCATTAAAAATATCTTATTTATTTTTTTATAATAATTAAATAATAAGATCCTTTTAAATTTCCTCCCCCTTTAAAATAACTATAGAATAAAAAAAGTCATTAAAATAAAAAATCCTGAATTGTTTCCCATTTTTTATAGATAAACATTCTTTTAGTACATATATATTACTTCTTTTTAAAAGAATATTCAACAGATGAGATTATGATCAATTTAAAAATTGTATTTGTTGAGTATCAATAGATATGTAGATACATAAACAAATGGTTCATAAGTGAACTACGTCATCTCCCACAAGGTTATTGTTTACTAAAACCCTTTTAGGACATACCATACATAATACATCTCTTGAAAACCTAGGGAATGTAAACATAATAAAGTGTGACCTCAAATACCAAGTAATGGTAAACAAGTTTTATATCAACATTTACTTAAACCTAATATTTGTATATGGATATAAGTATGCAAGTATAACATATCCAAAAAATATCCTGGATAATAATATTTAGTAATGGAATAATGACTGTAAATTAATAAAACAATTAATCATAATATAATGAAAGAACATGATTCATGTTAACATAACATTATAAAAATGCATGAGTTTATAGAATACACATAAACATATAAATTATTCTCCTCTGTAGTCAAGACTCATTGACAATACTATCAGAGACGATTATGTTCACTTCCGAAACAATCAAAGTAGTCATGGATTACTCTCATGTCTATCATAATGTACAATTTTCCTTACTGGGCTAGGTTCACTTCCTATTCAAATCCAATTTATCACATAAGATATCAATCTTTACCCAATGCATTAGACGGATATATAATTCTAATCGCACCCATCGCATAATAAATATCAAATTTATGTGTTCCAATACATAATAAAACATTAATTGTATCATAACCTATTTAAAATAAAAAGGTTTCATATCCATTTCATGATATCATACAACATGAAAAATATGCATTTTTAATAAACATTTCAGTGTGGCATAACGCGTGGATATCAAATGGGTTTCATAAAAATCTTGTTGTCATTATCATAAACCATATATAGAATTAATATGTATGCTTTCATTTGGATCATATCTTCAATAAAAACATAATTAACATCCCAGGATGTCATCATATATGGAAATTTTCTATTAAATATCACACGGAACATTCCATGAGGTAAATAACCTCTTCAATTTGAAATTTATTATTTAAAATCTAAAAAATTAATAAATATTAGGAAAATTGTCATATCTAAAAATAACCTTGGAAACAATTAAATTATAGTTTTATTAATTGAAATTCATAATTTTGAAGAATTCTATTTAGGCCAATTTAGTGAAAAATAAAGCATTTCATTCACACTTTAAAAATAAAATTGAAACGTAACATGATTGAAAAATGAATAAATATATATTATTTTTGTATAATTTTTTAAAAATTAAAATATCTACACAAATGAATATAATAAATCATAAGAGAATATTAAAAAATAATACAAACTCTTTTTGGAAACATAAACATGGAATATAAATATTCTTAAATAGTAAAAAATAGTTTATTTTACATAAAAATTTATTTCAATATCATGAGTATTACGGTGATGAAGATGAAATGAAAAAGTTATTTTCAATAAATAACTATAAATTATTAAAATTTTAATATATTTAACTAATAAGGATCATATAACTTTTGAAATGGGAATTCAATCATAATTAATCCTGATTAAAAATCGGATTGGAACATAAATCCCTTACCTCGGGCCTAACATCATCCCTATGAGTTTAATCCTCTTGTACCAAAAAATAAATTTATTATACATATATTCCAGAAATAGAATCATATATATCATACCAAATATTATTTACTTAATAAAATTAACCGCTCATTTATTAACAATTCTTTTTTTAAAACACTATTTTTGGTAAAACATAATTTGTTTTTCATTTATTTTTTGGTACACTTGTTTTAGTCCTTATACTTTGATCATGTTTCAATATTAAACATAATTCTATTAATCACATATAAATAATATATATTTATTATATATATTAATATTCCATGTCATATATAAAATCTAGGGATTGGAAAATATATTTTACCGTTCATAGAGACGGTAGGTCGTAAATAGGCATGAACACAATTTCATTTTTGGATTAATATAATGATAGAAAGTTAAATGATAATTCACATTTAAATATAGTTATTGTCTCATATGTTTCATAAATATTAATCAAATTCATACTTCTTACCATCCATGTAAAACATAGATGAAAAATGAATCACATATCTTCTTGGAGGTAATAGTCAGCACATAGGAATGAGGGCATAATCATTTTCCAACGGATTGGAAAGAAATAAGGTATATATTATATTATAACTCCATAAGATTATTTCTTTAAAAAATATAGTATATTATAATTAAACCCATATTAATAATCATCCATAAAATACGGTTCAGAAATATGAATTGTATCTCTACGTGGAGACTGTAAGTTGTATGTACGCATGAGTTACAATATTCACTTCCCATTTGATGGGGATATGGGATGATAATGGGTTTTTCATAATAATTAAAAAAATTGTATATTTATCATAAATAATTTATTATTTTAGGATATTTTCCTAATAATTTTAGGATGAAAAATTAGTAAAAAATGATACTAATCGGTTATAGAGATTGCCTCTTTTTGAAATAACTCCTTTAGATATCTAATTAAGGATACTGGGGTACGTTTTTTGGGAATTCCAGAATCAATAAAATTCAGATAATTATATTTATAAGGGAATTTATTAGGGTATAGTTTAACTAGAAGGATAAAAGTTTTTTAAATAAGATAAAGGAGTTGATCCATTTTATTAGGGTGGTAGAGGAAACTCATGGAATTTCATAAAAGATTAAAATATCATAAATTAATTCCCATACAAAATTATTCAAAATGGTCATGAATGTCAAAAATAAGATTATTGAGTTAAAATAAAATTATCCAATTAAAATTAGACATCTTTTCATTTTATTTTAACCCTTATATTTTTTAGTAACTGCTTCGTTATTCATGTTTGGCCATAGCAACAATAAAATCTATTTCATTCAAAAAATGTTCAAAACATTACAATAAATGAAAAAATGATTCATAAATTATAAATAATTGATATTTAGAACCGAATAAAATTAAATTGGATAATTATAATATTTATATTAATTTTAAATCATTTAATAAAATATTAATTATCAAAAAACATCATTTATGTAAATTTAAGATGTATACATTTATTTTTACATTAAAGACAAAACAGAAGATAGAATATGAATATAAGATTTTTCATGTATTCCTAATATGTTATATATGTCCAAACAAATCATGTAATACTATAAATAACTCAGAATATTTTACTTTTTATATTTTCAAAATCATTTATTTTATTTATCTATTAATTAATGAAATGTTGAGTCAACATTGATTAAGAATTTAAGGTAAGTATATTATCACTAATAATTTGAAAACAATTACCATTATAAAGAAGAATAATTTAAATTTAATATTACTATTTATAATTTTACAAACCTTATTTTCATCCCTATTTCAAAATCATAATGTTAATAAAACAAAGGGAATGATATTTTATCCATTTATTTACCTAAAAATTATAAATGTCAAAGTCATTAAAATGAATAAAAATTAATATAATAAAATAATGTTTAATTTTAGAATAAATTTATACATAAAATAAAATTAATTAAAATATTAGGATTACTTTTTAGTTCTTATCACATAATATTTAGCCTTAATTAAACTATTCAAATTTACCATGGTAACAAGTTTTTCAATGATTATTATTTATATTAAAATAAAATAAAGGGAGTATATTTTAAAAAACTTGCTTCTGTATTCTACATATGGAATAAAGTTTTCAGGATTAAATTTCAATAACTTGTATAAATTCATTTTAAAATAAGTTCACAAAATGAGATGAAAACAGATTTTTATAAAACTATATTTTTATTCCTAACAAGGTATTTATTCTTATCCTTGAACTAAAAAACTATTTTATGAAATTTAAAATATTATATTGATTATATAATCTATATTCTGAATTAATATAATTCACCAATAGTGACCAATTTAATTTATTAATATAAAAACACATTTCACGGAAAAAATAGTTTTTCAGTATGACATTTATTTTACTATTAAATAACATTAATTTTCATTTTTATAATTGATAACCAATGTATTAATTTTATAAATATTTATACCATATCATTTTTTAATTCATGTAGTCATTTTAATACCCATGAATATAATGACTACGAAAAATATTATACATTATAATAATAATATTTTTAAAATGTATCATGGTTCATCTAATACAGGACTTGCGTGTAAAGAAATATGTCAATGGAATATGAAAAATTAGGAGAAATATATTATAAAATATCATCATCTAACATTGTACCCCCATTGAAATAACTTCACCCTCTAAATTTCATCACTCTAATACAAAAAATTGATAAGTATTCTGCCTCATCATATCCTTAAGTTCCCACATAGCTTCCTCATCATGGTGGTTTCACAAAAAAAATACAAAAGGTGAGTGGTAGTGTTTCATAGAACATTCTATCTTGGATATAAAATATCCATCATCTATTCCTCCTAATGGATATCTTTCCCCAATAGTATTACCACTGAGTTGAATACATATGTATGATCATGAATGCACTTACTCAATAATGATATGTGTAACACATTTTAAAATTAATTGATGGTATGTGGAAGGGCCAATAGGATATTTATTTATTTTTATACAATCATGACTTTTGATGGAATCAATTTGCCTATGGATTATCTTTCCCTTCATTTCAAATCTCATCATCCACTTCTAGGGGGATATTCATTATAATACCTTATAACCAACTGCAAACTGAAAATCTCATAAAAATTGTCAACATAACTTTTTATCGACTCTGAGTTTCCTTGATGTGATTCTAAATGCATCTAATTTTCTCTACAATTTACTCATCTAGATCATGCTACAATTGATTTCATTCTCCAACTTCAAAACATAACATTACAATTCTGAACTTCCTACGTTACAGGGATTCATAATGAACTATATTAATTCTTGAGTGCATGTTGTTGTTCTAATAATACTGAACTAGAAGAATGTGTTTATTCCCACCTCGTTTTCTATCCAGATAAGGGTAATATTTGTAATATACCATTATAAATTTTTATCTTATATTTATCATTATGACATACCCTGAACAAATATAAAAACTATATAATATCTCTCTATAAGTTTTCCCATAAAAAATATTTTTTGAAATTTATATATATATTCATAATTTCATGTCGAATATAGAATGAATTACAATGATATCCATTCAATAACTACTTCAAATATTGTACAGAAGAGAAGTATACATGTTTCATAAAACTTTTTATTGTATGAAAATCATGGTTGAACTGAGAAAAAAATTTCAACTTCTTTTTTCATCTCAATATATTCCTTATATAACCTTTTAAACCTCATATAGATAGATGGTTGTACACTCATTTAATCAAGATATTATTTTCCCCTCCCTTTATGATTTATATATACATCCTATGAAAATACTCATATATTGGATCATTTGTGATCTTCATCACGCATAGGTTATCCTAATCATTTTGTCTCAAAGAATTTTCCACCCTTTTCACCAAACCTGGGTGTTAAATTATTGTGCATTCGTAACCTATAATAATATACATCCGTCTTATTTCAAGTATATTCAGGTCTTTCTGACTGGATATATACATTAAACGTTTATGACTAATATAAGTGTAATACATTCTAAATAATTGGATTTCTATATATCATCAATGAAAAATATACCGTAGATAACCCAAAATAATGAGTTGGTTAATTTTACTCATTCTCCTTAAATTTTCATGAGGTGTAAGTTATATCCATGTTGTTCTGCATGAGGATGCATCCCAATCTCATCTTCGTTGAATCACTATTGATTACAATTCCTAAAATATTGTAGGTAATTCAAGAAAACTATTGATCTCAATAACCATGTGTTGTCCAGTCCTCCATTAAAATCATTTATCCTTGTTCGATCCTTATATATACCCTCTCTTATGAATATGTAACCCAAAAATGAATATTTTTATCAAAAATATTAATGCATTGTAAATTTTTCATTCATCTTCTTTTACATAGGTCCTTTAAAAAAATTGTCAAGTGATATTCTTGATATTCCATTCAATATAAATAAATAAGAATATTTTCTAAAAAGGCTACCACAAACTAATCGCATTATTATTTAAATACACTATTCATTAAATATGATTATATAAGGGGAATTATTAAGAACTAATTGAATAATTATAAATTCACAGTCTTCATAACTTATATGTGATAATTTCTTGGTTATATCCACATTATTTACCCTTAACTAATGATATCTAGAAGGATGTTCATTCATAGAATTGTATTGTGCTCTAGGATAAAGATCAACTAAATTTTCAATATGGTGTAGAGGATAATATTGTTTAGAGTGATATTTTTATGTTACCCATAATCAATTACGTGTCTCATTGATCTATATTTATTCGTAACGATAAGAAAAGTATCACTCCAAGTTGACGAACCTGAATTAATGAAGCACTTTCCAAGATTCTCTCGGATTTGATTATTCAATTCTTGTATCTCAACACTGGACATCCTATATAGAGTCTTAGAAATATGTTTAGTACTATATATGATATCTATTCAAAAATTAGCTGAATGATTTGATGGAATCCCAATAAACTATTCTATAAAGTTATCTAAAACCGCCACATAATAGCCATATATTCAATGCAGAGTTTTTACCCCACAATATATGAAAAACACGAATTTTGAATAGTAATAAAGACCCATATAATATATTTTATTTCATTGAATTATTAATCTTATCATAACATTTATAGATGATGATATGTTGATTTAGATTATCAAATTTGAAATTGAATCCTCAAAAATTGATGAGGAATTTATGTAGAGAAATCCAATATGTTCCTATGATAACATTGAGTCATCTAAAGGGATAAAAAAAGAATTTTCTAGAAGCACATAACCATACAATGTTGTGTGAGGAGAACCATAGACATTGAATTAGATCATTGCACCATTATGGGTTTTAACAATTAATTCAACATCTAATCATTTATGGGGAATTGTGATACCCACAAAAAATTCTTCAAATATAAAATTGTGGGTAGATATAGAATCAAATATAAAATTATAAGTTCTAGAGTGGGTGGTATGTTTTCCTTTCACCACCCTGATATTGTCCCCCTCATAAAAAACTAGTGACCACACGAGATTTCCCACTTTTTATAGGATTAATTGGTTTCTGACATTGATAGAATATACTAGAACCCATAGTCATGAATCTAGTTCTAAAATAATAAACCTTACATTTTTATCTTTCACTCCGATGATGGTGACCCAATTTTCACAGTCCTAAAAATATGAAATCAAAATAAAATATTGGATCACTTACTTTTACAATGATCTTTTATGATTCTATTATTAGATGATTCGAAAATAATAATACATAAACAATGCCCAATAATTCAATATTGTGTATTTCTATCTATACCAAACTTTTCATATTCCATATTCGGTCATCAATAACATCCATATAGAACACTTATTCCATAATTTATTCAACATCATACATGATAAACTTGGAAATCCTAATATAATAAGGGTGGTCTCAAATTCAATGTTAGGGTAATACTTAGAAATAATAATTAATTTTTATTAGTGAGTATAATAAAAGAGTAAGAGTTTGACAAAATTATCAATGTTCATGAGAGTAAAAAAATCCTATTTAAACCGTAAACAATTATATTCTCAAATGAAGAAACATGAAAAAAATTATTTAAAAATGTAAGATTCACCAAAATAAATATTCATGATCCATGTGATATCAATTATGGTAAAAAGAATCATTTATAACCCATAGAAAGAAAAATGAAAACCTATTGGAATCCTAGGATATCGTCTTCATTTAACATAGATATATAACCATTACAAATAAAATAACCATATGGTTTTTATCCTCTACAATTATTTTGATATAATAGTCATTACCCAATGCATTGGAGTGATATATAGACACACCCATTTTAAAAGCTATATTAGGCTCGCCTATGTGGCGCCCTGAAAATTTTTAATTTCTAATAATAATATTTTGATTATTATTATCTTGGTTTTATTTAACAATTGTGCATCCAAAATAAAATACATTCCGAATGAAAATAATTACATGTTTTATTCAACAAGAATATTTAAACCTTACATTGACAAAAGGCCAAAAGAACCGCACGAAATTAGAATTCCTACTAGGATACGAATCAGAATCACTAGGAGACCACGAAACCCCACAAATAGACCAAGAAAATAGTGGAAGTCCTTCAAGTCTATCGCATTGAAAAATAGTCTTGAAAAAACATTGGAAACTATACTAAGCATCAAGGGGATGTAAAGAACCATATTCAATGAGTTGTTTTTGAAGTTGGAACACTCTTAAGAAAGAATTTAAAAAGTACATGAAGTTAAAAATGATTGTTGTTTCCGGTGAGGTCATTATATTAGCAAGGGTTTTTATAACGGTCATAAAAGTTTGTAACCATTGGGTATATTAATTATTTTGACTATTTTAAGCATTTTAAATATATAATTGTTTTAACTATTCTATGCATTTTATGTATCTTAATCGTTTTATGTACCTTATAAAAATTTACGGATTTCAATGCATAAATGTAATATTTTAGTTAATAAATATATGTTTTCAGGAAAATTTAATGTTTTGGATGAATACATATGTATGTATTAAAACATTATAATTATGTAGATTTAAAAAAATAAATGTAACTAGTTATTTTATGAAGAAATATATATGTTTTAGAAGTTTTAAAATGTTTTAAAATATTTAATGCTATTTCCAAAGTTAAATAATAACATAGTTTTAATTAAGGGTATACATTATTTTAAATTATTATAACCATCATTTTTATCTTGAAGTGAATAAAATCAATGAGGTTGTATTTTGAACATATAATTTTTTAATGAAAAAAATTAATTTGAAATGATGTTTTACTATAATATTATTAATTAATTTTTATGATTTTTGTTATGTAATGAAATGGTATAATTTATAAGTTTGTTTGTGTATTTTGATGTTTCCATTTTTAAAATAAAGTTGAAATCATTTTTTGGAATAATAATATTAATAATATTGTTTTTTAATGTTGGGTTATGTATTACTTTGTTTATTTTTTTCATGGGTTAAATAGAAAAATGTGTGACCATTAGGATATACATCTAGAAAACAAGGGGAAAAAGATCAGACAACTCTCTATGGAGTAGTTAGTCGAGCCTTGCCCCCCCCCCATATCCATCACAAGTTGGTCATAAGGGTGTGAAAACACTCGCATAGGGGCACACAAATGAACCTTTGTGACTATAGCATATGGGGAAACACGGCAGGAGAGGGTGGGTGCATAGCAGGCTGTAGGGGAGAACCGGTATGGGGCGGTACTTGGGATAGGGAGAGAGAGTTAATTGTTGTGTTTCAGATCATCGAGGCATATAGAGAGGTCTCGAAACCATGTATGTTTCTATGATTGAAGTGATTTTTTAACAGATACCTAATCTCAACCAATCAATCTCTCCACCTGAGATCTGGAATTCATGATCTGGACCTGACTTTGAATTCCAATGACCACCCCCTTTTCTCCATGTTTTCATAAGCTATCCAATCAGGAATCAAATGATCCCTGCTACTCATCAATCATAAAAACCACAACATCTCCACAACCTTCCAATCAATCCTCAGGTAATCGCAACTGTCTGTTCTTTTTTAAAATGGCAGAACACACTATAGCCTTCTAATTTTCCTTTTTGGATCAAGGCCATCTAATCTTTTCCAAAAATCATTATTATTTTTCTTCCTCTTGTTGTACCTGTGCACTATTTAATGTCTCCATCTCCTCTCCACTACTCCATATCGACCCGTGAGTCTTCATATCCCTCTTTCTTCCTAGTTGTCCACGTTCATCATTCCACGAGTATTCAAGGTTGATTATTTTATTACTAACCCGAACTTTTTCAATGAAAACTTTTCTTATTAAATAAATATATATATTTATATATATGATCAATCGAAGATATGGGTTAATAAGGGTTTTTTGATTTCTATCTAAATAGTTATACTCAATTTTTATTAATTTTTATTGTTTATGCTCTTATGGTTGAACTGTGGTACATAAAATCAAAGATATATAGTATATATATCCTGTTTATATAAACCTATATTGTACCCCTAAATAATATGGGTTTTATTTCTCTCAGACTCTCTCCAACAATTGCTCAGTTCTAGCTCCTTGTAGTCATGTAAGGGATTATTATTCATCATGTTCATTATGAAAAACCCTTAATCAATATTTTGTGTATTATGTTTATATATATATATATTGTTTTATATAACATTCATTATAACACTACTTTTGGTTTTCCAAATGATGTTTTACAGAATTTAAATTATATATATGATGTGTTTTACATTTTTAAGGGTTCTTCTATAGTTTGGTTTTTGATTCAATTAACCCATATATACTTAAATATGTATATATAATTATATATAACAACCCTATTTTTGTTTCATAATTTCGAATGGTGAATATTAGTATGATGTCCTATACTCATATAGTACAGTTTGAGATTTATTTTCTATTTTATTATATATGTGAAACCATTATTTTAAACTTTTGAATATACGATTATGTATGTATGTATAAACACACACACACATATATATATATCAAATCCTATTTTGTTTTTTATGATTTTCAAATGAAGGATATTTATTTTTAAATGATGTTATAAATGAAAATTATACATGAAAGTGTTTACTTTGTTTCAGGTATAAGAAAACCCTATGTATATTCTTATATATGTATATACGTTCATTTATAAAACAAACCATTTTTTTTCATGGTTTTCTAATTCTGAAAATATGGTTTAAAAAAATTCCCTTAAATATATGAAAATCTTGTAAGGTTTCTTTTTTTGTTTAATTGGACCATATAAAAATATATTTATACATACAGAATATGGATATATACATATAAGTTTTAATTATAATATGAATTTGGTTATCATAAAACCTATTTTTCTGATTTAATTATATTTTTGAAGGGTACAAATTTTTTAAGGATTTATTAAACCTTGTTTTGGTCTAGAAAATACCATATATAATCATTATGTATTTATGGTTTTATATAATTTTCAAAACGACATATATATATATAGGAACCACAACTACACATATCCATGTCTTTTATTATTTAATATGTTATGGTTTTATTAACCTAGTGAGTATTTTAAACAATTCATATGATGCAATTTCATATGGGAAAACAATAAACAAACCATGTTTGGTTATTTTGTGCCTAAAAATTATAAAAGAAGGAAATCACCTTGATATAGAAATTGAATTTAAATGCATGCATTCCCAATTTATAAATTTTAGGATATAAGGATGGAATAAGATTTTGATTACACAGAAATATATATACTTGCATAAGCACATGTGTTTTATTATTTTCTTATGTATGAATACATCATATGAAATCATTATTTTACATCTATAATTTTTATTTCAATTAATAATGAATTTGGCACAATAAATTATTTTATTAATTTATTTTTATATATTAATCCATTGGACACTTCCATTTATCAGTTCATGGTAATAAAAAAAGTGATATCTATCTTGAATTCAAAAGCATATATTTTCATACATTGAATGATTACTTTCATAGAAAAAGGGTTCTATAAATTATTATTTTATGTGACAAAAACAAACAATATATTCTTAATTTATAATTTATGATAATTTATATATTAATATTTTAGTTATTCTAAGTTTTATAGGACACATCCAATAAAATATACAAAATAAATTTCTAAAGTGTTATGGAAAACATAAATTAAGAGAAATAAAATGATAAATCTAAGTGGTAAGGAACTCATTGATTTAAAAAACTTCAGACATGTGAAGAATTCAATAGATGTATTATGTGATGGGTGAGTCTTGTTATATCCTTTCAATGCATCGGTAGGTCTCATGAGACAAACTTGGTCATGGCACGAGGTCATGAAAGAATGATTATGTATCATCTTGGAACGAGGCCTCAACAAAATGTTATTGTCCTACATTATGAATTTCCTCAATATTTAATTAATATTTAACCAACCATGTGATTATTTGAAAATTATAATATCCTTTGTTCCTAACCTTTTACCTATTATAATGGTGATAATATCACATGGAAATGTATACTCAGAAATTCACCTTTAAAGAATGTGTAGCCCATAATTTTATAACATTGACACGACAATTAATGTTACTGTTATCATTTCATGAAATGCATTTTTTTGTGTCATAAGAGCCATGGTTTTATTACTTATTCAGTTCTAGGAAATCAGTATTTCATGACTTTAATTGTATCATCATCTTTACATGTCACCCAAAAATTTGTTTGATCAGTTTCTAGATTATGCAACATTCCACACATCATTTTACATGTATGTGTACTCAGATATCTATTTTATAAATAGATTTAGATTAATTTTATAAATTAATGTGTAAGAGATTCCTTATAAATTGTATCATTTAACCCTTAAAAAATGTTGATGACATGCTTCATAAAATGTTGTTTACCTTTTTTTAAAAATGATTGTAATTATTAAAAATTATGTTTTAAAAAACATTTTCATTAATTTTTTTCAAAACCCTTACTGGGAATTTTAAATTATAATCCTATGTTTTCAATTTTTTTTACTATGTAAATATATTTATCAGGCTTTCATTACTCCTATGTGATGGGGAAAATATGAAGTTTATCTTTGTCATCTTTTGAACAGAATTAAAATTTGTATCTTGTTTTCCAGAACATAAACTGAAATGATTTTGTGTGATGGAATAAGATGGGTAATTTTTATAAACATGTTTTTATGATAAAATGGAACACCTTGTTTAATGCACAGACTCTGGGCTTCTGGGGTCGGGACTTCCATAGTTGTTATCAAAGGTTCAGTTCAAACATCTTAAGAAAATTAGAACAAGAGTAAAATTTATTTATGCCTTGCTAAGTTTAATTTGTTATTAAAATTTTCATATGGAAGGAAGAGACTCACAAACTAATCTCTAGACCCTTTTTGATGATATATTAGAAATGATAATGTTAAAATCATGTACAGAAGTTTTCAATCCGTTTTGAAACCTATGTTTATCTTGAAATCAACTTTATCAAGTGTCCAACATCCCTAGTATATTCAATTTATTTTAGGAGGCAAGTTTTGATTACTTCTAGATAGTGCATTCACAACATTCATTTTATGCATGACAGGGAAATTATATCGAGGGTCTCTTCAGATGCTTCAGTATGTTGGAAAGGTATCTATCATTGAGAAATTTTTAGGAAGCTATAGAAGTAGGAGACCATCGCTAAACATGTCTATTTCATCTTATAAACATCAGTTTGTATGAGAGGATTTATAATTTTCACTTAATAATAAACAATGTGGTCTGGTTTTTCTATAAGAATCAAGTCCTTTATAATATCATTGATATTTTCATATACTTTTATTTTCACCTAAAGTCTGATCCTCACAAACATGAGTTTTTTTCAAGTAGCTCGAGGTTTATTTGGACCAAAGAAATCGAAGAATTTAGAACTAACTTGGACACCATTAAAATGTTGAATCACCAACTCATGTGGAAAAAGTTAGGGGACATCATGATAGATGTCTTTGGGATGGTGCTGGGAAGCGTAAGAGTATAATGCAATTGCGAGGATGAAATTCTTATAAGGGGGAATAATGTAACACCCTGAACATTTTTAATTTCTAATAATAATATTTTGATTATAATTATCTTGGTTTTGTTAAGTAATGGTACATCCCAAATAAAACACTTTCAGAATAAAATTAATGACATGTTTTATTCAACAAGAATACTAAAACCATAAATTTTCATAAATTGAAAAAATCTCTATAACTAAGAATGCCTACTTGGAGACCAATCAGAATCACTAGGAGACCACCTAACACCACAAGTAGATGAATAAAATAGTGAAATTCCTTTATGTCTATCCCAATGAAAAATAGTATGGAATGAATAATCACAACCATACTGATCTTCAACGGGATGTAGAGAACCGTATTCACCGAGTTTTTTTGGATGTTGGAATTCCATTGAGCAAGTATTTATAAGGCCTTGAAGTAAAAAATGATTGTTTTTGGTCGTTGATGTATTTAGATGGCTTTTATTTTTTATAACGGTCATAAAATTTTATTACTATGGGTATATTATGTATTTTTATTATTTTAAGAATTACAAATATATAGGTATTTTAAATATTATGTGTATTTAAGGTATCTTAATTATTTTATGTACATTAAAACATTACTGATTTTGAATGTTAGAAAGTAATATTTTAGTTAATAAATTTGTGTTTTCTTGTAAATGTAATGTTTTTGATTAATAACTGTCTATGTACTATAAGTGTATACTTATTTATATTTTTCCTAAAAGGAAATGGAACCAATTATTTTATGAAGAAATATATATGTTTCACATGTTATTAAAAGATTTAAATTGTTTTAAAAAATTTATTGTTATAACAAATGATAAATAGTAACATAGTTTTAATTAAGGATATACAGTATTTTAAACTATTATAACCTTGATATTTATCTCAGAATGAATAAAATAAATGAGTTTGTATTTTGAACTTATAATGTTTTAAAGCCTAAAATGAATTTGTAATCATGTTTTAAAATATTATTATTAGTTAAATGATATACTTTTGGTTAAGTGATGGGATGGAATAATTTATTTGTTGGTTTTTGTTTATTAATGTTTCAATGTTTAATGAAATGTCAAAATCTTGTTTTAGACGAATAAACTTAATTTCATTATATGCTTTATGTTGTACTATGTATTAAATTGTTTACTTTTCTTCAAGGGATATATAAATAATGCTTGACCCCAAGGATAATAATCATGCCTGCCAGGGGAGGTAGCTCGCATCACTCCATAAGAAGTAGGTGACACAGAAGATTCTAGGTGTAAAGGTGTGAACACCCACCCATAAGGGTGCATGGAGTAACTGAGATGGCACCACCGTGCTGGGTGGAATTGCGGAAGAGGGTGGGCGCAGAGCACGCCCACAGGGTAGAACCAATATGGGGTGGTACCATGGAGGGGGAGATAGATTTAATTATAGAGTGATGGATTACTAAGGCTTATAATGAAGTCTCAAAACCCATTTTGTTTCGATGTGGGGCGTTATTTTTTAATGTATATCTAATCTTAACCGTTAAATCTCACCCCGTGAGATCTGGACGACATGATCTGGATCTGACAGAGAACTCCACTGCCCACCCACATTTCTCTATGTTTCCTTCAGCCATCTAATCAGGACTCAACTGATATCGACTACACATCTATTTTAGAAACCACGTTATCACCACAACTACCTGATAAATCCTCATGTAATTGCAACCATCAATTCATTTTTAAAATGGAATAACTCACCATAGTGGTCTGATCGTCATCATTTGATCTGGACCATCCAATCGTTCCACACTTCTCTTTTCTTCAACTTCTTCTTCACATCATACCTGTGCTCCAGTTCACATTGCAATCTCATCTCCACTTCTCCCCTTCGACTAGTGAGTCTTCATATCCCTCTTTTCTCCTGGTTTTCCATGTTCTAATTTCCAAAATTCATCAAGGTAGGTTATTTTATTACTAACCCAAACTGTTTCCATAAAAGAATTCCATATATATATATATATATATATATATTTGGTCCATTCAAGATATTGGTTAATTGTTGTTTTTGTTTTCTGTCTAAAGAGTTAGACTTAGTTTTTAATTTGTTTTATTTTTTATGATATTATCATTGAACCTCGGTATATAAAATTATATATATACATTTTATGTACCCAGTTTATATAAATCTACATTGCACCCAAAAAACAGACGAGTTTTCTTTCTCTCACACTATCTCCAATATCGGCTCGGTTCTACCTCCTTCCTGAAGTCATGTAAATGATTATTTTTCATCATTTTCATTATGCAAAACACTTGTTTATACTTTGGTGTATTATGGTTATATAGATAAATATATTTTTATATAACATTCATTACCATCCTACTTTTGGTTTTCTAAATTATTCTTTATAGAATTTAAATTCTGTATATAATGTGTGTAACATTTGTAAGGGTTCTTATTCAGTTTGGTTTGGATTCACTAAAACGATATTTCAATATATTTGTATATACGTTTATATATTACTACACTATTTTTATTTCATATTTTCGAGTTGTGAATATTAGTTTTATTTCCTCTAATCATATAGTACATTTAAGGAATTATTTTTCATTTTTTTATAAATGAAAAAACATTATTTACAACTTATGTATATATAATTATGTATATATGTATATATATATATATGCGTGTGTGTGTGTGTGTTTTTATTTATAAACCAAATGCAATACACTTTTTATGATTTTCAAATGAAGGATATATACTTTTAAATGATGTTCTTAAACCATGTAACACATGTAAGGGTCTATTTTGTTTTCTGTTTAATTAAACCCTATAAATATACTTATACATCTATATATGTTAATTTATAAAATAATCCTTGTCTATCTTCATGGTTTTCCCATGCTGAAAATATGTTTTTAATTAATTCCCTAAAATACATGTAAATCAAGTAAGGAGTCAATTTTGTTTTGTTTAATTTTACAATATAAACATATATGTATGTATATAGCATATATATATATATACATATAGGTTATAATTATAATATAAATTAGGTTTTCATAAAATTGATTTCAGATATTTAATTATTTTTATAAGTGTATAAAATTTTTATGGATTTATCCAACATTTTTTTGGTTGAGGAAATCCCATAAATACACATTGTGTATATATTGTTTTATATAATTTTCAAACCACATGTATCTATATAGGATCCACAACTACTTATATGCATGTCTTGGATCATTTAAGAACTTTTGGTGGTACTAATCTTGTTATAATTTTTTTCAATACACATTATACAATATTATATGGGAAAACAATAACAAAATTGTGTTTTGTTTTTGTGATTCTTAAAATTCTAAAAGAAGATATCACATTGTTAATGCATTTGAATTTAGAGGCATGCACTCGTCATTTATAAATTTTAAGATACAAGTTTGGAATAATATTTCTATTAAACAAAAATATATACACATTCATAAGCACAGGTGATTAATTATTTTCTTATGCATGAATAATTCCCATGAAATAATTTTTTATATTTATACATTTAATTTAAATTCATGATGAATCTTCCACAATGAAATCATTTAGTTATTTTAGATTATATTTTAATTTTTTTGAAATTTCCATTTATGATTTCATGCTTAGAACATGAATTATATCATATTTTGAATTCATTAACATTTATATTAATATATTTAATATGTACATTAATGGTAAAAGGGTTCTAAAAATTAATATTTTATGTGAAGAAACCCAAACAATCTATTATTAATACTTCACTTATAAAAATTAAGGGATTATGAATTTAATTATTCAAAGTGGTATGGGTCACTTTTAATAAAAGACATAAATTCATTATATGATGTGGTATTTGACACATCAAATAAAAGAAAAAATGATAAATCATGGTGTTATGGGACACATTGATTTATTGACATTTACACATATAAGGTATGTATTGGACATATTTTGTGATTTTTGAGGCCTGATTTTGTCTCTAAAAGCATTGGAAGGTCTCATGTGATAATCAAGGTTAAGTAGTGAGGCCCTGACAGAATGATTATAAATGGTCTTGGCACAAGGCCTCGACAAAAGGATATTGTTCAACATTATACAATTCCTCGATATTTTATTAATATTAAACCAACCCTATGATTATTCTACTGTTTTAATATCATTAGTTTAGAATCTTTTACTTAGCATAATGGTTATAATTTCACATGGATATGTATTCTTGGCAAGTCACTTATAAAAAAAAGTATAGAACCTAATTTTAGAACATTGACAATGAAACTAATGTCACCTCTATCACTTCATGAAAAAGAATTTTGGGCCTTTTTAGAGCCATGATTTTGTTACTTATGAAATTATGAGAATTATTTATTTCATGGGATTAATTTTATCAACATCCATACATATCACCCTAATATTAGTTTGACCAATTTCTGGATTATGGTGCATTCCGTGCATCATTGTAGATGTATGCATACTCTAATATCTTTTTTATCTATAGTTTTTGAATAATTGTATAAATTATTGTTTATGATATTTTGTTATAATTTTTTTCAAGTAAACTTTGAAAAATGTTAATGACGTGCTTCAAAAAATTTTGTTCATGTCCTTTTTAGAAAATAAATGTAATTATTCAATAGGATGTTTTGAAACCGAATTTCATTAATTTGTTTTAAAACCCCTTACTGAGTGTTCTAAATGTAAACCATACATTTTGAATTTATTTTTATAGGGTTAGGTGATTTAACATTCATTGAGTACTTCTATGTTTTGGAAATAATATGATGTTTATAATCATTACATTTTGAAAAGATGTATCACATATATATGGTTTTCTAGAACCTGAAACGAAAAGATTCTATGTGTTGGAATGAGATGTGTACTTTTTATCTGCATGTTTCTATGAAAAAAAATTTAAACCCTATGTTTTTGGCACGGAATCTGTGCTTCTGGGGTCAGGGATGTCATAACCCAGCACTATTTGGGTGCAACCATCATATATGATATTCCAGAACCATAACACCAATAAGGTACATAGAGACTAAATATAATCATATAAATCTGAAAAATAATAATTATTCCTTTCATGACATCTTTATCCCATGGAAAAGAAATGGTTTCCATGAAATTATACTTGAAACTTTATTAACCTATAGGAATGAAACATTTTATAAAAAAACACATTGAAATATGAACAACTAATGGAAAAAAATGGGTTCAACAAAAATCTATCTGAATAATGATTCACCCATTTAAAAGTAATAGATTAAATAAAAATCATTTTGAAATGTTATTAACCCATTTTTTGGAACCAAAAAACTCATCCATAGAATCCACTAAATTCAACCAATGTCGGTCTCAGAGCGTATCTTATTTCAAAATCTTCGATCTAACTAGTCCTGGATCTTAAATAGAGTTACGGGTTAGATGTTTTTGATGTTCAAAGTCAAACTACAAATAATGGCTATCAATGAGTATTTTGGGGTGAATTGTGGATTTTTCGCAATATTGTTGGTTTTTAATGCAAGAATTAATGTTTAGTGCTCAATAATGGAATCTTGTGTGCAACCCATAAATTAAACCTTTTACATTCCCAATGTTATGTCAATATTCTTCCCTGACCACTCGAAAATGACTATGTATGGTGTGCACAAGTATTGAAAAATTCTCACACAATTGAAAAAAATGTGAAATATTCTTACACTCACAATGACATGTCAAAATCATCTTTGCATGAAAACACACCACAAGTCATGTGGAGGAACTTTTTCACATTCAGAATCTTACATGTTTCCACTAAAGGTTTCACCTATAAATACAAGTGCAACACCACCCCTAAAAGTAAGCCTCTAAAGGATGGATGTTACTCTATTACATATAAGACCACCTCTTCTGAACCTATGTGTATGAATGGAACCCTCTTTGTGAGATCCTTCATGATAGGTCCCTTATGGGTTGCCTGTACATGTGTCCATAGTGGGTTGATCCTCACATGACCTGTTTTCTACTTATGTAATGTATACACAAGATTTCCAATTACTCGCAAGATTCCATTCTCGCAAGAAAAAAACCGCATGCTGTGAACAAGGCTTCAATGTTGCTAGAAACAGTTCAATCATGACCAATAGTGTGCACACCTATGCTGCACAGTCTAACATTGCACACCACCCATCCAGTTTGTAGCCCCTATTATGCACAATAGTGACCAGGATTGTTCCAAATGGACTATTCCTCGGGGGTTACACCCCTTCACCCTCACATAAGATCGTTGTTAGGCCAGTCCCATTTCAAAATTCATTAACCCCCATGAAAAATGGAGTTTCACACCATGAACATTCTGGGCCTGGTATCTAATATTTCACCTTGCAACCTTATGTATACCCACCTTCCACCTATAGAATATCATGATTCTAGATACTAATCTACAAACCATGAAACACCTCAATTCAACATATTCCCCTTGGTCCCCTTCCCATATTGAGAGTTGAGATTATGATCTTAAATGACCAAAGTACGTCGAGTAGAATCATTCCTCGAGCGAATTATCCAAATCCCATCACCTGACTCCTAGGTCAATTTTAACCAGAAATGTCTTCTCTTGCATAAGTCCCACACCATCTATTTCTATGTGCCTTGTGCCTAATTTTTCACACTTCATGACATTAAACTCTAGAAGAACCTATATAAAAAAACATAGGATTCATGTTTTTTTCGAATAAGAGATGCCTTAGGTTCCATGCATGAGATGCAACAGTCTTCACAATATGACTATAAATAGTATAATATTCTATCAATAATGAATTGGATTCCTTATGCTTCAAGTATAATATGACTCATCATGAGATGAATAGAAAATAGAACTTTTGGCCACCTCATCAGTTGTAATCCCTAAACCTAACCGTGCACCCATCTGGAAGTCGAGATTCCCTCATGGACTGACATGTTGAAGGAATCATGAGCATGGGATTCCCTTATTACATGACATTATAAGGATATCACAGGTAGCTTCTACATGTAATCCCCATCCATCTTTGACTCCCCTTAGCATCACTGGAGAAGCTTCAACATATAGGCCCCCTTCATCTTGCTCACTCCTTAGCAGCACCCTGGAAGCCTCCATACATATTCCCCATCTATAATTCCAACTCTTTAGTTGCACCCTAGTAGTTAACATGTGTAATCATCATCCTTTATTACCTCTCTTTTGTTTCTCACAAGTAGCTTCCACGCATAAGTCCCATTTTCCTTTCCATGTGTGCATGCCTTCTCTGACATGCTCTTCTCATCTGATGCTTTCTCTTGTATATCACACCAAGAATGACCCATGTGATCTTAAACTATAGAAAAAATCATGACATCCTCATTAGAAAAATATCCATGAAAAATACCCACACTCAATCCATACTCTTCTAACCATCAGCATAGTATTTCAATAGGATCTTAACCAGGAGTAGGCCCATGCATGTAAACGGGTCGCTGTCATTTGTGAAAATATAGATTTAATGCCTTATATCTTCAACTATGTATATATTGATACCTTCCCTGAGGATATGCAGAAATCCTTCATGAGGTTCAATCCCATCACTCATGTCCAATCCTAGTATCTACCTATATACTTTTTTGGGAAGTTCATGCCCCAATCTAGAGGTTTCACTACCTTCGGGTCCCATCCATGTGTCCACACTCATGGGTCGCCTCAATATGTGTCTCATCACCCCATTTTAGAACCACATAGACTCTAATTCCCATCCATGAAAAATGTAGGACACCCCCCATGAGGTTCAAGCCTAATGCAGTCATCTTCTTGTCGGTTTTACCCCTTTAATTTCGTCGAGTTCATTGAAATCCCCCATCATCAACCCCGATTCATTCCTACGCCACTACATCTCGGTGAGATCATGCCATACACTACATCAATGCATCTAGTTTCACCCAGATATCTATACATGATAAATCCCCTCACATCCATATCATCCAACCAATATATCCCCCCTTTTGAAGGAAAACTAACCACATGTATGCCCCAAACCACCCCCATCAAACTACATGGGTTTTAATCCATGTTTTCCAAAAATGGTACATAGTAAGCCTCCATGTGGTTCAATCCCAGTCAACGGTAAACCTTGGTGTCCCCCGAACTGGGTTCCACCCCCCTGATACACCCTCAGTGGTGTCCAGATCATCCTTCATGGTGTGAAATCTTCCCCTTTTAGGATACACAACCATGGGTTCTTTCTTCTTTGGTGTCTTAATCAATCTCTCTGGTGATCCCATTTTGGGATCCACACTCACTGTGTGAAATATTCCGTTTTTGGGACACACCACCCCGGGTTCTCTCTTTTAGGGAATTTCAGTCCAACTATATGGTAAACATTCTTGGTGCTCCATCATAGTGTTTTACCAATCTGATCTGTCTCCCTAGGGAATTTTTATCACTCTCATTCAATATCCTCATGATTTTAGACTCACAACCAAGACCATTTTGAACATGGGATGTCTATGGAAAAACTCAAAAACTATTCTTTTGGCATAACCATCTTCGCTAGATGTTAATCTCATGAAATAACTTATGTTAAACATGGTAATACAAGGAAAACCTTAGAATATATGCCTATGGATTGATATACCATGTGATTGATGTTGAATTCCTCGAGAATCTATGGCTTTGAGAGTCCCTCTGCTGAGGAATAATAAATGTGTTATATTTATCAGGAATCCTATGATTCCCCAAAATACCTAATGCTATCATATACTCTAACTAATGTTTTTCCCTATAAAGACCCCATTAAATGTCATGACAGAAGCATCATAATTAACTGGAGTTCATGAAGAGATGGCATCAGGAATGAGATTCATGAAAAACTTCTTAATTTATAAGGGAGACTATGACTTGGTGAGGAATTACAAGGAGGAATCCACGGAAGGAGGGAACAATGTCACATCATCCTGTTTTAATCACGGTGCAAACATCACTGATGATGTTATGAATTCCACCAACCTTTGGAAAGCAGGAATGTGGAACAATAATCTTCATGTCACCATTGATGATTCACGACCTGGAAAACCCTTCATAAAAAAAATGGAAAACCTGATGAGAATTTCTTCTCATTAAATAGAAAGTAAACTAAATATGTCAAGAAATTGTGGCATTTCCCATGTGAATCCTCTCTTCTTCATAAGTAAGAGGATGAGTACCATCAGGTGCAAGAAGACTATAATTCATTGGTTCCTTATCAATAGCGTCACTATTATAGGCTATGCAGGGGGCATCATTTCCCTAACTCCATCAGCTCCTCAACGACACCACCAACTTCGTAGGACTTGTAGGCGGAATCATTCTCTCAACTCCATCAGTTCTTCATAGACTCAGATGCCTTTATAGGAGGCACAACGGGCTTCCTCATCCTAACTCCATCATCTCCTCTATGACTTTTCTGCCATCATAGGCCACATAGGTGTTATTCTCCCCCCAACTCTATCAGCTCATCACCATCTCTTCATCCTTCATACGCTCTGTAGGGGCTATTATCCCACCCCCTAAATACAACATCTCCTCACTGACACATCCGCCTTAATAAGACACATATGGTTCATCCACCCCCTTGACTACAATGGCTACTTGCTGATGTTACAGCCTTCATAGGTCATGCAGGGGGCATCCGCACCGCGACTCCAACACCTCCTCACCAACTCTATCACCTTCATAACCAGTATAGAGGGAATCCCACCAGACTCCATTGGCTCATCACAAATGTCTCCTCATTCATGGGTTGCGCGGGGGGCATCCTCCCCTAAATATATCGACTCTTTGCTGGCACCACATCCTTCATAGGATGTGCTTTCGGAATCCTCTCCCAGACTCTATCGACTCCTTTCTGACTTTGTCACCTTCATAGGCAGCAAAGGGGGAATCGTCTCCTCGACTCCATCAAATCCTCGTTGAATCATGCACCTTCCTAAACCAGGCAGGGGGAATCCACCCCTGAATCCATCGGATGCTCACCCAAACTTTTGCCTTCATAGGCGGTGTAGGTGGCATCCTCCCCCCAACTCTATCGGATCCTCGCCGATGTAACTGCCTTCATAGGCCTCACAGGGGGCATCCGCCCCCTGACTCCATCGGCTCCGCCTGATGCTGCCTCCTTCATAGGATGAGTTGGGAAAATTCTCCCCCAACACCATTAGCACCTCGCCAACTATACTAGCTTCATAGGGAACACTGGGGGAATCATTCTACTGACTTCATCGGCTCATTATTGACTCCATCGCCTTCATAGTTGGAGCAAGGGGAATTCACCCCCCAACTCCATCAGCTCATCTCCGTATTTTCCACCTTCATAGAACATGTAGGGGGCCTCCTCCCATTGACCCCATCAGATCCCCAATGACTTGTTTACCTTCATAGGCAGCATAGGTGGAATTCTTCATTGACTCCATCAGCTCCTCTCTGACTCTTCCACCTTCATAGGCCACGCTCGGGGCATCCTACAACCAACTCCATCAGGTCCTCGCTAACTTCGCCACCTTCATATAATGTACAAGGGGCATCCTCCCCCTGAATCCATAGTTTCCTTGACAATATTTCTAAATCCATAGGCCACATAGGGACAGTCATTCCCCTGACTCCATTGGCTCTTCACTGACTCCGTCAACTTCATTGACTACAATGGGGGAATCCTCCCCTAGACTCGATGAACTCCTTGCCGACATCATCACCTTTATATACCATGCAAGGGAAATCATTCCCCTTACTCAATGGGATCCTAACTATCTTCTCCACCTTCATATGTTGCATAGGGGGAATCCTCCCTTAACTCCCTCAGATCCTCGCAAACTCTACTACCTTCATAGGAATTGCGGGGGCATCCTCCACCAACTTCATCATCTCTTCACTGACTCCTCCGCCTTCATAGTCCATGTAGGGGGCTTCATTCCCATGACTCCATCATCTCTCCACCGACTCTACCACCTTTATTGGATAAAAATTAGGAATCCTCCCCTAGAATCTATCGACTATTGGACAACTTCACCAACATCATATGTTGTGCAGGGTGTATCTCTCTCCCCCCACCTCGGCTACATCATCTCCTTGCTGACTACACCACCTTCATGGGACATACTAAGGGATTTCACCCCATACTCTATTGGATCCTTGTTGACTCTTTCAACTTCATAGGGTATTATGGGGGTATTTTCCCCAAGAATCCATCAGCTTCTCACCAGCTTTTCTGCCTTTATAGGTTGCGTAGGGGGAATCCTCCACCGGAATCCATCAGTTCGTCTCCGACTCCACTACCTTCATAGGCGATGCAGAGGTCATCTGCCCCAGACTCCATCACCTCATCACCAATGTCGCTACTTTCATAGGCTGAAATGTCGGAATTCACCCTCAACTCTATTGGCTCCACACTAAATCGAGTGCCTTCATAGGCTGTGTAGGGGGAATACTCCCCCCGACTCAAATAGTTCATCGACGACTCCCACAGCTTCACAGGCCACATATGGGGAATCCTCCCCCAAGTTTTGCAGATTCTCACCAAATCTTCTACCTTCATAGGCCACGTAGGGGGCATCCTCCACTAAAATCCATCAGATCCATGTCAACTCCACTACCATTATAGGCCACGCAAGTGGAATACATCCACTAAATCCATTGGCTCATCGGTCACTCACGGGGATCCTCTACCAGACTCCATCATCTCCTCTTCGACTCCTCTTCCTTAATAGGATGTGTCAAGGGAATCCTCCCCTAAACTCTATTATCTCCTTATTGACTCTTCAAACATCAGAGGTTGTGTAGGGGGTATACACCCACAAAATCCATTGGCTCATCGCTGACCCTTCTACATTTATTTTCCACATAAATAAAATATAGTATCTCCTCACCCTCCCTGCCATCTTCAATGGAAATAATGGGGGTACCCCCCCCCCCTTGCGACACCATCATCTCATCACTGAATCTTCTAACATTATAGGCCACCTAGGGAGCATCCTCTCACTGATTATATCAAGTCCTTACTAACTTAGTCTCCTTCGTCAGCAGCACATGGGGAAACCATCACCCCTAAAACCATCTATGCATCACCAACTACATTAAAATCAATTGTATATGTCCTCACTACAAATCAATCACTTGGCATGGAGGTCCCCACTATCTCCATAATCATACATTATGGAGGTCCTCCCCACACTTTAATCACGTGGCATTGAGGTCCTAGCTTTTACAATTTCCATCTAGTGTGGAGGTCCTCACTAAACTAGATACACATGGAAAATAGGTCCTCCACATCACCATTATTAGCCAAGGGGGGAGGTCCTCCTCACATGATAATCACATGGTATAGAGGTCCCCCCCTCCTAATGGCCATCATCACCCATTATGGAGGTCCTCCCCGCACTACTATCACCTGGCACGAAGATCTACCATTTTAATCATTAGCTAGTATGAAGGTTCTCTCCATGATAATACAATAATCCATAATGAAGGTCACCGCCATTCCAAAAAATACATTCTTTGATGAACCATCAATTGGAAGTTTGATCATATTTCTAGTGGAGTTTCTCTCCATCATACCGATGCTCCAGTCTTACTCACCTTTCGGACTCCATCACCCGATCTTACCGACGCTCTTGGATCCCATACCTTGTAGGATCCATCACCCGATCATACCAATGATATAGTATTCCACTCCTTTCGAGATCCATCTCCCTATCATACCAATGCTCCAGGATTCCACCCCTTACAAACTCTATCACCCCATCATACCAAGGATCCAGGCTTCCATGCCTTCTAGGATCCATCAGCCTGTTATAAAAACATTCCATACTTATACAACATCTGTGTTCCATCATCACTTCAGATTGAGGGAATGCTATAATCCCTATCGAGGAATCACTTTGTAATCCCAAATACTGCACTGCGTCAACTATAGAGGTCCTCCCTTCAACTACGACACCAAGTCATTGAATTTTCACAGTGTGATGGCCCATCTCACAGATGGGGAACATCCATGCATAAACTGAGGGAATTTTAGGGTAATCCCATGTTACGGAACCCCCAATCATCCCAAACCCCCAAAATGGGGCAATGATTACCATTCCTCTACTGACATAATCCTTATGGTTTTACATCCAAGTAGCATGACATTAAACAACATAACAACCATATTCTTAGATAGGTGACATTAAACTGTGAAACATTATTGTCAACTATATAAGACCCAAACTGCAACAACCATGGTCAAAGAGAAGCGACCTTAAACTACATATTCTGGTTTACTAATCACATGAAATTAAACATTATGGTGCATAATCCTCATTATATGTTGTTATAATATGTTTCTATCATGAATAACACTAGAAGATTAATTTTAGTATTACCCTTTGCTGATCTAATGATGTCTTATATCATATTCCCAATAGGGATCCTTATCCTCACAATTGGATGTAAAACTATTTAACGCCAAGTGATCCAAAATAAGAGAATTCAAAGCATTCTCCCATAGTCTACTACCATTACATTATCAGAAACTACCTCAAGACCCTCATCCATGGGAAAGGGTTAGACACCCTATTTCTGATATGCCATATTAATATACTCAAATTCATTGTGTCATAACACCTTGAGTGTTGGAATCCAAATGGGAATACACCAAATACATTTCAACGCTTCATTTCATCCCTTTATTTGGATTCACATCATCTTTACATGTGAATGGATCTCCCTAATGGCTAGGTCTCTTGGAAATTTTGGTCACCTACCATCTTGGGCCAACACCCTAGAAGACTCTAGAAGACACTTCATGTTTGGACCCAATTTTAAAATACAATAAGTGGTTGTCCCTTGTCTGTTTGTTTCCATTTTAGGATAACATGTTCTGGATGTTATGTTTCAAACACTTTCAACCATTTTCCTCCATCATCATTCAACCCATGTTGTGATTTAAATCTTGGACGTCATGATTCACATCCTTCCCCCTCTTTATGCTTAGTTTTACCATTGATGCTCTTGGTGTCACCCCTCCATTATTCCATTAATGTCAATTAAGTGGTCCAGTATTGCTTGGATATTCTCAACCGCACATATCTATGCCCCTTTTGTGTGTTTCCATGCATCAGGAAAATCCTAGCAGTAATGATTTTTTCTTATGCATAGCATGTCTCATGTGGGATTAGTAGTTTAGTAGGATGTGTACAAATATGGTAGATCTACACAAGAATTATTATCCTACATGATGTTAAAATGCTTTCCTTCATCCTTCATGATGTTAAACTACTCATCTTCATCCATTATGACGTTAAAATTATCATCTTCATCCCGCATGACATTAAACTTATTTATCCTCTTGCATGAAATAAAGCTTCTCATCATCATCCCATAGTATGATAAGTGAATGCATCATCTTACATGGTGTCCAACTACTCATCTTCATCCAAAATGACATTAAACAACATTGTTGTCCAACTAAATATTAAACTGCTCATCTTCATCACATATGACATTAAACTTCTTAATCATCATGCATGATGTTAAAATTCTCATATTCATCGCACATGACATTAAACTAAATTATCCTCATGCATGACATTAAAATTTCAATATTCATTCCACATGATGATAAAATTCTTTATCATCTTTCATGATGCTAAAGTGCTCAACTTTATCCCACATATTATTAAACTACATTATCACCCTGCATGATATTAAACTACTCATCTTCATCCAACCGGAAGTCAAATTTATTTATCGTCCTACATGACGTTAAATATCTCAACTTCATCCCACATGTCATTAAAAATCATTATCAACCTACATAATGTTAAACTACTCATCTTCCACCCACATGATGTTAAACTACATTATCGTTCTGCATGACATTAAACTACACATCTTCATCCCACATGACGTTAAACTACTTAGTCATCCTACGTAATTTTAAACATCATATCTCTATCCCACCAAATGATAAAATTATTTATTTTCATGCATGACATTAAACTACTCATATTTTAATGATGTTAAACAACTCTTTTTCACCCCGCATGATGTTAAACTAATCTATCATCCCGCATGATGTTAAATTTCTCAACTTCATCCTATGTGACTTTAAACTATGCATCTTTGTCCTGCATGACTTTAAATTGATCATCTTTATCCCTCATGATGTTAATGTAATCTATCATACTCCATGGCATTAAACTACTCATCTTCACCCCACATGACATAAAACTACTTTATCATCTTTTTTTGTCTACATTTGCTTCATACCAGGGCGAGAAAATCAGTCTGATGGATAAAAACTATCTTCTATCTATTATAGAGTTTCACATCATGTTTACCATTTTTATTAAATTTCTATTTGCATCATTCAAGGGAGATAAAAATATTCTTATGGTTAATGGATAACTTATTTCTTTTTAACGTTTAATTTCTATTTTACCAATTCATTTTCACCTGATTCATGTCGTGTCCCATTTTGGTGGGAAAGATGGTCACACCAGGATTGGGTAGTGCATCCCATTTGTATTGTGAAATAGGTTCCGTAGTTGAACGTTCCAAGAATCTGATTGTAGGTGGGATATTATGTGTGAAATCAGTTCGTGTCAGTTATGATGAAATTGAATTGTTTCCAAAGGGTTTATTTGTTGAGATAGAAATGCCCAACAAACCTTTTATTCCTAATTCAAGGACCTACATTCCAAATGATGGTGTTTGTTGGATGATTTTTCCAGTGATACCAAATGGCTCCACCAGTTGGAGGATGAGAGGTGAGGCTCATCACACTATTTTGTGGGAAATTATTTCCTACTCTGAGGCTCTCTTATTGATATAATAAATTTTCATATATTCAGGACTTCTTGGATCGTTCCCATGAAATTGTTCACGAGTTACACCTGGGTTATAATATTAAGCATATATACTCATGGCTTAATAATTAATGAGAAAACACAAGTTTATAGCCAACGATGAGCCGCTCTGACATTTATTTCCATACAGGAAGGATTGAAGTGTAATTGATATTATGATCAAACCCATACTATAGGCTTCATATTTATCCTCACAAGGGGAATCAAAGCCCACGTAGTTTGTTGCCTCATTATAGGACATACAACATTTAAGGTTGTTTTATGATGACCCACCCTTGTAATTTAATGTCATGTTAGGAGGATGTCAATGAAGAAGATGCATAGACTAGATTTTGTGTGAGACTTATGACGAAGCAGCTGACATGGGGGAAATGGTTGGGACATACACCATAGAGGAGTCATATTTGGGCATATACCTTCAAGGAGGCATCCTACATATCCTAGTTTAAGTATCTATAATTTTTCTCTTAATTGGCTTAGTTTGGGGCATACACCAAGGTGGAGGACCATGTTTATAGAACGTTGAATAGAATCTTGACTAATACTTTTTTGAGGTTTGACTGGGTCTTACAACTAGGAGGAGGACTATGTTTTGGGGATATGCGGATTTCATGATCACCACTAATTTCTACTCCCATGTGTGTCATTATCTTTGTGAGACACAAGAGGAGGATGTGAATTTAATGATTACATGTCCCACGTTATCTGTTGATAGATGGTACTGGATCCAAAAGGGAGAGAGAGAGTGAGATAGGGGATGTCAATGTGGAAATTTCCTCTCTAATATTGATATCTATGATATCCATGTTTGGAAAAATATCTAGACATATCCCAGGAATAGCCTAAGAGGTATTATAGTGATACCTCCTATGGAAAGCTTTGGGGGGCTTACCATAAGGGGAGTGCCCTGAAATGGGTTATAGGAAAAGGGGAGAAACCTTGCTATTTTTTTAAAGGTAAAATAATTATTGATCCTATTATCTTGTCGTAGTCCCTCATAGAAGGGATATTCTAGTGATTACCCTTGATCCCTATAACGAGGATGTTCACATGAGTATTCCAAGGTTGGGCCCTGGGATACCATGTGAATGTAAAATTAGTGTCATTATGAGGGTCCAAATAGTGGTGATGATTACCCACATAACTCTTCTTACCACTATTATGTAAACTCAAAAGGACATGCTGATGCACCTAATAGTTTTTTCATATGGGTCTGGTGGCTTTGGAAGGGGCTTTGGCCTAATCTTGATGGACTAGCTTGCACATGGGATTTGGAGGATGGGATGGAAATAACAGTGAATGGTCGGGACTAGAATTTGGAATGACCAGAGGTACCCCACTCTAAATACCATTTGTTCTTAGGGGTTGGGGCATCCTTCTCATTGCACATTGCTATGTAGGTGGAGGGTTTGTTCATGTACCGAGGTGGAATGCAGACCCGCATGTCATCTGTGTAATGGGGTGTTATTAAAAACATGATTCCCTCAACATTCTAAGGATGTACGCAGACATGGTTTTGGTTCGTGTTCCACATAGTAATGTAGCCATGGGTTTTTCTTTCTTACCATGGTGGTATTTGGTGACAGATTCCATCTATGTAATATAACTCTACCCAAGGTAGGGTTTTGTCCATGTAGTGTGGTGCTATGTGGTATGTTAGTTTGTAGAATGGGTATTGGTCCTACAGTTCTTGGGAAGTTCATCCATGAGGGGGTATGGTTTGTTGGTCAACTACAAGGTTTTTGGTTCACTCATTTTATTATTCTTCCTTCTTTTTTTCATGATGGATTTATCCTTGCTGGAAACAATTATTGATTCTGTAATTTATCAATTTCTATCATTCAGTGTCTTCTGTCTGTACACTCTATATTCTCTCCACACACACCTCAGTTTTCCTTGTGGTCCTTTTATCATAGTGTTGCTGAATTTTTAAAAATGGGTCACATGAAACCTTTTGAGGAAACCTGTTAAAAACTTTCTTGGCCTGCAGATGACTTAATCAACTTCGTATTGTGGGGCTCAGGTTAGCGATGATGAGATTAAAAGGGATGTGGTTCACAGAGGTGGAAATCACCACCTCAATATCATTAATGTCAATGTTTTTGGGATTTATCCAAACTCACATTGCCAGTGAACTGATTTTGGGGTGATAGTGTGTGAGGGTGTACCTCTCTATCAGATTATGGCCAATGACATGGTTTATTGAGTTGGGGTTTATGGGTTGAATTTCTCCATCTCTTTTCTTTTAAAGACATGGTTTTTGTGGGACCAGTTCCACAATTCGTTTACTCCAAAAATTTCTTGGTTCACTAGCCAATGCATCAAAGTCTAGTATGTCATGGGATTTCCGTTAAACATTTGGTTCGTTGGTAATACCATCTGCGTACCATTCCATGAAATTAGTATGCGGTCCATTTTGGTCCTTTTGAAAATTCAGTCACTTCATTATTCTTGTAAAATTTCTAGTTGAACCTTCATATTTTTTCCTTCATATAATTTGTGGGAGTAGTTTCTCTCCTTTTTCAATGTTTTCAGGACTAAAAAAATCCCCCCCATTGGAATGGGTTCTAATCGGGATGATGAGGAGGATCTTTTAATGTAGAAATAGGTCATCAGCTGAACTGTTTTGTGGTAGAAAGTTAAATCATTTATGGGGGACATGCCTATATATAAGAGACCATGTATTTTTTCATTTATCATAATTCTCATTAAAATTTTATGCAATGTAAACTTGGAATTCACTGGTTCTACATACCAGTTCCATCATGAAATCTGTCACCTATGAACGATGATTCACATTTCACAAACTGCGAGCTCCTCTCAATCGCTCTCATCTATGAATTAGCCTTTGATACCATGCCCAAAAAGTTAAACTGAAAATGAATGTATGAACTATAGAGTAGTAAGGCAATACACGGTTTTCCTACTCTGTAGAATAATCCTCAATTCAGAGACAGAACATTAAATTTTCATATCAAACATATACAGTTAAGTCTTCAATTAATATGCCCGCATAACGAGTCTCGATATACAGTTTTCTTAGACAATGAACCATATGGTTCAATGGGAATATCTTCACAAGACAACATCTTGTAGAGTGTTTCGTGAAAAAATGGTTCTCAGAGAATTCATTCTGCAAACCATTCCCTATGTTCATCATGAAGAGATTCATTTTGCAGACTTGTTGTAGTCCATTGACAATATTAGGACATTTCACAATCATTTTCTTGTAATGGAATTATTTCGTGGTCTTTTGAATCCAGGTCGATGTGGCTCTTCTTATTATCTATATAGAAGCAATTAGGATGATGTAATATATGGTTGATAATTCTAAATACAACCTGCATTCCTACATTCTTCATATAGAGGGTATTCCTAGAGACCTTATTTCTCTAGATCTCGTGGCCTATCTGATATCTTTCTAGTTTTTTTTCTACAATTTCAGCCTCCTTTAGAATGTTCCCCAAAAATTGACAATGCAAATTACTCCAATTAATCTCCATGAGGTATCTGGAGAGTGTGATCGATCCAATATTTCTTCAATGGTATAACTCATAACGTCTTTTACTCAATATAACTTGTTCACACTGTAAGGCTCTATGTGGACCTAGAGTGATAATTTCCATCATAACACCTCTTTGAGGTTGGTCATTTGGGAGTACCCATCCACTGTAAATATTTCATGATAGAATCCTAATGGAGGTTGGATCACCAAATAGGACATGTAATACATAGGACACTTCTCTGATGAGTGATCCAATGCATTTTGGGTCCATCATATTTATTTGGATTCTCTTAGCAAGTTGGAAGTAGTATACTTGAATAAAAAAGAATGGGTTTCTCAATTTTGAATCAATTCCTATGGTGAGATGTTTCCCGAAAATCTTAGTTGTCGGTGTTCAAGCACAAAAAACGTCTTACAAAAGAAGGAGGAGGTAGGGATTACTTTATGGGACAACTAATAACATGGGGGGATTCCCATTCTCAGAAATATTTATGTTGAGTTTCTTCTTATAGCCAATTCTTAGGGGAATGTCAAAAAAGTATATCCACTAGCATGGAATTTATTGGTCATGATAGTGGGACTACTCAATCAAAACCTCTAGGCTTGGCCTCTTATTTCATTTGAAGATTTTATCAGGATGTTCTTGCAAGAAAAATGGTCCAAGGTCGAGGGTTCACCACAACTACACTCATCTGAATCAATAATCACATAAAATTCTGGGCTCATGCTACTCTTCCCTAAAGGAAGGTCTATACACCACCTTGGGGTATGGAATTCAGTCAGACATACCCCTAGAGCTCAGATTGGTAGGTTTATTTTCTTTGATTTTTAGTGGATGGATCTTCCCCTCTCGTGATGTTTGTACAGGTGTTAGGGATTTCACACTAATGATGGCAGCCACATTGGCTGGGGACATCCCATTATCTTGACTTTTCTGACCCTCGCTAGAATCTAAGAACTGTCAGGGATAATAAATAAATTTTACCCCCTACATAATATTATCAAACAATTTCAATTTTTGTATGGAATTATAGTAAACATTTCACATATTGTGAGTATTGTCATTCTGGGAGTGTTCCCCATTATAAAATTCATTCATCACTTCTATACATTGTCTCCATTCATCCCTGATCATTGATTTTTTCAAATTCAATCAGTTTTTTATGTTATGATTCTCAATTTTATTTTGAATCTTATATTTCACCCCACAAATATATCATGGGAAACGACATTGGATCATCGAAAGAGAGTTATTATATCATTGCGCTCCATGATGTAGTTTTTATCTTCTCTCATAGACATAGTAATTGTCTACAATCCCTACATTCCTTCTGGTTTCCCTTGAAATTTGGATTATGTTAATAGGTCTCACCTCTCCCTCTACTTCGATAAAGATGGATTCTCTTCCTGTGATTCATCGCCAACTGTGGTGTGTCATGATGATGGAGGATTCTAATATGAATGTTCACATTCAAATCATTGTAGACTCAACATAATTTCCATTAGATTATTCCCAATTATGTGTGTCTTACTAACATGATAAGGCATTGGGAAGGTTAGTGCAACGGGTTTGTAGGCCATTGGGTATTTTTGATATTGTCCCAACTGTGCCAGTTGCGCTATCTATTACCATCCATATGGAGAGAAGGCATTATTCCTATCTTCACATGTTATTGGAATGGGATTCACCCACGTAATTCAACTCCATGGAGAGTGACTCAGATCTCGTATCTTTAGATGATGTGGAAGGTGGCCCTACTGAAGATTTTCTAAGTGGGACATCTCGTGGAATTCCATAAGTCTCATCCATCCCCCACATTTATTCTCAGAAGTTAATCCATTAATTTGGAAAGAAATTCCTCCTTGTAGGGTGACTCATCATAGGGATATTTCTTATTCTGCAATGATTCTTTATCATTGCATACCTTTTGCGCTGAAGGGGGGCCAATGTTACAATTCCATTAAGAGGTATCGAGCTATTCGAAAATGGGTCTGGCGTCAAATATTCACTCTTGAAGTGAAAAAACCCATGATAGAAAAATCCAATTAGAAGGATCAAATTGAAAACCAATTTGTCGATCTAGGATTAGGTGGCTTTGAATACAAACGTATGCATGTCATTTTGTACCAAATTGTTATAGCTCAAGAATATATAGCTACTTTCGAAGGAGAAATCACATGGTTCAACATTTATCATTTCCAATAATAGAATTTCCTGGACATTACTGATGTGTTGCATCATCTATAGTCAGAGAAGTCTAGTACTCATGAAAAGTTGTTTTTCTAGATGGAGGAACATCGCAAGTTCGATGCTCATATAGCCAGACTAAAAGTGCATCTAGCATCATCATGTGTCAATTATGAGGTAGTGAAATAGAAAGGGAATGACCTTTGCACTATAATGGAGTGAGTATAAACAATGGTTGAAGAGGAATTTGAACGAAGTGTTTCTTTGGAATAGGCACTTGACATCACTTGTCAGGTAGTTATTTACCTATTTCAAAGAGAAAGTTGGGCCTTAGTGTAATTTGTTAGGCTGCCCTACCCCACCATTGTATTGGCGTCGAGGAGATACTTTGGATGTGTATGCCCCTTACTCTCAAATCTTTTCATAAAATAATAAAATATTTCATTATAGTGTTCTTCTTTTATCCTTTCATGAAATATCAATCCTTTATGATTGAATGTATTTTAAACCATAATTTCAACTGGATATTGGTTTGAATCATAATCCAGGTCAATAAAATTAATCAAATCATACCCTATTTTTTCTCTTAATGGAGGGGCTTAGCGAAAGTAGTTTTACTGTTGCTAGGGCCACATAAAAACCCTAAAAAACTTGTGCACATTTCATTATGACCATAATTGATGAAAAAGACTTTTATGGTGTGGGATTAGTGGGTATAAAATTCATTTTTAGGCCATCCTTTTCAGGGTTTTACCTAACATGTTAGGTCCACTATATCAAACACCTTGAGAGGGGGTGAATCAGGGAATGAAAAATTAAAACTACCACCCCTTCATATCTTATTTTATAATTAAACAAAACACACTTGTCTCTTTTTTATGTTTTAATTCATGAATAGAAATGAAGTCATGCATATTATATAGTAGTTTTACTTGGATCAACCTGAGTAAGATATGTACAAAGAGAATAAAATGATGATGTGTTGTTGGAACAAAACCTCTAAAGTTCACTGCAAATTACACGGTTTTCGATATATCTTCTATTCCAAGTCTCCCTGCCTTTAGAATTTTTAGGGTCCTCTCACTGAATTCTCACGGGTCACTCTCTATGACTCTTCCTATGGCTCCCTACTAGTTGAAAGGATAACCATATTCCTCTAACTTCACTCTCTTGTGTCTGGGAAGGGAAAAATACAAAATTTATAGACATGAAGGTCCCTTAATTTTCATTTAATTGTGCATCCTCAGTTATAGGTAGATGATCTATTGAATTCCCTTTTTCTCTTATAGATGAAATGCCTTTTTTCACATAAAAATAGGTTAGCAGAAATTACATTCTCAAACTATTTTTGAGCTTTTATAAGCTTCCTTGGGTCCTCTGTGAACCACCTAGCTTCCTCCATGTACCACAATGCTTCTTTTGTATACTATATATAATGTATGCTTCATGGGTAACCTCTTTCTGCACCTCTTCCTCCCCCGTTAACCATGCTCCTTTGTGGGCTACTTCTTCTCAGCATCCGCGAACCACCTCCACATAATGTCATAGCTGATGAAAAGCTCCTATGTGAACAGCCTCTACATAACACTTCTAGTTCTGTAGAATTACTTATTCTATGGTATTCTCCTCCCACGTACCACTTCTACCACCTCATAACATGTTTTTTTGGGCTATAGTTCCCCAAAAACCCATTGGGAGAATTGCTTCTGTTAGAACCACTTCACCCTTTGCGGCATTCTCCCTCACAAACCTCCTTTAGACTTCACTGTATTTCTGGAGAAACTATTTTTTCATTTGAAAATATTTATACTTAATATTGTGATTAGTTATTCTTATATAAGAAAATAGAATCTCAATATTTTCTCTTCTGTGATTTAACCAATCTTCATGGTTATAAAACATTCACCATGTACCGCTTCACCTGAAAATTGTTATTCCCTATGTGGCTCATGTAATGTATTTCCTCCTTCACGGCGTCTCAAATCATCATCATTTTATTGAATGACATCCTTCCTAGCTTCACAAATAACCACCTAATTTATGTGGATGAAAAGAAATCATGCATACCACTTGCCTCTCACATACCACATTCCTTCTAAAAACTATAGGCCTTCACTAAGAACCATTTTCCCCACTCGAACCATTCCAGTATGCGGTCGACATCCTATTCATCACATTTCTATTTCTTTTATGGTTTTCTTTGACATTCGACATACTAATTTTAGAATCGGAAAACCAAGTTTTATGGTTTTTGAACTATTATAGGTAGATGTTACCTGGTTCGTGTCCCATGCATTGTGGTCCCCTTACTTTTCCAATTTACTTTTCCATTCCACATCTTGTTCACTCATATACCAAAACCCTTCCTTTTCCTAAAAACAAACAATCGATTTTGTGGCCCAAAAATTTAGCAAACACTACGAAACTACAATAATTTAAAGCCCTGCTTCGATAAACACTATTCATATTCAATGTAGTTCATATGGATTTGTTGATAAACCCAATCACACCATAAACTAACTTATAAGACACCTTGAGGGTTTTCCCAAAAATCTCAGCATTTGGGATTGTTGTCAACACATTCATAATTGGATATCTCATTAATGCTTCTTCAATTTTATATCATCATTCACTTCTTGCTGTTAAGATATCGATCAATTATTTACTAAACACATACTCCAACCCTACATGAGCCATGCTCGGCGTGAGAAATAAGAGTAAAATACAATGTTCATCATTAAATCACTTTATTTCATTATTGAAACCATTCTTCTTCTTTCATAATGATCCTTAGCTGGATTGACATTTTTCCATTGACCAATCACATCTAGAATCATTAGATTCAATACTCCCCCAATATCACTTCTCCTTCAAATAGCTTCACCTCAACTTCAATGAATCAAATCCTCGTATCTCATTGCTCGAACTGTCATTTTCTCCTCATATCTATACTAAAAAAATTCACCATTTTACGAAAAAAAAATTATCCCCCTTTTTTCACTGAATCTAATGGTTATTTATATATGTTATGAAATAGGGAAAAGAACACAGATTATAACATTAGGAAAAAACACACCATACCTACGGAAAAGGGGAGCCACATCCCCATTTTTTTAGGTGTGGGGGGTCGACTGGACCCACATAGACAGTTGATGACTTTCAAATGCTTGTTTGGACATGGTCATTGTTAGAACATCTACAAATTCCTGTTTTTTTGGAATATACTCTATCATTATAAGACATTTCTCATATTTTGACTTGATAAAATGAAACTTTATATCAATGTTCTTTGTCCTTGAATGATGGAATGGATTTTATTCTCAAATTCATAGAACATGGAATGTACCAATGAATTCTAATCAGAGACATCACATTATCTCCCATATCTTTAAACTAACGCCTCATTCAGATAAATTGATGTATTCTTGATTGGCTTGAATATAATATTATTCTGTAGTTTTCAATGAAATTGAATATTGGTTCTTTATTATCTATAAAATAAACAATCCACCAAGATAGAAAGCATGTATTGACATCGACTTCAGGTCATATACTATTCTAGCTCAATCTCTATCTGTATTTCCTAATAACTTTTGCAGTAATTTTTCTTTTTAAAGAAAATCAAAATCCATAGATATATTGATATACCAAAGTATTCCTTTCACTATAAGTATATGGATTTCCTTTGGATTACATTGATACCTTACTACATGACATGTGTAAAAAATAATATCAGGTATCGTTGTTGTGAAGTACACTAAACTACCAATGACCTTCATGTATTCTGTGACATTAATGACTATTCATTCATTATCCAGAGATAGTTTCATCCATGTATCAACTAGGGTCTTTATATATTTGAAATTATAAATTCTAAACATTTTCAAAAAATCCATGGAATATTTATATTTGTAATGGAATCTTCCATTCATTCCTTTTGTTACATATGCCGATGTAAAAACATTAGCTCACCAATCATTGACATTTCAATTTCATTTTTCAGAAATTTTAAAAACATTCTACATTGTGCTTTATCTAATCCTACAAATATTATATCATCAACATATACCAACAAAATCATCCTTTGATTATTTTCCTGGTTGACATATAGATTATAATCAACTCCACCATAGTGAAAATCATTCTTTTTCAGAAAATGATCTTTACATAAACACCATTTTCCTAGTGATTATTTCATACCATATAAGTCCCTATTAATTTGATAAACCTTGTTCTCATATTCATGAATGATAAATTTTTATTGGTGCTCAATATAAAAATATTCTTATGTAAACCCATTCCAAAATGCTGACTTGACATCCATATGAAAAACCATGTACATTATTTACACTGTGTTGTCCGAAAATAATCTTATTGTATCAAAACTTACAATAGGTTATAATGACTCATTAAAATCCATGGCCTATATTTGGGTGTACCATTTTCAAAATAATCAATCTTTGTTTCAAATCACTGCACCATCTTCATTAATTTTGTTACAAAATACCCATTTTTTCTAATTACATTCTTATCTATTAGCCCTGAAACCATCTCCCACGTTGGATTATTCTCAATTTGGAAAATATCTTCATTCATATATTAATCCCAATTATCATCTATAACTAAATCACTAAAACAATTAGGATCAACCTAAGATAAGTATGATTCATACTACAGAGTTTTTATCTTCATTGTCTACACTTGTTCTATCTGATCGCCAATTATGATTTATCACACAATTTCAGCTCTTTCTCTTTCTTTTTCCAGATAACAAATTTTTTCCATCATTTTAATTTTTTTATTCTTCTTCTAAATCATAATCTAGAATAGGATCATACCATGATCATCTTATTTATTCATCAATATCCTCCTGAAACTAATCATGTATTTTTGGATGACTCTTCTCATTCTCCACTATGGTTGGATCATGGCATTCAAAAATATTTCCACACCTCTTGTTGAAACATATATGAATTGATTTTATATGATTAGGTAATAAAATATCCATTCATCTCCATAAGATTAATACTTTCTATTTGTTTCCTTATTGTGAATGAAACACTTGCTTTAGAAGATTCCAATGTAATTCAATGATAGATTCTTTCCATAATATAGATCATATGGAGTTTTTTCTTTTTTCAGACATAGTAACACTCTATTTAATGTGTAAACTGACGTCATCACATCACTTTCAAAAATTTCTCTACTAGGTCTTTATCAATGATCATTGTTCATTCCATGTTTTTTACAATCTAATTTCATCTCTCAACTACTCCATTCTATTGTATTGTTCAGAAACATGATTCATTATAACATGTTTCTCAAGATAATCCCCCACATAGATATGTGAACATTATTCCATTACCTATTTGGATCATCAATATTTTATGACCAAGCATCTTTTCAAATTTCCATCGATTTCATATAATGAAACTGAACAACTCAATCTTGTGGGTAATTATTAAAACCCATTTCATTATACTATAATCATCAATGAGGAGAATGTGATATCTCCCCCCTTCAATAACCCATGATGATATTTCTCAACAAAAATCAATATGAACAGACTCATGAAATCTATTTAACCTTTGTTATTTTTCCTTATTTGTCTTTTGAATGATAGTACCTTGTTGGCAGGCATCAAACATAAGTGTATGATCATGTGATAATGTTGGGAGATCTCATGAACCATCATATTTCAAAAGATATTCATAGGTAATTTGGATCATGTGGTGGAGATTCTTATGCCACAACTTATTTTCTTCTTCCTTGAACAGAATGTACACATCTTCTTATCCACTCATAGGGTAGAGATTTCCTTTTGTAGTCTTTCCCAAAAACAATTCTTCATTGTCTTTTTCCATGGTGAAAAATAATTTCATAAAAAATCATATGGTATGTCTTGAGTCACACAATTTACATAAATATAATAAGTTGTGACTAAGACATTCAAAAACCAAGAAATATGCTCATCTCATGTATTTTCTTCCAAACCTTTCTCTCCCAATGCCATTAAATTTCAGCCCTTCGTAATTTCCAAACCATTTAATACCTTCATTTCATAAAAAATTCCCATCACCAAATCCTTATTTATTATCATATGGGAGTCGCATCCGCTATTAATGATCCATAACCCAGTGCGATTTGTTTCCCAGAATTCAATTTCTGTAGCCACTACTAGTTTAAATATTTTCTTACCAATCCATGTTTCTAGAATTCATACACAGTATGGATTGATACTCTAAACATTCCTCAGAATCTGATAGACCAACATCATTTTGTAGAGTTACAAATAGATTTTGTATATTCATATCATTTGATGGTACATTTTTCTACTTCATATAACCAACCTCAGTCTGCTACAACACATTATAATGCATTATTGATGATAAAAATATATCCATGTGTCTAAAACCTCCTCACATGAAAAGTTCACAATCAAATTTTGAGGTGACAAACTGTTCTTTTTATGATTTCTTATGTTGGTCATGATTCCTTCCGGTACCTCTCTACTATGGAACAAACATTTTTGTGGGTCACATCTTTCTGGAAAAATAGCATCTTATACAGGGTACATTCTTGCATGGAAATATTGCACCACTAGTTTTCCAGTAAATCTTCTGATTATGCTTTGTACCCTAATAAATGTTCAATTTTGGAGTGGGTTTGTGTGGTCTAACATCAACCTTTACTAATTTCTATTTTCAATCAATCCTCATGCCAAACATACCATTTTAATTTGACTATTTCTTTTTTTTCTTCTAGATGAATATGCTCAAATTTTATCATATCTATTGACTGTATAATCTACTTTCCTAATGTCGTACCTAGAGTCAACAATTTTTATTTATCATTAACACTTCTTCACAGAACAAATAATTCTACTTCATTTTCATTGATACATGGGATTTTATCTTTTCCGGCCACTGTCAATCTATCGATCTCTCTTTTATGTTATTTAATTTTGATTTTGTACCTAACCACCTTTTTTGAGATTTATAGAATAGAAAAATATTGTTTTTCTATTTCTTCATTCAGCATAGACTTCTCCTCATTCTATTTCTATATATAGATTTTTGCATCATCAATTACTTTGTTAGTATTCTTTTTTATTTCACTCTAAACATCTATTTCTACTAGAGAAGCTTCTAAATCCACCTAAAGTTATACTATTCAATAAAATTCTTTTTATGCATTGTCAATTTCTTCTTATAATATACAAAATCCGGACACTGCCACCAATTCATTTACCATATGATCCTTTCATTCCTCCAACTCTTCTATATTAGATTCTTCTGAACAATCGTATTCTTTTGAAGGATTATTCTTCTTTAATAAGATCTCAATCTTAGCCCTTCCACTACATTTCACATTGGATGAATACCTATTTTGAAAAATTTCATCATTTTTTCATTTTCATATAAAAAATTCTTAAGATACATTATTAGAAAATGTCCAATATTTCCACATCAGAATCATGCATGTGGAAGTTTACCTTTGAACATTCATCTTCCTCTTTATAGATTTCAAGAGAAAAATGATATTACATCTTCAAAATAATCATTCACCTTACTATCTTCAATACAGAGCTTCTTCTTGGCCTTGAATTTCACTTCTTTGGAATTCCCCTTTTCCACATCATCATTATCATCATTTCTCATTTCATATGTAACTCAGGTAATATGCAAGTTATCCAATGTCATCTCTTTTGGATCTTTACCTTCATATAATTAATATTGAGGATTAAACCAAGTTGGAAGTTTCCTTAATATATGATTCATAATCATTATATCATCAATAAATTCTCCAAGACTACACATATCTTCCACTACAATTTTCACCATATTAACGATTTCATCAACAGATTCATTTACATTCATTCACAGATCCTCATACAAGTTCCACAAAACCTATAGTTTTTCCTCTACGGCCTTTGAATCTCCTTCATATATATTCAAAATCTTTTTCCACTACAATTTGCACCCTAATAATTTGTCTGGAATGTGATTATTCAATATTTGAAAAATAATTCCATCAAAGATAGGAATTCCTTTGTTATTACCAACCTTCTTTTCTTATCCTGAGAGAGATCCAATGACTTTTAACCTTTCCCTATGTTACAAATTCATAGGTCAACTAAGTCAAATAACGAGATATTTTGGGTGAATCAAGGCATGACAAGTAAAAACTACTACCCCTTCAGATCTTGTTTCATTTTTAGAAGAAACAAACTTCCCTATTTTTCTCATAGAAACGTAGGAACAGAAATGAAATCGTGCCCTTGACACATCAATTTTACTTGGTTCACCCTCACTAGGCTACGAAAAAAATACAATGATGATGTGATGATGTTCCAAATCCACTAAATATCACTACTAATTACATGTTCTAGAAAAGATATTATATTCCTAGGATCACTACCTTTAAAAAGTTTAGGGTCTTCTCACTATAATCCCAAGGGTCCCTCCCAATGTCTCATCCTTGGGCTCACTACTGGTTGGAAGGATCATTGACTTCCGCTTCCATCACTCACAATGCTTGGAAGGGATCCACACACAGTTTATGTAATTTTTAGTCGCATAATTTTCAGGAAATAACACATCCTTATTTTTTGGAATATGCTCTATTGAATTCCCTTCTTCACCTGTAGACAAAATCAACTTTTCCACATACAGTTAGGTTAGAATAAATTTCATTTGTGAACTATTTTTTAGCTTTTGAAATCATCCATGAGTCCTCTGCGAACCACTTAGATTACTTTATATACCACCATTCTTCTTATTTATATTGTGTTGTGTATATGATTCAAGGATCACCTCTCTTCATAATGCTTCCACTTCAGTAAACCATCCTCATTTTCAAACCACTTCTCCTCTGCTTCTGCATATTGCCTCCACGTAATGACCTGGCCTCTGCGTACCACCCCCGACAACTAGCACTGTGTACCATGTTTGCATATGTATAATTTTTACATCTGTAGTCTTCACCTTCTATGATAAATTATTCTTATATGTACAGTGTCCTTTATAGGTTTGTGTTTTCAGCAAAAACCATCGACAAAATTGCTTCCACATAAACCACTTAACCTTTTTATGAATTCCCCCTCGTAAATCCCTTTTGAACGTCACTGAATTATTAGATAAAAAACGTCTTCCTTTGGAAATCACTCTACATAATAATAAGATTATTAATCCTTATATAAAAAAATATATCCATAAAATCCACAAATTTGATGTTTAACAAATATTTGTTGTGGAATAGCCTTAATGGCGTAGGGATTCACCCACAAACCATTAATTCCTATGTTGTTCCCTTACATCCTTTTCCCTATAATGACACCTGAAATCACCATCATGTTTTAGATAATGACACCCTTCATAGCTTCTCAAATCACTAAATCTTTTCTGTGAACGATAATCCATTCTAAATACCCCAAGCCTCCCGCGTACAGTATGCCTTCACCATGAACTATTTACTCTACATAAACCATTGTTGTATTTAGTCAGAGTTGCATGATTTAGGATTCCCTTCCTTTCTCAATTTCCTTCACTATTCTGAATACCACTTTAAATTTCTATGAACTGGGCATCATGGTCGATGTGTCATTTATGTTACATGGTACACAATACGTGTCTTATGCTAAATGGTTCCATTACACTACAAATTTCCTTCAACATTCTGCATCTCATTCACACCAATGTTTAAATATTTAATTTTCTAAAAATAAACACCCAATTTTTAGTGCCATAAATTTGGAAAACAGTAGGATTCTATGCCACATTAAACACCTTCTTCGAAAAAACCATTCATACTTATTTGCGGTCATCTGCCTTTATCGACAAATATAATCACACCCAAAAAATACTGAGAGAACACCATGAGGGATTTCTTCTGGACATAAAAATATTTTTTTCACTTGATTATTTTTGGTTGCTCTATAGTTTTCCAAAACAGTATATAATTTTCGTTTAGAATTTAATTAATACAACTTTATCTTGGGTTCCCACTGAGGGTTTTCACCCTGGCAAGTGTTGTGTCTTTTTCATTGGCATTTTAGAGTCTTGAAAACAAGAAAATAATGATTGATGTTTTAGGTCAAACATCATCAATCGTGAATTGTGGGGAAAGATCCCCAATTTAGGAAAAATTAACTGATATTGTTACAGAAACTATCAAACATGGAAAATAGAGTTTTCTTGACCCTAAATCATGATTTATGGATATGGGACATGATACGAGCCCTGGAAGTCATGGGGTGTATTGAAGTTGGAAAAGGCCTCCCCTAAGGATGAATTTTCTCTTGGTTGATAAGACATTGCTATGGGAAACAAATGTAGAGCCACCAGGGCACTGTGTGTATATTATGACAACAGATCGCATAGGACACTAACCATTCATTTTTAATGGATAAAAAGAATTTAGACAATATTGTATTGGTTTTTCAATTCATGGACACAATGGGTGTCATATTAAGGTATTAATGTTTGAACATATAGGGGAATTCATATTGGTTCAGATTTATAATCTTCTCCCACATGAATTTGACTTTTTAATTGTAGGTCTAGTGCATGGTGTAGTTTAACATCGTAATACCAAGACTTTTTTCATGATTTTTCTGCCGTCAATGTTCTATCACCTTGAGGCATAAGTGGAGAATATGTAAACTGTAATCCATGGGAATCCCAAAAAAGAGAAATAATGTGAGCCATTGAAATAATAGAGGCATACAGTGATAGGTAAATAATCTCTTGAGGATTAATTTACATTTCATTGATTGTCCATTTTGTGGGAAACAAATGGAGAGTCATTAGGGCAATGTGTGTATAGTCAAATAAGGTGTTTTCAGGACACAAGTCATCCATTTCAGATAGATATAAATGGTTATGGGGTTTCATACCCTTAATGAAATAGTGTATGTTGTGTTAAGGGGTGATAGATCATGGAAAGGTACATTTCGGGTAGAACTGTTCCATAAATATCTAGAATAAATGTAGGCATTTTGATCCTATATATATGAGTTTCTTCATTACAGATGTCTGAACCATGTTTTGGCAGGAAGAGGACACTTCTTTTCATGGATACATATGACATATGAGATTTATGTGTCACTACATATCATATGACGAAAGGAATCAAGATTTACATGGTTCTTTTAAAGATCATTCCTATGCTAGTCTGATTCAAAAATTTGGATGGGAAATTTTTATTTTGGATAAGAATTCACCATTGAGGTGGGGAGTGTGTTTAAGCGTCCTATGAATTTTCATTTCATGTGAAGGTTCATGAGGGGAAATATCCTTTGACTTGACCTGGACTAAGGGTGGATAATGATAGTCGAGTATTGTGTAGTTTAAATTTCATTAGATTTGGACATTGATATAGAAGCCCGAAGTATCTGGAGGATAATAGGGAAAGAATGTTCTCAAATTTCATGGATGTGAGTAGGAAAGAATGTGTAAACCATGGTATTTAGGGTTCTTGTTTTGGGAAGGATTACATGGGCTTAGAAACTGTTAGGCGTACGGATTTGGGAAGAACACTCATGAGAATGAATTTTTAATGGGTTCATAATCAATTTTTGTATAAAGTATAAGCATAGCCACTGAGGTATTGTGTACATAGCCAAATAACGGTGTCGAAATGACACTTTCCATCCATTTCTAATGGCCACATATGTTTATGAACATCCCATATCACTCATATAATATATTTTGACACATGTATGGAGTGTTCCTAGATACATTTGAAACATTCCGTCCATGATTTACTTAGAGAGTAGGTAACTATCCTTAAAATATCTTACTCATATGTGGGGTGAGGAAATTTTTATTCCCTTGGTGGGTCTGGTCCTAGGGTGGAGATCTTGGAACCCTGGTATTGGACACCCTACTTGGGTCTGATTCATAGGTAGGGGAAGGTCATTTTTTATATTTGGGGTACCTTGCAGTTTAATTTCATACAATTATGACTTTTGGATTACTAATATGTAGGGGAAACTCTAATATTCCATTTAAATACTTGCCAGTAGGGTTAGCCACTGTAGATTGACTCACCCAGGCTCTGTGGTGAGTACCCTGTATAAATTCCTAAGACCACATGAGCTATTATGGGAGTTAAAAACAATGGGTAGAAATGATTCCACTAAACCACCGATGGATTATAGGATCAAGAAAAATATCATTTCATCACTACACAGTTTAACGTCATCTGGTGAGGATGTAGGTGACTCGTTGTGAACGATCTATATGTTGTGGGTCTATACAATTTAATGTCTTGAAGAAATGAAGTTTAAATCACATTTCAACGTCATGTTGCAGTGAGAAAATAAAAAAAGGGATCATGCGTAAAAATGAGAAAAAGAGGCTGATATATTCTTGGTACGTCCCAGACTTATGCCGGGGACGAAGTCGTAAACCATGATTCTGAGAGACCTCCAATTAGGAGGGATGATGCGAGGCTTAGGATATAATGAGAATATGTAATTAGCAACCTTCTCTACTATGTATGATTTTGACTTTGGTCAACATTCCATTTTTTGGGAAACATTTGAAGATTCGCTGGGGAATTTTGTACTTAATAAAATAAAGGTATCCACCAGACACTATCCATCCATTTCTAATAGCCACGGGTCATTATGGTGCTTCTTGATTACATGGGGAATAGAGTATAATAGATAGAAATGGGATGTATGGGTGCATGGAAAATATCTAAACCATGATTATTTTTGTGCTAAGAGCTCGACTATATAAATATGATTAATATATAAAGGGAATAATGGTCTTTTGAAACTTTCTAGATATAGTAATAGAGATTTTATATCCCCTTCATCTATTTGTATTTCACATACATAGGGTTCGGGATTTTTTTTCATTCATTTATTCTGCATGGTTGGACCCGGGATTTATGGTTTGAGTGTCTCTATGTATCTTGATATACTGAGAATCATGTAACATGTAGTTCTTGAAATACCATATAGTTTAATTCCATATGGTTAAGACTTATTTTTTCCCTACAGTTTAACATCATGCAGTTAGGACTAGAGTAAATTGACATGAAAAGGATGAGGTGAGTGAAGTGTGATGATTGAACCTCAGGGATGTTTCCAACATATCCTTATTAGTTTGGAATCAATGTCAACATAGTTATGATGAACATGTTCCATTTTATGGTATGACTCATGAAAAATAAAGGATATGATTTATTTTGAATGAAAAATGGACCTGGATGAAGGATTTGGGTGTCACTATATATCGTGCAAGAGTAAGAATCAAGCAATAAATTGATATTGAAAACACATCATGCCCCTATGAATCATACATTGATAGGGGGAATTTCTATCATGTGGTGGTTGGACCAAGACTTGTGGTCAAGGTGTCCTTATGTATTTCTTAGGAATCATGTGTTGCATTTTTCTTTAATGAAATTCTCTGCATATGTTGGATACAAACACAGGGAAGAGTGCATTTTTTTAGGGGGTGGATTGGCAAGGATGAAAAATAAAGGCGTCACTACGTATCTTGTGAGACCTGGAGTCATGAAACATTTAGTTCTCAAGGTACCCTATAGTTTTATTTATTTTAGTAAGGAATTTGGCATATAGTTAGTTGGTATGCCTTCTGGGAATCCCATATCGATACTCCTATGCCTATGTGAGCAATACTCATTGTGAAAAAAATGGTCAGAAAGGGATTACTCTTCTCCACATGGGGGTCATGAAGAAGGATAGGGGTATTTTTCATCAATATTTGTTATAGCCAAGCCTATGTTTTTATGATCCTAGTGCTTATTACATATCCAATAGGTGCAGGAATGAACCCATACATAGCCATTTAGAATAAATTCCCTACATTGGTCCCACCTTTGTGAAGGGAAGGATTATTTTTTTGCAGTGGGTGGACTATGAAAAAGGATTTGGGAATTATAATGTATCCCATAGGGGAAGGAATCAATCCAAACATATTTATTGTGATGCTTCCCTATATAAGTTTGACTCAAACATAGGTAGGGGTTTTAACTATTTTTTATATGGGCATATTGGGTACTTGTATTCACTGTTAGTCCATGGGAAGCCTTTTCCACAATTCTTATCCTCACATGAGCTATTATTAGTGTGAGAAATTGTATATAGTCAGGGAATCCACCTATAATGAAGTGGATATTTGCAGTAAAATAATGAAATTTTTTTACTAGGTGGTGGTTAAGAAAAGATCTATAATCAAGGCATCTCTACCTATCCAATCAGATGACGGTAATCATCATGTATGTAGTTATAAGATAATATGTTCCTTGTACAGGTCTGACCAATGCACAGGAAAGGGGGTCATTTTTTATGGTGGTTATACTAGGATTAATTATCTTCGTGTCACTACATATCCCATCCGAATATGGGAATCTAGATGTACGTAGTCCTATTGCTTGTAATCATAGGTGATCGATGCTGAATGAAATTTCACCTTGGTTGTGAACAATTTTGGGGCCCTAAAATTTAATTTCATTCGTTATGGATGAAAATTCTAAGTATTTTAACGTTGTGAAGCATGGAAAAAATTGTTGAGGAGTTTAAAGTTGTGCAACAGTGATGACTTCATTGTGAAATTTATTTTCATGTGATTCAGATGTCTTCTGTATAGTTTAGTGTCATGTAGAAAGGATGTCTCTGGCCGTGTATGTTAATCTCATGTGGTTATGACTCATGAATATCCCTACACAAGTCATACATGTACGCATGGAGATGGGAATTGTTTATTTTAACTCTTTTTAGGACCATGATGTACAATCCAGGCATCACTATGTATCCCATACATGAATGGGAATGAATCCATATATAGTTCTAAGATACACTATATGTACTAGTCAGACCCATACATAGAATTTTAGGGCATTGTTATATTTCCCTTGAATAGATCTGATTTATGCACAATAATTCATTATACTGGAAAAATTGATAACCATGTATTATAACGTCTTACGGTAAGGAGAAATATGCTAAGAAAATTAACATGATACATCATGGATGACTTCATCATGCAATTTTTTTCATGCAATAATGATGTCTTATTTAATTTTTAACATTGTGTGGAAATGACATATTGATATTCTTTTGGATACATAATATATTTATTCAAGAACCCTGAATTGGTGGGAGCTAAGGTGAGCTATCCACCAATTGAAATTAGGGAATATTCTCCATTGGAGTAAAATTTTCGTATAACATATTCTCCTTCCAATTTTGTCTCCGACTTTGGATGTTTCTTCATTAGTATTATTGGTTTTTTGAGGACCTACACTATTTATCCTTTGAGGAATGATCGGAAAAAAAATTCTTATTAAAGGCTCATTCAATCCGATTTTGCAAGACTTCCAAATAGTTCAATGTGTGTAATATTATCTCATTCAAATGCTCCAGCTCATAAAACCATTTTTAAATTTATTGTCTACAAATTTTTCATCATAAAAAGTGACATGGAGGGATGGAAGTTGAATTTCATTGGGTATAACTACATTCGTCCTGAATACTAATGATTATGGGGTTGCCAAAGTGGTGGTGCATGTTATGGTCCTCTAACTTCAAATAGAATAGAGTATCTTTTTCAGCAATGATTTCGTATCATTGTTTACCAAAATTTATAGTATGTTGTTTTGGGTCTCGTTGAAATCCTCTATCTTTCCATTGATCACTGTAATATAATAGGATGAATGATTGGCTTTGATTCCATATTCATGGAAGTGTTTTCCAATTAAGAATAGAAAACATTGGTGTCATTATCCTTCATTATTGTGTGAGGGACACCAAACCTAGTGATGATATTGCCTTCCAAAAACCTGATAATGATTTTTTCTTCGACTTATTTAAGTGGAAAAACTTCCTACCATTTGGAACAGAAGCCAGTTTCTATGAGAATAAACTTGAATTATATAGCCATAGCAGGAGGATATATTCCCATGACATCCATTGATAATATAGTGAATGGAATGGAGTAATTAGCAGTTTAAATCAACTCTAGGGGTTAATAGATGAAATTGGAGTAGACATGGAAGGATTGACACATTTTTTGAAATAAGAATAATCCTTCATCATGGTAGGAAAATAGTACCCAAGCCCTTAAATTAGATGAGAGAGATTGGATTTTGACTGGTGGGAACCACAAGTTTTGGAATGCACATTTTTCACGAAGGTTGTAGTATCTTCTCCATCAATTCCCCTAAGAAGGTCTCCATCAAGCCCACACTTTTAGATAACTTTTCCTTGATATGTACCATTGTGTCACATAAAATTGACTTCTCATCTTCAGATCATTTCCCTTCTAGAACAATCTTTTGGGAGTTATTCCTTTTGAAAATAGAGGAAAATGGGGGGTCATCCAGCTAACAGTATTACAATATGGATCCGATATGGGATTGATCTCATCAAATTCTTCTGTCTTGGCATGAACATATGGTAAAACCATCTAGAAGTGGGTAATGTTGATGACCTTTTAATTCAGTTCTGAATCATCCAGAGTTATTGCAGTATTCACTAATGCATCAGATTGCATATTCATTGACTGAGGGACGTAATAAAGGGTCATCTCTAATGGGAATTATACCATTAATTATTGAACATGGTTGATCAAAGGGACCAACTCCTCTTACATGATATCATAGTCACCATTGACTTTCTTGATGACCAGTTCTGAATCACCTTTTATCCTCAAGTGTTTTGATTTCACTTGGAGTACTAGTTTTAGGCCTACAATAAGGGCCTAGTATTCTCCTTTAATGTTTATACAACCCTCCCACAATAATAGAGAATAAGGTAGGAAATCCTTTTATGGTGACACAAGTATGAATCATAGCCCCACTTTGTGGAGTCTGGCGTCATCCATTTTTTTCTTGTTGGGTTTTTGGAGGCATTAACAATGTGAATTTCCCATATCTTGATATAGACTATAACAAAGAAAGCATATTCATTGGGTAATTCAACGTCTAGTGGATTCAATTATGTTGAAGGTTGTTCTACTAATTATTAAGCTAATTCTTGACCATTGAACACTGTATGGAGTGTAAACCATATACCAAACTACAAGAGGATGAAATCCCATCGTGACAGACATTGAGATGATATTGGAAAGCTGAGAATATACATTATCGGGTTTCCATTAGAGACTAAGTGGACCTAGTGGTTTTATAGATAATGCCTCATCCCTTGAGTCACAACATTTAATGCCAAAAAAACTCTTCTCAATATTTGAATATTGAGTCTCAACATCATCATAGTTCAGCTGAGAAAATAGATACTATTTTTTATGCCGACATCTTTCTTCTATGCAAGATAGGTAGCTAAGGATCGCTCCAATGTGGTTACATACATAATGAGCGGTCTTCCATCAGTAGGATCCATTAGAACATGTGGGATCAAGTGATATTTCTTCAAATTGTTTAATTCTTCTTAAAAATATTCAGTCCATTGTTGTCCTACCCCTTTCATCATCATCCTCGTGATGTGTATGTATTATCTTGTGAGCTTGGATATGAAGTGCCGAATGTAGGCCCGTTGTCCTTGGAGTCCTCTGAACTCAGTGAGGTTTTTCAGTAGTGACTTTTAAATTATACCATTATTCTTATTAGGTTCTAATTCGATGCCATAGTGGCATACATTGAAGCCAACGAATTTCCCTAAGGTGATGTTGAAGGAACATTTCAATGGGTTCATTTTCGAACAGTGTTATTGTAATTTGATGAAAATGGTTTCATGATATGATAGGTGGTTTCAGTTCCATTTTTAATTAACCACCAAATCATCTACATATCTTCTTATGAATTTTACTAGGTAGTGTTTGATGAGGTATTACATGGAACTCCTGTCTGTGGTGCTGAAATTAATCAATCCAAAGGGCATTACCTTATAGAAAAATACACCCCAGGGGGATCTATAGAAGGTGTCTTCTTCCTCTACTTGAGGAATCAAGATTTTCTTATTACTAGATTAACCATCCATGAAAGAGAGAGCTTTATTCTCGGAAATTGCATCGATCATAAATTTTGTGATAGAGACTGTGATATTAACATTCATCTAATATTGGTTGAGGTCCCGGAAATCATTGTAGAACTTGATCCACCTATTCTTATTTTTTATGGGAATAATTTTTTCTAGAAATATGGGGAATTGGACATCCCTAATGATGTTTTACCTGATGATCTTTTAAACTTTAATCCTTATTTTGGCAACATGGGTCAGTTGTGTACTTCTAGAAGGTCTCTTATAGCCAAATTTATTTTCCGATAGACACATATGGTGAGTGGCCACCTTGGGACCATGGTCTAGACTTTATGTATAGTTACAGGTAAAATAATATCTATTCTTATTCAAGAAAGTGATGTATACCTCTTTCTCATTGAAATGCATGTCTGAACTAAACATAGTGGGCAACACGTCTTCCTCAAAACCCATTATAATTTTGTCGAGTTCATTAATGTTGGTAGAGACGTATAACTTGAATGATAGAGGCTCATCCCTCATGTCTTTTTCTTCTTCATCCTATGCATCCTCATCATCATCCCCTTCGTATTCTGATGGGGAAATAATTCTTGAGATGATCATTCCAAAATTTAGGGAAGAGTAATACTTTTTTGTGTTTTGAAAGTGAATTAATAGCTTATGTCATAGTAATTAGTGGACCCTTCTCTGGAGAAGACACAATGCGGGGTAAAAGACATTCCTCATCCTATTGGATTGATGAGATACTTCCTCCTACCTCAGTCGGTGAGGTAGGGATTTACCATAGTTTTTATGATGGTTAATGTTCATTTTTATCAGAACCTTCCCTATTATCTCAAGATTTATCAACGATTTCAAACTTATCAGGGTCGGAAACCATAATGAAAATCAATTAAGACTACTTAATATGCATCCAAATTTGGACTTGTGCACTCAATCTGATTAATGGACAGTACATATTCCTACCTGATCTATTTGAGGATATCAATGGGAACTATATCCAAACCATTTGGACCAAATCAATTTTTTCATATGAGGATTGAGTCCCCTTCAACTTGTAGAACCTTGCATCAATATAGTGTGACTTTGTGGACTCGAATGGGGCTGTATCAGCATGAAGTGAACCAATTTTTCAATTAATTAAATATTTTATCCATTGATGGTACGAAGAGGGGGTTTTGTGTGTTTATGCAGCCAGGGAATTCATAGCATTTTGTTGAAGGTCATATTATTTCATACCATAAGAAATTATAGGTGAGCTATGTGGTCATTGAATTGGATTTTGAGCTTAATTTTTCCATAAAAATTATTCTCTATTTTGTTGTAGCCAAATGGAATCATGGTGCACACTGTCAGATCATCCTCATTTAATCCCAACCAAGGAAGTGTCCATAGTGGTAGGAGATTAACCCCATATACATTTTCAATGGAGACATTTGGATATTGACTCCATTTAATGTGCCATAAAATTATATTGGTTTCATGCGTCCTTACATGGTGGAATCTTCATATTGATCTATGAAGGTGATAACAACGTGGAATTACACATGATTTCACTTTGTTAGATATAATTTAAAGGTGGATACTTTTAATTAAAATTCATGGGGACATAGAAAGGAATCATTGAGTGCTTCCCTGAGATCCCATGAATTATTTCAATACAACCATGATATACAACTTGGATAGAACTGAGGATAAATGATTTGTAACATCCTATTTATGATCTAATGGTCAGTGCTTCTTGGCATGAGATGATATTTCATCATTGATTTGGATGCTTGAGAATTTTATGAATATGGGTAGACTCTTTCGATCTTATCCAGATGTGCTTCCATTCTTTTTGGATTGGTCTAAGAAGGTCATCTCACCTATTGTGGGTAATTACTTCTTTTATCTACATAAGATTGATATTTCATAAGTATTATACCAAGATGGATCTCTGTGGTGGGCAGGAGAAATTTGTTTGCCATGTTTAAGTCACTATAGGGTCCTTCTATGAGCTTCTGTAGTAATGGGGGTTTTAATTGAGGTGTGTCCATAATATTGATTACTTCCATGGATGATTCTCCCTTAATATTCTTGGATTCTATGGTTTCATCCTCTATCTCCCCAATTATTTATGGGGAATTGTGGATGATGACCAGATTCATTCTCAAACAAGTTATCCATTAAGTGGATGATGGTGATAGAGAGGATAATTAGCTCCTTTTCTAAAGATGAATTTTCCTTATCATCTACACCTAGTCGTACCATTTGTCAAGGTGATTCCCATTTTTCTATTTGGAGAGGCAGTTCCCATTTCTCTATTTTGTGGTATAGTCTTTGTCATTTTATATGGTTGGGTGGCACCCATTGTTCGGTTTTATGCGAAGGATCTAGTTATTCAATTTGGTGGGGTAGTTCCCATTGATCCATTGGTTGTGGGGTTACCATTGTGCCATTTGGTAGGGAAGTGCCCATATCTTCATACCTATTTTCATAAAATCAATGTGTCCTTGAATTTTTTTTCATTAGTTCATTTTAAACTCACTACACTTAGTTTCATCCCTTCTATTTGGACTTGATTGTGGGAGGTCGACCTTTGGAAGATTTTGGTGATGAGAGTGTTGATTTTGTTGTATCAGGAGATGTTAGAGGAAATATTGGTTACTTCGACTTTTCCTGGAGGATGCCATGGTCTTGGTTGATTAATTTTTTATTCAATAAATAATAAATCATTTCTTCCTTTTTGTTAACATCCTTTTTCTACTCCCCTTCTTTGTCCGTATTAATGGTGGAATCATATTCTAATTGTGCTGGTTGTGGTCCTAGATTTACTTTTCTAGAATATATCATCTTTTATAGGAGGACCTTGAAGACAAAACACACATCGATGTTGGGTCATAATATTCAATGGAAGGGACATTAATTTGGTCGGTCATCAAGAACTACTTCATTATCCCTCATCATCTCTGGTAGTCGAAGTATGTTAAAATTCATGGAATCTATTAAGTAACCATGGAATTTATCATCTCGAAATGAGAAAACATTATTTTTGAATTCCATTAATTGATTCCTTTTATCCCCCCTTCGTTTGTCTTAATAGGGATGGGGTGTCTGCTGAAATCTATTGGGCCCTTCATGGTTTGGTTGGGTCCATGAAGATGGAGCTAGTGCAGGGGTGGCTTAACCATGATAGAATCTCATTCACCACTCCTTTCCATTTTTTCTGGGGAAGTTAGAGCTTCCTGGGAATTTAGAGTAGTCTATTACAAGGAATATTTTATCATTTGAGTGATGGAGGAGAAATCATGGAACCCAATTTTATATTTCAATGGAATGAGTGGCGTTCTTAGCTCATCACAAAGACTATCAATGCACATAGCTGACATCTCATCTTAGGGGAGTGGCTAGTTCAAGGAGTAAGTCATACCATTCCATCTGGTGATCAAGTCTGAGACTCTTTAATTATCTCACTGTTTGTAGTTCATGAAGTCACTGACTATTATTCTTGTCAGTTTCCATCTAAACTGGAAGTGAAACTACCACTGAAGGTCTTCCCAACCTATGATTGAATTATCCAGTAGCTCATCATTGATTTTCCATATATCTTTCATTTTATCATCCTACTGTTAAAATCTCTACTCATGTGTGGGGGGATCATCTTCATGGGTAGTAGGAGGTGTGTCATAGAACTTTGTCTTATTCACCCCTTGTTGGATATTTTCAAGGGAGGAAGAGGAATATTAATTGTGGGTGGTCCAAATTTAAGATAACTATTTGGTTTTGGATGTTTACAACTCCAGGCTCAGTGTGAACCATCTCTAGGGGGAATCCTATTCTAATGTTTCCTCATTATTTGAATAATTTATAGTGTGGTATGTTGGGATTATTTCCATGATGTTGATAGATACATACCACATTGTGGGTGGCATACAAGGTGTTGAATGGTAGGAGTGATTCTTACATTCATTGATGGATATTATCTAACCATTATGTGATACTCATTAGGTTTATTAATGAAGATTGAATCGAGGGAGCCCAAATATTACTTTTCATTATTCATCCATTTCAGGGGATGTGATTCACATGACCGGATGAAATGGGTGACACCTATATCCATTTTTATCCCCATAGTGGATATGGAAGACATCAGCTGGGCAAGAATTCAATGTGAAAATTACCCCATCCTGGTGGGATGGGGATTTATATGTTCCTGTTTTGAGGTGCCTCGACCAGAATTTTAAATTCTTATGATGTAATTTTGTGTAAAAATGTCTCTTATTCCTGTAGGCTAGGCTGGTCAGGTATTGCAGCTACTTATTCTATTGCCATATTCTTAATCTCACTCATTCCCATACAGGTGTGAGTAGGATATGGTGTCGGGTATACACGTGAATTACATGATTCTGAGGACATGATAAGTGCTAGTTTATTGGAATCCCTTTACTGGGATTCCTACTGGGTGTTCTTGGTGTCCTGGTTTAGTATCATATCAATGGATTGTTCTCATTGGGCCAGTTTCTTTCTAGAATCTATCAAGGCTGATTCTTGTTGAGTGATTCACCATTATAGAGTAGGGACTTCATTTGATTACTGTCTGTGGATGTAGATATTTCCGAATGTCACTTCTAATCTATTCCTCTTGATGGGATGTGGGGTGATGTTTAGATCTCTGTGTTCTCCCCATCCATGGATATAAACACTAGATGGAGCGTTGCTAATAAGTAATCACAATGTGTGAAGAGCATGGATGTAGGCCATCCTAGGGTCTTTCATTCGCCTTTATGATTTTTTTTATTCCATGAACATTGAAGGATTTATAGGTTATCTTAGTGGTAAATATCTCTCAGTACATTAACATGGTCTGTGTACACTTTATAGGGTTGAAAGTTTGCCTTTTATGGTAGAGAGTTGTCCAAATATCGAGGAAAATGTTGTTCATACATTATTCTAACAAATATCATGGTATGTTGTACTAAGAGGTGGTCATGGTCCAGTAAATCAATGGTATATCTTCCTTATATACTTGTCTTCTCACAAGAAACAACTCCTGTTGTTGTTCTAATAGGGAGTCTTCTAGATAATTTTCCCAGTATTACAGATCCTTAATGATTTCTTTGAATATAGTGTGGATAACGGTAGTTTCATTAGAATGTGAACGATTCAATGATGGATGAGAAGTTGATCATGGATCCTAATTCATCCTTTTATTGATAAATTATATCTCTAGTCATGTAGAGAGTATCTATCATGTCACACTCCATTTTTTCATGTGGCTAATTATTTCAGGGCTTTCTCACATTTTCTCCTACGTGGGGAGGCCCTTCTTGCAGGCATTAACTTTTGACTGGGGTTAATACCATTATAGTAAGAGTCTTTATGGGGAGGGATACCATCATGTATTAGTGTTTGGACATAGATAGGACATCTATTGTGTATACCCTGGGAGAACCATCAGGGTATACCATAGGAAATTGGAGGACTTTATTGTGGTTTGGCGTTATTAAAGAGAGGGCCTTCCCAATGAAAGATATTCGGGTGAGGACTACAATTATAGTTATAGATTTAGGGAGATTATCTACAACAGAAATTATAGTTAGGGCCTTTGGGGTGTACTACAATGATGGGAGGACCTTCTCATTGCCAGATGTCACTATATGGAGGTCCTTCATAGCAACAACCGTCGTGGTGTGGACTACCATCATAACTCAACATCCTACTATAGTGAAAAAAATTCTAATGTTTATACACTGAGTATGACTATCGGGGAGGAATACACCTAGGATAGGGCATTATATTTGTACTATCGTCAAGTCAATGGGAGGGGTACCCTGACACCCATCAGGAGAGAGGCTCTCGTGATCAATCGTTTCTGGCCCATGGTGTAAGCCCCCGTGGGTGCTCTAGGGAGGACCTTTAGAGATGATAATAGTGATATTATAGGGGGTACCTAAGAAACTACTACTTTCTCTTTTATAATTTGGTAATGGATCGATTGGATCTTGATCCACAATTGATATATGTTTGATGGCTTTATGAACTCCATCTTCTTGAAGAATAGAATCATGAATGCGCTCTTCATTTTCTGGTTGCCTTTGGTGCCTCTCATTTTTGGGCACTCTCTTGTGGGAAACTGGGGCCACCTGCTATTGGTAACTGGCTTCGTATATGGTTACCTCTATAATTGGTTCATGTGATGTCATTGAGATACATCAATGAAATTCATGAGTTCTTGTTTGGGATATGCGTGTGCCCGGAAGCATTCTCCATGTTGGTATGGCGTCCCATTGTAGGAATGAGTATTTTTTCCCACTATGGTTATCCTCGTATCAAGGAATATGATCATTGACCCTCCTTGACTAGAGTAGGGATTCGTGTTTTCTCTAGGGTGATTATTTCATTTAGTGGATGAATCACCCTACCCATAGAGATATGATCATGGGATTGACTCCTCACATTCCCTAATAATGTAATGATATCTTGAAATTTCTGGAGGTTATAGTCTAGGATTTTCATATAATCCTCCACCATGTCCAATATTTGTTGAGATAAGTATTTAGTTGGAATGGGTATGAATTCTCATTCCAATATCAGATTCGGTGTTCTTGCCTGATCTTGTGTCGGGATAGAGGAACAATCATGTCACCAGATATCTTCTCTGGTTGTCACAGTATATGAATTTTTTTATTTATATTAATGAGTAGGAATTTGTTTTATCTCATCTGTTGTTGTATTTTTCTCATGGGATTGATTTTCATCCTTAAGAATTTCACTCTGATCATATTTTCTTGCCACCATATTTTACTTGTGGTCTTCATATGCATCAGAAGTGTTATGTGGCTGCCAATGGTTTTCTGCCCTATTTGGGTTGTGGGATTGGTGCGTGTTAGCTGGTATTTGAGCTTGATTATAAGTAGGAGTTTTTTTGATGACATGATTTTTGATAATTGGAACAGATTTTCATCTGCCTAAATTTTTTTCTGTGTCAGGGGGCGGGACTGACAAGAAATAGAAGGAATATATTTTTTCTCATGTTGTGAAAACTTATTTCTATGGTGTGATTCAATGGAGAAATTGGGGATATAAATTTTCTTGTAGATTGTTTACGTGTTTCCATGGAATGCTTTAGTAGGAGTGGAATAATTTTATTCCTACACATTATATGTCACAGTGTTTGTGTGGTGGACCTCATCCTCAGTAACTAAGTTGATAACCTTCTTTTAATCATGTGCTTTACTCCCTCAGCGGGAAGCCCCAGGGGCCCGTGTCCTTTGGAATTCAGTAGAGTCCATCATCATGGGATTATCTTTAGAGTATGGATATCATATTATACATCGCTTGTGGTAACATCCTCTAAAAATAGCCCTTATGTCTGGATACTGTGGATATGGGATGATTTCATCACAGTTAACATCATATTTCTCCCTAATATAAGGGAGGAACTCATTTTCATGCTCTGATGATAGGGTCCTAACGTGATTGGAGACGACTAATAGGGACGTCATGTGTTGGGATACTAGTCAAAGTTGAGGTGGTGGGGGCATGCTTTTACTGATTTGAGGGCCTGCCTTGTTGCCTCCACTATTGGGAGCTCATCGATTTTCTAACACTCTTTGATCAACTTAGATTAATCCTATAATTGAAGACACTATGAATTCCTATTCATTCAATATCCGATCACCTGTGTGGATATTGACATGTGTCTCCCATCTATTTGTAGATATTCCATTTCAATTGAAGAAATTTCTATGAAACTTGAAATATATGTATCAAGCACAATGAATGATTCCACATCATATATAATCTCATAATCAAATGATTGATTGGTAATCTTGATCAACCCACTTCCATTTGAATGTGAAAGGGGATTTATGTGGGGTGACCCGACACCTTGGTTAGTGATTCACATCAGGTACACCAATTTTATTTCATCCTGATTCTCATCATACCCAGGAGATAAAATGTTCTGATAGATAACAGATAACTTCTTTCTATTATATAGTTTCTCATTGGGTTCACTATTTTTGTTATTTCCTAATTTTCATCGTATCGGGGTGAGAAAAATGGTGTGAGAGATAACATGTAAGTACTTTCTATTGTAGTGTTTCATGTCAGTTTTACCATTACATTTTGACTCGATTCACATCCTATACCTTTTTGGTGGATGATATGGTCACACCATGGATGGGAAGTGTGTTCCTTTTGTATTGTGATGGAGGTACTATGGTTGAACGGTCCAACCAAGTGATTTGTAGGGGTGAGTATCTATGCAATTAGTCTGTCTCGGGTATGATGTCATTTAATGTTCATCAATGGGTTTATTAGTCGATATAGGAACACCCACCTTAACTTTCATCCATGATTCAAATACCTACATCCCAATTTCAGGAAATCATTGGATGAATTGTCCAATGAAACATAAGGACTCCACTGGTCGAGAGGATGTGAGTTCGGGCTCATGAAACCCTTTTAGGTGGAATTATTACCTACTCCATGTCTCTCTTATAGATTTATGTAATGTTCATATGTCTGTGAATCCTTGGTTCTTTACTAAGCATGTGTCTGTAGGTACCCCTGGGATGCGAGATTAACCATATATACCCATGGGTTGGGAATCACTAAGACAACACTAGTTTAAACCCTATGATGAGGTGCTCTGGATTTTATTATCATCCATGGAAGATGTATGTTGCTTTAATATTTGGATCGAACCCATAAGATAAGCTTCATACATATCCTCATAAGAGGAATTAGAAACCATGTAGTTTAGTGTCCCTTTTCAAGAAACATCAACTTTTATGTTCGTGTGACGAGGAACCACATGTGCATTTTAACATCATGAAATGAGGAATTCCATGTGGAATATTCCTAGTAAAGCATTCACATGGGTCTTATGCCAAATTTTCCTTCTTCTGTGGATATGGTTGGGAGTTACACCATAGAGGAGGCCTATTTGATCTCGGGCCTTCAGACAGGCATAATATGTATCCTAGTTAGAGTAGGAATCTATGTTATCATGGTTCATTTAGTTTGAGGAATACACCTTGGAGGAGGCCTATGTTTCTGGAACCATGAAATGAATCTTAACTCATGATGATTCAGAGGTTTGATTAGGACTTTTCCCTAGGATGAGGACCATGTTTTGGGTCTATGAGGATTTCATGATCACCATAAAACTCTAAGACCATGTGATTTTTTCTTGGTGTGAGAAACCGGAGGAGCCCATAGATCTAAAGATTGTGTGTCCTACATCATCAGTTAATAGATTTTACTAGATCACAAAGATAGAGAGAGGGTGGATTTGAATGTGCTAATTTTCTCTCCCAAGTTGATATCTAGGATTGCCTCTTTTGTAAATTTATCCAAACATATCCTAGGCTGAGCCTAAGTGTAGCCAAAGTGCTAACTCATATAGTAATGATAGGGGATTACCTCAGGGAGAGTCCCATGAAATGCATTATGGGGAAAGGGGATAATCATTACATCTCAATAAAGGGAAAAGTTATTGTGATACCTTTGGAATGTCATTGTCCCTCATTAAATGGAAAATCCAGTGATTGTCCTTTATCCTAAGAACATGTAGGTCAACATGGGAATTCCATGGTTGGGCCCGGGTTACCATGGGAATATAATCTTAAAGACATTTTTGGGGCCCACACCCTTATAAGGATTAGCAATATGAATATGTTAACCACGAGTATGTAAACTGAAAATGACACACTGATGCACCTAATGGTTTTAACATACGGGTTTGTTATCATTGTAAGGGGCTTTCTCCTAATGCCAATGGACTTGTTAGCGGAGGGGATTTGGGGGATGGGATGGAAATGGAAGGGCATGATTAGGACTGAAATGTTTAATTCCAGATGATTCCCCAGTCAATGTACAATTTTCCAATGTGGGGTGTGGTACCCTTTGTTTAATGCATTAATATGCAGGTTGAGGGGTCATCCATGTACCAAGGTGGTATGTGAACCAGGATTCCATCCTTCCACTAAGGTGGTACATGGACCATGATTCCAACTTCTTATCACGGTGGTATGTGGGCCTGTATGTGGTCCGTATGTGGTAGTGGAATGTGGCCTCGGGTTCCACCTCTATACAATGGGGTATGCAGTGATGTAGTCCATCTATTTAGAAGAAAACTATTCTAGGTAGGGTTTTCCCATGTAGCGAGGTGCTATGCGGTACATCGGATTGTAGAAGGGGAATTAGTCCAGTACTTCACGAGAAGTTCATTTGCATTGGGGGGATGGTTATGGTTCACCAATTTGGGTCTCGGTTCTACTATATTATTATGTTTCCTTCATTTTTATGGTTCATGGAGGATTTATACATATAAGAAACTATTTTCAATTCCATACTTTGTTTATGGTTTTCCTCTAATGTATTACATCAATAAACACCATGTTCTCTCCAAAAATCATCCTCCTTCAGTTCCACATGTGGTCATTCTTATAGATTTCTAAGGAACCTATATCTATGGGTCACCCAAAACCTTTTGGGGAATCCCAAGATGAAATATCCCATCCTATAGAGGACTCTTTAAATTGAGGTTTTTGGGGTTGTTGTTAGTGGGGATAGCGTTCACGGGGCTACAGTTCGCGGTGGTGGAAATCACCACCTCGATATTGTAAACTAAATAGTTCACAGGATGCAATTAGCCTCACCTTGTCCAAGAACAGAGTTTGTGGAGATTTTTCACATGTTTGTACCTCTCTACCACGTTTTTTCAAAAGACACAGTTTGTGGGGTCCGGGTTCATGGGTGGAATTTTTCAGCCCTTGTTATGAAAATGATGTGGTTTATAGGGTTTGGATACATTATTCATTTAATCTACTAATGGAATGTTTTTTGGGCCAACACCTCATGGGCCTGTATTAATCTTTCATTCCATATACTATTTAATTCACGGGCAATATCATCCATGTACTGTTCCCGAAAATCTCTACGAATTCCACTTTTTTCCTTCTCGAAATTATATTTTTTCAATCTTCTTCTAAAATTTTCAATCAAACCTACATAGTTATAACTTTATATAATTTATGATAGTATTTGTTTCTCTTTGGGGTGTTTTCAGGGCCATACAGTCATTCATGGTGTTAAACTGATCATCTTCATCCCACATGATGTTAAACTCCTTTATCATCCTACAAGATGTTAAACTACACACCTTCATCCCACATGATATTAAAATTCTTTATCATCCTCCATGATGGTAAACATTAAATGAAAAACATGCCTTGTAGTCTAAGCTATATGACCCTAAACTAAGATCTTCTCTTGTCCTTACAACATTATTTTAAACTACATTACATTTTGTGAACAACATATGGCTTGATTCTTTCCCTCGTAGGAAACATTAGAACACCCAAACATTTTTTCATTAGGTCCATCCCCATGTTCTCCATTTTTGTCTTACAACCTGATATTCATTTTAGGAGTACGTGTTTTGGTATAGAGTTCATTGGTACTTATTAACATTATGTATGAAACAATCATTCAATGTGCCTCCCCATGGGAATACCTCGCTTCACATACATCCATACCATGTGCTGTTAAACTGAACATATTTTCTAGAACTATAATTGGATTGATTCCTATAATTGTGGAATACATAGGAATGCCTAGAAATTTTTCTCCTAGGTCCATCCCTATGATTAAAAAAATATTCTCTCTCATTCATTGCCTTGGCCATGATTCATTTGGTATTACATGATATGGAATGATCCCCCTTTGGTATTCATTAATGATGGGTTTACAATAGCCTCACCATGTACCAAATCCTTTTGGGTTTTACTTTTCACCCTTTCCGTCACCAGATGATCTTAAACTACATGGAATTTTATGAACTATATATGGATTGGTTCCTATCTTTATGTTATACATTGGAATTGCCAAAAAAAATTCTTTGGTTCCATACCTAGATTCCTCACCCTTTTATTCCTTTACATCCCAACTCACGGTCAGAGATCTATGACCTTATACATAGATATGTCACATCCCACATGATGTTAAACTATTCTATATTACCTTCAAGGAATTATGAAACATGTTGTTTATGGTCATTTCTATATGACCATTAAAGGAATGTTCCCCGTTGTCCTGTGCAACCACAAAACCGCATTGAACTTTGTGGATTTTCCTCTCTTCTCTCATCTTTTCTCAGTTCCCCTCTAGGGGGTGCATGGTGCGATGTGGACTTCCATTTTCCTCATTCAAACTGGTTTTTCTTAACCACTCCCTTCACATCCACCTTTGGACCTTACTCCATTCATAATTATTATTTGACATTAAACTGCACGACACTTCATGAAATACGATTGGCATTATTCACATCATTATGATATTTGTTGGAAAGAACCGACATGTTATCCTCATGTCTATCCCCTGGTTTAATTATCTCTTCTTCTAACCCCTTGGCTTGGGTTCTCTCATGGGATTGTGAATCATGGTCTATGTGGACTTCATTCATCCTCATTCACATCAGTACTTTCTACCATGGTATACACATTCTTCTCTTGATTAACCTATATCCCTTATGACCTTTCTACATGATGTTAAAATGAACGAACATTCATGAACTATGTGAGGATTGAATCACATTCTTATGAGATATGTGGAAACATACGAACACATTATCATCAGGTCCAGCCACAAGATCATAAACCTATTTTCCCTTTTCTTCAAATAGTCTCCTAGAGTCTCCCAATCATTTTTGGACCTCATGATCTCTATTATGTGTCACCAATGTGATCATAGGGATTGTGTTTTAGGACATGGAGGGTTGGATTCTACATGTACATTCTTTCGTCCCTTCTCCATGATTCATGTCTCCCTTTATTTGGGGATTCTATCAACTATCACATCCAAAAGGACACCCGAACGGTATGGATGATCAACCTAATGGACCACCTACCTTTTGGACCAACGTATCATAGGATTTTGAGGGACATTTTTAGACGGTTTCTACATTTCGAAAACGGTCAGTGGTCAACCCTTGGGTGTTTTTTCTTAATTGAAGTCACAAGATATTGATGATGTGCTTAAAATATAGACAAATATTATCCTCTTTCATTATTCCAACCCCATTACACCCTTTGTATTGTTCTCATGATTCGCATCCCTTTCCACTTCATCTTGATCAGAATGAACATGGACACACACAGTGTTATCGCTCTATGATCCTTTGTATGTTGAGAGCATGAACTGGTATCATGGGTTCACCCTTGACTCTACACCGTTGTTCCCCTTATTTTTGTTCCACATGTTTTAAAAATCATCTCCACCAATGTTTCCCTAACTAATCATAGATCATGTGGGATTTAGAGTCTTAAAATGGTGATACCCACATAGAGGATTGTCCAACCTTACTATCACTATTCTATGACCTTAAAATAAGATCTCTTTCATCCATGCGATATGATGTTAAAACAATTTTCCCTATACCACATGAAATTAATATATTTCATCCTTAATTCATGATGTTAAAGTGACCGGGATATTTCTATCCTACGACCTTAAAAAGTGATTTCATATTCTTGGCTTCATGATAAAAAAAGGCACATCATTTTGGCTTTCTCACTTGAGAGAAAATCTGTTATGGTACTGGATATCCTTCATGCCACATTCCAAGCCTACATACAGCCTGATTTGAATAATCACCCATAGAAATTCTTCCAAGGATGGCCACATAAAAAATTGTGACAGTGAAATGAACAAACTAGATACATCTAATGCCTCTTCCTTTGGTTCATGAGTCAAACATGCTTGGCATGAAAACTATACAACTACATGTGGCCTGATTCCCACACTTATGGGATACATAGTGATGCCTAAATCAATAATCATGGGTCCAAACACAAAATTATTTTCCCTCCATCATCTTAAAAAACCATCATATTTACTGCATGATGTCAAACTACACAAAATACAAAAACTATATAAGTCTTGATTCACAACATTATGGGATATGTAGCGACACCAAAACAATTCATCTTTGTGGCCAGACCTTGGTTCATTAACTCTTCTTAATATTTTACCCTAATCAGGGTCAAAACAATATGACCTCAAACTAGGTGTCCCCTGTCCTGGTGAAAATCCTTTAAACTATCATCCATGGTCAAAGTAATATAACCTTAAACTATATGCAATATCCTGGTCGTATGATTCCAAACTATATCATTCCTCTTCCTCACCATATGATGCTAAATTTTATTCTTATCTCCATTATTTTCATGATGTAAAACTACAATATATTCTAGTTCCTCAATATAGAGGTCCTATTTGGAAGAAGGTTTGATCCTAATTTACAGCGTTATGCCCATTTAATATGCTTTCATCATGGTGGTGTAGTTTCCAGAGTGTTTGAAACCCTTTAATCAAACCACAAATATATACGTTGCTTTCCCTTCTCTTTTATTGGAGCCTCATCACCTTTAACATCAAAAGGTACCCCCTAACTATATAAATGTTCGGCCATAAAGCTCACCTACTATTGAGGGGAAATGTTCCAGGAGGACATCATATGAAACATCGAGTCAGACCTCCTGTTTGGAATATGGTCAAAGGTTGGACTTATTTTATAACAATTTTAGGCTAACATGATACAGATTTCATGATTAGAATACGGTTACCTGTTATCTTCCATCATCATATTGCTCCCACTGTGTTCCGAATGTTTGATATTATGATTCACACATCTCATTCTCCTATGTTTGGATTTATTCCAATGCCCTTCGTGTTTTCTCATTCATGAACAAGCATAGATTTAGAGAATCAAGTTAGGTGTCATGAGAGTCTTGTTATCCAGTTGCATCCCCTCCCATTCCGGAAACACTCAAATTGAGATCAATGTCCCATTTGTATCCCATTTTATCTTCTAATATGTAGCACTCTCATATAGAAGAATGATATTATATTGTCTATTGTTTCTCACATCAATAATGACTCACATGGTGAAAGGGATTTATTTGGTTGTTTCTTCAATATAATCAAGATACAGTGGACCCCAAAGTATGATTCTTTCATAGATGTATCTTCCGAATGTGGTCTACCTCGTCTTTCTCATCCTCGTTGGACCCAATTCGTTGGGGAGAAATTTAATGGCACAAAAAATGTGCCCATAGAATTCACAAAATTCTTTCAATGTTGATACTATATCATATCTTGTTTTGAAGAATTCAATATTTCTAGTCATGGAGACCAAATAGAGTTATGGGTCTGAATTTATGGTCATTCGAGGTGAGACTAATGAAAATGGCCATCCATGATGATTTTTTGTCGAAGTATAGATTTTTCTTATAAGAATGGAAGTTTGGGGTGAAAAAATGGATATCTTGTGTACAATAATGGAATCTTTCTTGAAACCCAGCATGTAATAATTTTATGCACCCAATACAAGGTCAATATTTATCCTCGGCCATCTAAAATGACTAAGTATGGTTCCTGCATGGTTTGAGATGTCTGCACTAGATCGACATCTGAGGGTAGGATTATTACGCGCCCAACGAGACATAATAATCCCCTTTCCACATGCTCCCACCATAATTCACGTGAAAGACCTATTCCACGCCGATAATCATATGAACTACCGTTCAAGGTTTCCCCAATAAATAAAATTACACCCCTCTCATTAGGTAAGTCTTCTGGGGTTTTTTACTGCTCTACAACATGTAAGACTTCCTCTTCTATGCATGAATAGTAGAATGGAACACTGTGTGAGATCTTTCACTACATGTCCTATATGGGTCTGCCTTCGTGTGAGCCCACAGAGGGCTTGATCCTATCATGACCTCTATTTTTCCTAGGTAATGTGTGCATATGATTTTATATGGCATTCATGATTCTATTCTTATGCAGTAAACTCCAAATCATGCACGAAAGACTTCAGTCTTGTACACTATAGTTCCCAAGTGCCCAATAGTGTGCACACCTATGCTGAATAATCCAATCATGTGCACAACCAATCCTACATATTGCATATATTATGCACAATAATGTCTATGATTGTACTCACTGGTCAATTCTACGGGGGTTGTTCCCTCACACCCCCACCTCGGATCATTGTTGGGCTATTGTCCCGACCCTACTAAATGGTACCTTCACTACTATCACTAACCCCCCTTAAAATTGAGAGTTTCACTACAAAATATTTGGTCCTAGTAGCTGATATTTTACCTTTATCCCTTATGTGCACTAACCTTCCACCAATGGAAAACCATGATTCGAGATACTCCTCAGCACTACATGAAACTCCTTGACTCGACATATTCATCTTGTTCCCTTTCCAATTTTTTCAGTTGAGATTATCATCTTCAATTCCCTGAGAAGCATGAGTAGAATCATTCCCCAAGAGACTCATACAAAACCCATCCACTAACTCCTATTTTACGTTTAACCAGAAAGGGTTGTTCTTCTGTAATTCCCACACCATCAATTTCTAGGCACCTTATGCCTTATAGTCATCACTTCATGAATTAAAACTGTAGAAAACCTTATCTAAAAATCATAGGATGCATCATATTCCAAATAAGAGATTCCATATGCGCCATGACTTGGATGTCAACATTCCTCACTACATGACTTTAAATTTTAGCATACTCTATCATTAATAAATAGGATTCCTTATGCATCAAGCATAAGATGCATCATCATGAGACAGATAACAAACAACACTTTAGGCCTCCTCATCAGGGGAATCCCCAACCATAACCCTCAACCCATATGTAAGTTGAGATGACCTAATGGCATGACATGAGGAAGACATCAAGGGTAGCTCATTTCATAATCACCAACCGTACCGCTTGATCCATATACATGTTAAGATTCATTCATGGACTGACATGGGGAAGACATCATGGGAAGCTCATTACATAATCTTTTCATAACTATTCCATTTACATGAAACTAAACTAAACACATACCCCTTGGAATAAACATGGGATTCACTCATGACCTGACATCAAGGGAATATCATGGGAAGCTTCCTTGCATAATCCCCATCAATCACTATTGTTTCTTAATGGAACTAGAAATCTTCAACATGTAAGCCCCATCCATCATGGCTGCTCCATAGTGGCACCTGGGTATCTTCCATGCATATTCCCCATCCATAGTTGCCTCTCCTTAGAGACACCCAAGAAACTACAATGTGTAAGCCCCTTCTATCAATGTCGATCCTTAGTGGAAATTGGACAACATACACCCGTAATCCCTATTGAGAATTCATTTTGATCATGAATCCTACAACACGTCTGTGTGGTTTTTTGGTTTCACCTATTTTTCACATTGATCACGACTCACCTGAGATTAGAGTGTAGTAGAGACCATGAAATCATCATTGGGAAGCTATCCATCCATAACCCCATAGTCAATAAAAAATCATAAAACCAAGAGGATACCTCTAGAAATGGGCTTCTAAACATGCATAATCCCTTGCATGACTTTGAGTCAATGTCTATTTTTCACACCCCGATTCTATGCCTCATTTCCTAAACAACATGGTCTTTGAATCCCTACCACAGGGATACTTAAGAATCCTCCATGAGGTTTGTAACATCCCATGTATTTATAGAATAATACATTTTCATATCTAACAATATTTCTGAATTTAATATAATTTTTAGTTTTAAAAGGAAACTATGTACGATAGCATACCCGGCACAAAACTACGAGTTTCTTTGAAATCATTCATTTCACCCAACATCGAGTTATACAAAACAAATAACACAATAATAATAATATTATTAAAATTTTAGATAACACCTACTTTTTGTATTAGAGAATGAATGGAATTAACTATATTATGATTTTACATATTTTTAAATGTTTTTTATTTTTACAATGATTTTTAGAGCATTCAAATTATAATGAATCCAATTTTTAACATGAAATATTATATTATTTTTAAATGGTTGGTTTACCTCTTTTGGTGGAAAACCCCTTTTAATAATAGATTTTGTCAGTTTTATATGTTCTACTAGATCATATAAAATTATTCATTAAAGGAATGAAATCAATATTTACTTTGGTTAAAATTTTGGTATTTTTCTGATAAAATCCTTATTTTTTATGAATACTGAAAAAATACAGCATTTATTTCAAAACTGGATTTTCATCTAATTTATTTGTACAGTTAGACTACCGTTTTAATTGGTTTTAAAGTGTAATTGGATTATGATTTTATCATTTAATCCAATTATAGTAATTTGAAGTTATTTTACATTTATATTGGACATTAACACATGTCAATATTTGGATAGTTTTTACTTCATAAAAACATTATTTCTGGTTTTGAAAATGGGAAATTATTTTAAATTAATTACTGCAACTTTTTTTTCTAAATTTTAAAAAAATTGGATTTTATATTTGGAATCATGATGTACAAATTGTATAAATAGGTATCTTGTGAAATTGTCAATGGTAACTTCAATAATTATTTTTAATTAATATATTTAATGGTAAATCAGATAATTAAGGGCAAAAATAAAATTATAAAATTTCCGTAACACGTGTCATAATTATAATGGATGATCTAGTTTAAATAATCTCATATTATCTATTTTAATTAATGAATGACGCTTCCAATAGAAGCAAGTATAAATCTTTTTTCACACTCATGTTTTTAATAAGTATTAAATTTTTTTAATATTAGTTTATATAAGTTATATATTAGACTATAAATAGTGATTAAAAAGATAAAAATATTTCCTACAACATGGTATCCTATTTATAATTTTTAGATATAAATAAATATATATATTACTGAAACAATGATGATGAAATGATTATATTATTAATGAAATATCAAAATAAATAATATCAAAAATATTTTAAAAAATATAAGATGAAAATTTTGATGTCATACATGAATTTTATGGATGATTGTGTAATTTTATCATTGAGTTAATGAATTTGGTTTGAAGGAATAATGTTTTTTTGATATTTTGAAATCAAAATGTTCATGTTATGAATAATGTCAAAATTAATCTAGGCTGAATTTTTAGATGTTTTCTAAGAAGTTTCAATTATTTAGTATTTGATGAATAGTAATGTTATTAATATTATATTTTTTGGAATAGTAATTTATGGATAATGTTTTTTTATTGATATTAAAAAAATTATTTTAAAAAATTTTTTTGTAAAATTATTTTTGAAAATCGGACATACATGGTTGTAATCATGGTGAAAAACTGGTTTAATAAGATCAAAATTTTTTAGGTGAATAGTAACTTTAAACATTGGATTAGTAATTTTTTTATTAATGGTAATTTTACCAATGGAATAGTTACATCGACTAAGGTAATATTAATTTGTTTTAGTCATATTAAGTTGTAATATGATTTTATTATATCATAATACAAGTAATTAATTGTTTTAGAAATTATTAGTTGTGTAATTGTATTTTATTTATTTTTTTAATTTAAAATTAAACTAATTTTTACAAAAAGGATTTTACTATTGAATTATACATGTCATAAAATGTGTATGGTGAATTTTTGAGATTTTTAAAAAAAGTAAAATTTACGATGAATAGTAAAAAAATATAGTTTTTGGTATTCGTTATGTTTCATGACATCATAACTATGTCATAACGATGTAATAAGCCAGATAAGACTCTAGTAGGCTCTTATGGATTTAAAATATGATATTAAGTGTCCTAAGTGGCCAATAAAATGGTAAATCCCATGGTTTTGTAAATACAACTAGTGAGGCGTCTTTTGAAATTAATAAAATATTCCCTCACTTTTACAATAAATACCCACCCATTCCTCCATTTTTATCTTACCAAAATAATTATCCATGCTTTTATGCTAGTTATACTATCCATTGAGTCCTCACAAGGTGTCCGTAAGCCCCCATGGTCTTGATTTATTTTTTTAGATGTTACTCTTCACGGTAAGGGAACCATTAACCCTCCTCTTTTAGTAAATGACTTCATTTATTTTATGTCTTTCAATTACAATTTTCTTATATTGGGTTATGATATTATATATCCTTATTTTTTCAATTTTATGTCCAAAATATGAAATCCCATTTCCCCCCTCATCAACTCATTTTATATATTTTTAAATGACGTCGTTAGTCTGCCAAATTTTCACAAGGGAATCTAACAGCCCTCTCTTCTCAAGCACACCTTTAATGGAATGCCTCCATAATTTCTATTTTATTATTTTGGAATATTTTTTCTTCAAATCCCCATTACACTACATATTATGTAAAATTTATTAGAAACTTTTTTCTCTCATTCAAATCATTTTATGATTTTTAAGTGGTGTCGTTAATTTACTAAAATTTCATAAGAGATTTCTCCACTTCCCTTTCCCTTTCAAGTTATATTGTATCTGGTATGTCTTTAATATTTTCAAAACATGTTATTATTTTAATTTTTTTCAGTCTCTATAATATATTATTATTCATTTTGGGATGTGATACTTTTTTCTCCTCCCTTTTTATTATTTTCCAGAACCATGTTTCATAGAAATTACGATGCATACATTTCGTCGCAAAATATCACTCTTCAACTTGAGAAATTATTTTATTTTATTGACATGAATACTAAGGCCTATTTTATTTCTAGAGTTATTCATAAATTCATTATAATAATTTAATTTATTATTTAATTGACACACATAATACCCTTATTCCATTTTCATGGGGTATAAATGACATAATAATCATGTTTTTAAGGACATTTTAAAACACAATGTTTTTACATGAAACCCATTTAATTGATTCTATTTGGGTATTTATGAATTTTTTGAATGTGATATATTTGGAACACATGAAAATAATGACATATTAATGGTGTGCCATTAATCTCCACCAATGAATTTGGTAATGAAATTAATCTCTAGATATGGAATGATTAATGATACCTTGGTTACTAACCATGATAATCATTACGATTCCTTGGTGAATAACTTTGGTATTTTTTATGATAACTTAGTGAATAACCTTGGTAATTTTTATGACCCTTGTAGATGAAAAATGGTGATATGACACCTTGGGGATGGTCCTTGGTGATATAACACCTTGGGGATGGTCCTTGGTGATATGAAACCATAGAGATGGACCATGGTGATATGATTATGAATGTTTAAATTAAATGTTGTAGCAAAATTTTCATGTTATTATCAATGTTCTTATTTTTATGAAATTCCCCTTTCCCATGAATTTATTAAATTCCTAATTTTCTTTTTTATATCTCTGACGATCCCATGTAAATTGTGTACCTTATTTTCCATTACCAAGATTTTTGTGCTCATCCCATGTTTATAAATGATTTTCATAGGTTATAAAATTGTTATGGAAAAATAAGATGCTATGATGAATGTATTTGTAGATTTTTCAGGAAAATAAACAATTTATCATTTAAATAAAATTTGTTTTATAGAAAAAATGAATGGTATGTAGACTTATCCTCTTCATAATATTGAATGTCTCTATAATATTTTGTCTCAATTATTTAAAACTATAGACATAAAATACCTTTGGTATTTAAGGAATGTAAATTATATTCAAATGACATTAGAATAAGCTATGTTTAAGTTTGGGTCCTTATAGTTGGTATCAGAGTTGGTTTTAGAAAAATTTAGAGATTAAGATGTCTTCGTATGGGTCTATAAATTTATTATCCTAATATTATTTTCATAGAATCTATTTTGATGATTATGTTTTGAAATTTTAAGTGGATTAATAGAAATTTTGAAGACATCTATTTTTTTGGTAGTTCTATGTTATTAATTTTTGAATTACAAATGAATGGTATGAGATAAAAATTGTGGTTGAAACATCATATGGTTTTTTAGGTTGTTATGTTATTTTGGGAATGTTATTAGAATTATATTGTTTTAGAATATGGGACAACATGAATACTATGTGGCAACCCATCACATCGAACAAGGATGGAAGAATCGAACCCCCAAAAAGTGTTATAGGCCTTTATTGCTTACCACTAACATTCATGAATTCACCAGTTAGTATGATTTTGTTATTTTTTATTAAATTAGTTGTTGAAATAATAATAATATGATTTTGGAGTTATATATATTACCCAATAGATAACCATGGGATTGGAAAATGATTTGGTGATTAAGTGATAAATATTGTCTTGGATGATGTTCACTATTCGGGGGACTTTATATGATTATGGTAAATAAAATACAATAGAGTATTATTTGAGGATTAAATGTTTAATAATTAAATTTTAGAATTATGGTAATTAGTAAATTATTAACCTATCTTGTAGAACAAGTGATTGGGTAAATTAATTTTTGGAATGAGACATTAAGAGTGGTTGATGTTATTTTGAGATAAATGATAAAATTTATCATGGAAGATTATGTAAACAAATACCCCTCAATTTTGGGATTCAATAATTATTATGGATTATATTGATGAATTTTAAGGACAATTATTTGTTGAATGGTCATTTTTGAACTTTGGATATTTTTTGTTGAATTCTCGTGATTGTAGGAGATTTTAGTTATATAAGGTATATGTTTTTTCGGAATTATCATATCATGAAATAATTTTTTTTTATGTTTAATTTAGAAAGATAAGAGAAAAATATAGTTAAAATTTTGTGTATTATGTGATTCTATAGAAGTTAACTTACCAATAATACATATCATTTAGAGAAAACTGTGAGTGTTTTATTGAAATTATTGAATGAATAAAACTCTATCTGTCAAGTTTGTATGTTTCCTTATGTTCTTAGACATGATCGTAAATAAATTATTCAACATTATGAAAATGAACTTTAAACTAAAATTTTGTATGCTTACTTTTTCTACTATTAAATCAAATATTGTTTATCCAATCACAAGTTTGTGGTTTTTTGAATTTTAACATTCTCATGATAATGTTTTCTATCAGTATTCATCATAATAGGATGATTAGTTTTTCTTCTATATACTTGTTTTCCAACATGGAAATCTAGATTATGTTATCTTCAGTGACCGTTGTACTTTTCTTTCATTCATTAAATGTGATCATTTTATTAACTATTTTTCTGATGTCAGATATTCAACAAAGATTTTGATCCCAATTTTAAAATTAGGAGGATGAAATTTCAAAAGGTGGGGAATGATGTAACATTGCAAATATTTATAGAATAATTCGTTTTCATATCTATTAACATTTTTTAATTTAATATTAATGTTTATGAAGCTTTTGTTGGGGCGTGCATCCATTTGTTGAGGATGTGCTAACTGTTGCCCGACATTCCTGCTTTCCAAAGGCAGGAAACATTCGTTCTTTATTTAGGGACGTTTTCTACTAGATTGAAATATTATGATGGGATCTTAGTTTCACCTTTGGGGGATTCCTCCTAAAACACATTACCTAGTCCATCTCTCCTTTATAGATTAGGTTATGGTTCATGATTCTCATTCCTGGTGCCTTATCTTTGTGGATGCTGGTTAATTGCACTACTTCTATCAGAACATTCCATGGGGTCTTAGCATGGTAGAAACCTTCGGTCAGAGTAGATGACAACATCAAGCATGTAGGGGAATATCTGGATTCTTGTACATTGGGGAACCGTTATTCTTCCACATAAGAGGGCATATCAAGGGTGTACGACCCAAGGCATCCCTTGTCAGTAGTGGGGTATATATGCCGTAGGCATGTCTCCGAGGTTTTCCTCAGCATCCCATGTTTATCACGTAGTATTCTATGAGTTTAACATCTAACGAAGACGATTATGCCAAGGGTGTGTCTTCTGATTTTTTCCTTAGGAATATAATGTTTAACATGAGGTAGGCCGTGAGTTTAACATCTTGAAGAGATGGTATGAGGGCGATCTAAACGTCTCATAAAGACGGATCGGATTGTTACATACCTAGGAGGGAACACATAGAAGTCTTACCTGGTAGATGGATTAGAACACTCAATAATATCACTCCCATGATGGTGTGTCCCATAAAGAGAAGATGTCACACTGTGAAGGTTGATCTAGTCACCACTGAGGGCAGATCAGGGAGTGTGCACCCCAGAATGGGAGAACACTAATGCTAAACAATTTCTAGGATTAAACCTCATGGGGGTTTTCTACAGACATTGTGTAGATGACAGGGATCAAAACCCACGTAATTCAAAGGGGTGATTAATCATGGTGCATACAAAGGAAAACAAACCAGATATATAATGGGGATTAATCATGGAAAGGGGACCATCACAAGAGGTATAAACTTTGTTTCATGGATATGTAGTGTCTGGTCTTGTGCATGGTTTTCTTCCTGGGTACTACTAAGAGTAGTGAGGAAGTGGATGAAATGATCACACTGGGATGTGGCAGCCTGGGTAAGAATCGGGGTGGATGATGGAGAGTTGAATGAAGGGGAGGGATAATAATATGGAACCTACATGAGGATGATAGTGATGTTTGGCATGAGCCTTGAAGAGACTTCCATTGTATACCCATGGAAAGGAATCAACGTCTATGATTTTCGGTGGGGGTTACAATGGCTTACTGTTGGTTGGGGTTCTTAAATGGCTTACCACTGAATGGGGTTGACAATGTCTTACCACTGAATGGGGTTGAAAATGTCATAATACTAAATGAGGTTGAAAGTGGCTTACCACTGAATGGGGATGACAACAGCTTACCGCTGAATGGTGTTGTAAACAGCGTACCACTGAATGGGGTAGAACCTCAGGGAGGCTACCTATGTACCCTAACTGGTAGATAGTGATGAAATTCAACATTGTTATAGATGGTGGGAAATGATGTGAAAGGGGGTCAGAACCAATGGTTGGTGGTATTGATCCTCATGAAGGATTTCTACGTACCTTACCTTGGAAATTATCAAGGTCCACATAGTTGGGACCAGTGTGGGGCTTACACTCTAGGATGCCCAGAGTGGATGTCATTGTCGATACTTAGGCTATTCCCACGTGAGTCATGTTCATTGTGAGAAAAAAGAGGTGGCAAGTACCTGAGGATCAAGGCGTAAAGGTGCATCCATGAAGGGTGCTAAATTGGGCTTACATAAGGGATCTTCCCGGGTGCCGCTATATAGTGGCAATAGTGACTGGGGCTTATGTAAGGAAGCTATCCAGGTGCCACTAAGGGGCGGAAATGTTGGATGGGACATACGCAAGGAAGCTTCCCTAGTGACACTATGGATGAGCAATAATGGATGGGGCTTATGCATGGAAGCTGCACGGGTGCCACTATGGAGTGGCAATGGTGGATGAGGCTTACACAAAGAAGCTACCCGAGTGCCTCTATGGAGTAACAATGGATAATTGGACTTACGCAAGGCAGTTTTCTGCGTGCCTCTTTGGATAGAAAATGGTGGATGGGTCATACGGAAGGAAGTTTCTTATATGCCACTATGGAGCGGAAAATGGTGCATGGGGAATACGAAAGGGAGCTGCCCATGTGCCTGATTGGAGTGGAAATGGTGAATGGGGCTTACACAAGGTAGCATCCTAGATGCCACTATACAGTGGTAATGGTGGATGTGGATTACGCAAGGAAGCTTCTTGTGTGCCGCTATGGAGAGGCAATGGTTAATGGGGCTTAAACAAGGAAGCTTCCCTAGTGTCGCTAATGAGCAGCAATGGTGGATGGGGCTTAAGCAAGGAAGATGCCCGGGTGCCACTATGAGTAGCAATGGTGGATGAGGATTATGCATGAAAGATGACCTGGTGTCATTATAGAGTGGAAATGGTTGATGGGGCTTATGCAAGGATGTTTCTCATGTGACGCTATGGAGAGACAATGGTGAATGGGACTTGTGAAAGGCAGATGCCCTGGTGCCGCTATGGAGAAGCAATAGTGGATGGGGCTTATGCATGGAAGCTTCCCATGTGCTGTAATGGAGAAAAAATGGTAAATGGGTCTTATGCAAGGATGCTTCCCAGGTGCCGCTAAGGATTAGAAATTGTGAATGGGGCTAACACAAAAAAGGTCGCATGAGTTCCGCTATGGAGCAACAATAGTGAATTGGGTTTATGCATGGAAGTTGCCTGGGTTCCTTCCTCATGAATGGACATGAGGGAATCCAAACACACTGGTGGGTTGAGTCATATAATAGAGGTCTTCACTTATTCTCTAGTGAATAGGTGGGATAAAGCCAAGGACATTGGAATCAGTCTGAAAAAATGCATATGAAAAGTTTGAATCACATAACCAATATATTGATTGCAATGAGGGTAGTGTGGTGATAGAAGAAAACTGTTAACCATGTTCGAATCATAGAATCCATAGTACGTTAGCCTAAAATGGGAATAGACAAATGAGGGTCGACTGTTGATCGTGTTCGAAACACCGGACCTCACTTGAAGTGTCGACCAATATATTTCGAGGTGTTGGCCCAGGACAGTAGGTGAGCTGAGGTGGTATGGGACCAGGCTGTTAGGGGGTCCCTTTAGACATGGAAGAGGATGAAGATCGGAATTTTTGGGGAAAGAGGCATCCTATGTTTGGAACAAAGAGATTGATATAGTTTATAGTCTTGTAGATATGAATACTAGGCATCTTATGCATTGAACAAAAGGAATCCCTTGTTTGGAGAAAGAGAAATCCTATGCTTGGCACATAGGGTGTGATACTATTTATAGTCATATAGATATGAATATTGGAATCTTATGAATGGAGAATATGGAATCTCTTGTTTGGAGAAATATGCATCATATGTTTGTCATATAGGTTTTACTATAGTTTAAAGTCATGTAGATATGATTATTAAAATATTACGATTGGAACATAATGCATCTCTTTTTTAGAGAAAATGGAATCCTATGATGGGAACATAGGGTGTAGTACAGTTTATATTATTGTAGAGAGGATGGTTTAGAATAAGGAGCCTAGCATTGGCTAGTGTTGGGACTTACGCAGGAGTGGCCATTTCTGGTTCAACTTGGAATAGGATTCAGGTGATTGGTTTTGTATGAGTTGCAAGAGGAATGGTTCGACTCAAGGTAATCAGGATATTGATGATACGAATTTCAACTCATGGCATGAGAAATGAACCAAGGGAAATATTTCTACTCAAGTTGTTTCATGGTGTGCGGATCAGTATCTCAAATCAAAGTATTCCATAGCTGGAAGGTGGTTTCACATAAGGGCACAATGGAAAATGCCAACGTCTTGGTCTGAGAAGTTTGCGGTGCGAATTCCCATTTTGTCATGGGGTTCAGTAATAGAAGTTAAGTGACTGGCCTAGAGGGTGGGGACCATAGGATGATAGGGACCCCAATCAGGGGGACGGGGGCGAAGCCCCCATGGTATAGACCGGTGGGATTAAAGGAATGAGATTTGCAATGTATAGGTCTTTGCGATGTAGCTTCATTGAGAAAATGCTCTCGCAGTGCATGGGGTCTCACGAAGTAGCTTCATGAAGGAATGATGCTCGTGGAGCATGGGGTCTTGTGAAGCAGCTTCATGAAGGAAAGGTGCTCACAGAGCATGGGGTCTCATTGAGAATCTTTGAAAAGGAAATCCACTTGCGGAGAATGGGGTCTCACGATGAATCTTCGTGATGGAATGTTGCTCACAGAGCACAAACTTGAATTGAAAAGGGGCTCAAAGAGCAAAGCCTCTCATGATGAAAAGCGTATTGCGGAGAGAAACCTCTTGTAGGGTAAAGCCTCACATGGAGAAAATCCTCTCGCGGAGAAAATCCTCTCAGGGATCCCTTTGTGAGGGGCATCATTTCATAGGATTCTGGAGATCTGCGAAATTGGAGATCATCCACCCAAGGGGCGGCGTGACAATCCTTAGGAAGTGGGGTGAACAAGGTATTTATAGGTGAGTGAGGTCGATGGAGTGCATCGTGAAGCACAAAGGCACACAACGAAGCACAAATGTGCACCATGAAGCAAATCGCACTCTGAAACCTGAGGGAGTTTTCTAATGTTTCTCATAATCATTGAGTTTTCCGTTATTGAGTATTGTGGCACCTTTAGAGGCGCCAGTCAAGTTCCCTCAATTTCTTCGTAACCATGGATTTAACCATCATCGAGTTTCATGGAGGCACTGGTCAAGTTCCATCAAGAATGTCGTAACCATAGAGTTGACCATCATCGAGCTTCACGACGCTCATGGAGGATCCAGTCATGTTCTCTTAATTCGCGATCGTAGAGGGATCTTCATGAATGGGCTCTACGAACTGGTTTTCCATCCCAACTTCAAATGTCCATAAATCCTAATCCATAACTCCTTTCGGGCTCTAGGACCTGTCAAATTGAAGCTTGTGAAATGGGTTGTGACCATGGTTAATGTATGGAAGCATTTTTAAAAATAATTGGACGAATTTTTCAGTGCCAAAAACAAATTTTAGTTTAATGGGGACATTATGTACGATAGCGTACCCGAAACACAACAATCGGTTTCTCCAAATCATACGTTTCACACCCAACCGATTTATACCAAAAAATAATACAACAACAATATTATTATTTTAAATAGGTTTTAATGCCTAGATATTGTATTGGATGAAATTAATAGAATTAAATATATATTGATTTTACATATTTTTCAAATGTTTTTACATATATCCAATGAATTTTAGTGGCTTAAAATTAAAATGAATCCGATTTTAATCATAAAATAAACTAATATTTTTAAAATGTTGTTTTATCACCTTTTGATAGAAATCCATTTTTAAAAATAGTTTTTTTCACTTATATATGTTATATTTGGTAAAATAACCATCTTCTTTAGAAACAGAATATCAAAATTTACATCGATTGTAATTTTGTTATTATTCTGATAAAATCCATATTTTTATAAATAATAAAAAATACTGCATTTAAAATCAAAACATACTTTTCATATAATGTAATAATATAATTAGAATTTTCAAATTAATCAGTTTTAATGTATAACTAGATTATGTTTTAATCATTTAATCCAATGATGGTCACTCGAAACAATTTCACATTTGAATTAGACATATACACTTACCAATCTTTAGATATTTTTTTACTTCATAAAAAATTGCTTTCTAGTTTTGACAACTGGAATTAATTATAAATTAATTACTAGAGATTTTTTTTTCAAAATTTAGAAAAATTGATTCCATATTTTGAATCATAAAGTCAAAATAGTGTAAAAAGGTATCTTTTTACATTATGAATAGTAACTTCTGTAATTATTTTCAATTACTATAGTTACGGGTAAATCAGGTAATTAAGTGTAAAAATAAAATTATAAAATTACTCTAAATAGTGTCATAATTATATTGTATGATCTTTTTTAATGATTCTCATAGAATCTCGCTTAATTAAATGGATAATTCTTCCAATGGAAGTAGATGTAATGCTTCTCTCACACTTATATTATCAATATGTGTTATAATTTTTTTAATATGGGTTTATATAAGTGATATAATCAACTATAAATAGTCATTATAAAGCTAAAAATATTTCATACATCATAGGATTTTATTTATATTTTTTTAAATTTAATAAATAAATATATTTATTACACAATGATGATGGAGTGATTATCTAATTAATGAATGATTCCAATAAATGATATTAAAAATATTAAAATAAATATAATATGAAAATTTTTATGTTATCCATGAATTTTATGGATCATTGTGACATGTTATATATTAGTTAATGCACTAGGTTTGATGGAATATAATTATTAGGATATTTCAAAAAAAACAAAAATCATGTTCTGAACAGTGTAAAAATTAATCAAGGCTGAATTTTTAGTTGTTCTCTGAGAAGATTTAATTTTTCTGTATTTTATGAATAGTATTTTATGAATAGTGGTTAATATGAATAGTTTTTTTGATTAATAGTAAAACAATATTATATTAAGTATCTTTTTCTATGAAATTAGTTTCAAAAATTGCACATACATGGTTGTAATTAAGGTGAAAAATGTTGTTCAATAAGATCAATTTTTTGGTGAATAGTAACCTTACCCTTTTGAATTGTAATTTTACCCATATGAAAGTTAATTATACTAATGGAATAGTAACCACACCTAAGGAAGTATAAATATATTGTATTTATCTTAAGTGGTAATGTGATATAATTATATCATAGTATAAGTAAATAAATGTTCTAGAAATTATTTCTTGAGTAATAGTATTTTATTTATTTAATTTAATTTAAAATATAATTTATTTTTATAAAAAGGCATCCAATTTTTAATTATAATATTTGAAAAAAAATTAGGGTGAATTTTTGGGATTTTTCTGAAACAATTGAATTTAAAATGTATAGTAAAAAAATAAGGTTTTGTGTTTTTAGTATGTTTAATGACATGATAACTATTTCATAATGATGTAATGAAAACGATAAAATGTTGGTAGACCTTTTTGGATTTAAAATATGATATTAGATATCCCAAGTTTCCATTACCCTGAGAAATTACCATGGTCAAGCACATGGTTTTGCAAATACCACTAATGAGGTGTCCTTTCAAATTAATTGAAAACTCCCTCACTTTTTCATTAAATACCTATGCATTCATTAATTTTAATTCATTCAAAAATCATTATACATGAACATTATCTAGTTATAACTTCCATGGTGTCCTCAATCCCCAATGTCCCCAATCTATGATTTTTAGAAGTTACTCGTCAAGGTTAGGGAACCTTTCACCCTCCACTTTTAGTCAAAGACTTCTTTTATGTTATGTCTTTTAATTTAAATATTACTATGTTTGGGTATGTTAATATATATCCTTATTTCAATTCATTTTATATCCAAATGATGATATCCTCTTCTCTATCTTGTCAAATCATTTTCAGAATTTTTATGTTACGTTGTTAGATTGCTGAATTTTCGTAGGAGAATCAAACACCCTTCTTTTTTCAATCACTCCTTTAATGTTATTCTTTCCACATTTCAAATTTCTTATGTTGGGATAGTTAATTTAATATCCCCATTACTGTACATATTATGTATAAATAACTAGATTCACCTTTATCTAACAATTAAGTCTTTTTATGAATTTTTGCGTGGTGTCGTTAGGTGGCTGAAATTTCGTAAGGGAATTATCCACTTCTCATTTCCTTTCATGTTCTCTTTTATCTACTATGTCTTTAAAATTTACATACCATGTCATTATTTCCATTTTATTCTGCCTATATACTATATTATGATCCATTTTTAAATGGGTACCCTTTTTCTCTACCTTTCTAATGTTTTCTTAAACCAGGTTTTACAGTCGTTACACTACTAAATTTCTATCTCAAAATATCTCTCTCCTTCATGAGAAATTATCTTCTTTTATTTATGTGAATACCATAATCTATTTAATTTTTATGTAATTTCATCAAGACATAAAAATAATTTATTTTATTCTACAATTTACATACATAAAACCATCATTCCCATTTGTTGGGTTATAAATGACATAATGATCATGTTTTCTAGAACATTTTAATACACCAAGATTTTGACATGAACCCAATTTAATTTATTCTATTTGGGTTATTCAGGAAATTTTTGATTATGATATATTTGGAACACATTAAAATAAGAACATATTATGGATATTCCATGATATCTCCCCAATTAATTGGGTAAAGAAATTAATCAATAGATATGGAAAGTTTTACAATATCATTGAGAATAATGTTGGTAATTTTTACGATACCTTGGTGAGAAACCATTGTCATTTTTTTGTTACCTTTATAATTTGATTTGAAAAATTACTGTTCAATCATGGTGATATGACACCTTGGAGATGGACATTGGTGATATGAAACCTGGGGGGTCGACCTTGGTGATATGAATCCTTGGAGATAAACCATACGGATATGCTTCTGAATTTATAAATTAAATATTATAGTCACATTTTCATGTCATAATCCATGTTTTTATTTTTATGATATTCCCCTTTCTCATGCCTTTATAAAAGTCATAAATTTCTTTATTTATTTCTCTCAAGATCACATGTAAACGGTTTCCCTTGTTTTCCCTTAATAAGCTCATTGTTCTCATCCAATGTATTTAAATGTTTCCCATAGGTCTTAAGATAGGAAAGGACATAAAAGATGCTTCGATGAATGTATTTAATGATTTTTCTTGAAATAAAGTAATTTTTCATTTTAATATATTGGTTTTACGAAAAAATGGATGGAATTTAGACTTATAAACTTTTTAATATTGAAATTTTATAAATGATTTCGTCCTAATTCTCTAAAACTCGAGTACTAAAAGATCGTTTTGGAAGGAATGAAAATAAATTCTAGTCAAAAGTCAGTAGAAAAATATGTGATTAAGTTCAAGTCCTAATAAGCTCCATTATCATAATTTATATTCCATCCTAATCTCTCCTAGAGCCATTGTATTTTTGGAAGGTGATTCCACAACCTGAAGTTTCCACTTCCTTTAGGTAACATTTGTGTGTCCACTCTCAATTTTCTCCTCCATAGGTGTCACATCACCCCATTTAATAAATACATGGACTTTGATTTCCCTACCATAGTGATACATAGAAAACCTCCATGATGTTCAAGCCCAATGTCTTCATCTTCATGTCAGTTCCACATCTTTCATTTCACTGACTTCAAGCAAATCCCCCATCATCCATCCTAATTCTTACCTAGGCCACCACATCTTGGTGAGATCATACCATCCAATTCATCGCTACTTCTGGCAGTATCGGGGAAGCAAACCTTTATTAATCCCAACACATCCATATCATCCAACCAGGAGTTCCCCTCTTGTGAAGGGAAACTAACAACATGTAATACCCAAACCAATCTATCAAAGTAAATGTTTATTGATCCATTTCTTCTAAACATGTTATGTTGTAATTACCCATATGGTTCAATGTTAGCAAATTATATGCCTTGGTGTCCCCCGCTTTGGCGTCTGCCACACTGATCTTCCCTCAGTGGTGTCCAAATCATCCATGACATTGTGAAATATTCCTTTTTGGGACACACAACACTGGTTCCACTCATATTTGGTGTCCTAATCCATCCATATGGTGCTCCCTTTTTGGGACCCACTCTAATAGTGGGACACCTTCTCTATTTGTGGCACACTACCTTAGATCCACAGTTTTTGGGATTTTCAATCTACCTATATAGTAAACCATCCTGATTCTCCCTCCTAGGTATGTACCAATCTGATCCTTATCCATGGGGTATTATAACCACTCTCAGTCAATCTGTGATAGATGTTAAACTCTCAGCCTTCCCCATGATGAACATGGGATGTTTGAGGAAAACATTGTAAACTACACATTTTGAGTAACCTTCCCTGATAGATGATAAAATCTCGACATTCCCCATGTTAAAAATGGAAAGCTATGGAAAACCATGGAATAAATGCCAATGGAATAATATACCCTACAATAGTTTCAAAATACCTCATGATTATACAGCATTTAAAATACCTCTGACGACGAAGAACATGTGTTCTAATGTTCTGGAATCCCATGATACACTGACATGCCTGAAATTACCATATACTCCAACTGAAGGATTCTTCCCTTTTAATACCCATTAGAATTCATGATATAAGAATATAATTAATCAATATTCCCAAATATATTCCATCGATAATGATATTCACAAACAACATCTTAATCTGTAAGGGAGAGCAGTACTAGGTGATTAATTCTATAGAGTAATCAAAGAAATGAGGGACTAACATCCCATCATCCTGATTCAATAAAAGAAAAAATATCTCTAAATAATTGATTAATGTCACCCACCATTAGAATGTAGGAATTCTGTGAAATAATCTGAACATTTCCACTGATGATGCCCTCCTAGATGAAAAGCATTAGAAACACCATAGGAAGAGAAATGGGTTCCATAATAAATATTTTGAAAAATCATAAATCATATAGATAAAAATTTTGAATGGAATCATTAAAAAAATTCTAATTATAATATAAGATACATCCTTTATAGATAATTTCTTTGAATGTAAGATACCATTAAAATATCAGAAATAGTAATTTTGAGGAAAATAACCTTTTATTATTAAAAATCAATTTCAAAATATAAATGTTCACAAAATATTAAAAAATTACGTGAAAATAATCTTGGAAAATATATAGTAAAATTATTGGGAAAACTAATGCACATGATGGATTAAAATCCATTCATTTTATATTATTAAAATTATGCAATATCTGTAAATCATTTTGATAATGGTAGTAAAAAGTGAACAATTTTGAAAATGACGAGAAATACAATTATAAATCATTCTAAAATAAGGAAAAATATCATGTAAATTGGATTTACAAAGTCATTTATTTTTTTTAAAGAATTTTCTTAAAAGATTTTATAAATCATGGATATATAAGAGAAATATACGCAATCTAAAACAAAAATACAATATTGGTTTCACAAAAAATTGTATTTCTTGATTTTTTATGTAATCAGTTAGGGTGTAAATGGAAGTCATAGATGTTAACCACATTCCTAACCAATGTATAATAATGATATGTATTTAATTAAAATAATATTATATTATTCCCTCTAAAGTATCTATGAATATAATCAATCTGAAAAGAGATGTTATTGTGACATAAAACATTTTCCTCTTTGGTAACTCTTCAACCATATTCCCCATGAAATAGTAACATCAAATGATACTTTAACCATCATTAAAATAAGGATTTTAGAAATATAACCTGTAAAATATCATTTTATACACCTTAAAATGAATATAGAATCATAGCATATATGTATGCCTCAATGAAATAGAATTTTAGTTCAATAAACCTTACAAAGATCAATCCATTGAATTTGAGAATTAATAATTGAATGAAATCCATGAATGAAATATAAATCCACATAATACAGGTGGAAGTGAAATTTATGATAATATAATTTCAGTACGTATAAAATCATGGAATATTTGAAATAATAAATATGAAAAAGACCCCAATGAAAGGTAATTGGGTTTTGAAATTATTTACCACTTTGTATCTTTAAATGAAAATCCAAATTGATAAAATAATTCAACTTTTAACATATAATAAAAATATTTATAAATTATTTATGATATTACATGTAAAAGGGGTAGTATATTCACCACAAAATATATATAATTGTTGTATATATACTATGCCATAATGAAAAAAGTGAGATAAGAAACCCATACCTCAAGACCTGACTTTCTTGGTATGTCATTTAACTCAAATAATAATCTTACATAAGGTATTTTATTTCATAATATCATCTTATATTTTTATGAGTTTAATCTTTTTTATGACATTAATATACTTATCAGTTAATTTCTTGTCGGGTGTTTTGAGGATGTTCAGATTGTTGTTTCGAATTTTGTAGTGTTTTAAATGTGGTAAAATTTTTAATTGTTTCAAAATATCTTGAATAATTATCATGTAATAATTATCATATTCATTCAAAAATTATAATTTTAAAATCAACCATGGGTAATGGTTATTAAAATTGAACAATTTTAGGATCCTGGAGATGCTGGATATACATACATGTGAGTAACATTTCCAATTTCAATGATAATTATAAAAAATGTTTTATATTATTTTATCTTTATGTAATTATAATAATATCATAAATACCATATAATTTCATCAAATATTCTTATATATATATATATTATTTTTATGATGTGTTGATAAATGAGAACAAGCACATTTCCTCGTGAAGGCAATAGTCCCCATTTAATCAAAAGACGTTATAATTTTTCAATGTAAGAATGTAAATGATATGTTATATTTTCATAATGATAAATATTTAATTAATATAATTAATATTTCATTTATATCAAATATATTCAGTAACAGTATACTTATTAACTTCCTTGTAAACTATTAGTGAAAGATGAATCACATCGCTTTGTGAGGTCTTAGTTTGTTATACACACGAGCGACATTTTCGTATCCTTGTGTAATTGAATGTAAGAAGAAATATATGATATCCTAACAATATAAGATTAAATATTTTACAAATATCATATATATATATATATATGCATATTTTAAATTTTTCATTACAATAATCCTAGTGTGGTGGTGATGGAAAATGAATGACATCAGTTCGTGAGGTGATAGTCATCCATTCACATGAATGATGTTTTTATATGCCATTTGATGGAATAGATGACAGATTTAGATTATATCATTTAACAAATTAAATAATTTTATGTTTTAGATATTAGTGTTATTATAAAATAATAATCTAATATGAATAGAAATAGTTGGAATAAGTAATAAAATTACAGTTCTCCATTATGAAAAGATACATATTCTTTATAAAAAACAATTAGGTTAACAGTAAATGAGTTATTAGTTTGATTTATAATCAAAATAAGGGGTATAGGGTGTTGTCAGGTAATAAGGAATAAGTTTGGGAAGAGTTTTTCTAATTAAATGGGATTTTAATGTTTGAATTAGAGTGTGTAGGGGTTGGTCTTTTATACTTAATGTGAGACATATGCTTGTAATTATTGAAATGAAAAATGTGTACCCAAAATTTTCACATTCCAAATAGATAAAAATAGACTATTATATAGACTTATACATGTAAATTTCAAAATATGACTATAAAATGTATTTTAGAAAGTTTTATTTTCATTTTTATCCTTATCATTTTAGTTTAACCCCTGGTAAACTCATTTTCACCTTAACCTCTATAATTAATTATTACTGAGTTCATTATTCATTATGGGAAAAAGTCAAGTTAATATTATTAGATAAAAAAATTATTATGATTGAAAAAATAGATCCCTATTTAAAAAAATCAATTCATATTAGTGGAATGTTTTTTTTCAAATTATCCTAATAGAGACAACGAAAACTGGTTAATCAATAAGGGTATTTATCCAAAAAATGGTGATTTTATAGGAACAAAACCACTAAATATAATCATTGTATGAATATAAATTAATAATTTTTGACTTATAATCTATAAATTTCATTTTGTAAATTACAAATTATGGGGTGTTTTGATTAATAAAAATGGTGAAAATTATTCACTTTAGAAGTGTTTTCCAAAAAACATATTTTCAAATCCCAAACAATTACTTACACTAAAATAAAATATAAAGATGATTCAAATTTAATTAAATTAAGTTAATATAAAAAATAATTATTATATTATTTTAAATCATAGAAAAATATATTTGGAATTTTAAATTTTATTAATTGATTGAAAAGACATGACATTTTTCGTAAAATTCTTTATTCTTAACTATTCCCTGAAAAATAAATATTTTCAAAAAAATAAAAAAAATTGCACACAAAGTAAACTTGTATAATAATAATTCAAATTTTATTTTTAATATTATAAAATAAATTTTCCAAAATTTACAAAAAATAATATTAATATTTTTTCTAGAAAATAAATAAAATAATTTTTGAATAAAACATATTTTTGAAGACTAAAATTAAATTACTAAAAATTTATTGATTATTTAGTTTAAATTTATCAAAAAAATTTATTGAGTAATAAATTTAAATATATGACATAAATATTTTGACACCATTTATACCTGAAAATTTAATGGCCTGGTTACAATGGTTATATTTATCACGGATCATTAAAGCTTAGTGTTTTATGTCATATAATCTATCAAACACAAAAATTATGATGTTTTTTGTACCAAAAAATGTTGAAGATATTAATTGTTTTAAAATATATATTATAATTTTCAGGGGTGTAAAATATTAATTTATGCATTGTGGTTCTTGTTGTATATGTTTTCGAGAATATGATTTTTCTTTTAAAAGCATTGGATGTTACAACACCCTAATTAATAAATTATTTCCTTGTAGTTTTAAATTCATCTAAGTAATCAATGTTTGTATATTTTAAAAACACATTTTTTTAAACCATAAGGATACTTTATTTAATATATATTTATATATTTGGAAAGGGAAATATTATGGTCATCACATAATTATGTTTTCACGTTAGAGAACATTAGTGCTAGGTAAAGACATGGGCATTAAAAAAAGGAAAAAATAATTATGGATAGTGATAGGAATCATTGACCTTAAGAAAGTGAATTATAAATATGATTTTATGTACCACAATTCCATAAATCCGTGATGAATGAAAATTTCAACAGATCACCCAAAATAAAGGTATATAGATAACATTTTTATTTTAAGATATTTTTCCTTGATTTTTGGAATTCCATTACTATCAAGAATGAAAAAAATAATGAAATATAATTAAATTAAAATTAAAATTTTATCTTTTAACTAATTTCCACAATAATATAATCTTGTTCTATAGATGATGAGTATTCAAGATGTGTTATTTTAATGACTAAAATAATAAAATCATCTTTTAATGGACCATTTAATCAAAAAAGGGGTAATAAATCTATTCTACATTTGTTGATGCTCCTTTCTGTTAGAGAGTCTAACGACTGAAAAATGGGAACACCTTAACACAAAGTGATTCATCTTTTGAAAAACATCAAAAATCGACAAAGGAATTAACAATGATTTCTTTAAGCATGGGCCATGCAAGTTCCAAGATGTTCGCGTAGGTATACCTGTGCGCCACATTTTGGGCATGTCGGTGACCTATGCACCCTATTCGATTTTCTCCCAAGGTATTCAGTAGCTTATAAATACCCCTTGTGGGCCCCCCATTTCGAGGACGAAAAATCCAGAAACTCAAATTTTAGCTCTTGGCGCCCTAGTCTCTTCTTGAAGTCTTCCGAGCACTTATATGGTAATTTATTACCTAGAATGGAAGATCTAAAGAGGGGGAACAAGGCCTAACTGTTGAAATTCATCAAAACTTGTTCACCTAAATTTATAACCCTTAAAGGAAATGGTTACACCTGTGCTCGGCCTTATCCCTTCAACAAAACCTGCGCACCACCATTTTATAAGCCTTTAGGGATAATACTAAGGGCCTGAGCCAAGTCTCGCCCATGTTTTACCCTATGGGTTGACCGTTCTGCAAGTACGCATGTGTCGTGTAGGTATACATGCGTGACCAGGACCTACGTGCCTACCTCTTTTTGGGTGTCTCTCCTGTATATTTATCTTTTTTATTCAAATACACTTCTCCCCTTCAATATTTAGCCTTTAGAACCCTCTTCAAATCCTTTTATGACATGATTCCGGGGTTGGATTCCTTATCTAAAAGGAATTTTGTGGAACATCTCTCAAAACATAGTGATTTACATATCTTCATATCACTAAGGTGAGATATTTCATTCATTCAACCTCAACCTTTAAGATGAGATGAACTTTATTTTTGGGCATCCCCTTTAGGAGTAAGCCCCAAATCCCCTATTCATAGGCCTCCTTTTTAGGAGTAAGCCCCAGTACTTGTTCTCTTAACCTGGGCCTCCTTTTCATGAGTAAGCCCCAATAATAATTCCTTTAATATGGGATCATTTTAAGGAGTAAACCCCATGTTCCCAAATATGGGCATCCTCCTTAGGAGTAAGCCCCAAATTCCAAATTCCCTTAACATGGGCATCCTCTTTAGGAGTAAAACCCAGTCATAATTCCCCTTAACATGGGCCTCCTTTTCAGGAGTAAGCCTTAGTACTCAAGTCCCTTTAACATGGGCATACTTCTTAGGATTATGTCCCAGTAATAATTACTCATAACTAGTATTAATTTATTTTGATTTGGTCTTCCTTCTTAGGAATAAAACCCAATCATAAGGCCCCTCTAATTTGGGCATCCTTCTCAGGATTAAGTCCTAAGTTAAGTATCAAAATCTCCATAAGGCACATATACCTTTATGGAACTTTTTCTAGGGTTTCTTCCCTGAACTAAATCCTAATCCTCATCTATCTTGGGCAGTCATACATACATAATCCCCACATCATTTCTTATGATTGCATCTTTCATGACACAATCGTCAGGTTTTACCAGTACCTCTTGTTTCTCACACCGAGCATGACTCAAGTGAGCTTAGAGCGTAAAAGTAATTATGACATCTTTCATTGAGCCATAAATCATACATAATCCTCATACTTCTTTACTCGAACTACATGGGTTATGTTTTTTTTCTAAATAAGGATACGTTGGTAGCCCATCAAAGGGTATGATCCCAACCCTGAAAAAATCAATGTCCTTCTGAATGACAATAAACTTCAAGTGCCCTGCTGAGTGGCTTTAAAACCAGTATGGTTGTCATAATGACCAAGAGATTTCTATATAATGTGTTGAAGGGAACATTTGACTAAGAATCTCTAACAAATACAGATCATTCTCTATCAATGAAGAACCTTGAATATATATAAAAGATTCTCTAAACCTCCTACATACTAAATAATTGATTGTAAGATCTAAAGGAGAGATCATTTTCATACTTGGTAATTTAATAAGGATTCACTAAAATAACTCAAATCTATAAAGAGAGTCCTGTAGTAGACAATAATTCCCTTAAAAAGGTGTGATGAGTCTGACCTCCCATCCTCTCGACCAATGAAAATTCATAATCCTCATCCGTTCACAACTAATGAGCACCTGCCTTTGGAATGTAGGTCCACATGGATATAGAATCATTGGATGTTTCTAGTTCTATGAAAAAACCTGTTGGAAACCGATTGGAATGTTTGAACCTTAAACCAATGAGTTCATCCCCTTTTCCATAGGAAACATAAAATGGTGAACCCAACATGAATCCTTAACCAAGTTAAAAAGATGTTTTACTTATTTTTTAGGCCCCTATTTAAACTCAATGTGAGCGCCAACAAAACAATCAATAACATATGTGCTCATCCAGAAGATGTAGTGGCCAGACTTATCTTTATTATGTCTGTTATGTCAAATAGGCACTCTTTTCCAAGATCTTCTACATTACAAAAATTTCTTCTCTAAAGATCACACTTGTGAATGCCTCTCCTATGAATACCTCTACTGCTACTTCTGTTGGATCATTGTCTGCTCGGAGGACGACATCACCTACTCTACGTCTTCAACGCTGGGTATCAAATGCACTTGTTAAGGAATACCGTCAACATTGTACCATTCAGACTATGGAGGCCACTTGACAAGCCCTCCAAGTCAATAATTCACCCTGTTTGTCTGGACAGCGAGGACTAGTGATCAAGAAGCAGGTGGTTCCAACCACCGTCTCCAACCGTTTCTGGTCATTATCCCCTAAACACGATCACCAGTCCCTCCCATATTATGAGGAGGTGAATGAGAAGGTCACTCATGTCCTTAATTCAAGGAGACATGAGTCCTTCCTGAGGGATCCCATAAAGAATCATCGTCAGACTCTTGTTGTAGTGCGCCCTCAACATGATGAGAGTATCACCTTCAGGGGTTTGTCTCAGGTTCCTCAAACCTGAGTCTACTAGATTAACTGCGAAAGGAGAAATCTGGTCAATAAGAAGTAGGTTCAAATTTCTGCCCCCACCGGAGAAGTCCATCAAGACAACTTGATGGAAAATAATGAGCGAGCATATACACCCATCCATCCTAATGTTACTTACCATCAGACTCGTTTGGTAGCAACACAGCAATACCACCAAGAAATTCTGGTGTAGTATTATAGGTAGGAATATACACCTGTTTCTAACTCATCAGCTAGTTAGCAGGCTCGTTTGACTACAAACAAAGAAGGTCGCCAATTTAATATGGTGGAAACTGATATCCAGGAACATACACCTGTTTACAATCAACAATTGTGTCAGCAGTCTCGTCTTCCAGTATTGAAGTAAAATCGTCAACCATACTTGACGAGGAATACACAATAGGCACATACACTTGCCAATGTTAATCAAGCCTTCCAACATTCTTTTTTGCTTGAACTCGGAAAAGTCAGTCGGAAAGCTCCGACAACAAATTTGGAGCAGACTCTACTCTCTGCCCCCACACATGAGTATTGCCAAAATTCACTGACAGGAAAAGGAGTACAGTAGTAGGAATACACACCAACTCCAAGCATGGAATAAACATATATTCCTATTCCGGTAGATAAAGTCACCAAGAACATTTTGAAAATGGTGAAAAAGCATAAGCAAATCCCTGGTCATATTTTGGATGCCTGTTAAAATATTATAATAGCTTTAGCAGCTTCACAAGGAAAGAAATAAAAATCTATCCCTACCAGTGGAGTTACACATCATCATATCACTCTGGAACTGATACACACCTCTGTTCCAGTCCAAGAGGGTTGTGTGGCATACTCCCCCATGTCACACGGACAACCAATTCAGGCACATACACCTGATTTGAGTGTAGATAATCAGCCTAAATTGACTATTTCACTTGAGAAGGCACATACACCTGTCTATAATAACCACTTTCATCAACAAGTGGTTCCCAAAGTGAGTAAGAAGACTTCTAAGAAAATGACTCGTCTAACACAACCATGAGATCAAGGGCCAATCTGTAATAAGGCCTTGCTCGATGCTGGAGTTCTCGAAGCCCTCAAACAATTATCTGTTGGAATTAAAGATTCTACTCTCTCATTTCCCAATAGTGGGAACATTAATTCCGATGTTCTTCATCCGACACTTCTTCATGAAGGCATGCTTCATGACAATTCGGTCAATCTCAAAGTATCATCTTCAGATGAGAGCCACAAGAACCCTCTGTGTGGCGAAAAGATCAAGAAGCAGAAGGTTTCATCTTCTGTTGTAACCCACCATGGTGGTCCTCCCCTTGATGATGAATTTAGATGTGAAATCCCTATCTACAGTAGTAATTCACATTGTATGGAAAAATTTTAAAAGACAATGCAGTAGCGAAAAATCCCTCTTATCTTGAGGAACTTTCAAATGTGATGCCAGTCATGTATGATTATTTACCGCTAGCAGGTGAAATAATTTAACAATCAGAGGATTGCCCGAGGTGTATGCCATTTTCCGAACAACCCCTGGGCCATTCATCTTCTAGCCTGGTAAATGAATTTTCTACCAATCTTGCTGAATCTGATGAAGTGAAAAGGAAGCACCAGCTCTGGTCTAATCAGGTAGAAGAATCTTCATTGAATGATAAAGAGGAAGTGCTGAATATGAGAATATAACTGGTGAAAGATGAAGTGCTAGTTATGTTTTGGCTTTTGTCTGACTCTCAGTAAGACATTCCAGAAATGTAGACGGAAGATTGTATTCACGACATTCATCTCAACAAGTGGAAAACTCTTTTTCAATTGAAATGGAAAATATTGTCTTATGATGAATAAGAAAATCATTTCATGATAATAGAAGGGTTACAACACCAAATTTATTTGGCCTCTCTCTCAGTTTCTTGATATCCGAATGCTGAAAAGCAACTGAGAGACCTTAAATGTTCGTGCCTTAGCGCACTAAAAAGGTTATGTCAGTTAATTCCCAATTCCCCATCTGATTTTCATATCAGAGGATGGGGTGTTCATGGAGCACTACATTTCACTATACTCTCTAGTCAACAAAGCCCACTGAAGATGGTCTCATGCAATGTTATTTCCCATGGCCCGCCATAGCCAATTGGCTTTGTTTGTAATCAAAGGGTTGCTCAGGAACATGCCTCAACTAGTTCTTCTCAAAGTCATGCATACAGATAACATGTTGTCTAATTAATCTTGTATAAGGAAAATGAGAATATCAAATAGGCTTATCATTTAGAGTGTGCACATCATCATGTGACAGATGTGTCAGAAATCATCCAACGACCTTTTGAGCCGGGTGATATGAGTGGGTGTAGGTTTATGCATCCAGCCAATTTTTGGACTATAGTCCGCACGATCAAGAGATATTTTAAACAAATTCAGATATAGCAGCTCAAGAACCACCCAAAATTTCCAGAATGGGGACTCTTTTAGCCCAACCCTCAGAATCAACAAATAAGATTCGAGGAGTTGAGCAGGAACAGTAGGAACAGCCCCAGTCCATAGGACTGGGACTTTTTCAAAACCTCAATCTCTTCCTCAGAGAAAGTCATTCATCTCACAATTAGAGAAGAAAACACAAGAGGAATGAAGAGCCTAATTATCAAGAGATTCCCTCCAAATTACGGTTCATCAAGATGTTCCTAAGGGATTGAATCAACAAAAGGCAATGTCTCATCAAGGACATGGAAGAAGAAAATATGGAAGAAAGGAAGATAGAAGGGATGTAATGCATTATGAATCAATTAATGTCATCAATTCCATTGTTGCTGATCCCCTAGATGAGGCTCACTCAGAGAGATCAGATGAAGATGTTCCTGCTCAACAGGCTTTGCACACAGAGGCAAATGAAGAAGGTGTGCGTACACGAAAACAAAGGCTTACCCAGAATCTAGGTATTCCTTCAAGTAACCATCTTCCCCCTCGCTGAAAGGTGTCCAAAAAGGGGAAAAGATAGAATCAGGTTACATTCCACCCTCCCTATGGAGAAGGCCAATCACTCTCACTAGAGCAATGATTTTCACAATAGGAGGAAGAAATGAATGAATTAAGGAGGGTGAATGCAGAACTACTTCAAGGTAGTCTTCCTCCTAAGTGAGCTGGATTCAGTCAGTTAAGGGAATTTTTTGCAGCTAATGAGATGGATCAAGAGTATCCTCCTATAACAGTAGACCCTCACAGGTCTAATCCTATGGGTCATGCGCAACAACAATCGGTGGTGCTACCATCAGTTGCAGTACCAACCACCACACCTATCCAAGATCCAGTTATTGCACCTGCTCAGGTCCAATATCAACATGATGTTTCTCAAAATTTAATAACTACCATTGAGTCATTAACAGATCATTTGGAAGCTATAGAGGGAATGTGTGCTTCAATTCCACCAGAAAAGAGAGCTTACCCATAATGGGTTGATGCAATTCCTCCCCATCAAATTTTTCAAGTACGACATTCCAAATCATTAATGGTTCGGGAGACCCAGAGCAACACGTAACACATTTTGTTTCTCATTGTGATACAATGATGGGAACCCCTCATAAATAAGAAGCAGTGAAGCTTAGGTTTTCTGTACAGTCACTACAAGAGCGTGCATTTGTCTGGTATACAGGCTCGCAATCCCTGTCAATTACCGGGTGGGAGGATCTTCGTCAACGATTCCTTCTTCAATTCAACTCAACTTTGCCAAATAATATATTTTTTGATCATACATATTGTATGAAAAGGGATAATGAAAGATTTTCCTATTTCATTACTCGCTGGAAGGGATTAGTATATTCTTTAAGCATATAACTCCCTCAAGAAGAGTTGTTTCCAATATGTGTGGAAATTTTATGTGATGAATTATGCACACTCTTGATTCCTGTGAAATACACAGGAGGGTTTCGAGACCTTACTTTGACCACTTAGCAGATCGAAGACTCTATTAAAAAGACTAAGGATAAAACACATGTAATTCTATCAACACCAGGAAGGATAATGGGTAAAGCAGAGACTTCTACAGTTATGCTTAAACAAGCACCTGTACCTGCTTCTACTTTAAAACCATCATCTTATTGAAGGGATCCACCTCCTGAGCATCAACAACAGGGGTCATTTTTTCAAGATGATAAATGTGACCAAATACAGAAACAATTTTAGGATTTGAAGGGCAAATTTTATTATTTCTGAAATGAAAATGTTTCTGGTTACATCATTTCAGCTCTAGAAAATAATTTGGTTCAATTTCCAAGGCCCAAATGGCCAAACAAGGAAAGAGATGAAGTCTGTCCAAACTATTGATCATTTCATCCGATTTTGGGGCATCCCATTAAAGAGTGTTTTGCCTTCAAAGACCTCCTATAAAAAATGGTTGACTCGGGAAAATTCAAATTGAAAGGTTTTTCAGCTCAGGTAGTATGTGTTACTACTAAAGATCCAAGGGAAGAAGGAAAGTGGAAGGAAATAAAAAAATGAATAGAAATATGATTATTGGATGGTTATAAAAACAATCAACCGAACTCATTCCATTTTGAAAATTAAATTGAAGAAACCAATTTTGTCTTCTGATATAAATGCCAAAAAAACCCTCTTCATCATAGGGAAAATCCTCAAAGAAACAAAATTATTTAATGAAAGAGGAACAATTAGAAGAAGATGAGATCTGTCAAAGCCCAAGTTGTCTTTGACTCTGGAAGATTTTATGCCATCTACATCAAAGCACCGGGCACCGCCCCACCAAATGGCACAACCTAAATTGGATAATCAGGTAGAGTCTTCATTAGATGAAGAGTTTATCTTTGGTTCTGTTAACATGATTTACTTAACATATCCTTATTCCAGTCGCAGTTTTGATATTGATAATCTTGAGTTCCCTGTATCAAACAGATGAATTAGAGGGTGTTCCAGAGGTCTGGGATACAGAGGAAGATGTGGATATACCAGAAGCCACTATTCCAATTCTACCCCTGCTAGAACTGTGTATGCAGTAGAAACTCGTGGGAGTTCCCTTTTTTGGCCTCAGCATGAACATGACAGTTCATCCATGCATCGCAGATTCAGTCCTGGCACAATTGTTCTGAAGGATCAGTTGTAGGTTACACCTTCTTCCTCTCAGCAAGTAAATAGACCTAGTCGGTCTAATCTTCCAAATCTAGGAGTATTTCCAACTCCTAACCCGATACAAGAAGCATCTACTTCTAAAGAATCAACTTCTAAGGCACCAAAAAAACCACATGTTCATGTTGGGAGACGCAGACCTTTGGATCAAAAATATGATGTCTTGAAACATTTGGCCCATGTACCGACCAAGTTATCAATTCTGGATGCGTTAAATTTATCAAAGGATCTTCAGGAGTCACTCATCGAGGCTTTGTCAAGTCCTTAGGAATTTGAAACAAAAATTGTGACAGCTAAAGTCTATCATATAAAGAATGATCCTGCAGAATTCCATGCAGTGATATCTTTTACTGATGAAGATGAAGACGATGTTGTGCATGGACATATTAGACCTTTTTATTTATCTAGCAAGGTCAATGACGTAGACATCTGACAAGATTTCATTGTTAATGGTACAGGATTCAACCTCATCCCCAACCGTACACTTCGTCGACTGGGCCTCACCGAATCTGATTTCTCTCCTTCTCCTTTGATGTTGAAAGGATATGATAAAAATGAACAAGAACCACTGGGTGAGATCACGCTCAGAACTTAGTTTGGAGATCTTGTATCCAATTCATATTTCATTGTTGTTAGACATGACACAGCCTTCAATATTATGCTTGGAAGACCTTGGCTACATAAACAGGCGGCTATCCCTTCATCATACCATCAATTTCTCAAATATTGTTTCAATGGTCAAATTGGGACATTGTATGGTGATAAAGCCCCATTCAAAACATGAAAATCTCAATACGTTAAGGCAGAATTATATCACATGGAAGGTAAGGAGAAATCCACAATAAGGGAGGTTACCAATGTTAATGCGCCATATGGTTTGGAAAAAATTCTAGTAAACCCATTAACACAAGTGAGTATAGATTATGTGATTCCTATCAGTCAAATTGCTAGGATAGACCCGAATCCAAATACTCTTATGGATACTTACATAATGTCAATTATGGTAATCAAGCTAGATAGTATTGGAGAAATTTGTGATTCACCAAGCAATGATAAAAGCTCAAATGAAGATGTATTCATTTTAACTGCTGAAATCTAGAAAATCTATAGTTTGCCAACCATGCCAGAATAAGTTATAGAATTGTCAGAGGTGAACGATGATGTCGATTTTCAATCCATCATCTCCTCTTTATTACCCAAGGAAGTCCCTTCATCGTCAATCAGGTCAGAAATGGAAGCTTCTTCATCAAGATGTTCAAATTTTAACATCTCTTTTGATCATGGAAATTCTGCTTCATCTTCTACTATGGAAGTAGAAACAGAAGAAATAACAGATGTTGAAGAAGAAATGTAAGATCTCAGGGATGCTCCTCCAGCATTTGAAGAGGGTATCTATACCACTATGGATGATCACAGAGAAAATAATCTGGGTACAAAACAAGATCCACGTCCCACTTTAATTAGTGCGGCGATGACTCTTTAAGAATAAGAGATGTATGTTTCAGTTTTTTTTAAATCGAGATATATTTTCATTGAACTATAAAAAACTTCTAGGGCATGATTCTGATGATTCTACTCATCATTTGGGTTTTCTAGAAGAATATCGAGGATTTCAGAAAGCCGCAAGAAGAACACACCCAACTTAAGCTTCCAAAATTTAAGCTGAAGTGGATAAGCTTATCAAAGCTAACTTCGTCAAAGAAGTTAAATATAGAAAATGTTTGGATAATATTGTACCTGTGAAAAATAAGAGCGGACAAATTAGAGTTTTCATTGATTTTAGATATCTTAATCAGCATTGTCCCAAGGATGATTTTACAGTTCCGATCACAGAACTATTAATTAATGCAACAGCTGGCTATGAAGCACTTTACTTCATGGACAGATATTCCGGGTATAATCAAATCTGAATGGCTCAAGAAGATGAATAATCTACCACCTTCAGATCCCCTCAGGGTGTGTTTTACTATCAGGTAATGCCCTTTGGCCTAAAGAATGTAGGCGCAACATATCAGTGTGTCATGCATCGTATCTTCAAACCCAATTTCGGGAAGTTTGTTGAATGTTATGTGGATGATTTGGTGTTTAAATCAAGACAACATTATAATAACTTGGCTGAAATGGAAATCATATTCCACATACTTCAACAACACAATTTGAAGATGAACCCCTTTAAATGTGCTTTTGTGGTAACCTTAGGAAAATTCATTGGCATTGTTGTATGCCATCATGGTATTAAAGTCGATCTTAAGAAGAAAAAGTCAATCCCTACTATGTCACATCCTCAAAATTTAAAGGAATTGAGAGGACGTCAAGGAAACTTAGCCTATATTCGGCGTTTCATCACCAATTTGGCAGGAAAAATTTTACCCTTCGCCAAATTGATGAAGAAGCGAGTCACTTACCATTGGACTGAAGAATTTCAAGAGGCATTCAATATTCTCAAAAAGTATCTCTTGAGTCCACTGGTATTAATGCCACCTGTTGAGGGAAGACCACTTATTATTTATGTGACAGCTATAGAGCGATCATTGGGTGCCTTCCTTACCCAGAATAATGATGCTGGAAATGAAAACAACCTCTACTATCTCAGTCGGACTATGATTGGAGCAGAAATCCGATATTCATGTATTGAAAAGTGTTTCCTAGCATTAATCTATGCAGTTCAGAATTTGAGACACTACCTGCAACATCACGAGGTCCAATTGGTATCTCGCAATAACCCACTCAAATTTATCCTTAGGTTTCCAATGCTTACAGGACATCTGGCAAGGTGGGTAGTTATTTTGCAGAAATTTTATATCCAGTATGTGTCTCAAAAGGAAATAAAGGTCCAATATCTGCCTGATTTCTTTTCTGATCATCCTTTAGTAGAAGATACATCTTTTGATACTGAACTTCCTGATGAAAAGACTTCTCTATTAAAGATAATCTTCAAATGTGGGAAATGTACTCTGATGGTGCTTCCAGAAGTCCAACAGGGAAGAAAATGGATGATCCTAAATTCAACAAAGTTGGGTTAGTAATTTTACTTATTATCCCAGAAAAGGAAGTTCTACCCTATTCCTTCTTATTGTGGGAAGGCGGTACAAATAATGAATTAGAATACCAAGCTCTCATCACAAGATTGGAGTTGGTGCTTCAGGCACAAGTGAATTAATTAATGGTGAAAGGTGATTCAGACCTGGTAATCAAACAAGTCAATGGGGATTATGCCATCAGAAAATAAGAGTTAATACCTTTGTATGATTACATCAGAGAGTTAATGGTGTAATTTCCTTCGGAACTGACATTTTCTTATGTCTTTCGATCACAAAATGTCCAAGATGATGCTCTGGATAATATAACCATAGCTCTGGAATATCCAAATCAGGATGAGACAATCATCAATATTTCCCACCGTCGTACAATTTCACCTTATGTACAAACTAGAAAGAGGAAATCAATGAAATTATTCCCATTTCTAAACCATATGGTCATACTATGGTATGGATGAAACCGATCATGGAATATCTTCAAAATAAAGCACTCCCACCTGATAGAGTCGGGAAAGAACAAGTCTAGAGATGTGTGGTCAATTTTACTCTTTATGATGGCCCAGATCACCTAGATAAAATTCTCTACAAAAGTGGTTTTAATGGAATTATTTTCAGATGCATTGATGGTGAATAAACAATGGTTGTCATGAAAGAAGTGCATGCATGAGTCTGTGGGTCCCATCAGTCCGGACATAGAATATCTGATCAAATTCGAAGGCTAGGATACTTTTGGACTTAAATAATACAAGATTTTATTGATTTCACAAAGAAGTGACATTCTTTCAATGTATGTGCCAACTTCATTCATCACCCCCCAGAGTTGCTTCATACAGCTAAATACTCATGGTAATTTTCCACATGGGGAATGGATGTAGTAGGACCTTATCCTTCAGCTACAACCAAGCAGTAGAGGTATATTCTTATTGCAACGGACTTCTTTGCCAAATTGCCAGAGGCAATACCTCTCAAAGAAGTCGGTTCTAAAATCATTTTTAGCTTCATCAAGTCTAACATCATTACCAGATTTGGTGTCCCTCAGACCATATTGACAGACAATGGCACCAACATCTGTTCATCCGAGGTAAGGAAGTTGTATCAAAAATATAACATAAAATCCAATCATTCTTCTTGGGGTCATGTACTGGCCAATGGATAAATAGAAGCCTTCAATAAGACTCTTTAAAACATACTGAAAAAGATGGTGGATAAAGATAAGAAAGCATGGCCTGATAAACTCTTTCATGCTTTATGGGCTTATCGGACCACTACCCACACTGCAACATGGTCAACTCCATATTCATTGGTATATAGAACGGAAGAATTCTTTCCCATTGAGGTTAAATTACTCTCACTAAAAGTTTCCATTTTTGATCAGTCATCTATAGATGAACAATCTCAAAAGCGATTGGATGAATTGGAATGATTAGATGAAAAAGGATTGTGCACCCTGCACCACTTGGAAGTCTATCAGAATCGAATAGCACGAGATTTCAATAAAAATGTTCACCTTCGTTCATTCATTCAGGGAGAATTGGTAATGGTTCTCAGAACTCCAATGATACCAGGAATGAAACCTCCCAAGCTTGAGACAAAATGGGAGGACATTACTCAATACATATGGTCTACTCCAATGGAGCTTATTCTTTAATCTCAATGTATTGAGAACTCATCACGACTCCAACCAATGCCAGATTTCTGAAGAAGTATTTTTTTGACATAAGAAGACGGATCCATTAATGATGGAGATCAGCAGAAATACAGGATAATAACCACGAGGGAAAATGATTTAACCACAGCAAATCCTCGTAAGGAGGGCCAATGCCTGCCATCTTATGAGCGGCTTCATTCGCTTCCCTTCTAATAAATGAGAAATTGCAGGAATTGAAGCCTTGCCTCCGCGAGTGAATACACCGGATAATGGGGCTGAAAGGTTGAAGCCCGCCGTCAGTGAGATTGATGGCATTGATAACAGTGAGACAGTCGGATTCGATGTTAATGGAATCCCAACCGCGATCGTTTGCAAAGTTTAATCCAGCAAGGATGGCGGCGGCCTCCGCGACTGAGGGCTCCCAAAGTGCATAACGAGCTTCGTATTTGGCAGCGATGAGATTTCCCAGGTTGTCTCGGGCCAGTAATCCAAGTCCAACTGGGCCATACCTAGGGAGAGAGGCATCCACATTGATTTTAAATATCCCTTCCGGTGGGGGGCACCAATGTTGGGGAAGAGGAGGGTGGGTGAAAAGTCTTTGTTGTTCAGGGTGGTTCTGCCACACCGCAATCCATGACAATGCCCGGTCAATCCAAAATCTGGGGGGGCTCCGGAAATGATTGAAAATGGCCACGTTCCGCCTATTCCAGATAATCCAAGTCAGAATGCACAGGGCGCCTGCTTTAGCTGGCGAAAAGAAGGAACACCATCGCATCAGGAGAGATGTAAGATCTGAGGCGGCGTCCAGGCACAGCTCTATAGTTGATCCCCAGCCCTTCCAAACCTCCTGAGCCCCGGGACATTGAATAAGGGCATGGAGAGGGGATTCAATCACAGAGGGGCAGAAAGGGCATGAGTTGTCGTTTGAAAAGTGTCTATAGACAAGGAGGCTCTTAGTTGGGAGGATACCAGTACACACCTGCCACCAGAAAAAGCGAACTTTAGGGGGAACATTAAGCTTCCAAATTGATGTCCAGGGCCTCGCATCTCCTTCTGTAATTTGAGAAGTAAGAGCTCGCCGGTAGCCAGCTTTCACCGTATACTCTCCTGAGCTGTCGTTTGTCCAGAAGGGATGATCTGGCCCTGCGTCTGACACACAGGGAATACTCAGTATAATTCTCCTATCCCTCTCATAAAACTAGGAGAAGAGTTTTTCCAGACACCATCCAGCCCCTTGATCATCAAAAAGACAACAGACTGTGGCATGTTCGGATCCAGGATAAATAGGGGATGATGCCTTCGTTCCTGTCTGATCAATAAGCCAGGGATCAGTCCAAATCTTGACCGTAAAACCATTCCCAATTCTCCATCCTAGTCCTTTCCTCAGCAGATTACGACCACCCCAAATGCTTTTCCAGAGAAAACTGGGTCGATAGCCAAGATGGGAATCCAAGAAATCCTTATGTGGGAAATATTACGCCCGGAGAACTCGTGTGCATAGGGATGATGGGTTATTAATTATACGCCAACCTTGTTTAGCCAGCAAAGAATCATTAAAAAGAGAAAGGTCCCGGAATCCCATTCCGCCTTCAGATTTTGGTTGACAGAGAGTGGACCATGCGATCCAATGGACTTTAATTTTTCCGTCCTTTCGTCCCCACCAGAAGTTAGATGTGCTGGATTGAATCTTTGAGAGCACCACATCAGGAAGTTTAAAAATAGACATCAAATAGATGGGGATAGATTGAAGTGCCGCCTTGATGAGGATTTCCTTCCCGGCCTTGGAGATTTTTTTAGGGGTCCAACCTTGTATTTTTCTTTCAATTCGATCCACAATAGCTGAATAGATTTCTTTCTTTGACCGTCCAACCACCGTCGGGAGCCCAAGATACTTCTGGTGCTTATCGACCCCAGGAATGCGTGCTAAAGAGCAGAGATCTTCTCTTTTCGGCTGGGGAACTCCAGAGCTGAAAGAAATTTCTGATTTACTCTGATTGATCATTTTTCCTGAAGCCCGTTCATACTGTTGTATCGCCTGGCAGATTGCAGAACACTCATTAAGGGTAGCTCGAGAAAAAAGAAGGCAATCATCAGCGAAGAAGAGGTGGGATATCGGAGGGCCTTTGCGACACACTTTCGCCCCATGAATTATGGAAAGCGAAGCTGCCCTGGAAAGGAGGTTAGAAAACACATCAGCCACTAAAATAAAGAGGAAGGGTGAAAGAGGGTCTCTCTGAAGAAGCCCACGGGCTGGGGAAAAACCTCGGGTGAGCGCCCCGTTGACATTAATACAGAAGGAAACTGACGAGACGCATTGCATGATCATGTCAATCCATTTGGTACAGAAACCCATCTTGAGCATCACAAATTCGAGGAAGTTCCATTCCACTCTATCATAGGCCTTAGCCATATCCAACTTCCACGCCATGATCCCTCTCTTCGCTCGTGTACGTGTTTTCTTGGAATGGAAAAATTCATGAGCAATAATGGCATTATCAGTGATTAACCTTTTTGCTACAAAAGTGCTTTGGTTCTCTGAAATGACGTCGGGTAGCCAAGGACGCAGCCGATTCGCCAGGATCTTTGAAAAGATCTTATACGAAACATTGCACAGACTGATAGGTCAAAAGTCCGGCACCCCTTGCGGATTTTTCGTCTTGGGAATGAGTGTAAGAATAGTTTCATTAAGATAAGACAGATCCGTTTTCCCTACCCAAATATCCCGCATCAGATTGCAAATGTCTGGACCAATGATGTGCCAGTAATTCTTGAAAAAGAGGGCATGGAATCTGTCTGGTCCCGGGGCTTTCGTAGAGTGGATTTGCTTCAAGGCCTTAAGAGTCTCGTCATTCGTCACATCTTTAGAAAGATGTCTATTCATATCGTCAGAAATCACAGGTTTGATGCAGTCCTCAATCTCAGGAGAAATGTAAGAATGTCCTGCAGAGAAGAGTTTCTGAAAATAGCTCCGGAATGCTTCTTGGATTCCTCCTGTGTCAGACACTTTACTACCGTCTGAATTTAGAATTCCAGAAATAAAGTTTTTTCGGCGTCTTGCTGAAGCCTTCTGGTGGAAATAACGGGTATTAGCATCCCCTTCTGCTATATGAATATCATGCGCTCGCATAGCCCAAAAACCTTCCTTATTGCGCAGGGCAACATCCAGCTCTCGTTGGGTTTCACTTATTTTGGAGAGAATGCTGCTAGACAGGGGTTTGCTAAGAAGATATCCAATCTTCCTTTCAAGGAAATTGCATTGCCGGTCCGGATGACGAAATTTAGAGTAGCTCCAAGTCTTCAGATCAGATTCCACTCGGAGAAGGTTGGTTCTCAGATCGGCTTGCCCATTCTTCCAGCCTGAACGAATAACCGCCTCGCACTCGGGATCTTTTGACCAGAAGCTTTCGAATCTGAATGGTTTCCTGGAATTAGAAACGTGCGCATTATGGGTGCAATTAATGACAATTGGGTAATGATCCGAACAGTTGAACGTGAGATGTCTGATATGGTACATTTTTAAGAGGCTCATCCAGTCCATTGAGCCAAAGAATCTATCCAGTCGTTCAGCGATTCGATTTCCATCATATCTGCCTCGGAACCATGTGAAGGGATTACCCGTGAAACCCAGGTCCATCAGATCTGCCTTAAGGATAGCATCATTAAAAGCAGACATAGACGTGGAGGAGCGCATAGCTCCACCTATTTTCTCCTTCTGGAAAAGGATCTCGTTAAAGTCCCCTCTAAACAGAATGGGGCTTGGCAGATCACGACGGAGTTTGCAAAGAAGATCCCAAGATTTCCATTTTTCGGTCTGGGAGGCACAGCCATAGAAGCCCACAAAAGTCCAGGTGGGGTTGTGGGAATCACAAATGGATGCAGCCACATGGCGCTGGGAAGAAGACAGGAGCCTCACATCGACATTATCCTTCCAGAGAAGACATAGTCCCCCTGAATGACCCTGTCGGGGAACCGGGAAACAACCCTGGAAACCGCATTTTAGGGCAAGATTTGTGATGTCATTGTTATCCAATATGGTTTCGGACAGGAAAACCATATCTGGGCGACTTTGAGCGCAATGGCATTGGAACATGCGAACCGTTCGTGGGTTGCCAAGCCCACGGCAGTTCCAGCATAAAGCAATCATTGCTCTAGGCGGGGACGGGCCTGACCCGCCTCCGCCTTTGTCTCTTGTGGGGTTAATGACGTTCCTGATTCTTTACTCCTTTTGGGAATACTGGTGTGCACACCACTGGACTCGCTTTGTCGTTTCAGGTCTCCTAGTTTGGGATTCCCTGGGCAATCGCCTTTACCACTGTCACGTGCCCTTCTCCATGTTCTACGAGTCACATGTCCTGAAGGTGAGGCTTCATTCATCCCAGAATCGGCTTGCAGAAGGGCACCAGTTGGGATCCGATTTGGACTCTGCTCAGCTTCAGGCGGATCCAGAGAAACATGTTCCTGCCTCGGCAATTTCTCTGGAGGTTCTTTTGGTTTAGGTAGCGGCCCAGTTGAAATAAGGAACGTTAAATTCGGTGCAGTTAGAGCGAAGTTGGATTTTGTGATACCCTGAATCAGGAGACTGTCTTGACGGGCCCCATCATTGCATCTGACGATAATCTCTTGGGAGGCGTTTCCATTTCCCCTAAGCTCAGCCGGGGGTTCTTTAGGGAAGACGGGTGGTCCCATCCTTATAATAGAAGGTTGTTCAGATTCCGGTCGCCTTAGATGAGCTGCAATTAGACGGTCCCGATCAATTTGTCTCTCCGCCTCAGGGATATATGCCTCTCTATGTGTTTTGGCCCGGAGCCACGGACCGTATTGTAGGGTAATATTTTCGGCGAAATTCTCTGGCTTTTCCCCACACGCTTTCTCCATGTGGCCGATACGTCCGCAAAGGAAGCATAAGATTGGAAGTTTTTCGAATTCGAACGAGATCCAGGTGTTGGAATCATCAATTTTCAGGAACATACCTCGCATTAAGGGTTCAGACACATCGATCTCAGTCTTTATTCGAACACAGGGGCCCCATTGTATTGGGTCCGAGCAATCCCACTCTAGGAAGTGCCCGATCCGGTCTCCAATTTCTTTCATCACGTGTGTTGATCTCCCATGGAACGGTATTCCTCTAATTCTTATCCAGAACGGGGATCGGGTAAGTGTGCAATTCTAAATCTCGGCTACCCCTTTAAATTCCTCCATCAGGATGAGATGATTTTCAAAGGACCAAGGTCGTCCTCTGAGGACTTTATCTTTGTCTTTATCACTGAAGAACTCAAAAACAAGGAGTTTGTTCTCAATTTCCCGGATGGCTACTCCAGCTTCCAATTTCCAAAGATTTTGAAGAGTGGTCCTGAGGGCCTTTAGATTAAAAGGTGCCTCGGTCGCCAGTCTTCCGACAACCAATAAAGCCATACGTTTTGTCAAAGTATTCTCTTCGTTTCTACAGGTTGCAAGTGGTTCTTTTTCTTTGTCAGTCAAAGTGAGGTTCTTCCATTGGTTCAGCAGATCTATCTCCATGTTGAGAGCCACGAAGTCTCCTAGGGAGGGATTGACCTGTCAGAGGTCCCCTATCCAAGGGGTGTCAAGCCCAGAGGGAGTCCCCGACCCAGGGATTCCGGCCCAAACCGCACCAACGCACGCAAGTTCTTCACGACCGAAGCTTCGCGGTCAGGAAGAACACAGATTTTACCAAGCCTCCAGGAAACAACAAACAGTATCACAGACCGGATTTGAACGGCTATTTACACAGGTCAGGCCCAACCCACCGATTTCTCTGTTCAGGCACAACCCGAAAAAAGTCCTCCAATCAGGTGTGGCCCGGAAGCTCCGTGCCACTGTTGCTTTCCGTGCCAGCCCAACACGGCCCGATCCTTCAAGCTGGGGAAGACCACAGGCCGCGCCAAGACCTGCGCGGCCAAAGCAGCACGCTGGGAGCAAACACACTTCACAACCAGCCCTGCGCGCAGATTTCCTTCGCGCAACACCCCTCGCGCAAGTCCCCTATCCAAGTGGTGCGCTAGGAAACGTCCAGGCTGCGAGGCGCAAAACCCCTCGCGCAAGTCCCCTCGCGCATGTCCCCTCGCTCAAGTCCCCTCACGCAGGTCCCCTCGCGCAAGTCCCCTCGCGAAGATTTCCTTCGCGCAAAACCCCTCGCGCAAGTCCCCTCGCGCAAATCCCCTATCCAAGTGGTGCGCAAGTCCCCTCGTGTAGGTCCCCTCGTGCTTCGAGAGAACGTCCAGGCTGCGAGGCGTTCCCACTTGCGCGCCGAAGGATTATTCTTCACGTCCACGTCCTTCGCGCCCCGGGGAACCACCACACCTTCGGAAAACGGGGAACCCTTCGCGAAATGTGCTTCACGATTCACCGCGTTTCAGCGAGAGCTTCGAAACTGCCTTCCCCTTCCCAAATCTAGCACCGATGTAGAACCAAGGGGACGGGAAAAGCTTCTGGGTAGCGTTGAAGATCCAGATCTGCGTCAAAAGATGAATTCGAGGGGATGAAGCCCAAAACCCTACGGAACACCGGTAACGGAGACCGGAAGCTGACGCGGATAAGCAGAGGGAAGAGGCGCAGGGAACGGCAAGGAAAGGGGGATCCCGATCCCCTGTCACTGGAACCGAAGACGATGAGGAAGCAAACCAGAAACTGAACCGGTGACGTCGAGGCCGCCGAAGCCGATCGGGCGAGAAACCTCACACCCTAGGAAACCCGATCCCCTGTCACTGGAACCGAAGACGATGAGGAAGAAAAAACAGAAACTGAACCGGTGGAGGCGTAGCCGCCGAAGCCGATCCGGCGAGGAAACTCGAACCCTAGGAAGCCCTAGGAGGAAAAACTCTCAAGCGGGAGAGACTCACTGAAATCTTTGAAGAAGAAGTATTTTGTACAACACAAATACATCATTCCAGTATATGTATATGAACTTAAACTATTTGCACCCTCATCCAACAAGACGTTAAACTATATTGTTGCCCAACGTCCAACATGACATTAAACTGTGCCATCGTCCAGCATGATGTTAAACTATATTGTACCTCTTACGTCCTAGATATATGACATTAAAGTATACAGCACCCATCCTTTCTATATGAAATTAAATTATTCAAACCCTCTTTTTGTCCTTACTGCATGACATTAAACTACATAGTCCACTCCTAAATCTTTACTGCATGACATTAAACTAAACAGTCCCTTCTTTGTCCAACATGACATTAAACAATTCATTGTTATGGTTGTTTCTACCTCTTGTTTCTCACACCGAGTATGACTCACGTGAGATTGGAGTGAACATTAACCATAACACCCTCTCTGGGCCAGTAACCATGTGTACGTCCTGACACCATTTTTTAGGTCGTTTCCCACAAGAACAACTTGATTACCAATTCATTCTTTAATCGAACTACACGGACTTTGATCCTTGCCTTCTAGGCTGGCTACGTAGGCAACCTCCTGACGATCAATCCCAAAATCAATCTCTTCACCTCGGTTCACCTTTGTCTCATACGATGTTGATTCATGAAACTGCCCTGAGAACCATTATATTTTAAATTGTTTCACCATCATCCTTGCTATAAGACGTTCAAATATTCACACTTTTTTCCTGTATGACAATAAACTATAACATTCTTCGACACCCTCACCTAAGAGGGAATCATTATTTACATTGATCTCCAATCATGTTATATTTTAAAGACTACGTGCATACATGGCGATGCCCAAACCTTTTATCTTGGGTCAAACCATCATTGCACTAATGTCCCCTTTCACCCTTCACTTGTACGAACCAAATCTGTACAGAGGGTGTTTCAAGAACTACGTGTGGCGTGATTCCCATCCTTATGGGATACATAGAAACATTCGAGAATCCCTCAAATCTAGCCCCTAGTCTTTGGGCCTAACCCCAAATTCCACTTTCAGTCCTTTCGCTGAAATGTCCCTCTATGAAAACAGAATGTGGTATGGAAACCGTGGTCTTTATTCACATCATGTTTATAAAATAGATTGTGTACTCCTTATAATGGTCCAATCTCTATGACCCTAAACTAAGATCTCCTACACTCTCGTCCCACATGATGTCAAACTGTATTTCAAGAACTAGGTATGGCTTGATTCCAATCCTTATGGGATACGTAGTGTAGTCCAGCACCTCAATTCAGGACCCATCCACAACATGACTATGGTTAGCATTGGTCTGTGTATCTCGACATGCATTGAACAATTCCCATTTTGATGTGGCATACTCCAAACCTTAAATACTTCCAGATCAACATAATCTTTTTTTCTTGACATCTGGTCACACAATGTTTGATACCTGAGACTTCTTTTTACTTACTATGCAGCACGTTCCCTTAGGTGGCCTTGCATAAGCAGTCTACATAACAGACCTGTCAGCCAAAAAATGCTATTATTTGACTATGAATCTAATTCCCTTAAGTGGCCCTACATAATTCAACCCCCTAATGAGTTTGTAAATAAGTGGTAACTTCATTCTTTGGAGAAAAACCTCTTTTGTTCATATTTTTCTTAACGAAAATATGTAGGGATCCACAAAAATATCCACCCTTAACATATTTTTCCCATACTATTTTTCATACTTTGAATGTATTTAAGTATATGGTTTATATTTTCCTTCCCTATGTTTGGGATAGAACTTCGTAGGAGTGACATTAATCCAATTCTTAGACATTCATGATTGGTAATATCCTATCCATATTCAAGTACCTCTCTCCATATAGAAGAATCTATGCTTTGGAAAATTTGAATCTCCATAAACATTCACAGGCTTTTAGCAATAGAAGAGTAAAATTTCTGAGAGTTATTTTTCATAACCATACAGCACGTGCCCTTTGGTGAACTTGCATAAGTAGTCTACATAACAGACCTGTCAACCAAAAGATGCTATTATTTGACTATGTAGCCAATGCCCTTATGTGGCCCTACATAATTCAACCCCTAACTGGTTTGTTAAATAATGGTATCTTCATTCTTGGGGAATACTTCTTCTAATTCATTTTTTCTCTTTTTCATATCATTCCTCATATTCAAAATTTCTTAAGTCATAGTTTACATGTTTTCCCTCATACATGAATATGGTAATAGGTTTTTAGATAAATTATTAAGGAATTGAGTCAAATTTAATCCATTCGGTCCAAGATATTTCGACCTTAAACATTATCCTTTTTATGTCCGACATGGATGACTTTAAACTGCCCACAAAAGACAAGGGAACTCTAAATAAAAGTCAAGTCCCAGCTCATTAAATATACATTTTGTATGATTTAGGTAATATTGAGAAATTAAAATATTTAATGCTTGTAGGGTTATTTTTTATAATGCTATAAAAAAATCGATCCATGCTAACTAGGCCAATTGGCTTAGGTAAAAAAATTAAATCGGGTAGAAAACAGACACAAATGATTGAAGATGAAAGTATTCTTCATTGATGCAAACGAGTTAGAAGGACATCCATATAATGGAGTCTCTTCTCTTTTCCAAGAATTACAAAAGGCTGTCAACATAACTCATCACTTGATTCATGCCATCCTGAGCTTCATCAGTAGGCACTTGAAGCTCATACACTCGACTAGGTTCACACTTTTCAGCTTGATGGAGTGTGTTCTTGGAATCCACATTGGCTTTCATGCCATTCATTTGAACTCCTTCCAGTGAATTATTAAGCTGGTCAAGTTCCCCAGTAACAGAATCTAACTTTTTCTAAAGGTTCATCTCCTGGATGACTTTCTCCTTGATCTTATGCTTCAACTCCTTTAACATGGTAGCATGATCAGACTCAGCTCGGGACACTGCAGCCTCAAATTTTTTGACATCGGTCAACAGACTCACCCTGGTCAAATCTTGTCAGCACTTTTGTTCCTGCTCCCTTATTAGGATGACATGTTTTACCATGGAATGTATCTTTGGATATCCAAAACCACCAAGTCCCAACCTGATGAACATGAATGACAGTCAGGGGATCTTCGATTACAGCTCTACAAGAGGAAATTCAGATATGATCTTCCATATGTTCTGCCATGTCTTACGATGAGAAAACTGGAGCACCTTTTTTTCCTCCGGGTCTGATTCGACATCATTGTCACATGAAGGGAATATAATCTATAATTAATTCACTTAATGATGTGCCATGTTCTACTCATTCCCCCCTAACCCATGTTACTTCACTTTCTATTCCCATTGGGGTGGAGGCTAAGGCTTCACCTCCACATTTAGCCATAAAATTGATGGCCCTGCATAGTCAATTGAATGTTTTTGGTCAGTTTCAAAGGATGACAAAAGTTGATTGAGATGTCTTGCAATTTAATTACAACCAAAAATATTGTTATCTCTTACCCAACGGTATATCAACAGTAGGACAAGGATCCTCCATGTCTTTCCTAGCTTCAACAGGATTTTCAGGACGAGTTTGAGGAGGCTCTACTAGGTTCAACTCCACTTGAGACAGTGTCTCTGCAATAGTAGGTTGTTTGTACCCCCTTCAGGTATTGGCAGTTTGGCAGCTTGTTTAGATGGAACTGCACATTTGAACCAATCATGGTCAGAGATGTAATAAAAAGTTATTTTAACAGGATAAAGGATAACACTCATGTCCAAAATCTTCTAAATTACATGGTAATTTAACATGATCGAAATAATCTTCAAAAGATGCACCAAGTTCCATCTTTTCATCCAATGTTATCTAAAATTCCTGGTAAGTCTCACTAGTGGGAGAATTTGATACATCTTCTTGGTGACCATCATGTTGCGGCCTCTGACCCCAGACAACGTCTTCAGATAAAATTGTTGCATCAGTTTCAGTGGCTGCTAAATGTTCCGATACAGGGGATGAACCTAATGTATCACATAATGGAATTCATATGATTTTTTCATTAAACATATTATTAATCATTGTTAATTTACCATAATAAGGATATTCTCTCCTTGAAGCAACAGCAAGAGGGTTCTGGGAACAAATGTTGGCTCCTCTTCAGGGGCAGCCAAGCCAGCATGAACTTGTGACTATTCACCAATACCCTCTGTCATCCTCAATGGAGGGTAAATCCTCTCCCACAAAGGGGAAATTGAAGAATCCCCTGAAATCCCAAGATGTATGAGAAATATTTTCATTGGTTAAGACTCATGACTATCTGAAGGACTTACCACTAATGATAGAACGTTTAGTTGTGGACTTCATCCTTTGATGTCTTTGTTTCTTCGGCTTTTTGGGAGTGATGACATAATCATCTCGAAATACAGGAATTGGAGAATGAAAATACATATCTAACTGCTCCTCCATGTCCTACTGGCCAGGAGATATCTTTCCAGGCTTGCGAGGAGATTCATTATCCCCAATGGCAGTACCACCAGGGCTATACAATGGTGATAGAACCTCAGTAGTTCCTTTCTTTGCAAGCTGCAGGATGAAGAAAGTAATTTCCTTGAGTAACAAATTTTTAAATAGAATCTAGTTACAATGAAAATAAGGAAAGAGAATTACATCTTCAGGATCCACATAATCGTGCCACTCCTCATCTCTGGAAGCACCAGTCCCCTCAGTGGTTCCACGATCTATCATTTTCTTCACCCGCTTGGTGATATGAATGGAGTCATCAGTGGAATATATAAGCATTTACATCTGTTTGATGTAAGCCTTCACTTCATTAGGTTTATCCTCGAAATGGATATCGATAGAGTCCTGAATATTCCCTATTCCAGGGATGTGTAATCCCTTGCACAGATCCATCCAGGCAGTTTCAGCATCAAAATATAATCTTTGCCATGTCTGGACAGCTTTTGGTCATAGATATTCAGCATGAGTACCAGATGGCAGTGAGGAGGGTCCTACAATCTTAGACTTTAGCTTCTAATCAGATCCTATAACTACAAATAAAGGATAAGAAAATAAGTCTTTTTGCTCTATAAAGTAATGGAGATTAAATTTCCCCCATGAAATAACTCACCTGGAGTCGATGGAGTTGGTCTCTTGATTCTGACAGGACGATTGTATCTGGCATGAGGCTGCTTTGACATATGCCACACCTCATCATCCCCATCATGGTAATCCGGTGAGTCATCCCTAGGTGAGGAACCTAGTTAATCAGCTCTAGGTGGCGAAGAATCAACTTCCAGAAAAACGGTGTCATTCTCTGCAGTTCTTTTCTTTTTCCCCTCATGATAAACCGAATGATTCAACACCCCTTCAGGGTATGATGCTATCCAGTTTTCAACATACCATGTAGTCAAGTTACTCGCCGCTTTATCAACTGGTAGATCAAACACTACCTCGGTCTTTTCCATAGATGTCAGAAACCATAATTGTTAGAAAACCATCAGATACTGCTCTTACCTGACATGCACAAGATGGGATACAATAGTCTGCTGTAGACACTTGAATTGGTGTGCAAATCTGCATGGAGCATAGGCCTCGTATATAATCTCTCCGTCAATCCTGGTGGCCAGTACACCATTTCTGCAAACCATAATGTACGACCTTAATTCCAGGCCAGTTGTTCCATCATCAAAAAACCTCCAGGTTGGTAGGTTTCCATAAGGAATGAAATTGAATTCCTTGTACATGCTCAGCCTCACCTTCATATCATTGATGTTGAGAGAAAACGTAGCAACTCTAGAAAATGCCAGCACTGATGGTCAAAAAGAGATTCCAGGAAACTATACTCCATTCTGTACAACATATGTCCTGAAATGAGTGGCGATCCATCCCCACAAAACATTGAATGGACCCACTATTCTCAAAGGAGACTTACCCATAAAGACATGGAGTTAGCTCCTTTGAATCTTCGCCAAAATGGGGGTGTCCAACCCAACCATTTTCTTCTCAACCAACTTGGATGAAACAATGAAGGTCCCTAGCCTGACGCCTCCCTTTGAATCCCAGACTGGAAAAAGATAAACACTAAGCCACAAGGCTAAGAAGCCCGCCAGACGAGTCTTTTTTGGGATTATCTGATCAACATCATACACCCACATACCAAATTCTCCTGCTTCTAGAGTCGGCCAGAATGTGCCATAAACACCCCTCTTCTCTATTCTTGGGAAAATAGTAGGATGAGTACAACTGGTCCACTCCCCCACCTTTCTGTTAATTAAACATATCCATCCACTCCTCTGGATGAATATCCTTTCTAGAATGAGTTTTGAAGGTCTTGGAATTCTTGAGCTTGTAGGAAATTTTCAATAATTCCCGAGCCAAAGCCGGATTCTTCTCGGAATTATTCCAAGTCACCTTGGGAGGGATGAATTCATCATACATGTCACCAAAAATTGGAGCCCCCAGGATCCTGTAGACATCCCACAAACTGATGCCTACTTCTCCATGAGTCAGATGGAAGGAATTTGTTTCTGGGCTCCAGCGGCTGATTAGATCCGACACAAAATCATAATTCCTATAAACATATGTCTGCCCAACCCAGACAACTTCATATATTTCAGCTCTTTTCAGATCCTCGATAAACTCTGCACAGGTTTTTCATACCCAATATGCCCACATCCAAGTTGGCTTCACACCTCCTCTAGGATGAAAGTCCCAACTCCTCTTCTAGCCTTTAGATTGATACATATGAGAATTTCAGAAGATTGAAGGATAACAATGGGGCTGCAAATCAGGATTGTGAGGTTTCAGATCTGGGGAACAAGGGCTATGATGCATTATGTAGGCCTTATCCACTGACCTAGTATTAACAAATGCTCCTCCACTTGAGATATTTGCTGAAGCAAAATTGGTGTAAGTCTCAAACCAAGAATGCAGAAGATATTTCTTTGCCTATGGAATATTGATGTCTTGCAGATGACCATACCCATATAGAGGCAAGTAGATGCTCTTTGGAAAGTTAAGATGATTCTTCTTCCAGTACTCGGCCAAATCTAGAAGAGTGTTTTCGTAGATATCATAGTAATCATGGACAACAACGTTCATCATGTCATCAATTCGCTTTCTATCCAGTTCATCAGCCATTCTAATTCTTCTAGGATCCATTGAATCTGCACAATGGTCAAATAATTAACTCTTACGTAAGTTTATTTTTCATAAATTTTTTTAAGAAAAGTGAAAAAATGGATAATTAATTAAGGCGTGCATGTCCAATTTTGGCACAAAAGTGTAACTGTGTCGTGCAGGTTTTGGCGTGCAGGTATCACCGCACAGGTCAAAATACCTCTACAGAAGCGTGACATGTACAGAAGCAATGAAATCGCGGAAAATCAGCAACCTGTGCGATGAGAGAAACTTGTACGGAGAGAGCTCAGAAGCATTCAAATCCAAGTGCTTTGAGAAAGAATGGTGTGCCTATTTATAGGTAAGGCTGCACCCTATGCGATGAGGCCTACACGGCTCTCACCTGCGCAGCACTATCTGCGTGCTCAGAACTTGCAAGGCACGATTTCATGGTTTTCCTATTTCCTTAGAGTCACATCCTCCTTCCTATCAGATCTAACTTTGAGGGGGTACTTTTGTTGATTCTCCTTTTCACCACAGAGTCTGACGATTGAAAAAGGGGAATACCTTAACACAAAGTGATTCATCCTTTGAAGAAACATCAAAAATAAACAAAGGAATGAACAAGGATTTCTTTAAGCCTGGGCCACACAAGTTCCAGGCTAGTCACACTGGTATACCTGCGTGCCACATTTTGGGTCCACAGGTGACCAGCGTACCCTATTTGATTTTCTCCCAAGGTCTTCAGTAGCCTATAAATACCCCTTGTGGGACCCCCATTTTGAGGACGAAAAATCCCAATACTCAGATTTCATCTCTCGGTGCCCTAGTATCTTCTAGAAGTCTTCCGAACACTTATAAGGTAATTTATTTCCTAGAATGGATGAACTAAAGAGGGGGAACAAGGAATAAGTTCTGAAATTCATCAACACATGCGTGCCTAAGTGTCTAACCCTTAAGGGAAATGGTCACACCTGTGCATCGCCTTATCCCTTCCACATAACCTGCGCTCCACCCTTTTATAAGCCTTTAGGGATAATACTAAGGGCTTGAGCCAGGTCTCACCCATGTATTACCCTATGGGTTGACCGGCACACAAGTACACATGTGTCGCACATGTATATTTGCGCGACCAGGACCTGCGCGCCCAAACAAGACTTGTGCGCCTACCTCTTTTTGAGTGTCCCTTCTATCTACTCATCTTTTTTCATCAAATCCACATCTCCTATTCCTTATTTAGCCTTCATAACCCTCTTCAAATCCATTTATGGCATGATATTTTGGTTTTCTTCCTTATCTGAAAGGAATTATTTGGAATATCTCTCAAAAACCTAGTGATTTACATATCTTCATATCACTAAGGTGAGAGATTTCATTCATTCAACCTCATCCTATAAGACGATATGATCTTTAATTTTGGGCATCCTCCTTAGTAGTATGCCCCAAGTCCCCTATTCATGGGCCTCCGTTTCAGGAGTAATCCCCAGTCCATGTTCTCGTAACCTAGGCCTCCTTTCCAAGTGTAAGCCCCAATCATAATTCCTTTAATATAGGCATCCTCTTCAGGAGTAATCCCCAAGTTCCCAAATATGGGAATCCTCCTTAGGAGTAAGCCCCAAATTCGAAATTCCCTAAACCTAGGAATCCTCCTTAGGAGTAAGACCCAATCATAATTCCCCTTAACCTAGGACTCCATTTCATAAGTAAGCCCCAGTTCTCAAGTCCATTTAACCTGGGCCTCCATCTTAGGACTAAGCCCCAGTCATAATTTCTCTTAACTAGTCTTAATTACTTTTGATTTGGACATAATTATCAGGAATAAAACACAATCATAAGTCTTCTCAAATTTGGGCATCCTTATCAGGATTAAGTCCTATGTTAAGTTTCAAAATATCCATAAAGAACATATACCTTTATGGACCATGATCACGGGTTACTTCCCTGAAGTAAATCCCAATCCTTATCTATCTTGGGCAGTCATACATACATAAGCCCCACATAATTTCTTATGATTTAATATTTCATGGCACAATCGTCAGGTTTTACCAATACCTCTTATTTCTCACACTGAGCATGACTCACATGAGCATAGAGAGAAAAAGTAATTATGTCATCATTATTTGTGCCACAAATCATACACAAACCTCATACTTATTTAGTCGAACTACGTGGGTTCTGATTCCTTTTCTAAACAATGATACGTAGGTAGCCCATCTGCAGGTACGATCCCAACTCTGAAATAATCTATGTCCTTCTGAATGGCAATAAACTTCAAGTGCCCCGCTGAGTAGCTTTAAAACTAGTATGGTTATCATAATGACCATGATTTTTCTATATAATGTGTTCAAGGATACCATTGAACTATGAGGACTTTGATCCTTTCCAAGGGAAGGTACATAGGAAGCCTCCCTGAGGTTCAAGACCACAATCTACCTAGACCTTGGGTTCTTATTAACAATGGTTCACTAACTCCTACCACATCTTGAGGAGCCTAGATTATAATCCCCACACCTCCACCCGAACTACGAGGCCTTTCATATTTTCCAAGGCAAGGTACGTAGGAATCCTACCTGAGGTTCAAGCCCACCATCCATTGGTATAGACTACCCAACGTCAGTGTACCGAGCCCCTTTCCACCATTATGAACTACAAGGTCATTGATCCTTACCAAGGAAATGTATGTAGGAATCCTCCATGAGGTTCAACCCCACTATCATTGGACCCCCTGTCTTCTTTCACGTCGCTTCACCGACCACCATCCTATCCCGAACTATGTAGACTTTGATACTTGTCCAGGGAAGGTACGTAGGAAGCCTCCATGAGGTTCATGCCCAACACCCAGTTGTTCTGACACCCCTTCACGGTGGTTCAATAGCTTCTTTTCATCCCGAACTATGAGGTCTTTGATTCTTTCCAAGGCAAGTTTTGTTGGATGCCTCCCTATGGTTCAAGCCCAACATCAGTCATTCTGACCATTTTCACATCGGTTCACCAACACCTTGGGCTACATAAGAGCGTAAGCCCAAAATTCCCCATCCGAACTACGAGGAATTTTATCCATTCCAAGAAAAGGTAAGTAGGAAGCATCCATGAGGTTGAAGAACAACAACCATTGGACCACAGGTCCTTCTTCACATTGGTTCGCCCCCATCCCGCATGATGTTAAACTACGTACCTCCCGTTAGTGGAAAGTCATTGTCACCCAATCCAGAAGTAAGCCATTGCAACCTCATCCAATGGTAAGCCATTGAAACCCCCAATCAGTGGAAAGCATTAATTAGATGAACTGTGTAGACATTGATTAAATTCCACAGGGATATATAGGAAGCCTCTTTGAGGCTCAAGACCAAAACCATGTTCACCCTTATGATGGTCCCATCCTATTCAACTCTCAACCATCAATCATGATTCTTACACGGCCTGCCACATCCCAGTGGGATCATGCCCCTCCATACCACATTCTTCTCAACAACATTTGGGAATCCAACCACACGTTGGCCCCAAAATTGGTGTTCCTTCTAGGGGGTTCCCCCATCTGATCCACTATAGTCAGCGTTCTGATCAGTCTGATCTGTCTTCGCTGGATGTTAAACTTGCGGCATACCCTGTGTTAAACATGGGAAGCTAAGGAAAACCTAATATACATGCCCATTGAATATTATTCCCTAAATTTGATGTGGGATGTCTCGGGATTCAGCACCCTCAATAAGTCCTATAATAAGGGATAACAGGCAAACACGCCAATACTCAGCGTCCAGAGATGCCCGTGATGCCAACATGACTACTCCCCTAACCAAAGGATGCTACCTTGATTGGAACGCTTGGAATGTCTCAACATAAGTTGTGTAATTAACTGGTGTCCATGAAGATAAGGTACTAGGAAGAGTTTCACCAACAACGTATTAAATATATGAGGGAGACCCGGACTAGGTGACGAGTTCTAAAGAGGAATCCACAGAAGGAAGAACCGATATCCCATCATCACGTTTCAATCTAGGAGAAAACGTCCCTGACTAAGTGAAGGATGCTTCCCACCTTTTGAAATAGGGAATGAGGGGCAAAAAAGCCATTCGTGTTGTACTCTAGAAGAGCGACGTGCACGCCCAGGCAAAAGTGTCATATATAGAAATGGTAAACCCAACGTGAATTTTTTCTCCTCAAAATGGTGATTATTAGTGCTCGGTGCATCCATTGATTGACCTGTCCGCAAATATAGTAATCCAGCATCAGGTCCCATCGAGAAAATAATAGTCCTCACATGAAACTCACCAGATATTTGGGTAGTAGAATGTTGGACATTGCCGTTCTGCAACATTTTCAGCATGGATCCCTCTTACCGGCCGTGGGAGATGGGATGGAGCTGGGGCATTGGTTGTTGATTCCTATTTATTTCAGCATTGATGAGTTTAATCTTCCTGCTTCTCAAGAATCATGTTGTTGCTTTAGGAACACGATCACCGCCTGCCCATCAACGCTTGGGTAGGGGCATCACCCACACGGCCATTCAACGTGGGTTCACCTCTTCCACAACAGCCTCTCCATATATTACCATGGGGCACCCATGCCCTCTCTCCCTATCTGAGGTCATTAAAAGGAGATTAATCAATGACCTTGTGCAACGTAACGAGGAGAATGGAATCATCCCTACACGGGATATGGACCACCTTTACTTGGAGGCGCCAGCGCCTCGCCAACAATGCCATCCCCGAGGACCACGCAGGGATCCATTTATCCCCACCATGGCATATAATCGTTTTTAGAGCCTCTCCCCGGAACACTTTGACGATTCCATGCCCTAAGTGGATGAGGTAGGTGATGTAAGGCCCCGCTCGGTCAGGGTACCCTTCTAGGGGATCCCAATGACGGCTCCCACCTGGTCGTGTCAGTGCCATTGTCCAGTCATGCCGAAGGAGGAGCACGTAAGCTACATGCATGCACCACAGGCCCCGGTTCGTCCGAACCGATGCCAGAAATGGGCCAAGCTGAGGAGGACGCCCGCCAAAGGGCTTTAACATCGATAACTACTTTGGCCCAATCCACTGTCGATGCATATCATTAAGCCCCTACATAAACTGAGACCGTGAACATATATGCCCGACCAGAATCGAGTCCCCAACCACCCCATGGGCAGGCAGGGTTGACTCTCTTGATCGCAGGCGCGAGAAGTGGTCGCCGCAAACCAACCCGCAGTGATGCCACCCCGTATGAAGGTCCTCCCAATACCACTACCACAGAGAGTGTCGGCCTTCCCCGCTTTGAGACTCGGCATGGAGTTCTGCCCCGTGCAACACTGAATCCGAATGATGGTCTGCCCATGGCAGTGATGCTTGGCACGGAAGCCTCTTTCGTGACCATTACACTGGATATGGAGTTGTTCCTCCAACTCCTGACCGCCGGTTCAGGGACATTTCACATCCAGTCTCTCTCCAATGTGGGGATCCTCCCTACGTCCTCTCCGCTACTGGTGAAGGTCCTCCTCACCTCAGAAACTAGAGGGGAGAGGGCCATCTTTGCTCTACCCGCACCAAGCATGGAGGTCCTCCCCATGCTCCTGCCAGTTCTAGTGGAGGTTTTTCCCGCACTATTACTATTCCTGGAGGTCCTCCCCATGTCCCCTTAGACATTTTTCCATGTGCTCCTCATACCCCAACATTCTCGGGTGGCAACCGTCTCTGCCATATCACCATTACGGCTGAAGGACCCCATTTAAGAAATCAGCCTTATACTAAGGCTCCACCCAGGGGCAGGAAGGTGGGTCATCACCACCACAAGAAAACTCTGGGAAAGCTCAGACAGAGATCAAACTACCCTGCTTCTCAAACTGTAAGGCGAAGTACGACTCAGCACAAGAACCCTCCCCTAAATCAACTAAGTCAAGGGTTGGGGAAGGAACAAGGCACATCAGCCTGGTGTTTCCATAATGTGAGGTCTATAGGATCCATGCTTCCCTCTGTAGGTATATCTAAGAGGACAGAAATCTAGTGGCCGTATAGGTTACGGTCACACAATCACCACCATCATCACCGGAAGCACTCTCTACCTCCACAAGAGATCATAGAGAGCTATTCTACGGACCAACGGCGGGCGGGTAATAATGTGAAATATCACCAGTAGCCCTATCCCCTGATCCAGGAATGACAGTCATCATCCCATCTTATCACAACATAGCGGCAAGGTCGCTACACTCTTCAGAAGACATCCTGATATATGGCGGCCAGTGAGCCTGTTTGTTGCACTCTCCACCAGCCATCTTGCAGTCCCTGTGGTCTACCTCTCAACGTTGCTGGTTCCTCAACCACCCCCAGTTGATGAGTGGGGAAATGAATGGAAAATCTTGAATCAGAGATAAGGAGCTTCTATAATATCCTTACAGCAGACCACTTCCCTGAGATGTTCTGGCCTGTGGCAGTTTAGAATTTCTGCATACCAAAATCCCTCCCTCTAGAGGAATTTGAATGTTTTAGATACACCCTCTAGGCGACAAATTTCAAAGTTCACCATCGGTGTGTGGTCTGTCTCAGAAGCCAAACACATTTCCTAGACATCAGCGAGCAATGTTGTCTGGTCGATTTGGCCGCACTCCCTATGGCCTAGTGCCCCGAGTCACCAGGTCACTGTGAGGCCCTCCATTAACTATGTGCTCAAATTATCAAGGTAATTCGCAAAATAATCAAGGAGGCTACCCCCCACATGCAAATATGAGGCTGGGGGTAGAATGCTTTTTTCTTTTTCATTCCTATCTGGCAGTAGCCCAACTCGCTAGGCGACATCGAGGAAATTCCCCCAGGTAGGGTCACGGTCAATTTGGATGACCTAGTGGATGAGAGGGACGAGCTGGAGCTTCTCTATTGAGACTTACCCCTCGAGTGTGTGCCACCACTATTGGACCCATCGGGAAGGGTTATGCATCAGCAGAGGAAACTACATGGTCTCCCTACGCCCACTGAGGCATTGCTACTCAGCCGAAATTCTGGTAAGGGAAAAGAGAACGTCGGAGCTACCAAGAACTCTGATTCATCCCCCTAAGTGCAGAAGTCTGAGGAAGAATCCGATAAGGCCATGTTGTGCTAACAACTATCTGAGTAGAAGAAGTTGGTCGATGAACTTTTGGCTAAATGCACTGCAGAGCGAATGCCTGACTACGACAATCCTAGGCTAGTACAGCAAGGGCATGAACAACTTTCCCTCAGTGAGCTACCACCAGGAAACCCTAATCATGTTTCTCCTTTAGACAGGTCTAATACCGGAGCTCATAGTAAGGGGGTGCGGTATGTCTTTCCAAACCCTCCTAAATGGCGCGACAATCCAAAAAATTCGGCCCAGGTTCCCCCCGTTTCCAAGCAAGTCGCTCCACCAACCGCTCCACGAGCCACTGAGCCTGTCTACCACGTTGAAGAACCCACCAATGCACCAGTAGTTAGGGATCCCCATCAAGATAGGGACCCCCTCCTGGATGAGCCAATGGCAGCACTCATTGACCACCTTGGGGCATTAGAAATGTGATAGGTGGCAATACCACCTGATGGTAAGCCATATCTGGCATGCGTGGATGATATGTCGGCACCTCCGGGTTTCGGGAATCCCACCTTCTCCCTATTTAATGGGATGGGGGGACCGCCGTAGCATCTGGCCCACATCAACTCAAGGTGTGGGCTACCAAGCTCCACTGTTTTGTTTAGACGTTGGAGGGGTTGACATTCGTCTGGTACAACTAGCTCCCTGTCAGATCCATGACCAGTTGGGAATAACTTCACAGGAAATTCCTCTATCACATAAATTCCACCACCCAGAAAACAAGTTTCGCATAACTTTTACAGTGCAATCAAAGGCCTGATAAAGGAGTCGTAGATATTATCACCTGGTGGAAGCGGCTCACCTACTCCCTTGACATGCCACTGACTTAGGAGAAATTACTGATGATGTGTGTAGTAAATTTCAATACGGAGATAGTTCCTTATCTAATTACCCAGAACTCCCTGGTGGATTCCTACACTTTTTGGATAAGGCTGATCACCAAGAGGAAACCCTACAACAGGCCAGCCAGGCACGTCCGCTGCCCCTGTAATTCCAGAAATGAGGGCTACTAGAGCTGAGCCTGCCGCAGTGGCCCAAATAGAATCCCCCAGGAAACAATAATTGATACCAGTGGAACCAACCCCACTTTCTCGCAGAGGCTCTCCACCTCAGGTGCGGCCTCCGGTTCCACAACATCCGCCTCAAAATTGACAGGTGCCTCCGCGGAATGCGCCTCCACCGCCTAGGCTGGAAAATCATGGTATGCCTCCTCGACAGGCTCCCCCAGCTGCTCGATAGGGTCAGGGTATAAGGTCCCCCTTCTCAGACAGTAGAAACTAAAGCTACTAGTTTAATGACAATCAGGCCCTGGTTACTTCTGTTGCGCCTTAGAGCAGGGGATTGTCTGCTTGCCTGAGTGCAAAAGTCCAGAAGAGGTGAATATCACTGATCGCCCCAACTACTTCCCCAATCATCGGATCATGGGGGACACCCTCAGTAATTTCTATGTGTTTAAAGACTAGCTCCAAGACCAGGTCAATAATAATATTGTCAGGCTAGGCCCGACCCCATCATAGGTGGGAGGTGTCTTTGTAAGGACAAAAATTAGTAGCGACAGTGAAGGTGACTGGCAACAGGTTTCTGACCATGAGTCCTAGAAATATGATGACTGGATGGCTCTCAAGATGGTTTCCCATGCCCATGGTATCATTTGGCTACACCTGAATCAGCCGGAGCCCTCAAAAGTTGCTGCCGCTAGTTCAGCATCATCATCTCAGCCAGCCTATTCCAGAAGAGCAAGCGTCAGCAGCGCAAGAAAAAGCAATGTGCCCCACAAATGCCATTGTCATCCCGCACCCTCAATTAATTCATGCCTCCAGAGATATAGATCCCTCCTAGAATCCTCCCACTAGTGGTTGACTCTTCAAGTGATAGTCAAGGGTACGCTTCGGTTAATACCGTGGAGTTGGTAAATCTCTATATGACTCTCGATGAGGGGGAGCATCAGGTGAACCTCCCCAACATCACCAACTGACGCCAACGTCAGCAGAGCTGCGACCATATTGGTCGTCGAGGCACATCAGTTGGAACCTCTAGCCAGGAAGTCCATGCCACTTAGACTAGATATCAAGCCTAGAACAGAGCTCAGCACGCGCAACCTCTTCATCCGGTGTCGCCGGGCCCGCCTCCACCATTGTTTGTGCTACTAGATTATCCAGAGCTACCACATATATGCTGCGACCAGCCTCGCCTAGCTCTAGGACTGTCTCAGCCATCTAGTCCTCATCCTCTAGCTACTCTTCTGGCATCGACTCGCGAGCAGCGGGACATACCCAACACCAGTCAGCCGTCGGCGCAGCCGGCATGGCCCGCCATGCCTCCGATCAAAGAGCGGCATCGTGTAAGCAGAAGTTCGCACCTGGAGCAAAAGTATGATGTTCAAAAGAACATTGCTGGCATCCCAGTGAGGCTCTCCAACCTCTAAACCCTTCTCTTGTCAGCAGATATTGGTGAGGCCCTAGCTAAGGCTTTAAAATCCCCCTCCATTTCGAGATAGAGGTAGCAGCTATAGAAGCCTTTCATGCTGAAACGGTTGATAAGGTCGGATGGAAGACCATTATTTCGTTCTCTGGAGAAGATGAAGTCTCTCCCATACATGGGCACATCCACCCATTTTACATCATCATTCAATTTAACGGTGTGGAGGTTCACCGATGTATTGTTGACATTGGCTCCGGGAACAACCTTATACTGATGCAGACATTGTGGAAGCTTGGGTTATCCAAAGATGATCTGACTCCCTCTGATTTAAGGATCTAGGGATACGATATGACAAAGTATACCCCAATCAGAAAGATTCGTTTGAATACACAGTGTGGTGGCCTAGTATCCAGTAGGTCCAAATGGATATAGAATCATTGGATGTTTTCGGTTCTATGAAAAAACCCATTGGAAACAGATTGGAATGATTGAACCTTAAACCAATGAGGTCATCCCCATTTCTAGAGGAAACAACATTCCATTAGATATTGACCAAACCTAAAATTATTATCACATTGTAAGATAATTTCTAATATGAATAACCTTTTATATGATGAAATAATACATTAGCATCCAAAATATAATTGTAATAATTATGCTAATACTAAATCATTCCATATAAAATGAAACTATAACCCAAATTACCTTATTAGACTATTAAGATAATTAATTGAAAAATATTACCCTTAAAATTCATCATCAAAGTTAAAAAAATATATATTCTTCTAAAATAAAATTAATTACCCAGTCTCCATGTTAGATTACAATCCCAAGGTTATATATATAATAAGATGTGTCTTCTGATAATTACCTCAATATCGATGACCATATAAACCCTAATGGTTTTCAATACCATTATACTAATTTCTTAAAAATATAACATTATACAACACATTAATCCATATATTTACATATATTTGAGACTAATTAATATTGACCAAATGATTTATTGAAAAATTTAAGATCTCATCTCATAAAACATCACAGTGGTGTCTTAGAAATTGAACACATGATTATCCCTAATATTATTTACCTATATTATTATCCATAATTCATAATATTACCTCACAAAAGAACATTATAATCTACAATGTTATCTAAACCATCTATTCCCATATATAGTGTTGAAATCCTAAACATTATATTTCAAAATTTTATACTGATGAATGTGACCCAATTTTTTCCATCCAAAACACCGAATATCAAAATGAAATATTGCATCCCATATATTTTCTAGGATCATTTTGGTTTAGTGTTTTTGAGAATTTGTAAAAACTCATAAAAAAGTGCCCAAGAATTTCAGAGATTATATTTCCAAATAAACCTAACATTTCAAGTTCTATATCCGATAATTAACATTGTCCATATAAAACCCTTCTATAAATAATTCATTCAATAATATAATTGATAATATAGGGAAAAATAAATATAATTTGGTTCACCACAAATAATCAGTAAGGGAAAACATACTAATTAAAAAATAAATTTCAGGATTGAGTGTAAGAAAATAATATGGTTATGATGACATAATCAAAGTGAATGAGCATAATAATAGAATATTCATACCCATAAATACCTATATCATCAAACATGAAAACATAAGATAAGGGATTAAAAAGGGAATTATTAATAAAAATAAATAATCATGAGTCATATGATATTAATACTGATAAAACAAAACATTTATATCCAATAGAAATCATAATTAAAACATATTGGTAACATATGACATGATAATCATAGAACACATACAAAACCCTTTCAAATGGAATAACTATAAAATCGACATCCAATATAATTTTTTAGAAAATAAAATCATTACCCATTTCATTGGATCACTATTTTGGAGAACTGAAAATAAAATCTATATTGGACTCACCAAATGATATATAGGAAAACTAGTTGTATATAATTTCCATGAACCACAATATAAATAAAGTACATACACCTTGTATTTTATCATAAAACTCATAAAAACATTAACTTCCCATGTAAATAATGAATACAACATTTTTATATTTATTAATATTTGTGAATTAAATATTAATTATATGTTAAATGGGATGCTAGGTTTTGTGGCTTACCCGATATGCAAAATTGTGTTTCATTGATAACAAAAGTTTCACACAACGTTGGGTTATAATGAAAAATAATATAATAATATTATCAATTTAAATGGTAGTTAACTCCTAGTCATTGTATTAGAGGGAATACATATCACTAAATATAATATGATTATATATGTTTGTTAAATGTTCTTACATATATCCAATAAAATTTGAATCTTAAAATGTGGATGAATCCAATTTTAAGCATAAACACTCTAATATTCTTTAAAAAGATGATTTACTGCCTTTTGATGGCAGACCCTTTTTAAATCTATTTTTTTCACTTTTATATGTTTTGTTTGACAAAATAATATACTTTTTTATAATCGAGAAATCAAAATTTACATGGGATAAAATTTTGGTTTTTTTCTAAAAATGTTTATTTTTTAATGAATATTGAAATATACTGTATTTTAATTCAAAAATGGCATTTAATATAATTTAATTATATGGTATGATTATCTTTTTTATTTTTTTATTGTCTCATTAGATTATATTTTTTACATTTAATCCAATTTTGGTTATTTGAAGTAATTTCACTTTGAAATTGGACATAAACAAGTGTCCATCATTTGGTAGTAATTATTTCTTAAAAACACGCTTTTTGTTTCGACAACGGGAATAAATTTTAAATTAATTAATCAAAATTCTATGTTTTAAATATGTTAAAATAGAAATTATTTTTGAATTTGGAATATCACGTAAATTTTAGGCTAAATTCATGATGTTTTTTTGAAAAACTCCAATTTTTTATGAATAGTTAAAACACTCAGTAGTAGTTAAAAAACTGAGTTTTTATTTTAAATAAAAATATTACCACTTATGTGAATTGAATTTTGTAAATCCATCATATATGGTTGTTATTAGTATGTAAAATGTGTTTCAATAATAGAAAAATAATTTTTTTGAATAGTAACTTTTTTACTTTTATTTACCACTGTTATAGTTATAATGGGTAATTAAAGGTAAAACTAATATTATAATAATCTTAAATTATCATAACATGTGTCCTAATATTATTGGTTGATACATTTATTACCATCAGAATCCTTGGGACGATTTTGGGACCCTATGGTACCACTTAAGAGTTATAAGGACACTTTTTATTAATTAATTTTAAGTACTGAAAAAACGACATAAACTTATATCTTTTAATAAATAGATACTTATATGGAGTTATATAAGTTATCTATTTTACTATAAATATAAATTTTAATGACAAATTTTTTTTGTACATCAAATAAATAAAATTATTTATGATACAATAATGATGTAGTGTTTACCTCTTTAATGAATGATTTACATAAATAAGATTATTAAGATTAAAACAATATCCAAAATCTATCCAATTCATATTGAATGATTTTATTTCGAAAAAGATTCATATTATCATTGACTTTAACAAGTTATTGACCTTTACAAACTGAAAATAATTATAGAATAAAATAATATTTCCAAAATTACCTAAAAACACATCTCCCCCTTATAAAAATCCATCACAAGAGACCCATTACACACACCTTTCTAGCCCCTTGGCTCATCAAACCAATGCCAAAATACACTCTCAAGATCCCTCTCTTCCACCTAGAATCCTTAAATTAGGAAAAAGGATTTTATGAAATCCTTTTGCTTCAAACCAAAGGGAGTTTCCGAATTTTAAGGTAATGACTTCTCTTAAGTTCTTTTATTTTATTTTACTTCTCCAACCCCCAAAACTATTTTTATTAATTTATTTTATAACAACACCAGTATCCTCAATATACAATGTCATTGTTATGATAAGGATTTTAACTACACTTTCACACACCTCCGTATAATGGGTAAAAACATATTGTTTTAGTGGACGACGAACTACTGCCTCATGAAATGATGATTGATCAATATTCTCCTAACACCTCTTATGGTGGAAATTAAGATAAAACATTATTTACATGTGATATATATATTATATTTATACTTTATATATAATTATTTATGTTTCATTTATATCATACAATTATGGATTCCATAATGGGTGAAACCATAATTTCATTTGAGGAATTTGGGACTACCGCCCCCTCAAAGTTATATGACTCGTTCCTGCCATATGTGGAACTTATAAACTATAGTGTTACTGAAATTATATATAATATTATACTGGAATTATAATATACCTATTTATCATTAATTTTTCATTCCATTAAATATAAAGTAGGCATGAAAGTAGTGTTTATGCGCACGTACGACATACCATCTCCATGAATGGTGCCTTTCATTTCTTAACTCAAAATGATATGAAATATTATAAATACATATAAAATGTATATATATGATATATATGATATCAAAATCATTAATATTATTCTATATATAATGGAGTTTTGACCTCATGGACAATTTTTAATTGTACCGAGTTCATTTTTTTACTAAAGTTATGAACATTGACAAAATATCTGATATGAACTCTAATAATTAACTAAATATTATAGCAAGGTGTTAAAGATGAAAAAGGATTAAGGGCTGACGAAGGTTGAAGCGTGATAATGTAAATCCATATTTGGAACCAGAAATCCATTCTGGGGATCCTGGAGGGGTGGCATGAAAAAAATGTTGAGCCACGTGAAGAAAATATGTCCCGCCCGAAAAACTCTGGGATTACAGAGTGTTTTCCGCATGGGAACATAACTATTTCACACCCCCTCTCCGTGAGGTTGATCATTGCTCTTCAAAAATTGGGGTGCACAATTTTTCACACTGAAGTGTTATTCATAAGGACCCACGATCCTGAGCGTCTATAAATAGAAGGGTACCCCTTTGACTTCTCAGTCGAAGAATCTGAACCATCCCTCCCACGCATAATTCATATCCCATGCACGTAAATAAGATGACTTTGAGGTACTAAAGTTTTTGCGCTAGGTATCCTAGGGGTCTGCCTTTGCGCGTGACTACTCGAGCTTGATCCTTTTCCAAACCCCCTTAAACCCCTTCCCCCCGCGTGAAATTCCATTCGATTGCGCACAATTTGGTATTTGGCACGCGAGTCCTTTTGCATATCATCCCACTATATTTCAAGCCCACTACCCAATTGCGAGCCGTCCTAGATATTTTTTCATGCACAATTACTACTGCGCGCTGGCCTGACCCCTTTTTCATGAAACTATCCCTTTTTCATACAACCCTCCCACCATGTGCGACTATGATGTCCCTCTTCCGGGCATCATTTTGGGGTGCCTCCAGCGCCCACAGCGCCTTCGGTATATACTCATTCCTCGTGTTACCTTTTAGGTTCGTATGAAGTAATTTCAAAGTCCCATGGATGACGAAACCTCCCAATGAATCGCTTCACCTCATGCTTCTTTGCATAGGCACACTAACAACTATTGCTTTTTCACATAGCCACGCTAACATGGACCCCCCGATGGTTCACTCCACAACACCCCCCAGCCCTGGCATTGCATGTCCTCCCTCTTCACCAAGGAGTCGAGGGTACCAGTTATGTATTTCCTAGGGTTGTGGATCAAACCCACCTCTTCTGAGCAACAAGACGTTAAACTGCCAAGAACCATCGTCTTTAGCCAATGATGTTAAACTGTGACTTCGCCCCGTGCCTCGCACATGGGGTGCCCCCACCATGGACATTCTCCACCCCCACTGTTCTCTACAGGGGATGTTATCCTCCATATGGGAGTGGTGTTTATCCATGGGGGGAGGGGAACTATTCTGGGGTATTCCCCCTAGACTTCCATGAAGGAGGTAGAATCTATGCTCCTCCTCTCTTCCTAGGTTCCAAGTTCCTCTCTCATTGGACTTTTGTCACCATCGGGCCTCCATCCCTGAGTAAGTCCTGACTTCACGGGCTGCAAACAACACATAATCCACAGCTTCTTGTTTGGGCCACTAACTACGTGTAAGCCCCATTCCACTTCCCACATATACACCTTTGATGATGTGATCATCTGGTCTTTGCAGTCTCTTGTTTACCACACCGAGCAAGACTCACATGGGCTAAGAGATAGCACCGACCATGACATCATTCTGGGAAACCAAGAGTGTATACCCCACACCCAACCATTTGAACTATGAGGACTTTGATCCTTTCCAAGGGAAGGTACATAGGAAGGCTCCCTGAGGTTCAAGACCACAATCTACCTGGACCCTAGGTTCTTATTAACGACGGTTCACTGACTCCTACCTCATCTTGAGGAGCCTAGAGTATAATCCCCATACCTCCACCCAAACTATGAGTCCTTTGATATTTTCCAAGGCAAGGTACGTAGGAATCCTACCTGAGGTGCAAGCCCACCATCCATTGGTCTAGAATACCCAACTTCAGTGTACCGAGCCCCTTTCCACCACTAGGAACTATGAGGTCATTGATCCTAGCCAAGGGAATGTATGTAGGAATCTTCCATGAGGTTTAACCCCACCATCATTGGACCCCCTGTCCACTTTCACGTCGGTTCACCGACCACCATCCTATCCCGAACTACGTAGACTTTGATACTTGTCTAGGGAAGGTACGTAGGAAGCCTCCATGAGGTTCAAGCCCAACACTCATTTTTTCTGACACCCCTTCGCAGTGGTTCAATAGCTTCTTTTCATCCCGAACTATGAGGTCTTTGATTCTTTCCAAGGCAAGGTATGTTGGATGCCTCCCTGTGGTTCAAGCCCAACATCGGTCATTATGACCATTTTCACGTCGGTTCACCAACACCTTGGGCTACCTTAGAGAGTAAGCCCGAAATTCCCCTTCCGAACTACGAGGACTTTTATCCATTTGAAGAAAAGGTTTGTAGGAAGCATCCATGAGGTTTAAGAACAATAACCATTGGACCACAGGTCCTTGTTCACATTGGTTCTCCCCCATCCCGCATGATGTTAAACTGCGTACCTCCCGTTAGTAGAAATTCATTGTCCCCCAATCCAACGGTAAGCCATTGCAACCTCATCCAATGGTAAGCCATTGAAAACCCCAATCAGTGGAAAGCATTAATTAGATGGACTATGTAGACTTTTATTACCTTCCATAGGGATATATAGGAAGCCTCTTTGAGGATCAAGACCAAAACCATGTTCACCCTTATGATGGTCCCATCCCATTCAACTCTCAACCATCAATCATGATTATTACAAGGCCTGCCACATCCCAGTGGGATCATGCCGCTCCATACCACATTCTTCTCAACAACATTTGGGAAGCCAACCACACGTTGGCCCCAAAATTGGTGTCCCCTCTAGGGGGTTCCCCCATCTGATCCACTATAGTCAGTGTTCTGATCAGTCTGATCTGTCTCCGCTGGATGTTAAACTTGCGGAATACCCTGTGTTAAACATGGGAAGCTGAGGAAAACCAAATATACATTCCCATTTAATGTGATTCCCTACATTTTATGTGGGATGTCTCGGGCTTCAGCACCCTCAAGAAGTCCTATAATAAGGGACAACAGGCAAACACACCAATACCCAGCGTCCAGACATACCCGTGATGCCAACATGACTAATCCCCTAACAAAAGGATCATGCCTTAATTGGAACCCTTGGAATGTCTCAACATAAGTTTTGTAATTAACTGGTGTCCATAAAGATATGGTACTAGGAAGAGTTTCACCAACAACATATTAAATATATGAGGGAGACCTGGACTAGGTGATGAGTTCTAAAGAGGAATCCACAGAAGGAAGAACCGATATCCCATCATCACGTTTCAATCTAGGAGAAAACGTCCCTGACAAAGTGAAGGATGCTTCCCACCTTTTGAAATCAAGAATGCGGGGAAAAAAACCTGTTCGTGTTGTACTCTAGAAGAGGGATGTGCACGCCCTGACGAAAGTGTCAGATATAGAAATGGTGAACCCAACGTGAATTTATTCTCCTCAAAATGGTGATTATTAGAGCTCGGTGCATCCATTGATTGACATGTCAACAAATATAGTAATCCAGCATCAGGTCCCATCGAGAAAATAATAGTCCTCACATGAAACTCACCAGATATTGGGGTTGTAGAATGTTGGAAATTCCCGTTCTGCAACATTTTCAGCATGGATCCCTCTTACCGGCCATGGGAGATGGGATAGAGCTGGGGAATTGGTTGTTGATTCCTATTTATTTCAGCATTGATGAGTTTAATCTTCCTGCTTCTCAATAATCATGTTGTTGCTTTAGGAACACGATCACCACCTACCCATCAACGCTGGGGTAGGGGCAGCACCCACACGACCATTCAACGTGGGTTCACCTCTTCCACAACAGCCTCTCTATATATTACCATGGGGCACCCATGCCCTCTCTCCCTATCTGAGGTCATTAAAAGGAGGTTAATCAATGACCTTGTGCAACGTAACAAGGAGGATGGCATCATCCCTACACGGGATATGGACCTCCTTGACTTGGAGGCGCCAGCGCCTCGCCAACAACGCCGTGCCCGAGGACCACGAAGGGATCCATTTATCCCAACCCTGACATACAATCATTTTTAGAGCCTCTCCCCGTAACACTTTGACGATTCCATGAACTAAGTGGATGTGGTAGGTGATGTACGGCCCCGCTCGGTCAGGGTACCCTTCTAGGGGCTCCCAACGAAGGCTCCCACCTGGCCGTGTCAGTGCCGTTGTCCAGTCATGCCGGAGGAGGAGCACGTAAGCTATGTGCATGCACCACTGGCCCCGGTTCGTCCGACCCGATGCCAGAAACGGGCCAAGCTAAGGAGGACGCCCACCAAAGGGCTTCAACGTCGACAACTACTTTGGCCCAATCCACCGTCGATGCATATCATCAAGCCCCTACATAAACTGAGACCATGAACATATATGCCCACCAGAATCGAGTCCCCAACCACCCCATGGGTAGGCTGGGTTGACTCTCCTGATCGCAGGCGCGAGAAGTGGTCACCGCAAACCAACCCGCAGTGATTCCACCCCGTATGAAGGTCCTCCCAATTCCACTACCACAGAGAGTGTCGGCCTTCCCCGCTTTGAGACTCGGCAAGTAGTTCTACCCCATGCAACCCCAAATCTGAATGATGGTCTGCCCCGTGGCAGTGATGCTTGGCAGAGAAGCCTCTTTCGTGACCATTACACTGGATATGGACTCGTTCCTCCAACTCCTGACCGTCGGTTCAGGGACATTTCACATCCAGTCTCTCTCCAATGTGGGGATCCTCCCTACGTCCTCTCCACTGCTGGTGAAGGTCCTCCTCGCCTAAGAAACTATAGGGGCGAGGGCCATCTTCGCTCCACCCGCACCAAGCATGGAGGTCCTCCCCATGCTCCTGCAAGTTCTAGTGGAGGTTTTTCCTACACTATCACTATTCATGGAGGTCCTCCCCATGTCCCCTTCAACATTTTCCCCTGTGCTCCTCGAACCCCAACATTCTCGGGTCGCAACCCTCTCCGCCACAGCACCATTATGGCTGAAGGACCCCATGTCAGAAATTAGCCTTGTACTAAGGATCCACCTAGGAGAAGGAAGGTGGGTCGTCGCCACCACAGGAAAACATTGGGAAAGCTCGGATAGAGATCAAACTACCCTACTTCTCAAACTGTAAGGTGGAGTACGACTCAGCACAAGAACCCTCCCCTAAATCAACCGAGTCAAGGGTTGGGGCAGGAACAAGGCACATCAGCCTGGTGTTTCCATAATTTGAGGTCCATATGATCCATGCTTCCCTCTGTAGGTATATCTAAGAGGACAAGAATCTAGTGTCCCTACAGGTTACGGTCACACAATCACCACCATCATCACCGGAAGCACTCTCTACCTCCACAAGAGATCATAGAGAGATATTCTAGGGACCAACGACAGCTGGGTAATAATGTGAAATATCACCAGTAGCCCCAGCCCCTGATCCAGGAATGACGGTCATCATCCCATATTATCACAACATATCGGCAAGGTCGCTACACTGTTCAGAAGACATCCTGATATATGGCGGCCAGTGAGCCTGTTTGTTGCACTCTCCCCCGGCCATCCTGCAGTCCCTGTGGTCTACCTCTCAGCATTGCTGGTTCCTCAACCACCCCCAGTTGATGAGTGGGAAATGAATGGAAATCCTTGAATCAGAGATAAGGAGCTTCTATATTATCGTTACAGCAGACCACTTCCCCGAGATGTTCTGGCCTGTGGCAGTGTAGAATTTCTGCATACCAAAATCCCTCACTCTGGAGGAAGTTGAATGTTTTAGATACACCCTCTAGGCGACACATTTCAAACTTCACCATCAGTGCGTGGTCTGTCTAAGAAGCCAAACGCATTTCCTAGACATCAACGAGCAATGTTGTCTGGTCGATTTGGCTGCACTCCCTGTGGCCTAGTGCCCCGAGTCACTAGGTCACTGTGAGGCCCTCCAGTAACTATGTGCTCAAATTATCAAGGTAATTCACAAAATAATCAAGGAGGCTACCCCCACATGAAAATATCAGGCTGAGGGTAGAATGCTTCCTTCTTTTTCAGTCCTATCCGGTGGTAGCCCAACTCGCATGGCGACATCGAGGACGTTCCCCCAGGTAGGATCACGGTCAATTTTGATGACCTAGTGGATGAGAGGGACGAGCTAGAGCTTCTCTATTGAGACTTACCCCTTGAGGTTGTGCCACCACTATTGGACCCATCGGGAAGGGTTATGCATCAGCAGAGGAAACTACATGGTCTCCCTACGCCCACTGAGGCATTGCTACTCATCCAAAATTCTGGTAAGGGAAAAGAGAATGTCGGAGTTTCCATGAACTCTGATTCATCCCCCTAAGTGCAGAATTCTGAGGAAGAATCCGAGAAGGCCATGTTGTGCTAACAACTATCTGAGTAGAAGAAGTTGGTCGATGAAATTTTGGCTAAATGCACTGCAGAGCGAATTCCTGACTACGACAATCCTAGGATAGTACAGCAAGGGAATGAACAACTTTCCCTCAGTGAGCTACCACCAGGAAACCCTAATCATGTTTCTCCTTCAGACTGGTCTAATACCGGAGCTCATAGTAAGAGGGTGTGGTAAATCTCGCCAAACCCTCCTGAATGGCACGACAATCAACAAAATTCGGCCCGGGTTCCCCCCGTTTCCAAGCAAGTCGCTCCACCAGCCGCTCCATGAGCCATTGAGCCTATCTACCACGTTGAAGAACCCACCAATGCAGTAGTAGTTAGGGATCCCTATCAAGATAGGGACCCCTACTAGATGAGCCAATGGCAGCACTCATTGACCACCTCGGCGCATTAGAAATGTGACAGGTGGCAATACCAACTGATGGTAAGCCATATCCGGCATGCGTGGATGATATGTCGGCACATCCGGGTTTCGGGAATCCCACCTTATCCCTATTTAATGGGATGGGGGGCCTGCCGTAGCATCTATCCATCATAAACTCAAGGTGTGGGCTACCAAGCTCCGCTGTTTTGTTTAGACGTCTGAGGGGTTGACATTTGTCTAGTACAACTAGCTCCCTGTCAGATCCATGACCAACTGGGAGGAACTTCATCGGAAATTCCTCTATCACATAAATCCCACCACCCTGAAAACAAGTATCGCAGAACTCTTCCAGTGCAATCAAAGGCCTGATAAAGGAGTCGCAGATATTATCACCTGGTGGAAGCGGCTCACCTACTCCCTTGACATGCCACTAACTTAGGAGAAATTACTGAAGATGTGTGTAGGAAATTTCAATACGGAGCTAGTTCCTTCTCTAATCACCCCGAACTACCCTGGTGGATTCCTACACTTTTTGGATAAGGCTGATTGCCAAGGGGAAACCCTACAACAGGCCAGCCAGGCACCTCCGCTGCCCCTATAATTCCAGAAATGAGGGCTACCAGAGCTGAGCCTGCCGCAGTGGCCCAAATAGAAGCCCCCAGGCAACTATAATTGATACAAGTGGCACCAGCCCCGCTGCCTTAGAAAGGCTCTCCACATCAGGTGCGGCCTCCGGCTCCGTATCATCCACCTCAAAATCGACAGGTGCCTCCACGGAATGCGCCTCCACCACCTAGGCAGGAAAATCATGGTCTGCCTCGTCGACAGGCTCCCCCAGCTGCTCGATAGGGTCAGGCTATAAGGGCCCCCTTCTCAGACAGTAGAAACTAAAGCTACTAGTTCAACAAGAATCAGGCCCTGGTTACTTCTGTAGCGCCTTAGAGCATGGGAATGTCTGCTTGCCTTAGTGCAAAAGTCCAGAAGAGGTGAATATCACTGATCTCCCCAACTACTGCCCCAATCATCGGATCATGGGGGACACCCTCAAGAATTTCTATGTGTTTAAAGACTAGCTCCATGACCAGGTCAATAATAATATTGTCAGGCTAGGGCCGACCCCGGCATAGGTGGGAGGTGTCTTTGTAAGGCCAGAAAGTAGTAGCGACAGCGAAGGTGACTGGCAGCAGGTTTATGACCATGAGTCCTAGAAATATGATGACTGGATGGCTCTCAAGATGGTCGCCCATGCCCATGGTATCATTTGGCCACACCTGAATCAGCCGGAGCCCTCAAAAGCTGTTGCCGCTAGTTCAACATCATCATCTCAGCCAGCCTATTCCAGAAAAGCAAGCGTCAACAGCGCAGAAAAAAGCAATGTGCCCCACCAATTCCATCGTCATCCCGCACTCTCAATTAATTCATGCCTCCAGAGATGGAGATCCCTCCTAGAATCATCCCACTGGTGGATGACTCTTCAAGTGACAGTCAAGGGTACGCTTCGGTAAATACTATGGAGTTGGTAAATCCCTATATGACTCTCAATGAGGGGGAGCATCAGGTGAACCTCCCCAACATCACCAACTGACACCAACGTCAGCAGAGCTGCGACCATATTGGTCATCGAGGCACATCAGTTGGCACCTATAGCCAGGAAGTCCATTCCACTTAGACTAGATATCAAGCCTAGCACAGAGCTCAGCACGCGCAGCCTCTTCATCCGGTGTCGCCAGGCCCGCCTCCACCATTGTTTGTGCTACTAGATCAGCCAGAGCTACCACGTATAGGCTGTGGCCAGCCTCGCATAGCTCTAGGACTATCTCAGCCATCTATTACTCATCCTCTAGCTACACTTCTGGCTTCGACTCGTGAGCAGCGGGACATACCCAACACCAGTCAGCCGTCGGCGCAGCCGGCATGGCCCGCCATGCCTCCGATCATAGAGCGGCATCCTGTAAGAAGAAGTTTGCACCTGGAGCAAAATTATGATGTTCAAAAGAACCTCGCTGGCATCCTAGTGAGGCTCTATATCCTTTAAACCCTTCTCTTGTCACCAGATATGGGTGAGGCCCTAGCTAAGGCTTTAAAAGCCCCCTCCATTTTGAGATAGAGGTAGCATCTATAGAAGCCTTTCATGCTGAAACGGTTGAGAAGGTCAGATGATAGACCATTATTTCATTCTCTGGAGAAGATGAAGTCTCTCCCATACGGGGGCACATCCACCCATTGTACATCATCATTCAATTTAACGGTGTGGAGGTTCACCGCTGTATTGTTGACACTGGCTCCGGGATCAACCTTATACTGATGCAGACACTGTGGAAGCTGGGGTTATCCGAAGATGATCTAACTCCCTCTGATTTAAGGATCTAGGGATATGATATGATAGAGTATACCCCAATCGGAAAGATTTTTTTGAAGACCCAGTGAGGTGTCCTAGTATCCAGTACCGAGTTCATGGTTGTCTCCCAGGACACCCCGTACAATGCATTGATGGGTAGACCATTGCTCCACCTGCATGCGGCAGTACCCTCATCATATCCTTAGTGCCTAAATTACTCCCTCAATGGTCGAATAGGCATACTCCAAAGAGATGCATCTCCTTTCACCTCCTGTGAAGCCTGCAACCTAGATGCTGAATATTACAAAATCCAGGGCAAGCAGATTCAGGATAGTGAGGTTGAACCCATCGCAACTATGGATAACCCCTGGGCGGGTCTGGATGACGGCTACATCTTCCCGATCTATCTATTAGAGGCCATAACCCTCGACCTGGGGCAATGTTTTTTTCATCTCAAGGATAAGAGGAATGCATATCCCCAAGTCCAAGGGACAGTGGAAAATCACCTCGTACTCCTACATGAACCTGGCTCAGGTAATCCACGAGCCTCTTAACCCCTTACGATATCGGGATGTTCACCCCATGGCAACGACGATACTTCCTACATGCCTGTTTTTTCGACCTGGAATCAACTGGATCAAGATGACTCACCACTACTGCTTCGATATCATAAAGAGTGGAACATTGGGCCGAAGATCATATTGGATCAGATCAAATGCCTTAATTTCTATGGTTTCGACAGCAAGTGAATCTCCCGATATGCATCCCACAGCTGCCTAGGCTAGCACCAGCCTCCCATCGGAACCTGCTGACCCAGAGGAAGCAGATCCTACTCGAGATCTCCCCTTCGTAATAGAAGAAGATGATATGGAGGATGTTCCCCCACCTTTGAAGAAAGTGTCTCCACCACATTTGATGAACTGGTACAGGAGAACCTTGGTAGAAAGGAAGATCTGAGACCCACGTTAATCAATGCTGCCAGGTACCTAGAGGAACAGCAGTGGTACATAGATTTCCTGAAATGACACCATGACGTATTCTCCTGGAGTTACGATGAGATGTCAGGGCTATATCCTTAGGTAGTCGTCCACCACCTCAGTCTCCCGAAAAATCATTGCGGGTTCAAGCATACTCCCATAAATATGCACCCTTCTCATAGTTCCATGGTTGTGGTCGAAGTTGACAAGCACATCAGAGACAACTTCATCAAGGTGGTCTAGTACCCCAAGTGGCTAGCCAAAATTTTTCCAGTCAGGAAGAATAACAGATAGATCAGAGTCTGCATTTACTTCCGAGATCTCAATTGTCACTGTCTGATGGATGATTTTCCCCTTCCTGTGATGGAATTGTTGATCGATGCTACAGTTGGGTTCCAAGCCCTCTCCTTCATGGATGGTTACTCTAGATAATACCAGATCCGAATAGCCCCTGAGGATGAGGAGTGAATAGTTTTCAGGGTGCCCGAAGTTACATTTTGTTACCAGGTTATTCCCTTTAGCCTGAAAAATGCAGGTTCCACCTATGAACGTTCCATGCCCCATATATTCAAACCAATCCTTGGGACATTAGTGGAATGCTATTTTGATGATTTGGTGGTCAAATCTATCCAGTGACAGGACCATCTCAAGGACCTTGAGAAAGTGTTCTTCTTCCTCCGTTCCTGCCACCTAAAGATGAACCCACAAAAATGTGCCTTCGGAGTCACATCTGGTAAGTTTCATGCTTTTGTTGTCAGGTACCGAGGCATAGAGTTCTACCCAGAGATGATCACGACCATCAGTCATATGCCTCCCCCGAGTAATGTTTTGGAGCTTCGATGTTTCCAAGGCCACATAGCCAACATATGCAGATTCATTGTGAATTTGGCCAGAATGTGGAAGCCCTTTTCTCGACTCATGATGAAAAGATATGCCTACAAGTGGGAAAAAGACTGTTAGACCGCGTTCAATGAAATTAAGAAGTACGTAATCCAATATCCGGCCCTGATACCACCCATCTCTGGAAAACAACTGATCATGTACGCGACTACCTTGGAACGATCCCTCGGTGCCCATCTCTCCCAGAAGAACAATGAGGGGACTGAAAACAGACTCTACCACCTCAGTCATATGCTCCACAATACGGAGACCAGATACTCTCCCATCGAGAAGAGCTTCCTTGTGCTGGTATTTGCAGTACAAAAGATGCAACACTACTTGTAGAACCATGAGGTATAGCTGGTGTCTCTGGTACACCTACTGATGTACATTCTGAACTGCCCCATGTTGACTGACCATCTAGAACGATGGGCAGTACTCCTCTAGCAGTTCGACATCAGGTTAGTACCTCAGAAGGATATAAAGGGAAATGTATTTGAAAACTTTCGAGATGCCCATCCAACCAACACAAACTAGCTTCCAGACCTAGATTTTCATGATGAGGCAATACTTTCGGTAGATCATGTTATCCTATGTTGGTAGATTCACATTGATGGTGCCTCCTGGAGCCCCACTAGCAGGAGACTCAATGATCCTAGACTCAACAGAGTGGGCATGGGTATTATCTTTATTACCTTGGTGAAATACATTCTTCCGTACTTGATCCTTCTGTCAGAATTCTACACCATCAATGAAGCAGAGTATTAGGCACTTATCGCTGACCTCGAGCTGGCTCTCGAGATTGATGTGCACCATTAGAATGTGAAAGTGAATTCTGAACTAGTTATCAAGCAGATCAACGGTGACTACATCGTCAGAAATCCAGAGCTCACACCATTGTTAGAGCACACCCTCCTGCTGATGGCCCAGTTTCCATCTCGTCTGGAAGTTACTCATGTCCCTCGATCTCATAACGGTCGAGCCGATGCCCTGGATGGCCTGGATGTATAACATGCTGAACCTGAGAAGGATGATCTAATTATACATGTGGCAGATCAAAGATTCATTTCTCCTGCCACCCCGGATGATGACGATAGTGTAAGAGTAAGCCATATTACAAGTAGAGCATCCCCATCAGGACCCCTGGGTTCTTCAGATGTAGTAGTTGAAATGACTCCTTACTTGAGATCCCTTTTTTCGAGTATCGCTGAAATGGTTACCTCCTGGATGATCGGACCGAGTGCGATCAGATTCGATGTCGCACGCTGTAGTTTACCATCCAGAGTGGTACAAGTCTTGAGAAGATCAATTACAATCACAGGATCGATGGTGTTCTTCTATGTTTCATTCAAAGAGTCAAGATTTCTTAAGTCATATAAGAGGTTCATGCCGATTTCTATGAGGATCACCAGACTGGGTCAAATCTATCACATCAGATCTGGAGACTGGGGTACTTCTGGCCCTCCATGATCCATGACCGTATTGAGTTTGCCAAGAGATGTCACGCATGCCAAATTAATGATAATTTCATGCATCGATCGCCAGAGCCTCTCTACTCCACCAAGTACTCTTGGCCGTTTGTGGAATGGGGACTCGATGTCATGGGACCATACCCACCGGTGACAGCTTTCCAGTGCAGGTTCATCCTGACCACCACAGATTTCTTTTCCAAGTGGGAAGACGAAATTCCACACCAGGATGTCAAGGACTGTTCTATCATTGATTTCATGAGCTCCAATATCATCTACCGGTTTGGAGACCCTCACGCTGTCTTCACTGATAGTGGCACCAACTTCTGTGCAGCCGAGCTGAAGAAATTATACGCCAAGTACAACATTTGTTCGAACCATACGTCATGCTACCACACATAAGAGAATGGACAGATCCAGGCATTCAACAAGTCTGTCTCTAACATCTTGAAAAAAATGGTTGGACAGAACATGAAGAGTTGGAAGGACAATCTCCCCAATGCCCTTTTGTCTTATCGGATGATAGCTTGTAATTCCACCCTGGTGAACCCAATTCCATGGTGTATGGAGCTGAGGTCATCCTGCCCATTGAGATCTTGCAGCCTTCATTACGATAAATGGACAATGACTAGCAGGCACTAGATAAGGTAGCCGAAATTAGTCTGGATGAATTGCATGCACGTGAAGAGAAAAGGATTAGTCCCACGCACAATATGGAAATACACCAGAACAAGATATCCAGGGCGTTCAACAAGAGGGTTTGCCTCCACCCTTTCATATAAGGAGACTTGGTATTAGCCCTCCGGACACCAATGATCCCTGGTAGGAAACCACCCAAGCTGGAGCCTGAATGGGAAGGACCTTACATAGTTCACATGGTTTACCCCAATGGATAATACTCCCTGGTGACCATGGATGGTGAGCGTATAACTCCTCCCACCAATGAGAAGTTCCTTATGAATTACCTTTCCTAAGATTTATGGTCTTGTATGAACTCAAACTGTATGGTCATGTATGACCTTATACTATCCGGTCCTGCATGACCTTAAACTATACCGTCCTGCATGACCTTAAACTGTCCGGTCCTGCATGACCTTCAACTGTACAGTCCTGAATGACCTTAAACTTTATGGTCCTGCATGACCCTAAACAACACGCCGGTCCCACATGACCTTAAATAATTTGGTCCTGCATGACCTTGAATTGGACGGTCCTATATGACCTTAAACTGGATGGTCCCGCATGACCCTAAACTGCACGCTGGTCCTGAATGACCCTAAACTGCACGCTGGTCTCATCATGACCTTAAATTGTCCGGTCCTACACGACATTAAACTGCACATCATCCTACATGACATTAAACTTCATTTTGAGAAATACATATGGCTTGATTCCCATCCACATTGGATATGTAGGAACTCTCAGATGCCCCATCTTGAGCCCATCCCCAAACTCTTCACTTTGACTATTCCCCCCAGGTATGTTTCTCTTGGAGGATCCTTGCTTGATATGGTGTTGGCTTCTTTTGCCCCACTCATACCAGGATTTTAATGGACGCCCCATGTTCCCAATCTCGTTCTTCTATTATCCCATTTAGTCACCACATGACATTAAATAGCATGGACATCAAGAACTACATATGGCCTTATTCCCATCCTCATGGGATACATTGGAATGCCCAGACATTTCATCTGTTGGCCTATCCCAAATGCTGGAATCTTCCCCTAGGGTCAAGACATATGGTAGAGGTGAAAACGTTTTCCCAAATTCACTTCGATCTAACCTCGATCCAGCCATATGTCAAACTCCATGGAGACATTCGCCTCTTTTATAGATGGGTACAACTATGCTTTACCCACTCTCTTGATTGGGACTCCATCATCTTCCCCATCCAAAAGGGCCACTGAATGGCATGGATTCTTGGCCTATGGGTTCTATTACCACATTAGGCCAATTCCCTCATGGATGTTGAGCAACAAGCCAATACCAGTCCCATGTTGCTGATATGTTCAGCGCTCGATTCTCTTTTTATGTTCTCATTTCAGGTCACCATAGGGATTCTATGTTTCGAACATGGTCAACAGATGTCATATGACATTGGAACCACCCCAAGACATCCCAAAAATTGAGTGTATTGGTTCATTTTACCCCATTGTATCTCCAAGTGGTGAACTCCGTTTTGGAAAATCAAGGTCTTAGTCTCCCACATGATGGGGAGAGCCAAGACTGGCTCCTTGTTTCCCACACCGAGCACTGCTCACATGCACATAAGAGCTGTGATGAGGTGTTAACCGTACAAGGGGGCGTATGGCCTTCCCATCGGATGTCCATCCTTAGTCCCCTTGGCCATTTTGGGCCCCATCCTATGTTCCTATTTAGGAGTGTGAGGTGTGGTATGAGATTATGTCCTCATTCACGTCAGGTTACTCACATTGCCGTACACATCCCTGGATGAGATACCTTATCCTCTATTCATTCGCACTGAAAGATGTTAAACTGAATATTGGTCAGGCCTCCTGACCGAGGCCCAGCCTCAAGCCCTTTGGTCTTCTTGGGCCACAACCCAAGTTCTTACCCGAAGTGTACAGTGTGGTGTGGGATTGTGTCCTCATTCACATTGGGTTATTCGTCATGTCGTACACCTCCCTGGTTTTGGGGGTATCTTACTCCTCTCTTCATCCTCACTGTAAGACGTTAAACCATAGACTGGTCTGGCCTTCCAATCCGAGGCCCGGCCTTAGGCCCCTTGGCCTTTTTAGGCCCCATGCCCAAATTCCTTTTTCGGGTTGTATGGTGTGGTATGGGATTATGTCCTCATTTTTTGTCAGATTATTTGTCATGTCGTACAACCCCCTCCTGTTAGGGTATTTTACCCTCATGTTCCATCAAGAACTACGTGTCACTTGATTCCCATCCTCATGGGATACATAGGACCACCAGAATGTCTATACTTCAGGTCTAGCCCCATCAATCGAAATATCCCTTTCAACTTGGCCATGTGGCCTACCCTTTGCTGGAGAGGGGAGTATATGGTGTGGTATGGGATTATGTCCTCATTCACATCAGTTTTATAATCACCACACCACTTACCTCTCCCTCCTGTAAAATATCTACCCCCTTATTATGTACTCATCCCTTCAAATCAGTTAATCTCATGTTGACCACCCTCATCAACATTCTTCGGCAATTCACCAATGTGCCTAAGGGTACTCTGGTTTAGTACCTAGAATGTTGGACTCTACGCGGACATTCTTTCACCCATATTTCAGGCTTCTTGTTCCACTTAATTAGGGATTCCTTCACCTTACACACCTAATAGGACCCCCATGTGGCAGGGATTCTAGGCCTAAGTGGTTTCTTACAATTACAGGCCATCATCCTCGAGGGTCGCATACAACAAATCGATAAAATCCAAAATGTTAAATATGGTCAGTGGTCGACAGTCATTTGATTGTCCCCATTTCAGGCTCACATGATATGGATGTTGTGTTTCGAACATGGTCAACAGTTATCCTCCATCGCCACACCAACCCCATTAAACCCATAATTTCGGTTACATCATTCACATCCTTCTCTAACTCATCATGTCCAAATAAAATCTCAACACTCCTGGAACTATCCCTTAGTGTTCATTTTCATGTTAAGAGGACAATGTCATGGTAAGGGCATCATTCTGGGATCCACACAGGTTTCCCTTTGGCGTGCGTTCCGGGTATTGTAATAAAAATCATCCTCCCTTGTTTCTCACACCGAGTTTGACTCACGTGGGCTTAGGGATCGGGTTGAGCATGTGCTTAACTGGAAGTTTTTTACACCTCTATGGTCCGAGATCTAAGTCCGTAAACTATGATCACATCTGGAAGTGTATACAATATGATTCATATCCATGTGGGATACGTAGGAACACCCGAACATCTTGTCTTCAGGCCCAGCTCAATAGAGAACTGGTTTCTCATGCCCCTTTTCTTCAAGTCTTTCCTGGCTCCTCGGCCCAAGGCTTCCCTCATGGAATCACATGCGGTGTGATGTGGGATTATTTCCTCATCTATGCCGGGTACATTTCACCACACCATGCGCATTCCCCTCCTATTATATGTTTATGTGCTCCATGATGCTAAAATTCATGCCTGGTCCCATCACATGACCCTAAATTGTGATATTATCGTCCTGGTCGCACTACGAAAAATGGCACAACGTCTTGATGCCCTCACTCATGGTGACACCATGTTTGGTATTGTTCTCACGCCATACTAATTTTTAACGCCAGCATATGGATTCATTATTTTGGCGCTTCTAGGACTTTTCATCCTAGGCTTGTCGATTCAAAAAAAAACAACATCCACCTTAAAGGACAATCAAGATACCTCAAATAATGCTTATTTTGGTGCAGGGGCTACTATCGAATACCCCTTTTATTATCGGAACTGGTACCTTACCATGACACTTCTTAGAACCATGTGCATCTTGATCCCCATCCTCATAGATTACGTAGGAATGTCTGTGCACCTCGCCTCGGGCCCATCATAACTCTCATTTCTGGTCCCTTGACCTAGAACCTTCCCGGGGAACATGTGGTGGTCGGAACCCCAGGTTCCCATTCACGTCGGGTTTTATAATTACCCCACCATGTGTCTCCCACGTTTCCTACCATCCATGGTCAGAATTATATGACCCTAAACAAAGATCTCCCTATGGGAAGGGACCTACCTCCCTCTATCTAATTCGTTTCATTGTCATATTCATATGTGTTTGGACAAAGAGCTTGATGTGTGGAATTTTCATGGGGAAATTCCCATCGTTCCATATCCATGCTTCGTGAGCTCGCTATTTGGATCCTTATCTTCTTACACATCCGAAGGGACCCCCTTCACGACCTGGTCCCATGCCGCCTCTGCTCACGTACCGTTTTACACCAACATCCCTAAAGATATCGGGCAACATTTGTAACACCCCGAGCTTCCACGATACGCCTCTCTTTCAATAATGCAATAGCTTGCATTGTACGCAACTTGAAGTTCTAAAACACCGCGACTAATCATAGTAGCCATTTTGAATAGTAATAACCACTTTTTAAAATTATAGAAATTTTATATTTCAAAATGGACTTCATTTTTGGATTCGTAATATCGAAATTAGCCTATGTTGAATTTTTTGTATTTTTCTGAGAACTTCTACTTTTTTATGAATAGTGAAAAATACTTAAAAACAACTTTTTTAATCAAAATAATTTATAGTGATAAATTATAATATTTAGTGGTTTTAAAGTATAATTAGAATATATTTTTACCATTTTATCCAATGGTGGTCATTAGAATTAATTTAACATTGAAATTGGACATAAACAATTGCCAATCTTTTGATATAAATTGTTTCTTAAAAACACGCTATTTGTTGTGACAGCGGGAATTAATTATAAAATTAATTAATGAAACATATATGTTTTGAATTTTGTAAAATAGACATCATTTTTGAATTCGGAATATCAATTATAGCTTAGGGTTAAATTTTGGCATTGTTCTGAAAAACTTCAATTTTTGATGAATAGTGAAACTACTAAGTGGTAGTTAAATAACTGATTTTTCGTTTAAATGAAATATTACCACTTCTGTGATTTGATTTTCAAAAATCCGACATACATGGTTGTCATTAAGAAGTAAAATGTGGTTCAATGAGATTAAAATAATTTTTTGGTGAATTGTAACTTTTAAGTTCTTAATCGCGATTAGAGATAATTAGTGTAGTTTATGGTAAAAATAATGTTTTAATAATATGAGATGAGCTTGACACTTGTCCTACTTCTATTGGATGAGTCATGGCCGACCAAGACAACCCATGGGTCAACTTGGGGATCCCATGGAGCCACATTGGTTGGAAAATGACATTAATATATATTTATTTAATGTTAAAATTAAATTGACACAAACATGAGTTGTTTTACTAAAACAGTTTTTAAGTGGGGTTACACAAGTACAAATTTTGATTATAAATATTAATTAGAAATCTAAAAATATTTCCTAAATCATAGTTTTTTTATAATTTTTAGACATTAAATAAATTAAATTATTTATGACATCATTATGATGCAGTGATGACCTCATTATTTAACGATTTTAATAAAATGAAAAGATAATGTAAAATCCAAGGCTTACACTTGTCCAAAGACTATTGGATGGGGATATTTAGAACCCTTATCACCTTAGACACGAATTATATAAGTGTGGGACCTTTAGAATCCGAAAATCATTGTGTAATAATGTATCATTTCAATCTTTCCAAAAGAGCCCCTCCTCTCCTATTATAAAAGGCCCCCACCTCTCCCACCTCATTTACACTTTCAAGCCATTTGGCTCGGCCAACCTCTGACCAAATACTCTCCCAACATCCCTCACTTACTCCTAGAAGCCTCAATTTGGGCAGAATGCTTCCCAAGGAAGCTTTTGGATCAAATCAAAAAGAGTTACCCGATTTTTAAGGTAATGTCTTCTCTAATGTTGTTTTGTTTCATTTTGCTTCTCCAACCCCTTAAAATCTTTTCATTCCATTATTTTGTAACAACAACAGTATCTAAAATATACTAGGATTTTGTTATGACAAGGATTTGGTTTACACTTACACACACCTTCGTCTAATGGTTAAAGAACATACTGTTTCTGTGGGTGGCGAAATACTGCCTCACGAAACGATGATTGTTCAAATTCTTTTAACACCTAAAATGGTGGCCATTTTGATGACACTATTTTCATATATGATATATATATTATGTTTATGTTTTCCTTATGCTTCTTTATTTCTAATTTATGGCATACTTTATGATTTCCATTATGGGTAAACGCGATAATTTCATTTTAGGAAGTGCGGACTACCGCCCCCTAAAAGTGATTTGAATCGTTACTACCATATGTGGGATGTATAAAGGATGGAGAAAATGGTATTATACACTATATTATACTGTAATTATATTATACATTTATATCATTATGATTTCATTCCATTAGATACGAAATAGAAATGAAAGTAGCGTTCATGCGTACGTACGGCTTACCGTCTCCATGAACGGTGCATTTCATTTCATACCTATAAATGTTACGTAATATTATGAATGAATGTATATACAGGATATATATGATATATATGACATCTAAATCATGAATATAATTCTGGAGATAATGGATATTCTACAACATAAACAACTTGTAATTATAAGAAGTTTATTGTTGACTCATGTACCAAAGATCGACAAAACGACCGTTATTAACTTAAATAATTACATAATGTTCATAACATTGTAATAAGTGATATAAAAAGGATAATGAAATATAAAATGGTTCTTAATAAGGTATATATTAACTCTAGTTTATTATTCAGGAGGTTAAAGAATGGTTGAGTCAAGTCAGACACGAGGTAAGGGAATTTCTTAACCCAACTTCCATTCTTTGGGTTAATCTCCTACTTTCAAATTATGTCATGATATTATTATATCCTATTTTGTATTTTTACTTTCTTTATGTGTACCTATAGTGAATACACATAATAGATGTATTTTATTTTAAAAATGATCTTTTTAAGGACTTCATCTCAATCCCCTTTCATTGAGGCATATTTGGCTTTATACACAACCTTCCTTTTATACGGTGTATAAAACCCTTTGACTTTTACGTTTATTCGAATGGAATATTTTTATACGAAGTGTTTTGCTAAACGAAAAAAGGGAATGTTTTTATTTCTGTACTTATGTGGCGACAATGACTTCTCCGCCACCGTGACCATTATTTGAGTTTCGGCTTCCTCTACAAGCCATCATTTTTTAATGAAAAATAAATACAAAGTTTTAACTTTCTTTTATTTTGATATTGAAAATGGTTTTGAAAGCGTTTTTATCAATGTGTTGTATTGATATCTTGTGATTGAAATGTGGAAATGTTATATTTCCTTTATGCATGTTTTATGTGATACGATTATGTTATGGTTTATGATATGTTTAAACCTATTCATATGAGGAATGTATTGGACATAATAAGTGACGGGTGGAGCCCGCTATAGCTCCTTGATGCATCGGTAGGTCTCATGATACAACTAGACGTGGAATTGGCCAAGGCCCTTTCCCAATTTGATTTATGGTTTTGGCCGAGGCCTTAATCATTTTAGATGTCTTGGCTGAGGCCTTGACAAAATGTTTCAGAATGTCTGACATTATGCATTCCATCATTATGAAAGTTGTTATTTATATTTCATGTGATTATTCGACTAGTAGAATATACATGTGAGTAAGTAAATGGCATTATTTAATTTTATTTTTTCCATATTATGCTGAAGTTCATGTTTAAAAAGGCTTTTGTTTTAGTTATACATTGCCTTAAATGTTAATGTTTATTTATGAAAGCTTCTGCAATATTGTTATCCTTACTGGGCATCTGAGCTCACCCCTTTCAATGTTTTAATATTTTCCAGGATGTGAAGAAGTATTTTATGAATGACCTGCAGGGATAGTCAGAAGAAGATATGAGTGTGGACTATGGAGACTTTGTTATTGTAGTTTTTCACTTTATGATGTAATGTAATGTTTACGAATGTATCTAGTGTTTCCAAAGCTACTAAACTAATCGGTCTTTCGAGACTTGATCTTTTGTGATCATGCCAATGTTACGAAGTAACGGACCAGCTCTGGGTAGCTGGGGTCGGGGCGTTACAGTTGGTATCAGCGGCAGTTTTGTACTAACCTTGGAAGCTAGATTTAGATAAACACTGATTAGAGCACATAGCCCAAAGATAGAATTTGAGGATTAGTATAGAAGAACTTCCTAGAATTTTGGTATTATAGAGATGTTATGAGTTTTCCGAGCAATACATCCCTGTCTGGATACGAGCAGGTAGAGGCAGCTCTGGCACAGATGTACCATGGGGTAAAACCCGAAAAAACCGCTTTGAGCTAGACTCGAACGGGAACTGGTGCACGACAACGGGCCTTGCTGCACTCTTGGTTACGACACTCCCGGGGGATGTACTTAGGATAATTTTCATTTTCTTTAAAAACCACTATGAACGGTTATGTGTATATACTTCCTCAATGAAAACCTTTTTATGATTATGGATTATATCCATAAATAGTTCAATTTATGTTAAGTATTTTATAAGTATGGAATTATGTATTTTGATTCATAAACTAATCTAGTTTATGCCATTGTATAGAAATGGCGCCTAGTGGAAGGAATGGAAGCCGTATCAATGCACGAACTCCGTGTAGGGATTTCCCTCCTGCTCAAGATAATTATTGTGGATCTGGAGATACAACTGGTGCTGATCAACTTATTACCATACTGGGACAACTCACTCAGGTTATGAATAATAACCTTACTCGTATGGAGCACCCGGATACGCAACGTGGAGGATCAATGTTAGACCGCTTCATGAGGAAACAACCACCAACATTTAATGGGGGTACAAATCCATTAGTAGCTGAGCAATGGATAAACTCCTTAGAGAAAATATTCCATGCCTTGGGGAGTAGCGAAAGGGAGAAGGTTGTCATGGCAGTTTACCGCCTCACTGGATATGTCGATCAGTGGTGGTCGCTGATTCAAAACACAAAGGAAGATGATGGCGTATCGAATATGGAATGGAGGGAGTTCAAAGAGATTTTCTTAGAAAAATACTTTCCTCGTGACCATCGAGCAGATATGGAAAGGCAATTTCTGAGTTTAAGGCAAAAGGAGGATGAGAATGTCACAAAGTATGAGGCTAACTTTACAAGGTTAGCGAGGCATGCTGCCGATTATATACGTAACCCAAGGAGTAAGATTGATCGTTTCATTGATGGGTTAAAACCATTTCTCTGTCGAGAATTAGTATCACAATCCTTCTCATCATACGAAGATATTGTCTCGTGTGCTATCAAGACAGAAAAGGAATTCTCTAAGTCTTATGACAACAAAGTAAAGCAAGAGAAGAAGAGAACGGGGGAACAAGAGACAGATAAAGGGAAAAAGGGAAAGTAGGATTTTCCATTATGTGATAATTGTGGGAAGAATCACCCTGGTACGTGCCTAAAAGGGATGGGAGTTTGTTATAAATGTGGAGAAAAGGGTCACCAGGCTCGTGATTGCAAGGGAAAGAAAGAGGCTGTCAATGTTGAATGCTACAATTGTAGGGAAATGGGGCATTATGCAAATGAATGTCCTAAACGTCAAGGAAACTTACCTCAGAAAAGGCCAAGGGATCAAGGCCAATCTTATGTTGTGACTACAGTTGATGCAGAATAATTAATGTATTGGTGCTTTTGGACTCAAGGATTATATTCTGGTTATAAGAATAATGTGATATATATAAAGATTGTACTGCAGTACTTTTTGATTAAGGTAATATGATTAAGGTAATCATATTTTTAGTATGTGACAATAAGAGAAACTTTTCTTTTTTTGGGGAATCTGATGTTACAATTGATTTTGGAATTTAGAGACCTTTTAGAGAAAGTCTGGACGAAGGTATTTTGGATAACTATTAAGGTTGGAATGGATTAAGTTGAACCATGGATAGTATTGTTTAAGGTTAAAAAATTTATGAAGATTATTTTTGAATATTATAATACTATAGTTTTAGGAAAAGGACAACCTGCAGGGTGGGGCATAACCCGTCGCGTCGGACAAAGCTGCAGGAATCGAACCCACAATCATAGTGCGACATGCCTTTATTTCCTACCACTAGCCTACAGGAAGTCCCTGGTTATTACAAAATAATTTTACTAATCTAAATGGTATGTGTTAACATTTGGAACCTTATACAATTAGGATAAGTATAATATTTTTGAGTTCTATTATCTTTTGAGTGAAAGATTAGTTGAAGGTTGAAACTCTAATTGTCAAGCATAAATATATATATACCTATCTCTTATTCAATGAATGAATTAATTCTTAAACATTAGTAAAGGGATATTAAAACAAAAAATGTGTTATCCTAATACCTTATGTCTTGTTGAACTGATGATATTTTAAATCAACATAGATTGAAGGCTTTGAGGCCCTCAATTTGACAGTTGATTGTGATTGATGACCTCAATCACTCCCTACAAATATTTATGTTTTTCCTCCAATTATATGTCTCTAATTGCCACCAATGTTCTCCTAATCGAGATCATAATTGGGTGGTGACTTTTTCATTTCCTTTTCCCTCTTATTAAGGATAAATTTTATTAACCTTTTTTCCGATGTGGGTTTTCCACAAAAGTATTTTCTATTTTCAACCATTTATTTTCAAATAAAAATTTTAAATTGCGAGGACACAATTTATTGAAGGAGGGGAGAATTTAACACCCCGAGCATCCACGATACGCCTCTCTTTCAATAATGCAATAGCTTGCATTGTACGCAACTTCGAGTTCTAAAACACTGTGACTAATCATATTAGCTGTTATGAATAGTAATAACCACTTTTTAAAATTATAGAAATTTTATATTTCAAAATGGACTTCATTTTTGGATTCGGAATATCGAAATTAGCCTATGTTGAATTTTTGGTATTTTTCTGAGAACTTCAACTTTTTTATGAATAGTGAAAAATACTTAAAAACAACTTTTTTAATCAAAATAATTTATAGTGATAAATTATAATATTTAGTGGTTTTAAAGTATAATTAGAATATATTTTTACCATTTTATCCAATGGTGGTCATTAGAATTAATTTAACATTGAAATTGGACATAAACAATTGCCAATCTTTTGATATAAATTGTTTCTTTAAAAACACGCTATTTGTTGTGACAGCGGGAATTAATTATAAAATTAATTAATGCACCTTATATGTATGGAATTTTGTAAAATAGAAATCATTTTTGAATTCAGAATATCAATTATAGCTTAGGGTGAAATTTTGGCATTGTTCTGAAAAACTTCATTTTTTGATGAATAGTGAAACCACTAAGTGGTAGTTAAATAACTGATTTTTCGTTTAAATGAAATATTACCACTTCTGTGATTTTATTTTCAAAAATCCGACATACATGGTGGTCATTAAGAAGTAAAATGTGGTTCAATGAGATTAAAATAATTTTTTGGTGAATAGTAACTTTTAAGTTCTTAATCGTGATTAGAGGTAATTAGTGTCGTTTAATGTAAAAATAATGTTTTAATAATATGAGATGAGCTTGACACTTGTACTACATCTATTGGATGAGTCATGGCCGACCAAGACAACCCATGAGTCAACTTGGGGACCCCATGGAGCCACTTTGGTTGGAAAATGACATTAATATATATTTATTTAATGTTAAAATTAAATTGACACAAACATGAGTTGTTTTACTAAAACAGTTTTTAAGTGGGGTTACACAAGTCCAATTTTTGATTATAAATATTCATTAGAAAGATAAAAATATTTCCTACATCATAGTATTTTTTATAGTTTTTAGACATTAAATAAATTAAATTATTTATGACATCATTATAATGCAGCGATGACCTCATTATTTAACGATTTTAATAAAATGAAAAGATAATGTAAAATCCAATTCTTACACTTGTCCAAAGACTATTGTATGGGTAGATTTAGAACCCTTATCACCTTAGCCACGAATTATATAAGTTTGGGACCTTTATAATCCGATAAGCATTGTGTAATAATGTAACATTTCAATCTTTCAAAAAGAGCCCCTCCTCTCCTCTTATAAAAGGCCCCCACCTCTCCCACCTAATTTACACTTTCAAGCCATGTTGATCGGCCAACCTCTGCCCAAATACTCTCCCAACATCCCTCACTTACTCCTAGAAGCCTCAATTTGTGCATAATTCTTCCCAAGGAAGCCTTTGGCTTAAATCAAAAAGAGTTACCCGATTTTTAAGGTAATGTCTTCTCTAATGTTCTTTTGTTTCATTTTGCTTCTCCAACCCCTTAAACTCTTTTCATTCCTTTATTTTGTAACAACAACAGTATATACAATATACTAGTATGTTGTTATGATATGGATTTGGTTTACACTTACACACACCATCATCTAATGGTTAAAGAACATACTGTTTCTGTGGGTGGCGAAATACTACCTCACGAAACGATGATTGTTCAAATTCTTTTAACACCTAAAATGGTGGCCATTTTGATGACACTATTTTCATATATGATATATATATTATGTTTATGTTTTCCTTATGCTTCTGTATTTCTCATTTATGGCATACTTTATTATTTGCATTATGGGTAAACGCGATAATTTCATTTTAGGAAGTGCGGACTACCGCCCCCTAAAAGTGATTTGAATCGTTAATACCATATGTGGGATGTATAAAGGATGGAGTAAATGGTATTATACAGTATATTATACTGGAATTATATTATAAATTTATATCATTATGATTTCATTCCATTAGATATGAAATAGAAATGAAAGTAGCATTCATGCGTACGTACGGCTTACCGTCTCCATTAACGGTGCATTTCATTTCTTACCTCTAAATGTTACGTAATATTATGAATGAATGTATATACTGGATATATATGATATATATGAAATCTAAATAGTGAATATAATTCTGTAGATAATGGATATTCTACCACATAAACAACTTGTAATTATAAGAAGTTTATTGTCGACTCAAGTACCAAAGATCGACAAAACGACCGTTATTAACTTAAATAATTACATAATGTTCATAACATTGTAATAAGTGATATAAAAAGGATAATGAAATATAAAATGGTTCTTAATAAGGTATATATTAACTCTAGTTTATTATTCAGGAGGTTAATGAACGGTTGAGTCAATTCAGACATGAGGTAAGGGAATTTCTTAACCCAACTTCCATTCTTTGGGTTAATCTCCTACTTTCAAATTATGTCATGATATTATTATATCCTATTTTGTATTTTTACTTTCTTTATGTGTACCTATAGTGAATACACATAATAGATCTATTTTATTTTAAAAATTATCTTTTTAAGGACTTCGTCTCAATCCCCTTTCATTGAGGCATATTTGGCCTTATACACAACTTTCCTTTTATACGGTGTATAAAACCCATTGACTTTTACGTTTATTCAAAAGGAATCTTTTTATACGAAGAGTTTTTCTAAACGACAAAAGGGAATGTTTTTCTTTCCGTACTTATGCGGCGAAAACGACTTCTCTGCCGCCGTGACCATTATTTGAGTTTCGGCTTCCTCTACAAGCCATCATTTTTTTAATGAAAAATAAATACAAAGTTTTAACTTTCTTTTATTTTGATATTGGAAATGGTTTTGAAAGCGTTTTTATCAATGTGTTGTATTGATATCTTGTGATTGAAATGTGGAAATGTTATGTTTCCTTTATGCATGTTTTATGTGATACAATTATGTTATGGTTTATGATATGTTTAAACCTATTCATATGAGGAATGTATTGGACTTAATGAGTGACGGGTGGAGCCCGATATAGCTCCTCGATGCATCAGTAGGTATCATGAGACAACTAGACGTGGAATTGGCCGAGGCCCTTTCCCAATTTGATTTATGGTTTTGGCCGAGGCCTTAATCATTTTAGATGTCTTGGCCGAGGCCTTGACAAAATGTTTCAGAATGTCTGGCATTATGCATTCCATCATTATGAAAGTGGTTATTGATATTTCATGTGATGATTCGACTAGTATAATATACATGTGAGTAAGTAAATGGCATTATTTAATTTTATTTTTGCCATATTATGCTGAAGTTCATTTTTAAAAAGGCTTTTGTTTTAGTTATACATTGCCTTAAATGTTAATGTTTATTTATGAAAGCTTCCGCAATATTGTTATCCTTACTGGGCATCTGAGCTCACCCCTTTCAATGTTTTAATATTTTCCAGGATGTGAAGTAGTATTTTATGAATGACCTGCAGGGATAGTCAGAAGAGGATATGAGTGTGGACTATGGAGACTTTGTTATTGTAGTTTTTCACTTTATAATGTAATGTAACGTTTACGAATGTATCTAGTGTTTCCAAGGCTACTAAACTAATCAGTCTTTCGAGACTTGATCTTTTGTGATCATGCCAATGTTACGAAGTAACGCACCAGCTCTGGGTAGCTGGGGTCGGGGAATTACAACATTTGATTCAGGTCCTGTGTTTCAAACATGGTCAAAATTCGACCCTCATTTTTTTGTCCCCATTCCAAATTAATGCGATATGGATAATGTGTTTTGAATAGGGTCAAAAGTTATCTCTCATCGCCACTCCACCATCATTGTGATCCAAATTTGGAGCATCATGATTCACACAATTCACTTCCTCATGTTCAAGTGAAATTCTGACATACTTGTCTTTACTTCTTCACGACTCTAGGTGCGCTACATGGACGGGTTCGCATCATTGGGATGACAATCACTGAGTGTACCTTTGCCCTAACATATCCCATACCATGTCAGGAAAGTCCCCCCACTACTTCTTGTTTCCCACATCGAGCACAATTCATGTGGGATTAGTAGTTTTGGTTGGATGTGCACTGGCGCAACCATGCTTTTCATCATCCCGCATGACATTAAATTGTGCTTCTCGAACTATGTACGGCTCGACTCTCATCCTCGTGGAATATATAGATAAACCAATTTGTTTTTCCTAGGGTCCATCCCCAAGAATCATAAATCATGTTCCTCCCCATTTCCATCTCCTTGGCCTGACCCCTTGTGGGGAACTATGTCACTATAGCGTTGCATTGAACAAGTTCAGGATGCCCCACGATGACATTGGGAAGTGACGGCTCCCATGCCAGAGAGTTCCTGTCTAATGAAAAGAATGATACATGATCTGACTGATGCCCCCATCTAGTGTGCTTCCACCATGGTGGCATAATTTCGAGAGTGTTGGATTTTGTTTGAACAAACCAACACTCCACATTCCACGCTTTTTGTGCCCCTTATTTGGATCCTTATCCCCTTCCTTGTCTGGAGAAACCCCCTAACAGTTTGGATGCTCAGCCTATGGCTTGCCTATTATCCAAGGCCGATGATCCGGAAGACCAACAGATAATATTTTGACTCAGGCACCGTGTTTCGAACATGGTCAACGGTCGACCCTAATTTTCTATCCCTATTCCAGGTTAACACTTAAGGATACTGCATTTCGAATGCGGTCAACAATTATTCTTTATTGTTATGCCACCCCGACAGTGTTCCGAATCCTTGGTATTGTTATTTACACCATCCATTCCCCTGTTCGGATTTATTCCAATACCCCTGACATTACTCCGTTCGTGCACCAGAGCACATCGAGAAAGTGGTAATTCGAATGTTCTGAGAGCTCCGTTATCCAGTCAGGCCTCCTTCTTCTCTTCTGAGGAATATAGATTGGCTATTCGAATCCCTAAATCCCAGTGATTAGTTGATGCTCCCATGATGAAGCCAAGTAATAATACGGACATCCCTTGCTTCTCACATTGGGTGCAACCCGCTTGAGCTTAAGAATGGATTGCTAATTATTTAGAATTATGGTGTAATGCATTAAAAAAATCGATGAGAACATCTCATAGAACCTAGACCGTGCTTGCACCTGTTCAGTTTGATGTGTGTATATTTTATGACCCGCTTCCACTAGTTTCTCTTGGGCGTCCACCAGCTAGGCCCTCAATTGCTCCACAAGTTCAAAAACAGTTTGCAATGAATATCTCCTTCAACCTCACCTATTCTTCAAGGCGTCAGGCCTCTTGTTTAACCTCTATGAATGCTTGGATACTCACTGACTCCTCCCGAAACTGGGAAACATCATAGCGGAGGCTGATCTCACGCAACTACTCAGCCATGTAGTCACAGATCGTTGAATGAAGGAATTGATCATCCACACCTCCAGTGCAAAGAAAGCGCAGCCAGGTCTCGAGTGATCCCATCCATTTCAGCCATTCTTCATGGGGCTGAACAATAAAGATCTTGATGCACTTCCACCCTTTGTGTGGTGTCATTCAGCTCTCCTCAGCCGCCTCAGAGTCTAAATCATCAATTTTCTTAGGGTCTGCAGGGTGATAGTCGGGGAAAGGAGCCAACAGACCAGCAGCAGAGTGTTAGTCGAGCACCCATCCAATGGGGTTAGGCTCTTCAATGCCTTTGCGACCGTTCCCCCTCGCCTCAGTCTCGGTATCCCCCTCTCCGGCTTCCGGCCCTGCCCCGACATGTGTACCACTGATGTCCACCACTCTGTAATCACCACATGGCAGGGCCGACTCAGTTTGAGAAGTGTGCCCTGAATGGGACGACACATTCGTAGTTGAGTCAATCACAGATGACCCAAGTTCAGCAGCCCGATAGGCCTCCAAGGATGTGATTACTACAAATACAATTAATACCCTCATCAATTGAGCACTCTTTAGTAACTAACCTGCATTGAAGTAATGGACATATAGGATACAAAATCATCAACATCCGATGTTCTATCCATTACAGGAGTTTCCATTATGGGGGATCCCTTAGCACTCTTCGGCTCAATAATGGGCGTCGGCTTCCCACCTTGTTCTACCAGTGCCTCCTCCCCTATGAATGGAGACCATTGGTCAGTTCTCATATGCTCTTGAACAGGATGAGGTTATCTAATTGAGAGTTACAAAGAAAAATGGTGATGGGAATGGATGGAAAAGGGATGAGACGTACCTCAAGTAGATCTGTTATATCTATATCAGAGCTGATCATTTCACCGCTCTCCCGGAGACTCCCTTGGTGGGACTCCCCCTGAGATCCTCCACCTTCGGGATCCTATTATCCTTTACCCCCTCCTTCACCTTCTCCATCTTCCTCCTCTAATACCTCTGCGCCCTCCGGCTCATCGTCGCTGTTGTCATCCTCTGACGACATCTATTCTGGATCCTGGCGGAGCATAACATTCACCAAGAAAGATGGCTCCTCACATCAACCTCGTCGGTTTGCATACATTTACATGACCGACAGATACGAATGCCGACAATGAAAGTTCACCCTGTCAGTAACCCGAATGAGTCCGACCTTGAGAAGTTGGATTCTATATCGCATTATCTTTTTCCAAAGGGCTTCATTACCCATCGAATGTCATAGAGTCATCTAGGATGACCATAGAGCTGGGAAGATGAAGTCACTGGAATGTTGAAGCAAATATCTTATCTTCTTCCCTGTGATCTCCCTGGCCGCTACATGAGCATCTATCCCCTAGGCGATGAGGGCATGGCTGTGCCGCGCGAAATCTCCGCTACTGATGTTCCGGCCTCTGCAGGCCGAGTTGTCAGGCATGCTTTCGACCTCCCCCCCCCCCCACCCAGCAGCACCCTGCCTAATCTCTCGCTGCCCGAGTTCTACACTGGCTACCTTGAGTTACCACACTCGCTTCCGCAAAATCCCCTCAGGGCACCCTATGGCCTAGTGTTCTGCATATTCGGTTGAGAGGCCAACCTCAACTCCGGTGGGAGGAAAGTTGATAATGTCACCAAAACCTTTAGTCGTGAACATCATTCATATTTGGTGAAGAACACAGGGGTGCCATTCCTCCCGAACATCTGTGTACACCTTCTTCGACATCTGCTCAAGGCACCCAAAATGCCTGGAAAACCTGGACGACATGTATGGATCTCAAAAGATCTTCCCATCGATCCGGTCCACGAGCACCCCACCCTGGATGCTCTAGAAGTACTCCTTTTTCTCTAGTGATCCTTTCACATTATCTATCATCTGGCCTATCGGGTGGTGAATGGGATGACAACAATGTTGGCATGATTTTGAATTCTAATCCTTACTCCCTCATCATTAAGTGTCAACTTCATGACCCTTCTGATGTTCAACAAATAAGGTAGTAGGAAGTCACTGAGAGGATGAATGTCATTCAATAAGGTATACCCGCCATAATGGGCTGCGATCCAGCCATAACAAATCTGTAAGGGCCCACAAATCCTCCTCGGTGACCCTCCTCTTGAGATACATCCCAAAATGGAGTACAGATGGGCTCGCATGGGGACTCCCGGATTAAATCTTTGATTAGAGGCCATAATGTTGGACATCACTTGGGATGCTGGACGAACACCCATCCTTGCGTCCCTCATTGGTAAGAGCCACCCACTCAGGAAGGCAGAAACCAATATTTCATATCGGACATTTTGGATCCGGCTCTCATTTATGCTGAAGCCCTATGATTGATAGTCCCCCACCTCTAGGATCCTCTAGTACGATCGACTCTTTCCCCTATGTGTCGTGGTCGGAATCCTTCTCCCTCTCCCCGACATCTTGACCCCAAGATCTATTTGCAGGAACAAGCTGAATCAGTTTTTTTAAGCGATGTGCTTTAAAAAAACCTATACACCTAGCCTCTCCATAGCCAACTCCAGTAGGTTCCATGTCAGCATAAGAGTTCCTGATCCGTCACCCTAGGTTTTCCTTGTTGGGAGTAAATCATCATATTGTTGCCCATCTAGAGGGATACCCCCGATGCAGTGGTTGTACCACAGGCCGATAACAACTTCCTCATGATGAAGATGGAAGGTATTAGTGTCAGGAGACCATCGAGTGAACAGCTATGGTCCAAGCTCGGGCTAGCGATAGAAGATAAATTGTGACGTCCAAACCACCTCGAACAAACTGATGTGCCACAGTTTGACCCCAAAATGGTCGCATGTCTGGCGAACCCAATACGCCCAGGCCAATTCACTGGTGAAATTGACTCCAGACCATAGATCATAATCCTATAGCCATCCTTTGGTCTTTTCAGTGACACTGTAATGGAAGGTTCTTGCATAAAGGGCTGGAGAACTCTCCGCAACAGGGTCACTCCATGAGTTGGTCATGTTTCTGGGATTTAGGACGTAAATGTCCTGGTTTCTGGTTTCCCTAGTCGGATGGCCATTGTAGGTGATGTTACACTGGGTTAGGTCATCCTCATGGGTCACCCATGATTGTGGTGTGTCGACCTCAAACCATGTCACATGTACCTCCTACAAGATTCTGAAGTCCCTGATCAGCAGATTGGATGATAGTGCATACTTCTTCTGCACCAGGGTCAACATGTTGAAGAGAGTATGTTTTTCCGTTATGATCCTTTAGGTGCCATAAACCTCAGGGTTTGCAACCATCTCAGCCATTCAAGCAGTTGATGCAGCTTCACTCTCCCTGTCAGCTTGATTGGAAGCCATCTCTTGGTAAAAGATTTTATGGAGTCGACACAAAAAAAGCAAGAGGTGGTGCGAAAGATCAAAATCCAGCGCAAAAAATCAGTGGCCGACCCAAAAAGTCCACCCTCGGAATAGAAAAATCCGGGTTAGCATGAAAACAGATGACTGATCGCGGGAAATTACACGCAACTGATGTGTTTTTCACGCAGGCGGAGGAATTGTTTTTTTTCATGCATGAGAGTTATGGGCTTATCACGAGATAAAATCCATACAAAATGGGGGACCTGTATTGATTTTTATATTCATGAAGAGCTTTTTCCATGCGTGCGTGAAAAGCAGAATGCACGCTCTGTACTGTTTTTTTGTGCCGCATTGATTTTGAGCACGCAACGACCCCAGGGAGTCTTGTATCTCTTTGTTTCCCTCAGAATCCAACCTTCTTGGCCCTTACCGATCCCATTCCGAGGGGGGGGGATTTTTTAACATCGAAAAATGATTATGGGCTGACAAAGGTTGATGCACGAAAAATTGAATCCATATTTGGAATCGGTAATCTATTCATGGGGTCTCGGAGGGGTAGCGTGAAAAATATGTTGAGCTGCGTGAAAAAAATATGTCCCTTGTGAAAAACTATGGGATTCAGGAGAGTTTTCCATACGCGCGCAGAACTATTTCATGACCCCACTCTATAAGGTTGATCTCTACATTGCTGACATCGGGACGTGCAATTTTTCATGCTAAATTATTTTTTGCACGGACCCACGATCCCGAGCGCCTATAAATAGAAGGGCACCCCTTCGACTTCCCGGCCGAAGAATCTGAACCATCCCTACTGCATGAAATTCCTCTCTCGTGTGTGAAAAGAATATGGCTATCAGGTTCTAAATTTTTCTCGCCTGGTCACACGGGGGTCCGCCTTTGTGCACGAATACTCGAGCTTGACCCTTGTCCAAACCCACTCGATCCCCTTCCCACACGTGCAATTCATTTCAATTGCACGCAATTTGGTCGGCATCGCACAATTCCTTTTTTGCACTGACCTGTTCTATCTCATTCCCAGTGCCCAATTGCACGCTGGCTCGAAAGATTTCATGCGCGCAATTCTTTTTCCATGACGGCCCGAATCCATTTTTGTGCAATAGTCCCTTTTGCGCGCAAGCCTCCCACCTCATGTGACCTTGATGTCCTTCTTTTGGAAATCATTTTCGGGTGCCTCCTGCACCCACAATGCCTTCTCCATATACTCATTTCCCGTGATAATATCTAGATTCACACAAAGTAATTTCAAATCCCTAAGGAAAACGACACTACCCGTTGCATTGCTTCACCTCATGCTTCTTTTCATAGTCATGCTAACGACTATTGATTCACCTCATAGCCATACTAACATGGAACCCCCGATGGCTTTCTCCATGACACCCCCCATCCATGGCATTGCCTTTCCTCTCTATTCAACAAGGAGGAGAGTGTACCAGTTATGTAAGTCCCAGGGATGCGGAGAAAACCCACCTCATCTAAGCTGCACGACGTTAAACTGCAAGCACCATCATCCTTATCACATGACATTATAACGTGACCTCATCCCGTGCCTCGCACGTGGGGTGCCCCACCTTGAACATTCTCCATGCCCACTAGTCTCTACAGGTGATGTTATCCTCCTTATGGGAGTGACGTTTGTCCGTAGGGGGAGGGAAGCCATTCTGGTGTAAGACCATAGCCTTCCATGCAGGAGGTAGAATCTCTACTCTTCCTCTCTTCCTAGGTGCCATGTCCCTATCCTGTTGGGCTTTGTCACCATCGGGCCTCCATCCTAGAGTAAGTACCGACTTCTCTGGCTGCTAACCATGTAGAAGAACATGTTTCTTCTTTGGGCCGCTAACTACGTGTAAGCCCCACTCCACGTCCCACGGACGCACCTGTCATGACGTGATAGTCAGGTCTATGATGTCTCTTGTTTTTCACACCGTGCATGACTCATGTGGACTTAGAGCAACCACCGACCATGAGATCATCTTGGGAAGCCTAGAGTGTAATCCCCACATCCAACCATCACAACTATGAGGACTTTGATCCTTTACAAGGAAAGGTATGTAGGAAGCCTCCCTGAGGTTCAAGCCCACCATCTACCTAGACCCCAAGTCCTTATTCACATCTGTTCACCAACTCTTGCCTCATCCTAAGAATCCTAGAGTGTAAGCCCCACACATCCACCTAAACTACGAGGTCTTAGATCCTTGCCAAGGCAAGGTACGTAGGAGGCCTCCCTGGGGTTCAAGACCACCATCCATTGGTCCCGACTACCACATGTCAGTGTACCGAGTCCTTTTCCACCACCAAGAACAATGAGGTCTTTGATCCTTTCCAAGGAATGGTACGTAGGAAGCCTCAACGAGATTCAAGCCCACCATCGTTGGACCTCTTGTCCTCCTTCAAATCAGTTCACCGACCACCATCCTTTCCCGAACTACTTGGAATTTGATTCTTGTCAAGGAAAGGTATGTAAGAAGTATCCATGTGGTTCAATATCAACTCCTAGTTGTTCCGACACCCCTTCGTGGTGGTTCAATATACCCTTTTTATCTCAATCTACGATGTATTTGATCCCTGCCAAGGAAAGGTACGTAGGAAGCCTCCATGAGATTCATGCACAACACCAGTCATTCCGACCATCTTCAAATCTATTCACCAACACCTTGGGCTGCCTTAGAGCATAAGCCCCAAATGCCCCTTCTAAACTACGAGGTCTTTTATCCTTTCCAAGGCAAGGTACGTAGGAAGCCTCCACAATGATGAAGCCCAACAACCATTGGACCCCAGGTCCTCCTTCACGTTGGTTCACCCCCATCCCACATGACTTTAAACTGTGGACTTCCAGTTAGCAGTAAGCCGTTGTCACCCCATACAGAGGCAAGCTTTTTCAACCTCATCCAGAGGTAAGCTATTGAGAACACCAATCGGTGGCACGCCATCATTAAATGAACTACATGGACTTTGATTCCCTACCATAAGGATACGTAGGAAGCCTCTTCGAGGCTCAAGCCCAAAACCATCGTCACCCTCATGAGGGTCCCATCCCATTCAACTCTCAACCATACATCCTGATTCTTACCCAGGCCACCACATCCCATTGGGATCATGCCAATCCATACATCATTCTCCTCAACAGCAATCGGGAAGCCAACCACATGTTGGCCCCAACATTGGTGTTCCCTCTTGGGGGTTCCCTCATCTGATCCACTCTAGTCAGTGTTTTGATTAGTCTAATCCATCTTTGTTAGACATTAAACTTGCAGCATACCCTGTGTCAAACATGGGAAGCTGAGAAAAACCTCAGATACATGCCCATGAAATATGATTCCCTGTGTTCGATGTGGGATGCCTCATGCTTCTACACCCTCGAGAAGCCCTATAAAAAGGGATACAAGACAAACACGCCAATCCCCAGTGTCCAAACACGCCAGTGACACACAACTTGACTACTCCCCTAACTGAAGGTTGCTTCCTTGACTGGACCCCTTCAAATGTCCTGACAGAAGCAGTGTAATTAACTGATGTCCGTGAAGATATGGAGCTAGGAAGAGTTTCACGAACAACGTATTAAATATATGAGGGAGACCAGGACCAGTTGACAAGTTCCATGGAGGAATCCACAGAAGGAAAAACCGACATCCCATCATCTCATTTCGATGAAGGAGAAAACTTCCCTGAATTAGTGATGGATGTCACCCACCTTTCGAATGTGGGAATGCAGGGAAACAAAGTCGCACCTATCATCCTCAAGCAGGCAGACGCATGCAGACCGATGAAACCATCAGAAACACAAGGTAATCAGTGTTATTAAAGGAATAATAATCTTGAAAATATTTCTTAAATAAATATAAATTTACTCATGTTTACTATTCAAGAAGAATATGGAACATACAAGTCACGTCAGAAATGAGGTAAGAGGTTTCTTATCACACGTTTAATTCTGTGAGATTTCTGTTGATCTCCACTTAAATATTTTATGAGTTGTATTGTGTACTGTAATTTGAGATATATTATAATGAATCTTTTTATATTTATGGTATTAAATGATTTGTTTGGTTTCTATTCTCTTTTGGTCATATGAATCGATTGATTACAACGTGGTAAGGGGTTTTCATATCACTTTTTATTCCCATGAGATTCATGCTATATTTGACACTACTTCCTTTTGTGAAGTGAATTTGCTACCCATGATTGTATTATTTGTGTAATATAGTTTAATTTATGAGTATAAAAATCTTTATTGTATGATCCTTCTTTCTTAGGGTGTATGATTTGTATGTTACCAAATCGGCAAGGGAACCTTTCACGGTACTAATATAGTCAAAGACTTCTTTTATGGGATATGTTCTTCTATATTAGTGTTGATATAAATTTTATGTCTATGTGGGGAGATACCCTTTTCTATTTCATCAACTTATTTTATGAATTTTAAAGAAACCCCTTTTGGCTGTCAAGTTTCTGTAAGGGAAATTCTTATCCCAATTTCAATTCATTGGTTTAAACTTTACTTCTTGATTATGTTGTGCTATGAATATGTGTGAATGACATATGATAGTTTTACACTTAATATCCACTTATATTGGGTTTATTCTTTTTTTTCACACATAATTATGTCATTGATTTATCCTTAATCTAACGATATGATCTTTGTAAGGGACTTTGTCACAATTCACATTCCATTGAGACTTATTTGTTGTTATACAACAATTCAATTTTATTTGGTGTATATACCACCCTTTGACATATTATATCATGAATCTATTTATTTTCATGATATTATAATGTTTTGATTACTTTTATTCATCAATTATTTTTACTCGAGCATCTTTCATTTGGTTAGGAACTCATTGACTAAAATATCGTTTTAAATGTTTTAATGATTTATTATTCTAAATCTTATTCATTAATGTTAATGTTTTAAAATGGTTTTAAGGATTTATTTTTATGGACATGAATGAATTTAAATTTAAATTACCTTCTACAGATTCAATGTTGTATGGTACCCATTGATTCAAAAATATATTTATAAATTTTTTTGAATGGTTTTGAAAATGGTTTGTTAAAGCATTGATTATGTAAATATCTGGAAATGATATTTTGTGATTGCAATTTGGAAATGTTATATATCCATTATGACTGTTTTATGTGTTATTAAAATGTTATGGTTATTGGGAAGTTCTTACACGTATGGGTGGTTTTGTGATAAACCTAGTGCCGGTGAGCCCGAGATAGCTCTCTAATGAATTGGCTAATGCGACAGAGGTAAAAGTAAAAGTTTCTCCTAAGATATTGAAGGAATATGATGTGATGGGTATTCCAAATGTTACTCCATACATATATGTGAAAGCTACATTGCATGTTTGATATGGATGCTACTATTTACTTTTATGATTTATGATTTCTACGTGTAATTCATAAATCTTATGATTTCATGAGGTATGTTCAATAGCTTATGTTTTGTAAGTATATATGAAATCATGTTTTCTTTCATTATTTTATAACCCTTACAGTGATTTTTATTCTCATCCAATTTTTTTGAAATATTTTTCATAGGGTATAAGGAAGGGTTAGAAAAATTAATAACTCAATAAGATTTATATCAAGAAAATAATTATGGCTTACTTTTAAGAATTTTAATTCTATGAAAAAATGGATACTGAGTAGAAGTGTCTACTTTGTAATTTTTGAGGTGTAATGTAATAGTTATGGCCTAATTCTCTAAAACATGAAACCTAAAAATATCCTCAATGAAAATTATTAACATAATTCCAGATTATGTAATGTTTAATGCAGGGTCCTTGTAGTTGGTATCAATGGCGGTTTAGAAAACTTTAGGGATTATGTGTTTTTGTTAGAAAAATGGTTCATTGTTATGTCTAATATTTAAGTTATATCCCTATATAGTAACTTTTTCAGATCAATTAAGGTCTGTTACAAATGGAAGGAGGGGGATCTCAAATGGAATTCCTATCTCTTCCTGATGACATGCTTGCAATAATTATTGCAATGTCATGTTCATATGATTGTAAAACTTTTTCTAGCATACAAATCACTTCTAAGATATTGTTTATGATATCAAACAACTCCACTATATATCGATATCATCATTGATTATGGGTTTTATTTAATCAAATCCTATATTAACAATATTCAAATATTTTCTAGACAGATAAATATTATCAAGGGATTTTCAATTTTTTACCGTATCACAAGATTTAAAAGAATATTATGATTTTGATTAAGGTGATGAAGAATGAGACCCTTGTGGAACCTATTTATATTTTCTTTTAAATTATAATAATTCAACACATACTTATGGAATTTTAATAGTACCATTGATTAAATGATTCAACTCAAACATAGACCGACTGTTTCAAAAAAAGAAATTTTTATCATATATTTTGATATTATTTGTTTTACATGATTATTTTTTGAAAATATTTCTCTATGAACATCCATATGAACCATGTTTTACAACGTGTATTTGGATTAAGGAATAAAATAATTTTGAAGGATATCTAAATCATTGTAGCAATGCATAGAACTTCTACCTACATGAACAAGATGACAATGAAACCTTGTAGACACCATGATCAATGTATGATGTTCTTTATTTTTGGAATAGTTTTATTTTATCATATAGAGATGAAATTAAAAAAATGAAAATATATATAAGACTTCATTAATATGTTTATGTCTTAATAAGTTGGGATAAAACCAATTTGTATAAGAAAACATTTGAGGTCAAAATATATTTGGGTTATTTTTGAGTTTTATAAAAAGGCTACCTATAAGATGGATGAAAAACTATCACATATGGCAAGGCCATGGGAATCGAACAGAAAACCGAAGGGTGAAAAGGGCACATCACCTACCACTATCCCACATGAAGTCCCTAGTTAGTATGACTTATTATTCTTAGATAAATGCTTTTATTGATAAAGAATAAGCTTCTTTGAAGATTATGTTTTACCAAATTGATATCCTTAGTATTGGAAAATTATTTGGTGATTATGTGATAAATGTTATTTTGGAAGATGTTCTCTCTTTTGAGGATACACTATATGACTAAGGAAAATAGAATACTCTGGGATTTCATATGTGGAGTAATAGTTGAAATTTTATTTTGGAATAAACTATGTTTTATGGCTGGTTGGGTTATTTATGGAAATGATTAACATATCATAGAGAATATGTGATTAGGTTAATTACACATCAGTATGATTCATTAAGAGTAGTCAATGTTATTTGGAGATAAATATTATCATTTATTGCGGAAAACTATAGGATTAAATCCTTCTAGGTGTTGGGTTTCATTCATAGTTGGGTTTAATTTAATTTTTTTTGGATATTTGTTTATTGAATGGTATTTGTTCAACTTTTGGTACTATTTGTTGAATTTTATTGATTAAGATTAGTATTAATTTTTATAAATTATTGTTATTTTGTGGGATTATCTGATCTTGTACTAACCATTTTTGTTTTGGTTGATGTATATAAATTGATGAAATATATAGTTAATATTTTCTGGATTATATGATTCTATAGAAGTTTATTCTACCACATTATTTATGACCATTTTCTCTTGAATACTCACCGTTTAGAGAAAAGCTGAGTTTTTGGCAAAAACTTATTAAATGATGAAACTCCTCTTGAAAAGTAAGTATATTTCCTTCTGTAAATAGTAAATCTCAAAAATAAATTCTCCATCTTTATGAAATGGAACTTAAAACAAAAAAAATGTAGTATTATTACATTTCCTACTGGGAAACCAATGACCATTTAACCTTTCACATATTTGTGATTTTTTGGTGGTTAACATTCTCCTAATCATGTTTTCTATCACTCTACATCAGAACATAACACTTAGTTTCTCTTCCATATCCATGTTTTCCTACATGGAATCCTAGTATGGGTTTTCTCAATTAACCATTGTAATTCTCATTATTTATTTGAATGTTGTATTTTTATTTACTCTTTTCTCGAGGTGGGACTTTCAATGAACCTTCCAATCCCAATTTTAAAATTGCGAGGATGCAATTTTGAAAAGGGGGCAGGATGTAACAAACTGAGTAAATAAAGAATAAACCATTTTTATATTTATTAATATCATTAAACTAAATAATAATATTACTTTAATGGTGATTCTATTTAAGATGGAATACCCAATACACAATAGTGGGTTTCTTTGAAAACTTATGTTTCACACAATGTTGAGTTATATCGAAAATAATATAATAATATTATTAATTTAAATGGTATTAAAATCCAACTAATTGTATTTTCGGGAATGAATAGTAATAAGTATAATATTATTATACATGTTTTTAATTGTTTTTACATTTATCTAATAAAATTTCGAAGATTTAAATTTGAATGAATCAAATTTTAAGCATAAACACATTAATATTTTTGTAAAGGTTGATTATGAATCTTTTGATGGAGAACACTTTCTAAATATATATTTTTGACACTTTTTTATGTTCTATTTATAAAACAATTATTCTTTATAATTGATAAATCTAAATTTATTTTGGGTGAAATTTTGATATTTTTCTGATAATGTACATTTTTTAATGAATAGGGAAAAAACTGTGTTTTAATTCAAAACTGCCTTTTAATCTAATTTATTTATATGGATAGATTATCATTTTAATTGTATTTAATGTGTAATTTAATTTTTTTACCATTTAATTCAAATTTTGTTATTGGATGTAATTTCAATTTGAAATTGGACATTAACAAATGTGAATCTTTTGATAGTTATTATTTCTTAAAAACACGTTTTTGTTTCGACAACAGAAATTAATTTTAAATTAATAAATCCAACTTCTCTGTTTTTAATTTTTTAAAATAGAATCCATTTTTAATTCAGAATGTAAAATATAAATTAGGTATAATATTTTGTATTTTAAAAAAACATCAATTTTTGATGAATAGGGAAAACACTAACTAGAAGTTAAAAAAAGAATTTTTCATTTAAAGGAAATTTGATCACTTCTGTTAATTGATTTAAAAAAATTCAACATACATGGTTGTTATTAGTAAGTAAAATGTGGTTCAATAAGATGAAAATAATTTTCGGTGAATAGTAACTTTTGACTTTTATTTACCGTGATTAAAGGTAATTAAGGTAATTCAATGTAAAAAAATCATATAACAATATAAAATTATCCTAAATTGCATCCTAATTATATTGGATGATACATTTATGATCATGGGTTTACTTGGGTATATTTTGGGACACCATGGAGCCACTTAAGCGTGATAATGGCACTTTATATTAATTAATTTAAAGTAATGACAAAAATTACCTAAACATATATCGTGTATTAAATCAATTATTTCATAGGGATATATAGGTTATATATTCGATTATCAATATTCCTTTTAAAGATAAATTTATTTCCTAAATCATGATAGTTTTTTTATAATTTTTCAACATCATATAAATAAAATTATTTATGACACAATAATGATGAACTGTTTACCTAATTATTGAATGATTTAAATAAATAAGATTATTAAGATTAAAACAATATCCCAAACTTGTTAAATTATTATTAAATAATTTTATTTCGAAAAAAATCATCTTATCTTCGACTTTAACATGTTTTTGACCTTTGGAATCAGAAAATCATTATATAATAAAATAATATTTTCAAACATTCCTAAAGAACCCCTCCTCCCCTTATAAAAATCCCTCACCTATAACCCATTACATACACCTCTCCAGCCCATTGGATCGTCCATCCTCTACCCAAATAATCTCTTAAGATCCCTCTCTTCCACCTAGATTCCTTACCTTAGGCAAAAGGCTCTTCAAGAAATTCATCTGGTTCAAACCAAATGGAGTTACCCTATTTAAATGTAATGTCTTCTCTTAAGTTATTTTACATCCCCAACACAATTAAATCTTTTTATTCCTTTGTTTTATAATAGAAACAGTATCCAAAATATAATAGTTTGTTGTTATTATATGGATTTGAACTACACTTACACACCCCTCTGTCAAATGGGAAAAGAATATATTGTTTCAGTGGACGGCGAACTACTGCCTCTTGAAACGATGATTGTTCAATATTCTCCTACCACCTCATATGATGGCCATTAAGATGGAACTATATTTTCATGGGATGTATATATATATATTATTTATATTGTCTCCATACTTATGTATTTTTTTATTTATATCATATCTTTATGGGTTTCATAATGGGTAAATAGGATAATTTCATTTGTGGAAGTGTGGACAACTACCCCCTCAAAGTGAAATGATTTGTTCATGCCATACATAGAATGTATAAAAGATAGAGTTAATAAAATTATATATAACATTATACTGTAATTATAATATACCTATATTTCATTAATTTTTCATTCCATTAAATATAAAATCGAAATGAAAGTAGCGTTCAAGCATACGTACGACTTAAAGTCTCCACGAACGGTGTGTTTCATTTATAAACTCTAAATGATATGAAATATTATAAATACATATACACTATAAATATATGATATATATGATATCTAAATCCTGAATATAATTCTTGAGATAATGGCCTTTTCACCACATGGGAAATATGTAATTATAACATGTTCTTTTTTTGACTAATGTTTCGAACATCGACAAAATAACCTATATCAACTCAAATAATCAACTAATTTTTATATCAAGGTAGTAAGTGATATTAAAGGAATAATAAAATTGAGAAATTTTATTATGGAAGTATTAATTAACTTATTTTTATTATTCAGAAAAAACACATAACATATGAGTGAAGTCTGACACGAGGTAAGTGGTTTCTTATCTCACATTTAATTCCATGAGATTTCCACTTTTGCCACTTATTTATTGCACGTTTTATATTGTGTACTGAAAATTTATATATATTATCATTATGGTATTTATATTAATTGTATTATATGATAAATTTGGGGGTTATTAACTTTTTTTCATATGACTCGATTGATTACAACGCAGTAAGGGGATTTCATCTCACTTTTTATTCCAGTGATATTCATGGTATATTTTCAACTATTTCCTTTTGTGTGGTATATGTAATTATAGTGATTGTATTATTTATGTAATATAATTTAATTTATGTTTATTTACATTTTCATTGTATGATCTTTCCTTCATGGGGTGTATGTTTCGTATGTTACAAAATCGGTAAGGGAACCTTTGACTGTACTATTTTAGTCAAATGATTCTTTAATGGGATATGTTCTTATATATCCTTATTACTGTAAATTTTATTTCCTTGTGATGATATAACCTTTTATCTCTCATTAATTCATTTTTTGAATTTTAAAGTTACACTGTTAGGCTATCAAGTTTCTATAAGAGAACTACTTAACCCAATTTCATTTCTTTGGGTTAAACTTATACATCTTAATTATGTTGTGCTATGAATATGTTTGAATGGCCTCTGATTTTTTTACACTTAATATCCACTTATATTGGGTGTATTCTTAATTTTCACACTTAATTATGTCATTTATTTTTACTTAATCTAAGGATATGATCGTTGTAAGGGACATTGTCTCAATTTATATTCCATTGAGGCTTATTTGTTGTTATACCCCAATTCACTTTTATATTGTGTATATACTACCCTTTGACATATTATATCATGAATAAATTTGTTTTCAAGATATAATAATGTTTTTATTAATTTTATTCCTCAATTATTTATATACAAGCATCTATCATTTGGTTAGGAACTCTTTAACTAAAATATTATTTTTAATGTTTTAAAGAATTAATAATCTAATTTATTCACATTAATATCCATATTTTTAAATGGTTATAAGAATATATTTATATGGACATGAATGTTTTGAAATTAAAATTCCTTTCAAAATCATCATGGTGGTATGGGGCACATTAATTCCAAAATCTATTTATTAAATATTTTAAATGGTTTTGAAAATGTTTTGATAAATCATTGATTATGTCAATATCTTGAAATGATATATTGTTATTGAAATGCAGAAAAGTTATCTTTTGTTTATGCTTGTTTTCTATGTTATGAATATGTTACGGTTCATGGGAATTTTTCACATATATGGGTGGTTCCATGAATAAAATAGGTCATCTGCCCCTAATATAGCTCTTCAATGCATTGGGTAACGTGACAGAGGTAAACGTTAACGTTTCTCTAAGAGATTTATGAAATATACTTTGATGGGTATTCAAAATGTAACTCCCTATGTAGCTGTGAAACCTATAATTAATGTTTGATATGGATGCCAAAAGTTACCATTATGATATATGATTTTTATGTGTTATTCTTAAATATTATGATTTCATGAGGTATGTTAAAGTCATTAGGTTTTGTATGTATTGGTGAACCAATGTTTTCCTTCCTTATTTTATAACCCTTACTGATATTTTTATGCTCATCCAATGTTTTTGAAATGTTTTTCATAGGGTATAAGAAAGGGTAAGAGAAGGTAATAACTCAAGAATATTTATATCAAGTAAATAATTATTTTTTTATTTTATGAAAATAATCAATACTGAGTAAAAGTGTCTATTTTGTAATTTTTGAGATGAAATGTAATAGTTATGGCCAAATTCTCCAAAACTCTAAAAATGAAAAGATACTCAATTTTAAATATTAACTTAATTCAATATTATTTAATGTCTAAGGATAGGGCCCTATAGTTGGTATCAAAGGTCGGTGTAGACATATTTAGGGATTATGAGTTTTTGTAAGAGACATTGTTAGTATTTAGTATTTATGTCTACACATTAAGTTAAATCCTTATATTGTAACTTTTTCAGATCAAGGAATGACAATTAAAAATGTAAGGAGCAGGATTTCAAATGACATTCATATCTCTTACTAATGACATGCTTGGAATAATTATATTAAATTCTTGTTCATATGATTTTGAAACTTTTTGTAGCATACGACTCACTTCCATGAAGATGTTTGAGATTTCAAACACCTACAATATACCTCGATATAATCATAGATCTTGGGTTGTATTTAATCTAATCCTATTTTTACAATGTTATAATATTTTCAATAAAGGTAAATATTAACAAGGTATTTTAAAATATTTTACCTTATAAAAAGATTTTGAAGAATATTATGATTTTGGGAAAGGTACTGAAGAAGGTGACCCCTACACAACCTATTTATATTTTATTTTAAATTGTAGTCATTTAGAACATATTTATGGTATCTTAAGAGGACCATTGACTTAATGATTCAACTCAAACTCAGTACGAAAATTTTATAAAAAGAGAGTATTAAAAATATATGTTTTAAAATTATATGTTATACATGATTATTTTCTGAAACTATTTTTATAAGAACACCTATATGACCCATATGGTAAAAGTTGTATTTGGATGAAGGAAGAAAATTATTTTTAAGGATATCTCAGTAATATTTTTCATGCATAGACCTTCAACCAACATGAACTAGATGATAATGAAAGAATATAGACACCATGATCAATGTATGATATTATTTCTTTTGGGAATAGTTTTATTTTATCACGATGAGGTGAAATACAAAAACAACAATATATGTGTCTTCATTAAGATGTATGGGTATTAATGAGTTCGTTAGAAAATGATAAGTATTAGACAACCGTTGAGGTTGAAATAAGTTGGGGTTATTTTTGAGTTTTATAAAAAGGAAAACTCGTTAGATGGGTGGAAACCCGTCACGTTTAGCGAGGCCATGCAAATCTTACCCACAACCGAAGGGCGATAAGGGAGCATCACCTAACACTGGCCTATGTCAAGTCCCTTATGAGTGTGACTTACCATTCTTCGTTAAATGATTTTATTGATCATGAGTAATTTGATTTGTGATCTAATTTTTAACCAAATGACATCCTTAGTAAAGGAAATTGATTTGGTGATTAAGTGATAATGGTTATTTTTGAAGATGTTCTCTCTTTTGAGGAAACACTATATGCTTATAGAAAATAGAATACTATGGGATTTAATTTGTGGGGAAATAGTTTAAATTTTATTTTGGGAGAATCTATGATTTAGGGATATTTGGGTTATTTAAGTAAATTATTAACCTATCATCGATAATATTTGATTAGGTTAATTACACTTCCGTATGAGACTTTAAGAGAAGTCGATGTTACTTAGAGATAAATTATAAGATTTAATATGGATTACTATATGATTAAATACTTTTGTGTTTTGGGATTAAATATTAGTTTGGTTTATGTTGAAGATGTTTTTGGATAGTTGTTTATTGAATGGTCTTTGTTGAACATTGGGTACTGTTTGGTCAATTTTAGAGATTAAGAGTAGTATTTCTTTTTATAAGGGATTGTTCTTTAGAAGGAATATATGATCATTTAATGAACATTTTGGTTTTGGTTGATGAAAAAAGATATGGAAAATATAGAGTTCATAATTTTTGGATTATGTGATTTATAGAAGTTGATTCTAGCGCTTCAGGTGTGACCAAGTCATCTTGAATACACTTCGTTTGGAGAAAAGATGTGTTTTTGGTAGAAACATAAGGAGGAAACTGTACTAGAAAAGTAAGTATATTTCCTTATTTTCTTATTTAATCTCATAAATAAATTCTCCCACATTATAAAAAGGAACATAAAACAAAGAAATGTCATCATTTCACTTTTCTTACATGGAAAACTAAGATAGTTTAACATATCACATGTTTCAGATTTTTTGGTGGTTAACATTTCCCAAATCATGTTTTCTATCACCCTTCATCATAACTTGTCACTTAGATTTTCTTCCATATCCATGTTTTCCTATAGGGAATCCTAGTATGTGTTATCTAATATGACCTTTGTAATTATATTTAATTCATTTAATGATATTGTTTTATTTGCTCTTTTCCCAATGTGGGACTTTCAATGATGTTTTAAATCCTTGTTTTAAAATTGTGAGGATGAAATTTCCCTAAGGGGGGAAGGATGTAACATCCTAGGTAAATAATGAATAAGACATTATCATATATATTAATAATTTTTAATTAAATATTAATTTTACATTAAAGGGGATTCTATGTTCGATGCAGTACCCAATACGCAACAGCCGGTTTATTTGAAAACATACGTCGCACAAAAAGATGAGTAATACCGAAAAATATTATAAAAATATTATTAATTTAAATGGAGGTTAATTCATAGTTTTTGTATTAGAGGGAATGAATAAGACTAACTACTATATGATTACACATGTTTGTTAAATTTTTTTACATTTATCTAGTAAAAGTTTAATGTTAAAAATGCGAATGAATCCAATTTTAATCAAACACACTCTAATATTCTTTAAATGGTCGATTACCACTTTTTGATGGAGAGCCCATTTTAAATATATTTTTGTCACTTTTAAATATTCTATTAGAAAAATTAATATTCTTATTTGTAATTGAGAAATTTAAATTTACTTTGGATGAATGTTTGGTATTTTTCAGATAATGTTCATTTTTTTAATAAATTGTGGAAAATACTGTATTTTAATTCAAAATTTCCTTTTAATCTAATTTATGTATATGGTTATATAAATTTTTTTAATTGGATTTGAAGTGTAATTATACTTTATTTTTAAAATTTAATCCATTTTTGGTCATTGGATGTAATTTTACTATGTAATTAGACATAAACAAGTTCAATCTTTTGATAGTTATTATTTCTTAAAAATAAGTTTTTTGTTTTGACAATGGGAATTGATTTTAAAATAATTAATCCAACTTATATATTTTGAATTTGGTAAAATATACATCATTTTTAAATTATGAATATCAATTATATCTTGGTCTGATTGTTTTTGTATTTTTCTGAAAAACATCAATTTTTGATGAATAGTGGGAACACTAAGTAGTACTTAAAACCCGACTTTTTCATTTAAAAGACATTTTTCTTCTTTTGTGAATCCAATTTCAAAAATCCAACATAAATAGTTCTTATTAGTATGTAAAATTTATTTCAACAAGACAAACATAAGTTTTGTTGAATAGTAACTTTTGACTTTTATTTACCGCAGTTAAAGGTAAATAGGGTAATTTAATGTAAAAATATTATTATAATAACATAAAATTACCCTAATATGAGTCATAATTCTAATGGATGATACATTAATGACCATGGGAATCCATGGGTCGATTGGGAGACCCCATGGAGCCACTTATGGGTGAAAAGGACACTTTATATTAATTAATTTAATGTAATGACAAAAATAACATAAACATATATCTTTTAGTAAATCAATTCTTACATGAGGTTATATAATTTATCTATGAAAATAGAAATATTAATTTGAAAGTTAAAAATATTTCCTAATTTATGGTATTTTTTTATAATTTTTTTAATTCGAATAAATAATATAATTAATGACACAGTACTGTTGCATTGTTTACCTCATTAATGAATGATTAAAATAAATAAGATTATTTAGATTCAAAAAATATCCCAAACCTATCCATTTCATATTGGATGGTTTAATTTCAAACAAGAGTCATCTTAAATTAAAATTTAATAAGTTTTGGACCTTTATAAACGGAAAATAATTCTATAATAAAATAATATTTTTCAAACATTTGTAAAGAACTCCTCCTCCCCCTTATAAAAAGCCCTCAACTAAAACGCATTACACTCACCTCTCAAGACCCTTTGGGTCATCCAACCTCATCCAAAATAAGATCTCAAGATTCCACTCTTCCACCTAGAATCCTTACCTTATGAATAAATAACTACAATAAATCCTTTTGGTACAATCCAAAGGGAGTTACCCGATTTAAAGGTAACATATTCTCTTAAGTTCTTTTCTTTTATTTTACTTCTCCAACCCCCTAAACTCTTTTTATTCCATTATTTTATAACAAAACCAGTATAATCAATATATTAGGTTGTTTTTATGATATTTATTCGAACTAAACTAGCACACTCCTCCATCTAATGGGAAATGAATATACTCTTTCTGTGGATAGCGAACTATTATCGCACGAAACGATGATTATTCAATCTTATCCTACCACATCTTATGATGGCAATTAATATGGAACTGTATTTACATGTGATATATATATATATATATATATTTACATTGTCTTTATAATTTGTTATTATTTATTTATATCTTACCTGTATGTTTTCCATAATGGGTAAATATGATAATTTCATTTGAGGAAGTGCGGACTACCGCCCACTCAAAGTGATATGACTCATCCATAAAATACATGGAACTTATAAAGGATGATGTTACAAAAATTATATATAATATAATACTAGAATTATAATATACCTATGTATCATTATTTTTTAATTCAATGAAATATAAAATAGAAATGAAAGTAGTGTTCATGCATACGTAGTACTTACAGTCTCCATGAATGGTCTGTTTCAATTCATAACTCCAAATGATATGGAATGTTATAAATACAAATACACTGGATATATATGATATATATGATATCTAAATAATTTATATCATTCTGGAGATAATGTAATTTTGATCACATGGATAATTTGTAATTATAAAAAGTACATTTTTTACTAAAGTTCTGAACATCCAAAAAAATATCCAATAAGAACTCAAATAATTAACTAATTGTTATACAAAGGTAATAAGTGATATAAAATTAGTAATAAACATGAAAAATGTTTTTAAGGAAGTATATATTAACATAGTTTTATTTTTTAGGAAGAACACAAAAAATACAAGTCTAGTGGGACACAACGTAATGGGTTTCTTATCTCACTTTTAATTCCATGAGATTTCTATTGTTTTCCACTTTTTTATTGCATGTAGTGTATTCTCTAATTCTATTTGATATATATTATCATGATTCTTTTTATATTCAGGGTATTCTGTGATTCATTTTGTGGTTATTAACTTTTGGTTATACGAATTGATTGATTACAATGTGTTATGTGGTTTTCATCTAACTTTTTATTCCTGTGAGATTCATAATATATTTTCCACTATTTACATTTGTGTGGTTTTTTTACTTCCCATGATAATATTATTTGAGAAATATAATTGAATTTATGGTTATTTATATCTTCATTGTACGGTCCTTCTTACACGGGGTGTATGTTTCATATGTTACCTATTCGGTATGTAAAACATTCACTATAATATTTTAGTCAAAGACAGCTTTTATGAGATATGTTCTTATATATCTTAATTGTTGTAAATTTTCTGTCCATGCGATGAAAAACCTTTTACTCTCTCATCAACTCATTTTCTGAATTTTAATGCAACGCGGTTAGACTGTCGAGTTTCATTAATATAACTTCTTAAACCAATTTCAACTCTTTGGGTTAGTCTTATACTACTTGATTATGATGCGAGATGAATATGTGTGAATGAACTATGATTATATTAAACATAATATCCCCTTTATATCAGGTGTATCCTTATTTTTCACACATAAATGTGTCATTGAATTTTCTTTAATCTAAGGATACAATCCTTGGAAGAGACTTTGTCACAATTTACATTTCATTGAGCCTTATTGGTTGTTATACACCAATTCACATTTATACAGTGTATATACTCCAATTTGACATATTATCACATGAATTTCATTATTTTCATGATATTATAATGTTTTGATTAATGTTATTCCTCAATTATTTGTATTCAAGCATCTTTCATTATCTTATGAACTCATTAACTAAAATATGAATTTGAATGATTTAAAGATTTATTCTTCAAAATCATTCTCATTAATGTATATGTTTTTAAAATGGGTTCAAAGATTTATTTATTTGGACATGAATGTTTTGAAATTAAAATTCCTTTCAAAAGCATCAAAGGGGTATGTGACAAATTGATTTAAAAATATATTTATTTAATGTTTTAAATGGTTTTGAAAATTGTTTGATAAATCATTGATTATGTCAATATATTGAAATGATATAATTTGATTACAATGTGGAAATGTTATCTTTACTTTATGCATGTGTTATGTGTTATGAATATGTTATGGTTGTTGGGTATTTTTCACATATATGGGTGGTTCCGTGATAAACCTACGGTGGGTGAGCCCGAGATAGCTCTCCAATGCATTGGGTAACATGATGTAGGTAAATTTTATTTTTTTCCTAAGAGATATAGGGTATATAATATGATGGGTATTACAAATGTAACTCCCTACATAGTTGTAAAAGATATAATGCATGTTTTATATGGATGCAACAAGTTACCTTTATAATTTATCATTTCTATGTGTTATTCCTAAATCTTATGATTTCATGAGCTATGTTAAATAGATTATGTTTTATATGTATTGATGAACTAATTTTTTCATTCTTTATTTTATAACCCTTACTGAGCTTTTTATTCTCATCCCAAGTTCTTGAAATATTTTTCCTAGGGTAAAAGGTGGGTAAGAGAAAGGAAGAACTCATGAAGATTTATATGAAGAAAAGAATTATTATTTTTTCTTTTAAAAAATTTTATTTTATTAAAAAATGGATATATAGTATAATTGTATATATTATAATTTTTGAGATGTAATGTAATATTTATGGCCTACTTTTCTAAAACTCTAAACTAGAAAATATCATCAATGTTAATTATTATGTTAATTCAAGATTATGTAATGTTTGAGGATGGGGCCTTATAAAATCAATCATTATTTCTTTCATAAAATAATTAACATGTGGAAAAGAAATGGGCTCTAAGAAGATCCATTTGAATCATGATTGAAATGTAAAAAAGAAACATTTTCTATAACAATCTATTTGAAAAATGATGAAACTTTGAAAATCCCTAGTTCTATAATAATTTCTCATACACATGATTTACCTATGGAAATGAATTTTTTACTATAATAATCTCTTAGACACTAGATTAACTATTGGAAAACAAATTTGTTCATAAAATCACTTTTATAAAATCATAATCCATGTATATTTTGAATGAGGAAGGTATAATTACTAAATATCCCCATTTGATCATAACTAAAAACATGTGTTTTGGATGTTGGTGAATGAAAATACCATTATAATATCATAAAAACTTATGCAGAAAATAACCTTTTCATTTTGAAAATCGATATTAAGAACTAAATATTCACAAAAAATTATTAAAATAATTTTATTTTAAAAAAAAAGTTGGAATCAAATAAAATTATTAATATGGATAAATAATATACTTGATGACAAAAAATATTTTCATGTCATAATTGTTAAATATGATCATTATTTCCAATGAAATTGGAAATAGGATTCAAATGGTGACCCATTTGTATAATGTTAATAAATTTTCATTTATAAACATTAAAAATAATGTTAATTCTCATTTAATTAGGATTTATTAGATCATTCATTTTTTGAAGATAGCATTTTTGGTAACATTTTAAAAAACATTTAGTTGGGTGATAAAGATACATGATCTAAAAGAAAAATAAAATATCGGTATCACATACAAATGACATTCATGATCTTTCTTCAATATATAATAGAGAAACTGGAAATAAAACATGTTTACCACATTAATAACTAGAGGAAATCAATGATATTTGTTTCAAGAAAATAATATCATATGATTTCCAGTAAAGGAACCTTGAATATAATAAATCCTAACAGAAATGATATTTTAACATAATGACTTTTCCATATTGGTAACTCTTCAATAATAACCCAAAAGAATGAATAACATCAAATTATAAATTAAATATCATGAACATTTGTAGTTTCATGATATAACATGTCAAATTTTGGTATATAAACCTAAAAAATGAATATCGGTGATTATTATAAACATTTGATGCAAAGAATGATAATTTGAGATGAATAACCCTTAAAAATAATACCATTAAAATAAATATTTAATAAAAGAATTTATTATTTATATGAAATTTATTTCCAAAAAAAATTGAAATAAAATATAAGATAATAAAAAGTCATTTCACATATAACCATTGTGTACCAAATAAAATTAAAGAAGTAATATTACCCGATTAGAAGCAATTGAGTTATAAAATTATTTTCTACTTAGTGTCATTCAATTCATATCCCCTTGAATGAAATAATTAATTTTTTTATAATAAAATATTGTTATTTAGGAATTAAGAATGATATTAAATGTAAAATGGGTAGTATATACAATGAAAAATATAAATCAATGCTGAATATATCCAATGACACATTGAAATAAAAATTAAGTAAGAAACACTTTCCAAAAGTCCAGACATTATTTGTATGTCCTTTAACTCATGTATAATTAGAATACATAAATAATTTTAATTAGTAATAACCATTTATAGGTTTAATTTTTTATACATAAATTACTTCCATAATTTTTTAATTATGTCTTCAAATTCTTAATAAGTTAAGTCCATGTCGGGGGTTTTGAGGACGTTCGATTTATTATTTCAAAATGGATTATGTGTGCCGATTCTGATCGAGGAGGAGATTATTTAAACATATATAAAATAAAAAAATGTAATAATTGTAATTTTTATTAAAAATTACACTTTTGAAATCAATCATGAAAATGGTTACATAAAATGAACTATGTTAAGATCATGTAGACGGTAACTCGTATGGACGAATGAGTAAAATTTTCATTTTTTAATGATCATTATGGAAATAATTTATATATTATTGTTTCATTAATAAATTAATAGTTTAGGTATTATTTAATTAAATATAATTATATATATCATTCTTATGATGTGGTGGAAAAAAGGAAAAATGAAATCCCTTCATGAAGGAGGTCGTCTACACATACCCAAACGACCTTATCATATTTCATTGTATGAATGAACGTTATATATTATTTTTGAAGAATGATAAATATTTCACGATTATAATTATTAATTCATGTATATAACAGACAATCATTAAATATATCCACATTAACTTACATATAAAGTGTTAGCAGAAAATGAATCACATTACTTTGTAAGGCGATAGTCCTTCGTACAGACAAGGGACATTATCATATCACCAATGGAATGAAATGAAAGACGTTATATTTTATATAATAAATAATTAAGTATAAATATGTTTCAAATATAATATATTTACCTTAAATCCATTATTAACAAATTTTATTAGTACAATGATAGAAAACGATTGACATCCGTTCGTACGGTGGTAGATCATCATATACATGAATGATAATTTCAAATCTAATTTGATCAAAAATGAGATGTATTTAAGATAGTCCATTAAAATAATTATATATTAATTTTTTTATTATATAATAAAAATTATAGAATATTTTAATGATTATAAAGAAGAAATAAAATAAAAATTCATAGTTAAGCATGGCACATCTTCTTCAAAAAAACCACATTATAATAGTACTACAAGACTTCTTCAGTTGATTTTATTATCAAAATTAGGGATATAGGATTTATTGAAGAAACAATTTTAGACATTTTTGAAGGTATTGTTTCAGTGAAATATCTTTGACGGTGTGAATATGGGAGCATAGTGGGTGTCCTTCTATAAGTTAGTTGGGTGTCGCACATGTAATGATTAAAAAGAAAAAGGTGTAACCTTGTTTTACACATATCTAAATTATCCAAAATGGACCATTATAATAAATAGATATTATAAGGTATAAATAGTAATATAAAATGTATTTTAAATGTTTTTTAGGTTATTTATTATTTATCATCTTAGTTTATTCCCAGATAAAACCATTTTAACCTTAACCGTAGTAATTAATTTTTACTGATTTCACTATAATTTATGGTCATAAATTAAGATTAAATTATTAGTTACTATAAATTACTATGATTCCAATTATATAATATAGTTTTTTAAAATTAAATCTATAAATATTTCAATTTTCATATTATAATTAATCCCACAGAAGTGAAGAAAATGTAGGTTTTTGATAAGTATGTTCTCCAAGAAAATGTTTTTTTATTAACATTATGACTAATAATTAAAGTTTCATGAAATGAAATTAATATGTATTAAGATATAATATATAAATTTAATTAAATACATTACCTATACGTGGTTTTTAATCAAATAATATAAAGAGACACTGTGCACTTTAAAATAGTTTTCTGGAAAACCTATTTTTAATCCCAAAAATTTACATCTAATAAAATCCAATATAAAAATGATTCAACTAAATATAATTTCTTAAATATAAATAAAAAATATTTATATATTTTGAAATAATACTCAAAAAATAATAGTCCTCTAAAATATAATTAATTTTTTGATAATAAATGAAATTTTAAAAAAAATCTGTATTTTTTAATATTCACTAAAAAGTCAATAATTATGAAAAATCACAAAATTTTAAAAAATTAAAATTTTCATATTAAAATTTTAAAAATAATTTCTATTGAATAAATAAAATTATATTAAACATACAAAAATTAATTATATAATTTTTTCCCGAAAAGTAATAAAAATCATTTTTGAAGAACACATATTTTTGAAGAATAAAATTTCTTTACCCAAAGATGGATGATTATTTACTAAACATTTATAAATAATTTATATTGAGTATGATATATATATATATATATACCAGAATGTACTAGTCTTAATAAATGTAAAATTCCTATTTATTAAAAGAATGAAAAGGTAAAAAATCAAAGCAGATGGGTCTGACACCTTGGCCACGTCAACCAATAAATAGTTTAAAAGTCATAATAGGATAAGTAATTTATATAATCATAATCTTCAGTCATTTCCCAGTCTGATTGAGAGGTAACTTTATTGATGATTTTGAAAATGTCTAGATTAACCTGCCATGGCACCTTTGAAGAAGACCTTTTAGATATTTTCCTTTAAACAGTGGAGTAGTCCTTCCTGAGTCGTAGAGGTAAAACCATCATTTTCAGCCACATTTTTCATCCCATTCAAGACAATGTATTCGAAGGAGGCATTTCCATGACTCCACACAATAGGAATGTTTCTCTCATTCCATTTTTCATCATCAGTGACAACTTCCACGTCGTATTGATGTTCAAAGAGATACGATGGTTCTGAATCTCTTCCAAAAAGTTGAGTGTTTGAATATTATTTTCTTTTTCCCCATATTTTGATTCATGCAAAGGAAAATTTGAATGTCTTGCCTTTACAAAACCACATTCCAAAAATTGTGTTTGGGGATTCATCTCTTCCATGACCAGGAAGTAGAAGTGTCCTTAGTAGCTTGATCATCACAATATGTTACCCTTGTCATAGCTTCATCACCAAGGATGAATAGTGACATGTATTTCCTAGAAACATCTAAATGAGAATAAAATTTAGTTCTGTGAAACTGATTATATGCATCATTATGTGTTGGAATATTATCCTCCAAGACCAAACATGTAGGCTTGTCCCTGGTATTTTGATCAAAACTTCATGCCACATTTGTCACAACTTCATTTCATAGATCTAGGAATACCTCAAAGTTCCTAACATCAGCTTCATTAGCATGCAATTCAATACCTTTACGTTGAATAAATGTGACAATATATGTAGGTAGATTACCATCCACAAAAACACTCACCTAAGAAGACTCTATAACCACATTTCCCCCCTAAGGAACCATCCAGATCCCTTCTCAACCTGCTAAAAACATCATACCTTCCAAGCATAATATGGTACGTTTTCTTGCTTATGATTAACTTTATTACCTGAAATAGATCCCATATTGGTGCCAGAAAAAGAAAATATAATTTACACATCAGCTGGAATATTGAATTCCACATTTGGGGGCTTTCCACAACCACTAGAAGGACCACCTGAGGCCTGGTAATCCAGACCATCCCTAAGCTGCAACACCCCCCTACTCCTACAAACCTCCACATCAAGCCCCATCATTCTACATGATTTTCCGAATTCATACCATGATTCAAACACCACATGTTGCATATATCTGAACACATCACCCTCGACAATTCAAAAATTTCACCAATCTCTTTATAAATATCAACTTTAACACGTATTTGTGGTGAAATTTGATGACAAACTACCCTAGTTCTACTATTTGTGCAAAGGTATCTACCTACCAAATTTCCTAGCATGCGAATAATCAAATGATTTTTAAAGGGGATACATAGTTCCAGAAATTCTACAAAGATTTTCATCTTTGATGAATCCTGCTTCATATGAAAGTCATATGACCACTTGAAAAGATGAAGACATGATCCATCACAAATGAAAGGTTCACATGACCTGGAAAAAATAATAACATGTTCAGATGAACATTGAATCATAATATTAGTGTAGTCAAGCAGACATACCGTTGCTCGCTCCTAAAGACCCCTTAATCCCATGATCATGCATCTGAATTGATCCATTGATGGCGTTGATGACTAAAACCTGAAATCAATGTCAGATGATGGAGATAGGATGACTTTTTAAAATTAATAAAATATATAGAGATATTTGTGGGGATCCATCAAATATTTTAATAACTTTAATAATTTTTGAAACTGAAAGAAAAGTCGAAAGATAGTCATGATTCGAGATGGGGAAAAAAGAGGGTGGTTGATCACCCCGAATAGGCAATAGAGAACCCTCCCCACCAAGGGGGAGGGGATGATACATTGACCATCTCTTCCTAGGGCATATGTTATTTAATCTCAGTACTAGGTATCATATAATTTATAGAAGAAAAATATCCATGTTTCATGTACCACAAGCTATTTGGGGAGATTATATTTATTTAAAAATCAATAAATTGTAATATATTTGGGTGTTAAATTATTATATAATATTAGTATTATGAGTCTTAAACAATATCTAACAAAATTTTGTTTATTTTAAAATGTCATGGTGTTGTAGTTAGTCATCATCATTAATACTTTGATTTCCACATTGGAGTGTATAATACTCATTTTCCAAGAATTTGTATCATTGAAGTGTGGTTGGTGCATTCTATGGTGATTTTGCTTCATCATTATCTTAATTATTCATCTCATCACTTTGTCATTAAATATTTGATGACTATCCTTTCCAAAATTGTAACGTTTACCAATTTCTCTAAGACAATTCCATTCATTCATTATTCCACACTATAAGAAAATAGAAAGGAACCTTTTTTATCACCAGGCTATTTAGGGTTTCCTTTTAAATTTTATTTTTTTTTTATAAAAACTATTAAATTTTTTGGTGACTCCATTTCCTCCTTGATATCACAATGATCAATTTCTTCATAACTACTAATGTCCCTTCAAGATAAATCCCATCATAGACATGGTTTTAAAACACTAAGTAGTGAACCAACTGTTCGTTCACACTGTATGAAAATACATGAATACTATCTCACATTCTTATTAAAATAATCCACATAGGAACTAAAGGATTAATTATCTTTTTTCCTTTAGGTTGAGGAATTCAATATTCATTTTCATATTAGGAATATAAGGTGTAATTATTGAGAAATTATCTCTTAAACTCACTAACTAAATGGATTCAATTTATTCGTATTGCCTTTTCTCATTTATAAGACTCCATCATTGATATACTTCCACTTCCAAATAATAAACATATCAAATAACATTTCCATATTCCCAACACTATAGAACATATAATATATTTTTTATGGTACTAGTATATTTCTCCGAAACTAATAGATTAGAAAACACACTAAAATAAGGTAGATATTTACTTTAAAATGATTCAATGGAATGTTTCCTCTCCTTTTCACATTTGAAGGGACAATATGACTCATAAATTAATAATTTTGTGTAATAATATAAAAATGGATCATTCAAATCCATATACATTTGGTCTCTCAATTGGATAACCATTTTATTGTCAATCATATTCATTATTAACATGATTACTTGGGTTTCCAGCCATAGACTAAAAATCAAAACATATTGTAAGAAACCATAATCCTAGTGAGAAACCATATAAAATTAAAAAATATTTTATATGATATCCAAATCATGAAACATTACTTCGAATCTATGAAACCGTAGAGTTATCCAAGGTCATTTAGGGTTATCATCATTTCAAATCCTTCATAATGGTTCATTAGAAAAATTTGAATTTACTCAAGCTAATAACCATATTATTTCAAACTCGATTATGGGTAAGGGAACACTAACCAAGAACCATAATGATGGGTGATAAATACAAGAATATTTATTTTCGTCTTATTGCCCCTAGATGTAAATGTTCAAAAAATATATCAACATTTACAATCCCAACCAGGTTATTTTTCTAATAGAAAAACACTCTTTTCGTTACCATAACATTGGATTTTAACCTATACATTGGATTATACTAAGGGTTTCCACAAATATTTTTCATATTAGTTTCTAAAGGTAACTAAAAAATATTTGAAACCTACTATAGTGACCCATAATATTCATTCAATGATATTACGTCTTATTTGATGAATATTCAGTACATAAAATTATGATCCCTTCTACAATAATATGTTTCTAGTATCATTGGAAACTTATATACATAAAAACCTTGTTAATAAGTGATATACATCATCTCCTTCTAGTTTTTACATAACTCTCACCTTCTTAGACATATAATTCTTTATATCATTTATTATAACCTAAGGAAAGGAAAAATAAGAAATGGTGTGCTCAGATTCCCTATAAGGGTAAACGAGGGATATTTCAATGATATCTTAAACATAGAATGAGAATAATGGTTTGACAATATGATCATAACATCTAAAATCTGTACAGTGTATATCATAGATCATAATCATGATTCCTGTAATAAATAATGTTAGATCATAAGACACTAATCATAAAGTAATCAAGAAACATGATCCATGAAGGCATATCATTTTTATGAGACATGATTTTTTGGAATACACATATGAATATAAAACATTTTACAAAGAATTTTAGGATAATTTCCTTGATAATCAAAGTAAAATGGATTCACATCTCAAGCCATTATAGTTGTCGTGGTTTGTTCCCATTACATTTATAGTTGATAGAGTCCATTAATAAATTGAGTTCACACCCCTTCCATCTAAATACCCAAAAAATTCAGGGAAATTTTTTTTTCTTAATTTTCTTGGGATTTTTACAAGAACGCAATTTCTGACGGCACCTAATTCTGAGGATCGGTGTGCCCGGATTCATTTTCCGAAGTTTAGCTAGGGTACGATCAGTGAACGAACAAGTGAGTTGTTCTAACTTTTGAACCGGTTCTTAGAATCGAATTCTGAGGGCACCGATGGAACCACAGCACCGGTATATGCTTAGAAACATCTTTTCCAGAGTTTCAATTTCTCAGGTGTGGTTTTTAATTTTTGGGGTTAAGTTAAGGAATAAAATAAAAGTGGTGTGACATTTTATTTTATTAAACTTAAAGCGGATTAACCTAAGTTAAGAGGATATGGTGGGACCCACAATATCCTACCCACTTTGTAGGATATTTGTGAGGTGGGGCCTGGACGATCCCCACCATTTCTTTCATTCTATGTAATGCACCTGTACCCCTCTTTTGATGAAGTCAAACCATGCGTTTATTTTTGGTTATGAAACGCCTCATTAATTTGGGCGGTTAAATTGTTACAATTAATTCATTGAATAAATTGGTCATTTATTATCTTTTGAATTTCAATTATTATGTTATGATAATAAAATAATGGAAGGACTTATTTTATTATTGTTGGGTTTTTGTTGTGTTCAGACCTTTGGAGAAAAAGAGAGGTCTCTAGGATGCATCATTCTTCGATGAAGAACGCACCGCCACCATAGAAGAACGCCGACCTCCGATGGCGGATGATGGCGAGAGACGCCTTCCTCGGAGATCACCTAATGCCAACGATGTTCCTTCAGTGACACTTTCTTCTATAAAGATCTTCTTCTTCCGTGATGTTTAATTCCGCGACGAACTCTCGTTCGACGACAACGTTGAGGTAGGGTTTTATTTTATTTGTTAGTTCTTGAATACTTCCGTCGTCTTCTCCTTTTATTTTGAGCCACTTGCTATCACAATAACGGGAGGAGGTTGGACCGCACAAACTCGGCCGACCCTCCTCCCCCTTGTTGGTTTGATTTGTGCGGCACGATCAAGGCAACGCGGTGCCGAAGCACCACGTGGGAATTGAAAAGGAAAGGAGAAGCGCGGCGCCGTCGTGCGACGCCTTTGAAGACAAACCAAAAGTGCGGTGCCGTCGCGCCGCATAGTTGAAGACAAACCTAAGATGTGGCACCGTCGCGCCACACCAGAGAACAACGAAAGCACCACGGCTAGAGTTGGGCCACAACAGAGGGGCGCGGCGCCGGCGCACCATGCCGGATGGACCAAGGCTGCAGCCGGTTTCAGGCTGCGGTGGAGCAGGGAGACCGGCAGCCGGATCCGGGCCGCCGGTGTCGGAGCAGGGGGGACCGGCCGTCGCCGGTCAGGGGAAAAGTCGGGGGTTACAAACCCCCGATTGGACAGCTGACTGGCCCCATAAAGAGGCCGCGATTTCAAAACGGGGGGCATGCGCCCCCCCCCCCCCCCCTCATCCGCTTGGCCAAATGACTGAGCCTCCTGTAGGCGCCCGCATGCCGGGTCGGCTTCCCTGGCCGGTCCGCCAGACCGGGCCGCCAGGCTGGGCCGCGCCCCAGCGGGCCGGACTCGGACCCAGTTCAGTTGGACCCGGTTCAGGCCGACCCTGGGGGTATCGGGCCGGGTCGGACCGGGCCCGAACCCCTTAATAAGGAACCTCTTTCGGTCATTTGCCCATAACATGAGCTACGGACCTCCGATCGACGCACTATCAGTTGCGATGCGATCCTTGGATCGAAACAGTCATTTTGGTATATCGCACTCAAGGTTTCGGAGAACATTGGGTTCGGTAGGGTTGGTTCGTACACGAAATCAACCAGGCCTTCGGAATGGAAACACTTATAACTTGAGTTTCGGATGTCCGATTGACGTGTCGTCGACTTTGTTGGTTTCCTCTTAGTGAGACGGACCTTTTGGTTTACTCCGATGGAGGTTTAGATGTAGTTGGAGTATGGTCGGGTTGGTTTTGACATAAAAACCAACCGGACCCTTGGGACGAAAAAGTCAATAACACTCAGACCGGGCGTCCGATCGACGCGCCGTCTATCGCGTTGATTTCCAGTTGACGATACACAAATTTTGGATACATAAACTCCGGACTACGTGTCAGTTGATGTATCAGCCTCTCGGCTCGTGGAGCGGACCCTCCTGAACAAGCTTACGGTGTGTAGGAACCCCAGAGCTGGCTGCGACTGCGACGACGAGGACGACTGTCAAGAAATCCTTCTTGGATTCGACGACGACGACTATAACACTCAGCAATCCTACGTGGATCAGTGCTACTGATCCTGTGTGGGTCTGATCCTGTGTGGGTCAACGCTCAGCGGTCCTGTGTGGGCCAGCGCCTACTGATCTTGTGTGGTTCCGATCCTGTGTGGGTCATTGCGGGGGTTTGTTACCTACAGATCATGTGTGGGTCCGATCCTGTGTGGGTCATTGCGGAGGTTAGTTATCTATCGATCCTCTGTGGGTCAGATCCTTTGTGGGTCGTTGCGGGGGTTAGTTACCTATCGATCATGTGTGGGTCAGATCCTTTGTGGGTCATTGCGGGGGTTAGTACCTATCAATCCTTTGTGGGTCCGACGACTTAGATGAATCAGTGGCTATATCAGATCATCTCTATCGTCATATGAAGAAGTATACCTGTGTGAGCTGAATCCTATATCGCTTTCCTATGTGGATTGTGTTGAGCTATCCTGTGTGGATTTACGTTATGCATTCTTGTGTGGATTGGGTTGTGGTTTCTTGTGTGGACTGGGTTTTACTTGGGCTCAGATGTTGGAGCCGAACGAGAATTGATGACTTATGTATATGTATGGGCATATACCTAAGTAGTGTCAGAAGTTACTTCATGATTGTATCATTCCTTTGTGGATTATCCTTTGTGGATTCTGGGTGACCTTCAGGAGTATCGGGGTCCCTACTGAGTAGATTATACTCACCCCTGCATGGGCTATGCCCGCACTACTTTGTGTTGGTTGCAGACGACGGACATCGCTGATCATGGTTGAGGCTTGCGGAGCAGGATGATTCCTGGAGGTGGACCACTGGGCTGGACGTTCTCAGAGCGGACGGCTGGACCCGAGGAGCTGTGGAGGCTATCTGTACCCACCCTTCAGGTGGGACTTCCAGTGGACGGGTCGATGTCGAGACTTTACTTTCAGTTTCTGTTTTCCCTTTCCAGTTGTACTTTACATTCGGTTTGTGATTGTATTCTGGCCCACTTACTTTTTCCGCACTTACTATTGTACCCAGTTTTTACTTAGTGTTTACTTCTACTGCTTGCTTGCTCTATGGTGTTTTTTTACTTTACAAAGGCAATGTATTCCCTTTTTATCAGGATTTACGCCTTGCTGCTAGTCACCAGCCCCTGGCCTATGGAAGGCGGGCTTGGGGTAGTCATGGCACGGGCCCCAAGGATGGGTCGTGACATTCCAATGTGGATTATCTCCTACGATATCAATATTTAACTAATCAGTTTTAGGGATATTTAATTTTGGGACCACATGTGGCTTAATAAAAATTAAATATATATTTTTTAAAATAATATAAAACAATCCTTATATAATAAATCATTAAGATTAAATGGGTTTCATAACAATATCAATATAATATAACCTTTTAAAAAGAAATGAGTTTCATAAAAATATTTTCATTATAATCATACACCATCAAGATAAAGAATAATGATCGTATCATTGGATCATGTCACCTATAAATTCCAAATTAATATACCATTATTACCTCATATATAAAATTTTTATTAAATATCATGTTGATAATTTCTCGTGGGAAATAATCTTTTCAATTTGGAACAAAATATTTTAAATCAAAAAAAATCTCAAATATTCTGAAAAATTATTTAATTTGAAATATACTTAGAAACATGTAAAGGAACCCAAATATCATTGAACATTTATGAATGTGTTAAATTTGATTCATGTTGTACAAGTTTAAAGGAAACATTCATTTTAAACATTTGTAAAAATTAAAACAGACGTCATTGAAAAAATGTAAATAACATTCATTTTGAACCTTTTCTTTTAATAAACATGATTAAAAATACCAAGAAATAATCATATAATACAATTAAATTCATTATCGAATTATTTTTTATAAAACATAAACATATAATAGTAAAATTCATCACCAAATATTAAAACAAAGTCAGATTTTCTATAAAAGAAATTCATTGAGTATCATTAGTTATTAACGTGAGTAAAATGAAACAAAAACATGTACTGTCAATAAATAACCTAATGTGAAGAAAAATGATTTTTTTAGTATAATTATAATATAGATGCATTAATATAAATTCAAGAATAAATAATCCTAACTAAAAGTAGGATTAGTATATAGTAAATTTACCTCTCATATAACTTCATTTGTATTTTTAGAACCACATATATAATAAAAATAAATTTATAATATATATATTCAAAAATAATTCTCATATTTGATGTAACATATATGATTTAATTATATCCATTTTAACACAAATTTATTAACAATTATTCATTAAAATCACTATTTATGGTGATAATTGATTCATTTTGCATATATGTTTTCGTTTAGTGTTTTTAGTACTAGTACTTTTATCATTTTTCCATAATTCATATAATTTTAACCATGATATAAATATAAATTGTATTCTCTATATATATATATATTCATGCATTAAATTTAGGTAGAGAAAAACGAATTTCCTCATTCAAGGAGATGGTAGGTAATACCTACTCATAAATAATGTTTCATTATTGGATGGATAGAAGAAAATAAATTTTAATTATCATTCACCTTTTTATTTAATTATTATATCATATAAATGATATATATTCTTTGAATCTGTCATTACTATCCATGTAAATTATATATGAAAAATGAATTATATCACTTCATGGAGGTGACAATCCACATGTATGCACAAGCATCATTATTGTTTTATAAAGGTTTGGGAGGTAAGATGTTATATATTATATTATCAATCTTGAAGAATGATTATTTAAAAATTTAATATATAAATAATAAACCCCTAAAAATATCAATCTTTAAATGATGATGATAGAAAATTACTTGTATCACTAGGTAGATATGGAATCTTATATATACGCATGAATGATACTTTCACATCAAATTTGACTGGAAAGATAATGGATAATGGAAGTTTCATAATCATAATAATGTTTTGTGTATTTAGGATACTTAATTTATTATTTATTTATAAATAACATATATTTATATTAGTGAAAATATGAATTAAATAGAATGTGATTGGTTAAGGTGACAAAAATATTCATTTGGAAAACACATTTAGATATCATCACAAGGATTCAAGAGATATTATTTCGGTAATACTATAACCTCTATAATGTGCATTTGGATGCTGAGAAGACTGTTTTTTTGTTATGTTCAGTCTATAAGTATCAAAAAAATTTAAATTAGATAAATGAGTTGTTTCCTTTTATTCGAGAGGGGTTGGAAATACTCAAAATTTCATTAATGATTAAAATATAATTATGTCATTCTCTAGAAAAATTATTCCAAATGTCTATGAATTTTTAATAAAAGTATTCTAGGTATGAAGTAAAATAATTGAATGAAATTAATATAAGATTTTGATTCATTTTAAACCATATGTTTTTTTATTAATCCATTTATTAATCATTTTTTACATTAACAAAATAAAAAACTATTTCAATCATAAAATGTTGCAAATGTTCTCATAAATGAAAAAAACGTAATCATAAATGAAATATGGTTGATATTTATCTCTATAATAAATAAATGTTTCTGTATATATTTTTTATGAACATTAAATCATTTAGTAATATATTATTTATTATCAAATATCTTTAATTTTAATTTTGGAACAATTAATTTAATATGTGATCAGAGGCAACAAGATAAATATGGAATTCAAATATATTATTTTCAAATAATTATAGTATATCATATATATCTAAAAAATTATTTTATCACTATAACACTATAAAAATATATGTCTCTTAATATTTTTAAAATTATTCATCTTTTTTATACTTATTAATGAAATACTTTGTCTGCATTGGGTTTGTATTAAAGGTATGTACTTCATCACTAAATATTTTAGGTAAATTACCATATAAAATAAAAAAAACTTATATTAAGAATGACTATTTATAACCAAAGAGACCTTCTTTTAATCCTAACATTAAAATTTAAAATATAATAAAATAAAGGGATTGTATTTTTTAACATTTCATTTCATAATGTTTTGATAAAGGGAAATATTTTATGAAAATTAATATATTATAAGTTATGATTATTACTGGTGATATATAAATATGAAATATGATTTTAGAATATTTTAGGGTAGTGTTTAAGTACTAATCAAATTATTTTTACCATTATGTAACCTATTTAAAATTTACAATGTTAATAAAATTTACTATAATTTCTATTCATATTAAGCCAAAATAAAAGTGTCCTATGTAAACAATTTTATCCTCCATATTAAAAATATAGTATCCATTTTTGAATATTAAAATTATATTAAAGGAATCAATGTTTTTGATATAAGTGTGAAAAATGTGATGAAAAAAACTTTTTCACAAAATAAAATTTTAAGTATTACACTGGATATATTACCATCAAAAAGCTAGAAAAATATTTGATGAAATTGAAAAAAATTAATTTAATATATAATATATATATTTCATTGAAATCATTCATCAATAGTGATTATGAAAATTTATCCAGATATAAACACATTGTGTGCATTATTATTTTTTAAAACATTTCTTTTACATTCAAATTATTATTATTTATATTTATCAATAATTGATGATCTATGAATTAACACATATTGTTTTCATCATTTATTTATTTTTATTAATACCCTCTAAACTAATGTCTATGTTATAATTTTTATATTAAAAAATAAAATTTTAATAGTATATTGCGGTTTGTTAATACGCTTTGTGGTGTATAATAAAATATATTTGAGAGATATATATATATATAATATATTAAATAAATATATTATCAAATCATGGAGTTTAACATTATTTAATTTAAAAAATAAATATTTAGGATACAAATAAAATTGGAAATTATAAATTCAATATTGTGGGAAAATGGTCCAGTCATATATTTTTGTTGCCTTTGGAGTTTCTACAGCCATTCAAATCATTAAGAAAATACTTTACAATTTTTTATGAAATATAATTTTTCAATATAAACTCTATTTTGGAAATGATTTCATATCTAAAACTAACTTATCATGATGTTAGTTCAATTTGAATTTCACTTTCTCGACCAGTCTTATGGATCTAATTAAGAATCATTACATATAAAAGATGTTATTTTGGATTATCCGAATTGGACATTCACCTTATTATATAGTAAATATAAAGTATTTTTTGTACAAATATGATGTTGACAATACATTATAATGTAATTCAACCTCCATGGTTGTTGTGTTATCTTAATAATAAATTTATAATGGTACTTCTGATGATAAACAATTCATCATAACAGTGTAATAAATTTTAAAATCCATAGATGTTATAGTCTTTATATATTAATTTTAGATTGATATGATACCAAAATATGTCATCATATATATGATTTATTCTCAAATACATTCACAGAAAATTAAAGGCCAAAAAATACGTTATCTAGGTACTCTTAAAATTGAAATTTATAATAAATTTCATTAGTCAAGGAAATTATTACTTTTTGAAATGTAGTAACAACTCCACCTATAAAAAGTAAGAAAAACAATTAATGAAAAAATGTCCCACCTCCTAAATCATACAATATTAAAATATATATAGTAAAAAAATATGGTTTAAAAAGAATGAATTTTTTTAATGTTTTCTACAAGAAAAAAATGGAGGGTCTTCACCTTTCAAAGATGGTTCAATAAAAATATTAGAAAAACATTTAAATAATTGATAGAAAAAATGAAAAACATAATAAATCTTATAAAACATGTAAATATGATATTAATATATGTTATTAAAAAATATTTTTTAATAAACTAATGTTTTAAAAACCAAATATTAAGAAAACCAAAATTTTAAAAACTGGTTTTAGATGAACTAATTTTTAAAAAACCTATTTTTTAAAACTGATACTTGAAAAATAGAAGAGACAAAAACATAAGTTCAAAACCTAAACATTGATAAATATATGTTTTAAAAAATAATTATTGTAAACTTATTAGAAAAAAAATGTTTGAAAAAAACATTTTTTTGAAAAAAAAATATTTGACTAACTGGATTTTGGATAATTTATGCTTCAAAAATCGAGTTTTGATAAAATAATTTATCTTTCAAATGACAATGTTTAAAAAACTGATGTCTTAAAAAATAATATTTTAAAAACCTATGTTTTAAAAAATTATGATATAAAAAATATCATCCTAAATACACATGTTTTAAAATCCAATGATTTAAAAACTAAAGTTCAATAAATTCTGTTAAAAAATTGTTTACAAAATTTATGTTCAAAAAATTGATGTTCAAAAAACAAATGGTAAAATAATAATGTTTAAAAAAAGAAATATTAAAAAAACGAAATTTTAAAAATGTGATGAATATAGAAATGATATTCCACAAAAAAAATTTTAAAAACTAAATATAAAGAACTGGAGTTCAAAAAACTGATGTTCGAAGAAATGACGTTTGAAAAACTAAATTTCATAAAAATGTTTTTCAAAAAACTAAATTTCTATAAACTATTAAATTTTGAATTTATAAACTTTTTGGAAAACTTTTATCCATTTATTATTTATAGGTTTATAATTTTAAGAGATATGAAACGTGAATTGGATTGAATATCACATTAGAATGATCCTTCTAATTTTTTTTAATTAATTTAGATCTATCAAAACTAATAGTTTTTTTAAATATCAGTAATGATCACATAAATTCTTGAATAATATTTTGTTTCAACTTATTATAATTTTGAATGTTTTAATTGAAATAATTCTATTTTATGAAATAACCATTGTTCATGATCCATTTGTTTTGGATTCTGATATATGTAATATAATCCTATCAAATAAATTTTTTTATCTTTTTACCCACACATGTGTTTGCCTAGATATGTCATAAAATAATATTTAGGGAACCCATATCATTCTGAATCATTTGTTCTTTACAACTGCTAGTCATTATGAAATAAGTTTTTTTGAAAAACCAAAGGCATAACAATATTTAAACAATGTATTTACTCTAATGTATTCTTTTTTAACATCTGGTGAAAATTGGTTCACAATTTAGAAGAAAATATATTTGGATAAAAAATATTTTTTATTGGAATTGAATCACATACATCATGTATTTTTAGAGGGTATTAATTGATTAAACATTACATAAATACGTTAATTACCAAAAGAAAATTTACATAATATTTTCAATAGAAAATGAAATTTTTAATTATGTTGACCAAAAACCTAATTATTAACATTGCATTTATAATAAAAAATATACGATCAATAAAATTATGATCAATATAAATTTAATCATCATAATTTCGATCAACTGATTTTTAAACAATGGATTTTTACTGATTTGTTTTATAATCTAATTTAATTAATCATTTTCAAGTATCTAATATTAATTAAAAAATTATTTTATTTGTTTTAATAAGATTTATTTTAGTAAACTAATTTGTATTTTTAAATTTATTAAATTTCTGGGTCATAAAGGTTAAAAATCTAACCATTTCAGCTATATAGGGTAGAGATTCTTCATTATCTAATGAATAATCCCTTTTAACATATCATGTATCATCTTTTTCATATTTTGATAATGTTTAGTAATCATCTTCAGAATTAGAATTTAAATTTAAATCGCGGTTTAAATTTTTGAGGGATTCCATTTTCACTTTTATCATGTAGAATTATTCCTTCCTTGGAATATTTTAGTAGAATCTATCAATTTTCAATATTTTTTATTTTAATATATTCCTATGAAAATTATAAATATGTGTCATTTTCAGTAAAAATATATTTATCTAAATCATTCAGTCACTTATATGCTTTTCTTTTAGAAAACCAAATCGACAAATGATTATTCTTCTTAAGTTTATGTTAGTCTGGATTGATAAAACCTTTATTTTTATATTCATAACACATATCATATATAGAATATTTATTATCTTTCCTATCATTCAAATATTTATATTATCCTTGAAATGGTTTGAATTTACAACATGTTATATCATCATCAATACAATTTTATTATGTTTTGTTTTGTAATATTTTGAATCACTTAGATATGAGTGATCACATTTTCCCTTTAAAATAAGATATTTAGAATTATTTTCAGAACTATTAATTGTATTGAAATTAGGTTTACCTAATGTTGAATAAATATATACTCTATTATTTATTTGTTCTTTTTATCTTCTCATTTTAGAATCGTCTCATATTTATTCAAAGATCAAATTAAGTCATCTAGATATCACATTGTTAAATTCTTAAAATCATCACTTGATTAAAAACCCCAAACATTTATCAATGAAAATTCATTTTGATCTAATTAAATGTATTATTATGTAAGATGGATATATAAAATATACACTTCCTTGGTTTTATGTTTTTGGATTTTAATATACTATTATGATTTATGATTATTTCTAATATAGTCGTTGAACTATTTTTTTTTTTTTTTAACCCTGCAAATCATTTTTTTTTTCATTTTCTAAAGCCGGGTTAAAGGGAACCGGACCCCAACGTACAACATGCATACAAGACGAAACTTAAACAAACCAGAACAACACAACCTTACATATCATAATAACCATAATCGTCTCCAAAACCCAAGCAGGATTCCTCCGCACCCGTAGTCGACTCCCACTCTGGGTCCCTCCAATAGTTGGCACTTTGAACCCTACTTCTAAGCTGTTCCAGAACTGGCCGTTCAGGAGCGGCATCGACGTCCACTCTTCCCGTTTTCAGAGCAATCACTACCCCCCACTCCGCTTAGAAGCTGATCTGGTCCTCAACGGCGGCGGAAGATGCGAGTAGTCCTTCCGCACCCTTCTTCTTGTTTGAGTAGTCATAGGTTCGCCGCTTGTATCTATTACCTGAGTCCCTCTCTTGACAATATCACTGAAAGAATTCCCAGCCAGCTCACTCACAGTTCTTGTTCCTCCCCCAGAGTTCTCCTCTTCTCCACTATGTTGCTCCCTCCGAGAAGAAACCGGGCGTTCGAGATTATCCAACCTCTGATCTGTATTGCTGATTTCCACTAAAGGGAGACGTCCATCTTCATTCGGAGCTTTTTCTACCGCACTGGACAAGGCCGCATTCCCTTTACTATCATTGCTCCTGCTCTTTCCCCTCCTTCTCTTGGGCGAGGTGTTACTTCCAACCAAGCATAACTCCTTGGCAGCCTCCACTTGGTCCCAATTCCGGATATAAGTCTCATTTCTTGTTGATTCCATACCCTCCTCCCCACCTCTGGAGACACTATTTGGAGCCGGATCAACATCACCGTTACGAAGGCATTCAAACCTGTTGGATAAAGCAACAAAAGGCTTTGCCATTGGATCTAAACCTCTAGCACCTTCTGTGTAGGGAACCTGCAAAACATGATTGGTACCCGCATCCCCAAATGGTTGAACCAAATCAGCTCCACGTCCAGCAAGCATCCATTCCACCGAATCTTTAGCACCTTGGTCGACCTCCTCTAGCACCCTACTGACTTCAACCACTGGCCCATCCACCTCCGGTGCCTGGGAATCCAAGTCAACCCCTTCTGTATTCATCTTCTCAACAACAGGGGCAAGATTCTCCTCAATAGCCGCCTTGGTGGCCTCACCTAGCAGACTGTCCACTCCTACAGATTGGGATACCTCCACTTCAACAGCCGCCTTGGAAGAGTTTCCCATCCTCAGAGCCAGGTCCGTTGGTCTTCTCCTAGCCTCTCCATCCCTTCGACTGGTAATATGAGGTCGATCCTTCAAAGCTCCATTCCTACGGCAAAATTCTGTTTCATGTCCCAGGCGGTGACAAGAAGAACAGAAGCCCGTCCAGTTCTCATAAACCACCTGATGTCTACACCTGTACTCTTCCCCAATGGTAATCCACACATGATCAAACGGCCGTCGAGAGGCGTCCATCTCCACACAAACCCGGGGATTAACCGGATGGCACACAGCAGAAGTGCGACTATCAGAGCACAAAAACCTTCCTACTAGGTTGCCAAGCATTTGAATAATAGCAGGGTTTTGGAAGGGAAGCGGCAAATTAGGAAAACTTACCCAAACCGCTGTCGACGGTGAATCGCGCTTCATGTGAAAGTCGAAGGACCAGCGTAATAGAAGGAAGCGATACCCGTTGAATCTACGAGGAGCTCTCGACCAAGCAGCAATGAGATCTTCCTCTGATTCGAACCGAATCATCATGTGGTTCCTGTCAAGCAGACCGACAATAGCCCTTTCCTGTAGCTCCCACGAACCGAAGATAAATCTGTCGAAGGCGTCAACAGAAGGTCGTCCATTTCTAAAGCGTGCAATCAAGGTAAGATTCAAAAGCGCAGAGGATTCTGAGAACTCTGAAGTTGAGAGATGAAGGTTAGGTCTCCCATCGAACAGATCTGACGCCTTAGGGCTCAAAGAGATTTTTGGGAAAGGGGGGAGAAAGTCTGGATTCGAAAAAGGTCTAAAAACACCTGGCCTCGCATCAGTCGGCGAATCTCCCTTCCCCCCCAGCGGGGGGAAGGCCGGCACCGTCGCCGTCGTCACCGCTCGCCCAGAAACTCCAGGGTTTCGCCTCTCGACCAACGTTCTTCTCTCATCATTGAACTATGATAACATGATTAGTATAAATATAGGGCTTTAACAAATCCAATTTACTCAAAAAAGGAAGACATGGCCTCATCAAATATAATTTCTCCATATAAACCCCATTTCTCATAGCCTGGAAAGGAGGTGGTATCATTGGGCTTCGCTCCAATACAATCCCAACCCGATCATCAACACGTTAAGCTCGAACAGAACCGCCTAGAGAGAAGTGGATGTTGATAGAGATTATAACCTGAGTGATGTTTTCTGAGCCACCCCAAGAGTCTGTCACAATGAAATGCCTTACCCTTCTACCTTATGTGGATGTTATACGGGGTTATGTAATGAGAACCTAGAACTATGATTATATACACTATTTTTTTATAGAGAATAACCATTCATTATATTATTGATACTTTGAAAAAGAAATTTAAATATAAAATAGAATTTTTAGTTAATAATCCATTAAAAAATCAAGTTTAAGGAATTACTAGATTCTCTGAATTAAATAATATTTTAATAAAATATTATTACTATATTACTTTTAATTAAATATAAATTATTGTATAATACTTATGAATACAAGTGAAATTTTTATTAAGACTTGAAAGCTACTTTGGTCAAAACACATGAATTTTCGATAAATGATAGTTTTCATTTTAAAAGTAAAAAATTCAATTATTTAGAAAATTATTTAGATAAAATTAATATATTTTTGGAATTAGTACTTCTAAATTATCCATGGAAATTTTTTCATAATTTTCTGAGAGTGTTGAATTTTTGGGTAAAAGTTAAATATCGTTTATATATATAATGTCTTTTATGACATCATAATAACCCAATAGTGATATAATAAAATAATATAAACATTATGTTCGGAAAATATATGTTTTACCATCAAAATAATGTAATTTTAGGTTTGTTTTATTTATTTTACAATGTTTTATTTGACCCTCCATGATTTGTAAAATATTTTAGCTTTTTAAATTGATTTCCTTGAGAGTGTAACTCACGTCCACATAATCAAGGTTAATATTTTAAGAAGTTAGGTCATTAGCCTTATAAAATAATGATTTACACTCCCATTTGGAAATGAAATGGGAAAAACCATGGGTTGGTTTGTGGTTTTGATTAGTTTAATGTGTGGTGTCCAAAACCTAAATAATAAATAATTCCCTCCCTTTTCCTATATAAACATACCCATGATTCCTCTTACTCTTTACTCAAAGCCATTTTAGCTCGACCAAACTCTTCCCAACTCTCTCTATAATCTTCTCAAGGTTCCAAAAGCTCCCAATAATCCTCTCTCGAGCCTCTCCCAATCCATTTGTATCAAACATACAAGTAATGTATTCTTTTTCTCTCATTTTTGTCCAAATTTAATTGTATTTTTATGACCTTTTATTATCAATTGAAAATGTTTTGGTATGACTTAGAACCTCCCCCATAATTCCCTATTTATTTTTTAATGGTTATAGACCCCTTTCTTTATAATTAATGCCTCTCATGTACACCCATTACCATGTTGAAATTCCATAAGAAATTTCACTCTCTTCTTTTACAATCAAGAAATTATTTCTTATTATTAATCTAAAATTACATTTCTTATGTTGGGATGTGTATCTATATGAACCCATACTATAAATTTCATGTATAGTTTATGATACACCCCTTTCTCTCTCATCAACCATTTTTATGAATTATTATGTCACGCTGTTATGAGGCTGAAATTACACCTCGATTTTCCAAGCCACAGTCATTGTGTCATGAATATCTTGATCATTTCTCTATGAAGGGTATTCAAATTTATTAACATTTACTTATTGATTATAGAGTTAAATTTATTAATTAGATATTCATTTATAGTATAATAAATGATTATCATTAATGATTCCATGTTGTATGATCAATGCGGCACACTCATGCATGAAATGAAATGTTTGAGAAGGGTGTTCCCTGATAGCGATCCAATGCATTGGTTAAAGATTAGTATCTTCATAGGTCAAGTGAAATTAGTGAATAACAATTCTAATTCATGTAAAATGAGTCTTTAATCATTCTCCATGTGAAATTAGTCTTGGTTAATGTTAATACCATGTTAAGTGTTGTTGCCACATTTCCAAGTTATGATAATCATGATATATGGTGCCTTTTTGTTAATGTTTCTCTTATTCACCACTGATATAACTAATTCATAACATGTATTTTATTCTTCATGTTATTCCTTGTTTACACCCTTACTGGGATTTTTAACTCTCCCTTTTTTAAGCATGTCCTCATGTTATCCCATGCAATGCTAAGTACGAGGGATTGTAGTGGTCATGTACAGGATGTTTTTAATAAAGATATTCGGTTTTATGTTTTAGGTAATTATGTATTGTTACTAAGAAACAAATACACTAGACTTCTCAATGTTATTATTTGGTTTCAAGTGATAATTTGATATAATATATCATGTTTAAGTGTGTAATAAAAATAAGGGTTGTTATAGTTGGTATCAAATCATATGTTTAGTTATTTTTGGGATTTGGATTAGAAAACCCTAGTGAAATACATAGGGATAAGACTAAGTAAAATAAAAAAATCCTTATGTTTTTGTGAGTATTGATAAGTGGTGTATCAAGTAAATACATCCCTGTATGGATACGAGCAGGTAGAGGAAGTTCTGGCACAGATATACCAAGAAGTGAAACTCCAACAAGGAGGTTTGGGCTTGACTTAAGGTATCCTTGTACATGAAAATGAGCCTTGATACACTCTTGGTTTTGAAACTCCTGAGGGATATGCTTTGGTAAATTCCCAAGAATAGTATAAACCATTGTTAAGGGAATTAAAAAATACTCCTATGAAAATATGTTGAGGATTAGATCATGGATAACACAGATTGAAAACTATAGATTCAAAAGTTTTAGAAATAAAAGATATTTATAAGTCATCTATTTTGGTCCTTGGATTAACCTTTATTTTTCACCCCTACCATTCTTTTTATTCTATCCAATGTCCAATCATTATAGAACTATGTATAACAACTGATTCCATGATCAATGTGATGATTATTCTAATGAGACGCACAATCCAATGAGAGCAGGAATTGTAATCTTTTTCATGATACTCACTTAGTTAACACATGATTTGAATAGAAAAATGGGTCAACAAGAACTTTAAACAACCCCTAACAAATAACAAGTCACAATCATGATATTTATGGTACAAATCCCTCCTTCATTTAATGGATCATCTAGTCCCTCAATTTATGAATAATGAATCAAATTCATTGAAAAGATCTTCTTCGCATTTCAATGTTTTGAAAAATAGATAGTTTTTTGGCAACTTATTGTATGGAGGGTGAGGCCGATCAATGGTGGACATTGATAAAAAATATGAAGCATGATGTGGAGATCAAGGCATTTTAATAGAGGGATTTCAAGAAATTTTATTTTGATAAATATATTCTGTGACCATCCGAATTAAGTTGTAAAGGTACTCCCTTTCCCTCAAGAGAAAAGACAACAAATCCATCAGAGCGTGTGAGGAAAAATTCACAAGGATTTCACAATATGCCTAAGGATTTTCGGTTACCCCTGAATTCAATGTTTACCGCTTCTTTTGTAGGCTCAAACCTAGCCTACAGAATGCCCTAGCGATCTATGACATTGATAGATATGATGAAATTGTCTAATGTTCCCTCATGGTTGAAATGGAAATCTGAGAATCTCAGTGGTATAATGAGGATTAGAAACGTAAGGTGGACTTCAATTCTAGTCGAATGTTGGATAAATACAATAGTTCTAAAAAAATATTTCACCTCACATTTCAAATGCACAGAAAGAACCACCCTAGAAATTGCCTAAAAAGGGAAAGGAAATGATTTATGTGTGGAAGAGAAGGGAACCTAGCTATTAACTTCTGACATGAAAAACCCATGGCTACGACAGAGAATAAGAATTCTATATTAGACCCTCAATGTGTTTTTCATTTCTTGAACTGCAAATAATATACGAACCTTGCAAATTAGTTCCCTAATCCAAGGGTTTTCGGAGGCGACTAATATACTCCAAGGTATAAATGGAGAGCTTTTTCCATCACTACTGCCAAAGTTAACCCTAAAAATGAAGTGTTGAAAGGTATACTATTAATTCATCCATGAATAGAGAATGTTTTATATGATTCGGGTTCAACTCATTCTTTTGTATCTCGAATATTTAGTACAACAATCCCAACATCATCACAAATCATGGAAGTAAAGATGTCGGTGAGTATGGAAAATGAGGCAATCATTACATCTAATGAATATAACTCCTCATCTGTCATAAATTTTGGATTTAACATCCCAAAAAACCTCATCATACTCTCTCAGGTGGAATTTGATGCAATTATCTCCATTGATTGGCTTTCCTTATAAAGAGCCAACATAAATTTTCATGAGAGGGAAATCAATCTCCATATGGAGAATCAGTCAACAATTCTATACAAGTGCAAGGGAAAAGATGAATCTTCTTTAGCACCATAATCTCAAGCATAGTTATTAATTCCCTATGAGAACACGTATCTAGATCAAATGAATGATTATATCGAAGAAACCATCCTTGAATGACATGCCTATTGTGAGGGATTCTACAGAAGTGTTTCACATGAAATTGATTGGCCTACCTCCTAGAAGAGATGTTGAATTCTTAATTGACCTTATACCCGGGGTGTTTCCAATATCAAGGATTCATAATTTAATGGATATTTGAAGAGTTTGAGGTCCTTAAGAAACAACTACAATAGAATTTGGATAATGGGATTATAGCTGAATTTCATCATAATTGGGTTCACCCATCCTCTTTGTCAGAGTGAAGGATGGATCAATGCACCATTGCATTGATTATCATAAGCTCAGAAAATCATGATATTGATAATGTATCCTCTACCACTAAATGGTGACTTGTTTGTCAGCTACATTAAGCACAATACTTTTCTAAGGTGGGTACTTTTTCGATATTACCAAGTAAGCAGGAAGTAGGAGGATATCCCCAATATTGATTTTCAAATAAGCTATAGGCACTATGAATTCATATTAATTCCTTTTCGACTCACTAATGATCCAAAAATCATCAAGGAAATGATTAATAGAGTCTTTAGAGATTACCTTGACATATTTTTGGTAATATTTAGAGACAATATTCTAATATACTCCCAAACCAAGTAGGAGCACGAGGAGTATCTAATCACTGAACAAGAGACCTTGCGAAAGGAGAATCTCCATGAAAATTATAGAAAGTGTGCTTTTTGGTTAAAAAAAGTTTCATTATTGGGTCATATCATGATGTGAAATGGGATATATGTGGATCCCTCCAAGATAGCTACAATTGTGTGATGGTTGAAGATAACATTGGAAATGGATATTCGTAACTTCCATGGGTTAGCAGGATATTATCTCCAATTTCTGGGAAATTTATCACAATTTTCCATCCATCTTACCAAGATAACTAACAAGGGAGTAATGTTTTCTTAGAGTGATGAATGAAAATAGAGCATCAAGGAGTTGAAAAAGAGGGTTGTCACTAAGCTCGTGCCCACACTACCCACAAGTGGATAACTTTTTTTGGGTATTTAGTGATGAATTGAAGAAGGTCATGGGTTGTGTGTTGATGAAAAATGACAATTTAATTGGAAATTCTTTGAGTAAATTGAAAGTTCATGATAAAAACTATCCAACACATGATCTGGAGTTGGATGCAGTGATATTCACATTAAAAATCTTAGGTCATTACCTATTTGGGGAGAAGTGTGAATTATATAAGGACCACAAAATCCTCAAGTATATATTTAGATAGAATGAGTAGAAATGTGCCAAGGAAGATGGTTAGAGCAGATCAAAGACTATGACTGCTCAATCCATTTCCATCCTAGGAAAGCGAACAAGTTGGTGGATGCTCTAAGTAGAAAATAACCAGTGATTTTATCATTGATGAGAATTAAAAAAGATCCAATCTTCTTAGATTTGATGAAGATGGACATGGGAATCATAAAGAAGGTAACGTCAAAAATCCTTTGATAAATGATTTCTCAACCATTTCATTTAGAAATGATAAAGGATTCTCAAAAGGAAGATGTGAGAATTCAGAAAAATGTGGAAAATATAAAAAAAGGGAAATCCTCAGAGTTAATTTTAAATGAAGAATGAATTTTATGATTTGGGTCAAGACTATGTGTTCTATAAAATCTAGAGTTAAAGAAGGAAAATTTGGATGATGCACATAGTTCAAATTTATCCATTCACCCAGTAAAAAATAGTTGTATTAGGGTCTCCTAGAGAATTATTGTTTGGATAACATGAATAAGGATATCACAAAGTATACTTCAATGTTCCTGGTATGTCAGCAAGTGAATGCTGAGAGGCATAATTCTAAGGGGATGATGAAACCATTACCCATACTAGAATGGATACGAGAGATCATAACCATGAAATGTTTCACCAGAATTATGAAGAAATCCGAACGAAACAATGCTATCTGGGTTGTTGTGGATCATCTTATAAAGACTGAACACTTCATTGCAATTCGAAAGGATTCCTCATTGGATCAACTTGCACGAATATACATCAGAGATGTGGTAAGTTTGCATGGAGTACAACTATATATTTTATCCGATCGAGATCCAAGATTCACCACTATGTTTTGGAAGAGTCTTCAACATCCTATGGATACTGAACTAAACATTAGTATGGATTATCATCCACAAACTAATGGTCAATCTGAGCGGACTATCCAAACATGTGAGGATATGTTGAGATCATGCTTAATGGACTACAAAGGATGATGGGATCAACATCTCCATCTGGTTGAGTTCTCTTATAATAAAAACTTCCACTCAAAAATCCAAATGGATCATTATGAAGCCATGTATTGGAAGAGGTGATGAACACCAACATGTTGGGATATAATTGGGGAGAGAAAACTCCTAGGTCTGAAAATGGTCATAGAAATGGTGGAGAATGTTAAGACTATCCATCAGCATATTAAAGCTGCTTAGAGTTGAAAAAAGAGCTATGCTGAAAACCATTGATGAGACCTAGAGTTTGATGTCATAGACATGATATTCCTCCACATATCACCATTGAAGATAGTTGTGATATTTGGTAATACGGGAAATATTAGTCGAAGGCACATCGGCCCTTTTGAGATCCTTGATCACATTGGAGTAGTGGCCTATTGACTAGCACACCCACCAAACCAGTCTCAGGTACATGATGTGTTCCATATATCACACTAGATGAAGTTCATACCTGACCTATGACATGTACTCAATATAGAAGTTATACCATTTTGGAATGACCTCTTTTATGAAGAGAAGCCATTGAAGATCGTAGATAGTAGAGATAACAATTCTACAAAATAAGTCAATTTCCATCATTAAGGTGTTGTGGAGAAACAACAAGTTTGAAGATGCAACATGGTAATAAGAGTAAGTTATGAAGCAAAGTTAGCCGCATCTATTTTAGTGCTGGAATAAGAAATTTCATGGATAATATTTCATAAGGGGAGGAAATTGTAATGACCCAAACTTCTTTCAGTGATAATTATTATTGTTATATTTAAATGTCTTATTATATAAGATGGATATATAACATATGAACCACCTTGGTTTTATGATTTTGAATTTTAAAATTCCATTATGAATTGTGACCATTGCTAATATAGCTGTTGAAAAGTGATCACATGATTAATGTAAATATAGGGATTTGACAAATCAAATTTACTCAGACAAAGGAAGTGATGGAATCATCCAATATAATTACTCCATATGAATCACATTTTTTTGGAACTCTAAAATGAGTTAGTATCATTGGGATTCCCTCTTGACCAATCCCAACACAAGCATTAACACATTAAGCTCGATTAGAACCGCCTATGGGATAAGTGGACGTTGATAGAGATTACCACCTAAGCGATGTTATCTAAGCCACCCAAAGTGTCTCTCACCATCGCACACCTTACCCTTCTGTCTTATGTGGGAGTTACAAGGGGTTATTTAATGAGATAATAGTTCGATGATTATGTATATTATTTTTTGTAGAGAATATAAATTCATTTTATTTTTCTTACTTTGTAAATATTTTTTTATGAAAAAATATCATTTTTTAATATTAAATTAAGAGATATATTTTGATAAATTAATGGAATTGTTTTTAATTAAATAAATTTTTTTGAAATTATTATTATTAAATTACTTATTATTAAACATAAATGATCGTATAAGTTTTATGAATTCTAATTGTAATTTTTTTTAATGTTTGAAAGCTGTTTTTTCTAAACCAATTAATTTTAAATAATTGTTGGTTTTTATTATTAATGTAAAAATTCACATATTAGAAAATTATTTAGAAAAAATGAATATTATTTTTGGATTATGGACATCGAAATTATCTAAGGGTGAATTTTTCTTAATTCTCTGAGGTAGTCAAATTTTGGGGTAAAAATTAAATACCGTTTAAATATATTATGTGTTTTATGACAGCATAATGACTCAATAGTGATGTAAAAAATAATATAAACATTATTTTCGGCCAATATATGTTTTATCATTTTATATATGTCATTTTATAATGGTTTTATTTATATTACAAAGCTTTAGTGGACCCTCCAAGACATATAAAACATTTTATCTTTTTAAATTGTTTTCCTCGAGAGTGTCACTAACCTCCACATATGAAAGCCTAGTATTTTAGGAATTTAGTCCATTGACCATATAAAATAATTTTTTCCACTCCCCTTTAGAACAAACCATGTTCAATAACCAACGTTTGGTTTGTGGTTTTTATTAGTTTAATGTGTAGGGTGAAAAACATAAATAATAAAGAATTCTTTCTCTTTTCTTATATAAACCCACCAAATCTCCCAGTTCCTCTTAACTGAAAACCTTTGTATTTTGACCAACCTATGAACACATGTCTCTAGTATCCTCCCAAGGCTCCACAATCTCCCAATAATCCCCTCTAAAGCCTCTCCCATGCATTTGGGATCACACTTCAAAGTAAAGGATTTTCTCCTTTCTCATTTTTGTCCATATTTAATTTTGTTGTAATTCCCTTTAATTTTCAATTAAAAATGTTGGAGTATGATTTCACACCTCATGAATACTTCCCTCTTTATTTTTTAATGGTGAGAGACCCCTTTCTCTCTCATTAATTCCTTCCATATACACCCATTACCATGCCAACATTCTTTAAATAATTTTTCTCTCCACATTTACATTCAAGAAATTATTTTTTATTATGAATCTAAAATCCCATTATTTATGTTGGGACATATATATATATATATATATGACCACCATACTTTCCATTTCATGTAAATATTATGAGAAATTCCTTTCTCTCTCATCAACAATTTTAATGAAATCCTTTGTCACGCTTTTATGCTGCCAAAATTACACTACGATTTTCAAAGCCAAAGTCATTGTGCCGTAAATACCATTCCAATTTCTATATCAAGGGTATTCACCTTTATTCACAATTAATTATTGATTATAGATATTCTTATATTAATTTCACATTCCTTTATCATTGAATAAATGATGATCTTCAGTTATTCCTGTTGAGTCAATAAGGATATCTTATGACTTCTTCATTCTTTGTGGTTTTATGTTTTCAAAATCACAACCACTTTTTCCTAATTTCTGATTATTTTTATTTTCTGTATTTTTTAAGATCTGGTATTGTCATTCTGTTATGATTATAGATATATCATTATGTTTTTCCATTCTGTTAGACTTAGAAATCTGTCATTCTAATTTTCCATTCTGTTATACTTACAAATATGTCATTATGATTTGCCATTATGTTTTTATGATTATGAATCTGGTGTATATGTGAATTAGAAATTATGATTCCGAATCCAGTGTATATGTGATTCAGTTTTTATGAATCTGAATCTGGTGTATATGTGATTTAGTTTTTATGATTCTGAATCCGATGTATACGTGATTCAGTTTTATGATTCCTAATCCGGGGTATATGTGATTCATTTATTATGATTCTGAATCCGGTGTATATGTGATTCATTTTTTATGATTCTGATTCCGGTGTCTATGTGGTTTCGATTTTGTGATTCTGATTCCAGAAAAAATACGATACTTGTTTCACAATATGATTTACTTTTCCTTATGAATAAATTTTCTTGATAATGTTATTCTTAAGAATATTTTTTACTGATTTCATATGATTACCTTTTCATGATAATGTTAGAGTTGTTTAAATGTGTCGTTCCAATGATATTATATTATATGTTTTCTAATACTTAACATTTATCTATTAATTAAAAACATTTCTGTTACTTGAAATGATGTCGTACAATCTATTATAAACTAACCGTTTTATGTTTTCCACATTTCCAGGTCCCTCAAATATTTATGGAAAAATATGACTGTTAGAGAGGAGCCGACTGTTGGGATGTTTTGCCTATAAATACAAGAACATTTGAACGAGTAAAAAAACAACAACTTCGAAAACTGACTTTGATGAGAAAAATTTGTGATGTGATTTCTAGAGAGAGAGGCTCTTGAAAATCTTAGTGCATCTTGCGGATGTCATGAACAACTTGTTTAGGCATGAACAACATGTTCAAACATGCTTTATAAAGACTCCGATCATATTGATCATGGGATACCAGGATTAGAAGATAGATGTTCTAATTTCCTTCTAAATCAAGGGCATGTGGGGATAGCAAGACAGATACTGATCTTTAGATTGAGGGATTACCTGGGTTTGGGTAAGACAGATGTTCTTGAAAGTATAAATCAAGGAACCTTTATCCAAGGTTGTTGGATACCCTTCTCTTTGGGTTAAAAGTATCTTATTGTCACTTGTTTAAAATTACAAGTTATTTTAATTCGGCTATTGTATGTTAAATTTGTTAAAGTTAGAAAGTATAACCTTTTTATACTATGTAATGATTTTATTACAGATTCTATATACTTTAAGGTCGAATCTTTCTTTTAATATCAAAGAAAATATTTCATTAAGAGGTCTTGTGAATTTTTTTAACCTTATTAAACCAAAATTTAAAGGTTCCAAAGGAATTTTTAATGTATAAAATTCACCCCCCTCTTGTATTTGAGCATCTCATTTTTATATATTCGATCCTACAATTGGTATTAGAGGATTAGTTCAATCTGACTTAATCTCACGATTCGATTCAGTAGAGAATTATTATTCTTTTTATTTTCGGAATCAAATTTCCTGACTCATAATGTTCGGATTCATATTTTGATTAGAGATACTCTACTTATATTTTCCTTTCATAGGATATTTTTTTCTTTTATTACAAACATTTATTACTGAACAGTTTTTTTGGAAAGATATTTTGTTTGAGATGGCATGAATCAATATTTGTTCCATAGACAACCTGAAACAAACCAGACCTCCAATTTTTGATGGAAATGATTATGTGTACTGGAGACATAGGATAAAGACTTTCGTTATCTATACTAGTGTTGATAACTACCTGATGCTAACATGAGACTATAAGATTCCCGATAAGGAATTGAGAACTTTTACTAATCCGGAGAAATCATAATATCAAGCTAATTTCAGAGTAAGAAATTCATTACCATGTTCTTTGACTAGGAATATCTATAGTCAAATATCTTCATGTGAAGCTGCGGATATTATATGTATGAAATTGTAAGTCACACATTTTGGAACATCTACATTTATAGAGACAAGAAGAGCTATGTTGAGAGTTGAACATCATTTATTTATCATTCCATATGGAGAACCCATAATCAATGTTCAGAAAAGGTTCATGACAATTGTGAATAACTTACAGTCCATGGGAGAAAAAGTTTTTGGTGATGAGTCACTTGTAGATAAGATCATTTAAATCATTCCAAATGAGTGGGATTCCAATCGGACAACAATTGATGAGAACCGGAAAGTCACTCGGATTTACTTAGCTGAGCTATTTGGTACTCTACTTCAGCATGAAACCAAAATGAAGAGAGATGATGATAAGATTGAGAAGAAAAATGTAAATGGAGGAGTTTCCGTTACAACTACTTTAAATCATATAAAATCCAAAACTCCTGAGAGAGTTAGTAGATATTTGTCTAAGAAGGACATTATAAAAACTGAATCTAGTGGAAGTGAATCTTCAGAAAAAGAGTTACCAAATTTTCCTCCGAGGATGAACATGATTGTTTGATAGAAGAACATTCAACACAGATACAAGATGAATTATGGAAATGATAAGAAAGTCTTGAAATCCAATGAAACTTGAAGTGCTAGTTGTGGAGATTCTTCTGATGAATCTTAAGAATATGAATCTTCTGGGAAAAATAATATTGGTCTAATAGCCAGAGCTCCATTTCAAAATCATTGTATTATGGCTAGGCTACAAACTACTGAATCATTAAACAATATGTCTTTATGTGAAAATTTTCCAGATAGATGTTTTTCCTCACATGTAGAATCTTCTTCATTAGATAATGATAATGATTTGCCTTCCTATGGGGATGTTTTTATATTTTCATAGTTGTTAGAAATGAGAAAATGTAAAGTTTCATAGAAACTTGATAATGAAAATTCTAGAGAATCTATTTTTAAAAAAGAAACATTAGATCGTTCCAAATATCCTAATGAGAAAAATGATGTTTTAAAAAATCATTCTGTCAAACTTGAGGAAGATAATTCTGAGAATGATAAACTTTATAAGGATCTAAAAAATATACTTTTAAAAAAATATGTTTTAGAGAATAAAATTAACTCAAAATTTATTAATCATGAGGATAAGAATTTAGTCCTATGACTTAAATCTAAAATATTTTCCTTGACGAAAATTCTTGAAAATTTTACTTCTAGTAAAGAAAATTTTGACAAGATGTATTCTCATATCTGACCTCAAGGTAATAATCAGGAATTAGGTTATTCTTATGAAAAACCTATTTTTAAAAATAATTATTTTGTTCATTCTAGGGACCCTTTTTGTACAAATGCCAAAAGTGCTGAGAATTGGATGAATAACTATTATTTAAATAAAGTGAAACCACTTGGGTTTCATAAAGCTTATTTTTCTAAACAAATATAGTTACCCAAGTTTTTACTATCATATAGTTCCAGATCAATGCAAGTTTGGATTCTGAAAGCCTAACTCATTATTTTTCAGGAAAAAGATGTAAGTACAAAAAACCTATGGTACATGGATAGTGGATGTTCCAGACACATGACTTGTAACAAAGACTATTTCAAGAATATTTTAAAAACAAAAGGTGTAAAGGTAACTTTTGTTGATAACTATCAAGGAGAAATTTTCGGTATAGGTAACATTATTCTTCTTGGTAAAGATATAATTTCAAATGTTATTTTTGAAAAAGGTCTTAAGAAAAACCTCATAAGCATAACCCAATTATGTGATAAAAGTTACCTTGTGAATTTTAGAAATGATAAATGTTTAGTTCACAATTCTAAAGATGAGTTTATTTTCTCTGCCCTTCGGCATGAGAATGTATACACCTTAAACCTAGAAGACCTTAGAAGTCACGATATACCTTCCTTAGTTCATTTTATGATCAATAATGAATTTGGAATAGAAGACTAGGACACTGTAACTTAAAAAATATTAGTAAGCTTTCTAAGAAAGAACATGTTCAGGATCTACCAGATCATAGTTTTGATTCTTCGAAGGTCTGTGTTCCTTGTCAAAATGGAAAGATACATAAATCTAGATTTAAATCTATAAGTGATGTTACAACTTCTATAGTCTTACAGTTAGTGCACATGGATTTATTTGGTCCAACACAAACTGGATGTATTGGAGGAAAATAATATGTGTTTGTCCTAGTTAATTACTACACTAGATTTACTTAGGTCTATTTTCTCACAAATAATTCTAACTATTTTTATTATTTTGAAATATATAGAGTACAAGTTAAAAATGAGAAAAACCTACAATTGATAACTGTTCATAGTGATCATGGTGGATAATTTGAAAATTCTGATTTTGAAAATTTTTATAGTAAAAAAGTTATTACTCAGAACTTCTCAGCCCCATGAACTCCTCAACGAAATGGTTTTGTCGAAAGAACAAACTTCATTCTTCAAGAGATGAAGAGAACCATGTTGAGTGAATATTCTATAGCTAAAAATTTTTGGGCTGAAGTTGTAAGTACTGCTTGATATAATATAAATTCAGTTTTTATTAGACATTTTCATAATAAAACTCCTTATGAGTTATGGAATGGTAGAAAACCTAGATTTTCCTACATCATGGTTTTTGGTTAAAAGGTATTCATCTTGAAAACTAAAGAAAATCTACACAAATTTTCACCAAAATAAGATGGAGTAATTTTCTTAGGCTACTCCACAACTTCTAAAGCCTATAGAGTTTTCAATAAAAACACTTGGACTTTTGAAGAAATAGTACATATAAAATTTGATGAAACTGATCCCTTTGATTTTAAACAACCCCAACCTACATCTTCATATGTGTTTCCAAAAACTAATTATCAACATTTTTTAGAAGATCCTTATGATATGAAAAATGTCCAAGAAAATGTTTCTAAAACATTTACCCTAGAAGACTTTTTACCCTATGTTGATGAATAGGTTTTACAAAACCCAAATCAGTCATTTCTTATGAATCATCCTTGTGATAGTATCTTTAGTGATGTGAATCAACCTGTAAGGAACAGAAGTTTCTTAACAAATGAAGTAGATCATCTAGCATTCCTTTTTCAATTAGAACCAAAAAGCACTATTGAAGCTTTAGGTTATAATGAATGGATAAAATCTATGCAAGATGAACTAAATGAATTCAAAAGGAATGAAGCATGGACCTTTGTTAATAGACCTAATAAATCATATATTATTGGAGTAAAATTGGTCATCATAAATAAATGTGATGAAAATGGAATAATAATAATAAATAAAGCTAAATTGGTTGCTAAAGGCTATAATCAACAAGAAGGAATAGACAATGAAGAAACTTATGCTCCAGTATCTAGACATGAATCTATTCATATTCTACTTGACTTTGCAGAATTCTTCATCTTCATTCTTTTTCAAATGGATGTGAAATTTTATTTCTTTAATGGTTTTTTAAAATAAGATGTTTTTTTGAATAACCTCCTGGTTTTTATGACACAAAACATCCTGAACATGTTTATAAACTTACCAAATCTTTGTATAGACTTATGGAATCACATCAAGCATTGTATGATAGGCTTATAGGATTTTTTCTTCAAAATAATTATGTTCAAGGAAATAGAGATCCAACCCTTTTTATAAATAAAGATAAAAAATGTTTTGATTGTTCAAATTTATGTTGATGAAATTCTATTTGGTTCAACTCAGAAATATTGAACTGATTCCTTTGCTGATCTAATGAAATCTGAGTTTGAAATGAGTATGATGGGTGAGTTAACATTTTTCCATGGTTTTGAAATTTCTCAAAAACTAGAATGAATATATATATATCCCAATATAAGTATATTAAATATCTTCTTAAAAATTATGGATATGACAACACTAAGAGAATTAGTACTCCCATTAGTACCTCAAACACACTTAATCTTGATGAAGCTGGGAAACTAGTAGATGAAACATCCTTTAGAGGTATGATAGGAAGCTTACTTTACTTGACAGCTAGTCATCCAGAGATAATGTTTTATGTATTCTTATGTGAAAGATATCAATCCAATCCTAATGAATCTCATTTAAAGGTAGTGAAAATAATTTTTCACTACTTAAAGAGAACCATGTATTAAAGACTCTTTTAAACTTCTAGAAATAATTTTATTTTTAAATGTTTTTCAGATGTTGACTTTGGTGGTTCTAGATTGGATAGAAAAGGTACATCCAGAACATGTCATTTCTTATGAGATTCATTAGTTTCATGGTCATGCAAGAAGAAACACTTAGTTTCACTTTCCACTGCTGAAATTAAATATGTAGCAGCTGAAAGTTGTTGTGCTCAAGTGTTGTGGATGCAACACACACTCACAGACTATGGTATGAGTTTTTATAAGACTCAAATTATGTGTGATAACACAAGTGCCATTCCCCGAAGTAAAATCCCTTCACATCACTCTCATTCAAAAAACATAGATATTAGATATCACTTTCTTAGGGACCACACACTTAAAGAGGATATCATTCGTTAATTCATCGGAACACAAGAGAAACTTTCTAATATTTTTACAAAACCTCTACCTTTTGATAGATTTGAATACATCAAAAAGAATCTAGGAATGATTTCCGTAAGGTAATCATTCATATCTACTTCTTGTTAAATCATTTATTTACATTAAACTACTCTTTATTTCAGGGGAGTACTTATTTGTTTATTTTCTTTCATTAAACTCTTTTTCTTTCCTTAGTAAATTTTTATTATTTGAAAATTTCAGATATGAAAATTTCAGATTTGAAAATTTTAGATTTGAAAATTTTTTGTTTGAAAATTTCTGATTTGAAAATTTCAGATGTAAAAATTTTGGATTTGAAAATTTTAGATTTGAAAATTTCGGATTTGAAAATATCAGATTCGAAAATCTCAGATTTGAAAATCTCAGATTTGAAAATCTCGGATTTGAAATTCTCAGATTTGAAAATCTCATATTTTAAAATCTTAGATTTAAAAACCTCAATGAAAAATTCATATAATACCGATAAATATCTCAAAGTATCCCAAAACGTAATCATTATTACTCTTTATTTTTTTATCATAATTTTTAGTTGTTGGTATTTCAAAATTTATTAAATTCTGGTTTACTTTTCTTCAAAAGATCTGAATTCATATTTTCTATATCCATTCTCAACCATCAGATCACATCAGGTTTTTATCAGCCATTTGATTGTCTTATGGAAGATGAAAAGTCATATCCATGTCTATATAAGGGGTGCCTCATTTTCAAGTATCACACCATCTTTACTGATCTCAGTTTCAAAGTTATTTTTCCACCAAGGTTTTCATTACTATGTTATATATCACCCTGAATGACTCCGGAATCCTCACCCGATCAAATACTGGTTAGCAAGTAGATTAAGGACTTGTCAATCTTCACGGAATGGTTTGTGTGCTCTATGTTCTTTGAAAAATATGACTCCCTTATTTATAAGGTGATATGATCTAATGGATGGGAAAGTGTCTGTGTGGATAAGGAGAAATATAATGATCCGGATAATCCTGACCTCCGTATTCAATTCTATGGATCTATGATGTTCTTTTAAAAGAATGGTAAGAATCTGTTTAAGTTAAAATGCTATGATAAATCATATATAGTCCCCTATAAGAAGGTAGAAAATGTTCTTAGCATACCATATTAAGGGGGGTGTAACACCCCGAGATTTTATGAAAAAAATTATTTTAATTTCATTAATGTCTTATGCTACACCAAGATTATCTTGCATTATACGCAACACCATATTAGTTTGCAGTATACGCAACACTATTCTTGGTTCGTGTTACACACAATTTTGATAATAGTTATTCTACGCAACATTGAGTATATATATATATATATATTCAATGTATAATTGAAATATGGTTGGATTTTGTTATACAAAACAACAAAGGATTCTTGCGCAACACGCAACCCTGACTTGGCTTACATTACACGCAATCGCGACCTTCCTCGATAGTGTGTGTTGTATGCAATACTAGGTTTTACTAAAAAACGATATATTATTGTTATGAACTATCCGTTATGAATAATTTTAACTAAATTTTGAATTTTATGACATTATTATTCATCTTACAAATTTCTAGAACATGGTATAAGAACAAAATAAATTTTTCGGGTAAAATAAGTATTTTTCAAATAATACAGTTTTGCCGCCTTTTGATGGCACACCCACATTAAATCTAGTTTTCGACATGTTTATAAGTTCAATTTGACAAAATAAAATTCTTCTTTTCAATCAGGATATAAAAATTTACATTACATAAAGTTATGATATTTTTCCGATAACTTTAATATTTTAATGAATAGTAAAAACACGCTATATTTTAATTTAAAACAATTTTTTTCATCATAATATCTTATGTGGTTAAATTATAATATTGAATGGTTTTAAAGTATAAATATAATATATTTTAACCATTTAATATAATTTATGTCATTAGCATTGATTTTACCTTGAATTCTTATGTTAAATCAATTCAATCTTTTGTAATGTTTTAAAAAAAACCCGTTTTCTTTCGAGACGGGATTAAATTTAATTTAATTTCTGCATCTTTTGTGTATTGAATTTGGAAAAATGGATTCCATATTTGGAATCAGTCGGTCCAAAATATGTTAATAAGCTAATTTTTTTTTGGGCATTGTGAATAGTAACTACGGTAAATTTTAGTTACTATAGTTAAAGGTAAATCGGGTAATTAAGGGTAAATATAAGATTATAAAATTACCCTAACACTTAGAAAAATACTATTGGATGGCTAAAAGTAGACCTGTATAACCTAAGGGTCGGATTAGATTCATTTTATGGACTTTTTCCCATGAAAATAATTTAATTATTATTAAAACCAAAGAATGTGACAACATGTCACTTTCTTAAATCTTATAAGTATAATAATTTTAATCTAGTGATAAACTTCATGAAACTTCCAAAATGAATAGTCTCCAGAAATCTAATACAATTATCTACATCATATGAATTTATTTAGAATTTTTAGGGATTAATTAATTATCATTTATTATGACACAAAGATGATGCAGTAATTGTCTTATTAATGAAATATTGACATAATTGATGTTATAAATGCCCAAATAAATGTAATTTGAGACTTTTTATGACTTAAACTACTTTTATAGGTAAATCTGACATGTTATTGTTGATTTAAGTAACTTAGTTTGAACTTATCATTCTGTTATAAATTTCATAAAAATCATGTACCAAATAGTGTCAAAATTGACATAAAGTAGTTTTTAAAACAAATATTATATTATTAATTGTTATTTTATTTCTAAAAATCTATGGTTCAGAAAAATGACTTACATACGATTATATATGTTAATAATAAACAACTTGGGGTTTTTTGGCTTGATATAGTAAGTTTATTAACCATATAGTGTAAGAAAACAAAAAGACACTGTGAAAGTTACATTATTTAACTTAGAGGTAAATCCAATTGATAAGGTTACAATAATACCTTAAACTTGTCTAAATCCTATTTTATGAGAGGATTTCGACCCATCCCCACTTTATCTTCTAAATAAGACCCTTTGGAACCATTATAAACCGAATTTGACCTTAATATAAAATAATATTTTGAGATTTTCCTAAGGTGCCCCTCTCCTCCCTTATAAAAGGGCACCTCCTCCCTCTACTCCTCACACCAATTGGAGCATTCAAGCTCGGCCAACCCCTGCCAAAATCTCTTATCCACTTCCATAGTATCATCCTAGAGGTCCTGGTCTTCTTCAAATACCATCCTTAGTTCTTTAAGTGGAGATTAAGAAAAGGCGCGTCAAAAAGAGGTAATATCCATTACCGATCTTTTTCAATTTCTTTCTTCTTCAACTTCTTCTTCTTTAGTTGTTTCATGATAAAGTAACAACATCAGTATTTCTTATATACTTATATGTTATTATAAATATGAAACAACTCTAATTAACCTTCTACCCATCCTACGGAAAAAGGAAATCACCACGCGTGCGTACGTACGGAATACCGTCTCCACGCCGTGGTGTAATCTATTTTCCGCCACCACCTTAATTGGATGGGTATAATGGTGTAATGAGTAACTATATATGATTATTATAAAGTGATATTAATACTTAAATAGTCTACATACACTTCAACACAAGTTCACGATCATGAGAACGATATCATCGCTTGTGCGTACGTACGGACTACCGTCTCCATGACGCGATGAGATTCATTCTCCACATTAACCATTCATGAATGATTATAAAGTATATATAATGAATAATAATTAAATATTTGACATGTTAAATCTACTGGATTTATGTATATATATATATGTATGTCATCTACTTACTTCCATTCAAGACAATAAGGAAAGGAAAACAGCGTTCATGCGTACGTACGGACTACCGTCTCCATGAACGGTGTGTTTAATTTCATTTATCTATATTATATATATATATATACTGAATATATATGATATATAGATCATGTTTTATATTCTGGAAGTAAGTAAATCATGATATAAGTAATAATAATGTCAAGAACAACAAGTCCAAACACCTACGATAAATGAAACGATTTTACCCAAAATGCTTCTTCAACATGGAATTTACAAAATAACGGGTAATATAAAGTCATAAGTGAACCATATATGATATAATAACAATGAATATGATTATGTAATAAGTTAATGACATTATTTAAATCATTATACAGGAGCTTCGGATACGTACAAAGCATATCGGACATAAGGTAAGGAAATATCACAATCTCATTTTTATCTGAGATTGTTTATAATTTGGTATTTACTGGGGAGTATTTTATCATCCACATCCATGTTTCCTCAATATGTAATATTGTTTCCATCCACCTACAATTTTTTAAATCCAATTTTAAACTTCGGTGAGTTTTTAGTAAAAGATATGAAAGGAATCTTTTGTCGTTTTTCATATGAGGTACTTTTTTTACTTTTCCGACAAAAGTACGGGAAGAATGTTTTTTTAACTTATACGGCATGAATGGATTTTTAAAACATTATTTCCAAGAAGCTTAATTTTCAAGTTTTTATGTTTATTCTTAATCAACTTCTTTAAGTTTAAAATTTTATGACATGTTAAGAAAGGAAAATGTTTTTGAATTTGAAAGGATATTTTCCTCAAGAATGGAGTTCAAGTGTTTTATCAAAATTATTTTCCATCTAAGATAATAAAGGGTTCTATTTATATCCCTATTATTACATGGATTTTATTATGTTGTGATGGAAATATTTTTAGGAATTCCTTTATCTTATATGAATTTTCTTATGATGTCATGTTGTTTAAGAATCCCATTTTTACTACATGGGTTATGCAATGATGTATGATTTATGATTTTGTGGCACACATAAGAATGGTATAATTATGAGATGGGTGGGACCTATATCTCCCTCCAATTAATTGGGTAAAGATTTTATATCTCATGAGATAGACATGGCTGGAACGGTAGGTTATACAGGTTCAGTGAAACAGGACTGAAATGAGGGTGACTCGGTTCAAAAATGGACTTTGTACACTAAGATAGTCTTGTAAATGAGTCTGGACTAATAAGATATGATTCTATATGATTATGTGTGTATGCCAAAAAGTTTCATGTTATATGTTATTATTATTGGGATTTCATTTCAATACTATGATTTATCCCATGTTATTATATTATGATATCTTTTGTAGGTTAAGATTTCCAAAATGTTATGTTCTTATGAATATGATGTGATTGATTTTTCATTTGTTTACCCTTACTGAGCATTTGAGCTCACCCGTTTATGTTTTCTTTTCCCTAGGATATAAAGAAAGGTTTTAGGTAAGAAAAAAAAGTGAAGATCTTTATGGGAGATGTTAAAGATCTTTCACCTTGATTAGAAGATTACGTTCTGAGTTTCCAAAGACACTAAACTATTACGGTCCTTGTGTGTGTGTTTTTGTAATGTACTAAGTATTCCTCAAAAGTAATGTACTGTCCATGTACGTCAAGATACAAGTCTCTACAGTTGGTATTAGAGGAATGGTTTAGTCAACCTTTGGAAACTAGGATGCGAAAATGTTAGTGAGATCCCTAGAGATATTTCTAAGGTGTGTCTATGGATGTCCCTAAGGATAAGTATACGTATAGGAAATAGTCCAAGAACTATGGTAACGATCTTAGAATTTAACCTAAGATGTTAGATATTGAGGGTACGCCCCCTTTACTATGTTGTTTTCTCTAGCATGATTTTTGCCTCTCACAAGATTCTTTTTGTGTTTTAGTTAATGGAGGGAACCAGAAGGAATTCGGTTAACATTGAATCCAACGGACAAATTGGTGACTATGAGCAAGAAAATTGTGTAATTCCTAGAGAGAAAGATATTGTGATTATGCCAAATTGGTCATCGCGATATATGATTAACAAGGTGAAATTTAGTGGTATGCCTAATTCATCAAAGAAGAGGAAGATAAACTATTATTCATGTTTGCATGTTGAGGAGCATAAAGAAAGGAAGATTGATATTTTTTAAAGAAGGGAAGAAGAACCTTGAGGAATACCTCAAATGGAGGGACTGATGTCATCTGTGTGGAGAAAAGGGTCATAGAGTGGCAGACTGTTATGGTGTTCAATTTCTTATTTGCGGAGAACATGGGCATTACCCAACTCAATGCCCTGACCTAAAAAGTTACTTCTAAATCAAGGAAGGACTTATTACAGGACAATCATTGAAGTGGATGGACAGAAGTTTTTATGTATTGGTATTCAAGATTAATGTTGTTGAGTTACTTTTATGGTGTATTGAAATATTTATGTATTAGTCTATTGTGTTTTTCAATAATTTTAAGGTACCGCTAACCATGAAAAGTGATTCAAATATTTTGGAAAGTAGATGATATGCGCATAATGAAGGGATAAGGAGAAAATGAAATGTTTGACAGTATTCATGAGCTCATGATTGATATAAGGACTAAGTGATATCATGGTTTGAGTATATAGAATTTTTAGGATTTTGGTATGTGGAAAGTGTAAACTTTTAACTGCATTCATGTTTTCACAAAGGTTCAATGGGTATTCAAGAGAATACATGATTAAGGCCTTTGAATGTTTGGAATGTGACCAACAAGACATATCTTATGATATATGGGTACCAACGATGGTATTAAATCTCTGGAAATCGTTTTCACTATATTATGAGACTGGACTGCAGTATTATGGATAAGCCTAAAGATTGGAATGGATTATGTTGGACATAAGTTAGTATTGTTTAAGGATAGAAGTTTTTTTGATATTATTGATGGGATGTTATAGTAATATAGTTTTAGAAAAAGGACAACCTGCAGGACGGGTGACAACCCATCGCGTCGGACAAGGCAGTGGGAATCGAACCCACAACCGAATTGCGACTGGCCTTTATCACCTACCACTGGCCTACAGGAAGTCCCAGGTTAGTATAAACTAGTTTTATTTTATTAAGCGGTATGATATATGAAGTATAAGTTCATTTTTGGAACCATATACGATTAATCTAAACATAAGACAGACATATAACTTTTTCTAACCTTTTTTTTTGAAAGAGATGGAATGACCCATCATTCTATCACATGATCTGCTAACACATCACGAATAAAATATTCAACTTCATTTCTTTAAGGTATGTTGTGGAAATTGTTCAATTCACGAACAACAGTGAGATTGTACCAAAATCATGCAAGTATATCTTTTTATTCATCAACTTTAGGGAAATGATCTTGAAAACCAAAAATTTTGTCCTAGTTCCCTTATATCCGATTAATCAGATGGTACCATAGATCATCACAAATCAATAGCTTTGTGATTGTTGGCTTTTTCATAGCCATGTTCTCTACCACTCTCCATCAGAACTTGATGGTTAGATTTTTCATCCATATCCATATTTTATCCTATGTTATCCTATGTGGAAACCCCGTGATGAGTTAATTTGGGTAGCCGTTACATTTCATACATTAGTTTTTAAAATCCATGTTTTGGTATTCCTTTTTACGATGTGGGTTTCTATTAAACAAACTTTTGAGTAATAAACCATTTATAACCCCGACGAATTTCGAGGGAAAAATTCATTTTAAGGGGGGTAGAATGTAACACCCCGAGATTTTATGAAAAATATTATTTTAAATTCATTAATGTCTTGTGCTACACAAAGATTACCTTGCGCTATATGCAACACCGTATTAGCTTGCAGTATACGCAACACTATTCTTGGATCATGTTACACACAATTTTGATAATAGTTATTCTACGCAACATTGAGTATATATATATGTATATATTCAATGTATAAATGAAATATGGTTGGATTATGTTATATGAAACAACTAAGGATTCTTGCACAACACGTAACCCTGACTTGGCTTGCATTACACGCAATCGCGACCTTCCTCGATAGTGTGTGTTGTACGCAATACTGGGTTTTACTAAACAACGATATATTATTGTTATGAACTAGACGTTATGAATAGTGTTAACTAAATTTTGAATTTTATAACATTGTTATTCATCTTACACATTTCTAGAACATGGTATAAGAACAAAATAAAGTTTTCGGGTAAAATAAGTATTTTTCAGGAAATGCAGTTTTGCCGCCTTTTGATGGTGCACCCACTTTAAATCTAGTTTTTGACATGTTTATAAGTTCAATTTGACAAAATAAAATTATTATTTTGAATCAGGATATAAAAATTTACATTAGATAAAGTTTTGATATTTTTCCGATAACTTTCATATTTTAATGAATAGTAAAAACACGCTATATTTTAATTAAAAACATTTTTTTTCAACGTAATATCTTATGTGGTTAAATTATAATATTGAATGGTTTTAAAGTATATATAGAATATATTTTTACCATTTAATATAATGTATGTCATTAGCATTGATTTTACGAGGAATTCGTAGGTTAAATCAACTCAATCTTTTGTAATGTTTTAAAGAAAAAACCGTTTTCTTTCGACAACGGGATAAATTTTAATTTAATTTCTGCATCTTTTGTGTATTGAATTTGGAAAAAATGGATTCCATATTTGGAATCAGTGGGTCCAAATTATGTTAATAATCTACTTTTTATTTTTGGGCATTGTGAATAGTAAATACGGTAAATTTTATTTACTATAGTTAAAGGTAAATCGGGTAATTAAGGATAAATATAAGATTATAAAATTACCCTAACACTTGAAAAAATCCTATTTTATGGCTAAAAGTAGACCTATATAACCTAAGGGTCGAATTAGAATCATTTTATGGACTTTTTCCATGAAAATGATTTAATTATTATTAAAACCAAAGAATATGACAACATGTCACTTTCTTAAATCTTATAAGTATAATAATTTTAATCTAGTGATAAAAATCATGAAACTTCGAAGATGAATAGTCTCCAGAAATATGATACAATTATCTACATCATAGGAATTTATTTTGAATTTTTGGGGATTAAATAATTATCATTTTTTATGACACAAAGATGATGCAGTAATTGTCTTATTAATGAAATATTGACATAATTGATGTTATAAATGACCAAATAAATGTAATTTGATACTATTTATGACTTACACTAATTTTCTAGGAACATATGACATGTTATTGTTGATTTAAGTAACTTGGTTCGAACTTATTATTCTGTTATGAATTTCATAAAAATCATGTACCAAAGAGTGTCAAAATTGTCATAAATTAGTTTTTAAAACAAATATTATATTATTAATTGTTATTTTATTCCTAAAAATCTAAGGTTCGGCCAAATGACTTAGATAAGATTATATATATTAATAATAAACATCTCGGGGTGCTTTTGGCTTGATATAGTATGTTTATTAACCATATAGTGTAAGAAAACAAAAAGACACGGTAAAAGTTAAATTATTTAACATAGAGTTAAATCTAATTGATAAGGTTAAAATAATAACCTAAACATTTATAAATCTGATTTGATGAGATAATTTCGACCCATACCCACTTTAGCTTTGAAATAAAATCCTTTGGAACCATTATAAATAGAATTTGACCTTAATATAAAATAATATTTTGAGATTTTCCTAAGGTGCCCCTCTCCTCCCTTATAAAAGGGCACCTCCTCCCTCTCCTCCTCACACCAATTTGAGAATTCAAGCTCCGAAAAACCCTACCAAAATCTCTTCTCCACTTCCCTAGTATCATCATAGAGGTCCTGGTATTCTTCAAAGACCATCCTTAGTTCTTTAAGTGGAGGTTAAGAAAAGGCGCGTCAAAAAGAGGTAATATCCATTACCGATCTTTTTCAATTTCTTTCTTCTTCAACTTCTTCTTAATTAGTTGTTTCATGATAAAGTAATAAAATAAGTATTTATTATATACTTATATGTTATTATAAATATGAAACAACTCTAATTAACCTTCTATCCATCCTACGGAAAAAGGTAATCACCGCGCGTGCGTACGTACGGAATACCGTCTCCACGCCGTGGTGTAATCTATTTTCCGCCACCACCTTAATTGGATGGGTATAATGGAGTGATGAGTAACTATATATGATTATTATAAAGTGATATTAATACTGAAATAGTATACACACACTTCAACAAAAGTTCACGATCAGGAGAACGATATCATCGCTCGTGCGTACGTACGGACTACCGTCTCCACGACGCGATGAGATTCATTCTCCACATTAACCTTTCATAAATGATTATAAAGTATATATAATGAATAATAATGAAATATATGACATTTTAAATCTACTTTATTTATGTATATATATATATATGTATGTCATCTACTTACATCCATTCAAGAAATAAGGAAAGGAAAATAGCGTTCATGCGTACGTACGGACTACCGTCTCCATGAACGGTGTGTTTCATTTCATTTATCTATCTATTATATATTTATATACTGAATATATATGATATATAAATCATGTTTTATATTCTGGAAGTAAATCATGATATAAGTAATAATAATTTCAAGAACAACAAGTCCACACACCTACGATAAATGAAATGATTTTACCCAAAACGCTTCTTTAACATGGATTTTACAAAAGAACGGGTAATATAAAGTCATAAGTGAACAATATATGATATCATAACAATTAATATTATTCTGTAATAAGTTAATGACATTATTTAAATCATTATACAGAAGGATCGGATACGTACAAAGCATATCAGACATAAGGTAAGGGAAATATCACAATCTCATTTTTATCTGAGATTGTTTATACTTTGGTATTTACTGGGGAGTATTTTATCATCCACATCAATGTTTCCTCAATATTTAATATTGTTTCCATCCACCTAAAATTTCTTAAATCAAATTTTAACCTTCGGTGAGTTTTCAGTAAAAGATATGAAAGGAATCTTTTGTTGTTTTTCGTACGAGGTACTTTTTTTACTTTTCCAAAAAAAGTACGGGAAGAATGTTTTTTTAACTTATACGGCATGAATGGATTTTTAAAACATTATTTCCAAGAAGCTTCCTTTACAAGTTTTCAAGTTTATTTTTAATCAACTTCTTTTAGTTTAAAATTTAATGACATGTTAAGAAAGGAAAATGTTTTTGAATTTGAAAGGATATTTTCCTCAAGAATGGAGTTCAAGTGTTTTATCAAAATTATTTTCCATATAAGATAATAAAGGGTTCTGTTTCTATCCCTATTATTACATGGAGTTGATTATGTTTTGATGGAAATATTTTTACGAATTCCTTTATCTTATATGAATTGTTTTATGATGTCATGTTGTTTAAGAATCCCATTTTTACTACATGGGTTATGCAGTGATGTATGATTTATGATTTTGTGGCACACATAAGAATGGAATCATTATGAGATGGGTGGGATATATATCTCCCTCCAATGCATTGGGTAAAGATTTTATATCTCATGAGATAGAAATGGCTGGAACGGTAGGTTATACCAGTTCAGTGAAACATGACTAAAACGAGGGTGACTCGGTTCAGAAATGGACTTTGTCCACTAAGATAGTCTTGGAAATGAGTCTGGACTAATAAGATATGATTCTCTATGATTATGTGTGTATGACACAAAGTTTCATGTTTTACGTTATGATTATTGGGATTTCATTTCACTACTACGATTTATCCCATGTTAGGATATTATGATCTCTTTTGCAGGTTAAGATTTCCAAAATGTTATGTTCTTATGAATATGATGTGATTGATTTTTATTTTGTTTACCCTTACTGAGCATTTGAGCTCACCCTTTTATGTTTTCTTTTCCCCAGGATATAAATAAAGGTTTTTGGTAAGAAAAAAGGGAATATCTTTATGGTAGATGTTAAAGATCTTTCACCATGATTAGAAGATTACGTTCCGAGTTTCCAAAGACACTAAACTATTACGGTCCTTGTGTGTGTGTTTTTTAATGTACTAAGTATTCCGCAAAAGTAATGTAATGTCCACGTACTTCAAGATACGGGTCTCTACAGAGAGGCTATTCTTCGCTCTCAGAAACTACATGAGAAAGAAGGCTCTATAGAAAAATTCATGGCTCTGGATATTCTCGGTCTTATGTATGTTAAGAATCTGAAGATTATGAATCATTCAATGAACCAAAATATGGTGGCTCTCTAAATGCAAGGATTTAATATTTCATAAAAGGGAGATAAGGATTCTAAAAAGATTTGTGATATATTTCTGTTATACTTTCATGTCAATCTAAGGAAGATCAACAAGGTGATGTACATCTTTCTCACCATACAAGAAATAAAAAGTGAAACCATCAGATCTCAGATCCATATGTCTCCAACAACTATTACCAGGATAATTGTTATGTGTCTTCATGATCTAAATGTTCCATGTAGATCATTCTCAAAGCCTTTCATGATTTTTTTTCTTAGTGATGACACTCTAAGGAGGATGAAAGTAGAGTGTATTCCAGAATCGAAAAACATTGAAAAAATTGTTGTCCAGAATAAGGGTGATGTTCTGAAATCTTCAAATTCAGTTCCTAGGAAAAGGAAACTTGATGAACCAAGCTAGCCAGTACCAGTTCTTGATGTTATGGTTTTAGCACCTCCTCCTGCAAAGAAATCAAAAGCTTATTCAGATGCAAAAATTTCAAAGTGGAGAGAAATGGAAGCTACTAGAATGGAAGGAGAACCTTCCTTTGGTCTAAATCCAACAGAGGCTAAGGAACTAAGAATCAAGAAAGCTGAAAATATTGATAAATAAAAGAATGTGTAGGAGTTAAAGAAGAAATCTTTTGAAGAGAATGTTTGCCAGACTCTTATAAAAGGTGTAGAAAAGAAATCTCAGGAATTACCAGAATCTCAAGTTGTTCATAAGAAACCAGTGGCCACTATGGAAATCCTGAAAGCTGTGAACGTCCTGGATTTATCAAAAGAAGTTCAAGAAATGGCTGATAAAATAATCCAATATGATGATGATGATGTTTTAAGGGAAGTGGAATATTATGTTGGAACTCCTTCGAGTTCAGTTTCTAAATCAGTTTCAGTAGAACAAGTCAAAGAACAAGTTGAAGAAGAACTTGAGGAAGAAATTGAAGTTGAGGAAGAGGATGAAGATTAAGATGAAGAAGAAGTTTAATATGAACTTGAAGAAGAAGTAGAGAAAGAACCGTTTGAACAACAAGGTTAAGAAGAGGAAGAATTTCAAGAAGAAGAGGGACAATGAGGATCTCAACATCTTGAGTTTGAAAAATAAGGAGATGAATAGAAAGATATAAATGTTTTTCAAGTTTTAGATGAAAAATCTCCAATTTGTGAGACTGTTAAAGGCAAGAATGTTTTGATTGATTCATCTGATAAGGAAATGCCTCAGAAGACCTATAAGAGAATAGAGATACCAGCTTCCTTATCTCCAAGAGGTGTTGAGAAAGTAAAATATGTTTTAGGATCTGAGTCCTCTTCATCTGTCAAAAATGATTTTGTCAAGCTATCTTTAAGAAAGATGGTCCGCACTACTCCGGTTCTTGATAAAAATACAAGCTCAGAGTCAAATTATTCAAGAGACCCTGAATCAAAAGACAGAATCGACTAATATGCTTATAAAAATGGTTGTCAAGCAAGAAGCATACTTGAGTAATATTTTGATTGATTACAAAGCTCATAAAATGACATGTATGAAATTTTTTAACCATACCAAAACTATCAATGAAGAGCTATGATAGTTCGGTGACTTCATGGATTCTACAAAAGGAGCTTTTAATATTCGTGAAACTGAGATCACCAAGGTCAATACATTAATTTCTGAGAAAGCTAGTCAACTCAATTCTGTTTCTCGATATGTTAGCAGTGAGAAGGATGTCAGAGCTGAATTAGAGGGAAAGGTGGTTGCTCAAGAAGAAAGGATCTTGTATTTAGAGAAAACTAAAAAGGATCATGAGATCATATTGAAAAAGATTGAAGAGGATTATAAGGAAGTGAAGAAACTCAAATCCCTCATAAAGATGATGTACTCAGAGCAGAAGAAGAATGGATGACTTTTCTTTACATTTATATCATTTTCTATAATATAAACCTTATCTCTAAAATTTTCATAAAAAGTTTCTTGCAAATATTGATGTTGTTTTAGATTGTATCATTGCTTAACCTTATAGGTACATCTTATACTTTCCCATTCCTTTCCCTCTTTTTTTTGAAAATCACAAAGGGGAAGAATTTATTTAAAGGAAAAATCTACTCTCTAAGAAGTAGTGTCACAACACGTCCTCGAGACCCATGCCGTGACAACCCCAAGCCCACCACCCATAGGCCAGGGGTTGGTGACTAGAAACAAAGGTGTAAAACCCGATAAAAAGGGAAGTAATTTCCTTTATGTATGAAAAAAACCCCACAGAGTATGCAAGCTGATGTATACACAAAGTAAACTGAGTACAAAAGTAAGTGATGGAAAGTAAATGGGCTAGTATACAAACCCAACTGAAATTAAAGTACAACTGAAAAGAATGTACAACAGCAGAAAAGTAAAGCAGCAACTTCGTGCCGTCCTCTGGTAATCCCACCTGAAGGGTGGGTATTGATAGTCCCCTCTGCTTCTTGGCTCCAGCCGTCTGCTCCGAGTACGTCCCATCCTGTGATCCACCTCCAGGTACTGTCCAGCTCCACGAGCTCGAACTGTGATCAGTGCTGTCCGTCATCTGGATCCAACAGAACGAAGTGCAGGCATAGCCCGTGCAGGGGTGAGTATACTCTACTCAGTAGGGATCCCGAGACACCCGAAGGTCACCCAGAATCCAGGAAGGATAAACCACAAAAAAAGATACAATCACGAAGTAACAACCAACATTAAATAGGTATATGCCCCTAAATATACCTAATTCACCACTTCCAGGTCGGCTCCAGTACACGAGCCCATGATACAACCCAGTCCACATAGGAAAAACGTAACCCATTCCACATAGGAATTCACAACCCAATCCGCACAGGAAATCTCAACCCAATCCACACAGGAAAGCACAACAATCTTATCGTTGATAATGGATGCAAGTTAAGACTCACCTAAAACATGTATACTTCTTTGAAAGATGATAGAGATGATCATATGTAGCCACTGATTCATCTATGTTGTCGGACCCACAAAGGATACAAGACCAGCTAAGCTGTCGGACCCACAAAGGATACAAGACCAGCTACTCTGACGGACCCACGTAGGATACAAGTATAGAGTCAAATACTGATGGACCCATGTAGGATACAAGAATAGTAGTCAAGTATTGTTGAACCCACATAGGATACAAGAACAGTAGTCATCGCTGTCGAAACCATGGAGGATTCCAGTACGGTCGTCATCACTGCCAAACGCACAGAGGATCCCAGTGTATTCGTCATCGTCGTCGCAGTCGTAGCCATCTCTAGGGTTCTTGCACACAACATGCTTGATTTCGAGAGGGTCCAGTCCATGAGCCAAGGGGGTCGATAAATCAACTGACACGAAGTCTGGATTTGATGTATCCCGAAGTTCCGTCTTGTCAATAGGAACTCGACGCGACAGACGGTGCGTCCATCGGACTCCCGGACTGAGAGTTATTGGCCTTTTTGTCCTAGGGGCCCAGTTGGTTTTTATGCTAAAACCAACCCGACCATACTCTAACTACATCCAATCCTAGAAAATAGTAATCCAAAAGAACCGTCTCACTAAGAGGAATCCAACAAAGTCAACGGCGCATCAATCGTACGTCCGGAGCTCATGTTATAAGTGTTTCCGCTCCGAGGGCCCAGTTGGTTTCATGTTCAAACCAACCCAGCCATACCATAAGTTCTCCAAATACATTAGTGTAAAATAACAAAACTACCTCCTCGATCCAAGGATCTCTATGCAACTAACGGTGTGTCGATCAGAGATCTGTAGCCCATGTTATGGGCATTTGAACGGTTCTGTCCAGAAAAACAAGGGGTTTGGGCCCGGTCCGACCCGGCCCGATACCCCTGGTCAGCCCGAACTGGGTCGACCCGACCCAGGTCCGGGTCTGGCCCGATTGGGTGCGGCCCGGCCCGGCTGGCGTGTCCTGACCCGACCGGCGTGACCCAGCCCGGCCGGTGCGGCCCGGCCCGGCACGGGGCTCCGGCCCGGCATGGGCGGCCCGGAACAGTGCGTGCGGTCCGGCACGGCGCGGCCGGTTCGGCTTGGTGCGGCGCCCGCGCACTAAGCAGAAGTGGAAGGGGGGAAGGACGCCGCCCCCTTCGAACACAAGGCAGACCCCACGGGGTCCACACTATCCATTGACAGGGGGTTTTCAACCCCCTATTTTCCTGGGAAGCGGTCGGCATTTATGGCCGGCCATTCTGTTCTTGTGGGACCCGCGGGTGGTCCCGCCTCTAGGGTGTGCCGGCGGCTGGATTACCAGGCTACCTCCCAGAACTGTCGCAGCCATGGGCCGCGGCTCTTGGCCATCCGGCGTGGCGTGATGGTGTCGCGCCCCTTCGCCACAGCCCGCCCCGGTCTTGGCCCTCCTTGATGCACTGGCACGGCCCAACGGCGCCGCGCCCCTCCGCCGCAGCTCGACTCCGGCTGCGGCCTCTGTCGGTTTCAACGGCACGGCCAGACGGGGCCACACTCCTTCGCTATGGCCCACACTAGGCATGGTTCATTCATTTCCGCGTGGTGCGATTACACCGCATCGCCTCCGTTCCAAACCATAACAAAGTACAACATCAAAGGGGAGGAGGGTCATCCATGTTTGTGCGGTCCGACCTCCTCTCGTTAATTCTATAACAAGAGACTATTTATTTAACTATGAACTCCAGAATTATTCACGAACATAAAAACAAACCCCTACCTCGAAGAAGAATTCATGGAAGCATGCGTCGTGGAAGACGGCATCACAGGGGAAGGATCTGTATACAATGATGGAGTTCGTCCGAGGAAGAAACGGCGTTCCCCTTTCTTTGTCGTGGAGGGAAGGTGGTACGTCATGTCAGTGTTCTTCGCGTTCTATAAGGAGGAAGATGAATTTCTTCTAAGTGTAGAACTCTTCCTCTCTCAAATCTCCAAACAATACATCAACCAAAAATAAAATAAGGCTTTGCCTTATTTTATTTACACATGCCAACATTTTTAAAATTCGAAATTGAATTCACCTAATTAATTACATCTACTATTGTCAAAATTAATTGGTGTAAGTTGGAATCATTTAAAGTAGAAGTGGAGTTAGGGGAAAAAAGGGGTGAGGATTGTGTGGGCCCCACCTCACTAATATCCTTTCCAGAGTTTTAGGTTCAAGTGGGTCCCACTCAACTCCCTCACATGGAGTTAAACCACTTGGATGTGAAATAGAAATTGTGACACAATTTTTATTTCACTTTAATCTTAATCCATTTTTTAACAACTATTCCCGAGCAAACATAATTCAAGAAAATGTCTTCCTAAGCAATTATTGGTGCTACGGTTTCATCGGTGCCCTCATATTTCGATTCCGAGCACCAGTTAAAAAGTTAGGAAAACCAGCTCATTCGTTCACTGAACGTACCCGAGCTAAACTTTGGAAATTGATTTTGGGCACACCGGGCCTCAGAATCAGGTGCCGTCAGAAACTACGTACATGTAAAATACCAAAGAAATTAAGAAAAAAAATTTCCTTTAAATTTACGTTTCATTACATTAGTCCAACCTCCAGTCTTTACGTCCCCATAAAGATACATCACAAACTAGGGGAACAAATAAGGGTACAGTGCATGCATCTGAGCCTCCCGCTCCCAAGTGCTCTTCTAGAGGTTTCCGTGATTCCACCTGATGTGCACTAGAGGAATTGACCGCCCACATAGGACCCACTCCTATCGATCCTCGATCTCCACTGGGACCTCCTCAAAAGTCTCCCCGTCATTGATGTCCAGCTCCCCATGGTCGATGATATGTGTCGGGTCATGCACGTATCTCCTCAGCTGAGAAACCTAGAAGACGTCGTGCACCCGGTGCAACTGAGGTGGTATAGCCAAGTGATAAGCCACATCGCATATCTTGCTAAGAACCTGGAATGGTCCGATGATTCGCAAAGATAACTTTCCACCCTGGCCAAATCTCCCAAATCCACGTCGAGGTGAGACATGCAAGAAAACGTGGTCGCCATCCTCAAACTCTAGCGGCCTCCGCCTCCTGTCAGCATAAGACTTCTGTCAGCTCTGATCTGTCCTCATCCGCTCCTGGATGACCTGGACCTTCTTTGTCAGGGCCCGGACCATCTCTGGTCCCACAAGTGCTGACTCGCCAGGGTCTGTCCAGCAGAAAGGTGACCTGGAAGGTTGGTCGTACAATTCCTCATATGGTGGCATCCCGATGGTGGAGTGGTAGCTGTTTTTGTATGAAAACTCCACCAAGGGTAGGTGATCCTCCTAGCTGCAACCAACATCATGGACACATGCACAGAGCATGTCCTTGAGAGATTGAATGGTTCTCTCCATCTATCCATCCGTCTAAGGGTGAAAGGCAGTGCTCAAGCGTAGCAGCATCCCGAATGCCTCCTACAACCCCTTCCAAAGCCCGGAAGTAAAGCGAGCAACTTGATCTGAGATGATAGATGATGGAATGCTATGAAGTCGTATAATCTCCTGAATGTAGAGGCGTCCCAAGCTCTCCATTGGGCCCTGCTCTCGGATGGGTAAGATGTGGGACGACTTGGTGACTCTGTCGATGATCACCCAAATGAAGTCGTGTCCTCTGGAAGTACATGGATGTCCAGTAACGAAATCCATAGATATATCATCCCACATCCACTCCGGGACCTACAAGGGCTGTACCAAGCCTACTGGTACCTGGTGCTCCACCTTCACTTGCTAGGCGGTGACGCATCGAGAAACGAACTCTGCCATAGCCTTCTTCATACCCGGCCACCAGTGCTGTCATCTGAGATCCTGGTACATCTTCGCCACTCCTAGATGTACCGCTAAAGGGTAAGTGTGAAACACTCTCAGCACCTCCTCATGTAATGCAGATGGTACCATGGTACGTCCTCTGAAAAGGATGATGTGCTCTCCTCCTATAGAAAAACCATCAGGAGCCTACCCTGTGGAAATTTGTGCACGTCGCGTCTCACAGTCAACTTCCCCACACTATGCCTCCTTGACCCACTGGAGAAGTGGAGGTGTGATAGTGAGAGACTATAGAAAGGATGCTCCATCTCTATCTACAAAGGATATCAGTAAAGCGGCTAGATGCTCTGTCGCCTCTCTATGTAGGTGAATGCTAGTCCTCCTGCTGAGAGCATCAACTACTACGTTCCCCTTTCCAAGAGTATAGACTATCTCAATGTCATAGTCCTAAAGAAAATCGATCCATCGTCGATATCTTAGGTTTAGGTCCTTCTGTGAGAAGATGTACCTGAGACTCTGGTGGTCATAATAGACTGTAAATCGCTCGCCCATCAGATAGTGCCGCCACATCATGAGAGCAAAAAACCACTGCTGCTAACTCCAGGTCATGTGTAGCATAGTTCTGCTCATGCTGCCTCAACTATCGTGATCCATAGGTGATCACTACCCACTCCGGCATTAGGACACACCCACGTCTGGTACCTGATGCATCGTAGTAGACTACGTACCCTACTCCTTCCTCTGGTAGCCTCAATCTGGATGCACTGGTCAATCTTTGTCTCCTCTCCTGGAAGCTCTGCTGACATCTATCTGACCACATGAAGGGGCTCCCCTTATTCGTCAAAGCTGATAGTGGTGCTGCAACTCTGGAGTAGTCTGGCATAAATCTACGATAGTAAAAATCCATACCTAAGAAACTCCGCACCGCCGTCACGCTCCTGGGTGGCTCCCAAGATAGCCCTGACTTGATCTTCGCAGGATCCACCGCAACTCCCACCTCAGAGATGACGTGCCTCAAGAAGTGGACCTCTCATATCATGAATTGACACATCGAGAGATTACCATAAAGCTGATGATCTCGGATTGTGTCCAGAACAACCCGCATGTGGTAGGCATGCTCCTCCTCAGTGGTCGAGTAAATCAATATGTCGTCAACAAAGACCACGATAAATCGATCGAGGTAAGGCTGGATTATTCTGTTCATGAGACTTGTGAACACTATTGGAGCGTTAGTTACACCAAAAGGAATAACCAAAAACTCATAGTGGCCATACCGACACCTGAAGGCCGTCTTTTGCACATCCTCATCTCAAACTCTGAGCTGATGATAGGCTAACCTGAGGTCTATCTTTGAGAACCACCATGCTCCCTTGAGCTGATCGAAGAGGTCATCAATCCTCAGAAGTGGATACTTGTTCTTCACGAACACATGGTTCAGGCGACATTAATAAACACACAGTCACAAGATCCCATCCGCCTTCTTGGCAAACAATATCAGGGAAGCCCAGGGTGAAACACTAGGTCAAATGAATCCCTTGCCCTGCATGTCCTCCAGCTATATCCGTAGCTCTCGAAGCTCAGCGGGAGCCATCCCGATATACTAGAGTAGATATCAGGGTTTCCCTAGGGTACTTGTGAATATAAAAGTCTACCTCTCTGCAAGTAGGTAGTCCTAGAACGTCATCAGGAAAAACGTCGGAATACTGATCCACAACTACAGGAAAACTTGGACTTCGCACGTCCACTGCTCGTAGGATGAGGCTAGCCAACTGATGAGTGATTGGATCTCCTCTCCTCTGGGTGAGTCCCTCCTATGCTGCAAAGGCTCCCTTCTCGCTGGTGAAGGTGAACCTGCTCCCATCGGTGTGAACACACCTCACCTAGTGCCTAATACAGTCGATCTGAGCATGAACTGTAGATAACCAATCCATGCCCAAGATGACGTCGTAAGGCCCTGAAGCTGCTACAAGAAGATCCTAGCTGAAGCTCCTTCCTCCTAGAGTATGCTCACACTGCCAGAACCAGTGCGTAATCGTCGAGTTTTCTCCCATAGGATTCTGTAGCCATAAAGATCGAGCCAACTACTCCGTCATAATCTCTGATCTCTGAACATGGGTAGCAACAATGAAAGAATGACTCGCTAATGTGTCGATAAGAACTGCAGAAAGCGTGGAGTAGACATAGATAGTACCTCGAATAATGTCAAGTGCGTCGTGGTCATAGGCCTCCGCTTCCTGAAGCTGAGCCTGCCTCTATCCGCCACCTCCCTGTGGTCGGGGTAGACCTCCTGGTGGTGGTGGTGGTTGAAGAGCCTCAAAGCTTCCCCCACCACCTACTACTCGGCCAGCTCCGCTTCCTCATCCACCTGATCCTTGAGGACCTCCACGGTCGAACCTATGCCTCTGCCTAGGTGGTCCCTCAACCATCTACTGCTCCTCTGCATTGTGGGTCGGGCAGTCACGAGCCATGTGGCCCTGCCCGCCGCATGCATAGTAGTGTCAGCTCCTCGTAAGACTGGCTATACACTGTGTGCCCTGCACATCTGAGCCAGTGTCTTGAGGTCGTCCGCTTGATGGTCTAGTCCTCTTGGACCCATGTGACATCCGTCGACTGCCAGCTGCAGAAGACTCAGCTACATGCCGCCCTATGGTAGGTCTCGCTGCTGTTGTAGGCTCAACAAGAAAGCTGTCTACGATAAGGGACCGATCCTGTACTTCTGCCTGCGTCGGAATGTTTAAGGATATCATCGATGCCCTGATCTCATGCCTCTGTCCCTGCTCGAAGGTCCAGGTCTGGAAGAATGGGTCTCGTACCATTTCTGTGGAATAGCACGAGTGATTGGTAAATCTTGCCGAGTACTGGTCTACCGTCATGCTCCCCTGTCGTAGCTATAGTAGCTCATGAATGCGCACCGCACAGAGGGTGGCTAGTACGAACTCCGAGCAGAAGAGGCTCTCAAAGTCTGACCAAAGAAGAGATTCCTCGTCGTGCACCTAGAGCATCATGCTCCACCATCTACTAGCTGCCATGTGCAGGAGACTCGTTGCAAGTATCACCGTGAGGTCAGCTGGTGTCCCCACTAACCTGAGAACTCATACAATAGCCTCCAGCCAATCCTCGACTACCTGAGGGTCTGTCTCCCCACAGAACCTGGGTGCTCTTTGACGCTGAAACTCATGCAGTGCACTAAGGTGAAATGCACTCTCAGCGGCTGTGGCTGCTCGCATCAGTGGCTTGGTGGGTAGAGGTACCGCCAGTTCCTCCGTGGTAATAGGGCCCTCCACCGAGGCCTCGTCCCTCGTTGGGCTGTCGTCTCGCACTAAGCATGGAACCCTAGCTGGCTACCGTCATGGGGACATCCTGAAAAGAGACAGGGGCGCCACGGGCAATACAGTATACCTGGTGAGCTGACACAAGTAATCACAAAGAAAACATTGAAACACACATGCAATCCGTGTTTTCATTCATTGAGTCGGAAATTAAAAGGCAGGGTCCTGGTGTATGGATACATCGGCCGCCGCACCAACAATGGACTCCCTAGACTGACAACCACACTCAATACCCTTAACACTATTTCCTCACATAGAAGAAAGAGTAGAGTCCTGAGTTCTACGATAGAATTGAACTCCTTTGATACCAATTTTTCACGACCCGTCCTTGGGACCCATGCCATGACTAGCCCAAGCCCGTCTCCTATAGGCCAGGGGCTAGAGACTAGTACCAAAGGCGAAAAACCTGATAAAAAGGGAAGGAATTTTCTTATGTATGAAAAAAAACACCACATAGTATGCAAGCTGAATTAAACACTATGTAAACTGAGTACAAAAGTAAGTGATGGAAAGTAACTGGGCCAGTATACAAACCTAACTGAAAGTAAAGTAAAAATAAAGAGAAAGTACATCAGTTGAAAAGTAAAGCCGCAACTCCGAGCTGTCCTCTAGTAATCCCACCTAAATGGTGGGTACAGATAGTCCCCTATACTCCTTGGCTCCAGCCGTCCTCTCCGAGTACGTCCCATCCTGTGATCCACCTCCAGGTACCGTCCAACTCCATGAGCTCCCACCTCGATCAGCGCTGTTCATCATCTGCATCCAACACAATGAAGTGTGGGCATAGCCAGTGCAAGGGTGAGTATACGCTACTCAGTAGGGACCTCGAGACCCCCGATGTTCTCCCAGAATCCACGAAGGATAAACCACAAATGAAAGATACAATCATGAAGTAACAACCAAATCTACTTAGGTATATTCCCATACATTTACCTAAGTCACCACTTCCAGCTCAGCTCCAGCACACGAGCCCAATATACAACCCAGTCCACACAGGAAAAAACGTAACCCATTCCACATAGGAATTCACAACCGAATCCACATAGGAAAGCTCAACACAATCCACACATGAAATCACAACAATATTATATTCAATAATGTTTTCAAGTCAAGACTCATCTCACAAAGGTATACTACTTCACAAGACGATAGAGATAATCAGATGTAGCCGCTGATTCATCTAAGCTATCAGACCCACAAAGGATACAAGACCAGCTAAGCTGTCGGACCCACAAAGGATACAAGACCATCTACTCTGCCAGACCCACGTAGGATACAAGTACAGAGTGAAATACTATCGGACCCACGTAGGATACCTGAACAGTAGTCAAGTACTGCCAAACCCAAATAGGATACAAGAACATTAGTCATCATTGTCGAACCCACAGAGGATTCCAGTACGGTCGTCATCACTTCCGAACCCACAGAGGATCCCAGTTCAGTCGTCATCATCGTCAAAGTCACAGCCAACTTTAGGGTTCCCACACACATCATGCTCGATTCTAGGAGGGTCCTCTCCACGAGCCAAGAGGGTCAATACATCAAATGACATGAATTCCGGAGTTTATGTATCCCAAAGTTCTGTCTCGTCAATAGGAACTCAACGTGACAGACAACGCGTCAATCGGACACCAAGTCTGAGAGTTATTGGCTTTTTCATCCTAGGGGCACGGTTGGTTTTTAAGCTAAAACCAACCCGAATGTACTCCAACTGCATCCAATCCTAGAGCGGAGTAAGCCAAAGGAACTGTCTCACTAATAGGAATCTGAAAAAGTCGATGACATGTCAATTTGATGTCCGGAGCTCAGGTTATAAGTGTTTCCACTCCGAGGGTCTGGTTGGTTTCGTGTTCGAACCAACCCAGTTGTACCCAAAGTTTTCCAGAACCATGAGTGTAATATACCGAAACAACCTTCTCTATCCAAGGATCGCTATGCAACTGATGGTGCGTCGATCAGAGGGTTTTTTGCCAAGTTATGTTCATTTGACCGGTTATGTACAGAAAATAGGGGGTTCGAGCCCGGTCCGACCCGGCCAGATTCCCCTAGGTCGGCTCGAACCGGGTCGACCCGACCCAAGTCCGGGTCCGGCCCGGCTGGCGCAGCCCGGCCCGGCTGGTGCGGCCCGGCCCAGCCGGGGCGGCCTGGCCTGGCGCGAGGGTCCGGCCCGGAGCAGGTGTCCGGCCCAGCGCGGGCGGCCCGGCCCAGCGTGGGCTGTCCAGCTCGGTGCGGCCTGGTCGGCCCGGTGTGGTGCTCGCGCGTTGAGCGGAAGCGGAAGGGGGGAAGGCCACCGCCCCCTTCGAACCGAACGACGGACCCCACGATGTCCACCCTTTCCATTGACCGGGGGGTTTCGGCCCCCAGTTTTTTAGGGAAGCGGTCGACCTTTATGGTCGGTCATCTAGTTCATGCGGGACCCGTGGGGGGTCCCACCTCCAGGGTGTCCCAGTGGATGGATCAGACAACCACCTCCCAGAACCGCTAGGGCCATGGGCCGCAGCTCTCGGCCGTCCGGCGCGGCGCGATGGCCCTGCACCCCGACTCCGGCAACAGCCTCTTTCGGATTCAACGGCGCGGCGAGATGGCGCCACGCTCCTTCACTGTGGCCTGCACTGGTTGCAGTTCCTTCGTTTCTGCGCGGTGCGACGACACCGTGTCGCCTTCGTTCCAAACCATAACAAAGTACAGCAAGAAAGCGGAGGAGGATCGGCCAAGTTTGTGCGGTCCGACCTCCTCCCATTAATTCGATAAAAAGGAGCTATTTATTTAACGATGAATGCCAGAATTTTTCACGAATGTAAAAAAAACCCTACCTCGATGAAGAATTCACATAAGCTTGCATCACGAAAGACGACATCATGGGGGATGGCTCTGTATACGATGACGGAGTTCGTCCGAGGAAGAAATGGTGTTCCCCTTTCTTTTTCGTGGAGGGAAGGTGGTACAGCGTGTCGGTGTTCTTCGTGTTCTCCAAGGTTGAAGATGAAGTTCTTCTAAGTGTAGAACTCTCCCTCTCTCAAATCTCCACACAACACATCAACCAAAAATAAAATAAGGCTTTGCCTTATTTTATTTACACATGACAACATTTTTAAAATTTGAAATTGAATTCACCTCATTAATTACATCTAGTGTAATCAAAATTAATGGGTTTAAGTTGGCATCATTTAAAGTGGAAGAGGAGTTAGGGGAAAAGAAGGGGTGGGGATCGTGTGGGACCCACATCACTAATATCCTATCAAGATGATTTAGGTTCAAGTGGGTCCCACTCAACTCCCTCACATGGAGTTAAACCACATGGATGTGAAATAGAAATTGTGACACAATTTATATTTCACTTTAAACATAATCAATTTTTTTAGCAACTCATCCCGAGAAAACACAATTCCAGAAAAGGTCTTCCTAAGAAATTACCGGTGCTACAGTTTCATTGGGGCCCTAGGATTTGGATTCCGAGAACATGTTAGGAAAACTCACTCGTTCATTCACTGAACATACCTGAGCTAAACTTCAGAAATTGATTCCGGGTACACCGGGCCTCGGAATCAGGTTCCGTTAGAAACTGCGTACTTGTAAAATCCCAAAGCAATTAAGAAAAAAAATTTCCATGAAATTTAAGAGTCATTACAAGTAGAATCTAGTAAGGGGGAGTATGGAAAGAAAGTATAATTTCCATGTAAGTATGGAAAGAAAAGATAATGTCCATGTAAGGGGGAGTTTTCTTTTAAGAAGAAATGTATATCTAAGGGGGAGATATTCCCTTAAGAAAAACCGACTTCAAAGATCAAGAATATAGTCCTTGGGAAACATAACCTAAGGGAGATTTAGTCATATTTATCATAAATTTCATTCAAAAGGGAAATAAGTTTTTTAAGACTTGTTTATCTAAGTAAATATATTCTTCATTAGAAAAGTTGTTTGTGATCTTGAAGAAAGGGGGAGATTGTTGAGTCAATAAAGATATCTTATGACCTCTTCATTTCTTATGGTTTTATGTTTTGAAAATCACAAACACTTTTTCTTAAGTTCTGAATATTTCAATATTTTGTATTTTTCTTAAGATCCAGAATTGTAATTCCCTTATGCTTACAGATATATCATTATGTTTTGACATTTTGTTAGACTTATAGATCTGTCATTCTGATTTTCAATTCTGTTATACTTACAGATCTGTCATTATGATTTTCCATTCAGTTTTTATGATTATGAATCCAGTGTATCTGTGATCAGTTTTTATGATTCCAAATCGAGTGTATATGTGATTCAGTTTTAATGATTTTGAATCCGATGTATATGTGATACAATTTTTATGATTCCTAATCCGATGTATATATGATTCAGTTTTTATGATTTTGAATCTGCTGTATATGTGATTTAGTTTTTATGATTTTTAATCTAGTGTATATGCGATTCAGTTTTTATGATTCTGATTCTGGTGTATATGTGATTCAGTTTTTATGATTCTAATTCTGGTGTATATTTGATTCCGATATTTCGATTCCAATTCCAGAAAAAATGAGATACCTATTTCACAATCTGAATTTCTTCTCCATATGAACCCGTTTTCTTAATAATGTTATTCTTAAAATTTGTTTTCCTGATTTCTTATGATTATGTTTTCTTGATAATGTTAGAGTTTCTTAAATGTATCGATCTAATGATATAAGATTATATGTTTTCTTATACATAACATTTATCATTAACTTAACATCGTTTCTGGTACTTGAAACAATGTCTAAAAATATGTTATAAACGAACCATTGTTTGTTTTCCATGTGTCTAGATCCCTCTGAAATTTAAGGAAAAATATGACAGTAGGGGAGGAGCCGACCTTTGTTATGTTTTTTCAACAAATAAAAGCTCATTTGAAGGGGAAAAAAACTTCAACTTCAAAAACTGACTTTGATGAGAAAAAGTTATGATGTAATTTCTAGAGAGAGGGGCTATTAAAACTCTTAGTGCTTTACGCAAATTTTGTGAACAACTTATTCAAGTGTGAAAATCTTGTTCATACTTTCTTTGTGCAGACTCCAATCGTGTTGATCGCGGGCTTCTGGGATTAGAAGGTAGAGGTTCTGATTTACTTCTAAATCGAGGGCTTGCGGGGATAACAAGATAGATACTGATCTTCATATTGAGGGCTTACCTAGAATTGGGTAAGACAGACTTTCTGGGAAGTATAAATCAAGCAACCTCTATCCAAGGTTTTTGGATACCCTTCTATTTGGGTTAATAGAATCTTATTGTTACTTGATTACTATTACAAGTTGTTTTAATTCCTTTGTTGTATGTTAACTTTGTTAAATTTATGAAGTATAACCTTATTATACTTTGTAATTTTGTTACTCTGATTTTATTATAGATTCTATATGCATTAAGGTATAATATTTCTTTTAAGAGAATAGAAACTTTTTATATTTGAAGTCTTTTGAATATTTGTTTAACCTTGTTAAACTCAACTTTAAAGCTTCCAAATGAATTTTTAATGTATAAAATTTAACCACCCCTTGTATTTGAGCACATCATTTTTACATATTCGATCCTAAAATTCCATGTTGTATGATCCATATGGGACACTTATGCATGAAAGGAAATGTTTAAGAAGGGTGTGACCTAATAGTGCTCAAATGCATTGGGTAATGATTAGTATCATGATATGTCAAGTAAAATTAGTGTTTAATCATGATAATTCATGTTCAGTGTGGTTTTACTCATGATCCATGTGTAATGAGCCTTATCTCAAGCTAATACCATGTTATGTTTTGTTGCTATATTTCCATAATATGATAATCATTCTATATCGTGCCTTTATGTTCACATTGATGTTATGATACATTGATATTCCCATTTCCTAACATGTATTTTATTCTTCATGTTATGCCTTGTTATACCCCTTACTGGGCTTTATAGATCACCTTTTTCTTATACATGTCCTCAGGTTATTCCATGCAATGCTAAGTACAAGAAAATGTAGTGGTCATGTAAAGGAAGTATTGAATAATGATATTGTGTTTCTTATTTTAGGTAGTTATGTAATGTTACTAATCGCCAAAAATAATAGACCTCCCAATCTTCTATATTGTTTAAAGTTATGTTTTTATGTAATAAATCATGTTTATGTGTGTAATAAAAAAAATGGGTTTTATACTTGTTATTCTATTAGAATCATATTCACTTGGAATAATATTGATAATATATTCAATGAATTCATCTTCCAATTAATATTTTTCCCACAAGGGCTGTAAACTATTTTATATTTTCAAATAAAAAATTTGGAATCTTTGTTACAATTTATCCAGGTAGAAAATTTGAATTCTATATAATCAACTCTTACTATAACATTATGTGATTCTAAATATTAGAAGTTCCATTCAATTCTATCACTAGGTTCACTCAAATTAAATATTCTATTTTATATGAATATATATTATTGTGGTTTTGTTCAGATATAGATTATAATATAGATTTATAAACATTGTGGTTTATATGATATTCTTATTTTTCATCATAAGTGAATTAGATGATTTCCTTCTATAAAAAATTGTAATTTCTTATGAGAATGATAAATTTATCTACTACCACATTTATGATTTAGTGTTTTATATGACCACACTAGTAATCTTAATTATATCCACCAAAATTAGCTTTTCTAGTTGCATTTATGTATAAATTTATTCTAACCTATAAATCTATCATCATAAAAAATCATTCCTATTACAATATGGTCAGTGTGATGAAATTGAGTTTAAAATTAACTAAACTAACAAAAATACAAACATAAGTAATATAATCTCATATTATAGGTGAACATTTTCTCTGATAGTAAATCTCAATCAATGGTATAAATGAAAATAAAATAAAATAGGGGTACATTTTTGTTTAAATATAAACATAAAATTTTAATCAAAATTAAGTGTTATATTGATCAGTTTTTTAAATTACAAGTTATTTCAATGATTGATCCCCCTTTTAAAATACCAATGATCAAAATTAAAATTTACAAATGAAATTAATGATTCATATAATTTTAAAATAAGTATGTTATCAATTACTAGAGTAAGGTAATATATATACAATTTTGAAATATAGATTTCATTGAATAAATACAGTAGTCAGTATTTTAAACTACATATAAAATAATTAAATAAGTGTAACACTAAACCAACAGAGTTATAGAAATAAAAATTTTAATTAATTCAATTGAAATTTAAAAAACAATATAACCAATGTTTAACAATAAAACGAAAATTATTTTTTAGATGATAAAAATAAGAACGATTATAATGTAAATAATAAGATTTCTTCTAGTAAACCTCACAAAATTCAAATACCTAAATGAAAAACTAAAAAAGAATATTTTACCCTTATCAATATTGAACTATGAATCAGGAAATTGAAAAGATTTAGAAACAAATTTAACATTCATACTGATCATCATTTTCATATTTATTTCATACTTATGATGATAGAGTTGTAGTCTTATTTATAAGAAACACTATAAAAACTATAATGGTTTACATCCACATAAAATCAGGATCAGTTTTAACCATATTTTTAGAAATGTCAATACCTTGTTGGTTTATTCGTTGATAGGTTAGTTCAGAATCACAAATGTGGTTCATTGATACAATGTATGTAATCTGATGTTGGCACAACATGTCACTATATTTTTAAAAATCAAGTTATATTTCTAGTATTATATTTAGTTTATGTTCATTCTGAAAAATATCTAATAACTTATTAACTTTATATAGATAATCATCATATAATATGTATTATGATTTTTAAAATAGAGAGTGATGTACAACTATCTACAAAAGTAACATTTGGATGAACACCATATCATAGTATTTTATTTTTTAATAAAAAAAATTATACTATGATTAATTTAAACTCGAATTACTAATTTTTGTAGAGAATAAATTAATTTGTGTGGAAAGAAGATATTATGTACATGTGATTGGTTGGGTTCAATGTATTTTTGACTGAAAAACTAGCATATGTGTCATTTAAAAGAAAATTGAATGTTTTGTTTTTAGTTGTATATTTTTTATTTGATAAATGTTTTGTTTCACCCTTATATATGAATAAATATTATATTTATTTTGAAGTACATTCAAATTAATATAATTTTGAACATTTGGTTCAAGACATTATTCAAATAAAACAAAGAAATAATTTATTTGAAGAGAGTCTTGTCCCAAAATTCAAGGATTAATTGTGGTTGAAAATATGCATGAAATTAATATTTCTGTAAGTGATATCAAAAACAATAAATGAGTGAATTTTATGGAAGAGGAATATTATTATAATTTAAAATTTTCAAAATAAAATAATTGAAAATATTAGTCTATACATTGAGTAAACATTAAAAAAATAAATACAAATTATTCTTTGTTTTAGAAACAATGATAATGTGTAATATTAAGAATATTGTGTCTTGTGGAAAACAAATGAATAAGGTTACATGAAGTGAATGAGTTATGAGAGAAATGAATTATAAAATAAAATTAATTTATATGATAAGAATAATGAATACTTTTAAAAAAATTATCAAAAGTGTATGTATATAGAAAAATGTATGAATTGAAAGATAAATAAGAATAAAATGACATGATATGGTATATGTTGCAATTTTTTTAATATCTATGATAGAAAAGTATAAATTGTTCACGTGTTTCAGAAATAATTTATTGATTTTACACTAAATAAGATCTGAATATGAATAGGATAAAATTATTCATACATATTTACAACTGAATATATCTAGGTTAATAGATTTAATATAAACATAAAAATGTTTGTCTTGATTTTTTGATATATTCATATAAGACAAAGGGATGATTTATCAAACCTACAATATTTTGTGGGAAAAATATCACGATATTAATGAATCCTAATGAATATTTCTTCCAGAGTATAAGAAAATAAATCTATATACACTACGTGGGAATGAAGATAATAAAAGAAATAATACATAATGGAAGTGAAATTCTCATCTCTTATATAAAGGGACACTAATCCATAAAATTCATTATACCTAGCCAGCGCTATAATGTTCTATTCAAGGACATACCCTTACTAATGATTTATTTTAAAATAAGTACCCTATTATAGGTGGGGGGATAAAAACCCTCATACACCGATGACATAGACATATTCATGGTGTTGAACCTTATTATAAAAACATTTTGTTATCTTATGATAAAACGTATTTCTATATATATAATTACCAAGGGAGGGAAAAAATTTGAAATATATGCACTCCTACAATAAGTGATGAGGTTACAGATGGCTATTATTAAAAAAATTTATAAGTACATCAAATCAGATTTACCCCACCAGTGTTGGACAATCTCATGTGGGAATCTATCTATCATATCTCTGAATGTTATTTAAGATACCCTTATGGAAAAATGAATACCATATTATTTAAAAATATTTTTGTGATCTTCAATCTTATTTAGTGATAACATCAACCTTAAGAAGATTATTTCAATTTACATATGGTTTTATAAGAAGAGATTCACCGCGTTGAACTAATCGCTCACTTAATATCCTAGAATCAAAAAAATGATATGTACTATGAGTTTTTTCCAACATATTTCTTATGTAACCTTAATGATATTTTTTAAATAATCTCTTAGTCCTCTCTATAGGTGTTTATCACTATATTAATTGATTATTTGGAATTTTTATTTCCCCTACTCGTATTCCCAAAAGATGTACCTCTTAATGTATTTAGTAGTGTTATAGGTTTTAGTCACTTTCTTATCCATAGACATATCATATGAACCATTCAATGAAACCAACAAATTTCTACACTATAGTGAATATTTAGTCAATATAAATAAAAAATTGATAGATTCTTTCTTTGAGATTCTCGGAATGAAAAATATCCATCAGTGATATATCTATCCTAATACAAGATTAAGGATGTGTATTATATTTGGATAATATCATAAAAATAACCATAAAATGATTTTATAAATCTTTAACATATAAGTATTAATGATATGGAATTGATAATAACTACAACCATTGTACCAACATTAGAAGGGAATCCCCAACTTGTAGGGATACAAGACTTTTTATCACCACCACCATTTGTGGTAATATCAATAAAATAGATAGATATCTATATTTAGGATGAACGACAGATGTGTAAAACATTTTTCATGAAAATATACCTCAATGCGTCTATTATAAGGAGAGATAAAAGCATTATAAAAACTGTAAATATATAATATCCCTATGTAAATCAATTTAAATGGTTATTTATAACCAAAAATATAAATTTTGTTAAGTGGATTGTAAAGTCCCATACATACCTGATATAGATTCTATCAGTAATATTTTAATGATTACAAATACTTATTTTTAGGTCTACTAATTTTATAGGGAATGATACTTAGAATGAACATGAAAAGGGAAGGAATTCATGGAGAATATCACTCGCATTGAGGTATATAAAGAAGAGGTATATACCCGATACTAAATAAAATCCCAATTTTTTTTGGGTCTTTTACAAATATTCCATTATAAAATAACCACTAATTTTAATCAATGTAAAATGGAAATGGTGTGGCTATTTCTAAAGACCACATGCAGCATTAGGGTGTTGAATTAATTTATATATAAGAATAAATCACTGAATAAGAGTCTAATATGGAAAATATAGAGTGTTTCAACGGAGATTTACTTAAGTTAATTACACCTATTGAGAAACATGTTCTGAAAAATTTTATACCCCCTATGGATGAACCTCCTTGATGGGAGGAGAGTGCATGACCCATAAAATAATTTTATATTATTCAAGATGAAAAGGGACCATGTAAAGAAATTTTATTACAAAAAAAATTCAACTTCTATAAGTTTCCTCCAATATTATAACATCATATATAGTTTCAGAAATTACCAGTTCACCTCCACCTAAAGGATAACCATTATGTTTAATATGTGTATAAATATTCAAGGTCTCATAAAAATCTAAAATGTTCCAATATTTTTGTTGAACAAGAATTTACCATTACGTTTCATCGCTATTTGGTTGGATCTTTATCAGTAATTTATTTACCAGTTATCATCCACCTTAAGGGAAAAAATTATTTATACTCATTATAATGGAAAAAATGATAATGTTGGAGTCACAAATTATATCACCTCATGGACGATTATATCATATTCTCCAAAAAAACCTCTTCGAGAAAAGTTATTCAAAAAAATTGAAGACATTATAATAGATTGTTATCCAAAAAAATCTATAAAAATATCCTAATAGATTCAAAGTTTTTTTGAACAAAAAAAAACGTTTTTAGGTGTCCATTTAGAAAACTTAAATAATATCACAACAAAATCATCAATCACAAAAATGGAAGGCTGAGAAAGTGTAAAAAATTAATGTTACTCTTAATCCACCTATTACATAGACCTAATATCTTAAGATAATCATATTCAATGCAGTATGGGGTGGTTAATTGTATAACTATTCCTGAACTTATGAGTATTATTATTTCATATTTTGGTATGGTTTTACATTAATGGATTCCAAGAAACAAGTACATGATATGAATTTTGATATACATAAATATAATATGGCTTTATTTTTTTTGTATATATTAAAAATTTGGTGTTATACCAAGAGTTCTATAAAAATATGTTTTCAATACATTAATTTTGTTGAAGTTATTGGATACTAAAAATAAATCATTATATTCATGTATACTTGAAGGGAATACATTAAATAATATTTTGGTATTTTAAAAATATTTTAAAATAAATGATATGACTATCATGATGGTCAACCATAATAGATATGTTTTTAGAGAAAAACTAAAGTGGACTCAGTGTTTAAAATAATATTGATCATGAGCCACTAATGATGTATGATTAATTTAAATTTATTCATTATTTTAATGTGATCAAATTTAATAAAAATAATAATTTAATTTCATAAAAAAACTTATTTATAGATAAAATAGAATCATCAAATTTAAACATTAATTTTATATAAATTCCATAAATTATGAATGTTGATGGTATAAACTTATAAAATTCATATAGAAACAATATAATCATTCTTAAGAAGGATGAAAAATTCAATGAGTAAGAGAAACTGATTCTTGGGAATCATAAAACTGAAAAAATGTTTAACAAAAAATAAAAATTATTTCAATCAATAAAGATAATAATTTAATCATGGATTCAAAGGCTTTTTATAGAGAAAATATAACGACGGGAACATTAAAATATAATCATATTATTAATATTACAAAGTATTTAAATTAATTTTAGAGGTTATTTATTCATTTAAGGATTGAGTTGACCGGGTTATTCATTTTGATGAAACATTGATAATGGTTTTACTAGTTTATTATGAATGAAAATATGGATGATTTCAGTAAAAAATCACCAAATATACTTATTATATTGCAGATAGAAGAGTGGGACATGGGAAGTCTACTATCTTGTTTTGAGAATATAGTATAGAGGGGTAATATTTTAAGGTATGGAAAAAAGATTGCATTCTAAAATAATCATTGTATGTTAATGAAACCTAAAAGAGGTGTCATGATGGAGGGATAGATTTTCTATTAGTGATAAAATTTTAATAAATATATAAAGGGAAGTTTAAAATTCAATGGAGTGACCATGTATATTATAAATGTTATAGAAATAAATTTTACAATTTTAAAGTTTATATGACAAAATCATAAGTTATAAAATCTCATAATAAGGGTAATTATTTTCTCTAATAACAAATCTTGTGCAATGGTATAATAGAAAATAAAATAAAGGAGGGATAAATTGTTTTTTAAAAATAAACATACAATTTTCATCAACTTTATGTATTATATTTATCGGTTTTTTATATTACATGTTTGACCAATGATTGATCACCATTTTGAAATACCAATGACCAGTATTTCAATTTACCAATGAGATTAATGATTGATATGATATTTAAAATATTAATTTTTTCAATAAGTAGAGTAAGGTAATATATACTATTTTGAAATATAGGATTTATAGTAGAAATAATGTGGTTATTATTTTAAACTACTATTAAAATAATTAAATAAGTTTAAAATTCAACAAATCGAATGATAGAAATAAAATTATGAATTAATTAAATTTAAATTAAAAAAAATATAACCAATGTTTAATAATAAAATACATATTATTTTTATGTAAACCAAATATTCCTTTAATGTATATTTTTTAAAACATAAATTTTAAACCAATGTTTAGGGTAGATCAGTAGACCCAATATATGATATACATGAATTTCTACCTATCATAAGATATCCTTGATTTTATACCAATTAGAAGGTCTATCTTCATATCCCTTGGATACTTTGGATATATTTGATAGTGGAAGCTCACTTCTCAAGGTAATTAGAATAACATTATCTTCCTTGACATTAAATCTAATGAACTTATGATCAATGTTTTTATTATCATTATATCCCTAGAAGCCCTCGATTAAAGAAGATCAAATATAGAATGATTATAATGAAAATAATATGATCTATTATAGAAAAACATAACAAAATTCAAGAATCTAACTGAAATACTAAAAAAGGAAAATATTACACTTTTCAAAAGTGAAATATGAATCATGAAATTGAAATGATTCGGAAACAAATTTAAAATTCATAATTCTCAAAATTTTCATATTTGTTTCATAAAATAGTGATATATTTGATGATTTATTTGTAAAAAACATTTTAAAAACTGAAATGGTTTATTTCTACAAAATATTAGGATCATTCTTAATGGAATCGTTAGAAATGTCTATACCTTGTTACTTCATTTACTGATGGGTTAGTTCAGAATCCCGACAGTGCTTCAAAAATCCAAAAGAAGTAATCTGTTTTTGGAACATCCTAACACTATATTTTCAAAATTCATGTTAGATTTCTTGTATTATAGTTATATGAATTTCATTCTATAAAATACTTAATAACTTATATGGATTTGTTAGATCTTATTCATAAGATGTGTATTATTATTTAGGTGATAAATAGAGAATTACAACTATCTAAAAAGTTATCATGTTGATGGACACCATATCATAGGATGTCTTAAAATAAATATCCCTTGATAAATAGAAACATTAATTGCTACTTTTTTAGAGAACAATTTGTTTCCTGTTGAAGGAAATTAATATGTACTTGTGATTGATTAGGTTTAATTTTTTTTACTGAACAACTTATATAAGTGTCATTCAAATAAAAAATGAATTTTTTTTAGATTCATATTTTTTTATTAGAATAATAATATGTTTTATCCATATATTTGAAAAATTGTTGTTATAATTATCTAGTACATTAAAATTTAAATAATTCTAAATATTTTATTTACTCCATGATTCCAATAGAGTGTAGAATTAAGGCATTTACAGAGAGTATTGTACAACAAATCAAGGATAAATTGTGGTTTTAAAAAATGTTTGAAATTAATATTTGTGTACCTGATATCAAAAAATATTAAATGAGTGGATTTCATGGAAGAGTAATATTGTTATAATTTAATATTTTCTTCATGTAATGAATTCGAAATTATACCATATACATAGAGCTGAGTTTAAAAAACATTACAAAAAAATATCTTATGTTTTAGAAACTATGAAAATGGAAAATTTTGAGAATACTGAGTCTTGTGGAAAACTAAAGAAGAAGTATACATGAAGTGAATGAGATATGAAGAAATTAAATAGGAAATACAATTAATTTATAAGATAATAAAAAATATTATTTTTTAAAAATATTATTAAAAATGTATGTATACTAAAATAATTCTACTAATTGAAATATAAATAATAATAAAAGACCATATATTATATGTATTGCAATTTTTTAAATATCTATGAGTGAGAAGTAGAAGGTTTTCTGGTGTATCACGAATAATTTATTGATTTCACACTGAATTTGATATGAATATCAATAGGATAACATTATTCATACATATTCACAACTAGATATATCTAGAATAATTGATTAAATATAAATAAAGTTCATTTTGATTTTATGATATATTCACATTGGCCTGAGGGAAAATTTATCTATCCTAAAATATTTTTTTGGGACACATATCAAGATATTAAGGTATCCTAATAAATATTTTTCCTTCAATATAAGAGAATAAATCGAAATAGTCTATATGGGAATCAAGATAATAAAAGTGGTCATACATAAAGGAATTTAAATTATTCTATCTTATACACAATGAAAATACACCCTAAAATTCATTATACCTAGATAGCTCAATGATACTATGTTCATGTTCATTCCTTTATTGATAATTTTTTTTCACAATAAGTATTATGTTTTGAGGGGATAAAAAGCACCGTACTCTAGTGATATATCCATCTTTATGGTGGTGAATCTTGTTATCCAATCATAGTGTTATGTTATGATGAAAAATGTATATATATATATATATATAATTACCAAGGGAGGGATAAAAATTAAAATTTATGAACTCATTTTAGATGAAGTGTTTCACTAGGATGACCTCATGGCTCACATAATGGCTTAGAATATATAAAATGACATGTAGTATGAGTTTCCAACAAAATAATTCTTATGTAACCTTAATGATATTTTTCAAATTATCTCTAAAGACACCCCATAAGTTTTTATCAGAGAATTAGGAGAATTTTTGGAATTTTGTTTTACCCCACTCGTATGCCAACATGACCAACCTCTCAATGTATTTTGTAGTGTTATAGGTTTTAGTCACATACCTATCAATAGATATATCACAAATATCCTTCAATGAAACCAAAATAGTTCAGAGTATAGAGGAGATTCACTCAATAATAATGAAAAATTGATTTACTCTAAAATTTGGATTCTAGGAATGAAAAATAGCCATCATGTATATAACAATACCAATACAAGAATATGTATGTGTTTTATATAGTGATTATATCATAAAAAGAACAATAAAAAGATTTTATTTATCAAGAACTTATAATTATTAATGATATGGAATTTAGGAGAGCTACAACCATTGTACCAACATTATAAGGGAATACCCAACTTATGGGGTTAGGGGCCTTTTTATCCTCACCACCATTAATGTTATAATCAATAAAATAGAGAGATGCCTATATTTAGGATGAACCTCATACGAGTAAAACATTTTTCATGGAAATTTATTTTAATGAGCCTGTTATACAGAGTAATGATAGACTCAAAAGGATTGTAAATTAAAAATATACTTATATAAATCAATGTAAATGGACAATTATGATGAAAAAAAAATTGAATTTTATAAAGAGGATATAAAGGTCCCATACATATCTAATATAGATTCTAAATATAATATTTTAATTAATATAAATATTTATTTTTATGTCTAGATTTTATAGGGAAAGATACTGAGAATGACAATGAAAAGAAAAATAATTCATGGGGAATATCACTCACATTTAAGTATATAAAGAATGGTTATATACCTGATACTAAATACAATCCCCTATTTTTGGGTCTCTTACAAATATTCTGTTATAAAATACCATCAGATTTAATTTGATGCATAATGGAAATTGTGTTTCTATATTCAAAACTTGAATGCTATCGTAGGGTGTTGAATTAATTTAAATATAAGAATAAATCACCTAGTATGAGTATAATATATAAAATATATAGTGTATTGGTGGTTACATAAATAATGTAATTACACCTATTGAGAAACATATTTTGGCTATGTTTATAATGACTTTGGATGAAACTCTTTAAGAGGAGGATAACCCATAGTCCATAAAATAATAGTATAGTATTCATGATGACAAATGACCAACTAAACACGTTTTATTACATTAAACCCTTTGAAACTACTAGGTTTTTTATCCACTATTATATCTTCAATTATAGGTTCTGAAATTACACTCGTATTGAGTCAACTGTGTCAACTAGAACAAACTTTTTCATAGAAAGAATCATCACAAAAATATATTATATTTTATTACTAGTCTATTGAAATTTATTGAATTTGGATGTTCATAAGTATGACCATAATAAAACTACATTTCGAGAGGGTTGTCTTGAATCCTCCTATACATAACTCCAACAATCCCATGATCTTGATATTCTGTATGATCAAGGTTTTTGGAAATGTATGTTTTTGTTATGTTTTGGTTGAATCCCTTGTTTCGGGCTTCAAGGGATGTCTTCTAAATGTATGAGGGGCTTTGGGAGTGTTTCAGGGTCTAGGGGCATGAAAGAAAGGAAAATTGGGATAGAGAATCCAGGGTGCATGGCCTGCGCACGGCAAGGGAAAACCGTGTGGCCTGCCTAGGTAAACCGTGCGACCCCTCCTCCTCAGGAAAGTGGAATGTGCATGGTTTGCGCATGGTTTGCCAAACCGTGCAGACAAACTGTGCGGCCTCTAAATTATTGGAAAAATTACAAGTTTTCCACTCAGGTCTTTTAAACCCAAAATCGGGATTTTCTTCCATTCCTCCCCTCTCAACCCTAGTGACTAACTTGGTCGACCCAATCTTTCCAAGGGTGGTTCCCCTACGATTATAAGGAGTTTTTGATGCCGTTGGTTGTAGATCGAAGCTCCGAGTAAGGCTAATCCCATCCTTGCTTCTCTTTTTGGTTTAGGGTTTGTATCTTCTCTCTCTCTTGTTATGAATCTCTAAAACCCTATCTTTTGTGTGATTTTTAGGTTGAGTCTCCAAAGGTTGGTCGGATAGAGGTCTAAGGACACAATTGAGAGTGCGTTCAACCATGGTTTCAAGGTAGGTGGTCTATAAACGTTATCCCATATAATTATGGTGGTTTTATGCATGTGTGGCTTTGCTTATGGTTTCATTGTTGAGCTTTGATCAACCGTGATGTGTTTTGGTATACATGATGCTTGAAAATGGGTTAAATGGTTGATTCATGGAAATGACGAATGGGTTAAAGGGGATAATGTGTAAACTGATTAAAAACCATAAAGGGATGGGTTATGGGTGTAGATTTGAATGCTTAGTGTGATAGGAATAACACATGGGAATTGGGTGGATGGTTAAATGATGTGAAATGGAAATGTGTTAATGGTTTAAGGAATAATGTGAATTCTCATGTGGTTTGTTGTGAATGGTGTTTGCCTAAGGGTAACGGTATGGAGGTTGATGGTTACTTATATAAATAAGCATGTGCACATGGATTTTTAGAGTGGGGTATGACTTGAGGATCTACGCCCAGAGGTCGAGAGAATATTGATTCTCTAAACTCCACTATAAATGCACAGGTTAGGAATGAGGACTGATGATCTATTCTCCTAACAGTTGCATCCACCCGGACTAAGGCTTCGAGGTGACGATATGGTTTCTATGACCACCTGGACTGAGGCTTCGAGGTGATGATATGGTTTCTATCAGGGGGTTAGTCCTAGTGAGATAGGATAACTAAGTTTTTACCCACTTGCGTGTGATTGTTGGCCTTAGAACCATGTAACATAATGTATGTGATTAACCCATGGAAATGTGATGAAATGATATGTGATGATAATTTGAAATAAATTAACGGTAATAAAAATTTCAATGGCTTTGGCTCTAAACTTGTTAATGGAACCATAATTAATTACTTAGAAATTATCATTCATATTCATTTTTCATGAACTATCTGTTTATATTGGATATTATGTAGACACCTTTGGTGGTGGCCTAATATGTTGTACTCAAACCATGCTCGGGAAGCCATTGGGTACCCGAGCAGACTTCATGTTTGTAGGCCAGGAGAAGGGAAAAGGTCCCTTCTAGATAGATGAGTGGACATGGGTATCACTCAGTGGAGGATCCAAACATGGAGTCGAGACCATTTTGGGGATTTTGGTAGTTGTCTTTATTTTGGGTTTTTGTTCAATCTTGCACTTGTAGTATGACATGGAATATTTATTTTATAAAATGATTGTTATAAATTTCCCTTGTGTATTAGTTATGGTTTCTGCTATTTGTTTTATTTATGTTGTGGATTACTCTGATAAAAAGGGGATATAGTCTCCCCACATGACTCCGTAGACCCCCGCTGCTAGTCGGCAGCATTTGGCGTATGGGGAGGCGTGCTTAAGGTCATGTAACCACCTGGCTCGAAGGACCTATTTAGTGGCTTCCGGGTCGAGGACGTTACAAAGTGGTATCAGAGGAGGTCTTTCTTCTCCTTATCTATGGTCTTGTTATTTGTGATAGATTGCCAAGGGTTAAGAGGTGTCGGGCCATGGTAATGAGCTTGTGATTGGGAGTAGCTAACCCATGTACGAGGGAAAACCCAAGTCACCCTGGGTGGGAAATGTTTTTTTGGTTGTGTGTTGTTACAGTTTATTATATTTCACCGTTGGGTGATGCACATGTGGTTTGATGTGACTATTTTATGATATTTGGCTCGTGGGATTAATGAAATATGGATTTTCATTCATGCATCATTGTAGGCACCTAGGGAGATAGGTGGCATGCATCGTGTTAGGCACACACACGGGATGGGTGTGTGAGTTAGGAAGGTAGGATGCATCATACATTTCATGAAACCAAGAAATAATGAGAAGAATGAAATAAAACAAGTGGGTAAATGATGTTTAATTAAATGTAAGAGTTTGAAATGAAGTGGAAAACATTTTTGTAAAATGTTGTCTGAGTTTGTTGGTAGTGCATGGTTGTTTACCCCATGTGGACCATGGCCCGTTGTAGGGATGGTCGGGGCGGTGAAATTGAGGTGCTAATGTTGTTGAGTTAGCATATGAAAATGGGTTTTTGTGGATAGTAAAGGGATTTTTGATAAAGTCATGAGAGTTTTATGTTCTGCGTTCTAAATCTCATTCTTGGAAATATAGAGTGATGCCACCACGACATCGGTTATGAGTTGGGCAATAAGAAGATGTTTCTGAGAACACTCCTCCTGTAGAGGATCATGAAAATGTGCTGATAAATGAAGGTAGAGAAGACCTGTTTCAGGATAACTTGGCTCGCCTTATGCATATGATGGATCGGGACCCAAGGCGGGATACACCGAGTATGTTTGAGCTGACCAGGGAGTTCTAGATACAACACCCTACGTCCTTCAACGGAGAGGGTTGCCCAAAGGCAGCGAAGTTTTGGTTAGAGTCTATCCAGACGATACTGGATCATCTGGAGACCCATGTTGAAAAGTGAGTAAAGAGGGCCATATATATGTTGTGGGGCTAGGCACGATGTTGGTGGGACATTCAGGCTCAGACCGAGCCGAGAGAGGGAAGGTCATGAGAGGTTTTCTAGGAGATGTTTCTAGAGAATTTCGACCCAGAGAATTTGAGACCGGATCGGGCTGCATAGTTTACGAGCCTATCCTAGGGATTGCTATCGGTGATGGACTATGCAAGTCGCTTCACTGATTTGCGATGTTTTGTCCAAATGATAGAAGGGGATGAGGCACCGGTAGAGAGGCATTTCTAGGATGGGTGGAGACATGAGATCAGGTCTCAAGTAAATATTTTCCGCTTAAAGAGGTTTACAGAGGTGATGGATCAGGCAATCATCTCTGAAGGGAACCTGAAGGGAGCTTCAGGTGGTAGGCTTGATGTGCCAGCTAGGCGTACTAGTGGTGCATCTTCCGAAGGTCAGAAGCATAATTTGGAAGGGTTCCATAAACATGGCTAGAAGAGAGGGTTTAGCCTCTCAGAGTGGGAACCAGATGTTCTGTTATCAGTGTGGTAGGCCAAGGAATATATGTGGTTAGTGTCCTTGAACTCCAGTTGAGTGTCGTTCGTGGGGAAGGATGGGGCATGTGTAGAAGTTCTGTAGGAAACCTTAGTAGGTGGGCGAGTATGATGATGATAATCAGGTGTCAGGTATGGGAAGAGGATCCGTTTTTTGTATCAGGCATGCAGTTGGAGCTCCACGGGCCATACTGGCATGGACGGTGGACATGGAACTCTAGGGCAAGATCGCTCATGCCAGCAGGGCGGTGCAGCGCAGGGTGTCCAGGCTGGATCCCAGGGTAGAGGGGCAGGTCAACTTCAGGTAGTTTAGTTTCTACCTGTTGATGGCAAGGCCGGACCGTCAACTGTTCGAGGTACAATCCTTATAGCTTCTACATTTTCTATTGCATTGTTTGACATAGGTGCCACACAGTCTTTTTTTTGTTCTCAACTTGTGGTAGTGCTGGGTTTACCAATGGAGAGGGGGTGTGGATTTATGTCAATTGACACTCCTTTGGGGGTGTGGGTTGAGGATACCAAGCAGTGCAAGGTATGTTCCTTGGATGTTGGTGGATATCATTTTCTGTGGGACTTGTTCGTTCTTGAGATGTACAGAATTGACCAAATCTTGGGAATGGGTTGGTTGGTGTTGTATCAGGCACCCATAGATTGTTGTCATCACAGAGTAACATTCAGGTTGCTTGAGGGAGAGGTTTATTTCCACCGTGGTGAATGGGATGTTCATGCAAGGCGCGCAGGACCATTTGGTTAGCGGTTGAGTGGAATCACGGCTCGAGTGGCATATCTCATGCATGATGATAATTAAAGAGGAGAACAATATGTTTTCCCACCTATGGTGGATCAGTTTCAGGACGTGTTTCCTGAGGATTTCTCGGGGTTACCCCCCGAGAGGGATGTTGAGTTCACGATTGAGTTGCTACCGGGAGCGGATCCAGCTTCTATTCCGCCAAACCGAATGGCACCGACAGAACTCCGGGAACTGAAGGTTTCACATTAGGAGTTAGAGCATATGGGGTTTATCCATCATTGTACGTATCCTTGGGGATCTCTTGTGTTTTTTTCAAAGAAGGCCGATGGGTCGTTAAAGCTGTGTGTTGACTATTGAAAGTTAAATAAGATGACAGTGAAGAATCGGTACCCTCTTCCTAGAATTGACTATTTGTTTTATCAGTTGAGGGGTGCATCGGTGTTTTATAAGATTGATCTGAGGTTAGGTTATCACTAGATAATGGTGAGATCTTATGACGTACCGCTGACAGATTTCCGTAGTCGGTACAGGTTGTTGGAGTTTGTGGTAATGTCTTTCATCTTGACCAATGCACCGGCGGTGTTTATGGCCTTGATGAACCAAATATTTTATCCCTATCTAGATCAGTTTTTTGTTGTCTTTGTTGAAGATATCTTCGTGTACTCGAAAACCATGATGATCATTCCCAACATCTTGACATCATCTTGGGTACGCAAAGAGAGCACCGGCTATATGCCAACCTATCAAAGTGTCAATTCTGGATAGGTGAGGTGCATTTTCTGGGTCACATCATCTTTGAGGAAGGTGTTTCAGTGGATCCAGAGAAAGTGTAGGCATTTTGGTCTTTGGATCAGCCCAAGAGTGTTTCTGATGATTGGAGTTTTCTGGGTTTGGTCAGGTATTACTGAAGGTTTATTCCAGATTTCTCTCGCTTGGCAGCACCACTCTCGGGCTTGACCAAGAAAGGAATCAGGTTCGAGTGGTCTGAGGATTGTGAGAACTCTTTCCACGTGTTGAAGAAATGGTTGACAACCACACCTATCTTGAACTTACATAAGCCAGTTAAAAAGTACATCGTGTTTTGTGATGCGACCGGAGTCGGACTCGGGGTTGTGTTGATGCAGGATGAGCGAGTTGTGGATTATGGGTCAAGGCCGTTGAGACCCCATGAGCGGAACTAATCTAATCATGAACATGAGTTGACGTAAATGATGGGAATGGTAAATAGTGTTGCTGATGCTCTGAGCTGGAAGGTTCCTAATCAGGTCGTTCAGGAGTCCAGCATCGAGTGGAAGGTGATGACTTTGTTTGTAGAGATGCACCTGGAGGTGCAAGAGGAGAGTGGTCAGGTCACTCTTGCTTCCTTAGAGATTGAGTTGACGCTTTTGATTCGAGTTAAGGAAGGTAATCATGATGATCCAGAGTGTTTGATCATGAAAAAAAAGCTTAAAGGTGAGGAGCTACCTTCTGGCGGGGCCGTCAGTGTCGACGGTGTTGTTCGTGTTCATGATATTGTGGTTCTACCAAAGTGTGTGTGGGAATTGTTGATGCATGATTTCCATGCATCAAAATGGGCAGTGCATCCTGGTTTGACCATGATGTACTGTGATCTCTGAAGGCGGTTTTGGTGGCCTAGAATTAAGAAGGAAGTTGCGGGCTTTGTGGCACGGTGCCTTACCTGTCAGCAGGTGAAGGTCGTGCATCAATGCCTAGGTGGTTTGTTGCATCCATTTCCCATTAAGGAATAGAAGTGGGATGATTTGATGATGGATTTTGTCGTCGGTCTTCTGAGGATGCCACAAAAGAATGATGGAATCTGGGTGGTTGTGGATCAGTTAATGAAAGTGGATCATTTCGTACTGATTAAAGAGACCTTTATAGTCGACCAGTTGGGTGAGCTGTATGTTCGAGAGATAGTGCGGATGCATGGGGTGCCACGGACCATAGTTTCGGACCGAGATTCGCGTTTCACATCGCCTTTCTGGAAAGGGTTGCTTATGGCACATGGTACGCATGTGTTCTTGAGTATGGCTTTCTACCCGCAGATGGATGGGCAGTTGGAGTGTACAATCCAAGTGTTGGAATACATGTTAAGGGCTTGTGTCTTGGACTTTTGTGGTTCTTGGGAGAGGCACCTATCGCTAGTTGAGTTTTTCTATAATAATAGTTTTCAGGATACGATTCAGATGGCACTGTTTGAGGCACTTTATGGTAGGCCATGTATATCTCCATTGTGTTGGCTAGAGGACGGTGAATCTGAGTTGTTGGGGCTAAGTATCATGAAGGAGACTTTAGAGAATGTAATGTTGATTAGGAAGCAGATGGTTATGGCTCAGAGTAGGCTGAAGTGATATGAAAATTAGAGGCATGGACCTCATGAGTTTGGGGTGGGTGATAAAGTGTTCTTTCGGGTGTCTCCATGGTTGGGTCACCATTTGATTCGAAAGCAAGGTAAGTTAGCACCCAGGTATGTGGGACATTTTCAGATTTTGGAAAGGATCAGAGTAGCAGCTTACCAACTGGCTCTTCCACAGTGGTATGGTGGGATGCATGATGTGATTCATGTGTTTCAGCTTCAACAGTATCACCCTGACCAATCTCATGTGGTTGATGTTGAGGATGTGGAGCTTGAGGCTGATGCGTCCTTTGAGGTGCATCTGGTTCATGTGGTGGATCGTAGTGAAATGGTCTTGTGAGGCAAGGTTATGCCATTATTATGAGTACTATTCTAGCGTGGTAATGTTCCGGAAGAAAATTGGGAGCAGGAATCGGATATGCGGGCTCAGTGGCCCTAACTCTTCTCTTCGATGGATCAATGAGGTTTGGAAACTTGACTCAAGGATGAGCCGTTATAAGGTGGGGAGGTTGTAAGATCCTGGTTTTTGGAAAGGTATGTTTTCATTATTTTTTGTTTGAATACCTTGTTTCAGGCTTCAAGGGATGTCTTCTGAAAGTATAAGAGGCATTGGGAGTGTTTTAGGGGCTTGGGACATGAAAAAAAGGAAAATTGGTCAACAGAAGCTAGGGCGCACGACCTACGCACGGCCAGGGCAAACCATGTGGCCTGCCCAGGTAAACCGTATGACCCCTCCTCCTCTGGACAGCGGCATGTGCACGTTTTGTGCACGGTTTTCCAAACCGTGTGGACAAACCCTGTGGCCTCTTAAAGTTGGAAAAAATTACAAGTTTACCACTCCGGGGTTTTAAACCCCAACTCGGGATTTTCTCCCATTCGTCCCCTCTCAATCCTACTGATGATCTTGCCCGACCCAAGATTCCCAAGGGTGGTTCTCCTTTGATTCTAAGGCGTTTTGGGGCCATTGGTTTCGGATCGAAGCTCTCGGTAAGGCAAATCCCATCGTTGATTCTATTTTTGGTTTAGGGTTTGTATCTTCTCTCTATCTTGTTCTGAAGCTCTACAATCCCATATTTTAGGTGAGTTTTAGGTTGAAGCTCCAATCTTTAGTCAGATCAAGGTCTAAGGACTCGATTGAGACTGCGTTCAACCATGGTTTCAAGGTGGGTGGTCTAAAAATGTTATACCATATTTTATGGTGGATTTATGCATGTGTGGCTTTGCTTATGGTTTCATTGGTGAGATTTATTCAACCTTGATGTGTTTTTGTAAAAAAAATTCTTTAAAATGGTAAATGGGAACTCTCACGATCCCCATGGGATGTGTTGAGAATGACATGACCTAATTGGGGCCATCCATGGGATGTGTTAGCATTTCCCGGGTTTAAGGATTTTTATTAAGCAAGTGAACTTGTTGTAATAAATGGTATAGCCCTTGAATATTATGTTGGCATGATTGGTTGAACTTGGAATAGAATATTGGTGATGCACCTAGACTTGGCAATAACCTAAGGGTCGTTAGAAAGGGGTTGAATGGTAGATTCATGGAAATGATGAATGAGTTAAAGGGGTTAATGTGTAAACTGATTAAGGACCATAACGGGATAGGATATTGGTCTAGAGTTGAATGCTTTGTGAGATATGCGTAACACATGGGAATTGGGTGGATGGTTAAATGATGTGAAATGGTAATCTGTTAATGGGTTAAAGTATAATGTGAATTCCCGTGTGGTTTGTTTTGAATGGTATTTGCCTAAGGGGAATGGTGTGGTAGTTAATGGTTACTTAAATATATAATCATGTGCACATGGCTTCATAGAGTGGGGTATCACTTGAAGATCTACTCCCACGGGTCGAGTGAAGACTGATGCTGTAAACTCCACCCTAAATACACGGGTTAGGAATGAGGACTGATGATCTATTCTACTAACGGTTGCATCCACCCGGACTAAGGTTTTGAGGTAAGGATATGGTTGCTATGACCACACAGAATGAGGCTTAGAGGTGAGGATATGGTTGCTATTAGGTGGTTTGTCCTTGTGATATTGGATAATGATGTGTTTACCCTCTTGCGTGTGATTGTTGGCATTAGACCCATGTAACATAATGTATGTGATTAACCCATGGAAATGTGACGAAATGGTAAGTGATGATAATTGGAAATAAATGAATGGTAATGGAATTGAAATGGTTTTGGATCTGAACTTGTTAATGTAACCATAATTAATTACTTGGAAATTATCATTCATATTCCTTTTGCATGTACAACATTTTTATACTGGATATTTCGTAGACATCATTAGTGATGGCCTACTGAGTTGTACTCACACCCTGCTCTAGCCGCTATTGGGTACCTGAGAAGACTTCATGTTTGAAGGTTAGGAGAAGGGCAAAGGTCCCTACTAAATAGCTCAGTGGACATGGGTAGCACTTGGTGGAGGATCTGGACTTGGAGTCAGGACCATTTTGGCAATTTTGGCCCTTGTCTTTTTTTTGGGGTTTTTGTTCACTCTTGCACTTTTAGTATGACATGGAATATTTATTGTTGGAAATGATTATTATACATGTTCCTTGTGTATTGGTAATTGTTTCCTCTATTTTGTTTATTTATATTCTAGCTTACTCTGATAAAAAGGGCGTATTGTCTCCCCACTTGACTCCATAAACCCCCGCTGCTAGTCGGCATCCTTTGGCATACGGGGAGGCACGCTTAAGGTCATGTAACCACCCGACTCAGAGCACTAGTTTAGTGGATTCTGAATTAGAGACGTTAAATATTCAATTTCATAAGTGGCATAAAAATTATCTTAATCACAATATTCCTTAGTGTGGTAAAATATTTGATACACCATAATGATTATTTTTATCAACCATTGGATGTCACATAAAAATCTAGAATGTTCCAATATTTTCTTATAAAAAAACATAGCCGTAGGGTTTCTCTCTAGTAGGTTGAATAATTATCTATAATTTATTTACACGTTAAACTACACCTTAAGGGAAATAATTATTTTTAGTCTTTATAATTGAAAAAATGATAATTTTAGAGTCCCAAATTTCAATATCTTATATAAGTTTCTAACATATTCCCAAACATATAACATCCTCATGATTAGTTATTCTATAATTTTGAAGACAATATAAAGTATGGTTTTCCAAAAAACCAATCTATAGAAATATCCCAATGAATTCTACGTTTTTTATAACAACACAACATTTTGGGGTGGTCATTCAAAAAACTGAAATAAAATCTCAAAAAAACCCAGTTTGCAAATGTGGAAGACTAAGGAAGTGGAAAAAATTATTGTTACTCTTAATCTACAAGAATCCTAGACCTTGTATTGTAATACAATCATATTCAATGCATTATGGGTTTAATAACAGTATCACCATTCTTGAACTAATGAGTATTATTATATCATACATCTGTATGGTTTTACATGAAAGGATCTCATATAACATGTACTTGAGATAAATTTCGATGTGCGTAAATATAATTGGGTATTATTTTTTATGTATGTATCAAAAATTATGAGTTATACTGACAATTATAAAGAAATTTGTATTTAATTTATTAATTTTGTTGAAGTGATATGATAATAAAATTTAAATCATTATTTTATTGAAAACATGAAGGGAATACTTCAGATAATATTTTGATATTTTAAAAAATCATTGAAAATTAATTATATGATTAGCATAGTCATCTACCAAAATAGACATGTTTTTAGAGAAATAATAAATCAATAAATGTTTAGTAAAATATTTATCTTGACCCACTAATAAATTTAAATTATTATAAAATGTTTCATTATATTAATGTCATTAAATTTAATAAAAATACAAAATTCATTTCATAAATAAATTATTTAGAGATAAAATGGAATCATCATATTTAAATATTAATTTTATATAAATTTAATAAATCAAGAAGGTTATTGGAAGAACCTTATAACAGTGGAATAGAAACATATGAATCATTCCAAATAAAGTTGAATAATTCTATGAGTAAGAGAAACCACTTATTTGAAATCATACTACTAATCCAATTCAATTAAAAAATATAAATGATATCAAACAAAAAATATAATATTTTCATCATGGTTTAAAATTTATTTTATAGAGAAAATATGTTTGAGTGAATAGTAGTATAAAATCATATTACTAACATGATTATGTTTTTAAATTTATTTTAGAGGTTATATTTTCATTTATGGAATGATTTGACTATGTAATTCATTCTGAAAAAAATTATGAAATTTTATACTTGTTTATTATAAATGAAAATATGAATGATTTCAATTAAACATCACCAAATATTAATATAATATTATGGATAGTAGAGTGGGACATGGAAAGTCTATGATATATTTTCTAGATGATAGTTTAGAGGGGTAAAATTTTATGCTATGAAAAAAATATTTCACGCTCAAATAGTCATCGTATGTCAATGAAACCTAAAATGGGTGTCATGATGGTGGGATAGTGTTTCCATTGGAGATAAAATTTTCTAAAATATTTGTAGGGATGTATGAATTTAAATGGAGTGTCTATTTATTGTATAAATATTGTATAAATAAATTTATCTATTTTAATGGTTATATGATACAATCTGTAAATTTTATATTTTCTTAAATATATAGGCTTAAAATATTAAGAAAATTACTAAAAACATTGTATTTTGTTTGAAAATAATATTTAAATGGTCTCAAATAGAAATATATAAAATATAAATGGATAAATTCATGATTTATGGATTAGATAAAGGATTTTATTTCATCTTATTTTGTATTATATGATATGAAAATTTGGTTATAAACAATGTGTTGTTGTGAATAATATGAGATATCAAATTTCAGATGCATGTTTAATAATTTATCATATAATATAAATATTTTCCATGGAGAATAAGTATAAAAATGCTTTATCTATGATAAATGTTTTTTACCTATGTAATTTTTTAAAATTTTTGGGATTTATTTATCACAACCCACTAGTGGTATATTTAAAATAATAAAGTAATCTATTTAGAATATTTCTCCAAAAAACTCATATATTTTATAAGATATTGTCTTTAATATTTTATTTTTTATATCCATAAACGAATTTGTTTTTATTTACTAACATAAAATAATTTTGTCAAATAAATTTATATTTTTGAGAAAATATATCTTTTAAGATGTTAGAAAGATTTTTTTGGACTTAAAGAAGATTAATGTGTATCCGAGAATTGATGTTGCCAATTGAATTCAAATTTAACGTCACTTGATATGATAAAATACGTTTTAGTGCATTGTTAAATTGTGATCATAATGTAAAGAGTTATAATTAAATTTTATACAAAATTATATCAAAGAAATATTTCTATGGAAATATCCCATTGTGGTTGTGGTGATCTTTGAATAAGTTTATACTAGACAATAAAAGTTATAGACATCATAAAAATTGGATTTTATAAGTAAACATGTTAGATCAATATATTCTAAGCGGAGAAAATTAAAACTATAAATTCAATATTATCATTATTCAAATAGTATTTCATTAAAGATATTACTAATTAAAGGAGTTTCATGGGATAATTTATTATATTATCATATATAGTGATATAAGAATCACATAGTGATGTAATAAGTTTGAAAAAATCCTAAATGCGTCACATACATAATTTATAAATATTGAAATATCATATGGGATATAATTATAAGGGTGATTATCTATAGTTTTGAGAGTATTATTTAATGAATTTATAATATAAAAAAGTGCTATGTTATAAAAAAGTCAATATTTATTTTATCATTAATTCATGTCAGATGTATATATCCATACAAAGTAATGATAATAAATTATCTATAGTAAAACATTAACCTATACCTAGTCAATGGACATCATGGAGTATTATATATTGTAATGACATGTGAATATTATTGTGCGTCAATTTTTATTTACAGATATGGAATATTATCATGAGGGGAATTTTTTTTTATTAAAAACCAAATATGTATACTACATTTAGAATTATATGTTTAGACACTGGTATTCCATGTCTGTATGTTTCATATTTAATCCTAACGATAGAGGTTAATAAAAGACCTCTCAATAAAACCTTTATAATTTTATACCTTCCTTTTTCCATTCTTGTAGATGGTATAATTTAGAGGTGGTGGGTGTGTTTTTTATCATGTCATTGGTTGAGTTTTAACCAATATTTTATTTTTTCCCTCGTATTACTTGTATTATAATTATACCCTCAACTAAGATGTTCTATGGGACTATATGGCCTTACATAGATAGGTTAAAATTTGTTTTCATATATATTTGTGAGGAACCATTGGAACTTTTAGAGAATATTTAATTATTACCAACTAATTGTGTGTTAATGACTATTTTTATTATGGTTGTTTTGAAAATTATTTTGCTGATTGAGAATATGAAAATAAATTTTAAGTCATGTGTTGATGATAGTTAAAGGTACCACATTGATTACAACATGAAGAATATGATGATGACATTGTAATTTTATTGAAGGGTATTATTGACGATTTGAGAAGTAGACTATGGAATTAATTGAAATTTCTCTAATGGGAGTTATTATGTTGATAAGGGTTTTAGGTTATCTATATATATGGTTCCCTTTATTTCATAATTATAATGTAATTTTTTATTCCATTTTTTAATAAAAATTGGCCAATATTTAACTGGATTCCCATGAAGCATTGTACTAAATAGTTCATATCCAATAATAAAGGAATCCTACAGTAGTTTATCCATGGAGAATCATAGACGAATACTATATTCTATTGGGGATTGTATGATAAATTTTTTCTAAGTAGTTTATTAAAGAGGTAGATAAAATTGTGATGGGTGGAATAGATTGACCATTGGATCTTGAATCTCTAATTGGAATCAATGACTATAGGATTTCATTTACCATTATATTAATAGTTTTTATTTCAATATAAAAATGTGGAAGGTATTGTATTTAAACATTATCACATAGAATTAACTAATACAACTTGTGTTCAATAGGGAATTGTTGTCTTCTATGAGATCATTGAGTTTGTGCCAGTTTTTTTTCAAGGAACACTACCATGTGAAGAGACCTCGTCATCTATAGACCACACTAATCCACCATTAATGTTAAATTTAATATTGTATAGTGATTATGGTATACTTAATAGTTGGAAACAACTAAACAAACACTCATATAATTGTCATGTGATGTTGAATGAATCTATTGATAGTTGAGAAGTCAATAATATATGAATCATACCTTAGTTTTAGATAATTTAAAATGTATGCATGATAAGTAGTTTTAGTAACATCACATGAAAAAAATGTACATGATTTGACATTGTGATTTAAGTAGAGAGTTATCAAAAATTGGTTTAGATGGTGAGTCAATAAAAAGTCACTGAGTATACAGATATATGGGAATATTTTGTGAAATTAGTTATAGGGGATATATGTATTAATGTTATGATTATATTATCATAGTAATATTTTTTAGATGAATATAGTTTGTAATAAAATTGTGACATATTTTATGTGGAACAATATTTTTATGGTTTACCTAGACTATTGAATGATCAAAGGGTTGAACTCATCCATCTGTTCTTATAAATACTATCCTATATCTTTTTTTATAATTATTGTTAAAGAGTTAAAATGATATAAAAATATTTACTCTAGGATCACATGGTTATTTTGAGACATAGTGGAAATAAGAAAATCATCAATGCTAGAATCCATTGTTTTTTTCTTAAAAAATCAATTCATAATGTGCATTATTGTGAAATTGATCTATTTGAATGAAGTTATTTGAAATATAGGATGAGTGATAATGTCTTATGTGAATGAAATTTTATTAGAATTCAATAATGTTATAAATACATAAATTCAATTGTGAATGATGTTGAATTAAAATAAAAATTATTCTTAATGAAATACCATTTATAAAAATTAAGAACAAATTGTGATAATATGTTACGAAAATCACAAGATTTAGATGAGAAGATTTAATAACTAAAAGAATCCCTGGATGGATTTTTTTCAAGAGATAAAAAATAAAAATGTTATAGAATTAATGATTAATGTTTGAGGAGAAATAGAATAAAAAAAATGTTCTAGAAAAAAACTGCTATTCAAGAGAGGTCCTTTATAAATATTTCCATCCTTCTTATATTACGAATGAAGAAGTTATCATTCCAATAGGACTCTCAAAAGGATATTTTTAGCCTATGTTAGATATTGAATTATGTTACCACTTGATGATATACTATATAAATTATGTCTTTGACATATAACAAAACAAATGAAGGATTAGATTTCTACAACGTGGTTAGAAATAGTAAAACTCTTATTTCTATGTGTAATTTATTTCTTACTATATTTGGGTAAGACTAATTAATAATACATTTGTGGAACAAGTCCTACTAGGTTAATATAGGAAAATTTTAACATAAACTAAATGTTAATAATTCACCATGGATTCAACCCCCTTTTCAATGGTGCATTACTTTCCTAGTCTTTTAATTTGATATTAAAGAAAACTTAGGTTCCTTCAATCAATATATATGATTTGGTGAAGAACGATCATCTAAATTATATGATGAATAAGTTGTCCCTAAATTTTAAGAAATAAAATCACATTTGGAAGAATATAAGGTTTCAATATATTTAATACCCTAGAATTTATTAAATAAATGAAACAATATTATGATTTCTACATAGTACATAAGGTTCTCCTATAAAAATTATAATAATAGAAATATTTATTTTTATGGAAAATATAAAAATTGGATTTTTATTTTACTTTAGGAAAAAGATTCCATAAATATCAATTTACTCTAAACAACCAAGGAATATTTGGATAAATTGGAATGAATTTATTAAGGTAATTTTGAAGTGATGGAGGAGAAATTAAAAATTTAGAAGAGAAAATTTGAAGATATTAAGATGGAAAATGAAAATAAAAATGTTGAATATATTTCAATATTCAATGAAATTGTCGACAATATTTAGGATTTTAGATAAATGATGGGATATTCTATCATTTTAAAAAACTAATGACAAAAATCTAGATGGATATAATCCTAATTTTTCCACATTATAACACAGAGATGATTTTACTCTCTATAAATTATTTAATATTCTAATTTCATATAAAATGATGAATAATCTATCGTTCAAAATGAATATCATAGGTGAGATAGATCTTCTAGATATAAAAAGCTTAAAATTGGAGATGATGAAGATATTGAGTCCATTGACATAGAATATTAAAATTAAAATGAAGATTATAAAATAATTGTCACCCTTATATCAGATAAATTCAATCATATTTATTGTAAGGATCCTGGAAAACTAACACAAGGGGGATGCAATTTTAATGTAAATGGGTTTCTAAAAATAAACTGATTGATGAGGGTGTATAGAGAACCAAAAATAGAAAAAAATGTGTATCATTCTAATAATACTAAATGGAAAAAACAAAAAAAAAAGAACAAATTGAGTGAAATCCATAATATGTTCTTTATATGTAAAATTATATTTTTGATGATCGTGAAGGAAGAATTTCTATTCACAAAAAGAATCCAACTATAATTTGAAACTAATTTTGAACATCAAATTGAAAAATATTTTAAAACATTAATCAATGAAGAAAATTAAAGTGAATGGAAAAAATCAATAACATATTATTATGAATTAATTGGAGTCATGTTTGGAGAAGAAAATAATGTTCAAGAATGATGATATTATAATAATGAATGTTTAATAAGATTAAAAAGAGGTTGAATACATTGATGATATTGCAAAATAAAAATATAATGCGTCCAAATAAGAAAATACACTAAAAGACCATGAATGGGAAATTTCTCTAAAAGAATAACAATCTAGGAAATCGTTCATGTTTCATGAATCATGGAATGATTTTATGATTATTATAAAAGACTTGATTATGATAGTGATGTTCATGGAAGAATAATCATAAGCTAGTAAAAAGAGTGGTCTAATGAATTAGGTTAATAGAACTCTTAATATATCTCATAATAATAATGTTAGATCCAAAATGGTGGGATCTATAACCAAGTGATGACCATATTGTACCAAAAGAACCAGGGATAAATCCTCTTTATATATATATATATAATGATGTTTATTTTCCCCTAAAAGATGAAAATCATAACCTATAGAAAGAATGAAAAAAACAATCTTCAATACATACATATTATTAGTATATAATAACAATATTCATATGATAATACAAGTTTCTTAGGCTGTTTGGGAAAAAAGAGTACACATGTTAGTAAACTAGCTCTATGAGAGATAATTCATAAACTAATCAGACAGTATTATCATGAAAATATAGACTTTTTTCAAAGAATTAATGGTGTCACCCATAATTCCTTTTTTTATTATAAATAACAAATATGACATCTTATATGAACTTTGATATTAGTGTGGTCATTAGGGTTATATAATTAAAGAGTGAAATACTCTTTATCCAAAACATATCTTCTATTGTATGAAATGAAAAGGAATTTAGAATATACAAGAAAAAAATACAAATTTTTTTATGTCACATTGAAATCTAGAAAAAGAATCAGGTAATGGACTCTAGATAATGGTTGATAATCACATGTGAATGGCGATATTAAGACTCTGTGAAACCTAAATGGGGATAATATATTTTTTAAATGAATGATCCCTTGAAATAATTGATATTATCTCAATAGAAATTTCAGTTCAAAATATGAATTCCAATATAGTATTACTTGTTTAATGAATTAAAAATAATATATATCATTTTATCCAACTATTTGATGATGTAAATTGTTGTGGAATTAAAGAGATAATTAGGTTTCATTAAATTATAATGGAAAAAATATCATTACACTAGGAAGAAATAATGGAAATTTCATACAAATTGGGGATCCTGACAAATACAACTACTTGAGGTAAATTGTTAAAAAAAAGACATGGAATATAAATATTAGTCATCCTTTATAAATAATTATGATTCAAATTTAATAACATGATATTTTTATTGATATTTACATGAATAATATAATCTTGTAGAATAATTATGAAACCTAAAAATTTGGGAAAATGTCCCACAGTTAATATAATGGAGTTTATATTTAATCTTCCAAACCTCTTATGATTATTATGTGGTTCATTAGAAAAAAAAATACACTAGATGTGATATATATTTCTTTATATTCATTGATCATTATATATATTTAACAAATGTAATTTGTATAATGAATAATTAAAAATATTTTAAAATGTTAAAAATCCTTCTAAGACATGAAAAGAAGGATCCAGGAAACCACATCAAGAAAATTTCCTCGAAATTACGTTTTTTATTTATCAGTAAAAATTATTTTATAGGTATTATTTTTAACCTTCACACTTTTAATGGATATAAAAACATAGTACAAGAATTAAACACTTTTTTAGAAAAACCAGAAATATGAAAAAACAACAACAACCAATATGGGATGAACCTGAAAAATTGGGATGTTAAAACTTATTATAGTGATTAGAACCAACACCCTCCACAAAAATCACATATACACATATCCAAAACTACCAGCCATAAAGTATACTATGCTAAAAATAATACTTTAACATGAATAAAAACTTAGAGACTCTACCTTCAGAAATAGAATTATGGGTCATCACCACATATTAGTCATAGGAATTACTTGTTGTTTCACAATAGGAAATTAATATCAAGGGTATCAAGATGAAAGACCAAAATTCTAATGATTTCAAATTAAATTTTATAATATAAAAAATCATCAAATAAAATAGAATCAAGATATAGATATAGAATGGTACAATCCAATAGTATATTAAGATAATGTAGGTTTCACATCTCTAGACACCAATTCCCTTTTATCACCTTCATCTTAGACTTTAAAATAATATGTAAAACATAATTCTATTTCATAACATATTTATGTACCCTCTCTAATATGTTTCCTAATCTTTTATAAAAATAATTCCCCATGAAAATTGTGGGAATGAAATACTTATGAAATTAACTTTTTATTGTCGCTATAAACACCAAGGGGATAAATTACTTCCCATACACCACTATTTTTTATGTCTATTTTTTATTCAATATGGGTTCCATCCCTATTAACCTAGTTATCATGGGTTTTCGCAGTGGGTAATAGTATATATGGAATTTAGTTCTCTTCCCCCAATTATTTTATGAGACCCTCTTTGATTCATTTGGATGTGATCATGCCAAACCTAAACTAAATCATCAATATATATCAATAGAAAATCTATAGAAAAATTTTGTATCAATGATGAAATTATGAATCACATTTGATATGGGAAGAACTATATTAGTTTAAAACAACATTTAAAAAAAAATTGTGAGAAACTATATATACTATTGTAAACATAAATTACTGGTGCCTTCTAAGGCTGGTGGAAAAATTAAACCATAATAAATATAGTACATGATAAATCCAAGTGTCAACTATTTTAAATTTTTTGGTAGTTCTTTAATTACAAAAATCCAGAATGGTAGTCTTGTAAAATTTCATAAGAAGGCCTAATAATGTATTTTAATTGATATATATCTTATTAAATTATCTATATTTGTTGTTAAAAAGTGTTACAAAATTAATTTTAACTTGATTGATATATTTACAAATATAATACCCTAATGAAGTTAGAGAATAAAAATTGTAACGACATAATTTTCCCATATATATATATATATATATATTGTCTTAAAATTATTATAATTACTCATAAAACTGTCTTTAATAAGGTTATTTACAAATTATTATTTAATTTACATTGGTTCATTATTTGTGAGTATAAATTTAATTATATAAATATCTTTAAAATTATATATATATATATATATTCGATATCCACATTAAAATATGTATGATATATATATATATATATATATCTGTGTGGGTTAAGAAAATATAGCCTTTTATTATTATTATTAATACATTAAAACATAATATACATATTATATGAAAAAATATTAAGATGATAATATAAGTTAATTATGTCCAAATTAATTCATTAGGAACCTATGTGTATTAGATTAATGAAATTCATTATTATCAATTAGTAAAACATATTTTACAATTATATTCTAAAAAAGATTACAACTTTTTAGAAAAGTAAATGCATAAATCCAAATAATTTTTATATATGAATTTTTTTCATCCAAGTCTTCTATTTTGAAGTTAAAAATTTCTTCTTATTTAACGCTTTTTTGAAGATGTTATAGCGTGATCAGTAAGGAAAATTTGTTTTACCATGTAGACAATCATGATTCAATGTATTACATGTACTCAAATTTTTAATACATTAATTTTTAAATTTTGGAATGTGGTATTCTACGTATCTTCTCCATAATTTTAATTATGTCCACCATAAAACTTTTAACCTCTTAAGTGATGTTTTGTAGAAGTTAATATTGAATCATTGATGACTGTATTTCCAGCCTAAAAGATTCATTAAATCTGGATGCATTGAAATCCTATTTGATTTTGGCCATCATAACATTCAAACTAGATGTTCCTTGAATTTGATGAATTTATTTATATTGTATCATCTAAAAACTGTATAGTGTTTATTCAAATCAAAAATTATAAACCAATTTACGATAAAATTTTATAGTGGGACCCCTCATGACCGATCCACATCTTTTTTGCTTTCATGGAAACTTTTCACCCATTAAAATTTGGATCTATATTTCTTTATCTAAATTAAAATTTATTTATTTTAGTATATAATCAACTCCAAAATTAAAATATAGATAAAACAAAATTTTGGAACAAAAAATTCTAATGTTCAATTGAAATGGAAAATCATGAATTTCTAGGAAATTTTTAAAATTTTTCATCATTCCTGATCAATATATATTTAATAAACAGACTAAAATGAAATGGGTGATTGATTTATTATATAACCTCAAAGAACCATGAACATATCAATTTTTTCAACAAAATTGGAATTAATTCCACCAAAAATTGGTTGACCATAATAGAAAAATAATTCTTATTAATAACTTCATCACCACTCCTCCTAATGTATAAATATTCACCCCCTGATAAAATTATCCCACACCTTATTTTATTTTATATTATCATATACATACCATAGAGTATGTTCCATTTCTCTCTCTTTAATGTTTAAGAGTTTAGTTGGTATGAAGGGTTTCCTCTTCGTGGTTTATAATGTTACCCATCAAGGAAATTGTGTTCTCTTATTATCATTTTCATTAAACTAACTAATTATTTATATGTATATAAATACTGAATCACATTCATTTAAAAACTCTTTTTTATCCCTTTACTACAAAAGCATTTTTTTTATTAGGGGATAAAATTTTCCCCCCTCATTATTCCCTCCATTTAATCTATGTTGTATATTGTCATGCTAGTTAATTCATTTCTTCAATTTCCCTCTTTTACATAAGGAAATATTAAATTTGAATACACAATCAACTTCATTTTAAATGGGAATTCCCCTAGATATATACATAATTTTTTGATATCGGTATTTACGTGTTCAGAACTATAATTCACACTTTATAGGTTAAAAATTATTTAATGATTAGGTATATATGAACTTATGTGATCATTATTTTTATATGAAACCTATTTTCCATTGATTTATTAATGAAATTATTTCTTATGATAAATGTGGTTCACTTGAATTGAGAAATATGAAGGTTGTTCCCTAATAGAGTTCCAATAAACTGGGAATGTAATTAGACATTAGATATAACATTTTTAATAATACCATGGTGAATAACCATAGTTTTATGATTTATGACACACTGGGGATGAACCATGTTGATACAATTATTAATGTCTCATTTTTATTTTTTAACCGCATTTCCATGTTTTGATTTACATAATTTCTATTATTATATGCCTCATGTTCATATAATCTTGCCTTATTGATATGCCTTTCATTCACTTGTTATGTCTTTCATTTTTTCCCTTTTTTTGACGTTTTACACACCCCTTTATTTGATTAATTTCCCCCATATCTGAGAGATAGTAAGTGTATCTTATGAAGAAAAAATGAAGAAGTTATTCAAGTTGATTAGAATAATGTTTAGGTTTTTTATGATTTTCAGGTATCAAGTTCCTATTTCGAAGACAATAAACATTGAAATATCCTTTGTGATCATAAATTATGTACCATGTATTGAAAGGTTTATGAATCAAATGACGATTAATCATAGTTGGTTTCAAGTGATGGTTTATTACATTTAATAACATGGATTTGAAAGAAATATTAATAAAACCAAAATGATTTTACATAATATTGGAAAACATCTCGGTATTCTGGTGAAGTATTAAGTTAGTTGTTTTCCGAAAAAATGCATCCATGTTTGGATTATACAAATGAATATGGCTCTATAATATATGTACCTTGGGATAACAACTCCAAAAAACGTATAGATCTATTCTCAATCAATAAATAGTGTATGAAAATGACCTTTAATATGGACATGGATTGACACTCCAAGTGTATATTCTTTTGGTTAATCACATGATTTTAAAAACCATTTTTTAAAGATACAATGATAATGTAAAACAATAATTAATATTGAATTATTTAATCCATTAAACATGATGTAATTGAATTTTTAGATTTATCATTACTATAGATTTTATATTATACGATCCCTAATAGAAAACAATTTCTAAAATAGGTTTTTACCTTTATGGAAAATATTAAGTTCAATAGGACTCTTGTAAATAATGTATAAAATGGAAAATGCGATGATGAAATTCATAATATTAGGGAATCTAATGCTAGAAACATTATAATTATAAATAATATATTACCTCATGACATGAAAAATAATGGAAATCATATAGAGTATCTAATTTCACCATGGATGGAAAAACTAGTTGTTTAGTCCTCTATGAAATATTAACCACAAGTTTTTAGAGGATCCTCTAATCTGCTATAAATTAAAAAATGTATAAACAATATAGAAAATTTATTTTTTGAACATGGTTATCTTGATCATGAGAAGGTTCTTTTTTTAGTATATCACCTATATGGATGAGATGATCAGTGGTGGAAAATAATCAAAAACAAAAATAAATGGTATCTAGTGGATGCCATAGGATTGTAATACTTAAAAATGATATTTTTATCAAGTATTTTCTTCATACCATCTTAAAAAATTGTGGATTAAATTAGATATATTGAAATAAATTGAAAATAAATCATTGGGGAATTATGAGATGAAATTAACATGGATTTTCCATTATTCTTAAATATTTTTAATTGATTCAAACAAGGATATAGATCAATTATATGGTGTATTGAGACCATATATATGAAAAAAAAATTGGACGAATAATACACTGGGGGTTATAAAAAGAATATTTAATGTACTCTCAAATTTTAAATAAATTAAAATGTTTCTTAGTATACTCATATAGAGAATGAAGAGATGATAAATACTAAACTTTGTTTCTGAGGATCATCCTAATGAGAATAAATTAAAACATCCCATAAGATTCATATTTGGAAAGATACATTTGGGAAATTGTTTTCAATGAATTGTAATGTGATACTAGTGTGGATTATATGAAGTTATAGACATAAATTTTCATGGATAATTGATCCCACAACATATAAATTTTAATTTCAAAGGGAATATAGTGAAATTACAACCAGTTGGGCAATTCTTTAAGTGTGGGGAACATGGATATTTTCTTAACCAATGTAAAAATAAGAAGATAATAGAGGAAAATAACCATCAGCCCAAACATGTATAATAAATAATGGTCACTATTTCATAATTAAAATGCATAAATTGGAGGCTCCAAATGATGTTGTGGAAGGGACACTCATTATACATTAAAATATATAAAGTACATTGTCTTATTACAATTCTAAAAATTATTTTAGTTGTTTTAGATTAAAAATAATATCAAGTTAAACCCTAACATACTAGGTATATAGTTATCAGTTAAAATACTCTGGGAAAATTATATATAATAAAAGATATATAGGTATTCTATGGTTATCATTGGTGAGTAAAAACCCTCTACAAACATATTGATCATTCTAATGGTAGAATTTGACATAATAATTTTTATGGATTGATCATCAAAATTTAATGGTATGATCAAAAATTGAGTAAAAGATATTTTTGTAGTCTTTAGGGTAAAACCATGGATTACCTTCAAAGGGTATGTTTCCCATCCTGATTCTATCTAGAAACCACCACCTATTTCCTTCTTTATTGAAATTAATGGTGAATAAGAATATGAAAATCTAATCTTATATTTAGGATATGTTCCCATTGATTTATACTACAATGATGTATTTCCTAAATTGTTAGTGTGACCCAACTTGAAATGATAGGTAGAGTTATCAATAGAAATCATACATAGAACCCATCGTATATCAAAAACAGTAGATGTAATTGTACATGTGGAGTTTAAGTAATAAAAAAAGACACAAAAAGATTAGTTGGAGATGGATTTATTCAAATAATTGTGTGTCCATAGAGATAAAATATTCTCTTTGTAAATAAATATGATATATATATATGTGTCTGTTAATTGATTATAGAAAACATAATGTCATCACAGTAAATAAAAAATATCAGCTTCCATTTATTTATTATTTGATTGAACAACATCATGGATATCAATTATTTTTTAAGACTCTTGTTCATTCTAGGTATCATCAATTGAGGGTAATGAAAGAATATATTCAAAGACAAAATTTTGAACAATATATAGGAAGTATGAGTTTGTTTTTATTCCATTTGGAGTTATTAATTCTTCAGACATATTTATATATTTGATGATTATATCCTTTATGAGCTACCTTGATAATTTTTTGGAACAATTTACTAATATATTATTCATATATTCTAAAAGTAGTGAAGGGAGTGAATATCATCTGATAGACATCTCATGAAATCAATGGAATGCGTTGTTTTCAGTAAATTTATTAAATATGAGTTATGGTTACAAATTGTTTTATTTTAAAGAAAAATCATAAAAAATGATGAAATATCAGAGTATCCATCAATGATTAAGGTAATAGAGTAGTGTCTATGTCCTATGATTATAACTATTTTTATAGATTTCTTGTCATAATAGGATACTATATATTGTTTGTAAAAAACATTCTATATAATTTAAATCTATTAAATTTTTTAACTAAAATGGTAGTTATGATTATCTTGACAGAGATATGTAATAAATGATTCCATTAACTGATCCAGACTGTGTTTAGTGCACTTTTACTAAGTTTTCACTCTAATGGTGAATTAGTTTTCCTTTTTAATAATGCATCCATAATGGGACTTGGAAGTGTACTCATAAAAATTGATAAGTTTATTTCTTATGTATCATGATAGTTAAAGAACTGTGAAACACTTATCCTACCCATGATCTATTATTATCACCTGTTATTGTTTCTCTAAAGATATCCCAACACTTTATTTTTAGTAAAAAGTGTGATATATACAAATTCATAAAAATATTAATCTATATATTCACATATAATAAAACATAAAATTATAAAAGATGTATGTTTGGATATTTTTAAATAATATTATATTTCCACTCATTATCCCCCCAAAAGAGATATAAACTATGTATATATATTGACTAAAAATGGTCATGGTGTTCTTAAAATGATGAGTATTTATTGAGTTGTATTGATCATGGAACTACTTTTTTTTGGACATGGGAATCATAAGGTAAGGTAAAACATCAATACTATTAAAAAATACTTGTCAACATTTATTACTAGTGTTGATTAATAATGCTCAAGTACATGGTCCATTGGTAGAAAATATGATAACAGTAGTAGAAAATTGTAATTTTCATGAATTCAATATTGATCAATAATGTGTAAAGAAATTTTGTACAAGGCTATGTATCCCAAAAATTCTATAGACAAAGAATTAAATGATGGAAATTCTTATATCTATATATTCCATAGAGGCACTAAAATGTATAAGGACCTTTATTATTATCAATGGTGGGATAATATGAAAATTTTGATTATTAGTTACAATATAATGTGATTACTGTTTAAACAAGTAAATTAAGAGAGAAAACATTCTAAATGCGTTTTAAAACAACTGAACATACCTATATAGAAGTTAGACAAAATAAATATAGATTTCATCACCGGTATTGTGATGTCACCCAAGGGTTTCAATGTTATATGGGTAATCATTAATCGATTGACAAAGTCATCTAAATTCATTTCCATAAGAGAGTATATCTCCCGTGAGTGCCAAGATTGCCTCTATATTGAAGAAGTAGTAAGACTGCATGGAGTACCACTATCGATTGTTTCTAATCAAGATTCAATATTTACAATTAAATTTCAAAGAAGCCTGTAAATAGTAATGAATTATTAATTAAACCATAGAAATAAATAAAATCATAAAAATTATGGGTAATATCAGAGGACTATTAAAACAATGGAATATATATTATGAGATACATCATGTGATTTTCAAGGGAGTCACAATCAATATCTTAAACTTTTTGAATTCTCCTATAGAATCATTTTTCACTCGATAATTCAAATGGAACCTTTTAAAACACTATATAGGAAAAGGTGTAGAACTCCAACATGTTGGGATGATGTTTGAGAAGGAAAATTTTGGGACCGTACATTGTGAAGGAAACTACATATTAGATTCATATGGTTCCAAAACACATAAATTATTCTCAAAGTTGACAAAATAATCATGCAAACAAACAAAGGAATTGGAGAAGAATGTTAGGGATTTTTTATTCATGATGATATCACCATGTAATGGAGTTTATTGATTTGGGAAAAGGTAAAAGTGAGTCTAAGGTATGTTGGGATATTTTAAATTCTAGAGAATGATGGAGTGGTTGCCTATTGAATAGAAATACCACCAAATCACACCAATGATCATGATGTATTCTACATTTCCCTAATGAGAAAGTATATGGGTGAACCCCCAAATTTACTTGATAATAATTGTGTAAATTGGAAATATCACATTTAATATAAATAGTGTATGAACCCAAATTTGCATTTCAAGTATGGATCTTATTTCGGGTTTATTTTGAGGAAAAATGGAGAATTTAGATATTTTATATGTGCATGTCGTGTACTCATGAGTACACGTCCTATACTTGGTTGTCAGGCATAGTCATGTACTGGCCGTGTAATGGTTGAGTACATGGCCATGTGGGGGACCTAATAGAAAACCTGAAGAAGGATCCAGTTGAGGCTAGTATATGACATGTACATTAAATGAACACATCATGTACTTTTCTTTTTATTTTATTAATCGGACCGTAGTAGCATCTAATATCCAGGAGAATCTTCTTCTTCCCATGTCATGCTCAAGAGAGAAATGTATGACCAAAAAACATCAATATCCTCTCATTCCACTATCCGACAACTGATTGAGATGTAGTTGGGTTCATTGGATTCCCACCAATGAGTCCACTTTTCCTAGAGCCTCTCTTCATGATTTCCCCACCCACTTGAGTTATCCAAGGTAGAACTATTTTGACATTTTTGTATATCAATGATGTTCTAGGCCATTACAAGTGCTGAAGTTCATGAGTTATCATCATACAACATAGATGTAGGTGGTTTTGTGTCATTCTTTTGTTGTCCTTGGATTATATATTCTCAAAGTTTTGAATACCCTTGTTTAGGGTATTGAACGTTTTGAAATTTAACACTATTTGATGTCTTTTATGGGTTGTTTGTTTGATAAAGTGTTATTTAATATGAATATGGTTTATTACCTTCATTATAGAGGTATTACCCATGTCTGTTTTGGTTATGGTTGTTGGGTCTAGAAAGCATGTTAGACTACTTTGTTTCTATGACTAGTGTTGTTAGGATAAAATTTTAGTTTACATTAAATACATGTGTTTCATTTTATGAAATTATGAACAAGGTGATTTTAATTTGACAGATTCTTATAGTAGGGTCTTTTAATTATAAATTTTTATTATGATTTACCAGAGTTATTGACTGTGAGAGTTACCATGGGTCCTTGAACAGAGGGGTTAGATTGTGAGATCAACCCATAGGGTAATTATTTAATAAATGTTGAACCATAATATGTTCACTATGAGATCTTCTAGGGGTTATTATTATATAGAAGTAGGGGGTATTGACCATGAGATCAACTAGGGAAGTCATTTGTAAATTAATTTTATTATGTGAGACCGAATGGGTTGGACTCTATGAACTTTCCCAAAGGGTCATTATTATTTAACTATTGATTGTTGATATGTTACAACAGAAGGGTTAGACTGTAAGGACATTCCCATAGGGTTGTTTATAGATGATTGTATGATTGTGATGAGTCTACCAAGCCAAACCACAAGCTTGGACTCAGTCTTAATTGATTGTTGGATGATATTTTGAGAAGTTTTTTTATTATATATTTCAATGAAATTTAGAGAATAGGCTAGATCCTAAGGTAAGATTATTCAATGGAATTAATTATTAATAAATGTAAATGAATGTAATTGGAAATTGTAGGATTGTTTACTTTTATGTACTTCCTTTTTTATTACATCATTTCTGCATATTACCTGCTATATATATATATATATATATATTCATTCACAGTTTGGAAAAAATATTTTCGTGGTTGACTACTAGGTTTCATTTCACACCCTGTTTGGGTCATGCTTTTGGATCCAAATATATTATATGGTTTTAGGTATAGATAATGGAAATCGCCCTTCATCATTAGGTATTTGATTGCTATTAGATAGAGAGCATGGTACTAAGATGTGGTTTGTGATGTTGTTGGAGTTTACTAATGTATGTAATTTGGATTCAGTAATTTATTTCTAGCATGTCGAGTTGTTTGGATGATTTCCATGAAACCTATGACATGAATCATTATATATATATAGATGGGGCAATTTTTTATACTATCAGTCTTCCATTCTTTACTTTCTTGTATGATATTACTGTTTCCAGTACTATTTTTTATTTTTCCCCTATGTAAACACTTCAAATGAGGGCATAGTTTTCCTACTATCACACCCAATGCCCTCACTACTCGTCATAATCCTCCATCATTAGGGGATATGTAGTTGAGGCCACATGACCAACTAGGTACGGGGAACCCTTGAGTGGAATGATGGTCTAGGACATTACAATGATGTATCAGAGGAAGGTTTATTTTTTTCTTTGTCTTAATATTTGGATCCAATATATAGTGATAAGAAGAAATAGGATTTTGGTAATAAGTTGAGCCTCAGAGTAGTTAACCCATGTTCCGGGAAAATCCATGTTTCCTCAAATATTTCAATTTTTCTGGTTTTTCAATTGTTATAGTTGACTTGATTTCACTATTGGGTGACACACTTTTTTTCTACAATTATTTATAACATTGTGGTTCTATTTCCATTTCAACCTGATGATATGAGGGTATTCCATCTCATGCTTCATATAGGAACTTTCTAGAGATCACATGTCAAGCATTCTTGTCATGCCATTTAGGGTGCATTAATGATTTCATGATTTTGTGATATATGTTGTACTAAATATTCATGTTGTTCTGATATATGTTGAGGTATAACACCTGCAGTTTTTACAGGGTATTGGAAATTATAAATTTTCATTTATATGAGAACCAAAATTTGGTCCCTACGGTGTTATGATCCCTCTAGGATTAGAATTTTATGAATCATGTTTGAAATTTAATTGATTTTTTCAATTTATGGTGCGAATAAGGACTCCAAACATAGAGTTGTGGGAGTATGGGCTCTCAAAGGTCGGAATTTTCCATTCCATTGAAAAAATTGACATTTATGGGGTTTGGAGTAGTTTCATAGGCCTAATGTCTGGAAACCCAAACAACATGACATTAGGTGCTATAATAACACTCCATGTTTTCTTCTATTCTGGAAGAAACAATTTTTATTAAGTACACACCATGTACAATAAGTGCATGCTATGTAGTCATTATTCATGAAATTTATTGGTTCAGTAGAGACACAGGGTTGGAAAACATTGGCAGAACAAGATGTGTACTAGGAGTACATGCCCCGATGTAAGGATCGTGTGTCCATCCATTTGACTAAAGACACTGGTGGATAAAAAAAATTAGGTTGTACACGTTGTGTCCCATTCTATAATGCCATGTAGAATCGACCATGTCTCTGACAAAGTGACTAACAAAATGGGTAGTTTGAACATGAGTAGTACATGATGTGTCTTGGGTGAACACACCATGTAGTGTTACCCAGGAGAGAACCATGTGGTTTATCCCTGTAGAAGAACATGGGTAGGTGGGGAAAATTAAGGTACACACAATCTTCTAGGAGGAACCTGTTGTGTGTAGGGGTTTTTCATGATGAGGTTTTGAAGAGGTACACATCAATGTTGAAACAAAAGGGAACACGTCATGTAGTGGTTCTACAGTCTGTGTAACATTAGTTTGTAGAACATGAATTTTTTATTCTCAAATTCCTTTATTTTACTTCAAAGTGGTTGTCCTTGATAATTGTAAACTGAGGTTTGTTCTGGACCTTCTTGAGTCAGTCTACCCAGACATCCCCCAGTTGTGTACCAGGTATAAGGTGATGACAAGACACTAAAATGGATAGATCATATACTACTAGAAGATCCTCTCATATTGGAACCACCTGTTATACCGGACACATGTGTTGATTCATTGTTCTATGAATGTTTTTTGAGAATTTTTTAGTCTTTCTAGGGAGCACCACATCCTACCCTGTCTATGGAATAGCTGGCATGAGTGTTCTAATAGCAGCATAACCCCTCTTTTTCAGAGGATAGAGGACCATAGGCTATAGAGTCATGGATGGAGGCCATGCTTGCTATCTTTGAGCATCTTAAGACACCTCCAGAGAGTAGAGTGATTCTTTCTACATACATGCTATGTGATTCTACAAAGAGATTGTAGGATGCTTTCTCTCAAGAGGGGTGTCATCGAAATATGGTTTGGGAAGCTTTCTAGAGGATCATCCATGATTAATTCTACCCCAATATGTTGAGGGCTGATCGAGCCCAATATTTCTTGCATTTAGAGAATGGAGAACTTTCAGTGATGAACTAGTGTTCTCATATTACTGATCTTCAGTGCTTCACACCAGTTCTAGGAGGTGAAGAGTTTCCATTGGATTTGCGGTTTGATAATGGTCTCAAGTATGACATTAGATCATAGGTGAATGTCTTTAGGATGACATCAGTGTTGGATATAGTGAACCAGACATTGATTATTGAGCATAATCTGAGGGATTGGAAGCTACGAGATAAGGCTGTTCAACATCCACAGCTAGTACTTCTTATTTTGATAGAAGGAAGCGTCGTATAGAGCCTTCTTATTGTGATTCCAGTAGCTGGGATGTATCTACTAATAGCCATGTGGTATGCTAAAAGTGTGGGAAGATCGATGATACAACACCATAATGCCTGAGAGTCCCTATTGAGTGCTTCTATTATAGTAATATGGGCCCTATTCAGTGTTTTTTCAGGTTATTCTCACCACCAGGTGGTGATATTGGTTCTGTTCTGACTCCATATTAAAGAGAAGGACCACCAGTTTCTCATTAGTCTGGGAATTAGTGTTTGTCCAACCTTTCAGGAATAATAGGAGGTTGTGGTCATGGTATCCAGTCGCAATGCTTTCACCAACAGTAGGGTGGATCATATTTGGGGATTCAAGCAGGGGCACAGGGTCGTGGTGTAGGTTAAACTTTTACATTGGAAGATACCCAACAAGAGAAGGATCTCGGATCTTCAATGGTTAGAGGTATGATTCTAGTTTCATCAATTTTAGCTTCTAATCTATTTGATATAGGGGATCGCATAATTTTATATTTTTAGTCGTTTTGGAGAGCCTTGGGCTATGTATCATTACTTCTTATGATGTAATGACGCAGGACACCTCATTGAGGGTGAAGACGGTTAGTGTATGTCAGTGTAAGGAGTTCCCTCTTAAGGTTGTTCAATGTCACTTCTTATAGTACCATTATTTAATTTAGATGTTAGGATTCGATTTCATTTTCATGATGGGCTGGTTAGTCTCTTTTGAGGCCATTGATGGATGTTATCATTGCATGGTAAGTTTCACGTCACTAGAGGGCGGGCCTTTCCTACATAAGGGAGAATGGGATGACCAGGGAAGTAGAAATGCACCCGAGCATCGTGGGTTGGGAGGAATTGTAGAAAAACTTTCTAGTTTATATCAACATTTATAGGCGATATCACAGATGGACATTCCTCTAGGGGTAGATTATTTCAAGGATTCCTTTAAAATGACTTTTCAAGTTTACCTCTAGAGTTCAAGGTAGGTTTATCAATTGAGAATGTTTTCAGAGAGGCACAAGTTTCTATTATTCTTTATAGGATGGCTACACTTGAGTTATAGGAGATAAAGAAGTAGGTAAAGGAGTCACAAGAGAAGGGTTTCATCCAAGGCAGTACTTCTCTGTGAAATTTAGTTGTCATTTTTTTCAAAAAATCTCTCTGGTTCCCTCAAACATTGTGTGGATTATCGGAAACTAAACAAGTATATGGTCATGAACTGATATCCCCAACCAAAGATTGATGATCTTTTTTATCCTTATTATGTATCCCAAGTGTTCTAAAAGATTTAATTGAGATCTGGATATCATCAGTTGCGCGATAGAATATCAGATATACCCATTACAGCTTTTCAGAGCAGGTATGGTCTATACAAGTATTTAGTTATATCGTTCAGTCTCACGAATGCACCAATAGTTTTCCTGGAACTGATGAACCGAGTGTTTTATCCTTACCTGGCTTATATTTTGGCAGTCTTCATGGATGATATCATATTGTACACTCACACTCGACATAACCTTGCCACCCATCATGATATCATTTTGTGTACACTGAGAGAGCTTTAGTAATATGTAAAGCTCTCAAACTGCCACTTTTTGATAGATAAGATTCACTTCTTAGTTCACATTATTTCAAATATAAGAGTATCAATAGATCCATATAATTTGGGAGTTGTAGTTTCCTAAGAATTTCTAAAGAACAAAATTGAGGTATGGTGTTTTCTTGGGAGTTTGGGCTACGATAGGCACTTTATATAAGACATTTCACACTTAGCAGTGCCACTGATGGGCATGACTAAAAAGGGTGAAAAGTACTGTTGGACAGATTCTTATGATTAATACTTTTAGGGGCTAATGGGAAGATTGACTTCAGCACTGATACAAATTTTTTCAAAGCTAGAAATGATCTACACTCTTTACTGTGATTCATCAGGTATCGGGATGGGAGCTGTTATTATGCAAGGGGGAGGAGTTGTCGGGTATGGTTCTTGGTAGTTGGGGCTACATGATAGGAATTACTTGACACACAATTGGATTTGGTTGAAGTTGTGCAGTCTTTACGCTATTTTAGACATTATCTTTTGGGAGAGTCTTTGTTGGTTTTCACTGAAAAAAAAATTATCATGTATATATTTAATTATTGTGATTTAAATTTGAGACGGTGAAGGTGGGTTGAGTACCATCAATATATTGACATTGATCTTTCCTAAATGCCTGTAAAAGGAAACACAGTGGCTGATGTGTTGACCATGAGGACTCAGATATAGGTAATTTAGGATGCCAACAATGAGTGGTAGCTTATGTCTATGTTCTCTAAGATGCCTTAGGTGATGCACGATAGACAGGGGTACACGTTTCGTTCATCTACAGTTGTTACCTTGACTCTTCTAGATCAATTTATAATGAAGAATCTATCATATTACAAAGTCCTAGTCCTACAAAAGTGTGCTCCAGGTGAGGAACAAACTCCTAGATGGACCAAAGTTGAGGATGAGGTCTTAAATTTTCACAGGCATGTATAGATATTAGTAGACATATTCTTGGATCTCTGGTGAGTTTTTCAATACTTAGTTTGGACAGTTCATCCCAGTGTCACAAATATGTTTTAAGAAATACACCATCAATAATGGTGGCTAGGTATAAAAATGTATGTAGCGGGTTTTTTATGAGATGTTCGACCTGCTAGTAAATGAAGGTGGGGAATCAGTGACAAGATGGGCTTTTACATCAATTACTGATTCCTGAGTGAAATTGGAAGAATGATGTGATAGATTTCTTGATGGTTTTATGAAGGTTGCCTCAAGGGAATGATGTAGAATGGGTTGTTGATGAAAGAATCACGAAGGTTTCATATTTATCAATGATCAAGGATACCATTACTTTTGATGATCTGGGAAGGTTTTACATTCAATAGATTGTATGTTTTCACGGTTTTATGCACTATATCATTTCAGAAAGGTATATATAGTTTAAATCATGATTCTGGTAGGGACTTGAGAGGAATTTGGGTGCACAGGTAATTCTGAGTATAGCTTACCATCCCCAGATAGATTTCTAGTCTGAGCACAAATTTCAGGTGTTTTAGGACATGAATCATGCATGTGTCCTTGATTTCAGGGGTTCTATGAGAGACATATACCCCTAATAGAGTTTCCCAATAATCATAGCTTTCATGTGATGATTCAGATGACACATTATGAGGTTTTTCAAGGTAGTTCATTCCAATCACCCATAAGTTGGTTGGATTTAGGATAGATAGCTATACTAGGACCCCGTCTAGTCTAGGAAACTACAGATCAGGTGTAGTTGATTCATAAAAGGATGGCTACGACATAGTCTTTCCATGAACCTTATGTTGATCGGCGAATATGGCCTATGGAGTCTAAGGTCAGAGAGAATGTTTTCTTACGTGTCACACTGAGGATGGGACACAGAAGTATTAAAGGACATGGAAGTTGTTACCAAGATATGTCATGCCAATTTTTGTTTTGGAGAGAGTCGGGAAAGTGGACTATCGGTTGCAGTTACATAAGAAGTATCGGTCTATGCACGACGACTTTAATGTATCTCAGATACGATGTTACTCTTCAAACTGGTATCACATACTAAAACCAATGGAGGTTGAGTTGGAGGTGGATGAATCCTTTTAATAAAACTCCATATAGATTTTGGATCACAGTACGAATGTTCTACATGGCCGGTTTGTTCCTCTATTGTGGGTGCTATAACTGTCTGGGAATGTACTGGACGAGACTTTGGAGAGGAAGACTGGAATACAATCACAATGAGTAGAGTTTTTTTATGATTATTCTTCACCACCCTTTGATGATAAATTCAAGGACTAATTTCGTTAAGGTTTTATGTTTGTAAGAACCCATATCATTATTTTAGGTTTGGATCTTATTTTGTGGTGACTATGAGGAAAAATACAGAATTTGATAATTTTATAAGTACACATTGTGTACTAAGGAGTACACACCATGTACTTGGTCATCATGTGTAGTTGTGTACTGGCTGTGTAACGACCAAGTACATGGCCATGCGGGTGACCTAGAAGGCTACCTAAAGTAGGAGCTGATTGGGGCTTGTACACGGTTTGTACATTAAATGAACATGCTGGGTAATTTTCTTTTTCTTTAATTAATCGGAACAGGGTCACCTCAAAACTCTAGGAACACCTTCTTCTTCTCTTTTCTCGTATTGGAGAGAGATGTATCACCCAAATTCACGAGCTCCACCCATTCCTCTGTCCGATCTCCAATTGAGATGTTGTCAGGTGTGTTGAATTCTCACTAGTGATTTCTCTCATTCCCTAGTACATCTCTTCTTGATTTCCCCTTCAGGTTGAGTTATCCATGGATAGAATATTTTGATCATTTTAAAGATCTATGACATTTTAGGCCGAATCTAGTTCTGATTTTCAAGAGTTATCAGCATACGGCATCGAGGTATGTGTTTTGTGCCTTTATGTGGTTGTATTTGGATTATATATACTCAATGTGTCGAATTCCCTTGTTTAGTGTATTGCGTGTTTTGTAATTTAACTCGTTTGATTCCTGATATGGTTTGTTTGTTTGAGAAAGGCGTATTGTCTATGAATAAGGTTTATTACCTTGATTATTGTGGTGTTACAAATATTTCTTTTAGTTGTGGTCATTGGGTGTTGAAATCATGTTAGGATGCTTGGTTTCCATACCTAGTTTTCTTAGGATGGAGTTTCTATTTATATGAAATTCATGTGTTCTCATTATGAATGTATGACCAATGGGAATTGACTATGAGAGATTCCTAAAGTATTGTATTTTGATTATGAATTTTTATTATGATTGACATGAGGTATTGATTGTGAAATATACCATGGGTCTTTGACCAAAGGGGTTAGACTGTGAGAGATACCTAGAAGGTTGTTATTTAATAAATGATAGACCAGAAGGCATTGACTATGAGAGCTTCTTGGGGTCATAATTTTATAGACCCAAGGGGTATTGACCTTGAGAGCTACACAAGAGGTCGTTTATAATTGAAAAGTACTATGTGAGACCAATGGGGTTAGAATGTGTGAGCATTCTCGAAGGACCATTAGTATTTATCAATTTATTGATTATATATTAAACCAAAGTGGATATGTTGTGAGAACATTTCCATAGGATTTCTTATGAATGATTTTATGATTGTGGTGTGTTTTCCAAGGCAAAGCACAATCTTGGACATGGTCATACTTGATTGTAGGATGATCTTTTGAGATGTATGATTGTTATATTTTACAATGGTATTCAGGACATAGGCTAGATCCCAAGGTCAAATTATTCAATAGATTAAATATTTAATATATGTAAATGAATGTAATTGGAATCTGCAGGTTTGTTTAATTTTGAGTAATTACTTTTTTATTACATTATTTAGGAATGTTAGATGCTATATATATTCACTGACAGTTAGGCATAAATCTTTTAGTGGTTTCCTTTAGGGATTCATCTCACACCATATTTCAGTCATGATTTTGGACACAAATAGATCATATGGTTCCAAGAATAGATAAGGTCACACACCCTTCTTTATCTGGTACATGATTGTTGTGGAGTTGGAGAGAATGAGAGAAAGCTAAGGCTTGTGGTGTTGTTGGAGTTTACTATTTTCTATACATTGGTTTTAGTGTAGTATTTCCATCATGGAGACTTGTTTTTCTCCTTTCCTAGATTCTTGTGTCATGCAACATTATATATATTAAACATATTGTAGTTGTTTATACTATCAGTATTATATTGTTTACATAGTTATATGGTATTACTATTTCTTTGATTGTATTCTATTTCCTTTCCATTGTGTATACTCTTCCCATGTGGGAATTATTTCCCCACAATCACACCCAAGGACCTCGCTCCTAGTTGTAAGCCTCTTGAATTAAGATAAATTCACTAGAGGCCATGTGACCGACCACGTATGGGGCACCTTTGGGTGAAACCCAGATCTGGGATGTTACAAATATGAATGGATATTGATCCTTGACATGAAATAACATGTGTTGAGTATCATGAAAATAATGGTTGTGAAGTTCCTATGGAGAAAAAACATCATTGAAGAGGATACCTGTGAACTAAAAGAAAAAAGTTGACAGATATTCCATTTACTTTTCATAATTGAGAATATAATTTGAGATTTTCAGGAATAGGTTTCTTAAAGGGGAGTGAATGTAACGAGCTAGTGTCATTTTAAAATAAATATATAATTTATTTAGAAATTATATAATTACCTATAAAACAAATTTATATGTTGTTATAATTAAAAATAATATTTTACATATGATTATAATTTATGTTTGAATATTCATAGGTTATATAAATATGATAAAATAAATATTATATACATATATGATGTGCACATTAAAATATATATGATATATACATATATGATAAAAAAAATTATATCCAATTTTTATTCATAGTAATTTCGTATAATATAAGTTTCATACAATATAAAATTATCAATTTAATATAATGATATATATTAATTAGGTATTAAGTAATTTGTTAAGAACCTTTGAGTATTACATTAATTAATTTAATTCATATTCATTAATTAAACATTTTATTCAAATATATCTTTTAAAATTGTATTCATTTTTGGAAAATTAAATGCATACATCTAGATAGTTTTTTAATATTTTCTTTCTTCCAGGAATTCTCTTTTTTTCATCAAAAATTCATCTTTTTTACATGTTTTTATTAATGTATAGCCAAATTCTTATAGAAACTATGTATATCTAGAAAGAGTTCCCATATCCAATATTTCAAATGACCAAATTTTTGGAATACCATCATGGATGAATCTTGGAATGTGTTCTTCAATGTAATTTCTTCCCAATGTAGTTCATGTACACCATAAAAAATACAAAATATGAAACAATATATTTTCAGTTATAGATTAATAATTTATCAAAGTATTTTCATACTGGAAAATTCAAGGAATATGGATGCATTATAATCACTCAATAATTTATAAATGTTAAACTCAAACTAGATGACCCTCAAGAATTATGAAATTATATAAATTATTTCATCTATCATCATGAAAACATTCCTACTAATCCAATAGTAATAAAAACTGTTGTTATTGAATTTCTATGGTGGGCCTCATCAATTCAGACCCACATTATTGTTGACTTAATTTTTACTTACCACCTCTCAAAATTTGGATCCAACAATCGTTATATAAAAAAAACATTCATATATATTATATTATAATTTAAATGTAAATTATGATATGGCCAAAATTTAATATTATATTAAAAAATAATAAAGTGAATGAGAAGGAGAAATATAGGAATTTCCATTTAATTATTTTAATTTATCATTATTCTTGACAAAAATTTATTTAATTAATAAAACAAAATTAAATAGGTTATTTAACAATTGTTTGATCATAAAAATCCAAGAAAGTCTAATTTTTCCCAAAACAATTGGAATTAACTCTAATAAAAGTTGGTTTTATTTAATATAAAATTATTATTATATAAACCATTAACACCACCCCTCGTCATGTATAACAACACTCCTGCTCTTCCAATTCTCCCACACCCAATTTGATATGATCTCCTCATATACCTCCCAAGGAGTATCTTCCTATACTTTCTATTCAATCAAGTAGAGTTTTGTTTGTATGAATCTTGTCTTCTCTAGGATTTAATATGTTACTCTTAACGATAAGGGAATTCACATAATTTTCTTTTTCAATCATGTACTTATGTTTTTTGTATGTCTCTAAATGTTGAATTTAATTATTTAATAAAAGGTATACATTTACTATCAAAATATTTTTTTACTAATAGGAGACAATTTTTCCATATCATAACAGTCTCTCTTTAATACATGTTGTGTACTATCATACTGCTGAATTCATTTATTGAATTTCACTATATTGCATGATAAATTCAAATTATTGGTTACTCAAATCAATTTATTTTCAAGGGGAGTTAAACTAGAAGTAAACATTATTTATTTATTCATGTATTTACGTGTACAAAACCAACATTACATCTTTGAGGGTTTAAAATGATGTAATGTTCAATTATACGAGCACTTATGTACTCAATTTTTTCATAAAAACCCCACTATTGTTTCCATGATATATTAATGAGTTGGTTTATTATGATCAGTGTGGCTCACATGGATTAATATATATGAATGGTCCACACTAATAGATTTCTAATTGATTGACTAAATAATTATTCACTAGAGATGACATGTTTTACGATACATAGGAGAATAACATTGGTAAACCTGATTTATGAAAACCTAGTTTTAAAATATGGTTATATTCTTATCAATGATTCACTTTTATGTTGAATCAATATTTCTAAATAATGATTCATGTTCATTATTTTGATAAATGTGTTATGTTTATATGTTCATACCTTATTGATATTATCTTTGGTAACTTGCTAAGTATCTATTCTATTTATTTCAATAATTAGTTTTTTATCACCCATTTAATTAGTGTAAGTCCCCCTAATTCAAAATATGTTAAAAATATGTTAGGATTTACCTATTAAGAAGTCAGTCAAGTATATTAAAATAATTTTATTTTTCTTATGTTTCATTGATTCATGTTCCAATTTCAATGACACTAAATCTCACCAGCTCCCCTATGTTGTTAAATGTTATACCTTGTACTAAATGGTTTTCAAAATAAAAACATGGATCACTATAAGAATAATGTTGTATCTGGAAAGGATCCAACAATAGCTGATACTGATTTTTAATAAACAAGTGATAAACATGACTATAATAGAAATGATGTAAAATAATACCACATAATGAGGACAAATGTCTAATCATAAAATATTAATGATAATCAAATTGATATAATGAATATTATAACAAGATTGATATTTGAAAATAATATAGTACATGTATCTCAAGTAAAACCTCAAATAGTAGATGAATCGGTTGAGTATATGTAATGGAGAAAATCTATAAATGAGGAACATGATCAAAAAAGAGAAAACAATACATGGTAGCTTGTGGAAATACCTAATAATAAAAATAAAATTTCGAACCATGTTGCTTTTCGAGATAACTCTATTATAAAGATGTGGTACCAAGGAATAAATGTATGTTGGCATGCAAATGAAATTTGGAAATATACTTCCTTGACATTGAATAAAAATTTTAATCCTTAGGATGACTTTATACTATAAAATTTTTCTTAGTAGTGGTAGCACATAGAAAATAAATGGTTTACCAATTTTATGGTTAATATGAGTTTTTAAAAATTGATCTTGAAGAAAACTTTTATATTGATTAAATTGATGGTTCCATCCTAGATAAGTATGATATCATGGTTTGATGATTAATGAAATATTATTATGGATTTAAATTGGCCCATAAATCCTAGTATACTATGTTGGATGGTTTTTTAAGGGATTTGAGATTCACAAAAGGTAAGGTATAAAGTTTCATTTATTGAAGTTAAATAGAAACATGTACTTTAATAATCAACATATATGTAGATGGCATCCTATATTTTTATAAATAAGGACTATATATATGAATAATTTGTAGTAAAGATAATGAATTTATTTTTTATAGTTATTCTATGTGAGATATAAAAATATTTGAGCTTTTAAATTGAGTGTAATTCCAATTTTGTATTACTATCTCTGGAAAAATATAATATAAATTTGTTAAATGTTTTCCAGGGAAGATTCAAAAGAACATCCGTCTCCCATTTTAGATAGAACTAAATTGTTTAAGTTTGAAACTATAATTAAGGATGACAAAATATTAATTTAAGTAATCATTAGAATCATTTAATATATAACAATATAATGTCCCTATATAACATATATATATGATTTATGTGAAATGTTTTAGTGTGACCCTAAAAACTATCACCTACAAGAAGCTATGAGTATCCTAAGATATTTTAATATAAGAATGTGAAAATTTGGACCTTATAAGCAATAAAGTTTTAGATTTATTAGGATATTTTACTGATTTTATAATTCCGTTGGATTTTATATGTATTTCCATTGACATAAATATGCCTTTTGGAGAACTTTCTTTACATGAAACCCCAATTCATAGATAAATTGTTAAATAAAATAACATTATAAAATAATGGTTGGATTGATGGGGATTAATATGACTAACAACCTTATAATTGTTTTTTGTAATTTTATTCTTATAATTTAATGAATAGATTAATTCATATGAAATAACCATTATGTTTTAAACAATCATTTTATGATTAAAAGAATAATTTTTAAGATTAAATTTGTTTTTAAGATGTTATAAATTTAATGTGAAAAAATATGTTGATCAATAATAAAAAGTGATATCATTTAACATTATAGATCATATATGAATATTAATTAATAAATTAGTTTTCTAAAGGTTTGTAATGATGGAAAATCATTTAATGACAAAACAAATTTCACAAAACAAATTTTTGTGCAATGTTTTTATTTCAAAATAAATTATTTGAATCATTATTAATTAATATAAGTAATGTTATTTATAAGTTATAGTCATTAAAATATATTGAAAATAATTTTATGGCATTTAATAGGAATAGAATGAATTTATATTCATTTTTATGCTAAAAATGGTTTTATCTAAAAATACATTTTCATTGTGTTTCACTAGATTATTTTAAATTTTATTTTTACCAATGATAGAATTTCAATTTTATAAAATGGAAACAATATTTCAATTATCCTTTCCAAATTTTTTCTTGATACAAATTTCATTTTCTTTCATAATAAATAGTAAAAGAAGTAAAACATTGTCACCATAGTTAAAGTAAAAATGGTATTACTAGAGGATAATCTAAGTGATCAAGGAAATAATTCCACATAAACATGTCTAATTCTTATTACATGATGATATTTATACCTCACATTATCTTATATTAAAAGCATTCTCTATTTAGAGGCATTATACTTGACAAACGCATTAATTTTATTTAAATATTTTACATAATTAAATGTGTTTCAACTCCCTTAGATATAAATGGGAACCTCCTCTCCCACCTAGTTCATTATGTTTTTCTTTATAACATTTATAATATTTACCGCAAAACCTTATTCTATTCCTTGAATTCATCAAAGAGCCCCTAGTCTTATTCTAAATCCAATATTTCATCGCTTAACGTGTAATCCAAAATAGGGTTCTCAATAAAAAGGTACAAATATTAACCAAAAACATTAAATTTTATTTCTTCATAAACCATTACTAAATATATTTTATAAATCATAAAAAAAATCATTATCATTAATCTAATGGTATTTTATTAAGATGACCAAACTAAAATTTTTCAATAATTTTCAATCACTACCTCACATTGATGGATATTTTAATGGATTTTATAAGTATATATGATATTTATTATATAATTAAAATCCTATACTGATTAAATACTATTTAAATTCCTTTAATTAATTCAATTAGAAAAAAAATAAAACATTTACGCATACAAATGATCGATCATCTTTATTAATGGTATAATTCATTTTTCTATATCTACCTTTTATGAATAGTCATGAATATGTATATAATTAATATATATTATATTAACAAGTTTATTAATAATATTATGATGATGTAAACATGATAAAATTACAAGTAATATAATATAATAATCAAAACAAACATGATAAATGAAATTTTTTTCTCCTTGAATAATGGTTTTAATAAGTAATTAATAATAAATGGTTGATAAAATATTATAAGTAAAAAATATATTAAATTATAAGTAAAAATATGGTTTAGGTATATATATATATATACTGAATTTAAACTTATTATACATGATTTTATAGCTTCTAAGATGTAATTTGAACTTGGGGTAAGGGATTAACAATACAGCCTCATTTTTTCAATGATTGTGTATACATAAAATTTATATGACGATATTATATGATTTTTTTTCTCACAAATAATATTTCTTTTAATATGAAATATTTATTTCAATAAATTATATTTCGTATTTGCATTAATCTCTAACTAAATACTTAAAATTTTGAAATAATTTTTTTAATGAAAACCGTTGTTGTTTTTTTATTCTCTCTAGAATAATTTTACTCCATGAGCATGTTTTCATTAACAAGATTTCAATAATGTTTTTACTATAATAATTTGATTTTTTAATGTTTTTTTACCCATTTTTAGTTATATGAAATGTTTTTAATGGAATATTCTTGTATTTTTATAAAGAATGTATGATTTACCATTAGTGTGAAAGAAATATTTTTTTCAAAACATACTATAAAACGTGATTTTACCTTCATCATTACTACTATTTTATTTTAAGATTACATTAATATTTACCATGCTTATTTTCAATTAAAATATTTCTATAATATCTCAAAAATTTGTAGATTTTTAATATGTGATTTCAAAAGGAAAATGGTATTTTTTCTCATGAAATATTCCAATTATGTCATAAAAGTGTTTTCCATATATGAATAAATCATTTCATGTTACTTATAATTCACTAGGTATATGATCATATGATACAATATTATTCTTTAAATAGAAGTATTATGACAATAATTTTAAAATATTGATGAAAACAATATTATTTACACTTGTTAATCTACAATGAAATGATAATTTTTTCCAAATATTTTGGAATACATATGATAGTATTATGATAATGGGACAACCGAGTTTGTTATATAACTCCAATTAAATGGGTAAATATTATTTTTTTATGAGATCAAAGGGTATATGGGTGGTTATCCCAAACCCAAAAGTGGGTATGCGAGAGGTTAACCTAAGCCTAATATAGGTACATAGTGAGTTATCCAAATATTATCTTGTAATGAATTTCATATTGTGGATAATTACCATATTATTTATATGATTATGATTATTCCACCATTTATATCACTCTATTATGGCCAAATATTTTTCCAATGTTATGATCTCATGGCTCAAGATCATTAAATCCATTTTAATTCATGTATTTTGCACAAATAGGAATTTTGGAATGACTCATTATTATAATCTATGAAATATTATGTGTGGTTTTAATATAATATGATCTTGATATCATACACATATTCTCACATTATAATTAAATTTTGATAAATATCTCTATTTTCTAACATTTTTGAGAATTTTATATCACTGATTATATTGATTCGTTTCCCAGGGAGATGAATAATGGTTAGATGTATGGAATTTATATGAAGATTTATAGTTGTGATGTATATAGTGGCAGAGATGTATACCTTTTATGTACTAGTTTATTATGTATCCATGTTTAAAAATTCACTAAACATTTTAATATATGGTGTCGATTGTAATGATTTGTAATGAATATTCATCTGAAAAGTTGTAAAGGTTTTGTGTATAATGTGTGGGTTACCTCATTTTATATCATATAAATTATTAGTTATTTTTAGAAACTATGGTGTGGATAAATTAATAAGAACCCTTGGGGAAAGTATATATATAAATTGACATTATAAATTATGGTAAAGAAATACTTTTGGTTTTCATAGAAAAGAAATTAATGTCTAGATACTATTAGGTGGATGTGGTTCAAGATAAAATTTACCTAAGGTTGAAAAATATGAGATGATTTTATTGGATGATAACATGATCATAATTGATGGACGATGATCATACCTTGTATTATGCACATATATATACACCCATGGGGGAGAAGTTTGTTTTTTATCACATTTTCATTATGAAAATTTATCAATTATTTGAATATATTTAACTCTGAATGGACTATGTTAAACATATGGTTATATAAATTGAAAAGGTGTCGTGATTCATAAATCCTATAAAAGATTTTAATGACTATATGGTTTACTAATATGATTATTTTTTTACTTATGAAAACATATCAATATTTGAATCATGTTGATCGTACGAGAAGAAAAATTATAGAATAATTTTCTATTGATTCTATATTATGGTAAAATAAACCTTCTATTAATAGGTCCATTGATCCAATAATTATTTAAAATTTGATTAGTATTAATAATATTTTTCCATTATACAATTAACATAATATAAAAAATTTAATTTTTGTTTTTTATCATTTGGATGGTGAAGAATATCAGTGGTATACTCTTATAAATAACATGAAGCAAGAAGAAGAAATTGAATCTAGGGAGTGGGATGAGTTTACAAGGTTATTTTAAAATATGTACTTTCCTCAAATTCTTCATAAAATGGAGAATAAATTACTTGATCTAGGTAAGAATGCTAATGAATCCATTACTAACTATGATGTAAATTTTACAGGACATATGTCGTTTGAATTTAAAATTATTGTCCAACTAGAATTCAATACATAATAATTATTTAGTGTCTTAAAATAATGTTTATGATGGATTTACCTATAATTTCTTTCATTAGAAATGATAAAATCAATTTTTTTACCTCAACATATAAATATTGATTGGAGTCAGCAATTAATTTCATAGCTTTTTTAGTAAATGAATGGTGAAATTTAAAGAAAATTATAATAATAAGAACCATAGAGGGATGAAGAAGAGTATCCCTTTATTCCATAAGTGTTGAAATAAATGTGGTGGAAATTATATTAAGGGGACTAGAAAATTATTTAATTGTATAAATTAAGTCTTGTGAGAAATTCAATGCGAAATTAATTAAAAAAGTTAGTTAATGATGTGAATGGAGAAAAATATCCACATAATTCACCACCCATAGTCCCATGCCTCAAATGCAAGGAGTATAGGCATTATAATGAATACAGCATGAATCTAAGGATTAATTATATAGATTGACATTACAAACCTATTAATTCATGATAAAAAATGAAATCTAAAATGAAATCAATTTCCAATACTAGGAATGATAACAATGTGGTCAAAACTACACCTATTATCCACTATAGAATACCTATTGTCTTAATTTATTTTTAATCTTCCCACTCTAATATATATGATAAATTTTTCAAATGGTAACAAATTTCCACCATGAAGATTATATTTTGATTTAGTTGTGAAATAACCTAATAATACGACGATCAAATCTCAACACTATGATTCTTCTCGCATTGATGTTTGTAGGAATATTCTCTTGTAAAATATTTTTATTCTCTATGTAGTTAAATTTCATGTTATTTTGGGAATGGGATGGATTTATTTTCATAAACAACATATTAATTTTTGTGAAATTCAATAATCATTGTTTTTATTATAAACCAATTTATGATCATATGTCAATGTAAAGATAAATATGAATAAATTGTGGAAATTAAATCCATTGTATATGTCTTGATTCCTATTCAATGTTGGTATTAATATCATAAGGTTGGGGAGAAACCCAATATCAAATATATTCTTATTTTATATGAATATTATGATGAATTTATATAATATTTTCCTAGTCTTACTCGAAACCATGATATAGTGATTTCCAATGAAATAAAATCTGGTGTAACACCAATTATAATGACCCCATTTATAATGGCACCGATTGAGTTTTAGGAATTGATGAATAATATCAAGGAGAATCCTGATAAGGGATTTATTTGTCCTAGTGTGCTACTATGGGGTGCACCTATACATTTTATTTAGAAGAATTATATTCCAGTGAGACTCTATATTGATTATCGTTGATTTTAAAATATTTTAATCTTTAATTAGTAACTTTTTCCATTAATTTATGAGTTTTTCAATCTATTATATGGTGTATAATATTTTTACAAGCATGATATTCAATTGGGATAATATCAAATGAGGTTAAAATTTGATGAAATATTAAATATGGCCTTATACATAAGGTATGGACATAATTAATTTATTGTGATTCCATATTTTCTGAATAATACCCATGATATATTTAGGAATTCGATAAATATTGTTTTTAGAGATTACTTTTATCTGCTTTTAGAATTATTTGGGGATGATATTCCTAAATATTCAAAGAGAAAGGAAGAGAATAATGATCACTTAAACAATGTAATGATGATCCTAAAGAATGATATGTTATATGAAAAATTTTACATATGAATATTTTTTCGTCAGAATGTTTAAATCCTTGGTTATATAATGTTAGCTAATGGTAAATATGTGTATCCTTAAAAGATAAAGTCCATTTAACATATTCCTAAAAAAAATTGTCTGTGATCTACAATTTTCTTGGATTGACTAGATGTTTTGAAATATTTTTGAATAATTTATCATGTAAATATAATATACTATCCATGTAGAATTAAAAGGGATTTTGATAACTTTGGTCGGAAGAATTTGAATGAAATTTCATGTAACTCGAGAGAAGGTTGGTCAGAGCCCCTAGGATCATCCTCCATTGATATCTTGATCAGGAATGACTCCTCTAATATTTCTTCATTCGAGAGCATGAGAATATTTTTGGGATGTTCATATTCAATAGACTCTTTTTCATCCCTCACTAGACCAGAGGATGATGGCTCCTCTGATTTATTTTTTGTACCTCATCACCTCTTGGATCCATACGTATAATAGGCTCTGTAAACTTATTCTTTAGGTTTTCAGCATCTGTCTTCAAACTACCTTAGGGGGTTATATTTTCTTATTGACCTAGTAACAGGTGGGTGGGAAAATTGTAGTAGTACTTTCATCTTCATAGCCTCCTCATATTCTGAATAAATCCTTTTTAATCCTTAGGTTGTTCTTTCATTTCATTGAAGGTGATCGATGGTACTCCTAAGTGAGATCTGATTCTTTGGGCTACAACGACCAAGATTTAGAGGCAGAATCAATCTCCACTCCTATTTCATCCATCCTACCTCATGGAGGATGATTATCTTCATCACCATCCACCATAATAATCCATTATTTATATGGGGTAGACTCTCCTTCTTCGTGAACCACAAAATTGTTTTGAGAACCATTATAAAAACTCCATCATTCTCTAGTAGGCATGACTTGTAAATATTTCTCCATCCATATTTTAGTCCCACAAAATACCCATTTCGTTCATATTTTGGAATCTTTACATAGGAATATCCATACATTACTATTTCCTATATCCTTTACTCTTGGGATGAATTAAAATTGGATCTCACAGCATCTCCAAATAAATATTATTTCCTTGATCATCTTATCAACACTGAAGACAACCCCTTGTCCTCCCCTAAACCTCCTTGGTCAAGCATTGAGATTGAGCTAACACCCAAGTCAAACCTCAAACCCAAAAAACATTCATAACCCAAGGTTTATACACAAAAAAACTCACCTCCATATGAGTAATTGAAGGATTCCCTAATTCCCCTTTACCTAGTGGATCCACTTTATGTACATTTCCCATTAAAACATCGATCAAGTTAGGACCAATCTTACTTTCATCATGAATGGGAATTTCATAAACAACTTCTAGAGGGATCTATTAATAATTTACAATCTAATTCACATTGAAATCCCCCTTGACCATTGATCTAGACACATTAAACGAATTCATCAATGGCATAGTTATCCCTCTACGACGACATCACTGGGCAGAGTGACCATAGAAGGATTATTAAGAATATTATCGTGTCCATGAATCATAAATAACTAGATTCTGTGAATATATTATACTTTTATCCCAATAGGGAAAATTAAAAAGGAGGTTTATAAATTTCTACCACAATATAAATTTGGGGTTCAATGGGATGGATGAATTCTTTGGCCCTAATATCAATAACCAAGAAACAACCCACAATATTACATCACATATGAAAGATACAAGAATTTTTTAAGGAGGGAGGAAAACCTAGAATACATACCCCAATTTCTTATTGTCACTAGGTCACAATTCAAATTCATATTAAAGGACCACCAATGGAGGATGAAACAGATGTTGTTGACTGAGTGTGTTCTGTTGAACCATGTGACGGCTAGATCGTCATCCGAGGAAAAACAAGTCATTATTTTCCATGAGTCGAGAAAGAAACCACTACACAATGATAAGTCCCCAATTAATTGTTGAACTTATCTCCAACATCCACTAAAGTTATTCACCAACCAATGTGAGAACCCGATGTATGTTTATGCAAGGAAGAAGCTTCATAAAACACCATGCAGGAAATCAAAAGTGAAGGGGCTCTGATGGAAAAGCCAAGAACTTTTTGGGAAAGCATAATACCATGGAAAATGGGGATAAATCTCAGATTTGTGGATGTTGAAAATAGGAGGGAAGATCCATTGAATGATGGTGATATGATTCCATCCCATCCGTCACCTCAAGAAGGGGAGGGTCCAATGAAACGGTAGGTGCTGGTGGAACCCTATCACACCCGAAGGCTGACAGTATGTGAGCCATGAGCCATGATCAAAACTAACAGTTGAACATTCCGTGCACCTATGCTCACAGTTCCCCATAGTGTAGAGGGGATTTTTATTTATATAGATTCATTATATAATGGATTGGGATGTGATCTTATAAATAATTATAGGGATATTTCATTTTTCCTTATACTAATAGATGTTTCATGAGAATAAATAATGAAATCATGATTTTAAATTAGCAGTGGTAATTTATTCATTTAAAATATAGAGAAATAATTTTAACAGGGAAATGATAAAACCTCCCAGTCTTGACATACATTAACATAAATTGAATTTTTTTGAATACATAAGACATTAAACAAATAAACACATAAAGACAAAACTATTCTAATTCCTTTAGAAGCATGGAAACATAAATACTTATTCATAAATGAGCTAAATTATCTCCAACTTGGTTCTTCATTATTTGATCCATTATTAATAAAAGTAAACATAATACATATGTTCATAACATGGGAAAATAAACATAAAAATGGGTGAGCTCAAATGATCAGTAAGGGTAAATAAAAGAGACATGTAAGCATAATCATGGATGTAAGGGTATGAGAGCATGATCATGAAAAGTAAAGATCATACCTTTCACATTAAATATCAAATACATGAATCATTGAAAAAATCATGAGATTTCATAAGATATGAATAATAAGGAAATTTATAACATAATCCATGAATGAATAACATAGGAATTAAACAAGGAATTATGGTAGACACATAATCATATAATATTATTTCAATAGTATCCAATGCATCGCTAGAAAGACCATATTAGTAGTATAGGATCACTTAACATACCATCTTAGTAGTCATGGATTACTCTAATGGCCATATTGGAAGCATTATTTTACACCTCATAAAATCATTGTATTAATGGTTCACTCCCATGGCCATATTAGTAGTCAAGTTTCATTCGCAGTACCTTCTTAGTCCATCTCATGATATATAAATTCTTACCCAATGCATTGGAGTAAGATATAAGTCCAACCCGCCTCCTAATGATATCATACATACATGTTCTATGTGATCATAAATAAACATATCATAGCCTATAAAATTAAATGGGTATTATAAATATTTATTAAAATCATAACCTATGGAATGTGGTAGGTTTCATAATCATTTCGGGATAAACATAACCCATGGAAAGAAGCCGTTTTGAAAATCATATAACCTATGAATGTAAAATTGGTTCTAACATTATGAACAATAATGTGAATGAATTAATTGAATTAATGCCCAGTAATTTCATGAATAACACCAATAAATGTTATCTTATATGGTAAATAATTTTGATATTTGTTTTAAAAACATTTCTTAAGGAAAATATTCTTCATGCATTGAAAAATCATTTTAAAACAGAAAACCTTTTTGTAAATTTTTTTATTTAGGAATAGAGTTGAAAAAATATAATGGAATTTTAGAGAACAATAAAATGTTTTTTAAAACAATTTTTCCTTGAAAAGCATCATCAAATATCTTTTCAAAGTATTTTTGAAATCATTTTTGAAAACATCGGTTTTGAATACAATAGATTTCTGACTAAAGAGATATACCGTCATATTTTACATAAAAATATCATCTGACATACCAAAGAGTATAAAAAATGATTCTAAAATATTATTATTTCTAGAATAAAAATTTAATAAGGAAACTCATTATTATTCATGGAATAAGGATCAAAATATTTCATTAATGGAATGATAAATGTAAACAATATCGAAACAATGATGAGATTGTTTCAAAAGACTCCTATAACATGGTAATCTGGGACCATACACTACATGTTAGAAGAGGAAATTACATGTAGCTTAACATTTCATAAGAATACAGAGCTTCAATATATAAAATCTAAAATGTAAATTTATACACCTTGAAAAAGTGTTTAGGTACATAACGAAACATGAGTCTCAATGAAGGAAAATTGAGACAAAACATTTTTACAGTTTTGATAAAATTTGAATCATAAACCCCATGAATGAATTTTACTAAAATTTATATGTTAGTACCCATAAATTTAGTAATAGGATACATATAATACATTCATAGGGAGTTCATACACTATAAAAATTAAATTTCAGGAAAATATATCATGTATCTCACATTGAATAAAATGTGAGATGAAATCCCCTTAACTTGTATCTTGAATTTCGTCACTCTAGCTCAAAAAAACTATGTATTAAATATTAATTTATAATAAATTTTTTAAATAATAATATAATTATATCTAATAATTTATATGTTTTTATTGTGACCTTATATTACCATATTGTTAAATATCATATGCTAAGGATTCACTTCAGGTAATATTCGCTATGTTCATCGTATATGTATTAATTTGATATATCGTGGGTCCTTATACTTATATCATGATTAAATTATGTGAACCAAGATATAAATATAATGTATATTCATTATATTTATATTATAATATTCTATTTAATATATAATTATGAATTCGAAAATATCATTCATGGAGACGGTAGGTGTTTTTACACATGGGCGTTATATCTTTTTAATTGTCATGTTGAGAGAATGAAAGTAAAAGAAATTTATGTATATATATATAATTATTATATTTTATTTAATAAATCATACATATCATATTTATTCACTAATAGCATCTTTAATATAGTCTATATAAGTGTATAAACGAATCATATCGCTTTGAGGGGCAGTAGTCCACACTTAGTAAAATGAAATTATCTTATTTATATGAGATGAAAAACATAAAGTTACATTCCAATAATAAAAAAAAAAATTTAATGGCATCATAAATAAAATATTTAACAGATAGAAAGATAATTTCTTTCATAATGACCCCCATGATATGTGATATGGGAAATTGAACAGTCATCGTTTAGTGAGGTGGTAGTTCACCATACACACAAAGAGTATGTTCATTGTCCATTAGATCAAGGTGTGTTCATGTGTAGATTGAATACTTAAAGAAAAAATACTATTATATTGATTATATAGTTGTTTTGATACAATCATGGGAATAATAAAGTTGTGTGGTGAAGGTAGATAATAAAAGAAAGGACTTGAGAGAAGATGTTACCTCTTTATCAGGTAAATCCTTTTGATTTGTGCCAAAATGCTACCATCATTCGCCTTATACCAAAGGTAAGGCTTCTAAGAGAAATTCAAGGACTATTTTATGTTTATTAGCTAGGTCCTGGCCAAATATAAGAGGTTTTAGAGGTGTTAGGAAGTTGGGGAGGTTTTTTATTTTTATAGGGAAGGAAAAGGGATCACTTGGAATTTCTAGAAACAAGTTTGGTATAAACATGTTCTTACCTATAGAAAGTCTAAAAACCACAAAACACAATAATGGAATGTTTATAGACTAAATATTGAAATTAAATGGATGTTGTATTAGTTGTTAGGTCATTTGGGTTCCAAATTGTAACGTTTATTTGATAATTAAATTAAAATTTTCCTAAATAACTATGATTAATTCTAGTCACTCATACTAATCTATTTGGTGAAAAAATTACTTTGTATAGTTAGACTATAAATATTAAACATGATAAAATATTGTATGTAGGTTTTTTGAAATTATCATCAGAGAAGCGGCTATATTATGATTAAATTTAACCCCATATATGGGATGAAATAATAGCTTTTTAAAGTAAAAAAGTTTCAAATGTTTATTAATATTTTGTATTCTATTTAAACGTGTAATTGATTATAGGGAATTAAAATGTATTAATAGATATAATATTTATCTAATGTTATTTAAAAAAATTATAATGACATTTAACATAAATAAATAATTAATTATGTTTTTTTGAACTAAAATGCGGTATTTTTCACTATTCCTCAAAAAATAAAATTTCACTAAAAATTCCCAAAAATATACCCTAATCTAAATTCTAGATTATGAATTAAAAATGAATTTTATTTTATCTAATTGAATTTCTAAATTTTTCCAATTTTTTGTTTTATTTTGAGTGGTTTTGTTGAGAAAGTAATATTTTATAACATACAAGGACTTTACCAAAAATAATTTCTTTTATTATAATTTTTTTATAAAAGATATTATACATAATATTTGAAAAGAAGTTATTAAAATTAAAATTAATAAGATTAACAAATATGCTACAATTATATCATTTAAATAATTTTATTATTAGGAAAATGTTTTGTATAAATGTTTTGTTGTGTGTGATGTACGATAAGTCGGTGTTTTGTGAATCATATTCCAAATTGGTGTTTCATGTAACAGATGCCGATTTAGTGATGTATGAAAGGAATTTTGACTTAATGCATTACAAGACTCAATTTTATATTTAATTCATTCAAAAAATGGACTACAAAAACTTGTTGTGTTACATTCTACCAACCATAAAATGAATTTCCCATAGAACTTTGTCACTTAGGTAAAAACTAATGGGGATACTTCTACTTCATCATACCCTCAAGTTCCCGAGTAACTTCATCAAACAGCTGACTTCTCTACAAAACATTGATAGGGTGAGCTGTCTGTTTTCATAGTAGTTTCTCCGATCAGTCTATAATTTTTACAGGTAGTTCTTAGTAAGAAATGTCTTTTTCTAGCAGTATGTCCTCTGAGTTCAGTACTTGTGAAGGGTAAGGTATGTAATTCATCAAGAGTGAAACATGGATCACATCACGTACTTAAGAGATATTTTTAGTAAGATCCATGTGATTGTCTATTATCTTTATATGATTAAGAATGTTAATGAGACAAATATACGAAGGTCTTAGTTTATATTTCTTCCTGAATCACATAAAATTATTCTAATGTGAGATTCATAGAAACTCATTTTCACTGACATCAAATTCAGGATCAGGAAAATAGTTATCCTCATAACGTTTCTTCCAACATTGAGATGCCATGATTTTATACTGAATGGTTATAACCTTCTCTACCATTTCTTCAGCAAACTATAGTCCCTATAACATTAATTCTCCAACCTCATACTAACATGTTGGATATCTACATTTATTCATATAGGGGAATTCATAAGACGACATATGAATTCATTAGTGTAAGTTGTTATTGTAAGAAAACTCAACTATAATAAATTTTTGTTACCAAACACCTTTTAAAACTAGATAATATGATATCAACATATACTCAAGGGTTGGGATTCTTCTTTTAGACTGATTATCATTCAATGGATGATAATCATTTTTTGACTCTCCTTTTCTTTACATTGTCTAAAATAATGGAATGGGAAATGACTTAGCACAAATTGATTCATCCTTTGAAGAAAACATCAAAAATAGACAACGGCATGAACAAGGGATCAAGAGCACATGTTCCGCACAAGTTATATCACTGTCACGCAAGTATACATGCGCAACGAATGATGGTCTCACAAGTGACTTGCACGACCTAAGTGATAACCGCCCGAGGTCTTCTCCTGCCTAAAAATAGACCCTGTGGGCCCCCCATTTTAGGGGAGGATTTTTTCCAGAAACCCAGATTTGAGATCCCGGTGCCCTAGTCTCTTCTCAAAGCTCCCGAAGCACTTCTCAGGTAATTTCTTACCTAGAACGGAAGATCTAAAGAGGGGGAGGAAGGCCTAAGTGTTGAAACTCATCAACACTTGCGCGCCTGAGTGGCCAACCCTTAAGGGAAAATGCCACACTTGTGCGCCGCCTTACTCCTTGAATAGAACTTGCGCGCCCCACTTCTGGAAGAACCTCAGGAGGATTTAAAGGCTTTAATCAAGAGTCGCTCAAGTATTACCCTATTGGTTAAAACGTCGCGCAAGTACCCCATATGTCACGCAGGAATACCTGCTCGACCAGGACTTGCGCGCCTACCAGGACTTGCGCGCCTACCAGGACTTGCGCGCCCCTGCCTTTTTGGGTTCCCTTATTTCCCATATCACCCCTTTTATGATATTCCATCTTTCCTATTCAAGATTTAGTCTTCAAGACACTCTTCAAAGCCATTTATGGCCTGATTTCTTGATTTCACTTCCTTATCTGAAAGGAATTCTGTGGAAAATCTCTCAAAACCTAGTGATTTACACATCTTTATGTCACAAAAGATTGAAATTTCATTCATTCAACCTCATCCTTTAAGATGAGAGATCCCCTAACCTGGGCCTCCTTTTCATGAATAAGCCCCATTCATAATTCTCAAATCTGGGCATCCTCCTTAGGAGTAAGCCCAGTCATCATTCTCAAATCTGGCCATCCTCCGTAGGAGTAAACCCCAAGTCCTCATTAACCTGGGCCACCTTTTCAGGAATAAGACCTAGTACCCTAATTTGGGAATCCTCTTCATGAGTAAGCCCCAAATACCATATTTTTTTAATTCTATTAACATGGGCCTCCGTTTCAGGAGTAATCCTGAGTCATAATTCTCTTAACCAGTCCCAATTTACCTTTGATCTGAGATTCCTTTTCAGGTGAAAAACCCAAATCATAAGTCCTCTCTTAATTTGGGCCTCCCTTTCGGGATTAAGCCCCATTTTAGAGTATTCAAAATCTCCATAATGCACATATACCATTAGGGACCCTGCTCCTGGATTTCATCCCTAAAGTAAATCCTAACCTTTCATTTATTTGGGCAGTCATACATACATAAGCCCACATTATTTCTTATGATTGCATATTTAATGGAAAAATTGTTTAATTTTTTACCAATACCTCTTGTTTCTAACACCGAGCATGACTTACATGAGCTTAGTGTGTAAAAGTAATTATGACATCCTTCTTTGAGCAATCAATCATAAACATCATACTCCCTTACTCGAACTATGTGGGTTCTGATTCCTTTTCTAAACAAAGGATACATAGGTAGCCCGTCTATGGGTTTGATCCCAACTCTGAAATAATCCATGTCCTTCTGAATGACAATAAACTTCAGGTGCCCCACTGAGTGGCTTTAAAACTAACATGGTCATCATAATGACCAAGAGACTTCTATATAAATGTGTCAAAGGGTACCATTGACCATGAATATCTAATAAATATAGATGATTCTCTATCGATGAAGAACCTCGAATACATATAAAAGATTCTCTAAATTTCCTAAATATCGATCATTGATTGTCAAATATAATGGAAAACTCATTTTATACTTGGTAATGTAATAAGGATTCACAAACATAACTTAAATATATAAAGAGAGTCTCAGAGTACAAAACAATTCCCCTCAAAAAGGTGTGATGAGTCCGACCTCCCATCCTCTCAACCAACGAAAATTTTTAAGCCTCTTCAGTCCACAAACTAATGAGCACCTACCTTTGGAAAGTAGGTCCGAATGGATGTGGAATCATTGGATGTTTCCAATTCTATGAACAAACCCATTAGAAACCGATCAGAATGTTTGAACCTCCCATCAAGGGAGATCATCCCCGAAATCCGAGGGAAACAAAAATGGTGAACCTGACGTGAATCCTTAACCAAGTTAAAATGATGTTTTACCTATTTGTTAGGCCCCTATTTAAAACTCAATGAGAGGGCCAACAAAAACAATCATTGACAAATGTGCTCCATCCAAAAGATGTAGTGGCTGAATTTATCTTGATTAAGTCTATTATATCAAACATGCACTCTTTTTTAAGATCATCTGCATTTCTAGAATGACTGCTCTCAAGTTCACACCTGTGAATACTACTTCTGCAAATCCCACTACTGCTACTCCTGCTGGATCATCGTCTGTTCTAAAGACGATATCACATACTCAGCGTCTTCAACACGGGGTATCAAATGCACTTGTTAGGGAGTATCATCATCATGGTACCATCCCAACTATGGAGGCTACCCGACAAGACCTCCAAGTGATCAACTCACATCGGTCATCCGGACAACGAGGACCAGTGATCAAAAAGTATGCAGTGATGACTACCGTCTCTAACCGTTTTGGGTCGTTATCCCTGAAACACAATCACCATTTTCTCCCTTATTTTGGGGAGGTGAATGAGCAGATCCCTCAAGAACTTAATTCATACAAACAGGAGTCCTTCCTAAGGGCTCCCACCAACAATCTCTACCAGACTCGTGTGGCAGTGCGCCCTCAACATGTTGAGGGTACCAACTCCAGGAGTTCGGCTCAGGTTCCTCGAACCTGAGCAAGCAAGACGAACCACCAGAGGCGGAATCTGGTCAACAGTGAGCAGGTTCTCATCTCTTCCATTGCCGAAAAAGTCCACCAACCTTACTTGGTGGCAAGAAACGAGTAGGAACATACACCTACCCATTTTAATTCCGCTATCAGCAGACTTATCTGATAGCATCACGCCAATCCCACTAGGCAATTCCGGCAGAGTACTATAGGCAGGAACATACACCTGTATAAACATCATCAGCTAGTCAGCAGGCTCGTCTGACTACATATGATGGATCTCGTCAACCACGTTTGGAAAAGTGCAATCAGCAGGAACATACACCTACTGGTATTAATAAAGCCTACCAACAGTCTCGCTTGGTAGCATTCAGAGAAGTTAGTCAGAAAGCCCCGACAACAAATAGGAGGCAGAATGAACTCTCTGCCCCCACACTTGAGTACTATCCGGATTCACTGACAGTAAAAGGAGGACATGAGTAGACACATACACCTACTCCAAGCCCAGAATGGACGTATATTCCAGTTCTGGCAACTGAAGTCACCAAGCATATTCTATTAGTGGTGAAAGAGCAGAAGAAAATCCATGCTCATATTCTAGATTCCTGCCAGGATATTATAACAAATTCAGCGACATCTCAGGGAAAGACAGATAAATCTATCACTACTAGTGGAGTGACACATCAACAATTCGCTCCGGCACAGACACACACATCTGTTCAAGTCCATGAGGGTTGTGGGGCATACTCCCCCATATCATACGGACATCCAAGTCAGGTACATACACCTGATTTGAGTAGAGATCGTTAACCTAACCTGGCCATCTTTTCGTATCAGGCATATACACCTTCTCAGAGTAGCCACTTTCGACAATAAGTGGTTTACAAGGCGAGTAATAAGGTGTCTAAGAAAAAGACCCGCCCAGCACAGTCAGGAGATCAAGAGCCAATCTGTAATAAGGCCTTACTCGATGCTGGAGTTCTTGAAGCCCACAGACAATTATCTATTGAAATTCAAGATTCTACTCCCTCATTTCCCAATAGTGGGAACATTAATTCTGAAGGTCATCAACAGACATTTCCTCATGAAGGCTTGATTCATGACCATTCAGTCGATCTCGAAGTTTCATCTTCAGATGAGAGCCACATAAACCCTCTGTGTGGTCGGAAGACCAAGGAGCAAGAGATCTTATCTTTTGCTGTAACCCATTATGGTGGTCCTCTCCATGATGATGAATTTCTCTGCGAAAGCCCTCTCCGAAGTAGTAATGCACATTGCCCGGAAAATGCTCCAGTGGATAATGTAGTGCCAAGAAAGCCCACTTACCTTGAGGCACTTGCAAATGCGAAACTAGTCATGTCTGAAGCTTCATCGCTAGCAGGTGAAATACTTGCTCAATCAGAAGATAGCCTAGGGTGTAGGTCATTCTCCGAACCACCCCTAAGACATGCATCTTCTAGTTTGATCAATTATTTCTCTACCAATACTATTGAATCCAATTAAGAAACAAGGAAACACCAACTCTGGTCAAATTAGGTAGAAGAATCTTCATCAAATGAAAAAGAGGAAATGCTGAACATTAAAAACAACTGGTGAAAGGTGAAGTGCCAGTCAAGGTTTGGCTTTGGCTGACTCTCAGTATAATATTCCAGAAATGTTGATAGAAGATGAAATTCATGATATTCGTCTCAACACATGGAAAACTCTTTGTCAGTTGAAAAATAAAGTATTATCTTATGAAGAATATGAAAATCATCTTAATATAATAGAAGGGTTACAACATCATATTGATTTAGTGTTTCTATCAGTCTCTCGATATCTGAAGGCTAAAAAGCAGTGGAGATCCCTTCAATGTTTATGCCTTGGCGCACTAAGAAGAATGTGTCTGTTAATTGCCAATGCCCCATCTGGTATATGTGTCAGAGGATGGGGTGTTCATGGAGCACTGCATTTCATGGTTCTCTCCAGTCAGCAAAGCCTGCCGAAAATGGTCTCATGCAATGTTATTGCCCATAACCGGCCACAGTCAATGGGCTTTGTTTGTAATCAAAATCTTTCCCAACAACATTCATCAAATAGTTCCTCTCAAAATCAAGAATACAGAGAACAAGTTGTTGAATTACTCTTGCATCAAGAAAATGAGAATATTAAATAGGCCTCTCGTTTGGAGAAAGAACGTCACCAAGTGAAAGATGTGTCAGAAATCATCCAACAGTCTTTTGAACCGGGTGATAAAAGCGGATACAAGTTAATGAATCCAGCTAATTTCCGGACTATGGTTTGCAAGATCTGGAGGAATTTCAAGAAAGGCTCAGACATAGCATGTCAATAATTACCCCAGCTCGCCAGATTGGGGACTCTTTTAAACACACCCTCTAAATCAACAAATAGGATTCGAGGAGTTGAGCGAGAAGATTAGGAACAGTCCCAGTCCACTGGACTAGGGACTTCTTCAAATCACCAATTCCCTCCTCATAGAATTTCGGTCTTTTCTCGATTGGGTAAGAAACCTCAAGAGGAATGAAGAGCCAAATTATCAAGAGATTTCCTCCAAATTACGGTTTGTCAAGAAGTTCCAGAGGGATCGAATCAACAAAAGGCAATGTCTCATCAAAGAAATGGAAGAAGACAATATCACAGAAATGCTGATAGAAGGGATGTGATGAGTTATGCATCAATCAATGTCATCAATTCCGTTGTTGCTGATCCACCAGATAAGGCTCACTCAGGGGGTTCAAATGAAGAGGTTCCTGCTCAAGAAGATGTACGCACCGACACAAATGAAGAAGGTGTGCATACACGAAGTCAAAGGATTACTAGAACCTAGGTAATCCTTCGAGTAACCCACTTCCCCCTCTCCAAAAAGGATCCAACAAAGGAAAGGGAAAGAACAAGATTACATATCCTTCCTCTGAAGAAGGTCAATTGCTCTCACTAGATCAAAGGTTTCCACAACAGGAGGAAGAAATGAAGGAATTAAGAAGGTTGAATGCAGAACTACTTCAGAGTAGTCTTCTTCTTAAGCATGCTAGAGTCAGTCATCCAAAGGAATGTTTTGCAGCTACTGAGATAGATCAAGAATATCCTCCTCTCTCAGTACACCCTCACAGTTCTAATCCTACGGGTCAAGCGCAACAATTGTTGGCAGTGCTACCATCAGTCACAACACCAATCGCTACATCTATCCAAGCTCCATTCATTGCACCTACCCAAGTACATGTTCAACCGGATTTTTCTCAAAAGTTAATAACTATTATTGAGTCATTAACAGCTCGGTTAGAAACTATGGTAGGAAAACGTGAGCAAGTTCAACTAGAAAAGAAAATTTATCCTGAATGGATAGATTCAATTTCTCCTCCATCCAGTTTTCCGAACACTGTAATCCCTATTTTCAATGGATCATGCAATCCTGAACAACATTTGATGCATTACGTGTCTTGTTGTGATCCTATGATGGGAACTACGGAGCAGTATGAAGCGGTGAAACTCAGATGCTTCATGAGAACCTTGAAAGGACCAGCTTTTGTTTGGTATACAAGCTTGCAATCCCGGTCAGTTACCGGATGGGAGGATCTTCGCCAAAAATTCATCTTTCAGTTCATCTCAACTTTGCCAAAGACAACAGTTTTCGATCTTACAAACTGTAAGCAAAGGGAGAATGAAAGGGTCCTTGATTTCATTACTCGATGGAAGGGATTAACATATTCCTTGAGTTTAGCACTCCCTCAAGAATAATTGTTGCCAATATGTGTGGAAAATCTGTGTGATGAATTACGCACACCATTAATCCCTGTGAAATACATTGGAGTGTTTCGAGACCTTACATCAATTGCTCCGTAGATTGAAGATTCTCTTATATAGGCTAAGGCTAAATCTCGTGTAATTCCATCAGGTCCAGGAAAGAGAATGGGTAAACCAGAAATTGCTATAGTTATGCTTAAACAAGCACCTGTACCTATTTCAACCTCAAAACCTTCATCTTCTCGAAGGGCTCCACCTTCTGAGTGCCAACAATAAAGGTCTTTTCTTCTAGATGATCAAAAAGATCAAAGACGAAATCAATTTGAGGATCTGAAGAGAAAAACAGACTCTTTCCGAAATGAAAATGTTCCTGGTTATTTCATTTCAGCTCTGGAAAACAATTTGGTTCAATTGCCAATACCCAAGAGGCCAAACAAGAAAAGAGATGAAGACCGTCCAAATTATTTCTCTTTTCATCAAATGTTGGGGCATCCCATCTAGGAGTGTTTCATATTCAAAGACCTACTGCAAAAGATGGTTGACTCGGGACAAGTCACATTGAAAGGCTCCTCAACCCAGGTAGCATGTGTTATTGCTACAGTTCCAGAGGAGGAATGTGAATGGCAAGAAGTCAAAAGAAAAAATGCACAGAAGTATGATGATTGGATGGTCATAAAGGTAATCAATCAAACTCATGCTATTTTGCAAACACAATTAAAGAAACCAATTGTGTCTTCTACCATGAATTTTGCAGAAAAACCATTTTCATCAGAGGGAAAGTCCGCAATGAAATGTCATGATTCAATGAAGGAAAAAGAATTATAAGAAGATGAGTATGTGACAAAGCCTAAATTGTCTTTGAATTTGGAGGACTTCATTCCATCTACTTCAAAGCCACGGGCACCGCCCCACCAAACGGCACAACCTAAATAGGCTAATCAGGCAGAGTCTTTATCAAACGAAGAGTTAATCTTTGGTTCTGTTAATATGATTCAATTAACAGATCCATATGCCAGTCGAAGTTTCGATTTCAATGAGCCTGAATTCCCTGTATCAAATAGAGGAATTAGAGGAAGTTCCAGGGGCTCAGGATACATGGGAAGAAGTGGATCTTTCAGAAGCCACTATTCCAACTCTTCCCCTGCTAGAACTGTGTATGCGGCAGAAACTCATGGTAATCCCTTCAACGAGCTCAGAAATAACAAGCAAGTTCATCTACCAATAGCAAATCCAGTCCTGGAACAGTTATTTTGGAAGACCGGTTGAAGGTTCCATCTTCTTCCTCTCACCAATTAAATGGATCTAATCGGTCTAATATTCCAAAACCAGGAATATTGCCAACTCCTATCCCAATACCAAATGCATCAACTTCCAAAGCATTTTCTTCCAAGGTACCTGCTAAACCACATATTCCTATTGGGAAACGCAGACCTCTGGATCAAACGTATAATATATTGAAACACTTGGCCCAAGTGCCAGCCAAGTTATCAATTCTGGATGCTCTGAATCTGTCAAAAGATCTTCGGGAAGCACTCATCGAGGCTTTGTCAAGCATTCAAGAGTTTGAAACTGAAATTGCTGCAGCTGAAATCTATCACATAGAGAATAATCTTGCAGAATTCCATGAAATAATATCTTTTACTGATGAAGATGAAGATGATGTTGTGCATGGCCATATTAGACCATTGTACTTGTCTAGAAAGGTCAATGACATGGATGTTCGAAGAGTTTTCATTGACAATGGTTCAGGAGTAACCCTCATGCCCATTCTTACACTTCATCAATTGGGCCTCACAGAATCTGATTTATATCCTTCTACCATGATGTCACATGGATATGATAAAAATGAACAAGAACCACTGGGTGAGGTTACACTCAGATCTCAGTTTGGAGATCTTGTATCCAATTCAGATTTCATGGTTGTTGATCAAGACTCAGCCTTCAACATCTTTCTTGAAAGACCCTGACTACATCAACATGCGACTATCCCTTCATCATACCATAAATGTCTCAAATATTGTTTCTATGTTCAAGTTGGGACATTGTATGGTGATAAGGCCCCATTCAAGACATGTGAGTCTCAATACATTGAGGCGGAATTCTATCACATGAAGCAAAGGGAGAAATCCATAACAAAGAAGATTTCCAAAGTTAATGTTTCATATGGTTTGGAAAAAATTCTAGTAAATCCATTTACACATGTGAGTAATGATTATGTGTTGCCTATAAGTCAAATTGAAAAGATAGACCTAAATCAAAATACTCTTATGGAAAGATCCAGGATGTCAATTACGTCAATCGAGCAAGACAAAATGGGAGAAATTGGTAATCTACCAAGCAGTGATGAAAGCACAAATGGTGACATCTTCATTTGATCTGCTGAAATCCATCAAGTCTATGCTTCACCAATTAGGCTAGAAGAAGTTATAGCAACTTCGGAGGTGAACAATGATTTCGATTCTCAATCCATCATCTCCTCTTTATTAACCAAAGAAGACCCTTCATCATCAAGCGGGTCAGAAATGGAAGCTTCTTCTTCAAGATATGAAAATTTTGACATCTCTTCGGATCATGAGAATTCTACTTTATCATCTACTATGCAAGATGAAATGGAAGAAATAACACATGATGAAGAAGAAGAGGAAGATGTGAGAGATGCTCCTCTAGCATTTGAAGAGGGTATCTCTACCACTGTGGATGAACTCAGAGAAATAAATCTAGGTACAAAAGAAGATCCACACCCTACTTTAATCAGTGCGGCCATGAATCTTGAAGGGAAAGAGATGTATATTTCTTTTCTAAAGAAAAATGGAGATATATTTTCCTATAACTATACAGAAATTCCCGGGCTTGATCCTGATATTGTTACTCATCATTTTGGTTTACCAGAAGAATATCGAGGATTTAAGCAAGTCGCGAGAAGAACACACCCAACTTATGGTTCCAAAATTGAAGCTCAAGTGGATAAGCTTATCAAACCAAAATTCGTCAGAGAAGTTCAATATCTCAAATGGTTGGCTAATATTATCCCTGTAAGGAAAAAGAACGGTCAAATTAGAGTTTGCATCAATTTTAGAGATCTTAATCAGCATTGTCCAAAGGATGATTTCTCAGTTCCGATTACAGAACTTCTAATTGATGCAACAGCTGGCTATGAAGCACTTTATTTCATGGATGGATATTCCGGATATAATAAGATCCGAATGGACCCAGAAGAAAAAAGAAATCTATAGCCTTCAGAACCCCTCAGGGTGTGTTTTGTTACTGGGTAATTCCCTTTGGCTTAAAGAATGTAGGTACAACTTATCATCGTTCCATGCATCGTATCTTCAAACCCTTCTTAGGGATATTTGTTGAATTCTATGTAGATGATTTGGTAGTTAAATCCAAACAACTTTCTAATCACTTGGCTGATTTCAAAGTCATATTCTGCAAGGTCAGACAACATAATTTGATGATGAACCCCTTAAAATGTGCTTTTGGGGTAACCTCAGGAAAATTTCTCGTCTTTGTTATACGCCATCATGGTATTGAAGTCGATCCTGAGATGTCCAAGTCAATACTTGGTATGTCACCTCCTCAAAATATGAAGGAATTAAGAGGACTTCAGGGTCAATTAGCCTATATTCGGCATTTCATCGCCAATTTGGCAGGCAAAAGTTTACCTTCACCAAATTGATGAAGAAGGGAGTCACTTACCAGTGGACTGAAGATTGTCAAGAAGCATTTGATATTCTCAAGAAATAACTCTTGAGTACACCAGTACTCATTCCACCTATTGAAGGAAGACCACTTATCCTCTACGTGACAGCTCTAGAGCGATCATTGGGTGCCTTTATTGCTCAAAAGAATGATGCTAGGAATTAAAATAGTCCCTAATATCTCAGTCGAACCATGATTGAAGTAGAAAACAAGTATTCAAGGATTGAGAAGTGCTTCTTGGGATTAATATTTGCAGTTAAGATGTTTAGAAACTACCTGAAACATCATGAGGTCCAATTGGTATCTCGCAATAACCCGCTCAAATTTATCATTAGTCGTCCAATGCTTAAAGGACATCTGGCAAGGTGGGGCGTTATTTTGCAGCAATTTGACATTCAGTATGTGTCTCAAAAGGTGATAAAGGGCCAAGCTCTGGCTGATTTCCTGGCTGAACACCCTTCAATAGAAGATAGATCATCAAATATTAATCTCCCTGATGAGGAAGTCTACTCTATTCAAGAAAGTCCTCGGGCATGGGAAATGTATTTTGATGGTGCTTTCAAAAGTCCAACAGGGAGAAAAATGGAAAATCCTAAATTCCACAAAGTTGGCTTAGGAATTGTGCTCATTTCTCTAGAAAAGGCAGTGTTACCTTATTCCTTCTTATTGTGGGAAAGTGGTACCAGTAATGAAGATGAATACCAATCTATCATCATAGGCTTGGAATTACCGCTTCAAGCACAAGTGAATCACTTAAACATGAAAGGTGATTCAGACCAGGTAATCAAACAAGTCAATGGGGATTATGCCATCAGAAAAGAATAACTAATACCTTTGTATGATTATGTCAGAGAGATAATGGCGGAATTCCCTTTGGAACCGACATTTTCTTATGTCCCAAGATCACAAAATGCTCAAGCTGATGCATTGGCTAATATAGCCAGAACTCTGGAAGATCCAAATCGGGACAAGACATCCATCAGTATTGCCCACCGTCGTGCAATTTCACCTTATGTTCGAATTAGAACAGAGGATATTAATGAAATTTGTCCCATTCATAAACCGTATGGTCATACTACAGGATGGATGTCACCTATCAGGGAATACCTTCAAAATGGAACACTTCCACCTAATAGAGCTGAGAAAGAACAAATCCGGCGATGTGTGGTTAATTTTACTCTTTATGATAGCCCAGATCACTTAGATAAAATTCTCTACAAATGTGGTTTTGATGGAGTTCTCTTCAGATTCATTGATGGTGAAGAGACAGTGGATGTCATGAAAGAAGTGCATGCAGGAGTCTGTGGTGCCCACCAGTTTGGACATAGACTATCTGATCAGATTCGAAGCCTTGAATACTTTTGGCCTTCAATGATATAAGATTGTTTCAGTTTCACAAAGAAGTGTCATTCATGCCAAGTACATGCTAACTTCATTCATCAACCTCAAGAGTTTCTTCATACAACAAAATACTCATGGCCATTTTCCACATGGGGAATGGATGTGTTGGGACCTTACCCTTCGGCTATGGCCAAGTAGTTAAAGCACATTCTTACTGCTACTGACTTCTTTTCCAAATGGGCAGAGGCAATACCTCTCAAGGAAGTCAGTTTTAAATGCATTGTTAGCTTCATCAAGTCTAACATCATTACCAGATTTGGTGTCCCTCATACCATATTGACGGAAAATGTCACCAATTTTTGTTTATCTGAGGTGAAGAAGTTGTATCAAGAATACGACATCAAATCCAACCATTCATCTCGGTATCATGCAGCGGCCAATGGCCAGATAGAATCCATTAACAAGACTCATTCAAATATACTGCAAAAGATGGTGGATAAAGATAAGAGGTCATGTCCTGATAAACTCTTTCATGCTTTATGGGCTTATCGGACTACCACGCGCACTACAACCCAGTCAACTCTATATTCATTGGTATATAGAACGGAAGCCGTCTTGCCCATTTAAGTTCAACTACCCTCTCTCATAGTTGGAATTTATGATCAATCATCTATAGATGAACAATCTCAAAAGTGATTGAATGAATTGAAATAGTTAGATGAGAAAAGATTGTGCACTTTGCACCACTTGGAAGTCTATCAGAATCGAATAGAACGAGCTTTTAACAAAAAAGTTCATCATCGTTCATTCACTCAGGGATAATTGGTATTAGTTCTCAGAACTCCAATGATACTAGGAAAGAAACCTCCCAAACATGAACCAAAATGGGAATGACCTTATTCAATACATAGGGTCTACTCCAATGGAGCTTATTCATTAATCTCGATAGATGGAGAACTCATCACTACTCTAACCAATGCCAGATTTGGAAGAAGTATTTTGTATAAACTGCAATGTATGTACTATGTCCCTGCAACATGACACTAAACTATGAAGCACCAGTTTGTCCTTTCTATATGATGTTAAACTATACAAAAATGGTCCAGTATGACCTTAAACTGCAACTTCATCCCACACGACGTTAAACTGTGAAAAAGTTCCCTAAATGGTCCAGTATGACCTTAAACTGCAACTAGGTCCTATATGACCTTAAACTACATCAATGGACCAGTATGGCTTTAAACTAAATCATCAAAGGTCCATGCATAGGACCCTAAACTATTTTCAAGTCCCTTACGTCTAGCAATACGTTAAACTGTGACGTCCTAACTACATGGTGCTAAACTGTATAAACCTCCCTTACGTCTGGAAAGACTTTAAACTACATAATCTTCAAAGGTCTTGTATGACCTTAAACTACACTTTTGTCCAGTATGAAATTAAACTGCACCATCAATGGTCTATGCATATGACCTTAAACTATTCTCACTTTCATCCAACATGACGCTAAACTGTGGAAAAAATCCCCAATGCGTCCAACATGATGATAAATGGAGTACTCTTTTGTCCTCAATGCATGACATTAAACTGCACAGTCCCTCTTTCGTCCAACATGACGTTAAACTCTATTGTCCCCATCGTCCTAACTACATGAAGCTAAACTGTACAAATGGTCCGTGATACTCCCTACATGATATTAAACTGTACTTTGTCCCTGCTACATGCCACTAAACTGTGCAGCACCAATAGTCCTAACTGCATCACTTTAAACTACATAGTCCCTTCATACATCCTACATGACAATAAACTATGTATCATTAAGGGTGTTTCTACCTCTTGTTTCTGACACCGAGTATGAGTCACGTGAGCTTAGAGTAAACTTCAACCATAACACTCTCTTTGGGCTGCTAACCATGTGTAAGTCCCAACAACATTTTTTGAGGTCATTGTCCCTAAGAACAACTTGATCATTAATTCATTCTTTTATTGAACTACACGGACTTTGATCCTTTCCTTCTAGGCTGGGTATGTAGGCAACCTCCCAAGTTTCAAGCCCAAAACCAATCTCTTCACATCGGTTCACTTCCATCTCATATGATGTTGATTTGTGAAACTTCCCCTAGAATCAATATCATTACATTGGTTCACTTTCGTCCTTGTTACACGACGTTAAACTATAAAACATTTTTGTCCAGTATGAAAATATACTACAATATTCTTTGATATCCTCAACTAAGAGGGAACCAATATTTAAATTGATTTTTCAATCATGTTTCATTTCAAAGACTATGTGCATACATGGAAATACCGAAACCTTTTATCTTTGGTTAATCCATCATTGTACTAAAGACCCCTTTCACCCTTCATATGTACAAACCATATTGGTAGAAAGGGTATTTCTAGAACTACGTGGTCTTGATTTCCATCCTTATGGGATACGTAGTAACGTTCGAGTGTCCCTCAAATCCAGCCCCAATTCTTTGGGCCTAACCCCAAATTCCACTTTCAGTCCCTTGGCGGAAAAGTCCCCATGAAAACACACATTGTGTATTTCATACAATGGTCCAAGATCTATGACCCTAAACAAAAATCTCTAATCCTTTTTTCCCACATGACATTAAACTATAGTTTATGAACTATGTATGGCTTGATTCTCATCCTTATGGGATACATAGTGAAGTCCAACATTTCAATTCTAGACACAGCCACAACATGATTATAGTTAGCATTGATATGTGTATCTCTATATAAATTGAACAATATCCATATTTATGTGTCAAAATCCTAACCTTAAATATTTTCAGATCCTCATAACCCTTTTCATGACTTCTAGTCGTAAAAATTTCAAACTTCTGAGAGTTCTTTTGGCTGACTATGCAGCACGTTCCCATAGGAGGCCTTTCATAAACAGTCTACATAACAGACTAGATATCCAAAAGATACTATTATGTGGTTATGAAACCAATGCCCTTAGGTGGCCCTGCAAAATTCAACCCCCTAACGGGTTTGTTAAATAATGGTAACTTCATTCTTGGGATGAATACCACTTTTTTCCTTATTTGCCTTAAATGACAGTATGTAGGGATTTACAAAAATAGCCATCCTTAACATATTTGTCCCATATCCTTTTTCATGATATGAAAGTATTCAAGTCTATGGTTTATATTCTACTTCCCTACGTTTGGGTCAGACCTTTGTAGGAGTGATATTCATCCAGTTCTTTGATAATCTTGTTAGGAAATATCTTCTACATATTCAAGTACCTCTTTCCATACAACAAACTATATACTTTGGAATATTTGAATCTCCATAAACTTTCACTGGCTTTTAGCACTAGGAAAGTAAATTTCTGAGAGTTCTTTTGCCTGACTATGCAGCACATTCCCATAGGAGGCCTTTCATAAACAGTCTACATAATAGACTTGTAAGCCAAAAGATACTATTTTATTTAACTATGAAGCCAACACCCTTAGGTGGCCCTGCATAATTAAACCCCCTAACGGGTTTGTTAAATAATGGCAACTTCATTCTTGGAAACTACTTCTTTTAATGTCGTTTAGCTCTTTTTCATGTCATTTTTCCGATTAAAATATTCTTAAGTCATAGATTACATTTTTTCCCTCATACTTGAGTATGGTACTATGTTTTCAGATGAGTTATCAAGGAATTGAGTCATTTCTAACCCATTTCGGTCAACACTATTTCGACCTTAAACATTAGCCTTTTTATGTCCGACGTGCATGTCTTTAAACTTCCCACAAAAGACATGGGAACTCTGAATAAAAGTCAAGATCCCAGCTCACTAAACATACATTTTGTATGATTTAGGTAACATTGAGCAATTAAAAGTTTTGAAGTTTTTAGGGTTATTTACATTAATCCGAGTAAAAATCAAACTATGCTTACTAGGCCCATTGGCTTAGGTAAAATCTAAATCATGTTGAAAAAGAGAATGTAGGTACAAATGAGTGAAGGTGAAAGTGTTTTTCATTGATGCACGAGAGTTAGAAGGACATCCATAGATTGAAGTCTCTTCTCTTTTCCAAGGAGATTACAAAAGACTATCAACATAAGTTTTCATTTGATGTACAACATCGCGAGCTTCATCAACAACTACTTGAAGCTCGTGCGCTCAATCAAATTCAGTCTTCTCAGCTTGATGGAGTGACTTCTTGGCATCTGTAATGGATATCATACCATTCGTTTGAGCTCCCTCTAATTAATTATTGAGCTGATCAAGTTCCCCAGTAACATTATCTTACTGTTGCTGGAGCTTCACCTGCTGGATGTATTTTTCTTTGATTTTATGATTCAGCTCCTTCATCGTGGCAGCATAATCAGCCTCAGCTCGGGATACCATAGCCTCAAATATTTCAATGTTAACTGAAAATTTCACCTTGGTCAGATCTTCGCGGTACTTTTGCACCACCCCCACCTGAAGATGATCTCTTTCACTGTGGTATGGATCTTTTCATATCCAAAACAACCAAGTCCTAGTATGATAAATTGGGAGGACAATCGAGGAATTTTCGATGATAACTCTTCTAAAGGCACCTCAGATATGATTTTCCATATGTTGTTCCATGACTTGAGTCGTGAAAAGCTGAACGCTTTACGAATCTCTGGGTCTGATTCAACATCATCATCACAGGGGGCAGATAATCTGGGATTAATTCACTTAATGAAGTTCCCTGTTATGTTGTTTCCCCCCTGGATTGTGTTTCTTCGCTTTCAATTCCCATGGGGACAGAGGCTGAGGCCTCACCTCCAGACCTAGCCACTGTAGTTGATAGCCCTGCATGATTAATTGAAAGCTTTGGTTAGCTTCAAAGGATAACAGAAGAATCGATTGTCTTGAAAATTAAGTACAATCACAAATATTGTTATCCCTTACCTGATGGTGGGTCAGAAACCTGAGAAGACTCCTCCCCATCTTTCCTAGTCTCAACAGGATCATCAAGATGGATCTCAGGAGGGTTTACTAGGTTTAGCTCTATTTGAGATAATGTTTCTACAATGGTAGGGTTGACATCAATGTTCACACCCTCTTCAGGCATTGGTAGTTCAGTAGTTTCTATGTATGGAATTGCATATCATTTTCATTCATGATTAGAAGTGTAAATTATAAGAAAGTTTACTAGGCGAAGGATAACACTCACGCCCAAGGTCTTCTATATAACATGACAACATAGCATGATCATAAAATTCATCGAAAGGCATGCCATGATTCATCATTTCATCCAATGATATTTTAGAATCCTGGTTAGTCTCACCAGTGGGAGCGTTTGGTGTATCTTCTTGATGACTTACGTCTTATAGCCCCTGACCCTGGACAACATCTTCGGGGAAAATCACAGCATTAGTTGCAACATTCGCCAGAAGCTCTAATGCAGGAGTTGAACATGAAGTATCACAGAATGGAAGTCAGTCGGTGTTTCATTGAACATTTTTTTATGAAGCATTGTTGACTTACCAGAAACATGTTCTTATCTTCTTGAAACAACAGTAGGAGGGATACTGGGAATAGATGCTAGCTCTTCTCCAGGAAGAACCCAATCAGCTTGGATCGGTGATTATTCCATAACACCCTCTGTGGTCTTTGAAGGAGGATCAGTCCTTTCCCTCAAGGGGTGAAATTGAAGAAGCCCCTGCAATCCACAAAAATATGAGTAAACATGTGGTCATGGGTATAAACTCATGATTACTCGAAGGACTTACCGCTGCTAATGAAGCGTTTAGCTGTGGACTTCCTCCTTCTTTTCCTTTGCTTCTTTGGTTTTTTGGGAGTATCGGTAGTCTCCCTTATTGGCACTTGGATTGGTGAATGGAAGGCTATGTCCAGCACCTCATTCATGGCCTGATGGCCTGGAGATATCTCGCCTGGTTTGCGAGGAGAATCAGCAGCAGCCCCGAGGGCAGTACCACCAGGGCTATACTGTGGCAATGGAACCCCAGTTCCTTTCTTTACAAGCTGCAAGATGAAGAAAATAACTTCCTTAAGTAACAAAGCTTCAACTGAAATCAAGTTGCAAAGCAAATAAGGAAAGAAAACATACATCTTCAGGAGCCACATATTCATGCCACTCCTCATCTCCAGAACCACCTTCCCCCACACTAGCACCACGATCAATAATTTCTTTCACCTGCCTGGTGATAGGAACAGATTCATCAGTGGCATATATGAGCATTTCCAAATCTCAGATGTAAGCCCGCACTTCATTAGGGTCATCCTTGTATTGAATATTTGTAGAATCTATAATATTTCCTATTCCATGAAGTTGTATGCCCTCACACAAATATAGCCAGGCGATCTCAGTACCACAGTATAAACCCTGCCATTGCTGGACAGCCTCTGGTCTTAGATATGAAGGCTGCGAGGAAGGTCCTACCATTTTTTACTTCAATTTATTCCCATCTCCTGCAACTACAGATAGAGAATAAGAAAGTGAGACTTATTGATTTATAAAGTAGCAGTGATTAAATTACTACAATAAAGTAACTCACCAGGAGTTGATGGAGTGGGTCTTTTAATTCTGACCGGAGGATTATATCGGGCATGAAACCGCTTTGCTACTGGTTGTTCCTCATCATCCCCATCATGGGAATCCGGTGAATCAGTTATAGAGGAGGAGTCTGTTGAATCCACTTCAACTGGGGAAGCATCACCTTCATGAGGAAGGGTTTCTTTCTCTACAGTCCTCTTCCTTTTCCCCACCTGATAAACTGGGTGATTCAATATCCCTTTAGGGTATGATGCTATCCATTGTTCGACATAATATGTAGTCAAATTATGTGCCTCTTTTTCAACTAGTAGATCAAATAATGCCCCAGTCTTCTCCCTTGACGTCAGCATCCATAGTTGCCAAGAAACAATTGGATGTTGCTCTAACCTGACATATACTGGAGGAGATATATCAATCTTTTGTAGACATTTGAATTGAAGTGAAAATATCTATGGAGAATAGGCCTCGCATATGATTTCCCCGTCAATCCTGGCAACTAGAAAACCATCCCTACAAGCTATCATGTATGCCCTCAAATCCAAATGGGTTGTTCCATTATCAACAAACCGCCCGGTTGGCAGACTTCCATAAGGAACGAAGTTGAATTCCTTAAACATTCTCAGCCTCACTTTCATGTCATTGGTATTAACATCTAATGGAGCAACTCCAAATAATTCTTACACTGACGGCCTGAAAGAACTTCCAGGAATTTGTAATCCATTCAGTACATTGTAAGTCCTGAAGTGAGTGGCGATCCATCCACATAAAACTTGGAATGGTCCCACTATTCTTAAATGAGATTTACCCATGAAGACATGAAGTAAACTCCTGTGAATCTTTTATAAAATGGGGGTAGCCAACCCAACCATTTTTTCCTCAGCCAACTTTGCCAAAATGACGAAGGTCCCTAGCCTGACGCCTCCCATCGAATCCCTGACTGGCAAGAGATAAACACTGAGCCACATTGCTAAGAAGCCTTCCAGATGAGTCTTCTTTGGGATTCATTGATTCACCTCATATCCCATCTTCTCGAACTCTCCTGCTTCTAGAGTTGGCTAGAATGTTCCAGGAGCACCCCTCTTCTCAGGCTTTGGGAAGGTGGTAGGACGTTTGGGCCTCTTATCCTTGAATTTCTTTTTCTTGGATCCTTTTTCTTTCGGCTCCATCTCCTTTGGATCCCTCTCTTTCATACCATAAGAAATATATTAATCCATTCATCCAAATGAATATCTTTTCTAGAATAAGTTAATGAGGTATCTGAACTACTGAGCCTATGGAAGATCTTAAATAATTCCCGAGCAAAAGAAAAAGTGTTCTCTGAATCATTCCTAGTCACCATGGGAGGAATGAAATCATCATACATATCGCCCGAAATTGGAGCCCCTGAGATCTTGTGGACATCCCACAGACTGATGCCTACTTCTCCATGAGTCAGATGGAAGGAATTAGTTGCTGGGCTCAAGTGGTTGAGTATCTCCGACACGAAGTTATCATGTCTATAAAAATATGTTTGCCCAACCCAGAAAAATTCGTATATTGCAACTCCCTTTAGAACATCGACAAACTCTGCATAGGTTTGATGCACCCAGTATACCCACATCTAAGTTGGCTCTACGCCTCCCCCAGGACGGAAGTCCCAAGTTTTCTTCCAGCCTTTGGATTGATCCATTTGAGCATTTCGAAAGATTGAAGGATGAAAATATGGTTGCAACTCAGGTTTATGATCTTTTAGATCTAGTGTGCTAGGGCTATGATGCATTATGTAGGCCTTATCCACTGTTACATCATTTAGAAATACTCCTCCACTTGAGATATTTGCTGAAGCAATGTCGGTGTAATTCTGAAACCACGAAAATGGAATATAGTGCTTTTCTTCTGGAATGGTGACTTCTCGCAGATGATCATAGCCATACAAAGGCAGATAAGTGCTCTGTGGGAAGTCACGATGATATTTCTTCAGATACTTAGCCAAATCCGAAAGTGTACTATCTTTGATAGTATAATAATCATGGCCAATGATGTTCATCATATCATCTACCCACTTGCTAGCCAGTTCATCAACTATTCCGGGTCTAAGAGCCATTGATTCTACACAAGAGTTGAATAAATTAACTCGTAAATGAATTTATTTTTTATAAAAAATTGTGAAGAAATTAAAAAAAATCACTTAGGCATTAAGGCACACAAGTATGGATATGTCGTGCAAGTGTTACATGTGCCGCGCAACTTTTTTTCATGCATGTTTTCACCACGCAAGTCATATTACCTTAACAGCAGCGCGGTGGCGAGGAAATAGTGGAATGAATATGACTCGCACGGCGAGAGCACAAGAATTCAGAATCAGATTCCATGCACGGCCAAAGACCGTGTATTTATATGCCAGGCGACCTATCTGTGCATCATACCTTGGCCGACTAAAGGACACCCCCTGCGCGCAGGACTCTGCACGCTCGAAGCTCATTTGCATGCCCAAACTTGTGTACCGCCTTTGTATTGGTTTTCTTCTTTTCCTCAGAGTCAAATCTGAATTTCTTTTGGATCCAAATCTGAGGGGGGAATTTTTTTGATGCTCCTTTTCATCACATTGTCTAATAGAATGGAAAGGGAAATGACTTAGCACAAATTGATTCATCATTTGATGAAAACATCAAAAATCAACAAAGTCATGAACAAGTGATCAAGAGCACCTGTGATGCGCAAGTTATATCACTGTCGCACAAGTATACTTGTGCGACACATGATGGTCTCGCAAGTGACTTGCGCGACCTAAGTGATAACCACCTGGGGTCTTCTCCTACCTATAAATAGACCCTGTGGACCCCCATTTGAGGGGAGGATTCTTTCCAGAAACCCAGATTTGATCTCCCGGTGCCCTAGCTTCTTCTCAATGCTTCCAAATCACTTCTAAGGTAATCTCTTACCGATAATGGGAGATCTAAAGAAGGGGAGGAAGGCCTAAGTGTTGAAACCCATCAACACTTGCGCTCCTGAGTGGCCAACCCTTAAGGGAAAAGGCCACACTTGTGCGCCGCCTTACTCCTTCAATAGAACTTGCGCGCCCCGCTTATGGAAGAACCTCAGAAGGATTCTAAATGCTTTAATCAAGATTCACTCAAGTATTGCCCAACTGTTTAAAATGTCATGCAAGTACCCCATATGTCGCGCAGGAATACCTGCATGACCAGGACTTACACACCCACACAGTACTTGCGCCCCTGCCAGGACTTGCGCGCCCCTGCCTTTTTGGGTTCCCTTCTTTCCCATTTCACCCCTCTTATGCTATTCCATCTTTCCTATTCAAGATTCAGTCTTCAAGACAATCTTAAAATCCATTTATGGCATGATTTATTGATTTGACTTCCTTATCTGAAAATAAATTATGCGGAAAATCTCTCAAAACCTAGTGATTTACACATATTTATGTCACTAAAGATTGATATTTCATTCATTAAACCTCATCCTTTAAGATGAGAGATCCCCTAACCTGAGCCTCCTTTTCAAGAATAAGCCCCAGTCATAATTATCAAATCTGGGCATCCTCCTTAGGAGTAAACCCCAGTCATCATTCTCAAATCTGGGCATCCTCCTTAGGAGTAAGCCCTAAGTCCTCATTAACCTGGGCCTCCTTTTCAGGAATAAGCCCCAGTACCCTAATTTGGGCATCGTCTTCAAGAGTAAGCCCCAAATCCCTTATTTTTTTAGTCTCTTAACTTGGGCCTCCTTTTCGGGAGTAAGCCTCAGTCATAATTCTCTTAACCAGTCCCATTTTACCTTTGATCTGGGATTCCTTTTCAGGAGTAAAACCCAAATCATATGTCCTCTACTAATTTTGGCCTCCCTTTCAGAATTAATCCCTAAGTTAGAGTATTAAAAATCTATATAAAGCACATATACCTTTATGGACGCTTCTCATGGATTTCTTCCCTAAAGTAAATCGTAACCTTTCATTTATCTGGGTAGTCATATATACATAAGCCCCACATTATTTCTTATGATTTCATCTTTCATGGCACAATTGTTTAATTTTTTACCAATACCTCTTGTTTCTCACACTGAGCATGACTTACGTGAGCTTAGAGTGTAAAAGTAATTATGACATCCTTCTTTGAGCCATAAATCATAAACATCATACCCCCTTACTTGAACTACGTGGGTTCTGATTCCTTTCCTAAACAAAGGATACGTAGGTAGCTCGTCTGCGGGTTCGATCCCCACTCTGAAATAATCCATGTCCTTCTGAATGACAATAAACTTCAAGTTCCCCACTGAGTGGCTTTATAACCAGCTGTTCATCATAATGACCAAGAGACTTCTATATAAATGTGTCGAAGGGTACCATTGACTAAGAATCTCTAATAAATACAGATGATTCTCTATCGATGAAGAACCTCGAATACATATAAAATATTCTCTAAATTTTGTACATATCGACCATTGATTGTCAAATATAAAGGAAAAATCATTTTATAGTGGGTAATGTAATAAGGATTCACAAATATAACTTAAATTTGTAAAGAGAGTCCCGGAGTAGACAACAATTCCCCTAAAAAAGGTGTGATGAGTCCGATCTCCCATCCTCTCGACCAATGCAAATTCCTAAGCCTCATAAGTCCACAATCTAATGAGAACCTACCTTTGGAAATTAGGTCCTATTAGATGTGGAATCATTGGATGTTTACGGTTCTATAAACAAACCTGTAAAAAACCGATCGTAATGTTTGAACCTCCCATCAAAGGAGATCATCCCCAAAATACGAGGGAAACAACATTGCAAAAACACAATTCTATTTCAATTACTTTCTAAAGGCATCTCCCGAACATTATGGTAAACCTGATATCATGATCTTATATAATGGAATATTGTAATCTATGAAACCATACCACTTATTTAATGTATATCATAGAAAGATAGTCCAAAGACAAGTCTTCTCTAATAGTGATGAAGTGTTCTATCTTTGTTAGACAATCGACATATGCCCATATAGAATTAAACACTTTATTTATTTTGGGTATCCCAACGACCAAATCCACAGTGATGTTTTTTCAATTTCCATTCTGGTATGGATAATGTATGTAACATCCCCTATGAAATTTTTTCTTTTAGCTTTAACTTCTTGGCATACCAGGCACTGAGATACATGCATAGTGGTAACTCACTTCATTACATCCCACCATATGTATTCCTTTAAGTCCCCATACATTTTCATACTTCTAAGATGAATAGAGAATGTGGAATTATGACCTTCCTCTATGAAAACCTTATTTAAATTTGGTATGGAAGAAACAGATACCCAATTCCTGGATCTTATCAATCCATCTTGATAAAGGTCAAAGTCAAAAATATTTGTGACTTCCTTTTTCATCTCTTCATCTTCCATATGTGCCTCCGTGATTTTCACATGGATATAGGGTTAAAATTCAGTTGAGAAAGATATTATTTTAAACCTTTCATTTGTATTTCATGATATATCCTTTGAAAATAATGAAATATTCGATCTTTTTTGATTCTCTTCATCGATAAGCTAGAAATATATATCAACCTCCAATCATCAGCCACCTTTTTTGCCTTTCCATAGAGGTAATGTATTGAGCAGTCATAATTCATTATCAATGTTAACCATATTCTATGGAACATGTTCAAATCCTTATGTTTTAATTTATATTTTAGATGTTTATTATTGGTATATATATCAATATTTTCTCCATAAATATATTCCCTCAATATCTTTAATGCAAAAAATTACCACTACTAAATCCAAATCATTAGTTGGGTAATTTTACTCATGCATCATCAACATCCATGAGGCATAAGAAATAACAATTTTATTCATCATATGAAAACATCCCAATACCCTATTGGAATCACTATTTATGATTACAAATAATTCTCCACTATACAGAAATTTAAGCATTGGTTCACCGACTAACCTTCTCTTTAGTTCCTTGAAATTTTTATCGCATTCATCTGTCCAGAAGAAAATGAAACTCTTCCATGTTAACAAGGATAGAGGATTATATAGTCATGAAAATTTATCCACACACACCTTCAATAATATCCAACTAAAAAAGCTACATAAATCATTCAATGTGTTTGGTCTAGGACAACATTCAATACCCTCTGTATTTGATTGATCTACTACTGTACGACCTACTGAGATAATGTGACCCAAAAATTTATCGATTTTCAGCCAAAATTCATTATTTGAATGTTTTTCATATTGTTTATCCTTCCATAGGGTCTTTAGTACAATTATCAAGTGATGATAATACTCTTACAAAAGGATCAACTAGATGGTCATATGATATATAAAGACAACCAAAAACAGATCCTATTCATACCTAAAGACCATATTAATTAAATCCATGAACATAAAAGGATAATTAATCAGACCAAAAGGAGTCACTATATATTCATTTTGACCATACCATATATGGAATGATGTCTAAGGTATATCCTCATTCTTGACCCTCAATTGATGATATTCAAAATGAAAGTCAATCTTGGAAAAGTAATGAGCTCCATGTAGTTGATCAAATAAGTCATCCATACGGGGAAGAGGATTCTTGTTATTGATTGTGATCTTATTCAACATAGGATTATCAATTAAGAGTTTCATTGATTCACCAATATTTTCCTACAAAATAACCTGTTCACCACAAGGTGACACACTTTTCTTCATAAAACCCTTATCAAGGTTTTCTTGGAGTTTCTTCTTCAACTCTTTCAACTCAATTAGGGACATTGTATAATGATTCTTTGGAGTTGAACCAGGTATGAGTTCTATTGAGAACTAAACATCACATTGTTCTAGAAGTCTTGGGATGTCTTCTGAAAATACATCCATAAATTCTGAAACAATAGGCATATCCTCGATATCAATTATCATCCCAACCATTTGATATAAATAACCATTTTCATGAGAATTAATAAAAATACACTGGATGTAATCTCCATAGTAATTTCATACTTATCATCAAATGTATGGATGATCATATGATGGTTATAAATATAAAACGTAACATACTATAATTGAGAATTTATGTGGTAATTTTAGGGAGAACCCCAATCCATTCTTAGGATGACATAAAATATGACCAAAGAATGAATGGTAATATTTTTAATAAATAAATTTCAAAAAAACATTAATAGGAGAGGAATCATAATCATGAGATGAAATAATCACACCATTAATGGATTAAACTTATAATTTTGTATGTAATTATTTTGGAGGAATATTAACACCAGATGAAAATTCTATAGCTATTAAAGAGTGGATAGATACAGAATCAAATATGAAATTAGAAGTTCTATAGTAGATGGTAAATATACATTTCATCACATCGTTATTGCACCCCTCATAAGAAATATGGATTGAAAGAGATTTCACCTCATCCCTCAATTTAATAGGTTACTGACATCGATCATCATTACCGAACAATTGGTTTGGGTAATGGTTACCACAATTCTCATTCTACAAAAACTTGTAGCATAGAATTTTTTGATGATCATTATGTGACATTTTTTCCTCATTTTCAACATTATCTCACATCATCTTATCACTTAATCACTCAATTACCCTGTGAACTTCCCTTATACCCTAAAAAAATTTATTATACCCATTTAAGAAAATTTACTTCATGATTCTTCCCAAACCTAGATCATAAAAAAATATCAACATCTTTTTTCATAGTTTTTAGATTTTCTGTTAAACTCTAACTTCCTCTTCTTGTCCAAACCATGAGAATGATACATGACACTAACAACCCATTTAAACCTTGATTTCAATATGATAAATATCATTATATCTAATAATGTCTCATGTGGACAAATCTGTTTTGATAATTGTCTTTATGCCACTGAAGAACCTATAAACGTTTCTTTTTTGGATGGATGATAATTCCTAATGCATACCTTGCACGACTCAAGAAATTATCCCTATAGGTACCAATAGACTCAATATACCTTATTTTCAACTCAAGGAACACAATATCCCTTATGGTGTGACAAATATGGGGAAAGTTATTATTGAAAAATACATTCTTGAACTCATTTAATTCCATGTATTTGATATTATTTTTCTTCTACTTATTCTTGATTAGAGTCCACCACTTGTTTTCTTCATCTTCTAACTAATCGTCATCCAAAATGGCTTCCACATGCTCCAAACACTAAAGAATAGATAACATATTTTTAGGGGTATTGATACATTGTTCAATATTAAGTGGACCAGAAGGCCCTCTTTATGAAGGGGAACATTTCTTCATGGAAGACTCAATATAATATTGTTTTCACCTTTACTCATTTGGGAGTCCAGCATGATTCATAGTTTGAGAATGTTTTGTTAGCCTAAAAAAGTGGAATTTTAATTCTAGTTCCCATTTAATTCAGCTGCTCAGGAGGAAAATCGTTGTGTTTTCCATAACAATCACAATTAACATGGTTCTATTAGGTTCCATCGATTAACTAAAACCAAAATAATAATATAATAAATAGTTATCATAATAAGGAACCACATATTCATGAAAAATCACTTATAGGATGTCTGACTTAAAAAACCATTCATAATCTATGACACCATAGGTTTATCATATTTTATTCAAATACAACATGTATTTAAATCCTTTATGACAGTTTATGAAAGGTCTGTGAATTTTTAAAGCATATACCAAAGATTGTTAAACCTGGTGTGCAACAAGGATTGTTTCCGTGTACCGGATTAACTTGAGTTAGACCTGAAACATCTTGACGGAGTTGTTACCCATAGGTATATATTTTCTACAGCCACATCTTCTAGTGTTCAGTCATGGAAATATTCCTAGGAAACCAATCACTCTATCCTTTACCAAAATTCTAATACATTTTACTAAATGTTGACCCATCCTTATTATTTTCTATAGATATGTCCTTATAGTTCTCACAAATGTTTTCTCATCACAGTTTCCTAAGGATAACCAATCCTTTCATCTGATACGAACTATAATGACTGAGTCTTGATATATATTAACATTACATAATGTTTTTAGAAAACAAAAAATATTACCCATAGAGATGCATGAATACATTACTAGTCTAGTGTCTTTTAGTAACATGTAAACATAAACACTTGTACATCAATGTGCTACATAATATCCAACTAGGTTCTGCCTGATTAGAACCCCTCATATAAACATCCAAAATAATACATATCTTCATAACATGGGGAAGGAAATATAAAGAGGGGTTAGATCAAATGCTCAGTAAAGGTAAACAAGGGAGAAATGTATTCATAATCTTTATTATAATGGTGTGATAACATGATTAAGAAATGGGAAGATCATACCCAGCATAAAAAAGATAATACACATAAATCATGGAATAAATAATGGTATTTCATATAACATGAATAATAATGAGATAGATAACATTAGCCATGAAAGAATAACATAGGAATGGATCATGGAATTGTGAAAGACACATGATCAAATAATATGATTTCCAAAGTACCCAAGGCGTCACTACAAAGACCATATTTGTAGTATAGGTTCACCCACCATACAAAAATGGTAGTTATAGTTCCCTCCCATAGCTATATTGGTAGCATGAGTTCACTCCTCATACAATTTTCATTGTCATGGTTCACTCACATGGCCATATTATTAGTCAAGGTTCATTCCAATGAACATATTAGTCTTTCTCAGGAGATAAAAATAGTTACCGAAGGCATTTGATAGAGATATAGCTCCCACCTATCTCATAATTAAATAATACATTCTTGTGACACTAGATCATAAATAAATATATGATAACCCATGAAATGAAATGTGCTTTATTAACATATAATCATATCATAACCTATAGAAAAGGACAAGTTTCAAAATCATTTCATGATAAACAGAACTTGTGAAAACAAGTGGGTTTCAAAATCACATATCCTATGAATGTGAAATAGGTTGTATAAACATCATTCCCTCAAAACATAATCCATTTATATAATTAATTTGAATAGAAAATAATTAAAGGCATAAGTTATAATAATTGATGTTATCATATATAGGAAATTATTTTGAAATATATTTTAAAAAATTTTCTTGGGGAAAATATCCCTTTAATATTGAAATCAATTTTTAAAACATAAATCATTTTCCTTGAAATAGTTTTGAAAAAATATAAATAAATCTTTGTAAACAATAACAAATATTTAAATTAATTTTTCCTTTATAATTTTCATTAAATATCTTTTCAAATATTTTTTCAAAACATTTTCGAAATTATTTTTTGGAATAGAATAGATTTCAAAAGAAGAGAGAGACAATAATATTTTACATAAAAAATATTTTCTTAAGTACCAAAGAGTGTAAACTTTTTTAATAACACATAAATTTTCCTTTAATAAATGGGGATAAGTAAAATCAAGAGTCTTTTGGAGATATGGATAAAAATATTTCATCAAATGTAGTATAATCATAAACTATCATGAAAAATTATTAGATTTTCTCAATAAACTCTAATGACATAGTAACTTGGGATCATACACTCCATGTTCAAAAATGAAATTAAATGAGTCATAAAATTTCATGAAAATAATTATATTCATTATATAAAATGTAAAATGGAAGTATATACTCCTTGAAAATGAGTTAAGGTTTATAAAAACATGAATCTCAAAGTAGGAAAATTGAGACAAACCATTTTTCTAGATTTAGTTAATTTGGAAGCCTAACCACTGGAATGAACATTAATAAAATTTATATGTTAATAACCATAAATATATTTATAATATACACATAATACTATCATGGGATATTCATACACCATAAAAAATGAATGATTCTCAAACATAGCATGTTCCTCACAAAAATAAAAAGTGAGACAAAATCTCATTACCTTGTGTCTTGAATCTCATCGTACTCATTGAAAACACATATACATAAATATAAATTTATTATAAACATTGTAAATATCCATATAATTATATTTAATACTTTATATATTTTTATTATGACCTTATATTACCCACATGTCAAAGATCTCATGTTTAGGTTTCACATTGGGTAATATTCGATTTGTTCTTTGCATATGTCTTAATTGGTTATATGGTTGGTCATTATACATATATCATGATTAAAAAAATTTAAACATGATATAAATATAATTTATATTTATTATATTTATATCATAATATTCTATAGAATATATAAGTATGAATCACGAAATACAATTCATGGAGATGGTAGGCCATACGTACGCATGAACACTATTTCTATTTAATTATTGCATTGAGAATATATATATATATATATATATATAGATTTAAATTAAAATTATTATTTCCCATTTATTCCCTATGACCATCCTTAATACAATCCACTTAGTTTTTGAATGAATCATATCACTTTGAGGGTGAAGTAGTCCGCACTTCCTCAAAAAAATTATTATATTTACATAAGATTTAAAGCTTAAATATATGTTATAAATAAAAATTAAATAATAGTAAAGACATTATAAATAATATATATATCATATATAAATATATTTCCAATCAGAAATATTACCATGATAGGTGGTAGGAAAATTTAACAATCATTTTTTAGTGAGGCGGTAGTTCATTGTACACTTAAACCATATGTTCATTATCCATTTGATGGTGTTGTGTGTATGTGTTCGTTCAATATTAAGAATAAAAAAATACTATAATATTTAGTATACTGGTGTTGTTATACAATAATTGGAAAAATAAACTGTAGGGTTTAGAGAAAGAAAATAAAATAAAGGACTTGAGACAAGATATTTCCTCTTGATCATGTAACTCCTTTTGATTATTTTGAAAAGGATTACGTGGATCACATTCTACACAATGGAAGAATTATATGAGAAAGATAGGGTTATTGGGAAGTGTATTGGGCAGGTATTTTTCATAAATAATAGATTTCAGATGTGTTAGGAAGTGGGAGACTTGGTGGCTTTTTATATTGAAGGAAAATGACTGAGATGGAATTTTTAGAAACAAGTTAGGTGCACACATGTTCTTACCTAAAAATTCCTAAAAACAAAAAATAAATAATGGAAATTTATGTAAAAACAGAGGACATATAATGGGATTTGGAAAAGTGGATATGTCATTTGGGCCTTTTATATTAAGGATTAGTCGCCAATTAAGTTTAATTTGTCCATAATCATTGTGATTAATTTTTGTCACTTTTACTAATCATTTTGCTAAAAAATAAACGTGGTCTAATTATAATATAAATATTATAATTAATAAAATGATCTATTTTAGTTTATCAAAATTCAAATTATAGAATCGAAAAATGTATGATTAAGTCTAATCATGTAGATGGAATGAAATAATGGTTTCTTGAAGTAGAATTTTTTTCCAATGTTTGTAAAGATTGTATATTAAATTTAAAATTGGAATTGATTCTAGTCGATTATATTGTATTAGTAAGTTTAATATATATCTAATGTTACATTAGAAAGTATTTATAATATCAATTAAGAATAATAATTAGTTAAACTAAAAAAATGAATTTTTTAAATAAGAAACTTTATTTTTCAGTACTCATAAAAAAACGATGTTTCTCAAAAAAATATAAAATATTCATTATTAGATATTTTAAACATTATTAACTAACAAATGATGTTTATTTTATCAAATAAAATTATTAAATATTTCTGAAACAAATTATATTGATAAAAGTGGTTCATTTGAGAGAACGATGTTAAAAAACCTAAAATGACTTTACCAAAAATCATATATTTCATTATCAATATTATATATATATATATAATAATTATGAACAAAATTTGAATAGTAGTTATTATTTTTCATATTAAAAAGTTTAATTTCTTTTATATAATTATCTCATTTAAATAATTATAATCATTAAAATTACGTTTCACAAAAACTCTCTGTTGTGTGTGATGTATACTATGTCAACTTTTTGTATATCATATAAAAAATAGGTGTTTCATGTCACATATACATATTTGGTTCTTCGTGAAAGGAATAATTGAATTAATTCACTTCAAGATAAAAATGAATATTTAATTTATTCTAAAAAATTTGAACAACAAGTTGGGTTTTTTCAAATGTGTCCCATATGTACTAATCATACAATTTTAAAATATATATTCACCAATAAAAAATTTAATATTATCTTTTGAATATGTTGGAATTTGATTAAATATTACAATTTACTAATAAATTACCACCCAAAGAAACAAAAGTAGGTCACTGGTTATTTAGGTCAAAATGATAATAACATCTTATATAGGATGAGGATCCCAAAATATACAATATTTTTTTATTTATAAACGATAGAATATGAAATAATTAGGGGTGTGTATAAATATTATCTTTAACAAATAGTGGTTCAACCATCTATCATAATGAATAATAAATAGGTGCAGGAAGAAGACATTGAGATACAATGTATGATATGAAATGTTCTTAGTTTTAACCTCGATTGTGTCATAATGATATGTTTTATGAACTAGGATTCAGTCCCAAAAATAAAATATTAGGACTTATTGGATACAGTTCTTATCCCATCATTATTTATTCATCTTGGAAGTAAGAAATTGTATAGGGATATAAAAGTGAAATCATGGTGGGATGACATAAAGATATATTATGTAGAGTACATATCTCAGTGCTTCTTATGTCTGCTAGTTTTGTGTATGAGAAAGAATTATATGAGAATTTTACATCTATAATCCAAAATAGAATTTAAATAATAAAATATCAACATCAATTTCATCATCAGACTCTTGAAAATATATAAAAATCTATAATTATATATGGGTTATAGTCTAATTTCGTTTGAATTTATCCCATTTCATTGTTATCTAATAATATTTATCTATTGTTTTTCTTACTATAATATATATTAAGTAAGTGATAATTTTTTATGGAGTACCAAATTATATTGTTTGTGATCATGATCTGAGGATTACTTTGAAGTTATGGTGAAGTATTTAGCGAGCACTTGATACACTGTTGTGCTTCTGTATATCATCTCATCCATAAATGAATATTCTGATAGAACCAATCAAACGCTATAGGATATTATGAAATTATTTTATATTTACATGAAAGGTGACTATGATTAAGACTTTAATCATCCCAAATTCTCTTAAAATAATTGATTTAACTAAATCATTCAACTAGATCCTTATTAATCCCTCTAGTGAAGGATTTTTGGAACTCTATTGGTCTCTGATCGTACCACGATTCACTGTTTTATTCCACCCTTACACCACAGTTTTAAACAAGTTTTGTAATGAATATTCTAATTATAATAATGAATTTCACTTTGTTTTTGAATGAATCAATTAATTTTAATCAATATTATAATGGGCAATGTTACTTGTTTTTATTGTTTCAATGTAGATGGAGGTGATTTGGAGGGCCTTTGATGAAGTGAAAGAAAAATGGGCCAAAATTACATGGATCCATGGATATCTGTCCACTGTTTTGCATAGTAAACGACATACGTGCATCCAAATGCACTGAATGTTTGCAGGACTATCTAGAATTTAATATTCTACATTTCATATTAAGGAACCCAATGCTGATTCGGAATCTATGGGGCCCATCCGAATTGATCTATCCAAGACAACGAATTTGGACCAAGTCAAATGTGATGTTCTGTATTTTATCAATATCGTGATCTGTATTTGTCCAAACAGTGCCAAACCTTCGGTGGAGATAGTAAAGAGGCAGAGCTACAATGTTTCTATTTTTTCCAAAGCGAGATAAGACTGTCTGAAGGCCAAAATGCGTCATGCATGTGGATTGATGAAATCTGTGTGCCTAAAACCACCTTCCAATTTTCCTATAAAATGTCACCTTGGGCTCCCCATTTGTAAGTTTGGTCAAGAGGAAAGGTTCTCACATTTTTCTGTCCCCAAGGAGTCTTCTCAACATCCCTAGAGGTTATGGAGGCAATGGGAGGGGCTACTTCAACATATTTCTCTTCCTCCTCTCCCATGGGTTTCTAAACCCCTTGTGATCACCCGGGGAAGAACGTGATGTACATCCCGAGCATCATGTTTGTAATATTTGAATGATCTTTTAAATTAAAGATTTTTGTGTTGCTTTTCATCATCTTCTATTCTTATTTTATTGAGTTATTTACTGGTATGTCATGCTCAACTCATATGATCATGTTTGGGGGTACCCATTCATGTGATGTTTCACACACCATTCACCACTTTCTTTCCCCCTTTCAATTGCGGTGTTTTTGTGGTTTATATTGGTCAATTGAACTCACACAAGCATTTTCAAGGCTATGTAAATTTATTTCATGATATAAAAAAGAAATAACATACAAATCTGGACAGTGCATCGAGTTTTTCGTGTGTTTCCTTGGTGAGTTTTGATTATGAAGTCAAACACAATTAACCCAATCATCGGCAGTGTCCGGTGAATCGTTATGTGTTTTCGACAGAACCCTAGGAGGTATCCTAGTAAAAACTCAGTAACATTATGGTTATAGGTGTTACAAACCAGGTATTAAAAGATCATAACCCCATCCCTTGGAGCGATGAAGTATGAGCATCACCAGACTTCCCCAGGTTGATCACGCCTAATCAATCTTGTTCATTTGTACTTTGTTTTATCACTTTCATTTTCTATTTTCATCATTAATAATAAAACCCCCATGTTTAACAAAACCTAATTCACCTTCTACTTTCATAATCAAGACCCTCTTTTTAAATTAAGGATCTAAGGATCCGTCGAGAGACGAACTAGGGTTGCTGCTATACTGTAGAAATTCTAGTCAAAATTAAACAACTAATTTGACACGCTCGACAACGCGATCAAATTTTGGTGCAGTTGATGGGGATACAATATCATTTTTTTCTTTATTTACTTTAATTAGGTTATTTGACTTCTTGATTATTACTCCTCTAAATACCCCACCCCCATTTTATTGTTTTTGTTTTGGGTTTTGTCTTTATTTTTGGTTGTTTTTTGGTGTGTTCTTTATCTCCCTCCCTCTCTCTATCTTCTTCCACATCTCCCTCTCTAATTATATAGTATAAAATTATATTCTTCTTTCACCCTTCTTATGTTTCTCTTTTATCCATCTAAAATAAAAAAAAACACAACAATCAATCAATCAATCAAACTGGACATCATTGTTGCATGACAAGATCTAGTAAAGGAACACTACTTGAATTTGATCCTAAAATTTAAAAGTAATTTCACACAAAAATCACATAATCTTGATAAGGTCAATCAAGTAACATTGTGGAACCCCTTGTGGAACCTCAAGTGGTCCTAAACCAATTCAAAATTAAACCAAATCAAACCGAAGAGATCATGGCTGCAAATAACAGAACATTAAAAGAACTGACCACCCTGGATGTAGAGTACCAACCTGCGTACATCCAATGTCTTGAGGAAGAGGCCAATTTTGAGCGAAGAACAGGCCTCATCCATCTCCTTCCAAAATTCCATGGTCTTCTCGGAGAGGACCCTCACAATCATCTAAAGGAGTTTCACATAGTGTGCTCCACCATGAAACCCCAAAATGTGTCTAAGGACCTCATTAAGTTTAGGGCCATCCCTTTCTCCCTTGATGGTGTAGCAAAAGATTGGATATACTATTTTCCTTCCACAATTGGGGGGCGTAATGACCTAAAAAGACTTTTTCTAGAGAAGTTCTTCCCTGCCTCCCAAACTGCATCAATTAGTAAAAAAATCTGTGGAATTAGGCAATCACAAGGAGAGGCCCTTCATGAATACTGGGAGAGATTCAAGAGAATTTTCTCAAGCTGCCCCCACCCCCAGATTAGTGAACAACTATTAATCCAATACTTCTATGAGGGACTTATCCCCATGGATCATGGAATGATTGATGTTGCGGCTGGTGGTTCCCTAGTTGACAAAACTTCTTCTGCCTCTCGTGACTTAAAAGACAACATGGCTCAAAATGCACAACAATTTGGTACACGATCTATTGCACCAACCCGAGGAGTTCATGCGGTAAGTCATTCAGCCCTAGAAAAAAAGGTATATACTAAACTTGATGAGATGCATACTCTTCTAAGGCAATTAGCTCAAGCACAATGTAACTCACTCTCTACTTCTATTCCATTAAATTTTGGGATTTGTTCTGATGACACTCATTTTTCTGACCAGTGCCCACAACTTCAAGATTCATCTGAGTCCTGTGCAGCTGTGTTCCCAGGGCGTCCATTCCAACAAGCTCCTCCCTTAATGCAAGAACCATTTAGGCCAAATCCAAACCCCGGGTGGAAAGCACAACCACAATACCGACAAGGAGGAAACTCAAGCTACCCGAAGCAGAATTGGTATCAACAAGGACAAGGTATGAAACCTTCTTATCCTTTAACTTCTCAAAACAATCATCCTCCTCCTCCTCCCATGTCTGAAGCAAGCCTTCAAGATATAGTGAAGCAAATGGGAACCCAGAACCTTCATTTCCAATAGACCACACACTCAGCTATTCAAGACGTATGAACCCAAGTGGGTCAATTGGAAAACACCATCGGTGAGCTTAAGATGCAAGGTTCTGGAAAACTACCATCCCTACCCACATCCAATCAAAAGGACAAAGTTAATTTATGTGCAGTTACACTTCGTAGTGGTAAAGAAGTTTCTCCTTCTACTGATTCTGCACAACAGGTATGTCCCCCTCATGAAAACTCTCTTTCCCAACCCTCAAAATCTTCATGTAAAGAAAAACATGACAAAAATGGTAATCGAATAGTCATTGATGATTCAAATGAACAATCCATTCCTCTTCTATTCCCTCAAAGACTCTCTAAATATAAGAGAAACTTTGATAATGAGATTAACAATGAAATAATGGATAAATTTAAAAAAGTCCAAGTTAATATTCCATTGTTGGATACAGTCAAGCAAATTCCCCGTTATGCCAAATTTATTAAAGAGCTTTGAACCCAGAGAAGGAGGATGAAGGGGAATGAGAGAGTCAACCTGGGGAGGAATGTCTCAGCCTTGATTCAACCAGGAATGCCAACCAAATTCAAGGTTCCGAGCACATTCACGATACCATGTACCATAGGGGAGACCTTCTTTTCTGATGATATGCTAGATTTAGGTGCATCCATTAATGTGATGCCTCACTCCGTATATACTTCTCTATAGGTTGGAGAGCTTCAACCAACAAAAATTGTCATGCAACTTGCTAACCGGAGTACACCACATCCAAAAAGAGTGATTGAGGATGTCCTTGTTAGAGTGAAGAATCTCATCTTCCTCGCTGATTTCTACATTCTTGAGATGGAAGATACTTGAACCCAAGGACATGCCCCTCTCATACTTAGGAGGCCATTCCTCAAAACATTAAAGACAATCATCAATGTTCACAATGGTACATTGTCCATATAATTCGGTGGAGAAAAGGTAAGTTTTAACATCCTTAAGGCTATGAAACACCCTGTTGAAGAGCACTCCACTCTTCTTATCTATTCGATGGAAGTGCTCTCAAATGATGCACACACAAACAATTCACTCCTCAACCCAAACTCTGATTCTTTTTTGTTTTCATCACCCTTGGATGATTTGAGTTTTGGTTCTTCTTTTAAATGTTGTGTGGGTTTAGAAAAATGTAAATTTTGTGCTTTAATTGATGAGTGTGTTTATTCTGAGGTACCCATAACTATCGATGATTCTGCAAATCTCATTTCAATAGATTCTCTTTACTTTGAGAATAAACATGAGCAGATAGATAGTTTCATGGACCACAGTCCCCCTAAATCCCCTCCATCAATACAGAAACAACCGGTGTTTGAACTTAAACAACTTCCTTATAATTTAAAATATGCATATCTTGAGGGTATTGACCAATTGACCGTCATTATTGCCAATAACCCCTCTCCACAACAGGAATTGAAACTACTCAATCTTTTGAGAGAGTGTAAAAAGGCAATAGGATGGACATTGGCTGATATTCCCAGGATTAGCCCATCTATTTTTATGCTCCATATACATTTGGATGATGAGGCTAAACCCATAAGACAATCTCAATGCCGATTGAATCCCACTCTCCTTGAAGTTGTAAAATTGGAAGTCAGTAAATTAATTGCTGTGAGGATTATTTATCCTATATCCGATAGTAAATGGGTTAGTCCAATACAAATTGTGCTTAAAAACAGGAATAACAGTTGTGTCAAATAAAAGGAATGAATTGGTTCCAACACGTGTGCAAAACAGTTGGCAAGTCTGTATTGACTACCGTCGACTGAATCAAGCCACACGGAAGGACCACTTTCCTTTACCTTTCATTGACCAAATGTTAGAACGATTGGCTGGTAAGTCCCATTATTGTTTCCTTTTTGTGTATTCGGGTTATTTCCAAATCCATATAGCCCATGAGGATCCAGAAAAGAAAACATTTACCTATCCATTTGGCACATTTGCATACAGAAGGATGCCATTCGGTCTATGTAATGCTCTTGGTACTTTTCAGCAATGTATGTTGAGTATTTTTTCTGAGTACCTTGAGAGTTGTATGGAAGTCGTTATGGATGATTTAAATGTATATGGATCTTCTTTTGATGATTGTTTGGAAAACCTAGGTTCTATCCTCCACCGCTGCATTGAAAAAATCTTGTTTTAAATTATGAAAAATTCCATTTTATGGTTCAGCGGGGGATAGTTCTTGGGAATATCATTTCAAGTAAGGGAATTCAGGTTGATAAATATAAAATTGAATTAATTACATCCCTTCAATATCCAAAATGTGTTCGTGAAGTGTGGTCTTTCTTGGGACATGCTGGTTTTTACCGCTGATTCATTAAAGTCTTTAGTAAGATCACACTTCCCTTATCTCTGTTATTTCCGAAGGATTCTGAATTGGTTTTTGAAAAAAATTGTGAGGATGCATTCAATTCACTAAAAAATAGTCTCACATCACCTCCCATAATCCAATCACCTAGGTGGGATCTCCCCTTCGAGCTTATGTGTGATGCCTCTAACTTTGTAGTTGGGGCAGTTTTATCACAAAGGGTTGAAAAGGCTCCTCATGTCATTGCATATGCCTCACGTACCCTTGACCCTGCCCAGGTAAACTACACAACCATAGAAAAATAACTCCTTTCTATTGTGTTTTCCTTGTAAAAATTCCATTTATATCTTCTTGGGTAAAAAATGATTGTGTTTTCTGACCATGCTGACCTTCGTTTCCTCCTAAAGAAACCTGAAGCCAAGCCCCGCCTCATTCGGTGGATGCTCCTCCTCCAAGAGTTTGACCTTGATATTAGAGATAAGAGAGGAGTGTAGAATGTTGTAGCTGACCACATTATTAGGATTCCCCCACCATTGGACTCTCATGTTGACTCACCCCTACCCATTGGAAAATTCTTTCCTCATGAAAACCTTTGTGATGTTGTGGACATTACCCCCTGGTATGCAGACATTGTCAAATTTCTAGCAAAATCTAGGTTCCCCCTGATTTTAGCACTTCACAATCCTAGATACTTAATCATGATTCTCGTTGGTACATTTGGTATGACCCATACTTGTGGAGAATTTGTAGTGACCAAGTAGTTCACCGGTGTGTCTCTGACCATGAGTTCACCTCTGTTTTGACCTTCTACCACACTTTGTCCTGTGGGGGCCACTTCAGCTCTCAACATACAGCTCGAAAGGTCCTTGACTCAGGACTTTATTGGCCAACATTTTATAGGGATGCCCATAGATTTTTCAAGTCATGTACTCAATGTCAATTCACAGTGAATATCTCCAGGAGGAATGAAATACCCCAACAACCCATGTTATTTTGTGAGATCTTCGATGCATGGGGCATTGACTTCATGGGGCCTTTTCCAAAATCATTTTGCTTTGTTTACATATTATTGGCTATTGACTATGTTTCTAAATGGGTGGAAGAAAAGGCCACCAGGACCGATGACTCTCGAGTGGTTGTTGATTTTGTGAGGTCCCAGATTTTCAGTAGGTTTGGTCTACCAAGATTCATCATTAGTGATTAGGGTTTACATTTTTGCAATCGTAACATGAAAAACTTGCTTCGTAAGTATGGTTTTGTTCATAAATAATCCACTGCATATCATCCCCAAACTAACGGACAAGAATAAATTTCATATCGGGAATTTAAGCGAATCTTGGAGAAAACAGTACAACCCAATAGGAAAGATTGGAGTTTGCACTTGGATGATACACTTTGGGTGTATCATACTACTTTTAAAACCCCAATAGGAATGTCACCATATAGGATTTTGTTTGGAAAATCTTGTCACCTCCCGGTGGAGGTAGAACACCGTGCATATTGGGCTGCTAAACAGTGTAATATGAACCTTTCAGATGCAGGTGAGGAAAGAAAGCTGCAGATTCTAGAGTTGGAAGAAATTCGACGTGATGCATATGACAAATCCCAAATCTATAAAGAGAAGACAAAGGCTATTCATGATAGGATGATTCACCAGCAGAAGTTCCATATTGGTTAGAAGGTCCTCATGTACAATTCCAGGCTTAAGCTCCACCCAGGTAAGCTTCGTTCCTGATGGCTCGGTCCTTATACTATTACTAATGTTTACCCTTTCGGTGCAATACAGGTTTTTCATGAGCAAAGTGGACGAAGTCTTACCGTCAATGGGCAGGGACGTAAACACTTCTATGAGGATTTTCCAATGAATACGGTGGAGGAAATCCACCTTCTCGACGCATCATACCAATAAAAAACACCAGGTTTTATCCCTCCTCACATTTTCAATTATTTTAGTGAGGACACTACACATTCTAGGTGTGGGGGTGGATACATTCCTGGGTTAGTTAGGATTTTTCATCATTTTCTCCTTTTGTTTTCTCTTTTTGGACTCCATTATGGTATTTTTATTTTCCCCCATCAACAATTTTGAAATTCCATGATGTGGCGACCATAAAGTGGGGAAAATAAAAATACCCTAATGAAGGCTAAAAAGAATTTTTGTATGAGTTTACCATCAAGGAGTGATTTTTAGTGAATTGGTTTTCTATCAATGATATTAATGGTCATATCTATGTAAAACCTTTGAGATGATTGATGCCTTTTGTGTGAGTAGTTTTTTTGAAAAACTGTGTCACTAATATCTCCACAAATTTTTGCACCAAACCACAAAGTGTGATTATTTCTTACTTAATATAAGGTAAATATATGTTGGGATAATATTTTTCATCTTTAAATGATATTTCCATACGTTCGTTCCTTATCCGATCTGTTTCATTACTGTACTAGATTGACCTATGCGTGTGTACCTAATGATCGACTGTTGTACGCCCTCAAAAAAATTGTTCTGTCTTGGGCAGGTCAAAAACCACTCCTCCTCAACCTTTGACCTTGTTATAAATATTTCAATTAGTGTCGTGAGGAGATCAAACAAAGGGTTGAGAGATGAGTGCGAGATTTGTTCCAATTGCAACTTCAAAAAATATATATATATATATAATAAATGAGGGGAGTGTTGAAATGTGCAACATATGGGGATATCTAGGTCGGGAGCTTATGGTTTGACTTCTAGGAATTCTTAAATGAGTGGGTCTTGAAATATGATTGCAAAGGATTTAGGACAGGTTCAGTGACAAAATCATTTAAAGATGAATAATGTTAAAATAACCTATATTTATTTGATAGAAAGTGGAAAGAATAGCATGGAATGGTTTTCACACACACACATGGAGAGTTAGTGTAATGGTTGAACTTTTAATTCATTCCTCATATTGGTATCATGAATATTTTTGAATTTTTCTATGATATGATTTATGAGACATCTTTTTCTATTTTCATTAGGAAGAACTCCTTGGTGTCGTTCTTGCATCGATCACATTACTTTAAATAAAATTTCCTCAAATGATAAATCGTTGGGATGTTGGAAATATATATATATATATATATTCATCATTGTATTTGGATATGTGACTTTTCCCAGGAGTGAAAATGTTTAGGTGTGGGGGTGTGATCGTACCATGATTCACTGTTTTATTCCACCCTAACACAGCAGTTTTAAACTAGTTTGGTAATGAATATTCCAAATATAATAATTAATTCCACTTTATGTTTGAATCATTCAATTAATGTTAATCAATATTAATATGGGCAATTTTACTTGTTTTTATTGTTTCAATGTAGGTGGAGGTGATTTGGAGGGCCTTTGATGAAGTGGAAGAAAAATGGGCCAAAATAGCATGGATCCATGGACACCTTTCCACTCTTTTTCATAGTACACGAAATACCTAAATCCAAATGGGCTGAACGTTTTCGGGACTATCCAGAATTTAATATTCTACATTTCATATTGAGGAACCCAATGCTAATTCGTATTATATGGGGGCCATCCGAACTGATCTGTCCAAGCCACCGAATTTGGATCAAGTCAAATGCGGTGTTCTGTATTTTATCAATATCATGAGCTGTAGTTGTCCAAACGGTGAAAACCATTCGGTGGAGACAGTCAAGAGGCTGGGCTACAACTTTTCTATTTTCTCCAAAGCGAGATAAGACTGTCTGAAGGCCAAAACGAGTCGTGCAAGTGGATTGATGAAATCTGTGTGCCTGAAACCACCTTCCAATTTTCCTATAAAATGGAACCTTGGGGTCCCCATTTGTAAGTTCGGACAAGAGGCAAGGTGATGCCATTTTGGACTCCCCAAGGAGTCTTCTCAACATCCCTAGTGGTTATGGAGGCTATGGGAGGTGCTACGTCAGCATCATTCGCTTCCTCCTCTCCCATGGGTTTCTAAACCCCTTGTGATCACCCGGGGAGGAACGTGACGTACATCCCGAGCATCATGTTTGTAATATTTGAATGATCATTTAAATTCCAGATTTTTTTGTTGTTTTTCATCATCTTCTATGCTTATTTTATTGAGTTATGTACTGGTATGTCATGCTCAACTCATATGATCATGTTTGGGGTTAGCCATTCATGTGATGTTTCACACAACATTCACCACTTTCATTCACCCTTTCAATTGTGGTGTTTGTGTGTTTTATATTGGTCAATTGAACTCACACAAGCACTTTCAAGTCTATTTTAATTTATGTCATGGTATCACAAAGAAATAGCATACAAATTTGGACAGCGCATCGAGTTTTTCGTGTGTTACCTTGCTGAGTTTTGGTTATGAAGTCAAACACAATTCACCCAATCATCAGCGGTGTCCGGTGAATCGTTATGTGTTTTCAACTGAACCCTAGGAGGTATACTAGTACAAACTCAGTAAAATTATGGTTCTAGGTGTTACAAACCAGGGATTAAAAGATCATAACCCCATCCCTTGAAGCGATTAAGGATGAGCATCACGAGACTTCCCCGGGTTGATCATGCTTAATCAATCTTGTTCATTTCTACATTGTCTTATCGCTTTCATTTTCTATTTTCATCATTAATAATAAAACCCCCAAGTTTCACAAAACCTAATTCACCTTCTAATTTCATAATCAGAACCCACTTTTTAAATTAATGATCTAAGGCTCCGTCGATAGATGACCTAGGGTTGCTGCTACACTGTAGAAATTCTAGTCAAAATTAAACAACCAATTTGACGCGCTCGACAACACGATCAAATTTTGGCGCCGTTTCTGGGGAGACAAGATCATGTTTTTCCTTATTTACTTTTATTAGGTTATTTTACTTCTTGATTAGTACTCCTCTAAATAACCCACCGCCATTTTATTGTTTTTTGTTTTGGGTTTTGTCTTTATTTTTGGTTGTTTTTTGGTGTGTTCTTTATCTCTCTCTCTCTATTATTCCACCTCTCCCTCTATAATTCTATAGTATAAAATTATATTCTTCCTTCACCCTTATTAAGTTTCTCTTTTATCCATCTTAAATAAAAAAACACAACAAACAATCAATCAATCAAACTGGACATCATTGTTGAATGACAAGATCTGATAAAGGAACACTACTTGAATTTGATCCTGAAATTGAAAAGTCACTTCACACACAAATCAAGGAATCTAGAGAAGGTCAATAAATTAACATTGTGGAACCCATTGTGGAACCTCAAGTGGTCCTAAACCAATACAAAATTTAACCAAATCAAACCGTAGAGATCATGGCTTCAAATAACAGAATATTAAAAGAACTGACCACCCTGGATGTGGAGTACCAACCTCCGTACATCCAATATCCCGAAGAAGCGGCCAATTTTGAGCTAAGATCAGGCCTCATCCATATCCTTCCATAATTCCATGTTCTTCCTAGAGAGTACCCTCACAAACATCTAAAGGAGATTCACATAGTGTGATCCACCATGAAACCCCAAAATGTGTCTGAGGACCTCATTAAGTTTAGGGCCTTCCCTTTCTCCCTTGATGGTGTAGCCAAAGATTGGCTATACTATTTGCCTTCCACAAATGGGGGATGGAATGACCTAAAAAGACTTTTTCTAGAGAAGTTCTTCCCTGCCTCCCGAACTGCATCAATTAGGAAAGAAATCTGTGGAATTAGGCAATCACAAGGAGAGACCCTCCATGAATACTGAGAGAGATTCAAAAGACTTTCCTCAAGCTGCCCCCACCACTAGATTAGTGAACAAATATTAATCCAATACTTCTATGAGGGACTTATCCCCATGGATCATGGAATGATTGATGTTGCGGCTAGTGGTTCCCTAGTTGACAAAAATCCCTCTGCCGATCATGACTTAATATCCAAAATGGCTCAAAATGCACAAACATTTGGTACACGAGCTATTGCACTAACCTGAGGAGTTCATGAGGTAATTCATTCAGACCTAGAACAAAAGGTAGATACTAACCTTGATGAGATGAATACCCTTCGAAGGAAATTAGTTCAAGCACAAGGTAACTCACACTCTACTTCTATTCCATTACATTGTGGGATTTGTTCTGATAACACTCATTTTTCAGACAAGTGACCACAACTTCAAGATTCATCTGAGTCCTATGCAGCTGTGTTCCCAGGGTGTCCATCCAACAAGCTCCTCCCTTCAAGCAAGAACCATTCACGCCAAATCCAAACCCCGGGTGTCAAGCACAAGCATAATACCGACAAGGAGGAAACTCAAGCTACCCGAAGAAGAATTGGTATCAACAAGGCCAAGGTATGAAACCTTCTTATCCTTCAACTTCTCAAAACAATCATCCTCCTCATCCTCCCAAGTATGAACCAAGCCTTGAGGATATAGTGAAGAAAATGGAAACCCAAAACCTTCAGTTACAATAGACCACACAATCATCTATTCAAGACCTATGAACCCAAGTGGGGATATTGGAAAACACCATCAGTGAGCTTAAGATGCAAGGTTCTGGACAACTACCATCCCTACCCATTACCAATTCAAAGGACAAAAGTAATGTATGTGCAGTTACACTTCGTATTGGTAAATAAGTTTCTCCTTCTACTGATTCTGCACAGCAGGTATGTCCCCCTCATGAAAACTCTCTTTCCCAACCCTCAAAAACTTCATGTAAAGAAAAACAAGACAACATTGGTAATTGAATAGTCATTGATGATTCAAATGAACAATCCATTACTCTTCCATTCCCTCAAAGAATCTCTAAATCTAAGAAATAATTCGATAATGAGATTTACAATGAAATAATAGATACATTTAAAAATGTTCAAGTTAATATTCCATTGTTGGATGCAGTCAATAAAATTCCCCGTTATGCCAAATTTCTTAAAGATCATTGCACCCATAGAAGGAGGTTGAAGGGGAATGAGAGAGTCAACTTGGGGAGGAATGTCTCAGCCTTGATTCAACCAGCAATGCCAACTGGATGCAAGGATCTGGGCACATTCACGATACTGTGTACCATAGGGGAGACTTTCTTTTCTGATGCTATGCTAGATTTAGGTGCTTCCATTAATGTGATGCCTCACTCCGTATATACTTCTCTACATGTTGGAGAGCTTCAACCAACAGGAATTATCGTGAAACTTTCCAACCGGAGTACAACACATCGAAAAGGAGTGATTGAGGATGTCCTTGTTAGAGTGAAGAATCTCATCTTCCCTACTGATTTCTACATTCTTGTGATGGAAGATACACAAACCCAAGGAAATGCCCCTCTCATACTTGGGAGGCCATTCCTCAAAATAGCAAAGATGATCATCAATGTTCACAATGGTACATTCTCCATGGAATTCGGAGGAGAAAATGTATGTTTTAACATCCTTGACTCTATGAAACACCATGTTGAAGAGCACTCCACTCCTCCTGTCTATTCGATGGAAGTGCTCTCAAACGATGAAAACACACACAATTCTCTCCTCAACGCAAACTCTGATTCTTTTTTGTTTTCTTCACCCTTGGATGATTTGAGTTTTGGTTCTCCATTTGAATGTTGTGTGGGTTCATAAAAATGTAAATTTTGTGCTTTAATTGCTGAGTGTGTTTATTCTGAGGTACCCATGACTATCGATGATTCTATAAATCTCATTTCAATAGATTCTCTTTCCTTTGAGAATAAACATGAGCAGATAGATAGTTTCATGGACCACACTCCCCCTAAATCCCCTCCCTCAATACAGAAACAACCGGTGTTTGAACTTAAACAACTTTCTTCTAATTTAAAATATGCATATGTTGAGGGTATTGACCAATTGCCCGTCATTATTGCCAATAACCTCTCTCCACAACATGAATTGAAACTGCTCAAACTTTTGAGAGAGTGTAAAAAGGAAATAGGATGGACATTGGATGATATTCCTGGTATTATCCCATCTATTTGTATGCACCATATACTTTTGGATGATGAGGCTAAACCCGTAAGTCAATCTCAACGCCGGTTGAATCCCACTCTCCTTGAAGTGGTAAAATTGGAAGTTAGTAAATTACTTTCTATGGGGATCATTTATCCTATATCTGATAGTAAATGGGTTAGTCCAGTACAAATTGTGCCTAAAAAACAGGAATAATAGTTGTGTCAAATGAAAGGAATTAATTTTTTCCAACACGTGTGCAAAACAGTTGGCGAGTCTGTATTGACTACCGTCGACTGAATCAAGCCACGCGGAAGGACCACTTTCCTTTACTTTTCATTGACCAATTGTTATAACGATTGGCTGGTAAGTCCCATTATTGTTTCCTTGATGGCTATTCGGGTTATTTCCAAATCCATATAGTCCCTGAGGATCAAGAAAAGACAACATTTACCTGTCCATTTGGCACATTTGCATACAGAAGGATGCCATTCGGTATATGTAATGCTCCTGGTACTATTCATCAATGTATGTTGAGTATTTTTTCTGAGTACCTTGAGAGTTGTATGGAAGTATTTATAGATGATTTCATAGTATATGGATCTTCTTTTGATGATTGTTTGGAAAACCTAGGTTCTATCCTCCACCGCTGCATTGAAAAAGTTCTTGTTTTAAATTATGAAAAATGCCATTTTATGGTTGAGCGGGGGATAGTTCTTGGGAATATAATTTCAAATAAGAAAATTCAGTTTGATAAATCCAAAATTGAATTAATTTCATCCCTTCCATATCCAAAATGTGTTCGTGAGGTGCAGTCTTTCTTGGGTCATGCTGGTTTTTACTGCCGATTCATTAAAGACTTTAGTAAGATCGCACTTCCCTTATCTCAGTTGTTACAAAAGGATTTTGAATTTGATTTTGATAAAAATTGTGAGGATGCATTCAATTCACTAAAAATAGTCTCACATCACCTCCCATAATCCAACCACCTAGGTGGGATATCCCCTTCGAGCTTATGTGTGATTCCTCTAACTTTGCTGTTGGGGCAGTTTTATCACAAAGGGTTGAAAAGGCTCCTCATGTCATTATGTTTGCCTCGTGTACCCTTGACCCAGCCCAGGTAAACTACACAACCACAGGAAAAGAACTCCTTTATATTGTGTTTTCCTTGGAAAAATTCCATTCATATCTTCATGGGTCAAAAGTTATTGTGTTTTCTGACCATGCTGCCCTTAGTTTCCTCCTAAAGAATCCTGAAGCCAAGCCCCGCCTCATTCGGTGGAAGCTCCTCCTCCAAGAGTTTGACCTTGAGATTAGAGATAAGAGAAGAGTAGTGAATGTTGTAGCTGACAACATTAGTATTATTTCCCCACCATTTGACTATCATGTTGACTCACCCCTACCCATTGGAGAATTCTTCCCTCATGAGAACCTTTGTGATGTTGTGGACCTTACCCCATGGTATGCGGACATTGTGAATTTTCTAGAAAAATCTAGGTTCCCCCTGATTTTAGAACTTCACAATCCCAGATACTTAAGCATGATTCTTGCTGGTACATTTGGGATGACCCATACTTGTGGAGAATTTTTAGTGACCAAGTAGTGCGCCGGTGTGTCCCTGACCATGAGTTCACCTCTGTTTTGACCTTCTGCCACACTTTGGCCTGTGGGGGCCACTTCGGCTCTCAACGTACAGGTCAAAAGGTCCTTGACTCAGGACTTTATTGGACAAAATTTTATAGGGATGCCCATAGATTTTTCAAGTCATGTAGTCATTGTCAATTCATAGGGAATATCTCCAAGAGGAATGAAATGCCCCAACAACCCATGTTATTTTGTGAGATCTTCGATGCATGGGGAATTGACTTCATAGGGCCTTTCCCAAATTAATTTTGCTTTGTGTACATCTTATTCGCTGTTGACTACGTATCTAAATGGGTGGAAGCAAAGGCCACCAGGACCGATGACTCTTGAGTGGTTGTTGATTTTGTGAGGTCCCAGATTTTCAGTAGGTTTGGTCTACCAAGATTCAACATTAGTGATCAGGGTTCAAATTTTTGCAATCGTAACATGAAAAACTTTCTTTGTATGTATGGGGTTATTCATAAAGTCTCCACTACATATCATCCCCAAACTAACGGACAAACAGAAATGTCAAATCGTGAAGTTATGCGAATCTTGGAGAAAACGGTACAACCAAATAGGAAAGATTGGAGTTTGCGCTTGGATGATGCACTTTGGGCGTACCGTACTGCTTTTAAAACCCCAATCAGAATGTCACCATATAGGATTGTGTTTGGAAAATCTTATCACCTCCTGGTGGAGGTAGAACACCGTGCATATTGGGCTGTTAAACAATGTAATATGAACCTTTCAGATACAGGTGAGGAAAGAAAGCTGCAGATTCAAGAGTTGGAAGAAATTTGACGTGGTGAATATGACAACTCCCTAATCTATAAAGATAAGACAAAGGATATTCATGATATAATGATTCACCAGTGGAAGTTCCATATTGGTGAGAAGGTCCTCATGTACAATTCCAAGCTTAAGCTCCACCCAGGTAAGCTTCGTTCCCGATGGCTCGGTCCTTATATTGTTACTAATGTTTACCCTTTTGGTGAAATACATGTTTTTCATGAGCAGAGTGGATGAAGTCTTACCGTCAATGGGTAGCGACTTAAATACTTCTATGAGGATTTTACAAAGAATCCGGTGGAGGAAATCCACCTTCTCGACGCATTATACAAATAAACACACAAGGTTTTATCCTTCCTTCTCACATTTTCAATTATTTTAGTGAGGACACTGCACATTCTAGGTGTGGGGGGGGGGGTGGATAGATTTTTTGGTTAGTTAGGATTTTTCATCGTTTTCTCCTTTTGTTTTCTCTTTTTGGCCTTCATTATGGTATTTTTATTTTTCCCCATCAACAATTTTGAAATTCCATGATGTGGCGACCATAAAGTGGGGAAAGTAAAAATACCATAACGAAGGCTAAAAAGAATTTGTGTATGAGTTTACCATCAAGGAGTGATTTATAGTGAATTGGTTTTCTATCAATGATATAAATGGTCATATCTATGTGAAACCTTTGAGATGATTGATGCCCTTTGTGTGAGTAGTTTTTTTGGAAAACTGTGTCACTAATATCTCCACAAATGTTTACACCAAACCACAATGTGTTATTATTTCTTACATAATATAAGGTAAATATATGTTGGGTTAATGTTGTTTAGATTTAAATGATATTTCCATACGTTCGTTCCTTATCCGATCTGTTTCATTACTGTAACAGATTGACCTATGCGTGTGTACCTAATGTCCGATTGTTGTACACCCTAAAAAAAATTGTTGTGTCTTGGGCAGGTCAAAGACCACTCCTCCTCAACCTTTGATCTTGTTATAACTATTGAAATTAGTGTTGTGAGGAGATCAAACAAAGGGTTGAGAGATTAGTGTGAGATTTGTTCCAATTGCAACTTAAAAAATATATATATAATAAATGAGGGAAGTGATGAAATGTGCAACATATGGGGATATCTAGGTCAGGAGATTATGGTTTGACTTCTGGGAATGCTTAAATGAGTGGGTCTTGAAATATGATTACAAAGGATGTAGGACAGGTTCGGTGACAAAATCATTTAAAGCTGAATAATGTTAAAATAACCTATATTTATTTGATAGAAAGTGGAAAGAATAGAATGGAATGGTTTTCACACACACACATGGAGAGTTTGTGTAATGGTTGACCTTTTAATTCCTTGCTCATATTGGTATCATGAATCTTTTTTAATTTCTCTATGATATGATTTATGAGATATCTTTTTCTATTTTCACTAGGAAGAACTCCTTGGTGTGGTTCGTGCATTGATCACTTTACATTAAATAAAATTTCCTCAAATGATAAATCTTTGGGATTTTGGAAATATATATATATATATTTATATTCATCATTGTATTTGGATATGTGACTTTGCCCAGGAGTGCAACTGTTTAGGTGTGGGGGTGTGATCGTACCACGATTCACTGTTTTATTCCACCCTTATACCACAGTTTTAAGAAAGTTTTGTAATGACTATTCCAAATATAACAATGAATTTCACTTTATTTTTGAATAAATCAATTAATGTTAATCAATATTAGAATGGGAAATGTTACTTGTTTTTATTGTTTCAATGTAGGTGGAGGTGATTTGGAGGGCCTTCGATGAAGCGGAAGAAAAATGGGCCAAAATTGCATGGATCCATGGCTGTCCACTGTTTTGAATAGTATACGAAATCCGTGATCCAAATGGGCTGACATTTTTTGAGAATGTCCAGAATTTAATATGCTACATTTCATATTAAGGAACCCACTGCTGATTCGGATTCTATGGGTCCCATCCGAACTGATCTGTCCAAGCCACCGAATTTGGACCAAGTCAAATGCAGTGTTCTGTATTTTATCCATATATTGAGCTGTTGTTGTCCAAACCATGCCAAACATTCGTTGAAGATAGTGAAGAGGCAGGGATACAACTTTTCTATTTTCTCCAATGCGAGATAAGACTGTCTGAAGGCTGAAACACGTCGTACAAGTGGATTGATGAAATCGGTGTGCCTAAAACCACCTTCCAATTTTCCTATAAAATGGAACCTAGGGATCCTCAGTTGTATGTTCGGCCAAGAGGCAAGGTGCTGCCATTTTGGAGTCCCAAAGGAGTCTTCTAAGCATCCTTATAGGTTATGGTGGCTATGGGAGGTGCTAATTCAACATCATTCTCTTCCTCCACTCCCATGGGTTTCTAAACCCCCTGTGATCACCCGGGGAGGAACGTGATGTACATCCCGAGCTTCATGTTTGTAATATTTGAATGATATTTTAAATTCCAGATTGTTGTGTTGTTTTTCATCATCTTCTATTCTTATTTTATTGATTTATGTACTGGTATGTCATGCTCAACTCATATGATCATGTTTGGGGGTACCCATTCATGTGATGTTTCACACACCGTACACCACTTTCTTTCCCCCTTTCAATTGCTGTGTTTGTGTGGTTTATATTGGTCAATTGAACTCACACAAGCACTTTCAAGGCTATGTAAATTTATGTCATGGTATCACAAATAAATAACATACAAATCTGGATAGTGCATCATGTTTTTCGTGTGTTGCCTTGGTGAGTTTTGGTTATGAAGTCAAACACAATTCACCCAATCATTGGCGGTGTCCGGTGAATCGTTATGTGTTTTCGACTGAACCCTAGGAGGTATCCTAGTAAAAACTCAGTAACATTCTGGTTCTAGGTGTTACAAACTAGGGATTAAAATATCATAACCCCATCCCTTGAAGCGATGAAGGATGAGCATCACGAGACTTCCCCGGGTTGATCACGCATAATCAATCTTGTTCATTTCTACTTTGTTTTATCGCTTTCATTTCCTATTTTCATCATTAATCATAAAACCCCCAAGTTTCACAAAACCTAATTCACCTTCTACTTTCATAATCAGAAACCTCTTTTTAAATTAATGATCTAAGGCTCCATTGAGAGACGACCTAGGGTTGCTGCTATACTGCATAAATTATAGTCAAAATCAAACAACTAATTTGACACGCTCGACAACGTGATCAGTCTCGGATAAAGTTATAGAATGTATGATATTCATACATATGTTGGCTAAGGAATTTTTATAAAAGGTTATACCCATTTACAACACATCAAGATACTAAGAGAATTATATGGACAATCACTAGTGAAATATATAATTTTGGGTTTTTGAAAAGGTATTCATATGAATATATCCATGGAAAAGTTTATTATGTTTGAAAATTATAGAAAATTGTTCTTCTTGTATATATTTCCTTAAATATTATTTATACATTATAGTCCATATGATATATCTTGGTAATCCCACCACAAAACTCTCGAGTACATTCTATGTTCCAAATATATCTCTTATGAAAGTACATACTAGATCCTTCACATGAACTGAATATAGAGGGAAAACCAATAGAGTTTGATCATTATTTTGAAAAAAACCACTAAAAATATTAGTTGATAGAGATAAATTTTTATAAAAATACTACTCACCCAGTTAAATATCTCTAGAGAAACCACAAATTAAAGGACTATATATGAGAACCTAAAGATGTGGTTTAGTATGGATATGCAATTATATTGTATCCGAGTAATAAAATTTTATTGGAGAAATTCATTTTATGGTGGTAAATTGTGACACCCCAAGATTTTATATTTATTTTCTTTTATATAAACATGATGTATTCGACTTCTTTTTTTTTGATGCAACCCCAAGTATAAATGAGGCATGATAGAATATACCATTATAACCTAGTCATTTTATTTGTTGGTATGAATTAGAATAAACACATTAAGAAATTTATATATAATTTTTTTTATAAATTCCATTTTTTTATTATTGTTTATGACATAATCATTAAATATTTTATAAAATAATTTCATCAATAAAATACATATTTTTTAAAGAAAGGTATTTTCTATGTGTTATGACATTTTTTATGAAAAAAATATAATTGTACAATTAAAAATTCATTTTAATTAAAAATAATTGTAATTTATGAATTATTAGTAGTATATTAGTTATCTAAAGATTTATAGTGAATATAAGATCCTATAATGGTAAAAATGTTTTAATTTTCATAAATCTGTAGTTATACATCCACACATTTATTATCATAAAAAATTAATTAAATCATAAATGATTAATATATTTAATTTAAATTTATAGATTATAAATTTAATAAAATATTTAATTATTCATTTCATAGTTTTAACAAAACTATGGCTAAAATTAATGTCATTTTTATGGATAGAATAATTTTTTAATCATATTTCATTACATTTTACAAGTTTATTTTTGAATTAATTTATTAAAAAATTAGAAATTGAATTTGATGAAATGGTTTACCAATTTGGAATTTACATTTCTAATTTTGGTAAAAAGGCCACAATTATTTTATGTCATAATTAGTAGTAAAAACATTAAAAATTGGTTACCATAGTTAATGTTAAAACACGTTTTCTAGGATTTAATCTATGAAATAATTAAAATAATGTCATATAAACTTGTATAATTATTCTTGGATAAAAAATTTTTAAACATAAAGTATCTCAACATAGAAACCTTCTCGATTTGTAATAATTATACTTGATAAATGAATTAATTATATTTATATATTTTATGTAATTACATGTGTGTACACTCTCTCACTAGTAAAGGAAACCACATATCCACCATTATTCATGAATTGTCAGTCTTATTTCTTAAACAAGACCTATTCCAAGACCTTCATCACTCCCTTACCTTCATACAACATCCTCTTGTCTTATCTTATGATCAATTTATCAAGGATTAAGTTATAATCCAAATGTGGTCTGTTATATTATAATTATAAATCATAATTGAGATCTTTTTATTTTATTTATTCATGAACCATCTCTAAAATTATTGTATCCATCATAACATGATGACATTAATTTTATCATTATACAGTGATGTTATTATGGTGATGGCACACCTCTTTCCATTTCCTATACACCACCACTTCATATTGATGAATATAATGATGGAATTATAAAAAAAATATAAATAATATTTATGATATAATAATTATTATACAATTATAATATTTATTCATCTTTATTTCTATATTTTTGTTAGAAAATGAGAATAGTATTCATATATACATACATACTACTATCTTTGGGAATGATTAAATTCATTTTTATATCTCCAAATTCTATGGATGGTTATAAATATGTATATAATGAAAATGTATGATATAAATATCATGATTAAAATTTTATTGATTACGAAACTATGATCAGGATATAGAGACTATACTTATTGAATTGAAGCATACATGAAAAATGAAATATTTGTCACCCAGAAAAAATATTTAAATACAGTAATGTTAATGGATTGGTGATAAGATCTTATAAGTAAACCTTTTATAGTATTATATGGTATAATATTGTTTTCTAATATAAATATAACAAATTATAATTTATTATGTATTATACAATAGCACTTATAAAAGAAATTTAACTTCAAATAATAATTTTACTCAACAATATCATTTTTACAAAGATTTTTTGTGATTAATTTTATGATGATGAAATTATATTATCAATCTATCACAAATATTATTTATTATATTACCCTATAGTAATTATGTTAAATTACTTATTTTAATTACAATTTCCTTAACTAAATACTCAATAGTCCAAAATAAATTTATTATTTAAAATAACTTTTTTCTATTCAATTGGGATGTTTTTATTCCATGTACATAATTACATTACAATGATATCTAGGATTTTATTTCTATTATATTAAAATAGTTTCAAGTCATTCCAAACTATTATTTAATTTTAAAAAAACTTTTAAAATAAATATTCTTTTCATTTTTTTGAACAAGGTTCTTTTAACTAAATGTGATAACATAATTATTATTTTAACATATACTACATGAATATATTTTCATGTTGTCGTGAATATTATTTTAATTAATGATTCTTTTATATATTTCCTTTTTTATTTGAAAAATAAAAAACATTAATAATTTTTAGGTTTTTTTTATTTTAGGTGACATTTTTCAAAAAGAGAATTGTATATTCCTAAATAAATATTTCAAAGGAATTTTAATGATATTGTACATAAATGATAACCTCCACTGATGTTACTTATGATTCAATTATAAAATTATCTAATGATGTTGTAATTATTCTTTATCCTAATGGTTTATGATTACGTTAATAAAATATTGATGAAAGATGTTTTCTTTCAAATGGTGTAAGATGTTTTACATTGATAATTGTTTTCATGATATTGTGGAATATATTTGACTAGATCATGATTATGTGATTCATGTGTCCATTATAATACTCTAATACAATGGGAAAATATTTATATTTTGTTATCTCAAATGTTAAATCGGTGGTTATCTAGAGACCAAAGAGTGTAAACGGGAGTTTATCCAAATCATAAAGCTGGTATACGTGTCATTAGCTTATGCATATAATGCAATGAATATCTTGGTTGTTATCCATGACAAAATATTTTTTTGATTATGATTACAAAACACATTATGTAACTATTTTATAGCATGATTTTATTTCAATGGTTTTCTCCCTCTGATAATTTTCTTTTATTCAATTATCTTTCATGTTTTCGGAATTTGTGGCTTTTATGATATAATACAATATTTTGATCTATGAAAATTTTGGTATGATTTCCAATGATTAACTAATGTTATCAAATGATTATTATCCTATTATTATTAAGTATTCATTTAAGTCTCCCTTGTATCCATAACAAATATTATGATATCACCCCTTAAAATGATTCGTTTTCCTTTGTATATCGAGATTTTTTAAGTATTATATTTCTTGAAATGGTGCTAGTTTTAAATAAAATGGTGGGAGATGGTTTAGATATATTATGTACCAGTTTATTATAAAGACATGTCTTCCAAGACACTAATCTTTTATAGGATTAAGGGATATCAAAATGATATGTAATAAATATTTTTAGTAAAATTTATTATTTATGTATGCATTATTTGGGTCACTATAGATATAACATCAACTTTAAGGGGAAATTTGTCTCTCTAAAATTTTTTGTAGGTCAGTATAATAAAAAAAATTTCTTTAGTGAAACTGAGTGAAAATAGGATATAATTTTTATCTTCTATACATTATTTTATACAATTTCCATGGATGAAAGTACAAGTAAAATATTTTCATATTTATACTGAGAGACCATTGAAAATTTTATTTGAAAATTACATGTTATTTGGTTCTCCCAGAACCTAGGGCAACATTGAAGATGAAATCAAATTTATATCATATATAATTTCATCTAAGAAAATTTGGACTATAGAGATACTGATAGGGAATATATTTCTACTAGAAATTTAGTCACATATTTTTTAACTAAATTCATAAAAAGAGATATATTTTACAAATTGAAGTTGAAACTCGATGTTCAGTATTATCCTCTAACTAAAATATTTATGGTTGTGAACCCCAATAAGATTTTTATCCTATTATAAATGGGAGAAAAATTGTGTCCTATTTATTTTTGAAGGGTGAGATTTACTATTCCCTATTAGTTTGTCTAAATTTTTTGATATTATAAAAAGGGTTGAAAAGTTAATAAATGTTTATGATACATTTCATATAACATGTATATAAATTTAATTTCATTGATAGAATAAATATATAAAAAACATTACCTTATTTATTACTATGGTTTTAATATATTTATATTAGAGAATGTTTGTTATTTGATTACAGTTGTTTAGTCATGTTGAATCTGAAGTTACATTATGAATAATCTAATTGTGTATATTAACTAACACATAGAATTGTTAATAATGTTGTAATTTTTTTGGACCAACATTGTTTGAATTTTTATGAATATTATGTAAGTTGTCACATTGATTCTTATTATTGGGAATATTATCAAAATATATAATAAAGTTGTTAATGGTACAAGGTGGTAGCATACTTTTAAAAATATTATGATTATGAATTTAATGTTAATAATTTTTTAAATGGGGTTGTTGATGTTTTGAGAATAATTATATTGAATTGCATAAAATTACTCAGTTAAGAGTAAATATATTGAGAAGTTCTTATGGTTAGATAAATATATAGTTTTTATTTCTGACGATAAAAACCTAATTTTTTATTCCACTTTATTTGAATTTTTTTATAGACATAATCATGCCACCCAAGAATCCTAGAATAAAAGGGTATTATTTCAGGATTAATTGTGGATAGAACCCGGACTATTATAATGGTTTATAAAGGTATTTTAATTTTTCATAGGGATTAATTGATAAAGGCAAGTGATGCGAATCATTGAGGATGTGGAGACTACTATTTGTTATGGCATAGATGGGACACTAGATATTGAGACACCAATGGGTTTTAATGAGTAGTTGACACTCTATAGTGATATTAATAATATTGATTCAAACACAAATGTTGATTTATTACATTGTGATAGAGTTTGTGATTAATTTTTAATGTTAATAATGGGTGTAATTGAAATGAAAATTTACTAAATGAAATATATAAACATGTGGTCAAGGTGGTTTCTTCATTAACCATAATCTCATATAGTTTGTGCTACATGAATTTTCATGTCATGCTTCCATGAATGGTGAAATTTTTACCTCTAAAAAAGATGATGTTCCATTCCAGTTCATGAATATACCATATAGTGATTTTCGATTATTCATGTGTATGAAATAGGAAACCCAATACCATGTAAACCTATAATAAATATCTAAATAATATCCATGTATCTGAAAAATAAACTTAGTAATAATTATTATATATTTAATAACCATTGTGTGATGTGTGTATGAAATGTGGGTTTATAAATTTCCCATTAAAAATATTTCTATATGATGTAGGATCATAATTTATAAATGGAATTCACATATATTGTTTTCTGTTTTGAGTTTGTAAATAAATAGTGAGAATTTAATGTTAAGTAATTAGGTTTCAAGAGAAGTAATGTGAAGTCAGTTTTTTTAGATTAAGATGTCATGTGATAGGTTTTCATTGGAAGGTCAACACATTTTACGGTCTTAGAGTGATGCATATTTAATGACGCAATATATTAGTAGTTAACAATATTAACAAATGATATAAGGTATATTATAATTCACATGTTCTTTTTAACACCTTCTTGTATCAATTTTTTTTATTTATAATGATTGTGAGAACCAACTAATTAATTTCAATGATATTTACTCATGACTCAGATGACTTTTATGTAATGAGGAAGCCATATATAAATCATCACTATGAGAAGATACATGTTATTCATGCTAAAATATCTTAGTGTAGTACATTTAGAATAATCAAATTTATGGCGATAATGTTTTATGTGAACTTACTATATATGAAAATGTGTAATGTTAAATAAGTGATATGTGTAGTAATGTGTTATAATTTCATGAAGTTAGTGTCACATTTAAAATAACTAAAAACCAAATTATTCATGAAAAATTATCATGATGAGAATGTCATAAGATGTTGTGAAAATAATTTGTGTGAGGCGTAAAATTGTACATATAAGAATAGATTGAAAAAAAATCTATTTCCTATATTTTTTCAATGAATGAAAATACCTACATACTCTATAGTTCATCTTGAATGTATAAGGTGAATGATCAGCATCAATAAATGAAATAGGAAAAATATTACTTAGTGATATTTATTCTATATTTTGACATTTTTGTTTTAGTAATTAAGAAGTTTTTTAAAATGGTACTCTAGAAATTAACGTGTGAATCATTATAATTTGATATTTTATTGTGTAACCACATATGATTATAATGCCAAACCAATAGTTGGAGTATCTAAAAAATAACAACAAGGACTATGTTATCACATTCATTTCAAACCATGTAAAAATTATATGTACCAATATTGTTATTTGATCAATATATTCTGTTATTGCTGAATAATCATATAAGAGAGCATCAGGTCCTAACAGATTAAGAGCAATTGATTTTAATGAAATAAATATCCTAAGAAGTTACTTTTGATTCATCCCCCCTGCTTATTGGTTCATCAAATTCATGGGAATTTCAATTTGAATTGGGTAATGTTATACGATTATCCATCCAATTGACAAACATGTATTGAACTTGTCCATCATGTTATTTTTTACTTTGTGAATAAATAACTTCTGAGATCAAAATTTCATAATAACAACTCCATGTCTCATGGATACACTATATCTTCAGAAAATTGAATTCATGATTATGAATACTGGTATATGATGTAGTTAGTTGATATAAGTATGGATTTATAAGTTATTAATAGAGACCACACCATATATGTATCTAACTTGAGTAGTACTAAATATTTTATAGAGTCCCCCCTTTGAATAAAATTATGGATTATGTAATTCATAATTGATTTCAATTATAAAAAAGGCTAGTGGGGCCACAAATTGTGATTTTTTATATGTATTAATATTTTTTATAAATCATTACTCTAAAATAGTGCGGGCCACCCCAATAAAGTTTTACAAGGAAGCCTAATTATGTTTCGAATAAGATTTCACAATTTGATATATAAATATATATATATATATTGTTACCACTTGTAAAAATGTATTATATATCTTCCAAAATGAGTTTTTGGATGATATATAAAATTAAATTTCAAAATATTTTCATTAGTTATTATATATAACATGACCCAACCATCTAGGACCACACATGGTAAGTAGTTATGTGTTTTTTCACCCAAATACCACCTTTAATAGAGCATCGTTTTATGAAAAGTATGTTGGAACCGGGCGTGCAGCGGAAGCCCCAAATAGGTGGGTTTTTAAAATTTTTCCACCGCCGTTCGCCGTAAACTTGCCGACGTCGGTGCAGGGCTGCCCGGTCAAAGCCGAGGACCACGCGTGGAGGATTTTAAGCACAAAATTAAACCGTAAAATACCTGGTTTAAATCCAAAGCCGTGCACGACGTCTGCTCGTCGTTGGCGATCGCTGCTCGAAGAATCCGAAGCTGAATTCCTCTAGATCATCCACACGAGCTTCAAGGAATCTGCGGGAGCGCCGTTCGTCGTAATCCGGGTGCTAGCGCGGATCTGCGACGATGCCTTCGATACTCCAACGAACACCGCATCGCTTCGCTAGCGATGCCCGAGAGAGAGCTCCATCCGAGCTCCTTGGATCCAGAGAATCTCTCTCTAGAATGTGGGAGAGAGGAGAGGAGAGATAAACTCCATGAATAGTATTTGGCAAATGCCCCTCCTCTTCTATTTATAGTGCATAATTAAAATACCCGGTATCGCCTCGCCAGCCCCGAATACTTAACGCACTATTAACGACATTTTTATGACTTCTAAGCTGAGCCATAAATATTATTATCATTTACTTGTAATATATTAAAATATATTACATGATAATAATTAAGTCATTATCCCGACTCGTCGCTCCCATAAATATTAATTGAACCTTGAATAATTTAATATTCGTCAATTAATATTTTTCATGTATTTACATAAAACTCGTAAATACATTTAATAAATAAATTCAATACTCATTATTCAAAACTCGAATAATATGAATTTATTTATCGCATTGGTGATCGTTTAACTTTGGACAATTCCAGGACCCCTAGGGCGGGGCCCACTATGTCCAATAGTCCTATTCAACTGAATAGGGCAGATTCTTGAATACGCTATTGTGTGTGACCCTCTAGGCCCTTATTTCGACAGCCGTGAATAATATTCATAGACCAAGAGCGGGATCTAGCAACCCATCATGGCCCCTGAAGAAATAAGGATCGTCACAGCAGCGACAACCATCCTACGAACATGCACTATGTAATATAATCTCTTTGTCTATAATATCTCATAAAGCAGGACGCACTCTCGTGTCATCGCCCTTTTCTTGCTTTATTGTTTGTTGATGTAACTTGATGGATTTACCCTCGACTGCCATGGCCATGGTCTTATTAATGTACTGCCATCCATATCAACATGGCCAGAGATATATTACTTCCATAAACCAGAAGCGACAAATCCTTTCTTGACCATTCAACCAATGACATGCCACTAATGACGCACCCGACACAAACTACCTCACCACGACTTTATTGCCATGGTTTTCATCTTGCATCAAAGTACGTGATCAAATGACATACATTGGTAATGATCTCAATTCAGGAGACCATTACACATGATCGTAGATAGGAACATCCAATGACACCTGAAACATGTGGTGTTCCTATTGGCGGGTCAGTCCTCATGATCTCACTACTAGAGATCACCAAGTGCGAACTTCATGAGAAGAAGTCTCAATGCTTATGAGCCCCCAGCACCTGATGGTCATACATCTACTATGTCCAATTAGTAAGATGTATCTAGACCATAGAACATATATTTAAGATTAATGTCATAGTATCTAGAGGTTCTCATTATAGCCTGGGAACTGCTATAACCTTTCGATACGACAATTAATCTTTGGACATTACCATTTCAATAGTGGACGCAGAAAAGTCTACACTATAATGGTAAGATGACATCATGCATAGTTAACTCTATACACGATATGGTAATCAAAAGAACATAATAGTTAGGTCTAGGGCACCCACTATTTCAACACTCCCACTTGCACTAGAGCCAACTTTCTAACTAAACTTGTTAGCTACTCACATGATAAGAATCATGTTTCTGCTGAGTAAAGGCCTTAGATACTGGGTCTGCCGCGGTTCCCCTGCGTGGCTATTCTGCTATAGTGTCCTCATCTCTTTGATTAAAACTTCTCAAGAGATGGTATCCCGAGTATATACCCTTTTTGTCCACTATCATAACTTGACATCTTGGCTAGTAAGAATATCATAATCTACATTATGATAATACTTTTCTCACCAGGTGCGATTCCAAGAACTGGAACAAATCATTGCATTTAACTGCTTCTTAGATATATTAGAAGCTGCAATGTACTCGGTCTTATAGATATGGCCACCACAGGCTGATATGAGCTTGACTCGCTCATCGCTTTTAGCCTAACTGAAGTACTAGATCACATTGATCTATAGAATACTAGTTTGTATCCCCGAAAACTAGTATCCTTTCTTCTCCACTTACCAGGTAAAAATATTTTGTACTTGCTAAAGTACAATTAGATTGTTCTGACTGCATCCCTTGCAGTGCTCCTGGAAATAACTGATATTTGCCTATTGTAAAATATACCTTGGAAATATCGGTTCTTGTACATATCATGGCATACGTGATTGATCCATCGCTCTGACGTATGGAATTCAACTCACCACATTTATCTCTTCCCATGTCACGGACAGGTCAACATGGAGAGATTATGCCCTGTGACATAGGCAACAATTCATCTCTTGAATGGTTCCAACATATTTTTCAATATAATGTCACAATATATACGATTGACTAGAACCAAGCAACCTATATATCTACCTTAATAGATCTTTTTCCCTAGAACATAGGTTGCTACTTTAAGTCAATCATTGGAGAGTAAATTTCATTTTGGTCTTAACTAACTGTCAGACCAATGTGTGTTTTCTATATGTTACCAAACATATTTATTATTGGAAAACCTTAGCACTCCCACTAACCTCTGGTAGACACATGGAAAACATTTGTTTTAAATGTATATACTATGATCATTTTGCTTACTTTAATCCTAAACCGAATTTTAGTAACTTGAAACCTTTATTAGCATTTTGTGACGTGACCATCCCTTTCTGGTTGTGTCATATAGACACCATCCAAGATTGGTGGTCATGACATCTAATGCCAAATAAATTGATCATAGATATTAGCTATGATAAGTAAAATTCTAACGGATTTAGGCATAACAGCTTGGTGAAACCAACTGAGCCTTATTGGTACTAAGCTCGTACCATCCATGTATCAACTCACTTGAATACCCACCGCAGTATTCAAAATAATATCCCCTTTCATACTTTGATACATGGAATCCATTAATTGAATTTTAGTTGATCTTATCAATTTTAGCTAATTTCCATATACTGCTTACTTGTAGGAAATACTATTCACTTTGAGTAATAGATCACGGCCGTAGTGAATATAAAATCATCACCATGGTTTTATCCTTCCTACGCAGTATGTGTCTCTGGAAAATACTTTGTTCCACATGTGCTTGTGGAACAAGTTCCTATGCCAGCTATTTTGTGCATCTTGAGCATTGATTAAACACAAGTCAATATAGCTCCCACTATCTCTAATAGAGATGTGCACCCTTGTATAGAAGTGTAGTCTATTTCTTGACTACCTATTCTTCTATCTTGTAACATCCTAAACAATTGTTAGGATTATTACACTAAATGCACAATGTGTTTGTCTTGACGCTAGTTTGTTTATGTCCTAACAAACTCTTTGCATCCAAACACATGTTCTTATGACAAAATGGGTTTACATCATACTATGGCTCGTATGATATCCATTTTTCATTATAGTTGGCATATGGTTGTGGGATATTGCTGTTATTTGCAAAGCATTTCATGAAATATAGTGGAAGTTTCTGCTAGTTCCAACATTGATATTACTTACATCAATACTTTGATGTATAAAATGTGCGTTTAGGAATTACTCCACGCTAAATTTTGTTGATCAATGTTGATATGTAAGACTTCATCATCAATCCTCCCCATTAACATCAATGTCGTGATGTTGATAAGGTAATGTGCGTTTAGGAATTGCTCCACACTACATTATCATGATTGATGAATGCTTGGTCGAGATATTCTTCGGTATCCCAACCCGAAGTAACTCATATCTCCTGACCATGAAAATACTTCACTTTGATATTCCTTAATTGCTTAAAAGAATCTTATGATGTATATATACCTCTAGCTTATACTTGGAATAGTTCATACTATCATGTTGAACTATTTCCAAAAGCTTTGTGACGTACCTTTATTTCTAAAGGATCCTTTGTCTAAACTAAAGACATCGATAATACCAAAAGTATTTAGCTGTGCCGAGCCTAAATACCATACTTGGTATATTCGTGAAGTCCATTTTTAGTATTACTTGACAAAGAATTATCCTGTCACAACTGGGTATAAGTCTTACATTTATATTCATCACTAATTGCCTATGATCCATGTATCACTGAACTAGTGATTGAGTTTACCAAAAACAACATTCATTTCAGAAACTAAAAGAATGCCTCCCTGCGTCCAAGGACACATGAGATTAATGTTTGTGGTTATACTCAACAATAGTTCAACATGAATCTTTCACTTGGCAATTAAAGAATTCGTGTACTTCTCACCACTGGCCTAGGTATCACCCTTTCACAGCCACTTGGAGAATACACCTGACTTCTAGTAAGTTTTCTATACTAACTTGTTTATCGTATTAAAATACACATATGTTGCCAACATATTGTATTTAATACCCAAGTAGTAAAAGAGAAACATTATAATGATGAATATACCTGATGTAGAAGCGGAAACATGCTTCTTTAAATCAGTTTATTGCTTTTAAACTTCCATAGTATTATTTTATAATATGCAATGAAAATAACCTCTGTCAATACCTCATTAATTGAAGGACATCGCGAATATGTCATTGGTATGAAATGCCTTTGACCTTTTCAAATTGTCTTTCAATTTATCCTCCATAAGAATTAAAGCTTAATTGTCTTTCATTCTTATTCACTTGGAGTACCTTACCTAGATAGGTAATGAAGCGTTTACTCAATACTTGTTCGTTTTGTATCTTAAAACGAGACTTGAGTAATGTGGTGAAAATGATATTTAAAGATCATGATCAATCTTTAAATTTTCACATGTCGGTGTAAACTTCACCTTATTCATATCATTGCTTCACTTTCTCCTTACAAACATCTTGGATATGAGACTTTATGTTATATCATCTATGTCCTGGTGTAGCGACCGCAACTAACACCGGACGTTGATGAAATCATAATGATATAACTATCATATGCTTTGTATATTAGTCTCCTGTAAGCAATTTTCACCCTCGTTTCTTGAGGTAGTTTAACAGTGCTGGGGACACTAAGACCTTGAGTTTCCTATATCATAGTATTATGCGCACACGCATGTACTATTCATGGATACTCGTGTCACTATGGACATTTACTTTGTCCATTATAATATTGCAGTTTTAATCTTGTGGTATAACTTTCCATTTTTCTACAAAAATAAATTTTAGCAGATAAGTGCCTTTTATCTGGATTACCGGTTTAGACATTTTGATCATTTTATGTCTCCCACTATTTTATCGGATTCTAGGAACCCTCTGTGCTAGAATCAGAATACTCTGTCGCTTGAGTATTCTAGTGGCAAGGATCCCGGAACCACCCCTCATAGTCTACAAGCTAAGGCTACGCCACTACTTGGAGGGTTCTAGGTAGGCTTTATGCTGACCAACCGCTTTAACTTGCGGTTCCTTGATCTGTTGAGTGAAGTCCCAGCTTCTTAAAATCAAAATTTGATTTACTCAACGCTTGCCTCTAAAATGATAGCAAGTTAGCTAGGGCTAATCCTTACTAGCACTTTAGTTAAGTCGACCCATCATTCTTATAAGGACTCCCCAGTAGTAAGAGGCACCCTCAGCTAAGGCATGAACCGGCACCTCAAACAGCTGGTTTTGTCCAAATTTGAAAGACGGAAGGCTGTTTAGACTTAATATATCATTGAGGGTTTTATTATTTTTAGTGTGACGAAAGAAATCATTTTTCTAATTTTATAAGCACGAACTATGTGATCGCACTCACAAATGGCCGTGCAAGAAATAGAAATCTCATCGCGTCACATGTTCATTTTATCTTGCATGTTTGTTTATTATTACACTATGTGATCGCGCAATAAATTACACATGAACAAAAATAATAAACCATGAAGAAATAAAACGAACACCTGATCATGAGCCGGTACTATTGGTTGATCCGTTGAGTGAATAACGGACCAACCGAAGCCCTAGTGGTAAATACCTTTAGTCGCGTGACTTGCAACTTGAATAGCAATATATGCTCATCAATGCATCCAACTCCTGTCTAGTGCGTCGCCGTCACTTGGCACGAAATGCGTCACCGGTCGTCTCGTCATTATACAATTTTACACGCACGCAGGCGAGGGGGTCTCGGGGTATAAATATACAACTCTGAGAATGGGCGTGCTGGCCCTTATACATATAATGACTCTTGAGACGACACGGAGATCGTCTTTTATTTAATTAAACTAATTATTACAAAACCATTGCAATAAATAAATAAATAAATAAATAAATAAACACCAGACATGCATTGGTCGGTCTCTGCTCATGATCAGTTATATACGCATTAAACTTGCGTATATTAAATAAGTGCAGAAGAAAAATTAAACTTGCATTAAAATTAATCTTGAGGGCGTTTTAATTGAATTAAAAATTTCACTCTAATTTTTAATCCAATATTTATGTCGTTCGGTCCCATTTAATTAATTTAATTTTAAAACTAAAATTAAATTAATTAATTAATTTAATTAATTAGAAAATAAATTAATTACGCCGCTTTAATTATAAACAAAAGTTAATAGTTAATTAATTTAATTCTGAACCAAAATTAAATTAATTAATTTAATTAACCTTTGATTTAAATAAAAATTATCTGAGCCCCACAAACCCCGAGCAGGGCCCGTGCGGGTCGGGGCGAACTCACGCAGGCCCAGTCCAGCCACTAACGACCCCATGCAGGGGCGTTCCGAGATGGGCAGGCCTGCCTAAGTCCATTTCGGGCTAGGCAGACACATTCGAGCATGTTTCAGGGCAAACCCAATCTGTGCAAAAGGTTACCTCCCGGTGGTGCGCCCCCGCTGCACCGTTCCGGAAGAGGTTGGCCTCCGGTGAAGAGCGGCTCTGCGGCCAGCGGCTGGACCGGGATGGGCGGCCCGCGAGTCACTCGTCGAGAGGCTTTAGCGGAGCAGCACGCTGCTGGTGGGAAGGCCCGGAGATGGCTGGCTAGGGCCGCGGATGCGCCTAGGTAGTGCGCTGCTTCTGCAGCGCGGTGAAGGGGAGGTGCGGGCTGCACCTGTTGCCGGGGAAAGGGGCTGGCCAGGGAGGCGGCGAGGATGGTGCGCCGGGTTAGCCCGCTGAGTGAAACTGGCAGAGGAGGCGCCGCGGGGAAGGGAGAGGCAGACTCCATGTGCTGAGCGTTGCCGCTGAACAGGGAGGTGGACGTCCCGGGCTCTGCCTGGTGCGCAGCCGGGAAGACCAGATGACAGCAAGGGGGTGGTGCGCCGGATCTGGCGGCTGAAGGAGGGAGGAGGAGGCCTTGTGGCCTCCGCACATGAACAGGGGGCCGCTCGGTGAAGGCGGAAGAGGGAGGCGGTCCTGGTGGTGGCCTGGTGCAGCGTGGCGGAACAGGGGGCCGCTCGGTGTGCTGTGCGGCTGATGCGGGAAGGACGGTGGGTTGCTGCTGGAGTTCCAGGTGCCCCGCATCTCATGGGAAGGAAAAAAAAGAGGCCTGGTCGAGGTGCTACAGGCCGTCGACCCCACCTTTTTTTTAAAACTTTCTTGACCTGCTGTGCAGGTCAGTCATCATACCTTGTTTTTTTTTTATTTTCTTGACCTGCAAAAGCAGGTCCTCCCCCCCCCCCTTTTTTTTTACAAGACCTAAAAGGAGGTCTTCTACCCCCTTTTAAAAAAATTTTCCAAAGCCTATACTAAGCTTTGGAAAAATAATAATAATATTATAATAATAATATTATTATAACAATATCAATATTATTATTATAATAAAATCAAATAATTTTATTATTATAATAATAATATAATTAATTTTAATAAATTAATATCAAAACCAAATTGATTTTCCGGTGAGTATTTCGTACCGAAAATCAATCTCGAATCCGAATTCGAAACTTCGGATGGCTGCAAACTGACCATCCGATATCCAATTCGGGTTCCGTCTGCGGCGTTGGGACCGTTTCGACACCCTCTTAACATTTTAATGCAAATTTAAATTTTTCTTGGCTTAAAATCGACACACGCTCCCTCTGATACCACTTGTTGGAACCGGGCGTGCAGCGGAAGCCCCAAATAGGTGGGTTTTTAAAATTTTTCCACCGCCGTTCGCCGTAAACTTGCCGACGTCGGTGAAGGGCTGCCCGGTCAAAGCCGAGGACCACGCGTGGAGGATTTTAAGCACAAAATTAAACCGTAAAATACCTGGTTTAAATCCAAAGCCGCGCACGACGTCTGCTCGTCGTTGGCGATCGCTGCTCGAAGAATCCGAAGCCGAATTCCTCTAGATCATCCACACGAGCTTCAAGGAATCTGCGGGAGTGCCGTTCATCGTAATCCGGGTGCTAGCGCGGATCTGCGACGATGCCTTCGATACTCCAACGACCACCGCATCGCTTCGCTAGCGATGCCCGAGAGAGAGCTCCATCCGAGCTCCTTGGATCCAGAGCATCTCTCTCTAGAATGTGGGAGAGAGGAGAGGAGAGATAAACTCCATGAATAGTATTTGGCAAATTCCCCTCCTCTTCTATTTATAGTGCATAATTAAAATACCCGGTATCGCCTCGCCAGCCCCGAATACTTAACGCACTACTAACGACATTTTTATGACTTCTAAACTGAGCCATAAATATTATTATCATTTACTTGTAATATATTAAAATATATTACATGATAATAATTAAGTCATTAACCCGACTCGTCGCTCCCATAAATATTAATTGAACCTTGAATAATTTAATATTCGTCAATTAATATTTTTCATGTATTTACTTAAAACTCGTAAATACATTTAATAAATAAATTCAATACTCATTATTCAAAACTCGAATAATATGAATTTATTTATCGCATTGGTGATCGTTTAACTTTGGACAATTCCCGAACCCCTAGGGCGGGGCCCACTATGTCCAATACTCCTATTCAACTGAATAGGGCAGATTCTTGAATACGCTATTGTGTGTGACCCTCTAGGCCCTTATTTCGACAGCCGTGAATAATATTCACAGACCAAGAGCGGGATCTAGCAACCCATCATGGCCCCTGAAGAAATAAGGATCGTCACAGCAGCGACAACAAACCTACGAACATGCACTGTGTAATATAATCTCTTTGTCTATAATATCTCATAAAGCAGGACGCACTCTCGTGTCATCGCCCTTTTCTTTCTTTATTGTTTGTTGATGTAACTGGATGGATTTACCCTCGACTGCCATGGCCATGGTCTTATTAAGGTACTGCCATCCATATCAACATGGCCAGAGATATATTACTTCCATAACCCAGAGCGACAAATCCTTTCTTGACCATTCAACCAATGACATGCCACTAATGACGCACCCGACACAAACTACCTCACCACGACTTTATTGCCATGGTTTTCATCTTGCATCAAAGTACGTGATCAAATGACATACATTGGTAATGATCTCAAGTCAGGAGACCATTACACATGATCGTAGATAGGAACATCCAATGACACCTGAAACATGTGGTGTTCCTATTGGCGGGTCAGTCCTCATGATCTCACTACTAGAGATCACCAAGTGCGAACTTCATGAGAAGAAGTCTCAATGCTTATGAGCCCCCAGCACCTGATGGTCAGACATCTACTATGTCCAATTAGTTAGATGTATCTAGACCATAGAACATATATTTAAGATTAATGTCATAGTATCTAGAGGTTCTCATTATAGCCTGGGAACTGCTATAACCTTTCGATACGACAATTAATCTTTGGACATTACCATTTCAATAGTGGACGCAGAAAAGTCTACACTATAATGGTAAGATGACATCATGCATAGTTAACTCTATACACGATATGGTAATCAAAAGCACATAATAGTTGGGTCTAGGGCACCCACTATTTCAACAAAGTATTGGGTAAGGATATCATACATGATGGGAGGCCTTAGCCTAATTCCCCTATAGATAATGAACTCCAACATATAGGATGTAGTAATACAGAATAGAAAAATAATATAGACTATAATTCATTTAATGTAATCCACTAATGATAAGATCAACCTAAATAACCCAGTATATAAACCATAATGAAAATTTGAATGAGACGCACAAAAAAACCCATGGAATACACATATATAACCAACTAATGTGAATAATACCATTCAATAATTTATATCCCTGTTCAAATGGAATCTATGGTTACCACATCTTTGTGCCACTAAGCTACATTAAAATTACATCCACCATGGTCACCATTAATTTTTTTAATCTATATAATACTTGAATTTTCTCTGTGATTACACCCATATATTAGAGAGTCTAAAAAACCCAATAGGACACCAAAAAAACAGTAATAAGAAAATAATTTATCTCAATAAAAAAAGCAATAAAGAAATTATTACCCTTAAAAATCTAGATACACTTTAATGGGGAGAACCCAAGATGTTTGAGATATTCCCTCTATTTATATTTGATAAACTAATGAACCAAAAAGTATCCGTTTATCCAATTTACCAAAAAAACCTACATCACCTCTATGTTACTATAGTGGGGAACCTTTACCTTTTATAGTGATATAAACTAGTTGAGTGAGTACCAACCCCTGTAGAAGAAATTTTACATGACTGATCTCTAATGTGGTGGAGTACTAAGATAATAGATAGAATAACCATACAATAAATATTTGGTGGGGGTATCAGTCCTTATCTAGGATATTAAGGAAAACTTTGTTGATATATACTCTTTATTTGATGTTTACCAACCTCCACAATTCTTTATTTTGAATTTTGGCTCCATATTATTAGATCTACAAAGATGTGGAATCTAAACTACATGTAACACATTCTATCTCACCTCCAATGATAAATAAATGTTCTAGATGGAAAATTTTGTGGAAAATAATTCGGGTTAGACTAATCATGACCCAAATTATATGTCCTCATAAAGAGGATAAAAAGATCTTCTAAGGCATGACAAGTTTCATTATATGTACCCCAAACATTTGTAGAGTAAAAGCCCTTTTGGGTAATCTGGTCATGTACTAAATAATAATATAGTGTGTAAAGGTATTCATATATGGAATGTATGATAGGGTAAATGATGTTTGGGAATTTTAGTATACCCATTTTATACCATTATATCTCATGTTGAGTGTTGTTTAATATGAATGTTGTGTCCCAGGGTGAACATAATTTGTGGACATATCCATCTCACTCCATGTGAAATTTTAAGGATGTCAAATCAAGTACCATTTAGGTTATATGGAATGTGTCCCAAACCCACATCTAATTTGTGTCCAAACAACCACATTTTCATGAACTCAATGTACACTCAATTATGACCATCTTAAAGTGACATGGAATTATCCCTTTGTCTACATGGCATGTGATGTTTATCTCCAAATGAATCCCTCTCTACTACTACCTATTCATTTAATAATGTGTGGATATGTACCAATTTTATCATGTTGATGGTCCCAAACTCATTAAATCACTTTGATTCTTACCATTTTCCTTGATTTTATGTATTAGATTCTTTCCAATGAAGGGGTGCCTCAAATAATCAAATTCTGGTAGTGAAATGGTATGAAAATGGATTTGATGGGGTTAACAAAGAACCCCCATAAATCACCCACACCATTCATCATAATCCAAACATTTGTAACTTTTCAGGGGTCTAGAAAAGTTTTTCATCAATAATGAATTCCTCAGTATTCAATGTCAAATAAAAATCAAGTGCTTGTGGTCCAGAATATCAATCTGGTGTGAATCCAACTCAAATGTTTTTTCCAATACGGGCCATAGTATAGTATATAGATTAATACATAACAAATATGAATGGATATATGTGGAAAATAGTTATTGAAAAAAGTATCGACTATAGAAATTACCATCCTCCAATTATGGGGTAAAAAATTTATAAAAATAGTGAAATGATAGTTATGAATCATAAATTTTAGGCCGAAATAAAAAACATAACATAGAAGGACACATAATTGATATTATTTTTACAAAAAATTAATAAAAACATTAAATCCGGAATATATGATCATGATTAAAATAATAAATCTCTATATCACCAACAGATCAATCGCTGATGAAACATTTTTCTGTGTTAGGAATTTTTTGGTGATTCGTCATCAACAAAAACTAATTATATATTTGTCCCTATAATGAAATCCTCTTAAAAATAATCTAAATATATAGAATATAGTGATTTTCCAAAGGTAGAGGGGTTAATGATGTTAAAATATGTTTGACTTATTTTGATGATCCTATAAACCAATTAATTAATTAATTAATTAATTAATTAATTAGTTAAATCAGTCGATCTCACCTACTATATCCAAATCATAGGGACACCACTATTAATGAATATTATACTTCCCTAATTATAAGACCCCTCTTTTAGATATAATCATTGAAATTTATTTCACATATGAGGCATTATGTTGAATAAAAAACATCAGTCCCATGAAATCATGTTTGTGAACTAAAAATGAAATATTTTTTTAATATAACATTTCTGAATCAACCTGAAACTAAAATTGATTGACTAACTCAGTTTAAAATTTGAAAAATATTTCTAAAAATATTTTAACTATTAAAATTGAAAAAAAATCTACATCCTACCCCCCACATAATAAGAAGATTCATAAAAAAGGACAACCTACTAAAAAACTTGATGATATTATACCCAAATCAATTTCCCACATTACCATGATAGGTATTAATGTTTCTCAGGCTATTAATCAAAGTGTACATGAGAAATAGATCATCGAATAAGTTTTCTATTTTTTAAAATCCTCAATCCATAGTATGTACTTTGAGAATTTTCTACTGTACTCAATGCCTAGATAACCACATTCAATAAAGTGTGGTGGTTCTTGCACATATCTCCACTTTTGTGATGTGTAAAAGATGTTGTGAACCCAATATAACTATGAAAGAAATTTCTAGTGGTATGAAACCTCACACACCCTTCATATTCTCTATAATAGACTAATGATCCTAATGGATATCCTTCCTCCCCAATGAAATCTATGAAAACTATTGTGTGGTGATACCTTTAGAAAAACACGGTCTCTATCCTTTAACTCCAAGGGCTATCACCATTGGTCTATATATTAATTTTTATTGCCATGATCACTCCTCATTCCCTACAAGATCACATGAACATCCTCTTCCTTCACCTAAACCAACTATGTACCCTTAGTGATTAATCTCTTATCTTCATCTAGCATCATTGTAAACTATATGTTCTCTTGTATAGGTCCTCAAAAGGTTCCATGTCAATAGTGGATTTATAGATCTCATTGGATGAAAATTAATATAAAGTAATGTTATCATTAAATTTTTAATTTAATCCATCAAGTAAGAATATAAAATATACTCATGAAACTAAATTATTTTCATTGTCTTTCCATCGTTATTTGGGTAGAATACTATACTCATCCTCGATTAAGTCCCAATTGTTGCTTAAAATCTCCTAAAATTACTACATGTAAATTAATTATCTCATTTAGAATTGATGATCAAGTGTTTTCAAATTTACAATATGATCTCATCTACATATTACCATCCCAATATATCCAATGTCCTCTTCTCATTAATTTTATGGAAGTTAGGTGACATGGTCATTCATTCGATGTTTACCTATATATCATTTGGAAATATCATTGTCCAAGGAATATCTATCATGAAATACCTAGATATGTAATCCCACTTTTACTCTAGAACCTCGAGGGTTTAGGATAATACTTTTTGAACCTTGTTTAAAAACATCACATATTGATAGGTTAATATCCATGAGATAAGCATGGAAACACTATATTTTATACCTTCCCACCAAAATTAGAATCTATGGTCATTTTAAATCTACATCACTCAAGGATATACAGTAAAGGGTGAAGTATAGAACTCTATCAGTATCTCATCGCATAGTGTGACTGGTAGAATTGTTTCTCTAATGAAGATTATGGCATTAATCATACATTTGTAATATACATATTTTATGTTTCCTGAAAATATACAACCATCAAGAACCTCACTGGTTTTGTCTCCTAGTTATGCCACCTTCACATGAAAAATAAGTGCATCAGTACCTCTATTGATCAAATATAATCCATTTCCTTCTCTTACACCATGAAAATATTAAATAAGACCAACTACTCATATACCTATCCCAAAAAAATAGGGAATCCTTCTAAGGGAATCAGCCAACCCATCTCTATTTTCATGAGTTTTGAAAATCTTAAATTCATTGTCATGTAGGAAATCTAACAAAAATATCTACCGGAGGATATTATATATATGAGATTAGAAATACATAAGAATATTGTAGTCAATATTAACTACTAACTTCTCACTAAAATGTAAGTACCTCGATTTCTTTTGAGTGAACACTACTATAGATAACTCCAATTCTAGTGTCCTTTAGTTCTTCCCAATAAGTTATTAAATTTATAGAACTATATTAAATCATCTCCTACCTCTATAATAGAATTAATCTAATCAAGAGGCATTACAGAAATCTAATGGCTAAAATCCCTCCTCTGGTAACCTTATGATAGTGGTGCTTGTAAATATCTATATAATATCCTTTGAATATATCTATCATTTTCTCGGAAAAAATTAATGGATTCTCTTTCTAAGTAAGGAGTGTCATGGAGATTTTGATCCCTGAGAATTATACCTTGAATGTATAGTAGTGCAGCACCATCCCAATAATTATTTATACATTTAAAATTTTATTTTATTCCTCTCAATATAGAACTACCTTTGTATTATTGAAGTCTACAACTACTCTACCATGTGAGATTACATATCCTATGAAGTGTACATACCAAATCTAGAACAAACACTACAATATATTTTAATATACCTAGTGATCCTGAGGTATTTCTGGGGAAAACCATAGATGATTTTCATTCTCATCCCCCAATGATAAATAGATAAGGATTCTATTTATGAAGATGAAAAAAATAAATCGATGAAAGGCTAAAATGATTAGTTAATAAGGATGATGAAAATATTCAGGTAAGTCTTTATTCTAAATGTAATCAAAAGAAACTCATAGTGGTCAAAGTGGAACTGGAGATCCAGATTCAATTTATTATCAACGAAAACTAAAAAGTGGTAATAATCAACCCTAGTATTTATCTTTGAGAACTAATTTTTACCATTAATATTGTTTAATAGATTATTAATAGTCCAAATATGGTACATGTTCGATAATATCATCTATTTAATTTTTTGATATTCAGTATAATGCATCCTGATCATGTCCATATTTTTTATGAAGAACACTAGAGATACTAAGGGGCACACTCGATTTGATGAAATCATTCTCTTTAAAGTTATCTAATTTCACCATTATCTCCCTTTTCTCATATAGGGTCATTCTATAAGATAAAAAATGTCATATATTTCCCAAGATGAAAATAATTTGAAAAGTATACTTATTGAAGAGGGGGAAATCATATAATTCCCTCTAGAAAGGAGACCCAATACTCCTACATCACTATAAGAATTTTATTTGTTGGGGTGTATATTTCACTAAGAGACAAGCTCACCATTTAATTTCTAATAAAATACTAATTATTAGAAAAAATCCATTCTTATATCAAGTGAAGGACCCACTCAGCTATGAATAATAATATTGATCCATTATCTTTGAAGGAAATCACACTCTAATGGAAGGAATACATTTGGTAATGTATTATGGATAGTTAGTCCATACCAAGAATATTATCAGAGTGGTTACTCATAGATAGTATGAGTTCTCATGAGAACCTCTCTCCACTAAGTGTATGTTTGCTTTGTTATAGATATGGGTGAGCCTATTATCACTTATTAATGGAATATCTGACCATATGATTCATCCTAAGGCCCCCACTAAATATCTAACACTAAGAATATGGATATATTTTAAATGGAATGTATTTTACTGATGTATAAGATTATGGGTGAAAAATTAGAGAGTTCGTCTTTCATACAATAGATCATGTGAGGAAACACAAACTCATATCCATCCATCATCTGCATCAGGATATATCCATGATTGTTTTCCCTCATAGCCTAGTGTGGACCACCTTGAAGATTGAGTGGTGGATGTTTATTGTAGCATCATTCACCTCCTTTAAGACTACCCACTCATCAAAAAAATCCCCCACTTTATTTACCACATTAGCATCCTAAAAGTGGTCCTTGGTCACATGTTCAATCCAAACATGATGATCCATCAACTAACATACTTCTCTCTATTTCAAAATGAATATTGTGGTCATACACTAGATTAACATTTCCTTTATATCCATAGAAAATACAATCCCCTGGATAATTTTGGTAAGTAGATTATTTTACGACTATTTATTTTGATAATGAAAAAGATTTGTTTCTCTAAATAAACCTCAAAGTAAAAACTTAAATTTATTAATACATTTAATTATGTTAATGTAATTTCTATATTATATATTGTTTAATCAATTCTTGAATTTGGTTATATATTTTCACTATTTACATAATTTATGTTGATATTTCTTATTTGTAATATTTATGACACGTTCTATAAGTTTTGTAAAGAGTTCATTGGATTAAAACCATATTTTAGAACATGAAATATCTTTTATACATGTTTTTTTAATATTAATAAATTTCCATATTACTATTCGCATGTATCCAAATTGTAAATCCATGTCACCAAATGAGAATCCACATAGATAATTTTTTTAACCACAAAGAATAATTTCTATTTTCAATTAAATTAAATATTTCACTAATAATGTGGGATATATAACACCAAATAGGGTGAATATTTATTGATATAAATTTAATATAATTTTAAATATTTCATTAGTAGACATAAAATTGGGAATCTATCATAGTAATGTTAAAATGAATAAGAAAAGTCACTATATGGTTTTAGTATTAATTATATATTTTTTATATCAATTTGGTGGCTTTATTTTAAGGATAACATGATATTTAGTGATATGATTAGTGGTATTCATGATTAGTTGAAAATATAAAAATATTTCCTAAATATAATTCAACTTGACCTAAAGATGATTCTGTATTTCAGGTCATAGTTGGGTATAATATTTGATAACTCAACCTGTTTAAAGAGTTCATAATTTTGGATACGTAAATTTAATTATGTGATCGATCTTCTTAGGTGAATTATACTATGTCGAATATTAGATACTTGAATTCTGTTATGTAGTTGTTTTGATAATACGATTTTGGCTACATGAGTTTTCGTACATATATTTTCTAATATGAGATATTTTTTATAAAATATCCTATATGAATTCTCCTATGTTAATTCTATTATATGAATTTTCATACGTGAAATCACATATATGAGATCACATACCTAAAATCACAAACATGAATTAGCCTATGTGAATTTTCTATCGTAAATTCACCTAATTTAAATTAATCTTTTTTAAATTAGATACATGGACACATTTTATTATTTGGTAAAATTCACTTATTTTTTTTAGTTTATATAGGTTAGTATAAACCAATAATTAGGGACAATTTTTCATATAAAATCTTATTTTTATTTTTTCCAAGATTATTAAGAATATTTTTCTGCTTTTATTTTTTATAATAGTACTCATTTATTATATAGAATACATGTAAATGCATTTTATATTATTTTATGATGAAATAAACTTGATCCATATCGGATTTAGCATGTATGGATACTAACACTAAATTTTTGATAGTTCAAATAATCAAATTCTAACTAGTCGAAATTCAAATGGCAAGTTTCATATATTTTTAGGTAGTTTTCCAATAACATTAAAACTCATTATTATTAATTTATTTACTACATTATTTAAGGTATAACAATTTCTAATTTATATTTTGTTGTATATAATATCAATAGAGAACTCACATTTATATCAATTGTCTCCTATTTATGAAACATTCATGTGAAACATTCCTCTGGGATATAAGAATGAGTTGTATAAACATATGGGAAGAAGTAATATGTTTAAACTAGAATTGTATTGGAATATGTTGAGTTAGTATTGCATGAATTAGGTAAATTTTCTAATGAATTAAATAAAAACATTTATGGATGTACTTAGTACAGTATTAATTTTTAATTACTCTCTTAAATTGGTTATTTTTATATAATATTTTTTTAATTTTGAAATATATCAATTCTAATTAAAATATATTACCATGTGAATATTTTATTATTTTAAAAAATGAAATATATTTTCGGCATTTATAGTATAGGGAATTGATGCTTTTATTTTGGGTATAAAGAGACTCACACATGTAGTGAAGGAATTAATTTGTGAATTTTCTTTAACTATTTCATGTTTTATAGTTCAAAAATGTGTTCTTAAGCTCAAAATTAAACTTCTTACAAATGTAAATTATCATTTTGTTGATCATTAATATTTCAAAATCATAATTAGCCCGAGCACTGCGAGATAAAAACATTATAATATTTTTTAATAATCATTCATTAGGTTAAATTATCCCATTCATTCCTTTTGTGGTAACTCCATATGCTATATAGTTCACACTTAGTGCATCTTATGTGGGGTTATACAACCCTAATAAATGGTTCTTCCATGTTTAGATAGTCCCCCTAGAAAACAAGGTTCAGTGTATCCCCCTTAAAATATTGGGATCTTCTTAACCTGTAATATAACATTTGAAATAACCACTAATACAATAACCAATGTATAGTTTGTACCCTTATTATAATAGGTGCCTCATAAAACATAATATTTCATAGTTTTTGAATTTTCCAATGAAATAATATGGTGGGACTATTCTTGTAAAAGATGGGGTTTCTCTTGACCCATAACATAGAATCAGTTTGGACTAAGACTTTTTAATTATAAAATGGGATTACATATATAAATGTATGGGGTTTTTTCCCCCAACAAAACACTGGATTCTTTCGGAACCCAAAAAAATTAAGATGTTAGGATTGATAATATATGAGTCATGGTTGTATCTTCTCCTCTAAAAGGTTATATTGTTGTATAATCCAATAAATGATAAGGTAATTTGGTTGAGCCTTCTAATGTGTAAATTGAAGATCGAATGTGTTTTTGATCTCCTTTGGAAGGGTTATTCCATAGTGGGTTCCATAAAGTGGTTATTAGTGTAATGTGTGTAGTTCGATCAAATAGATATGAACCACTATAAAATTATTTGATTCATCTTTTTAAATGGTGACATCTTATTTTCCTTATCTCTTCTTATATTTGTGTGGCTTATTTGGTTAAAATTTTAACCGATCACTTTCCCAAATTAATTTTTATCCATTGACTATTTTTAATGAAATAAAATTTACCCCACCTCATGTCCATTTTCATTACCCTTCTTGGTCTTAAGAACTGGTATCAAAATAGGGCCCTTTATGGATATATTCGTTTTTCAAATTATTGATTCCCAACATTTGGTTTATATGGTTGGATCACTTAAGGATTTAATTTTATTTATTTGATTTTTTATTTATTTTTATCAGATTTTATTCTAGTGTTTATAAATACTGAGTGAATATTTTTGTGATGGCTGACATAAAGAATAATAATGGTTTGAATACGATATTTGCACCACATTTCATTAGTATTATGTATAGATAGGTAAATATATTGAGGGAATGACATTTAAAAAGTATTAATATTTAACATTGGGATATTATAATTAAAGCTTATGTTATCTCCAAATATGATCATGTTGATTTAAAATAAGAGTATGACAATAAGTATGAACTTAATTATAAAAACATAAATATTATTTATTGTTTTTTTCTATAAATATTTAGGATATAAATTACAAATTTAGAAATACACATGAAATTTTGAAAGAATGTTAAACCACTACCATTGAAGAAGAAGATACGATAAAAACTATTATCTGTAAATGTAGAAATTTTGGACACAATGAAATGGAGTTTATTTTAAATTAAAATGATATCATAAATTTCACTACATTTTATATCATTCAACGTAATTCAAATTCAATTTTTTATTCCCTAAATATTGTTTCTCTTGTTATAAGAAAAAAAAAACAAATATTATTCCTAATTTATGATGATCCAAAATATATGTAAGGCCTAGAATAATGAAACTAAATTTATGACTTCATAGAGTGATTCTAAAATCTACTGCATTAATTATGAATCTCCAAAAGAGAATGTTATTATTGAGTATTTTTACACGATATTTTATGGTTTCATTTTAACCGCCACATTATTTTTATGTGATATTTGTTCATATTCTATAATGTCATGAAATATTTATCTTGCAACTTTAAATAATAGTGATTTTAGTTCCAATTCCTGCACATAAATCATTTTTGAAAATTGCGAGATAATAATTGATGACACGGGTGAAATGTGTGATTAATTTTATGATAAAATAAATGAAATTACATCTATATACATTACACTAAAAATATTTTTATGATGTTTGAAAATAAAAATAATTATACTCTTAAATTAATGAATATTGATTTTGAGGTTTTAATTCTTATGGACGGAAATGAGATGTTAAATGAATAACATAGAAACACATATAATTTTTCACAATAAAAGGTTTTTCATGTTTTAGAATTTATTCAATATGAATATTAAAGGATGATTAATTAGTTAGAAAGTTAGAAATGAAAAGGTTTTCATGAAAATTTATATTTATAATATTTTTAATTCAAATTTCTTCATTGGAAATAAGGATTAGTTCAAGAAATGTGATGTTAAAAGTAATGGACACAGATGTGATTATTTTATTCACAAAACTTTTAGGATAAATTATGTGAAAAAAAGATCTTCTGTAATTTATTCAGTTATTTTTTAAATGTGGATCTTAAAGTCATTATGCTTATTTTTTCCTTTAAATTTAACTCAATATTCATTCCACAAAATGAATTTTATGTCAAAATCTGAATAAAAGTCCCAACTATTTATGTATTATACTCCTTGGTTGACTATATGTTTATATTACAATTCTTGTGACATGAAATAATTCATAATACATTGGTTATAACGATTTAATTTTAGACACTTCTATCCAAAATGAATATCATTGTAGTTTTAAACATGGCATGTTGGAATGAGTATTATAAAAATTAGTATTTAAATTTATTTCAACTTGAATAGCTTCATTAATTTTGATATTCTATCATGTACTTAAATATTGAAATTGCATTTTGTTCAGTAACCTAGTGTAAAATTTTGATTATATGTCATGCTCATGAATTTTCATTTTCATATAGCCTCTGAAAATATTAATTTAGTTGTATGTTATTGATTATATGTATGATATTATCATTTGGTTTCTCATAAAATTAATTTAATATGTTATATATTGTTTCACATCTCCTTGAAGTATTAAAGTATGTTTTTTAGGAGTGTTCAATAGTAGAATTAATATTATTCTTGTTCTTCTTTGAAATTATCATTTTGAACAGAAAGTTTCAATATATATATATATATATACATATATATATATATATTCAATTTTTTAATTCTATAAATTCACCTGAATTTCTTTTTTTCAGTAAAGTAATAAACTAATATTCATGTGGAATAAATAATTTTTTCTATTTTTTTAAATATTACATACTTATTAAACATTGAAACTTTAAATTTACATATTTATAATTCAATTTTTATTCCATTTAGTTTAAACTGGATGTATTTTTTAATGTAGAATAGGTTTTCAAGATTCATATATGTATTATTTCTAAAATATTTAATCTAATTTATCTTGATTAATATGTGTTCTTAAATGTTTTTTTTCACTATTTTATCTAATATAGAATTAAATATATGTATAAAATATACACTTCACTTATGAAAATGTATCTATAATTGATGTGGTAATTTTTCATTTGAAATTAATATTATGAAAACTAATATATAGAAATCATATATTAATAAAAGGAAAACATTATTTCACCATTAAAAATTTTCCTAAATAAAAATTCTTCTATTGTGTCTATTTCAATCCAATTGGAATCTAATTTGTGATATTTTTGGGCATGTTGAAATTTTAAATATGTAACTTAGTTAATAGCTAGATAAATAATTAGTAAATTTAAGTTTTTTATATTTAAATATTTTTATTTATGCATGATTAATATGTGAAATTTTAAATTTCAAAATCTATTTTAAGTAGTTTTATAATGAAGAATCGCCTATATGAAACATATAAATATTTTATTTTCATCATATAGATAATATTTTATTTTGTTATTCTCCTGGAGAATAATATTTAATTCTCAAAATAAAGTCATTTTTTATTATGTTTTTATTCTAAAATTTTTAAGTTTACCAGATATATTTTGTAAACTAGAATCTATTTTAATTTTTACTTTTTCACACATTTATTTATTATATTATTATTTTAACATTAAAATTTCATAAAAGGCTGATTCATTAAGGGTTCTCATTATTTTTCATAAAAATATTTTAAGATCGACTCAATTATTAGTAGTTCTTTAACACATTTTTCTTAAAAATGATTTTTTATGAACGTTTTATATAGAATATATATTAATTAATATAAAATACAATGTGTTTTCAATTTTTAATAATGAAAAAAATTATTTGGTGTTAATTATTGGAAATCAACATAATTTAGTTTAACAGTATAATAGTGTGAGAAAAAATATCATTTAAATGGATTAATTTTTCTATTTAAACATTAAATTATTGATAATTTTAAAATGGGGGATAAATTTTAAAAATATAATTTGTTTTCTAAATATAAAAAGGGGATAATGTCGAGTAGCTACTTTAACAACGTTATGATTTAATAATTATAATTATTTATTTTTTTATTAATATTTATCACAATAATTAAAAGTGTTACTACTTTTAATCATATTTTTATAATTTCCATCATATATATTTGTGGAATAATTATTAACTTTTTTTATATTTTTTAACTATTTACTCAATTAATTTTAGGATTTCATGTTCTGATTTTTTATAAAACATTCTATAATTTTCATAAAGAATTCATAGGAAAAAATGTCATTTGGATCCTTTAAATATCATTTATACGTGATTTTCACTATTCTTACAAAGCCAAAGTCCTGATCCTGCAAGGAAAAATTGTAAAACCATAGAACCAATTGAAAACCCTTTAGCCAATTTGTTAACCGTGTTGAAATTTTTTTATTCCATTACCTTCTATATTTTACTGATAGAGTTTGATAAATTACAGTAAATTGTGATATTAATTTTGATTTGTATATCTAACAAAATTAACAACTGATCATTAGAATACATCATATTTTTAACAAATATTTATCATTTCTAGTATTATATTAAAATTCAATTCATTTTTTTTCTCTAACATGTAATATTTTTCTAAAATTATCTTCTACTTTACTTCAATGATGACATTGACTTTAGTGGTTTGATTAATGTTATTCATGATGCAATGGAAATCTAATTAAATTGACTTAATATTATTATATTGGATTTAATTTTGATTATCTCTTTTAGAAGGTATTATTTAGGTATTAAAATTTAAAATTCAATATAATTATAGATTTCAAAAAAATTATATGTAAATTAGGATACATGATAAATTAACAAACATGAGTTCCACTTTGTAAGATATTGGATATGTGAATTTATTTACTTGAATATTTTTCTTACATTAATTCAGATACATGTGTTCAATTATGTCAACACACATTCATGAAATAACTTACTTAAAATCGCATATAATTACTCACCTATGTGAATTCTCATATGTGTATTCACCTATGTGAAATAACCCATGTGAAATCACCAAAAGGAAATCACGAACATAAAATCACTTTTGTGAATTCACCTATGATAATCCAACTAAGTGAAAATTAGTTATATATATATATATATTATTAGATAGAGAAATTCACCTATGGGGTTTTGTGAGTTTCTAAAAAAAACTCTATTCATGAAATTATGTGCTATTTTAAATATTATTTCATATTTCAATTATATGAAAATATATTATGAATAAATAGAGTATTTTTTTGAAACATACTCATTAATTGTGAAAAATCATTATGAAAATTTTTTATATTGTTTTGTAATGAATTAAATGATATCCAAAAGGGATTAAACATGTATAGATATTCATGCTATAATTTTAGAACATTCCTTATTCAAATTCAACTCGGTTAAAATATGAAGAGAATGAATAATTTATTTATAGGGAGTTTTCCAATAACATTAATACTCATTATTATGGAATTATTTATTATAGTATTAAATGTCAAATAACAACCTCTATATTTTTTACATGATCTTAATAGATAACTCACAAGGATATTAGTTTTGTATCATTTATGAGAAATATACAGAAGACATTTATCTAGGAAATAAGCCTAAGTAGTATTAATTTTTAGGAAAAAAAATGAAAAATTCAAATAAGAATTGTTTTGGAATATGAATAGTAATTTTTTCATTAATTAATGGATTATTATAAGTAATTTATTAACAAATTTTATGGATGTATTTAATGTTTTGTTAATTGATTATTTATGTTCCTAATGGGATTATTTGTATATAATTTTTTTCATTTTTACAGTATAGAAAATATAATAAAACGTTGTTTCCATGAAAATATTTTATTGTTTGAATTTTGGATAGCGATTAATCTGATTAAAAATAAAAAAAATTTAATTTTTAATGTGTCTTTGAAATTATTGAGGGGTGTTTTGAAGGAATGCATGTGTGAATATTCTTTAACACTTATTTGTTGTATAGTTTTCAATGGATCCCTCGATATTCATCATTCGACAACATGATGAAGTAAACTACATAATGTATGCGATTTATTATTCAATCATCTTGAAGGTACTTAACACTAACTTATCCAAATAGAATCTTTTTAATCAACAATCAATCATTGCCTTAAATTTTCTTATTATTTCATTGTGTTGTAACATTATTTGTTGTATAGTAATCACAAAGTGCCACTTTAATAGAGTTATACTACACTAAAAAAGTAACATCTAGTATTAGTCTTCCCCCATAAAATATTGGTTTTACTCTATCCCGTTATAAGATTGGTTTCAGTTTAACCACTAAAACATCAATAGAAATGACTGCTTCTCTAAGATACCCGGTTTAATCTATCCTATTTGAAGACTAGGATCCCCATAAAACATAACATAAAATAGATTAGGATCTATCCTGTGAAATCATATGTTGGGTATAAACCTATAATTGATAGTATTCCTCAAGATATATAACAATGAATAGTTTTGGTTGTTTACTATGAAATTCTAGGTCTAGTCTAATATAATAAAAGACATGGTTAGTGTATCTCACATAAAATACTAGGTTCCATATATTCCCAAAAAAATAACAAAGATCCAGACTAATCCACACCAATTGAATATTGTATATTATATTATAAATGATCATTTCTTCAATGAATCAATAATATAAAATGGAATTAGTTTTATCCACCTTGTGTAAGAAGGCGAACGTAATGAGTATCCACACTCATTCAAAGGTAATATACCATAGTGGGTTTCATAGATGAATTTTTCTTTGAAGACTAAATATGATTATTTATATATGAAAAAATATGAAATTTTTCAATTCATATTTTATTTTTTTCATTTTATTCTCAAATTTTGTACTTATATCTATTTGGTTGAATTGATTTATATTTTGATTGATCACTATATACACTTGAAATTTAAAATCTGGTTATTTTTAAAGAAATTCAATTCACCACTCCCACCCTAATGTATATTTCCATAACCTCTTTAGGACCTAATATATTATATCCTCTATGACACACATGAAATATATATAAGTAGATTTGGTTTGAATCATGTGAATGGTTATTTAATCATGACCATGATGTCTATCACTAACAGGCCATAGAAAATGAATCTTCTCCAGAATGACCACCAACAACACCAGATACCTATTATTAATTTTCCAATAATAACTTCATCAAAATTAACTACTCCAAAATCTCCTCATATATTGGGATATAGATATAAACAATATCATCTTGTATATATCAGTGGATTCCATGCTCAGTCATCGATGCTCAGAAGAAACCATAAAGAATCATTTCTATGGACTACCACATGAGGTCAATAAAACTAGACTCTTACTCAATAATATTCAATATTACCTACTACAACTCTAATATATAATCCATATGAATTGAGATCAACATCACTAAGTGGTATAACTAGTAAAATGAGACACTAAAACTATATCCATGGAAGACTCACATCATCATTGGTATAGATAATCAATGTTTTATAATGTGTTTTCTTATCATATAGAATTTTAGTTGCAAGAATTGGTTTATGGTTGGAAGTAATATAAACAATACAAAATACTCAAACCACTATATAAAATTGTTCCTTTAAAACCTATTGTCCTATCACATCTCATAATCTCGGTGGTTTACGTCACTAGAAGTCAAGAAGCATAATCATCCAACACACATACAAGTGTCATACAACTAGAATAATCTGTAGTATAGTAGGTGGAAGAATGTATATATACACTTAGTGAAGAGGGTATTCTTGTTGAATAATGGGAATAGGTACTACCCCAAGTATTCTATATAGAAACACCTCATGATTTTGTCCCATATTGGAATCCAAATCACCAATAAAGTCTTTAATAGGATTCTCAAAGACTTGAACATATATTCCATGACCCCACCTTGAAATACTTGTTAACAAAATACATATAGTAATCATGTAATTTGATAAGATAGACCACAATCATCAAATAATTTCATGGAAAATTTATTATGATGTAAATGGAAAGAGATGAATCAATTCTATATGACTCATGTACCATTTATTTTTTTGACTTAACTAGTTCTTTAGTATATTAGGGAAAAATTATTTTATCATATTCTTGGGGAGTGAATAAAACATTCATCACACCAAAATAAGATTTTTTTAACATGAAAGATAACTTGATATCCATTAAAAACATTAAAATAAATTCCCAAACTATTCCTCACAAAAAAACCAATTCAAAAACATATCCAAAAAATAAGTGCAATGATATGACTTTATCACAATGAACCCCCCCCAGTTGCCTAATTGTGTGGTGGTAGGTTGGGTGTGCCACCACAATTTAGCCTCAAATAGTACATGGGATATTTAATGAAACTAGCTTGACATATCACACCTGATGAGAAGCCATATTCTAATGTACCAATACACAACACAATTCCTTAAATAGGATATAATCTAATTTTATTAAAAAATAAAACATAATAAAGTATATATATATAATACATGTGACAAGTTTTAAGATCCATAATTGTAACCTATAAAACATGCCATAATGAAAAAAGGAGAGATATATACCTAACATCACAGATAACAAATTGAAATAACCAATTGATGTTAAAAGGACCCCATAATTAATAAGCTCTAGATAAAAACATTGTATGCTACTATAACATCTTAGTGTTATTAGGATCCAATAATACCACATATACAAAGTCCACCTCCAATCTATTTTTTATGTGATTAATACATGACATATGTGAGTTTAGATATTGATGAAAGTGTGAGTATAAACATACCCAGTAGGATTTCCTAGTAACCATAAGTGACCAATTATAAAACTAATCATCTCAATCCACATGGAAATAAGAAATGGATATCATATAAAAACCTAGATATTCTTCATGGATGAGAATAGATTCCATAAGAGTTAGTATCACTCATCATGTTCCAGCTATAAGAGAACTAGAATGTTGTTTATGGAATAAAATATACCCAAACCATGAATCCTAGACCACCTATTTGGAATTTTACTAGGGGAACAATGCTTCACTAAAGGATATTCATTAATGAAGCAAGTATTAAACCCAAGGGAGGACTCACGTCACATATGAGATCTTATACATGGGAGTACTAACATTGATCATAGGATCCATGCCCTACCAATGTGGGTGGGGGGGGGGTGGTACTAAATAAATTCAGTGATGTGGGGGAGACACACCCACACATAAACATTTGACCTAGGGTGTAATAAACCAAATAATTCTTTTATCATCACACCTGATAAACTATATATTCCTTACAAAAATATGGAGACTAAAAGGAATTTATTACCAACATTCTAACCATTGATTCCAAATGGAAGTGAACCACCACATTCTATATGTAAAAATGAATATGATGGACTACTCACCTAACCATATCACAAACTTGATAAAAAAATATGAATAACCACAATTGATGGTAAAAGTACCCGGCATGTACATGGGGGTACACAGTCATTATCCCCTCAAATTTCATGTATTCAGGTTTTTCCATGCCACAAGGCATATAATATTCAACCTAGATGTTTTTTATGACCAAGTACATAGTGTGTTAAATTGTTGTGGTACTCAGTATGTACGAACACATCCCATGTCATGTGTTATTTGATATACATATAATATTCTAGGGTGCACATGTATGGTAGACTCATCTATCTCACATGGTTTTTACTCCTAGGGATGTTGAGTTGTATACACATGGGTGTAAAATACATGTGGTACAAATCCCTACATAGTGTGGGAAAAAAATAGCCACTAAGTCATGTATTCCCTAAATATTCCATACATTTTGGATTTGGGTTATACTGAGTCCCCTCTTTTGTGACCTAGATTGTAATGTTTATCATTAATTAGAACCCATTCCACTAATAACTATGTATTACATGGTTTATCCACCTATATAATATATTTTTGGTTCTTCCCTAAGATCAAAGATTCTTTAAATCTCTTAGAATCATTCCATCATAATTGATACTTCCTCTATTCAAGATAATTAATCCACCAAATACATTTTCATGTAATGGAGGGCCTCCATTGGTCAATTTATGATAATTAATTCATCATAAAATAGTGCATATGGGGTTCTTAAACAACCACCATTTATTTATTACATCATTTAACTAAAAAACCATATCACCACACCTTCCCATGACACCTCCATTTTTATCATCAATCCTTCGTGGCTTGATTTTAGATATCGAATCCAAATAACTTTCTCACGGTCGTAGATTTTGATTTCGTATCAATAGAGATAATTGTATTTTGAACCATCATCCATTGTTCTATCTTACTTTGAATTCATGAAAACTTAAAAGTACAATCAAAATATAATCATATATGAAAAAATAAATGTGATCATCATCAATCACAACCATATATCATTGTCTGTGAGATTCATTATAATTGGATAAAGGTGGTAAAAATCATAGAATTCATACCTTCATAAAATAAATAATATGGACATCCAATCAACTAAAAAAATTAATTCACGAATAATTAATTTGAAAATAAATTAGTAAAAACTAAGAAAGATGAAAAAAATCCCAAACCCTCTAACATGCCACTCAATTTTAAAGAATGTGCCTATGCCAAGCATCAATATAAATTTTCCATCGATCATGTTCTTAGAATTCTTGTCTCACAATAAAATTCCCACTCTCACTACCTATCATGCATGGTATTATAGTTACTGACCCTAGTGAAAGGGGATAATAGTGTTTAAACATGGGTTATTTAATTTAAAATTCTAATCAACAAATTAACTTATTAATTAAAATCATTTAATCAATAAATCTCACAAAATACAACATGATTTTATGGGCCCCTAACTGAACTAATATTTTTCCATCTTTATTAGATTTGGTGCCCTAGAACCAAAAAAATTATATAATTTCAACTACCATAATTTTCAATGACCTGAATGCTAATAAAAATATAATCGCATGATGATTTGCATTCTAAAAATAATTAATTTGATTATTTCCATATAGTGTTTTATCATTGAAAGGATATAAAATTTTTCAACTATAATAAGAAAAATTTAGTTATGTGACAATATTCTCAAACTTATACTCCACGGTCTATATGAAATATATATATATGACGTTACATTGATGATTTTTTACAATCAGATGTTGGAGGTTTGTAATAAATTGTATCTTCCTCTCATGAAATTATCACATGTTAATATTCAATATATGTGGTTATAACGAAATAAATAACAATAGAAATTTTAAAATTTATTTGTGACATTTGATATTAATAACTTTAAACATGTTTATTAGTAACTATATATTATATTATTATTTATATATATCTAGAATTATAAACATTAATGTATTTCTTAAACATATGAAGAAAATTTCTCCTAAAAAAGTCTGATATTTCTAATGTTACATAAATGATATGACATTAATTGAATTAGTATAGAATGTATATGTCCATTCTGAGTTAATTAAAGATGATATCTATGTCCATTTAATTGAAATGGAACTCTCATATTAAATCCTTGTCAATGATATTTCATCGATTAGTTCATTTCAAGTTGTAAAATAATGACTTTCCAACATATATGTTTATCAAACATATATGAACCCTTCTTGTTTAGATATTATTAAAATTGAATTATAATACACAATGAGCACTCATATGAGTTTTTTTCATTACAAAATTAACTTAGTTATATATGGTTTCCTTGACATTTTAGTATAGTCTAAACTTAGACTTTAGGAATGTTCACATAATTCCATGGTGAAAGTGGCATAGAGGGACACAAACTAAGTGTATCCAAAATCATTGTTAAATTCAATATTGAATTTAAATATTTTGAAAAAATATTATTCCCATATTTTTGATCAATAATTATTTATTTTTTATTGAATTTATAAATTCATCCACCAGTTATTTGAGTTTAGAAGATATGATAGTTTTATATTAAATAATTATTTATTCACATGTTAGGGAATATAACATTGATTTATCTGTTAATAATTTTATGTAAGGTAATAAGTAAATACAAAGATATCAATATTTATTTCATTATGTGAATACTAATAATAAATATTTATTCAATGTTTTTGTGAATATAATATATTTTTATTTGTTATTAAATTTTTGATAAATGTTGAAGAAGATTAATGGTATAATTTAAGGTCTATATTGAAATTGTATAAATTATTTAATGTCATTTAGATAAATATTGATTTATTAATTTAATAAATGATATTAAAATATTTTAATGTTAGTGAACATCATGTAATATATTAATTTTATTACAATTATTTGATATGGGGAATATATTACTTAGATATTGTTTATTGAATGGAATCCAAAAATATTAAATATTTATCAATAACTATATATTCTATATTATATCGTTTTTAGGCTTATGGGAATAGTTCTTCACAATGAGGTTATCTTAATAACATTTTCTCAACATTGAGACAACCTCTAAAAAATTCTCTCACGAAAAAGTGAAAACCATTATCTTCCGTCTCATGATTGATAGAATTTGATAAATAATTATTAAGACCATAGAGACTTCTTATCATGTTCAAGGAAGAGTAACACAATATGTTTGGTTCCTCTGTGCTAGAACCCATAACACCAATAGAGGCATTTTTTGATTTACAGATCATGTGTTGATACCTCTATAGAAACTGTACTTTTATTTCTACCCACAACAGGGAAATAAGTGTGGAATTATAATTGAAAACCAACAAAGAAGAATTATCATGTCATGTTAGATATAATTGTAAATTATTTATAAGTTATCTTTGAAAATATCCTCTCATTGATGATACGTTTGTTTTATAGTTTTCTTCAATGGATTTAATTTTACAATTTCTATGGAAACAAATTAGGAAAGGGATCGACTGCAGACATTTTTCCTTGGAACCTTCAAGTGGTATTGAAACAATTAAATATTAATTTATGATTATTTATTATGTATTAATTGATTTATGCATTTTCTTTTTATAATTAATTTCCATTTTCCTTGTATTATTTTAGTTTCATGATACTGTATTTTTCATTTTCATATTACCAATAATATGTCAATAAAAAAACATTTCTCATAAATCCATTCTGAGGGTGTCGAGTATGCTAGCTGAGTGACATAGTTACACAAAAAATTAATGAAAAATGCACATCATGTATCCATGGTCAATCACAAAAACGTTATCGATGAACATCATCCAATATAAAGTGGAGATAGTATATAATGTGTAATTACCTAGTGTGTATTCATCACTAACCATCATATAGATTAATAGGGTTACACGACGTGTTTTCATTGTACACATTGAGTAACCTAAAATGTTTCTAGTTTCATCAGGTAAAAGAATGTGGCATGTTATAAAACATAATCCATGTACAATATACTTGTAGGGATATATGGTCTAGATGTCATTACAATATATGTACCTCGTGTACAATCCATGTAATACTAAATTACCCGTGTTGACTACACATTGAGTTCCTAGGCGTGAAGTATCCATGGATAGTAAGAGTAAAATATGTATTGATTGTTAAACACATAAGTAACTCATACATACTTAAGAGAGTTATGTATTGAGATAGTAATTTCATGTGATTAAACATTTATAATGTGAAACTAATTAAATCAAACCAAAAACATACAACATATAGATGGGGTTAAAATTGAGTAATAGAGTTTTTCAGGATAATGTATATTTTGAGTGATTTATGGTGGGTCATGTAGAATTAAATTCCTCAATCATTATTTTTGCATGTTTTAAAATTCACATAATGTATATTTGTTATATACTCAATGTACATCATAATAATCACTAATAGAATATTTTTGTATCCCATAATGAAGTGCCGTGTTGTAATTCACGCTAAAAGACTACCGAGATTGTCACATGGAACAACAAATTTTATAATATCATGACCTAATGTGTATCCATACATGGATTGTATGTAGAAATATATATGATAAAGACCATAAAAAATATATGTCATGCACTGTGTGAGTGATGTTACACATGAAGTTTCCTGCAATGTATATTAATTTACTTACTGAATTTAAACAGACCATTATGGTAACTCTTGTGAACAATATAATTAAATGTATTATTTTTAATTATTTTAAATTAAAAATCATTTTTTCTTTTTTTTAAACCAATCGAGCTTGGTAATCATAGAGATTTTGTGGATATGTATTTAAGATAAAATAACTAATTAATTAATTAGATGATTAATTATTAATTCTATAAATTTATCTAACTATTGAACCAATCAAAATTATTTTTAGAACATTTTAATAGGTAGTAATTTCATTTTTTGGATGATCATGAGATTAAATATAATTTTTATGTGTTGAAACTCTCTTTAGTTTAATTATTTATTACTCATGATTTTTTATAAAATTATTATTAAATTATATATTAGGATTCAAAAATCTCTCCTTCATCATTATTAAGTGTTTACATTCATGTCCATGGATTATTTTATATAACCCAAAACCCTTAGAATTCCACCCAAGTTAGTGAGTAATCATATAAAAATTACGGAGCTCTTAGTGAGAGGAGTTTTTTCAAGACTATGATAATGTGAAACAAACCTATGATACACATAGTTTAAATGTGGAATGTTTTAACTCTAAAAATTCCTAAATCAAGTGGTTATTCCTAATTCTAATAACCATACAGTTTTTAATTTAGATTTAAATATATATATTCGATGATATTTATATTAATATTATATCTCATATTGATTATACTTATAACTAAATATAATGTGATAATATCCATGAATATCCATCACATTAAAAGGTCATAACTTGTACGTAGTTTTGATGAGAACGTTTAAATATTATAATGATATTATTAAACATAATCCTATAGTCATAGGAAATAATCATATGAGACATAAATATTATAGACTATCATGTTTGAGTACTCATAAGATATTGTAACATCATATCATAAAGTTGAAACATATATATCATCATGGACATAGATTATGGGGAAAACCCACCATTCAAAATTCAGTATGTTTACTTGTCATTGGATATTCTTATCTAAGAATGTGTTTAATGATCCTTATACATTTTTATTATTGTTAATGAATATCATGACTCAAATACTGTTATTTATTTTCATAACCAATAATAAAATATGTTCAATGTAATTTTGCGTATGTTTGGTGCTTCATGAGTGATATTGTAATAATGAATAAGTTAATAAGTATTTTTCCAATTAATATTTATGAAATTAATTATCATATTTTTTGTTGAAATGGAACCAACACATTAAATTCCATGGACATGGTGTATTTATGTCCTAATTTTTAGAAGTCAAAGCGAAATGTGTCAAGAATATAGGCTTACAGAAAAAATATTTAGCCTTTTTAGAATATATTGTTATAGAGCGATTATGTTACCCAATTATCATGAGTATTTGGATGTCATTTTTATGAAATAAAATTATTAATCTTGTCTTCCTTTATGTGTTTATATACATTAGGGTTTTATTTTAGACAAACACACCAAATTCCACTAAGGAAAAATACCAAAGGTTCACACATTTAGTGTTTCCGTTTATATAAATTAAATTCTATTTGAATATATTTATTCGAACAAATATTATTTTTCATACTGAAGAATCATATTTATTCAAAACATATTGATATAAAATATTAAAATAAAAATTTATTTACAATAAAATGAATATTATAATTTTTATTTATTTATTGAATTAATAACTTCTGTTTAAAATTTTTATTTCAGAATTCAATAAATGTTTTGGATGATGGGAAAATAGTTGTTTTGTCCATGTGATAATTTTTTTTATGAACTATAAATTAATATTAATCGTTGTTTGATTTAGAAAACTCAATAAGAGAGAAAAATTATTATTATTATTTTACATGGAAAATACCATAATAAATGATTAATATATGGTTAATGTTTTTTAAGAAATAAAAAAATATATAATGCCAATATATATTCAATATATATACCTATATATGTAATTTGTTATAGTGTTTAATTTTTTTTCACATAAAAATCAATCATCTCCTCCCTTGAGATTTCCTTCTACTAAGAACACCTCATGGGTTTCCCTCGAGAATTATGGAAGTGAAATTATTTTTACTACCACTCAAGTTGGAGAAACCAAGAGAGCATCATACCAAATCCAAGATATCATGGTAGTGATCCATGAGAGTGATGAAATTTTATTGGAATTTTTATGTTTACACTAGATGAACCATTGACAATGCTTTAATTTCAAAGAATATCATGTAGATCAGAAAAATAGATATTATTATTTGTATCCTCTAACCCAATGATATACCATCCCCTAAAGTTAGAATGATAAATGTATTCTACAATGAAATAATTCCTTATACTGAAGTAATTCATTATTTTTAATTTAGTTATAAAATTAACCTGAATTATATCAACTCTTATTCGTTCTAGAGTTTATTTCAATTAATTTTCTAATCAATTCATTTTTCATGCCAATAAATTATCATATAAATATTTGAATATTAATTGATTATGAAAAAATATGTGTTGGCCATGACGAAATAGTCACATCCACTATATATAAAATGTAAATGTGGTATCAGAGTGTTCATGTTCAAAGTTTTGGTTGTTTTTACTTATTTTTCATTTTAATAAATTATAATAATTTTTCATTTCTATAAAATCATTATTTAAATCATTAATTCTGTAAATATTCTTTATCTTGTTCTTAATAATCACTTGTATAACCCTAAACATGTAAAATTAACATGAAAAGAATCCTAAGAAGTCATTCAAAGATGCTAATGATATTATTTATACAGAATGAGAAAACATGGTTTGTAACATGATGGTACACACTATGTAACCATGTGAAATGTACCAATATGAACCTCAATAATCATGCACATAATAATATATTGTGTTACTAATACACATTTTGTAAACATGGATACGGTGTCACATGATTTTCTAGAATAAATTGTGTCTAACATAATTTTGAATTATCTAGTCTAAGAATTTTCCTGATAGAAAACACTGAATCTAAGACATGTCATTTATTAGTACCTGACACATGAGATTAGAAGTGATGCATCTCAGAGTGTACATGGTATGTTGTTGGCAAATACACATAGTATAAAACATAATTTTTTTATATGGAATATACAAATAGTACCTAAGAGTGCTTCTTAGGTATAAAGCAACGTGATATATAAAACATGTTTCTATATTATACCCACAATATATCATACCTATTTAGGTTTAGAATTAAAAATTAAATAATTTCCCCATAAAAACTATTTAAAATGTGGTCATGTGTAATGAATTGTAAATACACACCATGTATCATGTTTTATATATGTTAACTATTCAATTTATTCCATATAATATTCATATATAATAATTGAGTATAGACCATATTAATCATCTACTCAATGTGAATCATAAGCTTTAAACCCCAAATATATTACACTTGACTACGTTTCAATTATTAAAAGTTCATTCCAGGTAAATATATAATATATAATATATTATTAATGTGAAAAGAGTACAAAGTATATGATAAGGACTATTCAATGTTTTTTGGATGGGTATCAATTAGGTTTCCTCCAAATACATTTGTAAGTACATGACTAATTTTAAATAAAATTAAATTTTTCTAATTTGTTTAAAATTGTAGTGCATATGAGTCTCAAAGACAATTTGGATTGAAATGGATATAAATAAATTATTTAGTAAATTATGATAATTATTTAATTTTATCTTCTATTATATTAATTAAGAATGATAAAATTAATTCCAATTTGTTAAATGTTTACTGATTCCATTTTGGGAATATCATAATCTTTGAAAAACAATATACATATTGAATTACCTTTTATATAATTTTTATATGTGTTTTTTAAATTATTATATTAAGCTAAAATGATTTAATGGACTTCATACTCTACTCTTATTGGGTATGGATTTGTGTTACCATGGTTTCCTAAATTTGAACCCTCGTAAAACCATTTCATTTATTACCCTCACCTTTGTGTGAGTAAAGAATGTATACAGATGGAGATCCAAGAATATTATAAGTGGTTTAAGATTGATTCTAGGTGAAATCCATATATGTGATACACCAGACGAAGGTGGAAAGCTGAAACTCAACCCTGGAACACCTCATATATATTTTTTACCAATGGTCAATTGTTTTTGGTTGTATTCCTAATAAACAAACCTATAGAAAAATTTCATGTTCAAGAAAAATGTTTTATTAAATATTATGCATGTTTATTTATTCTATTCATGATATATCTCAATCACATAAATGAATGAATTAAATAAAAAATCTTATTGGGAATAAAATAAAATATAAGTATTGTGCATAAATATTATATTGTTAAATGGGTATTAACTTAAGTAAAATTCCCTTTATAATAAAAAAATCATATAAAAGGATTAAATTAGAAAATATATGTATAAAATAAAAAATATCACAAGTATTTTATGCCAAAAATTCATTATATTACTTATGTTTTTATTGAAACCATAGATAAAAGTACCTCTCAGAATAAAGTCAGTGTTATTTTTGATTTTTGGAGAGATTTAAAAAATTTATTTGGTTAAATTAACATTGTAGAATCAAGGGTTACTACCAATGTTGGATATGTTGTTAATCATATGAAGTTGTTTAGGAAACCATAATAATATTTTCAATATTGGGGAGTCTACTTAATTGTTCATTGACTTGCAAACCCATAGTTTGAAAGAACTCTTGCCTACATAACATTGAATAACTTGTCATTTAAAAGACTGCATTATGAAAAGGGAAATACATATCATTTTATATGTAATTTACATGAAATGGAAAATAATTATTCCAATTATTAGGGAAGTTATTAATGAAAAATTAATAGGAGACTGATAATAAAATTAATTAATTTCATCTCACATATTTTTGGTAATCTGGTAATGTACTAAGAATCTTCTTTTATATTTTTTGGAAAATGAAAATTTCATTGAGTGTGTTTTTCCTATGGTGTATAATAGATAATGAAAAATTCATAACTGTAATTAACTTATATAAATGAAACATAATCATACGCATTATATTATGCTATATAAAGAAGAATTGTGTTTTAGATACCCCAACTTCTAACCCACTTGCTAAAGAGGCAAGTGATGAATATTTTTTTCTATGAAACGCACTTGAATGATGTGTTTGATAGTTTGGGGTTAATGAATTCATCTTTGTCTGATGACTACAGTAAATATCATGCAAAAATGATGTGTATAAATTTTTTTATGAATATTCATTATATTTATCAGGAGAGATAATGGAAAGAGAAGTTTGATATCACTAAGGTAGTCCATTCGAGAAATATTAAATATTAGTTTCACGTTATTCAACATGTATTCAAACTCATTCGATATATTTAGTGTCTAGATGTATAAATAATTAGGAAACATGAATATATGATCATTGATCTTATTTTTTTATCACTATATTATGAATTTTGCAAAATTATTTTAAATGTTGACATGAATAATATTGAGAAGTCTAACCTAGATCTCTTAAATCTTATTAACCATGTTCATAAGGATATGAAGTGTGAAAATAATTTTATCCTTATTGTTAATAAGAGTTATGTTTAGGTGAAGGTATATAAGAAAAACTCCAAGTATAAATTTTCATCACATATTCATTTCAATAAAAATACGGTCTGAGAGAATGAAATGAAATTTTATTTTTTATGATCTGAATCTGGAAATAAGTAGTAATGGAGAAAAACGTGCACCACCACACAAGATAAATAGAACTAATTAAATGTGGTATTATTTATTCAAATATGTCTTTTTCTTAAAATTGATCATTATATAAATCTTTTAGGGATAAATATTTTTTAAAAAAGTTAAAATAAAAATAGGTTGAGAAGATTCACATCAGGTTTTTTAGATCTATGAGCCACTAATAGATCCAAGAAAACCATAGATTATTTTAAATACTACCAACTCACATAAAAAAAATACAATGATATGTGTTTTTAAAGAAATTATTATATTCTTTTAGTAACCAAAAACATTATTTCATTCTCAAGACATAATACAGAGGGTTTTTTTTACAAATTTTGAAATAAAAGGTTATTCTTTTACAAATAAATCATTTTAATTTGAATAATATTTAAATATTTGTCTTTATGTGTTTGATTGCCCAAATAGATTATGGAAATAGATAACAAATGTATTTCACAAGACTCATATCACAACCCATTATAGAATCACCACATTGGTGTTATAAAGGAATGATGTTTGACTAAATTATAAAAATATATACTTAAATACATTGAAATAAAACCACATGCCTCATGTCAATAAAGTTTATTAGAAAAAATGACCAACTCATTATTTAGTGGAAATAGTGAAAGGACCCCAAATATTCTTGAATCATTTCATACTGATGTGTGTGAACCTTTTCTATTTAGATCTAGGGTTTGTTACTCATGATTTATATCTTTTACTAATGTTTTTAATATTTTTTGATATGTATACCTAATGATGTATAAGTTGGATTCATTTGACATGTTAAAGGAATTATATAATGAATCTGAGAACCATCCTAGAAAGATAATAGAGAAAATTTACTAAAACAATACTGGGGAATATCAAAACAATGTTTTCATTGATTTTATATGGGATTTTAGGATATGATTCCATATTACTCATCATAATACTCAAAAAATGGATTGTTTTAAGTGGACGTTGGAACCAAAACTTTCATACCATAGTGACATCAGAGAAGATTCATCAAAGTATCCTAATTTCCATATGGAGATACACATTATATGAAATAGTATAAATGATAAAAAGGGTTCAAAAGGAGTTGGAAAGACGTCTTCCATAGAAATTATTGAGTTAAAAACCCCATATTTTAATATTTGCTTCCTCAGGGATGTGAATCATTTTTTAAGAAGTATTCTGGTAACAAAATTTGACCCTTTGGAAAATAGTGTACCTTTATTGAATATCCTAGAGAAATTAATGAAAATTACATGTATATCCCCTTAGATATTAATGTAATAGTGGAATGATATTCCATTCTTCTTAAAAGGGGGAAAATATATCAATGATATTGTGGGATCAAGATGGAATTCCATGAATTCATGTTTCCAGATGCAATATAGTTGGTACAGTAATGGATTCCATAAAGCCTCCTAGAACTGTATGTTCTAGAGATATAACTATAGAATATTAGAAAAATAGATATTAAAAAAGAAGAAATAAATGGTTTTCTAGTCACATAGGATGGTGACTAATTATAATTTTATAATAATGGTTTTATAACCAATAAATAAGTGTTGAGTAGCGTATAATCTTCTGCATAACAAAATACATGCATTATGAAATAGATTCTACATACCAAAATAATGTATATATTTTGGTTGGTACTCCAATGGATGAAAATATATTTTTTTAAATGGGCATTCAAGGAGAAAATGTACATGGGTAGAGAAGGTGGTACCTATAAGGACTGAATGGTCATAAAAGGGATTAAATAATGTCATTGGATATATTATGATGAATCATTTTCAATTGTTTCAATGATGAAATTTATATGGATTATACATTCCATAGAAAAATTACATGACTATGAATTTTGGTATTTTGATGTCCAAACAAATTTACATAATGAGAAACAATAGTAAGATGTTCATGTGACCAAAAAATGAATTTTTGACCCCAATATAATGCCAATGTTATGAAAGTAAGATATATACATTTATGGATTCAAGAAAGAAATAAAGTGATTGAACATTCTAAAAAAAATACATAATTTAATGTCGTTTCTTAAATAATGAATGTGAGGCATGTATCTATAATTAGTTTAGGGGTAGTGAAATTTTTTATATGATAGTATATGTTAAGATCATATTACTATTTAAAAATTAGACTGCTAAGTATTTTTTAATATCATTCATTTATATGATAGAAATAGATGAGGTTGTATACACTACTACAAAGCTCACTTTATACAGTGTCATCCTTTATGAACACTAGGATAAATTGTAGATAATGGTGTCCATTATCAATGAAACAAACACAAATAAAGGGTAAATTTAAATAATATTAAAAAGGGACTTATAAAATGTACCATTTATCACATTTTTTTAGCATTGGATACCCTTTACAACTCCTTATTTAAGCACAGGTAAAATTTACATTTTATTATCTCTTTATTTTTAGCACTGATAAATGTCTTGGTCATCTGGAATGTCCCACATAGAAACTACATATGGGAGGCTGCTTATTTATACATCATTCCACTACATCAAATCCTCAGTAGTTTGATATAGGGATGTGCTCCACTATTCCATGCATACACTTATATGGGTACTCTACGTGCCCATATGGGCCTTATCACGATGTGTTCTTAACACATGCCTTGGCCCACCTATATTTTTAAATCATACATGACCCATCCTGGTCTATTTGCCAATTTAATCATATATACCAATAAAAAATACAAGTATTAAAAATAAAAAATATTTTAATAATTAAACAAAAAAATAAATATGAATTTTTTTTAAAAATATTAATTTTTTTGAATAGAATAATTATTATTAAATTTAGTATATATATATAATATGAATATTAATCAATAATATATAATAAGTACATGTATAATAAATAAAATAATTAAAAAATTTACAATTAAAATGCAGTAAATTATAAAAAAATTAATATTTTTAATAAAAAAATTAATATTGATAAAAATGAATAAAATTTATTTACAATTTTTTTTATTTTCATGATAGCTACATTAGTTTTAACGGTAACCATTACCCAAAAAACATTTATGAGATCCAAATTAAAATATACAACAACAAAAATAAAAAAGATCACAATACACAAAATATATGGAGACCTTGATTCATGAGAACCCACAATAGTCCAAGTCGCATCACATAATCAATCATCATCATTCGACCCACCATCATACTTACCATTATGTCATTATCGTCATTGTTTCTAATCACCAAACCAATTTTTAGGGAATCCGACCATCATAGTTCATCATCCTCACCAAAAACCATCAAAACATATCACTATAAACTATTAGAACCACCAACTGAAGCTGATCCGCAATGTCATCTCTATCCATCACCACTATCTTCATCACTAATTTATAACCACATCTATTCTCAAGAGATAATAATATGAAATGCATCATCATATCCATCATAAAACACAAAACTAGACCATATCAAAAATAGTGAACAAACCCCATATTCATAACACACCTTCCATCAGATCCTCCATAACACTAAACTGGAAAGCGAAGATCAAGCTTTCTAGAACCCACTAGACTCTTGAGCACCACATACCAAAGATTTGGAGAACCATCAAACCTAACCGACATAGAGATGACATATGGGACACAAAACATGGTCATAGACCAGAACCTTACGAAATCCACTAAGGGTTGAAACCATCACCAAGAAGGATGCCATTGAATCTAAGAGAAACTCCAAAAACCCCAAAATTAGTAGAAGATAAAAGAACCATACCAAGAAGAAAACGAGGCCAACTTCTACAAAGAACAAGACTGAGGCTACTGCCAACCCCCCTCCAGCACTATCACAAGATAATCTAGAATCCTCATCAAGCCTAACCAATATTGGTTCAGGCATGAGAGTTTGGCTATAAGGAGTAGTGGATAAAGAAGGAATAGAATTCCACCATAGATGTTGACCTAATTCTTATGAAAAATCATTACCATGACCAAGATGGAGGTCTGATGCACTTGTGTATGGTGGAAAGAGAGTGGATGAGAGACATATGGTGTCCAAATAAACGGTAGTTATAGGCATGAAGTGGGAAGGAGACTACAAGATCAAGAATATAATGTGGAACCATGAAAAGCATGGAGCACCATTGTTGTTGAAAGGAACTACGAAACCTTAGAGGGAGGGGAGGAGGAGAGGAGACTAGAACACATGTAGCATCAGGCAAGTGGAGGGTCATTCCCTATCAATCCTTAAATAATTATATATATATATATGTTTTATAAAAATTAATATGTTGTATATATAATAATGTAAATATATAAAATGAATATTTTATAATAATTAAACAAACTAAATGAAAAATTATAAAATTATAAAATTATTATAAAAATATTAATGAAACAATTGTTAATAAAGATAAGGAAATATAATATATATATATATATATATTAATTGAATATATTCAAAAATTATATATATTGTATATAAATATAGAAAATCAATAAAATCTCTTAATTAAAACATATTAAAATGTGGTTCTTTTTTAATGCTTTTTATACGTAAATAATCAGTGATGTATTCAATAAATAAATATGTTCATATATATATGTATCAATGTATATAATATTTTTTTTAAATTTGATTTATAAAGTACTAAATATATATACTTACATTAAATAAGCAATATATTTAGGGAATAATGGTTAATAATTAAAAATTAATATTAATTAAAAAATTGACTAATTGTGTCATGTATGGGACATTAATTGAATGTTATTTTATTTTTCAATTTTACATATATTGAACATTTGTTACCTTGATTTCACACATGCATATTTTTAATGCACAGAAAATAATATTTACATCATTAAAGGAATCTTATATAGAAAAAAAAACACATAATATTTATATAATTTAATAATATTTTAATATTCATTTTCTAATTTCATTTTGTAACATGACACATTTAATTTTTTTAATTTATTTATTTTTAATATTACTACAATTGGGTATTAATTATTCATTTTTATTATATGGATTTTTTCGAATTTAATCATTTTCTAATATTTATTTATAGCTATTTAATGACTATGTTTCAACGGTTTCAATATGTATTCATCTTTGTTCCAATATATATATATATGTATATATGTATATAATAATTTATATTTAATTATAAAAAAATATACATTTTTTCAATATTTAGAATGTGTAAACATATTTAATTTTTCAATTGCACTCATTTTTATCATACATGAATATTAAATTTTGTATTCAATAATAATGATTAAAATATATTTGTAAATAATTTTTTTAAATATATATCTTTAAAAATGTATATTTACTAAATCATTTAATTTAAATATTTATAATTAGAAATAAAAAAATGATATTTATTTTTTTCTATAATTATAAATAAATAATTATATATATAATTAATTATAAAAATATAAAAAATTTAGTTAAATAATAAATGTATTTACTTTATTTAAATTTTTTAGGTTTATTTTTAATATTTATAATTATATTGACGATATATATATAATTATATATATTGCTTATTTGAATTTCATGAAGATATTTAAATCCTTCATAATGTTAATTCTTTAATAAATTTAATTGAATGATAAATTTTAATTTTATGGATTCTTTTATGATATTTGATGAAACTATTTTTTAATAAATAAATAGTCCCTTAATTTATTTATAAAATAAGTTCATATGAACCTTTGTAATTTGGATTGTAGTCTTGTGTAATCTTTTTATAGTTATCTATATATACCTAAAAATGTAATCTATAATGACAACACCAACTATACACTGGTGAGGTAGGGAGACACGTGTAGAGATGTAATCATAACCACTAGGACCATATCCCTAGGGTAATGGGTGCCCCGGGTAGCCATGATCACCTATAGTGTAAGCATATTTTATCCTTGACCTAAATTAAATGAGGAATCCTTTACCATTATTAATTGATTTAAAATGGAAATTTACTCATATCTTCTAAAAAATTAATAATTCATTCTATATTTATAAAATGTTTATGAATTTTTACTAATCGTGATTTTGTTTAGACAAAGTGGTGGAAAACATAGATGTTTCATTATAATTCCTATTTTAACAATTATTATTGTAAAATAAAACATTTTTTGAAATTTCAATGTGTGTTCTGAAATGAAAAAATTTGGTTTTCCCTTTAAATTAACTGAAATGGATTTAGTGTTTTGAAATTCATGAAGTTATTTCAAATTTAAATATTAATAATTAAAACATTTCAAAGTGGTTATCCTTCAATAGAGACAATATAAAACCTTTAATTTATTATTTATGGTTTTTAAAATTGAATTCATAAAAAAAAATTTAACAATAAATCTTTTTATTGAAAATGGGTTATTAATCCCATTATGTGTTATGGAAAAAATGATATATTTTTATGTGGAATTAAAATAAAGATTTCAAGAGTCATTTTAAATATTCAAAAATAATCTTTTTAAATTTTTAATGTTTATTTTATATTATATTTTTAATTTTTAATTTTGAATTGGTAATTTAAAAATAAGTTTTCTCGTGAAATTTATTTTAAAGAGGTATTATTCAAATGGATTGTGGAAAATGTTTTGATAAAATGGGTTTTAAAAAAATGAAAGAGTGATATAAGAAAATATCCTACAAAATTCATGTAAATGAATATATTTTATTTTGATTTATTTATTTGGAAAAACCGTATTTTTGTTGAGGTTTTTCATATGAAACTATTTTGTGATTTTTTGGTGTTCCTTTGATTGGTGGTGTGTTTTGATTATTTTCCCCCTGATAAAACTGGATTTATAAAAGACAAACATCAAAACCAATATAACTATATAACAAAAAAGTATTTTTCATGTTGTTTTTAATACTATTTAGTCATTTTCATGTCTAATATAAACCTATTGATTCGCTTTGAAGTATCTTTTAGTATTGGTTAAATGATCCCCAACGAATTCCAACTCTGCTAAAAATATTCAAATATTTATGATATTTATTTTTATTCCTCAAAAGATTCAATCCTTGTTGAACATCATAATTAAAATATTGTTTAAAATTTGAATTCATAGTCATAATATAATTAATTTATAATTCATTAATTTTTTTCCCTAACACTTTTTTTTTGAAGTCATCCACTTATTCTTATATTAATTCTAGGGAAGATGATTTCTATGATTGGAATGTGGTCTTTATTATTTTAGATAAAGTCACACAACATTTTTTCATTTCATGATATATGAAATTAAATTCCATAAAATATCTCAATGATATTTTCAATTCCATTATCATTCTATATTGATGTAGAGTTTTTTTTCCGCACTAATTCCATGTTCAGTTTATATTTGTTTTATAGACTAAAAGTATATCTAATTTCCATTGACTAGAGAAATGATAATTCATCTTAGTCCCTTAATAGAATTTAAATAATATTTCTATTAGATGAATGGAATTAATTTTAAAATTTATCATTCATTACTTGATACTACAATTAAGATGCAAAACCATTATGGATTTGGTAATTTATGAATCAAAAAACCTTTAAAGAAATAACATAAAACATAGATTTAAATGAAAATTATTAAAGGGTAAATTATGATTTAATATTTAAATTAGGTAGTGTGTTATTAATATAAAATAGAATTGGTATATAATATTATATATGTCTCAAATAATGAAAATGGGTACAAATTACCATTATTATTTATAACCAATGAGTAAATATCCATTAATAGATGGAAAATGATTTTTCTATTTAAATCAAAGTAATTACAAGAATGTATTTCCAAATAAATTCATGGGATTGAGAATAAAAAGAATTACAAAATATGGTCCACAAAATGAAACATGTATCAATGAATTCAAATTTAGAATAACAAATCCTTACATCAGATTATTTGTTAAACCATTGTGTGATGAAGAGACATTTCTTCTTTAAGAAACAAACTATTAAATATTTTATGGGTCTTATCAAACTCTTAAACCATGAAAATGTTGATTTATTGAGAAAACTATCATCCCCATCATATTCTTCTCCTGAAAAATTATTATTTCATTTCATTTCATGAGACTCATTCCCAATATCTTTTGAACATGAACCTAAGTTGATTTAACTATTATGAGCAGTAGTTATCTCATACTGGGTAGCAGATCAGTTTTTGTGTTCCCCTTATTAGAATTATTTATAACATTAACCATTTACATGGAATATATTAGGTTTATTTAATTATTTTTTTTAAAAAATTTATATTTTATAAACCTAATTGGATGGATATGAATAGAAAATTGATATAAAATAATCATATGACAATAGTGTATGATGATGGAGTTAAAGTGATTATCATGTTTGAAATAGATCATGTATACGATCCCTTTTAAATCATTTATCAGTGTTTAAATTTTCATTATAAAATTAATATTTGTCCATAATATCTGGAATAATTTTTATTTTTTACATAATATATCAGAGATGTAAATATGAAACTAAAACTAGGGAAAAACAAACATGCACATATATTGGGATGTACTACATTTTGGGGATTATTTCATATGAATAAAAGTTTAAATAATGATAGTGATTATATAGAATAAATTAAAAAAGAAATTAAATATGACATATATTATTGAACAACGTTGTTTGAGATCTTAAATAGGTGTGCTAGGAGACTATTGTATAATGGTAGTACTAAAAACACAAAATTGTCATTTGTATTAAAGGTATATAATTTGAAATTCAACGACAGATAGAGTGAAGCAATCTTTATATAAATAATTGGTCTCATAAATGATATGCTACAAAAATAAAATGAACTTTCTTATAAAACATATGATTTTAAAAAATTCTACATTTCGTGGGCATGATCTCTAAAAAAATACATGATTATTCAAATGATTTCATATTGTTTCGTAATGACCATGAATAACTCATAAAATACCCTAAGTGTGGTGTATATAGACAGAATAAATATGAATCAAGTAATCAAAAATTAGTATGGTAAATTGATAACATATTATGGTTTATAATACTAAAAGGATGTTAGGTATTGGTGAGAAAATTTACATGGTGTGTAGATACAAGAATTTGAGATGAAAAATTGTCTCATCCATTAGACTCTCCTAAGTAGAGGAAAATTGATTATGAGTACTAGGAACTTTTGAATGATCTAAGATATATTCTTCTTATGATGTATACATATGGAATAAATCCTTTAGTTATACAATTTAAACCTCACATTACATGATTATTCCTATCCAAAAATCATAACTTTCCAACATGGATATGCATGAAGTGAAAACACATTATGTTGTTTATAATTGTATATGGACAAAAAAATAGTAATTATATTGATGTTTGTCTAGATCCATTGATCAATGATCTCACAGTTGTGTGGGATTGAAGTGTTAAAACATATAATTATTATAAAAGTGAAGAATTCAGATTGAGGGCCAAGTTGTCTGGGATTATAAATGACATTCCTAGTTATGGAAATTTGTCAAACAGTAGAATTAGAAGAATTTCGGGTTTCCAATTTGTGATTATTTCTCACACTGAGTTTGACTTAAACATTCCTCGAAGACTATTTTTTTTAGATATTGGAATGTTTTACATAAATGAAATAAATATTGATCCTGTAAAATAGCATTCGATGGGAATATCAGTCAAGGTACACCACTATATTCATGAACAAGAAATAAAATCTTCAATAAATTAAAATATATTTACAATATTTCCTTTAAACTATTTAAAAAAAGATATGAAATTATTTTGAAAAAACAAATCCATTTTTTTTAATTACTATATGGAATTTTTTATACGTTATACATTTTCCTTATATCATGCATGTAGAATACAATATATTTGATGATGTCACTGGAACATTAATAAATGTTCCTGGGAAAATAAAATATATCATTAAGGATAGGTATAACATGATTTACATGGGGATAAGGGAGTAGTTGGTCTTCGTAAAGGCTATATGGTGTAATTTTATTCCTCCAATAACTTATACTCTATTTGGATAGAAAAAATTACAATTATTAATTTTCATTAATAGTGTAAAATTTCTAGTTGGGTATTAATAAAATATTAAGAATTTCATTGAAAAGACTAATTTTATGTATCAGGGACTAGAATCACATGAATTTCTTATCATTATGATGGATTTGATACCCATCAGTTTATGTTATATTCTACTAAAAAATGCAAGGTTTGTATTAACCAAAATCTTCTTCTTTTTCAAAGATATATGTTGTAAAGTTTCAGACTCGATGAAGGTTATAATCCTTAATAAGTGGGTTTCTGTCATATTTTTTAAATTTGAGATGTTCTTCCCACCATAATTCCGTGATATAATGATTCACATGGATATATAGGATCAACTATGTGGTCATATCTACTATATATAGATATATACCATTTAATATAATGTTAGTATTTTTAATTGGTATGTCAATAATATAATTATACTAGATAGTTGTATTGAATAATGATATATTATTAACGATTTTTTTTGAATTCTATACCAATTACCTATTAGAAGTTGATAAAATCGGTCTCCAAAATTATTTTCTTAGTGGACACGTTATAGGAAAAGGTATTTCTAGAAGCGATGTTGGTATAATTACCATCATAGAGTAGGTTAAAAACTAGAATTAAATTTTTTATAATATTGACGATTTTAATCCATACATTTAAGCCGATAAAGATATTCTTAAAGATTTGACTTTATCAAGTACTGATGTGTGGATATCAAAAACCCATATTCAATAGTTTAAAGCATAGTTCTGATATCATATTTATATAGAGTTTTCTAAAAATAAAAAATCAATTTTAAATCAACTTCGATGGATAACTAGGGGACCAAATGAAAATATTATATATTACACAGGTTTCAAATCAATTATTATATGTTCTACAAAAAATAACACAACAACAGCATTATGATTCTAAATAGTTGAGTTACAATTAAGGAATATTTAATGCACATATCTTGTTCTACGGAAAGAAATCCAATTTATAAAAATATGTCATATTTTGGCATTATCAGACAGATATATTTCTTGTATAATATAACATTATCATGTGATGATTTATAATTAAAAATGGATTAACAATAGGAGTGCGTGGAAATTTGATTAAATGGTTTTTATGAAGGTTAATTTTAGTGTGTAAATTAATATGAAAATATATTTATAATGGAATCAAAATTTGGGTAAGTATTTCATTTCATAAAGACCGTAACTAATAATTGGTAGATTTTCCAACTAGTGACTAAAAAAATATCGGGTCAGATGAAATATCAATCGAGTATGGACCATTCATTGGGAGATCACAATCAATTTATTGATGTCAAAATATATACAAAGAATTAGAGATTAAAAGGGACCACTAATAGAGGATTTGGATTCTCGAAAGAGGAGAAAAATACCTTCAACCTTTCAAAAAAATGAATACATTTCAATGAGAATATAATTTTTTTAAATATACTTCTATTTTACTAATAATATTATCCTTTTTCTACTATAACAACCTAATCTACATTAACTTTTTTACTACTCATGAATTAAATAAAATTTTAACTTGATGATATTACCAATCCCCGGGAAGAATAAGTGGTTGATTAAAAAATAAATAATTATTAGTGGATCAATGAAAAGTTTGTCAATAAAAAACAATAACGACACAACATCACAGTGTTGAACAAAATTACCAAGGCAGGGAGAAACGGTATAAAATTTGAGGTTGTCTAGAATATATGTTGCTAACATATTGACTTCAATAGTCAATGTTCATTAGTTATATTTGGGTCAAAAAGAAAATAAATTTGCATAATGATTTTGATTTGTGGCCCTATGTTTATATTTTAATGATCGAAACCATTTGGGATGATATAAAGGTAAATGTTACAATATAAATTCTCAATTTAAACAAAAACTTATATAATTAAATTATGATTTATTTTTCATGATAAATTTTTTAATTTTTTTTATTTTGAGTGATTTATATATGAAATATGTCTTAATTTATAATAAACAATATCATGTAGGCTTTTAGACTCTACATACCAAGTTACATGTTAGTGATGCTCAGGGGAATGTGAAGCTCCACTGAAAATTTAGTTATATACAAATTATAATGCTAGAAACAAGGAATGGTTTAATTTTTCATGATGATGATAACTCATTCCAGGTGTATTTATGATGATAATATACTAATTTAAATTATTATTTTTTCAAATTTTTATTTATAATTTTTAATTTATCAAATAGAAAAGGAGTTCTAGAAATAAAAAATGTGCATCAAAACAAATGTACTTCAATCCAAAAGAAAACATGGTTTAGACTTCTCTAGAAAATAAATTTTTATCTATTTTTAATCAATAATAAATTTTTATGTGATAGGAAACAACATATTTTCATTTGATTTTTTTTTGGATTGATGAATCAAAATATTATGAAAAATTTATCTCATGTCATCTTCTATTAATGGTGGCTCATGTAAATAATTTGGTTAAAGAAGTTTATGAAAACAAAAAATTAATATGAGAAAATGTGTAAGTATGACATAATAATAGTTGATTTTGATTTATAATACTATTAAAAAATTATTTATGTTCATCTATTATTTACAAGATTTAGACACATTAATCAACAACAACCATAATAGAAGAAAATATAATTTTAGTAGTTTTTTAGAGGCCAAAATCAATATGGACACATTAGATATATAGATTTTAGATTCACTCCTGGAACACATTTTTTGAAAAAAAAAACAAGATGATACATATTCAGCAATGAAAGGGTTTTTTGGGACAAATAAATTCTTTCCAATATATTATTGTTAGGTCTAGTTTAGAAGACCTATATAAAAGTGAAATAGTAGTGGAACAACGATCCTTATAAGAACTAAAGATGATCCCTTTAGCTTTCCAGCAAGTCACTTCCCTTAACCGTATACCTTACCTATGTTAATCAAATTTTTCATTACTCTTTCCCCAAAATTTGAATCAAACAAATTTCAATAACATTATAATACTTTAATATGGTAGGGCCAAGTTATGTGTGATTTCAATCTATCTAATCCCACGTGTATACTCGTTGTGAGTTGTACAATATATAATATCCTTGGAGGAATGATAAATAAAAAATAACTCCCAAAAGATTACATGAGAGTGGAGATTGAGGGAGCCCAGGAGATGACATTTGAGTTTCCTATAACACAAGATGATCTGGATATAACAACAATAAATGAAGTTATTAGACCATTCATAGCATGGATATATAATATTATAATGATAAATGAAGATTGTACTTACCAATTTTTTTCAAATGAAAAAAATTCAGGAAAGAATATCTTAAGTAAGGTATGATATTTCTTGCAGATGATGTGATAGGGAAACAGATGGTCATATTTTTATAAATTAGTGAATCCAAACTAAAAGGACCTTCTCGAATTTCCTTCTCCCTTCCAGTTCCCCAAAAAAATTAATGATCATTAGAGATTGATGCCTATACTACATTTAACGATGGGGTTATCTCTTAAATTTCATATGAAGAATAAATATTTAAATCTATCATTACAAAAATAGCTGTTATTGAAAATATAAAAAAAATTATCATATTTTAATGGATGGGAGTCTAAGTAGTAAATACACAAATAAATTACATTTTCATAATATATTAATCTAAAAAATTACATTATTTGTTAATTAATGTTAATAACTATTCATATTTTCAATAGAAGTTTATATTACTTGAATATAAATAGAAATTTCGGTGAAGGATGATTTGGATTCATTAATCCATGTATCATTTCTATTCCATAAACATTATTGAGTAAGAAAAAAATTTATAAGAAAATATATGAGCCAAATGAGCTTTTTTGGGAAGAAAATTATAGACAAAAGTCTCTTTTTGATGCTTAAAATACAGAGGAAAAACTATAAAATAAAATTATATATTTATTTCTTATTTTTTATTACTTATTTATTTTTTTAAGAAGCACTACATATTGATCATAATCAATCTAAATACCCCAAATATTTATTTTTTAGATCCAATTCAAGGATTATAAATAAAGAAACCCCACATGATGTTTAATATGAATTTTTATTTATTTTTAATAAAACATTTATAAATAATCATTGAGTTATATGATCCAATATTTTTTTTAATAAAAACTTCTGTTATGATAGGGCTATAGAAAAAAATAGGATAGATCATGGTATGATATCGGAGAATGAATATAAGGAGCTTTGGGATTATATAAAATAGAAAAATATTAAGGTATATATATAAATGCATAAATATAAAAACAAATTTCAAATTAATTAAATTATTTTGGTCAATGATTCTACTGTTTCAGAAACAGGATAATACCTAAAATAATGGTTATTATGTTTCAACAGTTATTAGAGATTTTGTAAACCATGAAAATAACAGCATCCAAAAATTAGTAATTTCCAAATTTAATTAAAATTTAATTTAAAATATTTATTAATAGTTTTTTATCTATATTTTCATATTACTTACTAGATTTTTTACAAAGTTTGTACACCAAAAAAAGTAGTAAACTATTTTAGATATGAGGGGATAACATATTTGGTGTCAAAATATTTTTGAAATAATATTTCGGTGCTTTTTTACTATATTTATGATCATGTACAGACAATGTCCTTAGAAATATATTTTTAGTGGGAAGAATTAGAATTAGAATTATAATATATTAATTTACATCTGTTTCAAAAAAAATTACAATGTTGGAAATCATTTTGTTTTAAAATGAATGAGCACAATACAAGGTGTCAGAATATATTCAAATATCAGGAGAAGGTGACATTCATCTACTTTTGTAGTTTATTTTATCATCATTTTACCTATTTTTTAGTTAATTTCATTATCATTTTTATCAAAAAACATTATTTTTAAAAATTTATTCAAATGACCAAAACACAAGTCACATACTAAAACCCAAGAAAATGAGTTCATATTATTTTCAAACATTAGAAAGATAATCCATAAGTCATTTTTATAGGAATTTACCACACATCAATTTGACACGTATTTTTGTCCACATTAATCAAATTATGTGTTTTAAATACAGATTTGTTTTGACACGTATTTTTGTCCACATTAATAAAATTTTGTGTTTCAAAAATTAGGAATTTTTTTTCACATGTAGTAATTTAGTGAAGATTAATCTAATAGAGGGTGTGAGCGATATTTCTCAAATTGCGTGGATGGAGTTAAAATTTTATATTTTTGTTAATAGGACAATTCACAAATTCAAAACCATGAAAATGTATTTGTATTGTTATGATACATTAAAAAAGTTATCCCTTATTCATTTTTTACTTGTATGAATAAGCTATACCTTAATATAATACACAATGTACTCTACATGACTCAAATTGTGTGGATTCTATTTAAAATTGTAATTTTATTAATGTATTGTATAATATTTATGTTTCACATAATTAATTATAGTATTAATTAAATAAAAATTATTTTCATATATATGTGGATAATTGTTCTTTATTTGGGTGGTTTGTTCAAATATTATTTTCATCATGAGAGATTAGACTTCGAGGCTGCAACGAAGAGAATCATATCAAGTAAATGGGTCAAACATGTATACATACATAATGATAATCAGAATTCCAACTACTTATTTAGTTAATTTTATTACTATTTTATCACCCATTTTTATGTTAATATCTTTATCATTTTTATCTATTATTTTTTCATAGTAATTTTGGAAAGTCGTTTTTTTATTTCAACTATATTCTGAATACTATAAAATGGAGAACATGTTGCTTTTGGATGGGGTATTTTAAAAAGCATCGGGTTTTCTCTTCCACCAAACTGAAAAATATATATTTTTTGGATTATTATATATAATTTAAAGAAAAACAAAAATCACATGCTTAACCATCCACACCTCTATCTGATACATGGTGTGGTCAGTATGACTCCAAGTGTATATTTTTTTTTAAATTGAAATTAATGTTAGTAAAAAAGTCAAGTGACATACTCAAAATATAGAAAAAACATTTATATGATTTTTATATGTTAGGAAATTTTTAAATAATTCATCTCTGAAATATAAGAATCATGTGAACCTCTATCAAACATATTGTGTCAGTGATATCACTCCAAGTGTGTGTTTTTATTTAAAATTAAAATTAATTTTAGTTCAAAATACAGCTGACATTCTCAAAACCATGAGAACGCATTCTTATTGTATATTAATTTTGGAAAATTATCTATAAGTCATTTTTGACATGAAAATATTAGTTTCATCTTAATAAGATACACATTGTTACCGGTGTGACTCCAAGTGTGTTTTTTATTTAAAATTGACATAAATGTTTTTAAAAAAGACAAGTGACCTACTTAAAACCATGAAAACCGATTAATATTTTTTTATAATTTAGTAATATGAGCCATAATTATTTTGGTATGTGTATTATTTTTCCTCACCTCAATCAGATCAACACTATTCTTGGAATAACTCAAAGTGTCTGTTATTAGTCTAAAATTGATATTTTAGTTGAAAAAGAGTTCCACTCCTTGAAAACTATGAAAAACCACTTATAATGTCCCAATAATATTTTATAATGATTCTATAGTCATTTTTTGTCATATAGTAATTATTATCACATCAAATTGGCATATATTGAGAGTGATATGAAACAAAGTGTTTGTTTTCAAATTAAATTTATATTAATGATATTAAAATAAGATGTGACAAACTCAAAAGCAATAAAATGAATTCACATTGTTTTGATACTTTATTAAGATTATATATAAGTACTTTTTGAAATGTATGAATTTGACAAACTTCAATCTAATCCATGGTGTGAACGGTATGACTCCAAGTGTGAATTTTTATATAAAATTGACTTTAATTTTAATAAACAGGTGTCATAATCAAATCCATGAAAACATATTCATATTGTTGTGATAATTTAGGAACATTATCATTAATTAATGTTTTACATTTACGAACAATCCACATTGAAATCTGACACACGGTGTGTTTCGTGTGACCCCAATAGTGTCATTGTTTATAATTATCACTAATTTTCGTAAAGAAGACAAGTGACATACTCAAAAAAATAACAAACACATTACTATTTTTTTATACATTTGTCAAATTATCTATATTTTATTTTTGATGTGTATGAATCATCCACTCCTTATTTAGATACATAGTGTGCCTGATATCACTCAAAGGGTCCATTTTCATATTAATATTGTAATTTTAGATCCACAAGTGTTCACTTGTTGAAAACTAAGAATATGCTTTCAAATTGCACACATAATTTATGAAGACAAATCATAATTCATTTGAGATGTGTAGTAATTATTTTTACATAAAACTGACACATGTTGTCATCTGTATTACTCAAAGTGTGTGTTTCAAGTATAAAATGACATGTTATTAAAAGGCACATGTGACTTACTAAAAAGCAGGAAAATATATTCGAATTGTTTTAATAATTAATGATAATATACATAATTTATTTTTTACATGTATTAAAGTTATTCAACTCAATCTGATGCATGGTTTGAATGGTATGACATCATATGTGTGTTTTTATTCATAGATGACATTACTTTAGTAAAAAAGAAAAGTGACATTCATAAATCCAAGAAAACACATTCAAATATTTTTCACATTAAGAAATAACCTTATATTATTTTGTAGTTGAAGGAATCAATATCATGTAAATATGATAAATGGTGTTCCCTATAGGACTTAGAGTGTCTGTTATCATTTTAATATAGACATTTTAGTTCAAATTGTGTGTTACTAACTGAAAACCTATAAAATGCAGTCACACAGTCATTATAATTTAAGAAAATAATTTTTAAGTCCATTTTGACTTGATGGAATTAGTCTCACAACAAAATAACAGATGATATAACCGGAATGACTCAAAGTGCATGTTTCTAGTTTAAAAGGACATTTTAGTAATAAACAAAAGAGACATACTCAAAACTAAGAAAATGCATTCATATTTGATTTATACCATAGTAGAATGACATTTATGTCATTTTGGATGTGTAGGAATCAATTGAATATCAATCCAAGGAATAGTGTGACTACTATGACTCTAGGTGTGTCATTTTTTAAAAAAATTGACATTAATTTAGTAAAAAAGAATAGTGACATACTCAAAACCAAAAAAGCACATTTTCTGTTTTTTATTACTATATAAAAACAATCCATAAGTCATTTTTGGAATGTTGGAATTACATTAACTTCAATATGATACACGTTGTGCCTGGTATGACTCAAATTGTCTGGTATCACTTTAAAATTGACATTTATGTTAAAAAATATTGTATTCACTAAAACCTATAAAATGTGATTGAATTGTCTTTATAATTTTGTAAAATGGTTTATAAGAAATTTTTTAAGTGTAATTATTAGTCTTAAATCAAACTCATATGTGATGTGACTGGTATGGATCATAGTATGTCCTTCTAGGAAGAAATTATTTTTTAGTAAAAAAGAACAAGTGACATACAGAAAACCAAAAAACTGATTTTTATTGCTTTTATAATTTAATAAAATTAACCATAAGTCATTTTTGACATATAGGATTCAAACACACCTCAGTATGACTCATGGTGTGACTGATATGACTCTAAGTGTTTCTTTTTTATAAATTGACTATAATTTGTGTAAAAAAGATTACTGGCGTGATCAAATATGAAAAAAATCATTCATATTGTTTTAATAATTTATAAAAAGTATCAAAAATTCATTTTCTATGTGTAATAATCACCCTCACCTCAATCAAATGCCGATTGTTCCCGATTTGATTTAATGTGTCCTTTATCAGTTTAAAATTGACCTTTTAGCTCAACAAGTGCATCACCCACTGGAAACCCAGTAAAAATTATCATATTGTCTTGGTAATTTGGTAAAACGATTCATAAGTAATTTTTTATATTTATAAATCATTCTCACATCAAACTGACACACGATGTGACCGGTATGACTCAACGAGCGTGTTTCCTATTTCAAATGACATTTTGATAGAAAACACAAGTTAACTACCCAAAACCAGAAAATTATTAAGTATTATTTTATAATTTAAGACATTAAAATATAAGTATTTTTTATTTATTAGAATATAACATACCTCATTCTAATACACTATATAATTGGTATGACTCTGAGTATGAATTGTTATTTAAAATTGACATTAATTTTAGTAAAAATGTTTTGTGATATACTAAAAATCGAGAAACACATTCATAATTTTTTTTGATTTAGTAAAATAATAAATATATTATTTTTTAAATTTTAGACATAATACAAACCTCATTCTAATACATGGTGTTATTGGTATGACTCAAATTGTCTATTATCAGTTTAAAATTGTCATTTTAGATCCAAAAGTTTGTCACTCATTCAAAAGTAAGAAAACATTCTCATATTGTCATGATAATTTGGGTAAATGATTTATAATTCAATTATTATTTGTAGTAATAATTCTTATTTAATACTGACACATAATGTGAACCGTATAACCCAATGCCATTTTCTCAAGTTTCAAATTGAATTTTTGATAAAAATCAAAGAGATATACTAAAGAATGTTTTTCTAGTATAAAATGAAATATTAGTAACAAAAATCAGTATCAGTATCATCTTCTTATGACATATTATGTGAGAAGTATGACTCTGTTTGTGTCTCATTATTTTAAATTGAGGTTAATTGTAGTAAAAATGCAAGTGACATACTCAAATGCAAGAAAACAAATTCATATTATTTTGATACTTTAGGAAAAAGATCTATATGCTATTTTTGATGTTTATGAATTATTTTCACTTTAATAGGATTCATCGTGCGACCATTATGAAACCAAATGTTATTTTTATTTAAATTTAACAATATTTTTAGTTTATAAGAAAAGTGAAATTCTCAAATCTGAGAAAAATTGATTAGATATTTTTTATACATTATAAAAATGATACAAAAGCCATTTTTGATTTTACGGAATCATCATCACCAAAATATGATATGTGGTGTGCCTAGTATGAATGAAGCAGTCTGTAATCATATTAAAATATAAATTTTATTTAACAAAATGTGTCCCACCATGAAAAAAATAAAATTTCACTTAGATTTTATTTATATATATTTTTTAGAAAAATTATTTATATGACATTTCTGAGGTGCCAGAATATATCACACATTAAACCGACATATGATGCTTCTAAAATGACTCAATCTGGGTGTTTCCAGTTTAAGATAACGTTTTAGATAAAAACACAAGTGACATATAATAAATATGGAAAAAAACATTTTTAATATATTGATACTTTATGAAAACTATACATAAGACATTTTTTATCTTTAGGAATCAGTCTCACCTCCATCCTTTACACAGTGTGACTGCTAGGAATCAAAGTGTTCTTTCTTAAATAAAATTTATATTAATTTTTGCAAAAAGATAATGTGACCTACTGAAATCCATAAAAATTAATTTTTATTGTTTTGATAATTTTATAAAATGATCCACAAGTCATTTTTTATATATAAGATTCTTCTATATCTCAATATTATTTATTGTGTACCCAATATGAATCAAAGTGTTTATTATCAATTTAAAATTGACATTTTATTTAAAAAAGTGTGTCAATCTTTGAAAAATAAGAAAAGTGTATTCATTATTTTTTTTAAACAATCCATAAGTCCATTTGGACAAGTTTGAATCAGTCTAATGTCAAAATAACACATGATGTGACCAGTATGACTCAAAGTCACTCTTTCCAGTTTATATCAGCATTTTAGTAAAAAATAGAAGTGACTCACATAGAACATTAAAAAAAATTCATATTTGTTTTATAATTTTCTAAAATGATCCATATTTCATTTTTATGTATATTAATCATTATCACCTCAATAATATTCATGTTGTGACTGGTATGACTCAATGTGTGTCAGTTTATTAAAAAAATAAAATTAATATTAGTAAAAAACATAAAATACTCAAAACCAAAAAAAAAATGAATTTGTATTATCATGATAGTTTTCTAAAACAATTCCTAATGCATTTGTGATTTATAGGATTAAACTGTACCTCAATATGATACACGATGTGGGTGGTTTGAATCAAATTGTCTACTATTAGATTAAAATTCATATTTTAGTTAAAAAATTAGTTAATCACTGAAAACCATGAAAAGACACTCTGAATGTCTTGATAATTTATTAAAATGATATCATAAGTCTTTATTGACTAACATGAATTAATCAAACGTCAAATTACTACACAACATGACATATATGACTCAAAATGTTTGTTTCCAATTTAAAGATGAATTTTAGTCAAAAACACAAGTGGAAAACTAAAAACTAACAAAAAAATAATTGTTTTTATACATTATAAAAATGATCCATATGTAATTTGGTGTGTTTAGGAATCAGAAAAACCTCTATTGGATACATAGTGATGCTGGTAAGACTCCATGTGCATATTTTTTATTTCAAATTGGAAATAATTTATTTAAGAAGGTTATTAAAATACTGAAAACTTAAAAAATTCCTCTAGATTGTTTTGATACATAAGGAAAGTGACCTATAATTCATTTTTTATGTAATCTAATTAGCCTTATCTCAATATGATACATGAAGTACTTGATATGACTCGAAGTGTCCATTATTAGTTTAAAATTGACATTTCAATTCAAAAAGTGTGTCACTCTATGAGAAAAGAGAAAAAAACTTGGATTATCTTGATAATTTTTTGAAATTATTCATAATCCATATTTATGTGTTTAAATCAGTATTGTGTCTAATGGACACATAATGATTCCCATATGACTCAAAATGTTTATTTTAAGTTTAAAAACCCATTTTCACAAGAAAAATATTTATCCAACTCAAAACTGATAAAACATATTTTATTTCTTTTTATAATTTCTGAAAATAATCCATAATTAATATATGACATGTAGAAATTATCCACACCTCAATCTATCACACAGTGTAATAGGTATAACCTCATGTGTATCTTTTTAATTATAACTGACATTAATTTTTTGTGAAAAAAACAAGTGACATTCTTAGAACCAGTAAATTAAATGTACATTATTTAGAAACTTCAGTTAAACAACCCATAAGTCTTTTTTAACATATGGTAATCATTGAAAACTCAATTCGATACACTATGTTTTTAGTATGACGGAATGTGTCTGTTATCAGTTTAAAATGCACATTTTAGTTCAAAACATGTTTTACTCACTGAAAACTATGAAAATACATTTAGATTGTATTGATAGCCTATTAAAACAATTCATAAGTCATTTTTTACTTATTAGATCTAGTATCACATAAAACTGACACATGATGTGGCCAGTATGACACAGTTTTTTTGTTTCTAGTTTAAAATTACATTTTAGTTAAAAAAATGAGTGACATACACAAAACAAAAAAATACATTATACTCATCCTGATACTTTTTGATAATGATCCATAAGTCATTTTTTACATACGGAATTTGATTTTATGTCGTTCAGGCAGACGATGTGGCCAACATGACATGAAGTGCGTGTTTTCAGTATATAAGTTCCATTTTAGTTTAAAATATGAATCACAACAACCAAACCTTATACACAATCTCATATTGTTTTTTCATAATTTAATCCTCTATTAATTAATTAATTTCTATATAATTTTTATCTTTTTAAATTTTAGTTACCCATCAGAGAGATAATGCTTGAGGATGAACAGGAAATGGTGTGATGTGCAAGAACCAACCACAACTCAATCTAATACACAATGTCTCTCATATAACTCAATGTGTATTTTTTTGTTCAAAATTAATATATATTTTTTTAATTTTCTTCCTTGTAGTATTACTATCATATGAATTGTTTTCTTATAAAGGTACATTAATTTTCTTGGGTAGGGTGGTTTTTCCACTAATAGAATCACCCGGGATTAGGGATAAAGTCAAAGGAACATTGATGTATTTGAATTTATATGATAATTTGTATTTAATCATATCGTTTTACAAACCATTGATTTAAATGACTTTAATATTTATTCCTTGTAATTTTATTGAAAATTTTATTTAATTTAAATTTTTTATTTTTAACTAGTTATTATTTTAGTATTTGTTGTTCTTGTGGGCAATAAAATTTACATCAAAATATAGTATTCCCCTTTATCCGCACATTTATTAGTGATAATATAGGAATCCCTTATTATTTTTAAAAATAATTAATAAAGGGTTTGTTTATTAATTTATTTTAAGCATATGTAAAATCCTAGGGATTTTAATCTTACTTTATTAGTCATCTATTGATTAGAACTAACAGTGGTATGTTATAGTGTTGTTAAAGGCTTGTTCTGTAGTAGGGAAATATTCATGGAATCAATATCCATCAAGACGGATCCAAGTGTATTAATGGTATAATAAAAAGTATATATATTGACAAGATACTGAAGAGATTTAGTATTTATTAATCCAATAAATGATTATTTCCAATGTCACATGGAATATATCATTCCAAAAAAATGTGTTCATAGACCCATAAGGAGTGACATAGGATGAAAATGATCCCATTTTTATCTTCAATATATTAATTAACATATGTTTTTTATAAAATATTATAGAAGCTACATAAAGCCTATTCTCATTAGTAAAATAACAATAAGACCCAAGGGAGTTCCATTGGATAAAATTGAGGAATATAGTTATGTATATTAGGTGTTTTATGGATCTGTTCTTGGTTTATATTGGAGATTAAAAAACTAGTCCCAAGGGGTTATATGAATTACAATTTCAAAAAAAAATGCTATAAAAAACAAAAATCAGGATACATCTTCACTCCAAATGGAGGTGCTGCAAGATTGAATACCTTAGTGAAATCTATGTTTATAGATTCTTTAGTAGAATTCAAGTAAATTAAATCTTTTGATGCAATAAAGTATGTGATTTGGATGTACAATATTTTTCCAAAAAGTTTTTTGGTTTCTAGTAGTAAAGATACATCACTTAAAACTATGACAAAACAATAGTGATGGCTCTTTTAATGGACCTAAGGTTATATTAGAAGATGTAGAATATAATTTAGAAATATCATATCTTAAGGTCTTTTTACTTTAAAGGTGACATAATAGTAAATATTATTCCATTTAAAGAAATGTAGTATAAATTTTGAATAAATATATATCTTATTATAATCCTAAATTCTATATCACTACTAGTATACTTATATTTTTTATGAGTTTCCTCTAGTCCATATAAGATTTTTTTGGAGTTGGTGTCCTTGAACAAATATTGTTCTACATTAAATTATTTTTATATATTTAAATATTAAAATATTAATATTATATCACATATTGATTTTTCATGTTTATAAATTTAATTTGGTAAGGACCTATAAAAATTATCACACTTAAAATCTAGAACTAGTACTCTATTATGATTAGAACCTTGAAATACAATGATGATATTTTTTAAACCTAGTCCTATAGTCATATGGCGTTATCTGATGGGAACCAATGATATTTACTATAATGTGAGAGTAATAATAATTTTGTGAGAATCAATCTCATGATATTATCACCTAATAATCTCTACTACCATATATTATGATGATAAAACCACCTGTACAAATTCAACATGGTTATCTGTCATTAAATATTCCTATCAGTGAATGTTTTTAATGATATTTATACTTTAATATATTAATTTGTACATATCATATTTCTTTTAAATATATGTATTGATGTAATATGTGATGAAATATGTTCACAATAATGTTGGGTACATTTAAAGAATCTGAAGAGATATGTTAATAAAGTATAAGTCAATAAATGATTTTTCCTTTAAAATTTTTGGAAGTTGATATATTATTTATTTGGTTGAAATGGAACCATCACATAAAATTCAATGACCATTGTTTATTAATGAGTTCATTCAAAAATAATTAGAATTATATATCAAGCATACCAGTAGATGACATAATTATGAATCCTTCTAATTCATTATTTATTGATTGAAAATATTAAAAACAATTATTTAGAATAAAATGAATATTAAAGATATTTATTTATTTATTAAATGTATTATTTTTATTTAAAAACATTGTTTAGGAATTTAATGAATGTTTTGAAGGATGTGTGGAATAAATTTTGGTTCTGATTATTGATATTTATACACCATAGATTAATATAATATATATAATTATGTGAGATGGCACACACCATTAGATGAAATATTGTTATTATTATTTAACTTGGAATGTGAAACATTATTGGAATAATATATTATGTCTATTTGTGAAATTAATTAATAATAAACACTAGAATTGTCTATATATATACCTCCTTATGTCAATGGTGAGAGGGTTGAATGATTTTCACACAACTCCCTCTCATCTCCTTCCTAATGATCTCTCTCTACCAAAAATATCTCTAGTGTTTCTCTAAATAATTATTGAAGGGAAATTATTCATCATTTATTTTAGTCATAATGACCAATATATTATCCTTCTATATCAAAGTAATCGTTGTAGTGATATAAATTAGTAATTTAATCTGATCGATAATATTGTGGTGGCACCCAAGGTACTCTCATGATTCTCTATGAAAGAGGATCAAGTGTGGATCATAAATTGATGGGTTTTAAAATAGATCCTCTAATATAATTATGATTATATAAATTAAATATCTATAAACATTTTCATTAATGAAATAATACCCAAGGATGAGGTAATTCTTTATTTAGAAATTATTTATAAATTTAATTTGAAAAAATCATCAAATAATTATTCTAGCATTTGTGTTGATTAATCTTCAAATTAATTCATTATTCTGGATGATACTTTTTAATGTACATCTTAGATAATTCATTTACTATGATAAAAATAAAATTTATTCATATCTAAATAGGTTCTTCTACTATATCTAGAACAGTATGGGGGTTTTTATGTTCTATTTTATAAATGAAATAGTTGTCTAAATATGATTATCCTAGCACATTTTTATTTTCATTAATAGATTAATTGTTAATTTATTTAGGAAATTTAATATTTATTTGATAATTAAACATGACCACTTAATATAAATTAATAAATTGGAATGAAAGATACAACAATACAACAATATTATGGATATATTTTTTTATTATACATTGAAAATTAATTTTTAAAAAATCCACATAATATTTTCAAGAATGTAAAAAATATAAGATAAAAAAATATTTATGAATAAATATATATATAATCCCTTATGATAAATATTAATCTAAAAAATTCAGTTCAACATCATATTTATGTTGTAATCATTATTATTGAGTTAGTCAGTCCCTGGATAGAGAAACTTTTAATTATTGTGGTGTCTTCATAAATTTATTAGGTTTCCTTAACCCTAATAGATATTTAGGTAATGTATATAGTATACTTATTATAGTATTGATTAATGTTTTAATGAAATAAAAGTCTAGTATTTAGGTATCATGGTTTCCACTCAATTGATTTGGGAATAGTAATTTGATGTAATTTTCATGACCGCCTATCCAAATACCTATGAGTAATTTACATGGCCATATTTTGGGTGATGATATGTAGAATTTGGAACCATAAAACTAGATCATCAATATGACAGGATATTCCTTACTTAATGGAGGGGGATATTCGGATTTTGAAAAAATATAGAGACAAATAAAATAATATTTATTATTCCACACTTTCTAATCAAGATAACGTAGTAAAATTATTCTTTTATTACATAAAATGGAAATAAAACCATTGAGAACACCACAATAAATATAGAAAAATATGTTATTGAAAAAGTATATATCCTCTATAGTATATATTTTCTTGGGTGGTATACTAATTTTTACACTAAAATTCTATAGAACAAATTATATTATGTTATCTAGTCCCTTATTTATGATCAAACACTTAAGAAAAAGAGATAGGCTGAAAAGTGTACCTAAAAGATATATATAGAAAATGATCCATATATCCATTACATCATGATATCTATTAAGTTTAGAGAGAATATAATTCAATATAAAGACATGGATACATGAAAATGATATATCATATCCATAAACATTAAAAGGATATATATATTCTTGAAAAAAATTTGATTGTCACTACAATACACCAATATGAATAAGAAGATATGTGCCTAGATCATATTATTTCTCTTAATATACAAAACCAAATTCATCAGTTTGTGATGTTGGTTTTCCATATAGATAATAAATTATTAACTAATATTATATTATCATAATTACCACCTATGATATTTATATTCATCAATATTTATAGAATTTATAGTATAGACAATCCATATAGAAATATGAATCCTATGATTCACCAGGTGGATACGGATTTGGGGGAACATGGTTTCTCACCACATATAGTAGATGAGGTCAAAGACCTGGTTGAAAGTACTATGACTGATTAAATGTAATTTGATCCATTACAAAAACCTTGAAATATAAAAAAATATTTTTAGTCACAGTTGTGATCATGAGGATATTTTCTCCCCATGGGGCATGAAATTACACTTGAAGAGGGACTATAATGACTTGAAGAAATGGCTTGTAATAGCTACTACTTTTGGAATATTCATAATTATGTGTTATATTTCTATGAAACTACTTCTGTATTAAAATATATATATAATTCACAGACACACACACACTCAAACACAAATATATATATTCAAATACCTTAATAATGGATGTTTTGAAACACAATAAGAAGTATGATAAATTTGCTATAAGAAATAATACTCATATTCATTTTTTGAAAGATAATTATTCTTTAATTAAACCAATACATATTATCTTTGATATTCCAAGAAAGGTATTCAGAGATTTTATATCGAAACTTTTTAGTTATACTGTAATAATTACTTATTTTGTTTTAGTAAAACAAAACATTAAAAATAAATGTACACCATATAGTCTTATAGGGTCAGTTCTTAAAGACCATGTGAACTATTCAAAAGATGATCTATATGTAACTTTATATACTTTAGGACATTCCATTCAATTATTTTAGAATATTAAAGTTGAAATAATGAATACACATGTTAAAATATATATGATCCTTGGTGGGGGGATTTTAGAAAATATCTTATTTAATTATTAGTTTATCATTAAACTGTATAGTGAATGTTTTTAAAAGCAAACATTACATCATTCAAATTATACGCATGATGGTATTACAAGGGTAATTGATGAGGAGTCCAATATGTATTTCAAGTCTTCCAAAATATCCTTCAAGAACTGATTCATAAATAGCAGGGTAATAGATCACCATATGCCAACTATATTCATAAATTTTATATCATATATGTTATGATATTATGAGAATCCATAATGTCACAACATTATGTTTTTGATGAGATATGTTTGTTAAAGTTGGATTTATAAAAAAATACATGAATGAAAACAATAAGAACATAGAAGTTAATTATCTTTAAGAAAATCATGGTATTACTATTACTAATATGGAAAACTATTAGTCAAGACGAATTATGTTTCTATAAAATAGAGGAACTTATCATTCAAAAAATTCAGGCAATGATTTACTTTTTTGAGTTCCATGATCCTAATGTACATGGGTCGGTATAAGTACACTAAATTCAATACTAATTAGTGGGTGGGGTTTTTATAAAGTCACATAATGTGTTTAAAAGTTAAAAAAGGCTTTTTTATATTCACTACATAAATTGATATGATATCAAAATAAGAATAAATCCTATTATGAAGCATTAAATATCAATGTTATAATATAGATAAGTTCCTAATAATTCATAGATGGATTATATGAATAAAAATGTAGTTTCTTATTTTCATAGTTTCTCTAGTTGATGTAAAGATGATTGTGGGTATTCTAGAATAAACTACACTAGTATTGTAGAAGATGAAACCTATATGGATCGATTTATTGCTGAAAGATTAAATTAATTGTAAGACATAGTCTTTAATAAAACTGGTTAGAAGTAAACATGATAAAATATATTATAATTTTTTGGATAAGAGAAATTTTATATGATCATTATATTATGAAAATTAATTTCATTATAACATTATTTAAAATAAACTGCATTGAATATCTCTACATTATGAAACAAAATGGTTTGTGAATCAAAAAAAATCTAATAAGGTATGTGAGTCATATTAACCCATTTTTGGATGAAATAAAATGTATTGATCATAAAATATTAATTTTGAAAAAAATTCATGATATTTTGGTTTTATTAATAACGATTGTGTTCTAAGTATCTATTATAGGTTATTGGGAAAAATAAATTTTTATAAGAATAATATATCATGATAATAAAATATAAATAGATGTTTAGTCGTATATTATCTATTTTTAAAGAAACTTTATCTAAGAATGAATTAAATTTGTGACCAAGTACTATGGAACAAGATCTATAGACATCAATATATTGAATTTCATAGATATAGTCATAGAACCTAGTATGAAAATTTGTTGGATAATTAAATATGGATTATTTCAGGACCAAAGGTCTTCCAAAATCATGCTGTATAAAATACCTATAGGAATATGTGTGAAAGAATAGTGGGAGATTTTTATGAATATTATATTTCGATATACATAATATTATTTTTGGAATCTATATTATATTATAAGATATATCCGGAGGTTTAATATAACATATTGAAAATCATTGAGGGATGATATCAAATGTTTCTAGGAAAAATTTACAGAATTCTAGTCAAAAAAATCCAAGAATACATTTGAATGTACAATAGATTACAACCTAACTGATGGAGAAATAGGAATACTAGTTTTAATGGGAATATATAACTATTTATATTTTATATTAATTTGATCTTAGATTGTTGTGAGGCAGAGGTATAAAGAAATACAAATATATTATATCCATTGGTTCCCACATCTATATAGACGAGTATGTTGCATATTCTAAAATAGTCGTGGTTAAAAAATTTCAATGTTTTGTACTATATATTATAAATATATAATTATATTATTTTATTATCATATTATGATAAAATAATTACTATGGTATTAGATTAGATGTCAATGTATTTAGAGAGGAAAAAATGATAATAATCAGTGACGTCGACTCTTGAAGGATTTTTTAGAGGGGTTATGTCTTAGTAAATAAAATAACCATAATAACATGGACAGAGCAAAAACTATAGTCTTGTCCTAGATGAACCATTTTGATCAAGTTATATCTACACAATTAGTTACTATTTGGAACTTCTACAAGTAGAAGTTGAATAGAATTTTTTCCCTAGAACTAAATGACTCTATTAATTTTATTATTAGAATATATAAAGGACTAAATAATATTAAGTATCCATTAACTTCATGTGTTTTATTTTGGATAACATTAATGTGATAAGGTTATTAGAATATTTCTGACATAAATTTTTTTGTGGATTTCCATAATATAAAGACAACATTGATGTTTAAATAAAATATTCATAAACATTTCTCCTAATGTATAGATGAAATATATCTGATGGGAAATGGATGATGATTGATAATCAAGTGTTTGAGACCCATAAAACATTGATACATCTTCTTATAAATTTCATTATTGGCATTCTTAAAGAGAGTAGATTATGGGGATAAAGTATATACTTGAAAATTCATATATTATATGTGTCATTAGATATGCCTATTTATGGATATTTGTAATAGTCTAGAGAATTGATAGTATTATTAATGTATATCCTGAATTACAAACATTTATGTATTGTCTAAAACGACGATGACATGTGGTCGTGGTGAAAGGGATACATTTGGTACATCATAATTTATATGGAATTAATTAAATATTTAAATAAATTATGTGGTTCATCTGATTTAATGTAATGTGAAATTTATATCCCACTAACTGAAAATGAAGATCCTGATTAAATCTATGGCTATGGATTCTCATTGATGAATTAATTTTATATAGTTAAATAAAGGTAGTAAAATATATTGGTTAATGAAACTAGTATACAACTTGTTTGAAGAGATATTAAGATAAATGAGTTTTGTTACAAAATATATATTCATATGAGGTTTATATCATTATGAAATTAACATATTTCTCTATTGGTTTCTAGACATAATGATATATTGTGATATTTGAATTTTATCTATTTATCCTAATGTTTCTATGAATGGAGATCTAGAGGGTCACATACTAATTGTATCCAGAAACATACATTATTTATAGATTTACTTTAATAATAATAATAAGTTTTAATCATGTTTTTTGGAATAATTATTATTCAGACTTTGTGGAATGCATAAATTCAACAACTAGTGATCCAATTTTAAAATATAGGAACGTTAAATATTTAATAAATATTAATTTACAATCCGGTGAATATAATATTTATTTTATTCTAAATTATTATTGATAAAAAATAAAAATATTTTATTTTATTATTAATTGTTTTATAAATACTTATAATAAATATTTATTAACATGTTTATATAATATTGTTTTAATTTATTTAACGAACAAATAACATAATGATATTTATCTATTAAAAAAATACTTCTAATTCAGTGTATAATAAATATAGAGGAAGATTAGAATACCAAGTTATGGTTCTTATTTAAATGATATAAATTATTTAATATCATCACAATAAATATTTATTTATTTGTTTGAATAATATATTTAATGATTTTCATGTAGTCACATTTCATAAAATGGATTCATATTGTTAATATTATTTGTCATGGGGAATATATTTAAATAGAAATATTTGATAAAATATCTAAATGTAATTATCAAATATTTAAGCCAAAGATGATGTTCCATCTTATATAATTTTATAGGGTTTTGATAATTATTTTGTATAATGATATTCTCTCAATTTAACACTCCCATGATCTACAGAACCTCTCACAAGTGCCCTTAATAACAAGATAAAATCCTCCACCCCATCAATATTGAGAGAAAAAGTGAATGGATTTTTCATGCATGAGATAATTCGTATTTATAACAATGTTTAATGACAATATATATTTTGTTCCTCCATTTTATGTATAATATAATTATCAATGGAGTTTACATTCTTATAATTTTGTCATATTTAGTAATATAGTATAAATCACAAGCAACACATGATGAAACAAACTAAATTTTATTTAATTAATTTTAAAAGTACACATATTGAATAAAAATGGACATAATAATTAAAATTACTAAAATAGAATAAAATAGAATATAACTATAATAATAAAATTATGATATGATCTATTATCCGAAATAATAGCACTCACAAACAACATTTTAACAATGCAACAGAATATATGAAATGCAAAGTTTATTTTGAATATGAAAATATATAACCTTTAAAGAAAATAGAATTTACTTAATAATAAATGTAATATGAGGTATTTAAAACTGGACAACCCATGTTACCATTACAAATCAGACTATTGGAATAGTAATCTAATTGTTAGAATAGTAATCTAAATTTCAAGTAGAGTAATAAGAATGTTAAAAACAATTACTCACATATGTGTGTCTAAAATATATTTAGGTATATTATAAAATAAAAACATGATATATTTATATAGGGTAAATATAAATAAATGTTTTAAAAATAAAAAATTATGTGTAAGTGTTTTAATAAAAAATAAATACATAGAATAAAATTTTACTATAAATATATTGATTTAGAATAATGTTTATTTTTATAAATTTTATTTATAAATTAATTTTATGTTGTATCATAATGATAATATAATTTTATGAGTTCATAAGTAACTTTTCCTAGGGTCATAAAATTGATCATAATATTAAATTAGATCTTTTTAAAATAAATGATGATTTTATTTAAATATTAAATTTCCCATATTTAAAAATGTATTTTTCATATAATATATTTCATCATTTAATAATAATATGTAAAAATTTCCACTTATATTTTTAGAAATATTTAAAAAATAGTTGAAATTATAGTGAATAGTTAAATATTGTAAAATATGTTCTTTAACATTATTATCTAAATACAAGATTGTTTGAATCATAAAAGATGTAAGAACCTGATAGTTTGATTTCATGATCACCATTTACTAAAAATATTTACATGATCAAATATTTTTTGTTTTCTTGATCAAAAATTATAAACTAATGAATAAATTACACAAAAACATCACATCCCATTTATAAATTTCACCACTCACAACCCCTTATCCTCATACCTTATAAGCCATTTACCCAATAAATCTTTACAGAATTACATTATAAATCCTAAAAAACATGTATTACATTGTATGGTCTCTTCCAAGAACCATTCCAAGGATCCTTGATCGTTTTCTAAAAGGAGACAACCTAAGGGATATGTAAACTATAAACTAATTTCATTCAATTTTATTATTCTTCCAAAAACACATATGTTCTCCATAAACCAAAAAATGTTTCCATAAATACACTAAATATACTAATATGTGATTATTATGGTGTAATATATTTCTTTTAACCTCCATTCCTTCATTTCTAAAAAGAAAATATTATTTACAATATGGTTGGTTCACCACCTCCATGAACAACATACAATGTTTTTCTCCACGCTATCGTGGATTGAAATAAAAATGTAATTATTGTAAAATATGATTATAATATGTTTATTATAACATAGTTAGAAGTCATTATAGTTATAAAAATCATTTAATTAAATAAAATGATAATAGTTCGTGGTGGTGGGTAAAACAGCCTAAATGATGTAACCTCATAACATTGAATTTTTTTAAAATTGAATCATCTCCACGTCAAAACAAATATGGGTATTTAGTACCATTTTTTTGAATTACATGAATATCATTTCATTTATCTTATGGATTTTTAATCTAATTTTATGATAAATTCTATAATTATACATATGTTATTCGACCATGGAACCCAGGAATGGGAACCCACATAAAAGTGAAATTAGTGTTTCTATCACAATAAAATATTTATAAATTAATATTATAAATTTATAATAAATAAAATATAGATTTAAATTTTAATGAGTTAAGTAATTGAGGAATTTAATTCGATTATCCAGGAGATGAAGTACAAGTGAAGTAATATTTTGGATCAATAGGTAAGAGATCCCTCTGAACCACCGTTTTTCTTTATGTTATAACCCTTCTCTCTCAAACTCACTTTATATATCTCTCTATAATGTCATGGAATAATTTTAAATTATGTATATATTTATATTAAATATATACCTACGTTATTATCTCGTACTTTGATGGGTTAATACATACCTTATGTAAATATCGTAAATGCCTTCTTTAAAATACAACCTAATCAAAGTGAACTTTTAAATCCATTTATTATGTTATATAAAACTAATTTAAAGTCATTAATCTATATTATTATGTACTCTGATATAAATTTCCAAAATAATTTATTTATTTTTCTCCTTATATTCTTTATTAAATCTCTTTGATTATGATATAAAAAAAGATTATGAAACTCATTTCTTTCTATGGGCAATTATCATATATATTCCTTACGATTGATTTTCATTAATTGAAAACATAAGAATGTACATTTTAGGTTGGGTTCCCTAAGTTATTTATCTAATGAGAAGTTATATATGGGATTAGGTAGTGAACCAAACCCATGATGAGACTCTTTCCCCCCAAGTGATGTCTTCTTTGTAGTTATCCCTGATTCATGTTGATGTAATGTTATTTTTTGTTGCCAAAATGCATCATTTTCATGATCATATGATTATAAATTATTAATTTTAGGAAAAAATAAGATTAATCATGATCCATTTCATTTATTTTAACATGAAATTCCATTGAACTTATATTATATTCCATATTATCATGTTATTCTTTTACAATGATTTATAGATCACCACATTTTTTTATAGTCCCCAGGTTATCCTATGTAATTTTAGGAGGTATAAAGGAATTCTGTGATCATTAATTATGATAAAATAAATATATAATTTTTTTAACTCTTCTTGATGTATTATGGAATTATTCTTCTAAATTCACTCGACCTTAAGATCCTGGTTTGTTTTTATTTTATTTTTGTATGAAAAATAATATGCGAATATGTGTTGAAGGATTGGGTTCTAATAGTATGTTTCAAATAAATTAATATTTATTTTTAGGTATTGGTAATAGAGCACATTAATGAGAACAAAATGGATATGTCTATTAATAGAAAAATATCATATAATTTTTTTGAAGTATAGATTGGATGGATTCCAATAAATTACATCCATGTATTGATACTACAAGTGGATGTGGATCTTACGTAGATATACCTAGGGTTAATATCCGAAAAAAGGTCAAATTGGTTATTAACTTGATCTTCACCTTATGCAATATAAAGGGGCCTTACCACACATCTTTATAGGTACTCACAGGGGATATGATTTTAAAAATTCATAAACTATTTATAGTGATTTATAATGGACATGAATAGATGTTTAGGTTAGAAAAAAAATAGTAAAAAATTATGAGTGATAAAATAGATAAAAACCTAGAGTCCCATGAGCTATTATTTACATTTCTTTTATAATTTCTTTATGTTCATAGTTTCCCATTTTATACATTTTTTATTTTTTTTCATTTTGATACCTATATTTAAATTTTATATCGTAAATGACTAGAACCATAATCCAATAGTGAATGTTATGATCATTGTCCATTAATGAACAAAAATTTTATTATGTTATTATATATCTATGTATTCTTTCATATAAATAAATTTTATTAAAACTATTCAAACACAACCTCAAAACATAGATGTTGAGTTATCCATGAGAACAAAAAATGGTCAATTATTACATCCCAAGTATATAATTCCTCCCCAGTCACTGTATGTGGATTAAATATTCTATAAAATCTATCCTTAAATCATTTAGTCGAGTTTAATTCTCTTTTTTTCCATAATGTATATCCCTATATAAGTAAAATTTCAAATCTCATGATAGTATGATCATTCCTCACATCCTGAGTCATCCTCCAATTATTTAGAAATGTAACAAAGATAATGAATCTCTAATGAAATATCCTTATTATGTATTGATATTATTTCCTCGTGAGAAGGCATATCTAATTACAATTATTGATAGAATGGGATAATATTATTTAATATATGCCCATTCAGGGGGACTTTACAGATGCATTCCCTATATAGTTTTATGGGATTCCTCCTGAATGATAGGTTGAGTTATCAATCTATCTTATTCATAGATCTCTTCAAATATACAACATTCTCAATTTAAATGATACCGTTGAGTAAGAAGAAATAAAAAATTAATTACAAGATAATATTTACAATTGTTTTATACATTTTTTTGCTTCACATTGGGGTATTCTAGTCCTCATCATTAAGAATAATGATGGTTAAATTCATGCCTGCATTAATTATAAATAACTCGAAAAAATCATTATATGAAACAAGTATTCCGGACCCAAAAAATCTAGATTTTTCTATCAACTATGTTGGGACCAATGCTTCTCTGTGATGTACCTTTAGTCAAGATATCACCTATTAAAGGTAAAAAAGATAAATATTCCCTAGTCTACATTTTGAAAATGTTTTGGATACTATATATTCCTATGGATTCCCTCATGAATCAAGAATTACCCATTTATATTTTTGAACATAATGAATATATTCTTTAGTTATTACCTCAAAAAATTATTCTAACTCATTATAGATGATATTCTAAGATACTCAAAATGTGAGGATAAGCATGTTGAGATGTTTAGAACAATGGTAATGAAATTTAGAAATGATATTTTATATAATAAATATAGTAAATGATAGTTATATATGGAGTAAGTATCATTATTGGGGAATATTATCACAAGTGGACAAATATAAGAAAATGGTTATAGAGGAGTGGCCCAGACTAGCATCTATAATGGAGATCCATAGTTTACTTGTATTAAATATGTGTTACTAAGGATTTTTGAGAAACAACCTATGATTTTTATACAAGTTAACCAAGATGACATGGAATGTTGTAATTTTTTTCTAGACTAATGAAAAAAACGTATCTTTATTGAATTAAAAAATAGGCCTTTCACTACACTATACTTCATGTTTCCCTTGAGTGGGGATCAATTCATAGTGTATGGAGATGCTTCAAATGAGGAATTGAGTTGATTAATAAAGGAGAATGACAAATTGATATCCTAATCATAAAGGTAATTTAATTTTCATGAGAATATCTATCCAAAACATAATCTACTGTTTTCTATAGTGATCCTCAAATCTATAATATCATTTAATTATCTTTATTTGGGGAATTTTAAAAACTATATTGGAAAAAAGAGCCACAAATATATATTCATAAATAAAGATCTTCATATGAACAAAAAAAGATAGTTATATCTAATCAAAGTATATGACTGATCAAATCACTTCCATCCAAGGAATGAAGATAAATTTGCAGACACTCTATATAGAAAGGATAACATGACCTTATCAATGATGATAATTGATATGAATCTAATTTTCTTGTACATTAAATAGAGTGATGTGGAAATCATAAAGAAAATAATATCATCATTACATTATCAAATAAATTCTTTGTCATTCATTCTAGTGTAGATAAAGGATTATAAATTATATGAAATAGAAAATCATAAAAAATTGGAAGCTATAAGAAAAATAAAAATCATTAGATTTCAAAATTCATGAAGAAGGAGTTTTAAGATTTGGGTAATGAGAATGTGTACAAAAAAATCGTGAGATTAATGAGATATCATATAATGAAAATAGATTAAAATTTTCTATCCAATCAGGGATATCAAAGATGTATTGATACATTTGATATCACTATTTGTGGAAAAATATAATGAAATAGATCATAATATATATATTTATAAATGCTTGGTATGTGTGAAGGTGGAGGCTAAAAGGAAATAGTCATAGGGGATGATGCAAACATTACTCAGACATATATGAAAATTGAAAAACATAAACATAGAAATTGTCACTGATCCTTCTTAGAATTCAAGGGAAATAATTATATATGGGTTATAGTGGATCATATTACAAATAATACTCGTTTGATTACAATATTAGTGGACTTCATACTCTACCTAGTTGAAAGGATATATTTATGAGAATTGGTGAGGCTACTTGGAACCCCAATTTTTATTGTCTCTAATCGAGATCCAAGATTTACCAAAAAGATATGGAAAATTATCCAAATTCTATATACATGGAATTAATCAACACTAAAATAATTGATAATATTATTATACATTCAATAAACTAGATGATATGTTGTGATCCTGCTCGATAGACTTAAATGGAGAATGGGAATGACATAATCCTATGGTTGAGTTTTCAAACAATTAGAGATTCATTAATGAATAAAAATTTCTCCATATGAATCAATTTTGGGAAATAGGTGAAAACAATAGATTTATTGTATCTATTTTGTGAACTCAAACTTTTGGATCCTAAAATAGTCGAGGAAATAGTTAGAAGGGTCAAGACCATTCTACACCACATTAGGGATACTCAATGTTGAAAAAATGGTATGTTGATAATTGTCGACAAGATAGAGAGTTTCATGTTTACATAGATTTTTACTCTAAATAAATATATATAATTGAGTCATTCTGTTTTGTAGTAAGTTTAAGTTATTTCTCAAGTATGTTGGCCCCTTTGAGATTATTTACCCCTTCAGAGTTGTGTCCTTTCAACTAGCACTCCCACTAACCTTTCCCATGTACATGATGTGTTTTATGTATCCTTCTTGAGGAAGTACAATAATATCCCGCGTATTTAATAGTTTTTGTGGTGGTATAGCTAGAAAATAATATCTATTATAAGAAGTATCCAGTGATGATCTTGGACTATATAGATATGGTTTTACAATAAAAGATAACTCAACTAGTTAATGTGGTATTTTAAATCCATAAATATAAGGATAAAACATTGGATATAGATAAATATATGAATTATAAGTAACATAAAATTTTTAAAAAAATTCTTGAATAATTAAATTTTTAGTGAAGAAATTTATTAACGAGGGAAGAACACGATGACCATGAATTTTTTCAATAAAAATTTCAATCATGTAATTATATAAAATTTTTTATTGTAGTATACCGCACAAGAACTACATGATTAAAAAACTGCATTTTTCTATTTGAATTTGAACATAATATTTATAGAATAAAAGTGGTGATGAGAATTGAAATTATTATAATGGGGGAAAAACTAAAAAATAAGATGACCATAATATAAAAAATTGTATTGGATCCATCCCCAAGAATAATCGCACACATGAACGACACTATAGAAATGAAATAGAATATTTGTGATGCAATATGAATTTTTTAAATAAAAATATATTACCATGAGATAAAATATAATTTAACAAAGACAATATGAAATACGAGGTATTTTTAAGAATTAACGAACCTATATGACCATTAAAAATCACACAGTTGGAATATTAATCTTCTATTCTCAATAGTAATCTGATAATTAAGAATAACAACATGACCAATAGAATAGTGTCCTAGACTATATATTTGTGAGATTATAATTATTTATCCTTTATAATGACAATATTTTTATATTAATATAATGATAATAAAAAATAATTTTTTTACAAATGAAAAATTAAATATTTGTGATTTTATAAAACATAAATATTTAAATTTCTATTTTATTGTAAATGTAATGATTTAAAATAAAATTTATCTTTATAAAATTGATTTATAAATTAATATTGCTTTTGAATATAATTAAAATATATTTTTTGATTCTATAATTAGTTTTTTAATGCTTTGAAAAATTGATCATAATATTAAAATTGATATTTTTCAAATAAATGATGATTTTTTGTAAAAATTAAATATATTATTTTTAGAAAAAAATTCAATATTATTAATATGTACATCAAAAAATAGATAAGGTGAATTTTTAGTTTATTTATAAAATTATTAATTTTTTAGTGAATACTAAAATACGTTATAATATGGCACTTGACATTATAAGGAAAATACATGAACTTTTGTGTCATTGTAGATGTAAGAACACGTTATTTTGAAAAACATTAACCATTTAATTTATATTTTTTAATAATAAAATCTATCTATGTAACATCCCTAGATTTTTACAACAAATACTATGATTGATAGCGTATAAGGTACACAACACATAGCCTAAACTAGTAATGAAATGTTTCTATTCAAATATAACCATTATAACATATACATTAAATTGGTAGGAATGAATATTTTAACCAAATTTTGAAATATATAATTGTCATACTTTTTAATAATTTATTAATTACTGCTTTTGAAATAAGAAATCAAATTCTGCTAATGTAACATTATTCTTCAAATAATTGTTTTATTCAAAAATGGATATTAATTTTTTTATAAGTTAATATTAAATTATGTTTCTAGATAATTATTAAAATTTATATTCAAAAGTTAAAAAATTATTTCATTATATAGAAATTAACTTAGCGTTAAATGTTAGTATTTTTATGAAAAATATTTATTTTTAAATGAATTGGGAAAATGATGATTTTTTATTGAAAATTGTATTTTACATTCAACTATTAAAAAATAAAATTAATTTTTTTATTCGTCTTAAAATATATTAATGTAATTATAATTTAAAATAATCCAATTATTATTTTTATATTATTTCTATACATTAATATACTATAAAACATTATATATTAAAAATGGTATTTTTGTAAAAAAACCATTTTCTGTAACCTTTTTTTATTTAATTTTAAGGTAAATTTATCCAAATATGAGTTTTTAATATTAAAAAATGTATTAAATATTTTAAATAATAATTTTAAAACTTATTAAATATTAATATTTCATTTTATATACATTTTTATTAGTATCTGTGTCAACTTTTAAACCCATAGTAAAGGATAAATTGTTTAATTATAGTTTGTAAATAATATAATGAGGACTTAAAAATTTCCCCAATAGATGACTTAATATTATTATATGGTTATTGTTCATCCATAATCTTCCAGAATTTAGTAATATGTCCTTTTTTCATTTATATAATAATATGTTATTTATAATATTTTATTCAATGGAAGTTTAAAAATTCCACATTCATGTATTTAATAAATATATTATTTTTTCAAACAGTTATAAAGAATATATATTCATTTATAAATTTTGATTTTACATTTAGATAATTTATACTCTTCATTGTAATTTAATTTTAATTTCTAGTTAATAAATAGTTACCTTTAATTCTTACACAACTCTGAAACAATAATTATCCAATTAATCAAATAATAAAAATTCTAATATATAAAATATTAAAAGTAATGTATTTTTAAATATTTAGTGTGGAATTAAAATTTAATAGATTAATATATCATGTTACAGAGTTATAAACATATTTTAATTTAATTTAATTTGTTTTCATAGTGTTATCCATGTCAAAGTAATGAATAATTCTAAAATTAGACAATAACAATATTTCAAAATAAATAAAATTTAATTAAATAATATAAAATTAATAAAAAACATATTCATAAAATTGATCAGTATATCATTTATGGTTTATTTAGGAACCTTTTATCTGTTTATGGTAACTATCAAGACCCTCAAAGTGTAAAAATCCATATTGTTGTTGTATGTGTGAAAAGGGTTAATGATGGATGAAACCAACATATCAGGGTACAAATGTAGTAAAAACTTCATAAAGTATAATTTTATTAGATTATTATGACACTTTTGATTATAATATTAAAAATAAATAAGTTTCGATCTATTTGGAATTGAAAATTAATTTATATTAATTTATCCTTTTAGTAAATTCCAAGAGCACCCCTCCCCTATCTTATAAATGAGAATCTCTTCTTCTCTTTACATCAAAATTCAATAACTATTTCGTTTGGAAATGTTTTTCCAAAATAAAATAATAATATTCCTAAAAATGTTATACTGCACATATTTTTGTTATAATTGTAATCTTATAGGGATTAAGGTGTAAGAAAATAGACGTTGTCCAATGATGTGTAATAGTTCATAACTGAGTGTTTTTTCATTTATTTTGAATTCCACTTCCTTAAAACAATATTTATCCATTAAAATATAGTAACATCAGTATCTAATATATTGTTATATTTTTTTATATTAAAATACTAAGTTATATCCCCCTCTATATTCCATCAAATTAGAATGAAATGAATAATTCTTGTGTACGACATACTATTCTCTCACAGACCGAGGTAATTTGTTTCTCATCTCCACCACACATTGGTGGTTATAATTATATAAATAATTTATATATACTATATACATGACATATTTAACATTATTAAAATATAATATATCAAGTATTATCTTACCGTTCCTTTCACTAAAAAATGATAACGTCGTCATGTGTACTTGTGGATAACAAGTTCCATGAAACGATATGATTAATTTTTCATCAACACTTCACATTGATACAATATATAAGTGTATTTAAATAATTATTATTTTATATAATATATTATTATAATTATTAAATTATAAAATAAAACTTATATTATTTCTATAATGATCACAGAAAAATGTAAATGTTATTCATGTGTATGTATAAACTATCACCTCAATGATTATAACGTAGATCATTTTTTATAACCATATTCTAGGATTGGTTTTAAAAAGTAAAATTAATATATAAAATTGATAATTATTTCATTATTTTTATTTTTGATATTTTGTAATTATTATATCTCTGGCCATAATCAACCTATCAAATTCATTTTGGACTAATGAACATATATCATAAAAACATATATGGTGAACATAAATGATTATGAAATTGTATAAAACATTATATTAAACAAAAAACAGAACAATAAAATGAAAATGTTTCTTAAGTACTTATATAAATTACCTATATTTTTTATTTAATAAGATAAATAACATATGTGATGATTCAGACTCAAGGTAATGGCATTTCTTTTAAAAATCCTCTTTAAAATATTCCTTAAAGACACATTAACGTAAATATTTATTTTAAGTATTTATTTTGAAAATATTTCATCTCCATTCCCAGGGTTTTAAAAAAATTATGACTATATTTTTATGTAATAATAATGAAAATTTTTATGTAAGATTTATCTTTCATTCATTGTTTATCAAAATTAATCTTTTTACTGAATTTTTTTCCTTTATTTACAATAGACCAAAAGGAATGTTCGATTTTAATGTATACTATGTCAAATACTTTTCCTTCCCCTATAACCATTGTTTTTGATATATTAATCATATACAATATTTCATGTTTTCTTCATAGAAAACGCATTTTCCCTTTATTAGTATTTTGTTATTGAAAATGGTTTTTTAAATGAAATGTATTTTTTGTTATCTAAAAGTGTTTTACATATGAGTTTTGAAGATATTTTCAATGGTATTATTTATGATATGTTCCTTGGGAATAATTTAAAAATTGTTAAGCCCTATTATATATCTTAGGGGATCTTGATATATATTATAAAATTGGTGTACCTAGAAAGTGATCTAATGCATTGATTAATGATAAAGTTCCCTAGAGAATTATATTGGAAGTATGACACATTGTTATTACAATTGTAAGGGTTCATGTAAGGGTTATATGATTTTTCTATCCCGAGGAACCTACATGAATATTCTATTCGTTATAATGTTTTATAAAAAAACCATTTGATAAGAAAAGGTGTGATAATCAACATTTTTAAAAATATTATCCCTTTTTGGGTCAACATTGTGTGTTTTTTAGAAATTTATTTTTATCAGTTTTTAGGTTTTTTTCTAGACTAATAGAATCCTTATTTTTATTCCATTTATTGGGATTTTTTTCTTATCCTAAATTTTTAAAATGTCCTCAACTGGGATGAATGTTGGGTAATGGAAGAGAATAAGTCATGTTAAAAATTAAAAATATTTTTCATGAAAATAGGGATGTTTTATTGTTAATTTTTTTATTTTGGAAAAAAGTATTTCGATCATAAGTGTTTACTTGTAAAATATGGTTTTGTATGTAAGAGTTATGAACTAATTCTAAAAAACTATAAACCTAAGAAGGTCTTTAATAATGTTGTACAATGAATTCTTGACTAAAAACAAATATTGTGTTTTATTTAATGTCGGTTCCAGACTATTAGTACTATAGAAGGGTTCAGAAATATTTGAATATTAGAATGTTTTTATGTTTTGTTTTATTAAATGTTATTTATATAATTATAGTTTTAAATATTTGTGGTTGATAATATATTAAAAGTCATAAAAACCTATTGTTGGGTTTTTAGTTATGTATTTTTATGTGATTAATGCTCTTTTTGTTAATAAAATTTAGAATGGTAATAAAATTTGGTATAAATGATTTGAGGGTAAATTTATAATGGAATTTTTATATATATTGTTCATGTAAGAAAAATTCTTATTTTAGCATTCAGAAATTAATTTCATGTTCTAATTATGTAATTTTATAAATATTTTGGACTGTTTATCAAGGTGGAAGGAAAGATATATTTTAAAAACATTTTACCACTTCTAGATGCCATTATTATCACTTTTATAAAAAAATATTGTTCAAATGATTTTTAAAGCTTCTTGATTATTCAAACCACCTGCAAGAAACTTTTTGTATTATACAAAACCTTTTATTCTTTGAAAAAAAATTATGGATCATGGTTTTTCTTTTATATGATTTTAAAATATCATCTTATCCAAATCATTCAACATGGTTACTTCCATCGAGGAAATGACTATTTATTTTTTGTAGATATGTACTTCATGTTGTAACATTTAGGGGATATCAACACCAAAAAAGAACCCCTTTTGTATGGATTTAAGTTATCACTTATTTTAATGTGTTTAAAATATTAAACATAATTGAGATTATATTGAAAATATATAAGAACTATTTTAATATATTTGATTTAAAGGAATAAATTATTAGTGAATAAAAAATGAATCATGTTTAACGGTTTAAGTATGTGTTTTGTATATTGTTTTTAGAACAATGATTTACTGATATTTTATCAATACTATAAGAATCATGAAACAACTACAGATTTTTTAATAGTAGTTTTTCTAGAAACATATATTAGATAGAATAAATACCATTGAAAAAGTAATTCTAAAATGGTGATATATAATTTAGGTAAATTTACTGGGTATTGATTAATTATTGATGTAAAATAAATCTTTGAGTTCAATATGTGAAAAAGGAATAATGAATTAACTTTTTACAGACATAAGTATTAAGATATTGGTATCCTTTTGGGTTTATATGATCTTTCCTTTTGAAGTAATTAATGGTTAATATAATTTTAGAATAAATGATTTATCATAAAGATAACCATGACCTTAAAAATTTATTTGGTGATGTAGTGATTAATATTTTCTTAGAATAATCACACTATAATTTGGGAAAAATTATAGGTTTACGTTAAATAGAATATTATGTGATTTTATATGATGAAAAAAATATGAATCCCCTTTTGGTTGAATATATTATTTTATTGTGAATTTATGGTTATTAAAGTAATTTATGTAAAATTATAGCATATTTTGGGGATTATATGTTTATTGAATATATTTTTAGGTTTGATAAATAAAGAGTAATTGATTTTATTTGGAGATAAATTCTAAGTTTGACTTGGAATGATATATAATTGATTTTTGTGTTTTAATATTAATCTATAATAGTTTTATTATTTTTATTATATATATTTCCATCAAGTGAGATATGCTGAACCATAGATTTACTATTCAATTATAGATATTAAGGTAGTATTTCATTATTTAATGGTTTATTCATTTTTGAAATTATCTTACCTTATGCTGACAATATGGGATTTGGATAATTTCTAAATAAAGGATGAATAGATTTTCATCCTTTTATGTATTATTTTCTTCGTTATAATTTTATTTAAGTTCTTCATGCATAAATAACTCTTTATGAACACTTATCATTTGGAGAAAAACAAGAGATTGTGTTGGAAGTTGATTAATGGCATAAATTATTATTTTAAAGTAATTATAATTACATATTTTCTCATTATATGTATTAAAATAATATATCTGCTTTAGGATCTGTTTTTGAAGAAAAATTGTTATATTATTTCCTTCAATTATGATTAGTTTTTAGTTTTTTTGTTTTTAACTATATCAAGAATTATCACTTTATTGTGATAATCATTCCCAATCACACTACATCACAATTTCGGTATTACCTATTGATTTCATTTATATGTCATCTCTTCATATTAATTTTATTATATTTTGAAACCCAATTTTTGTTATTCTAGATAACCTTTGTACAAACCATTCTCTCTTATCAATATGATGTTTTATTAACCCTTTTTGCAATGTTTTGTTTTATAAAAGTTACAAAAATTAATTATTAAACAAACTTAAAATTGAGATTATGAGATTTATAAAATGGTAGGATAATTTAATATAAATATATTTTTTTTAAAAAAATACTATATTTTATATGTAACAAGTTATACAACACTGACCCTAAAAAACATCAAATTATTTATATTTAAATATAATTGTTATGACATAGACATTAATTGAAGGTAATTAATAGTATTAAAAATATTATTAAATTTATAATGATTCTAATCATTAATAATATATTATTTATTTATTTGGAAATAAGAAATCAATTTTTTGTAATGTCGTTTTATTCTCCATAAATATGTTTTCTTTATAAATTAGGTTTTCATTTTTATTATGAGTCATTATTATATTTAATTTCCTGAACATTTATATGGTTAATTTTATAAAATACACTTAAATTTCTATATCATCATACAAAAAAATTTTAGGGTGAAATTTTTCTATTTTTATAAAAAAATTATGTTTTCAATTAACATAAAAAAATATTTATTTTGGTTGAAAATTACTTTTATTTTAATTTATTAATAATCTAAAATTATATTTTTGAATGATTTTAAAATTTATATACTTAATTTTAATTTAAAAGAGTCTATTAATATTTTTTAAAAAATTATATTTATACTTGAGATTATTATAAAAACATTTTATATTTTTGAATTCCATTTTTGTAAAAAAAATATTTAATTGTGTTTTTACAGATAAACGATAAATTAAATTATAACATTTTTTAGAATATTAAAAGTGGATTAAATATTCACAATAATAGTTTATATTTTTTTAAATAGTTCTCTTTCATTTTTAGTCATTAGGAATAGTGACAATGGTATTGTTTCAAACAACAATAAATGGAAAATCATGTAATTAAGGTTAAAAAATAATATGACAAGGACTAGAATATAACCCAAAAAATTGACATAGTGTTATTTTATGAGTTGATATAAGATATAATCATAAACAAATTATTTATACCTTTATTTTTTAAAAAAAATAGTTTATGACCTTTATAATATTTTATATAAAGAAAAGTAAAAAATGTCACACTATTATTTTTAATAAATATATTTATAATTGGGGTGAATAGAGGATATATTGTATGATATATGTTATATTTAAATATAAATTATTTTTCCTCATTTTGGTACTTTACATTTAATTTTTAGTCAACAAATAAATGTTCTAAATTTTAACACAAATTTGACGAAATGATTGTTAAATTATTTGAAAAATCAAATAAATGCAATTTAAACTGATAAAAGTAATATAATTATAATTAATTAATGTAGTATAGACAATTTATAAACTAATATAACATGTTAGATAGGTTATAAAATATTTTATTCAGATTTAATTTTTTAGGTTTATGTTATTCAATTCAATGTAATGAATAATTCTAAAAAAAATTCATTATTTATATATTATAAAAAATAATATTTTATTAAATAATATAAAATAAATAAAAATCATATATTCACCCAAGGGTTTATTATATGGTTCAACATATCATAAATGGTATATTTGTGATCTTTTGACTATTTTTTGTAACTATCATGAACCTTAAACTGTAAAAAATTATTTTGATTCATTAAGTGTCAAAAGGGAGAAGAGATGGTTCATGCCATAATAGAAGGGTAAAAACATAGAAAAAACTATTAAAATTTCATTTTATGAGATAATTTTTTTGTAAAATCATCCTATAATCAAAATAAACCAGTTTTATTTCATTTTTAATTGAAAAATAATTTACGACAATTTAATAGTTTTATAAAATCCATGAGTTCCCTCACCTCTCTTATAAAATGGAACTTATTCCTATATTTACATCACATATAAAGAACCATTTTTTCAATAAAAATATACCTAAATATCTTAGAAAAAAAATTTCCATAGTTTTTTCGTGATTTTTTTCGGGGATAATACCATTTTTAAGGATTGCATTTTTAAGCAAGAGAAGTTGTCTTTAGAAGAGGTATCATTCTTAACCGAATACATTTTTTTATTCCACTATTATAAAATATTCTTTAACAAAGATAATATAATATAAATATTATATTAAATATATAATGAAGTTATTTTTATTATTTAATAACCTATATTCATCTCCAAAACAAATTAAATATGAAAATAATCCACCATTCGTGTTTACGAGGGACTACCACCTCAAGTATTAATGTAATTATTTTTTCATCACCGCCTCTCATGGATGGTTAAAATGATGGAATTATATTTTATAGAGGAAACTAATTGCATTTTTATAATTATGAAAAGATAATATATTATATATTTCATTACATTTTCTTTCACTCAAATATGATAACTACATTCATGCGTCTATGTGGACAACCACCACCACAAAGAGATGTGATTCATTTTTCAACCCCACATCTCATGGATTAAATATATAATAATATTTATATAATTTTAATGATATTTATGATCTTAAAATGATTTTTTATATATAATATAATCAATTCATTCTTTCCATAGTGATCGTTCAAAATGGAAATATTATACATATGTGTGTATGGACTACCATCATCATGGTTGTAACATAGTTCATTTTTCATAATAAAACTTCATTATTAGTTTTAAAAGTTATATTTGATATATAAACATTATTATAATTTTATTATTATTATTTTATAGATAGATTAACAATGATTACTTTGAGCATAGTCATCCTAACAACGTTATTATGGACTTATGAACCAAATATCTTCAAAAAATTCTTAGGTGAACTCAAATGATTGTTTTAATATATATAACACTATATTAAATCAAATAAAAATATTAATAATCATCAAAAATGTTCTTATTAAATTAAATAATTAATATAAGCTTGTTATTTTTGAATATATATTATATAAATGATGATTTCGACTCAATCTAGTGGGACATTTTTTTAAAATTATTATTAAAAGTTACATTTATGAAACATTAACATAAAACCTAATATTATGTATTTATTTTAAAAATAATAAATTTCATTTCCATTTTTTAAATTATTTTTTAATATATATTTATGGATTATTATGTTCAATTTTATTTATCCATTAAATTACTATCAATTATTTTTAAAAGGAATGTTTTTAGGAATGTTTTGACTTTCTATACTAAAGGGAAATAAGAATCATCTATTATAATGTATATGATGAAAAAAATCATTACAACATATTAACTTTTTGGATTTTGGATTCATTTACAAGATTTCAGTTTTTTAAGGAAATACCATTTTCCCATTTTTCTGTTTTTTGGTATGGAAGATCAGTTTTTATGATAATTGTATTTTTATATTTTAATTTTCTTCATATGGGTTTAAAATAGTTTTACAAGTGTTTTACGCATGATATGACCCTAGTAAATTTGTTATGTAGATATTATACATATTATATCTAATGGGTGAGCCTAGATAGCACATCAATGCACTGGGTAATGATTATGTTTCCTAGAAAATTATAATGGAAGTCTACTATATGGTTATTGAAATTATAATGGATCTTTTAAATGTTATATAATTATTCTATGAAGATGATTTCTCAAGGAACCTTCATGAATTTTATATTCTTTTAACTGAGTTTTCTTGATTTTCTTTTTGATTTCAAATTGTAATATAATGATATTATTAAAAAATAGGACCCCCTTTCTAGGTATAAAATGTATATTTATATATGATATGTTTCTTCATGAATTTTTTGTTTTCACCAGGATAATAGAATTCTTATTTTAATTCTATTTATTGAGATTTTGTTCTCATCACACATTTTTAAAATATCTATAAAATGAAAAAATTATTGGTAAGGGGATGGAAGAAGTCACATTGAAGGCTGCAAATTTTTTTCATGAAAATAAATCATGTTTTATTTTAAATGTTTTATATTATGGGAAAATTGATAATGATCATATGTACCCACTTTGTAAAATATGGTTTTGTTATGTAATAATTGAGAACTAATTCTCTAAAACTCTATACATTAAAAGGTCCTTGTGATTGTTTGAAAATGAATTCTTAACTAAATACCCAAGAGTATGTTATGATTGAAGATAGATCCTTACACATGGTATAAGAAGACGGTTTAGACATCTTTGGAGGGTTGTATTATTTTGGGTGTGGTTTTCTTCAATGTCATGGATACCATATCGGGTTTACTTTTTTGTGGTTGGTTATAAGTAAAAAGGCCTTAGACACAACATTTTTGGTTTTATGTGATGTATTTTTAGTAATTAAAGTAATTTTTTGACCTTATGTTTTGAATTGTAATCATATTTTCTATAAAGGATTTGATTGTTATTGTATTGTATAATTTTTAATGGTATTTTCTATACAAGTAAAATGTTCTTATTAATATAAAATAATTCATTCCAGGTTTTTATGATGTCCTTTTGTATAGATTAAGGACATTTTAACAAGATAGAATAAAAAATATATTTCACTGCATTATAATTTCTTCCAGATTATTTCATTATCACAATTATTGTAAAATATTATTAAAATGGATTTTAATGATTATTGAGTATCTTAATTACATATAATAATTTGTTTGACTTATAAAACACATTTTATTTTATATGAAATTTTTTTTTGATTTATGGTGTCTCTTTTTTCTAATTTCAAAATTCCAAGATATTTATGCCATTCAGTAATGGAAATACTACCAATTAAATGAATATTTATTTTTTCATATATATATTTAATATTATAATATAAATAAGATATCAATAACATAAAAGAATACACTGTTGAATGTATTAATGGTACAAATTATTTTCATGTGTTTTAAATATGAAACATGATTAAATTTTTGATAAAAATTCAAGAGTATACATTTATGATCATTGATTTAATATAATTAGACTGAAAGTTATTTTTTATTCATAATAAACAAGAACTAGTAATGAATAATCAAATAAGCATTGTGATTGTATTAAGGATGTGTTTATGCCGAGTGTTTTCAAAAATATGATGTAATATAATTTTATCAACACAATGAGAATCATGAATGAACTAATTATTATTTTATTGTATGATTTTAATTTAAAAACATATGTTAGATGGAATCAATTACATTGAAAAATGTCTTATAAAAAATAAGGTAAATTTTAAGCATTCATTTATTAAATTTTGATAAATTATTGAGGTATATGTAACCCGTAAGATTAATATTTGAAAATGGAATAATGCAGTTAATTTTTGTATAAATAAGCTTGAAGGTATTGATAATATTTTTGATTTATATGATATTTGATTTTTAACTAATTATGGGTTATTACAGTTTTGGAATATATGTTTTTTCATATAAATTACCATGGGATATAAAATATATTTATTTATTTGGTGATTAATATTATTTTGGAATACGGTTACTGTTTTTTTACTGAACATTATATGATTATGGTAAATATAATATTTCATTTTTTTATTTAAGGAATAAAGTTGAAATTATCTTATGGGAGGATATATAATTTTATTTTGAATTCATGGTGATTCATGTTATTTATGGAAATAGTTATCATATTTTGGAGAATACATATGTATGGAATATAATTTTTTTATAAGACTTTAAGTTTAATAGAAGTTATATGGAGATAAATGATAAATTTATGATAGAATACAATTTAATTAATAGAAAAGAACCAATATTGAAATATAATATTTTTATAAATTATATGGATATTTATTTATTGAATGATCTATGTTGAACATTGGGACTAACTGTTCAATTATTGATATTGTAGTAGTATTTCATCATTTAACAGTTTATTAATTTTTTGAATTATCTAATAATATTTATAACAATTTTGGATTTGGATAATGTCTAAATTTATTAATAATGTATTATTAACTTTTTATGGATTATTTTATTTGTTAGTTGTTGATTTTAGTTCTTGAGGAATGAAAAAAATATCTTGAATACTCATTGTTTTGAGAAAAGGATGAGATTGTACTGTAAGTTGATTAAAGGAAGAAATTATTCTAATCTAGTAAGTATTTTTCATTATGTTATTATATAGAGATGTATAATATTTCCTCAATGTTATAAAAAGTTTATTGAAACTAATATTTTGTTTTATTAAATTATTTTTTAAGGGATTGATTGTCATTTTCAAATATCATTGGATTGTAGTGTTTTGGTTGTTAAATTTATCAAGATCGATCACTTTCTTGTAATAAATTTTCTATCTAACTCTACATCATAATTTGTAAATTAAAATTTTCTTCCATGTATATATATTAACTTCCCATTAATTTTATCCTATTTCAAAACCATGTTTGAGATATTCTAGATGACCACTTTACTTCCCTTTCTCTCTTTTTATAAAGAAGAATTATTAAACTATTTAATGAAGTGGGATTTCAATAACGCATACATGGTTGATTATTAAACTACGTTAAAATTAACTGTATGAAATTTATAAAAGGGTATGAGAATTTAATATCATGAAATTTTGATAAGAAATAGTTTGTTTTATAGAATACACTATGTGAAACTCAAATCTTAAACAAAAAACAAAATATGATTATTTAAATGTAACCATTATAACCTAGATGTTAAATTGATTGGAATTAAAAGTATTAAATTGATTAAGAAATATATAACTTTTTAATCATTATTAATTTATATATTTATTATTTTTATATAATAACTAAATTTTTATTAAATTCTATTAATTCTTCAAAAATAGGTTTTCCCCCAAAAAAGGTTTTTATTGCTTTTGTGAGTGAATATAAATATAAATTACTGTATTATTTAAAAAACATATTTGAAAAATAGATTCTAATTTTTATATTATACTTCCAAAATTACCTATTTGATAAATTTTGGTATTTTCTTGAAAATATTGATTTTTCAATTAGTAATAGAAAATAATAATTTTTTAAAATATATATATATTTTTCTTCATGTTTTTATAAATTATAATTCGAATTTGGATTAGTTTTAAATTTTTATTACTAAATTTTAATTTAAAATAAAAAAATTAAAATTTTTAAATGAGATTTATACATGCATTTATTTTTCAAACATTTTACATTTAAAAGGTACATTTTTTTTGAAAATTTGCTTTTCATCGCATTTTAACAAAAAAAATTAAATTAAATTAATAAAAATCCATGTTTTCAATCATTAAAAAATTATTCCATTTTTGAAATTATAAGTTAATTTTTTTAATTAGGTAACCATAATTTTTAGTCATTAGGAATAGTAACACTAGTTAATTTTATTACCATGGTAAATGATAAATCATGTAATTAAGGTTTCAAATTAATATAATAAGAAATATTAAATTAAAATAACACTTGAATTAGTTTTATTAGATGACTATATTTTATCCTTAATCATCGATGATTTAGTTATATAAGAGTTTATTTAATTTTTTATGTTATGAACATTATTATATTTTATGTTAAGAAAGTCATAAATGTCAAACATTTTTTTAATAACATTATAGTTTCTTAAAATGGAATAAATATGTGATATATTATACTTTAAATATTAATTTCAAATATAAATGATTTATCCCCATCATTGTAACTTAATTTAATTTTTCAATGAAAAGTATTTTCCTTAAATTAATAAACAATATAGACATAGTAAATATGAAATTAATGAAAAAATAAAAAAAATGAAATTAAAAATGTTAAGTGTAATATTATATAACATAATTAATGTTATCAAAGAAATTTATAGATTAATATAATATGTTTGGTGTGAATTAAAATATTGGATTCAATATTTTTTCGTAGTGTTGTTTTTGTTAAATTAATGAATATTTTTAAAATTTACATTAATGATATTTTATTGCAAATAATATTTTATTAAATAATATAAAAAACTAAATAATAAATTCTTCACTCCCATTGATTATCATATAGATTAAAATTTCATTCATGGTTCATTAATGATATATTTTTATATTTATGGTAAATATCTTGACCCTAATAGAGTAAAAAACCTTGTTGTTGTGGTAAGTGTGAAAAAAAGGTTCATGTTTGATTTAAATAAAATGTTAAGTATAAAAATACCTTTAAAAAATTTAAAAAAAATTACTTTTTATGAGATTATTTATAAAATTACACCTCTTGTATTATAGATAAATAAAATTTGATCTATTTTTAATTCAAAATTAATTTATATTAATTTATTATTTTCAGAAATTCCAATAGTTCCACTCTTTTTTAAGAAGGTGGTGGCATGAATTGGTTTCCCAATTCATTCCCCCAACATAATTTATTAAAAAACAAAATAGTACCAATACATACTTGAGGTGTAAATAACTTACACTAGTAGGGAGTTAAAGGGATAACAATAAAAGGAACTCAAATGAACCAGAAGAAAATTGCAGCAAGCCAAAGTATGTTCATCATAGAAGCAGCAATCATTGGGTGTTAATCTCTCCAAAACCAGCCTCCACCATCGACAATTTTGAAACTTCATAAAGATGGAAAAAAATTGAAAGAAGTAGCATTACATCCGGACTCCTCCCAAAATAGCAAGCTAGCAAAACAGAAAGATATCAAACCTGTTTCAATGCAAACTCAAGGCAGCAAAACGTGAAAGAAAACAAATTCAATTCTATTTGAAAAAAAAGCCCAACTGGAAACTTCATAGTAGGAAACATATGCTAAGATGAGCTGAACTATCTTGAAAAGTATTCCACACTGTAATTCACCAAGCATCACTGGAAAACAGCCCCATAGACCAGTAGAAAAATAGAACACAAGAGCCAAACCAACCCATCCGAAGCCAGCAAGAACTAGAAACCATTAATAGATGTAGCAATGTCAATCAACTCATTGGTCTTCATCCAAACAGATTCTAGTAAATGCATAACTTTTCGAACAACTGGACAAAAAGGGATACCAAACCAGTGACATAAAAATAGCATGTAAAAAAATTCATAAGCTCCAAACTCCCATTCTCATAAGGAGACAGTAAGAGAAGTCAAAAGATTCTGCAAGAGAGTTCCTGCAGTAAACCAAGTTTCTAGAGAGGAATATCAAAAATATCTAAAGATCATACAGATGTAAATATTAGGAGTGAGAGGAAAAAATGATATAAAGCATAATCAGAACAACAAAACTAGAAAAACCTCAATGAACCAGGAACCAAAGATCATTGGCAAGGTATGTCCTTAAAATTGAAGTTTGGGTCTTTCTTTAATTCCTAAACCACTCTAATAAACATATTTTTTCTAATATCAAGATAATCATCAGCAGTCATTTCACCATTTTTATATTTTCTAAAGGAGGTTTTTTTATTTTCCCCAAACCAGGAATCAAGTTCCTCTGAGAAATCCAATTTCTCTTCATATATATAGGCAGCCCTATAGGCATGATCATTTTCATCATCCTCACTTGAAGAAGCTTCTGAGTCAAAACAATCATAATATTGTGAGGATTCAGGTAAGGGTTCAAGAGGTACAGGTTGTGGAGGGACTTCATTATAAATAATCTTGGCAGCTAATGATCTTGTTATTATAGTCCTATCCATGTTGGCATTGTCCCTATGTTTTTGAGTTTTCCTAGAATTCTGGGTGAAGAAGCCATCGGCGTCAACTATAGATTTTTTCTATTTTTAATCCTTCAAATGAAAATCCCCATCCACTTGAGATATCTTATCAACATATTCTTGTAAAGGCCCATTATATTCCACATGTAAAGTTTCATTATTCTCATGACCCTCTTCATTAGTCTCATGACCCTCACGTATGGTTTGAGGGATAACATTTTCACAAGGATTGGCCAATTGAGGATTAGAATCATCCTTGGAGTTCAAGGTGTTACTACTATTCTTAGGGATGTCAATCTTGTCAAAAATTATCACTTCTAGAGAAAACTTTTCAACCCAAATCGACTTAAAGTGGGTCAGGGGGCAAGGGGGATGTCTTTAAATCCCACATCCTTTTGTAGTATGGCCAATTCTAAAGAATGTCTTACAAAAGTCTTGGGCATTGTCAAAAACGACATCCTGTGTAAATCCATTCTCCCCATTTTGAATCGAAAATCTCGATGGCAATTCTTGAGAAATTCCAATTTATGTGCATATCCTCACAACTGAGGGGAGGGTCAGGTTCATCGTAGCATTATCATGTTTGAGAGGCTGACCGAATTGTCGAACAATAGAAATTAAAGCATTCTGTTTGAAGAGGTGTAAAGGCAGACCCGGTAACCCAAGCCAAATAGGAACATTGGTTGGCTCAGCATCAAAATTAAAATCATGCGACCATTTAAAAACATTCATGAGAGAACCCCCAAAAGACCATGAACCACGGGTCCAAAATCTACTGTAGTCATTATCCAATGTAAACTGAAGAAAAACATGTAATGAATTCAAGAGTATGATATGGATGTTTTTAAATCCTAAGCCTTCCATGGTTTTGTGAAGGAAATCCAAAGAGGGTTGACGTTTTGAGAACATAACAACTACAGCAAATCGATGGTCCGCAGAGAGAAGATTTACCTCATCCGATGAGAACGAAATTGTTGATAAACCTCAATGCCTATTTGTTTTAGGAGAGACAGACTCGGAGGTATTTGATTCTTTTAGAGGAGGAAGACCGACGACGATGTCTGTAAAGGATCTCGCATCTTGTTTCCCCACATGAAAGATAGGGTTTCTTCCAGGAACGCTCTATGGAGGCGGCTCCCATGCGAACTCTATCTTCCAAGAGTGCCACTCTCTTTCTCTTATAAAATGGAATATCTTATTATCATTACTTTACACATCAAGAACAATTTTATCAAACAAACAATATCAAAATATATTCATAAAATTATTCTTCATGTTATAATAGGCCTTATTTTTAACATAATACCAACCTTAGAGGGATTATGGTGTTTAGGAAAAGACATTTTCTAAAGAGGAGATATTATTCTTAATAAATCAATTTTTTTGTTTCTTATTCCCATTAATTAAATTATTATTTATCCATGATAATATATTATCATTAGTGTCTACTATATAGTAACATTTTATTTTTACCTCGTAATAACATTTATCCATATCCAACATCTATCAAATTGGAAGGGAATCCAGTTTTCATGTGTACGGCGGACTACTGCCTTAGAGACTAATGTAATTCCATTTCTATCACTGGAAATCATGGATGGTTATAATAATGTAATTAATTTATATATATTTTATTAGTAATATATTTATCATTCTAAAAATATAATATATCATATATGTTCTTACCTTTCCATTCCCTGGAAAATGACAACGTTATTATGTCTGTGCGGAATGCCAACTCCATAAAGCGATGTAATTCATTTTTCTACACCACATAACATGGATGTAATATATTAGATTACATAGAGAATTAATATATTATTTATTATATTATAATAATTTTTTAATTTTAAAATAATTTTTATACTGTTTCCATAAGAATCATTGAAAAATGGAAACATTAAAAATCAGGACATACTGGCACCGTTTCCATGCTTGTAATGTATTTCATTTTTCATAATCAAATTTAATGATTGAATTTTAAAAAGCATAGTTTACATATAAAAATGATAATTATTTCATTATTATTATTATTATATTTATGGTGGTATAATGACCCCTTTGACCATAATTAACATACCAATTTTGTATTCGACTTATGAAACCAATATCATCAAAACATTTAAGGTGAACTTAAACAATTAACAAATTGTATATAACATGATATTAAATAAAAAACGAACAATAAAATTGAAAAAACATCTTAGTAAAGTAAATAATATACTTGTTTTTTTATTTATTAAGATAAAAAACATTTGTGATGAGTTGAAGTCATGGTAGGGGACTTTATTTTAAAAATACTCTTTAATAGTTTCCATTCTGAAAATTTAACATAAAAACATTTTTTAAGTATTTATATTCATATTATGTTTCATTCATGTCCATGATTTTTAAATTATTTTCATAATATATTTTTATTGGATAATATATGATATTTTTATGTCTACTTTTATTTTCTTACAAAGATTATCAGTAAGAATATATTTATGAAATGTTTTTATTATCTCTAAGAGAAAAATAAATGTTCAATTTTAACATATATGGTGAAAAACAAATTCCTACTATTGTCACCATTATTTAAATTTTGTATTCCTCTACATGATTTCATTTTTCCTTTAAGTAAAATCCATTTTTTTATTTTTATTTTTTTTGGTATTGTAAATGGTTTTTTAATGAAAATGATATTCTGATATCTGAAAGAGTTTTGTATATGGGTTTAAAAGACATTTTCAAGGATTTTATTCGTGATATGGTCCACAGAAATTATTTATGGTGGGTTTATCCCCATTATTGTTCATTTGTGAGCTAGATATATCTTATATAATGAATACTCCCATATAACACCCAAATTCTATGAGTAATGATTTTGTTCACTAGATAATAATATTGTATGTTAGTTGTATTTTGATTCCAATTGCAAGGGATATTGTAAGGGTTTTGTAAGGATTATATGGAGATGATGTCTAAATATACCTACATTACTATTCTTTAATTTCTAATTTGATTACATGGAAATCATTTGACTTCAAATGGCCATATAATAACTTTTTAAAAAAGATGATCCCCATTCATAGTAAAAAATTTATTTTTCTAATAAATTGTTTTTTTACGGTTTTAATATTTTTTATTGGACTAATGGAATTATTATTTTTATTCCACATAATAATTTATTTTGATCATCCCATGTTTTCAAAATATTTTACATAAGGATGATAGATGGGTAAGAGAATAGAATATGTCATGTTTAATGCTATAAATATTGTCCATAAAAAGATATAACTCTTTATTTTAAATGTTTTATATTATAGAAAAATTCAGACTAAATAGATTTTTTCACTTTTTATATTAATGTTTTATAATATAAGAGTTACAACCTAATTCTCTAACAATACTAACCTATAATGGTCTTATATAATATCAGAACATAAATCCTTGAATAACAAAAAAAGGCTTTTTCATGTTATAAGTCATATCTTAAAAATTGGTAGTCTTGGGCGAAAATAATAAACTAATGAATCTAATATTTAGAATCACCCCTCTCCACCAATTATAAAAACCACCCCTCATAAATTCTACTCCTCACACCTTCTAATATTTATAGAGTACCATATTTCTATAAAATTTTCTTCATGGCCCACTTCTCCACATCCTAGTATCACTAGTCTCATACAAAGACCATCTCAAGTAGCCCTATAGGGTTACCTAAAAGGAGAAAACCCAAAAGTTATTTAAATTATAAAAACATTTAATTAAATTTTATTTTTATTTTATAAACATGTATATTCTCCATTTAAACATATTTGATCGAGCCACCAAGACTAATCTGGAAAGTCACAGGACCTCATGCATGCCTCCCTAAATGCAAGAGATTGTAGACTTAAAATGAGGGTATAAGTCTATCAGTGGGGACACTATACCCTCACTATCATGTTATCGATAAAAATAGAAGTAAAAAATATAAAAAATATAATTAATGTATATAAGGAAATATAAATATTAAATACAATTTATAAAAATAATTGGGATTCCAAACCAGAAATATTTATAGGATTAATAACTGTAGATAAAAAAATAGATTAAATGGAAGGGTCTGCTTAAATGTTTCATGGTTCCCTAATTGGTTAGTTAATCATATTCTATGTCATCTATCATTATTCCCTTACCCTTTCCTAGATCTCTAATCATGAAATATACAAGTTCAAAAAAGATCCTTAGTAGGGTGTGAGTACAAGACTTTGTAGGACACAACCATGTTTCCTTAACTAATTGTTCTCATGTATATTTGTGTGTTCCATGAATACAATTGTGCATAAAGAACCATTAAAATTCATTTCATTACCTTTAAGTATTAGTTATAAGTATTCATTAATACAAGTGGTGTTTAATGTTTCACTTTACATGTTTTTTATAAACCAACATTGAAAAAACATCTAAATAGAAAATAATAGAATCTCTTCATTGACATTTTCTCATAAAATTTTCTTTAAAGGTTTTATTATATATTTTATACCTAAATTTCTTATAAATAATGTGTAAAGTACTTATAGAAGGATTTAAAAGATATTTATTTCTAAAATAATCATTGAAATCAAGTTAAGATACATTTCAGTATTAGTTTAATAAAAATACAACAATGAAAGTTGATATCTTTTAAAAAAATTACAAAATAACAAGATCCCACACAAAAAATCATAAAACATAGAACCAAATGTAGAATAAATACGACAAGTTCATCCAAAATAATTGATATTTTCTAAAACATTTATTATAAATACATAGCTATATAAACCCAAATTCTCAATTAGTAAAAATATCAAAATATTCTACACATACATTTTAATGGTTCTTTATCTTTTTTTATTAATGTAAAGAAAGATAATTCAAAACCAAAAAAATAAAGTGTTCCCAAATTAAATAATGACATATGTGTTAAAATTATAATTTTTATAATGAAAGTAAAGATTTCAAAAACAATTGTTGTTGTGGCCTTGATTATCTCATAAAAGAATTTTAAAACATAATATTCACATTAAAAAATCCGTTGTTGATGATGACACTATTTTAAAAAAAAATTATTTGAAAAATAAAATTGAAGATATGTTAGAAAATAAATATTCTCTTATATAATATTTAGATCCCATAACATGCACATATTAAATTTTTTATGGTTCCACAATATAATAGTGATCCATATTGGAAAAAATCCATGACATGTTGTAATTTAAAATATTAATTTTCAAGACCTGAACCAATCTGAATATTATGCTGAAACTAACCCAAGCACACCTCAATAATATTGGGCTGTCTATAGGAACTAAATCCATAAATAACTGAAGAATTGTTTTACCTATGTATCTTTACACACACACATCCATAATTATGAAAAAGTGAAATGTTAAAAAATAAAATATGAAATACTAATAGAAAGTATGCCAAGCATGAATGAACCTCTTGATTGTAAAAAATTATAATAGTGTAACCTAAAAGGTAAAGAAATAAATACAATCCCAATTAGAAATGTGTCCCAAAATGATAGAAAACTAGAATGGTAAACAACTGATAGTGATTTCTATTCCTAAATACTAGGCTACAGCTATAGTACACAGTCCCAATACTAAGTATCCCTTTGCTCCCCTATAGTCACAGTTGACTTGTCCATCATCTATATAAGAAATGATGTGTACTGGAAAATCCCACGTAGTGGTGAGTATAAACATACCGAGTAAGATTTCTCAAAAGTTGAAGGGGGTTTAGTAAGAGATACAATATAATAGAAAGACATTAAATAGCACAAGGTATTGGGAAACAGTACAACTCAACTCAAAAATAGAGTGATGGTAACCTCATACAAACATAGGGGGCATGACATGGTTAGTAGATGAACTTCTCATGGAGTCTTCTCAACCAATATTTGGTTAGTTTACTCATCCAACCATGAGAAGCTAAACATTAATAACACCTGGAATACCCCACCCAACATTGAATCTACCATAAAAAAAGGTTTCCAAATCCAAATTTTGGCTATAAAATAATGATAGATATATATGCTTAGTCAAAGATGACCAAACAAGAGATTAAGTGGATCTATATATCAAAACTAATCCATATAATAAGAGAATCCAACAATTTCAAATGTCTATCAGTGGGGCCCAATATCGCACACATCTTCCTAGAAGGAATTATACATGTATAAATATACTGCTTCAGAGTTTCGTAAAACCATGTGGGCACATGATCATAGTCAAGGACCCATGCCCAAGTGTAACATAAGGTTTCCACTATGAAGGTTTCGAGGATCCACTGCCTAACCCAGCCAGAGGGTACCAATTATAAGACATCAAAGACCCACTCCCCTGCCCAACTAGAGGGTACCACTTTGAAGACAGAGAGGACCCAACACACATCACAACTAAAGTGTACCACTTTGAAGATGAATAGGACCCATAGACCATCCCAATTATGGGGTACAACTCGATAGATGTTGAAGACATACTTCCTAGCCCGTTTGGTGGATACCACATAGAAAAAGCCTTTAGGGATCCTACCTGGACACTATTATCTTCGAGCATCGATTCAGAAATAAAAATTCCTAGAACATTATACATTTTATCTTGAAATACAAAATAGAGTACACCATCTCATTCTACATTGAAAATCTCTTAGTATTGGATACCCAAGGGCCAAAATATGAGGTTAAAAGAAGTGTATATAGAACCTTAACATTTCCTCCAAATTAGGTACACAACATGTCTGGGACCCACATTGAATGTGGTCTCAAACTTCTACCTATTTGTTATCTCATACAAACATGTATTTTGTTCAATGTAGCACAATGTCATGAGTGAGGGTACTTCATGGCATGATAGGGCCAAAATCAAGAAGAATGCATAAGGATTGTAGCCAACCAATGGAGAAAAACTAATTTCACTAAAATTCCACTGATAAAATCTTATATTGAAAAATGGATCATATCATTTCAATCCTCAAAGAAAAACACTTGGGATACACTATACACTTACATCAAATAGATACTTGGTGGAAAAGTCATATCTCACTGCATTATGCATGAATGGGGCTTTATGGGCCCCTTCCACATGTCCAATTTAAGTACCAGAACTTTTCCAAGAAAGGACTACCTTAATTTCAAGGTAACATATATCACAGATTATTCATTATTCCATCACCATATTAAACAGATATTTTTGATAAAAGATTCCATAATAAAAATTATTTTATTGTATATGGGTTCTCTTTCACTTAATGAACATGTCCGAAAAATGTATCTAACATCATTCCTAAAATGAACATATCCATGTCAGGGTCATCATGTTGATAATGGAACATCAATCAAAATTTTTATTGATTATTTATAGTTAAAACACCATTTTTGAAAACAAAAAAAGTTATATAAATATTTAGTGTTATTAATATTTTTAAACCTTGTGTTTTAAAGGGATAGGTATGCCTAATTCCTCTTCCACCCATGTTGTACGCATCTGGGTGAATCCTCCAAGGAACCACCTCATAAAATTATATTTATTGTTTTAGGTTTATATTTCATTTAATATTATACCATAAATTTAGGTAGAATAACCATCAAAGACTTCTCCCAATTCAAGCGTGCCACCCTTATGCCTTTCATGTTTTGTTTTAAATTTTAATTTAAAAACATAATCCAAAAATTTTTTAAATCAAATTAAATAAAAAAATTATTCATTTTAAAATTTTAAATGTTTTTTGTTCCTTTTAATTGATACAATTTATTTTAATTTACCACATATTTTATTTCTCCATTGCTATTATTATTTAATATAATAATAATAATAATAATAAGAAACCACATTTAATTTTGATCAAATCATCATCATTTAAGTTATTGTTACTATTATTTTTAATATTATTAACCTCCACCTCATTGACCATATCTGACAACCCCATTAGAGATATAAGCCTAGCTACTGTCATGTTTATGTTGATGATCCTCTACCATGAAATAATATGAATGGATATTACCTGAAGCCAATCTATTCACTGAACACCGTCTATCTCATTTAATAATCTAACCCTGTATAATTAATGTGCATTTCATTCATACATCCACAATGAATTTTGGGGTTCAATCGCACTCGAGCCCTCCTTGATAATGTTGAATCATAACCCTCTAATCCAATGATGAATAACATGAAGAGCTATGGGGAAAATATCTAATAAAAATGTTTTAACTATCATTGGCACATCATTCTTAGTAAAATATTATATAGGAGAGAATCTACTTTGAGAAACATGACTTGGAAAACAATTGAATTAATAATTTATTTCGATGGAAAGGGCAGATGAAAAGTCACAAATTAACCTAGATCATATAGATAGAATTTAATCAGAATAAAAATTTAAATTATAAGGGTTAAAAATAACCTATAAAGAATCCTACTTTGGTTATGGATTGATCGTTGGTGAATAATCTTTTATCCATCAATGAGGAAGGATCGCTGCGATGGATATATTTTGATTTACCTTGAACCAATCATCATTCATTATTTGATGTTGATCCATCAGGGAGGGACGCGCTCCTCCTCCTCTTAGATCCCGAAAGTTTTATGAATCTAACCCTATTTATATTCAATAGATGATTATTTATAGAATAAACTGTCTTCAATCATTTAATTTAGATGTAAAAAAATTATTTATTTGATTTAGAGGCACCTTCCAATAGCTAGCATGGCTAGATGTCGTGCAACGACCAATATTAGTTCATTACTAGGATAAAAACTTCATTTTGAACTCAATGGAGGTATATGATTTTTCATACAAGTATATATTAGTGATTTATTTGGGTTAAGGTCATTAAATAAAATAATTTCTTTTATTTAATTTATCTAATGATCCCACCAAGGAAATCCCCATCCAAACACACAATGCTGACCAACAATATGTCATGCCTTGGGTAAACTCCACTTTCCAGATTCATCTGTTGTCTAAAATTTCAAATATGAGAATCCATTTTCTATATAGTCCCTTTTTCTCTAATATTTTGTTGGAACATTAAAAATATATTTAATAGTGTTATAAAAATAATTTTGGGCTCATCAGGGCTCAAAATCAAATGTTTTAGCATTACATGGATCTAAAATGATTCTTGTAAATATTCAAAATACATACATGGTAAAATAAGATTACCTATATTATTCCCATGTTCAATTATTTTCTTCCACAAATTAACAACTAAGAAGAAAGGTGGGGATACTGGGCCTACTTCTTTCTGTTCCATACATCTTCCTCATACCGGGATGTGAAACTAAATGAGATGTGTGATAGTACCTCACCACCACCTCTCATAATTAGACAAGAATCACAATTCAAACATAAAAAAACTACGTATTTATATTATTCAGAAAATCAATTAGGTGAAAATCCTATGGAAATTTGGACACACAATACAATCTATTCAATGTCCCCATGAAGGTAGTGACTTCACATCCAAATGAAAAATAATACTATTGCAAACTTTGGGTAGGTCTTGACATATTTATGTTCATGGGGACTAGACTACCTCAACTCATATGTGATAATTTCATACTATTACATCTTGGTTGATACCAAGTCCATAATGGTGCCAATGAAAAAGTAAGGTTATTTGACTCATCCTACTAAGAAAATCTAGACTCAAAAATCACATGGCATACCCCAAGAGTCTTTACCAATTTTATAATGATATTAAACCCCAAACCTGAAGCTCTACCTCAACCACTAGTGGAATACCAAGACGAAAGGTAAAGTAGAAAAACTCAACAAGCAATGTGGAGACCTGGTATGACGCTCTATTTCAGTACCTTTCCCTAAACACATTACTCTAAGGAACTCGTTCTCCACAGCACAACATTTTCCACTTTCGGTGGCACTAACTTACCTGCAAATTTTTTTAACAACATAAAAATACATCATGGAAGGAAATGTATACCTCTTCCTCATGAGTCTAAATCAATTCCAATCTTCATCATTTCATCTTCGATCATCATGTATAAAAAAGGACCCCAAGTGAACAAAGGTATTTCTAAACAATAAGGGCTTCCAAAAATTGTAAGTAGGTCTTACCATGTCCTTTTTTTGCAAACACAAACATGTCACCCATCCCCAGACACAAAAGTTAGTGGGAATCACCCACCACACCTAGATATTATCCTCTTTGGGTAGTACTGAATCTCCATCATGGTTTTTCTCGTGTCTCAAAAATATATCCTGGTTAGGTAAGGATTCCTCTTCCTTGTGCATTCCAAGCTACATTAAACACCATGAATACAGGCTTATACCAATTCCTTACATTACCCTAGTTTGAAAAATGATAAAGAAGAAGAAGAAAATATATACCTCACACAGTGTATAAAATTTACTATAGTAGAAATTAGAAGAGATATTAGTGCACCTCTTTTCATCTCTTGATATTTGTGATCAAAAACCTCCAAAGCCTGCAGCTATCTGTTTCCCTAGAAACCTACTCATAGAGCCTTACATGGTCCTACTAGTGATGGTATAAGGATCTCATACTTACATCCACCAAAAATAGATCCTCTTTCTTATCATTAAACCCCACCTATCAAGGCACCCCCTCTACAATCTAAATAGATCCTTGACCAATGAACTCACACTAACCATGTGCTTGAGTCAAATCATGTAAAGGTCTCCCATGCCGTGTTCTTGGAACCTAGAATATAGTAGCAGGTGAAGACGAATCAGATCTATGATACCCAATACCTTCTCTAGTTTCTTGACATAAAATTAAGTGAAATGCCTCTATTACTAGTGCCACATCTAGAACCCCGAAATATGTGGGAATGCACCGGGGTAAAACACTATCTCAGATATCTCTATAGATTTACTGATCAATATTATATGCTTAAAAGTAGTTATCACAGATTATTTCCAGGGATTAATGCATATGTTCATGGAACCTCACTGCATACTCACCCACATTCATCCCTACCATCTGCAGTTCAAGAAGCTCCTAGATCCAGACTAGACATAATCAGGGAGGTTCTTACTACTTATGTAAGAGTTTCTAGAATTCAAGTCATGAGAGTGTTGAATCATCATGCATCTAAATAATATGGATAACCAATACCCATCTTCTCTATAGAAGAAGCTAGATAATAGTTCAATTACAAGATCTGTTGGGGTCTGAACAAGAGTAAAGATATGGTCCATCGACTATTTCCAATCCTTTTCTACATGAGGATCTAGCGAACCGTAGAACCTCAGACTTTTTTTACACTCTTACATACAATTAATCCTAGGCATGCACATGTCCTTATTGTACCCTTATGGAACAATCTACTTCTCAACATGGATTGGTTCAACAATCTTCCCACCGAGAGGAAAGGGGTCGAGGAGTGGACTGTAAACGGATTAATTGTCGCCCATAAGATCCTTTACATAGACCAGATATGGTATCATGGTTGGTAGTCATTTCATAGGAATCCATAAATTTATTAAAGTGTATTGTAGTTAAATGAACATATATATGTTCTGTGTCATTAAAAATGGGGATATGACTCAATAAGGATAGTCAAAAACTCAATCCTATATGATTGATGTACCATTAATCCCTCAAAAAAATATCTCAACATGTTGAGTCAACAAAAATGTACTCATGGTGTAGGTGAATGGATAAATAAGCCGCCACACCATCACTAGATCCCCTGGCCTGAGAGATGCACTCAAGGCACTTTGACATTGTTTCACTAAACCCGACCTAATCCTATTAATGGAATACAACCAAAAATCCAATTTAAAAACATTCTCTAATACCAATCTATTAGGACAATGATCATGATAGGGATCGAGCCCTAACCACCCCTAGCCCTCATCCATAGGTAAGAGGGTGGAAACAAGTGCCAATGGTTTCACTTAATCAATGACACCTTTGACTATGTAGTTGTACACACACATATCCATCACTGTGAAAATGTTACAAGGTAACTGATAAAAGGTGAAACACTTCTATAATATTACCAAAGAATACATGATCCACATGATAATAAAAAATAATTGTTGTGTAAAATAAATAGTAATGGGGAAAATCTACACCAAACAATAAATTTGTCCCAACCTGATAAGAAACTAGAAATGTAAATTGCTGAAAGAGAGCATAGCTCTTATATGAAATGTTATAACCATTGTATGTGTTCTAAGAACTAGGTATCCCAAATATATTTTATATTCACGGTGGACATATCCATCATTATCATGTGACATGATAGATATGGGAAAACCCCATGAAGTAGTGACTATCAATATACACATTAGGACAATCAAAAAGTTGATGGGGGAAATACTATATACAATAGAATTGAAAGATAGTACATAGCACAAGGTACAGTGAAAGAGTTTAGATAAGCCCAAAAAGAGAGTAAAGGTAGCCTCATCCAAACACTGGGGGCTCAACTCACTGATTAGATGAACTACTCATTGATTCTTCACCTCCAATAGTAGGAGAGTAGACTCATAAAAACAGTAGAATAAAAACACAAAAATCACGGGGCCTACCTCGCGCATCATTACCTCTACTTGATAAAGAGTTTCTAAATACAATGTGGGGATACGAAAGAAAGATAGATATATATGACCAGTCAAAGAAACACAAACAAGAGAGTAAGGGGATCTCTATATCAAAGATATTACATAGTCTAAGAGTAAAAAATAGTTCCCAAAGTACATTACTGAATCCCATCATCCCACACATATTCCTATAAGTAGTTGTACAAGTATAACCATGCCTGATCACTATGTCTTATAGTAGAGTGGGAAAATTATCGATGTCGAGGACCCACTTCCCAGCCCAGATGGAGGGTACCACTAGGTAGATATTGAGGACCCACTACCCATCCCAACTACAGGGTACCACTCGGATGTTGTCTAGGACCAAAAACCCATCCTAGCTAGAGGTTGACACTCATAAAATGTCAAGGACCCACTGCCTAGCCCACCCATAGGGTACCACTCAAAATATGTTGAGGACCACTTTCATATCCCACATGGAGGGTAACATCCAGAAGAATCCCATTGTGATCCCTCCCAATCAATGTCACCATTGACCTTTTCCTCAGTAAGCTCTGTGACCGGAAAATTCCACATTATATCTTTAAATATACAACCTATTCCATCATCATGTTCTACGTAGAAAAACACTCATGATGGGCAACTCCTTTGAAAAAAATCATGTTTAAAAAAAGACATACATAACCATGATGTTTCCTCAAAAAGATGCACATGACATTCTAGGGACCCACATAAAGTGTCGTCTCACTCTGGTGCCAAGTCATTTCTACTGTAGAACACATCATTCTAACTATGTAAAACTACGTAGTGTGTAAGGGTATTCCACAATGTGTCATATCCAAAATCTTGAAAAATGTACAAGTCCCATTGGAGATCTGAGGGAAAAATGTAATATCTCCAATATGGCTTGTATAATGTCCTCGGATGGAAAAATGGGTCACACCATTGAAATATTCATAAAAATCATCTCTGTAAAAAATAGTCAATTTCTTCAATCAGACACTTGGTGAAAAAGTCAAATTTCAATAAAATACACATGAATGGTTCTCCATGGGCCTAATACACAAGTCTGAATTGAATACTAGAATTTGGTCCTAAAATGTTGACCATAATTGTATGGTCATATCATCGTAGATAGTTCATCATTATAATAATGAATGAGGGAGATATGTTGGATATATGATTTCACGATTATAGTAATTTTATTATTATTGGGTGTTTCATTCACCCAGTTCCTGATTTGTACAAAGGTATCTAACATCGGTCTTAAAATTACTATCTCAATTTGTAGGTCTTTATTCTACTAACAACACATCAATATGAACTAATATAAAGGAGTTATAGTCATAACATCATTTTGATAACAAAAAAAATATTATTATATAATATTGTTATTATTTTTAATCCTTTTTTTCAAAGGGAGAGGCACGAATAATTCCTATTCCACCCTTGTTGTATTCCCCAAGGTGGAATCATATGAGGTGACTCTTCCGATATTTTCATTAATTATTTAATATTAATTAATATCATCTTTAATATTAATCCATTAATCAAGGTAGATCCACCATCAATGCTTATTCCTAATTACAGTATGCCTCCCTTATGTCTTTCACATTTAGTTTTCATTTTTTATAATGAACATATGAAAATATTAATTCCCTCAAAAGAAGTAAAATATTTACTTTTCCTTAAAAATAATAAATGATTTTTCCCATTAAATTAAAATAATTTAATATATCAAACAACACTTAATTTATGCCACCATTATTTTTATTCTTTAATATAATTATAATAATAAATTATCATTTCATTTTTATCAATTGATCATCATTATTATTATTATTATTAATTTTTAAATCCCACTACATTGACTATGTTCGACCACCCCATTGGAGATCCACACCTGGAAAATGTCATATTCACACCAAGAACCCTCCCACTTGAAATCCAGTACATGAAAATTTTTCGAAACTGATGCATTCATAAAACTCCAACACATTATTTTATCAATATATCCCCTAACTATCAATCTGTATGTTTTTCATGCCACCGCAAAAAATCTGGGGGATCAATCACACTATAACCCACCCCAACAATATTGAATCATGACCCTGTGTTACAAAAATTAATAATGTGAATAATAGTTTAAAAAAACTTGAATAAAATATATGATAATCATCATTGGATCATTTTTCATGGTCAATTATTCATAGGGGGAAAACTAGGGTGAGAAACATGATAAGGACAATAAATAAATTGAGAAAAAAATTATTTTGATTATATGTGCAAATTTAAAGGCTCAAATTAATGAATATCATATACGAAGAGTTTTATAATGACAAAACATTTAATTATAAGGGTGAAAAACGACATATAATGAGTCTTACATCGATTATGCACTGATCATTGGGAAATAATTCATTCTCTAATGATGTGGAAGACCTGTTGCGATTTCTACCCAATGGTCCACCTTGATTTGATCACCATTATTCATTAAATGTTGATCCACCAATGATGAAATCTCTCATCATCTTTATAGATACATTATTGGTTATGTGGATAACGCTAGAAATTTTCCATAGAATACTATTTATAAAGGATAGCTCTTTAGGTCATTTCAATCAAAATAAGTAAATAATTTAATTATTTTATTTAAAATCACCCACAAATAGTTGTCTTTACCAAACATCTCATGCCAAACAAATTTATGTTTCAACAACTATAAACACAATATTCCAAACTCAAAAGTGATCTTGGATTTCCCATCCAAATCTTTGTCTGTGAGTTTTCTGGGATAGGTTTTTTCAATAAATTTAACAAATTAATTTAATTTATCCAATGCACCAATGATCAGCTACACCATCATAATTTCTAATGTTAAACAACTTTTGGTCACATATTGGGTAAACTACACATTCAAGATTCCACAGTTGTCTCAAATTTCAGATTCGACAGTGTATTTTTTAGATACTTCACTTTTTCCAGAAAACATTCTACATGTAATAAAATATATTATATATAATTTTAAAATGAATTCTAGGCTCACTGGGATTAGGAATATCGTGTTGTCTCAGTGCATGGCTATGAAAATATTTCTATAAATATTTTAAATCCATATACAAAAGAAATAGAGTGTCTACATTAATTTTCAAAACCAATGTAAAATAATAATTATGATTAAAGAACTAAATTTTTTTTAAAAAACCTACTTCATTATCAATTGTCTCAATATTCATCCAACACCACCGAATAAAGATCATAAAAAATATTCTTTATATAATTTTCTGAAATATTACTCTAAACATCCAACGTACACTAAAATCCTAAATACTTATAATAAATAATATTATAATGAATAGTGATTTATAATTATATATTTCCTCCCACCAGTCATGGAATGGAAAAAACCAACATGTAATCTATGATTTTATCAATATTTCATATACGTATTCTGTTATGGATACATGGTTAATGTATTTCACATATTATGAAAGAAATTCAAGTTTTTTAAACCATAAATAGAGGTGAGATTATATTAGAGGCAATGTGTGTGGGGAGACCACATTATAAAATAAATTACTTAGGAAATTATAACATATGATTAATTAATTAAAATAAATTTTAATTAAAATTTAATTATATGGAAAAAATATTTAGTAGATATATACTTATCTAATAACCATTTAATAAATCAATGATGTTGTATTTATAAATATTTATTGTATAATTTCTTCCACATATATCAGTAATCATTAAGAAAGTATAATTATTATATAATATATTAAAATATGGGATGACATTATTGCCCAATCAGCTTCTTGATTAGTATATAAAGTTATCTCAGTTGTAAATTTTTCATTCCTTTCAGAGTGATTCCTTCTATTTTAGATACACATATAAAAATTATTTATGAGATTATTTTTATCAGTAATTCCAAATTTAATGATAAATAAAAATTTAAAAACAATTCATGAATCATATGTCTCCTTAAAAAATTGATTCGGAGGAAAAGGTAAAAAATGACAAATGATTTGTATAATTCTGGGAACATCCTTAATATGTTGTAGTAATGGAGGTGTTTGATCAATAATATTAGGTACTAATACTCTTAACCAACTCGTCTGCATAACCTGGTGTGATATATAATCTCCTATATGATGTGAAATTATGTATACTACAATATGTATATGGGGATCCCCTGCATATAACTTATAATATATGGCCAGGTTTGATCAAAGTGGTTGAGGATCTAGGTAGGCAGGCTAAACAAGTTGTGCGTGATGGATTTGTCTCATCACTTTAACAATCATAACTAATAAAACTGATTTAATTATATATTCTATTGAATCATTATTGTTTCAAAACACATCCTTCAAAGAAACTATTTCATCCTTATATTCTACCCCATTAATGTCACACGAGGGGAATGGTAAAAAAATTAAAACCAACACCCTAGTAATACCCTCTAACACTACCCATGTGATTCAGATTTCCAAAATAAGGAGAAATTTTATTCAACCCACCTGAGCAATAAATGTACTCTATGTTATTTTCATTTGATGATCATCATGAAATATATTTTTTCAAATGTAGAATTAGTGACATAGATTTAATAAATAGAAATAATATTAAAATTAATAATTAATTACTTATAATCTTAATGAATACCTACTTTTTAGGTTGGTAACATGCCTCATCTTTTTTCATTCTATCACTTTTCAATTTTTCATGATGAGAGGGATGAGATAGAGGGTCAAGTGGAACATCTTTGGAGCCACTATATGACATGGATCTTCATTCAGTGAATTTTTTATTCCTACATTTGGATCTCTAATTTTGTATACCCTCTATGTAACAATGTATAATGGTATAAATTTTGTGATTTTATCTCTCGATGAGTTTTTATATAGACCTATTACATAATAAAAAATAAATAAGATATAAATTAATTAAAATTAATTAATCAAATTACTAATTTTTCCAAAAAAACGTATCATAAATCATTTATCCCACTAAATAGAGAGAAACATATACTAGGTATCCCTATCTATAAAACAATACTTAATTCATGAATCTAGATTTTTTTACACCAAAAATATAAAATGTAGTTAACATCATCGTCAAATCACTTCATCTTGTTTCTACAATGCATAAAAAGTTTTTATTTATTCCCTTTCTCTTTTAAAAGTTAAATGTTGTCTATAATTTAATAGATAAAATTTAATATACCTCCACATATTTCCCTATATCCAATAGCTGGTGTAGAGACCCGAATCTTAACGTACATGGACATTACATTACTTTTGCGGAATACTTACTACATAACAAAAACACACACACAAGGACCGTAATAGTTTAGTGTCTTTGGAAACTCGGAATATAATCTTCTAATCGTAGTGAAATATCTTCAACATCTCTCATAAAGATCTTCCTTTTTTACCTAAAACTTCTCTTTATATCCTAAGGAAAAGAAAACATAAAAGGGTGATCTCAAATTCTCAGTAAGGATAAACAAAAGAAATATTAATCACATCATATTTATAAGAACATAACATTTTGGAAATCTTAACCTGAAAAAGAGATCATAATATCATAACATGGGATAAATCATAGTAGTGAAATGTAATCCCAATAATCATAAATTAAAACATGAAACTTTGTAAAATACACACATAATCATAGAGAATAATTTCTTATTAGTCAAGACTCGTTGCCAAGACTATCTTAGTGGACAAAGTCCATTTCCGAACCGAGTTCACTCCTCGTTTCAGTCCTGTTTCACTGAACTGGTATAACCTACCATTCCAGCCATGTCTATCTCATGAGATATAAAATATTTACCCAATTCATTGGAGGGAGATATAGGTCCCACCCATCTCATAATGATACCATTCTTATGTGTGCCACAAAATCATAAATCATACATCATTGCATAACCCATGTAATAAAAAGGGGAATCTTAAACATCGTGACATCATCAAACAATTCATATAAGATAAAGGAATTCATAAAAATAATTCCATCACAACATAATATAATCAATGTAAAAATAGAGATATAAACAGAACCCTTTATTATCTTAGATGGAAAATAATTTTGATAAAACACTTGAACTCCATTCTTGAGGAAAATATCCTTTCTACTTCAAAAACATTTTCCTTTCTTAACATGTCATACAATTTTTAACTAAAAGAATTTGATTAAAAAAACATGAAAACTTGTAAAGTAAGATTCTTGGAAATAATGTTTTAAAAATCCATCCATGTCATATAAGTTTAAAAAAAACATTCTTCTCGTACTTTTGTCAGAAAAGTCAAAAAGTACCTCGTACGAACAACGACAAAAGATTCCATTCATATTTATTACTATAAACTAACCAAAGGGTAAAAATGGATTTAAAAATTTTTAGGTGGATGGAAATAATATTACATATTGAGGGAACATGTATGTGGATGATAAAATACACCCCAGTAAATAGCAAAGTATAAACAATCTCGGATAAAAATGAGATTGTGATATTTCCCTTACCTTAGGTCCGATTTGCTTCATAAGTGTCTGAACCTCCTGTATAATTATTTAAGTAATGTCATTGACTTATTACAGAATCATATTCATTGTTATAATATCATATATGGTTCAATTATGACTTTATATTACCCGTTCATTTGTAAATTCCATGATAAAGAGCGTTTTGGGTAAAATGGTTTCATTTTTCGTCCGTGTTTTGACTTGTAATTATTCATATAATTACTTAGACCAAGATTATTTAATTCCAGAATATAAAACATGGTTTATATATAATATATATTTATAATATACATATATATAATAAATCACTAAATGGAATGAACTACACCGTTCATGGAGACGGTAGGCCGTACGTATGCATGAACATTGTTTTCGTTTCCTTATTGAGTTGAATGGAATTAAGTAAATGACATACACATATATACACATAAATCCAGTATCATTATTATGTCATATATTTCATAATTACTTATTATATATACTTTATAATCATTCATGAATGGTTAAAGTGGAGAATGAATCTCATCGCGTCGTGGAGACAGTAGTCCGTACGTACGCACGAGCGATGATATCATTATCATGATCGTTGAATTGTATTGGAGTGAATGTATACTATTTCAGAATCAATATCAATTTAAAATAGTCATATATAGTAATTATTTACACCATTATACCCATCCAAGTATGGTGGTGGTGGAAAATAGATAACACCACGGCGTGGAGACGGTATTTCGTACGTACGCACGCGCGGTGATTTCGTTTTCCGTAGGATAGATAGATGGTGAAATAGGGTTGTTTCATACTTATAATAACATATCGGTATATGAGTGATACTGATGTTATTACTGCATATTGAAACAACCTAAGAAGAAGAATTGGAAGAAGAAATAAAGTTGAAAGAATCGGTAACGGACATTTTCCTCTTCTTTGAAGAGCCTCTTTGAGATCTCCTTTTAGGTCACTATAATTGGACTTTGAGGAATACCAGAACCTATAGGATGTTTCTAGGGAAGTGGAGAAGAGAATTATTCAGGGGTTGGCCGAGCTTTAAGGCTCAATGTGGTGTGAGGAAAAGAGGGAGGAGGTGCTCTTTTATAAGGGAGGAGAGGGGCACCATTGGAATAACTAAAAATATTATTTTATTATAAAGCCAAATTCGGTTTTAAATAGCTCCAAATTGAGTTATTTAGAAGATAAGGTGGTTATGGGTAGAAATACTCTCATCCAATAGAATTTGGACATGTTTAGTTCACTATTTTAACCTTATCATTTAGTTTTAACTTTAAGTTAGATAATTTTACTTTTACCGTGTCTTTTTGTGTTCTTATACTATAAGGTTAATAAACATACTATAAGAAGCCAAACGAACCCCAAGTAATTTATTATTAATATATATAACATTATCTAAGTCATTTGGCCGAACCTTAGATTTTTAGGAATAAAATAAAAATTAATAATATAATATTTGTTTTAAAAAACTATTTTATGTCAATTTTGACACTATTTAGTAATAGATTTTTGTGAAAATCATAACAGAATGATTAGTTCAAATAGAGTTAATTAAATCAATAATAACATGTCATATTAACCTATAAAATTATTATAATTCATAAAAAGTCTCAAATTACATTTATTTTGGTATCAATTATGTCAATATTTCATTAATAAGATAATTACTGCATCATCTTTGTGTCATAAATAAATTAAATTATTTATTTTTTAAAAATTACAAATAAAATACCATTATGTAGGAAATATTTTTATCTTTCTAAGGAATATTTATAGTCGAATTTATCTTATGTATAACCCTATATTAAAAATGATATACTTATTAAACTTTGATTTAAACTATTTTAACCCTTCTTTAAATAAATTAATAATAGTTCTCCTAATCTAATCCATGTGGGCCTAAATGGTAATATTTTATTCCTAATGTTGTTTTTGGTCGAATTAAACTTATCCAATAGAATTAGGACATGAGTTAGGGTAATAATAATATCATTTTTACCCTTAATTACCCCATTTACTTTTAACCGTGGTAAAAAAATGTAAAAAGTTACTATTCACCAAAAATTATTTTCATCTCATTGAACCACATATTACTTACTGACATCAACCGTGTCTCTCGGGTTTTTGGAATTCCACCCGCAGAAGTGGTAAAATTAAGTTTTATGAAAAAATCACTTTTTTTAACTACCAGTTAGTGGTTTCACTATTCATCAAAAAAATGAAAGTTTCCAGAAAAATACCAAAAATTAGGCCTAAGCTATATTTGATATTATGAACTCAAAAATGATGTCTATTTTACCAAATTCAAAACATATCAGTTGTATTAATGAATTTAAAAATTAATTCCCGTCGTCAAAACAAATAGCGTGTTCTTAAGAGATAATAACTATCAAAAGATTGACACTTGTTTATGTCTGGTTTAAATGTAGAATTACATCCAATAACAAATATTGTATTAAATTGTAAAAATATATTCTAAATATACTTTAAAAACACTCAAATTAATAATTTATCACTATTAATTATTTTGTTTATAAAAGTTGTTTTTTAATTAAAATTTAGTAATTTACACTATTCATCAGAATATGAAAGTTATCCAAAAAGTACCAAAATTTCACCTTAGGCTAAATTGGATACTCCGAATCCAAAAATGAAGTCCATTTTGAGAGATAAAATTTCTAAAATTTTAAAAGGTGGTTATTACTATTCATATCGGCTAGTTTTAATAATATTTTAATAGCATATCGTTGTTTAGTGAAACTCGGTATTGCGTACTACACACGCTATCGAGGAAGGTCGTGATTGCGTGTAATGAAAAGAAAGTCAAGGATGCGTGTTGAGCAAGCTCCTTTGGGTGTAGCATACAACACAAGACATTAATTAAATTAAAAATAATATTTTTCATAAAATCTAGGGGTGTTACAGCTGGACTAGTTCTCCATAATAGCGCAGGCTTCCATCCCATACACCCTAGGATTTTGATTAGAAGTATATGTTTACTAAGGTGTTGTTCTAAAGTTATACCCCCTAAATCAGAGTGTGAAAAAAATAACCAAACATCATATACAATAGTAAATGTTTTGAGTATTCATAAAATGATAAGAATTTAAAAGTAATCAATTAAATGTAGTATAGGGCCAAAAATCCATTTTTTACAAACATGTTCCTCCCCCTGTAGCAGTTATAAATACATACCAATATAAAATATTAATAATCAAAATAGATCTACTTCATCTCTAAACTAGGTCTCATATAGTCTTCTCATATAAATCGATAAATCCTGATCAACAGTTCTATGTTTGGATTCATTCCAACATGTGTATACAGTGAAATGAATTTCTACAAAAGCAAAAAAATGCAGTAGTTCACTATGAAATGAGTGATTATAAAACTCAGCAGGGAACCACTATTGTGGTCTCACACTATCCAGTATATGTAGTGATATGTCCATGAGACATGCTCAACTAAAATAATTGATAATTAAAAAAAATTACCATTTATAATTTGTACAGTGTTCATGATTGACAATGTATAATTCCTCCCGATATCAGAGTTTCTTGAAGCATGTAACGATGATCATGCCTATGAAGTAACATCCAGGTTCCAAGTACAAGGAAAACCCATCCAATTCTCGCCACATTGGGATATCATTCCCTAGAATCCAATTCGTTGGATCCAAAATTTTGGAAATAAGATATCCTCATAATTATGGGGATGAGGCCCATAAAAACTATTATGTGGATTCTAAATCCATAGACACCCAAAACTATGAGCTCTAAACTCAGGGAAGTCTCAATATATGAACTCCCAACACAGTAAAATTCTAACCATGAGCTCCAAAATAAAGGAAGGCCCTATATATGGAATCAGTACTTTTTACAACTCTATCTATTAGCTCCCCGCCCAGTGAATTCCTAATATATGGGATCTTAACATAGGGAAACCTGATCTATGAGATCCCTACATAGTAAAACTCTAAATTTTAAACTCCCTACTTAGTATAGGAATATAATCCTCTAAAATATAAGGATAATCCTCTATTACCCTATCCTTGTGCTCTAAATACATATCGTACCAATCATATGATATTCTAATCCATGTAATACCACATTATGTTTGATCCCCATTTCCATATATGCTCCACCATTGAGCTCCATCTCTGTGGAAGCTCCAATTGTATATTGAATGGAAAAACATTCAACCCATTTAGGTTAAATGGATCTAATCATTGAAACCATACCTTATAACATCTTCCCCAATGGTTCCTAAAAAAATGAAACACAAAAAGAAGGCTGAACACACATGATCAACTTCTATATTCATAGCCCTTCATCTCCTTGGTCTAGTAAGGGTTCTATGATGGAAACTTCTTCCTCATCACATAAAACGGTGGGGGTTAGTTTTCTAAAAAAGAACCCAGTTAGTCCCCATAGTCTCAACATAGAAGTGGCACCCTAACCAAGTCATTATCCCTTATCATTGTCTCATTTCAACACCTAATACATGAGGAAAACATGTATCATTACAATATCAGCAGGGAAACATGTCATCACCGACGATGTGGTTTTTAATGCATAGGTGGATGTAATGAGATGAAAAAAAACCATCATATCTATTAGTGATACTCTAGGATGATCAACATTTCCAAAACAAAATATTATAATCCTATAGTTAGTTCACATAGTCCAGATCACATCAGACATAATGGTTTTTCATTTTTTTTCCTCACCTCTACAAGCCTGAAAAACTTGATGTCCATAAGGTATTTATATAATGTATCAATCCCCATTCAATGGTATATGAGTCTCATGTTATTTTCTAACCTATTAAGAGTTTTGGAGTCCAACACAATTCATAATTCATTGTTATTAACTATTAACGACTGATATATCATTCAAATTCACAAGGATTGTTCTTTAACAATAAATATTATCTTTTTTAATTAATTATATTTGAATTAATTAAATTATTTAATTAATAAGAATAAACCAAGGAAATTTCCCTTAATAGTGTTCCTAAACATTCCTATGAGTGTTCTCCCAATGTTTGGCCTCACCTCTCAAGAGGTCTTGTGGCGATCTGGGTAATATTGTCTAGGCCTCAATAATCCGTTGTCAAGGCCTCGAGAACACCAATTGGGGTTTTTCGTGACCCTTGGTATTCTCCCCTTTTGATTTTGAAATTAAATTTATATAAAGAATTTATTTAATTAATCTAACCATGTTATCACCCTCAATAGAGTTCAGAAACACTCGTATAAAACATAGGCAAAATCAAATCCATATAGAAAGTATATGGACCACCCACCTTTTACTTAGGCATTTCCCCTTTGACTCCAAGGCCCAACAACATCTTCCATGGCCTGCTAGTCTTTTCTAGCCTCATTTTGGATCAACCATATCCCATCATAATATTATGAGTTCCTAATTCATGATACATATCAATGATTAATAAATTATCACAATTTATAATTAATTAATTCATTAAATCAAAATATTGAATTTTAATGGTTAACTCTTTATGTAAATATTCCATACCAAAACCAACTGCAAAAAAGTGTGTTTCTCTCTTGACCCAACCATGGCTTCAGGATGCACACAAAGTCTAAAATATTCCTTTAATTCCATATAAGATAAAATATATTTAGGGAAAACCCCATTAAAAAATGGAGACATTCCAAAATTGATCGACATGTGAACACTAGAAAACCTCATCTTGGTGTTCCCTATTTCAAGGATTCAATAAATCATTGAATAAGTCCATTGATTTCACCATCCTCTAATGAAAATGCAATTTTTACCAAAAAAAACATCTCTAGATTTAGCAACAATGAGGTATTAAATAACCAATAAGTACGAAGACAAAATAATATTACATATGATTCCCTAAAATACTACCCCATAATTCCAATATCAATGGAGAATGATGGGAGATGTAATTTATCCAAAACATCCATTCTGATCCTGGTTTTCTTGATGATGGAAGCAGAGAGAGACCCAATAAAAAAAGTAAACAACAATTGTGAACATGCATATTGCAGAACTGGGTTTCACGTCAAGAATTTCATGGGTATACCCTTGGGTACGCATTTCATGATAGAAACCCCTTGAGAGACACACCATGAATCTTTTCATATCATTAATAGCCTATTCATGATTTGAATGGGATTCTATATCTTGTTCAATAGCCTAAGATACTACTTCCTCCTTTGGTACTTTATTAGACCCCTATGACAACCACTAGAACATAATGAACATTTAAAAATTCCATATTTGGACATTTCAATTCCAAGAACCTCAATCTGATTTCTAAATTTTAAAATGAACCACCCACCAATGTAGGAAAATTAAAAATCTCACTGAATTTATCAACTATACAAACATGGTTTTTTACAATGTCCCCACTATAATACTTCTCATCTCTAATAACCCTTGCCAAAAATTTTATAGATGAACAAGAACTACATGGTTTTTTAATTAATCTTGGTTCATAAACATATACCTTAGAACACTGAAATATATTCTTCCTCACAACTATAAACATGAGTCTCATTATTAACCCTTACTCAATCCATCTGTTGAAACCTTTAACAAAACCCTATATGGTGTTTCCAAACACATATATCTTCTAAAATACCATTATTTAATGAGGTGTGTTATCTTATGGTTGATGTTTATACGCATAATAGAATGAAAATTTTTACTACATATTCCAGATAATTGTGTTTCTCACCTTGGTATCATATATCACAACACATTCATTGTTCTCCAATGATCCCCCAACACATTTTTCATCTCGATAAACCCAAAAAGTGTTAAAAAACACCCCATAGTTACTTCTAAATCAAAAAACTTATTCCAATACAAAATAGTCAGGTATCTACTACCCATTAGCATGACCACAAGTGATGACCCTCTATATTGAACAACCTATCCAAACCTTTGAATACTATTTCCATAATCAAAATGACAATATTGAACCACTATTCCAACTTCTCTAGCTTCCCTAATAATTTCCCCCAAAATTTAATCTTTAATACAATTTTTTTAATGTTTCTCCCCATGAAACATGTCATGAAATATTTCATCACATTATTTACCCCCATGAAACAAGAAATGAAGTTGGGATTCACCCCTTAAATCCATTTATGAATCATGGATCACAACATAAAAAAATTCAGGTAGGTGTCTCAACACATTACCCATGTCAAAAAATGGGGGTCATCGCATGAATCACTTTCTAACCACATCATAATGTCTTTAGATTGATTATAATATACTGACTCGAACCAACACCTTGTTTGAATTTAAAATTAGTAAATTTCACAGAAATAGATAAATCATACTTATAGATCATTGACTTCCAAACACCAACATGACCATCAATTTTTTAGTTCAACCAAGCCAATTATCCATCTCCAATGTGTCTTATCCATAAACAACCAATTGTTGTCTCCCCACCAAACGCAATTACTTACACTTCATCATAAGTGAAACCCCAATGAGTCACTTAATCTATCCAGAATTACATTTAAGTAGTTTGGTATTTATGTAATGTTATCTTAGCATACTCAGGTTGATTTCATGATACTGGTCCTGAATATCTTTAAAAATGGAGTACATAAAGATTACATTGACAATTACCATAGTCATCACACATAATATTAATTTCACCAAAAAATCTGTGCTCACTCTTGAATCCCCTATTTCGATTCCCCAGAATGTACTGCACATATCCAGTGCATGCTTAGAAGCTAAACTCCCATGAAAACCCGAGTTTCATGCTTCCCTTCGACATGTCATTTTACCAAACTCAAAACCCTTGATTTGTTCATCACCAGAATTAAATCCAACGACCAATATTCAAGGTGGTCCCCTTATGAATAATCTAATGAATAACCATTACATTTATAGAAACATGATGGAACCAACCATGTGTCGATTTTTCATGTCAGAACATATGAAACACCAAGGTAAACCCTTGATTTAGACACCAAAAACCAAACCAAACACTAACCCACTAGGGTTTGATTTGAAATAAAGAGTCTTTAGGTTTCCCACTGAGGCCTACTGGTCATGTCTCATGAAATCCATTAGGCCTAACCACTTATCCTGTAGTCCATCCACTCAAAAGGTCTCCTCACATAGGGAATCAATAATGCTCATGTACAAACATCACATGACATTAACATGTCAAAATGAACATCTCCAATGTCTCCAAAAAAAAACTTATCCCACACCAATCTATCTCCCATAATGTGTCCAATACATAGGCCTCATGTTTTATACCAACCCACCAAGGTCACTACATTTCTAGTGCATGGGGATTGAGTTGTCATCTTCATCGTCAAGCATCTCACAGTAGATCTACATGACCATCCATCAGAAAGAATGAATATAAAATCACACACTGGAAAAACAGCATGTCATTTTAATCATATCCACATGATATGATTCATGAGATTTCTCTTTCATATGTAGTTCAAGAGTCAATATCAAATAACATGCCTCTTTTGAACAGTCCAAGAAATTGATGTCCATCATACATCAAAACATCCAAACCACATGTGAATATCTCAAGTATAAAATCAAATAAAATTCTGGAAATGAAAATCAGAAAAGAAGAAATATATCATTGTAATATGGACTTCTAAAAGAATAGGGTTTTGCAATGCACCAACCTGACATCCATTAAAGGATCCGACACATTCCTAAATATCCATTTTTCCAGATCCCCAAACTATTAATAAGAAGACAAAATTAATAATCTAATAACACTTTTTTACACCATACCCATCACACTTTTTTATCCAATATCCAGACTGGTTCATTTTAAGACCTATGGAACACCTCCACAAATACTAGATATTATTTACTAGCTACAAGGGGTTTAATATAGCACTGTGGGGAGAATATAACCCATATATCAGTGTGTATAATAAAAAAATAAATTTAAACACACCATACACACTAGTAAATGATATGATTATATGTAAATAATAAACATCCAACAATAATAAATTAAATATCGTGAAGGAAAAAATCCATGTTATAAAAATATGGACAACCAACTGGGCTGATTACTGATAAATACCAGAATAAAATAAAAATAAGTAAAATTGACCTATTGTATCTCTAATCCTAACCTCATCCAATATACTAATAACTACTGATCTATCTTGATCAGCAACACTATCATGATCCTTTCCTATTATAGTTCATGTAACCATGGGTATTTTTTCTTGGGTACCCATGTGTAGTGGTGTCCTGACACATATACAAAACACAATTGGGAACCACCAATGTGGCCCATATTTACTTGCATATTTAGTGATATTTGGAGGTCAAATAGTAAAATAAAATAAAGGGACAATTAAAATAAATAATTTACTCTTGATTTTGAGGTTTGCGACCCAGATTAATCATGACTGCTTCAGCTCAATGCTTGAGTGTCTATGAGCATGTTGTGATAAATATTCCCCCCATGTAACATGAAATTTCCAAATCCATGGAAACCACGTCCAATCCTCATGATTATGCGATTACATTCTCCAAATTCCAATCAATGGGCTCTAAAATTATGGTAGAAAAATATTGTAACACCCCAAGATTTTATGAGAATTATTATTTTTAATATCATTTATGTCTTCTGTTGTACGCTTTGCAACGATTATCTTGCACTATACGCAACACTGTATTAGCTTGTAGTATATGCAACACTATTCTTGGCTTGTGATGCACACAATTTCAAGTGTTTTCGAATAAAATTCATTTTACACAACACCATGTATAGATTTTTTATCAATGTATAATTGAACTATATATTGAGTATGGTATATGCAACACAAAAGGAAGCATTCCCTACATGCAACCCTGACCTGGCTTGCATTACAAACAAGAGCAACCTTCCTCAATAGCGTGTGTTGTACGCAATACCGAGTTTCACTAAACAACGATATATTGTTATAATATTTTTATATACACTATGAATATTATTAACTATATTTTGAATTTTATAACATTATAATTCATCATACACATTTTCTAGAATGTGGTATGAGTTCAAAATCAATTTTTTGGATAAAAGAATTATTTTTAAAAAAATGCAGTTTTGTCGCCTTTTGATGGCGCACCCTTTTTAAATCTAATTTTTGAAAAGTTTATAAGTCCAATTTTACAAAATAAACTTCTTATATTTAATTATTATATAAAAATTTACATAGGATAATGTTTTGATATTTTTCTGACAACATTCTTATTTTGATGAATAGTAAAAACACGGTAAATTTTACTTAAAAACAACATTTTTCATTGAGGTAATTTAGATCATTAAATTATAATATTAAATAGTTCTAAAGTATAAATAGAATATATTTTTACCATTTAAAATAATGTATGTCATTATCATTAATTTTACATTGAATTCATAGGTAAAATCAATTCAATCTTTTGCAATGTTTTAAACAAAAACCCATTTTTTCGACAACGAGATTAATATAAAATTAATTACTGCAACTTTTAGGTTTTGAATTTGGAAAAATGGATTCCCTATTTGTAATCAGTAGGCCCAAATTATTTCAATATGATACTTTTTATTTTTGGGCTTTATAAATAGTAACTACGGTAAATTTTATTTACCCTAGTTAAAGGTAAATTTGGTAATTAAGGGTAAAAATATTATTATAAAATTACCCTAACACTTGTCTTAATATAATTGAATGATTTTATTTCGTCCTAAAATATACATGGGTCGAAATGGTATCTATTAGAACCCATGTGTATGTGATTAAGACCTTCAATTTATTTTGTTTAAATGAAAGTGAAATATGTCTCACTCAAACACTAATAATTAAATTATTTTTAATATAAAGTTATCTAGAATAAAAATTTAGATATAAATACTCCTTTGAAAGCTAAAATGTTTTTATTTATCATTGTAATTTATTTTTAATTTTTAAGTAATATATAATTAACATAACAGCTTTTATATTAATGATACAGAAATTATTTATTTAGTGAAAAATCAATAAAATAGTTTTTATTAAACTAATAATACCCATAAAAGGCTCAAAAACATGACCAAAACTTATTGGTCATGTACATATAAACCATAACCATACAAAAGAAGAATATTTGATCAATTGGAGCCCTATAAAGGAGATTATGATACTTGTATTATTTTATTTTAAATGATGTCAATGTTGTCACCTTCATAATTTAATAAACATATCATTTTAAAATTTGGGTATTTTAGATGATAAATTCGACTGATAGTATTATTATGAAAAAAATTAGATTTATATTAATCATAGTAGTTTATTTTTAGTTTTTATTCAACAAAAAATTATATTAAATAAATATACAAAAATTTTGTAGTAATAATTTTATTAAGAGAAATATCAAATAAATGGTTTTTAAAATATTAAAATAAATATTAAATAACCTAATTAAAATGATCAATGAATTTTATAGAAGAATATGAAATGTTAGGAACCTATTAAATATATAATTTTGAATATTGTTTTTGTTTTTATTTTATTTAAATTCAAAAAACAGAATAGTGTCAAAATTTACACTATTTGTATTTTATAAAAATAACATATTATTAAATTATTTAAAAATCACAAAAATATTTAAAAAAAAATTGAAAATTATATTGTCTAAAAGGTTATTGAGTATCCAATTATGGAAAATTGACAAAATTTATGTACATATTTATAATAAATTAAAATTTAGAATATTATTACCACAAATAAAATTAAATATATTAAATAAGGATAAATAAAAATGACAAGGTTTAAAATAAACATAAAACGTGTTTTAATTTTATTGGTTGATTAGATTACAACCCTATCTCATCCCATCATAGAATTGAGTCATTTTTGGAGGTTTTTAAGTGGGGTTTGAATTTATTATAAATTATTATTATTTAGTTTTCCAAAGTAGCTCCTCTCCTCCCTTATAAAAGGGAACCTCCTCCCTCTCCACTTCACACCAATTTTGAGCTTTCAAATTCGTCAAAACCCTTCCCATTTCACTTTTCCACTAACCTAGAAACCTACTAGTGGTCCTGGTCTTATTAAATGATCATATTTAGTGCCCTAAGAGGAGGTTTAGTGGAGGCGCGTCAAAGAAGATGTAATATCCTTTACAAATTCATTCAAACTTATTTCTTATCCTACATCCTCTATATGAGTTGTTTCATTATTAATTAATAACTCCAGTATCAATTTTATACTGTAATGTTATTATGAATACAAAACAACCATATAATATCTTCTATCCATCCTATGAAAAAATAAAATCACAACGCGTGCGTACGTACAACTTACTGTCTCTGCGCTGTGGTGTAATATTTTATTTCATCACTAACATACTTGGATGGGTATAAGTATGGAAGAAATAACTATATATTATTATTATAAAGTGTTATTGATTCTGAAATATTATACACCATACACTTCAATACAATTCCACAATCATGGGAATGATATCATCGCTCGTGCGTACGTACGACCTACTCTCTCCACGATGTGATGCGACTCCTTCTACACGATCTTCATTGAATAATGATTATATAAGTGAATTGAATAAATATATATGATATATATTACAATAATACCATTCTGTAAATGATGCATCTATAACCTAAAAAGTGGAATAAGAATTTATTCGAAAAAACATGCTTTAGAACATAAAGCAATGAACACTCGAATAATAAGTAACACTGCAATATTACTTATAAGAAGATAAGAATATGACCATATATGATATAATAATAATTAATATGATTCCAGAATATTTCAATGACATTATTTAAATCATTATACATTATTTTTGAATGTATACAATGCATATTGGAAATAAGGTATGGGATTATTTCATCTCGAATTTATTTCTTGTGATACATATGCCTTAATCATCATCTATTTATTTTGTATGGTGTTTATGCTTCCCATGAGTGTTTTATGATTTTTATTATGAAAAATATTATATTTACATATGCATTTAATTTTCATAATTTTATGACATGTATGATTCTAGCGATCATAAAATATAAGGTATAATTATTCCAATATTATTCTTATCTGAGATTGTTTATTCGTAAGTATTTAATGGGGTTATGTTTATCATCCATGTCCTTGTTTTCTTAAAATGTTTTCATAAAATTTTTACTATTCTTCCATTTATGTTTAATGTCATTTTTACACTTTTTTGGCTTTTACCACATGGTATGGAATGAATCTTTCTTTTATTTACCATACGAGGTACTTTTTGACTTTTTGGGAAAAAGTACGAGAAGAATGTTTTTTTAACTTATACGGAGTGGATGGATTTTTACGGTTACATAATGCCTTGATTTCATATTGATTCCTCAACATGATTACTTGATTATTTTCAACAAAATCATTTTATTTTATAATTACATAGAATTTTGTGAAAATAAAATTATTTTGAAGAAGAAAGGATATTTTCCTTAAGAATTCATTTAAAGTGTTTTATCAAAACTTTTTACCAACTAATATAACATTATATAGTGTGATGGTGTTTCAAGTATAATGTCTATATAATTTATATGGTTTGATATTTCTTATGGTGAAATGATATCCATTTTTTTATATGGATTATGTTATGATGGAACGATGTGTATGAAACCCATTTTATTCGTTGGGTTATGATGAATGATTTATGTTTATTTTGTGGCACACAAATTAATGATTTCATTATGAGATTGGTGGGACCTATATATCCCTCCAATGATTTTGGTAAATATTTATATCTCCTGAAGTAGACATGACTAGAATGACAAGTCAATGTGGTTCAGTAATACAGGGCTGGAACAACATGTAAACCCAGTTCAGTAATGGAATTTGTCCACTATGATGGTCTTGGAAGCAATGCCTTGGCTACTAGGGAAATAATGTCATGTCATTAATTGATTCCACAATTACATGTTTTATTCCCATGCTATTTTATCATGATTAATGTTCCTTTATGATCTTTGTCTTACGTACTGCCAATATTTATTTCACAACTCAAGATTTTGATGTTTAAACTTTATGTTCATGTTATTTTTATGTTCAAATGTATATGATTTGTTTTATTTTCTCCATCAATAACCTTACTGAGCATTTGAGCTCACCCTTTATATGTTTTCTTTTCCCCAGGATTTAAAGAATGGCATTAGGTAGGAAAACAATTGGGGAAGATCTTTATGGGAGATGTTGAAGATCATTCGCCATGATTAGAAGATTATGTTCCAAGATTCCAAAGAAACTAAACCAATATGGTCCTTGTGCATTTTTTTGGTGTGTGTTAATTATTCTGCAAAAGTAATGTAATTTCCATGTACATCATGCTTTGGGTCTCTATAGTTGGTATCAGATGAAAGGTTTAGTTAACCATTGGAAACTAGGATGCGAAAAATTTAAAGAGATCCCAAGAGATATTTCTAAGGTATGTATAGGGATGTCCCTAAGGTTAAGTATAAGTATAGGTTACAGTCCTAGAATTAAGGTAATGATCATATAATTAAACTTAAGATGATAGATATTGAAGGTAATCCCCCTTTATTATGTTGTTTACCTAGCATGATTTTTACCTCTCACAATATTTTTTTTGGGTTTTAGATGATGGCTGGAACCCGATTGAATCGTGTTGATCAATGTAATTGAAAATTAAATTATTGTTCTCCTGAACTAACCAATGTTATGGGAGATGGAGTGAAATATCTTATTGTTATACTTACACAAGCTATGAATCATTCTGGGCTTCCAAATGAACAGAGAAGGAAACAATATTCTATCGGGTTCTTCATGAGGCAACATCAACCTTCTTTCAGTGGGTCTTCTGATCCACTTATTGCTGAACAATGGATCAATACCAATGAAAAGGTATTTTCCATACTTCACTGTTTAGATAAAGATAAATTAATTTTAGCTATTTACCGGTTAGAAGGTGAAGCAGACCAGTGGTGGACTCTAATTAAGAATACAAGGCCCCAAGATGAAATTGAATCAATGGAATGGGACGAGTTTAAGAACTTGTTTTTCAATAAGTACTTCCCTCATATTCTTCGAACAAAGATGGAAAAGGATTTCCATGAGTGTAAGCAAAAGGATGATGAATCAGTTGGTATATACGAGGTGAATTTTACAAGGCTTCCAAGGTATTCATATGGCTTTATCATCCAACCTGAATGTAAAGTTGATCAATTCTTTAGTGGCATTAAACCAACTCTTAGAAGGAAATTATCTATAAGAGACTTCAGTAGCTAAGAAGAAATTGTGCATTGTGCTATCAAGGTAGAACTAGAAGTTGATGTTACATATCCATCTCATGGTTTTAACAAGAAACGAAAGATGGAGTTCAAGGATAAATCTCAAAACTATGGTGAAAAGAAGAAAAATGCTCTGTTATGCTGAAAGTGTTGAAAGAAGCATGGTGGAGATTGTCTTAAAGGGAACAAAAAATGTTTTAATTGTAGAAAATAAAGTCCACGAGTAGCTGAGTGCAGAAGTAATGGGAAAAAGGTAGCTAAAGATGTGAATGGAGAATAGACTACAGAAAATTCACCACCAACACATCAATGCTATAAGTGCAGGGAAATGGGGCATTATGATAACCCACACCCTAATCCAAGGGTTAATGATGATCAGGATCGCCATCCTCTTAAGGAAAATGGACAAAGTGAAGTCACATGTGATCATAGTTGGATATGTTGAGTATGAAAATGAAGTAGTAAAATGATTAAGTGTTTATGTAACGGGATTACAAAATAGTGTTTTGGAATATCATTTATAGTATCGTGGAATAATGGAATATTTATGTATTGGTTTTTGGTGTTTTTAAATAATTATATGGTATCGCAAACCATAAAAAGTGATTGAAATATTTTTGGAAAGTAGATGATATGGAAATAATGAAGGGATAAATAGATAATGAAATGTTTGATAATATTAATTAGCTCATGACTGATATAGGGACAATGTGATATCATGGTTTGTGTATATAAAAATTTTGGGATTTTTTATCTGTAAAGAGGTAACTTTTGATAGTAATCATGAATTCACAACGATTATATGGTTATTCATGTTTCAAGAGAATAAATGATTAAGGTATTCACATTTCTGTAATGTTACCAACGAGATATATTTTATGATATATGGGGGATAAATGATGGTATTCACAATCTTGGTAGATGACCTCTCTAGTGATTGTTTTCAATATACTATAAGATTGCACAGAAGTATTTTGGATAATCCTGAAGGTTGGAATGGATTATGTTAGACATTATATAGTATTGCTTAAGGCTAGAGCTTTTTTATATTATGATAGTATAGTTTTAGAAAATGGACAACATGCAGGATGGGGGACAACCTGTCACGTTGGATAAGGATGTGGGAATAGAACCCACAACCGAAGTGCGATAGGCGTTTATTTCCTACCATTGGCCAACAGGAAGTCCCTGGTTTTTAGAAATTAGTTTTTTATTAAGAGAGATGATAGTTGAAGTATAAGTCCATTTTAGGAACCATATACGATTAATCTCACCATAGATAGACTTATATATATTTAATAATTTATGCTAACCTTTTTATGATAGAAATAGATGGAATGACATATCATTATATCTCATTATCCTCTAACACTTTCACGGAAGACAAATTCAACTTCCTTTCTTAAAGATATGAAGTGTAAATTGTTCAAGGCACGAACATCGATATGATTGTACAAAAACCAGTAAGTATTTATTTTCCTTAAAAAAATCTTCAACATTAGGGAAATGATATTGAAAACCAAAAATTTTGTCCTATTTCCCTCATATCTGATGAATCATATGGTACCTTATATCATAAGAAATTCATTGCTTTGTGATTGTTGGATTTTTCATAGCCATGTTCTCTACCACTCTCCATCAAAATTTGATGGTTTGATTTCTCTTCTTTATACATTTTTTCACCTACGTTCTCCTATGTGGAAACCCAGGGATGATTTAATTTATCTAACCTTTACATTTCATAATTTAGTTTTTAAAGTTATGTTTTGATATTCCTTTTTACGGTGTGGGTTTCTATTAATGAAACTTTCAAGTAAACCATTTATAACTTAGGAAAATTTGAAGGGAGAAATTCATTTTAAGGGGGGTAGAATGTAACACCCCGAGATTCTATGTGAATTATTTTTATTAATTTTTTTATGTCTTTTATTGTACAGTTCACTAAGATTATCTTTTCCTATACGCAACACCATATTAGCTTGTAGTATATGCAACAATATTTTTGGCTTGTGATGCACACAATTTCATGTTCTTTCAAATAAAATTAATTTTACACAACTCCAAGTATAGATTTTGATCAATGCATAATTGAACTATATTTTGGGTATGTTATAAAAAACACCAAAGTAATCTTTCTCTACACACAACCCTAACTTGGCTTGCATTACACGCAAGATCCACCTTCCTCAATAGTGTGTGTTGTACGCAATACTGAGTTTCACTAAAAAATGATATATTGTTATAATATTTTTATATCTGTTATGAATAGAATTAACCAAATTTTAAATTATATATCATTATAATTCATCTTACACATTTTCTGGAATGAGATATGAGAACAAAATCAATTTTTCAGATAAAAGAAATATTTTTCAAAAAATGCAATTTTGCGGCCTTTTCATGGCGCACACTTTTTAATTATAATTTTTTGACAATTTTATAAGTTAAATTTTCAAAATTAAAATTCTTCTTTTGAATCAGTATATAAAAATTTACTTTGTATAAATTTTTGATATTTTTCTGACAATGTTCTTATTTTGATGAATAGTAAAAACACGCTAAATTTTACATAAAAACCACTTTTTTCATCGAGATAATTTACATGGTAAAATTATAATAGTAAATTGTTTTAAAGTATAAATAGATTATATTTTTACCATTTAATATAATTTATGTCATTAGAGAGAATTTTTCATTGAATTCATAGGTAAAATCAATTCAATCTTCTTGCAATGTTTTAAACGAAAACCCATTTTTTTCGACAACAGGATTAATTTTAAATTAATTACTGAAACATTGATGTTATGAATTTGGAAAAATGTATTACATATTTGGAATCATTAGGTACAAATTATGTTAACAGACTACTTTTTATTTTTAGTCATTATGAATAGTAACTACATTAAATTTTATTTACCACAGTTAAAGATAATTATGTAATTAAAGGTAAAAATAATATTATAAAATTACCCTAAAAATTTTATAAATATAATTAGATGATTATGTTTCATCCTAAAATATACTTGGTTCGAAATGGAATCAATTAGAACACACTTGTATAAGATTAAGACCTTTAATTTATTTTATTTAAATGAAAGTGAAATATGTCTCACTCAAACATTAATAATTAAATTATTTTTAATCTAAGGTTATACATAATATAAATTCATTTATAAATACACATTTGAAATATAAAATATTTATATTTATCATGGTAATTTATTTGTAATTTTTATGAACTATATAATTACTTTAATAGCTTATACATTAATGAGGCATAAATTAATTATTTAATTAAAAATCAATAATATATTTTTCATTAAACTAATAATACCCATAAAAGGCCCAAAAACCTTACCAAAACTTATTAGTAGTGTAAATATAAACCATTAACATCCAATGGTCGAATATTTGACTATATGGAGCCTTATCAAAGCTATTATGACACTTATATTATTTTATTTTAAATGATGTCAAAGTTGTCACCTTCATAATTTATTAAACAAAATATTTTTAATGTTGTGTATTTTAGATGAAAAATTCGACTAAAATTATTCTTATGAAAGATATTATAATTATATTCATCATAGTATTTTATTTTTAATTTTAATGCAACAAATAAGTATATTAAATATTTATACAAAAATGTTGTAGTAATTATTTTATTAAGAGAAATATCAAATAAACGGTTTTAAAAATATTAAAATAAATATTATATGAATTAATTAATATGCTCCACTAATTTTATAGAAGAATAGGACATTTAAGGAACATATTGAATATTTTTTTCTAATATATTATCTGATTTTATTTTATTTAAATTCAAATAAATGATTAGTGTCAAAATTGACACTATTTGTATTTTATAAAAATAACATATTATTAAATTATTTAAAAATCACAAAAATATTTAAAAATTTCAAATTTAAAATTATATGGTCGATATGGTTATAATTTATTCAATTTTGGGAAATTAAAAAATGTTAAGTATGTATTTGTATCAATTTAAAATTTGAAATATTATTACCACAAATAAAATTAAACAGATTGAATAAGGATAAATCAAAATGATAAGGTTTAAAATAAACATAAAACATGTTTAAATTTTATTGGTTGATGAGATTATAACCCTATCTCATCTCATCTTCAAATTTAGTCGTATTTGGTGGTTTTTATGTGGGGTTTGAATTTATTATTAATAAATGTTATTTAGTTTTCCAAAGGTTCCCCTCTCCTCCCTTATAAAAGGGCACCTCCTCCCTCTCCACTTCACACCAATTTTGAGCTTTCAAATTCGTCCAAAACCTGCCCATTTCACTTTTCCACTTCCCTAGAAACCTACTAGATGTCCTGGATTTCTTTAAAGACCATATTTAGTGCCCTAATAAGAGGTTAAGAGGAGGCACGTCCAAGAAGAGGTAATATCCTTTACTGATTCTTTCAAACATATTTGTTCTCCTACTTCCTCTATATTAGTTGTTTCATTATTAAGTAATAACACAAGTATAACTTGTATACTGACATGTAATTATTAATACGAAACAACCATATTATATCTTCAATCCATTCTATGAAAAAAATGAAATCACTACGTGTGCGTACGTACAGATTACCATCTCCACACCATGGTGTGATCTTTTATTTCATCAATAACATACTTGGATGGGTATAAGGATGGAAGAAATAACTATATATGATTATTATAAAGTGATATTTATTTGGAAATATTATACATCATACACTTCAATACAATTCCACAATCATGGGAATGATATCATCACTCGTACGTACGTATGACCTACCATCTCCACGATGTGATGCAACTCATTCTACATGATCCTCATTGAATAATGATTATATAAATGAATTTGTTTCAAACCGTTTGGGTTATTGGGGACCGACACGCCGAATGGTCGATCTTACAGAGGGATGATTTCTGCTCAATCGCTCAGGTCGGGTATATCAGTCTTTGTTTCAAAACACCCTACAGTTTCATATCCAACGATCCATAGACCTGCTTTCCAAAGGCAGGAATTTGCTGGGAGATTTGACTAGAGACGCTTAAGAACAAACATTGGTTGATGGGATGGGAAGTCGCGCTCCTCACACCCTTTTGGGGGGAATTATTACCTGTTCTGGGACTCTCTTATAGATTTAAGACGTGTTCATATGTCCGCGAATCTTTCGTTTCCACCCAAGCATAGTAACCATGGATTACCCATTAGATGGTAATGATCAACTGAATAGAGGGATGATGAGTCATTTAGGCCCAAGGCATACCATCCCTCATTGGGATTAATGACTCTGAGGAGTTTGGACTCATTGAGATGGCGTAGTTTTAAAGCCTCATAACTGGGCACTCTGGTGTTTATTGTCATCCAGGGGGGACAGATAATGACATGAGCATTTGGATCGAACCCGTGATGTGGGCTTCCTACGTATCCTCATGAGAGGAATCTGAATCCATGTAGCTCAGTGCCACTTGAGGGGACACATTTCCCTTTTAAGGTCGTGCGAAAAGGACCCAACTGTACAGTTTAACGTCTTATGGAAAGGACACCCGGGGGAGAGGTGCCCAGTCAAAGTTGGTGTGGGATGTACGGCAAAGCGGCCCGAAAGACCCAAGGGAAGTGATTTCCTGGGCCATAGATATGTTTCTTCTGGGGTCATGAAGACATGTTCTGAAAGTGAAAGATGTGTATCAGATTTAGATATCAGGCTTGCACCTCGGGGAGGTTTCCTACGTCTCCCAGTTGGTCGGGAATCGATGTCCACGTAGTTCATGGAAGATTAGGGATTACATGTGAGAGTTTTCTGTTATTGGGATTGAACCTCGAGGAGGCGTCCTACATTCCCTGATTAGGAGACATAGATCAAAACCCACATAGTTCGTTCTAGAGGGGCATGATTGGGACTTATACATGGTTAGTGGAACAAATTGGGATTGAACCTCGAGGAGGTGTCCAACGTACCCAGATTAAGAGATAGGTATCAAAGCCCACATAGTTCGTTCAGCCACCGCCATCATGAAGATGTCGTGACCATTGCAAATCCCTAATCCCACGTGAGTCATGCTCTGTGTGGGAAAAATATAATGAAACAGACTTGGAAAGCCTCGCACATTCTCCATGTTGAGGGAGGGGGAGGAAGACGATGAGCGGAAAAGAAGGCCGGGACCACTAGACTCTCCTTCTCCCTGATGTTGGAGGAAGGTATGAGTCGGGCAGCAGAGCAATGAATCTTCCGTGACGAGAGGGGAAAGTCCATTGGATTTCAGTGAGGATGGTGTGGGTCTTACTCTAAGAGGGATGTCCTGCCACTCCCAGTAGAGGGGAGAAGTGCTCACTGTTGGCGCTCGTCAAAAGGAAACACCAGTGGGGTCCCTCAATCCTGGAAAATGGGGAGGCAGAAAGGGGACTCTCAGGCTCAGACCTTGAATTATAGTGGGAATGTGAACCAAGTAATGTTTCAGGAACCTGCTCAAGGGCTGGAGAAACCTATTTTCTCCCACATACCATGCGTATGTGAACTCAAAGCGGCACGATGATGCGCCTAATGGTTGAATCATACGGATCTGGTGGCCTCAGTAGAAGCCTTGGCTCAGAGCCAATGAATAGGCCAATGAAGGGATTGGAAAGGATCAGGTTGGATTGGAAGGATTTTATCTAGCTCAGGGAATGGCAATACCGAGGATTTGGCGGGCCACGTGGGTGTATCAGGTGTGGCTCCCATCACGTAGGATGGTGCTATGCGGCTGGGGAGGTCTATCGCGTACCAGGGTGATACACAACATCAGGTTCGGACTGCGTACCAGGTTGGTACGCAGTGGAGTCCATGCGAGCTACGGCGTCCAGGGGCGACGCTGGTTTGGGGTTCGTTGGTCCAGGCTTCGCCCACACAGGAGGGTGCTACATGGTGTGTTGGATCGAAAAAGGGGCATAAACTCCCTGGACCACAGGGAGTATATCTATGAAGGGGCAATGGTTCGCAGACTTCTTCTTTTATCTTTATATTTATGTTTGTGGCTCCCCCAATTGATATTCATTTTTCAGTTCCTTATTAATTTTTTACCAGTTTCATACCACTTCAAGTTTGCGAATTGGAACTTCTTTGTTTGTGAAATCCAAAGCTCCTTCCTCCGAAATCCTTCCACCTGAATATGATCGATCCCTTTCTTCTACCCCCTCAATGTCATTTAATAGAGGGGGGAAGAGATGGATCTGTGGTCTTGCGGCACCTTTTGTAGAGCCCCATGAGCAAAAACCCAGTTTATGGATGACTAGGTCAATTTGCAACTCGCGGGGTATTTAATTCACCTCACCCACGAACCAAATTGATTCTGGGGGTTCTTTGAGGCCGCACATGGCTCTTCCTATATTCTGCAAACGATAGCGCATGCGGTCTGGGCCGGTTGGCGAATTTCGCAGCTGGGGCGGTTTGTGATGATGGACTAGCCTGGCGCCCATCCTGCTTCGTGCCTGTGGAGGGGTTCCCGCCTCCATTTCGCGAATGACGTTAGTCCGTGGAGGGGGTATCTCACTGAACTGGCTGAGTACCATCAATGTGGGACCGGTATATTGACTGGGTGGTCCTTTCCCAATTTTGAGCATTTTCCAAACTTTGAGGGAAATTGGGTAGAATCATTTCCAAAATTAAGGAGATTTCCATTCTCCTTTGCATATTTTCAGGACCCTACAAATTGTCCCCATCAGAATGGGGTCCGATCAGAACGAAGAGGAGACTATTTCGATGTAGAGTGGTCCTGAAACTTGGATAGTTTGCAGTAGGGGATCACATCTATAAATAAGGGGGCCTTCCCATGTCTTTTTCCAGATTCTTCGTGAAAAAAGGGCTCTATTTTTGTCTCTGTGTGCCTGCTTCCTTCGCGAAAATTCTCGACCGCGAACCAGATTCTATTTCTGTGAACCGTTCCACATTCGTTTTTGCCTTCACTTGCAGACCAATCTCCAAGCCATGAACTAAAACTTTAATCAACTAAAAAGAAAGTCACGATGGGCCACATAGGAAATCACTATGCGATTTTGGATGGTCTGCGGACTTGAATGATCCAGACTTTGAAACTTATTATGTCTTCCGAACTTAAACATCTTAATCTGGGATTGACATTCGATGGAGCAACCTGGTTTGCGGCTTTCTGGCCAATGCTCTCTGGGCCAGAGTATCGCGAACATCCTCCACAAAGGGCTGGTTCACGGGATGTCATCATCATGAACTAGCCTATGAGGCTAGCCCGTGTATCACGTTATGAAGGCTCCTGGATGGATTCCTTTGTCAAATACTAGTTGTTTTTTCCAAATATTATTATTTTAGACTAACCGTCTGTAGGGTTTTCGTGATGTAGGGAGAAAATATGGCTCCTCCTCACACTACGATTAGTCCTGCTATCAATCCACTTCCGATTGGCCTAGGGAGATGTCTATCTATGATCTATAGAGCTAAGATAATCAAAGAAGACCCTAACCAACATTTCATTCATGACGATGGTGTTTTGAAGGACTTGATCTCTCCTGAACTTATAGGCTATTTTTTATCGAACTATCTTCTGCAATACGGTTTCAGCCTTCAAGATGACATCCCTATCCCCCCTGTCTTCTCAGGTCTTCTGTCCCCTTGTTTTGAAGCATCGCCGAAGTGTGATCAAGTGAAACTAACCCAGTCAGGAGAGATGATCTCTTATTCTGATCCGAAATACACTTCTATTTTTAGAGGCTCCGTTTGGACTCAATGTGAACGGTAAACTCAAGACTTCTACCACGAGGTCATCCTTAAGAGTTACCCCTCCTTGATTAGCCTTCCCCGAGTAGATCCTGAAACGGGATAGATTCCCAGGTGGGGTCTTTGGTCTGGTGGGATTTTCTCAAATGACTGGGCATGGGCATTATGGGTCCATTATCATTGTCGGGAATTTCCCGAGTCACTATGAATGGTAAATCTGTACTCTGTAGTGTCGGCTTCCCAGTTTGTTATTTACTCACCATCTTCGATCCGGACTGACTTGCTCAGCTACTGGTGTTCGAGCACTAACACTTTCAACCTTGCCCATAGTGAAGTTAGCATTACATTATGGGACATCTACCAACTGGGAGGGCTTCCAATCGTTGGTGAGATGTATGAAGAGTTTCTACCCACTCCTGACGAATGGGGCAATGTCGAACAAGTGCCTTCATTAGCGAGGGACTTGCTGGTTATGGTGGAGCGGTCACTAGGTCGGCCCATGCGCGCCCGATCTCTTATTCCCTACAGCACCTAGATAGGGTTACTTATGAAGGCCATCAGCCCCGTGATGAAGGTCAAGTGCCCCAGGACTCACCCTTCTCAACAATCATGAACTATCCCAGGTTCCTACTGGGAAGTTCTAGAGGCAGGAAACTATCTTACATGGGGTTATGAGGTGCACCCCAGTGTGCCGCCTATGCTTAGGTTGGCAGGTCTTTTCGCCATGCTTTTGAGCGGGTGGCTATTCCCATCTCGGGATATCAACCCAGGTGTCAGGGCTTGCACCCTGATGATGGAAGATGAGCTGGTGGGAGGCTTCCCGGTGAATATGGTCATGCCCACTTTGGCTTGTATTTATGAATTACTGAGCCATATGCAGGAGGGCAGGTTACCCTATCGTCTAAGGGGGTCATTTCTATTCTTATATGGCTGGGATTTTTATCATTTCTACAGTTATGAGTATCATCATAACATAGTCATTCCACTTCCTACTCTTCGGCTTACCCTGCTTGATATATCTATAGTTCGTCTGATGTACCTCCGCTCTGATTAAATCGTCATGCATCTGAGTGAATTCACCCAGTTCTCTTTTACTCCCTACCCACTCCTTCCGGAATCATGGTTGACGACCGCAAGGGGGAGCTTAGAAGAGTGTTCTTACATGATTTCAATACGGGACAAGTTTTTATCCGTGCGGATTGATGGGGTTTCTCTGTGTGGGTTATACGCCCCATATCATTTTTCTCGACAGTTTGGATGCATGCAACTCCAGGTCTCCCTTCCCTATCATCAGGCCACAGGACTTCATCTGGCCATTCTCCGTCAATGGTGGTTTATGTTGATGCGGGAGGGATCTGGCATAAGAATTCTGTTTCCTGACATAGGAGCGGCTGTGTAACAACCCGAAGTTTGACGTACATGGACATTACATTACTTTTTCGGAATACTTAATACATAACAAAAACAGACACACAAGGATCGTAATAGTTTAGTGTATTTGGAAACTCAGAATATAAACATCTAATCCTATTGAAAGATCTTCAATATCTCCCATATCAATCTTCCCCTTTTTTTTATTACCTAAAACATTTCTTTATATCATGGGGAAATGAAAACATAAAAGGGGTGAGCTCAAATGCCCAGTAAGTGTAAACATATAGAACATAAAACAATCCATAAACATTTGAATGCAAAATCTTGAACATAAAATCTAAACATCAAAATCTTGAGCAAATACATGAATCATGGAAGTACGTAAGGCATATATCATAAGGGAACATAAATCATGATAAAATAGAATGGGAATAAAACATGTAATTGTGGAAAAAATAAGCACATGATATGATTTCCATAATAGCCAAGGCATTGCTACCAAGACCATCATAGTGGACAAAGTCCCTTTCTGAATCGAGTTCACTCCCCGTTCGAGTCCTGTATTACTGAACCAGTTTAACTTGACATTCTAGAAATGTCTATATCATGAGATATAAATCATTACCCATTGCATTGGAGGGTGATATAGGTCCCACCGATCTCATAATTAAATCATTCTTACTTGTGCCACAAAATAAACATACAACATTCATCATAACCCAAAGAATAAAATGGGTTTCATGAACATCATCCCATCATTTCATTATCCATATAAAACAAATGGAAATTTCATCATAATAAAATTGAACCATGTAAATCATAGAGACATTAAACTAGAAACATAGACATATGAAATAATGTCATCCTAGATGGAAAATGGTTTTGATAAAGCACTTGAAATGAATTCCGGAGGAAAATATCCTTTCTTGTTGAAAATCATTTTCTTTCCACAAAATGACATGCAATATTAAAAGAAAAAGATTTTTTTTGTAAATAGTCATGAAATATTTTAGATGAAACTTCATGTAAATAAGTCTTTATAAACCTTTAAAAATCCTTTCATGCCGTATAAGTTAAAAAAACATTCTTCTCGTACTTTTTCTGGAAAAGTCAAAAAGTACCTCGTAAAAGAAAGATTCATTACATACCATGTAGTAAAAGTAAAAAATGGGTAAAAAGAACATTAAACATACATGAAAACATTTTTAGAAAACATGGGCTTGGATGATAAAGATAACCCCAGTAAATACTTACGAATAAGAAATCTCGGATAAAAATGGATTGATAAATTATCCCTTACCCTAGGTCTGATATGCTTCGTATGGATCCAAACCTCCTGTATAATGATTTAAATATTGTCATTAACTTATTAAATAATCATATTCATTGTTATGATATCATTTATGTCTCACTCATGACTTTATATTAACCGTTCTTTTGTAAATTCCATGTTAAAGTAGCATTTTGGGTAAAATAATTTCATTTATCGTATGTGTTTTGACTTTTCATTCTTGATATTATTAATAATATCCTGATTTAAATAATTCCAGAATGTAAAACATGATTTATATATATTATATATTCATCATATACATATATATTATAAATCGATAATAGAAATGAAATACACCGTTCATGGAGATGGTAGGTCATACGTACGCATGAACGTTGTTTTCGTTTCCTTATTGAATTGAATGAAATTAAATAAATGATATACATATATATATATAAATACAGTAGCATTATTATGCTATATATTTCATTATTATTCATTATATATACTTTATAATCATTCTTTAATGGTTAATCATGGAAAATGAATCTCATCGCATTCGTGGAGACGGTAGTCCGTACGTACGCACGAGTGATGATATCATTCCCATGATCATGGAATTGTATTGGATTGTATGTATACAATTTCAGAATCGATATAACTTTACAATAATCATATATAGTCATTATTTACACCATTATACCCATCCAAGTAAGGTGATGGTGGAAAAATAGATTACACCACGGCGTGGAGACGGTATTCCGTACGTACGCACGTGCGGTGATTTTGTTTTCCATAGGATGGATAGAAGATGAAATAGGGTTGTTTCGTATTTATAATAACATATCTATATATTATATATACTTATGTTATTACTTCATAATGAAACAACTAAATAATATGATGTTTAAGAAGAAATAAAATTGAAAGAATCGGTAACGGATATTACCTCTTCTTTGACACGCCTCTTTGAAACCTCCTCTTAGGGTACTAAAATTGGTCTCTGAAGAATACCAGGACCTCTAGTATGTTTCTAGGGAAGTTTATAAGGATAATTGGTAGGATTTTCCCGAGATTTAAGGCTCAATGTTGTGTAAAGATGAGATGGGGGGAGGAGCCTTTTCATAAGAGAGGAGAGGGGCACCTTTGGAAATCTTAATAAATTTAATTTATAATAAATCTAACCCCACTTAAAAACCTCCAAAATTGACTCATATTAAAATATTAGATGATATAGGGTTGTAATTTCCTCAACCTATAAAATTTAGAGATGTTATGAAATTATTTTAAACATTATCAACTTGATTTATCCTTATTTAATCAAATTTAATTTTATTTGTGGTAATAACATTGTAAATTTTAAATTATAACAAATAATTACTTATTTGTTGTGAATTTTCCATAATTGGTTACTTTATAACATTATCGACCATATAAATTTAAATTTATAATTTTTAAATATTTTTGTGGTTTTTAAACAATTTTATAATATGTTATTTTTATAAAATAACAATAGTGTCAATTTTGACACTATTCATTTATTTGAATTTAAATAAAATATATAAAGAAGATATTTTCAAACTAAAAGATTTAATAGATTCATAAAAGTTCATATGTATCAATAAAATTAGTGGATAACATTAAATAGTTCATATAATATTTATTTTATTATTTTTAAAACCATTTATTTGGTTTATCTCTTAATAAAATAATTACAACAAAATTTTTGTATAATTATTTAATATACTTATTTGTTTCATAAAAATTAAAAATAAAATCTTATGATGACGATAAATCTATTAAATTTCGCAATAATACTTTTACTTGAATTTATCATCTTAAAATCACAATATTTAAATTGTTATATTTATTAAATTATGAAGGTGACATCTTTGGCATCATTTAAAATAAAATAATATAAGTATCATAATCAATTTTATAAGGCTCCAATGGTCAAATAACAGACCATAAGATGATTATGGTTTATATTTACATGACCAATAAGTTTTGTTCAGGGTTTGTGCCTTTCATGGTCACTATTAGTTTAATAAAAACTATATTCTTGATTTTCCACTAGATAAACAATTTCTGCATCACTATTGTGTCGCAATTAATGATAATTATATAATCCATAAAAATTATAAATAAATTCATATGATGTAGATAATTATATTATCTTTCTGGAGACTATTCATGTTTGAAGTTTCATGAATTTTATCACCAAATTAAATTTAATATACTTAAAAGATTTAAGAGAGTGACATGTTGTCACTTTCTTTGGTTTTAATAACAATTAAACTATTTTTATTGTAAAAAGTCCATAAAATGAATCTAATCCAACCCTTAGGTGATATGGGTCGACTTTTATCCATCCAATATAATTTTGGAAGGTGTTAGGGTAATTTTATAATCTTATATTTACCCTTAATTACCCGATTTACCTTTAACTATGGTAAATAAAATTTAACATAGTTACTATTCATAATGCCCAAAAATAAAAAGTACCTTATTAAAATAAATTTTACCCACTAATTCCAAATATGGAAAGAATTTTTTCCAAATTAAATACAAAAATTTCGACAAATTAAATTTAAATTAATCCCATTGTCGAAAGAAAACGGGGTTTTCTTTAAAACATTGCAAAAGATTGAATTGATTTAATCTACGAATTCAAGGTAAAATAAATGCTAATGACAAAAATTATATTAAATGGTAAAAATATATTCTATTTATACTTTAAAAACATTCAATATTATAATTTAACCACATAAGTTATTGCGATGAAAAAAGTTGTTTTTAATTAAAATATAGCGTGTTTTTGCTATTCATTAAAATATGAAAGTTAACAGAATAATATGAAAATTTTATCCAAGGTAAAATTTTATATCCTGATTCCAAAGAATAATTTTATTTTGTATAATTTAACTTATAAACATGTCAAAAACTAGATTTAAAGTGGATGCACCATCAAAAGGCGGCAAAACTGCATTTTTTGAAAAATACTTATTTTACCCGAAAAAAATATATTGTTCTTATACCATGTTCAATAAAATGTGTAAGATGAATAATAATGTTATAAAATTCATAATTTAGTTAATAGTATTCATAACGGCTAGTTTATAATAATATTATAATAACAAATCATCCCCGGTATTGCGTACAACACAAGCTATCGATGAAGGTCGCGATTGTGTGTAATGCAAGCCAAGTCAGGGATTTGTATACTGAAAGACTCCTTTGTTGATGCATATAACAAAATACATTGAATATATATATATATACTCAATGTTTCGTAGAATAACTACTATCAAACAAACATGAAATTGTGTGTAACACAGTCTAGGATTAGTGTTGTGTATACTACAAGCTAATACGGTGTTGTGTATAGAGCAAGATAATATTGGTGTATCATTCAACATAAGATATGAAAGAAATTAAAAATAATATATCTTATAAAATCTCAGGTTATTACATTCTACCCCCCTTAAAATGAATTTCACCCTCGAAATTCATCGGGGTTATAAATGGTTTTCTACTTGAAAGTTTCTTTAATTGAAACCCACATCGTAAAAAGGAATATCAAAACATGAATTTAAAAAATAATGTATAAAACATAACGGTTACCCAAATTAACTAATCAATTATTTTCCACATAAGAGAATATAGGTGAAAATATGGATATGGAAGAGAAATCTAACTGTCATGTTCTGATGGAGAGTGGTAGAGAACATGGCAATGAAAAAGCCAACAATCACAAATCCATAAATTTGTGATGATCTAGGGTACCATCTGATTCATCGGATATAAGGGCACTTGGACAACATTTTTGGTTTTCAAGATCATTTCCCTAAAGTTGTTGAGTTAAAAGAAATACTTACATGATTTTGGAAAAATCTCACTGTTGTACGTGAATTGAACAGTTACCACATCATCTCCTAAAGAAATGATGTTGAATTTGTTATTCATAAAGCATTAACAGATCATGTGATAGAATGATGGGTCATTCCATCTGTTTAAAACAGAAGGTTAAAAAACGTTATAAGTCCATATTATGGTGATATTAATCATATATGGTTCCAAAAATGGACTTATATGTTATTTATCATACTAATTAATAAAATAAAACTTGTTTCTTCTAAATAGGGACTTCTTGTAGGCCAGTGGTAGGAAATAAAGGACTGTCGCACTTCGGTTGTGGGTTTGATTCCCACATCCTTCTCCGACGTGACAGGTTATCATCCATCCTACAGGTTTTCCTTTTTCTAAAATTACATCATTATGACATTCCATCGATAATATCAAAAAAAGTTCTAGCCTTAAACAATACTAACTTATGTAGAACATAATCCATTTAAAATATTTATGCTTATCCAAAATACTTATGTCCAAGCTTATGGTATAAAGAAAACAATTACAAGGAATGTCATATACTGAGCATGTGAATACAATCATTTATCCCCAATATATCTTGTTCATCACATTCCAATCTTGTGAATACCTTAATCATGTATTCTCTTGAAAAATGAATACCCATTGAACCTTAGTGAAAACATGAATGCTGTCAAAAGTTAACTCTTTCCACATACCAAAAATACAAAAATTCTATATACTCAAACCATGATATCACTTTGTCCTTATTTTAGTCATGCGCTCATGAATACAATCAAACATATTATTTTCTCTTTATCCTTTCATTATGCGCATATCATCGTCTTTCCAAAAATATTTCAATCACTTTTCATGATTACCCATGCCATACTCTTATGGGATACCACAATGGACCAAAATATAGGTATTCCAACATTCCATAAAATTACCTCAACAACATTATTCTTGAATACCAATACATAAACTCTTCAAACCATACTCTTCAATGTTTTTCATGGAATAACTCCTACCTTGATTTAGAAGTAACCTCTTAGGTCTCGGCATTGAGTTAGCTAATGTCCATGTTCTCCACAGATAAGATATTGAACTCCATAATAGTCTAACACTCTATGACCCTTCTCTACACACAGATAACATCTTCCCCTCCATTTGATGTATTCATCATGGTTCTTCTTCCCTTCTTTAGAAATCTCAATATTTCTTTCTCTATGCTCCTCAACATGCGAACATGCATAAAATTCCATCTTCCTCTTATTTAATGAATTGGGAATACCACTAATGTTCACCTTGTTAATCATATATCGCGATGTCTAATTCATCATAATCATAATATCTTTCTCTCTAGGTATTACAAAATTTCACTGCTCATAGTAACCTATTTGTCCATCAGATTCAATGTCAACCCAATTCCATCTGGTTCCCTCCATTAACTAAAACCAGAAACCATTGTTTAAGAAACATTTAAAATAACGAGGAACCACATAATCATAAAAAGTCTCTTATGGGATGTCTAACTTATTAAAAATTCTTTAATCCAGGACACCTTAGGTTCACCCTAGGTTATTCATGATCATCAACATAATTATTGGACTCTAACCTATATGTATAATTAACCTTATGGACATCCCTAGATATACATTAGAATTATATCTAGGGATCTCACTAAAGTTTTTTCATCCTAGTTTCCAAAGGTTAACTAAACCTTTCCTCTGATACCAACTATAACGACCCGAAGCTTGACATACATGGACATTACATTACTTTTGTGGAATACTTAATACATAACAAAAACAGACACACAAGGACCGTAATAGTTTAGTGTCTTTGGAAACTCATAATATAAACATCTAATCATGTTGAAAGATCTTCAACATCTACCATATCGATCTTCCCCTTTTGTTTTCTTACCTAAAAACTTTCTTTATATCCTGGGTAAAAGAAAACATAAAAGGGGTGAGCTCAAATGCCCAGTAAGGGTACACATAAAGAACATAAAACAATCCATTAACATTTGAATGCAAAAACATGAACATAAAATCTAAACATCAAAATCTTGAGAAAATACATGAATCTTAGAAGTACGTAAGGAATATATCATAAGGGAACATCAATCACGATAAAATATCATGGGAATAAAACATGTAATTATGGAAACAATTAATCACATGATATGATTTCCAAAGTAGCCAAGGCATTCCTACCAAGACCATCTTAGTGGACAAAGTCCCTTTCTGAATCGAGTTCACTCCTCATTCCAGTCCTGTATTACTGAACCGGTTTAACTTGTCGTTCCAGCCAAGTTTATCTCATGAGATATAAATATTTACCAAATTCATTGGAGGGAGATATAGGTCCCACCCATCTCATAATAAAATCATTCTTACTTGTGCCACAAAATAAACTTAAAACATTCATCACAACCCATAGAATAAAATGGGTTTCATAAACATCATCCCATCATTTCATAATCCATATAAAACAAATGGACATTTCATCATAAGAAAATTGAACCATGTAAATCATATAGATATTAAACTTGAAACATACACATTTGAAATAATGTCATCTTAGATGGAAAATGGTTTTGATAAAGCACTTGAAATGAATTCTTGAGGAAAATATCCTTTCTTCTTGAAAATCATTTTCTTTTCACAAAATGCCATGAAATTTTAAAAGAAAGAGATTTTGTTTTAAATATTCATGAAATCTTTTGGAGGAAACATCATTTAAATAAGGCTTTATAAAACCGTAAAAATCCTTTCATGTCGTATAAGTTAAAAAAACATTCTTCTCGTACTTTTTCCGGAAAAGTAAAAAAGTACCTCGTAAAAGAAAGATTCTTTACATACCATGTAGTAAAAGTAAAAACATAGGTAAAAATAACATTAAACATACATGAAAACATTTTTAGAAAGCATGGGCTTGGATGATAAATATAACCCCGGTAAACACTTACGAATAAGCAATCTCGGATAAAAATTAGATTGATAAATTATCCCTTACCTTAGGTCCGATATGCTTTGTATGGATCCAAACATCCGATATAATGATTTAAATAATGTCATTGACTTATTACATAATCATATCCATCGTTATGATGTCATATATGTTTCACTTATGACATTATATTACCCTTTCTTTTGTAAATTCCATGTTAAAGTAGCATTTTTGGTAAAATCATTTCATTTATCGTATGTGTTTTGACTTGTCATTATTGATATTATTACTTATATCCTGATTTACATAATTCCATAATGTAAAAAATGATTTATATATATTACACATTAATCATATACATATATATTATAAATCTACAAAAGGAATGAAATACACCATTCATGGAGAGGGTAGGTCGTACGTACGCATGAACGCTATTTTCGTTTCCTTATTGAATTGAATGAAATTAAATAGATGACATACATATATATATATACATAAATACAGTAGAATTATTATTCCATATATTTCATTATTACTCATTATATATACTTTATAATCATTCTTTAATGGTTAATCATGAAAAATGAATCTCATCGCGTTCGTGGATACGGTAGTCTGTACGTATGCACAAGGGATGATATCATTCCCATGATCGTGGAATTGTATTGGAGTGTATGTATACTATTTAAGAATCAATATAAATTTACAATAATCATATATAGTCATTATTTACACCATTATACCCATCCAAGTATGGTGATGGTGGAAAAACAGTTTACACCACGGCGTGGAGACGGTATTCCGTACGTACGCACGCGCGGGGATTTTGTTTTCCGTAGGATGGATAAAAGGTGAAATAGGGTTTTTTAATATTTATAATAACATATCAGTATATTATAGATACTTATGTTATTACTTAATAATGTAACAACTAAAAAAGAAGAAGTTGAAGAAGAAATAAAATTGAAAAAATCGGTAATGGATATTACCTCTTCATTGACACGCCTCTTTGAAACCTCTTCTTAGGGTACTAAAATTTGTCTTTGAAGAATACCAGGACCTCTAGGATGTTTCTAGGGAAGTTTATAATGGAAATAGGTATGGTTTGGCCGAGATTTAAGGCTCAAAGTTGTGTAAAGATGAGAAGGGGGGAGGTGCCCTTTTATAAGGTAGGAGAGGGGCACCTTTGGAAATCTTACAAATATTAATTTATAATAAAACTAAACCCACGGAAAAACCACCAAAAATGACTTATATTAGAATATTAGAAAATATAGGGTTGTAATCTCATCAACCAATAAAATTTAGACATGTTAGGAAATTATTTTGAACATTATCAACTTGATTTATCCTTATTTAATAAATTTAATTTTATTTGTGGTAATAACATTCTAAATTTTAAATTATAACAAATAATTACTTATTTGTTGTGAATTGTCCATAATTGGTTACTTTATAATATTATCGACCATATAAAGTTAAATATATAATTTTTAAATATTTTTGTGATTTTTAAAACATTTTATAATATGTTATTTTTATAAAATTACGACAATTTCAATTTTGACACCATTCATTTATTTGAATTTAAATAAAATATATACAGAAGATATATTCAAAATAAAAGAATTAATAGATTCATAAAAGGTCATATGTATCTATAAAATTAGTGGGGAACATTAAATAGTTCATATATTATTTATTTTATTATTTTAAAACAATTTACTTGGTTTATCTCTTAATAAAATAATTACTATAAAAGTTTTTGTATAATTATTTAATATAGGTAGTTGTGGCATAAAAATTAAAAATAAAATCATGTGATGAAGATTAATATATTAGAATTCACAATATACTTTTAATCGAATTTATCATCCTAAAATCAAAATATTTAAATTGTTATATTTATTAAATTATGAAGGTGACATCTTTGGCATCATTCAAAATAAAATAATATAAGTGTCATAATCGCTTTTATAAGGCTCAAAATGGTCAAATATTCGACCATTGGATGATTATGGTTTATATATACATGACCAATAAGTTTTGGTCAGGGTTTTGTGCCTTTTATGGTCACTATTAGTTTAATAAAATCTATATTCTTGATTTTTCACTAGATAATCAATTTCTGCATTACTATTGTGTCACAATTAATGATAATTATTTAATCCCTAAAAATTATAAATTAATTCATATGATGTATAAAATTTTATTAGACTTCTGGAGACTATTCATCTGTGAAGTTTCATGAATTTTATCACTAAATTAAAATTAATATACTTATAAGATTTAAGAGAGTGACATGTTGTCACTTTCTTTGGTTTTAATAATAATTAAACTATTTTTATTGTAAAAAGTCCATAAAATGGATCTAATCCGACCCTTAGATGATATGGGTCGACGTTTAGCCATCCAAAAGAATTTTGGTCAGTGTTAGGGTAATTTAATAATCTTATATTTACCCTTAATTACCTGATTTACCTTTAACTATGGTAAATAAAATTTACTGTAGTTACTATTCATAATGCCCAAAAATAAAAAGTAGCTTATTAACATAATTTGGACCAACTGATTCCTAATATGGAATCCATTTTTTCCAAATTAAAAACACAAAAGTTGCATAAAATAGATTAAAATTAATCTCGTTGTCGAAAGAAAACGGGGTTTACTTTAAAACATTGCAAAATATTAAATTGATTTAACATACGAATTCAAGGTAAAATCCATGCAAATGACATAAATTATATTAAATGGGAAAAATATATTCTATTTATACTTTAAAACCATTCAATATTATAATTTAACCACATAAGTTATTACGATGAAAAAAGTTGTTTTTAATTTAAATATAGCGTGTTTTTACTATTCATTAAAATATGAATGTTATCAGAATAATATGAAAATTTTATCCAAGCTAAAATTTTATATCCTGATTCCAAAGAATAATTTTATTTTGTAAAATTGAACTTATAAACAAGTCAAAACTAGATTTAAAGTGGGTGCGCCATCAAACGACAACAAAACTACATATTTTTAAAAATACTTATTTTACCCGAAACATTTATTTTGTTGTTATAGCATGTTCTAAAAAATCCGTAAGATGAATAATAATGTTATAAAATTCAAAATTTAGTTAATATTATTCATAACAGCTAGTTCATTATAATATTTTAATAACATATCGTTGTTTAGTAAAACCCGATATTGCGTACAACACACGCTATCGAAGAAGGTCGCAATTGTGTGTAAGGCAGGCCATGTAAGGGTTGCGTATAGTTCAAGACTCCTTTGTTTATGCGTATAACAAAATACATTAAATATATATATTTACTCAATGTTTCTTAGATTAACTACTATCAAACAAACAGAAATTGTGTGTAACACGATCCAGGATTAGTGTTGCGTATACTGCAAGCTAATACAGTGTTGTGTATAGTGCAAGATAATCATGGTGTATCGTACAACAGAATATATGAAGGAAATTAAAAAGAATATATCTTATAAAATCTCGGGTTATTACAGGCTGTCAACCTGTCCTTGTAGTATGTTTGAATGTGGATAAAGAATTATCTAGAATGGATCTTGGGGAAGACTGTCCAGCAACTTCCCAAATCAGAGGTCACAGAGGCTACTGTGCTTATCGCACCTTCCTCGTCAGTTTTGATGGAGGTCTGGTTTATGGTTCAAAGATCAAAGTGGATTATGGGATCTTCCCCTTCCAACCCCTCTACGACTGAAGTTTAGATAGATCCATCCCTTTTGGATGTAATTGAGGATGATCCCACGACTTTGGGCCCCCATGGTGTAATTCTTGAAGCTTCATCGGTTGATACTGGACTTACCAGCTCAACTCCCATGCCTGAACTAGGGGTAGATGTTTCTGAACCTCCAATCATGGAACCATCTTTTGGTGTGCACATTTCTGCATTGATCACAATTCCAGACTTCATCCCAATGCTATCTAGCGAGGATACCAAAGGCCCTCGTGTCATGGCGGACCACTGAGTAGTGCGAAGGTGGGTCTAGCCCCGGATCTGTGAGATTGTTGTTGAAACTCATCTGGTTGAAATAGAGAATAAAACTTAAATCCTTCGGAAACTCTTCCAGGGTTTGGGGTCAGGTGGATTCGACTATCGGCAAATTCATTTTCTCTCCTTCCAGGTCATCATTGCTCATGGGGAGGCTGCCTCTAGTGAACATAAACTTGCTCACCTCGCTGCCTCTCATTGTGGGACACAAGATTTTGAGGAATCTATGATGATGCTCCATCAGCTGATAGCACAAGAGGTGAGCTCTCAATATTAGGCGACTACCCTATCTACTGAGATTCATGAATGCGATGCTCAAGCAGTGATGTAGAGGGATCAATTTTCATCTTTGATTGGTGACATTGAAGCTACGAGGAAAGGGATCAATGATCTCCAAACGACGGTGAGGCATACTCGTTCGGTGGCCGAAGATGAGGCCAGGGAGAAGGCCATGTTATAGGAAACATATAATAACCTTCACCACACAGTTTCCGATTTGATTGAGATTGCAAGCAAGGCTCCTTTGTGATTGTCAGAGCTATTCATTCACACTCTATTTTACCTCTTTCTTGCTTCTAAGAAGAGACTCCAGCTTGTGGACGTCCTCCCTTTTAGTCCAAATAGAATACAATTTGTATTTGATCTTTCCTTACTGTAAAAATTGATTTTTACTAGAATGACTCTTGTATAAAAAACAACTCACTGAATCAGAATTAATCATAGTTCAGGAAAATGATAAAATTGAAACGATCACTAATCTTTTCCTGGACCATGGGATCTTGTGAGCATAGATTGACTATTGCTAGGATTTAACAGAAAAACACCACAAACTTTTTGTCTTTTCCATCAATTCACTAATTTTTTCGGGGCCCATTTGGTGTGGACCCAGCGGGTATGGCTCATCTTTTTCGTAGGTTTCCCTTTTTGGGTTTTCGGCCAAACAGGCTTTGTGCCTCTTTTTTTTGTGAGCGGTTTAAAGTCCCACCGAATAGACTATCATTACTGATGTTTTAGGTCGAACATCTTTGACCAGATATGGTGGAGCGAGGGCCCTGATGAGGTTTGGATGATTAAAAGACGTCTCGATACCTTTTTAGATGCACATTGGGGGGGAACATGTTTAGATTTTAATCACATAAAGGGCATGTCACAAGGCATGGGAGTCGTATCATCATGTAGAGGTAGGAAAAAGCATCACCTAAGGAAGACATTCCTTTGTTATATGGGCAAGGGACGACCAACATGAAGATCCACTGAGGTCATGGTATGCATAGTCATGCAAATGTGTCCTTAGGTCATCAATTGTCCATTTCTGATGGCCTAAAAACTTCATGGAAGTCCGGATTTTGGAAACCACCATGGGTGGCTTGGAGAATTATAAAAACCACCAGGGGTGGCTCGGAAAGGGTATGTGACATATGAAAGGGTTTTGAGACCATCTGTATTAATTAGAATTGTGGAAAAAGGGTCCCTGCTTACACATTTAGCTAGCGTAAAAGATGGTTGGAGCTTGGCGCAGTTTAAAGTCATGCAGTTGGGACATTCCTTAAAATGGAATGACTTCTCTGGGTTCTCAAGATTCTCATCAGAGATGTTCCACCATATTTAGGCAGAGTTGTGAAATATTTTGGTAAACTATAGCTTAGAGGGTTTCTGAATCCTGGGATGGACATGGGGGGGCTCAGATTCAAAGAGGCGTTAGGAGAGAAGCATTGCCTAAGGAAATTTTTTTCATTTGGAAGATGGTCCAGGGGAAATCAATATGCAAAGATGCTGAGGGAATGGTATGCATAGTCATTCAATGGTTTCCTTATGTCAGTTATTGTATTCTACCGATAGCCGAGCAACTTCACAGAAATTGAGATTCGGGACCACCAGTGGGGCTTACAAGGGTTAGGCTCTTTCTGGGTATAGAGTGTGATTTATGAGGAGAGGGTTACTGGATATGGGGGAAACATCTGGGCTAAATTTCCCAAGAATGGGTGAAGTCATCCCTTCTCATGCTGGTGTGAGACGGTGGTTTGTCCAGGTCTATCTCATGCACTGAGAGGCAGAGGAAATCCTCTATTCCTAATTGATCCCGTGAAGAGTTAGACCGTGCATTTTAACGTCATGTGGTGAGGACAGAGGGAATCTTAAATTTCATGCATTTTAACATAATGCATTAAAGATGGGGAGCATTATTAATGATACTGTGCAGTTTAATGTCATGTAGTGAGGAGGGGGGATTTTTTTTTAAATCTGGGAAAATCCTTGTAGTTGGAGGCATTTTCCTAGATATTTAATTCTTGGTATTTGCAGCTTCATGCCTGGCGGCAAAGACATCTTCCAAGTAGTTTTAATCATCTTGTGGTAAGGACGTAGTTGCAATGGCCTTTCATTATTATAATGTAACCGGGATCGAATATCTCTTCATGTCTGTGACGTGGAGAGGGATTGATGGTGTAAATCGTAGTCCTAGGGTGTCTTGGGTCGGGAGAAATGATATGGGGGCTCTGAGGCCGGTATGTGTACAGAGATAGGAAGGGAATCGCCTGATAAAATTCTACCTTTGGTAGACGGGCCAGGGGATATCAATATGCATATCCACTGAGGGAATGGTATGCATAGTCATGCAAAGGTGGCCACGGGTCGATGACTTTCCACTTATGATGGCCATGGGAGGTTATGAAGATCCTCAATTAACTAGGCTGTGAAGTTTTTCATTTGGTTAAACAATATCTGGACATGTCGGGGATGTTCGTCCCTGGCTGCTGTTAAAATGCAGGGAGTTCCCTACGCCAATTTATCTTACGCATGGGCTGTACCTTTACTCCATGTTGTTTAATTTCCTGTAGTAAGGACGAAGTACTCTTAGTTTAACGGTCATAGAGTTTGGACCATTGGGTGACTATCGCTACAATCACCCGAAGGGAAATTGAGTTAGGATGATATGGTATACTCTGAACAAGTGTAAGGGGATGAGGGTGTAAACTGTAACTCTGAGGTTTCCTGAATAGGGAGATATGGTGTGGGGCTTTGAGGCCAGTAAGCATACGGAGCTAGGAAGTGCATCGCCAGAGGAAAGATTGCCTTTGGTATACGGTCTAGGGGATATCAATATGCATATCCGCTGAGGGCATGCTATGCATATTCTTGAAAAGGTGCCCACGGGTCTATGACTTTCCACTTCTGATGCCTATGGATGATTATGAATATCTGGGATCGCTCATAGAATAGTGTTCGACATACGGGGATAATGGCATCAATGCATAAAAGAAACATCTTCACCGCAATTGCCTGTGGAGTCAAAGTAGCCTAGCCTTGGCTTGGTTTTTGTAGATGCAGATCGTCATGTTAACCATGGGTCGATACATAGGCTAACCAGGTATGGATACCATAGAAACTTTTGGATGTGAGAGGGGGACGAACATGTAAACCACTGCTCTATAAATTTTTGGATCCGGAGATATGATATGGGGGCTCTGAAGCCAGTAAGCATACGAAGATAGGAAGAGTATCACCTGAGGAAAACATTCCTTTGGTAGACGGGCTAGGGGCTATCAATATGGAGATCCGCTGAGGGACTGGTATTCATAGTCATGAAAAGGGGTCCACGGGTCGATAACTATCCACTTCCGATTGCCATGAATGATTATGAAGATCCGCAATTATCCGGGTCATGGAGTCTGATGTACGGAGAGGATGCATCCAAATGCACAAGGAGTATTCCCATCCCATTTTTCCGTATATCATTGGTGGGTTACGACTATGTCCTTGAAGTTTTAACGTTGTGTGGTGGGTTCGAAGATGGACCGATGTGAAAATGGGATTCCATGCAGTTTAACGTCATGCGGTAAGGAAGAGGAATACAACCTATGCAGGTCTGGTCCATACACGGCAGAATGAAGGTATTTTTAGATTCATTTTTGGTGGCTGGTCTAGGGCGTGGAATTTTGGAATCACTACGTATCCCACGAGGGTAGTAATCAATCCGTATGTAGTTATTTAAGAAAATACACCTCGTGCAGGTCTGGTCCGTATGGGGGAAAGGGGCAATTTTTAACCTTATCCGTGCAATTTAACGTCGTGCGGTAAGGATGAGGAATACAACTTGTGCAGGTCTGGTCCTTTCATGGGGGAAAGAGGGTATTTTGTTCCTTATCCATGCAGTTTAATGTCGTGCGGTAAGGACGAGGAATACACCCCATGCAGGTCTGGTCCGTGCATGGGGGAAAGGGGGGATTTTTTTTCTTATCCATGCAGCCTGACAACATGTGGTAAGGACGAGGAATACACCCCATGTAGGTCTAGTCCATGCACTGGGGAAAGAGGGAAATTTTTATCTTCATTTGGGGTGGTTGTGCCAGGGTGTGGAATTATTGCATCACTACATATCCCGCGAGGGAAGGAATCAAGTCGTACGTAGTTCTTTAAAAGATAATACACCCCTTGCAAGTCTGGTTCGTACAGGGGAAAAGGGAATTTTTAATCATTATTCTGGGGTGGATGGGCTAGGATGGGGGATCCTGGCGTCGCTATGTATCCTGTGAGGGCATATATCAAGCCATATGTAGTTCTTTAAAAGATAATACACCACGTGCAGGTCTGGTTTGTATAGGGGAAAAGGGAATTTTTAATCTTTATTCGGGGGTGGCTGGGCTAGGATGGGGGATCCTGGTGTTTCTACGTACCCTATGAGGGCATAAATCAATCCATATGTATTTATTTAAAAGAGATACACCCCGTTTAGGTCTATTCCATACACAGGGGAATAGGGCATTCTTTTTTTTATTTCATTTCATTTGGGGGTGGTTGGGCCAGGATGAGAGACCCTGGTATCGTTATATATCCTGCAAGGGAAAAAATCAATCCATACATAGTTCTCTTAAAGGGATACACCCTATATAGTGTTGGTCCATACATGGGGGAATAGGGAACTTTTAACATTATTTGGGGATGGTTGGGCCAGGATGGGGGACCCTGGTGTCACTACGTATCCTGTAAGGGAAAGAATCAAGAAGTATGTAGTTCTCTGAAATATGTGCAGTTTAACGTCGTGCGATGAGGATGAAATAATCTTAGTTTGGGGTCATAGAGTTTGGACCATTGGGGATTGGCAGTTTAACATCTTTCAGCTTGGACGATAACTACTTTTGGTAATGTGAAATACTTCTTTAGAAATCTCGCATTTGTAGGAGCGGTAGTGAACCACCCATCCATGGAGATTAAGGCATATGATCTATTGGAGTAGACCTAGTGTATAACTTATGGTCCCTCCCACTTGGGCTCCAGCTTTGGAGGTTTCTTTCCAGGTATCATTGGGGTCCAAAGTACCAACACCAAATCTCCTTCCAAGAAAGACCAAAGACAAACCTTTTTATTGAAGGGTCGTTCGATCCGGTACTCATATGCTTCCAAATGGTGCAAAGTGTGCAACTGCTTCTCATCCAGCCGTTATAATTCACCTAGCCGTTTCGGTAATTTCTCATCATTGGATAACTGATCACAAATAGGAACACGGAGCGAGGGAAATTGGAGCTCAATGGGTAGGACCGCTTCTGTTCCGTATACCACTGAGTACAAAGTTTCCCGAGTAGCGGAGATGATTGTGGTTCGATAAGCCCACAATGCATGAAGGAGTTTATATAGCCATGATTTTTTGTCTTTGTCCACCATTTTATGGAGAATTTTGGACAGGGTCCTATTGAATGCCGCTATCTATCTGTTGGCTGCTGCATGGTAGCGGGATGAGTGGTTAGCCTTGATACCATATTCTTGGTACAATTTCTCCAATTCAGCATAGCATAAGTTGATGTCGTTATCCATCAATATGGTAGGAGTGATGCCAAATCTTGGGATGATATTGGATTTCACAAAGCTGACAATGTTTCTTGCCCCGACATCCTTGAGGGGTACAACTTCTTCCCATTTGGAAAAGAAGTTGATTGCTGTGAGGATATACTTCAGTTTTTTGGCCGTGGCGGGAGGATATAGTCCCACGACGTCCATTCCCCAGATAGAAAATGGCCAAGAGTACTTATCCTGATTAAGTAACTCCAGGGGATGGTGTATGAAGATGGAATGAATTTGGCATGAGTGGCATTTTGCCGTAATGTGCTCACAGTCTCATGTCACGGTGGGCCAATAATACCCCTGCCTTCGAACCTGATGGGAAGGCTTAGACCCAAACTGATGTGTTCCACATTATCTGACATTCAGTCCAGTCATGACGGCATTAGTTTCTTCTCCATCAATGCATCTGAGGAGGACTTGGTCGAGGGATTTTTTTGTAGATAACCTCTTAATGACCCGTGCAACCATATAGGACAAAGTTGATTTCCCTTCTCCGTATTTTCTCTCGTTCATCCCTGTCTGATGGAAGTTATCCCCTTTGAAGTTAGTTAGCAATGGGGGTAATCCAGCCGGTGGCAGGAGAATATGGCTTAGGGACAGGATTGACCTCATAGATTTCTTCTATCTTAATCTTAACAAACAGCAAGACCATTCGACGATGAGAAATAATGATAATTTTCTCATCCCGGTCAGGGTCAGCTAGGTTACTGGCCACATTGGCTGACGAATTGGCCTGACCATTCTGAGACTGGGGAATATAGGTAAATGTTGGTTCTATGGATAATTCCCCCATTAACCCTCAGATATGGTCAAACAAGTGAATAAACTACTACTTTTTAATAGCATAGTCACCATTTACTTGCTTCATGACCAGTTACGAGTCACCTTTTACCTTAATGTGTTGTACTTGTGCCTCAAGTGCGAGCTCCAGGCCCGCAATGAGGGCTTCATACTCTGCCTCATTGTTTGAACATCCTTCTGACAGGATGAATGAAGATGGAAAGACTGCCTTTTCTGGGTACATGAGTATAATTTCCAAACCCACCATGTTAAATTTGGGATCCTCCATCCTCTTCCCTGTCAAGATTTGGGATGCGTCATCAAAGTACATTTCCCATCTTGGGAACTCCTCTTGAGCTGAGAATATGTCTCCATCAGGTAGCTCGAAGTCTGGTGGTGTGGTCCCTGCCGAGGGGTGTTCTGCCAAAAATTCTTCAAATGTCTGGCCTTTGATGTCTTTCTGAGGCACAAACCGGATGTCAAACTATTGCAGGATGACTGCCTATAGGGATAGGCGCCCGGTCAGCATTGGGCGGCTAAGGACGTACTTGAGCGGGTTACTATGCAAGACCAAATGGACTTCATGATGCTTCAGATAATGTCTCAATTTTTTAACTGCGAATAACCAGTCCAAAAAACTCTTCTCGATGTTTGTGTATCGAGTTTCAGCGTCAATCATGGTTCTACTGAGGTAATAGAGTCTATTTTCACTACCAGTGTCATTTTTCTGTGTGAGGAAGGCTCCCAGTGACCACTCTAGGGTCGTCATGTATAGGATAAGAGGTCTTACTTCAATAGGGGGCATGAGCACCGATGGGCTTAAGAGATACTTCATTAGGCTGTCATATGCCTCTTAGAAATCATCTGTCCATTGGTACATAACCCACATTTTCATTAACCTAGTGAAGGGAAAACAATTACCCGCCAGTATGGCTCTGAACCACCTAATGTAGTCCAGGTTTCCTTGGAATCCTCTAAACTCAGTGAGATTGTGGGGATGTGGTAAACCAAGGATAGCCTTTGTCTATTCATGGTCGACTTCATTGCCACGATAGCGTACGGCAAAGCCAAGGAATTTCCCTGAGGTAACCCCGAAGGTGCATCTCAAGGGGTTCATCTTCAGACTATGTTGTTGGAGTTTATTGAAGACGGTTTCATGATCTGACAGGTGATATGAGTGCTGTAATGATTTGACCACCATGTAATCCACATAGCATTTGACGAATCTCCCCCATAATGGTTTAATGATACAAATCACGGCACATTGATATGTGGCGCCAGCGCTTCTGAGACCAAAGGCCATGACCCTGTAATAAGAAATTCCTTGAGGGGCTCTGAAGGTAGTGGAATCTACGTCTTCTCGAGCCATCTTGATTCGATTATACCCAGAATAACCATCCATCAAGGAGAGAGCCTCATACCGGGCCATTGCATCGATTAATAACTCGGTGATCGGGGCCGGGAAATCATCTTTTGGGAAATGCCGATTGAGATCTCTGAAATCGATGCAGACACAGATTTCTCCATTATTTTTAATGACAGGGACTATTTTGGCTCGCCAGATAAGGTATTGGACATCCTGTGTAACGACCCGAAATTTTGAATAAATCTTGATTCCTAATTTTGTGTGTTATTTTAATTTAATTTTTGTTATATATACTCAAAAAAAATATTTCATTGGATAACATGAGTATACTTAAAATAAAACAATTGGGTTTTGACTGTTATATGACCATTGGTCAATATGACCACTAAAAACTAAACATTTCGATATTTGTCTCTAAATACAAGTGACCTTTGTTAATTAATATAGAAAGAAGATTCGATGGCCTCACCCAGTAGTATTGTACCGATCGAATCCCATCTAACAGAACTTGGGAAGGAGGTAGCACCACTGGACTTTGCTCTGGACCAAACCCAAGCCGAACATCATCGTGTGATGCTAGAACAGGATTGTCTTTGCGAGAAGTTCAAACTCATAGAAATTCCTACTCGTGCGATGTTGGCCGAGCCTCCCTCAGATTCTCCCACCTTAGCACACCTTACACTTAGGTCCTATGCTGGTGTGATAAGGGGCTATGTAAGGAGACCATAAATGCCCTGTGTAATCCTTTGTTTTAAATAAAAATTGGGATTTCTTCTTATGATGAAGTTTATGAATTTTCAAATGACAGGATAAATTTAGTATGCATATTTTTGATGAATTTTAGAAAAATGATAATTTAAAAAATGTTTATGTAATCCTTAAATAATAAAAAATGGGAAATGATTTTCAAAAAATGGTCTTCTATAATTATGTCCAGTACGAAATTTAGAGTCTAATAATATCAACTTGATTTTTGATGAATAGTAAATTATGAATAGTGATTTTACGCTTAGGATTAGTAATGTGACCAAGTGGATTAGTAATCTCACTTAAAGAAAGTATTAATATAATCTAGGCACCTTGATTAAGTAATGTGATTCAATAAAATGGTTAAATAACGGTTTCATAAATTATTAATCTAGTATTAGTTTTTTTTGGGTGAATAGTGTTTTTTAATTAAAAATTTAATTAAAAATAGTTAGAAAATTATTTTTATAAAATGGATTTCATTTATGAACTCAGAGCGTCGATATTATGTTCTGGTAATTTTTGGGGATTTTTATGAAAAAATGAATTTTCAGTGAATAGTGTATTTATTTAAAAATTAAATTAAAAATATTTTAAAAAATATTTTTATAAAATGGAGTTCATTTTTGGATTCAGAGAATTGATATTTGGTTAAGGGGAAATTTTGGGATTTTTCTGAGAAAGTTGAATTTTCAGTGAATAGTAAAAATACAGTTTCAGGGCTTCGGTATGTTTAAGGATCTCATAACTGTGTCATGATGATGTCATGAGATATTTTAAGTGATGGCCGGCCAAAGGTGATGAATTATTTTATTGGGGGCCCCATGGGGCCTAACACCATGGGAAGTACCATGGGAGGGCCCATGCTTTTGAGAAAACCACTTTTGAGGTGTCCCTTGGCCATTAATGCCTTGTCCCCTCACTTTCCCTATAAATACCATGAAATCCTCTCATCCTTTCAACTCCCCACTCTCCCCCAATGAATTTATGGTCTAATTGCCTCCCAAAGAGTCCTCCCAAGGTGCCCACAAGCCCTCAAGGTCCCAACCATTGAGTTTTAAGAGTTACGTTTTAAGGTAAGGGATCCGACCTCTCTCCTTCATTTCAAGTAATCTCTTTTATGTCATTCCTTTTATGCTCCATGTTCTTATGTTGGAGGATGTTCTTTTATACTCCTCTTATAGCCCTTTTCATGTTCATATAATGAGAGATCCCCTCTTGTAACAACCCAAGATTTTATAAGATACATTTTTTTTTAATTTCATTCATATCTTCTATTTTACGACAAACCAAGATTATCTTGCGCTTTACGCAACACTTTTCTTGGCTCTTGTTACACACAATTTCAGGTTCGTTTGATAGAAGTTATTCTACGCAACATTGAGTGTATACATATATATATATATTCAATGTATAAATAAAATATGGTTGGATTCTGTTATATGCAACAACAAAGGAGTTGTGCACTACACGCAACCCTGACTTGGCTTGCATTACACGCAATCACGACCTTCCTCGAGAGCGTGTGTTGTACGCAATACCGGGTTTTACTAAACAACGATATATTATTATAATATTGTTATGAACTAGCCGTTATGAATAGTGTTTACTAAATTTTGAATTTTATAACATTATTATTCATCTTACACATTTCTAGAACATGGTATAAGAACAAAATAAATTTTTCAGGTCAAATAATTATTTTTCAAAAAATGCAGTTTTGCTGCCTTTTGATGGCGCACCCTCTTTAAATCTAGTTTTTGACATGTTTATAAGTTAAATTTGACAAAATAAAATTCTTCTTTTGAATCAGGATATTAAAATTTACATTAGATAATGTTCTGATATTTTTCCGATAACTTTCATATTTTAATGAATAGTAAAAACACGCTATATTTTAATTAAAAACAACTTTTTTCTTCATAATATAATATGTGGTTAAATTATAATATTGAATGTTTTTAAAGTATAAATAGAATTTATTTTTACCATTTAATATAATGTATGTCATTAGCATTGATTTTACCATGAATTCATATGTTAAATCAATTCAAGCTTTTGCAATGTTTTAAAGAAAAACCCATTTTCTTTCGACAACGGGATTCATTTTAATTTAATTTATGAATATTTTGTGTATTGAATTTGAAAAAATGGATTCCATATTTGGAATGATTGGGTCCAAATTATGTTAATAAGGTACTTTTTATTTTTGGGCATTGTGAATAGTAACTACGGTAAATTTTATTTTCTATAGTTAAAGGTAAATTGGGTAATTAAGGGTAAATATAAGATTATAAAATTACCCTAACACTTGGAAAAATCCTATTTTATGGCTAACAGTAGACCCATATAACCTAAGGGTCGGATTAGATTCATTTTATAGACTTTTGTCAATGAAAATAATTTAATTATTATTAAAACCAAAGAATGTGACAACATGTCACTTTCTTAAATCTTATAAGTATAATAATTTTAATTTAGTGATAAACTTCATGAAACTTAGAACATGAATAGTATCCAGAATTCTAATACCATTATATACATCATAGGAATTTATTTATAATTTTTAGGGATTAAAAAATTATTATTTATTATGACACAAAGATGATGCAGTAATTGTCTGATTAATTAAATATTGACATAATTGATGTTATAAATGACCAAATAAATGTAATTTTAGACTTTTTATGACATATATTAATTTTCTAGGTTAATATGACATGTTATTGTTGATATAAGTAACTTGGTTCAAACTTATCATTCTGTTATGAATTTAATAAAAATCATGTACCAAATAGTGTCAAAATTGACATAAATTAGTTTTTAAAACAAATATTATATTATTAATTGTTATTTAATTCTTAAAAATCTAAGTTTCTGCCAAATGACTTAGGTAAGGATTTATATATTAATAATAAACAACTCGGAGTGCGTTTGACTTGTTATGGTATGTTTATTAACCATATCGTGTAAGAAAACAAAAAAAAACACGGTAAAAGTTAAATTATTTAACTTAGAGTTAAATCTAATTCATAAGGTTAAAATAATAACCTAAACTTGTCTAAATCCTATTGGATGAGAGGATTACGACCCATCCCCACTTTATCTTTGAAATAAGACCCTTTGGAACCATTATAAACCGAATTGGACCTGAATATAAAATAATATTTTGAGATTTTCCTAAGGTGCCCCTCTCCTCCCTTATAAAAGGGCACCTCCTCCCTCTCCTCCTCACACCAATTTGAGCATTAAAGCTCGGCCAACCCCGAAAAAATCTCTTCTCCACTTCCCTATTATCATCCTATAGATCCTGGTCTTCTTCAAATACCATCCTTAGTTCTTTAAGTGGGGGTTAAGTGAAGGCGCGTCAAAAAGAGGTAATATCCATTACCGATCTTTTTCAATTTATTTCTTCTTCAAATTCTTCTTCTTTAGTTGTTTCATGATAATGTAATAATATCAGTATTTCTTATATACTGATATTTTATTATAAATATGAAACAACTCTAATTAACCTTCAATCCATCCTACGGAAAAAGGGAATCACCGCGCGTGCGTACATACGGAATACCGTCTCCACGCCGTGGTGTAATCTATTTTCAACCACCACCATACATGGATTGGTATAATGGTGTAAATAATGACTATATATGACTATTATAAATTGATACTGATTCTGAAATAGTATACATACACTCCAATACAATTCCACGATCATAGGAACGATATCATCACTCGTGCGTACGTACGGAATACCGTCTCCACGATGTGATGCGACTCGTTCTACATGATCTTAATTTCATAATGATTATATAAATGAATTGAATAAATTAATATTATATATATTACACTAATACTATTATGGAAAAGTGGTATCTATAACCTAAATATAATAATAAGAATTTATTCGACAAAACACGCATAAGAACAAAAAGTTATAAACACCCGAATAACAAGTAGCAATGAAATATTACTAATAAGAAGCTAAGAAAATGACCATATATGATATCATAAAAATATGTATGATTCTGTAATAAGTAATTAACATTATTTAAATCATTATATAGGAGGTTCAGACACTTACGAAACAAAAAGGACCTAAGGTAAGGGAAATATCACAATCTCATTTTTATCTGAGATTATTTATACTTTGGAATTTACTGGGGTGTATTTTATCATCCACATCCATGTTTCCTCAATATGTAATATTTATATCTCTCTACAATATTTTATATCCAATTTTACCCTTAGGTGAGTTTTTATTAAAAGATATTAAAGGAATCTTTTGTGGTTTTTCGTACGAGGTACTTTTTGACTCTTCCGACAAAAGTACGAGAATAATGTTTTTTTAACTCATACAACATGAATGGATTTTTAAAACATTATTTCAAGAAGAATCCTTTACATGTTTTCAAGTTTATTTTTAATCAACTTCTTTTAGTTTAATGTTTTATGACATGTTAAGAAAGGAAAAAATGTTTTTGAAGAAGAAAGGATAATTTCCTCAAGAAAGGAGTTCAAGTGTTTTATCAAAATTATTTTCCATCTAAGATAATAAAGGGTTCTATTTTTATCCCTATTATTACATTGATTTGATTATGTTGTGATGGAATTATTTTTATGAATTCCTTTATCTTATATGAATTGTTTTATTATGTCATGATGTTTAAGATTCCCATTTGTATTACATGGGTTATGCAATGATGTATGATTCAGGATTTTGTGACACACATAAGAATAGTATCATTATGAGATGGGTGGGACCTATATCTCCCTCCAATTCATTGGGTAAAGATTTTATATCTCATGAGATAGATATGGCTGGAACGGTAGGTTATACCGGTTCAGTGAAACAGGACTGAAACGAGGAATGAACTCGGTTTAGAAATGGACTTTGTCTACTAAGATAGTCTTGGCAATGAGTCTTGACTAATAAGAAATTATTCTCTATTATTATGTGTGTATGAAAAAAAGTTTCATGTTTTACGTTATGATTATTGGGATTACATTTCACTAATATGATTTATCCCATGTTATGAAATTATGATCTCTTTTGCAGATTAAGATTTCCAAAAGATATGTTCTTATGAATATGATGTGATTGATATTTATTTTGTTTACCCTTACTGAGCATTTGAGATCACCCTTTTATGTTTTCTTTTCCCCAGGATATAAAGAAAGGTTTTAGGTAAGAAAAAAAGGGAAGATCTTTATGGGAGATGTTGAAGATCATTCACCATGATTAGAAGATTATATTCCAAGTTTCCAAAGACACTAAACTATTACGGTCCTTGTGTGTGTGTTTTTGTAATGTACTAAGTATTCCGCAAAAGTGATGTAATTTCCATGTACGTTAAGCTTCAGGTATCTACAGTTGGTATTAGAGGAAAGTTTTAGTCAACCTTTGGAAACTAGGATATGAGAACGTTAGTGAGATCCCTAGAGATATTTCTAAGGTATGTCTTGGGATGTCCCTAAGGATAAGTATACGTATAGGATATAGTCCTAGAACTATGGTAATGATCTTAGAATTTAACCTAAGATGTTAAATATTAAGGGTACTCCCCCTTTACTATTTTGTTTTCCCTAGCATTATTTTTGCCTCTCACACTATTCTTTTTGGATTTTAGACGATGGCTGGAACCCGAAAGAGCTGTTTTGATCATTGTAATGGACAATGCAATGATTTTCCTCCTAAACAAACAAATGTTATGGGATATGGAGTGAAAAATCTTATTGCTATACTTACACAAGCTATGAATCATTCTAGACTTCCAAATGAGCATAGAAGGGAACAATATTCTATTGAGTCCTCATGAGGCAATGTATACCTTCAATCAGTGGGTCTTCTGATCCAATTGTTTCTGAACAATGGATCAGTACTACTGAAAAGATATTTTCAGTTCTTCAATGTTCTGAACATGATAAAGTTATCCTAGCAGTATATCGGTTGGAAGGTGAAGCTGATCAATGGTGGAATCTTATCAAGAATACGAGGCCAAGAGATGAAATTGAGTCCATGGAATGGGACGAGTTCAAGAACTTATTTTTCAATATGTACTTCCCTCGTATTCTTCGAACAAAGATGGAGAAGGAGTTTCTTGAACTAAAGAAAAAGGATGATGAATCTGTTGGTATATACGAAGCCAATTTTACAAGGCTTTCCAGGTATGCATCTGGATTTATCATCCATCCTGAAAGTAAAGTTGATCAATTCTTCAGTGGCTTAAAACCAAATCTTCGAAGGAAATTAGCAATAAGAGACTTCAGTAGCTATGAAGAAATTGTGCGTTGTGTTATCAAAGTAGAAATGGTAGTTGGTGTTACATATCCATCTCATGGTTTTGACAAGAAACGAAAGATGGAGTTCATGGAGAAATCTCAGAATAATGGTGAAAAGAAGATGAATGTTTCCTTATGCTCAAAGTGTGGAAAGAAGCAAGGTAGGGATTGTCTTAAAGGGACAAGTAAATGTTTCAAATGTGGAAAGGAAGGTCATCGGGCATTTGAATGCCGCAATGATGGGAAGAAGATGTCTAATGATGCAAACAACGGAAGGGATACACAAAATTAACCTACTACAATTTAATGTTTCAAGTGCAAGGAGATGGGACATTATGCCAATAAATGCCCTAATCCAAGGGTTAGTGATGATCAACATGAGAAACCGCTTAAGGCAAAGGAAAAATGGAAGTCACATGCGATCACTATTGTCGATGTTGAATATGACAACGATGTGGTGGAATGATTAAGTGTTTATGTAACGGGATTCCAAAATAATGTTGTATCATGGAGTATTGGAATATTTATGTATTGGTCGAATGTGGTATTCAAAGTGATTGAGATATTTTTGGAAATAAGATGATATGTGCATAATGAAGGGAAAATGAGAAAATGAAATGTTTAAAAGTATTCATGTGATCATGATTGATATAAGGACTAAGTGATATCATGGTTTGTGTATATAGGATTTTGAGGATTTTGGTATGTGGAGACTGTTAAATTTTAACTACATTCATGTTTTAACTATGTTTCAATGGGTATTAATTTTTTTCAAGAGAATACATGATTAAGGTATTCACATGATTGGAATGTGACCAACAATATATATATATATGGGGGATAAATAATGGTAATCACATGCTTAGTTGATTACATTTCTAGTAATCGTTTTCTTTATACTATGAGCTGGGACCGAAGTATTTTAGATAAGCCTGAATATTGGAATGGATTATGTTGGACATATGCTAAGAACTTTTTTCGATATTACTGATGGGATTTTATAGTAATGTAGTTTTAGAAAAAGGACAACCTGCAGGACGGGCGACATCCCATCGCGTCGGACAAGGCTGTGGGAATCGAACCCACAACCGAAGTGCGACTGGCCTTTTTCGCCTACCACTGGCCTACATGAAGTCCCTATTTAGTAGAAACTATTTTTATTATATTAAGCAGTATAAGTCCATTTTAGGAACTATATAAGATTAATCTCACTATAGATGGAATTATGTATTTTTTTGATAAATTTTCTAACCTTTTGTTTGAGATGGATGGAATGACCCATCATTCTATCACATGATCTGCTAACACATCACGAATGACAAATTCAACTTCATTTGTTTAAGAGATGAAGTGGAAATTGTCCAAAGAATGACAAATGGTGAGACTATACCAAAATCATGAAAGTATTTCTTCTAATTCCAATTTCATCAACTTTAGGTAAATGATCTTGAAAAACCAAAAATGTTGTCCTACTGCCCTTATATCCGATGAATCAGATGGTACCTTGGATCCCCACAAATCAATAGCTTTGTGATTGTTGGCTTTTTCATAGCCATGATCTCTACCACTCTCCATCAGAACATGACGGTTAGATTTCTCTTCCAGGTCCATATTTTCTCCTATATGGAAACCCAGTGATGAGTTCATTTGGGTAACCTTTATATTTCATACTTTAGTTTTTAAAGTTCAGTTTTGGTATTTCTTTTTACGATGTGGGGTTTTATGAATAGTAAATGATTTATAACCCTGACGAAATTCGAGGGCGAAATTCATTTTAAGAGGGGTAGAATTTAACAACCCGAGATTTTATAAGATACATTCTTTTTAATTTCATTCATATCTTCTATTGTACGACACACCAAGATTATCTTGCGCTATACACAACACTTTTCTTGGCTCTTGTTACACACATTTCAGGTTCGTTTGATAGAAGTTATTCTACGCAACATTGAGTGTATATATATATATATATTCAATGTATAAATAAAATATGGTTGGATTCTGTTATACGCAACAATAAAGGAGTTTTTCACTACATGCAACCCTGACTTGGCTTGCATTACACGCAATCACGACCTTCCTCGATAGCATGTGATATACGCAATACCGGGTTTTACTAAACAACGATATATTATTATAATATTGTTATGAAGTAGCCTTTATGAATAGTTCTTACTAAATTTTGAATTTTATAACATTATTATTCATCTTACACATTTCTAGGACATGTTATAAGAACAAAATAAATTTTTATGGTAAAATAAGTTTTTTTTCAAAAAATGCAGTTTTGGTGCCTTTTGATGGTGCACCCACTTTAAATATAGTTTTTGAAATGTTTATAAGTTCAATTTGACAAAATAAAATTTTTATTTTGAATCAGGATATAAAAATTTACATTAGATAAATTTTTTATATTTTTCCGATAACTTTCATATTTTAATGAATAGTAAAAACACGCTATATTTTAATTAAAACAACTTTTTTCATCATAATATCTTATGTGGTTAAATTATAATATAGAATGGTTTTAAAGTATAAATAGAATATTTTTTTACCATTTCATATAATGTAAGTCATTAGTATTGATTTTACCTTGAATTCATAGGTTAAATCAATTCAATCTTTTGCAATGTTTTAAAGAAAAACCTGTTTTCTTTCGACAACGGGATTAATTTTAATTTAATTTCTACATATTTTTTGTATTGAATTTGGAAAAAGTGATTCCATATTTGGAATCAGTGGGTCCAAATTATGTTAATGAGCTACTTTTTATTTTTGGGCATTGTGAATAGTAACTACGGTAAATTTTATTTACTATAGTTAAAGTTAAATCGGGTAATTAAAGGTAAATATAAGATTATAAAATTACCCTAACACTTGGAAAAATCCTATTGTATGGATAACAGTAGAACCATATATCCTAAGGGTCGTATTAGATTCATTTTATGGACTTTTGTCCATGAAAATAATTTAATTATTATTAAAACCAAAGAATGTGACAACATGTCACTTTCTTAAATCATATAAGTATAATAATTTTACTTTAGTGATAAACTTCATGAAACATCTAACATGAATAGTATCCAGAAATCTAATACAATTATATACATCATAGGAATTTATTTAGAATTTTTAGGGATTAAATAATTATCATTTATTATGACACAAAGATGATGCAGTAATTGTCTTATTAATGAAATATTGACATAATTGATTTATAAATGCCCAAATAAATGTAATTTGAGACTTTTTATGACTTAAATTAATTTTCAAGGTTAATATGACATGTTATTGTTGATATAAGGAACTTGTTTCGAACTTAGCATTCTGTTATGAATTTAATAAAAATCATGTACCAAATAGTGTCAAAATTGACATAAATTAGTTTTTAAAACAAATATTATATTGTTAATTGTTATTTAATTCCTAAAAATCTATGGTTCAGTAAAATGACTTAGGTAGGTATATATATATTAATAATAAACAACTTGGGGTTCTTTTGGCTTGTTATGGTATGTTTATTAACCATATAGTGTAAGAAAACAAAAAAACACGGTAAAAGTTAAATTATTTAACTTAGAGTTAAATCTAATTGATAAGGTTAAAATAATAACATAAACTTGTATAAATCCTATTGGATGAGAGGACTGAGACCCATCCCCACTTTATCTTCGAAATAATACCCTTTTGAACCATTATAAACCGAATTTGACCTTAATATAAAATAATATTTTGAGATTTTCCTAAGGTTCCCCTCTCCTCCCTTATAAAAGCGCACCTCCTCCCTCCCCTCCTCACACCAATTTGAGAATTCAAGCTCGGAAAACCCCTGTAAAAATCTCTTATCCACTTCCCTAGTTTTATCCTAGAGGTCCTAGTCTTCTTCAAAGTCTATCCTTAGTTCTTTAAGTGGACGTTAAGTGAAGGCGCGTCAAAAAGAGGTAATATCCATTAACGATCTTTTTCAATTTCTTTCTTCTTCAACTTCTTCTTATTTAGTTGTTTCATGATAAAGTAATAAAATCAGTATTTTTTATATACTGATATGTTATTATAAATATGAAACAACTCTAATTAACCTTCTATCCATCCTACGGAAAAAGGAAATCAGCGCGTGCGTATGTACGGAATACCGTCTCCATGCCGTGGTGTAATCTATTTTCCACCACCACCTTACTTGGTTGGGAATAATGGTGTAAATAATGACTATATATGACTATTATAAAGTGATACTGATTCTGAAATTGTATACATACCCTCCAATACAATTCCACGATCATATGAATGATATCATCACTCGTGCGTACGTACGGAATACCGTCTCCACGATGTGATGCGACTCGTTCTACATGATCTTCATTTCATAATGATTATATAAATGAATTTAATGAATGAATATTATATATATTACACTAATACCATTCTGGAAATGAGGTATCTATAACCTAAATATAAGAATAAGAATTTATTCGACAAAACACGCATAAGAACAAAAACCTATAAACACCCGAATAACAAGTAGCAATGAAAAATTACTACTAAAAAGCTAAGAAAATTACCATATATGATATCATAAAAATATGTATGATTATAGAATAAGTAAATAACATTATTCAAATAATTATACAGGAGGTTCGAACACATACGAAGCAAAACAGACCTAAGGTAAGGGAAATATAACAATCTCATTTTTATCCGAGATTGTTTATACTTTGGTATTTACTGGGGTGTATTTTATCATCCACATAAATGTTTCCTCAATATTTAATATTTATATCTTTCTACAATATTTTATATCCAATTTTACCCTTCGGTGAGTTTTTAGTAAAAGATATGAAAGGAATCTTTTGTCATTTTTTATACGAGGTACTTTTTGACTCTTCCGACAAAAGTACGAGAAGAATGTTTTTTAACTTATACGAATGAACGGATTTTTAAAACATTATTTCCAAGAAACATCCTTTACATGTTTTCAAGTTTATTTTTAATCAACTTCTTTTAGTTTACTGTTGTATGACGTGTTAAGAAAGGGAAAAAAATTTTGAAGAAGAAAGGATATTTTCCTCCAGAATGGAGTTCAAGTATTTTATCAAAATTATTTTCCATATAAGATAATAAAGGGTTCTCTTTTTATCCCTATTATTACATTTATTTTATTATGTTGTGATGGAATTATTTTTATGAATTCCTTTATCTTATATGAATTGTTTTATGATGTCATGATGTTTAAGATTCCCATTTGTATTACATGGGTTATGAAATGATGTATGATTCATGATTTTGTGGCACACATAATAATGGTATCATTATGAGATGGGTGGGACCTATATCTCCCTCCAATTAATTGGGTAAAGATTTTATATCTCATGAGATATACACGGCTGGAATGGTAGGTTGTACCGGTTCAGTGAAACAGGACTGAAACGAGGAATGAACTCGGTTCAGAAATGGACTTTGTCCACTAAGATAGTCTTGGAAATGAGTCTTGACTAATAAGAAATGACTCTCTATGATTATGTGTGTATGACACAAAGTTTCATGTTTTATTTTATGATTATTGGGATTACATTTCACTAATATGATTTATCCCATGTTATGAAATTATGATCTCTTTTGCAGGTTAAGATTTCCAAAAGATATGTTCATATGAATATGATGTGATTGATATTTATTTTGTTTACCCTTACTGAGCATTTGAGCTCACCCTTTTATGTTTTTTCCCCAGGATATAAATAAAGGTTTTAGGTAAGAAAATAAAGGGAAGATCTTTATGGGAGATGTTGAAGATCTTTCAGCACGATTAGAAGATTATATTCCGAGTTTCCAAAGACAGTAAACTATTACGGTCCTTGTGTGTGTGTGTTTGTAATGTAATAAGTATTCCGAAAAAGTAATGTAATGTCCATGTACATTAAGCCTCGGGTCTCTACACCTATTACTCTCATTATTTCGTTTTATGAAGTTATAATTGGCGCTGTTAGGCTACCGAAATATTTGTAACAGATTCTTTCTCCCTTCTCATTTGTCAAGATCTATTTTCATGTAAAGTATTTCAAGTTCCTTTTTATTATGTTGGGGTATGATCTCTAGATTTATCATACTGATCTTTTATGATCATATGATGAGATACCCCATTTGATCTCTTCAATTCAGTATTATGAAGTTTTAAGTGGCGCCGTTAGGCTGCTGAATTTTTAAGTGGTTCTTCACCCTTCTCGTTTTGAAGTTCTACTTTCATGTCAATTCGTTCAAGATCCTTTTTGTTATGTTGGGGTATGATATCTATATCTATCATACTGGAATATTATGTTCATATGATGAGAGACCCCATTTGATCTATTCATTTCAGTATTTTGAAGTTTTAAGTGGCGCCGTTAGGCTGCCGAATTTTTTTAGGGGATTCATTCACCCTTCTCATTCTATTCAAAGTTCTACTTTCATGTCAAGTCTTTCAAGTTCCTTTTTAATTATTTTGGGGCATTATAACTATATCTATCATACTGAACTCTTATTTTCACATGATTAGAGACCCTACTTGATATTTTCAAATCATTTTTTTAAGTTTAAGTAACGCCGTTAGGCTGTCGAACTTTCAGAAGAGAAATCTAATTTTTGTCTTCCTTCCATGTTTTTCATTTCAAATGGTATGTCCTTGAAATTTCATTACCATGATCATGTATCCTTCTTATTCTGTCCATATTCTGTTTTATGGGTCATTTATGAATGTTTGATCCATTTTCCCTCTCTTTTTAATGTCTTCTAAAACCTCGTAACATAGCTATTATGCTGCAGAATTTCTGTCTCAAAATGTCTCTCTCTTTTCCTAAAGTTATTTTATATTATTAAGTGAATACTCAAAGCTCTTTCTTATAAAGGGGTATTCACATATATACCAAAATTTTCTATTTTAAATTCTGGGATTTACATACATGAGACCCACCTTCCTTTTCTGTGGGTTTTAAAGTGACGTAAAGATCATGTCATCAAATCCGTTTTTAAAACGTTATGATTATGAAATGAAACCAATTTATTTTTTGCTATATGGGTTATTTATGAAATGTTTGATGATGATATATGTGGCTCACATGTTAATAAAGGCAAATTTAATGGTGCACCCTGATAGCACTCCAATGCATCGGGTAATGATGTAACCACTAGAGATTACTATTTTCAAGATACCTTGGTGAAAAACCTTGGTAACTTTTAAATGAAACCTTGGTGATGGACCTTGGTGATACGTTCATGATTTTCTATGTTAAATGATGTAGCCACATCTTAATGTTATGAAAAATGTTATTATGATATGCCACATGATTTTTTATCATGCCTTAAAGTTCTTGTTCATGACATAGTTGATGTATCTCAAGTTCACATGTTAAATGTTTCCCTTGTTTAACATACTGGGCCTTATGCTCACCCATTCATTTGATGTATGTCCCTAGGTAATGATATGTAGTAATGAACCTAGGATGAACATCAGGAGAAGCCTTTCAAGTGTTTAAGAAGAATGTTTTATGATTTCATGTTTTAAGTTCCTGGTTTCCAAGACACTAAACCTTAAAGATCCTCAGTTTTGTATAATGTAATGAAAGTTTATGTGATAGAAAGGCGGGATGCTATAGTTGGTATCAAAGGATGGTTTAGTTATTTGTGGAAATTAGGATATGAAAACTTTAGGAAGAATCCTATAGAAAAGTTTATATATAGGAAATCTTCCTGGTATTTTAGTGAGTATTGAGTAATGGGTTGCTACGAAAATACATCCATGTCTGGATACGAGCAGGTAGAGGTGGCTCTGGAACAGATGTACATAGGGGTAAAACCCGAAAACACCGCTTTGAGCTAGACTCAAACGGGAACTAGTACACAACAATGGGCCTTGCTGCACTTTTGGGTACGACACTCCCGAGGGATATGCTTTGGTAAATTTATAAGCTTAGTATGAACAATTGTTAGGGTATACTTTTCTTCTACAAGTTATCCTTATATGCTTTAAGTTCCTTTTCATGATTATTAGCTAAGTATTTAAGCCCCTAATTATACTTTCTATTCTTAGTTAATGGTGGGAAATGGAAGAACATGTCCCAACAAAAAATGTGATAGGAAATGCAACGATTACCATATTAATATGAAAGAGTTGATTAGGGGATTAAAATATGATTATTATTTTGGAAGACATTCAATATTTTGGGGACCCTATATGATCGAGGTAAATATATTACTACGGTATTTTCATTGAGGAGTAAGGCAGACTTATATTTTGAAGAATCGATGAATTTAAGGTGGACTTATAGTAATTTAGGTTACTTGGGAAATGATTAACCTATCTTGGGTAAAATATGTTTAGGTTAGCTATTTTTTTATTAGATGTTAGGAGTGGTTGATGTTGTTTGGAGATGAACAATGAAGTTTATTTTGGAAGAATATGTTATCAAATCCTTCTTGTATTTGGGTTTCAATCTTAGTTTAGTTTATTTTGAAGAATCTTAAGGACCGTTATTTATGGAATGGTCTGTGATGAACTTTGGGTAGTTATATGGAACTTTGAAGATTTAAAATTAGTTTCCATTCCCGTGGGTTTATTTCTTCTTGAAGAGTTGTTTTACCTTACCCTTTCTGTTTTTGGGATAATGTTTAAAGATAGAAGAAATAGATAGTTAATATTTTGTGGATTATGTGATTCTCTAGAAGATGATTCTTGTGCTTTTGATGAGACCAAGTAGTTTTGAATGATCATCATTTGGAGAAAATATTAGTTTTGGTAGAAACTTATTAAAGGATGAAACTCTACATGAAGGTAGGTATATTTTTCTATGTTTTTGTTCTGTGTAGTAAATGAATTCCTCAAAATTATGAAAAGGAACGTAAAACAAAAATGCTGTTGGTTTACGTTTCCTACAAGGTAATCAAAGATAATTTATGCACATCATAAGTTTGTGATTTTCTTATTGTTAACTTTCTCCTAATCATGTTTTCTATCACTCTCCCTCAAAACTTTACCCTTTGTTTTTTTCTTCCATGTCCATGTTTTCCTACATGGAATCCTAGTATGGGTTGACTCGGATGACCTTTTTACTTCACTTTATTTATTTTAAAGTAATAGTTTTACTGAGTCCTTTTCCGGTGTGGGAATTTCAATGAAATTTTAAAACCAAGTTTAAAAAATTGTGAGGACGCAATTTCTTAAGGGGGGAAGATTGTAACAACCCGAAATTTTGAATAAATCTTGTTTCCTAATTTTGTGTGTTATTTTAATTTTATTTTTTTTATATATACTCAACAAGAATATTTCATTGTTTAACATGAGTATAATTAATATAAATCTGTTGGGTTTTGACTGTTATATGACCATTGGTCAATATGACCGCTGGAAACTAAACGTTTCGATATTTGTCTCTAAATACAAGTGACCTTGGTTAATTAATATAGAATAAAGATTCGATGGCCTCACCCAGTAGTCTTGTACCGATAGAATCCCATCTAACAGAACTTGGGAAGGAGGTAGCACCACTCGGCTTTGCTCTGGACCTAACCCAAGCCAAACATCATCGTGTGAAGCTAGAACGGGATCGCCTTCGCGAGAAGTTCAAACTGATAGAAATTACTACTCGTGCGATGTTGGCCGAGCCTCCCTCAGATTCTCCCACCTTAGCACACCTTACACTTAGATCCTATGCTGGTGTGATAAGGGGCTATGTAAGGAGACCATAACTTCCTTGTGTAATCCTTTGTTTTAAATAAAAATTGAGATTTCTTCTTATGATGAAGTTTATGAATTTTCAAATTACCGGATAAATATAGTATGCATATTTTTGATGAATTTTAGAAAAATGATATTTTAAAAAATGTTTATGTAATCCTTAAATAATAAAAAACGTGTAATGATTTTCAAAAAATGGTTTTCTACAATTATGTCCAGTACTAAATTTAGAGTCTAATAACAACAACTTGATTTTTGATGAATAGTAAATTATGAATAGTGATTTTACGCTTAGGATTAGTAATGTGACCAAGTGGATTAGTAATCTCACTTAAAGAAAGTATTAATATAATCTAGGCACCTTGATTAAGTAATGTCATTCAATAAAATGGTTAAATAATGGTTTCATAAATTATTATTCTAGTATTAGTTTTTTGGGGTGAATAGTGTTTTTTAATTAAAAATATTTAGAAAATTATTTTTATAAAATGGATTTCATTTTTTGAACTTAGAGCGTCAATATTATGTCATGGTAATTTTTGGGGATTTTTCTGAAAAAATGAATTTTCAGTGAATAGTGTATTTATTTAGAAATTAAATTAAAAATATTTAAAAAATTATGTTTATAAAATGGAGTTCATTTTTGAAATCAGAGCATTGATATTTGGTTAAGGTGAAATTTTGGGATTTTTCTGAGAAAGTTGAATTTTCAGTGAATAGTAAAAATACAGTTTTAGGGTTTCGGTATGTTTAATGATCTCATAATTGTGTCATGATGATGTCATGAGATATTTTAAGGGATGGACGACCAAAGGTGATGAATTATTGTATTGGGGGCCCCATGTGGCCTAACTCCATGGGAAGTACCATGGGAGGGCCCATGCTTTTGAGAAAACCACTTTTGAGGTGTCCCTTGGCCATTAATGCCTTGTCCCCTCACTTTCCCTATAAATACCAAGAAATCCTCTCATCCTTTCGACTCCCCACTCTCCCCAAAGAAGTTCTGGTTTTTATTACCTCCCAAGGAGTCCTCCCAAGGTGCCCCCAAGCCCTCAAGGTCCCAACCATTGAGTTTTAAGAGTTACGTTTTAAGGTTAGGGATCTAACCTCTCTCTTTCATTTCAAGTTATCTCTTTTATGTCATTCCTTTTATGCTCCATGTTATTATGTTGGAGGATGTTCTTTAATACTCCTCTTACTGCCCTTTTCAATTTCATATAATGAGAGATCCTCTCTTACTCTCATTATTTCGTTTTATAAAGTTTTAAGTGGCGCCGTTAGGCTGCTGAAATTTTTGTAACGGATTCTTTCTCCCTTCTCATTTGTCAAGATCTATTTTCATGTAAAGTATTTCAAGTTCCATTTTATTATGTTGGGGTATGATCTCTAAATTTATCATACTGATCTTTTATGATCATATTATTAGAGACCCCATTTGATCTCTTCAATTCATTATTTTGATGTTTTAAGTGGCGTCGTTAGGATGCGGAATTTTTAAGTGGTTCTTCACCCTTCTCGTTTTGAAGTTCTACTTTCATGTCAATTATTTGAAGTTCCTTTTTGTTATGTTGGGGTATGATCTCTATATCTATCATACTGGACTCTTATTTTCATATCATGAGAGACCCCATTTGATCTCTTCAATTCAGTATTTTGAAGTTTTAAGTGGCGCCGTTAGGCTGCCGAATTTTTATAGGGGATTCTTTCACCCTTCTCATTCTTTTCAAAGTTGTACTTTCAGGTCAAGTCTTTCAATTTAATTTTTAATTATGTTTTCGGATTATCTCTATATCTATCATACTTAACTCTTATGTTCACATGATGAGAGACCCTATTTGATCTTTTCAAATCATTTTTGTTGAATTTTAAGTAACGTCGTTAGGCTGCTGAACTTTCATAAGAGAAATCTATTTTTTGTCTTCCTTCCATGTTTTTAATTTCAAATGGTATGTCCTTGAAATTTCATTACCATGATCATGTATCCTTCTTATTCTGTCCATATTCTGTTTTATGTGTCATTTATGAATGTTTGACCCATTTTCCCTCTCTTTTTAATGTCTTCTAAAACCTCGTAACATAGCCGTTATGCTGCAGAATTTCCGTCTCAAAATGTCTCTCTTTTTTTCTAAAGTTCTTTTATATTATTAAGTGAATACTCAAAGCTCTTTCTTCTAAAGGGGTATTCACATATATACCAAAATTTTCTATTTTAAATTCTTGGATTTACATACATGTTACCCATCTTCCTTTTCTGTGGGTTTTAAAGTGACGTAAAGATTATGTCTTTAAAGCAGTTTTTAAAACGTTATGATTATGAAATGAAACCCATTTATTTTTTTCTATATGGGTTATTTATGAAATTTTTGTTGATGATATATGTGTCTCAAATTATAATAATGTCATATTTAAGGGTGTGCCCTGATAGCTCTCCAATGCATTGGGTAATGATGTAACCACTAGAGATTACAATTTTCACGATACCTTGGTGAATAACCTTGGTAATTTGCAAATGACACCTTGGGGATGGACCATGGTGATATGTTCAAGATTTTTTATGTTAAATTATGTAGCCACATCTTAAAGTTATGAAAAATGTTATTATGATATGCCCCATGATTTTTTTTATCATGCCTTAATGTTCTTGTTCATGACATAGTTGATGTATCTCAAGTTCACATGTTAAATGTTTCCCCTGTTTCCCTTACTGGGCCTTCTGCTCACCCATTCATTTGATGTATGTCCCCAGGTTATGAGATGCAGTAATGAACCTAGGATGAACATGAGGAGAATCCTTTCAAATGTTTAAAAATAATGTTTTATGATTTCGTGTTTTATGTTCCTGGTTTCTAAGACACTAAACCTTAAATATCCTCAGTTTTGTATAATGTAATGAAAGTTTATGTGATAAAAATGTGGGATTATATATCCTGAATGAATAATTCTTTAATAAGATTATCGACTTCCGCATCTATTTTGGCAGCATGTGTGGGGTGCATCCTTTAGGGAACTCATATATAGACCAGGTGGTATTCTGGCAGACCTAAGTGGTGTGTTGCCACTTTGGGATCGAGTCCCGACATTTCTGGGTAATTATAGGTAAACAAATATTGATGTTGTCTCAAGAACGATGTATATACCTCATTATACTTGGGAGACATGGTTGTACTAATGATAGTGGGCCTCGAGTCTTCCTCGGTACCCAGGTTTATTTCCCTGAGCTCATCCACAGTGGTGGAGATACCTTCCTCAAATACGGGAGGTGCATACCTGAGAACTTCCTCCCTTCTTCCCCCACATTCTCATCTTCTTGATCCGATGGGGGGGAGAGTTCATGGAACGGGCTCTCAGAAATCCGGAGGCGAAGCATTGTGGGCATCCTCGCACAAGTATTCTCCCTCCAATTGTGGGTTAGAGGTCGTTTCTACACTGCTATTCTCGGGCGTCATGGTTGAAGTCATGCGGATAGCTGAGGACGTGTCCGGACCTGAATACTGCTCTCAACATGGTTGATGGGTAGTACGTAGTCTTCGTCGAGCTGCCTAATGGGGTCATCATGAACCATTTCAAGACCATTTTGAGTGGAGATCTAGTTGATACCATCGAGAGAATGCTTCGTCTTCTTTTTCTCATAAAACCCAATGTCAAATGTAGTGTGACTTAGAGATATGGAAATGGGCTTTGTCCACGTGCAATGTCCCAATTTTTCCATTGACGCAATACATGATACTCTGTTGGTAGGATGAAGGAATTACCTTGTTCTTATGGAACGATGACCTTCCCAGCAGGGCATCGAATGTTGTGTTCTTTTGGACCACCAAGAATTCTGAGCAGGCTAAAAGGTCACCAAAATGGATTTTTAGATTGATTTGTCCCATTAGCTTCTATTCAATCTTGTCGTAACCCAATAGAGTTGTGGCTGAGGGTATTAGATCGTCCTCATTGTATCCCAACTTACGAAGTGTCTGTAGGGGAAGGAGGTTAACTCCAGAGCCATTGTCAATGAATACTTTCTGGATCTCAACATCATTTAATGTACCAGTGACATATAGTGGTTTGATGTGTCCTTGCATGATGGCATCATCATCCTGATTGGTGAAGGAAATCACTACATTGCATTCATCTAGGACAGTCTTCGTTCGGTAAATCTCGGTAGCGGCTACCTTGGCTTGAAACTTCTGGTGGATGAGAAAGGCTTATATGAGCACCTCCCCGAGATCTGCTGACAAACACAGGGCATCCAGGATTGACAGTTTTCCCTGTACTGATGCCAGATACTTAATGATATCATATTTCTACTCTAGCGGCTGATGCTTCTCCGTTGGTGCGAGAGTTTTAGCAGGCACTTTGGGAGCTAGAGTATGTGACGAGGAGGGACCAGCCATGTGGTCGGAGGTTGGCGGTGTTCCCACGTTCTGGGGACTCAGCCTGACTGGCCTGTTTGTGCACACTAGGAGGCTAGACACTTGTTCCTCCACTGATGTGTACCATAGAATGATGAGGCCAGAGTGACTTCCTATGTAGGTGGAGGGATATTCTTTCTTCTGCTGAGTCCGTTGAAGTTCTCTCCCATTGGTTTCCACAATATTAACGGGTTGGGCCGGTGTAAACCCATAGTGTTGGTTTTGGTTGTGAATACGCCTTCCATGGTATCCCCTGCTTCTGTGATTTCACCTCCCAACCATTTGCATTGGGAACTCGGGTTCATAACCAAACCCTTCATCAGGGAAATATTCCATTAGATAGATGATATTAATGGAACCAATGATTATCTCCCCGTCCTGTGACAGTTCATCCTGGTCAGTTTTCCCTGATGGTGTTGTTTGGTGGGTCAGTGCCCATGGCACCATGTTTGAGGGAATAAAATCCTACAGTGTCGAGTCTAACATAGGCCTTGTTGAGGACTGATCTTCTTGCGCTTGTCTCCATTTTTGACTACCCCTGGATAACCAGATCGTAGATGGTTGTGAGGGTAATATTGTCGGTTCTGTGGCATTAGGGGCTGTTGTCGGCACCACCATATATTGTAATTGAGATAGAAGTATTCCATGAGCTTGGTTAATGGTTTTCTGAGTCGTCCAATCATCAAATTTATGCCCCTTATTCATGGTGACTTCCTTCCACCCCTCCCCTTTGTTAGATTCATGGGTAGAAATGTAAGTCACATGTGCTGGGGGTGGTCCTAGCTCAACCTTCCCGGACTCTACCATCCTTTGTAGGAGATCATGGAAGACGATGAATTCCTAGATATTGTGCCCCAACATTTGATGGTAGGGACTATAATCTATCCTATCATTGTGGCCAACTTCTTCGGGCTCCCTTGGCTCTGGGAGGTGGAGAAAATTTCAATTCATGGAGGTAATGAAGTAGCTGCGGTCTTGGTCCTCTCAGAACAAGTATACTTTGTGTCTTTGTTCCTTGAACCAGTTCCGCATCGATTATCTCTGATAATCCCGCTTTGGTGGAGGCGGGTGCTGATATATAGGGGGCCCTTGACAATTTGGCGGAGGCCTAGGTGGTGGAGCAGGCACATGGGCTAGCTTGAGCGTGATAGAGGACACTTCAACTCTAACTGTTCTTTTTGCAGGAGCATGTGAGGATATTAATGACTTCAGATTAATCTGCTGCAGGGAGTCTTCAATTCTCTGGGCAATGGTATTGAGATTTCAGAAGCCAGTGGTGCACCCCACTGGTATGAGTAGTGTTCACAGCTCATCACAAAGGTTATCGATGCATATGGAAGGAATCTAATCTTGTGGAATTTTCATGTTTAGAGAGTCGGTTAGACCCTTCCATCTGGTGATGAAATCTGAGACCCTATCATTTTCCCTCTATTTGCAATTATTGAGGTTGTTGACCGCTTTTTTATGTAGCGTTGAGCTGAAGTGGAACTGGAATTACTGTCGATGGTCTTCCGAATTTTATATTGACTGAGCTGGCAGACTCGTATACCAGATGAAGGCAATTCCTTGTAAGGTCCGCACAAAGCATCTGAGTTTCAATGCTTCTTGTTGTTCTGGAGTTCCCATCATAGGTTCGCAATAAGATGCATAGTGCATCAAATGTTGTTTCGGATCACTGGATCCATTGAAAATAGGGAATACATGGCTCCCAAAATTGGGTAGATGTGGTGTGTTTCTCACCCAATCTAGGTAGGGCTTTTGCTCTATCTGTACAAGAGCATGTCGACCTTCTATTGCTTCTAATCGAGCTGTTAGTGCCTCAATGGTGTTGGAGAGTCCCTGGTTTACATCCTGTTGGGCCCGGTCTTGGGTAGGTGTCACCCGAGGCATTTCCTAAGGGTCCATCTCAGTCATCACCAAGGGTGCATATGTCATTTGTGACACCTTCGGAGGGTTTATACGTGCTTTCTCCAGTTGCTTCCTAAGTGGAGGGAAGTCTTGGTATTCATCCGAATCCATGTTCAGTTAATTGGACGGGTCGGGCGCCACATTGGGCGGGGTCCCTGAATGCACTTCGTTTTCCAGGGAAAACCATAGTCTTTTAGGTGCACTTGCTGGGTGTGAAAGGTGTGGCTCTTCTTGGGAAGTGATTTCAATAAGACGGTTCCTCTGGAGTATCTCGGCGTTAACCCGCCTCAATTATTTCATTTCTTCTTCATGTCGAGCGAATCTCTCTTAGAGCATAAGTGGCTTGTTTTTTTTTGAGAGAAGGAGGTGGGTTAAGGGTAACTGATCCTTTGATCTTATCCTTACTAGAAGATCGCAGGGTAAGTGGAGGAGGTTTAGCTGGAGGGGCGACCATATTTAGGGTGGCCCTCTTGTTCTGGGTGTGCACACCTAGTGGTTCGTTGTGAATCACAGCCTGACCGGAACCATCATCTCTCGATCCATCCAGATTTGAATCATCTTCGGTGGCACCCGTGGGGTTAACCTCTTTGTCATTGATGGATGCATATCACAGGTTGGAGGAGATGTCATATTCCAAATAATAAGAGGATCTCCCGTGTCTTTTAATGGTCTTTCCCTTCCTATCCTGGGATTGATTCCAGACTTCTTAATGAAGGGTGATGCAGAGAGTTCTTTGATGCGACCTTATAGTATGCCTCCCTCTTGAAAGGGATGATGATTCAAATGACGGGATAGGGTAGGAACCTACTCTTCTAACTATCCTCCCTATACAAGAGAATACTGATTCTCGTGGGGGAGGTTGTTGTTCAGGTGGTAAAAATGCCCCCAGCCATGAGGGCTGGGGTTGGCTCTTTTACTTGGACGTTTAGTCTCTTCCCATTATTATTGGTCTTACGGGGGAATTTGTTGTTAAAAATGACCCCAGCCCTACAGGTTGTGGTTGAACCTGGATTGTGGTAGTTGCAGCTACAATCGCAACATGCCTGATCTTGGATGCCCCCATTTGGGGGTGAACTAGATCTGATGTCAAGTTTACCTATGAATCAATTCCCTCTAGGGAGGCAAGCAATGATTGCCGATTGGCCTCTCTTTGGTGAGAGGCCTGTTGTATGCTTTCAGTGGCCTGATTCAAGAGTTTATGAATGGCTTGTTCCCGTCAGGCTTGACTTTTCATGGATTTACTCAAGGCATGTCTCTGTTGGGTGTGTGACTTTTCCTGAACAGGGACCCCACTCGATTGCTGTTTTAACGTGATGACGTTGTATGAAATTATGCAGAATGGGTTCTTTTGGGTGGGGAGCAGAGTGAAATGCAGAGCTCCATGTTCTCCCTGTCCTCTAATATAGACTCCCGTCAGAGCATCACTTATAAGGCGGCGCAACTGGTGCCATGCATGGAGGAAAGCTAATTGAAGTTTTCCTTTACGCCTCTTAGGTCGAGGTTGGCGCACCGAAGGAAGAGCTTCCAGGTCTATGTGAAGCATCAGGTCTCATATTTTCCTGACATGGTCTACATACCCATCGTAGGGCAGGAATATTGATTTCAGCCGGTGGAGGGTTGTCCATATATTGGATCATATGTCGTGCACACATTCTTTTACAACTCTCTTGGTATGTCTAATTTAGAGGTGGTTGTGGGCCAAAACATAACTGGTACATCATTTATGGCCAGTCATTTCCTCATGTGCATCATGTCGGTATACTCCTTCGCTACTGATTCCTCTACCAGGCCGGCCCAACTGAGATGCTCACCGATAGTGTGGTCAGAGGTAGTGGGGACGGTAGGTATTGAGTTATCACGTGGGTGATTCCAAGGTGGTTCGGAAGATGAACGTGGCCCTGAACCATCTCTTGATTGAAGAAGGGTGTCATTGGTGACTATCTAGGAATCTGACATGCTTGATCCCGTCATTCTAAGTGCATCGGCATATGAGGGCTTTTCTGTGCTTGACTCGGCAGGGGGAGGACCTTCCTGTCGATAAGATATGTCACTCTGGGGAGGACCTTCGCAATAATAGCCATCATGGTGAGGATGAACATCATGGTTTGACGTTCGATGTGTATCCTAGGGAGGAACTTCAAGAATCACTGTTACAAGGGGAGTACCTTCTTGTTGCTTGGGGCTATAGCGGGGAGGACCATCATAATGGTGGTCATGGTGGTGAGGACTACCATCACAGTTTCCGCAGGGAGAATGTTTGCAGGGAACACCATGGGGAGGGCCTTTAGAATGTACCCCAACGAGGGTAGGGCCTTCTCATTCCTTGACAAATCTATGGGGTGGAACTCCGTTATCAGAGTGGCGAGGACTGCCTTCGTGATCTGTTGCCTGGCTGCGTGGAGTGTTGTTGCAATGTAACCCCTGGGGAGGACCTTCAGGGCAGTCCTTGACAAGGGGAGGTCCTTATTTTCCTGATAAGACGTCACTAGGGGGAGGGCCTCTGTAGTTGCGACTAAAATAGTGAGGAATACTATAATAATCTGTGGTCCAACTTCACGGGGTGTGTTTGCAGTGTATACCTTGGGGAGGACCTTCAGGGTGAACTGAAGAAAGTGTAGGGCCTTCTTGCTGCTCAATCTTCTGGACTCGCGGAGTGCTTCCGTGACTCACATCAAAAGAGAAGCTCTCATGATCAATCTATATATGCATGTGGGGGAGGCCCCCGCGGGTGCTTTGGGGAGGACCTTCCGAGCTTCTGGTAGCAACATTGAGGCCAGGACCTTCACAACTTCTACTGCCACTCCCATAATATTGTAATGGGTGGGTAGGGTTCTGAGCCTATGATATGTTCTTAGCGGCATTGGTAACTCTTGCTTCCCATAGAGCGGATTCATGAACACGCACTTTTTTTCGGCTACCTTCGGTGTGTTCGGCGCGCTTTCTTGTGGGCAGCAGGGGCCGTCTACTATTGATAATGATCTTCCCCTTTGGGTCCCTTTCTAATTGGGTCCCATAATGTTGTCTTAATTTACTGATGAACATATTGACTTTTTGCAGTGATATTTGCCTGCTCTAGAGCATCCACCATGATGGATGGGTGTCCCCCAGTTGGAACGAGTGAAGCTGCTTGATCCGATTTCCCTTGTATCGTGGATTATGGCCGATGACCCTCCTGGGATGAAGCAGGGATGCATATCTTCTCCGAGTTGGCAATCTCTTCTCTTAGATGAGTCACCTCAATTGGGTATATGGGCTCATATGGCCGAGTCCATGCTGTTTCCCTAATGCAATTACATTTTGGAGAGTATGCAAGATATGATCTGGGATCGATACATGCTACTCCATCATTTCTAGGATATTCAGAGAGACATCTTTGGCTGGAATGGGTATGAAGTCACATTCCAGTATCAGAGTAGAGATATCCTACTCTTGTCCTCCCATGGTCAGTGGGTACTGACGATTCTCATGTGTTGGGGCAAGTGAATGAGTCTGCCCCTGTGCTGGGATATGCTAGTTTATCTCTCTGCTTGCCACCACATCAGGATGGTGGAATTTACTTGCATCTGTAGGGAGATGGCCCTGCATTTGTTATTTCCCCATTGTATCAATTCAGTGGCCTTTTTTTCTAGGGAGACATGCCCACCTATTAATTTCTGCCACATCTGGATGGTGGGCTTTTTTGATCGCCATCATATCGGGATGGTATGAATTAGGATCATCTGCTAGAAGCTGGTCCTGCAGGTGCTGGGTTGCCACCACGTCTGGTTGGTGGCTTTCATGACCCTGGGCTGGGGGAGGTGCCTGCCGGTAGGTGTCGTCCTGTGTGATTGACGGACTTGATGGAGCTCGTCGGGGATATGTGCATGCTCGTATGATGCCTCCATGTCTGGATGGCGGGATTTGGAGGAGCGGACACCTATATGTGCCTTCTTGCAATACGTCTCTATGACTGGGAAACATAGATCCTCCTCAGGGACAAGGGTGATGACCGGTCCCGGGATGTTCGTTTACCTCCCTCGTCGAGCGGTCTGAGGGGCTGAATCTCGGGGAGCGTGGGCCTGGATCGTCGGGGCGAAATCCTCCTTATCATAAGGATATCGAGTCGTGGAATAACCTCAATGACTTCTTCCAGCAAGGTCCATAGAGCGAAACCCCATTCAGTGGGGATGAAGTACTCAATGTCGACCTCATCCCCCTCCCAATGATAAGGGTGGTATGCATTGCATCGTTCCGAGGATAGACTCCTGAAATAGTTGGAGACGGCAACCAGAGCCATCTGGATATTCTTTCGAGGCCACTGCTGGGCAGGCGACCAGTATGTCTTGGCAGATTGGAGGGCACTCATGGCCACCTCCACTATCAGGAGAGTACCGTTCAAGTGGTACTCTCGGATCAATGCATATGAGACCCAACATTGAAGAAGCTGAGTAGGTGAAGAAGTCATTCGTTGGTGAGGATATCTGGTCATTGCATTGCTTGAAGTACACACGTGTGAGTTCCTCTATGATTCCATCATATTGAAGGGAGTTCTGGTTGGTACCTATAAAATATTTTAACAAATACAAACAGAAAACCCGTCAAAGAAAAATCTAATGATATAAAGAGTAATTAATGACCTTCATTGGCCCTCCTTGTGAGTATAAGGGGGAACAGAGTGGGATTAGGTTAAATCTGTCAGGCTTGGTTAAAGATTCACGCCGGGTTCACCATTTTTTTCGAACCATTCGGGTGTTTGGAGACCGATGCGCCCGATGGTCGATCTTACGGAGGGATGAGTTCCGCTCAATCACTCATGCCGGGTATATTGGTCTTTGTTTCAAAACACCCAACGGTTCCGTATCCAATGATCAGTGGAATTTCTTTTTAAAGTAAGGCGTTCGCTGGGCGATTCGGCCAGTGATGCTTAAGAACTCACATTGGTTGAGGGGATGGGAAGTCGGGCTCATTGCACCATTTAGGGGGGAATTATTTCCTGTTTCGGGACTCTATTATAGTTTTAAGACATGTTCATATGTTGTCAAATATTTGTTTTATCCCCAAGCATAGTATCCGTGGATTACCCCTTAGATGGAAATTATCAACAGAACGTAGGGATGCAGATCCATTTAGACCCGAGGTTTACCATCCCTCATTGGGATTAATCACCCTAAGGAGTTTGGACTCATTGAGACGACACTGGTTTAAAGCCTCGTAACTGGGTTCTCTGGAGTTTATTGTCATCCATGGGGGATAGATAAAGACTTGAGTGTTTGGATCGAACCTGTGATGCGGGCTTCCTATGTATCCTCGTGAGAGGAATCAGAATCCAAGTTGTTTGGTGCCACTTAATGGGACACATCTCCATTTTAAGGTCCTGCAACAAGGACCCAACCGTACTGTTTAACGACTTGTGGCAAGGAAGGCAGGGGGAGAGGTTCCTGGTCAAAGATGGTGCAAGACAAATGCCAAAGTGGCCCGAAATACCCAAGGGAAGACATTTCATGGGCCATAGAAATGGTCCTACTGGGGTCATGAGGACATGGTCTGAAAGTGACGGATGTGTATCAGACATAGATATCGGGCTTTCACCTTGGGGTTTTCCTACATATCCCAGTTGGTCGAGAATTGAAGTCCACATAGTTCATGGAAGATTAGGGCTTACATGTGATAGTTTCCAGTTATAAGGATTGAACCTCGAGGAGGTGTCCTACGTACCCTTCTTAAGAAATGTGGATCAAAACCCACGTGGTTTGTTCTGGAGGGGAATGATTGGGGCTTATACATGGTTAGTGGACTGAATTGGGATTTAACCTCAAGGAGGTTTCCAACGTACACTGCTTAGAAGAAAAGGATTAAAAACCTGTGTAGTTCGTTCAGTCACTGTCGTTGTGTGGATGTCGTGACCATCACAAATCTCTAAGCCCCCGTGAGTCATGCTTGTTGTGGGAAAAAAGAGAATGAAACAGACTTGGCAAGCCTCACACATTCTCCATACCGAGGGAAGGGGAAGAAGACAATGAGCAAAGGAGAAGGTCGAGACCACTGGACTCTCCTTCTCCTTGATGTTGTAGGAAGGTAGGAGTCGAGTAGTGGAGGACTGTACCTTCTTTGTTGAGAGAGGAAGGGCCATTGTCTTTTGGTGAGGATGGTGTGGGGCCTACTCCAAGTGGGATTCCCTGCGACTCCTAGGAGAGGTTAGAAGTGCTCACCATCGGTGCTCATCATAAGGAAACATGAGCGGGGTCCCTCAATCCTTGAATGTGGGGAGGTAGAAAGGGGACTCTTAGGCTCGGACCCTTCATTACCGTGGGAATGTTAACCCTATAATGTTTCGGTAACCTATTCAAGGTCATGAGCAACCCCTTTTCCCACGCCTACCACGGGTATGTGAACTCATAGTGGTGAATTGATGCTCCTGAAGGTTGCATCATACAGATCTGGTGGATTCGGTTGAAGCCTTAGCTTGGGGCCAATTAATTGACCAATGAAGGGATTGTGAAAGAGCAGGACGGATTGGAAGGATTTTATCTGGCTCAAGGAATGGGAACACCAAAGGATTTGGTGGGCCACATGGGTATATGAGGACTGGATCCCTTCGCGTAGGAGGGTGTTACGCAGTTGGGGAGGTCATCCGCGTACCAGGGTGGTAGGTAGACCGATAGTCATCCCACGTACCAGGGTGGTACGCAACTTCGGGTTCGGCCGATGTACCAGTTTTGTACACGGTTGAGTGCACGAGAATTGTGGCAGTCAGGGGCGACGAGGGTCGGGGGTTTGTCGGTCAGGGATTCGCCTGCGCAGGAGGGTGGTACGCGATGCATCAGATTGAAAAAGGGGCATAGACTCCCTGGTCCGCAGAGAGTACATCCGCAGAGGGGCCATGGTATGCGATCTTCTTCTTTTCTTTTTTTTTTATTTTTATGTTCATCGTTCCCCCAGTTATTGTGCGTTTTTCAGTTCCGTATTAATTTGTTTCTAGTTTCATACCTGTTCTGGTTTGTGAATTGGAACTTCACTGTTTGTGAAATCCTAAGATCCATCCTCCAAAATCTTTCAACCTGAATCTGATCGATCGCTTTCTTCTCCCCCTCGGTATCCTTTTATATAGGGTGGAAAGAGATGTATATGTAGTCATGCGGCACCTTTTTTGGAGGCCCATCACCGAAAACCCGATTTATGGATGACTTAGTCAATCTGCAACTCATGGGGTATTGAATGCACCTCACCCACGAACCAAATTGGTTTGGGGGTGCTTCGCAGCCGTGCAGGGCTCTGCCTCTGTTCTATGAATTATAGCGCACGCGGTCTGGGCCTGTTGATGCATTTAGTGGCTGGGGTGGTTCATGATAGTGGACTAGCCTATTGCAAGTCCTACTTCGCGCCCATGGAGGGGTTCCCGCCTCCATTTCATGAACCACGTTTGTCTATGGAGGGGGTGTCTCACTAAACCAGTCGTGTACTATCATTTTTGGACCGGTATGCGGATAGGTTGGTCCTTTTCCAATTTTGAACATTCTCCATACTTTGAGGGAAATTGGGTAGAATACTTTACCAAATTAAAGGGATTCCCATTCTCCTTTGTGAATTTTTGGGACCCTGTAGAATTGATTAAATGAATATGATATATATTACACTAATACCATTCTATAAATGAATTCTCTGTAACCTAAAAATAGGAATAAGAATTTATTCAACAAAACACGCATTAGAACATTAAGCAATGAACACCCGAATAACAAGTAGTAATGAAATATTACTAATAAGAAGATAAGAATATAACCATATATGATATCATAACAATGAATATTATTCTGGAATAAGTCAATGAAATTATTTAAATCATTATATAGGATGTTCGAATACGTACAAAGAAAATTGGACCTATGGTAAGGGATTATTTCGTCTCACTTTTATTTCGGTGAGAAATATGCCTTAATCATCATCGATTTCTTTTGTATGGTGTTTATGATTCCCATGAATGTTTTATGATATTTATTATGGAGAATATTATATTTACATATGCATGTAATTTCTATTATTTTATGACATGTATGATTCCATATATTATAAAAGGTATGGGATAATTATTCCAATCTCGTTCTTATCTGAGATTGTTTATTTGAAAGTATTTACAGGGGTTATGTTTATCATCCATGTAATTATTTTCTTAAAATGTTTTCATAAAATGTATACTTTTATTCCAAGCATGTTTAAAGTCATTTTTACACTTTTTTACTTTTACCACATGGTATGGATGGATTCATTCTTGTGTTTACCATACGAGGTACTTTTTTACTTTTCTGAAAAAAGTACAAGAATAATGTTTTTTAACTTATACGGTGTGAATGGATTTTTATGGTTTCATAAGGCCTTATTTTCATGAAGATTCCTCTACATGATTTCATGATTATTTTAAAAAAAATCTTTTTATTTTAATATTTCATGGCATTTTGTGAAAAAATAATTTTTTTGAAGAAGAAAGGATATTTTTTTCAAGAATAAATTTCAAGTGTTTTTTCAAAACAATTTCCCATCTAGGATAACATTATTTAGTATGATTGTGTTTCAAGTATAATGTAACTGTTATTTACATGGTTTTATTTGTCTTATGATGAAATAATATCCATTTGTTTTATATATATTATGTTATGATGGAGTGATGTTTATGAAACCCATTTTATTCATTATGTTATAATGAATGATTTATGTTTATTTTGTGGAACATGAAATAATGATTTCATTATGTGATGGGTGGGACCTATATATCCCTCAAATTAATTGGGTAAATATTTATATCTAATGAGATAGACATGATTGGAATGACAAGTGAATCTGGTTTAGTAATACAGGGCTGGAATGACAAGTAAACATGGTTCAGTAATGGACTATGTCCACTATGATGGTCTTGTCAGTAATGCCTTGGCTACTATGGAAATAATATCATGTTCTCAATAGATTCCACAATTATATGATTTATTCCCATGATATTTTATCATGATTTACATTCCTTTATGATATATTCCTTACGTACTACCATGATTTATTTCACAACTCAATATTTTGATGTTTATATTTTATGTTCAAATGTATATGATTTGGTTTATTTTCTCCATGATTAACATTACTGAGCATTTGAGAACACCCTTTATATGTTTTATTTTCCCCATGATTTAAATAAAGGTTTTAGGTAAGAAAACAAAATTGGAAGATCTTTATGGGAGATGTTGAAGATCTTTCACCTTGATTAGAAGATTATGTTCCATGGTTCCAAAGATAGAAAACTAATACGGTCCTTGGGAGTTTTTATGTTATGTATTATGTATTCTGCAGAATTAATGTAATTTCCTTGTACCTCAAACTTTGGGTCTCAAAAAATATCCTCAGGACTTTGGGGAAGATGCCCATAGAATCCAATTTATGGGATATAAATCCATGGAATCCCAATACAATGATATCAATTGTCGGTGAATTCACAATCCATGAACTACCTACTTATTATATATCTAAATATGTGCTCCCAAATCAGTGTAGTCATAATATGTAAACTCCCTTCTTAGTGAAGCTATATATGTGAGCTCCCAACTCAATGAAATTACATTGTATGAGCCCTCAACTAAGGGAATCCCAAACTCTGACCTCCTTAATTAATACATTGCCAAATTGTGAACTCCTTACTTAGTATAGCTCTATCATCCATTTATATCTATGGGAAATACACTTAGTAGACTATACATGGGATCCAAATCCATGTAAGATATATCACATTGGATCATAATCCAAGGAATCCACCATTATGTGTAAACCACAATTCTATAGAGGCTCCAACACGGAGATCTTGCTCTATGCAAGCTCCAACCATGTCATGATACCAAATATAATAGCATATCTAGTTACTCTGGACCCAATCATGGAATCCAAACCATATCAAATCCACTATAATGGTGAATGAAAATAATCAGAAAAAATAGGCTGAATTTCCATGAATGACATCTTGGGGATAATTTTCAAAGGGGGTTTCTTCTTCCTCCTTTTCCACTACTTCGAGATTGTTCTTTAGAATAGATACATTTCAGAATTTAAAAACTGATTCCATGACATATTCATTAATTTTATCTTGGATCCATATATATTCTCTCATACTAGTACCTATAATCTTATCAAATTATCTCATGAATCTTTCAACAAATAAGCACATCCACCACTTTTTTAGGTTAGATGTTTTATCATAAAACATTACATTAAAAATATATAATAATCATGATTTTCTTAGAATAAATACATTTATTTTAATTTAATCTAAAATGTTATGATAATATATCATTTTCATGTGCGCTATGTATCTCATTAAAATCCACATTTGACTGAAATATTAATCAGGCATTCAAAATTGACACTTTTATTATCCAGGGAAAAAATAGGTCTAATATTATAATTTTTTGGGATATGTTCTTCATTAATAATAATTACAGCCTAATTTTTATCTCATGTCCCATGGTGGTTTATACCAACCAATGGAGGGGAAATAATTTTAATGTAAACTCTTTAGTAAGTTGTTTTATTAAAATATTGATAAAGACTATATTCTATGGGAGAACCCCTTGGAAAGGGTACACATTCAATATGGAATTTTGAGACTATGGAAGTAGTGTGATAGAGGAAGTGGTATTCCTCCAAGCTACTCCACTAAAAAAAACTATAACTTGAAAAGTAGATAACATCAGCTTCTTGGTATATATTTTTTTAATTTGTTACTGGAATATGAAATTTTTATTCATATATAAAGACATTGAATGGCCATTTATGATTTATTAATTATTTTAAATTGGAAAATTGATCTAATATTATATTGACTCTCTTGAGTAAAAATCTCGGGATGGAGAATATGACTCATGATCTTGAGGTCTTCTCATCTAAGATTTATACAGGGATGAAAAACTCACCCATGACAGTATTGGATACATTAATAGTGTCAACTAACTAAGATAGTGACTAAATCTTAGATGAATTCCTGGATTAAAATGAGGATTGGAAATAGAGTGGAAAACGTATAATCATATATAAAATACATTCATCAGACAATAACTATGATTTAGGAATGTATGGGAAAATAAAGAGAGTACAAAATGATAATCAACAAGTGTCACAAGACTTGGTGAAACAATCAAAAGAGTGTGTTGTTGTGTAAATTCAATAAATGAAGGAAAACACATTAGAAATGAACAAATAGATTGATTTATAGGTGGAGTGTGGTTATAAAGTTAGAAAATATGGGAATGTAATTCTAGAAAACAAATGGACTAGTGTTCAGGGAAGTACAGTGGTTGGTGGTAAACTAATACTTGGTCATACTCTATAAAAAATCACCCTTACTGAATGACTAAGAGAATTTGTTAGAAAGATTAGGTTTTGTAATTTTATAGAGATGATACTTATGGATGGATAACTATGGAAAATACACACTATGTGATAGATCAAACTTTATATGAAATAATGATATAAAATGTATAGATATGCATGGAAGTAATATCTTTTTACTATTTCAAATCTCGGCCCAGAGCCTCATCAAATTTGTCTAGGGATATATTCTAACTAGAAATTATACATAGGTATGGGAAAAATTTATAGGGGGATAAATTTTTATTTTTAGGGACATATAAAAAACCATGATAATTGAAATATATATATATATATATTGAGGAATTTGAGAAGGTGGCATTATAGATTTTTTACTTTTTAGAGCAATGATACATGAAATTGTTCATGGGAAGGTTGCTTCCAAAGATTAAAAATATATTTTCAACACATAAACTAAACAAAAATTTGAATATTATAGTATATTAATATAATATAGATATATAAATTACTGGGGAGGTAGTTTTTATAGAAATTTGTGTGGGGAAAGGTGTGTAGCTAGTTTCTATTGGGGGCTAGATTTGTGCTGTAACATTTCTCAGTGAACCAGACTATCATAAAGATGACCAAATGAGAAGAACATTTTAAAAAAATATTTTAGAAATGAATTATGTATAGGGTTCAGATATATCATCTAATAGGAACATAAAAAATGTTATCTAAAATGAATTTGTTTCTGTTATTTCGAACCAAAAAACCCAATGCACATATGCCTTGGTAGACACATGAGGGTGTTGGATTGGAAATATGAAAATCCCAACAGATTGTTGGAAGAAAAATCTGACATAGAATGTTTGAAAATTAGGATAATCAATCAAGATAATATATTTAATTTCAATGAATGTTCATTAACAATGCTGAATAAATGAGGTTTGAACGATACATAATAGGGGTGATAGTGGTGGTCTTAGTGGATTGTGGTTCCAACAACAATTTCATTTTTATCACTAAAAAAGGTCAAGAATATATAGGAAATCCTAACAATGACTTCTAGGATAGTGTTATAGGATTACAATAAAAAAATCATAAGGGGTGAGGAGGAAATTAGAGTTAAATGTCGAGAATTTCTCCTCCATAGTAGAGTCATTTACATTTGACACTAGTGCAGTAGTCCTAGTGTTGCTAATAAAGTTGATGGGAGGAATGAGAAATGTTTTAACTAATTGGGTTCATAATACCATAGAGTTTAGATGGGAGGTAAAATATTTTAATCAACACGGATTCAATTAGAAATAGAAACATTTTTCAGAATTATATTTTCATGTTTATTCTAGATTATTGCATTTGGAGGGATGGTTTTGGAAGACAAAACATTATTCACCTGTATAAATAATAATCATGTGGAAATAGAGTAGCCAACAACTATTGGAGAATTTGATAGAGAAATATAATACATTTTTTGGTGAAACTAATGGGTTTTCACCAATAGGAAAGGATGACCATGATATTTCATTCATGAATGTTTCTTTACAGATAATTATTTAACCATATAAGTTGGTACAACAATTCATATATTAGGTATAGATGACCTTGATGAAGAAATTGGCTCATAGAATCATCTTACATAGAAAAATTCTTTACTCCACCTCATTTTTTATGGTTTGAAAAAAATAAGATAGTTATATAATGTCTATATATTTTTGGGTTCTCCATAAGAAAATAGTACTAGACATATTTCCAATTTTAGTCATGAGTTTCATGGAGAAATTTTCTTTATGTACTTGAAATAAAATCTGGCATCCACCAAATATGTGTGAGAAAAATAAATGTTAGAAATACATCATTTAGAACTCATGGAGAACAATATGAGTACCTAGTGATTCCATTAGGATTGATGAACTATCCAAAAACCTTCTAGCAAATAATTAATAGAGTATTTAAGGAAGAGTTGGGAAGGTTCATACTATTGTTCATTGATGATATCCTAATATTTTATTTCAATACATGTATCATCCATATGAATCCCCTATAGACAACATTTAGGATATTTATTAAAGATATATTTTGAGTTAATAAGAAAAATATCTTTTCCATAATTGTCAGTGGAATGATTATCTTGAGCATATAATATCTTGGAAAATGGTATCTATGGACATACAAAAATGAGTGTATTTTGTGATGGCCTTGTCCATAAAATTATATTGGTGTAAAGGGATTCTTGGGTCTCATTCATTAATATTTCTATTTTATTGAAGGGTATAAGAAAATTTCCAATCCACTTGTAGAACTAAGCAAAATAAGTCATTTTTCATTAGAATAATGTAACATAATAATCCCTCAAAATGATAAATTACATAATTGTTTCTGCCCCACAATTTTCTTTATAAGTCATCCAAAAACCATTTGAAATATAATGTGATGCTTTCGGGAAAGGGTCCTAAGTGGTACTCATGTTTTTTGTACATCACGTTCATTGTTTCAGTATGGATTTAGTTAAAGTAAACCTATTCAAATCAGTATATGAGAAAAATATAGTGGATCTAAATTTTATAGTGTACCACTAGTGTTAATATCTAGTTGGAAACAGTTTTATGGATCATAATAACCATAAGGTTCTCAAACACCTTCTTAGTCAAAACTAGTATTGGATTTAGAAGTGGTTTATAAACCCTGAACAAAATAGAGGATTATTTTTTTCCCCAATTACAAATTGGGGAGAAGACTGCTTCCCAAAGGCCATGGTCATCGGATCTATAGTTTCTAATCCTAACTATATATATATTCACAATGTATAGTGGATGTTAAATTGGATCCATAATATAGATGTAATAATTTCTACCATAGAATAAAAATTAATTAATTTTTTCTGAGTTATCATTTGTTTGATGGGATGATGTCTAAAACGGTTTAGTTGGTTATTTCCAACACATCCAAACACATACTGAAATTTTAACACTATCATTACAAATCCATTGTTGGATCCCACAATAGTAACTTATAAATATATAAGAGACTAGTACCGTGGATATTTTGGAATGGAATGGAACACCATGTTATCAAATTTATATGAGAGTGTGATGCTTTATAATAGAAAAAATATGAAGAAATGTCCCCTCCATGCCTCCTTCAACCACATCCCATTACAAAATTGTTTTGGGATGAAATATAAATAGATTTTATCACTGATATCCCAAAATTATATGGGTGTATTATCATCTTTTTAGTTGTTGGTTGTATGACCAAATCCTATCACTTATTTTTGTTATTATTGAATCCTTATAATTTATGTGGATAATGTTTTTTGTCAATGAGGTAATCTGATTATATGAAATTCAAAGTAATATTATTAATTATCAGTATCCAATTTTAATTATTAATTTTGAGAAGGATTTTTTCCATAAAGAGGGAAGTGCATTGAAAATGATCTCTTCCTAGAACCCCTAAACAAAGATAGACAATAAATACTAGGAATAATGCATTAATTGTTTTTTTCAGAGTAAAAATTATCGTGGAATATAGGGATTCCATGGATAGAATACTCCTATAATTCATAGTCCCATTCTTCCACTAAATTAGCACCCATTCTGCCAGTTTATAGTAGAAAACCCATAGTGATGAACTATGTGGGATAAAATATTCAAGTATAATAAAACTACAATGAACACAAAAAACATGATCTCATTATACAAATAATAATAGATGATGTATTGGTATTTCAACAAGTACCATTGGGATGTTGAATTTTAATTTGGGGAGTGAATATATGATAAACGTTGGGCAAACATAAGCTAAATATGAATCTGGAATCATAGCTTTCTAGGTCGTACCTAGTATGATCCTACTTGGGAAAGACTACATATAAGTGTTCCTTTAAAAAAACTACAAGACTTTACCATATATTTCATATCTCTCAGCCTAAAAGTTCATATGGTAATTCACTAGTCATGTTTGAATTATCAAAATTCTAGAACAGTGATTTATTTTTGAGTGTTCAACCTACTGTTATAATGGATACTAAACCACATTTTGAGCTACCATAGGGAGTGCATTTTGTCCAATTGAAGGGAGTCAATTTAAAAATTCTTTATAAAAATATGTTGTGCTAATAAAATCACAATTTCATCTTTTTCACCTTGTGAATAATGTTCAATTTGAGGAGAGGTGAAATATTAGCAATTAGGCTGTTAGCCCACTTGTAAGATCACTTCCCTAATTATTTTATATCTACCAATGGGTAGGAATGATAAGTTATATTTATGAGTAAATTGTGTTGTTATAAGAGAAATAAATCTTATATACAATTGGGGGACCACATTTCCATGGCACACATTATCTTTTCAATTATGATACAATGAAAGTGGTCAAGTAGAAGAAGTAGTCTTATACCAAGATAATACACCTATAAAAGACTAGAACATGGGAAGTTGTCTTCACCAGGTTATCCTAATATTACGTTTATAAATTTTAAATAAAATAGGAAACAAATTATTCATAAATAAATTCAAATAAATGTAATTTTGAGATTTCCAGATTCCTTCTCTTATGTAAATTGTTATATCATGGTCTATCAAGACTGTTCCTATGTACCTGTCTACTATTTTTTAATATTTTAATATAATATTTGGTATCAATGTATTTATAAACTTGTATTTTTATCTTCTTTTTGACATAATAAAGTCCCACTGTAATTTTAATCGTAATTTGATGGAATCCACTAGATAAGAACGGTTTATAACTAATATAATTTTATGAATTATTGGAAACAATTACTCCATGATCATCCCTATATGGAAACCTCTTATATAACTATAGTGATGTTGAGAGTGATCCCTAGATAACACCATATATGGGTCTTATGTTGATGACTATAACCAATGTTATAAAACATATAATAGGGTGGTTTCCTCAAAATATCGAGAATAACTAAAAAAACTACCAATAAATTCTGTAATATTAATTAAAAATAATATTCCTAATGAATGTACTATCATACAAAATCAATTTTCCCAAAAAATAGGAAGTAAAACCCCTATGGAAACAAAATTAGCATCATATCTATGCGTAAATGAAGTAATGTTCAGGTCAATCTCTGAATCCCACCCAAAAATAAGAAAAAACATATTTATAGTGTTGTGAATATATGTTTACTTAGTAGGATCCACATTAAGTCTACTCATGAAAATTTTAAAGAATCATACTATTGCCTCACTGAATAAAAAACCAAATCATCCTGCACTATCACTGGGTAATAAATCCTTCAACCTCACCATGAATAACTCAACCATTATCATATTGAATTGTAATGACATTATTACAAGAGAATATATATCAAAAGTTATCATGCAGCCATATCTCTATTAGTATGTCACTCTATATATCCAACTATATATGTATTGGTTGTACCATCCCTTACACACTCATGTTAGCACACATCACCTATCATATCAAAACGACATATCATGTACCACAACCACATACCGCACTACAATCACAATAGGGTATCATGATGATGACATAATTTAACCTTGTACCCTCATCCTACCAAGCATGTACCCCAACATTTAACACAACCTCTATAACATCCTCATCATCATATTTACTCTAACATCTCTCCATCAAAGCTTGTGCATCACAAACCAATGCCACCATAGTTGTTATTTCTCCAAGAGGTGGGATTGGGGAATATGAAGTACTCAGTTATTCATTCCATCACCAATCTGGATTGTAACGTTCAAAATTTATCACCTGTTACCTTGAAATTTAGGTGATGGAGGTTTCTAGGATATGATCCAATGATGTTAAGGAGATAATGATGAGTTCTAGTTGATATTTTAACTAGATTCGGTTTTGTGGCATAGTGGTTTATATTTCACATTAGATGAGTTTTTTCGTTGTGAAAATATTATTGCACTATAGAGGTTTTGTTTGAGGATAGCATGGAAATTAAAATATGACAGTTGTGGTTTGGGTTTATGCAATGGGGAGTGATAATGGTTCTTCCTATTTTAGATTATTATTTTTACAGGAATACATGGTTGCGACATCAATTCTAAGAGAGGTGATTTTTTGTGGTTCTATTGATTTTGGGGTCATAACTCTGGGGAGATTACCCTACACTATGGTCCTTTTCTCTATTTATATGATATATAGTGTGGACCACATCGGGTTTCTTGAACATGGTTTTGACCAGCCTGGTTGTAGAAAGGAAAATTCCTTTACATCAATGTTTTGTCCTATCTCAATTAATTTTCATGTGGTATATGGTGTTTTATCATGGTCTTCTAATACAAGTACTACATATAACTTCTCAATATCTATTTGAACTATTTTTCATTTAATATTCTCTACCAAACCTTGGTAAACCTAGGTGAGTTTTTATAGACATTTCATCCTCTATCATTTGGGTTCTGATCTTTGGTATTTGGGGATTAGATATCAGTAATTCTTATTGAATTTTCATATTTCTCTCTTTTTTTATTTTCCTATTATTCATTTATGGGAGGTTATAGATTAGGATATTTATGGTTTGGGTAGTATTTGTAACACCCCAAGATTCTACGGTACGCTTCTCTTTGAATAATGTGATAGCGTGCGTTGTACGCAACACCGAGTTCTAACACACCATAACCAATCAAACTAGCCGTTATGAATAGTAATACCTACTTTTTGAAATTATATATATTTTATATTTCAAAATGGACATCAGTTTTGGATTCGGAATATCGAATTTAGCCTAAGGTGAAATTTTGGTACATTTCGGATAACTTTCATATTTTGATGAATAGTGAAAATTGCTAAATTTTAATTAAAAACAACTTTTTTAATCAAAATAATTAATAGTGATAAATTATGAATTTGTGTGGTTTTAAAGTATATTTAGAATATATTTTTACCATTTAATATAATTTTGGTCATTGTACATAATTTTACAATTAAACCGAACATAAACAAGTGTCAATCTTTTGATAGTTATTATCTCTTAAAAACACGCCTTTTGTTTTGACAGCGGGAATTAATTTTAAATTAATTTCTGCCACTTCTGTGTTTTGAATTTAGGAAAATGGATTCCATATTTGGAATCAGGATGTTCAAATTTTGTAAATAGGAATCTTTTATTTTTATACATTTTGAATAACTACTGCGGTAAATATTTTATTTACCATGGTTAAGGGTAAATCCGGTAAATAAGGGTTAAAAAATAATATTATAATAATACTAAATTACCCTAAAACATGTCTTAACCCTATTGGTTGATACATGGTCGACCATGGGAATCATTGGGTCTATTTTGGGACCCCATGGATCCACTTGTAAGTGATAATGACACTTTATTTTAATTAAGTTAAAATGAATACAAAAATGACACAAGCATATATCTTTTAGAAAACAATTGTTACATAGGGTTATATATGTTGGATTTTAGATTATAAATATTCATTAGAAAGATAAAAAGATTTACTACATAATGATATATTATTTATAATTTTTAAACATTAAATAATATATTTTATTTATGACACAATGATGATGCAGTAATTACTATAATAGTAAAACATTAAAATAATTGATATTATAAATACCCAAATAAATATAATATGAAACTTTTAATGAATTAAACTAATTTTCTAGGATAATATGATATATTAGTATTGAACTAATTGACTTTGTTCGAAGTAATCAATCTGTTTTGAGTTTCACAAAAATCAACTATTGAATAGTGTCAAAATTGACATAAAAGAGTTCTTAAAACAAATATTATATTATTAATTGATATTAAATTCCTAAAAATATAAGGTTCGGCCAAGAGACTTATATCATGATAGGTTCATCATTAATGGACCACTTGGGGGTCTCTTGGATGTATGTAGCAGGTTTATTAACCATATTATATAAAAATACAAAGAGACATTGTAAAAGTGAAACTAATTAACTTTAAGTTAATACTTAAAGATAAGGTTAATATAAGTACACAAACCTGTATAAATTTTATTGGTTGAGTTGTTTTCGACCCATCCCCACCTTAACCTTTGAATAGTAAACTTTGGAGCCATTGGAAACCGATTATGAATTTATTATAAACTAATATCTCTAGCTTTTCCAAAGGTTCCCCTCACCCCTCTTATAAAAGGGCACTCCTCCTTCCCATTTCATCACACCTTCATAGCCTTTTGGTTCGGCCAAACTCTGCCCAAATACTCTCCCAACATCCCTCAATACAACCTAGAGGCCTTAGTTTGTTCAGAAAGCCAACCTAAGGAGCCCTTTTGATCAAATCAAAAGGAAGAACCCGAAGAAGAGGTAATGATTTCACCACCCTTTTTCCAAGTTCCTTCTTCTTCCACATCTTATTACATTGTTGTTACCATTCTGAAATACTAAATAGAGTATCATATATATACTGTGATGTTATTATAAATATGGTACAACCATATTCAGTATTCTATCCATCCTTTGAATAACATGTCACCATACGTGCGTACGTACGGCTTACCGTCTCCACGTCGTGGTGTAATTGTTATTCAATATATTATTATTTGGATGGGTATAATAATGATGTGTAACTCATGTAAATAATAAATATAACATGTTAGTGATTCTTTATATATGATATACCATTCATTTAAATATTATTTTAGTGTCAAAAGAATGATATTGTCGCTCATGCGTACGTACGGACTACCGTCTCCACGAACGCGATGAGATTCATTCTCCATCATATCCATTCAAGTATAATTATCATTTGCTGATTTAAAAATGATTTTTAAGGACTTGATATCATTCTGGATATGAATAATATACAACCTATCCATTACAAACATGGCTTACGTAATAAAACATATAAAATAAAACGAGTAAGTTAACACCCGAAACAACGATAATACTAAGACATTATTAAAAAAGAAAAGTTAAAAGATCATATATGATATGATATTAATATATATGATTCTGGTATAATTTAATAACAATTATTTCAATATTATACAGGAGGTTAACCTACCCCAACCATGTAAAAGTTCAAGGTAAGGGATTTTCTTATCTCACTTTCAATTCCGTGAGATTTCCATTGTTCGCCACTAAATTATTGAAAGTGGTGTATTGTGTACTGCCCTTTGATATATATTATCATGATTCTCTTTATATTCATTTTATTCTAGAAATCATTTGGTGGTTATTAACTTTTGTCCATACGACTCAGTTGATTAACGTGGTAAGGGGTTTTCATCTCACTCTTTATTTCCGTGAGATTCATGCCATATTTCCACTATTATCTTTTGTGTGGTGTATGTACTGCCCATAATTGTATTCTTTGTGTAATACACTTTACCTTATGTGTGTTTAAATTTTCATTTTATGATACCTCTTTCATGGGTTGTATGTTTCATAAGTTACCAAATTGATAAGGGTTTACTTCACAATCTCTTTAATATCCGAGGTTGTCTTTACGTAAGTATCTACAGGGAAATATTTATTATCCATGTCCATATTTCATAAAAGAGTTTTCAAAGGGAATATTTCTAAGGGAACTTTTACTAAAACATCATTTTAAATGTTTTAAATATTTATTCTTCTAAATCATCCTCATTTATGTCCACGTTTTCAAAATGGTTTGTAAGGATTTATTTATATGAAAATGAATGTTTTAAAAGTGTTAATTCCATTCAAAAGTTTCAAAGTGGTATGGGACACATGGATTCAAAAATGTATTTAAATGACTTACTTTCTAAATTGTGTAACATTAAAATTTTTTCATGAAAAAGGGATATTTCTCTCAATAATTAAAAAAAACATTTTCATCTATGTCAACATCCTTTGATGGATTTTTAGATTATTTGAAGTTGATTTATTATGATTTAAAACTTCCAAATTGTAATGAAGTTTTGTGATATGTTTGACTGTAGATGTGTCATTTATATAGAATTCATGGTTTATGAGTAAAGTATTGACATTTCGTATGCTATTTCCAATAAGAATGTTTATGTTATATTTCAACCTTTACTTCATATGAATGTGTTGGACAAGTATACTCCAGGTTGGGGACTGGTTAAAGTAAGCCCTCCAGGTTGGGGACTGGTAAAAGTAAGCCCTCCAGGTTAGGGACTGGTAAAAGTAAGCCCTCCGGTTTGGTCTCCGGTTATTAGAGGCACTCCGGGTTGGTGTCCGGTTATTAGAGGCACTCCAGGTTGGTGTCCGGTTATTAGAGGCACTCCGGGTTGGGTTCCGGTTACAGTTATCCCCAATGTCTTGGGACGAGGCCTTGACAAAGAAATTAATGTTTAGCATTATGCATTCCATCATTATGAAAGTGGTTATTGATTTTGCATGTGATTATTCGATTAGTAGAATATCCATGTGAATACGTAAATGACATTATTTCATTTTACTTTTGCCATACTATGTTGAAGTTCAAGTTTAAAAGGCTTTTGTTTTAGTAATGCATTGCCTTAAATTTTTATGCTTATTTTGAATGTTCCGCTATATTGTTATCCTTACTGGGCATTTGAGCTCACCCCTTTTCTATGTTTCATTTTCCCCAGGATGTGAAGAAGTAAGTTATGAATGACCTGCAGGGATATTATGTGGGGATATGAGTGTGGATTATGGAGACATTATGTTGTTGTAGTAGTTTTTCATTTTATGATGTAATGTAAAACTTATGAATATATCTAGTGTTTCCAAGGCTACTAAACCAATCGGTCTTTTGAGATTTGATCTTTCTTGTGATCATGCCAATGTTATGTAATAATGCACCGACTCTGGGTAACTAGGGTCGGGGCGTCACAGTTGGTATCAGAGGAAGTTTAGTACAAACCTTGGATGCTAGATTTAGATAAACTCTGATTAGAGCACGTAGACCTAAGATGAACTTTGAGGATTAGTATAGAAGAACTTCCTTGAATTTTGGTATTGTAGAGATTTTGTGAGTTTTCCGAGCAATACATCCCTGTCTGGATACGAGCAGGTAGAGGCGGCTCTGGCACAGATGTACCTAGGGGTAAAACCCAAAAACACCGCTTTGAGCTAGACTCGAACGGGAACTGGTGCACGACAACGGGCCTTGCTGCACTCTTGGTTACGAAACTCCTGGGGGATATGCTTAGGATAACTCTCATTTTCATTACAAATCATTTTGAAGGGATTATGAGTATATACTTCCTCAAAGAAAACATTCTTATGATTATGGATTATATCCATAAATAGTTCAATTTATGTTAAGTGTTTTATAAGTATGGGATTATGTATTTTGATTCATAAACTGATCTAGTTTATGCCATCGTTTAGAAATGGCGCCCAGTAGAAGGAATGAGAACTCCAGAAATGCACATGATTCAAAGAGAAGGAAGGATCATATATTTAATGGTCTTAAGCTAGAATTTATAAGAGAAATAGTCTCCCATGTATTATCATCATATGAAGAAATAATATCATGTGTTGATAAGATAAGTAAAGAGTTTACTGAGTCCTATGGCTTTGAAGGGAAGCAAGAGAAGAAAAGGATGGAAGAGAGAAAGATGGATAAAGGGAAGAGGGAAAAGAATAATTTTCCCATATGTGGTAACTGTGGAAAGAAACACCATGGAACTAGCCTGAAAGGAATGAGAGTTTGTTATAAGTGTGGAGGAAAAGGGAACAAAGTACGTGACTGCAAGGGTAAGAAAATGGTTTCAAATGTACAATGCTTCATTTGCAAGGAGTTTGGACACTATGCGAACCTAGGTCCCAGTCATCAGACTATGCCGCAAATGATGTTATTGGATAATAATCAAGTTATGATACTACCACAGATGAATAGGAATGATTAGAGTTCTTATGTTGATTATGTCAATTGAGTTTTGTATCAACAATGTACTTGTTATAATAATTATGGAGTATATAAGGATTGTACTGCAGTAATATTTCATTAAGGACTTGAGATTGTGTGGAACAATGAAAAGTGACTCAATAGCAGGATAAATTTTTGGAAAATATATGGTTGAGGGAATGATAAACCATAATATAGTTCTGATACTGAGGTAGTGATTTTTGAATAATATATGATTGTTTTGGATAAATTATATTGGATATTCTAGACTACCTTGGAACTGATTAATGATTTTTATATTCCATCATTGTTGGGGTTTAAAAGATTTTTGGATTAATGAAGTATATCCAGCATTCTATATGGAATAAGGGAGCATGAATGTAATCAATAAGGAATATGGTAATTCAGGATGTTTCAGTGTATTAAAAGAATACATGATGAAGGTATTCATATGCTATTACAGGGTAAAAAGGATCTACATTATGCTTACCTTCCTTATAAATGTTGGACTGTGAGTTTGGACAGAAGTATTTTGGATAGTTCTAGTTTAGATTATTTTGGATTTCCATAAAAGGACAACCCGGAGGTCGGGCGGCAACCCGTCGCGTCCGGCAAGGCTACGAGACATGAACCCGCAACCGAAGGGCGACAAGGGTGTATCACCTACCACTGTCCCACGAGATGTCCTGGATTAAATAATGTAGTTTTTTTTAAAAGATCTGGTAGATGAATTATAAATTCATTTATTTTGGAACCCTGTACGAATAGTATAAATAGAAAAAAAAAATTACATTCTATTATCTTTTAGAGTGAAAGATGAGTTTGTGGTAGAAATTTATTAATGGATAAAACTCTAATTATAAAGTATGTATATCTCCTTATGATCTTAGCCAATCTCATAAATAAATTCCTCAACATTAATAAAAGAAACTTAGAACAAAAATGTTGTCCTAGATGGTACCTTAAATAATCACTAATTTATGTCTTTGGGATTGTTGGCCTTTTCATAGCCATGTTCTCTACCACTCTCCATCAGATAATTGATGGTTAGATTTGTCTTCCATATCCATATTTTCCTACATGGATCCCTAGTATATGTTATTTTCGGTAATCTTCATACTTTCGACTCTTTATTTTAAATAGAGGCCTCATTAATTCATTTTTCGATGTGGGATTTCAACTAAGATATTTTGAAACGACAAAAATGTGTTATCCTAATACCCTATGTTTTGTTGAACCGATGGTATTTCAAATCATCATAGATCGATGAATTTAAGGACCTCAATTTTACACTTGTTTGTGATTGATGACCTCAATCACTACCTATAAATATTTACATTTTTCCTACAATTATATGTCTCTAATTGCCACCAATGTTCTCCTAATCGAGATCATAATTTGGTGGTGACCCTTTCATTTCTCTTTTCCTCATATTAAGACAAAATTTTAGTAACCTGATTTCCGATGTGGGTTTTCCCACAAATATATTATCTACTTTCAACCTTTTATTTTCGAAGAACAATTTCAAATTGCGAGGACGCAATTTATTGAATGAGGGGAGAATGTAACACCCCAAGATTCTATGGTACGCTTCTCTTTGAATAATGTGATAGCGTGTGTTGTACGCAACACCGAGTTCTAACATACCATAACCAATCAAACTAGCCGTTATGAATAGTAATACCTACTTTGTGAAATTATATATATTTTATATTTCAAAATGGACATCATTTTTGGATTCGGAATATCGAATTTAGCCTAAGGTGAAATTTTGGTACATTTCGGATAACTTTCATATTTTGATGAATAGTGAAAATTGCTAAATTTTAATTAAAAACAACTTTTTTAATCAAAATAATTAATAGTGATAAATTATGAACTCGAGAGGTTTTAAAGTATATTTAGAATATATTTTTACCATTTAATATAAATTTGGTCATTGGACATAATTTTACAATTAAACCGAACATAAACAAGTGTCAATCTTTTGATAGTTATTATCTCTTAAAAACGCGCCTTTTGTTTTGACAGCGGGAATTAATTTTAAATTAATTTCTGCCACTTCTGTGTTTTGAATTTAGGAAAATGGATTCCATATTTGGAATCAGGATGTTCAAATTGTGTAAATAGGAAACTTTTATTTTTAGATATTTGGAATAATTACTGCGGTAAATATTTTATTTACCATGGTTAAGGGTAAATCCAGTAAATAAGGGTTAAAAAATAATATTATAATAATACTAAATTACCCTAAAACGTGTATTAACCCTATTGGTTGATACATGGTCGACCATGGGCATCTTTGGGTCTATTTTGGGACCCCATGGATCCACTTGTAAGTGATAATGACACTTTATTTTAATTAAGTTAAAATGAATACAAAAATGACACAAGCATATATCTTTTAGAAAAACAATTGTTACATAGAGTAATATATGTTGTCTTTTAGATTATAAATATTCATTAAAAAGATAAAAATATTTCCTACATAATGATATTTTATTTATAATTTTTAGACATTAAATAACTTATTTTATTTATGACACAATGATGATGCAGTAATTACTATAATAGTAAAAAATTAAACTAATTGATATTATAAATACCCAAATAAATATAATATGAAACTTTTAATGAATTAAAATAATTTTCTAGGATAATATGATATATTAGGATTGATTTAATTCACGTTTTGCGAAGTAATCAATCTGTTTTGAGTTTCACAAAAATCAACTATTGAATAGTGTCAAAATTGACATAAAAGAGTTCTTAAAACAAATATTATATTATTAATTGATATTAAATTCCTAAAAATCTACGGTTCGGCCAAAAGACTTATATCATGATAGGTTCATCATTAATGGACCACTTGGGGGTCGCTTGGATGTATGTAGTAAGTTTATTAACCATATTATATAAAAATACAAAGAGACATTGTAAAAGTGAAACTAATAAACTTAAAGTTAATACTTAAAGATAAGGTTAATATAAGTACACAAACCTGTCTAAATTCTATTGGTTGAGTTGTTTTCGACCCATACCCACCTTAACATTTTAATAGTCAACTTTGGAGCCATTGGAAACCGATTATGAATTTATTATAAACTAATATCTCTAGCTTTTCCAAAGGTTCCCCTCACCCCTCTTATAAAAGGGCACTCCTCCTTCCCATTTCTTCACACCTTCAAAGCCTTTTGGTTCGCCAAAACACTGCCCAAATACTCTCCCAACATCCCTCACTACAACCTAGAGGCCTTAGTTTGATCAGAAAGCCAACCTAAGGAGCCCTTTTGATCAAATCAAAAGGAAGAACCCGAAGAAGAGGTAATGATTTCACCACCCTTTCTCCAAGTTCCTTCTTCTTCCACTTCTTATTACTTTGTTGTTACCATTCTAAAATACTAAATCCAGTATCATATATATAATGTGATGTTATTATAAATATGGTACAACCATATTCAGTATTCTATCCACCCTTTGAATAACATGTCACCATACGTGCGTACGTACGGCTTACCGTCTCCACGTCGTGGTGTAATTGTTATTCAATATATTATTATTTGGATGGGTATAATAATGATGTGTAACTCATGTAAATAATAAATATAACATGTTAGTGATTCTGTATATATGATATACCATTCATTTATATATTATTTTAATGTCAAAAGAATGATATTGTCGCTCGTGCGTACGTACGGACTACCGTCTCCACGAACGCGATGAGATTCATTCTCCATCATATCCATTCAAGTATAATTATCATTTGCTGATTTAAAAATGATTTTTAAGGACTTGATATCATTCTGGATATGAATAATATACAACCTATCCATTACAAACATGGCTTACGTAATAAAACATATAAAATAAAACAAGTTAACACCCGAAACAACGATAATACTAAGACATTTTTAACAAAGAAAAGTTAAAAGATCATATATGATATGATATTAATATATATGATTCTTGTATAATTTAATAACAATTATTTCAATATTATACAGGAGGTTAACCTACCCCAACCATGTAAAAGTACAAGGTAAGGGATTTTCTTATCTCACTTTCAATTCCGTGAGATTTCCATTATTCGCCACTAAATTATTGAAAGTGGTGTATTGTGTACTGCCCTTTGATATATATTATCATGATTCTCTTTATATTCATTTTATTCTGGAAATCATTTGGGGGTTATTAACTTTTGTCCATACGACTCAGTTGATTAACGTGGTAAGGGGTTTTCATCTCACTCTTTATTTCCGTGAGATTCATGCCATATTTCCACTGTTATCTTTTGTGTAGTGTATGTACTGCCCATAATTGTATTATTTGTGTAATACACTTTACCTTATGTGTGTTTACATTTTCATTGTATGATACCTCTTTCATGGGTTGTATGTTTCATAAGTTACCAAATTGATAAGGGTTTACTTCACAATCTCTTTAATATCTGAGGTTGTCTTAACGTAAGTATCTACAGGGACATATTTACTATCCATGTCCATATTTCATAAAAGAGTTTTCAAAGGGATTATTTCTAAGGGAACTTTTACTAAAACATCATTTTAAATGTTTTAAATATTTATTCTTCTAAATCATCCTCATTTATGTCCACGTTTTCAAAATGGTTTGTAAGCATTTATTTATATGAAAATGAATGTTTTAAAAGTGTTAATTCCATTCAAAAGTTTCAAAGTGGTATGGGACACTTTGATTGAAAAATGTATTTAAATGCCTTACTTTCTAAATTGTGTAACATTAAAATGTTTTCATGAAAAAGGGATATTTCTCTCAATAATTTAAAAAAAAACATTTTCATCTATGTCAACATCCTTTGATGGATTTTTAGATTATTTGAAGTTGATTTATTATGATTTAAAACTTCCATATTGTAATGAAGTTTTGTGATATGTTTGACTGTAGATGTGTCATTTATATAGAATTCATGGTTTATGAGTAAAGTATTGACATTTCGTATGCTAGTTCCAATAAAAAAATTTATGTTATATTTCAACCTTTACTTCATATGAATGTGTTGGACAAGTATACTCCAGGTTGTGGACTGGTTAAAGTAAGCCCTCCAGGTTGGGGACTGGTAAAAGTAAGCCCTCCAGGTTAGGGACTGGTAAAAGTAAGCCCTCCGGTTTGGTCTCCGGTTATTAGAGGCACTCCGGGTTGGTGTCCGGTTATTAGAGGCACTCCGGGTTGGTGTCCGGTTATTAGAGGCACTCCGGGTTGGGTTCCGGTTACAGTTAGCCCCAAGGTCTTGGGATGAGGCCTGGACAAAGAAATTAAAGTTTAGCATTATGAATTCCATCATTATGAAAGTGGTTATTGATTTTGCATGTGATTATTCGATTAGTAGAATATCCATGTGAATAAGTAAATGGAATTATTTCATTTTACTTTTTCCATACTATGTTGAAGTTCAAGTTAAAAGGCTTTTGTTTTAGTAATGCATTGCCTTCAATGTTTATGCTTAATTTGAATGTTCCTCTATATTGTTATCCTTACTGGGCATTTGAGCTCACCCCTTTTCTATGTTTTATTTTCCCCAGGATGTGAAGAAGTAAGTTATGAATGACCTGAAGGGATATTATGTGGGGATATGAGTGTGGATTATGGAGACATTATGTTGTTGTAGTAGTTTTTCATTTTATGATGTAATGTAAAACTTATGAATATATCTAGTGTTTCCAAGGCTACTAAACCAATCGGTCTTTCGAGATTTGATCTTTCTTGTGATCATGCCAATGTTATGTAATAATGCACTGACTCTGGGTAACTAGGGTCAGGGCGTTACAGTATTTCAAATAGAAATCGATGATGTTGTTTTTTTATAGGTTTATTGAGGTGTTTCCTTATAATGTGGTGCTTAGTGTATGTCTTCCAATTTCTCAATCCCTGCATAGTATATTATAAATCTTTTTTAAGATCGGGTATCCATGTTCTTTCCCTTTTATGTACATCATTATGAATTTCATGTTTTTCTCTATTGGGTGAATAGTATGGTATTTCTTAAGAAAATAACTAATTGGATGAAAATGAATTTGAATGTGGATTAGTGTTTTTGGATGTTATTTCTATTTTTAGGATATTTCTTATGATTGTATGATTTCTTGCTATTATTGTTGCAAATAATGGTTTTTAGAACCTTGATTAAACTATGATTATATTGATTTTATAAGGCCATTGTAGTGATTGAATGATATCTCCATTAATGAAAATGGATAATCAAAAATAAAAGGATAATGAACCAGTTTACCTTGGAAACCCCCATGCTAAAGAAGATGTGATTCGGTTAAAGCAATTGGCTTGGAATATTTTTTTAATGTTGATATTGAAATCATTATTATAAGGTATAGTGTGATTGTTGTATTTTCTTGTTTGTTTTTGGTGTTCATATGGGAATTTTACTAATGATGGTGAGGAAATGGTTTTATGTGGATGTAATGGCAGTGAGGTTTTGGCCAATGAAATATATTATGATCAGGGCTGATGTATGGTAAATGTTATGGGGTTTTTGTTTTAAGTTTATGGAGGTGTTATGGTTGTGTAATGGTGTTGGTATAGATTATTTTGTGTTGTGATGTTAGTTGATTTGGGAGAGATGACGTGTTCTATGGTGTAGTTATGTTAGTTTTCTAGTTTGCCACATAACGACAATGAAATGTTGAAGGTACAAGGAATGTGTGTTGGATGAAATATTTCTGTAGCTATTGAATAAATAGACTATATAATTAAATGTGGCCCAAAAATGTTTATTTATGGGCTAAAATTAAATGGTGAAATTGGTATTATGAATTTAATGATGAATAATGGGATGTAATTTAATTTGAAATGAAATATATTAGTAAATAAGGATGGTTGGTAACTTGATAAAACTAGAAAAGGTGTAACTGGTCTATTTGAATGAGGAATTGTGTGGTTATATGTACGGGTTGTTTGGTTATGTGCTCTTCAACCGAGTTGGATACCATTTCCAATTCCCAAATGATTTAGGTTTCAACGTTTTCCCCAAAATCTATGAAGGTGGTGAATTGGATGGATGGATACCCCCTCTTACCCACTCCTCCTTCAGAAGTACTGACGATGAGGATTTAGGGTTGGATAACTCCTAGTGATGACAAGTTCGTGTTGGAAACCTCCAAATTATGAAGATGATGTAATATGTGGTGGGGATCATGTGTGGTTTTAGGGGATGACCTTGATGTCCTTACATTCATGGAACCAAACTACGCTCAATATGAGTATTGATGGTGTGATGATGTTCTAATGTGATGTCAATGATTGGTTCTAACATGGGATTAAGCCTTGCAAGGTTGGAAAGTGTAAGGATGTGTCCAAACACACATCATTGAGGGTAGGATTTTTAATGAGATGAAATCGATGTGATGGGACAATAAGATAATTGATGTTGGGGTGTGAGAGAAAACAAATCAGTAGGGAAGTGAATTTTGGGTTTCATTAATTATATTCATTCAATAATATGTTATTATACATGGATTCATTATTTGGTGAAAGAGTCATTTTGAGTTTGTGATGGACATATGACCTACATATGTTTATACATATTCTATTGTTTTTCACTGATGAACTAGTATGTGATTTTCAAATGTGATTGAGGGACCTTGGGTATAATTCTAGTTTGTATACATGTTATTGTCATACTACATATATGAAAATATATTTTAAGGTTTCATGGACTAGTATAGGGATTGTGTTAGACATCATTAAGTTGAATATTTAAACTACCATTGATTCATTGTCATAGGACATGTCTTTTTTGTATTCACTTGAATACTTTTTTTTTATTTTTGGTTAATATTGTTCAAGAATTCTGGGATAAGTTGGTTTCTCTTTTTAAATTATATGATGGAGTTTTCATTGTGGTAATTCATCCTATATCTTGATATGATATTCATTATTTAGGGAATTATATTTAATATGTATGTTTTAATACCTTCAATGCTATCCACCAACATGGGGGTTGTAGATGGCGGGACTCGAGGGTCATTATCTTTCTTACCTTATTGCCGACACAAAAAGGGTACCTTTAGAGGGAGGGAATCCTGACTTTGAGGTTGGATAAGACACTCATAACTAAAAATGTTTGGGGTTTGATAAGGTTATCAGACCCGGGCGAGGTGCGCATGAAATCAAAATAAATTATAATGTATAATACCTATCCAACCTAAAGGTTTCATAACAAACAACACTACCAATACCAATAACAATCATTGAATTTCCATTTCAAAATTCTATCAATTATTTCCACAACTATACAAAAAATCAGTCTCATCCTCAATACAAATAGTTATAAAATTATTAACCCAATTTAATCATATCATTTATTATTTTCCAAATTTACCATTTTACAGGGAACATTACATTGATTATTCCATTCATTCTCATATATATTTTTAAACATTCATATCAATGTTATACATTAATTTCAATAATTTTTAGTTCATTAACAACCCATTACTCAATCCCATATTTCTTATTACCACCAGCATATAATTACCATAATTATCATTAACAAACATTTTCCATGCCTTTGGGAATCTATAACACAACCCACAACACATAAACAACCAATCACCAAATGAACCACCCCAAAACAGGAGTCTATAGTCCCAAAACAACAACAAAACAATTTCCTTCCAAAATAATTATCCATAACAATAATTCCAAAACACATAACATAATATACACCACCGCAACATCAATAACCACATATTCTCTTGACAACTAGATAAACTACCCACACCACCCATTTCATAACTCATGTGTCCAGCAATAATGGAATCAACCATTTTGATGCTATTATATCCCACTGTAAAGGAATCAAATAGTTTTACACCCATTCTGTGTGTTTTTTAATTTTTTTTTCAAATTTCTTCATTTAAATATATATAACCATATTTTAATCAAAATTTAAAATACTATTATTTAATTTTTGATAAAAAAATTAAACTCATCCAAAAATATAACTAAATGCCTCACTCAGGACTACCTTTTATAGGAAAATGGATATAGACATCCTTTATGTATTTACAAAGGGATATTGGGTTTCAATTTTCTAGTTTTACAATAATAATATTTTTATAATAACAATACATAAATAATATAATATAATTTAAAATAAATCTAATTATATTAAAATATGATTAATATATAAAAATAAAAATTCCATAAATAAAAAAATTAATATTATAATTAATAATATATAATAATAAAGTTAATAATAAAAACTAAATCAATTATACATGAGAATACACTCTAGGATTTTCATTAAACAGAATAAAACATAAAAAATAGGGGAATGGATGAGGTCATCTATGGGGACCTTCCCTAACGAATAAAAATACAAACATGGAATCAATAATTATCATACATCAAATATTTTTCATAATCATTCTCACCATAACTGTCTCTCAATTGTAATATGGATTACCAAGGAAAATGATACTCTAGAACTTTTCATTATCCCACTCCTTTTCAAGGGTTAGATTATCTTTTTAACAATTAGTTGAAGACCTAGTAAAAACATTTCAATGAATGTTGTAGTAATCCTTACATAACCCCCTTTTAGGAGGAAAATGAGTAAAACCGTCACTATCCACAATTATATTCTTTCCATTCCATAAGGAATCCTTTATAGTGGGATATTCACCACTACAATTTGCATTGGGGGAATGATTTATCTTTCCCAATTTGGTCAATTCAGCCTTACCATCCTCACTATAATGTATAACCCCCCCCCCCCCAATTACTGATGAATATTGAACAATTCATTATATCCTGAATAGCTTGATGAAATCTATTTTCTTACTACTCATGTACCAACATTATAGAATTTATATTATCCTAGTAATCTACATCAATAGGCCAAGGAATGATAATCTTCTTCTGCTTAGGAAATTCAAATCCTCCACTATTTAGAAGATCAATATGTGTTGTTAAGGCATACTGATACTGCATCGTCACTTTTCTAGCACTGCACTGCTTCTGATAACTTTGGAAATCTTTCACTAACCCTATAACCCATGTAGAAAAGTTCTCAAAACTAGACAAGCATTCCCTCGATCGTATATAATAGTAAATAATTAATAATATAAATATTATAGATAACAGTTAATTATAGAATTTAAAATTTAAAAATTAATAATTAACATTCAATAATTTATGAAAGTATATATTTAATATTTAATAATATAAACAAAAACATTTAATAATATAAATAATAATTAACAATTTATATGATAAATAATAAATAAAAATTATTAATGTTTTAAAAATAAATAAATTATTTTATTAATTAAAAATTAAAAATTATTGATTCATAATAAAGTTATTTCAATAATTAATAATTAAATAATTAAATAATATTATCTAATTTTATTATTATAAATTAATAATTCAATTCATAATTCATAATATTTAAATAAAATTTTTTAATTTATAATTAATAATGTTTTTATAATAATGATATGATAAATAACAACTATTAATTAATAATTAATAATAAAATTTAGTAATAAATGATAGATAAATAACAATTAATAATAATATTTTTAATTATTTGTTATTTATTACATATTATTTTTAATATTAGTATTCAGTAATTATAGTAAATCATATATATATATATTGTAATGCCCTGACCCCAGTTACCCAGAGTTGGTGTATTATTTAAAAACATTGGAATGATTACAAGGAATCACGTCCCGGAGGACAGATCAGTTTAGTGGACTTGGAAAATAGATTACTTACATGAAATTAAACATTACAACTTGAAAAAAATACAACAATAATTTATTACATTAGAAATGTCCAAGACTCCTAGATTATGCCTACAAGTCACTCATAATTCACTTCTTTATATCCTGGGAAAATAAAACACAAGAAAGGGGTGAGCTCAGATGCTTAGTAAGGGTAAATATTTTAGCAGAAGATAAAAACTTTTAATGAAAGATGTGTAATAAAAACAACAACCTTTCAAACATAAAGGTGAACATAATATTGAAAAAATAAATCAAAGATTACCATATATACATGCACATGTATATTATACTAGTCAAATAATAACATTTAATAACTAATTTGAGAATGAGGGAATGTATAGTACGAGACTTTAATTTATGTGTCAAGGCCTCATGCCAGGCTCTAGGGGCTAACTGTAACCAGACCCCAACCCGGAGAGCCTCTGTAACCGGACTCCAACCCAGAGAGCCTCTGTAACCGGACTCCAACCCAGAGAGCCTCTGTAATCAGACTCCAACCTGAAGAGCCTCTGTAACCAGACTCCAACCCGGAGGGTCTGCTGTAACCGAACCCCAACCCGAAGGGCTTACTTTTACCAGTTCCCCTCCTGGAACATACTAGTCCAATACATTCATCTTAAGAAAAGGTTGAAATATAACATAAACATTTCTATTAAATCTAGCATATGAAATGTCAATACTTTAAATATAATCCATGAATGACATAAAAATATCTCATCTACAGTAAAAAAAATTACAAATCGATAAATACAATAATGTATATTTGTATCATAATAAATCAACCTCTATCAAGAATAATTTCCCGTAAAGCATGTTGACATAGTTGAAAATGATCAGTAAAAATAAATGAGAGAAATATCCATTTTTCACGAAATCATTTAAAAGTCACATAATTATATAAAGGAGGTCATTTAAAAGAATGTTTTGAATCAAAGTGTCCCATACCAATTTGAAACTTTTGAACATAATTAACATTTTAAAACATTCATGTCGATATAAATAAATCTTTAAAACCAATTTAAAAACATGGACATTATTGAGAAAGTATTAGAAGAATAAATCTTTAAAACATTTAAAATGATTTTTTAGTAAACGCATTCCTTAAAAATAATCCCATTTTAAATTATTTTATGAAACGTGGTCATGGATAATAAATATGTCCCAGTAAAAACTTACACATAAACAATCTCGAATAATAATGAGATTGAGGAATTAACCCTTACCAATTTGGTAACTTATGAAACATACACCCCATTAAAGTAGTATCATAAAGTAAAAATGTAAATATGACTAAATAAAAGTGTATTACAAAAATAAGAAAATTATGGGTAGTACATACACAACACAAAAGGAAATAGTGGCAATATAGCATGAATCTCATGGGAATAAGGACTGAGATGAAAACACTTTACCTTGAACTTTCTTTTGGTTGAGGTTATGTTTAACTTCCTTTATAATGACCATTTTATGTTATTAGATTATTACAGAACCATATTCATATTTATTATATCATACATGATTCATTTATGACTTTGTACTACCCATTTAATAATTATTTCCATGTCAAATTAACATTTTGGGTAATAATCGCTTTCTTTATCATACGTGTTTTAACTTGTTATTCTTGATCGTATCATTTCGATCATGATTAAAATTACTCTAGAATATAAACCTGAATTTATATATCATACATATTTAAAATATAATTATTTATAATAGATAGACATATGAAATGGGAAACACCATTTATTGAGATGGTAGGTTGTACGTACACATAAACGATGTTTCTGTTTTCATGTCGTATTGAACAGAAGTAAGTGAATAAGATATATGTAAGTAAATAAATACAGATATATATAAATTTATATATCTCAATTATCATTATTATGTCATATATTACATACTTATTAGTAATATGTATTCTTATAATTGTCGATGAATGGTGAATGTGGAAATTAATCTCATCGGGTCGTGGAGATGGTAATCCGTACGTATGCACGGGCGACAATATCATTTCCAGAAATGTGTTTAATTTAATTGTATATTAATTTTATAGAGACATTATCATGTTATTTTTATTATTTTTATACATATTACTCATAATTAAATACATCCTAATAACATATTCTTGAATAACAAATTACACCACGACGTGGAGACGGTAAGCCGTACTTACGCACACATGGTGACATTATCGTTCATAGGATGGATAGAATAATGAATATGGTTTTTCCATATTTATAATGTCATCAAAATATATATATGGTACTGTATTTATTATTTTGGTAGGGTAGTAATAAATAAAGAGTAAGTGGAAGAATATAAGAACTTGAAAGAGGGTGGTGAAATCATTACCTCTTCTTCAAGTTCTTCCTTTTTGTTTGATCAAAAGAGATCCATAGGATGGCTTTATGACCAAAGTATGTCATCTAAGATGATATTAGCATATTTGGGAGGATATTTGGGCTGGGTGTTTCCGATACAAATGGCATTGGAGGTGTGAATTTGAGAGAATGGGAAGTTCCCTTTTATAAGAGAGGTGTGGGTAAATTTAAGAAAAGCTAGATATATTATTTTATAATAAAATAATTTTCGATTTCTAATGTCTCCCAAATAATTTATTTCTAGGATATGGTGGTTATGGTATGAAATAAGCTCAACCAATAGGTTTTATACAAGTTTAGGTTACCAGATTAAACTTATCTTTTAGATTTAACTCTTAGTTAAACAGTTGAACTTTTACCATGTCTTCTTGTATTCTTACACTATATAGTTAATAAACATAATCTAAAATTCCAAGTGAACCTCAAGTGCCTCATTAATGACATGTATTATATTCTTTATGTCCTTCGTCTGATCTTTAGATTTTTAGGAATATTATATCAACCAATAATATAGTATTTGTTTTAAAAATTAATTTATGTTAAATTTGACACTATTGGCTATTTGGTTTTTGTGAAAGTTATCACAAAATTATTTCTAATATATTTATACATTGAATCAACACTAACATGTCATATTCACCTATAAATTTCATTTATGTCATAAAAACATTGAAATTATATTTATTTTAATATTTATAATACCATTTATTTGATTCTTTCATTAATAAGGTAATTATTGAATCATCATTGTGTCTTAAATAGATTTAATTATATAATGTCTAAAAATTATAAATAAAATACCATGATATAGGATATATTTTTCATTTCTAATGAATATTTATAGTAGAATTTATATTGTGTGTAACCTTATATTAAGAATGGTTTAGTCATTAAACAAGGATTTTAACTCTTTTAACTATTCTATAAATAAAATAATAATAAATGTCCTAATCTAATCCAAGTGGACATAAAGGATTGTATTTTATTCTTAAGGTTGTTTTTGGTCTAATTAAATTTATCCTATAGAATTAGGACATTTTTAGGGTAATAATAATATAATTTTTACAGTTAATTTCCATATTTACTTTTAACCGTGGTAAATAAAAGTAAAGAGATACTATTCCCCAAAAATTATTTTCATCATAATAAACCACATTTTTCTTAATAATATCCATCTTCTCTCTCAAAATTTTGAAATTCCACTCACAAAAGCAGTAAAATTATGTTTTAAGAAAATTTTCAAATTCTCATAGTAGGTGGGAAAAAGATGGTGAAAAGTTCAATAAAATTTTATATATCTAATATTATTAAAAAATGACTCCAATGAGTTAAATTTAACATATATAGGTATTAAATTACTGTTTTGACCTTAAATAAATTTAAATAAAATAAATAGTTATTTAAATAAAAAGTCGGTTTTAACCAATAACGCGGTGTTTTTCATTATTCATCAAAAATTGAATGTTTTCAGAAACATACAAAAAATTCACCCTAAGCGAATTTTGATATTCGGAATTCAGAAATTAAGTATATTTTACCAAATTAAAAAACATATACATATAATTAATTAATTTAAAATAAATTCCCATTGTCAAAACCTAAATGCGTATTTTTATGAAATAAAAACTACGAAAAGATTGACACCTGTTTATGACCAATTTCAAAGTGAAATTACATCGAATGACCAACATTGGATTAAATGGTAAAAATATAATCTAATTATACTTCAAACCATTCATATTTATAGTTTAAAACTATAAATTATTTTGATTAAAAAAGTTGTTTTCAGTAAAAATTTAGTATTTTTCACTATTCACCCAAATATGAAAGTTATCAAAAAAACACAAAAAAAGTATCTAATCAAAATTTTTATGTCCCAATTCTAAAGAATAAGTTTATTTTGTAATATTTAAATTATAAAAATTTCAAATATTGGATTTAAAAATGGTTCTCCATTAAAAGTCAGAAAAATTTCATTTAAAAAAAATACTTCTTTTATTTGAAAAAAATGAATTTGTTCTTATATTATGTCTAGAAAACAAATAATATGGATTCCAAAATTATAAGGATTATATAAAATTCAAAATTCAGGTAATACTATTCATAACCGATTTTGAATGGTTAGTTTGGAAAGTCATGGTGCGCTTGAACTCAGTGTTGTGTGTAGTTCAAGATATTGAATTACATTGAAGAAATAACATACTAAGAAATATTGAGGTGTTACATTATCCCCTCCTTAAATATATTGTGTCCTCGTAATTTGAAATTGTTCATTGAAAATAAAATGTTAAAAATAGAAAAATACCTTTGTGGAGAACCCACATTTGAAATTGGGTTAATAGAATTTAGTCTTAATAAGAGGGAAAGGGAAATGAAAAAGTCACCACTAAATTATGATCTTGATTAGGAGAACATTTGTGGTAATTAGAGACACATAATTGGAGGGAAAACATAAATATTTTTAGAGATTGATTTATGTCATCAATCACAATTTATCATTTAAATATATTGACATAACAAATCCATTATCAAAACCACTTTCAATAACAAGATGCTTTAAAATAGTATATGGTATTTATTTTAATTTTTCAAAAACATTTTCGCTTGTTAAGGAAGACAAAGGTCAAATAAAACTCACAGCATCAGAAAGGAAAATATCACCACTTACATAAAAATATTATTCCTTTTTTCATTTAGTAAAATGCTTCGTAGAAAAAGATTCTCCTTGAAATGAAAAGTCAAAGGGTTTTATACACCGTATAAAATAAAGTCATTTAGTAATAAAAGGGTTCTTCAATGAAAGGAGATTGGGACAAAGTCCCTTATCTAATGTTTAAGAATTAATTTATTCATAGAATAATAGGGAATATATATACATATATACACACACTTGACATGTAAGGTTACATCCTTTAACTATTTCCTACCACAAACTCACCTTTCACTCCAAGTGATTTCAAAAAAATATTCTATTTATCCTAATCTTATAGGGTTCCAAAAATAATGAATTTATAATTCACCAATCAGAACCATTAAAAAAAGAAACTAGATTATACAATCAAGGACAACACACAGGCTAGTGGTTGTTGATGCACCCTTGTCTCCCTTTGGTAGTTAGTTCAAGTCTCATGGCCTCGCTAGATGCGACTGGTTGTCTCCAGACATCCAGGTTGTCCTTTTATAAAAAAAATCCAAAAAAATTAGTTTTAATAAATTATTTTACCTTAACAATAGAATCCAATCCCAAACATAATCCATTCTATCCTTTAGACTTATCCAAAATACTTATTTCTGAACTCACAGTCAAAAATTTATAAAGATGTAAAACACAATAAAGAGACTTTTTTCCTAGTAATAACATGTGTATACCATCGTCATGTATTCTTTTAAAAGACGGCAACACCTTGAATTACCATAAAACCATATTGATTACATTCATGATCCTTTATTACTTTTAGAATATTAGATATATTCCTTATATCCAAAAATTTTGAATACTCCAACAATGATGAAATAAACCAACCACACTAATCAGTTCCAAGATAGTCAAGAATATCCAATGTAATTTATTCAAATAAACCACCTCTTATTCTAAAATCAATACCTCAGTATCAACACCATATATATTTTCCAAGAAATTTAACTTTCCATTGAGTCACTTTTCTTGGTTCCACACAATCTCAAGTACTTAATAAAATAGTACTGCATTATAATCATTATATACTCTATAATTATTATAACATGTACATCATTAATAAAAACTCAAATGACACAATAAAATAATAATAACATAAGAACTCTTAATAATTCCTCTTCATCTTCAGTAGTATTATAACTTGATTATTATCCACTATCATTATTTGGGGTATACTATGATGATTTGAATGTTTATTCGCATAGTGTCACAACTCCGTGCAGATAAGGCATTGTACATCTGAAAAATTTTTCTCACTCTTGAAATCAGGTACTTGGTATCCTATTTCTCTACACATATAACAAACTCTCATTCCCTTCAAGAATTTACCAAGGTGAATTTTTCCACAATTGTCACATAAGAGAAAATCCTTCATTCCCTTATTACCTTTATCCATCTTTCTCTCTATAATCCTTTTCTCCTCTAGCTTCCCTTCAAAGACATAAGACTCATAAAATTATTTACATATCTTATTAACACATGATACTATTTCTTCATATGATGATAATACATGGGATACTATTTCCTTTCAACATTTTGGCATAATACAATTAAATATTTGATCCATCTTACTATTGGGATCTTACGTATTTCCGAAGATCTCATTGCATCTATAGGGAACCATTTTTAAACAATGGAATACACTAGGTTATTTTATGAATCACAATGCATAATTCCAAACTTATAAAACAATTAACATAAATTAAGAAGTTCATGGATATAATATATAATCAAAAAAATATTTCCTTTGAAGAAGTATATACCCAGAAACCCTTCATAGTGTTTTTTAAAGAAAACAAGAATTATCCTAAACATATCCTCCAGGGGTGTTGTAACCAAGAGTGCAACAAAGCCTATTTTACTACACAAGTTCCCGTTCGAGTCTAGCTCAAAGTGGTGTTTTCAGGATTTACCCTAAGGTACATCTGTACCAAAGCTTCTTCTACCAACTCGTATCCATATAGGGATGTATTTCTTGGAAAACTCACAAAATCTATACAGTAAAAAAATTATAGGATGTTCTTTTATACTAATTCTCAAAGTCTATCTTTGGATAATGTTATCTAATCAGATATTATCTAAATCTAGTTTCCATGGTTTGTATTAAACTTCCTCTGATACCAACTGTAACTCCCCGACCCCAGTTACCCAGAGTCGGTGCATTATTTTAATACATTGGCATGATTATAAGGAATCATGTCCCGAAGGACCTATCAGTTTAGTATTCTTGGAAAATAGATTACATACATGAAGTTTAACATTAAAACTTGAAAAGAAAAACAATAGTAATTTATTCCATTAAATATGTACAGGCCTCCCAGATTATGCTTGAAAATCACTCATAGCTAAATTCTTCATATCATGGGAAAATAAAACACAAGAAAGGGGTGAGAATAGAAGCTCCGTAAGGGTAAATAATTTACCGGATGCTCTAAACCATTAAGGAATGATGTGTAATAAAAACAACAACCCTTCAAACATAAACTTGAACATAATATGGAAAAAAATAATTCAAACATTACCATATATACATGCACATGGATATTCAACTAGTCCAATAATCACATGTAATACCTAAATTCATAATGAGGGAATGTATAGTACCAAAATTTAATTTCTATTTCAAGGACTCATGCCAGGACATAGGGGCTTACTATAACTAGACCCCAACCCGTAGAGCCTCTCTAACCAGATGCCAACCCGGAGAGCTGTTGTTTCCAGACTCCAAACCAAAGAGCCTCTATAACCGGAATCCAACCCGAAGAGCCTCTGTAACTGAACACTAACCCGGAGGGTCTGTTGTAACAGGACCGTAACCTAGAGGGATTACTTTTACTGGTCTCTAACCCAGAACATACTAGTCCAATACATTCATCTTAATAAAATGTTGAAATATAACAAAAACATTTGTATTAAAACTAGCATATGAAATTTCAATAATTTAACCATAAACCATGAATGTCATAAAAATAACTCATCCACAGTCAAACATATCACAAAAACATAAATAAAATATGTAATATTTTTTTTATAATAAATCCACCTCGATCAAGAATAATATCCCGTAAAGGATGTTGACATAGTTGAAAATGATCAGTAAATATCATTGAGAGAAATATCCCTTTTTCATGAAATCATTTAAAAGTAACATAAATTATCAATAAATTCATTTAAAAGATACTTTTGTATAAAAGTGTACCGTACCTCTTTGAAACTTTTGTAAGAAATTAACATTTTAAAACATTTAGTTCCATACAAATAAATCCTTAAAACCATTTTGAAAATATGGACATTAATGTGAAATGTTTAGAAGAATAAATATTTAAAACATTTAAAATGAGGTTTTAGTAAATATGTCCCATAAAAATAATCCCTTTAAAAATTATTTTATGAAACATGGACATGGATAAGAAATATGTTCGAGTAAAAACATACACATAGACAATCTCGAATAATAATGAGATTGAGAAATTAACCCTTACCAATTTGGTAACTTATGAAACATACACCCCATGAAAGAATTATCATACAATGAAAATATAAATTAACCTAAATGAAAGTGTATTACAGAAATAATATAATTATGGGTAGTACATACACCACACAAAAAATAAATAGTGGCAATATAGCATGAATCTCACAAGAATAAGGAGTGAGATGAAAACCCCTTACCTTGCACTTTCCATTGGTTTAGGTTACATTTAACATATTGTATAATGACCATTTTATGTTATTAGATTATACCAAAACCATATTCATATTTATTATATCACATATGATTCATTTATGACTTTAAACTACCCATTTAATAATGATTTTCATGTTAAATTAACAATTCAGGTAATAATCGCTTTCTTTATTGTACGTATTTTAACTTGTTATTCTTGATCCTATCATTTAGATCCTGATTTAAATACTTCTGTAATATAAAAATATATTTATATATCATAAATATTTAGAATATAAATATTTATAATAGATAGATATATGAAACGGAAAACATCGTTTATGGAGACGGTAGGTCGTATGTATGCATTAATGCTGTTTCTTTTTTCATATAGTATTGAACGGAAGTAATTGAATAAGATAAATGTAACTACAAAAATACATATATATATATATTTATTTATATATCCATAGTATCATTATTATGTCATATATTACATACATATTATTAATATATAATTTTATAATCATCGATGAATGGTGAACATGGAAATGAATTAATCGCGTCGTGGAGAAGGTAATCCGTACGTATGAATGAGCGACAATATAATTTCAATAAAGGTGTGGAATTGGATGGTATATTAATTTTATAGAGACATTAGCAAGTTATTTTCATTTTTTATATACATATTACTCATCATTATATCCATCCACATAACATAGTGTTGAATAACAAATTACACCATAGCGTGGAGACGGTAAGCCGTACATACGCACGCACTGTGGCATTATCATTCATAGGATGGATAAAATAGTGAATATGGTTGTTACTTATTTATAATAACATCATAGTATATATAAGGTACTGGTGTTATTATTTTGGTATGGTAATGACAAATAAAAAGTAAGTGGAGGAAAAAAAGAACTTGAAAGAGGGTTCTGAAATCATTACATCTTCTTCGGTTTCTTCCTTTTGATTTGATCCAAATGGATTTTTAGGTTGGATTTCTGACAAAAGAAAGACCTCTAGGATTATTTTAATATAGTTGTGAGGATATTTGGGCAGGGGTTTGCTGAGAAAAATTTCTTTGGAGGTGTGAATTTTAGAGAATGGGATGTTCCCTTTTATAGGAGAGGTGAGGGTCACTTTAGGAAAGCTTGAAATATTATTTTATAATAAATTCCTTTTCGGTTTCTAATGTCTCCAAAATGATTTATTTAATGGATAAAGTGGTTATGGGTCGAAATAATCTCAAAAATAGGTTTTAGACAACTTTAGGTTACCACTGTAATCTTATCTTTCATATTTAACTCTTGTTAAATAGTTAAACTATTACCATGTCTTACTGTATTCTAACACTATATGGTTAATAAACATACACTAAACATCCAAAAGAAATAAATTTGTTCATTAATGACATATATAAAATTCATTAATCCCATTGATCAAACTTTAGATATTTAGGAATATTATATCAACCAATAATATAGTTTTTGTTTTAAAAATTGATTTATGTCAATTTTGACACTGTTGGGTATTTGGTTTTTGTGAGAGTCGGAAAAATTTGGTTGCTTAGAAAAAGATACTTTTAATCAACAATAACATGTCATATTCACCAATAAAATTCGTGGATTTCATAAAAACTATGAAATTATACTTATTTTATTATTTATAACACCATTTATTTGATCCTTTAATTAATAAGGTAATTAATGAATCAGCATTTTGTCATAAATAAATTAAATTATTTAATGTATAAAAATTATAAATAAAATTCACTGATATAGGAAATATTTTTATCTTTCTAATTAATATTTATAATCTAATTTATATTATGTGTAACCCTATATTAAATTATTTTTAGTTATTAAACATTGATTTTAACTCTTTTAACTCTTCTTTAAATAAAATAATGATAAATGTTCTAATCTAATCCATGTGGACCTAAAGGATCATATTTTATTTTTATGGGTGTTTGTGGTTGAATTACACTTATCCAATAGAATTAGGGCATGTGTTAGTGTAAGAATAATATTATTTTTACCGTTAATTACCCTATTTACTTTTAACCGTGGTAAATAAAAGAAAAATGTTACTATTCACAAAAAATTATTTTCTTCTCATTGAACCACCTTGTTCATACTGATATTAATCATGTCTCTCCGATTTTTGAAATTCCACTCACATAAGTGGTAAAATTATGTTTTATGTGAATTTTCAAATTCTCCTAGCAAGTGGGTAAAAGAAGATGAAAAGTTCAATAAAATTTTATATATATAATATTATTACAAAATGAATCCAATTAATTACAGAGAATATATATTTTTATTATGTATCTATTTTGAGCTAAAATAAATTTAAATAAAATAAATAAATATTTAAATGAAATTTGGTTTTTACAAATAATGCAATATTTATCACTATTCATAAAAAATTGAATGTTTTCAGAAACAGAAAAGAAAATCTCCTTAAGATAATTTTGATATTTATAATTCAGAAATGAATTCTATTTTACCAAATTCAAAACATAGAAATTTCATTTATTAATTTAAAATTAATTCCCATTGTCAAAACCAAAAAATGTATTTTTAAGAAATAATAACTACCCAAAGATTGACACTTGTTTACTGTCAATTTCAAAGTAAAATTACATCCAATGACCACTATTGGATTAAATGGTAAAAATATAATCTTATTAAACATCCAAACCGTTCATATGTATAGTTTAACACTACAAATTATTTTGATTAAAAAAGTTCTTTTCCGTTGAAATTCAGTATTCTTCACCATACCCCAAATATGAAAGTTATAAAAAACCCAAAAAAATTATCAAAACTAAATTTTTACATCCCAATTCTAAAGAAAAGGTTTATTTTGTCAAATTTAAAATATAAAAGTTTCAAATTTTGGATTTAAAAAGGGTTCCCCATTAAAAGGAGGTATAATTTCATTTTAAAAAAATGCTTCTTTTATCTTAAAAAAATGAATTTGATATTATATTATGTCTAAGAACCTCAATATATGGATTTTAAAATTATAATTATTATGTAAAATTCAAAATTTAGTTAATACTATTCATAACTACTTTTGAATGGCTTGGTTGGTATGTCATGGTGTGCTTGAACTCAGTGTTGTGTGTAGTGAAAGTTATTGAATTACATTGAAAAAATAACATACAATGAAATCTTGGTGTGTTATAAATATATATATATATATATTCAAAAAAAATCCAAAATAAAGTTTGGAAAAAAAACAAATCAAGGGTTTTAACCTGTTTGAAGTCTTTTTTGTGAGATACAAGTAAATCAAACCATCTGAATCTTTCATGACACATCCCAAAATATTGAAATCCTATACCCAAATATAAAAATAAAAATAAAAATTTAAACCCATTTTAAAAATTCTTCATCTCATTTCCATAAATTCATTAAAACAGAACATATACTAAACTCTCTAAAATTTATTACACAGCCTCACAACACACTACAACTAACTGTATGAACCACCCAAAACACCTGAAATCAACCCTCACAATTTCCACAAAACTGTTTTCTTCCAAAATAACCTGCCATAACTACCTTCCCAAACCGCAGAACATCCCATCCACCAGTACCACATGAGCCTCACCTTCTTATTCCAATCATGGAATCCAACCATAACACCATGTTCACAAATCATGCCAACTCTCCAAAAACAATCACAACCATACAAGATCAATTCGACACAATATATAGTATTATAAATTAGAATACAATCAAAAAACAATATTAAATTTTAGAAACAAAATGCTTCATCAATATTATTATTAAAAAATTCATTCATATTCATTCCATATCCCTTGCATGAGATTTTTCACCTCAGTTGCCTTAGTTATGAATTTCACATAATGAATTATTATATAAATTTATCAATTAACCTTTTATGAAAGTTGATCCAATAATTTACATTAAAATAAATGATATTCTCATAATAGAAACAGTAGACGACCATTAACAATAAACAATATCTAACATTCATATAAATCACAAGTGATTCACCCCTTCCCTAAGGTTACATTTCTTCATATTCACTATATTAATACACACCATCCACCCAAATAAATGAAAATAATGATAAATACACAATTTAAAAAAATATATAATGGTGGCATCTTGAATCCCCTACCTCAACCTAGCTTTCAACAATTAGTAGAACGTAAATGGGAGAAAGATTGTTTCATGGACAATATCATGTGAGGAAAAACATCAACAACTTATAACACAACATCCACCATCAAATCCATGATCTTAAGACAATAAAATAAATTCCAAACTATTACTATAGCCTCTTTATAGAGTACAAAGTGAAAAAAATATAGAAGGAGAACATCACCTTGGATAAAAGATGGTAGATCAATTAAAGAAAAGTACTATAGAAAATAAAATGGAACTTAAATTTCTCTAATTACACTCATATGTTTTCCTTATATTTGGGGAAAATAATGATATTTAGAAGGATTCGAATGGGATTCTAAATTTTTAATGGTACTGGTAACTTACAAAATCATGGTGTGACAAAATATTGTCATGTGAGATTGAGGATAAGTCAAAAGAATATCAAAAAATCACATATTGATCAACCTTATGTACCCCATTTAAATCATGGTCAACTTGTAAAACATAGAATTAATAGAAGGAGGTCTGGGCAAAAACTATGCTACACTGAGATGAATGATTACCATAAGTCATAGTGCAACACTTAACCAAGACAATATGAAATAGAAGAACAACAACATAATGTTGAAAATATTGGAAAAACCATGAAATCAACATCCCAGGATGTCACACCATGACATATGACCGAAGCACATTAAAAAAATCATAGAAAATAAAACAAACTCCCAAAATCATATCATTCCATAAAGGAACCCCATAATGGAATGACTATTTAAGTCGTGTGAGTAATAATTCCATATGTAAGGGTATATTATGAAATTTATTGTTTTATACTTTTCTGAAATTCTCTTTAAAAAAACTCATGAAATGATGGATCCCACTACACTGATAGCATTATTTAAAATTGAAATGGCATGACACTCATCTCCTTTAGAATAATACCCATGCCATGAAACAAGAACTTCATTGGGAATCATCCCTTTATGCTGTGAAACACAAGACATTAAAACCACCATATATTTTATGCAACCCATAAGACTACAATAGCAATGGTCACACCTTGACTAATCTCTTTCGAAAACATTCTCTAGACCCCACAACACCCCAAAGGGGAAGGAAATCAACCTGGGAGGTTCCAAATATTTCATTATATAAATCTCAAATTACTCTTATCATTAAGAATAAAAAACAAATGAAATTTTAAAATTAAATATACTAAACCTAAAAATCATTGGGAGTCACCATAGTTGATTTAGAAAAGAAAAAAACATCTCAATATCATGTCAATAGATGTTTCAAAATAACACTGGATACTGAGAATACATCCACAACTCATGTTGTCACCAATATTTTAAATAATCTGAAAAAAAAGAAAGGACAAGTTAATTACATGCCCACATAGTACCTTCTGTTGAATATCCAAAGTCTCAATTGGCCGCTCCATGAACATTGCATCACCCTATACTTCCAACTCTCCTACCTGGATGAAATTATAGTCATCATAGAGTCATTGAAAAATCTTTGTGACATAAAAAATATCATATATCCTATCAATCTAATGGGAACCACTAATTAATATTTCACCACACTAACATTCCACAACACATCAAAACTACTGATAAACTGGGGGAGCTTAATCCCATATCCAAACCTATTTTGTCAATGACGTGGGAATCCCCTAAAGAACCCATGAAATAAATAATTGAAGAACCACTTTCATCTACTCCTATTCATGTGAACCTTCTTAGTACTGATCTTCACATCATTTCTAAGGATTCTCAACTTCCTAACCATGATCTTATACAACTACGACATTCAAGGATGCTCATAGAATGCTACGAATGAAACTATGCCAATGGATGAGTGATATATATTATTATAAGTAAACCAAACACAAGGTAGGTGTTTGAACCACAATATAATAAAATTATAAACATAGTCATGAAACATATCCTCCAGTATTTGAATTGCCAAATCTTTATGAACATCTCTTGTATGATGAATGTAAATGCTAAAGTGTAGCTAAGAGACAAAATTAGTTGGAAGACTTACCAAGAGTCATGATGTTATATAAAGATCCTAATCATAGATTATGTTCCATGGTACTATATGAAGCATCACTATCTCATATCATAACTCATCAACACATATCAATACCACTATATTCATTGATCAGTAATAAATTTTCCTATTCTTTTGATCAATCCACACTCATCCAAATAGCTCTGCATAATCCTTGAGACAACATCATCACAATGATTCTATGAATTCTTTCTTAAATGAGTTTCAGGAAGAAGAAAATAATATGTATTAGCCTCCTATTTTTCTATTATCCAACTTGAATCGAGTTATATGTTGACATAAATTCTTGATTTATGGCCTCAAAAAGTTCTCTTGGATTTGGATTGGCATGTTTTCTAATTTAGTCACTTCCCATGAGTATTATTATAATCTGAATGATTAATTAAACTTCAACCACTATACCATATCTGGTTTTTTATGTTCATGAATTAATTATTACTAGTGGTGACATAATTTGGATTTTGAATCTCAACATTTTTACAAGGTATCAAATTTCATTCAGTGTGGTATCACATAAATCCCCCTCATATCTCTCTTCTAACATGAGAATGTTTTTCCTCTAATGCTAAACATCCCCCCAATCGATGTGATCCCTCAAATAATCCCCCATCCAAACATGTGGCCCCCACACCCAATAGTGAAATCCTTCCTTATACATGACACTCTCTATCATGGAACTCCCCCCAATGCATCTCGTCTTGGAGTTCCTCTCACACATAGTTGTATCCCGTACCTTTGAAATACCTTCTATAATACAATATGTTTTTTGGATAATCAACATTAATAAAGGTTATCCTTCCCCTGTTATCACTAATTCCATTTTTTATTCAAAATTTTAACAGTAATTTGTTTTATAAGAATCATGAATGAAATGATTACCAATACATAAGAAACTGAATTATAACCCTATGGTAATGTAGAAAAAGAGCATGTTTAAGATTGTAGAGGTTCAAGGTGAGGAAGAAAAATTTGAGTAAGGATAAGGAGATCATGTACCTATTACCCATGAAAGAGTCACATATATGAGCCTCCCAGAGGCTATACACTGTGTTGAAATAACACTATTTTTTGTTATTCATGAGGTGGAAAAAAATCATTTAATTGGAACTAATGAAATGTTTAAATTTCAAGTAGAATAGTGTGATTAATATCTTTCTTATAATATTTAATAATCTATTAATTCAATTATGAATGCACTCATTGAATATGAGGTTTCTAAAGTTTCCAAAAAATTGGATAATATCATGTTTTTAAAAGACATTTCTTAGATAAATTCAAAAGGGACTCTAGAAAAATAATTTATAAATCCTATGAAGAATAAAAATAACTTGTATCTATTAATGGTGATTAAGTGGATATGATTGATGTTTTGGAGCATTTCCCTATTAATATAAGTTCTCTATATCATGATTAAATTCCACCTAATCAGATAGATTAACATCTTATGAGTGTTTTCAATGGTATATGAGGGTTCACTTCACATAAATAGGTGTTGATAGGTACCACTAGAGCACCTCAATACCGGTTAGGTGACGTATATTTATTAATGTGTTCCAAAGGAATGGGCCTCATTCTCCCTCTAAATTTTTTCGAGGAATGAATGTTGCCTAATTTTGAAAAATAGGGGTTTTGTCAAAAAGTAACAGTGGAGAGGGAGATGGGACTGTTAAGTCAAAAAATAAATTAAACATTACATTTAATGTAATAATAATAAAATAGACTACATGAATCATGAAAAGAATATAAAACTCACTCTATTCCAAGTGCAACAACACATCTTTGGAGATTTTTAGGCTCCATTCAATATCAGAATAGATGATGGACAAAGGGGAAATAGTGAAAGCTCCCCTTCTCCCTAACATTCATCATTTTAAATTGATGATGATATTTAGGTTTTGGTTCTAAAAGACTAATTATGGGTTAGTGGATTGATAAAAAATTACTAACGTATAATTTTATTTTATTATTTTGATTTAATCTATGTTTTCTTAATTTAAAATATTGTTGAAAATTATGTACATTCAATAATTCCATGGGATGAGCTATATTTTTTAGAGTTAAGGGCCTCTCATCACACATCAAGATGCATAACAAAATAAAATTTCACCACATGCCTTTAAAAATTATGATTAAATTATGATTATTTATATTCATTTAAAAAATAAAGTTAATGTTCTATTTGGTGAATAAGTATTTTAGATGGGTTTGGGTGAGAATGTTGTTGATATATCTATGGATTCTGTTGATACTATTTTTTATGATACAAGGATAGACGATATTTTTGTGATTTATCTTTTATATAAGGTTGAGATGATGGGTTTTTATCCCACTCCAGTGACCAATATTGACCCCTAGAGTGACATCCTTCTAAAAACAAATAGTTATATTTCTCCCCAATTTATCATTACATCTTTGGAATATAAAAAACCCATCCACCCCATGAATAATATCTAAACCACCGAAATTAAGAATATCTGCCCCAATAAATCAAGAATAATCTCCCTATGTCACCTAAAAATACTAACACACTCTTTCAGAAGGAAATATATTCCCATATTTATGTTTCACTAGTATTGAAGAAGAATCTTGTACCACAAAACAAAGTTATGTAACCAATGTAGGAGAAATAATATTGTGAGAAACACTACTTCTTGTAAAACTAGCACAAAAAGTTCTCCATTTTGGCTCCCCCCTTTAAAAATATTTTGTCTATATGAGAATAATTGTAAATTTTCTCTAAATAATCCATCATATACCACTCAACCACTAATCCCTCATCTAAACTAGAAACTAAATGAATTAGATGACATCCCTCCCCATGAAATATCACTACATCATACATAAAATCCATATCCTCGATTTCTCCTAAAATCCGAATTTGATGCTTAGGATTATCTCACTTATGCAATTCATTATATGGAAAACCAGAATGGAAACACAATCCATTTCTATAACATTCATCCCACTACTAAGATGAATGGTTATGAATTCTATGACACCCAGTCACAATCTTCTTCAGTAACTCATAGTAGATAACACCAATAGGTTCACCCCCCCCCCCCATTGAACTAGATGAACACCAAATCATATTTGATGATTCATAAGTTTATATTGTGATTCAATCTAGAATTAACTATCGAACACACTTCCAAAAACTCAGGGTTCACCTCCACAAGCCTATATTTTGATACCGTGTGTCACAACAAGCTCGATATGATTTGAAAGACACATCACCTACAATGGAGTTTTAGGGTAATGAATCTGCACCCAATCCCATATGTCACCATGAAATATATAAAAAAATTATTCTCCATATTTTTTCTCAGTTTTCTGAAGAATTAATCAGGTGAGATACTCAAAACACTCAATATATTTAGACACTAAACCCTAATGATCTTGATTAGAAAATTATTTATACGGATTCAAGACATCTAATGCACCAAAGCATTCCCGCAACTCATATTTAAATTTTTTCTACAACATATATAGATTAACCACAAATAATATCATAATTCAATGAATCATAATCCCCTCTATACTCACCTGATTTATCAATGATCTCCATGTATCTGAAATGAAGTATATATGGAAATAAAAATGTTCTCATTTGATCAAGACCTAAGGATTGGTACGATCATATATTAGGCCTTCCCATCAAAATCAACATTAATTGAATTCATTAATAAATATCTAGAGGAATATTATTCATTGAAAAAATAAATAAATAATCATTATATTTATAGTCTGGAGTGTAAATACTTTTTGAATTTTTTTGTAATAAAATAAATTATTTATTAATGAATAAAAAATTATTTGTTACCTAGAAATTAACAAGATAGAAATATATAATTTATATTCATGTAATTAATGAATTATCTCATGAATTAATAAATATTTTATATTTTTTACTGATTAATAATTCTTGGATAAATAATATTTCTAAATTTGGAGAATAAAATTTAGTCAAACTTTAAAATAAATAATATTTAGCTGATATTAGTGGTAAAATTTAGTTGTGGTTTTCTAGGCCTATTCCCCTGTGGAAACATATGGGTTTCCATAAAGTCCGTGATTACTATATAGAACTGGGCCACACCACACACAGAAGAAGAAGATATGTCATAATGACAACAATCACATACAAACTCTAACTACATTATATAATTTTTTTGTCATGATATATCGTCAATGATATTTCACATTCTGGCAGTCAAATTATATGTTTGGACATCTTTCTCAGACTATCTAAAAGGAACTTCATTATACACCATGATCATGAATTTAATGTGAGGGTTGTATTTCAATTAAAGGATCAAGATATTAGTTTCCATAAATATATAAGGGAAAAATTATTCCATAAATTATTCATTGAAAACAATTAATTCATGACAGAATAAATATATCAAACTTCCCCATGAACATATGATTTCACAGTTTATGACAATACTTTTAGGGTTGTAATTTATGACATTCATTAATAACAATATTTAAATTTTAGGATCATTACACCCGTTTTCAGAAAAAAATATCAAATGACACACATAACTTGTGAAATTAAAACTAGAATGAAAATGATCATAATGTTTTTTCATGTAGAACTTTATGTGTGACTGTCGTGATATAGAGTCCCATCCACTTTAAAGTACTCACACCTAAAATCAACATACTATGTGTCCCATCCAAGAATGTTATCTTAATATAAATCAATATTTATGAATATCATCATAGAATTTCATGTTTTTCATCGTTGTGTTGATCTTATGTATAATTACCAGTGAAATAGATACTATAGTAATTTATTATATTAATATATCATAGAAAAATGGAATATATGTAGTAAAATATTTATTAACATTTCATTCTTTGAATATACATAAAATCAAAAGTACAAACTGTTTTTCATGAAAATCAACTCCAACATACTCTCTCTTGTACTAAAGTTAACTTCAAAAAAAATTAGTCTATTAGATCTCACATGATAATAATATTTCTCCTTAGTTAAGGATTTTTATGGGGTCTGTCACATTGTATTTTTTAGAAAATCCCCTCACTGGGATGTCATTTCTTATTGAAAAATTCATCAAAAGATGATATTTCGAAAGTATAGGTTTTTGTCTTATTATGTGACATCAAATCCTTTAAAATATCCAACTTCGTGGTAATATCAAAACAGATTGTGATATGGTCTTTCCTATTATTAACCATGTTGAGTTCATTGACAAAGATAAGTATCCAAACAACTTCATCAGTTACCTCATAATTCATAACATACTCAGAAACCTGTATAGAATCAATGACCTTGGATTTATTTGACCTCTTCATGCTCACAAATCCACAATTGAGAGTTGAGATGCATCCAAACTATAGTTAAATATCTCCATTAGGTATTTTTAAAAATTCATTTTCATATCACTTGATGACTAGCTCCCCATATTCACCATACAATAAGAACAAATCCTTAGTGAGATTAAAATACTTATGGATTGTCTTAATAATAAACCAATGAAGGTAATCAAAATTATCTTAATATATTCCTACAATTCTTAATTCATATGTGATATATTTCCACGTTTATAGCATATAATACACGATTGACCCAATTGTGGGCGTGTTTGAAATCATTTCCATCCACATTCTAACCTCAATATTTTGAGAATATATCTTCTAAGAATGATTAATATGATGTGACACTGAAATCAATCCCCTCATGGATTTTTATATACTATAAAACATTGGATAATTTTTAGAGTACATACATTGAATTAATTGAAGTAGTCTCTTAGATCTATCAATAGGGATTTTGATTGTAAGAATATAATTTTTTCTGATTAATTCAATCATAGAGATGTTAATGTCTATCTGAGATTTAATATACTATAATACTAGTATTTGTTTTCCAATAATTAGTATTTCATAAATGTAGATTAATAGAAAAATGATCATACTACAACTATACCACTTATAAACACAATGATCACATTTATGTTTTATGAGACTGAATTCTTTCATGCCTTTATAAAATCAGATTTTCAATGACTTGGATGGTTGTATGAATCCATAATTGTATCTCTACAATATTCATCAATCACATCCCAACTAAAACACTTATAGACAAATGCCCATATTCTTTGTTTAGAAATAAAATTAAATTATGTCTTCATAAAACCAAATGTTCCAGAACCTAGATACATTCTTTAATCTATAAATGGGTCTCTATAACTTTTAGACTATTTCAGAATCCATTAGAGTAACGGTTTCATCAAGATTTGGTGTATATAGATATTCCAGAAGGTTCCTATTCATGAAAGATGTTCTGAAATCAATCATCCAAATTTCATAGTCACGAAATACCATTATAGAAATTAAAATTCTAATTGATTTTAATGTAGAAATTTCGGAAAAAGAATCATCACAGTCTATTCCCGGAAATTTTCTGATACCTTTTAAAAATATTCATAACTTATATGCACTAACATTCCAATTAAAGACTAATTCCTTCTTAAATATACATTAGAAACCATTGAGCTTTAGATATACTGGAGGTTCTACCAAAATACATACATGGTTTTGGTACATGAAATCCATTTTAGAATTCATGTATTTTTTATATTTAATAGATTTCTCTACTACTTACTGTATATTTCTATATTATAATATTATTATTATCAACTAATAATGATTCACCATCATGGGTGAAATTAAAATCATATTATTGTGGTTCTTTAAGAATTCTTGTGCTAATACATTATAAATTGTTATCTAGATCGTCCAATTATATGGGGATTTGTTAAATATATTCCTCTTCCAACACGTAAGTATCAATCCAATGACCTTATTAATTCCTATATTTCTCCCACTATCTCTTTTAGATATATTATCCCTCTCAAGAAATGATGGTAATCTGTAGACAAAAACCTTTTTATATAATGGTTCATATATGTAAAATCATCTTTTTTCATTGATATATCCTATAAATATACACATAATGTCTCGGGGTGGAATTAAAGAATAATAAATATCCCTAAATTTTTTTAGAAACCCCAAAATGATATATACAACAAGGGAGATTTATTTCCATATCAAATTTCATATAGAAAACCATTTTCCACATTACTTGAACCTAGTTTTAGAATGTTTATGTTGTCTGTAATGAATATTCTTAAAATCATAATGTAATGCTCAAACAACTCATCAATGATATCACCATATCAATCAAGGTGTGGTTCCTCATTTCACTTACCCCATTTCATTGATCTCTACATTTATAATACCATGTGAAGGACCACATCTAATATTTTCAAGTCAAATTTTGATGGTGTATAGGAACAATCCAATTCCACATAAAAATATAAATCTCTATCTCAATATGTTCTTCATCTCATCCTACCTATTGTAATTTTACATCTACTAAAACTTTGGAGTAGAGAATAATTTCTCTTCAATCCTTCATGAAGGATTAAGGATCTCAATCATGGGAGGATAATTGTTTTCTAGAAAAATTTGAGTTCACGAATTTTGGATAAATATTGACTATAGGGCAATATATGTGGAAATAATGTGATTAAATTTATGTGGGAACATAATTTTATTAATAACATGAATTTTCATGTTTTTTTGGAAGAGAATATCATTTTAGTCATGTGGTCAAAGATGGATGATTTAACAAGTCAAATCATTTCTCTATAAAATGGGAACTAATCAAAGGAAAAAGGGAGTGTTTTAATGATCAAAAAACTGGATATGCTGCAACATTTCCCTTTTCATCTTTTTTATTTTAGTTTACTGTAATTCTTTGGTGATGGTACACAACACCATTAGTGGTTGAGCTTCGGATTTTTTGATTACCCTATATAAATGAATTTAATGTTCAAATAAATTTTATCTTCTATTAATCTTGTGATTTATTGTAATGTGGTTAGGTAATGGGTTATCTCTTTATCTTTATGAATTTAAAATATTTCATCCATCAACCTCTGGATTCCACACACTGTCTATATAGATTCACTCAACCACACATAGTATAATGTAGTGGGTAAAGATGAGGGTGATTAGAGATATCTAATAACCATGATAGTATATAGTTGGTATTAAAGTGATCATTTTACTACAATCTGAGACTTTTAAGAGAAGGTAACCTAAGTGAGATTTCACTAGGTTAGAGAGATAATGGGAGAGACATAAAATGGAAATATTATTTTTACAGGAAAGGTAAGGTGAAAATCTAGGGTTAGAACGCTATTTCCAAAACTAAATTTACGATCAATCATAAACATTTCACACATATTTTTAAAACACTTTCACCAAAAAAAACAATATATAAACACACTCATAACATTTTCCTCTATGGGATACAACCTGATTACTACTTCTACTGCAATCTATTTGGGACGAAGATTTGTTATTTTGGGATCCCCGTGATAAGCATTAATCATTGTGTTGTATAAGAAGGAATGAATAGAAACAAAATCATGTTCTCTCTTAAATAATTAATGAATTATAGATTAATATATTTTACACTATAGTTTATGTGGAGATTATTTAATCTTATTACCATGTTGGTTCTCAATGACATCCTCACATTTCTTGAATCTATCAAAAGAGTACAACTTATGCCTAATTGAGTAAGAATATTCATACATGAGTCAATCATTACTAAAAGATATTATGTTTTAGTATCCACCCATGTAATCAATTTTAAATAGTAAATATACATTGGTATGAACCAACTCCAGAAACTCATTAGCCATTACACCTTTTCCAATAAATGGTTCTTTGTTTATTTTCTTTGTTAACATGTGAACATACATAGATCCAAATTTGTATCTGGTTATAATGTGACCAATAACATTTAATTTACAGGACCTTTCCATTTAATTCATAGTTGGGTATACTTTGATTCATGTGAACTATTTACATTTTCGATTTCCATTTCCTAGTTTAGGTAACCTAACACTTATATATAGTTATATAAATATATTTCACCCTAAAAATGATTTATTGGTAAAATAAGAAACTATTATTCAAAAATTTTAATACAAATAAATATGTATCATGTTTGGACCAAGAAATAATGCTTTTTTTAACCTATGGAACAGAACAAAATTATTTCATAACCAACATCATTCCAGTTGGTAGCCTTGAGTGGTAATATCTGATAGCCACAACATAATGTCTGGCTGCATTGGCTACTCAAATATCCACCTCTCCATGAGAATCTACATAAATTCTATATTTAAATACATATGTGAGAATCACATGCTATATCTTATACCAAATTTTTAGAAACAGAATTCACTTGATACAAATTCACATGAATCTTCCTCTTACTTCTTTGCCATTGTTTAATTTTTTCATTTAGTGGACCTTTTTCCAAATTTGAATAAATATTGTATTGTTCTCTTACATTACCTTTGATACTACTCTTCCCAAAAGTTTTTTTTATGAATCTTTAGAATTGGAGTTTTTATTAGAGATTAACACATGACCATTCCACAAATTCAGTATTAGTATGGATGGTTTTTCAGCCTTTATATATTAGCTAACATGATAGAGTAGAGTAAAAAAATATGGAAGAGAATTATCTATGTAGTTCATGTTTCAATTTAAAAAATTAGAAGGTATATTGAACCCTCAAATTTATTGGTGCTCAATATAGAAAATAATTTTAACTATGTGTGGCCCAATTATAACATATTCTCCAACATTTCTTGTGAAGAGTGCATAAGAGATCCCATTTCAATCATAGTAGACTCTCTCCTCGTAAAGGATATAAAGATCCTAGATCAAGTTATAGGAATCCATGTTCTTATCCAACATCATGAGTTCCCATGAAAATAATTAAATTATTAAAAACTATAAATTTATCACATCACTCAAGTGTTTTTATAGAGAGAGAACTCCTAATCACCTACCTCTTTAGTAGGTGGATTAGGGATTGAGTATTTTAGCTTGTTAGGTTTACGTTCATGGAACAACACAACATTTAAGTTTATGATTCAATACAGAAACTTACTACAAACTAGAATATGGAATTTCTATTGAATTAATTGTAGGGGTAATGTTGATTATAATTTTTTAATTATTCGACAATAATATAGAAGTAGATTATCAGTACTTTACATGAATATAAATTATTTGAGGAATGAAAATTTCGTTTTCATCAAATATTAATATATTTTATCAGGTATCAACATACATTGTTGTCAAACTCTGAATATCCCATCATGAGGATATTCATGTTGAAATGATATATGTTTACCTTCTTATATTCCATACAGAGAATATAAAATATAAAAGATTGTATTTATGTGTGTTGTATTTCCAACTATAAACTAGTTGATCCATGATTCATTGAATAGACTCCATAATTAAAAAATCATGACTCATATTTCTTCATCACATTCCTCCCAATTTTTATTAGATAGAATAATGTTATTCAACCCAATATAAATTTTGGTAAGTCAAACCAATATCATAGTTAAGGATTCATGATACTTAAAAGTATCCCCAAAAGAGGCTGAACTAACACTTTAACTATCATCCCATCTTAATTTAAGTGATGAACAACCAATTATGACTTAATATTTGATAGATTGTTTTTTTAATTTATTATTCTTAACTTTTATTATATTATCTTTTACATATTTTTTTAAATTTTAATTGAATTTTACTTATGTGATTAATCATGTGACAAAAAAATATTTATAAATAATACTTTTATTTTAATTTAATATATTATTATTCATCTATTTTTAAAACAAAATTCATGGTCTTGTATGCCAAAAATATATTATGCATCATACATAAATAATATAAATAAAATTTGTTACGACCCTTAGTTTTTGCTAACCGATTTTTTGTTGAGTAAAAAATAAACAAACCATTGAACCATAGGGAAAATACTAAATTATTTATAGGCGGTAGTTATAGCATCTCACATTTTCCCTATGTATCACCATAAATTTGGTTTCACCATGGATCTATCAAGATCCATGTCCATGTTCCTAGGAGCATCATGCCTAGAATATATTTACTTGATGCACATGTGAAGGAACTAGAAGGGAGTTTAATAAATGAAACCATCAACTTGAAAGCCAATACATAATGAGTGAGGGATAAATCACATGAAATTAATTTAATTTAAAAAATAATAATTTCAAGAAATGATGAAATAATTAAATTATAATAACCCACTGACATGGGACAGCCTGGGATCATGATAATCCACCTTTAGAGTGAATACACATTTAATGTAAATGGATAGAATTAAATTCTATTTTTCATTCATTTAGATATAAAAATAACAAATTAATAAGATTTATTATCTTATTAATAAAATGATTTAATTTTTATTAATATTCATCCAATGTTTCTTGATGATCGTAATAGGATATGGTTTTGAATAATTTTAATAATTTTATTTTATTTAAAATTTAATTAAATATGTACATTACTTGTAGTTGGAAGCAACTTGATGAGTACCTATTTGAACTACTCAGCATTTCTTCATAACATATATAATATACTAATGAAACATATAGTATAGACGATCTTACCCAAAATTTTATTACATGTATAAGTCAATAAAATGACACACAAAATACATGTTAATAAACTTATTATGTATTGATTTTTATGTTAATGGAGTAGTCAACGTATTATAATTGTACATGGTTTGTGGTTTATAATTTTAAAAATTAATTAAATACTTACAAAATATGATATAAAAAATATTTCATTTATTATATGAGTCAATAAATTACACAGAACACATAGTGATTTGGTTTATAGATTTGTAAATTAATTTTTAATTATCCATGTAAAAAGCTTGGGTACACACTATATAAATCATGTTACATGCCATTTATATCACCCATAGTATGTTTGTGAAATGAATATAGGGACTAGGTGTGTATTTACACATTGTAATATTTTATGGTACATTAAGTGTACATATAGTAAATTCCATGTAAACTCTTTGTTACATGATTACAAGTCCATATTTCATGTAGTAAATGCATGACATGGCTTTCCATCCATCTTTTCCGCCACTAAAACATGTGGGATACATGGTGGGTAAGTGAGTTACATGGATTTTATTCTGGTGAGTCATGTTTTTCCCCATCCCAATCAACAAATGGTCTTCATTTAATACTCTTTATTTGTGTTTAATGCATGAGCCTCCAATTTAATTTGAGTCTTCCTGGTGCTTTTTACATGGGTATATGACATATACCTTTGGGCTACACATCGTGTACTCTTTTATTGTTCATCCAGGATCATCAACACCATTTAATGGGATATCTGGATTATATTTGATAATTATTAACTATTTATATGTTATATAATTGAGAAACTAAAGAGAGGAATAATATATATTGATAATAAAATTATATGAATGAATTTCTTGAAATAAACAAAAATTCAAATTAAAAAATGATCAAAAAAACATTAAATATTTAAAAATTAAATGTGAACAATTTGAACCGCTTGTTGTTTATGGATGCAATTAATTTTCATATTGGAGCCATGGTCAACTCATCTTTTGTTAGATTCAATGGATTAACAACAATTTTCAGGACAAAAAACTTCGTTACAATAACATTAAAATATGTAAATAATCAACAAACAATAAATATTTATAAATTGATTTTTATCCCTTTAATAAAACTTTTTGGTTCTGTATATATCCTAATTTCTTTTTGAACCATCGGTCAACTCATCTTTGGTCAAATTCAATGTATCGTCCGTAATTTATATAATGGAAAACATCTGGACTAGTAATTTTTTTTAAAAAAATATTGACAAATTATTTCACCAGAACCAAGAGAGATGACCTTTTCATATTAATTTTTAATTTATTTAGAATATAATAATAAATAAATGGTCTTGATTTATTTATTCATTGATTGTACTGATCATCTGAACTAGATTTGTGTATCATTGTTGAATCAGAAGGATGCAATAAAAATACCCTCCTATGCTAATCCAAATGCAATCCTTTCATCTCCAAACAAAATTGAATAAATTTTCGGCTGCTAATATAACTGATTGATCTTACTGCATGGTTTTTGTTTTGTTTCACATTTCATTGATATTGAAGAAATCTCCCTTGTTCTTATATGTTTACAGAGGGAAGTTAAGAGGAAATTGAAAGGAATATTGTGCAAAAATATCATCCCCTTCTAAATTATGATAATTGTCTGTTATTTGCAATAGGGTTTGGGTTTTATATTTACCTAATTTTATAAATACCCTTAATAATAAATTAAAACCAAAAGGATCTCCATCCCACTAAATAAATTAAATTTTTATTTTATTTCAATACGTTCACTACCCCACACAATGTAAAATTTTATTTTTACAATACGCTATATATATATATATCATCTGATAAAATATTGTCCACTCACCCTCTTAGAAATTTATAGACATCTTGAATAAATATATAAATAAATATTAGCCATTATATGAATAAATAATTATTATACTCATAGAAATAAAAATATATATAATATTAATTATCACATATTTAAATAAATTATATATTAAATAATTAATTAATTATTTATTATCTTTTAAAAAAGAGACTAAATAAATATTATATATTCATATAATTAAATTATTTTTTCATAGAAAAGGTTATTTAATATTTTTAATTTATTAAAAAATATTGAATAAATATTAGATTTGGGTCTAGAGAATAATATTTAATTCAATTGTTAAATAAATGATATTTAACTGAGATCAACATAAACATTTAGTGTTTTCCCATCTATGCTTTGTCTTTAAGGAAATTAGGTGGGCTTGCCTAAAGACCAACCATATAAAATCACTCCCTAAGTAAAATATTTTTGAGTTAGGGAGTTAATTTATTGGATTTTAAAGTATTTATATTTCATGTTACGAAAATTAAAAAAGTATCTTAATTTTTTAAATTATTTTTCAAAATAATATTTTTTAATAGTGATATCTATCTCAAAATTTTTAATAATATTTTTATTTATTTTATTTTTCATTTATTTTATTTCTTCTTTAATTAAAATGTTTTTATATAAATCACATTTCATTTTTTTATATTTTTTATAATATTTTTCTTGCCCTTATGTAACTTGTTTTTACCCGTAAATAACATTATATCTACTATTATGAAAAATATATGTTTTGTTTTTTACCCTTTTATAGATTTTCTTGTACCCTTATACATGTCCTAAAATTATTTATTAATACTTTCATATCACTTTTATATACTTACACTTGTTTACCTTACCCTTGACCAATACGTATAAACCCATTTATAACTTTAAAAAGCTATTTATATCTTTTTATATGCATCACATAAAATATGAAACTTACCCCTACATAGAATATCTATTTACTTTTATGTAGTGTCTGACTTTACATGTTACCCTTATGCATGTTATATATTTTTAATGGTGCCTAGACATAAAAAATAACCTATTACTATAATGAGTTCCATTATAACACTTTTCTACCCTTAGAGAAGGTACATAAAAATATGTTTACATTTACATAACCTATACAAAGTGCATGTTACCATTATGTTGGATATATTGGGTATGTTTTTCCTTTACGTATTATTTGAAAAATTATATTTACCTTAATTCATGCATAGTATTTGACCCTTAAGTAGGTAAAAACATTTGATTTTCTACAGATTTCACTATTTCACGCTTTTTATGGTATTCAAATTCGTGAATATTTTTATGTGATTTTTTTGATCAATCAACAAATAAAAATTAATTATAAAGAACCTGTGAATTTTTTTTACATTGTTTTAAATTTATGTATATGAAAAACAATGTTTTCAATTATTTACACACGGACTATAAACATGATACTAAAAATAATAATTTTACTATTTTGAGTTATTTGGTTTGTTTTTAATGTTTATTTATTAATATTAGAATATAAAATAATGATTAAAATTTATTTTATACACATTAATAAATTGTTATTAATTTTTTAATATTTTCATACCTATATGAATTATTCTATAAGTTTTTATAAAATAAATTTTAAATAATTTTGTTGTGTGATTATTAGGGAATTTATTTTTGATCTATTAAAAAAATGTTGTTTTATTATTTTAACAATGACTCCAATTTGTTTCAATGTTATTATAATTTTTAATACTGGGAAGGATTTGGGTGATATTTTTATAATGATAATATCTTTCTTTCTCTCTATATGATAATTATATAACAATCTTTGTCAATTTTAATTGTCTAACATTTGTATTAATTATGTCAACATTCAATTTTATTTAAGGATTAGTGCATTTCCATAAAGTTAACTATTGTTATAATGGATAAGGTGATACAAAATGGGCTAATAGGGGTATGTTGGGAATCCTATAGAAATAAAATATCGATTAATTAACTATATTAATTTATAAATAATATTAGAAACCTAAAAATAATTGATTTGTTTAGAAGTTTTATCCAATGTGGACCTAGTTTTCTCTAATATATCTCTTATTCGAAAGAGATATGTTATGATCTATAGTAATTTCCTAAGGGTATTCATAAGCCAAATATAATGAAATTTTTCTAGTCGATACTTAACCAGGAAACCTAACTTTTTTATGCAGAGTCACAACCTAATTAAAATGATGAATTTAGAAAGTGTGAGTCACAACCATAAGGGTCCTAAAATAAGAATATAGGAGTCACACCCCATGAAAAGAAATTTTTTTATTCTAAAATATTAAATCTAAAGTGGGGAACATTTGATAAATTATAAGAAGTGTTACAGACACAGGACATCAGGACAAACTAGATAAAAGACAAAAAAAATAAAAGCACAGGTGCCAGTTCTTGAGTATTAGATCAGCTTTTCTCATCATATTAGTATATGTATTATAATAGGTAGTTAGAAAATTTATAGATCATCTTGTTAGAGAAATAATTTTTTCACATGATCATAACATTACACAAAATTATCATAGTACCACATCACATCATTTTTTGCAGAGTATCACCTAAAAAAGAAATCATTTATCGAAGAAGTATTATTTCAGTTCCTTATGGTTGATTTAAAGAACTTCTTGAACTACTTAAATTAAAAAAAAAATCTAAACACATTAAATCCCACGGTGAGAAAATTAAACGTCAAATTCAGAAAGGATAGTCACAAAATTATCACTAATAGAGAAGGGTATTATGGTTGCAAATTTATCGTCAGAATATAATCCAAAAAATCAAAACCATGAAGACAAATTCAACCTACTTTTTAACAATAAATAGAATATTGAAACATTTCCAAAAGAACAGGTCAATGAAAATCCAATGATAATCACACAGTGATATTAATTAAAATCAAAACTCAGAAACCTATATAATATATGCGTTTAGTTATAAATAAATTAAAAGATGAATAATACCATATTAATGATTAAAAAATTAGTTTCAATAATATTATTATCATCTAATATTAATTTATTAACATTAAAAACCAATAATAAAATTAAATATAATAAAAAATGGATTTTAGGTTCCATGCTGATTGATCATCAGAAAATGAATAAAAAAATTTATCTTTTTGAAAATATGTTTAAAATAATATGAAACAATTTCACATATCATTTTAGTAATTAATGTGTATTTATAAAATGTGTAAAATAATTTAATCATTTATAAATAACATGAAGAAAATTATAATATCATGAAAAATGATAAAATATAGTATCTTGAAAAAACTGATTCATGTAATGGTCATTGTTAAGACATATGTAATAGGAACATTGGTTTTTCCTATGTTTCCTAAAATTGAAAATAATTTTGAATAACACACATAATGTTAATCCATATTATTTATTGACTATGTTTATGCAACAACAGGTTTGTAAGCCATGAATAAAAGTAACAAAAATCTTGTCTAAATGTACCAAATCTCTTATGTATAGCTAACTGAAAATAGATGTATGTTTAATTGAATGTTTTCTTAATGTAAAATGGAGTTTACTTTACTTTCATTATAGTAATGTTGAATTCACACAAGGGAAATACATTACTTGTGCATGGATATGTAAAATATCTATGTAAATGTATAAGTAGTGTCGCGTAAAGGTAAAGTAGATTTTCATTAATGTAATGATTGGAAGACAAAGGCTAAATACCGGTACAATATTACTTACATAAAGGTAAAAATGATTTTCTAAAAAAATTTAAGGGTAAATATTTTCTTTTAAAACGTACATAATGGTACGTAAAAATGATTTAAAAAATTGTAAAAAATTAAAATATGTTTTCTATAAAAAATAACGTAATAAAAGACTAAATAAAATATAATTATAAATAAAATTAAGAAAACAATTAAATAAGTATATTGTGAGCCATTAAAAAATACTTTAAAATATGGTTTTGAACAATAAAAATAAATTTTGATGAATTTTTAATATTTAAAACATAAAATATAAATACTCCAAAATGATAGAAAAAAACCTTCAAATTCTTACATACAACACCCTTTAAAAAAACAATATTTTTTATAAATTCTACCATTATTGAAATTTATCAATAATAAATAAAGGGAATGATTAAATTAAATGTAAATCTCCCCATCAATAACACAAAAAAAATAGTATTTTCCAACAAAATTTTCAACATTCCATGTTGAAATTTATTTTTCTCAAACATAGAAAACCAAATGGTTTAATAAAACAATATATTTAATATGATTATAATTTTGATGGTATTTAAAAATAATATCTCTTTAATTAATATAATTTAAAATAAAATGAAATCTCATATGAATATTCTTAGTTCAAGAGTATTGTAAGGTATTTTTTAAAGGATAAATAGAATAAATATCATCAAAAATAGATATTTTTTCAAAATAAAATCCAAAATCCTATAATTTTCATTTAATCCATAATGATAGAAAACACGATGCATCTAAAATATTACCACACTCATTGGTAGATATATAAATATAATATTTTTTCTAACAATCCTTAAAAATTATATTTATCTAAGAAAATGACACACACCTAAGGCACTATTGTTTTGAGTTCTATATCCTACAAAATCGTAATTAAATGAATATAGTAAAATCAAAAGATGTTTTTCCAGAAAAATGTAACCCATTATTAATTTTTCCTATAACACATGTTATAATATGTTTAATAAGTATTAAAAAAGATTCATTAGGATCATATTGAAACGTAACACCTAAACAAACACTAAAAATTATATCAGTTCTAAAAGTTGTTAAATACAACAAACATTCAAACATTCCTCAAAATAATTTTGAATCATGAGATTTTACAAATGAATTAAAGTCTAATTTATAACAGATACTCCTAAGGGTTTTAAATTTTTTTATGAAACCAGGACAAAATATGTAACTAAATCTTTTTCATATTTTTTTCAATTAATGAAAAGAATATCATTTATTTTATTAATTTGAAGACTTAAAAAGAATTTTAGTTCACCCATAATAATAATATCATGCTCAAAAGCCTTCAAATTAGAAAATTCATTATAAATAAAATCATTTGAATATCCAAAAATAATATCATCAATATAAAGATGAACAATCAAAATATAATTTTAAATTATTTTTATAAAGAAGTTTGGATATACATTTCGGTTATTAAAATATTTTTTCAACAAAAACAATGTAATGATGTCATTCAAAGCATGAGCTTATTATTTAAGACCATATATATAATTTAAAAATTTTAAAACATGATTGGAAAATTTTTCATTTCCAAAATTAGTGGGTTGAAAAATATAAACAACGTTATCAATAAAACCATTTCAAATACAGTTTTAAAATTCATTTTAAATATCATAAATCCATGAAAATATGAAAAAGTTAATAAACTTATATTAGAATAAATATGAATAATATACATAAAAGACTCATAAAAATATATACCTTCTTATAAATAACCTTATCCAACATATTAGTCAATTTTCTTTCTAAAACCCATTTATTCCCAAAAAATAATTATATAAACGGGTTCAACTAATGTACAAACATTATTTCTAGAAAATATATTTTGATAATATTGAATCAAAATAATCTAATTATCATCATTCAAATAATATAAATCATCATTTGGAATAAAATAAAAAACAATAGTATAATTTTAAATGAAATTTGAAGCACGACTTCTGGTATTCATATCAATACTAAATTAACAATAACATTATAAATGGTATAATATTTATGAATACTCTATTATCTATATTCCTATTGAGAAGAATTTGTGTCCGCCTAAATAGATATTATCTATAATTTGTTATTTTTTAAAATTAAAATCCATATAATCAACTTTTATATTTTTTTATAAAATATATCTAAACATCAGATGATTCGTCAAACATTATATTAAAAAATTATTCAATAATAATGGTATTATTATTATATAATATATAAGATTTAAAATTTGAATAATAACCAATAATGAGTTAGTCAACACTTTTAGTATCAATCATATCTAAATTTTTTTCCTTATTCAAGATAAAAATGTAACAACCAAAACAATTAAATTATCCAACTTTTAGTTTTCTTCAATTAAACATAAAATAATTGTTTGGGTTCAATAATATTATAAAATAAAATCTATTCAATACATTTCGACAATAATTTTATGCTTATTATAAACTCTATTGTCTTTACTTCTATAATAATAACCAATAAAGATACAATTGACACTTTTAAAATTAAAATTATCAAAATTATTTTTTTTATTCGAGACCAAAACATTACAACAACAAACAATAAAATAACTACACTTTTCATTTCTACAATTAAAAAATTCATAAAATATTTTCTGCACAAAATTAATGACAAAAACTCTATTCAATATATAACAAGTAGTGTTAATAACAATTTCCCTAAAATAATTAGGCAAACTATATTCATTAAGAATAGTTGTATCCATTTCATAAATAGTTATATTTTTCTATTCTACAATATAATTTGGTTATGATGTTAATAGAGGAAAATATTATGAGTATAAAAAATTTTCATCGTAAAATGTTTCAAAATTATAATTAACTTATTCACCATCATTATCAGTTCTTATAGATAAAATAAAACAACCATTAATATATTAAACATACTTATAAAAATAAATAAATATATCTATTAATTCATGATTATGAGGTATAAAAAAGCAATATAAATCTATTAAATCATTACAAATAATAAAAACTTCTTACCATAAAAATATGTAGTTTTAATTGGACTAAATAAATCAAGATGCAATAATATAAGATCGCTAAAAGGAGAAACCTGATTGATAGATTTGAACAATTTCTTATGTGGATTACCTATTAATCATGAATCCAAAATAAAATATTATCTTACCTTTAACATTAGTAAATCTATAACAGGTCCATGCTAATATAATTTTCTTATTATTCAGAAATAATCATGTATAAGCCTTTTATACGAGAGAACATGACATGTTTCTTTACAATTAAGACACATAACATTGTTAGATATATCTTATAAATTATTTGTATAAATATTATACTTTATATTAGTATTAAAAAAATTGTTTTTAAAAACTAAACATTTAATATCTACAAATTTAACACACATATCATTTTTACTATGTTTTTAAATTCTAATTATGTTTTGTTTCAAACATTTAATGTATAAAAATTTATAGATTCAAATAATATTTGAAATACCTACATCATATAAACTATTAACCATTCGATTATAATTATCTCTTAATGTGATATTCTGCATCTCAATTGGTATAATAGAGTAAATTAGATAGTTCATCAATAATCTAACAGGAATATCCATAGTCCATGTAAAAAATTCCATTATGATTCATAAAGTTTTTATCGTTTAAAGAAAAATTATTCATAGAACAATTTTATTACTCACTCTATTTATTATCAAATTGGGTTTTCAATATAATTGTTAAGTACTCATAAAGAATTAGAATATTTATTATAAGGTACATTAGAAGACAAATCAATTGGAAAAGCAAGTTATGGTATACCCATGATATTGAAGAAATCTAAGTGGAAAATCATTTGAATAATTTTATTTCATACTAAATAAAATGTATACAACATAAGAAAAATTTCTTGAAAATTTATAAAAAAAGTATACTTTTATAAATTAGGAATATATGGATCATAATAAAATTCAGTTTCATCATAGGTAAAATCTTTTCATGTTTTTACTTTCCTTGAACATATGTAGATAATGTTTCTTTTAAGATAACACCTTTTTTATAATATTATCATTTTCATTTTTAATATAATAAAAATGATTAAACATATTAATTTTAGAACATGATATATAATTTCTTATTTCTCACTTTAGATAATTATTCTGCTTGTATAATTTATTACATTCCTTGATATGTCACTTATTTTAATCTTACTGTTATTTAAATAAATCAATAAGTCTTAAAATATACTTTTTATGTTTTTATTTTCTTGACACAAATAATCAAATTTATATCAACCACTATTATAATAATAACTATTATTGTAATAATTTCATTCATCATTATTTTTTCTTATCATTAATATTTATTTGGTTGATTCTTTCTCACATTTAATTTCTATCTCAAATCAAAATTTTTGGTGAAACTCCATCCTACATGATAAGCATGTTTCAATTTTTTCATGTATTTGTTTTCACTCCCTTAGTTATTCAACTATGGATATCTAGGATTAAAGTGTCCATTATTTATACATTCAAAATTTGTTACATCTTTTCTATATTTTTTACACATAATTTCATTTTTTCATAATTTTCATCTTTACATGTTTTCTTCTTTATATTTTTCCTTCAATTCATCAAATTATAAATAATATTTTTATATTCAAAACATATACATTGAAATTTTCTTGTGCCTTAGATTCAATCATTTTGGAAATAAAGTTTATCATTTATTAGAAAATAAGTACCATTCTTATATTATGTATCTTATTCTATAGTATACATTAATTTGTGTTCAAATTTAATAAGTGATATGATAAAATCAACCAATGTGTATTTATTGAAATCAATATGTTTATTGGTCACAACATTTTTTTCATTCGATTTTATGGTTAATTTTCTTAGGACTCTTTTATCAAGTATAGGGGTTTCTAAAGTTTATCTAAGGAAATTCATTTCAGTCACATATTCTCATTAATTGGTGTAATATTTGATTAAATAATTTATCTTTAGCCATATTAGAATTTTGGAACTCTAATCGAAGGATTTCAAGTTTGGTTTATTCAGCTTCTCTGAGCCAGGGTGTTTCACCTATAAATTCTTTCAGATCATATGAGATTTCATATAAGAAAACAAATGATAAAAACACTTCTGTTAATAGAAAAATATAAAATATATACAGCATTGTAATTAAAAACATATCTATATATATCAATTCCTATATGAGCTTCCAAGTAAAATTCATGTTGTTTGTATGGTTTTACTATTATCACCATTTGTTCCATGCTTTACAAATTGAGGTATGTCTCCAATTTGGATTGGTAGTGACCATATTCATTTTCATATAATTCAAGTACTTTTTAGTAACTCATTCAACATTTTCTTTTATTCCTTATATTTTATATATCTTTGTCCTAAGACTATGAAGATCCAGAAATTGTTATAATAATAAATAAATTACAATATATTTTAAAATAAACATTGTTAAAATGGTTAACCTTTGATAATAATTGTTAGGTCAAATGATTTTATGGTAGATTTTCTAGAGAAGAGGTGAATAGAAAAGAATAAAAAATTTAAAATATTGATCAATAATATAAATTAATTGTAAAATAAAATTATTAAGTATAATTTAAAATAAAAAAATAGAAGAATAAAAAAAGTAATTTTTATAATAGGTCAGTACAATGTAAACCTAGTTACATATTATACCTCAAAAATCATAGAGAAGCATGTTATAAAAAATATAAAATATTGATGGGTAATTATAATGAAAATAAAATCTATTTTTTGTTATAGATGTTTAAAAATGAAACATGACATTTTCATAGGGAATGATAACCGAATTACACCCCTAAATTTGAATAGTGGGAGTCACAACCAGAATGCTCCTGACTCTATAATCTAGAAGTCACAAAACAATAAAATTATTTTATAAGTGAATATATAAATAGAAAGTGACAGTATGTTTTTGAAGTGGGAAGAAGTGTTACAAACACAACACACTAGAATAAAATATATATAAGATAAAAATATATAAATAGGTACTAACTCAAGAGTTTTGGATTGACTATTCTCATCAAGGAAGTAGAATTCAAAGATGATGTAGTTCTACAGTTCATAGATAATCAAATATATGAGATATTTTTTTCATAGGTTCACAATACTTCACAATAGTATTATAGTATCAAAATGCAACATATTTTCATAGCGTCACATGAAAAATAAGTAATCGTTCATCAATGATGTAATTTTTAAGTACCTTGCGTAAAATTCTGAATCACTACTCAAACTACTTAACTATAAAAGGAAACATAACATATTATATCATAATATTAGACAATTCAAATTTAAATGTGTAATGAAAAAATAATTATATAGAGATAAAAACTTTTCATTACTAAATTATATCCCTAATGGCCTCTAAATATTATAAAATTAGAAGAACAATTTAAACAAATATGAAATCCTCAGTCAAATATTAAAACTATTCTTGAATAATAGGCCTGTGAAAAAATCATTCTAATCACAAAAAAGCATTTTTTTTTTAATTAAAAATTCAAAAAACTATATAATATATTCACATATGAATGAGGAAATATAATAAATAATAATAATACCTTTAATCATATAATAAGAATTTAAATATATTAAAAACCAAAAAATCCACACAAAATTATAAATAATTGATTTTTATAGCTCTATATTGAATGTTTAAGAAAAAATAAAAAACATTAGTGATCATAATGAAATTGTATCAAAATAATGTAAAAGTAATTCACATATTTTCTATATATTAATGTGAATTTATAAAATGAATAAAATAATTAAAAAATCCATAAAAATATGAAACAAAAGAAAATATCATGAAAAAAGATAAAATATAGTATCCTGGAAAAGCCTATTCATTTATAGTCCATTCAGAATCCTCGTGTATAGGTAAAAAAAGAAATTCATAAGTTTCATAACAAAAAAATTAATTTAGAATATCATTTGTGAAGGTAAGAAATATTTTCTATTGTCTACATAGTGGTAGAAAATGTTTTTTATAGAATGCATACATGTAAGAAAAAGTAGGTATAAAGGTACAAAAGATCTTTCATATGGGAAACAGATAACATATGTAAGGGTGATTGAATGTTGTGTAATGGTACAAAATGGTTTATATATCTTGTGTAATGGTAAAATATAATTCAGATAAGGGTTAATAGATGAATACATTTCCTGTATCAGGGTTACATAAAATGGTTACACAAGGGTACATGCATACTCATGTAAAGGTAAAGTTGACTTGTGTGATGGTAATGATTGAAATAAAAAGGAAACATTAAGGTAAAATACCACTTTCTTAATGGTAAAAAATGAATTCAGAAAACTAATTATGGGAAATGAATGACTTCGAAAATTTACATATGGGTAACTAAAAAATATTAAAAAATTATTAAATCATGAAATATGTTCTATAGAAAAAAATATATAATAAATATAATGAATGATATATAAAATTAATAAAAAAAATAAAATAAAATAAAAATTAGTATCAATATAAAAAATAAATACATGTTTTTAAAATAAAAAAATTGTGAGGAATTGTTAATATTGAAAACATAAAATATAAATACTCTGAAATTAGAGAAACAAACATTCACGTTCTAAAAATAGTATGATGAAAAAAATATTAAAACAATATTTCATTGATGTGAGCATACATATATTTATGATATTTTGTGAAAAATTTATTGTGGTGAGATAATTTTAAGTGTACTGTATGTTTGATGTCTTTTTTAGAAATTATATCATACTTTGGACAACTCTCTTGGAATGTACATAAAATGATTTGACTTATAAAACCATAATGATAGCAGATTATCCTATACATAGGAACTAGTATACTTGTTTATCTTGTTTAATTATCTTTTGTTCATAGTTTCTTGTGTTAATATAACTTCCTACTTTCTCTCACTTGTGATGTCACATTCTATTAATGTTTTTACAAGAAAAATAATATTATTTATTTAGGTTGATACTCTGGGATTATAAATTTAGGACCATTAGGGTTATGAATCCAATAGTTTAAAGTTATGGTTTTAATAGGGTTGTGACTTTTAAGGTCCCAAATCTATTCAATCCAACCCTTTTTTTGTTTTTTATATTCTTGGTGCTCATAGAAGGCGTCCAATAAGGTTATAGATTTTGGATTTTAAAAATTTTGACGTTGGGAGAATACAATATCTGTAATGTGTTTCCATGTCATTTATATTACATTCATGGCTTATTAAGGATGGTTCATGTGGTGCCTCATGATGGGTAAATAATACAAATTTATTGAACATATATAACGTATTTTTTATAGAATCTAAAACCTGATATTTACAAGACATGGTAGGGTTACACGGTATGTAAATTTCCTTTGAAACATGCATATAAAAGTTTTACTAGATCATGTTTTCCTTAATATATAAGACCATGTCAATGTTTAAATTTATCCATTGACCCACCCTTTGGTGTTTTGAGATTCCATCGATATGTATTGATCCATGGCTCCCCTTATTCAATTATTAGTGATCTAGAGTGTGTTGTTCCTTTATTTTTTAGGGGTTCTCCCTAATCAATCTCATTTTCTACTGAATTACATGAAATGGTTAATCATATCCATGTTTCTAATGGATTTTTTCTTGTTTTTTTATTGATACGGTTGTTCTGAAATGTCCTTAGTGGTGTAACCTCTTTTGTGAGTGGGGAACAAAATCTGAAACATTGGTTTTTCTCATTTGAAGAACATTGATTCTTTTGAGGTAGTGGATTCCTTGATTTTCATATTTTATTTTCTTACAATCATAATGTTATCTTGTTTTAATCCATTTGATTAAAATAGAATTAACCTAATGATATTAAACAAAAATTGATTCTGATTAAATGTTGATTATGTTGTTTCTTTCAACAATGATAATGATTTTCCTCAGTATGTTTTCGATAGTGTGATATATATTATATACTTTTTTATCCTGTTGTTCTGATTGGAGTAGCATGTTCAAATTTATAAAGAACATAAATGCATAATTAATGGATAATTAATTATCTAAAGGATTAAAGGCGAGGCATTTTGTTTGAATCCCATGAGGATTTAGTATGACGATAATCAAATTGATGAAATACACATGTATAATTTAAAATGATCTTATATATTATTAATATAATTGAAAAATAATTTGAAGCATGTTTATGAATGTTGATAATAAATAAGTGGTATGTTAATTTATAATGGTTCTCTTTGTTGTTGGATGTAATCGGTTTAAATTCTAGATATCTTGTTTAGCTTTTGATATCTTGTTATAGTTTGATGCCATTGGTTTCCCATAGTTGGAACCTTTGACTAATAAACCAATTAATTCGATATTAAATAAGAACTAGTTGTGTGATAAATATAATGTCTAGGGTCAGAGTGTCCCATCTTATTTAGAAATTTGAGTTCCCTAAGTTTATAGTCATGATATATTTCTTATATACAATGGATAGATGCCTTGTTTTAGGGATAAGATTTCATTCTTTTCTATGCTTGTCTATTTCCTAGTGATTTTATGATGTTATCCAGATGTAAAGTTTCATATGGTATGTGATATGGTATTGGGAGGCATAGATGTGAGATTATCGTAGGATGGATGAGTCGGGGATGGTTGATTTGTTATGGGGCCAGAAAGACTGGGTGATGTGGCAGAAATTCACACCATAGTTTTAAAGATACTTCATGATATGCATGTGTGTGTTGAGGATGAAATCAAATATGATAGAACAAGTTGATTCTAGGATTAGATATGATGTGATGCTAAAAGTTATGAATCCCACTTATGAAATTTTTTATCTGATGGTCCGATTTCTTGTATATTTACATTCCTTTCCCAACTTCTTGAGCTTACAGGATGTTCCTGGTAACATGTTTTCCCTTTATTGTATCTTATGACCAGTTTCACATACTACTAGTATTGTTTAATGATGCTAATAATGAATTAAATAATTTTTAACCCATGGGGTTGGTTGATGCTAGAATGCAATGCTGAAAAGATTTTAATCTTGAAAAACTATAGAGTGGTTTTAATTATTCCTAGAAGGAATGAACATTAATCTAATGATTAAAGTAATGAAATTTAGAATATTCTTAGATGATAATTAATATATTATTGATTAATTAAATAAAGGAAATTATAAAAAGTAAATAAGTATTTTAATGTAACTATTTTAAATTCTTGATTGTTTATAGGATATCTTATCTTTGTTGTGGAATTCAAGATTTTAAGGGACCTTATCTGTAGTTGAGTCAAGGATTAGGTTATTCCTGTAGTGCAATTGAGAGATATATTATAACATGTATATTCTATGATTTCATAAACTTCCCCACCCATGTATATTATGGATACACACACTTAGTAGACTATTGTAGGGTGTTTTATAATACATATCGATGGATTGATGAATGGATGACTAGCCCACTTTGGAACACCCCTTTTCTCTTGGTAGATACTTGTACTGCTATATATAGTGGATAGTTTTTCCATATATTTGTATATAGGGAGGTTATGGATTGTATTTATTTCATAGAAATGTATTACTAATTATATTACCTCAAATATTTTTATAGGTATGATGCGTATAAGCTATCATGGCTTGAGGTACTTACTCGGTTTATGTGTTTTCATACTGGATGTGTAATACACGATGTATGATACATTTCATATGGGTTGTGGGGACTAATGGAAACTAATTAATTACTGTATATGGAAATTTAGATGGGATGATGTGGTGAAGTGGTGATGTAATTCACGCGGTGCATGTTTTGATGCCTTGACCGAGTGTCTTTGGGAAGGACAATTTTTTGGGAGAGATGGCTCAAGACAAATGATTTTGTGGAAGAATGGAAAACCAATTGGGAAGAATGAGTGGGGTGCCATTAATTTTTTATTACTATATAATATTAATTCATTTATGTGATACATGGTGACTATTAGCCGTAGTGTGGGTGGAAACTTAGTATACCATTTTAGGTGAAGTCTAAGTTTCACTATATTTCACTTTGATTTTTCATGATTAATTTGTCTTTATCATGACATTTTATGGAGAGGCTCCCACTGAGTATAATGTTATTCTCACCCAATAAATATATAAAATACATTCCTTGTTATCTATAATAGTTTTTAGATATGGATTTATATTACCAGCTCGGGGTTTTGAAGGATCTTTTTGGGCTTCATGGTCACTGTCGTCTTTTCCTTTTTGGTATATACCATTTTCATTTTAGTTGTTATAGTACTATACGACATTTAATGTATAAACATGGGGTTTATTTTTTATATATTTATAATTAGTTTTTTATTCATATATTGTCCTTATCTATATATGTTCTACATATTTCTCCTGAAGGGTAATGCCTCCCATATACATGTTTATTATACCCTCATTGCTAGTTGCTAACCCAGGGCCATGTTGAGGTGGGAATTGGGTATTCACCATCATTATCCCTGAATTGTAGTATCATAGAGGGGAGGGTCATGATAAAGTTGCATCAAAGGCTTAAAGTTTAGCGATATGATGGAATTTGGAGTTAGGCACATGTGAGGTTGCATTGGTTAGTAGGTAAATGGTGTTAGCTATGTTTACCAGGAAATGTTAATGTGGGATATTGGATAAGACATGTGTATTTGAGGCCCCTTATGATCTAATTCATAGAACACTAGTTTTTTTGACACTAATAAATGATGTGATACTAGTTTTACTGTAGAGACCATGGAAAAGATCATGTGTCATTATTATTTAAACTAATGTTTCAAAATGGCAGACCTTGGTTTAGGCTAAAAACATAAAAATAAAATAAAATAATTCATTAATTAATGTTAAATATATCATATTCTAAATTTTTAAGGGCAGATGGTTTGTTATTTTTTTGGTTATGTCACTAGTTCTATGTCTTGATCAGGGTTTCGCCAAATATGTTTGGTTGGATATATTGGCATATCATCGTAGAGTATATGATAACAATGATAACACTTGGAAGATAACACTTTAAGAGTTTTAGTGAAAGTGTTTTATAATTTTTAGGGGAATCATTTTAGATTCAGTTGCACAAGGCTAGTTTATGGAGGTTTATAGAAAATTCATATTGATTAATTCGTGGAAGGATCATTGGGTAGTGTTGGTTGTGATGATTCAGTGTGGGATAATAAGAAAGTGGTGGTTCTTATTTCTCAAGGATTGTGATGATTCAACAATTCTGAGACCAATTCTATGAAAAAAATATTTTCTTCAACCATGAAGGTTTCATATTTATAGGATCTTCTTACACATTTAAAGGTTATTCTCAACATGTGATAGTTTTGGAGTAGATTTATGAACCATTTGAAATAATATTTAAACCTATTCCAAGATGTGGAGGTCAGGGAGAGGCATTTTTAAGAATCTTTACACCATGAGATCTAGCACTAGGTAACCCTTTTTATGATGAATACATACCATCAGGTCTTAGAAAGTGCACAATATATTAAGAGGATGTTGTCTAAAACCATATCATTGTGACAGAAGAGTTTTTATGATTCATCCTTTAGCATTGAAATTGTTTGGGGTTCCATGATTTCAAGATAGAAGAATTTTCAATCACCCATGGGTAGGCCTCATCCATAAATATATTTTTTCTCTAGGTCCATGTATCTTTTACCTATTCCAAAGAATTAGATTCGTGTTCTTCTTCGGGATGTCAATTTCATCAGCACTAAGAGTGCCCAGACATTCTGATCATTCAATGTGTGCCAGGTGTTCAACTTCGGGTTTCCCCATTGAGGAAGTTTCAGATGAGACAAAAATATTAGGGTACTCGTGTTTGGGATTAGTATAGTGAAGATTTTGAAGTCATAGAATATCCCTAGGATGATCCTCATCCTCGTACACTAGAGCGTGACTGTGGAGGTAGTAATGATCATGGCCAGAGAGGTTGTGGAGATGGTCATGGATAGCTTCATTCCTTTTTTGTATAGGGAAAGGTGAGTCAAACACCATTTTTGGTACCCTTTTCTTATTTTATACAAGGGTTCAGGCTTTGTTTTGTTTACTAAAAAAGTGCACTCCATTATATCACCTACATTCATCCATAATTTAGGGATTGATGTAGAGAGTATTTCAGTGACATTGTCATGTACTACATCATTTGAAGGTCAAGATAACTTATATGAAGTATGTATATTATGTTAGCTAGTGTTGGGGTAGAACTACTCTTGTAGATATTTACAATGTTTTATGATACAACCATATTATATCATCCTCATTGTGGATTGATTTATTTGTGCAGGCTATCAGGGATTGATTTAAGAGGAAGGTTGTGATATTTGATGATGTTGGAGATCCAAGAGTTTTCATTGGAGAGGATGAACCATGGATGGGATAGTGGTGTGTTCCACCCTTATCATATTGCATGGCCTATTTGATGTTAATTTCATAGGAGGATCTACATTTGGTGTTTCCTTAGGTTATGGATGGGTACCCGGATTTATTACTTGAGGAGGTTTTAGAATTACCCCATTGATGGGAGATTGTATTCTGAATAGAGTTACATCCAAGAATGTCTCTTATCTCGACATATCCATACATAATCATGCCTTCAGATTTTCTAAAGATACGAGTACAACGTGATGATATATTATAATGAGGTTTTGTTCAGTAGAGTGTTTCACCTTGAGTTGCACTAGTTTTGTTCATGGAGAAGGATGATGGAATGTTGTATATTTTTAACAATTATTGACACTTCAAACAATTGATAGTTACGAACCACTATATTCTTCCATGGAGTAATGATTTATTTGATCACTTCAAGGGATAAATTTTTTTGTCAAAGAATGATCATCGGTCAGGATATCAGTAGATATGTTTGAAGGATGATGTTGAACTAATGATTGCATTCTTTTTTCATCATGGGAATTATGATTATTTTGTGATTTCATTCAGTGTGATGAATGTAATATTTGTGTTCATGGTGTTGATGAATTAATTTTTCAAATAGTTCCTTGATAATTTCTTGGTTGTGTTCATCGATGAAATCTATTCTTAATCCAAGTTTGAGGAGGAGTATGTGAAGCATCTAAATTCCATTTGGATAGTTCTTTATTGATAGAAGATGTTTGATAAGTTATTGAAGGGTGATTTATGGGGTCATTAATTCTGTTCCATATGGGATGTTGTGTCTATAAATTTAGTAGTTGTGGATCCTTTTAAGATAGAGTTTCTTATGTCCATGGAAACCCTTAAAGAAGTGGTAAAGGTGTAGAGTTTCTTTAATCTTAAAGGCTATTATAGTAGGTTCCAAGTTGATTTATCTTGGGTTATGACTCCTATGAAATCCCTAATCAGAAATGATTAAGCATTCTTGTAGACTGACCAATGGAAGATATCTATCGATTACATGGAGGAGAAGTTTTGAATGCTCTAGTATTATGTTCTTTAATAGAGAGAGTTCGGTTTGAGGTTTTCTATGATGCTTCATGTCTTGGATTGGGTTTTATTCTAATAAAGTAGAGATATATTTTTTGTTATGGGTCTTATAATATATGCCTCTATGAGCTTAACTAGGTCACCCATGATCTCGAGTTGGTGGTAATGGTGTTTCTATTGAAGTTTCAGTGACATTACCTCATAGGGGAGGATTTTGTGGTTTTTACAAAACATAAGAGACCAAGGTATGTCTTCTCCCAATTTGACTTGAACCTGTTTTAGTGTTGGGGGATGTGAATTTTGTAGGAAAATGAAATCAATATTATTTATAGTCCATGAAATGGAGATATAGTTGAAGATGTGTTGACTAGGTAGTCATGTTGTGAAGTTATGTGTGAATATAGAGATTCTTGGAGAGTGATGGAAGAACACTCAGTGATACATTTAGATATGGGAGTGTTTTGAGGAATAGGCTTTCCTTTCCAGATGATGGTGTAGTAATATTTGGTGACATGGTCAGATGCATCCCATTTAGTGGATTCTGAGGTGGAGGTTTAGAGAGAATGATTTGTTTTTATTGATTCCCCTAATGGTTATTCTAAGGATGGAGAGCATGGAGTGTTATTCCAAGGAAGGATTCTTACTCCTTTTATGATGCGTGAGACGATTCTACATTAGTTCTATTGTTCACCTTTGGTGGTACATTATGGTGTGAAAAATATGTATCAATCTTTCAGAGTTCGTATTTGGTGGCCTAGGATATAGCGTGCAATTTTAAATTTTATTTCTTTATTATTGGTATACCATAAGGTGAAGGTTGACCACTTTGTTGCTATTGGATTCCACCAGGCGTTATATATTCCCTAATAAACATATGAATATATATCTATTCATTTCATTAATAATTTACCTTGAGATATGAGAGGCTATGATGATATATGGATGATATTAGACCATTTTATGAAATCATACCGCTTTATAGAGATTGGGGAGTCTAGCTTAGTGGATTTTTTTTCGTGGTACTATCAAGATGGGTTTTTGTGACTATATGGAATCCCAAGGTTGATGAACTCTGATCGATATCCTTGTTTTATCTCTATGGTGTAGAGATGTGTCATTAATGATTTGATTTCTCAATTGTACCGTAACACTAATATTCACCAGCAAACATATGGCCTAAAAGAGTAGATCATCTAGACTCTCAACGACATGTTCTGATCATGTTTCTTGGATTTTATAGGTTTTTGGATGTGGTACCTTCCCTTGGTCAAGTTTTATTATAATAATGCTTTACACTTCACCATTGGTATTGCTCTATTTAAAGATTTGTATAGATGGACCCTCCATTCTCAATTATGATGGACTGAGGTTAGACCAGTAGTAATCCATAGGTGATAAGTGGTACATAATATGATAGAGAGTGTAAAGGTAATTTGTGATAGGTTGAATATAGTGAAGGATCATCATAAATCTTATTACTATCATAAGAGTAGAGCCTTGGAGTTTGATGTTGGAGATCACATATTCTTGAAGTTGACTCCTCATTGGGGTAGTAAAGATTTGGACATGATAGTAATCGTTCTACCATGATTTTCAAGACTTTTAAGGTGTTGGATCATGTTGGAACCCTGAATAATCATATTTCACATCCCCCATATATAATCTATATACATGATTTTTATCATGTATCACAACTCCATCTTCATATTTATGATGATTCTCATGTCATCTATTGATTGTAGATCAATGGTGATGATGATGATGATATCTTCAATTAGAGGCTTGTTGAGATCCAATTATATAAAGAGAACTTGTTTCGTTAGCATTCTATCCAATGGGTTCATTTCTTGTGGTGAAACAGTGGAATAGAGGAGAGTACCTGGAAACATGAATCATATATGATCAATGATTACCCCAATCTATTTGATGATTATTAATTCTCTTATAACATTATTCCTTTGTGGATTTTTAACATTCTATTTTATGTTATGATTTATTGTTGTCTCTTGTTGAGGATTCACTTTTTTAGAAAGGAATCTCCCCCTGGAGAGTATTTAGAAACTTCTTGTTACTTTTATGAGTTTTTTTTATTATTCCTATGATGAGGTGTTTGAGCTCTTGAGATTAAAAGATCCTTGATTAGTATCTTTCGGGGTTATTTTTTGGATGATCCCCATTTTTTATTGGTTTCGTTTTTAATTCATGGGGGTGATAATTGTTTTATAGTTATCTAATATAAGGGCTCATATCCTCTTAATGTGAAACTTTGTGTGTTTCAGATTATTATGGTGTTCAGAGGAGGCTTAGAATAAGGTTGAACGTGTTAAATTCTAAAAGTCAGAACCTAGGAGAATACATGACGTGTAATGGCTTATCAAATCATGTATGTTCAGTTCATGGAGTGTTAAAGATGGTCAACGGGGTGTTTCAAAACATTTAAATAATTAGGATTTATTGATCATTGGAGTCACATTTTTTCAGTGAGATCTTTTTTATTTAAAAAAAATGTAAGGGTTACACACCATGTAAATGTATTGTGCATTAGACCTATAAGGGCTATAACAGCTTGGGTTTTCCTCAAAACCTTTGGATATTGTCTGATTCTATATGAACTACTGACCCACCTTTTATTGTTTAAGGATAAAATAAATGGGGATCAATCCTTTGACTCTCATCTTTGATATGTACTGATCCATGTTGTGTTATTATTTTTTTATAGTGGGTTCTAACTGATAAGTATTTTTTCCTCCCATTTTGTCATTCCTTGCAATGTAAAATCTTCTCCATGGTCTTAATAAAGTATTATTGTTTTTTTTGTTGGTTCAGTTATGAAAAAATATAAATGGGTGTGGGGTTTCAGATTCTTGTAGGAGAGGGGACCGGGATCCACAACATTGGTCAATTATCATACAATGAAATTTAACGCCTTTAAGGTAGGGTATTTTTTTCATTTTTCAATTTTATTTATGTGAAATCATAAATAGATCATGTATTGGACCTTTTCATGGTAATTGACTCACCTAATAATATTTAACTAGAATAAATAAATTGATTATGATCACATATTGGTGATGTTGTTTCATTGTACCATGATATCTATTTAACTCATGATTATCTAAAGAGTTGGATATCTATGAAATGATTTTTCATCCTATTGTTCTGATTTATGTACGTTTTTGGAATTCATAAATAACATTAAGATGGAATTAATTGATAATTAATTAGATTTAGGATTAAAGAAGAGTCATGCTATTTGAATTTGGTGATGTTTTCATTTGATGGTAAACAAATTGATGCAATATATATGTATAATTGAAAATTATCATACACTTAAATAATGGAAAAGATAAATAAATTGGATTACATTTATTCTTGTTGTAAATAAATAAATGTAATGTTAATTGAGAATGGTTCTTCCCACAATTTAATGATACTAGTTTAAATGATACTGATATTGTTTATCTTTTGATACATTGTAATATCTTTATGCCTTAGGATTACAGTTGTTGGAATTCATGATTAATTTATCATTTTATTCATGATAGAATAAGAAACTATTTTATGAAAAATATAATTTCCAATGCTTGAGTTTTTTGTCTTCTTAAGAATTTCAAATGCCTTGAGTTTGGAGTTATGAGATATCCTTTATGTGTGAAGGCTAGTTGTTGGGTTTTATGGCCAATATTTCCCTTTTAGCTATTTTTTTACTTTTTTTATGTTCTATAGATTGGGTCCTATATATTTGATTTGATATGGTGTGGGGGACTAGATGTTATATAAACCTATGATCACTAAGATTAGGATGAATGATGTGATATGGGATGGGAATTCTCAGATGATGTGGCAGATGTTGACCCCTATGATGGGGATATACTACAGGATATGCAAGTGGATTTAATGGATAGAATTGTAAATGATGAAATATGTGAATGATCTGATTACATGTTAATGGGATGCTGAGTGCTAGGATTCTCTTTACTGAATAATTTTGATGGTTGATGGTTGGGTTGTATGTTTATCTGAATTTCTTTCCCCAGTGCTGGAGGTAGTTTGATGTTAGTGGTTACATGGTTCCCCTTAGTGTTTGCTTAGGATGGTTTTAATAGTGTAATTGGATATGCCCATAATGTGTTTTTTAGGAATATTAAATCATGTATATTATGGGATTTCAAACACTTACCCTTCCATGTTAGTTAGGGTGATTGAAACCCAATGATCTTTGGGAGGGATTTTTCCCCAACATCTCGGTGGGAGGATGGATGGATGAAAATTTTCATTGGACCAGCTCTCTTCTCATGGTAGTTACCTATAATAGTGTACACAATTGTTAGTTTCTCCATATATGTGTATATAGGGATGTGATGGACTGTCGTTATTCCACACACATGTATTTCAAAATATAGTATCTAAATAATTATTATTGGTATGATGTGTATAGGTTGTATGTCTTGAGTTACTTACTCAGTGTTTGGGATGTAATATATTGAGGTATAATTCCTAACATGTGAAATGTGTCACACATGATGTGGTGGATCACATAAAATACATTTTTATGATATATGGATATGTGTATGGGATGATGTGATGATGTGATTCATGTGGTGCTTTTTGTGATGCCTTTCCCAGGTGTCTTTGGGATGGCCAATTTTTAGAGTGAGATAGATCATGATGTTTGATGTTATGGAAAAGTGGAAAATCTATGGGGAAGTGAGATTTGGGTACACAAGAAATTTTATTATTTTATTATATTTTCTATTTTATGTGATATTTGGTGTGAGTTGTCCATTGTGACACTAAGAACATTGTATACATGTTTAGGTGACGAGTTAGTTTCATTGTTGTTTACTATTCATTATCATTCTTTATTTATCTTTTTTATGAGAGGATATATGGAGAATCCAATTGAGTATACGGTTGTTCCCACCTATAATATATATAATCTAATTTTTATTTAAAATGGAGAAGGTTGGTTATGATGCTAAATTTTATAGGATCATGGTTTTACAAGAGGTATTTTGACTTCATAGTCATTATAATCATTAGTTTTCTAGGTATTTATACTTTTATATTCATTCGATAACATAATAAATTTGATTTATATTAAAAAATCATTGTAATACACATTTTATATTTCATTGAGTATAGAGGTATAAGAGTATATCAAATCCACTTTTGTCGAAACTACTGTAAAATTATTATTTTTTCTTTATTTTATTTTATGTCAATAATAAAATTTGTTAATTAATAATTGATATTTAGTTTAGATAACTAATATATATATTTAAAAAATTTAACATGATATAATTCCCGACTTATATATCATATTTCATCACCATCTGTAACTTATTTTTTTATAATTGGCTGATCTTTTTAGGAATATTTAATTCAGTTATATTTATTTGTTGTGCATACATTTTCCTAGAAATACCAATATAAAGACAATATGAATAAGATGATAGTAATTAACATAAATAGGGAATGAATTCCATATAAACATCATCACTTTTATTGTAAAGACTATGATTAATGGAAATCCAGAATAAAGGTGTACCTAAAATTGTTTAAAAAAGAGAAATGCTCGGTCATAGTAAGACCATACAAACTACAAGAAGATGACCATGATAATCTTCATGAAATGATACAAAAAATGTTTTAAATTACAATGTAGTTAATATTTATTATTATAAATTTAATGTAACTCTATTAGTCAGGTATCATCATGTAATAATTCTCAAAATATCTAGAATATTCTACTAGTGACTCACCTTGGCTTTAAGAAGTTAACTAAAACTGAACATGGAATGCTTCGAGTGGATTAACTAGATTTGAAGGTGGGTTATGATTAAAGCGTTAGTCAAATGTTACAATAATTCACAAGCATTGAGAATAGAATTAATTTCTATGGAGAATCATGATAGAACCATGTACTTTTTTTTAAAGAAACATGATATCCCTGCCCGAGAAATTACCTGAAAAAAGGTTGTGATTGATGAAATTAATACATTCAAAGAATAAACATTGGATGAAATTATTATATCACTTCGTCAATATGAACCTAAATTAAGAAATCTTTAAAAAGGATAGAATTAAAAAAATAATGGTATTGATTTAAAATTACCTGTTAATTTCACAACAAACTCTTCAGAATATTATTTATAAGAAAGTGAAAAAGGATAAATTATGAACATAATAAAACGTTTATATAATTTAATGAAGATAAAAAAATCAAAAAAATTCCATGAAAAAGATTGAAAATAATAGATTCAACCTCATGTATAATATCATTTTAGTAGTAACAAGAAATGAATCTAAAAATAAGTGAATCACTTTGGATCAAGATAATCTGAACAAAACTAGACTTAGAATACATAGAGAAGAGTATGAAGATATAAATATGGGTGAAGATTAAAGTGTCAATCAAATGTTACACTGATTCATAATATTTTTTAATCAAATTAATTCTCTTGAATAATATTTTTAGAAACATGTGTTTGTTGAAATAGACGAAACATATCAACCTAGGAAATGACATGAAAGTAAGGTTGTGATCGACAAAATTAAGAAATTTAAATAATACCCATTAGACTGACTCATCAATCACTTCATCAATATAAAATTGAATAAAATAATATTGATAAAGAAGCTAATTCTTAGAAGAATGGAATTTCATTCAAATTAGATAAAAAATTCACTTATAAGTGTTCTAAATCTATAGAATATGAAAATGAAAAATGAGAAATAGGTAACACAAAAAAAATTATCTATAATATAATGAAAAAAAATCAAGAAGGAACAAATAAAATATCCAAATAATGAAAAAAATAAAATATAGGCACATCAAGTATTAAATTAATTTTTATGTAACCATCTATGAATTTATAATGAAAGGGAATATCAAAGTAGATTATCTATAGTTGAATAAAGAAGTTATAGATGAGGAATAAAATAAATAATTTAAATATATTTATTATGATATATAGAGTTTCACTGAATAATCTGATTAAAGTGATGAATTTGAAAGTAATACATAGTCAGTTGATCTATGTTACATGGAAGTAGATTAAAATTATAGATTTAATGATTCTTATTCTAGTTATTATTCTAATAGTGATGGTTATATATTTGATGATTTTTATGAAGAAATTGAAAAAAAATTGATGTTTCAAGATTTACTGAATTATATAAAAAACAAATTATAAAATTATAAAATTTATAAGGAGATAAATAAAATAAATAATGAGAATAATTATCTTAATATAAAGGTACGATCCATGATTTTTTTATTTGGTTCAGAAGGACTATGTTTTGTGGTATTAAATACAAATGAGGTTTGTAATGATTAAAATTCTAGTTGTTGTTCTAATAGTGATGGTTATATCTTTGATGAATTGTATGGCTAAAATAAAAAACATCACAATGATGGTTTAACAGTTACTAAATAATATAAAAAAATGAAATTGGATTATAATAAGCTTAGTATGAAAATAGAAATGTCAATAAAGAGAATGGTTCCTTTGATGGAGATATAAGATATTATACATCATGTTCTAAAGGTAGGATCTATGTTGATTTTTTGTCCATTTAGAAGTAGGATGATAATAATAGAAATAAAGCTATTAGCTTAAAAAACATGGTCTATTTATGTTCAATGTAATGAAAAATATAAAAGGATGGTGTATATGATGAAACTGAATAAAGATAAAACTAGTTTTGGTTATCATCTGCAAATTCCATACAAGTACAAGACTAATTCAACTCAATGTTTTACAAAAAAACCATCTTATGAAGCTTGATTTATGAGTATGATGTAATGAAATTAGGCTAATTAATTTTCTATTAAATTTAATAAATGTATTGGCTATAGGAGATATTTTATTTTGAAGGATAAATCTAATATATTAACTAATAATTAATGTTTTTAATCTATTTTGGTACCTAAATATAATTGTTTTTACAAGGTTGGATACAAAATAGTAAAGGAAGAAATATTTTTCCCTATATAAATTTTATTTTCAACATAAGTACATTAATATTCTCAAGGACAAATGATATGTGGAAAATATCTATTATTAGTGCATGAATTGGGTGCTATCTAATTTCTTCTCATATACCAAATGAAATGGACGTGTTATCAGAATTGTAGATAACACAAAATCCAAAGTTAATGGTTTTGGAGATATAGTTATTTTTAATGTTTTAATTTTTAATGTTTCATATTTTTAAGGGAATAAAAAATATATAGTTGTTATTTCACAACTTTTTTATAATAGTTTGTATGTTCAGTTTGATGATGATAAATATTTAACGTTTAAAAATTATTTGGTTTTGTTTTATGCATATATAAAGGATAATATTTATTATAAATATTTTTATTATAAATATAATAACAATTATAATTTTATTAATTCTATATAGATAGATACTATTCTCTAAAATATATGACTTGGTGATTCACATTTATGAATAGCACATAAATTATCATAGGATGGACATGTTCGGCATTTTCACAAATTAAATGTTAAAAAAGTTTTTTTAGATTTAGGATTGAATGGTTAGTAACATAAGTAATATTTCAAATATATTAATAATTTTTTATATATAAACCACTTGAACTATTGTATGTAGATTTATTTTTTCCATTAAAAAATTTAATTTTTGGTAGAAATTTTTTTTCTTCTGTTGTTAATGATTTTTGTTGATTTAGATGTTTTATTTCTAGTCTCATAATCATGATAGATTTATTATTTTTTATAGCTAGTTCAAAATATAAAAGGTTGTTTAATTGTTTCCATTAGAATTGATAAATGTAATGAGTTTTAATTTTGGGTATTGTTTGTTTTTTCAAGAAAATGGTTATTTGCATATTTTTTTCAACTCCTAAAACACCGCAACAAAAGTTTATTATATAATATAATATATTGAACTATTTATGAACTGGAACGAACTATGCTTAATAAATGTAGTTTTGTGAAATATTTTCTAGTATGATATAATAATTTTCAAGGGTTGTTTTGAATAGAGTTTATATTAGAACTTTGTTGAATAAATACATTTATGAATTGTTTAAAAGTAGAAAACCAAATGTTAATTATTTTAATGTTTTTTGGTGTAAATATTTTATCCTGTAAACGAAGAATAATTTTGATAACCTTTAATAAAAAATACATGTTCTATTCTTTCTTGGAAATTCATATAATATTAAATCATATAGAGTTTATAATAATAAAATTATGACTATTAATGAATCTATAAATATAATGTTTGATAAATCGTCTGATGTTCAAAAAACTACTTTGGAAAATATAAAACATGATTTTATAGATTTCATTATTGGTGAATAAAAACCTAAAAATGATGTAATTATTGATGGTGGATTACTCCTCAAACAAATCCTAAATCTTGTAATGCTTATAAATATTTCCTTATTGAAAATATTATTGGTTATGTTTCTTTTGGTTTTAATACTAGAAGTTTTATTTTAATCCTAGATGCATGTTGTTGTTTTATATCTCAATGTGGGCCTAATAATTTCTAAGATGTATTAAATGAAGTTAATGGTATTATTGCTATAAAATATTATCTTAAAAAAATTTCTAGATGTATTGTTTTGACATTAGTTGAACACCCTCTAGATAAGAATGTTAATGGAACAAAATTGTGTTTTAGAAAAAAAAATGATTAATTTGGAGATATTGTTAAGAATACACCTAGGCTTGTTTCACATGGTTTTTGTCAAAAATAAGGTATAAATTTTGATGAATCATTTGTTCATTTTATCCTTCTTAATCTATTAAAAATATATAATATTTATCATATCTTATGGGTTTTAATTTATTTTAAATAAATGTTAAAAGTTAATTATCAAATGGTATCATTTTTTAAAATCATTATGTTTTAGAAATACCTGGGTTTTTTTGAAAATTAATTTTAACAAAGGTAATATAGATCCTTATATGTTTATCAAAATAAATTAAAATGATATTTTGATTGATCATATTTGTGCTAACAATATTTTTTAGCTCTTCAAATGATTTTCTTTGTGGATAGTTTTTCTATTTAATGATTAGTGACATTTATATGATTCTTATGGGTGAAATAGAAATATTTTAAGTCATAAAAGAACACAAATAAATGAATTTATTTTCTTGAATCACTCTAATTATTCTAAATATTTGGTTAGGTTTTTTTCTTGATTCTTGTAAAACATTTAAAACCCCTCCGATTATTATTTTTAAATTATATTCTAATTTTTTGGAAAATATGTCTAAATTATTTTGAGACTTGGTAAGAATTTGTTTATATTTAACCACCTATATAATTTGAATTATGTTTATTTTTTTTATGTTCTAGATTCCTATATAACCCTAAGTAATCTCACATAAATGATATTAAACATATTATAATATTTGTTAAAATAAATATTAATAATGGATTATTTTTTTCTACAAAATAATATTTATGATTTAATTATTTACTATGAATCTGATTTTGGAGGATGTAAGCTTCATGGAAAAAACATATCAGGTACGTTATTTTCTTAGTAAAACGTTTTTTTCAAGGATTATAAGAAAAAAATGGTGGATTTATAAATTAATGAGAGTGAATATATTTATGGTGTATCGTGTTATCCACAATCATTATGGATTAAAAAATAATATTTGTTTTCGGTATTTACTTTGAAAAATAACCATTTTTTGTGATATTTTTCTACTATTTCTACTTTAAAAAATACTTTACAGCATTCTAAAACTGAAAATATTAATAATAAATTTCAATTTATTTCATATTATTTTAAATTATGATATATTATTTTATAATATGTGTAAACAAAAAACCAACTTTCTAAAATTCTATAATACCATTAGATTTTTCTAAATTTTAGAAAATATAATTTGAACATTAAATTATGGAAAATATTTTTTAAATTATTATGTTATTTTTATTTAATTTATTAGGAATTTCTTTTTAAATTTTAATATTTTTAAATTTATTTTTAATAAATTTCAAAAAGGGGTACAATTTTAGAATAATATTTTTTATTTTTTAATTTCAAAAAAGGTGGGAGATTTTTTGCACAAGAGAGATTTTTTGACTGATTCTGTAGAATTTATATTTTTTTCATTTTGAAAAAGCTTCTAAATATTCTTTATTATTTATAAAAATAGTTATTTTTAATTATAATTTTCCCTCTCCATATTTTTTTTAATTATATTTTTTACTTATTTTATTTATCACTTATTTCATTTATTCTTTAGTTATTTTCTTTCTTGTAAAAAATATATTTCATGTTTTCTTATTTATATAACTTTTTTACCCTTATTTAACATTTTTTTACCCTTATGTAGCTTTATATCTACCCTTATTAAGGATATATAATTTTTTCTTTTCCATTTTATAGCTTTTCATCTACCCTTATGCACGCTTTGAAATTATTTATCAACCCACACATAACACTTTTATACCCTTGTGCATGTTTACCTTACCCTTAATTAATATATATATATATATAATCATTTATTCCTTTACAAAACACTTATTTTATACCTTTACACATTATATAGAAAATGGACCTTTCCATTACATAGCATTTATTTTACCTTTACACAGTTCATGACTTTAAATGTTGCCCTTACACATGTTATATATTTTTATCGATACAATTATGTGACTCAAATAAATTGTTACCTTTATGGAATCCTTTATAAAGCATTGTTACCCTTATATGTGTTTAACCTTATATCAAGTATGGAAAAATCGATTTACGATTATATAACCTATAGAAATTCTTTATTACCTTTTTTAATGCCATATAAGGTATATTTTACCTTAACATATTTTTTGAAAAAATACTATTTTCCTTATATATGAATTTTATTTGACCATTATGTAGGTATAAACTTTAGATTTTCTCCAGATTTCACAGTTTTAAATTTTTATTAGTTTTTAAAATCAGTGCATGATTGTTTTATGTCATTAAATTGATTTAATCATTATATAAATTCGAATTAATTATATAAAAACTATACGCAGATTTTCCGCATCATTTTAAACATGTTTATATAAATATCAATGTTCTTTATTTATGCTTGAACTGAGAGCATGAAACTGAAAAAATTGTTTTATGATTTTTAGTTTTTTTTTAACATTTATAAATTCATATTAAATAATTACAAACATATTCCATATTATTTAGTATTTAATATAGTTTTATTATTTTATTAATATATTTTTATCAGTATGCATTTATTTTTTATGTTTTTAAATTATGAAATTTAATAAATGATATTTTTTATTATTAAGAGAAATCTATTTAACTAATTAAAATGGTTTTTTTTTACTATTCCTATAATGATTTCAAATTAGTATGAATTTTTAATATTTTGATTGTTGTTTATGATTTGTGACATACTTTTATAATGATAATATCATTATATCTCTCCCTAATAATGCGGTGAATAGTTTTTGAATTTTAATTTTCTATCTATTTCTTAGACATTGTTATGTTTCTATTTTATTTAAGAAGTATGAGCATTTATTAAAACATGACTAAGAGATTCAAAAATAATAAAACTGTAATTCTTTAACATAAGATTAAATTTTTTAGGTGATACAATGAAAAAGGTTTTATGGTTTGATACTATGAACTGTTGTGCAAGTTTGAAGTCTTTAGCATACAATTCTCTCATATACTAGATGTTTTCTCAAGGAAAGTACCTAAACTACATTAAATTCCACTACCTTAATAAAATTATCTAATGATATACTCAATAACTTGTATATATTATCCACTTTTTTATCCATCTTCATATACTAGTTTTTTTTGTTGAACTAATTCATATCTCTCACATGTGTTCCCACATTCAATTTATTCTTTTACATATGAAAGAGTTTTTTTCATCTGGTTGTGGCCCCTAAATTATAAATTAAGGACTATTTGGGTTATGACTCCCCTGATATAATGTCATGGTTGTAATTGGGTCATAACTTACCATAAAAAAACACATGTTTCTTTGTAATACTTCTGATATAAAAATTAGGTTGTAATTGGGTTTTTATTTTTCTTTAAAAATTAATATAACTCATAATTAATATATCGATGAGTGGAGAAGGTCTTCTCAAAACCATATTACAATAAAATATCTTTTATTCATTATTTTATTTTCTAATTCTAATTAACTATGTTAATTAAAATTTTATAATTAATTCATATAAATAATTTATCTATTTAAAAATAATAATTTTGGTCTTTTTACCCAACCTCTTAACCATATATCATCAACCTCTCCAACCTAACAATATAATCCCCTTTTCATGATATCTTATGAATCATATTGCACACTCATGTAATCATCTTATATAGTTTTTGTGTCATTATTTTACTATCTAAAATGATCCCCTATATACACCACAACCATCAAATTTAATGAGACAGTTCTATTTCAATCAAAGGGTCTATATATAAACTTCCATTAATATTGAAAGGATAAATCCTCTCTTAAATTATTTATTAATAACCTATCATTCATACCATTCCCAACATACCAATCATTCCCCTGAACATATGTCAACATGGTTTACGTAGATATATCAAAGTTTGTGAGTCATAACATGAATTAATAATAAAAGTATAAGTATCTTTACATATTTTTAAATATAAATATCAAATGACACTCAAAACATTTAAAATTCTTACTGATGAACTAGCTTTCATAATCTCTAGCCTTGGAGATTACCACGTGTGAGCTTCATGAGATGAAGTATCATTTTCTTATGAGTACTCGAACTTGACATCCAATATATTATGAATCCCATCATAAAATGTAATATGACCATAGAATAACATTTAAGAATATAATTGTAGAATTTCAAATTTCTTGTCATAGTGGAAAACTATTATGAACTTTTCAATGTGAAAAGTACTCTTGGACATTTTAATATTTAATTGGAGAAAAAAAATGAACAACATGGAAAATTTTATTTTATTAATATTCAGTTATTTGAATATACATGAAATCTTATGTACAAACAATTGGTTCTAGAACACCAACTCCTATAGATATAACCTTAACAAAACCTGAAACCTAAATCCAAGAAAATATTTCAAGGGGAAGATTATCAAAGTATTGATGAAAATGTGTCTTAAAGATAGTAATTCTAACAGTGTAATTTTCATCAATAATAATTCCATCAACAGAAATTATCATAAGTATATGGGTAGTATTGGTTTGCGGGTAGAACACTAATAAATCCCTCATTCCCTTAAGATGATTATATGAATTAATAGCACTAATAAAAATTCCAAAAAATCCCTAATTTATACATTAAACCCCATAATGAACATCATATAAAACTCACCATAGAGTGATTCGAGGATTCAATAAAACTGGGTGGTTTCTAAATTTTTACCATATCCAAAAAACCAATCAGGAATATATTCTTAGAATCAAAACAAGGGTTGGAAAAAGTGAAATGGAGGCCCAAGAAATGAGTATCTGAAAAGACCCCTAAGGTCTACATTAACCCATATAATGAACCTCATCGGAAACACAACATAGAGGGATTTGAAGAGGAAATTAAATTGGAGTGTTAGTATATTTATACCACATCCAAAAAAACATGCATGAATACATTTTTGAAAATTGAATTAATGGAGAGATAATAAGAAGTGGAAGATAATTAAATGAGTAAGAAAACAATGGTCATTTGGAGAACTAGTGAAAAATTGGGAAAGTAATCCACTTCACATTTATGAGAACAACCTTTGGAAAATAGATAGGATTCCAAAATCATTAAAAATTTATAAATATTATCTCAGGTTGTATAGATTCATTTTCAAACCTGTACATGATTTCAATGGGGTAGAATCATAATCTCTCAAGTTATATTACCATATAGAACATGTAATTCATAATTCATTATTTTAATATGATGTTACAATATTTGGATTATTTAAATATTTATATATGGGTTTGAAAAGATTAATAACTAAACTGAGTCGGTGATAAATGGATAGAAGTTGTTTTTTTCCTTTGATGTCATTAGTTTCAACATCTATAAATACAAAAACCAACCCTCACAAAGATGTAGGGATTCTAGTATTATCATTTCATATGGTATCAAATACGTTATTGATCCCCATTAAAACACTCCCTCATCTCCTCCTCCTATGGTCTAACCATGTTCACCCTCTAAACCCAAACACTGCAATGGGTAAGGAATCCTCCTCGTCCAAATGAAATATCCATATTTTTCTTCCTCTTTTCCACACTACCACAACCATATTTCTTTTTATTACAAATAATAAGATAGGTTCAACATGCTTATGAAAATATAAAAGATCACCCATAAGTTTTCTTGGTCACCATATAACATATTTATTACTAGTTAGATTGTGGTAAATCTCTCTGGATAAATCTAATGGGTATTTTTTTATAGTAAAACACTCTATTGATCCTCTTTATTAATGAAAATAGGATGTTTGAGTCCAAAATTCGAGAACTGTTTCACTTATTATTTTGGAACCACCAATTGAGCATCACTACACCAAGAATTTTGGGTCTACAAACCAGGTTCCATTTTACTCGGCCTTGTATATCTACAAACCAGGATCCGTCTTACCTAGCCACTTTCAGGTCAAATTTCAATCATCATTATATTTCATATATTTAATCACTAATAATCATCATCATGGTAGTTCCTTAGGTTCCAAATATTCTTTAAAACAATTCTACATAAATACTTTTATTTCTATTGAGGGGTAGTCTCTTTAAAGGATGATGAAATTAATTTTTCTTTTTGTTTTTTTAATCTAATCATGTTGGTAATATCCAAATTGATGGGGGAATTCTTCTATGCATTTTCTTTTATGATTCTTTTATTATGTTTCCATGATATATAAACCTATATTTAGTTGGAGTGTTGTCACATTTAGAATATTTATATATTTATATATTTTGATATTTACATATGGGTATGATAGGGTTATGGATTTGAATAAGTTAGTGATCAATATTTTGAATTATATTTGTTTTCTAAATTATAACTTAATTTTAATATGAATATTTACCTGACCTCACTCGAAGGTATTTATATAGGGTATTCTTATTCTATAGTCAAAATCATTGAGTTTTGACTTTATCCACCATATAAGAAACTGATACCACAACATGATCAATAATGAATTTATTTGAATTGATACATAATCCAATGTGTGGATGGGAAAAATTGGTCATGATAAAAATGATAGAGTACCAAGGTTTTTTAGATATTGTTCATGGTTGTTGATCAAGTTGGAAGTGGTGATTCCATTCTTATAAAGTACAAGTGGAACATGTGGAAAATGGTTGTTCACTAGGCTGAATTGAGTATACCTCTAGATAATGAGGTACATAATGAATAAAAAGTGGAAGATGATCATCAATATTAGTGGAATTTGTTGATGATTGTGGAGTAGAAATATAATATTACTGTTTTTAAATATGATATGATACTGATAATTATATAGAGAAAACATTCCAACCTTAGAGTGCAAGAATACTCACCAAGGATACATCGAAGGGAAATATGAAAAAAAAATTAATGAAAAAGTTATGTTATTCTAGAAATAATATACACAAACAAATATATAAACCCAAAATTAGTGACATGGAGAGATTGAACACTAATTCCTAATACGAGTTCCCCCCCCTTCCCAAATAAAATATAAAGAGAGGAAACAGATGAGATAAGTTATCATCATAATATAATAACCCCAAAATGTGAGGAAATTCAGGTGAAAGAGACGCACTTGATGGATTTTAAGGTTGTGGTGGTGATTCCATTTTTAAACTCATTTTTTTGTAAAGTGGTGAGTCTAGAAGACTATGCATAATGTATTGATATAAAAATTGTATAGAAAGTTTGAGAAAGAAGTGTACAAGTAATATCAATTTTATTACTATGTTAGTATTTAATGGATTTTTAAGATTACATTTTAATTATCAATGTATGTTAAAAAAGGACTAACATCGAATTATGAAGGGTAATTAGTTGAAAATGAATTAATAAATAAAACAGAATATTTATATTTAGAGTTTATTGGAATAAAAAAGGGTCCCCAAATACCATAATAATTTAATTATAAGGAATTGAGTTCATGATATTTAAAAAATATGTATATGATGTGTGATAAAGTTTAATAACATTTCATGCCTTATAATGAATTTGAGTGGATGATCTCAACTTGGTACATAGATTATGAACATATTGGGGAGATGGATAGACTTATTTGGAGTTAAATTTTAGGGTACATGAGGTGATAGTAGAGTTGGTGAAGAAGATCAATCAAACATATATATGAAACCCCATAACCAGACACTAGAAATCACTCAATTCATTGAAATAATTAAGAATATAATAACATCAGAGGAGAATACAATAATTCGATCAAAGTCAAGGGTTATATTACTAATAGAAATATGATTGAATTTAATGTGGAGAACATCCACCACTTTAGATAATGTTATACCATATGTTAGTGCATAATAGACCAAACCAATAAATGATATAGTCGAACCATAAAAAAACTATAATTTGGCCAACATGATGATGATAATTTTTATGCATTCATTTATCTCTTGTAGTATTAGTTTATAAACCAAAATTCAATATCCATGATTTTTTTGTTTGGAGAAATGCATGTTTTCCACCAAGATGAGAAAAAGTGACATATGATAATTTAAGAGAGTTGAAAAACTGATCGATTTGACAATATATATTAATGATCAGTTGTGGGAGAACAATAAAGGCCACTAATAAAGAATTAAAATCTAGAAAGGTGGAAAGAGGTGGAATCGTAACTATAAAAAACATGATAATAATAATGAGGAAGACTAAAAAATTATAATTTCTCAAATAGTAATATATATTGAGAATATATGGAATATAGTTTTTGAAGTAGTTATAGGTGGTCATGGATAATGGTTATCAGTGGATAAGTTGATCACTAGAAAATCATGTACTGAATAGCGGTACTATCATATACAGAAAATAATTTCATAACAAAAATATTACAATAATGATGAATACTTTTGTTTGGAACATAGTTGCAATATCAAAGTACAGGGAAATTCATGTTAATAAATAGTGTCTTCAGTTATATGGTTTCTAGTCTCCAAAGGATCGATGCTATGGGGGGTTGCATGTGGGTTCCCTCATCATGGATAGAGATCAAGACTATTAGGGTGTGTTGTGAGCTTAATGATGTTGGGTGAAAAGGTGATGCAAGTATGTGGTCGGCATGAGATTTCTCCATATAATAAGAATATTAAAACATGATAGCTAATTATTATATAAGTTAAAAACTTTCTGAATATATGGATGTGTTATGTTAGTTAGTGGGCAATAGAAGTTTCTTTAATTGAATGAGTCTTCATTGGAATTTTTTTTTGAAGGTGTTTTCCCAATAACCACCACCCCATGAAATATCCTTTTCGAATGAGCTATTTTGAAAAACCCCTTCCATAAAAATATTTTTGAAGAATGAATTTTCCAAGAAAGGTCATTCGTTGAAATTATTCTATAGAGGGGACATTAATAAGTATAACCTTCTTAGAAAATCCAACGAAGATTGTGATTTATTAGAAGGTTACTTCTATTCAACCTTAATACCCCACTCAACCCTACATCTCGTCTATTCTGGTTAGCCTCCACACTATGGACTCCTCACCTCTATTGTCTTTGATCTTCCTATAATGATTCTCTTCCAATAAATACACATATCCACTCTTATAAAGAAATCAATGTTTTGGTTCATCATACTTGAATTGATATCCCAAATCCAAGAAAATCATAGAACCTGTTTTTCTCTATCATTTTGTGAATATCATGAATGTGGATGGTCAAAGTTCCTGTTTGATAGAATAAAATTGATGTCCCACCTCATAGTGAAGCATACATATGTTTTTTAAAAACCATTTATTCAACCCAAGAACATGGATAGTATGGGACACCCAATTCTACTAAGGCTACCTATGAGAAAATTTTATCTTCTACCACAGCTCCTTGTGAAATGGTTTCCCCATCATGAAACACTCTGCATTCCATTCATCATACCCAATTCACGAATCTCCATTCAAGAGACCTGGTTTATTAATATCTATTTGTGAAGGTTGCAGATCCAAAATAGGTATATATTAAATTTAATTAAATATTTGGTTTACTTTATTTAAATAACATTTATTTTAATAATGATACTACTTTTTAAATTTTTTTTGTTAAGGTGAAATATGATTTAGTTGAGAATTTTATAATATTTACATGAAAAGTTATTTTTAAATTATGAGAGTTGACATATTAAATTACTAGGATTCAATGATTTTTATTGTTATATGGATTGATTTATAGTTTTATAAAAGTATTTTCATTACTTAATTTTTTTTACATTTTATAGACATTATATATAGTATTTAATTTTATAAATTGTACTATTAAATTATTTAGTGATTTTTAATTAACATATTTATTGCAATGTATAATATATATATATATATATTAATTTTTTATTATTATTATATATTTTATTGAATTGTATAAAATATAGTATGTGTTAGTTAATTAGTAATTTCATAGTTAATATATTACATCATTGAAAAAGAATATTAATTTTTATGTTAATTGTATTTTTATATTTTAAGAATGAAAATTTAATTATTTTCTAATTATTTTCAATTGATAAAGACGTTAAATAATATAATTAAACATTATATTTAATGATAAATCAAATATTTTTAAAAAGAAAAATGAAATTTTTATTAAATTTAAATATCAATTGGTCAATATGTTACTTTTACTTGACTTTAATTTATTTATTATTGTTTTTAATAGTTTATATTTATATTTATATATATATTACGACATTATATAAAATAAACATATAATATATATATATATATAGAATATTTTAGTTTTAATTATTTCATTCTATTTTTAATATGTGTGTGTTATTTAATTGTATAAAATAATTTAGTAAATTAATTTGTGATTTTGAAAATAATATACTATTATAGTGTGTAATATATATATATTTATAATATTTCATTGTAATTATAATTGAAAAATACATTAATATGTTATTATAATAATTGAATAATGTATTATAATTATATCATTGTATCAAAAGTAATATAAATATTATTTCATTGTAAAAATATATATTTTTTATCTAATTAATAATTTTATAATTAATATATTATTTCACTGTAAATAATATATTTTAATTCGTATGTTAATTTTCAATTACAATTTTAAGATTGTGGAATTAAATATTTTTAAATTTTCAATTGTATATTATATATATAAATATATATTATTATATTCTTTAAAATAATTCTATTTATATATATTAATATAATATTACATTGTAAAATAATATTATTATTTCATATATGATAAAATAATAAATTCTTATTTCTTACGTCATGACATCCCATTGTTGTTTTCAGTAAAAATATATTTTTTACAAGAGGAATTATAATTAGAAAATATATTTATTGTTTGATGCCTTTAGATTCATCTAAATAAATTTATCTATATATAGTTAACCAATATTTTAATTTCAAAAATAGTTTTAGAAATATGGTCAAATACTTGAAGGCATTTTTATATCATAGTGGTGAAATAGTAAAAGAACCTGGAATATTGTATATTAGTTGTCCAGAGAGATTATTAATTCTAATTGGATGTGATATGATGAACAAAGTTAATAGTAAAAATCGTGATAGATTAATTCTTGTTGATAATTGGTGTATATCATTTGTTATTTATAAATTTAATCAAACTCATGATAATATTTTTTACATGTGTTATAATTTGTTCTATGATTAATATTTTATTCTTTATTATGAAATATATTAAGATCATGGAATGCATACAGCGATAGAATTGTATATTGATGTTAGTATAACTGAATATACCACTGAAATTGAGAGAAATATATCAGACAACGGTGGATTTGCTGAGGGGTATATGTTTACATCTGATTTTGTTAATCAATTTGGAAATGGTATAGAAAATACATGAGGTATGAGTATTTATTTCTTATAAAAATGCATTTTTATGCTCTTAAAAAAAATTGTAAATGATCTACATATCAGCAAAATCAAATATGCAAATTATGACCATTTGGATAATTAGAAATTATTCGACATAAAATATTATATGATTTTATCCAATGAAACTTAATTAAAATGTGAATGATTGGTAAAAACATCACAATATATTACACAAATGGATCCATAGTTTGATTGGATTGTAGTGAAAAAAATAACTGAGTTACCAACTAACTTCCAAAAAAAGTTATGTTGTTAGTAATTATGATGAATTGTCTATTGGAAGATAAATACAGAGAAAATAGTTATTATAAATAGTTATAAATCTCTATCATGTGAAGAGGCATCACCATTATCTCAGGTATGATTCTATGAGATCGAAAATTTCTATAAAATTTTAGTAGTTTGGAAAAACATGAAATATGTGGTTGTTATCTACCCTTGTCATGATTTAAAATTGATGGAAAATTAAAAAAAATAGGACCAAACACATGTTTGAATCAGTTACTGAATCAAGATCATATACACATCAACTCAACATTCGTATTCTCTATTATTATTGGAATGGATAGAGATAATCATGATGTCCATGTTGAGTTACTATACTAATTCATGGAGATTGAGTATGGATATAAATTCTCAAATAATAAAGCACAACCTGTAAAGATGAAATCTATTGAGAAGTTTTATAGCGATTGGGAAATATCAATTCTAGTGTTTCATTAAGGGTCACATGATGGGTTCAAACTCGCCAAGTTGTCTATAAATGTAAAATAGTTTACCATGTGATGGGAAATCCCATATCTGAAGATAAAGACCTATTCCATCAAATATTCTACTTATTCCTTCTATGAATCATAGTATTCTCTCACTAAAAACAATTCTTACATATGGATGGAACTTTTATATTAGGAATGTATAAGGGAGTTCCCTTTATTCCTACCACTCAAGACAGAAAATAGATGTCTCAATCCATTAGAATTTGAAATATTATATAATAAGAATTTGAACTCTTGGTGTTGGATTCAATCTTTTCTGCATGTTCATTTAATCGATAATAATGTTATATAACATAATTCATAACATAATTTGGCTATCTAGGAAGTAGTGAATATCGAAGATACTCGTTGGTTATCCTCAATAGGCCTACCATCCTTACTATTTGATACATATTTCCAGTAACGTAAAAACACAATTTCACTATGATAAGGCTAAAAAATCAATCATCAACTTAGGTATTAAATAACATTGTATTCACATTTGGTATGTAAAAATATTTTATATAAATGGGAACTTTGTAAAATATTTATTACATATATTGAAAAAATATGATCGACTAAATTTGGGTTTTCATCAAAGAATTATATAAATAAGTGGAATAAATGGTGATGTTTACATGTAAATAATGTGCATCCCAATGAAAATAATTGTTGTTGGAATTTGATGAAGGGAATATATATGGCTACATAAGTATAAGAATTTATTAAAGAATTAGTGATTTCCTCAAGTGGACAAGAAAATTACCAATCATGGTTATTATTTCTCAAACATTTTATAGATGTGTTAAACACTTTTTGAAAGATCAAAATATACCAATAAGGAACTATTATAGGGTCATAAAGACTCAAAAATTATTATAAAATATATTGAGGTTAATCAAACTCATTTCACTTCATATCAGGTATATAATTATCATGGGATGGGATGTCAGGTTAATGTTAAAGTGGGTCCGGATGGTTAGGTGATGACCATTTTTAATGAGAATTAGACCTATGAATGTGGTTACTTTGCAGAATACATGATTCCACTATCATATGTACTTAAAACATGTTCTAATCTTCACCTCTATTGGGAATGTAATTTTCACCTTAGGTATATAATTGAGTTGTTTTAGAATATTATTTTTGTGGAGTGGAGAACAATTACAAATGTATAAATATTAAACGCTCCTATGTATTTTCTAATTACTATTATAAATCCACCATTTTTATTTTAACACCACATGATTTCATATTATGTTATCTCATTAAAGTAATTCAATATCTTATGCTACACGTGACACCGAGTTCGAGCACACCACAACATACAAAACTAGACTTTCAAAAAAATAGTTATGAATATTATTAACGGCATTTTTATTATTACATAATCTATATAGTTTTAACATCCATATTATGTGTTTCTTAGGCATACTATAATAACAAATTCATTTTTTCAGATAAAAGAAATATTTTTCTAAAAAATGTAATTTACTGCCTTTTAATGGATAACCCTATTTAAAACCAATATTTGACACTTTTATATATTCAATTTAATTAAATTAAAATTTTATTCATAATTAAGACATAAAAATTTTGTTTGGATAAAATTTTGGTACTTTTTTGATAACTTTTATATTATGATGAATAGTAAAAAACACTGTTTTAATGGAATGAAACATTTTTAGTCGAAATAATTTATTGTGTTAAATTATGAATTTGAATTATTTTGAATTATAATTATATTATATTTTAATCATTTAATACAATTTAGGTAATTATAAGAAATTTCACTTTTAAATTTGACATAAACACATGTCAATCATTTGATAGTTTATACTTTTTAAAAACCCACTTTTTGACTTTGACAATGTGGATTAATTTTAAATTATTAAATGATACTTCTATTTTTTGAATTTGGTAAAATAGAATTCAATTTTGAATTATGAATATCAAAATTATCGTAGGGTGATTTTTTGGTATTTTCCTGAAAACATTCAAATTTTGATGAATAATGAAAAACATTGCGTTATTGTTTAAAACCTACATTTTATTTAAATAATTATTTATTTTATTACAAGTAAAAATACATATATAATACCTATATAATTTCAGTTTAATTAATTGTAGTCTTTTTATAAAAAAATTGGAGGTATAAATTTTTATTGAACTTTTTACCGTCTTTTACACCATCTTTTAGGAGAATTTCCAAATTTGCATAAACTGTAATTTTACCACTTCTGTGAGATGAATTTAAAAACTCTGAGAGAAAAGGTGGATATTAGTAATTAAAATGTGTTTCAATATGATGAAAATATTTTTTTTGAATAGTATCTTTTGACTTTTAATTTCCATGATTAAAAGTAAATAGGGTAATTAAGGGTAAAAATGATATTTTAATTATCCTAACACATGAAAAATTTCTATTAGATAATTATAATTCTACCAAAAAACCATAGGAATAAAATATGATCCTCTTTGGTTCACATGGATTATATTAAGAAAATTATTATTATTTTATTTAAATAATAGTTTAATGTGTTAAATTCAATGTTTAATAACTAAAACTTTTTTAATATAAAGTTACACACAATATAAAATCAACTATAAATATTCATTGGAAATATAAAAATAGTTCCTATATAATGATATTTTATTTATAATTTTTAGAAATTAAATAATTAAATTTATTTATGACACAATGATGATAGAGTAATTACATTATTAATAAAATATTAAAATAATTGATACTATAAATATCAAAATAAATGTAAATTGAGAATTCTAATGAATTTTACTAATTTTCTAAGTTAATATGACATGTTAGAGTTGATTAGTTATTTTTTTTGAAGTGATAAGGTTGTTATTACATTCACAATAACAAAATACAAAATTGTGTCAAAATTAACATAAATTATTTTTTAAAACAAATATTATATTATTGGTTGATATAATATTCCTAAAAATCTGATGTTTGGCTAAAGTGGTTAAATAATATTATATATATCATTAAGGAACCACCTGGGGTTCTCGTGAAGTTTAGAGTATGTTTATTTGTAAGGAATCTCCCTTAAACATTACATAATCATAAATTAAATGACTAATTCACATTGAAGATCTTTTCAGGTTTAGGGTTTCAGATAATTAGGCCATAACAATTACATATAATTTCAAAAATTACAAGGTAAAAACTTCTACACAATATCCATTTTTTCAAAAAATAAAAACTCTTGAAAAAAAGAGCCATTTCTAGTCCAATGTTTTAGACAGCATGTCTTATCCTTGATCCCATCCTTGACCTTATACATCTTTAGGTCCTGTGAAAACATTTTAAAACATGGTTTGAGCATAAAAATGTCAGCAATGATTATAAAACAATGAGAGATAACATTAGTTCATCATTGAATACATAACATAATCTCTTTAACATACCTAGTTATATCATAAAATTTATGAATAACATAGAGAAAACATAAATAAAAAAGGTAACTTATGGATTTAATAACATACTTACATTATAGCTATCATAGCTACGTAGGGAGTTACATTTGGTATACCCATCACAGTCTATTCCCCAAATCTATTAGGAGAAACATTCACGTTTACCTCTTTCATGTTACCCAATGCATTGGAGATCTATCTCAGGCTCACCCCCCTAGGTTAATCACGGAAACACATGTATACATAAGAATTCCAAATAACCATAACATATTCATAACACATAAAACAAACATAAATGGAAGATATAATTTCCACATTGGAATCACAAAATATCATTTAAATATATTAAAATAATCAATCCATTATCAAAACCATTTTCAATAAAAATATATGAAAAATATTAAATGGAATTTACTTTCCTTTTAAAAACATTACGACTTCTTATGGATGTCAAAGATCAAATAACACTAACAGCGGCGGAAATGTTGTTGTCACTGCTTTCGTTAAAAAAGAACAATCTTTTTTTCCTTTAGTAAAATGCTTCATAGAAAAAGATTCTTTTTGAATTAAATGAAATTTCAAAGGTATTTATACAATGTATAAAAGAAAGTCATGTATTAAAACAAAATATTCCTCAATGAATGGAGATTGAGACGAAGTCCCTTACCTCGTGCATGACATGACCTGTTCATTCCTTAATCTCCTTAATAATAAAGTAAAGTTAATTTTTACTTTCTTAAGAGAACTTTTCAAGGTTATTATTCCTTTTATATCTCTCATAACCTTTTTATCAACATTATGTAATCATTTATGTTAATAATGGTCGTTTTTTCGATATTTGGTACTTGAGTAAAAAATGGACTTCTTATAATTAGAAGTTTCTCACGTGGACAAAAGTTAATTCTATCAAGAACGATATTAATTATTTAGATATCAAATATATCTTATATATCCAGTATATAAATGTATTTATAATATTACATAAAATTTGGAGGAAAAAAAATAAATGCACCGTTCATAGATATAGTAGGTCGTACATAAGCAAGAATGCTAATTTCATTTCTATTTTTTATTTTAATTGAATTAAAACTTAATGATACATTTTTATATTATAATTCCAGTATAATATCATATATATTATCATTAACTCCATCCTTTATATGTCCCACATATGGAATTAATGATTCATATAACTTTCAAGGGGTGGTAGTCCGCACTTCCTAAAATGAAATTTTCACATTTACCCATAATAGAATCCATAAAGGTATGATATAAATGAAAAATATAGAAGAATAGAATCAATATAAATATAATATATATCAAATATAAATATAGATCCATCATAATGGCCACCATAAGAGGTGGTAGAGGATAATTGAACATTCATCGTTTTGTGAGGGGTTTGTTTTTCTTCCATTGAAATAGTATGTTATTTACCCATTAGATAGAGGTGTGTAGAATTTTATTTCAAATACATATCATCACAACATCCTAGAATATTTGGTATATTGGTTTTGTTATAAATAAATAATAAAAAGATTTTAGGGGTTGGATAAGTAAAATAAAAGAAACGAATTTAAGAGAAATTTTAACCTTAATTCAGGTAACTCCATTGGGTTTGAACCAAAAGAACATCTTGAAGTGCCTTCTGCCTAAGTTAATGCTTCTAGGTGTAAGATAGGGATCTGGAAAGATTATTTGGGTAGGTTTTTGACGAGCCAAGGGTCATGAGAGGTGTGAGAAATGGGTTAGAGGTGAGGTATTTTAATAAGGGAGAGGAAGGGCTCCTTAGGAAACTGTGGAAGTATAATTTTATTATATAATGCATTTCTATTTATAAAGGTCCAAACCAATTAAAGTCAATTCTAAGATGACTCATGTTCGAAATAAAATCATTAAATAATTATTAGACAAGGTTTAGATATTATTTTAATCCTTATAAAAGTATTTATTTAAATCATTTGTTAATGAGGTAGACACTGCTTCATTATAGTGTCATATATAATTTTAATTATTTGATTTATAAAAATTAATAAAAAAATTCAATGATGTATCAAATAGTTTTATATTTCCTATGAATATTTATAGTCTGAATGATAACTTATATAACCCCTTGTAAAAATTAATTTATTAAAAGATATTTGTTTATATCATTTTGGTCTTTACATTGAATTAATTAATATAAAGTGTCATTATCACTCTTAAGTAGCTCCATGGAGTCCCAAAATTGAACCGAGGATTTCCATTCTTGGACATGCCTAATCTATTAAGTTTTGAACAAGTGTTAAGGTAATTTTGTATTATTATGATATTTTTTTTACATTGAATTACTCTATTTACCTTTAACCACGGTAAATAAAAATTCAAAAGTTACTATTCACCAAAAATTCTTTTCTTCTTAGTGATCAAAATTATAATTACAAGTAACAACCATGTATATCGTATTTTCAAAATTTGATCCACAGAAGCGGTAAAATTTCATTTAAAAGAAATGTCAGTTTTTAACTACTACTTAGTGGCTTCACTATTCATCAAAATTTGAAGTTGTTCAGAAAACTACCAAAAATTAAGCCTATGATATATTTGATATTCCATATTTAATAATGATGTCTATTTTACCAAATTCAAAATATATAATTTAGATTAATTAATTTAAAATTAATTCATGTTGTGAAAACAAAAAAAAAGCATGTTATTAAGAAATATTATCTATCAAAATATTGACACTTGATTATGTCCAATTTCAATGTGATATTAATCACAATGACCAAAATTTGATTAAATGGTAAAAATATAATCTAATTACACTATAAAACCAATTAAAAGAGAATATATCCAAATAATTAAATTATTTTAAAAGTTATGCTTTAGTTAAAATACAGTATTTTTCCTTATTCATCAAAAAATGAATTTTATAAGAAAAATACCGAAATTTTACCCAAAGTGAATTTGGATGTCCCGGTTCTAAAGAAGAATTTCATTTTGTCAAATAGAGCATATACATGTGACAGAAACAAGATTTAAAGAGGGTTCACCATTAAAAGGTGGTAAATCGACCGTTATAAGAATATTAGAGTATTTATGCTTAAAAATAAATCAATTCAGATTTTATGAATTTAAATTTTATTGGGTAAATGTAAAAACATTTAACAAACATGTATAATCATATTGTAGTTAGTTATATTCATTCTCGCCAATAAAACAGCTTTGCGTTAAGTGCATTTAGAATAATATTATTATATTATTAGTGTGCAACATAAGATTTCAAAGAAACTAGTTGATGCATATAAGGTACTCCCTCGAGCATATTAACCCCTTTAAAGTGAAATTAATATTTAATTCAAAAATATAAATAGTTATTAAAATGTGTTATTTCTTTATTTACCTGGGATGGTACATCATTCCCCCCTTTTTGAAATTGTGTCTTCATAATTTTTATTCACTTGTCTATTAAGTGGGGGTACTAGCATTTTCAGATTCCCACATTACCTCTTCTATAATATGGTTTTTCCAAAAAAAACCTTTACCAAGTTAATCACCTTATTTCGCAACACATTCTCTCTACAGTCATGAATCTTACTGACTGAACATTATCATTTTTATTGAATTTGTCAAGCATGAACTACAAGAGATATATCATGTGGGTCTAAAAAAATTTAGTCCTAAAGCATCATTAACTTTTCCCAGATTTCATATGATTCAATGAACCTCAGACTAAATATTTCCTTCTTACAAAAACCCATCACACTTTTCCATGGAAAACTTTGAGAAATACAAGACCACCTACCTCAAAAGAAATATATTTCCTCTGGTTATTTGTGTAACTTTTCATCCTGCACTGAGTTGTTCTCATGTGCTTCTGAATCAAGTGAACATTTTCTGCCATCTCTTCTACCAATTCTGGTCCCATCAGCTACCTTTCATTTACATCATCCCAAAAAGATGGAGTTCTGCAACACTGTCCATATAATTCCTCAAATGGATCTATCTGTATACTAGAATGAAAACTGTTATAATAAGAAAATTAAACCAGAGAAATATGTTGGTCCCAACATCCTTGGTAATCCTTTGAACAAGAACTTAGCATATCCTACATGTTCTGAATTTTTTGTTCTAATTTCCCATTAGATTGTGGATGAAAAGATTTACTAAAATTAAATTCAGTAGCCAATGATTTTTGATGGCCTTTCCAAAATTTGGAAGTAAACCTAGGATCATGATCACATACAATGGAGAGGGAAACACAATTCAACCTTACTATCTCTTCAACATGCAACCCAAAAATTTAATCAAGAGACAAAGTATCTTGAATAGGAAGGAAATTAGCTGATTTAGTCGACCGATCAACAATAACCTAGACTGCATTATTACTTTAATCTGTCTTCAGTAATCCTAAAATTTAGTCCATGGATATATTTTCACATTTCCACCCGGGCACCAGTAAAGACTAAATCATCCCTTTCAGGAACTATCACTCTACATTAACCTCCTAAAAAGTCAAACACTTCATAGTAAAATCAAAAATATCTATTTTCATTCCATCTTACCTGTAATAGTCCTGATAATCTTTGTATATCTTAGTAAAACTCGGATAAACTGAAAACGTGGAACTATGAGCTTTATATAAAAACTCATTATTTAAATGTGAATCACAAGGTATGCATAATATTTTTCCAAACCTCAAAATACAATCATTATCATGGTTAAATTCAGGAAACATACCCTTCTGAACCAACTCTACCTTTTTCTGCAACTCGTTGTCTTGCTACTACACTTGCTTTATTCTGTCTGATAGAGATGATTTCACTAACACTTTTTTTACTCAAAACATCAAAAACTTTATTTGATTTTCTTGGATTTTAAAGGATTGTGCAATCAAAATACATGATTAATTCCAACTATGTCCTCTATATCATGTTCAATTCTTTGTGAGTGAATATATACTTCAATATTTTGTGGGTAGTATATATTTCACATTTTACTCCATACAAATGATGACTTCAAATTTTTAAAGAAAAAACACTAGCAGCTAATTCCAAATCATGTGTAGGGTTATTTAACTCATCAGGTTTCAACTGACGTGATGTGTAAGAAATTGCCTTATCATTCTGCATAAGGAAACATCCAAGTCCTTTCAATTAAGAATCACTGTAAATAACAACCTCACCCTTTTTTGGAAGGTAGTGATAAAATATACCTATTCAACATTCTTATTTTCAATTCCTAAAAAAATCATCACATTCTTTTGTCCAAATTAACATAACACCATTTCGAGTAATCATAGTAATTGGAATAGATAACCATGACCAATTATCAAAAAACCTTTGGTAATAACCTTCCACACCAAGAAAACTACGAATCTCAGTTATATGTTTGGGTCATGGCCATTATTCAACAAATTTTTTTGGATGATCAATAGTTATGCAATTTTTTGAAACAATGTAACCAAGGAAAGAAATTTTCTATAACCAAAAATCACACCTGCTGATATTCCCAAATAGTTTTTTTCTTTTAAGGTGTCAAATAAAACCCTGAAATTACTTTCATTATCCTTTTTTCATTTAGAATAAACCAAAATATCGTCAATGAACACAACCAAAAACTTATTCAAGAAGTCATTGAAAATTCTATTTATAAGATCCATTAATATTGAAGGTGAATTGGTTAAACCAAAAGTCATTACTACAAATTCATAATAGCCCTATCTATTATGAAATACACTATTTCGAATATCTTCTTTCATTTCATTCAACTAATGGTACCCCTACCACAATTCAATCTTCAAAAAATTCTGAGCCCCCTGGAGCTGATCAAACAAGTCATCAATACGAGGAAAAGGATAATTGTTTTTATCATTGATGTTATTAAATGATCTATAATCAATGAAAAGCCTCATTGAACCGTATTTGTATTTAACAAACAAGAAAAGAGCACCACATGGTGATTTTCATGGCTGAATGAAACCTTTATCTAATAACTCATGCAATTTCTTCTTTAACTCGAAAAGGTCAATTTGAGCCATTAGAAAAGGGGGTTTGGAAATTGGTTTAACATCAGGAACTAAGTCAATAGTAAATTCAACATACCGAATATGTATAATAATAGTAAACTCATTAGAAAAAACATCAAGATACTCATTTACAAATATCACGTCATTAATCTGAATAGTTCCTTTGTTTTCAACAATATGTACAAGGTAACATTCATTTCCATATTTTACTAGTTTCTCATCTTCCTGATATGTTATCAAAAGTAAGTGTCCATTCCTATACACAAAATTAAAATCATTCTGAAAAGAAACCACTTTAGCTCTGAATTCAATCATAGCATGATAAACAGAAATCCAATCCATACCCAAAATAACACCAAACTCTACTAGATGAAAAACAATACGGATTACCGGTAGATTCTCTCCACACAAAAGTATAGGATGGTTCTTATAATTTCTTTTTGTTTCAAAATTTCCTCTAGGTGTTTTTACCATAAGTTCGGCATTCATATCTTGATATGGAATTACCAATTGACTAGAAAACTACTCAGAAATGAATGAATGTGTAGAACCTGAATCAAACAACACATTGGTATAATCTTAACAAACCAATAGTGTTCCTAATACTACTTCATTTGATAGAAAAACATCCTATAAAGTAGTTGCAATGGAATTCACCACCCCTTTCTACTTGTAGTCTGGCTACTTTCCCGTAGTTGAGTTCTTCATAGGATACTCATTTGCATAATGACCCATTTCATTAAAAATAAAACATTTTACTGAATGTAAATCAGATTTTGTCTTACCATTACCATGATCATTATCAGTGTAATTACGAGATTTATGTCCCATTTTACCACATCTCTAACACTTACCAGAATTAAAAATATATTCCCTAGCATGCGTTTTACAACAATTTTCACAAATAGTAAACTTATGTTTCTTATTATCAAACATTTTTTGAAGAGTTCTTCCCTTTCACCTGCCACCTTGACCACTTATTCTGTTGTTTGTCAAATAACACCTGATCATCGAAAAACATCATTTCCAACCTCTCTTCACATAGAACATTTTTTTCATAACTTTTTAAATCAGAAGATGCTAAAGCCCTTTGATACATTGGCATTAGTACTGAGTAAAAACGATTGATTTTACTATAAAATTCTCTTATGAAATTTGAAGCATACCTTGTCAGTCCAATTAATTTTTCTTTATAAGTATCCACTGAGTCATCCTTCTACCTCAATTCCAGGAATTTGTTTCCATCCTAAGATGAACAACCTTAGGAAAATATTTCCCAATAAACATATCTTTGAATTTATCCTAATCGAGAGCATAAATCTCTTCATTATCCCTGATATTTTCACCATAGACCACCACTGATCTGCTTCACCTTCAAAACAATAAACAACAAGACTAACATTTTGATGTTCTGAACACCCAATGACATCAAAAAATTTATCGATTGATTTATTCCATCCTTCAACTAGCACAGAGTCAGAAAAACATATGAATGATTGGGTATGTTTCCTAATGAAATGGACCACTACTAACATGTTCCTCTATGGTTGATCAGGCTGATCTCGCGAATGGATACTGACACCATTTATAGCTCGAGTAAATTGTTCCACTACTACAACAAATTGTTCTGTTCCAATTACTACCACCTCTGGTTTTTGATTTGGAAGGTTGTCTTCCTCCTGCTGTCATCCCAATATAGCTGCCCTATTTCCTCTATGGAAAATCATTTTGAACAAAGAAACATCTTAGGTAAAGCAACATGGTAATATATAAATGCTATATAATATCAATATTAACATAATATAATTGATGGATATTAATTTAAAAATACCCTAACTCCTATGGTTATCTAAACTGACCACTGATACCAACTATAAGGACCCTGCCTTAAACATTACAAAATCTTGAAATAAATGAATAGTTCACATTGAGGATCTTTTCCGGTTTAGAGTTTTGTATAATTGGGCCATAACTATTACATTACATCTCAAAAATTACAAGGTAGACACTTCTACTCAGTTTCAATTTTTTTATAATATAAAAACTATTGAAAAAAGGAGTCATGTAAAGTCCCGTGATTTAGACAACCTGACTTTTCCATGATCCCATCCTTGAACCTATTCACCTTTATGTCCTGTGAAAACATTCCAAAACATGGTATGAGCATAAAAAATCATAGTAAGGGTTATAAAACAAAAAAAGAAAACATTAGTTCATCATTTCATACATAACATAAGATCTTTAACATACCTCATGAAATCATAATATTTATGAATAACACATAGAAAACATAAATCATAAATGTAACTTGTGGCATCCAAAACATAATTACATTGTAGCTATGACAGCTATGTAGGGAGTTACATTTGGAATACCCATCATAGTATATTTCCAAAATCACTTAGGAGAAATATTCACATTTACCTCCATCACGTTAACCAATGCATTGGAGAGCTATCTCGGGCTCACCCAACAATGTTTTATCATGGAACCACCTATATACGTAACAATTCTCATGAACCATAAAATATTCATAACTCAAAAAACAAACATAAAGGAAAGATGACATTTCCACATTGCAATTACAATATATAATTTAAATATATTGAAATAATCAATACATTATCAAAACCATTTTCAATACCAATATACATAAAAAGAGTAAATAAAATTTACATTACCTTTTAAAACATTTAAACTTGTTATGAAAGACAAAGATCAAATAATACTCATGGTGGGGGAAAGGTAATTGTCACTACTTACGTTAAAAAGAAACATTGTTTTTTTCATTTAGTAAAATGATTCGTAGAAAGTTATTTTCTTTGAATGAAATGGAATTTCAATGGAATTTTTACAGCGTATAGAGAAAATTCTTGTATTAAAACAAAAGATGCCTCAATGAATGGAGATTGAGATGAAGTCCCTTACCTCGTGCCCGACTTGACCCGTTCATTCATTAATATCATGAATAATAAACTAAAGTTAATTTCTAATTTCATAAGAACCTTTTCAAGTTTATTATTTCTTTTATATCTCTTATTACCATGTTATAAACATTATGTAATCATTTATTTTAATAATGGTCTTTTTTCGATATTTGGTACTTGAGTCAAAAATGGACTTCTTATAATTAAAAGTTGTTCACGTGGTCAAATTTTTATTATATCCAGAATGATATTCATGATTTAGATATATTTTAAATAATATATATCCATTATATACATGTATTTATAAAATTACATTACATTTGGAGGTATGAAATGAAATTCCTCGTTCATGGAGACGGTAAGTCGTACGTATGCATTAATGCTACTTTAATTTATATTTCTTATTTTAATGGAATTAAAACATAAGTATACATAGGTATATTAAAATTCCAGTCTAATTTCATATATAATATCCTTAAATATATCCTTTATACATCTTAAATATGGAATTAGCGAGTCATATCACTTTGAGAGGGCGGTAGTCCACACTTCGTAAAATGAAATTATCGTGTTTACCCATAATGGAAACCATAAAGGTATGATATAAATGAAAAATAAAGAATACTTGAAAAATATAATTATTATATATATCATATATAAATATTGTTCAATCATAATTTCCACCATAATAGGCGGTAGGAGATAATTGAACAATCATCGTTTCATGAGACGTTACTTTGCCAACCATAGAAACAATATGTTCTTTACTCATTAGATGGATGTGTGTGAAGGTGTAGTTCAAATAATTTTCATAAAACATCATAATATATTGATGATTCTTGGGTTTTTATAAAATAATATAATAAAATGAATTTATGGGTTGGAAAAGTAAAATAAAAGAAATGAATTTAAGAGAAATTGTTACCTTTAATTCGGGTAACTCCATTTGGTTTGAACCAAAAGGACTTCTTGAAGTGCCTTATGCCTAAGATAAGGCATTTATGTGGTAGAGAGGGATCTTGAGAGAATATTTGGGAACTTTTTTAATGATCCAAGGGGCTTGAGAGGTGTTAATAATGGGTTAGTGGTGAGGGATTTTTATAATGGGGAGGAGGGGCTCTTTAGGAAAGTGTGGAAATATTATTTTATTATATAATTATTTTCGGTTTATAAAGATACAAAACATGTTAAAGTAGAATATAATATGACTAATGGTAGAAATAAAATCATCCAATAAGAGTTGTATAGGTTTTAGATATTATTTTAATATTATTTGTTTAAATCATTTATTAATGAGGTAAACACTGCATCAATATTGGGTCATAAATAATTTTATTTATATAATGTCTAAAAATTATATAAAAATACGATGATATAGTAAATCTTTTTATATTACCAATTAATATTTATAATGGAAAAGTTAACTTAAATAACCCCTTGTAAAAATTAATTTACTAAAAGATATTTTTATATCATTTTGGTCTTTACTTTAAATTAATTAATATAAAGTGTCATTATCACTCTTAAGTGGCTTTATGGGGTCCCGAAATAGATCCAAGGATGTAAATGGTCATAAATGACTCATAAAATGAGGTTAGGAAATGTTTCAAAGTAATTTTTAATTATTATGATATGCTTTTTTACCATGAGTTACCCTATTTACCTTTAACCATGGTAAATAAAAGTCAAAAGTTACTATTCACTAAAAATTATTTTTATCTTATTGAACCACATTTTACTTACTAATAACAACCATTTATGTATTATTATCTAAATTTGGTCCATATAAGTGGTAAAATTACATTTAAATGAAAAATTCAGTTTTAAACTACAACTCAGTGGTTTCACTATTCATCAAAAATTGAAGTTTGTTTTAGAAAACTACCGAAAATTCAGCATAAGTTGTATTTTATATTGAGAATTTAAAAATTATGTATATTTTACCAAATTAAAAACATAGAATTTTGATTAATTATTTTAAAATTAATTTCCTTTTTTAAAATAATAAGCGCGTTTTCAGAAATATTATCTATCAAAATATTAACACTTGTTTATGTCCAATGTCAAATTAATATTAATCCCAATGACTATCATTGGATTATATATTAAAAATATAGTCTAATTAAAATTTAAAACCAATTAAAATGATAATATAACAATATAAATAAATTTTATTAAAAGGCGGTTTTGAATTAAGATACATTATTTTTCACTATTCATCAAAAAATGAATTTTATCAGCAAAATAAAAAAAAAATTACCCAAAGATAATTTTGATGTCCCTATTATAAAAAATAATTTTATTTTTTCAAATATAACATATTAAATTGAAAAAAACTATATTTAAACAGGGTTCTCCATTAAAAGGTGGTAATCTACCTTTTAAAGAATATTAGAGTATTTATGCTGAAAAATAGATTAATTCACATTTTAAGCATTTATATTTTATTGGATGAATGAAAAAACATTTAACAAACATGTATAATCACATTATAGTTTTTTATATCCATTCCTGCCAATACAACGGCTAGGCGTTAACTACATTTAAAATAATATTATTATATTATTAGAGTGCAACGTAAGATTTCAAAGAAACTCGTCGTTACGTATCAGGTACACCAACAAGCATATAAACCCCTTTAAAGTAAAATTAATATTTAATTAAAAAATATGAATAATTATGAAAATTTATTATTTCGTTATTTACCTAGGATGTTACATTATTAAACATATTTTGAAATAATATAAGAAGACATGGTAAAAGTTAAACTATTTAATTATGAGTAAATTCTAAAAGATATTGACAAAATGGTAATAAAAACATTTCTAAAACCTATTGGTTGAGAGGTTTTTGACCCATCCCCACCTTATCTAAGAAATACATCATTTTTACCTTTTATAAACCAAAAATTATTTTATTTCAAAATTCTATTTCAAGATTTTCCTTAAGTGACCCTTACATCTCTTATAAAAAGGTACATCCGCTTCTCTCAAAATCATACCTCCAATGCAATTTGGATCAGCCAAAATCTTCCCAAATCTCCTCCCAAAATTCCTCCTTTCAACCTAGAGGCCATACTTTGATCATAAATCCATCCTAAGGATCCCTTTTTATCAACTCAAAAGGAAACACCTAAAAAAGAGATAATAATTTAACCACCCTCTTTCAAGTTATTTTATTCTTACACTCCTTTTTCTTTACTGTTTCCATTCCAAAATAATAAATCCAGTACCTTAAACATAAATTGATGTTATTATAAATATGATACAACCATATTCTCTTTTCTATCCATCCTATAAATTACAATGTTATCATGTGTGTGTACGTATGACTTACCGTCTCCACATCGTGGTGCAGTTTGTTATTTAAACACATCATTATTTGTATGAATATAATAATGAGTATAAATGATGTAAATAATAAATATAACATGTAAATGATTCTCTATATATGATATATCATTCAATTACATATTATTTCACCATCAATATAATGATATTGTCACTCGTGCGAATGTATAGATTACCATCTCCACGATGCGATGAGATTCATTTTCACATTCACCATTCACCGATGATTATAAAAATATATATTATTAATGAGAATGTAATATATGAGATAATAATGCTATTGGATATATATATATATACACACATAGTTACATATATCGTATTCACTTACTACCATTTAATACGATATGAAACCGGAAACAACATTTATACGTACGTACGGCCTACCGTCTCCATAAACAGTGCATTATATTTCATATATCTATCTATTATAAATATTTATATTCTAAATATATATGATATATAAATCAATTATTATATTTTGAAAGTATTTAAATCATGATCTAAATGATACGATCAATAATAAAAAGTTAAAACACGAAAGATAATGAAATCGATTATTACCTAAAATATTTCTTTAACATGGAAATAATTATTAAATGGGTAGTATAAAGTAATAAATTAATCATGTATGATATAATTTATATGAACATGGTTCTACTATAATTTAATAACATACCATGGTCATTATAAAGGAGTTTAAATGAACCCTCAACCAAAATAAAGAACAATGTAGGGTTAATTTCTCAATCTCATTATTATATAAGATTGTTTATGTGTTAGATTTTACTCAGAAATATTTATTATCTACATCCATGATTTCGAAAACATTTTTCAAAAAAATGTTTTAAGGTACACTTTAACAAAAGAATAATTTTAAATGTTTAAAGATTTATTCTTTTAAACCATTCTCATTAATGTCCATGTTTTCAAAATGATTTTAAGGATTTATTTATATGGACATGAATGTTTTAAAATGTTAATTCATTTCAAAAGTTTCAAAGTCATATAGGACACTGTGATTCAAAAATATATTTTAAATTACATCCTTTATAAATTTTGTATGTTTTAAAATGATTTCACAATAAAGGGATATTTCTCTACAAGAATTTTACTGGTCTTTTTCAACTATGTCAACATCCTTTACCGGATATTATTTTTGATCGTGGTTGATTGATTGTGATAAAAATCATCCAAAATTTATTGAAGGTTTTGTGACATGTTTGACTATGGATGTGTTACTTTTATACCATTAATGGTTTATAGATAAAGTATTAAAAATTTTTATGCTAGTTTTTATATGAATGGATAGGTTATGTTTTATCCTTTGTATATAAGAAATGCATTGTGCTTAGTAAGTGATGGGTGGAGCCCTATATAGCTCCTCGAAGAATCTGTAGGTCTCATGAGACAAACTTGTGTATTGGCACATGTCCGTGAAAAAATATTATCTGTATTATTGGAACAGGGCCCTGACTATGTGGTTATGAAGTATAGCATTATGAATTCCATCACTATGAAATTGGCAATTGATATTACATGTCATTATTTTACTTCTAGAATATCCATGGGAATAAGTAAATGAAATTATTTGATTTATCTCTCCCATATTATGGTGAAGTTTATGTTCTTAAGGATTTTTTTAGTTATATACATTTCCTTAAATGTTTATGCTTATTTATGAATTTTTCCTCTATATTTTTATCCTTAGTGAGCATCTGAGCTCACCCCTTACTATTTTTTTTATTTTTCCTAGGATGGGAAGAAGTATATTATGACTGACTTATAGGGATAACCGAAAGGATATGATTGTGTTATACGAAGAAAATTTTGTTGTTGTTTTTATTTTATAATGTAATGTAACATTCATTTATGTAATATATTTTCCAAGATTTCTAAACTGATCGGTCCTTCAAGACTTGATTCCTTGTAATCATGCCAATGTATTGAAATAATAGACCAAATCAGGGTAACTGGGGTTTGGGAATTTTAGTTGGTATTAGAAGAAGTTTATCAATAAACTTGGAAGTAGATTTAGATAAACTCTGATTAGATATCAATACCCTAAGATAGACTTTGAGTATTAGTATAGAATAACATTCTATAATTTTTTTAGTGTAGAAATTTTGTGTATTTTCCAAGCAATACATTCTTTTCTGTATACGAGCAGGTATAGGCATCTCTATCACAGATTTACATAGGAATGAAAACGTTGAAAAGGAGTTTTGGGCTTATCCCAGGGTATCCTGGTACATGAAAATAGGCTTTGCTTCACTATTGGTTACGAAACTCCCGAGGGATATTCTTAGGATAATTCACATTTTGATTACAAGCCATTAAGAATGATTTAATATTAAATGCATCCTTAAAGAAACAATTTTAAGGTTATAGATTATATGCATAATATTTTCAATTTACATTAGGTATTTTACATGTTTGGAATTATTCATTGTGATTCATAGACTAACCTAGTGTATGCCATTGTTTTGAAATGGTGGCTACTAGAATGAATAAGAATTGCAAAAATACGCATGATCGAAATATTAAGAAGGACCATATCTTTCATTGTATTAATGCAACATTTAAAATGGAAATAATCTCCCACATATTCTCATTATATGAAGAAATAGTATCATGTTTTAATAAGATAAGTAAAGGATTCTCTATTTCCTATGGATTTTAAGGGATGCAAGAGAATAAAGGGATGGAAGAGAGAAAGATGGATAAAGAGAAGATGACAAAGAAGGATTTTACCATATGTTATAACTGTGGAAACAATCACCTTGGTAAATTCATGAATGTAATGGGAGTTTTTTATAAGTGTGGAGAAAAAGGAACCCAATTACATGATTCCAAGGGTACAAAAAAGGATTCAAATGTACAATGCTTCATCTGAAAGTAGTTGGGACACTACACGAATCAATGTCCAAATCATCAGAGAAGACCACAGATGAGGTTGTTGGATAATAATCAAATTATGATATTACCATAGATGAAGAAAATGAATACTGTTATTATGTTGATATTAAATAATTATTTCATTATAATATTGTATCAATGATGTTCTGGGTATAATAATTATGGTGTATATAAGGATTGTACTGTAGTACTATTTCATTAAGGACCTGAGATTGTATGGAACTAAGAAAAGTGACTCAATAGCATGTTTTTTAGGAAAATATGTGGTTGAGAGAAAGTTAAACCATAATATGGTTTGGATACTATGGTAGTGATTTTATAATAATACATGATTGATTTGGATAAATTATATTGGATATTCTTGACTACCTTAAAACTAATTAATGATTTGTATATTTCATTATTGTTGGATTTTACAACATTTTTGGATAGAAGGAGTATATCCAGTATTCTATAAGAAATAAATTAGCATGAATGTAATGAATAAGGTTTTATGAAAATTCAGGGTGTTACAGTGTTTAAAAAAATTTGATGAAGGTATTCACATGTTATTATGTGGAAAAAAAGATCTTCCTTGTGTTTTCATTCCATATAAGTTTTGAAATGCGAGTTTGGACAGACATTTTTTGGATAAGTCTGAAGGTTGGAATCGATTATGTTTGACTTTTTTATTCTATTGTTAAGGTTAAATCATTTCATGAGATTATTTTTTTATTGTCATAAAAAGGACAACCCGGAGGTCGGCCGACAACCAGTCGCGTTCGGCAAGGCCGTGAGACTTGAACCCACAACATAAGAGAGACAAGGGTGGATCACCTACCACTGGCATACATGATGTCCTGGTTTGTATAATGTTGCATTTTTTATTATCTAAAAAATGAATTATAAATTCATTATTTTTGGAACCCTATATATTTGGTATAAATAGATTATTTTTTAATTCTATTATCTTTTAAAGTGAAATATGAGTTTGTGGTAGAAATTAGTTGGAGGATGAAACGCGACTTGTCAAGTATATTTTTTCCCTCTTATTTTATGAATATATTAATTCTTAAACGTCAGTGAAGGGATCATAAAACCAAAAATTTGTTATCTTAATACATTATTTCATTGTTGAACTAATGATATTTTAAATCATCAAATATTGATGTCTTTGAGGCCCTCAATTTTACAGTTGATTATGATTCATGACCTCAATCACTCCTTGAAAATATTTATGTTTTTACTCCACCTATGTGTCTCCAATTTCCAATAATATTCTCCTAATTGAGATCATAATTTTGTGGTGACTACTTTATTTCCATTCCCCTCTTATTAAGACTCAATTCTATTAACCCAATTTCCGATGTGGGTTTTCCACAAAGGTATTTTTCCATTTTTAAAATTTTATTTTCGAAGAATAATGTAAAATTGCAAGGACGCAATTTATTTAATGAGTATAGAATGTTACACCATATGATTTCATAGAACATTATCTCATTAAAGTAATTCAATAGGTTGTGCTACACATGACACCGAGTTTGAGCGCACCACAACTTACCAAACTAGTCATTCAAAATAACATTTTGAATATTATTAACTGCATTTTGAATATGATATACTATATAAAATTTTAACATTTATATTATGTGTTTCTTATACCTAATATAAGAACAAATTCCTTTTTTATTTAGAATAAGTATTTTTTAGAAAAATGCAATTTTACCACCTTTTTATGGAAAACCTTTTTTAAAACCAATATTTCACACTTTTAGATATAGAATTTAATGAAATTAAATTATTCTTCTGAAGTAGGATATAAAAATTTAGTTTGTAAAAATTTGTTTAACTTTTTAGATAAATTTCAGGTTTTGATGAATATTCAAAAAATACTATGATTTACTTGAAAAAAAATTAATCGAAATAATTTTTAGGGTTAAATAATGCATTTTAATTGTTTTGAAGTTTAATTGGATTATATTTTTATCATTATACATAATGTAAGAAATTATAAGTAATTTCAAATCTAAATTTGACATAAAAACAAGTCTATCTTTTGATAGTTTTTACTTTTTAAAAACATGCCTTTTGGATTTGACAACGGGAATTAATTTTAAAATAATTAATGCAACTTCAATGTTTTGAATTTGGTAAAATAGAATTCTTTTTTGAATTATGAATATAAAAATTAGATTAGGGTGGATTTTTGGTATGTTTCTGAAAACATTCAATTTTTGATGAATAGTGAAAAACATTACGTTATTAATTAAAACAAACTTTTTATATAGATAATTATTTATTTTATTTTAAGTCAAAATTGATATATAATACCGATATAAGTTCAATGTAAATCATTGGAGTCATTTCAAACTGACTTTACCCACCTTCTAGAAGCATTTGAAAATTTGCATAAAACATAATTTTACCACATCTGTGAGTTGAATTTAAAAAATATGAGGGACAAATATAATATCATTAAGTAAAATGGGGTTCAATAAGTTGAAAAAATGTGGTGAATGGTATCTTCTGGATTTTATTTACCACAGTTACAAGTAAATAGAGTAATTAAGGATGAAAATGATATTATAATTATGCTAAAACATGTCCTAATTCTATTGGATAAGTGTTATTCAAACAATAACAACCTTAGAAATAAAATATGACCCTCTTTGGTCAACATGGATTAGATTATGACATTTATTATTATTTTATATAAAGAAGAGTTAAAAGTATTATATTCTTTGTTTAATAACTGAACCACTTTTAATATAAGGTTACACACAACATACATTCAACTATAAATATTCATTAAAAAGATAAAAATATATCCAACATAATTGTTTTTTATTTATAATATTTAGATATTAAATAATTTAATTTATATATGACATAATGTTGATGTAGTGATTACCTTATTAATGAAACATTAACATAATTGATATTATAAATATCCAAATAAATTCAAATTTAAACTTTTGATGAATTCCACAAATTTTCTAGGTTAATATGACATGTTAGGGTTGATTAGATAAATTTTTTTCTAAGTTATAAGGTTTTTATGACTTTAATAAAAACAAAATACACAATAGTGTCAAAATTGACATAAATTAATTTTTTTAAAAAAATATTTTGGGTTGATATAATATTCCTAAAAATATAAGGGTCAAAAAGAATAGTGTAAATAATATTATATCTATCATTAATGAACCAATGGGGCTCTCTTGGAATTTTAGAGTATGTTTATTAATCATATAGTGTAATAATACAAGAAAACCTGGTAAAAGTTAAACTATTTAACTAAGAGTTAAATCTAAAAGATAAGGCAAAAATGGTAACCTAAAATTGTCTAAAACATATTGGTTGAGAGGTTTTCGACCCATACCCACCTTATTCAAGAAATAAATCATTTTTGAGCCATTATAAAACAAAAATTATTTTAATATAAAATAGTATTTCTAGCTTTTCCTAATGTGACCCTCACCACTCTAATAAAAGGGTACATCCCCTTCTCTCAAAATCACACCTCCATATCCATTCAGCTCGGCCAACCCCTATTAAAATCTCCTCCAAAATTTTCCACCTTCAACCTAGAGGCAATACATTGATCAGAAATCCAACCTAAGGTGCCCTTTTGATCCGTTCAAAAGGAAACACCCGAAGAAGTGGTAATGATTTCACAACCCTCTTCCATGTTCTTTTCTTCTTACACATCCCCTTTATTCATTGTTACCATACCAAAATAATAACTCTAGTACCTTATACATACTTTTATGTTATTATAAATATTTTAAAACCATAATTTTTATTGTATCCATCCTATAAATTACAAAGTCACCAAACATGAATACATGTAGCTTACTGTTTCCACGTCGTGGTGTAGTTTGTTATTCAAACACTACATTATTGGGATGGGTATAATAATGAGTATAACTGATATTAATAATAAATATAACTTGTTAATGATTATTTATATATGATATACATTCCAATTACATACTATTTCACAATCAATATAATGATATTGTTGCTCATGTGTACGAACGGATTATCGTCTCCACGACGAGATGAGATTCATTTGCACGTTCACCATTGAATGATGATTATAATAATATATATTATTAATGAGTATATAATATATGACATAATAATGCTATTGGATATATATATATATATAATTACATATATATTATTCATATACTTCTGTTCAATACGATATGAAAACGGAAACAACGTTTATGCATACGTACGCCCTACCATATCCAAAAATAATGCCTTCCATTTCATATATCTATCTATTATAAATATATATATTTTAAATATATATTATATATAAATAAATATTTATATTCTGGATGTATTTTAATCATTTTCTAAATGATATGATCAAGAATAAGAATAAAAAACACGTACGATAAAGAAAGCGATTATTACCCGAAATTTTATTTTAACATGGAAATAATTACTAAATGGATAGTATAAAGTCATAAATGAATCATGTATGATATAATAAATATAAATATGGTTCTTGTATAATTTAATAACACACTATGGCCATTATACTGGAGGTTAAATTAACCCTCGACTAATAGAAAGTGCAAAGTAAGGGTTAATTCCTCAATCACATTATAATCTGAGATTGTTTATTTGTATGTTTTTACAAAGAAATATTTATTATCCCGATCCAAGTTTCATAAAATAGTTTTTAAAAGGATTTTATTTAAGGGAATATTTAATAAAAATCATTTTATATGTTATAATGATTTATTCTTCTAAACCTTTCTAATTAATGTCCTTGTTTTCAAAATGATTTTAAGGTTATTTTAATATGGACATGAATGTTTTGAAATGTTAGTTCGTTTCAAATGTTTCAAAGTGTTATGGAATACTATGATTTAGAAATATGTTTTAAATTAATTCTTTTATAAATTGTGTGACATTTTTAAATGATTTAATGAAAAAGGAATATTTATCTCAATGAGTTTTACTGATCATTTTTAACTATGTCAACATCCTTTATAGCATATTATTCTTGATCGAGGATGATTTATTATGATAAAAATATTCCAAATTGTATTGATGATTTTTTGATATGTTTGAATGTGGATGTGTAATTTTTATACTATTCATTGTTTATGGATAAATTATTGAAATTTCATATTCTAGTTTTAATTAGAATTTTTAAGTTTTGTTTAAAAATTTTCATATTAGGAACACATTAGACTTGGTAAGTGACGGGTGAAGCCCACTATAGCACCTCGATGCATCGATATGTCTCATGAGACAAACTAGTGTCTCGGCACATGGCCTTGAAAAAATGTTATTTTTTGTCGCGACACAAGGCCTTGACTATGTGGTTATGAAGTCTGGAATTATGCATTCCATCATTATGAAATTGGCTATTCATATTACATGTGATTATTCGACTAGTAGAATATCCATGTGAATAAGTAAATGGAATTATTTGATTTATCATTTCCATATTATGCTAAAGTTTAAGTTTAAAAGGATTTTATATTAGTTTTATACATTGCCTTAATTTTTTTCTTATTAATGAATGTTTTTGAAATATTGTTATCTTTACTGAGCATCTGAGCTCACCCATTTCTATTTTTTTATTTTTCCCAGGATGCGAAGAAGAATGTTATGATGGACCTATACGGATTATCTATGGGATATGATTGTGGTCAATGGAGACAATGTTGTTTTTGTTTTTCATTTTATCATGAAATGAAACTCTCTTGTATATAATCTATTTTCCAAGACTGCTAAACTGATAGGTCTTATGGGACTTGATTCTTTGTAATCATGCCAATGTATTAAAATAATGCACCGACTCTGGGTAACTGGGGTTGGGAAATTCTAGTTGTATGGAAATAGGTTTTCTGAAATAGAAATGTATAGGAAATTAAAATTTCCATCCTTAAGAGAAAGGGATGAATCAATGATTTGAAAGGTGTAGGGAAAAGTGACATAATCAAAGATAGTGTCTTCATAATGATAGCATGGATTTTTCATCATCACACCATACATGGTTTTTTACTGTGGGTTTAATATTATAATTAGTTTATATTCCATGTATAATGCATTACTAACTAAATAATTTACAATATTGTAATTTTTTTCCACTCACCATATGAATTATTTAAAATATTTTTATATTTATAATTTATTTATGAATATACATATATGGAATCCATATAGCTACATCCAATCCCTAATGATCTATTTATTCTTACCACACAAAGTGATAATATATAACAGTATTTTTGGGATAATGGTGAGGAGCAGATAATGAAAGTACTAGAACCCATCACATTCACCACAAGAACCCACTAGATTCTATCATTTGTTATTTACATTATTTAGGGAAGTATGGGTTGAGAATGTGTGGGTATATACACATTTATAGTTAACATATTTCTTCTTCGATTAGGAATTTGAGACCAGAGACGTATAAATTTCATATTATTTAAGGCGAGATGATGATTACATTATTGGATATCCATATATTATTTGGCCTTCTTATTGGTGGATATGTTGTTACAAGACTAATGATATTAATTTGGTATTATAACTAACATAGATATTTGGACATACCAATAGCATATATTTCATGGACCCTTAGAGTAAGTAGGTTATGGTTGTCCTGGCCGAACACTCATTTTGGATCCATTGATCAAGATGGGCATGGGGTCAAATAACAGGGATATGCACTAGAATACATTTTCTAGTTGATTAGGTGTATATTATTTCCAGATTACTCCAGATCATAGGTTCATCTGATGCACCTACGTCTTCCTAGAGAATTGGAGTGTTCTAGATGGTATATTTGGGGTTTGGCATTTCAATAATATCTATATAGATATTTGTGTAGGGAATATCACACGGAGGAGAATGAGATAGATGGTTGTTGTTTTTTATTACAGTTTTGGGACTTTATACTATTTCCAAAACTTAAACCTCATTTTTCTTCCATTCACCAACTAATTCATTGAATAGGCTCCCATTCGCACCTAGGTACATTAAAAGTTTAATACATGCTATTATTATAATTTCATATTCTAATTATGTAATTTATGAAATTTTATTACTTACAATTCATAGTTGGAGCCACTCAAAGTAATATTTATATATACATGCACATTTCATTTCATATAATTTTCTTATATTTGGTCATTCTTCCATTGGTGGTGTATGCACAAAACAATTGTTGATATAATTTTGTGTTCTATGATTAATATATGATAAATTTTATTTATTTTGGTAGATTAATTTAATGCCATCTATAAGTGAAATTCTTGGATAACATATATATTATTGTATAATGGTGTTGGATCATTCTACTATCATGGTGCCACTGATCCATTTTAATATTGTTGAGTGGCACCAACCCAATTTGCTTATGAGACAGTTCGATTACTGACCACCTATGGGATACCAAGGTAGATTGCAGAGGTTCACGACATTCGACTTATGAGAACACATTATAGTGATTGTCATATTATAAATGGGGTATACATATAGATGTGGGATTCCCATGAGTAATATATTTTCAGTAAAAATTTTGGAGGACATCATGATCATAGCCTCTGTAATGAGTACATGCTCTGATATATGCGAGTGATTGGACAATTTATCACCAGACTTGGAAGGTCATATTAGGTCTTGGTAATTTAATTATATTACACACCATGATTATTTATTATTAATTTTTTAATATTTTATTAATTTTTTTTTCAGGGTGATGGGATCAATCGAGTTCAGGATAAGATCACACTCGACACATGAGATGTATTCATTATTGATGAGTCTCGTTAAGTTCTATATTCGATGATAGCTATGTTGTACAATGATGAGAGCATCTCTCTATAGTCAAAGTGTATTCCTGACCAACATCCAATTCCACCTCAAGTCGTGCTCAATACATCATACATCGATGTGGAATTACATTCACAATTAATTTTTTCACATTTTTCAATTATATGAAGCCTCTAGATACCATTACACAACCATAGACTCGACCATCTACCTTGATCATAGATCCATTCGAAACATTCCACAAACACCATTTTTCAGAGTGGGAAACCAGTTACATCACTGAGTTTGATATTATGATCACTATTGAATATTTATCTCTTTTATTACAATAGTATTCATATTGGGGTGTCGTTTGTGGCTTCCAATTAGTTATTTTTGTTTCCAAGATCTAGCTACATTCTAGTTCGATGTACAACACCTCAGTGGATTAGAGATTAGTTCAAGTCCTAATACTAGATCCACTACTATGTATTTAACACCTAGATATGTATTAGATCACATCAAACATGGAATTTTATTTTATAAAATCACACCTCGACCTATAGTTGGGAACACGCCAGATCATGCCCAAAAGAAAATTCGATATGGGTGTACTATTATAGTTCTGAGGTGTGAGATTGCAGGCCACTTATGTAAACATAGGAATCATTTATGTATTAGTTTTACATTTAGATAACATCAATGTTTTTATTATGTATAATAATATTCACTATTCAATAATCATAAGTTCTATTTATTATATAAAAATGTAATTTATTGACTTTAATTTTCTCAAAAATCCTGATTTAGTCCTTTTGAACTCATCACATGTCAGTTTGATTCTACATCTACTCATTCACCTGAAAAATCACTCTAAGCTGTCTATCACAATATATCAAATCAATTAGATATTGTTTTCCATGGTTTTAAGAATCAAATTCACATTTTCGCATTTCAAATTATTGAAACTTTGTTTTTATTTATCTTAGGGAAATGATTCTTCAATATTATGCTCTATTAGTTCCTAAAACCCAAATATCAATCTATGGTTTTTTCCTAAGATTTCATATAAATGTGATATCATTTAGAAATATTTCACTCTGTGGAACATGTTTTTACAGATTTTCATTTTCTAAAAACTCTTAATTTATTTTGTTCAACCACATCACAAATCAGAATGGCGTTCCCACTACTCTCAAATTTCTAAAATAATTCTCTGATAGTTTTCATAATATTTCACAATAATTAGAGATTGTTTTATATGTTTCTAGTAGTCAAATTAATATTTTGGATTTTTAAATTACTGAAACTATATTTTAGGTAATTATTGGAAACATACACCTTAGTTTGAAATTTCATCAGTACCTAAAAATAAAAAATAAATAAATGATTTTTTTTATATTATTTCACATAATTTAAAGGTAATTTGGATATCTTGCTTTCAGTGGTGCAATTTTTTAAAGATCATCATTTTCTAAACACACATTATTTTTCCTATTCGAGCACATCACATGTTATATTGATGAACTATCTACCCTCCCACATAAAAAATAACTCCAATACATCTTACATAATATTTAACATCAATTGGACAATATGTTATGAGGGTTGAATTGTAAAATTAACATTTTATCATGTGAAAACACTAACACATGATTTTCGATCTTATCAGGAAAACCACACCTCATTTTGACATTACATTAATTCCTAAAATTAAAAAATCAAAAAATAAATGTTTTCCAAATATTTTTAATCAATATGAGCTCATTGTTTATAGCTTACACTCTATGACACGTGTTTATAGAAAACGTTATTTTCTAAAAACTATATATTTATCATTTTGAGCACATCGTATGTTGGACTGATGTAATTAGAATTGAAACAAATAAAAAATAACACCAAGACAGTTATCATAAGATATCACAACTATTTCAAATATTTTTTTTGGTTTTAACAGTCAAACACATGTTTTAGAATTTTAAATTACTCAAACATTTATTTTGTTCATTTCTGGAAAACAACACCCCTTTTTGAAATTCTGTCAGTACCTAATATTCAAAAATAAATATATGGTTTTTTTCTAATTTTCTAACAGAAATCAAATCTCATTTGTTTAGATTTAACTTATTGGTTCATGTTTTTAAATAATATCATTTTCCTTGAACTTATTATTTAGTTTATTCGAGCACATCACACGTCTTATTGATGTGTTTATACTAGAGCACATGAAAAATAACACTAAGATATATTTCAAAATATTTTAAGTTAATTTGATATCATTTTCTATGGTTTTAATTTCCAAATTCATGTTTTATAATTTTAGATTACGGAAACTATGTTTTAGATCATACCGAGAAAACATAATGCAGGTTTGAGCTGTCATTGGTTCCTAAAATTTGAAATCAATATATGGTTTTTTTTCATTGATTTAAAAGTAATATGAGATCATTTTTTTAGCTTCCACCCTAAAGAAAATGTTTTTAATGAATTTTTTTTTCAAAAAACTAATTATTTAATCTAACTGAGAAAATCACATGTCAGATTGATGTGTCGTCTACTAGAATATTTCAATAATAAATCTATGATAGCAGTCATAATATTTCACGTCAATTTAATATAGTTTTCAGGGGTTTTAATAGTCAGAAGACTTTTTTCCATTATAAATTACATAAAATTTATTTTTTATTGTCTCGGGAAAATGAAAAATTGTTTGAAATGTATTTACTTCCTAAAATTCAAAACAAATCTAAGGTTGTTTTTTGGGGATTTCCTAGAAATCTGACCACATTTGGTAGTCCTTCACTCTATATAAAATGTTTTTAAAGACTGTAATATTCGATGAACTTTCTATTTAGTCTATTCAAGCATATATCACATTTTATTGACATTTCATATGACAACAGATGTCAAAAATAACTCAATGATATATTTCAAAATATTTAACATCAATTGGAGATCATTTTCTATGGTTATAATAGTGAAATGTTTGTTTTAGCCTTTTAAATTACTTAAACTATATTTTTAGTCATTATAGAAAAACAACACCTCATTTTGGAGCACTGTTAGTTCTTGAAATTCAAAAAAATTTCTCATGCGTTTTTTTAGTGATTTCAAAAAAATATAGGCTCAATTGGATATAATTCACAACATAGAACACATTTTTGAAGAACTTAATTTTCTAAAATAATCTAATTTAGTTCATTCATGCGCATCACACATCAGATTGATGCGTTTTCTTCTCACACATATTAAAAATAACTCTACAATAGATTTCATAATATTTCACATCAATTGCAGATCATTTTTTAGGATTTTAATATTCAAACACATGTTTTAGTGTTTTAAATTTATAAAATTTCATTTTCAGTTATCTCAGAGAAATGAATCCTACGTTTAACGTGTCATCAGTTCCTAAAATTAAAAAACAATATGTTATTATTTTATTGTGATTTCACATTATTTCGAGCTCATTTATTCTGGTTTCACTCTATGGTTCACTTTCTTAAAGATCAAAATTTTAGAAGAACTAGTTTATTTATTTTGTTTGAGAACATAAAATATTGGATTGATGCATTGTCTATTCAAAAACATTAAGAATAACTACAATAGATTTCATAATACTTCAAATTAATTGGAGATATTTTTTTATGATTATAATAGTCAAATGATTTTTTTTTCATTTTTAATAATTGAAACTGGATTTCCAGTCATCTCAGAAAAAGAAACTTCATTTTGATGCATTTTTCATTCCTAAAATTTTAAAATCAATCGATGGGTATTGTCCTATGATTTTAGATAAATCTAATATCATTTGGTCTTCTTTCACTCTATTTAAAACATTTATAATGGCCAACATTTTCTAAAAACTATTTATTAAGATCATTCGATCACATTACATATCTGATTGAAGTGTCGTTTGAGTGTATGTGATAAATTTAATCTAAAGCAAAATTATATTTTATATTTTACAAGATTTTATATTTTTATACTTACATAAATGTACAAATGAAATATTTTTAAACAAAGTTATTTTTTATCATCAATAATATTGTATATCTTGTTATTTTGATTAATGTATTTTGATTAATTATTATTTTTTATAAATTTATTCTATGTTTTAAATTTCATTTTAATTGGACTTACTGTTTAATTATTATAAAATTTCATAGTCTCTCACTTGAAACATAAAAATCATTTTATTTTTCAAGTAGGTATCTTTGGAATTCTATATAAAATAAACTATATGTATAATGTAAATTAAACATAAAATTGAACGTAAATATATGGAAAATAATTTATAATAAAAATAATTTGATAAATATAATTAATCAAATATAATTTAGATGACACAAGAATTATTAATTAAAAACATATCATTTACTTTCCAAAACATTTATGCATATAAATCATGGAATAAATATTTTTTAAATCAAATTTCAAACACTGATTACAAAAAATAATAATTAATTTAAAATGAATGGATTGTTAAGAAAATAACAATCTAAAAATTCTAATTGACACAATATAATGTTATCTGAAAATATATTATATGTACATATTTTAGATATTGAATTAAAATTATTTTGTTCGATTGAAATTATTTTTCATTAATATTGGTAGGAAATTAATTTTATTTTCAATTTTTTTAATATTTTTATTCACTTTTTCAAATTTCATTTTTATTTTATTTATACATTTTAATTTATAGACATCGAAATACACCTACATGGGGAATTATTGTATTTTAAATAGTGGAATTTTTAATCGTATAAATTATAAAGTATAAATACAATCTAAATTAAATTTGACACACTGACTAAAAATATATAATATAATTGAAAATAAGATTAATGATATAAATATAATAAATAAATAAAAATTCATTAAAAAAATATTTTGTTGACATATATTACATTTACAGTTTGAAATTCTTATGGGCATAATTGTTAATAAGATTATATTATGAATTAAATTCATATGAAGTATTACTAATTATGATATTGTTATTAAATTTTATAAAATATATTATTAATTAACATTAATTATATTTTTAAGTATTAAAATTAATTACTATAATAATTTTGAATAATGATATAATTAATATAATTTTGTATGAAGATAATAATGTAATTAGTAAAATCCTCTATTAAATCCCTATATTTTTTTAAAAAAATAGTGACTAATTTAATTATAAAATATTAATTTTATTAGTAATATAAAAAATATAATTATTAAAAATCATGTTTTTATTATAAAATTTTTATAAAATTATTAATTAGTATATATATATATATAAACTAAAATATTTTCAAAAAAACAATAAGAAGGGTATTCTACTATAGAAAACCTTCTAAACAAATCATCCTAGGAATACACCTCTCGTTAAAGAGCCTACATAAATGGATTTATAAGGAAAGAGGTTATTCAAGCAAGAACCTTCCATATAAATCCTATTAAAAGGAACCATTATTGAGAGATCTAGTTTATTTATAGAAAAAAATAGGAATTCGTATGTCGGCCAATCCATATTATTAAATTAAAATTATTTTTTATTAATATTCTTATTAATGGGTCACATCATTGATGTACTATTTTCAAATTAAGTTGGAATGGTCGTGATTACTCTATTGAGGCATGAAGGAGTGAACCCATAAGCCTAACAGTATAGTCTCCTTACAGCACATAATTTCATCTGATTAATATTTTGTAATGTAGAAAGGCTGGGTTTTATAACCTATCAACCCCCCATGTTAACCCCTCTTACTTTTTCTCCATAGTGGATGAACCCAACACGCAACATTATTCTTAGACACCATTATCCCCCTCGTTGTAGCTGACTCCCCTACTTTTCCAGCTTATTCATCCAAGTGGTGAAACTCTCCCATTTTATAGATGATAAGCCAAGAATGGATCTCCATCACTACATCCTATCTATTTTTATCTTTAGGTGATCTAGACATTTGTATCTTCCATTATAAAAGTTTTTTATTTTGTATTTGTACATATTTTTACATTTTTATGTTTATATTTTAATGTATAAACATTTATGTCTATATAATTATATAATATAAATTATATTAACTACCTCGTGATTGGATAAATTAGTGATCACTACAAGATATGTTTCGTGGCTATCTCTTTGTAGGATGTTGTTTTGTTTCACCTAAATCACATATTAAATACAATAGGTCATAATATAAAATTTTAAATGATAATTTTACAATTCTGGAAATGAAATGTTTAATGCACTATTAGATTCAATACGCTATGTTTACTATTGGCCATTAATTTGGTTTCTTCTACTAAAGTAGTTGGTTTCCCTTATCCTTAAATCATGTTTATTTTATATTTTATTATTATATATCTCCTTCATTAATGTGTTTTGGGCTAACTTCTATTTCACTTATTGGGTTTTTATGGCATCCTACTTGGGATTTTTATACTCACATAGGCACATGACTCCTGGAAACACATAATGTGGCAGTGTAGTTAACACATTATGTGGTAGATACTTAGGTGGACATGGAGTTTGTGGAGTCCGAGGCTACTTATTCTTGATAGTAATGGATTCCATCTATATTTGATTTAGGAGTTGGTGTGATTTAGTGTTTCCCCTAACTTTATTTCATGGTTTTCCCATATTGGGTAATGTCGGGCCATTATGTTTTCTCATGCCTATATAGTGAAGAATTAGGAATACTATTGTTGGTGTTTAGTTCATAACACTTTAATATTATGTAATAGTTTACTAATATGTTCGGTTTTTCAATGTTATATACTTTTTAGAGTCATAAGGTTGTAGGTAGATTTATCAAGTAACGTTCTCCAATGTGTCGGATATGTCTTCTTAGTGTTATTCACCAGCCCTAATCCTATCGAAGGAGGGTTTGTGGTGTCAAACGTGGCATAATACTAGCATATGTGGGGTCTAAATGGGTTTGGTCATCTCAACATGAAATATCATCCCATACAAAACACTATTAATTATATATAATGGGACATATCAGTAATTTTACACACACCAAAAACCATTATATATATTTCTTCCATAGGATTTACAAAAACACATTAGAAGATAATAAGTAAAGAAAAACTATAGGAGAAATAAAAAATTTTGTCAAAAAAGACATGAAATTCCCATTAAATATTATCAATAAATTGATCATTAAGGGGACAAGATTCAATCTAGTTCATTGATCCATAAATTCTATGTATTAAAATTCTTCTACATCATTTTCCATGGCCACAAAGAAAACTACATAGTGAAACCAATGATAAAGAGTAAAAGAACTATATTTGTTTAGATATGAGAAATAATTATGACTAATATGTGTGAATTATATAAACTCTTGTAGTAGTCTATGATTCATGAAAATATTTTCCATTTTCATTAGTTTTATTGAATTATTTCCGTAAAATAAGAAAAATATGAAAATGTTTTCATTTAATGATATTTTTTAACAAAATTAAGAATGAAATAGACCTAAAATTTTTTATTCTCAAGAACATCCTAAGAGGCGATTGGAGAATCAAGGTGTAAAAATTTTATTTTAGAATAACATATGTTGTCCCAAATTTGGTAGAAACTTGTTTAACTAACTAAAAAAATAATAAAATTACCAAACACCCATATTAAGAAATATAAACCTCACATAATAGTTTTAAATGGTTTACTACTAAGGCATAGACCATGGAGTATACATTGGCAATATTTTGGTCATACCATAATACATAAAGCTTCAATAGATTTTTTAATTACAATTGATCAGACATCATCACTATTTTCTAGGTACACTACTTTTATAATAACTTTAGGGAAGTAACACTACCTCCCACAAATCACTTTAGCCAACTAAGTATTTTTTAACTACATTGGATGAATTATTTCTTATTTAATTGACTTGTAGGTCACATACATATTAGAGTACATAATGATGATGTTTTTCATTATGTTGGTCAACTTATGGTTATATAATACATTCCACCAAACTTTCCCTTGTTTAAGTATGCATTTATTTATATCATTCAGAGAACACTATTATTCAGGAAACCCCATTTAGTTTCAATGAACTTTCAACCATCATGGATATACCATCATTATCAAGTCTCCCAAATTTCAAGAAAAACATATATTTCTTGAAACTCCAATACTTCATGAAAATCCAATCATACACAAAACACCTTCATTGAAATGAACTATAATCCTTTTTTATCCAACATTATTTTCATGAAACATGTGTTCACGAAGAGTACATGATTCTCGTATGAATTAAGATCACGTGAAAACTTAACAAAATCCAAGTGATCAGAACTCATCAAAAATATTTTTTTTATTCTCATATGATGAGTGGACACCTATGTATAGATGAGGGTTACCATTTCATTAAAGTTTGTTTCTTTTGTAAAACTCTATCACAATTGGAAAACAGGTCTCCATAACTCTCCAACACCAACCTATCATTATTGAATCATTAGAGAAATTTTCCATTTATAAAACATCTCATAATTTCTTTACTTATTACATTTTTACATTCATGATAAATCATTTAATCATGTAACTTATTCCCTTTTTTAATTCTTAAAACATCTCATAATCATGTAACTTATCTTAAATTTCCCTCATGGCTCAGTAATATATTTATATACATTCATTCACAATTCTCTATACTATTGAGGAAAAATGAAATTTAGAATTCTATTTTGATTACATATTTTCACGTGGAATCTTTAGAAATACTACATTCAGAATACTTGTCTAGTACACTATATTTTTTGAACCCAAATATTTGGAAAACACTATGAAATGAGTCCACCTTTAACACTAAATAAACTTGCATAGTAAGATCACATAGTGGGTGAACACCTTGATTAACCAAGTCTATATTGAATGTAAACAAAAAATATAATCTATTTATTGTTTTTAAATCACATGGATCAAATAATCTTTCCCTTTGGATTCATTGTAAATCAGTAGTGTAATTAAGTAGAACACTAATATCAAACAAAAATGTGCCATTAGTGAAATAACACATCCATCACCCGAGGTCGGTTTGAGAAATGATCTGTGTGGAAATATAAAGTGTCTGTATAATATTTTATGCCTCAAGATACAACTGATATTTCCTATAAACCAATATCCTATTGAATTTAACAATTCTCATACTTTCTCTACAAAACCAATGATACAATATTTTTCCCTTATTCCTCTAAGAAACACACCATGGATCGTGTTTCCCCTTAATATCTGCATCACAAAGGAAAATAGTTTAGAACAGTTATAAAAAATGGGGTGAGGTGTTAAACTTTAACGACATCATGAAATGTGATGTGGATAAACATTTAGGATCAAAATATATTTCTCAAATATTGGTACTATAAAAAGGATTAATTATGATTTTGGCCACAGGATCATTAGTCCCAACATGCACCATTTTAATCACACCTGGTTCAAATGTTTGTTTTATGAAGTGGTATCTACTCTCAATATGGAAGGTAAGAGATTGTGGAACCATATTTTTCGTGAGATTGATCAGGAATTATTTGTTACAAAGAAACACCATTGTCTATTTCACCTCATCACTGATATTTGTATGTTTTTTATTCATTTATAATATCTATGTATGTGGCCTTTTCAAAGGGATATACTCTAATGAATCCTTACTAAGAGTAGTTATATCTTGTTTCCTACTCATCCAACTCACACATTGGTTCCCAATGATGAATTAACCACCCTTTGTGGAATTTTGATCCACCATATCCCCAACCTAATCAGCAAAAAATATTGTTTCCCATTCATTATCCCTTCCTGCCCCAAATTATAATCCATTATTGAGAGTACCTTGAATAAACCTTAGGATTATTTTCATAAATACAAAATGATCTTCCTTTACTTTTCTTAGGGAGAGATCCACTCAAAATATTTCAAAGATGATATCTGGTCATGTTTCTATAAAATACAATATGCTTTCAATGAACGTCTTGCACATTGTGGAATCCACTGACTTCTCATCCATATATTTTCAAGGATTTGTCCAAACTACAACCATATTTGAAATTTGATTGGAGTCATGTGTGTTCAATTTATTCAGAAGTTATATTGCATACATTTCATGAGAAATAATGGTTCATTCCTTCTTTTGAACCACTTTTATCCCAAAAAAGTATTTCATTTAACCAACCATGTACATTTAAATTTGTAATTTCATATTATTAGAAATGTTTTCCATGTATCCATTCATCATTCAACCAAATATGAAATCATCCATATGCACATGAACCATAAATTGGTCTCCCTAATAATTATTGACATATATATTATGGTTAACTCAACTAATTTTAAACTATATATTCCTCATATAAGAAGCTAGTAAAGAATACCAATTATATGGTGCCTACTATAGACCATAAAGTGGATTATTTAATCTATAAACATTTTTTATAATATCATAGTAGAAATAACAGTGGTGGATTAACGTAGAATTATGTTTCAAGAACACAATTTAATAATTCTTTTCTGACAATCATTTTATAAGAATTGTAAACTCTTTGAATCACTATAGACAAATAGAGCCTAACGTACTATAATATAACAACTAAATAAAAAACATCTTCATTACCAATGCCTTAAATATATGCATACATATTACATACCAATCATTCCTTGTTTTAGATAAAATTTCCTAGTTAATAATTTTTCTAAATATACACTTCATTCTAATCTCATTGTGTTTTTCTAGCCTCTCAAAAATATCCCAATTTTGGTTTTTTTTCAATCTAATCCATCTCTTCAGCGGGGGCCTTAACCCATGATTCATCTTTCATTTCTTCTTCAAACAAGGCCAGTTCAATAATTTATAGGAGTAAATAATGTGCTTCATTCCTCGTTCTCCTAGAATTAATAGTTTCATTCCAAGCCCCAGTGATATTGGATTGATCAACATTTATTCCTCTTTTTTTCTTATGAGATTCCTATATATTTTTTACACCAACAGCTTCCTCTTTTCATTCCACTTCTAAATTTTCATTATGTAGAAAACATTTAATGTTAGGAAATCTTTCCAAAAATATTTATTTGAATATATCCCTTTTCTAATTTCTTTATCTTATTCAATCATATCAACATATGATCTAATAATGTTATTCATAATTTTATCATCAATGATTATTACATAATATCCCTCCATAATATTTCTAAGATAATTATTTTATAATTTATTAGATTTCGTCATCATTGAGTATCCAAGGAACATTCCATCATCTGTAGAATTACCATACATTTATTGATTGAATTATTTGTTTTATACTAAATATTTACATCCAAAATTATGAAAATACAATCGTGAGGGATTCTATCCATTTCAGATCTCATTTAGTGTCATTTCCTATTTAAGACTTATCCTAATTTGATTTTAAGTGTACACTACAACTTGGAAAATATATTTCTAGTAAAAATAAGAAATAAAATACTTAATAAACATAGTTTTGGGCATATTATTCACCTATTGATTTCTATTTTTAAAGAAACCATTTTTGTGGTATTCTCATAAAAGATACATCATTACAAATCCCATGTGTTTTAGAAAATTTTAAATTTTAATGAATGTTATTTTGTTCCATTTTTAGATTTTAATATCTTTATTATCTGGATAGTTTCAATTTCAAATCATTGGTGATATCATTAATCACTTATCATTTACATTTCATTAACATCCCACATTGAATTTATCTATAATCATCGATAAAAATAATGAATTAACTCTCTCCATATGTTCCATCCACATTCCTTGGGCCACATATGTTTGTATGGACTAGATCAAGAATATTATATTCCCTTCTGTTTATCGACTGATACGAATTCTCGACCACATTTCAAAAAAGTCAATCATGACATGTATTTTAATGATAACTTTCAACAAATTAAATTGTTAAGAAATTAGTGTTTTATTTATTATATACATGGTATAAATTACAATTTCTCCTCTCAAAAAAATCTTGAGAATATTATATGTCTAGCATTTTATAGTGCATCATTTCAGATTAAATGTCACTACATATCTTGAGTTATGTAGTTTAATCACACTCTTGAGATTGTGGCGCAATCCGTCTATATAGATCACATTTAATTTCATTATTTCATCATTTTATAATTTTGTATTTACGTTAACTTTGATCTTTAACACACCATCATTTCTAAACCACATTGTGCGATCAAACCATTACTTAAAATTTTTCAATAACTTTTGATTTCATATTATGTGGGATGAGAATAGAATCTAGGTTCTACTACTCATTATATCATTGAGAAAGATCTCTACTAATTTGGATTTCTCAATCATCTTATTTTCCATCCATGAGATACCTGATTGAGTGGAGGTATAAGATGGCCTCTCCAATATCATTTCTAAATTCATGGTTGAATCATACTAAATTGTTATTCGAGAGTAGAATACTTATTTTCTAGGGTAATTATACTTGGTTGTCCAATGTCGAATTTTTTTGGAGTTCTATAGTTATGGTTTCCGCCTTTACTCTTCCTACAATGAATATATATGGACATAGTTAAAATATTTAAAAATATCAATTGAAATTATTTACTCATTATATTTTAGGATATGTTCTCATTATTTTTTTTTGATTACCATGTGAATCACCATTAAGATAGCTATATGCCTCTTCACAATAAGATATGGAGTGCCCTAGAAAGCCACTTAATTGAAATATCATAAGAGGTAATATATTTTCATTTATATTCCTCCACATGTCCTCTTCATTTATATTGGTATTTTGTCAAAGGAAATCTTTGGATAATTGAGGATTATTTTTAGCTCTCTTATAAGTATGGTTCAAAGATGTCTCTGTTAAGACATCAAGAACCTTTGGGATATGTCTAACGTTATGATTTCATTGTTTTGGACCATCACATATCTATCCATTGATTTTCATGTGCCATAGACAATTCCAGTTCTACTCAAGAATTTAGATCTCTGGTCATTAAATGTATTCTCTACTTCATTAGAACCATTTTAAACTCTTCAAAATAAAGTCATTTAAAAATATTCAAAACTGTAATTTATTCCCTGTTTCCCTTGATTTTGATTTAGTTTACAATTTAATCCTAAAGGCTATGACTTAGTCTTCAAGGCCATCGAGTATATTATCATTTCCCTCTATTCTCGATGTAAATTCATTGATAACATTTTTCCTTCTCATCAATCCTTATTTTAAACTACACAACCTCTACTGAGAATTAAAGAGTATTCAAATATTATTATAAATATTCTTATAGTTGATAAATCTATTCTTAAAAAGGATCTAAATACTCTGATGACTCATTCAATAATTTTCATTTATTTATGTTTTTATATCTGTTGATGTTAAGATCATCAATATCACCCTCAAAATCCAAATTACGAGTGACAACACCCTATGAATGATTTTCTTCCACCATCAAATGTTCGAAATTTCCAACTATATGCATCATGGAATCATCAACATAATATTTAAAATCTATTTCAACATCATCCAAATAATACTTTATTATCTTGTTATTATTTTGAAATGAAGATCTTTCTCTTTTATTTATTTCCAGATTTGTATTCTCCCTTTTTTGGTATCCTTTTAAGAGGCACCTATTGGAGTTGGTCCCCTATAACCAACAAATTTGTACTTTATGATAAACTTGTATTCATTTATTTGAATATTAATAAACTAATTATCACATCCTGATTGTTTCTCTGTGTGACATTGTATGTGATAATTTATTAAGAGTATATGTCACGCTAAAAGGACATAGCAGTTCCCTAGTATGATGAGAACCAAGAAGTGCTATACCACTATTCTTGAATATATATATTCTATATCTGGATGATATAATTTGAGTGACACAGAAGATATAGGCTATCAAGTGTGGAGACTCATAGGAATTTGTGGCACCTTTTAATGGTGTACGACTGTGTAATATCAAATATTATATTATGAGAACAAGACCTGCCAGTAGAAAATCCACATTTATAAGTGTCATTGGATGTTCCTATCTAAAAAAGGTGTATTAGTTCATAGACTTTAATATTATTATTAATGATTTTTATGAGTAATTCACTTAGATGTATTGAAGAAAACTATGACAACATATGCTCACGGTGAGGTATGAAACATTTGGTGCATCATGAGAAGTAATTCATTAATGAATACTCTTAGAAATGATTTATAAATTATGTTCCTCAACTTATTTTAAAATCCCACTCCCTTAGATAGAAATTATATATCCTAAATAAATCCATGGAAATTGTTTTTTACATGTAAATTCTATATATAGAGAGTCAATGACAGATACATCGAGCACATCGGTTGATGGCATTAACATGCAACATGCATTATTTGGGAAAACATATTAATGATATTATATTACATGATAAACATTTTTATTAGGTGACATATCATTCCTTAATTAATATCATTCACTATGGGTTATTTGATGTCTTTTTAGATATTAACCTTGGTCTATAGGCAACTTCACCCAATGCCACTGAGAAAGAGGCCTAGAGGGTCACACACTAAGTGTATCTAGAATATCAGATAAATAATATATTGTTATTTATTATTTAACATGTTGATTAAATATCATTCATTTTCATTGTTTAGTAATTATTATTTTATGCCTGGTCAAATATAAATATTTATTTTCTATTTAGTAAATATAATATTTATTTCTTTATTGGTGAATAATGTAGTGATATTTATTAAATAAATATATAGACATTATACAAAGTCCAATAAATATGGTTGAGGAATAGAGGACCGAGAATAATGGTCCGGTAATAAATATTGATATTCAATAATATTTGATTAAATAATTTTGATTATAATTCCAATGTTTAACATATGTCAAGAAATAAAAATATTAGTATTATTATTTTACATAGGGTTTTTATAGGTTTAAATAAATAAATAATGGGATGTTTTCAATTATTTTATTTTGACCCTCAAAATATAAATACCCAATAATGTTATTTTTTCATGACCTAATTCAGTTGTGCACAAAAAATCATGGAAGAACTTATCAAGACTAGAGATCTCCCTTCTCTAAAAATACATCCTAGAATGGTGATAAATCCATCTCCCCCGGATCAAAGAGAATGTTTTGGAAGCGATTCTCAAGGAGATCAAGGCGAATGATACAAGAACAAGGATCTTATTTGATAGAATCCAATGAATTATTTCAAGATGTATGGAAATTCCTAGAACATTTGTGGATCATCTTTATAGGAATCATACACTTGTTTTCTACAACACAATGATGTTGCACCACAGATCTGCTATCGGAGTCATCAATGAAGAATGAATTTCATATAGGTAATTCATTATCTATTAAATTAGTTATAAACAATATGTGTTGATATCCTCTATCTAGTTCTGATGTGATTAATGTAGTCAATATGTGATTCAATTATATTAACCACAGTGATTAAAAATCATATAGATCTTGGATTTATCACTGATTATAGAAAAAAGCAATGTTGGGAACCTCCCATCACAACAATTCAACATCACTCTAAAACTACATATGGTATCAAAGTGGCGACATAAATGTTTAGAATTTTTTAAAAATTATTGGTGGTTTAAGAAATTATAATTTATTTATTCAATTATACTTTAATAGTTATTTTAATATGAATTGTGAAATCTATTTCTTCCTCCATCATTTGTCATAGATCTAATGGAAATGATTACTTTTATGATTAAAATTTTATCAAGGAACTCGTTCATAGGTTCCAAGATCTCATTCCTGACAACACCAAACTACATTCTGTGTAATTGAATTTACACAACATGTAATAATGTGCAACATATCTTGATTTGATATGAAAATCAATTCGAGATTATGTGTTAATTACCACATTAATTACACAATTAATTCACCATGTGTTGAGCAAGATTAAATGGGGCATAGTTAGCCATACTACATGTCATGTGGAACATTGGATATGGTATTTAGTCTCTTTGGGAGAGATATGGGTTGTGTATTTGATACATGTCCTACCAGACCAGTGACCATGTAACACAAATTCAACATAACATATGGCCCATTGGATGCAACATGTACTCAAAATTTTTTGAGGCACCAACTGCACACTTAGTCCCTAGGCATGTGTATTAGATAGACAATGAGATATTTACACACCATATAGATCATATCTAAATACCATGTACTTTTACCAGATTACGTAGATTTAAAATTTATATATTTTACTGTGGAAAACCTTCAGAAATGTACTTGTGTGTGGTCATAAAGATAGGATATGCCATGTGATGGTTATTAATATATATATATATATGTGTGTGTGTGTGTGTATGAAGGTTCAATTAATATTTGTGTATTTTTCAGATCGACATATCAGGTATGAGTTATATTACATGTTGTTACTCAATATTCAATGAACCATAACACGTGACCCAAAAAATCATGTAATTTATGTAATTATCCATGAAGTGCATATCATGAATGTAAGTGAAATGTTGTGTATTCCTTATGTCACTGTTTCTGATGCTTTCGACGGGGCACGCGCATCCGTCCCACAGAGGATGCACTGTTGTTGCCCCACATTTCCGCTTTCTAAAGGCGGGCAACACCTGCTCCTTATTCAGGGATGTCTGCTCCTTGATCAAAATGGGAGGATGGGATGTTGGTTCTTCCTTCCTTGGATTCCTCCTCAGAGATTTTCATTTAGTACGGGTCTCCCTTATAGATTTAAAATGTGGTTTATGAAGCTCTTCCTGGTGCCATATCTTCATGGACCCCAGTTAATTATGCCACTTCTATTAGGACCTTCCAAGGGGTCCAGTCATGGTAGAAACCTTCAGTTAGGAGATTAGTCATGTTGGGGCATCATTGGCATGTCTTAACAATGGGGAATTGGCATGTCTATCTTCTGTCCCTTATCATAGGTCTTCTCGAGGGTGTGGAAGCATGAGGTATCCCACATAGAATGAGGGAAATTATATTCCATAAGCATGAATCTGAGGTTTTCCTCACCTTCCCATGTTTAGAACAGGGTATTCCACAAGTTTAACGACCAACAGAGATGGATCAGACTGATCAGAACACTAGCTAGAGTGTATCAGATTGATGAACCCCCTTCAGGGAACACCGATGATGGGTCCAGCATGTGGGCGGCTTCCCAAATGTTGTGGAGGGGAATGAGGATGGAAGTGGCATGATCCCACTGGGATGTGGAGGCTCGGGTAAGAATCAGGATGGGCGATGGCTTTGGTCTTGGGTCTCGAAGTGACTTTCTATGTATCCCCATGGCAGGGATTCAAAGTCCGCGTAGTTTGATGATATGGTGGGACACCTAAAATGGAGACCCGTGAGAATGGACGGATGGATGGGAACCAGAAGATGTTGAACCTCTGAGTTAGGGCATGAACTTCCCGAGACACATGGGCTCGAGGGAGAGATCAGGATGATTAATGGGGATGAGCCTTGTGGAGGCCTCTTATGTATCCCCATGCTGGAGAATCAAAGTCTTCGTAGTTCAGGTGGATGATACAGTTTATCATCATGCTAGACTATAATGGGGCTTACACTCTGAGGCGACCCATTTTGGTGATGAACTGATGTGAATAGGGACCTGGGGTCCAGATGGATTGGGACTTACACTCTAAATCGACCCAAAGTGGAAATGGGGGAATAGTACACCAAAACAGAGATGGTTGTGGCCAATGGTTTGTTGGGCTTGAACCTCATGAAGGATTCCTACGTACCATGCCTTTACATGGATCACAAAGTCCCCGTAGTTTGGGTGGTTGGGGATTACACTATGAGGAGGCCCATTGTGGGGGGGGCTTGAAACTCGTGGTGGCTTCGTACATACCATTCCTTAGCACGGATCAAAGTCCCCATTGTTCGGAATGGATGGGGCTTATGCTCTGAGACAGACCATGTTGGTGGGGCTTGAACCTCGTGGAGGCTTCCTACATACCATGCCTTAGCATGGATAAAAGTCCCCATTGTTCGGGTGGAATGGGGCTTACGCTCTGAGACATCCCATGGTGTAGGGCTAGAACCTCATGGATGCTTTCTACATACCATGCCTTTGCACGAATCAAAGTCCTCGTAGTTCAGCTATACAGTTTAACGTCATGCGGGATGGGGGAATTTGGGGCTTACTCTCTGAGGCGGCTCATGGTGTGTCATGGTCGGTGCTAACTCTAAGCTCACGGGAGTTATCCTCAGTGTGAGAAACAAGAGATTGGAAGGACCTAACGATCACGTCGCGAAGGGTGCGTCTGTGGGAATCGAAGAGGGGCTTACGCGTTGAGTGGCCCATGGTGTCGGGACTTACTCCAGGATGGAGGCCCGAGGTTGAAAAAGATCACTGGGAGAGGGATTTGGCACCCAGGAAGGGAAGAGGAGTCTCATTCCCTATCATGCCCTCCAATGGACCAGTCACTTAGGAAGTGAGGAGGAGCATGGGTGATGCATTATAGAAGGAAGTCTAGGGGATTATACCAAGGTAACGACCCTTCCCCGTGGACAAACACCACACCAATAAGTCACCCCCTGTGAGGGATGACCCCATCAAACCCATGGAGACGTGTGGGCGTGGAGAATGTCCAGGGTGGGGGGGACCCTGCGTGCGAGGCACAGGGCCAGGACACAGTTTAACATCATGTGTTGAGGACGAAGTTCTTGGCAGTTTAACGTCCTACAGCTCGTACATGGTGGGTTGGCTCTGCACCCCTAGCACTTACATAACCGGTGCCTTCTGCCCCTTGAAAAATGGAAGGCATCAGCAAGGCCGTACTGAGGGGGTGTCGTGGGGCGAACCATCGAGGGGTCCATGTTATCATGGCAATGCGAAGATGAAATAGCCGTTAGCGTGCCTATTCGAAGAAGCATGAGGTGGAGTAATGCAACAGGAAGGATTGTCCATGGGACTTTAAAGTTACTTCATACGAGCCGAGAAATCCATTTGGGGAAACCATGTATGATACGAATGACTGGGGTGCACATGAAACCTGCTAATGGAACCCAGAAGGAGGGCATCAGGCGCTCGCACAATGGGGGTGCCCGGGGAGCACTGAGGTGAGGGGCACCGAAGGATTGCATGCAGCCCTTGGGGTTGTATGAAATGAAGGTATCTTGGTGTGAAAATCCCCAATATGGAACAAAATAATCATTTGATGCACGAAAAAGGCGGTTGAGGCTTTGCACGTGACTAGAAGGGATTGTGCGCAAGGGGAAAAATTATGCGCAGGCGGCAAGGCCGCGCGTAAGGACAGGGGCGCGCAAATGCAGGGATTGAACGCAACTGTCCAGCCTGCGTGCAATGGAATGAATTGTGCGCAAGGGGTTTTACCCGAAGTTTTTGGGGTTTAGTCTATTCCAGGGGGATCTCATGTGAAGGTGGATCCTGGGGAGACTTGGCATGAAAAAAAACTCTACCTGAAGGCCATATTATGCATGTGTGGAATGCCGATTACGCGCATGAGAGGCAGTTCAAATTCTTCAGACCTAAAAAGAATGGGGGTCACCTTATATTTATAGGAAATATGAGGTGAGAAATACATGTTTGCGGGATATAATTGCATGACAGGTGTGGTGGTGCAAAATATCAACCGTGCAGGGCGCAGGTGCGAAATTATTTCACACCAGCGTCAGGACTTTTCATGAATCATGATACCTTCTGCGTGGGACATATTATTTCACGCATTTCCCCATTTTATTCGCGCTACACCTCTAGGCCCTTCGGAATTGTATTGCTGGTCTGAATATGACTTTCCTTTTTTCGTTTCGGAACTTTCTCCAGCGCTGATTCACTTTTCGGTGTCTACAGATACCCCCCCCCCTCGAAATTGGATCGGCGCGAGGTCGCAACAATCAGATTCTGAGGGAAATGCCGAAATTTCGAGCCTCATGGGCCTCGGGCACATAAAAACATGAGCAGCGTGCAAAAACCCCAGTTAGGTGCGGAATCCTCTTTTCGCATGGGCCTGGAACCCTGACTTAGCCTATAAAATCCACCACATGTCCCATTCTCCAGACAGCGTTTCTCGTGCGATAAGAATTCAGCTCTAGTGCGCGAAATTTCTTCCACTGCTGCGTGAAAACTGCTTGGCTGTGCATAATTACTCCAATATTTAGCATTATTTTATGCGCAAAACCTGGATTTTTTGTGCAACACTATAAAATTTCAGGCAGCCCACTGATTTTATGCTCCAGACTCCCAGATTTCGCCAACACTTCCAAACAGTTGGTTGGAAGAAGATGGCTATAAATAGGGATGATGAGGGGTAGCCACTACTCTCAGGGCTGAGATAGCTGCAAACCCAGTGGTTTATGGTGTAGAGATGGTTGTCTCCAATAACCACACCCTTTTCAACATGCTTCCTCCCTCCCAGAAGGAGTACACCCTATATGATAATCTGATGTTGTTGGACTTTGGCATTCTGGAGGAGGTTCCACTGCCGGGATTCAAGGTTGATACTCTGCGTTCATGGGTGACCAGTGAAGATGACATTATTCGATAAAACATCACCAACAATGGTCGTCGTACCAGAGAAACCAGGCACATTGATATATATGTCCTAAATCCCAGGACCAGGACCATTGTTGGGGGTGATCCTGTTGCGAAGAGCTCACCAGCCCTCTACATGAGCACATTCCGTCAGAGCATCACTGACAAGACCAAAGGCCCACTGCAGAACATGGATCTGTGGTCTGGAGGCAACATTACTAGCGAGTGTGCTTGGGAGTACTGGGTTCTCCACACAAGCGACCAATTTGGGGACGAGGTGCGGCACATTGGTCTATTTGAGGTGGTGTTGACATGGCAGTTCCACTTCTACTGGCAGCCTGAGCTTGGACCGGATCTGTTCACCGAGTGGTCCCCTGACACCAACATATTTCATCTTCACCATGGTGAAGTCGGCATTAGTCTCAGGGACATCCACTGCATCAGAGGAATCCCTTTGGAGGGCCATCAATACGAAGAGTTCCTCCCACCGATGAATATCTGGGGTGACAGGTCTCGAACCCCCACATTGATGTGGCACCTATTGGAGTTGACCAAGGAGAGGCTGAAGGTCATGTAATTTTTGAAGGACATCACCTATAAGGACTGGATAATCTTGTTCTTGGAGAAGGACCCGGAGGTCAAGATGCCAGGGCGGGGTTAACAGTGTCCAACCGCGGTTTAGAGGACCAAGAGCGGATCCTACTAGAGGATCCTAGAGGTGGGGCAATACCAATTATGGGGCTACAACATTAATGAAGCTCGGGACCCGAATGTTTGGTACACCGGATTCCTCACCATGTTCCGGATCGGGTGGCTCTTATTGGTCCGGGACGCAAGGATGGGTGTCCGTCCAGCAACTCTGGTGATGGGGGGCATCATGGATGCCAACAAGAGGTTCAACTTGGGGTCCCCTTGCTGGCTCAGCTGTAAACCATCTTAGTGTGCATCTCTCGAGGGGGATCACCTAGGAAATTATGTGGCCCCTTCCAGTTCTTCCATGGCTGCATTGCGGCTCACTATGGTGGGTGCGCCTTCCCAAATTCCATTCTCCCCTCGGGAAACGGCATGCGACCCTCTTTGCAGAATATTTATGGGGTCATGCCAATGATGATCAATGATGAGGGGGTATATATCAGGATGTGTATCCATTAAAACTTCACCTTTATCCAATTCCCCACCCCAATTGGTCAGCTAGTAGATGACGATCAAGGCTCACTGGAGCAGAAGGAGTACTTCCAAGCATCAAAGGCAGGGTGATCGTGGCCCAGATTTATGGGAAGATTTTCTACAAGCCTTATGTGTCATCATGGTTTCCTAGGCAGTTCAGATGCCTCTAGTGAATTCCAAAAAGATTATACACATATGTCCACGAGGAGAGGCATCCCTGTGTTCTTCGTCTGTTGTGGATGATGTTCACAACCTACGGCTCCAGTGACATCATCACATTTCCTCCCACCGAAGTGGACGTGTGCCTCTCAACTGAGTATGATGAACATTGGACCATAGTATACCCTGAGGGGCTTCTGTGGAAGCGAGTCCGCAAGCTTATGGTGGTCAGTGCGAATCCTCGTTGGTGAGAGAGTAGGCAGAGTACCGCTGTGAGAGGAGGACTAGAAGTTCCATAGAAAATAGGGCATGCACAGGCTGAGACTTCAGCGGTGGTGGCATCCCATGGTGTAGCTTCACCCTCATTTTCTGGGGGAGGAGGGCCCTACAAAGTTTCCAGAGAACTTCCTGGGAAGAAAATAAAATACTTGTTTCAACCATCCCAGGATTTCGTCTTCCATGCGCTGTGGTCGGCTTGGATAAACTTGTGGTAGTAAATGAGTATTGAATCCCTCTGGCAGAAGATCATGCGAGACGAGATCCAGTTTCCAAAATTCGGGCTCTTCCGTGTTGCCGATAGAGTGGACATACACTTGAGGCATGTATAACTGACGGCTATGGACATATACGCATGCCAACGGGGTCAGCGTGTGGATCCACCTCTCTTGGTAATGGTGTTTCTTGGCCAGAAGCATAATCCGGAGAGGATGCCACCTGGTGAAGATGACAGTGATGAATCGGAGGGTGAAGAAATAGGAGAGTGGTCCAAAGGAGAAGGGGTAGGTGAAGGAGAGGCAGAAGGGGAGTCTGGGGGTTAAGGGTCGTAAGGGGCGTCCCTCTAAGGGAGTCTCCGGGAAAGTGGCGAGATCGTCGGCTCCGACATGGATGTGACCGAAATGCTCGAGGTAGACTCTGACCCTTATCCTTCTTCTCCAGTATTCTCTTTCCATCGAAACCCTTAAACCATCTTCCTTGTCTTACTTAGGAGCACAACGGCGTTGACCAAGCTTCTCCGGCTAAAGGAGGGGAGGAAGAGTCAATAGGGCATGGCGGGGCACCGACGCTCGTTATTGAGATGACAAGTGATGAGGGATCCCCTTCCACGACAACTCCTGTAGCGTTTAGAGCACTCTAGGATGATGCCTTGGGTTCCTATAAGTTCCTTACTTTGATACCAGTACTCACTGACGAATGACTCAACTGATCACGATGATCCTAGTCTGTATAGTGATCACATCACTGGAGGATCGTCGGGATGCTGAGCCCAGACCATCTATTAGTGTGCCGATGGTGAACATGTCACCCCATACAGATAAAGCCTCCCAAACTGAGTTGGCTCCGGAAATTGGTGAACACGGAGTGGAAGATATTGGTGGTTCGGTCGTGGGGTCAAGGATGGAAATCGACGCGAGCACTACCTGGACCGAGGGGAGAGAGGTGGGTCACCCAGATGCTGAGGAGCATATTCCTCAAGGAGGAATCCTTGAGGAAGACCCTGTTGATGCCCTGTTGGTTGTCTTCCCTGTCTATCAGCCAATTTATCTCAAAGAAATTGACTATTCAGATTCAGAAGTGGCCGAGGAGAGTCGGATGACGTGATGCAAGGGATGGAAGTGCATCCAACATTTCCTCAATTAGCCCCAAGCGGAAAGGATTAAGCGGATGGGGTCACTCCACACATGGATGTGATTCCTGTGTGCTGGAGGGGTGGATTCTCAAGGTCTTCATCTGAATGTCTATGATTACATGGACGAGAGGATGCGGGAGAGAAGCTGGCGCGCCAACGTCATTCGGTGCTAGGAGGAGTTGGGGAGTACCCTGAGCATTTCTGAGGTAGGAGCAGGAGGTCCAACGCCTCATGGAACATGAAAAGGAGCATGAGGTATTCATCGCAAACTGCTCTAAGCTTGTGGAGTAGCTAAGGGGTAAGCTGGTAGATGCTCAGGATCAACTCATAGAAGTGAGTCATCAGATAACCGAGCTCTAAGCTGAACAGGCACGGGCACAGGCTAGAGTCAGCGAGCTATGATCCCCAGCCATCGATGAAGAAAGGGTCTTTAGGGGAGGAGAGGGAGTCTTGGGGGCCACCAATTAAAAGGTGGTGTCATTTGAGAGATTTAACCTAGCAGCCGACCCTTAGGGGCCCTATTTTGGCCACACTCATACACATGTCCCGCCTTACTACTTCTTATTCTCTTGAACTGTATGAATAGACAAATTTACTTTCCCTTTCTCTTAACATACTTGTCCCTTTGGTTTATCATGCTCATCCATAATCCCAAAATAAATATAAATCCATCCCTAAGCTCACGTGGGCCGTGAGAAACAAAGGATACTTGTACTATCACTTCGTTCGATTGTGGGAGCGTCAACTAGGCTTTGGGCATTTGAAATTAGAACCTGGATTCCCGAGGAGACGAGGGAGGCCAAACCAAAGGCATAGGATTTCAGACCAATCGATGTATCATCTTCTCAATGTGCTCTAGTACACGAGCAAGGCAATTCTAGAGGCATTGGAATCAATCCGAACATAGAAAGATGAAAAAGGTGAATCATGTTACCAAAATTCAGAACACTAAGGGAGGGTTGTGATGATGGAGTATTGCTGTTGAAAATGGCGGAAACACAACATCCATATCGCATTAGCCTGAAATGGGGACAACAAATTAGGGCTGACAGCTGACCATGTTCTCAACATGGGGCCTAACTCAAATATCATCAATCATTCTTCTGGAACGTTGGTCCAAGACAACAGGCGGACCATAGGTCAAGCATCCATACTGTTAGAAGGTCCCTCCAAACATGATCAGTATTCCAGAACGTTGTCCCAGGTTAGAAGGCGGACCATAGGAGCGTCCATACTGTTAGAGGGTCCCTTCAAACATGAAAGATGATGAAGATCCGAATAAAGGACCACGCGATGCGTGGAAAGTTAAGGGGTGGTTTGTTCGGACAAAATCCAACATGCCTAAGATTTTTCCACCGTGGAAGAAGCACATTAGGCAGATGCATCAATATGATCATGGATCATCCCTAATTTTATACATGAACTCTCTGGTGGGTGAACTATTGCTTCCCAATGTAATTATGGGGCTTCCCATGTTTGTTCAAGGTAAATGATACAGTTACACAATTCCCCGAGAAGTCAGGCCAAGGGGCTGACAGTGAGGGGGGATAGACTTGTGATTCCCGGGGATGGACCGGAGATGAAATGTCTGGGTGTTCCTACGTATCTCAAAAGGATGAGAATCAAGATGCATGTAGTTCTTGGAAAGGGTCTTAGTTTAAGGTCATAGACTCGGACCAAGGATGGGTAAGGAGAGTAGGAGACACATGATAAGTTGGTTAGGAAACCCAACGTGAATGAGGACATAAGTCCTACTTACAATGTGTTCTCTAGGGAAGTGTTCCGGTCAAGCGACCAAATATGAAAGTTAGGTTGGGCCCATGGGGAAGTGCCCAGGTGCTCCTACGTATCTCAGGAGGATTAGAATCAATCCATAAATAGTTCTTAGAGGGTGGCACAACAGAGTATGGTACATGTTCAAATGATGAAAGGGGTGTGTGGGTCTATCCCTCGCACAAAAAGAAGCAGCATTTGATGTATCTTGTTTGTCCTTTAAGGTGAATGGTTTTCCTTTTGTGGAATGACTGGACCATGGTAAAAATTCTTGGCATCGCCACAATAATCAAGACATATACGGGAATTGAAAAATGGTATGGTAAATTACCGATACCCAGCGTGATGTCCTCTATGGAGAGGTCATCACAATGCAGTGCCATTTTCCATCGTGCAGCCAGGACGATATCATCACAGTTTAGGGTCATGTGGTAGGAACAACCAGCACAGTTTAATGTCATATGGCATGGACTTGGGGTAATGTTCATGACGTGATAAAGAATACCCGACGTGAATGAGAACATAATCTCATACCATCACCGTGCAGGATTCCAGGAGAGGATCCTCGGGCCAAAGGGCCGACAAGGGTCAGAGGATAAGGGTTAAGAGATGCTTGCTTCCAGTCGATCTTGGCCTGAAATTCAATGTCTTGGTGACTCCACGTATCCCATGGAGATTAGGGTTAAGTTGTGAGTGTCTCTTAGAGAAGATCCCAGCCTATAGTATTAGTGCTCTGATCATAGGAGCCCCGAGAGATGTTGTATGGCAGCTTTGTCTACCTGATGTGTGGAGGTGCACTGAGGGTTAGTGCAAAGAGTGCCAAGATTATATCTGGACATGATGGGGTGTAACATAATGTGAATCATGCAACCAATATTCAAGGCTGAAAGTGGATGGCATGATGACAAAGGATTACTGCTAACCATGTTTGAAACACAATATCTTGTTGTGTTAGCCTGAAATGGGGACAAAAAAATGAGCATCGACCACTGACCATGTTCAAAACGTGGTATTTGTATCAATTTTTTCCTAAAATCCTCGAGGTTGTTGGCCTGTAATGGTAGGAGATCCCTTAGGCGTTGTATCAAGGCCGTTTTTGGGTGTCCCTTTGGGTGTGAAAGATAACGAGGGCCCAAATGAAGAGGAACACGAAGCTTGACAAGTGGAAGGAACTTGCCTACGATTAATCTAACACTCTAGGTCCTAGACCAGAGTACTCTGAACACATTTTTAGACCACTGAAAAGGGTCTAGGGGCTCAATTTGAGAGCAGCCAAGAGATGGCGGATTCCCAAGAGAAGGGGGTATGGCACAAAAAACCTTGTACCACACCTATATATCCCCCTCATGGAGAGGGATAGGCCAAGAGGCCTGGGTGACCGGGAAATCGTGGGATCTCTTAATATATGGGGTTGGAGCTGAAATCTAGGTGTTCAGGTGGTCCAACATATCCAATAAGGTTGGGAATCAAGCCACACGTAGTTGTAGAAGAGCATTTTAACGTCATGTAGGACGATGAGAGGCATCTCAGTCTGGGATGTGTATGGCATGACAAGTAACTTGACGTCAATGAGGACATAATCCTACACCACACCATACAACCCCCCAAGAGGGAACCTTGGCTGGAGGCCCGTGATGGCCAATGTGCCTAAGGATTGGCCTCAGTCATGAAGGCCTGACTAGCTTGTAGTTTAACATCTTGCAGTAAGGACAAAGGCCAGGGAAGGTCTCACCCGGGGGTGTGTACGACACGGTGAGAAACCCGATGTGAACGAGGACATAATCCCACTCCAAAACATATAATCCCACAAGAGGGAACCTGGGCCAGGGGCCCGAGAAGGCCAAGGGGCCTGAGGCTAGGCCTCGGTCCGGAAGGCCTGACCAGCTTGCTGTTTAACATCTTGTAGTGAGGACAAAATGCAGTTTAAGGTTGTGCATGACCATAGTCCAGTTTAGGGTCATGGAGGACTAAATGCAGTTTGAGGTCATGTAGGACCCGATACAGTTTAAGGGCATTCAGGACCAGATTCTTAAGCAATGTACTTCTTGAGGAACTTGGCATTGGTGGGAGGAGATATATGCTCACCATCCATGGTCACCAGTGACTATGCACCATTAGGATAAACCTTATTTACAATGAAAGGCCCTTCTGATTTGGGCTCCAACTTGGGTGGTTTCCTGATATAGATCACTAGTGATCTGAGGGCTAATACCTAGTTACTTTGTAGGAAACAGTGGAGCCGAACCTTCTTGTAGAAATCATGAGCCATCCTGCTCTGATGCCTCTCTATGTTGTGCAAGGCGTGAAGCCTATTCTCGTCCAGTGCTTCCAATTCTGCCAGACGGATTTTAGCCACACTATCTGGTGCTTGTTGGTCATAGACCACTGTGATCAATGAGGTAAATTTAATCTCAATGGGCAGGATGGCCTTTGTTCCATACACCAGGTAATATGGGGTCACCTGTGTGGAATTATGGGTCATCGTCTGATAAGCCCAGAGGGTGTTGGGGGGCTTATCCAGCCAACCCTTCTTGTTTTGACCATCTATTTTCTACAGAATTTTTGAGAGGGTTTTATTTAACACATCAATTTGTCCATTTTCTAGCATGTGATAGAGGAAGGTATGGTTGGAGAAAATGTTGTACGTGGCGTACAATTTATTCAGCTTGTCTACACGAAAGTTGGTGCCGTTATTAGTGAGCATAGCATGAGGTACCCAAAATTGATAGATGATATTGGAACACACAAAGATGATGATAGAATAGGCCTTGACTTCCATGAGCGGAATTGCCTCCATCCACATGGAAAACAAATATTTAGCGTTCAGGATATACTAGAATTGGAGAGCCATTGCCAGTGGTACGGCCCCATGACATCTATCCCCCAGACTGCAAAGGGCCAAGAATACTTGGTAGTATGGAGAGGTTTCAGTGGCTGATGCACAAAGTTAGCATGAAAATGGCATGAATGAAACATCTTGGATAACTAAATGCAGTTGCGGATTATGGAGGGCTAAAAATACCCTAGTCTCCGAATCTAGTAAGACAGTTTTGGCCCAGCCTGATGGGCACCATAGGAATCTCCATGAACCTCTTGCATGACCTGTGGAATCTCGAATCCCTGAAGACAAAGGAGGATAATGGCATCAAATCTATGTTTATATAGGATCTTCTCAAGGCTAGGAACGCTCTGAAGGGTAAACTGAAGCCTGTGGCATTGGTTTCGCTTGCACTCAGCTTGGTATTATGGGAGATTACAATGTTGGATGTATTCAACCAAGGGTTTCCTCTAATTGGTAATTACTTCGATCACCGCATCTGAAGAACTCGGAGTTCATGACGTAGAGGCACCAGCGGTAAGATAGATTACTCGTAGGCCGTCATCATCCTCTGGGGTGACAAGAGAAATGACTCTCTTGTGTTCCAGATGGATAATAAGATCATCTTTTTCGGGCTCTACAAGCGACAGGGCCAGGCTGGCCAAAGCATCTTCTCGACCATTCTGTGACCGATAGACATGGATAACCTCTGTCAAAGAAGGGAACTGGGCCATTAGCAGGAGAGTGCATTCTAACAATGGTACGAGCTATGGCTTCCTGAAAAAATAGTTTCCATTGACCTACTTGATGAATATCTTGGAATCCCCTTTCACATGAAAATGAGGCATGCCAATCTGAAGGGCCTGCTCAAGACCAGTAATGAGGGCCTGATACATTGCCTTGTTATTGGTGCAGCCTTTTGACAACAGGAATGAGTACAGAAGAATGGCTTGCACTACGGTGATGAAGACGACACCCATGCCCACTCTGTTGAGCCTATGATCATTGAACCTCCAACCAGTGGGGCTCCAGGAGGCACCGTCAAAGTGCATCTGCCAACATGGGATGACCTGATCGAAGGAGAGGATTGCCTATTCAGGAAAATCTAAGTCCAGGGACTGGTTCATAGAGGTTGGATAGGCTGCTAGAAATTATGCCAATGCCTGCCCCTTGATAGCCTTTTGAGGAATGCACCTAATGTCGAACTGTTGGAGGATCACCACCCACCTTGCTAGTCGGCCAGTCAACATGGGGTGATTCAGAATGTACTTCAGCGGGTCTACTCGAGAGACCAATAATAACTCATGGCACTTCAGGTAATGATATAGCTTCTGCACAACAAATAAGAGCCCAAGAAAACTTTTCTCGATGGGGGAGTATCTGGTGTCAGTATCGAGGAGCATGCGAAAGAGGTAGTAGAGGCTGTTCTCCATCCCCTCATTGTTCGTCTGGGTGAGAAGGGTGCCAAGGGATCGTTCCAGGGTGGTGACATAGAGAGTCAGTGGCTTCCCGGAGATGGGTGGCATCAAGAACGGAGGCTGGATAAAATACTTCTTGATTTCCTCAAAGGCGGTCTGGCACTCTTCATCCCACTCATAAGCGGTGCCCTTCTTCATGAGTTGAGAAAAGGGCTTACACTTTCCAGCCAAATTCGCAACTAATCGGCATATGTCAGATAGGTGGACTTGGAGACCTAGAAGATCCCAAATATTGCTCTGGAGAGGCATCTGGATGATGGTATTGATCTTATCTGGGTCGATCTTGATGCCCCAGTATCGGACAACAAAGTCGAGAAACTTCTCAGAGGTGACCCTGAAGGCACAGTTCAAAGGGTTCATCTTCCGGTGGCGGGAACGGTGGAAACCGAACACTCTCTCCAGGTCCTTGAGATGGTCCTGGTGCTGGTGGGATTTCACTTCCAGTTCAACCACATAGCATTCCACCAATGTTCCCAGGATTGGCTTGAATATGCGGTGCATGGACCACTGATAGGTGGCACCTGCATTCTTCAGGGCAAAGGGCATAACCTGGTAAAAGAAAGTACCATAGGGAGCCCTGGAAGCAGTAGATTACTCATCCTCGGGGGACATCTGGATATGATTATATCTATAGTAACCATCCATGAAGAAGAGGTCTTGGAATCCGGCCGTAGCATCGATCAAAAATTCTGTCTCTGGATGGGGAAAATCATCTTTCGGGCAGTGACGATTGAGAACTCAGAAGTCGATGGAGAATCTGATCTGACCGTTCTCCTTTCTGATTGGCATGATGTTGGATAACCACTGGGGGTACTGAACCTCCTTGATGAAGTTGGATTTGATTATCTTGTAAACTTTGGCCTCCACCATGGCATCGTGAGAAGGATGCATCTTTCCAGGAGGCTGCTTGAACACGAGATGGTTTACTGGAAGACCGAGGCGATGGAAGGCTACCTGAGGATCTAGTCCTAGAATCTCATTATAGATCTAGGATAATACATCACTATTCTATTAGATAAAGCCTATATAATGCTTATTCTCCTCAAGAGACATAGAGGCACTGATCAATGTGGGTCTCGGATCAGCCCTACTCCCGAGGTTCACCTATACCAACTCGTTGACCGTGGCTGAGACACCTTCCTCAAAGGCAGGGGGAGAGTCCTATATATCTTATTCTCTACATATGAAGGGATCCACCATGGTGGAAGCTATTTCTGAGCTACCAATATCTGATGGGAGGCTTCTACTAGCCTGTGCGGCAGTGGTCACTGCATCGGGGAATTCCGGTGCTACCGAGACCATGGCTATGAAGGCTGTCGACGCGATCCCATCTAGTCTTTGGCCCAATGGGGCACATTTGATAATATTAAGGCAATAGTGGCACGTCATCTAGAGCCGACTTATCCAGTACCAGCAAAACAGACAACTATAATGGAATACAGTTGCCATGAGTCGGACGTCCCAATACCTGACAGGAGTGGGAGGCTCCAGGATCATAGGATCCTGGTTCGTATAAGAATATGAATTGATCCTCCGAAGCCACCTGGATTTGGGAGCATGATCCCCCCTTGTCCCGAAAATGACAAAACACTGCCCCATATCAGGGGTTGTGGCCTCCAACAGATGGATTAGGAAGACATAGGTGTCATTCATGCCTATCCAAGGGTCAGTATTAGCAGCAACGGGCTCAACCACACATGTATAATCATGGTTATCCTTGCTCTGGTAATAATCATCATCCAAGTAGCGGGCATCACAAGAGGATAATGTAGATGCATCACCTAGGAGTATGACTACTCACCCATTAAGGGAGTACTTAAGGAATTGGTGATATGATGAGGGGATGGTCGTGTGTAGGTGGTGCCATGACCTACCCATCGATGCATTGTATGCAGTGTCCTGGGAGACAACCATAAATTCAGTACTGGAAACTAGGCCACCGAATAGGGTCTTCACACAGATCAGGCCAAATGGGGTCTGTTCTATCCTGTCATATACTTGTATCCATAAATTGGAGGGAGTCAGGTCATCCTCGGACAACCCTATATTCTGTAGTGTCCGTCTTGGGATAAGGTTAATCTTGGAGCTAGTTTCTACGAGATAGTGGTGAACCTCCACACAATTGAATTGTTTGGTGATATATAGTGGGTTTATGTTCCCCTATATGGGGGAGCCTTCATCCTCTACCAAGAATGAGATGATGGCCTGGAATTCGGCATTCTCAACTGCTTCAGCATGGAAGGCTTCTGCAGCTGCTACCACAGTGTCAAACTAGAAGGGGATTCATAAAGCCTCAGCGAGTGCCTCACGCATATATATCGATGGGTGAAGGGATTCAAGGATGGGGAGTCTTTTCGGGATGATGGAGAGGTTCTTCAGAACATCATACTTCCGCTCCAGGCATGAACTTCTGCTTATAGGACATCTCTCATCGATTGGTTGCATGGCAGACCCTACTGGCTGGACCGGCGGCTGACTAGTACATGGGACATCCCACTGCTCACAAGTCGGAGCTCGGAGGGTAGCTTCCGGATGAGGACAGGCCTACTGTGATCAGCCTGTAGGGGGGCGAAGCTAGTCGCGGTATGGATGAAGTGGCTCTGCCGGGTCTAGTAGCACAAATGGTGGCAGAGGCGGGCCTGTTGACATCGGATGAAGAGGCTGCACGTGTTGAGTTTTACGCTAGACCTACTGTCTGGTCTCAAAAGTGTGCAAGGCCTGGCCGAAGGTGCCAAATGACATGCCCAAGTGACAGATATGGTCGTGGTTCTGCTGACATTGGCGTCAGATAGGGACATTGGGGGGTTCTTCTAGCGCTCCCCCTCGGTGGGAGTCATATAGGGATTAACCAACTTGATTATGTTAACTGAAGCATACTAGTGACTATCACATGAAGAATCATCCACCTCTGGGTGGATTCTGGGAGGGATTCCCATCTCCAGGGGCATGAATTCACCAAGAGTGCGGGACGACGACGGAATTGACGGGGCATGCTGCTTCTTCTTGCGTCGTCGAACCTTGCTCTTCTGGGAAGAGGCTGGATGAGATGATGATGCAGAAGTGGTGGCCGCAGCTTCTGAAGGCTCCGACTGATTTAGGCATGCATGGATAATTCCATGGGCGCGGGTGACTATCCTGCAAGCCATCCAGTCATTATACTTTTGGGACCCGCGGTTAAGAACTTGCTTCCACTCACCTTCGTCGTCGCTACTCCTATCTGATCTCACAAAGACACTTGCCACTTATTCCAGGGCTGGGCCCAACCTAACTATGTTTCTGTTAATCTGGTCTTGGATCCAGTCCTTGAACACACAACATTGCTTGATGGTGTGCCCCAGGATCTAGTGATAATGGCATTAGTTCGGGTGATCAGTGAGATGCACCTCTTCTGGCTTTTGACACTCAGGCAGTCACATGATTCTCTGCTCTAAGGTACTACAAAAGTAGCTGGGGACCTGATCCTCATCGAACGAGTAGGTCTGATTCCTTCTGTCCATAAATGGGTCTCTTGGAGCCTGACCCTGATAGGGGCCAAAGGAGCCTTCTAAGGGCACAAAACTTGATTATCTCACCTAGGCGGTAGAGGCGCGTTACGCGGGGGTGCCTGCAGATTCTGTGGCGGGTGCTGCTGGGATAGAAAGTGTGCCCATGGTGGAGGGCCTCTGCAAGGCTGCCGAGTTAGCTCCACTGGTAGTAATTCTAGCTTCCTAGGGACCTATATCTGGGCCATGGTGTCAGGCTTGGCTCTAGAAGCTCCCTTTCCTGGAATTACAGGGGACAGCAGGCGTTCCTGGCCAGCCTGTTGTAGAGATTCCTCGAGGCACTAGGCATTATCCGAGAAGTCTCATAACCATAGGAGTTAATTCTTAGAGACCAGGGAGGGAACCAGTTCTGTCTTGATATTCACCATGCACATCGTCAGTAATTGCTCTGGAATTAGTGGCATGTCATGGGAGTATGTGAGCCCCTTCCACCGGGTGAAAAAGTTTGTGACTCGCTCGTCATGCCTTTTCTTGCACCTGAAGTGGACTTCATTGTTCATCTTCCAGGTGGTAGAGATGAATTGGTAAAGTAAATGCCTGTGAAAGTCCTCTCATCTTGTCACAGATCCAATGAGGAGTTGGTTATACCAAACGAAAGCCCGCCCCTCCAGCTTCTGAACAAAGAAACAGAGCTTGGCAGACTCCTACTACACTGGAGTACCTAACATAGGACCACACCTCGAGTTGAAGTGGTCCAGGTGCTGCGGCGAGTCCCCCATCCCATTAAAGGGGGAGAAAGTGGAATTTCCAAATCTCAGGTGTGTCGGCATGTCATCCACCCATGCCTGTTATTGCCTACCATCAGGTGGGACAACCACTTGTCGCATTTCCAAAGCATCTAGGTGGGCAATGAGTGCCGCCATTGGATCGTCTGGATGTGGGTCCCAGTCCTGACGTGGATCCCTAACCACGAGCCCATTGCCAGGCTCCTCAAAACGGTAGAGAAATTTAGCAGCTCATGGAGCGGCTGGGAGAGCGACCCTTGGGGAGGATGGAGGATCCCAAATGAGGATCCCTGGGTGGTCGCATCGTTCAAGAGGGTTCGGTGAAACATATTGTTCCCTCTTGAAATGGAATTAAGCTTCTGCCCTGTCATGGAATATGACATGATTTGGGGGTCCTGGGAGAATTTCTCTAAGGGGTACTTGTTCCTTCCCCTGCTTCCCCGACCTAGGATCACTGTAGTCGTGTCTCCACTCTGCAATGCATTCATCTAGAAGTTCATCGACAAACTTCTTCTGCTCGGTAAGCTGCAGACGCAGCGCGGCCTTCTCAGGGTCCTCTTCCATCTTCTGCACTGAGGCCGACGGGTTGGAGTGCATGACAGCTCCAACATTCTCTTTGCCTTTACTGACGTTATGGATTAGTACCAATTCTTCAGTGGGTGGAGGGAGACCTAGGAGGTTCTTTTGCTGGCAAGTAATCCTTCTTGATGGGTCCAGCGGTAGCACGTCCTCAAGGGGGACGCCACTATCTGGATGTACCAGCTCGTTCTACTCTCGTGTCAGGTCGGTCATGTTGACCACCACTCTTCCTAGTGGTATGCCCTCACTACCACCAAGTGAGTCAGGCTGCCGACAAATCACACTAAAGAGGAGGGTAGCGTACTGCCCCTAGCCACAGGCTTACACGTAGGGGGAAGCCTCCACAACAACTATGTGGTGTACTTGAAAACTCTGAATGCACTGTTGTTGGAGGGCCATTTGGTGGCCATGTGACTTAGGGTGTCGCACCGCAGGGAGTGTGGCCTGGTCAACCAGACGGCATTGTTCGCTGATTCCTTCAAGGTGCTCCTGGCTCCCGGGATATGTCTCCCACCGGTGGTGAATATGGAGTTGAGTCGCCCAGAGGGTCTGGCGGAAACATTAAAACTCTTCCAGGGTGAGCGATTCTATAATACCAAAATTCGATCCTGCGACCGGCCAAAACTTATCAGGGAAGAGGACCACTGCGAGGATGGTCCAAGAGTTCCTCAGCTCAGATCCAGGATCCAGCCTTTGATTTCCCAACTCGTCATCTGAGGATGGATGAGGAACTAGCAGCGGTGCTGAGGTGAGCCACCAGGATGGCAGGATGGCCGGTGGAGAATACCGTGAGTGGGTTGGTCGACCGCCAAATCTTGGGCTATCCCCTGAGGATTGAAGTGACCTGGCCACCATGTCACGATAGGATGGACTGGTGACCAGAGCTCCTGACACAGCTGTAGTGTCTGTCGGGGGTGGGTTACACCATGGATCTTCCGTCAATGATCCCCAAATAGCTCTGATGTAGAGGGTGCTTCCGGAGACGATGGTGGCGACTACGTGGTCATCCCATGGAAGCATTTTGGGGTTTCATCCTCCTGGATATACCTTTGGACAAAAACATGGATCCTGTAGATCTCGCATTCTAGGAGCACGAGGCTGATGTGCCTCATTCCTTCCCCAACCCTTGACTCGGAGGACTGAGGGGAGGGCTCCTGCACTGAATCGTACTCCACCTTAGAGTATGAGAAGCAGACTGGCCTGATTCCCATCGAGCCTTCCCCATGATTCCACTTGCGTTGGCGGCGACCTTCTCTTCTACCTCTGGATGGTTCTTTAGGGCAAGGCTGATTTCCGACGTGAGCTCCTCCAGCTGTACGAGTGTCGGGCAGGAGAAAGTATCCAACCAAATAAGCCAGGCTGTGTGGAGCACCGGGAAAAATGTCAAAAAGGAAATGGGGATGACCTCTATGCTGGGCGTTGGGGAAATAGGGTTGGCTTCCACCTCTCAGATTGCTAGGGCATGGAGGACCTTCACTGATCAGCACGGGGACATGGGGAGGACCTCAATGTTGGTGAGTGACCAGAAATGCAATGTCTCCATGCTCGCGGTCCATGGTAGGGGTAGTGACCCTGTACCCATTGTAGTGGGTGTGGGAGAGACCCTTATATGGAGTTTTTCTGTCACAGGGAAGACCCTTTCTTGGGTTGAAGGTGGAAGAAGGCATACTTCTAAGATGGGATTGGAAGAAGAGAGGGAACACACCTTCCGTAGTGGTGGTGCGGAGTGAGCCTCCATGCTAGGCGGCAATGCTTCAGATTGATCCATGGAAGCCATCACCTATATCAGCGACTAGGAGAGTCAAACAAACCTACCTGTGGTATGGTTGGGGCCTTGATCTGGGTCGAGTGTCTAGCTGCCTCTGCTCAACGTATTCAGGTATTTGGGAATATGACCCAGCAGTGGCTTGGTCCACATTAGTCACTGAAATTGACTCCCCACAACAGGTGTCTTCTGCTGCTCGTGCCCGATGATTGCGTCGGGTCAGGTGGACTGGAGTTATTGGTGCAGGCATGTGGACTACCCACTCCTCAGCATGGGGAACTGGATGGAAATGCTGATGCAGCCTAGTGGCATCCCTCACTGGTGGTCCCTGAAGTGGGACTCCAATCGGGCCGGCCTGGATAACTCCTACTTCTTCAGCGTAGGGGAGGGTGCTATCGAGGTGCTCCGAGGACAAGCTACCGATGCGATTTAATGTTGGGGTAGGGATAAGTGGCTCCTTTCATAGCCCTCAGGGGCTGTGTGGATGGTGAGGCATAGCTGCCTCAAGATCTAGGCAAGCCATATCCCTAGTGGGGTCGACCCCCTCCTCCTTGTACCTATGTACAAGGTCATTGATTACCCTTCGTTGGATGATCTCTGATGGGAACAGGGGGCATGGGCGCCCATCAATTATGGTGGTCGTGGCTGTCTTGGAAGAGGAAAACCTGTGTGGGGAATCCGCATTATTATTTCCTCGGCCTCTACGTCAATGGGCAGGTGATCAAGCTCTAGAGGCAACAACATGATTCCTGGATGAAGGGAGAGGAAATCATTAATACTACTATGAAAAGGAATCGACACCCAGTTCAGCAGCATTGTTCTGTCTTCCATGGTCGGAAAGAGGGATCCACACTGACAACATCACAGAACGAAAGGATCAATGTCTAGACTGTCCCAACATCTAGCGAGTTTCACGTCAGGCCTGCTCAGTGGGACCTGGTACCGGATGACGATGTCAGACGACAAGCTCATCCACTAATGTCCCGAACATTACTAGCCTCCAAGATGAGGAGAGGAGTTTCATGTCGAGTTAACCATTTCTGTTTCCAACGCTTTATTGGGGCACGTGCATCCATCACACAGAGGACGCACTGCTGTTGCCCCGCATTCTCACTTTACAAAGGAGGGAAACATCTGCTCCTTATGCAGGGACGTCTGCTCCATGATTGAAATGGGATGTTGGGATGTTGGTTCTTCCTTGCGTAGATTCCTCCTCGAAGATCATCACCTTGTCTGGGTCTCCCTTATAGATTTAATATGTGGTTCCTGAAGCTCTTCCTGGCGCCATAACTTCATGGACACCAGTTAATTATGCCGCTTTTATCAAGACATTCCAAGGGGTTGTGTTAGGGAAGCAACCATCGGTTAGGAGAGTAGTCATGTTGGGGCATCACTGGCATGTCTTGACGCTGGGTAATTGGCATGTATATCTTTTGTCCCTTATCATAGGGCTTCTCCAGGGTGTGGAAGCTTGAGGTATCCCACATCGAATGCGGGGAATTGTATGCCATAGGCATGTAAATGACGTTTTCCTCATCTTTCCATGTTTTGCACAGGGTATGCCACAAGTTTAACGTCTAGAGGAGATGGATCGGACTGATTGGAACACTAGAAAGAGTGGCTCGGATTGATGAACCCCCTGTAGGGAACACAGATGTTAGGGTCGGCACATGTGCGGCTTTACAAATGTTATAGAGAAGAATGTCGAGTAAGGTGGCACGATCCAACCGGGATGTGGTGGCCCGGGTAAGAATCAGGATGGGAGATGGATTTGGGCTTGGGTCTCGAAGAGACTTCCTACGTATCCACGTGGAAGGGAATCAATGTCCGCGTAGTTCAATGATATGGTGGGACACCTAATGTGGAAACCCAAGAGAATGGCCGCATGGATGGGAACCAGAAGAAGTTGAACCTCCGGGTTAGGGCATGAGATTCCCAAGACACATGGGATCAAGGGAGAGATTAGGATGAGTAATGGGATTGAGCATCATGGAAACCTCCTACATATCCCCATGGTGGGGAATCAAGGTCTTCGTATATCAGGTGACTGATACAGTTTATCATCATGCGGGATAAGAAAGAGGCTTATACTCGAGGAGGCCCATGGTGGTGACGAAAAGACTTGGATGGGGACCTGAGGTTTAGATTGATTGGGGCATACACTCTAAGGCAGCCCAAAGTGGAAATGGGGGCTTGGCACATTGACACAGAGACGGTTGGGACTGATGGTTTGTGGGGCTTGAACCTCGTGGAGGCTTCCTATGTACCATGCCTTAGCACGAATCAAAGTCCCTATAGTTTGAAAGGTTGGGGATTACACTTTGAGGAGGCCCATGGTGGGGGGGCTTGAACCTCTTGGAGGCTTCCTATGTACCATTTATTATCATGGATCAAAGTCCTCGTAGTTCGGGATGGATGGGGCTTACGCTCTGAGACGGCCCATGGTGGTGGGGTATGAACCTCATGGAGGCTTCCTATGTACTGTGCCTTAGTACGGATCAAATACCCCGTAGTTTAGGTGGAATGGGGCTTACGCTGTGAGATGACCCATGGTGTGGGGCTTGAACCTCGTGGAGTATTCCTGCATACCATGCCTTAGCAATGATCAAAGTCATCGTAGTTCAGGTATAATGTTTAACGGCATATGGGGTGGTGGAATTTGGGGCTTACGCTCTGAGGCGGCCCATGGTGTGTCACGGTTGGTTCTCACTCTATGCTCATGGGAGTCATGCTCAGTGTGATAAACAAGAGATTGCAGGGACCTGACAATCATGTCATGAAGGGTGCGTATGTGGGAATCGAAGAGGGACTTACGCGTTGAGCGGCCATGGTGCCGGGACTTACTCTAGGATATAGGCCCGAGGGTGAAAAATTGCAGCTAGAGAGGTATTTGGAACCCAAGAAGAGAGGAGGAGTCACATTCCCTATCATTTCCTCCACTGGCCTTGGCACTGAGGAACTGATGCAGAGCAGGGGTGCTGCCTCTTGGAAGGAAGGCTAGGGGCTTGCACTAAGGTGGATGCCCTTCCCCACTGACAAATGCCACTCCAATAAATCACCCCTGTGATGGATGACCCCATCATCCATATGGATACGAGTGGGAATGGAGAATGTCCAAGGCGGGGGGACCCTGTGTGCGAGGCACTGGTCCAAGTCACAGTTTAATGTCATTTGTTGAGGACGAGGTGCTTGGCAGTTTAACGTCTTGCTGCTCAGATGAGGTGGGTTGGCTTCGCATCGCTAAGACTTACATAACTGATTCCCTCTGTCCATTGTAGAAGGGAAGGCATCAGAAAGGCCGTACTGAGGGCGTGTCGCGAGGAAAACCATTGATGGGTCCACGTTAGCATGGCTATGCGAAGAAGAAATAGATGTTAGCATGCATATCCGAAGAAGCATGAAGTGGAGAAATGCAATGGGAAGGATTTTCCAAGGGACTTTGAAGTTACTTTGTACAAGCCGAGAAGGCCGTACAAGAAAACCATGCATTATACGAATGCTCGGGGTGCAGAAGACACCTGGTAATGGCACCCGGAAGGAGGGAATTGAGCGCTCATACAAAGGGGGTGTCCGGGGAGCGCCGAGGTAAAGGGCGCCAAAGGATTGCATGCATCCTTTGGGGATGTGCGAAATGAAGGGAGCCTAGTGCAGAAAGCCATGGATTGGAATGAAATTAGTGTTTCTTTTCTGAAATAGGGGGATGAGGCTTTACGTGAAACTAGAAGATATTGCGTTTAAGGGGAAGAATTACGCGCAGGTGGCAAGGGCCGCGTGTTAGGACAGGGGGCGCACAAATGTAGGGATTGCATGCAACAGACCAGCCTTCACGCAAATGAATGAATTGCGTGCAAGGGGAAGACCCTGAAGGGGTTTGGGATTAGTCTAATCTAGGGGATCTCGCATAAAAGCGGATCCTGGGAAGACTTGGCACAAAAAATAACCATACCTGAAAGCCATATTGCGCATACATGGAATGCCGATTATGTGCATGAGAGGCTGTTCAAATTCTTCATTCCTGAAAAAGAAGGGAGTCTCATTCTATTTATAAGAAATTTGAGGTGCGAAATACGGGTTTGTGTGAAATAATTTCGTGACATGTGCGGTGGTGTGAAATATCAACTGTGCGGGGTGCGGGCGCAAAATTATTTCACACCGGTGGCAGGACTTTTCACGAATCCTAGTACCTTCCGCGCGGGACATATTTTTTCACACACTTCACCATTTTTTCACGCAACACCTATGGGCCATCCAGACCGGGCTTCCGGGTCCGAATACGACTTCACTTTTTTGTTTCAGAACTTTCTCCGGCACTTATACACTTTTCAGTATCTATAGTCACAAGAGTAAAATAGTATATGAGGATAATAAAAGTTAGGTAGACTTAAACAGGTATTCAACATGTGTCCTCCAAGGTACATTTATGTAAAAGGTTAATTTTAAATGAATTTATTTAATTTTATAATAAATTAAATTAATGAGATTCTCAAGGATATTCGAATAATAATTAGGATACAAAGATTGATTAATTAAAGATAATAATTAATTGATTCCAGTGTGATTTATCTTAAATTAGAACAATTATGAATTGAAAACTAGTTTTATTAAACACTCAATTCTTTGCATGATATTATATTATCAGGAACTAAAATAGCCCTCTTGGAATGTGATTGGTTTCAATTAATTTATTATTAAATTAAATTATTGGCATGTGTGACTTCTCTTCTAATAATGATGTAGGGTCTACATGACCATGGTTTCATTTATATAAACCCCATTTTCCCCTCACCTATGTGTGAGTAAAAGGCATATGTAATGGATGAAGCTCCACAGCTAGTGGTGGAGGTTCAATTTTGAAGCCGAGGTGAAACCAATAAAAAAAGATTCAATGGAGGATTGGTGGAAATATATAAACATGAACCTCAATTGGTTCAATGTGTTTCACCCCTAGGTCAATGGTTTGTCTATCAATTATGAGATAATATAAAAATTAGTATATGCTCATTATCATACCCTTTATTTATTTACATTGGTTTCATGGTTATTTCATTAATGATGTTTTTTTGCGATCATATAATTAATGAATTAACAAGAATGTATGATGGAACAAAAATAAACTATTTTATGCATAAATATTATCTAAGACATGGTTAATAACTTATGTAATCCCAATTAACATTAACAATAATGTGATACAATATACTAATTGTAAAATTATGTGTAATAAGATAAAATACCTCAATAAAATATTATATTCTTATAGTCTTCCATTACTTTGGTTAGAATCAAACCATAGTTCAAAGTGCTTCACCCACCAACATTGGGATGCTTTTAGTTATCAAGGAATTATAACATGTGGATTTTGGTTGAAATAACATGGTTCAGATCATGGTTTGACTACCAAAGTAGGACATGGTATAAATGAGAGGAAAATGTTGAGGATATATAAATTAATGATTTCCAAATTGGGGTTCACTTAAAAAATCAAGGAACTATGAGTTAAAGCAGTAATAAAGTTAGAATTTGGAATGCCTACTTAAAACCCTTAAGGTTTCTTGACCAGAAAAAGTTGGTGTAATTAGAAATGAAATAAAGATCCTTTCCATTAGATTGTCATGGAAATAGGATATTCCAAAGAAAATGGTGATGTCTATTTTTTTTGAGAAAATAATTGGAGACAAAAAAATATATTATTTATTTATTTATATAAATATTATCAGATAAATTATTAAAACTATGAATAATTTATTTTATAGAAAAAAAATAAATTGAAATCAATCATATAATTATGATCCATACGTGATAAGGAAAACCTTCCCACCTACAATAATTTTTATGAATTAAAAAGTCTCTTATATGTCATCATTTTCCATGAAAGGAAATTTTATGTGCTGAAAGAACCTTTAACAGTTTCACTTGGAAATGAAGAAGGTGATGAAGATATATCTCTATATAAGAAACATGTAAATGATGCAACATATGTTTAGTTATTCATGCTATAATCCATGTCCAATGATATTTTAAAGCAACATTCGGATACAGATGCCTATTTCATGATGTCTCACCTTCAAGAACATTATCCAGAGAATGGGAGCCAAGAGAGGTATGAGATCTCAAATGATTCGTTCACAACTAATCATGGAGTGTCTTTTCTAGTTGGGCCTCATGAAGTCGAGATGTAAGCTACATTGACTACATGTAAATCTTAGGGATTAAATTCCCAAATGACTAGTGTATAGATCTCATACTTTCATCACACCCCAATATATTCTACAACATTATAGTTAATTAAAATATGATCAATAGTGTGAAGAATCGTTCAGAACATATGAACAAGATTATATGAGTTGATAAGGACATGGGTTTTGACAAACACACAGTCCTTATGGTGGATAAGAAGATGAAGGACAAGGAAAAAGGGACCATAACATATAAACATTCTAAATCTCCTATGAAAAGTCAAACCAAAAGGGAGATGATCCAGAGGTGGGAAATGGAATAGGAGTCTATATGTTATTCATGTACAATTTCAAGCCACTTGAATAATAAATACAGCTAGAGGAAAGGGGAAAATAAAAGTGTGTTCATTATTTTGTGAAATATTTCCATTTCATCACATTTTCAATTAGATAATGCTTGTGGGGATCACATCGTTATCCAAATGTGGGAACCAAGTATATTTCAAATGATTTTGATAGGAGTGGTGGATCTGAGATCCTCCAATGGAGTGAGGTTGGATACCATATCCATTGGTGACTTCCACCATTCATTTCTAATGGGAATGATTTTAGTATTAAGAGATTTTTATTATATGCCTACTACTACAAAGAATATAATTTCAATGTATTGTTTTGATATAGGTGGTTTTATTTTTAAATATAAAAATCCAAGTGGTTTATTTTATAAGGAAACATATATTATGGTATGAAACATTTAAATAACGTTATTTATGTATTAAATTATGATGAAAGAGTTGGAATTTTATAACTAATCAGGTTTACACGACTCTTATAACATTGAATTGTGGCGTCACCATATTGTCCTTGTAAACAAGAAAAATTTGATAAAGCACTATCAAGATGGCTATTTAGACACTTTTTAACTAAAACCACATGAAATATTTCTTGATTTTTTATAATGTAAAATGAGTAAACCTCAATTTTGGGGATAGGGTTAAAGTGACATAAGGACTCTAGTATTGGTACACACTAATGTGTGTGGACCATTTATAATACAATCTAGAGTTGGAAACACTTATATAATATCATTTAAAAATTACATGAGTATATATGGCTATATTTATTTAATGGGTTATAAGTCTGAGTCCTTTGAGAAATTCATTGAAATGAAGAATGAAGTATTGAATCATATTGGTTAGAAGATAATGAAGATTCATTAGGATCATGGTGGTGAATATATTAACCAAGATTTCATCGAGTTTCTATGGATTTTTGGGATTCTATCTCAAGTCAAACCACCTTATACACCATAGTGGTATGTTGTTAGTGAAAGGAGGAATTATTCATTGTATGAAATTAGTATGTTCAATGATGAGTCATATAGATCTCCCAATATCTGTTTGGGGATATACATTACAAATTATGGAATACACATTATACTGAGTAACAAGTAAAGTGGAAACTGGAATTCCCTTCTATATATTGACTAGAAATAAACCCATTTAATCACATACACATGTATGGGGTTGTGAGGGATTTGTTAAGGAATTATCAGGGATCAAACTAGCACCCCGGGGCACAAGGTGTATCATTATAGGGTAACCTAAGGAAATAGAGTGTTACTACCTATAAAAAAACTCATAAAAGAATGTGAATGTCACTAGTCAAGATATCTTTCTTGAGATGTATCAAAACCTTAAAATGGATAATGGTATCAATATTGACTTTAATGATGTTTATGATAAAGATACACAATAGTTGTTACAATAACAGATCTTGCAGGTCCCTATGGAAGAATTAGCTCCTAAAACAAATTTACTACATAAGAGCATAAGAGTGGTAATATAATGAGAGATATATTTTTTTATTATCACTATGGATGGTCACAAGTTATTGGTTTACAATGATGAACCTATTTCCTAAAAGGAGGTAGTATAGAGTTCAGAAGATGAAAGTTGGATAGAAGCATTGAATTTTGAAATAGATTACATGTATCCAAACTAACATGGGGTTCTATTCAATGTGTCAGTTGATATAAATCCTATTGGATTAAAATGGGTATTTAAGAGGAAAATGGAAATATAAGTTAAAGTAAGTACCTATAAAGCAAGGATAATTGATAAAGGGTTCAAATAGTGTTAAGGAATTGACTATAATGAATCCTTTTCTATAGTTTACATATTTAAATCTATCGGAATAATTCTTTCTATTATATCATACCATGACTATGATATTTTGCAGATGGTTGTCAAAACTACATTCATTAATGGGAACATTTAGGAAGATATCTATAAAAACATATATAAGGGTTTGTAAATTCGGGTGATGCCAAAGATATTTTCAAGTTGTAGATATCCATTTATGGGTTGAAGAAGGAATCTATTTCAATGAACAATAGATTAGATGAATCCATAAATGAATTTTTATTCATTAAGAATGAAAGTGAGCCATGTGTTTACAAAAGGATTAATGGTAATGCGCTCATTATCCTAATAGTTTTTTATGACATATTACTTATTAGAAATGATATAACAGTCTTAAAATCTGTTAAGGACTAGTTAAATAGTGTGTATCCATGAAGGTCTTAGGTAAATCAGTATATATTCTTGGGATAAAGATAATTCAGGATAGATCCAAGAGGAAAGTTTCACTATATAAAAGTACATATGTTTATGAGATTCAAATTATATTTAGTATGGAACAATCCACGAAGGGATCGATCCAGTGTCATAAAGTTTACAAATTTCTAAAAAAATGGGTCCTATGACATGAGAATGAGTAAGATCTCATATTCTCAAGTAATAGGATTTATCATGTATGTCCTTTTATGTACTAGACTTGATGTTACCTTTTTACTGAGCATTGTAGGAAGATATCCATCATATCCAAGAGAACAACATTGGACTACTGTTAAGGCTATAGTTAAGCATCTCTGAATAACTAAGGATATGTTCCAGGAATATAGAGGATAAGAAGATATGGCCATTTGAGGTTATATTGATTCTAGTTTTTATATATATCAAATTGATCTGAAGTCACAATAATGATATTTTTTATATCCCAATGGAGGAGTAGCTTGCTGGAAGAGTTCAATGTAGCCAGTTGTTGCTGATTCAAAAACGGTGTCCAAGTATATAGTGTCTTTTGGTGTAGCTAAGTAATATTTTTGGATTTTTAACAATTTTTGGGAGATTAATGTGTTACATAGCATAAAAGACAGTATCACACTATATTATAATAATACTACAGTGGTTGATCTTGTAAAATAGCTAAGGTCACACAAATGGAAAAATTTAATGACTCAAAAATATCACATATTGGTAGATTATTGTCATAGCGGTGAAGTTGATGTGAAAAGAGTACCCACAACGGATATCATGGAAGACCCCTTGACTAAAGTCTTATCTTAGAATAATATTGAATATCAAATGAGAGCTAGTAGACTGAAGGTTGTAATAAATTTTCTCTAGTTAATGTGTGATTTTGTTAGAGTTTGTACTCAATAACCATCTACTTTATAAATTATGATAAAAATTTATTAATTACATTTAATATTAATAAAATAATTATCACATCTTGATTGTTCTCCAGTATGACATTGTATGTGATAATGTCCTTGGAGTAACTGTCACATAAAAAGGACATAGTGGTTCTAGGGTATGATGAGAACCCAAAAGTTCAACTGAAATATTATTGAATAAATATACTCTATATCTTGATGATATCATTTGTGGGAAATAAATGATATAGTCTACTAGGTTTGGATACTCAAAGGACCTCAAGGCACCTTCTTATGGTGTACACCCTTGGAAATATCTTATAGGATATTATGAGAGTGAGACCTATCAATTGGAAATTTACATTTATATATGTCATTTGATGTTCCTATCTGTGAATGTGTGTATTTTTCCTTATGATTTATGATCATTATTAATGAGTATTATAAATCACACACATAGATGTATTGTCAAAAACAATCGTGATAGATGTTTACAGTGAGGTTGGATATGGTGGGTGTGTCATGAATAATATTGCATTAATGAATAATGTGGGAAAGGATTTATTCCTTGTGTTATTTTTCAGAAGTTAATATCTTAGGCCCTTACTGGGAAATTATATAGCCTAAATAAATTCATGTCCACTTTGATCTATAGGCAATTTCTATTGTAGTAAATTCAAAGAAAGAGACATCGAACGCATAGGTTGATGGGACCGGCATGCAACTTGCTTGATTTGAGATATCATGATAAAGGAATTTTATTATATAGTAAGAATTATTATGTGTTGAAATGTCATTGTGACATTAAAATCATTCTCTATGGGTTCCATTACCTGTTTCTAGATAATATCCTTGGCCTTTTGGATGCTTTTCCTTATTCCACTAAGAAAAAGGCCTAGAGTGTCACACACTAACTATATCTAGAATCTCAGTTAAAAAATATATTAATATTTATTATTTAACTGGTTGAATAAATATTATCATGTACGTGGTTTAATAATTATTTATGTGTTCTTGGTTTAATATAAATATCAAATTTCAATATAGTAAATATAATATTTATTTATTTATTGGTGAATACTGCAGTGATATTTATTTAATTAATAAATTCATATTATTTAAGGTCTGATAAATACTATAGTGGAATGGTAGACTGAGTTTAATTCTCTTTTGAGAAATAATAATTTTTAATATTATTTTATAAAATAATATTTTAAAATAATTATCTAGTTAAGTGCATGTCGATAAATAATAATATTAGTATTATTATTTTACATGGATATTTTCTAGGATGAGAAAAATAAATTACTGGTGCCTATGAAATTATTTTATTTTAACACTATAAATATAAATATCTAATTATGATATTTTTTCAAGATCTAATCCATTTGTGAAAATTGAATCTTGGATGATCCTCTCAATCCTAGAGGTATCCCTTATCTAATAACTCTTTCAATAATGAGGAGAAATCCTCCTCCATTAGATCAAGGAGAACGCTTTGGAAGTTATTCTTGAGGTGTTCAAGGCTGATGATGCAATCACATAGATCATCAATGCAAGGACCAAGAGAACCCATTAATGATTTTTTGAGATTCCTAGAACATATGTGGATCACCACTTGAGTAAATATACACATGGTTTCTACAATGCAACAATAGTGAACTGCAGATCTATCTTCAAACCCATCAATGAAGAAATAATTCTATAGAGGTAATTCTTTATCTCTTAAATTAATTATCCAAAAAATGTTTTAATCTCCACTATATCTAGTTATATCATGATTAATTTGTTTTATCATTGATCATGGTGTTTAACCATCATATATATCTTGGATTGATCATCAATTATAGAAAAAATCAAAGTTGGGAACTACCAATCGTTAATCTTCCATTGTTCCAAGAACCAAAAACTTCTACATGGTTTTTTTATTTAAATTATACATGATTGAATTTCCATAAACACCAAGTGGTCATGTTCCCTACTTTAACACACAATAATTAAGCTAAAGGAATCGTTCCTTTTAAATATTAATATTCCTCATTAATTTTTTGGAAACAAGAGAATGATATTATTCTTCCACATCATATTCCTTATCACTACCTTTAGCAATGTAATTTTTTTCTATGTATTTTAATTTCATTTAAATGTTTAATTGAATTTTTTGTATCTAATCGTTTGACTATCATTTCATAAGCCACAAAACTGCTTACCATACATTCAAGATAAATCTTATATAGAACCACTTCCTCTGAGGATGCCACTTTTGGAGTGTACATAGGTAAAATCATTCTAAATATATTTTTTACAACTAAAATATCCTTAATTTCATCACCATGTCTTCAAATTACTCCAAAAAATAGGTAATTAGATTAAAGAAACTGTCTAAATTTTTATTTGGATGCATTTTTATATCATTAAACTGATTGTGGAAAACATGATGATTTACCACCTTTGATTTTTTATTTCCTTCCTATATAATTTCTAGATTCTCCCACATGGAATTAAATATAGTGAAACTCATCACATTCATATACAATTGACCAGATAGTTCTATATTAAGATTATTTTGAAATTTTTAATTTTCATCAAGTATTTTTTTATCCATTTTATTCATATAATGACCTATCACATAACTAATCCAAATTCCATGAATTATGGAACAGAGAACTTCCATCCCAATAGATTTTATATTAGATATCATTCTATTCTTCCAAATTTGGTATTTTCTTCCACTAAAAATGTTAAATTCACTAATGTTTAATAAATTCTACATCTAAAACAAAACATAAGATAGATTTAATGCCTAAATCCTCTCCCCTATAATTCCAATTTTTATACTCTCGAACACCCTAAGAGCGGAGGGATGAATCAGGGTGTCATAATATTATTTGAAAATATTGATCTTTTACCCATGATTGTAAGAACATATCAAACATATAACGATATAATTGTTTAATTACAAAACACCCATATGTAACAATAGATACACAAAATGAATGTTTGACTTTGGTCACCACTAAGTGCTAGTCCAAGTAGCACATGACAATTGATTTTCAATCATATATGAATCAACTATGATTCACTAGTTAACATGGATTTCAATTGATCATACATGGTCGCACTGTGTTAGGAACACTAACTTTACAATACTCTTCAAGATGTAACACTACCTCTTCTGGATCACTAAAATTGATTCCCCCTTATTCGATACATTGGGTCATGTCTACATTAGTTTATTGACTTAAAGTTCGCTTCCATACCAGAGAACATAAAGATGATGTTTTGCATCATGTAGGTTTGTTTATGATTATTTAACAAATTCTAAAATATTTTCCTAATATTAGGTATTATCATGGAATTAACATTAGTGAATCATTTTTTTTACGAAACCCCCTTTTGTTTTAAAGAATTTTCATATTTCACAAAAATAGCCCACATTCACAAAACTTCCATCTCTCAAAAAACTCTTAACTTTCATAAAAATCCATGCATTCATGAAATAACTAATTTTATCAATAATATTTCACTATAATACATTATTATAAATTAATTCTCACCATATATTTTACACAAAACATGTGTTTATATAAGGTAGTTCATTCACACAATAATTACATTTGTATAAAACATTCTGGGAATCAAAGTTATCAAACCTCTTCTAGAAACTTTTTTGATTCTAATATCATGATAGTGTGCCTATTTATAAGAGATCACTAACCTTTCTTGAAATTTGTTTGCTTTATTGAGGATTTATTTAACATATAAAAATGTCCCCTTGAATCTCCAATATCAACAGGTATTTCTTGAATCTTCAAATAAATTTTCTATTTATGAAACTTCTCATAATCATGTAACTTATATCCTTTTTTAATTAAAACATATTCTCATAATAACATTACTTAACCAAAATTTTCATTCATGAAACTCTTAATAATTGCATAACCTATCACCTTTTTCATTAAAAACACATAAATCATTCATAAACATTTCTTCATGAACCTTAATACAATTGTGACAACATACATTATCAAATTTCATTCCTTTATCATATTTTCAAGAGGTAGTATATCAAATCCCTATTTCATGAAACTTTTAACTTCCAAAAAATTATGGACCCCAAATATTTTTTCAAACACTAGAAAAGGAATCCACCTTTAGAGCTGAAAAGACTTCCACTATAATATCACTAGGGGTGCAATCTACTTGATCAACACAATGTGTAATGACAATAAATACAAAATAAAATACATTTCACATTGTGATATTTATTTGTTTAAATAATAAATAATAAATAATTTATTATGATATAATAAATTGATCTCTTTAAGAAAATTAGGAAAAATAATGTTACAAAATAGTGATAATAATACTATAATGAAACAGTTTTAAACACATTTCCAATTCAAATTTCACTCCATGTGGCATGCATTGTGTAGGGAGTAAAGATGGTGCTTTGGAATGAACAATAAATAAAAATGTTTTTAAGAGGTTTAGGATGGGTTATCATTTCATTTCTACAAATTATATTGTTGGAATAAAAATAAAAGGAAAAATAGAAAAGTGAATTTAATGTAAATAGTACAATTTTTTTTGTTTTGATTGAAATAGAAAAGAAACTAATCCATTAAAATTAATTGATGATAAACTATAAAAAAAATTATAATTAATAAATAATATGATTAAAAATATTAATAATGTAAATCTTAATATATTATATAATAATAATATAATTTAATTATTGTATAACAATAACCTAAGTTGAAGAATTAGGGGATGAACATTTTATTTCTTTATGTTATCATTTAGGTAGTTCTTCTCCTATATTTTTATTATATTCATTCATAGAATATATTACATATATTTTCATACCTCTCAGCCTCTTTGTGGATAAATTAAGGATCTCATTAAAAAAATATTTTTGGATAATTCAAATTTTATTAAGTTTCTATATATTTTTCTCATTAGAATTGGTGCTTTTTGTAAGAGATAAATAAAGGGTACTGATTTAAGGAATTAAGAAAAATATTTCTAATCAATTAGAATATCTTGAAGGGTCTGAAAATTCATGTATATTTTTTAAAATAATAAATGGTACAACCACAAAATACACATATGGATTGCATACAGAATCCAACGAATCCAAAATAGGTATAACTTAAGCTATATTTGGTTAAGGAAAAAATTTCCTGATTTCATTTTCCAAAAATAATTAATAATTTATATGAAAATATTCCAGATTGATTGAAAATATACTAGTTTATTATCATTTATTTTAAATATTCTATGAAACTTCAGAACAAGTTTTTTTTAATTTATCTTTTTTATTTTTTAAAAAATATTTTTCATTTATATATTATAATACATTTTCTTATACATTTTTGGAAATAAAAAATTTAAAACATTATCCATTTAGAAATTTATCAATAAATTCCTTATATTTAATGGAACTGAAACCTTAAATTATCAAAATTGAGTACAATAGTTCTTCAATTATGATGAAAAACAATATGCTCACTAGTTTACTATAGTTGTCGAGAACATAGACGGAATAACAGTGCCCTGGTTCTAAAGGATGAAGAAATTTTCCTAATTCCATGTAAAAATTCATTCTTTAGCTAGTGAAAAATAAATTTTTTCCTTCCAAATATGAAACCAATATTAGAATTGATCACACTCAAACTAACAAAATCAGTTGATATTTAAAAACAACAATTCTTTTAATGAAAATATAGATTAACGGAATGTTTGATGACACACTCAAGTAATGATGTTTATATTGGCTGTTGAAACCACATATTATAAGGGATAAAATAAGTTATTTACAAATGATTTTTTATGCCGACTAGTTACAGTGAGACACTTTGAGAGGGGGGTGAATCAGTGTAAGACCTTATTAGGTAAATTTCAACTTCTCCCAGCAATTTTATCTTCACAACTCATTCAGATCATAACCCAAATTTTTATAAGGACACTATCCAGGATCTTCTTAGTCTTCTGATTACTGTGGTTCACATAGGCCCATGCATTCAAATAACTACTCATACACACAATATAAATACATAACACAATTTTAAATTAGGTTCACTCTATATGGGGTAAGTTTAAGGGATATGGTAAACTCAATGAATCTACAACATCACTAATACAATGGATCATTGGTCAAGTGAAATTTTATGGTGGGAACTGCATCTAAATGTCACACCCACTAGATGTTTATGGATGACACACTGCTTCCCCAAGAATAAATCCCTTCATTGTTTTGGGTCCCCTCACTACTTCCTCAACGACCACTCCTTGTATATGGGTCACTCCAACATACATTATAGGGATCATTATCCATACAATAATATCCCTATTAATATTGAAGAATATATATGGAAGGTCACTATAATTAACCATAGATCAAATTAGTTCAATATATATGATAGAATTACATGTGACCACATGCATGTTCGGTAGCATATTTTTTAGAACATAGAAAAATAAAAAGTAGAGAATGGATTGAATAATTTGATGAGTAATTACAAACGGAATAGAAGAAAATTCATCTCTCTCACTCTCAAATACATTGGATCTTACAAAATAATTCCTCATTTCCCCCTTAAATGCCCCTCCCTTTTTGAAAATAGGTAGCCAAAAGGAATTCCCCCAAAATAATCAGGGAGGGGGTCACCTCAAACTATTAAGGGAGGTTCAAGGACCTTTTAACCCCTCATGTAATATACTATCAATCTTCCATGTGATTATCTTAATATAGATATACCAACTTCTAAAAGATCACTCTTTTCGTGAATATAATGAGATGAGAATTGATTTCAAATATAAAATTCATCTTCTAGGATTGCTTCATCATCTAGAACTCCCATCCATTTGACAATCTACTTGACTATCCACTAAGGAGAAGCCACATTACTATGCACAATGTAATCTTTTGAAAGAACTAAATCTACATCAAATCCTATATATAGTCTAATTACATGTCAGGAGGGAGATTTTGATGTATGATCTCAGTCCCAACAAACATTTTGAGCTGCCAGATATAGAAAACTAAATGAATTTGTGATGCATATGGTATATACGACTAATAATCTACCAAGCTAATTTTTTTAACATAGTAAACAAACCATCAAATTGATTATGCCACTTTTTATTAATGAATTAAGTGGACGAATGTTAGTGATAGGGAACTATTTTCAAATAATGTTGATCCCTAACATGAAAAGAGATTTCATGACAATAGAGATCAATAAGTTTCTTCATATAATTCAAACAATGGGACTGGTGGTGTTTGAGTTGCACGGGGGACTTTTCAAGATCCAGTAATGCATGTACCGCTACCTCCACCCACAATTAATTGGGGATAATGATAAAAATATTCATCGAGTTCCCCATACAATACTTAAAAAGGGATGATTGAATTGATTCATGTCAATATTTTTTATAGAATAGTTCTTATCAAATTAAATCGATATGACAATCTATTTGGTTACTCACTAGAAAAATGGGATAGGTAGGTCAATAAGCGGTGATTTTCCACTTCAATTTGATCATCATATGATTAGTATCATGTAGCCTCAATATAAATATTTATAAAGGACTAAAAATTGTTGATCATAGTGACTTATTATCAATTTTGGAATTCCATGTTGTCTGAAGACCTCGATTAAATTATCATTCGAAACACCCTTAGTGGTGAAATGGTTGTTTAATGAAATAAAGTGAGCATATTTTTATAATTTTTGAACCACCAAAAAGATCACACTATAGATTTGTTATTTGGGTATTTTTGTGATAAAATATATATAATTTTCTTCCCAAATAACATATGGAATGTCCAAGTGTGAAAAAAATCCTCTGGATGATGAGGTAAACTATTTTTACCTTCGAAATCTCTCATAATATTGTATATATTTTATAAATTATTGTTCTATTCCTACCCATTATAAGTTAGTAGATACATTTCTCTATGTTTTTTTGTATCCCAAATTCCCTCTATAGGGAGGCACATGATATTATTTTAATAACAAAGAAAACCAAGTGGAACCAGAATGTATTACGATCCAACCCTTATAAGATAGTGTATTATTGAAATTAGTAAAACAATTGTGGGATTTAATTCCTAACAACATCTACTAAAACAATTATGAGTAAGGATATCCATTCACACCCAATGTCAGGGCAGTCCCAAATTTCTATTTCATGAATGACTTATATAGATGTGGTATAGATGTTTCCTTCTAAGAGATGGCTTAAAAACGTTTTTTTAATTCCATGTTTTAATTTTATGTATATTTGATAGGAAAAAACTTATCAATCCAATATTTATGGTCACTAGAATCTATTATTTAAAAAAATATAAATTTAATATTCCATTGATTATAGTACACTATAAAAGATCGGCCCAAAACGTCAAGGCTCTAATGATATATGTCCAAAACTAATGCCATGATCTCATTATCATAATTATATTGGGACAGATTATCCTTGTATAAATATTTTTCGGATTATACAATGGATTGGTGGACTTGGATGACCACTACACACACCCCCTTCCCTAATTCATCATATTATACATCAAATGTGTTTGATTGGTACGGTATGGAAATAACATGGGATGTCATAATGGTATACTTTATATTCCTTCTTTTTCTTATCTAATCCGATGAAATCCCTCCCCTGTATTAAACACCATGTGTTATTGGATAATAACAACTAAATATAATATTGGGTCCTCCAAACCTATGATTGAGAATATTAAAGTGGGTCCTCCAATGAAATTCATCAAAAATAGAAAATTTATCTTGGATTTTTACCTTATTAAGGTCTTAATAATCTTCACACATCATCCATGAGACATTATTTTTCTTGAATAACATGATGCTAATGTAGGAACTATTTCTAGTTCCAATAATGCATAATTGTAGCATTTTATAGATTTGTCTTATGATATCAGTTTTATAAGTGTGTGGATATCAATATAAATAATATTGATAGGTCTATACCCCTACACAAAAATAATTTGGTTGTAACCCCGATATCATGAAGGTTTTTCCTTGGGTCCATTTAATACTATTGTGAGTTTAGAGAACAAAATTTAGAGATCAAGGAGTTGAATTCTATACAATGGGGGACCTTGGCTTCCCATATGCTTCAATTAATATTTGATACTATAGAATTATTACTAACCTACTTCCTGGAAATATTGGATTTTCCCCATGCTAAGTCAGTTAATTTGTGCATGAAAAGATGATACCACCTATTCATATTGGTCCACTACTTGAAGGGTATGTGTATAGTCTACAACCATTAATTTCATGTTCATGGACATCCAGTTATTTTTAAACTCCCATAGAGTGAAAATTCATGAAATTACCAAAATAAAATACAATACATTAATATCCTAGACATGTGCATTGCCCAAAGAAGCATATGTTCCCATAGTTTAACTCAATTTCTTTCAAAATAAAATGGTCTATATCAAATGTATATCACCATGATTTAAAAAACCATTTCTCTAGGATAGTCATCCACAATAATGATGTAAAATTTGGTGATATAAAATTTTGGTTAGTTCTGCTATCCACGAAGACTAAAATTGTGATGACACTCATCCACCTTCATCAAAGACAGTCCTTCTCCTCCTTGCTCTTGATTATAATCACTAGAAAATTATTTTATAACATTTGGAATTCTAAATTAACATTTTTCACTTCTTCAATGTGTTCAAATACCTTAACCTTTTCGACATCACCCTCATTTGAATCCATCAACCTTTTTAGGCCAGATTATGCCCCTCATATTTGAATCTGATCATTTTTTCATAGAATATAAGGATTTTCACACCTTGAACATGATAATTTTTTCTTATTTATCCCCACTCATTATTAGTCATTTTTTAAACCCATATTCCTCCAACAACCCCTTTTTGTATTCCTAGATGGAGGAACTATTTCCACATCATCCCATCATTTCCATGTTACATGTTGGGACCACTTCCATGAATATGATGAAATGTCCATTTTCACACTATGAGTTAAAAATTTCTATCTAGTATTATTGTTTTGAATGTGTGTTTCCATAATTTTATAAATAACCAATTTTAAATATCAATATATAATCAATGGGGAAAATATCTCATGTATTGTAGCATAGGCTGAAAAGGAAGTAGGTAAGCCATGTATTAAAACTCTTTAATATTTTCATAGATTCATTCTTCATTGTATAGTCCTACAAACTCCTCATATTAACTTTCAATTTCTATCCCACTGAATCTCTCTATAATTTTAGCTGTAATAAATGTTCATGTTAATAATAGTTGAGCTTACTAAAAATAGTGAAAAATTGTATTTCTTCTCCTTTCATGCTTACATGTGTGAGGAACATCTTTATTACCATTACATTCTGGTTGATGAAAAAAAAATCTTAAAATGAAATCAAGTATCATAAATCCTGGAAATCAAAAATAGGGAGATCTACCATCATGCAACTAAATAATTTGTTGATATGAAATCATTAGATTTATTCATTTTCTTCCAAAAATCACCAAGTTCCATTGATTTTGATGTAGAAAAATCTTCCACATACGTCACACACACCTCTCCTATTGAGTAATTTTATTTAGGAACCACACTAGTCCCAAGATATTTTAATGGAATTAATATTGTTATTATATATTATAGTAATGTTTTATATAATCATAGCCATGTTAGATAGTGTCAACTGAACTCTCACAACCTCTTACTCAACCAATTATAGGTGATATTAATGGTATTTCCATACTATTATTCTTCTAGATTTCTACCAGGTTAGACAAAGTGATAGAATAATGCATGACCCCATGAAATTTTGATAGTACATTATAGTACTACCTAATGAAATATAGAAAATTTATTGAAGAAATAGTATATATTTGGAATATTAATTAAACAAAAAATGGATGCAATTTCTTCACTCTCACCCCAATCCTCAATTATTTACAATATAATTCCAAATTTACCCTCTTTCCATTAAAATAGTCTCTTGATGGAATCCCCCCAAAAAATATCTATGTAGCGCACCTCAATTTATTATAGGAGGTGTTGGGACCATTTTTCTATTGCAGAATATAATTTCTAGGTTTAAGGTGTTTCTCTTACTCTAATAATATATATCCATAACTATATTCACTCCACTTTTTAGACTCCTATATTTTACTTATTTTCCTATAAATGTTTTTTGGATACGTAGAATGATCCTCCTACTCAACTCTGCTAACAACCTTCTTTGTTTTAAAGATATGAAATGCATGTACCCCTTTATCTCTCATATCTACTCATAGATATATAGTGAACTCAATTTCTTATTTTACACTACCTCAAATATTGATATACATAACAATTAATCTTTCCCATAATAAGATTCAGCCCCCTTTCCTTCTAAGATAATAATAATCACACAACCATGCATGATGGATCATTCATTCTCCTAGATTATTCCAATAAATATTAGTTCATCACATCGACCATAGTAATTACATAGTCACTCATTCATGGGAATCCAATTGAACTTTGATCATGAATATTCCAATTTTCTCTCATGTGATCACATCTTCTTCTATGCATGTCTTTCACATTTCTAATAAACATTTATGGTTCATTACTCTAACTCACTCCCTTTCAACATCATTATTAGGCATCACACTCTTATTAAAAGAATTCAATGTGTGTTACATATTCCTCCTAACCGCATAATTATAATACATGTCCCCTTAATTTTTTTTTCACTACATTCAACTTATTCCTCATTGAATACCATCAATAAAATAGAATTAAATAGTTCACTTTATCAAAAACACATGTTAACGATTTTCCCTCACAAGATCCACAAAAATTTTACTATTATAATAGTTATAAAAAATCATCTAAAAAATATTAATTAAGAATATATTTCATAGACATTTAAGGATCATGTGAGTGTGAGTTATTTTCACAGACACGTCAATCATTCTCTAATTCTAGAATTGTGTTCAATTAATTTTCACAGCTCTCAACTATTAACTCTTGATCCAATGTATTTTGAAAAGGCACTTCCATATATTTTCCTAAAATCATTTATATTTTTCATATATCCTATATCATAGTAAGCCATGACATAAATATCTCTTTAATAACCTTGTGAGAATAAATTCATAGGATAAATCCAAAATCATATTAACTAGTAATAAACCACTCCTTCAACTAAGATTACCCAAACAAAACATGTACTCTATATTTATCATGTTAGTACAAAACAACTCTTCATAAAACAAATCCTTATGACATTTAACATATCCCCTAATATATTTTTAATACAAAACATATATCTCATTATCAAAAAACATTTTATCATGCAACATATTTCTTCATACTTTATAATATTTACCAACTATTAATTATTTCAACGCATAACATAGATAATTCTTCCAAGGGACATTTCCCAGACTCAAAAAAAAATTCTACAGAATATATATCTCTTTACTTATGAAAAAAATTGACCTTATGGAATATTTATATCTCCAGATTAACTATACAAAATTTTCTACTAAAATTATAGTAATAACTTTCAATCACGTAACATTTTTCATATAAATTATTTTCTAACACTGGATATTTGTTAAATAAAATTTTTCCCCACATTGAATATGTTTTTATAAGTTTATAGGGGACACATATCTTCTCAGTACATCCAATAAAAAACACATTTATCAAATGTCTCCTTTGAACATTCACAGATCATTTCAACAAAACATAATGTAGAATAAAAAACATGTTCTTCTATGAAAAACATATTTATCATTACATGGAACCATTGTAGCTAACAAATAATTTTTTCAGTTAGTACATAACATTTATATTAATCCAATCATAGAACATGTCCCTTCTCTTAAAAGGAAAAAAAGGAGTATTCATCTTTATGTATATAAAACATGTAAAAATATCTTTCCCTTAAAATATAACATATTAAAAACTCATCATATCTCTAAATTTATGGTTGAAAAAGAATTTAACAGACCATTTCAGTGGTTCTAATCGAATTTAATTAATTTTTTATCATAGAATGGATGCTTTGATGTAAAGAAATATATATTCATTGCATAATATGAAAAGTTACAAAATTGACACTAATCGCCACAAAAACCAACCTAGGTTCACCATTAGAATCCATGGATACATAATTTGGGACAAATGAAGTAAAAAATCAATGAAATCGATTCCATATGATTCTATGAAACCAATAATTCTGATGAAATTGGTGACTCTTGTCAAGATGAAACTTCTCAGTGAGGAAATTATTTCTTTAATTTGAAGGGAATTTTTTATGAATCAATGATTCACAAATCAATAATATAGAGTCATTCAAAATGATGAGAAATATATGAACACACCAAAATAGGGCTCTTCAATTGGAGTTCATCTTTTAGTATAGGTATTTTGAGATATCAGGTGCTAATATATCTTTGATAAAATGAAGATAGTTTAACATCTTAAAATTTTTATGGAGCTAATTTTTTTAGTGAAAGTAGTAGTAGAAAACAGAATGGACAAAACCTAAATTTTAAAACCATTGTTTTTTTGACTTATTATAAGGTAATAATTAGCATTGGATGGTCCGAACCATTGTGATCACAATTATAAAAACACGTTACCTCAATGATTAAATTAAAACTGATAATTTGATTGTAACCATGAATAGATTAAAACATTCTAAATCCAGTCATGATCAATGCAATCAGTTATCTTATTTATGATACATTAAAGATTTAGTGAACTATATTTTTTTTATGTTTTAGGGTTGAAGATTTTCCAATAGAACTCATAGAAATTTTCATTGTGTTTCCACAAGATCTAGGACGATCTCTAACCCATTGAATAATTGCATGAAAATGCTATTTTGTTCTATAGACCATCCTACAACTCATGTCATACTGAACATAATATTTTAATTTTTCTAAATTAAAACACTAGATTTGTAATTGAACTATGGAAGTGAGGTCCCTTTTTAATTTTAAATATTAAATTTTCATTTATCTGTATACAAAATGATTACATTTTATTAACAAATATGAATATTCAATGATTATTATTTCTAGTGTTATAAATATTGTAATGGGTTGAAGATTATATTAATGTAAATAATATATTTTGTAGTAACATTAATCCAATTTGTGTTATGGGTCAGAGATTCATAAAGGACCCAATTATTGCAATATTAATTATTCCTCTCTACATTGGGATGGTGATCCCTACAATATGAACAAAACCATTGAATTATTCTTGGATCCCAAACCAATTCTCATGAATTACACACAATGTGCAAGGAAAAGAATCTACAACTATTTATAAAACATGTTTAGGGTATATAATGTTATTAAGTACTATTTTTAATTATTTTTTGGCTATAATTTATATTTTAATATTGTTTGGTATGATTATGTGGTTTAAATTAATTTTTTTTCTATTTTTAATTTTTTATCTGATTTGTTGCATTTATTTGAATATTAATATAGATACATGCATATGGCCTATGAATCATATCAGTTAATTCACATAGATTTTATTTTCTTAAACAATTTTACATTCTATAAAATAACTTATGGATAAATAACTATAATTCAATATTTATGAGAATAAGTAATGAAAAATGAATAATTTTACCAATAATATTTTAGATCATTCTAAACCTGGTATCGACACTCAGTGTTTTTGAAAGAAACAATGCATGCCGCAACTGGTTTAGTTAATGATCTAAACTGATAGGACTACTAATTTCAGAATGAAAATTATCAATTCAGTTTATGCCCCAACAATGTGTATGAATAAGAGTATTCTATAATTGACTCATGCACAATAAATTTTTTAGATGGACTCCAGCATAATCCAAAAAACTAGAATAAAAATCAATAGAGGATTAAATGGTTCAAATTCAACATAAATGCACACATGATTTGGGAACTTCACAATGATGTTTTTCTAGTTTCTCAAAATTAATGTCACGCAAAAAGATGTCACAAATCTAAATAATCACACTATTATAAATTGTAAATGGAGAACCGTGCAATTTTATCCATATATCTATGACTAAAATGATATAGTAGGAATATGGGGGATTACAAACCCTTAATTTCATCCACCATTACAAAAAAATCAACATCATCTACTAGATTAGTTTAAATTTTTTGGAATTAAACAGACCAATGTTAGATTTGTACTTGAAACCTCGGTTGATTTTGAGGTGTCAATCATATACATGACAAAACCTTTATATGTAGTCAAATCAAGCCACTAAAGATGATTTTTGAACTAACAAAGAATTTGAGAACTCAAACACAGTAAATATTATGATTGAAAGTCCCTTAAAAAGATGATGAATGTATATGTATATCATTATATTCAAGAAAAGTTGAAATGGTTTGGAAATTGGTTGAACATCAATATAAACCATATATAATTATTAAGTCAGAAGTATAAGAGTGGTCATGAGTGAAGAACATCATTGATGTAACATAATTTCTAATATTCATATGATGACAAGAAATATTAATATTGATGTATTTAAAATAGATCATAGAAATAGTTATAATGTTTATGGGGTAAAATTTCATTACCATATCATTAACATCTCACCATATATATATTATAAACAGGATTAAATCCAATGATTGATATTACTCCCTATAATATCTAATACAATGGGTGAAATTCCTAATTAGGGTGAATATGGAATGTTGGGCCATGAGAAGTGAGAATTATGTAATTCAAATTATCTTTTAATATTGAATCTGTCACTTATTTTTTTGGAATTTTAGATTTTATTCCATCCATACTAGGAGTATTATGTATTTATTTTATCTTTATTTATTATTATTTATTTTCTGGGAAAATTTGTTCTTTTTGGGATTTCTCATTAGGATATATATTCGGTCTGATCACTAATAGACTAGCTTACATTAATGTACCACCCTATAAATCTAATAATTTATTCTTTTTTATATATTCATTTCTATTTCATCACATTCAACCCGAATCATCCAATTGTTTCGACAATTTACATGTGCTTCTAGATAGACTATTTTGTAAGGACTAATGGTTCTATTTGATTGGGTGAGCAGTTACGGTTCTCGGAGTTTTTTCTGGGGGAATTGTTCAACACCTATGTACGAATTCATCTCACAAAAGATTAGAAAAATCACTCTCCTACAATGTTCTGAATTGAATCCTCACTATAGTTCTAGGTTATGATACTAATAGTGGCTTTATACTCTTCATGGTATCATATCTATTGGAATGTTGTCCTCTTTTCATACCACTGGTGTGCATCTTGTTATGGTGTCCTCATCAGAGTGTTAGTTAAAGCACATAGCTCTTTACTGTTTTCTTTTTGAGATAAATCTCAAATACAAGTTTCTTATAAGTATACTACTTATGGTATTTGTATTAATATATAAAAAATATACCTGAATTCTTCATTAGTTGGTAGGATTTATAAAAAAATAGATTTTCACATTTAAAATTAATTATGGTGGTCCTATTAAATCACATCTTAATGAATTTATCAAGGAAATAATAGATAATTCCAACATTAATTTCTCACGATAATAATTATAGAAATTTATTGGAAACTAGTATGTTTAGATAAGACTCACAAACCCTTAAAGTGGTTATGTAATCCATTTTTTATAAATAACTACATTCAAAACCAAGAATCAAATGTGAGGTAGAGCGATTATTCAATATGGGTAGAACTAATAAAAGGTAAAAAGAAATAATTTTCTATGGAAAAGAAGAAACAACAATAAAATCACAAAAACTAGATCTATCTTTTGGGAATGAAAATTCACATGATTTTATTATGGAAAACTAAGACAAACAAAACCCAAATGATGGAAACATAAACATGAGTTAGAATGTATAAAAAATTCTAAAAAGTCCCAAAAAGTTGACTCAGGTGATGAAAATGGTAATGGTTTAAATGTATCTATCCATTAAATTAATCAAAAGATATCATTGACTTCGTTTTCTCCATTCCGATGTGTCCCTTTCGAGATTCATTTAAATAATTGGTGGAAAGGGTAGAAGGATTTTACCTCATGGGATATAATAATGATTTTAAGGTTTAGGGAAGAGTTTATATCTTGTTGGAACTAGATAACCATTCCATCAACACATAAATTCATGTATGGTGGGTTACTGGCCTTCATAGAAACCTAATTTCCTTAGGTGTCCTAGATTATATTGGGGTTTACATTTAGATCTGATACTGGTTATCTTTAAAAATATAAAGGATCTAAAACCTTCATTGTGGGTTCTTTTATCAATGGTCTATATTTCTTAAATGCAAAGACTCATTGAAGGATGTTGGGTAGTGTCTACAACACCAACACAGATAATACTAGGCTTTGGAATAAGGGATTGGGCTATGTTGGATCCATGGGCCAAGAGGAACTCATTGATCAAGGTATATTGATTGAAACCACAATTAATAATCTTACATTTTTTTAAGATTTTGTGATGGGTAGAGATAAAAAAGTCACCTTTAATATGTCCTCCTTTAAAAATTTTAGCCCTCTTGAATATACCATTTATGGTCTATGGGGGACATCAAAGACCACCTATCATTGTGAGGGTTCATAATTTTTCACCTATATAGGGAATTCTATGTTAAAATTTGGATTTACATTCTTAGAAATAAATATTATGTTTACAAAAAATTCTGAAAGTGGAAAACATTAGTCAAAAACTAAATTGGGAAGAAAATAAAAATCATGGGTATTGATAATGGGAAGAAATACTATTACCCTAGGATCATTCATTTTTTTTAATATGAAATTATTAAAGGACATAGGACTATTTGGGAACCCCCAGTACCCCCCCCCCCATAGAATAGACTTACAGAGAGAATGAATAGTGCTATCTTATAAAGAGTCCGAATCATGCTCGCTTTCTTGGGTCTCCATAAATATTGTTCAAAATAGGCTATTAAAACAATCATTTAACTTATTAATATGCATCCCTCTTATTAAAATCAATTGAAAACACCTAATAAATTGTGGAATAGTAAGGATCGTTCATATACTTACTAAAGAGTCTTTGGTTATAAATCATATTATCACATTAAAACTGATAAATTGGAACTATGATCCCTTAAATCCAAATTTTTTGGGTATCCATATGGTGTTAAGGAGTATAAACTCTACGATGAAATGTTTGTATATGATAAATGCATTATAAGTAAGGATGGAGCCTTCTTTGAGTTCTCTTCTGTCAAAAACATGCATGCACATCTATAAGTGTGTGTTTCGTGTTCTTATCATGAACGTGCTTTCACTTGGCACCAATGATTATAAATTTTGTTGTTCCTTGCACTTTCATTTATTTTATTGCATCTTGATTCCTCTAGTTCTATACTTTTCATTTTCTACAATCATTAAACTAATATTTTCTTGTTTGGTTCGATGTTCTATTTATTTTCATTTCACTCTACCCCTTCACATAAAAAGATGAATTGGATAATGAGGACTGATATACTAATATTATAATAATCTTGCAATCCATTAAATAATGTTCCATAACACTCCCTCACCTTGGATATCATAATTTCAATGAATCTTATATAATCATAAATCTCTCTCAAATATCAAGATCCACCTATAATATCAACAACTTGTTGAGGGACTCTTGGCCATCACCATAAGCGAGTGTGAGTTCTCATATACATCATCAATTCAAAAATACACTCTAGTGGATCGATTGGATAGAGATGAACTTTTTTTATGTTTTTTAACTTATCGTCATTAATATTGATTTGATGTATAAACTGATTGTTGGTCTATTTAATCATCATACTAGTCTGTCACATGACCTCAGGTATGCCTCCCCATACACAAGAGGCTACTGACTAGAATCAAGGGTCTAATTTCAATAATTGGGAGAGTATACCAACTTTATCATAATAATACCACATTTTAAATAAATAAAGAAAAAATTACAAATTATTTAACCATAATCAGAAAAAAGATAGAATCGCATGATATCTAAAACATGAAATACAATATCAAAGTTGAATATTAGTTAGTTCATGCTAATACATGTCATGTGTCAAAAAGAAAATCCGAATTTGATGGCACTGACAACTCCTAAGAAGTTATAGAACCATGTCTAGTTCCCTCATCCATGATCCTTCCCAAAACATCCATCTAAAATTGTTCATTTTCCTTTACATTATTCTGCAATCATGAATTATACTCTGGTACTGATCAATCATCCTCAATATGCTATGAGTACAACTCAGTTGGCCACCACCAACAATGCCTCAAAAATTCCAGTAAAAATTGTTTATGAAGTTTTATAAAGAATAAATACCATTAATAAATTTAATGGTTTACATTTATTCAAATGCTCTTTATTTAACTACATGAACCCATAGGTTCCCGAGAAAATGAGAATTCCCAATACCTACATTGTCCCTTGATGGGGTTTGAACTATCCCTAATTAATATCATATAACTAAATTAAAATGTTACCATTCATTATCTAATTTCACACAATGGGTTTTTTGATGTGTATGTCCATGTCCCACACATGATTATCACATATTAATTCCATTGATCCCATTAATCATTTCAATTCACACTATGGGATTTTGATGTAGCATACCTCATCCCACAAATAATTATCAGATGTGAATTCCAATGTTTCCAATCATAATTTCTTATCACACTATGGCCTATTTATATAGTATAATATGTCCCTCACATAATAATAACATTTTATAAATCACCAATTAATTAATCAAATTCAATAATTTCATTCTCATTTCATTTCATTAATTAATTTTACAATTAACTAATTGCATCAATTCCATCAATTAATTCAATTGTCAATTAATCTATTCAAACAATATAATAATCATAAAAACTCCAATAATTTATTATAAAATTAATTATTTAGTTCAAAAACATAAATATAAAAATAATTTATTCAATAATTAAGTATTAAATGTCATCAATCTCTATCTCTAAATAATTATTTCAAAAATTAATTATTCCAAATCACAATTTTGTAATACAAAAAATTCCAATTAATTAATTATATAATTAATTAATAAATTTCATCAACCTCAATAACTCCATAATTAATTAAAAAATTTATTATTTAAATTCAATAATCCTCATTCCTAATTTCAAAATTCTCATAATTAAATAATTCACTAAATTATTTATTTTAATCAAGATCCTAGTTACCAAAAATATAATTGAAGTTATATATTTACATACACATAATTGAAATATAGACTTTGGGATTTTAATTATATACCACCTACCTCAATTCATGAAAAAATTTTCTCCAACAGAAGAATCCCCACTTTTAATCGGATAAATAAAGAATTAAATGAAGAACATGATCTAGATTTGAAACCCTAATTCAATATTGAATAATCAAGATCCAATAATTACTGATCTAGATAAAAAATTCCTATAAATTGGGTAAACAATGTAGAGTATTTTTTCCACTAAAATATGTGGGAGAGACATGATAATATAAGGAAACCACACGGGTAAGATCATCTTAATATGAGGGGTGCCGATTTTCAATTCAGGCATTGAATTGAAAATAAAGGTTGTAAGAATGGATTGGAATCTTTACCGGAGCCTTGATAATCATAAAATAGTTTTATGGGTTGATTGGTTGTCTATTTTCAGTTAGTATTGGGGGTCAAGTAAATAAAAATATAATTTTAGAGATAACATAAATTTATCACATGGTTTCTTGGAACATCCCTATGGTTTCCCTTAACCATGACCCTTAACCATGCGTTTATTTTAGGGGTTTCATGGATTCTTCTTTTAGGGATTGAATTTCGAAAAATGGTGTTCCATTTATGCAAACCCTCTTTATCCAGTGTTCTATGGTTTACTGGGCCACAGTGCATGGTTAGAGAAAACATTGTTCCATCCATGCATTTCCCTCTTTCATCCATTTTCTCAAATTTTCACCCAACCAACCCCATGGTAAACCTCAAACAATAAGTACTCAAAAAAGAAGAAAAAATACATGAAATCATGCCTAGGACATCTCCAAAATATTTAGGATATTACATTAATGGTGATAATATAGTTGTGGTTCTATAAGGGACACCCTGAGAACCTAAAAAGGGTTTTCTAGGGGGGAAGTCCTGACGCCAACTATAACTAAATAGTTGGCCCCACAAAGAATATTTTTGGGTTTATTACTATGCAAGACATTATAAAAGGAATATAGGGTGAAGATAAGAATTGTTTTGTAATAGTTTGGGGCTAGGGGTAAGGTAGTTGATGTTTCATAATTTATCATTGTAATTCCTTTTCTAGTTCTCTAATATTTACTAAATAAATTCTTTGTATTTCATCAGGTATTACTAGAATATACTGTCATATTTTATTGGGGTCTTTCTTTATTATATCACTTTGTCTACCCAGGTGAAAATCATTAGGAATAACTGTGGAAATGGGCCAACAATATCCCCTAGAATGGATAGAGAAATAGATGAGGAGGGTTGAGTAGACACTCTATGACATGGCCTTGATGGTGGAAAACATGAATATGATATAATATAATGACCTTAATTCCATCAAAATATCATGGGTCTGGTGCAAGATCCTAGGGAAAGGAAAACAATAGAGAGAGTTATTTTTGATGTTAGTGTCAGATATATCTACATTGTATTTAATGGAACCAAGCATTGTCAATAAGCTAATGAATCACTCTACCAATTCTGATTAGTTTGGTATTCATCTCTACAATTTATGAATATCCCAACAATTGAAAATGAAGATTCAAGAGACTATATCACTTGAGGTATATTATTATTCTATATCATATATAAAACTAAGGGTGTGCATGTTCCTTATATTCAAGTTAGCATTGAAGGAGTCATAATTCATTGGTTCACTATTCTAACTAAATATCAACCAAAAATGACTTGAATTTTTTTTAAATTTAAACCTGTCGATATATTTAAAGGCCTTGAAATTAAAAATTCCACCGAGGATATATTTTTTACAATAACAGTAAGGATCATTCCAATAATATATCGATAAATTTGAATACTTATCTTCCCTTATTCCTCTCCTTCCAGAGCTACAGTACATGTGATGTTTCATCCCAAGATTTCATTATGAGATTCACAGTTTGGTTCATATAAAAATCCAAAAACACCCATAAAAAAATGTAGTTGGATAGAAATTTATAACTCATAATGTGAAAAGAGGTAGGTATTCATACTCATATAAGTGGTCCAAACTTGTTACATATACATGAAGAGAGGGTATGGAAACAATCCCTCTATCCGATAATATAGACACAAGGTTAATCAATGTCTATATATGAAAATTATTTGGAAGGAACATGGGAGGGCTTCTCCAAAATACTACATGACATTAATTTCTAGGAGGGAGAGTTGTGTGACACTTGAATACTAATGAGTGGGAAAAAGAAAATATTGGTTTGGTTTCTGGTGTTGAAATTTTTATAGTCTGGTTCAAAAATGACCAAATTCAAAGATTATAATCACGCTCATGGGAGAGGATAAAATATAACATGATAAGGGATACACTGTAACACCCCAAGATTTTATGAAAAATATTCTTTTAATTTTATTAATTTCTTGTGCTACGCCAAGATTACCTTGCGCTATACACAACACCGTATTAGCTTGCAGTATAGACAATACTATTCTTGGATCATGTTACACACAATTTTGATAATAGTTATTCTACGCAACATTGAGTATATATATATATATATATATTTAATTTATAAATTAAATATCGTTGGATTCTGTTATACGAAACAACGAAGGATTCTTGCACAACACGCAACCCTGACTTGGCTTGCATTACACGCAATGGCGACCTTCCTCGATAGTGTGTGTTTTACGCAATACTGAGTTTTACTAAACAATAATATATTATTATAATATTGTTATGAACTAGCCGTTTTGAATAGTGTTAACTAAATTTTTAATTTTATTACATTATTATTCATCTTACACATTTCTCGAACATGGTATAAGAACAAAATAATTTTTTCCGGTAAAATAAGTATTTTTAAAAAAATGCAGTTTTGCCGCCTTTTGATGGTGCACCCACATTAAATCTAGTTTTTGACATGTTTATAAGTTCAATTTGACAAAATAAAATTCTTATTTTGAATCAGGATATAAAAATTTACATTAGATAAAGTTTTGATATTTTTCTGATAAATTTCATCTTTTAATGAATAGTAAAAACCAGTTATATTTTAATTAAAAACAATTTTTTTCATTGTAATATCTTATGTGGTTAAATTATAATATTGAATGGTTTTAAAGTATAAATAGAATATATTTTAACCATTTAATATAATGAATGTCATTAGCATTGATTTTACCTTGAATTCGTAGATTAAATCAATTCAATCTTTTGCAATGTTTTAAAGAAAAACCCATTTTCTTTTGAAAACAGGATTAATTTTAATTTAATATCTGCAACTTTTATGTATTGAATTTGAAAAAATGGATTTCATATTTGGAATCATTGGATCCAAATTATGTTAATAAGATACTTTTTATTTTTGGGAATTATGAATAGTAACTACGGTAAATTTTATTTACCATAGTTAAAGGTAAATCGGGTAATTAAGGGTAAATGACAAGAGGGAAGGCTTCACCCTACCGCCGTTGAGAGCTTCGCCTTCGTGATGCCCTAGCTTCATGCGACCGAGATCTGATCCCCCCTCCCTATTGGAGGGGGGAGTTTCGCGCAGGTTGCTGCCTGCAAGGGAGGAGGTTATCCCCTCAACACCTTTCCCTAAGATTTCAATTGCCCCGAAAGTGCCAAGTCTATTCCGGGTGGCGCCTCAGCTATCTATTCTTACATCGGAGGTAAATAGCGCTACAGATCTATGTATGTTTACTTTGGTGGCCCGCTTTCGTCCCCAAAGGCCCTCGGTGGAGGAGTTTGCGCAGTTCGTCTCCAAATCATGGGTGTTTCGTGAGAATGTGGTCATCGAGTTGCTTGATAAGCGGCATCTCATTGTTCGATTTAGCTCGGAGGAGGACATGATAGTTGCCTGGTCAAGTTCTTTAAGAAGGTGTGGTGCTTCTTTCTTTTATTTCTTCCGTTGGAGCTTTGAGTTTCATATGCAACGCGACCCTTCCTTGATTGCAACATGGGTAAGCCTCCCTGGCATTCCACTTTCTTTTCAAAATCCCTCAATTCTCTGTGCAATTGGTAACATGGTTGGACGATTTCTTTGTTCTAATCAACGAACTGAATCTGTGTCTCATCCAATTTTCCCAAGGATTTGTGTCGAAGTTGATGTTGCAAGGCCTCCAGTGCGTTGTGTGTGGATTACTGATGAGCAAGAGTTTCGTTGGAGGCAGGAGATTGTTTTTGAGTCATGGATGAAGTTCTGTGTACACTGCCAGAGGTTTGGGCATACAGAGTTTGTTTGCCGTAATAGAGGGATGAGTGGTGGACCGCGGGTGATGAAAGGGCGATGTGAAGAAGGATGTGCTGTCCGTAGTGTGTTGCGGCCGGCTCAAGAGGCAGTGAGGCATGAATGTGCAGATGTTGTCATGAGTTCTGATGTTGCACCTGAGATGTGCTTCAGGGCCGAAGGTGGTTCTGGACAGGGTAGCCAGAGGGATGCCCCTTGCAGGGAGGATTTCCTTGATGACGCTGCACCAAAACTAGCATGTGGTGTGAAGGAACTTCAGACAACCTTGAACCCGACGGTGTTGCAAGTGTTTGATAGTTTAAAACATGCTCTTGCAGTGGAGCCTCGGCCTACTACGAAGGGGAGTTCTTGTCATCTATAGGAGAGGGCTTTGCATTGTTCTGCAGGTGTTGAGGAGGAGGTTTTGGAGAAGGGTGCTACCGAGGTAAATAAATTCACATCTGTGGATTCTCTAGACATTCAGGAGGGGAATAGTGGTCTTGTTGTGGTGGAGGAGCAGCAGGAACTAGGATCTTTGCAGGGGACCCATTTACAGGAGGTGGCTTGCAACTCAGTGCAGCCATAGTTGGTGTTTGGTTCTATTTTGGGACTGAAAGCCCATGTTTCGAGGGCTTTAGAGGTTATAACTCCAGAAAGGCCGGTTGGGGATCGTGGGGGAGTGGAGATAATGATCTCCACTGGTAACAGTTTTACGGAACTGGAAAATGAGGAGCTACTGAAGGAATCTGATGTGGGGCAGGAAACTGGAATTTTGAAGACTACGGTTGATTCCCTGGAGGTTGAAAATAGGGGAGGTGTGATGGACGTGGTGGATCAGCCACAAGGTCTTTCAATATCTGCCAACAGTCCAGGCAAGAAGGATTGTGGTCTGGAAGCTGGCTTTCAAGCTATGAAAATACTCGGAGCATGGGGTGATATCTTCGAGAGTGACAGGGAAGAGGTTAGTGGGGTGGTCCGGCCTACTTACAGTAATGTTGTTCAGGGAGCAAGGATGAAAGAGAAAGAGGATGACAATGCTAAGACCGCCCCACCACGGAGGAGAGTGAAGAAGGACTATTCTTATCTTCCAAGGCCAGTGTCCACTAGATCTTCTACTGGGAGGGCTAGTTGGGCTATGCAGTCCTCAAATGAATTTCTCACTTTGGAGAAGTTGAATCTTAGAAGGAAATATGCCAAAGTTCTTAAGCACTATGAATGCTCGGAGTGGGAGACAGATAAATCAGAGGACATAATCTTCAAAGGGGGTGGTGACGAGTATGACTTCGATGATATGTAGTTGTTCTGGACCTCTTGTAACTGCTTTGCCTTTCCTTTATTAATAAATGGTCAGAGGCTTGCCTCTGGCTGAGCGTTTCTAGGGAATTAAGGGTAAATATAATATTTTCAAATTACCCTAAAAAATGTCAAAATCCTATTGGATGACTAATAGTCGACCCATATCACCTAAGGGTCAGATTAGATTCATTTAATTAAATTTATTCAATGAAAATAATTTAATTATTATTAAAACCAAAAAATGTGACAACATGTCACTTTCTTAAATCTTATAAGTATAATAATTTTCATCTAGTGATAAACTTCATGCAACTTCGAACATGAATATTCTACAGAAATCTAATACAATTATATACATCATAGAAATTTATTTAGAATTTTTAGGGATTAAATAATTATCATTTATTATGACACAATGATGATGCAGTAATTGTCTTATTAATGAAATATTGACATAATTGATGTTATAAATGCCCAAATAAATGTAATTTGAGACTTTTATGACTTACACTAATTTTCTATGTTAATATGACATGTTATTGTTGATTTACGTTACTTGGTTCGAACTTATCTTTCTGTTATTAATTTCATAAAAAACATGTACCAAATAGTGTCAAAATTGACATAAATTAGTTTTTAAAACAAATATTATATTATTAATTGTTATTTTATTCATAAAATTATAAGGTTCGTCAAAATGACTTATATAAGATTATATATATTAATAATAAACAACTTGGGGTTCTTTTGGCTTGATATAGTAAGTTTATTAACCATATAGTGTAAGAAAACAAAAAGACACGGTAAAAGTTAAATTATTTAACTTAGAGTTAAATCTAATTGATAAGTTTAAAATAATAACCTAAACTTGTCTAAATCCTATTGGATGAGAGTATTTCGACCCATCCCCACTTTAGCTTCGAAATAAGACCCTTTGGAACCATTATAAACCGAATTTGACCTTAAATATAAAATAATATTTTGAGATTTTCCTAAGGTGCCCCTCTCCTCCCTTATAAAAGGGCACCTCATCCCTCTCTTCCTCACACCACATTGAGCCATCAAGCTCGGCCAAACTCTGACAAAGTATCTTCTCCACTTCCCTAGAAACATCCTAGAGGTTCTGGTCATCCTCAAAGACCAATTTTAGTGACCTAAGAGGAGGTCTCAAAGAGGCGCTTCAAAGAAGAGGTAATTTCCATTACCGATTCTTTCACCTTTATTTCTTCTTCCACTTCTTCTTATAAGGTTGTTTCATTATGAAGTAATAACATCAGTATCACTCATATAATGATATGTTATTATAAGTATGAAACAACCCTATTTCACCATCTATCCATCCTACGGAAAATGAAATCACCGCGCGTGCGTACGTACAAAATACCGTCTCCACACCGTGGTGTAATCAATTTTCCACCACCACCTTACTTGGATGGGTATAATGGTGTAAATAATAACTATATAAAATTATTTTAGTGTGATATTGATTCTGAGATAGTATACATACACTCCAATACATTCCCGCGATCATGAGAATGATATCATCGCTCGTGCGTACGTACGGACTACCTTCTCCACGACGTTATGAGATTCATTCTCCCCGTTAACCATTCATGAATGATTATAAAGTATATATAATAAGTAATCCTGAAATATATGACATAATAATGATACTGGATTTATGTGTATATATATGTATGTCATCTACTTAATTCCATTCGTCTCAATAAGGAAACGAAAATAGCGTTCATGTGTACGTACGGCCTACTGTCTCCATGAACGGTGTATTTCTTTCCATTTACTGATTTATTATATATATGTATATTCTGAATATATATTATATATAAATCATGTTTTATATTCTGTAATTAAGTAATTATTATCTATGTAATCATATTAATAATTACAAGTCAAAACACGGACGACAAATGAAACAATTTTACCCAAAACGCTCTTTAACATGGAATTTACAAAAGAATGGGTAATATAAAGTCATAATTGAACCATATATGATATCATAACAATTAGTATGATTCTGGAATAAGTCAATGACATTATTTAAATCATTATATAGGAGGTTCAGACACTTACGAAGCAAATCGGTCCTAAGGTAAGGGAAAATATCACAATCTCATTTTTATCCGAGATTGTTTATACTTTGGTATTTACTGGAGTGTATTTTATCATCCACATCCTTGTTTGCTCATTATGTAATTTTATTTCCATACACCTACAATTTTTTAAATCCAATTTTAATCTTGCGTGAGTTTTTAGTAAAAGATATGAAAGGAATCTTTTGTAATTTTTCGTATGAGGTACTTTTTGACTTTTCCGACAAAAGTATGAGAAGAATGTTTTTTTAACTTATACGGCATGAATGGATTTTTAAAACATTATTTCCATGAATCTTCATTTACAAGTTTTAATGTTTATTTTTAATAATGTTCTTTTAGTTTAAAATTTTATGACATGTTAAGAAAATAATTTGTTTTTGAAGTAGAAAGGATATTTTCCTCAAGAATGGAGTTCAAGTGTTTTATCAAAATTATTTTCCATCTATGATAATATAGGGTTCTGTTTCTATCCCTATTCTTACATTGATTTGATTATGTTGTGATGGAATTATTCTTATGAATTCATTTATCTTATATGAATTTTTTTATGATGTCATGTTGTTTAAGAATTCCATTATTATTACATGGGTTATGATATGATGTATTGTTTATGATTTTGTGGCACACATAAGAATGGTATCATTATGAGATGGGTGGGACCTATATCTCCCTCTGATGCATTGGGTAAAGATTTTATATCTCATGAGATAGACATGGCTGGAATGGTAGGCTATACCAGTTCAGTGAAACAGGACTGAAACGAGGGTGACTCGGTTCAGAAAGGGACTTTGTCCACTAAGATAGTCTTGGAAATGAGTCTTGACTAATAAGGAATGATTCTCTATGATTATGTGTGTATTCCACAAAGCTTCATGTTTTATGTTATGATTATTGGGATTACATTTCACTACTATGATTTATCCCATGTTATGACATTATGAACTCTTTTGCAGGTTAAAATTTCCAAAAGATATGTTCTTATGAATATGATGTGATTGATATTTCTTTTGTTTACCCTTACTGAGCATTTGAGCTCACACTTTTATGTTTTCTTCTCCCCAGGATATAAAGAACGGTTTTAGGTAAAAAAATGAAGATCTTTATGGGAGATGTTGAAGATCTTTCACCACGATTAGAATATTATATTCCGAGTTTCCAAAGACACTAAACTATTACGGTCCTTGTGTGTGTGTTTTTGTTATGTACTAAGTATTCCGCAAAAGTAATGTAATGTCTATGTACGTTAAGCTTTGGGTCTCTACAGTTGGTATCAGAGGAAAGGTTTAGTCAACCTTTGGAAACTAGGATGCGAAAATGTTAGTGAGATCCCTAGAGATATTTCAAAGCTATGTCTAGGGATGTCCCAAAGGATAAGTATATGTATAGGATATAGTCCTAGAACTATGGTAACGATCTTAAAATTTACCCTAAGATGTTAGATATTGAAGGTACTCCCCCTTTATTTTGTTTTTTTTCCCTAGCATGATTTTTGCCTCTCACCCTATTCTTTTTGGGTTTTAGACAATGGCTGGAACCTGAAGGAACTGTGTTGATGAATGAAATGGACAATGCAATGATTGTCCACCTGAACAATCAAATGTTATGGGAGATGGAGTACAAAATCTTATTTCTATACTTACACAAGCTATAAATCATTCTGGACTTCCAAATGAGCAGAGAAGGGAACAATATTCTATTGAGTCCTTCATGAGGCAACGTCCACCTTCTTTCAGTGGGTATTCTGATCCACTTGTTGCTGAACAATGGATCAGTACCGTTAAAAAGATATTTTCAGTTCTTCAATGTTCTGAACATGATACAGTCATCTTAGCGGTATATCGCTTGGAAGGTGAAGCTGATCAATGGTGGAATCTTATCAAGAATATGAGGCAAAGAGATGAAATTGAGTCCATGGAATGGGACGAGTTCAAGAACTTATTTTTTAATAAGTACTTCCCTCGTATTATTCAATCAAAGATGGAGAAGGAGTTTCTTTAACTAAAGCAAAAGGATGATGAATCTGTTGGTATATACGAAGCGAATTTTACAAGGCTTGCAAGGTATGCATCTGGATTTATCATCCAACCAAAAAGTAAAGTTGATCAATTCTTCAGTGGCTTAAAACCAAATCTTCTAAGGGAATTAACTATAAGAGACTTCAGTAGGTATGAAGAAATTGGGCGTTGTGCTATCAAGGTAGAAATGGAAGTTGGTGTTACTTATCCATCTCATAGTTTTGACAAGAAACGAAAGATGGAGTTCTAGGAGAAATCTCAGAATAATGGTGAAAAGAAGATGAATGTTTCCTTATGCTCAAAGTGTAGAAAGAAGCATGGTGGAGATTGTCTTAAAGGGACAAGTAAATGTTTCAAATGTGGAAAGGAAGGTCATCAGGCATTTGAATGTCGTAATGATGGGAAGAAGATTCCTAATGATGCAAACAAAGGAAGGGATACACATAATGAACCTACTACACTTCAATGCTTCAAGTGTAAGGAGATGGGACATTATTCCAATAAATTCCCTAATACAAGGGTTAGTGATGATCGGCATGAGCAATAACTTAAGGAAAAGAACAAAGGGAAGTCACATGAGATCACCATTGGAGATGTTGAATATGACAACGATGTGGTGGAATGATTAAGTGTTTATGTAATGGGATTCCCAAATAATGTTGCATATAGTATCGTGGAATATTGGAATATTTATGTATTGGTCTATTATGGTATTCAATAATTTTATGGTACCGATAAAAATGGAAATTGATTGAGATATTTTTGGAAAAAATCTTATATGTGCATAATGAAGGGAAAGCGAGAAAATGACATATTTGACAGTATTCATGAGCTCATGATTGATATAAGTACTAAGTGATATCATGGTTTAAATATATATAATTTTGAGGATTTTTGTATGGGGAAAGTGTTAACTTTTAACTTCATTCATGTTTTCACTAAGGTTCAATGGGTATTCAAGAGAATACATGATTAAGGCCTTTGAGTGTTGGGAATGTGACCAACAAGACATATCTTCTGATATATGGGGATCAACGATGGTATTAAATCTCTGGTAATCGTTTTCACTATATTATGAGAGTGGAATGCAGTATTATGGATAAGCCTAAAGATTGGAATGGATTATGTTGGACATAAGTTAGTATTGTTTAAGGATATAAGTTTTTTCGATATTATTGATGGGATGTTATAGTAATATAGTTTTAGAAAAAGGACAACCCGCAGGACGGGCGAAAACCCATCGGGTCGGATAAGGTCGTGGGAATCAGACCCACAACCGAAGTGCGACTGGCCTTCATCGCCTACCACTGGCATACAGGAAGTCCTTAGTTAGTATAAACTAGTTTTATTTTATTAAGAGGTATGATATATGAAGTATAAGTTCATTTTTGGAACCATATACGATTAATCTAACCATAAGATAGACTTATAACGTTTTCTAACCTTTTGTTTGAAAGATATTGAATGACCCATCATTCTATCACATGATCTACTAACACATCAAGAATAACAAATTCAACTTCATTTCTTTAACGGATGAAGTGGAAATTGTTCAATTCACGAACAATAGTGAGATTGTACCAAAATCATGCAAGTATTTCTTTTAATTCATCAACTTTAGGGAAATGATCTTGAAAACCAAAAATGTTGTCCTAGTTCCCTTATATCCGATTAATTAGATGGTACCTTAGATCACCACAAATCAATAGCTTTGTGATTGTTGGCTTTTTCATAGCCATGTTCTCTACCACTCTCCATCAGAACTTGATGGTTAGATTTTTCTCCCATATCCATATTTTTACCTATGTTATCCAATGTGGAAACCCTATGATGAGATAATTTGGGTAACCATTACATTTCATACATTAGTTTTTAAAATCCATGTTTTGGTATTCCTTTTTACGATGTGGGTTTCTATTAAACAAACATTCAAATAGTAAACCGTTTATAACCCCGACGAATTTCGAGGGCGAAATTCATTTTAAGGGGGGTAGAATGTAACACCCTAAGATTTTATGAAAAATATTCTTTTAATTTCATTAATGACTTGTGCTACACCAAGATTACCTTGCGTTATACGCAACACCATATTAGCTTGCGGTATACGCAACACTATTCTTGGATCGTGTTACACAAAATTTTGATAATAGTTATTCTATCAAACATTGAGTATATATATATATATATTCAATGTATAAATAAAATATGGTTGGATTCTGTTATACGAAACAACGAAGGATTCTTGCACAACACGCAACCCTGACTTGGCTTGCATTACACGCAATCGCGACCGTCCTCGATAGTGTGTGTTGTACGCAATACTGGGTTTTACTAAACAACGATATATAATTATAATATTGTTATGAACTAGCCATTATGAATAGTTTTAACTAAATTTTTAATTTTACAACATTATTATTCATCTTACACATTTCTAGAACATAGTATAAGAACAAAATAATTTTTTTTGGGTAAAATAAGTATTTTTAAAAAAATGCAGTTTTGCCGCCTTTTGATGGCGCACCCACATTAAATCTAGTTTTTTACATGTTTATATGTTCAATTTGACAAAATAAAATTTTTCTTTTGAATCAGGATATAAAAATTTACATTATATAATGTTTTGATATTTTTCCGATAACTTTCATATTTTAATGAATAGTAAAAACACGCTATATTTTAATTAAAAACAACTTTTTTCATTGTAATATCTTATGTGGTTAAATTATAATATTTAATGGTTTTAAAGTATAAATATAATATATTTTTACCATTTAATATAATGTATGCCATTAGCAATGATTTTACCTTGAATTTGTAGATTAAATCAATTCAATCTTTTGCAATGTTTTAAAGAAAAACCCATTTTCTTTCGACAACGGGATAAATTTTAATTTAATTTCTGAAACATTTGTGTATTGAATTTGAAAAAAGGATTCCATATTTGGAATCAGTGGATCCAAATTATTTTAATAAGCTACTTTTAATTTTTGGGAATTATGAATAGTAACTACGGTAAATTTTATTTACCATAGTTAAAGGTAAATCGGGTAATTAAGGGTAAATATAATATTTTAAAATTACCGTAAAAAATGTCAAAATACTATTGGATGACTAAAAGTAGAACCATATAACCTAAGGGTCAGATTAGATTCATTTAATTAAATTTTGTCAATGAAAATAATTTAATTATTATTAAACCAAAGAATGTGACAACATGTCACTTTCTTAAATCTTATAAGTATAATAATTTTAATCTAGTGATAAACTTCATGAAACTTCGAACATGAATAATCTACAAAAAGATAATACAATTATCTACATCATAGGAATTTATTTAGAATTTTTAGGGATTAAATAATTATCATTTATTATGACACAAAGATGATGTAGTAATTGTCTTATTAAGGAAATATTGACATAATTGATGTTATAAATGCCCAAATAAATGTAATTTGAGACTTTTATGACTTACAATAATTTTCTAGGTTAATACGACATGTTATTTTTGATTTAAGTAACTTGGTTCGAACTTATCATTCTGTTATGAATTTCATAAAAATCATGTACCAAATAGTGTCAAAATTGACATAAATTAGTTTTTAAAACAAATATTATATTATTAATTGTTATTTTATTCCTAAAAATCTAAGGTTCGGCCAAATGACATAGATAGGATTATATATATTAATAATAAACAACTTGGGGTTCGTTTGGCTTGATATAGAATGTTTATTAAACATATCGTGTAAGAAAACAAAAAGACACGGTAAAAGTTAAATTATTTAACTTAGAGTTAAATCTAATTGATTAGGTTAAAATAATAATCTAAACTTCTATAAATCCTATTGGATGAGAGGATTTCGACCCATCCCCACTTTAAATTCTAAATAAGTCCCTTTGGAACCATTATAAACTTAATTTGTCCTTAAATATAAAATAATATTTTGAGATTTTCCTAAGGTTCCCCTCTCCTCCAGTATAAAAGGGCAGCTACTCCCTCTCTTCCTCACACCACTTGGAGCCATCAAGCTCGGAAAAACTCTGAAAACTTCTCTTCTCCACTTCCCTATCAACATCCTAGAGGTTCTGGTATTCCTCAAAGACCAATTTTATTGCCCTAAGTGGATGTCTCAAAGAGGCGCTTCAAAGAAGAGGTAATTTCTGTTACGGATTCATTCACCTTTATTTCTTCTTCCACTTATTCTTATAAGGTTGTTTCATTATGAAGTAATAACATCAGTATCACTCATATACTGATCTGTTATTATAAGTATGAAACAACCCTATTTCACCATCTATCTATCCTATGGAAAACGAAATCACTGCGCGTGCGTACGTACGTAATACCGTCTCCACACCGTGGTGTAATCTATTTTCCACCACCACCTTACATGGATTGGTATAATGGTGTAAATAATAACTATATATGATTATTTTAAAGTGATATTGATTCTATATAGTATACATACACTCCAATATAGTCCCATGATCATGAGAACGATATCATCGCTCGTGCGTACGTACGGACTACCGTCTCCACGACGCGATGAGATTCATACTCCCCGTTAACCATTCATGAATAATTATAAAGTATATATAATAAGTAATCACGAAATATATGACATAATAATTATATTGGATTTATTTGTATATATATGCATGTCATCTACTTAATTCCATTCATCTCAATAAGGAAACGAAAACAGTGTTCATGTGTACGTATGGCCTACCGTCTCCATGAACGGTGTATTTCTTTCCATTTACTGATTTATTATATATATGTATATTCTGAATATATATTATATATAAATCATGTTTTATATTCTGTAATTAAGTACTTATGATCTATGTAATCATATGAATAATTACAAGTCAAAACATGGATGACAAATGAACCAATTTTACTCAAAAGGCTCTTTAACATGGAATTTAAAAAAGAACGGGTAATATAAAGTCATAAGTGAACCATATATGATATCATAACAATGATTATGATACTGGAATAAGTCAATGACATTATTTAAATCATTATACAGGAGGTTCAGACACTTACGAAGCAAATCAGACCTAAGGTAAGGGAAAATTTCACAATCTCATTTTTATCTGAGATTGTTTATACTTTGGTATTTACTGGGGTGTAATTTATCAACCACATCCATGTTTGCTCAATATGTAATTTTATTTTCATACACCTACAATTTTTTAAATCCAATTTTACCCGTCGGTGAGTTTTTAGTAAAATATATGAAGGGAATCTTTTTTCGTTTTTCGTACGAGGTACTTTTTGACTTTTCCGACAAAAGTATGAGAAGAATGTTTTTTTTCACTTATACGGCATGAATGGATTTTTAAAACATTATTTACAAGAAGATTCTTTTACAAGTTTTCATGTTTATTTTTAATAAACTTATTTTAGTTTAAAATTTTATGACATGTTAAGAAAAAAAATTATTTTTGAAGTAGAAATGATATTTTCCTCAAGAATGGAGTTCAAGTGTTTTATCAAAATTATTTTCCATATAAGATAATATAGGGTTCTGTTTCAATCCCTATTATTACATTGATTTGATTATGTTGTGATGGAATTATTATTATGAATTCATTTATCTTATATGAATTTTCCTATGATGTCATTTTGTTTAAGAATTCCATTTCTATTACATGGGTTATTATATGATGTATGGTTTATGATTTTATTGCACACATAAGAATGGTATCATTATGAGATGGGTGGGACCTATATCTCCCTCCAATTCATTGGGTAAATATTTTATATCTCATGAGATAGACCTGGCTGGAATGGTAGGCTATACCGGTTCAGTGAAACAGGACTGAAACGAGGGTGACTCGGTTCAGAAAGGGACTTTGTCCACTAAGATAGTCTTTTCAATGAGTCTTGACTAATAAGGAATGATTCTATATGATTATGTGTGTATTCCACAAAGATTAATGTTTTAATTTATGATTATTGGGATTACATTTCACTACTATGATTTATCCCATGTTATGAAATTATGTTCTCTTTTGCTGGTTAAGATTTCCAAAAGATATGTTCTTATGAATATGATGTGATTGATATTTTTTTTGTTTACCCTTACTAAGCATTTGAGATCAACCTTTTATGTTTTCTTTTCCCCAGGATATAAAGAAAGGTTTTAGGTAAAAAAAGGAAGATCTTTATGGGAGAAGATGAAGATCTTTCACGACGATTAGAAGATTATCTTCCGAGTTTCCAAAGACACTAAACTATTATGGTCCTTGTGTGTGTGTTTTTGTTATGTACTATGTATTCCGCAAAAGTAATTTAATGTCCAGGTATGTTAAGTTTTGGGTCTCTACATACACGGTGAAGGTTAAGGTATTTGAGATGGAATCAGGGGAGACACTAGATGAGAAATAAATCCAATTGCTAGAAAATCATGTTTAGTCGCCTGTTACCAGGACCAAGGAGGAGGAGAACTAACTTCAATGATGTTGGAGAGAAATATGAGTGAAATACCAATTTTAGTTCTCTTAGATAGTGACAGTATCATTAATTATATATCCCCAATGTTGAATTCACTAATGAGGATGATTGTCCTAAACACATGAAAACATTTTTGCAAACATGATGACAAAAATTGGATGTGAACCCATGGATTATGAAAACAATTAAGCATGACTATGGGAACATACTATTTATCGTTTGATTCCTAGGTACTAGATATTAGTTGATTGGATTTTATCTTTTCAATTTCAAGACATTTTACTCTTAGGGAATTCCAAATGAATTGGAAGTACATGACCATGAAATTCAATGTTAGAGGCCAGATGCATACACTTCAAGCTATAGCTCAAACAAAATAGGTGGTCTCAGCTTTTCTTGTGAAAATCAATATAATTTTAAGGGGAAAACCAAATAATTCTAATAATTAGACTAGTCATAATTTAGTAGGATCTTAATTTAATGCAAACATATGAGAATCCAAGAGCCCCCACTGGGCAGTTCTCTTCCCATAGATATCGAAATGTTTTTCTCCAAACTGATAGTATTATTTAATTAACCTAAGAGAGTACCTCCATGAAACTAATGTCAACAGAAAATTCATTTATTTTATGGGAAGTTTCTTGTCACTATTAAGATATATTGATATCCAAACACTTATAAAAATTAGATTCAAATAAAATTCTAGGAAATGTTATATTTAGGGACTTTTTTAACTTTCATTAGTTCTTAATATAGCCCCATGTTAGGCATGAAAAACGATGCTTCATGGAATATGTTCAAGGATTATTTTGTCCTCCAGAAGGAAAAATTCCAGATAAATTTTATATTCATGGCTAATTTCATGAGGAACCTACTCTTCCAAGCTTGAACATTGTTCTGGCTACCAAAAAATATAAATGTGGAATGGGGATGTTGATAAAATATTCTTCCGTAATCATAAGGGTCAATATAGATAATTGGTGATTTCATTCGGCCACAATGTTGCTTCTTCAACATTCCATGCCACTATAAATACTTTGTGATTCCATTTAGAATCACCAATACACCTTTGACATTCCAATCCACCATAAATGACTTGTTTTGAACTCTACATCATATGTTTGTTCTTATATTATTCAATTATATCATGATATATTGTTAGGAGTACATATCACATTTGTATCATTTCGAATTCATCTTACAAGTATTGAAAGGTTATTAATTATTTTCCTACATAAGGAATTCCTTTTTTTCTAATAATAATATTTCTATCTGGACCAAATTATATCACTCAAAACAGTTTCTATGGACTCTACTAAAATCCAATATGTATTAGACATCCAATAACTATTTTCTATCAGGGGTAGTTGAGAATCATTGGGCCCCCTAGGATATTATTGAAAATTCCTTTAAAGATATGGGATGATTTCCTAACCCCTCACGATGTTGAATTGAAAGGAAGGATCACATTGGATTATAGAAGAATAAGAAGGCATTTAAAGTAGACCTTATAATAACCTATGTTCTTGTTATACCTAATATTTTAAAGAAGAAAAATTGTTGTCGAGTGTGACGCTCATGTAGGTATGCCAACCAATTGCATAATTCAACAAATATTTACTTGAACATAATATATCATTATATACATATGACTAAGATATCATTTCTATGTTTTTTTTCAATCTATCATTGGAACCCTTATCGTTTGGGTAGATATTTTACAATGTATCACATTGACATAATATTCAAACCCTACAGTGGATACACAACTTCTGATTCACTCTCCTAAAATAGTGATGCATCTGAACATTAGGTATACAAGTGTTCATTGCAAGGGAAAGAGGGAACGTCCTTAACGTTGGGTGTAAATGATGTTCCCTAACATAATAAAATTATTCAGTAGTTTTAGTTAGAAATTAAATCCCATAAAGGAATTACATATTCACATGAGTCTCTACTATATAAGGGGCTGGTGATAATACCTACTACATCCACCGGGATTTCACTACTGCTAAAATAATATTATAAATCTCCCAAGGGAGGGAATTAGAGATACTACTAAAAATATAGAAATATTACTAATGACCTTACTTGGATGGAATCTGAAAACATGTTTCAAACAATATAAAACAATGTGAATCATTTAAATGGTTCAAATACTACACTTTATCACTAGTCGGATTTTTGCAATAATTTGATATTCCCTATGAAACATGGGATGATGTTTCTACTGATTTTATAATACGGATTCCCAAATAAAAAGGATATGATGTGATCATGGAGGTGTAGATAAAAATATCCAAATACGCTAAAATTATTTTAAATCACACTTTCACCGCTTAGGGCGGAGGATGAATGTCTTTTAATGTAGTTCTCAAAACAACATGGAATTCCCAAATCGATTAAAAGTAAATTCAATTCACTATTTTTAAGTCCATTATGGAAATAGAATTTCATGCTAGAAGTTAATATGTTTAGGATTGTAGAGACCCGAAGCTTGACGTACATGGACATTACATTACTTTTGCGGAATACTTAGTAAATAACAAAAACACACACACAAGGATCGTAATAGTTTAGTGTCTTTGGAAACTCGGAACGTAATCTTCTAATCGTGGTGAAAGATCTTCAATATCTCCCATAAAGATCTTCCCCATTTTTTTTACCTAAAACCTTTCTTTATATCCTGGGGAAAAGAAAACATAAAAGGGTGAGCTCAAATGCTCAGTAAGGGTAAACAAAAGAAAATCAATCACATCATATTCATAAGAACATAACTTTTGGAAATCTTAACCTGCAAATGATAGCATAATTTCATAACATGGGATAAATCATAGTAGTGAAATGTAATCCCAATAATCATAACTTAAAACATGAAACTTTGTGGCATTCACACATAATCATAGAGAATCATTTCTTGTTAGTCAAGACTCATTTCCAAGACTATCTTAGTGGACAAAGTCCCTTTCTGAATCGAGTAACCCTTGTTTCAGTCCTGTTTCACTGAACCGGTATAACCTACCGTTCCAACCCTGTCTATCTCATGATATATAAAATCTTTACCCAATGCATTGGATGGAGATATAGGTCCCACCCATCTCATAATGATACCATTCTTATGTGTGCCACAAAATCTTAAATCATACATCATTGTATAACCCATGTAATAAAAATGGGATTCTTAAACAACATGACATCATAAAACCATTCATATAAGATAAAGGAATTCATAAACAAAATTCCATCACAACATAGTCAAATAAATGTAAAAATATGGATAGAAATAGAACCCTTTATTATCATATATGGAAAATAATTTTGATAAAACACTTGAAATGAATTCTTGAGGAAAATATCCTTTCTTCTTCAAAATCAATTTCTTTTCACAAAACATCATGAAATTTTAAAAGAAAGACATTTTATTAAAACATGTCAAGAAATATTTTGGAGGAAGCTTCATGAAAATAAGGCTTTATAAAACCGTAAAAATCCGTTCGTGCTGTTTAAGTTAAAAAAACATTCTTCGTACTTTTGTCGGAAAAGTCAAAAAGTACCTCGTACGAAAAACGAAAAAATATTCCTTTCATATCCTTTACTAAAAACTCATCGAAGGGTAAAATTGGATTTAAACAATTTTAGGTGGATGGAAATAATATTACATATTGAGGAAACATGGATGTGGATGATAAAATACACCCCAGTAAATACTTACCAATAAACAATCTCGGATAAAAATGAGATTGTGATATTTCCCTTACCTTAGGTCCGATTTGCTTCGTATGTGTCCGAACCTCCTGTATAATGATTTAAATAATGTCATTGACTTATTACAGAATTATATTCATGGTTAAGATATCATATATGGTTCACTTATGACATTATATTACCCGTTCTTTTGTAAATTCCATGTTAAAGAAGCGTTTTGGGTAAAATCGTTTCATTTATCGTAGGTGTTTTGACTTGTTGTTCTTGATATTATTATTACTTATATCATGATTTACTCACTTCCAGAATATAAAATATGATTTATATATCATATATATTCAGTATATATATATATATAATAGATAGATAAATGAAATGAAAAACACCGTTCATGGAGACGGTAGTCCGTATGTACGCATGAACGTTGTTTTCCTTTCCTTATTGTCTTGAATGGAAGTAAGTAGATGACATAAATATATATATATATATATATATATATAAATCCAGTAGCTTTATAATGTCATATATTTTATTATTATTTCTCATATATACTTTATAATCATTCTTAAATGGTTAACATGGAGAATGAATCTCATCGCGTCGTGGAGACGGTAGTCCGTACGTACGCACGAGCGATGATATCAATTCCATAAATATTGAATTGAATTGGAGTGGATTATACAATATATCAGAATCAATATTATGTTGTAATAACTATGTATAGTTATTCTTTACACCATTATACCCATCCATGTAAGGTGGGGGTGGAAAATAGATTACACCACGGCGTGGAGACGGTATTCCGTACGTACGCACGCGCAGTGATTTCTTTTTCCGTAGGATGGATAGATGGTGAAATAGGGTTGTTTCATACTTATAATAACATATCAGTATATGAGTGATACTGATATTATTACTTCATAATGAAACAACCTAAGAAGAAGAAGTGGAAGAAGAAATAAAGATGAAAGAATTGGTAACGGTAATTACCTCTTCTTTGAAGCGCCTCTTTGAGACCTCCTCTTAGGGCACTAAAATTGGTCTTTGAGGAAGACCAGAACCTCTAGGATGTTTCTAGGGAAGTGGAGAAGAGATTTTGGCAGGGGTTTGCCGAGCTTGAGTGCTCAAATTGGTGTGAGGAGGAGGGGGAGGAGGTGCCCTTTTATAAGGGAGGAGAGGGGCATCTTAGGAATATCTCAAAATATTATTTTATATTAAAGTCAAAATCGGTTTATAATGGCTCCAAAGGGTCTTATTTAGAAGATAAGGTGGGTATGGGTCTAAATACTATCAACAAATAGGATTTAGACAAGTTTAGGGTATTATTTTAACCTTATCAATTAGATTTAACTCTAAGTTAAATAATTTAACTTTTACCGTGTCTTTTTGTTTTCTTTCACTATATGGTTAATACACTTACTATAACATTCCAAAAGAACCCCAAATTGTTTATTATTAATATATATATCCTTATCTAAGTCAGTTTGCCGAACCTTAGATTTTTAGAAATAAAATAACAATTAATAATATAATATTTGATTTAAAAACTATTTTGTGTCAATTTTGACACTATTTGATATATGATTTTTGTGAAAGTCATAACAGAATTATATGTTCGAACCAAGTTGATTAAATAAACATTAATATATCATAGTAACCTATAAAATTAGTGGAATTCATAAAAAGTGTAAAATTACATTTATTTGGGTATTTATAATATCAATTATGTCAATATTTCATTAATAAGATAATTACTGCATCATCTTTGTGTCATAAATAAATTAAATTATTTGATGTCTAAAAATTACAAATAAAATACCATTATGTAGGAAATCGTTTTAGCTTTCTAATTAATATTTATAGTCGAATTTATCTTATGTATAACCCCATATTAAAAATGATTTACTTATTAAACATTGATTTTAACTATTTTAACCCTTCTTTAAATAAATTAATAATAAATGTCCTAATCTAATCCAAGTGGGCCTAAATGGTCATATTTTATTCATAAGGATGTTTTTGGTTGAATTACACTTATCCAATAGAATTAGGACATGTGTTAGGGTAATAATAATATCATAGTTACCCTTAGTTACCCTATTTACTATTAACCGCGGTAAAAAAAGTAAAAAGTTACTATTCACAAAAAATTATTTTTATCTCATTGAACCACATTTTACTTACTGATATCAATCGTGTCTCTCGGATTTTTGAATTTCCATTCACAGAAGCGGTAAAATTAAGTTTTATGAAAAATTCAGTTTTTTAACTACCACTTAGTAGTTTCACTATTCATCAAAAATTGATGTTTTTCAGAACAATGCCAAAATTTCATCCTAAGCTATATTTCAAATTACGAATTCAAAAATGAAGTCTATTTTATCAAATTCATAACATAGAAGTTGCATTAATTAATTTTATAATTAAATCCCGCTGTTAAAACAAATAGCGTGTTTTTAAGAAACAATATCTATCAAAAGATTGACACTTGTTTATGTCTGGTTTAAATGTGAAATTACATACAATGACCAACATTGTATTAAATTGTAAAAATATATTCTAAATATACTTTAAAACCACTCAAATTAGTAATTTATCACTATTAATTATTTCGATTGAAAAAATTTGTTTTTAATTAAAATTTAGTAATTTTCACTATTCATCAAAATATGAAAGTTATCGGAAAATCACCAAAATTTCACCCTAAGCTAATTTCGATATTCCGAATCCATAAATGAAGTCCATTTTGAAAAATAAAATTTACAAAATTTCAAAAAGTGGTTATTACTATTCATAACAGCTAGTTTTAATAATATCTTAATAGCATATCGTTGTTTAGCGAAACTCGGTGTTGCGTACAACACACACTATCGTGGAAGGTCGCGATTGCGTATAATTCAAGTCAGTTCAGAGATGTGTATTGTGAAATCTCCTTTTGGTGTAGCGTATAACAGAAGACATTAATAAAATTAAAAAGAATATTTTTCATAAAATCTCGGGCTGTTACATTCTACCCCCCTTAAAATGAATTTCGCCCTCGAAATTCGTCGTGGTTATAAATGGTTTACTATTTGAAAGTTTCTTTAATAGAAACCCACATCGTAAAAAGGAATACCAAAACATGGCTTAAAAAATAAAGTATGAAATGTAACGATTACCCAAATAAACTAATCACTGGGTTTCCACATAGGTGAAAATATGGATATGGAAGAGAAATCTAACCATCATGTTCTGATGGAGAGTGGTAGAGAACATGGCTATGGAAAATCCAGTAATCACAAATCCATAAATTTGTGACGATCTATGGTACCATCTGATTCATCAGATATAAGATCACTAGGACAACATTTTTGGTTTTCAAGATAGTTTCCCTAAAGTTAAAGAATTTGAATTAGAATAAATACTTACTTTATTTTGGTACAATCTCACTGTTGTTCGTGCCTTTAACAATTTCCACATCATCTCTTAAATAAATGAAGTTGAATTTGTTATTCGTGAAGTGTTAGCAGATCATGTGATAGAATGACGGGTCATTCCATCTGTCTCAAACAAAAGGTTAGCAAAAAAATTATATACATAAGTCGATCTATAGTGAGATTAATCATATATGGTTCCTAAAATGGACTTATACTTCATATATCATACTTCTTAATATAATAAAACTAGTTTCTACTAAACAGGGACTTCCTGTAGGCTAGTGGTAGGCGATAAAGGCCAGTCGCACTTCGGTTGTGGGTTCGATTTCCACAGCCTTGTCCGACGCGATGGGCTGTCGCCTGTCCTGCAGGTTGTCCTTTTTCTAAAACTAAATTACTACAACATCCCATCAATAATATCGAGAAAACTTCTACCCTTAAACAATACTAACTTATGTCCAACATAATCCATTCCAATCTTTAGACTTATCCATAATACTACAGTCCACTCTCATAACATAGTGAAAACGATTACCAGATATTTAATACCATCGTTGATCCCCATATATCATAAGATATGTTTTGTTGGTCACATTCCAAACATTCAAAGTCCTTAATCATGTATTCTCTTGAATACCTTAGTGAAAACATGAATGCAGTTTAAAGTTAACACTTTCCACATACCAAAATATTCAAAATTCTATATACTCAAACCATGATATCACTTAGTCCTTATATCAATCATGAGCTCATGAATACTTTCAAACATTTCATTTTCTCTTTATCCCTTCATTATGCGCATATCATCTACTTTCCAAAATATCTGAATCACTTTTCATGGTTACCGGTACATTAAAATTATTGAAAACCACAATAGACCAATACATAAATATTTCAATACACCATAAAAGTACCTCAACAACATTATTCTTGAATACCATTACATAAACACTTCAGTCCATCCACTTCAATGATTGTCCTGGAATACGTCCTTCCTTGATTTAGAAGTAACTTTTTAGGTCAGGGCATTGAGTTGGGTAATGCCCATGTTCTCCACAAATAAGACATTGAACTCCATAACAATCTGTCATTCTATGACCCTTTTCTCCACACAGATAACATTGGTCCCTCCATTTGAGGTATTCCTCAAGGTTCTTCTTCCCTTCTTTAGAAATCTCAATCTTCCTTTCTTTATGCTCCTCAACATGCGAACATGCATAATAGTTTATCTTCCTCTTCTTTGATGAATTAGTCATACCACTAAATTTCACCTTGTTAATCATATATCGCGATGACTGATTCGGCATAATCACAATATCTTTATCTCTAGGTATTACACAATTTTGTTGCTCATAGTCACCAATTTGTCCATTGGATTCAATGTTAACCGAATTCCTTCTGGTTCCCTCCATTAACTAAAACACAAAAAGAATTTTGTGAGAGGCGAAATCATTCTAGGGAAGACGACATAGTAAAGGGAAATCACCCTCAATATCTAACATCTTAGGTTAAATTCTATGGTCGTTAGCGTAATTCTAGTACTATAACCTATACGTATACTTAACCTTAGGGATTATCTCTAGGGATCTCACTAAAGTTCTCGCATCCTAGTTTCCAAAGGTTGACTAAACCTTTCCTCTGATACCAACTGTAGAGACCAGAAGCTTGACGTACATGGACATTACATTACTTTTGCGGAATACTTAGTAAATAACAAAAACACACACACAAGGATCGTAATAGTTTAGTGTCTTTGGAAACTCGGAACGTAATCTTCTAATCGTGGTGAAAGATCTTCAATATCTCCCATAAAGATCTTCCCCTTTTTTTACCTAAAACCTTTCTTTATATCCTGGGGAAAAGAAAACATAAAAGGGTGAGCTCAAATGCTCAGTAAGGGTAAACAAAAGAAAATCAATCACATCATATTCATAAGAACATAACTTTTGGAAATCTTAACCTGCAAAAGATAGCATAATTTCATAACATGGGATAAATCATAGTAGTGAAATGTAATCCCAATAATCCTAACTTAAAACATGAAACTTTGTGGCATTCACACATAATCATATAGAATCATTTCATGTTTGTCAAGACTCATTGCCAAGACTATCTTAGTGGACAAAGTCCCTTTCTGAATCGAGTAACCCTCGTTTCAGTCCTGTTTCACTGAACTGGTATAACCTACCGTTCCAGCCCTGTCTATCTCATGAGATATAAAATCTTTACCCAATGCATTGGAGGGAGATATAGGTCCCACCCATCTCATAATGATACCATTCTTATGTGTGCCACAAAATCTTAAATCATACATCATTGCATAACCCATGTAATAAAAATGGGATTCTTAAACAACATGACATCATAAAACCATTCATATAAGATAAAGGAATTCATAAACATAATTCCATCACAAAATAGTCAAATCAATGTATAAATATGGATAGAAATAGAACCCTTTATTATCTTATATGGAAAATAATTTTGATAAAACACTTGAAATGAATTCTTGAGGAAAATATCCTTTCTTCTTCAAAATCAATTTCTTTTCACAAAACATCATGAAATTTTAAAAGAAAGAGATTTTATTAAAAATAGTCATGAAATCTTTTGGAGGAAGCTTCATGAAAATAAGGCTTTATAAAACCGTAAAAATCTGTTCGTGCCGTTTAAGTTAAAAAAACATTCTTCGTACTTTTGTCGGAAAAGTCAAAAAGTACCTCGTACGAAAAACGAAACAATATTCCTTTCATATCCTTTACTAAAAACTCATCGAAGGGTAAAATTGGATTTAAACAATTTTAGGTGGATGGAAATAATATTACATATTGAGGAAACATGGATGTGGATGATAAAATAAACCCCAGTAAATACTTACCAATAAACAATCTCGGATAAAAATGAGATTGTGATATTTCCCTTACCTTAGGTCCGATTTGCTTCGTATGTGTCCGAACCTCCTATATAATGATTTACATAATGTCATTGACTTATTACAGAATCATATTCATTGTTATGATATCATATATTGTTCACTTATGACATTATATTACCCGTTCTTTTGTAAATTCCATGTTAAAGAAGCGTTTTGGGTAAAATCGTTTCATTTATCGTAGGTGTTTTGACTTGTTGTTATTGATATTATTATTACTTATATCATGATATACTCACTTCCAGAATATAAAATATGATTTATATATCATATATATTCAGTATATATATATATATAATAGATAGATAAATGAAATGAAAAACACCGTTCATGGAGACGGTAGTCCGTACGTACGCATGAACGTTGTTTTCCTTTCCTTATTGTCTTGAATGGAAGTAAGTAGATGACATAAATATATATATATATATATATATATATCCAGTAGCTTTATAATGTCATATATTTCATTATTATTTCTTATATATACTTTATAATCATTCTTAAATGGTTAACATGGAGAATTAATCTCATCGCGTCGTGGAGACGGTAGTCCGTACGTACGCACGAGCGATGATATCATTTCCATAAATATTGAATTGAATTGGAGTGGATTATACAATATATCAGAATCAATATGATGTTGTAATAACTATGTATAGTTATTCTTTACACCATTATACCCATCCATGTAAGGTGGTGGTGGAAAATAGATTACACCACGGCGTGGAGACGGTATTCCGTACGTACGCACGCGCGGTGATTTCTTTTTCCGTAGGATGGATAGATGGTGAAATAGGGTTGTTTCATACTTATAATAACATATCAGTATATGAGTGATACTGATATTATTACTTCATAATGAAACAACCTAAGAAGAAGAAGTGGAAGAAGAAATAAAGATGAAAGAATTGGTAACGGTAATTACCTCTTCTTTGAAGCGCCTCTTTGAGACCTCCTCTTAGGGCACTAAAATTGGTCTTTGAGGAAGACCAGAACCTCTAGGATGTTTCTATGGAAGTGGAGAAGATATTTTTTCAGGGGTTGGCCTAGCTTGAGTGCTCAAATTGGTGTGAGGAGGAGGGGGAGGAGGTGCCCTTTTATAAGGGAGGAGAGGAGCATCTTAGGAATATCTCAAAATATTATTTTATATTAAAGTCAAAATCGATTTATAATGGCTCCAAAGGGTCTTATTTCGAAGCTAAGGTGGGGATGGGTCGCAATCCTATCAACCAATAGGATTTAGACAAGTTTAGGGTATTATTTTAACCTTATCAATTAGATTTAACTCTAAGTTAAATAATTTAACTTTTACCGTGTCTTTTTGTTTTCTTTCACTATATGGTTAATACACTTACTATAACATGCCAAAAGAACCCCAAATTGTTTATTATTAATATATATATCTTTATCTAAGTCATTTGGCCGAACCTTAGATTTTGAGGAATAAAATAACAATTTATAATATAATATTTGATTTAAAAACTATTTTGTGTCAATTTTGACACTATTTGATATATGAATTTTGTGAAAGTCATAACAGAATTATATGTTCGAAAAAAGTTGATTAAATCAACATTAATATATCATAGTAACCTATAAAATTAGTGGAATTCATAAAAAGTCTAAAATTACATTTATTTTGGTATTTATAATATCAATTATGTCAATATTTCATTAATAAGATAATTACTGCATCATCTTTGTGTCATAAATAAGTTAAATTATTTGATGTCTAAAAATTACAAATAAAATCCCATTATGTAGGAAATCTTTTTAGCTTTCTAATTAATATTTATAGTCGAATTTATCTTATGTATAACCCCATATTAAAAATGATTTACTTATTAAACTTTTATTTTAACTATTTTAACCCTTCTTTAAATAAATTAATAATAAATGTCCTAATCTAATCCAAGTGGGCCTAAATGGTCATATTTTATTCATAAAGTTGTTTTTGGTCGAATTAAACTTATCCAATAGAAATAGGGCATGTGTTAGGGTAATAATAATATCATAGTTACCCTTAGTTACCCTATTTACTATTAACCGTGGTAAAAAAAAGTAAAAAGTTACTATTCACAAAAAATTATTTTTATCTCATTGAACCACATTTTACTTACTGATATCAATCGTGTCTCTCGGTTTTTTGAAATTCCATTCACAGAAGCGGTAAAATTATGTTTTATGAAAAATTCAGTTTTTTAACTACCACTTAGTAGTTTCACTATTCATCAAAAAATGATGTTTTTCAGAACAATGCCAAAATTTTGTCCTAAACTATATTTCAAATTCCGAATTCAAAAATGAAGTCTATTTTACCAAATTCATAACATAGAAGTTTTATTAATTAATTTTATAATTAAATCCCGTTGTTAAAACAAATAGCGTGTTTTTAAGAAACAATATCTATCAAAAGATTGACACTTGTTTATGTCTGGTTTAAATGTGAAATTACATCCAATGAACAACATTATATTAAATTTTAAAAATATATTCTAAATATACTTTAAAACCACTCAAATTAATAATTTATCACTATTAATTAATTCGATTGAAAAAATTTGTTTTTAATTAAAATTTAGTAATTTTCACTATTCATCAAAATATGAAAGTTATCAGAAAATCACCAAAATTTCAGCCTAAGCTAATTTCGATATTCCGAATCCATAAATGAAGTCCATTTTGAAAAATAAAATTTACAAAATTTGAAAAAGTGGTTATTACTATTCATAACAGTTAGTTTTAATAAAATCTTAATAGCATATTGTTGTTTAGCGAAACTCGGTGTTGCGTACAACACACGCTATCGTGGAAGGTCGCGATTGCGTATAATTCAAGCCAGGTCAGAGATGTGTATTGTGAAATCTCCTTTTGGTGTAGCGTATAACACAAGACATTAATAAAATTAAAAAGAATATTTTTCATAAAATCTCGGGCTGTTACAAGGATGATCAAATTGAACTGGTCAATCACATCATAGAGACCAACCTTCATTTTTTATCTGTTGAGCATCCAAAATTATGGCTTTATTGGTTGCATTTGTAAGATATCTTCTACAACATAACTTGACATGTATCAATTCAATCAACCCTTTTGAAGTGGTGCATTGGAAGAAAACTCCAATCATTTTTACATTTCACCCCAATGAAGTGAGGGTTGAGGTAGTGTAATTGGCCCGGATAAATCATGATGATGACCATAGGAAACACAAACACCAAATATCATATTCTTAGAATTACATGAAGTTGTGTACTGATCACCAGTGTCATGATAGATCTTTTCAAGTTAGGGAACAATTATAAAGGCAAATATGACCTCATCACCAATAGTAATTCACTTAATTAATTAATTAAAAATTCTATTCTGGGTTCTATGGTCCCTATATTTTGTTACAAAAAATCATCCAGGCAGCTTACCTAGTGGATCTAACTTCTGTATACCAAATTCATCTAGATTTGTACATCCCAAATCTCAAAAAGCATATAAGGACTGAGGTCTTACATTTAGTAACATCTAACCTAATTTAGAAAATGTTATATGTTGATTCATAATTTTGTGTCCTGTAATGAAATACTGTTAATTTTTAACATTTAAAACGCAATAAGAATCACTCATTTTGTAGTTATGTTGCCAATGTTATGTTCAAAATACAGACGAAAACTGATTCTAAAAAATCAAAAAACTTGTGAATAGTGAATAAACTATATTGGGGAAACGAAAATGTCAGTCGTCAACATGGGATAACCAACTAAGTGAATCAGTTAAGTGTAAATTATAAAAATCATGTAAAAATGTTATTTTAAGGTCCAAAATGGTTTATTTATCCTAATAACACTATATGAATCATGTAGAACATGTTATGACCTACCAAAACATGAAATTGAATGATATTTTATGAAAATAAATATAATGATATTATCAATGTTAAGAATAAATTATTCAATATACAATACAAATTATCAAAAATAGTAATGCAAATATAAAAAATAGTAATTTTTAATTATAAAAACATATTGTGGTTTAAGGTACCATTCAACAATGTATACCATTTAAAATAATTGAAATCCATTTATCCAATTTCTAGTACATATGGGATCTTGATGATAATTATCATGTACGGAATGTCGTTACTTGTTAAATATGACCTCAAATACTAGAATAAGATTAAGAAGAACTTTTTTAGTTGGAATTATTGAAACACCCCATGAAACAACTATTATAAAATGGGGTATTTGTGATAGGTTATTTGCGTCGGGTTGTGATCCAATCACAAATATTCTAGATGGTCGACTAATTTTTGACTGTGATCATCTCCTTTCATAAATAACTATTCTTTTGTTATTTTCTGAAAAATTTGATTTCCATCACAAAGACATTTGGAATGGACATAATCCATGTAGAGGGAATGTATATTTGAGATATGAGGCATATTCCTACCACTAATACTTTTGATACAGACTATCAAGAGGGGTTATTTATAACAAGACTGATATTTCCATCACAAATAATATTTCGACGGAGTTATATTGGTGATAGGATCCATTGAAAAAAATTGTATCACTTCCATATCTATTTATGGTAGGAACTATTTTTAATGAGTCTCATCACAAATAGTCCATTGTAACTAATATAACTTATATATATGGCCCTCATCACAACTTCTCTAGTCTATCTCTTGGTCTCTCCATGAGTTCTCTTCATTCTAATTTTCATTTTCCCAGGGAATTGAGTCTTTTGTTGAAATAGTGGGTGCCCTAGACCCAATTATTCTGTGGTTTTTAATACCAAATCATGTATACAGTTAGCTATACATGATTTCATCTTACCATTATAGTGTATACTTTTCTACATCCACTATTGAAATGGTAATGTCCAAATATAAATCATTGTATACAAATGTTATAGAAGATCCTAGGCTATAATTGGAACATCCAGATACTAGGACATTAATATTAAATATGTGTTCTTTGTTCTAGATAATTCTTACTGATTGGACATGGTAGATGTTTGAATATCTAGTAATGGGGGATCATATGCATTGAGACTACTTCCCATGAAGTTTTGACATGATGATCTCTAGTGGTGAGATCATGATGACTGACCTGCCATTAGGATCACCACATGTTTCGGGTGTCATTGTATGTTTCTATCTAAGATCTTGTGTAATGATCTCTTGACTTAAGATCATTACCAATGTATGTCAATTTATTGTGTTCATTGATGCAAGATGACAACCATGTCAATGAAGTCGTGGTGAGGTAGTTTGTGTTGGGAGATTCATTGGTGGAATGACATTGGTTGAAGGGTCAAGAATGGATTTATTTCTTCCATGTTATGGAAAAAATATATCTCTGGCCATGTTGATACAGATGGAAGTACCTTTATAAGACCATGGCCATGACAGTTGGGGAAAAATCCATCTAGTTAAATAAAAAAATAATAATGAAAGAAAGAGGAGATGACACATGAGTACGTCCTAGTTTATGAAATATTACAGACAAAGAGATTATATTACACAGTGTGTGTTCGTAGGTTAGTTGTCGCTGCTATGAAAAAAACTTATCTCTTTAGGGGCCATGGTGGATTTCTAGATCCCGGTATTGGTCTATGAATAATATTCATTTCTATATATATAAGGTCCTAGAGTGTCACACAGTATAGTGTATTAAAAAATCTTCCATATTCAATTGAATATGAAATTTTTACATGGTGGTCCACACCATCGGGGTCTGGGATTTGTCCAAGTTAAAATGATCACCAATGAAATAAATGAATTGGTATTATTTGAGTTTGGAATAATGATAATTTAATTTATTTATTATTTATATTTACACGTTTCAAGTAAATACATAGAAATTTTTTTGAACAAATAATAATAATTTCAAGGTTCAATTAATATTTTTTGGAGAAAGAGCTGAGTTAATGGCTTAATTATTATCACATAATATAAGTAATATATGACAAGAATGTTATAATGATGTTGAATAATATTATTAGCTCAATATAGTAGTCGAAATATTATTTATTGTGTGATTAATTGTTTAGGGGCGGTCCGACATATTCTGGTAATTTAATTACACACTATAAATAGAAGAGGAGGGCTTTTACAAAGACTATTTATAGTGCTTCTCTCTCCTCTACTCTCTGTCATGACTTAGAGAGAGATTCTCTAGATCCATGGAGGTTGGATTTAGCACTCTCTCACGCATCGCTAGCAAAGTGATGTTTTGATCATTGGAGAGTCAAAGGATTTTCAGAATTCCACAATAACACCCAGACATTGATGAACAACGTTACAAAAGTTTATTGAAGAGTGTGTGGATTATCTATAGGAGTTTGATGTTATATTTTTTGAGTAGTGATCAACAATGCTGCGAAGACGTCGTGTGCAGATTCGGTTTTCAACCATGTATTTTACTGTTTAATTTTAATCTTAAAATCCTTCACGCGAGATCCTTGTCTTTGACCGAGCTTCTCTGCACATATGTTGACAAGTTTACATCGATCATTGGGGGATTTTTTTTAAAAAAAACCACATGTTTGGGGATTCTGATGCATGCCAGGATCCAAAAATTGGCATTAGAGGGATCACATGTCGATTTTAATCCAAAATAATTCAATTAGAATTAAAATATGAAGATGGAATCATTACATTCCCAATGCTGCAAACACTGTTTAAATCTAATATCAAATGACCCATCAACGGTGATCAGAAGTTTAAAATCAGAGTTAAATCGGTAGTTTTATAAATGTTCACCGGTTGGACATCTGGTTACCAGAATTGTATTTTTGGTGAACCATAATTATTAATATTATTATAATAATTAAATTATAATAATAATAGCTTGATTATAATAAAAATTTTATTATTATTATTATATTCTATTTTAATAATATTTTATTATTATAAGTTTTTATACTATCTAGTCTTAAGTTATGGTTACAAAATAAAATAAAAAAGTGGGATGAATCACTTTTATCATTCATGTTTAATTAATAAAATTATTAAATAATGTCTTGCTTTTATCATCTTGTTTAATATATATATATGTTGGATGCACAACTAGAAAAGCTGGTCTTGAAAGTGTTTTTTAAAGAAGATAAAATGGGGGAAGAACTTCATGTATAGGTCATGGGAAAACAATTATTACGGTTGGGGGGCAGAGCATCCCCCCAGTCAAGTGATGTAGTGGAAGACCTACACGGCTGACTCCCCTCGGTCGTCTCCCTCATGGATACCCACTGCAGCAGGTGCATGCGTCGAGTTAAATTTTTTACGTTTAAAAAAAATTCCAGAAAACGGTTAGGGCAAAAATATTTTTAAAAATGCACCCGAAAGGCGGCATGCCAAATTCGACCTTTGCATTTTGGGTGCAAGGCGGCATCTGCGATGCCGCCTTTCCCCTATTTTTTATTTTTGAAATTTTTATTTTATTTTATATATATATATATATATATATATATATTCAGCAGAATTTCTCTACTATTAATGATCCGGTGCTACAACCATTATAACAGTCTGGATTCTGACAGAATCCTTTACCCATGCCTCCCTTTTATAAGATGTCTTTCCCTGAAAATCATTCTGCATTTTCAATGTGAGATTTAGGTTCTCCATTTCCTGCGTAGTACATTCTGCATTTCCGATGTGGGATTCTATTTCAAGTACGTTATTTTTAAATACAATAAAATATAAACTATAAGGCCAATATAAATGAAATTTTTAACATTGATTAAACATATAATAAATAGTTGAAAACAAAAAGAATTTCCTCAATAATATTGATGAAAAATAATCTATAACCTTTCAAAACTGCCTACTTCAAACTTAAAAATGTTTCAAGTACTTGAATTTGAAAGCCTATAAAATATAAACTCTAAAACGAATATAACTGAAACATTAAACATTGATTAAGCATATAATAAATAGTTAAAAAAAGTAATTTCCAAAAAAAACTGTTGATGAAAAAAAAATATAAGCTTTCAAAACCGCCGACTTAAAACTTAAAATATTTCGTGTATGTGAATTGGAAAGACCATAAAACATAAAATAGAAGAACAATATAAATGAAACGTTAAACATTGATTAAACATATAAGAAATAGTTGAAAAGAAAAGTAATTTCCAAAAAAATTGTTAATGAAAAATAATTTATAAGCTTTCAAAATCGCCTACATAAAACCTAAAAATTTTTCAAGTACGTGACTTTGAAAGATTATAATTATATTACTAATTAGCTAATTGATTATTATATAATTAATAGTTATATTAATAATTAACTAAATAATTATTATATAATTAATAATTAATGAGTAATAAGAAATAATTAATAATTACTAATTACTAATTTAATGAATAGTTATAATTAATATTTATATTACTAATTAACTAATTAATAATTACTAATTACTTACTAATAATTATTAACTACTAATTGCTAATTATAATGAATAATTATACTTAATATTTATATTAAAAATTAACTAATTACTAATTACTAATTGCTAATTACTAATTGCTAATTACTAATTAATTAGTTATAATTATTAATTATATTTATAATTAACTACATAATTACTATATATGTAATAATTATATTACTAATTAATTATTATATAATTAATGATAATTTTACTAATTAACTAATTAATTATGATACATTTTATTATTAATATTTACTAATTAGAAATTATAATAATTATATTCAATAATAATATTACTAATTAACATATTAACTATTATATAACTAATAATTAAATTACTAATTAACTAATTATCTATTATATAATTAATAGTTAAATTAATAATTAACTAAATAATAACTGTATAAGTAATAATTAATATATAATAAATAATAAGTAATAAGTAATAATTAATAATTATACCATAAAGGTTCAGGTACCAAGTGTACTTAGCCCGAAAATTTATTAACAAAAATAAAATGCAGAAAACACAACAGACAATAGAGTGGCACATAAGGGCACCACCGGACCAAAAAAGTGAAAAAACAAAGCCACCCAAAAATAAAGAGGTCAAGGTCCCACAAAAGAAGGCCCAGTAGCCCAGGAAACCCACATCAAACAAGCACATTAAAAAACCCTCAGGCCCACCGGTAAGACTTTATCATTCAAGGCCCACCAGCCTGTACTCCCTCGAATGCATCAAAGTCACCTTCTAGTTCTTGAGGACATTGCCTCCCTCATTTCGAGGATGTTTCTGGACCGCATCCACACACCTGCCCAAGGACACGTCGCATCTGGTCCCCTTCTTGCACCCCGCAACAAATCCCACTGGTGACGCCTTTCCGCATCTACAGATCACGATCAAAGTTCGCATCCCAAGCAAATAAGCAAGTCCCTCAGATGCCGTTACTCTACTAATGCTGCATCTCATCTACATCTCGTCGTAATCCACATCCCGTCGTTTCCAGCCACCGAGGCCATTGAAAACATCCCCGCCACTGCCAGGATCCCATGTCGTGTCCTGTACACTGCTCCCTTCACCAACCTGTTGTCCCCAGCCCGCACAACATCTTCTAGCGACCTGAGATCGAGGGGCCCAACCCGTCGCTTTTCCACCTTTAGCCCAAATCCCGTCCTGCTCACCATTTTCGGTGTCATGTGATGCCCTAATGCCAAAAGAAGTTATCGAATCCTTTGGCCTAGACTGCGGAATCACCTGAAAATTATTTCCAGTCTCTGATCGCCAGGATCCCTCAATTCTTCCGTTGCCGCCACCCGCCGACTTTGAAAGGGCATGATTCTCCTTTGCCTTTGCTCGATGCTCTGTGCGGAAGGGATCCTTCCCTAAATCTAAACTCAAATTTCCCTTGTATGGACAACAAGGATCAAATAGATCTTTCTTCCCAACCACATCTTTTGAGTAACTGAATCCACCAATTTCCAAATCTACCCTAACCAGATCAGCCTTCTTGCGTGGGCAGCAAAGGGCAAAGAGCTCCTTGTGCCCCAAAACATCAAACTCTAAATGATTCGAGCGATCCCCATCAATATTATAATTAATATTGATAATTATTATTTATATCAATAATTAATAATTAATAATTAATAATTTATAATTTATAATTTATAATTTATAATTATATTGAATAAATGTAATTAAAAATTATATTACTAATTTACTAATTAATTGTTATATAATTAATAATTATATAACAAATGAACTAACTAACTATTATATAATTAATTATTATTAATTACTAATTAATATTTATATTACTAATTAACTAATTAATAATTAATAATTAATAATTACTAATTAATAATTAATAATTATAATGAATAAATGTAATTAAAAATTATATTAATATTTTAGTAATTTATTATTATATAATTAATAATAATATTACAAATTAACTAACTAATTTTTATATAATTAATTATTAATAATTACTAATTAATAATTATAATGAATAATTATAATGAATAATTATATTACTAATTACCAATTAATAATTATAATGAATAATTATAATTAAAAATCATATTAAGAATTTACTAATTAATTATTATATAATTAATAATAATATTACTAATAAAATAATTAATTTATAAATAATTAATTATTTATAATAACAAATTAATAATTATAATTACTTATTACAAATAATTATCATATTTATAATTAACTAATTAATTATTATATAATTAATAATGATATTACTAATTGAATAATTATTTATTATATACTTAATAATTAAATAATTAATCATTATATTACTAATTTAGTATTATATAGTTAATAATTAATAATTAATAATTAATAATTAATAACTAATAGTTATAATGAATAATTATAATGAATAATTATATTACTAATTAACTACATTATTATTATATAATAATTTTTAATAATTACTAATTAATAATTATAATGAATAATTATATTACTAATTAACTAATTAACTATTATATAATTAATAATTAAATTACCAATTAACTAATTAATTATTATATAAATTTTTTCAACAAATACTAATTAATAATTATAATGAATAATTACAATTTATAATTTATTTACTAATTAAGTAATTATAAAAAGGGCCTCGACTCTATCTTTCTCAAAAAATTAACTAATTAACTATTATATAATTAATAATTATATTACTAATTAACCAATTAGTTATTATATAATTAAAAATTAATAAACACTAATTACCAAATTACAAATTATATAGTTAATAATTATATTACTAATCAACTATTTAATTATTATATAATTGATAATTATATTTGTAAGCAACTAATTAATTATTAAATATTTATTAATGTTATTACTAATTTACTAATTATATTAGTAATTAACTAATTATTTATTATATAGTTTTTTATTAATAATTACTAACTAACTAACTAACTAGTTAATTAACTAATTATTTATTATATAGTTTATTATATGACAAATTAGCTAATTAATTATTATATAATAATTTTGAATAATTGCTAATTATTAATTATAATGGATATATATAATTTATTATTATATTACTAGTTAACTAATTAACTATTATATACGGATTAATTATATTACTAATTAATTGGTTAATTATTATATAATTAATTATTAATAATTTCTAATTAACTAACTAATTATGATATAATTAATTATTAATAATATTAATTTAATAATTATTATATATTTAATCCATGTTTTAACTTTAAATTATATCGGTCTTATAGTTTGTATTTTATAGTCTTTCAAAACCACATACTTTAATAATTTTTATGTTTCAAGTTGGTAGTTTTGAAAGCTTATAAATTATTTTTCATGAACGTTTTTTACCATTTTTTTTATTTTCGACTATTTGTTATATGTTTAATCCTTGTTATATGTTTCATTTATATCGGTCTATAAGTTTATATTTTATAGGCTTTCAAAGTCACATTCCTGAAACATTTTTAAGTTTCAAGTTGGTCGTTTGGAAAGCTTATAAATTATTTTTCATCAATATTTTTTACAAAATTCTTTTTATTTTCAACTATTTGTTTTATGTTTAATCCATGTATTAAGTTTAATTTATATTAGTCTTATAATTTATATTTTATAAGCTTTCAAAATCACATACATGAATCTTCTTAATATTCATGTAAGTGGTTTTGAAAGCTTATAAATTATTTTTTATCATTATTATTTATGAAATTAATTTTGTTTTAAACTATTTTTTACATGTTTAATCCATGTTTCAAGATTCATTTATATTGGACTTATAGTTTATATTTTAGTCTTTCAAAGTCAGGTACTTGAAACTGAATCCCCCATCGAAAATGCAGAATGTTATGTGCATGAAATGGAGAACCAGAATCCCACATCGGAAATGCAGAATGAATTTCAGCGTATGCTCTCTTATAAAAAGAAGCACTGGGTGATAGCTTCTATCAGAATCCAGACTGTTGTAATGGTAGTACAGGTAGATTTTAAATAGCGGATAAATTCTGCAGAAAATTTTATTTTTGTTTTGTTTTTTTTTGTTTTGCTATATATATATACTTATATATAACAAAAAAACAAAAAAAAATCAGAATTTTTTTTGCTGTTTTAGGGGAAAGGAGGCATCTAGGTAGCCGCCTTTCACCCGGTCACAAAGGCGGCATCGTGGATGCCACCTTTTTGGCAATTTTTTGAATTTTTTTAAAACCTAGCCTGTTTTTAAAAAATATTTTTAAAAAATAGTCATTTAAAAAAAACATGCAGGCGTCGCACCTCGGGACCCCAACGCCTCCCTCCCATGTATCACGCAGCTGCAACGCTAGCCTGCATACCAGTAGACTCATCGGCCATCGCCTCCTGACCCGGTAAGCTACCACCCCCTATCCATATGTCTCCCTCGCGGAGAGCCGTTCAGCCATGACATCCTAGCACCCCGGCATCCCGCACTACCTTTGGTGCCGCCATGTGCACAACCCACAAATCAAGGCACCACCCCGTGCCCAGCCCACACTTCAAGGCACCACCTCTGGCACCACCAAATTCCTAGTCCACACCATGTGGACTTAGCCGACTCCTTCTCGGTGCACCCAACATGCTTATGAAAGCCCTATGCGGCCTCTACTCCTACCGGGGAGCCGCACACAGCCGGTCGGCCCCTCCACCCTTGGTCCGGCCTCCTCACTATGTGCCTTCACTACCTTACTGAAGCCCCTACCTCCTTGTAGGAATCTCATCCACTTCAACATAAAACACAGGCAACTTGCAGGCAGTCATATTGCCGACCATCCCAGGCCGCCCTGGACCCGGACCGATTTTGGTCCCTGCCCTGTCATTCGAGCAGACAGGTAACCACTACATGGTCTGCATTGTCATGAAATGGTCCCGAATGGGTATGCCCATCCCAGAATCGGTGTGGGTGGGCTTGTTGGACTCAGAACTCCATCAAATGTAGTCTAAATGGCATGGGATGAGCCTGTGCTGGTTCTCCCTGACCTGAATAAGCCCTGCTCAGTTTTCCATGGCCCTAGAAATCATAATTTAATCAAAATTTAATTATGTTAATCTATTTTATTTAATTTGATAATTTAATTAATTAAGTATTACATTTTTTATATAAAAATTTAATGTAGCTAAATTGTCTTAATTTTATGATAATTATATTAATTAATTAATTTAATTTTTAGTTTTAAAAATAAATTATTTAATAGGGGCCGAATGATGTTAAATTGAATTAAAAAAACAGAGTTATGTTTTTAATGAAATTAAATGCCCTAAAATTTATTTAATTAAAGTTTAATTTTTTTATTCTACATTTTTTTATATTTGCGAGTTAATATGTATACTGATCATGAGATTTGGACTAACCAATGCTTTTCTGGTGCATTTAATTAAATTAATTAATTATTTTATTTATTTAATTATTTCATGTCAGTTTGTAATAATTATTTTAATTAACTAATAGACAATATTTGTGTCATATCATGTCCAATTATATTTATAAGGGAATTTGCACCCATTCTTAGTGTTGTAGTCTATACCCCAGGACCCTATCTATTTTGTGTGAGTACAGTTGTATAAGGATAAGACAATGTGTGACATTGTTCGTGTCGAGTGAGGGAGACACACCAGACAATAGTTGGATGAGAATACGTTTCTATTCATTTTGCATGCCCGTAAACTAAATGTATTGTCCCTTGGCCTCGGTTGGTTTTTTATTCACTCAATCGATCAACCATTATAACTTTCTCACGATCAGGTGTTCATTTTGTTTTGCATGGATTATTATTTTTTTGGATGAGTAATTTATTATGTGATCTCATAGTACAATAATAAAAAAGTATGCAAGATAAAAGGAAAATGTGACACGATGAAATTTCTATTTCTTTCATGGTCAGTTGTGAGTGTGATCACATGGTACAATCTTATAATAATAGAAAATGATTTCTTTCATCTCTTTAGAAATAAAAAAACCTCAAAGATATATTAAGTCATTAAAAACTTCTATTATTCAAATTTGGACAAAATCGACTATTTGAGGTTCCATTCATGTAATAATATAGGGTCCCTTTTAATACTGGGGAGTCCTTATAAGAATAATGGGATGACATAACTAAAATTATAGGAAAGATATAGCTATAACTGGATTATTATAATTTTATAAGAAAGAATTAAGTAAATAATGTTTTGATTTTGAAATCTAGGACTTCAATCAACAGATCAAGGAACTGCATGTTAAAGAGGTCGGCTATCCAAAATCCCACCCAGAACCCTTCAAGAAGTTCTATTACCATTCCTTGTAGACTATAAGGGGTGGTTCCAGGATCCTTTCCACTAGAATACTCAAGTGAATGTTTCTTCTGTTTCTAGAATACAGGGTTCCTAGAATCCAAAAAAATAGTGGGATACATTAAATGATTTATGTAATCAATCAAAATGTCTAAACTAGTAATCTAGAAAAAATTCCCTCATCTTATAAAATTATTTTTTGTAGAAAAGAGAAATTTATACCATAAGTTTTAAAAATGTGATGTTATATTGGACAAAGTCAATATATACACTGACACGAGTCTCTATGAATAGTATAGGCATGTGTGCATAGAATTATAATATAAGAAACTAAAGGTTCTAGTGTCCCCAATACTCGTAAACTACCACAAGAAGATAAGATGAAATTCATTAAAGGAGACTAATGTAAAAATCATATGAAAGTTATATAATTAAGCTATCATCAATTTTTTGTGTCTGTTGTGGTCACTTTATCTGGTCATGGATGATATAACAAATTGTATCATCTCTGAGATGTTTTCTAGGAGAAAGAAAAGTAATGATATGAATAAGTTGATTTTACACTGACATTTGTAAATTGAATTATTGATCATGATCTTTAAAAAGATCCATTTCTCATATCATTTTCACCGCATTACTCAATTCTCATTTTAAATTAAAAAATGAAAAAGAATTTAATAAAAGCTTCATTACCTATCCAGGGAAGGTTCTCCAAGATAATAAGAATATAAAATATAATTTCATCTTTAATTATTATGGAGAATAAATTAAAAGACAATGTGAAAAGGCTACACGGAAACTATTTCAAATGGAACATTCACAATTTCCCGAAATTAACGAGGTATTAATAATGATTATTTTCATTGCATATTATAAAATAAAACAATGGATGTTTATAAGCAATAAACTGATTTAATGAAGAAATTTTAGACTTATAAATATGGAATATTAATCAATGTAATTTTCCTTTTTAACAACATAGGTATTTAATACCACATGCTTTTTACATATGTGTATTGAAATATAGTTACAAATTAAGTATAGAAACATTACTAGAAGTCTGGTGTATTCTCCAAGTGGTTGTGAAAGGGTGAAACCTAGTCTAGTGTTGAGAAGTACACAACTTCTTTAATTTCCAAGCGAAAGATACGCATGGAACTATTATTGAGTATAACCACAAACATTAATCTCATGTTTGCTTGGAGACAAGGAAACATTCTTTCATGTTATGGAATGAATTTTGTTCTTGGTAAACTCAATTACATGTTCAATAATACATGATTCATAGGTAATTAGTGATGATTATAAATGTATGACTTATACCTAGTTGTGACAATATAATTCTTTGTCAAGTAATACTAAAAGTGAGCATCTTGAATATACCAAGTATGGTATTTAGGCTCGGCACAGCTAAATACATTTGGTATTATCGGTGTCCATATTTTGGACAAAGGAGCCTTTTGAAATTAAGGTATGTCAAAATGCTTTTGGAAATAGTTCATCAAATTAGCATGCACTATTTAATGTATAAGCTAGAGGTATATATTATTAATAAGAATAGTTTATGTAATTAAGTTATAATAAAGTGAAGTATATGCATGGTTAAGAGATATGTGTTTCTTTGGTTTGGGATATTGAAGAATATCTCAACCACGCAATCATCAAATCAGGATAATGTAGCATGGAGTAATTCGTAAATGCACATTACCTTATCGACATCACAACATTGATGTTAATGAGTATGATTGATGATAAATTCTTACATATCAACATTTATCAAGAATCATGTAGCGTGTAGGGATTATTAAACGCATATGTTATAAATTAAAATCTTGAGGTAATGTTGTATCAACGTTGAAACTTGAAGAAACTTTCTTCCTATTTCATGATATTATTTGAAAATAATGAATATATCCCACAACCATATTCCACTATAATGAAAAATAGATATCATATAGGAATAGTATGATGTCAATTCATTATTTCATAAAAGAATGTGTTTGTATTCAAATAGTTTGGTCAAATATAAACAAACTTGCTTCAAGACAAACAAATTGTGCATTTACTCTAATAGTCCTTATAGTTTCTTAGGATATTACAAAAATACCTATCATAGAAATGATATTGTGAAGTTATTGAATGTATTTATATAAGAGGGTAAAAATATATATTAGATATAGTGAGATTTGTATTGACAAGTGCTTAGTCAATGATCAAAATTCACAAATAGTTGGCAAAGGAACTGGTTCCACAAGTGCATGTGGAACAGAGTTTGTTCCAGAGACACATACTGCATAAGAAGGATTGAACCATTGTGATGTTTTTTATATTCACATAAGTTAGTGAAATAGTATTCAATATTAATAATATTTCCTACAAGTAATTAGTGTGTGTAAATTAGATAAAATTAATAAGACCAACTAGAATTCAATTACTGGATTACATGTATCAAATTTCAAAATGGGATTATTTTTTTGAACAATATGGTGGGTATTCAAGTAAGTTGATACATTTTATGGTACAAATGTAGCACCAATAAATATCAATTGGTTTAACCATTATGTTATTCCTAAATCTATTTGAATTTTACTTATCATAGCTAATATATATGCTAAAATTATTTAGCATTGGATGTCATGACCACCAATCATGGATGGTGTCTGTAGGACGCAACCAAAAAGGGATGGTAACTCCATAGAATGCTGATAAAGGTTGTAAGTTACTGAAATCCGGTTAAGGATTAATTTAAGAAACATGAAAATATAATATAATTTTGAAAAAAATGATTTACATGTGTATACGAGAGGTTAGTGGGGGGGTGAATGTTGTCCAAGAAAAATATGTTTGGCGAAATATGGAAAACATACATTTGTCTTATAGTTAGTTAAGAACTGAATGAAATTTATTCTCCAGTGATTGACTTAATGTATCACCCTATGTTATAGGGAATAGGATCTACTAAGGTAAATCTATAGGTTTATTGTTCCTATTCAATTGTACATATAGTGACATTGCATTGAAAAATACATGTTGGAATAATTCAAGAGATGAATTTTCTCCTATGTCATAGGGAATAATCTCTTTAGGTAGTCATGTCCAGGACATGAGAAGATATAAACGTGATAGGTTAAATCCATATCTTGATGTGATGGATTAATCATGCATGTCATGATATGTACAAGAACTAATATGTCCATGTTATATTTTACAATAGGTAAATATCAGTTATATCTAGGAGCACTGCAAGGAATGGAGTCAGAACTATCTAATTGCACTTTGGAAATTAATAAAGAGATGTACCTATTAAGTGGAGAAGAAAGGTTACTACTTTTCGAGGATACTACCTAGTCTCCCATAGATCAATGTTATATACTATTGTAGTTAGGCTAAAGAAGATAAGAGATTCAAGCTCATATAAGCTAGTGGTATCCAAACCCAAAAATACCGAGTATGTTGTAGATTATAAGGCAGCTATGAAGCAAAGAAAAACAACAATTTGTTATATTTATTGGATTCACACATGGTGATAAAAGTATTATCATAATGTGAATTGTGATATTATTACTATCCAAGATGTCAATTTGTTATAATAGAAAAAAGGGATATAATCAGGATACCATCTCTAGGTTTGTTTTACTCAAGGATATGACATCTCTATAGCATAATTCCCGCTCTGCGGAACCAAGGAGAACCTAGTAACTAAAGCCGCTACATTGAAGAAACCCGATGTTCATCATGTGAGTTGCTAACATGTTTTGTTAGAAAATTGGTGCTAGTGCAGGTGGGAGTGTTGAAATAGTGGGTGAACTAAACCAAACTATCTAGTTCTTTTGATTACCATATCATTTATACAGTTAGCTATACATGATGTCATCTAACCATTATAGTGAATAATTTTCTGCATCCACTATTGAAATGGTAATGTCCAAAGATTAGTTGTCCTATCAAATGGTTATAGAATATCTTAGGCTATAATGAGAACCTCTAGATACTATGAAATTAATATTAATTATATGTTCTATGGTTTAGATACATCTCATGTGTTGGAGACAATAGATATTTGATAATTAGGTGCTAGGGGCCCATAAGTATTGAGACTTTTTCCCATGTATGCACTTGGTGATATCTAGTAGTGGGATCATGAGGATTGACCTGGCAATAGAAAAACCACATGTTTTGAGTGTCATTGGATGTTCCTATCTACGATCATGTGTAATGGTCTCATGAAATGAGATAATTACCAATGTCTGTTATTTGATTGCGTACTTTGATACAATAAGAAAACCATGATAATGAAGTCCTGAATAGATAGTTTGTGTTGGGCGTGTCATTGGTGGCATGACATTGGTTGAATGGTCATGAAAGGATTTGTTTTTATGGGTCAGGGAAGTAATATATCTCAACCCTTGTTGATAAGAATGGTAGTACCATTATAAAACCATGGCCATGGTAGTCGAGTGTAAATCCATCCAGTTAAATTAACAAACAATAAATCAAGAAAAGGGATATTACAGGATAGTGCGTCCAACATTATGATATATTACAGACAAAGTGATTACATTACACAGTTCATGTTCGTGGGTTGTTTAGCACTGCTATGACAATCGTTTCCCCTTTAGGGGCTATGATGGGTTGCTAGATCCCACTATTGGTCTGTGAATAATATTCATTACTATCGAGATAAGGTCCTAGAGGGTCACACACAATAGCATATCTGAGAATCTTCCCTATTCAGTTGAATATGAGTTTTGGACATGGTGGTCCCCAAAACTGGGGTTTGAGATTTTTCCAAGGTAAATTGATCACCAATGTAATAAATGAATTAATATTATTCAAGTTTAGAATAATGAGTGTTGAATTTATTTGTTAATTTTATTTTCATGTTTCAATGAAATACATAAGGAATAATATTTGAATGAATATTAATATATTCAAATTTCTATTAATATTTTTGAGAGAAAGCGATGATTTAATGGATTAATTATTATCATATAATATATATAATATATTACAATAATGTGATGATAATGTTGAATAATATTTTTGACTCATTATATTAGTAGAAATATTATTTATACAATGATTAATTGTTCGAGGTCCTGTCCGGAATTTCGGGTTAATTTAATTAAACACTATAAAAAGAAGAGGAGTGGATTTTACAAATGAATATTCATGGATTTTCTTTCTCTTATCCTCTCTCCAATGACTTACAGAGAGATTCTCTAGATTCAAGGAGCTCGGATCAAGCTCTCTCTCAAGAATCACTAATGAATAGATGTAGTGTTCATTAGAGTGATGAAGGGTTCTTCAGAATTTCTGTAATAGCACCTGGACTTCAACAAACGATGTTATCGCATATCTTGAAGCATGTGTAGATGATCTATAGTAGTTCGATATCGAATTATTCAAGAAGCTATCGTCAACAACGAGAATACGTTGTGTGCCGCTTCAGTTTTAAACCTGGTATTTTATGATTTATTCTTGTGCTTAAAACCCTTCATGTGAGATCCTCAACTTTTACTGGGCTACTCTTCATTGACGTTGACAAGTTTACATCGATGAATGATGGAAATGTTTTAAAAAACCCCACATGTTTTGTGGTTCTGCTGCATGCTAATTTCCGACAGCTTTAAGCATCACAACTCTATTTTACTTCTGGTGAAGTGTCTTTTATGATATATTTATTTTAATATTACTAATTGTTGGATAATTTATTATAATTTATTTTTGAAAATATTAGTAATAATTTTAAATAATTAGTCGTAATAAGTAGTAATTAGTTGTAATACATTATTAGTAATAATTAGTAATAATTAGTAATAATTAATGAAATTAGAATGAATTGGTGATAACTATTAATAATTAACTAATAACATTTTATAATTATTAATGATAAGTAAATAATTAGAAATATTTATTGATAAATGTTTTTTCCCAAATTAACGGTAATTTTCAAAAAAAAATATAGATAATTAGGAAAAGATATCAATAAGAATTAAAAATTAGAAAGAATAATATAAATATATTAAAAAAATACCTTAAAATTAGAAAAAAAAATTAATAACCGTTGATAATTTGATAATAATAATAATAATAATAATAAATAATAAGTAATAAATAGTAATAAATAACGATAATTAGTAATCAATTAGTCATAATTAGTTATAATTAGTATCAATTATTGATAGTCAGTAAAGATTAGTGATAAATTGTAGTAATTAGAGTTAATTAATAATATTTTGTAATAATTAGTAATAATATTCATTAATTAACAATAATTTCAATAATTAGTAACAATTATAGATGATTTGTAACAATTAGAGATGATTAGTTATAATTAGCAAACATTGTTGATAAGTAGAATTAATTGATGATAATTAGTGACAATTGTCGATAATTAGCTATAATTACCAATAATTATCCAACACTACAGATGGTTAGGCAAAAGTACAGATAATTATCCAAAATGACCAATAATTAGCCAAAATTACGACTAATTAACAATAATTACTGATAATTAGCCATAATTAGCCATAATTAGCCATAATTAGCCATAATTAGCCATAATTAGCCATAATTAAACATAATGTGATATAATTATCAATAAAGATTGATAAATAGGTATAATTAGTGATAATTATGAATAATGAGAGATAATTTGGAATAATTAGTGATATCTAGTAAGAATTAGTGAGAATTAGTAATAATTAGTGATACTTGGTAAAAATTAGTGATAACTAGAGATATTTAGATATAATTATTTATTATTAGTGATAATTATCAATAATTAGTAATAATTATTCACAACTAGAAATAGTTATCCAAAATTACCAATAATTAGCATCACTTGGAAATAATTTGTGACAATTAGCAATAATTAGCCACAATTAGTTATAATTCGCTACAAATAAAAATAATTTTCCAAAATTAAGAATAATTTCTAATAATTACCACAATTATGAATAATTTACACATTTGAAAATAGTTACCAAAATTATGAATAATTAAAAAAATTAGGAATAATAACCACAATTGGGAATAATTACTTATAATTAAGAATAATTACTAATAATTAGTATAAATTTATATTAATTTATAATAATTAGTATACAATATCTTTATTCACTGTAATAAATTAATATAAATAATTTATACTCTGTAGTTTTAATTACTAGTAATTATCAATATTTTATAATAAATATAAGTAATTCTAAATTTTTAAATTTTATGATTTTTTATTATCCCTTCTAAATTAACCATAATCATTATTTTGTTTCTATTTTTTAATAATATGGAATAAGGATGTAGAAAAAAGTATTTATTAAAATACCTCGATTAGATAAATCATCACCTAAATCGAACTGATTCTAGTATAAATATGGTATATAGGTAAGGTGTTAAAACCTTTTTATCATTTGTATCATTAAAAATAGAATTTATTTCAGATGGTACAATAAATTTTTCATGTAAGAAATGTGATCTGAGAATATTTGAAACCTTTGGTACAGTTGGGGTTCATTTATTGCATCTGGTTTTTGAAAAGATTTTGTTTTTTAAATATAGTGAACATACTTTAGGAGATGATACAAATAATTTGGTTCCATCTCTATCACGGTTTTAAACATTAGTACATGAATTTGTTGGTCTATGTTACAAAAAGAGAAAAACAAAATTATTAAACAACACCAGAGTTAGAACCATCTCAATTATTTTAGTTTCTAAATTCTGTTTAGGATGCCTTGTATCCAGGTTGAAAGATAAGTAAATTTTTTTTGTTAGTAAATTTATTGCTTTTAAATTAGATAATGGAATGGAAAATAGTTATTTTGATTTGATGGTATCATTTGCTAAATCACCATTACATTAGGGAAATATGTTTCCAAAAAATGTTTTTATGTTTTAGAGGATGTTAAGTATTTTTTGTCTTTGTTATTTGAAGTTCCATGAATTTAAAAATTATTTATCCAATATTATGGTCAAAATGTTTCATTAGTTAATTGTCACGCAAGTGGAAAATCATAGTATAAAGAGGCACAAAAAGAAAATTCTGAATTGGTTCCCATTAAATAGATAAGGTATTTCCATATTCCAACTTGATTATATAGTTTAACTATATCTCATAATGTAATTTATTCGATGGCTTGGAATAAATTTATTATTTCTCCTAGAAAAATCTTAAATTATCCTTTTGATGCTGATTTATGGAATCATTTTCAGCCTGAGCCATGTATTTTTTATAAAAAGAAAGTAACATGTGATTGGCCATTTTTACTAATGGTTTCTATCGATTCGGTTCTTATAGTAGTCAATATTCTTATTATCTAGTCTTTACAACAAAATTCAACTAAACTCATTGTATATTGACAAATGAAACATTTTTGTTTTTACATTACTAATTCCAGGACCTCAAAGAAATAATACTGATGTTTATTTTGAGCTATTTATTGATGAGTTACTTCTATTATGAAGTAATGGTATTGGTACGTATGGAAGTTTTGGGAAATATAATTTTATAATGAAAATTGCATTAATGTGGAAAATTAGTGACTTCCTAGTATATAAATGGTTATATGTCTAGAGTACTAAAGTGACCCTCTCTTTTCAAACATTATAATTCCATAAAATTTAGGGAATACATAAAACATTAAAAAATTGATTCTCAATGATTGTACTAGTTTAGTGACTTTGGAAACATGGAAACATGAACACTAGTACATAAGTGGAAAATATTATCTCCCACTAGGTTTTTCTTGACTTGCACCCATATTAGACTTATCAGAAATAATACATATCTTCATAATCTAGGGAAGAAAACATATAAAAGGTATATCTCATATTCCATGTACAGGTAAACGAGGGAGACATGTGGCGATATATATGAGCATAGTGGTAGGAAAACATGATCCAAAATATAGAAGGTCATACCCAGTATATCAAATATCATAAACAAAAATCATGGCATAATGATTGCGAATTCATAAAACATGAATCCTAAGTAAATAAATAACATAATCCATCAATGCATAACTTATGTATAAAACATGTAATTGTGATTGACACATTATCATATAATATTATTTCCATACTATCCAATTCATCATTTCCACGAACATCTTAGTAGTATGAGTTCACTCCCTATAAAATCCTTGTAGTCATGGTTCACTCACATGGCCATCCTAGTAGCACGAGTTCACTCCACATACCATCTTGGTAGTTATATTTCATTTCCTTGTTCATATTAGTATCATTAATTCACTCCTTATACCATATTTGTAGTTATGTTCCCCTTCCATGGCCATCTTAGTAGTCAAGGTTCATTACCACTACCATCTAAGTCTATCTCATGAGATATAAATCATTTCCCAACTCATTGATGGGAAATATAAATCCCACCCATATCATAAGGAAATCATACATACATGTCCCAAAAAATCATAAATAATTATGTCTTAACCCATAAAATTAAATGAGTATCATAAACATGAAAACATATAATAACCTATGGAAAAAGATACAAGTTTCATAATATTTTCATCAAATTTATAACCTATGAAAGAGAAACTGGTTTAATAACATATAACTTGTGAAAGGGAAATAGATTTCATAAACATATAACCCGTAAAATAGAAATGGGTTTTATAAATACCATGAATAAAACATAACCTATTCATAAAAATAATATTAATTAAACCTTGTGATCATTTCCTAGAAAGGCAAGAGTAATATCTATGGATGCATATTAAATGGAAAATTATTTTTAAATATAATTCTAAAATGTTTCTTGAGAAAAATAACCTTTATTTGTTAAAAAGGTATTTTGAATACATAAAACTATTTTAAAGTCATTTTCATAGAAAAAAAATTAAAAACATATAAATAGTACTTGTAATCATTTCAATAATATTTTCCCTTGAAAACTTATAAAAGATGCTTGAAAACATTTTTGAAACCTTATTTATGAAAACATATGAAATAATCTTGAATATTTTATTTGAAAAACATTTCTTTATAATAATTTTAAAAATAATTTCTTCAAAATTAACCTTTTAAACATGAATATGGATATTCCTAAAAATTAATGTAGTAAATCTGTACATGTCATACGAGGTAAAGAGAACATTGCTTTTTCACAATAAAAAGTGTAGAAAAAAATCATTATTTGGAAAGAAACAATAATATTACTTTTAAATCATTGAAAAAATAAAAAAAGGGAATAAATTTATTTTACTAATTATATGATAATATTATAATTTTCGTGGAAACCCTATTTAGAAAACATGTTTTTGATGAAACAGAGCCTTCCAACCGAAGAGAGCATAATGTTGGGATTCTTAAAAACGCATAATTAACTATATAATGTACTAAAGTGTGTAATAATGGTACCAATACATTAATATATAATTAAATAATAGATTATATGGAAACACATTGTCATTGTTGATATATGGATGAAAATATTTCTTCAATGGAATCATAATAACTAACAATCTTGAATATGTTGAGATAGTAAAATCTTACTTCTTGGTAACTTGGGATCACAATCACCTATAAAAAATTTAAATTAAATAAAAAAATCATGAAAATAATTATATACATTATATAACTTTTAAAATGGATGTATATACACCTTGGAAAAAAATTGGGGCATAACAAAACACGAGTCTCAAATAAGACAAATTGAGACAAAACTATCTTGCGGATTTGGTATCTTTGGAAATAGAAACCCCAAGAAAGAAATTTCATAAAATGGATAAGTAATTAACAATAAATTTAATTATAATAGTCATATATTATTTATTTATGGTCATTAAATTCGCTATAATGAATAATTTAGTGGTTAATAAGGCATGCACCTCATAGAAATAAAAATAAGATGAAATTTCTATTATCAGGTGTCTTGAATCTAGTCATACACATTCTAACCAAATGTATAGTAAATATAAATTTACTATATATATTTTATGGAACCATATTATTATATATAGTACCGTTTATGGTTTTATTATGACCTTATATTACCCTCTTGTTAACAATCCTTTGTTATGGTTTCACTGAGGGTAATATCTGCTTTGTTTTTCGCATGTTTCTCAATCTGTAAAATATTTGTAACTTACACTTATATCATGAATAAAAAATTTCAAAAATGATATAAATGTAATTTATATTAATAATATTTGTATTATAATATATATATAATATATAAGTATGAAATATAATACACCATTCATGGAGACGGTGGGTCGTACGTACACAAGAATGCAATTTCTTTTTAATTTTTTTTGTTGAAAGATAGAAGGTAAAACAACCATATGTATAGACATATGAATATAAATCATTGTTATAGTATATTTATTATATCATATATATTTACTAAACCCATAATTAATACATCCCATGTAGTGTATGAACGAATCACATCACTTTCAGGGGGCGGTAGTCCACACTTACCCAAACAAAATTTTCATATTTACACCAAATATAATATAAAAAAGATATGTTTTGTAATTGGAATAAATAATATTAAAGAAAAATTAAATATAACATAAGAAATATAGAAACTTATTTTCCATCATAATTACCACCATGATAGGAGGTAATAGAAAACTGAGCAGTCATCGTTTAGTGAGGCGGTAGTTCTTTGTACCCGTGAATAGTATGTTTATAAACCAATAGATGGGGGTGTGTGTAATTGTAGGTCAAAATCATAGAATAAAAAAATCCAATTATATTTACTATATTATATTTTAATAAAATCATGGAATAAATATAGTGTTGGGGGTGGATAAAGAAAATAAAATAAAGGATCTTGAGAGAATATGTTACATCTTAATCGGGTAACTCCTTTTGGTTTGTGCCAAAAGGATTATTTTTTTCTTTATATCCAAGGGTGGTATTCTTGGAGGATGGTAGAGATTTTGGGAGATTATTTGGGTAGATTTTAGGTGAAAGAAGTGGCTTTATAAGTGTGAGGAAGTGGGAGGAGAGGAGGTCTTTTTATCATGGAGGAAGAGTGTCACACTTGTAAATATTTGAAGAGAGAATTCCACCTAAATTTTTCATTTTGAATGTGTATTACAAAATGAACCAAAGTAGATACATGTGGGAATAGTGTTAAAATATAGAAATTAAATTTCTCTTGGACATGTTTATAGGTCTTTTTGAGTCATAAATTTAATATTTACTTATCAGTAAAGCTTAATGTTACCTTAATCAGTGTAATTAAATTTAATTACATTCTCTAATTGTTTTGTTAAAAAAATATGCTTTCCTTTTTATACATTATAAATTATTATGATTTATAATATGGAATCCATTTTTCAAAATTCTATTCACATAAGTGGTAGAAATTAATTTAAATTTATTCTCCCTGACGTGGTGACCCTGTAAGTTTTTAAATTAAAAATGATGAAAATCTTGCTATGTTTTTATATTCAATTTCAATGATAAATTAGTTCCAATGACCTAGAGTGGATTATTTTAAAAGGTTATTATATAATTAAGCTTTTGAACTAGTTAAAAATGTGATTTACCATTATAAATAAATTAGATATAAATTCATTTTTGAATTGAAATTCCATATTTTTCAATATTCATTAAAAAAATAAACTCCACATTATATATATCAAAACACTATCCTAACCAATTTATTATTTTCTAATTTCTTATATTTAGATTATTTTGACATATTAAATCTATAATTTATAAAAAATTGGATTTAAAATTGTTCTCCATTAAAAGACGGTAAAAATGGCTTAATAAAAATATGTGTTTTTTAGTATATAATTTAATTTGTTCTTATATTATTTCTATAGAATACATTAAATGGATATAAAAAATATTTTATTGAATATATAATATATATATATATTACATAAATATCACTCACTAATTAATTAAATATATTTGGGAAAAACAGCACTGAGACCATATTAATATTATCCTTTATATTAAATTGGTTCTCAATTTTAATTAATTGGAATCATGTGAATTCATTTTATTTTTGGTTAAACCATATATTTTCATAAATTAAAAAATAATATTCATAAAATCAAATTAAAAGGCAATGATATATATTATTTTATTAAATACTAAAATCTTAACATATTATTGTTTGGTAAAACATAGTCTTTCATGTTACACAATACATCAAGGAAAGACATTATTTCATGTAATGGAAGGTAACCTCAGTGTTCCATGTACAGAAGACTGAAATATATTTTGTTTGTAGTGAAAAATTAACTTTTTTCATATATTAGAATTCAAATATAGTGATTTAATATAAAGTCAAATATTTTATATGTTGTGTGAAATTCAAAATATCTAAAAGGATAAATTAATTTGAATGAAAATCATAAAATATTTGGTTGTTAAATTCAATCCCTACCCCCCTTAAAATGAATTTAACCCTCAAAATTTGTCTGGGATACCAAGGTTTAATACTTGAATGTTTTATTCATGTAATCCCAAATTGTAAAATTGAATAATAAAACTTCCCCTAAAAGGGGAAAGTATAGACCCTTATGGTCACCCAAAGTAACATATAACTTATTTTCAACATTGGAGAACATAGGTTAGGGGTGAATATTGTACATGGGGGAAATAAGTAAATATTTATAGCATGTGATTGAGTTCGTCAATCAAAAAATAAGTGAATTGTAAAAGAAAAGATAAGGGCCTCAATGTCCAAAATATGTGATGATTTAAAAGTCCATTAGTTCAAATAATATAAGGCATTAGAACAAAAAATATTTATATATTTATCTTAATTTTTATTAATTAATTTATTAACAATTAATATAAGAAAATATAATTACTTGATATATTTATATGACAAAAATTTCCATTCATTTGTTGTTATTTTCTCTATTTATAATTCCTTTGTTACATCATGAAATGGATCTCTAGAAATAAACTTTGATTCGTGAATTAATAAAAGACACCTATAGCTGATCTTAAATCCAATAAATGAATGAAAAGTACAACTATTTTTATCTAACTATTCTTCAAATCAATATAGTTAATACATTAATCTATAAATATAAAACATAAATCTAGTGGTTCATAATTAATATTTATTTGACCAAAAAATTACATATTAACCAAGACATCACATAGGCTTATGGTAGGAATGAAACCCTTATCATCCTTTGGTTTGGGTTTCAAGACATGATGACCTGCTAGACCTGATTGGTTTCTACCTTACATACATGATTTCCATTTATAAAACCACACTAATATAATTTCCAAAATAAATATTATGGGAATCCTTTATGTAAGGTTAATAACTAAATAGCATTTTAAGTAAGATTTTCAATATAAACATAGTGCATAAATTCTTCTGCCAATGATTAACATAAAATTTTCATCAATGGTTAACCTTATAACCCTTCTGAAAAATGAAAATCCCTAACATTATAAACTAATTCATGAAATCAGCTTAACATTGATTCTCCCATATATCAAAAATTATCTCTTGGGTTTCACATTCCAAACATGTGAATACCCTCATAATATATTCTATAAAAACGTGGTAATAACCTAAATTACCATAAATACTTATAGAAAACAAGCATGATTTCATATTTTACATATTAGTAGATATATTCCATAAATACAAATAGTTTTATACTTCATCTATGATAGAATAATAAACGTGTAAACAAGTCCTTAAGTAATTAAAAGGTAATCTATACCGTGAAATTTACTTATATAAAACATATCTTTATCTAAAAAAACATTTTCATAATATAAGAAACATATTAATGCATATCTTTTCCTTAATCAATTGTCTTCCATGGACATCTCCTTGCCATTCAATAAATTTTTTTAACCCATCCGAACCATTCAATGTTTTCTTGTAAATAATTAGTGAAAAAACATAAACATTAAAATTCTTATATATTTCACCATTCATATAAAATAATTCTTCAATCCAAATACATAAAAACTTTTATTATTCCATTTCATCCTTATTCCATTAATAAGGATACCTCATCTTATTACACAATATCTATTCCATTTCACATTTCATCTGTTCTTTCATCATCATCCTTAATGTAACCATTACTCACACCACCTTGCTGGTTCCAATTAGGAGGTTTCATCTTCAGACATTGAGTTTCATATTGACCATTAACTCCACACTTATAACACTTAAGATTTTATGATTTATTAGGGATGTTAATCATCTCATCCATCTCGTTAATAGAACTTTTAATTTTTCCCTTCAAGTTATTTTCGTCGTGTCCTTATTTTCGATAGTCAAAACAAATTCATTTTCCTTTACGACATTCACATAGGTGATTATATCCACATTTCTGACCCAAAAGAAATATAATTTTCATTCCTCCATGGTTTCCATTTCCCGAACATTCAATGAACTCCTTCTTCATCTTCCATAGTGAGTCTATGAGTTGGTTAAGGTATATGTTGTTAATAATGTTTCGTGAAAACTAATTCGGCATGATCACAACATATTTTACTCCAATTATCATCCAATTTGACTTCTCATTAGAAAATATTTAATCAAATTCAACATTAATTAAATTTCTTCTAGTTCTCACCATTGACTAAAACCAGAATAATATTGTGGGAATTACATTCCATATAAAAACCACATGGTTATGAAAATATTTATTTATAGAATTTCTAAATCATGACACCTTCCATAATATATGAAACACTAGATTCATCTCAGGTTATTAATAGCCCGAATAAGTTTAAATACTTCAAAATGGTTCCTGATGAGTTTTGGGAGTTCCCAAATCATATCCCTCACGAGTGTCAAACCAGGTGTGTAGTAAGGCCCGTAGTCATATACTAGATTAACCCATGTTAGACCTGGAACATATTTTCAGTTTTGTTACCCCTAGGTACATCTATTCTAGATCTATGTCCACTTGTAGTAACGAGACAAGGATGTATTGCTATAAAACCACTCACCCTATCCTTTACCAAAATTCCAGGACGTCTTCATAAACATTAAATTGTCCTTATATTTATCCTTAGAAATATAACTATGGATCTCAATAAATTTTTCTCATCCTAGTATCCAATGTTTTACTATAACATTACTATGATACCAATTATAGAAAACCTAGTATTTCAAACATTAACATTACATAGAATTTGTGGAATGCTTAAAACATTATACAACCTGATACTCAAAAGAAATACTAGTCTAGTTCCTTTAGAAACATGGAAGCATGAAAACTCATACATTAGTGAGCTATATTATCTCCCACTATGTTCTTAATGACTAGAACTCTTCTTAGACACATAAAACATAATACATATATTCATAACTAGTGTATGGAAACATAAAAAGCAGTGAGCTAATGTGGTTAGTAATATTAATCAAAGGAGACGTGTAAGTATAAATATGAGCATAGGGGTGTAAAATTTTGATCTTTAAAATAGAAGATCATACCCAACATATCAATGATCATGAAAAATCATGGAATAATGATGGTCATTCAATAAGACATGAATAAAATGGAAACAAATAAAATAATACATGAAAACATAACACTGAAATAAAACAGGGAATTTTGGCAGCCACATAAGCATATAGTTTTATTTCCATAGTATCCAAGTCATTACGGGAAAGACTATCTTGTTAGTGTTATTTAAATACCTATACCATATTGGTAGTTATATTTCACTCTCATGGATATCTTTGTAGCATGAGTTCACTCATAATACCATCTTGTTAGTCATGGTTTACTCCCATGGCCATCTAAGTAGCATATGTTCACTACTAATTCCATCTTGGTAGTTAGGGTTCACTTACATAGCCATATTAGTGCTCAAAGATCAGTTTTAAGACCATATTAGTTTATATCATGAGATATGAGAAATCACCCAATGCGTCAAAGGAAAATATAGGTCCTACACATCTCATAACAAAATCATACATACATGTTCCACAATATCATAAACAATCATATATTTACCCATGAAATGAAATAGGTATCCTAAACATGTAAACATGTAATAACCTATGAAAAAAGATACATATTTCATAATCAATTCATCAGAATCATAACCTATAAAAGATAAATAAATTTCATAAACATATAACCTGAGAAATAGAAACATATTTCAAAACATGTAACTCATGGAAGAGAAACTAGTTTTATAAATACCATGACATTAAGTATAACCCATTCATAGAAATAATTTTAATGGAACCATAACATTATTTCCTAGAAAGGCATGAGTAATATTAATAAATGTCATCTTATATGGAAAATAATTTGGAAATTTCATTCAAAAACTATTCATGGTGAAAATATCCTTTCTTTATTGACAATGTAATTTTAATACCTAAAACCATTTCGAAATCATTTTCTTATAAAATAAATTGAAAACATATTAATAATACATCCAACCATTTTGAAAACATATTTCCATGATAAATTTTAAAAGAATATTCATAATATTTTGAAAATATTTTTCTTGAAAACATATGAAAGAATCTTGAAAATGTTTTGAAAAACATTCCATTGAAAATAATTTTAAAAAAATATAACGAATAATCATTTTGAACATGACAAGTATAATTTATAGAATTAAAAATTGTTAAATTTTAACTTCACATGAGAGGTAAATAGAACCTTAATTTTTCAATATAACAAGTGTTGAAAAATGCTTTGTTCTAAAAGAAACAATAATATTCCTCTTCCAACATTAGTAAAAGGAAAAAAATGGAAACAATTTGTTTTAATGATTATAAGATAATATTATAATATTCTTGTAATCCCTTTTTAGAAAATATGGTTTTGGTGGAACGCATTTTTCAGACCAAAGAGAGGGTAATGTCGGGATTTCATAAATACACAGTCTTAAATATCATATGTACCAAATAGTAAAAAATGGTACCAATACATGAATATATGATGAAATGATAGAGGATAATAAAACCCATGAGTTTTTTTGAGATATCGATCATAATATTTCATCAACGTAAGTATATTCATTAATAATATCAAAAATGATGAGATTGTTTCACTAAACTCTAACTACATTATAAATTAGGATCACAAGAACCATGTATGAAAATGAAATTAAATGAATCATAAAATATCCTTAAAATAATTAGACTCATGATATAAAAAGTAAAATGGAATTATACACCCCTTGAAAAAAATATGTACAAAGAAGAACATGAGTATCAAAAAATGAAAATTGAGACAAAATTATTTTACCAATTTGGTATCTTTTTAAACTTAAACCACATGAAATAAATTATATAAAATGGATATGTAAATAAAGATAAATTTAATTATAAGATATTAATAATAAATTCTTGTTATTTACATGCACCAAAAAAATAAGTGTGTGGTAAATAAGGAATCTATCACAAAGAAATAAAAGTGTGATGAAATTTCCCTTACCTTGTGTGTTGACTCTCTTCGTACTCATTCAAACCACCTATATAATAAATATAATTTAGTTATAAAACGTTTAAATTATTATATTATTATATATTATATTATATATCTTTTATTATGACGTTATATTACCCTCTTTTAAACAATACTATGTTAAGGTTTCACTTCACGTAGTATGAGCTTTGTTTTTTGCATGTGTCCCAATCTGTTATATCATTGTTCCATACACTTAAAATAATGATTCTAAAATGTAAACCATGATAAAAATATAATTTATATTCAATATATTTTCAATATATTTATCTATAGAATATATAATTGTTAAATATAATATACTGTCCATGGATATGGTAATTCATATGCATTCATATTCATTATTTCTGTTTAATTATCATGTTGAAAGAAAGAAAGTAAAACACGCACACACACACACACATATATATTAATATTTATATAATTATTATAGTAGTTAATTATATCATATATATCTTATATATTAACTAATATCATCCTTAATACATTCCATGTAGTGTATGATCGAATTACATCACTTTGAGGGGACGAAAGTCCACAGTTCCTGAAATGAAATTATCATATTTACACCAAATTTAAGATTTAATAAATGTGTCCTAATAGGAAAAAATTAAATTAAATTAATAATAAATATATTATATTAAATATATAAACATACTTTATATCATAATTTCCCCCCATGAGTGGCGGTAAAGAAAAACATGAAAAATCATAATTAAGTGAAGTGGTAGTTCGTCAACCATGTAAACAATATGTTAATTACCCATTAGGTGGAGTTTTATGTAAGTGTGGGTAATAACCATAAACTAAAAATATCATTTTATATTGAGGATGAAGGTTTTTTTAAAATCATGGAATAAAGAGATTGGAGGGGTGTATAATGTAAATAAAAAAAGGGATCTTGAGAGAAGACATTGCCTCTTAATCAAATATATTCTTTTGGATTGGGACAAAAGGATTCATTGAATTTCCTTGTGACCAAGTGGAGGGTTCTTAGTGGAATGGATTGATTTTGGGAGATTATATTAGAATTGTTTATTTGAGTCAAGGTGTTTTATAGTTGTGAAGAAATGAGAGGATTGGATGCCTTTTTTATAGAGCAGGAGTTGAAATCTTGTAAATATTTGAAGAGATAATTCCACCCACATTCCTCAAGTTTCCAGTGGATAAAATAATAGAACAATGCATATAAATGAAATTATTGGGTCAAAATATGGATATAAAACACCCTTTGGATTAGTTTTTACATCATTTTGATTTATAAATTTATTAGTCCTTAATTAAGATTGATTTTACCTTAAGAGATGTAATTAATTTTATTTTCATTATCAAATATTTTTGTAAAAAAATATTAGTTCAACTTATGAGACCTTATAAATAATTTTTATTCTATATATTGAATCCATTTTACAAAATTCCAATCATATAAGTTGTTGAAATTAATTTAAATTTAATCCCACTAGCAGTATGACACTCTAGGTTTTTAAAGTAAAAAAGATCAAAAGATAGCTATATTTTTATATCCAATTACAATTTGAAATTCGGTAAAATGGACTAAATTGGATTAATTGATACAAATATTATCTAATTAAACTTTGAAACCAATTTAATATAAAATTTACAATTATTAATAAATTATATGAAAAAGAATTTTTCAATAATAATTCAGTACTTTTCAATATTCATTATAAAATTAAACTTCACAGAAAAATAAAAAAAACCACACCAAGTTATTATGTTTTTGTTTAAAATATTAAGTTATATTGACATATAAAATCTATAAAATATCCAAAATAGGAATTAAAATTGGTTTACCATTAAAAGGTGTCCAAAATGTGTCCAAAATATGTTAATAAATATATTGGGGTTTTAAGCATAAAATTGGGTTTGTTCTTATCTTATGTATATAAAATTAATTGATTGGATATAAAAAATATTTCATTGAATATAAAACAGATATATTACTGGAATATCACTAACTAATTAATGTAATTATTTTGGGTAAAATAACTTTGGGACCATATTAATATTCTCCATTCTATTCAATCAGTTTTCATTTTTAATTAATTTTCATCCTATTAATTCATCTTATATTTTTTCATCCCATATATTTTCATAAAATAATAAATAAAATTCATGACAAATTATTAAAAGTATTTGTTATATCTTATTATTTTAAATAATAACATTTTAAAATATTATTTTTCAGTAAAATTCTAGCTTTCTTGTTATGCATGTCATCGAGGAAAGGAACCATTTTTTGTAACACAAGAACACCTTAGGGTAACATTTATATAAATTTAATATTAATTATTCATTTAGTGCATGATTAAATTTATTTTGTGTATAATAGAATCCATACATAGTAATTTAATATAAAATAAACTACATTCAGTGTTACATGGGATGAAAAATATCAAAACATTAAATTAATTAAAAAACAGATAATTCCCAAAATGTTGGGGTATTATAATTACACAAGGTCCAACATCATGTATATATTGTATTAGTGACAAAAAATCATTTATAATTTTAAGTGGAAGATAATAATTATTTCAACTATCATCAAACAGTTCTTCCTACAGACCATCATGTCCAATTAAACAGGGATAATTTCAGGGTAGGTATAATTGAAAGATATGGACCTCCATCAATGATATCAATTATTGATTTATACAATATAATCTCTAAATTACATCCCACTGAACCTATAACAACTATATATCTACAAAAAATTGTTTCAGGAAATATCAAAAATAGATTGAATGGATTATTTTTTAGGATCTACCATATTTGTCTCATTTGTTGGTATATCACATGTTAGATGTCAAGAATATTATGAATTTTTTCAGATAAAATATTTTATACAATTTTAGAAACACCTTATGAGAATAAAGATAATATAAAAAATGATTATATCATCCCAAAAATTTCATTATTCAAAATCTTAAATAATTTGAAAATGAAATAGTATATCATTTAATGAATTGAAAAGTGGAGTATACATTTTTTAAAGAAATTTTTTTTTTCTATCAGTGGATTTAATATTTGAGGGTACTAAATAGTAATATTTCCAATTTTTCTTCATGTGTCTGAAATGGCCATATTACTGAATTAAAAAATTTTAATTTTCATATATTAATAGAAATACTACTACTAATTATCCTTAGAGTCTTGTTAAATTCGTCTATTTTGGATTCACTGAAAACATATCATATTTTTCTATGAAATATTTGAGTTGGTATCTTACTATGATGCACTGCTTAGGAAATAAATCGATTTTATTCAAATATTATAAAAATTTGGAATAAATAACTAGATTTATTTGACTAAATTAAACTTTTAATATTTCATTTTATATGTAATGAAAGAATAATAGGACCAGTATTGTTATGATAGATATGCCTATATGAGATATGTATTCAGAAATTGAAGAAAATGGAAAATAACAAAGCATTGGTCTAAAGGTCAATTTATTTATCATATTTTCATAAGGAAATTTCATTTTTTCTGTTCCCATTATTTTGAACATGAATATTCTTCAAAACATAACCCAATGGGTTATAATGAGGGATATTTTGGTGATGTATTGAACCATTAATTATATCTTTTTAATCAGGTTGAACTAGACTTATATGTATTTAATAAATAATGAATTTCAAATGATTAAAACCATAAGTCTTATATATATGTTCTACCTAATTGTGAAGAAATTTCATAATTTGTATAGGGAGTGATACTTTCACCAATTCATTAAATATTTAAAAAATATATATTAATATTATTTAATTTTCATATAAGATGATGATAATATCAAAAAATAGTTCCAATAAATTACACCATCTTCTCTTGAATGACCCTAGTGGATTAATCTTTAAACTAATTTCAGAGACTGATAAAGTAAATTTTTTATGGTTAAATATATGACACCAATTTATTATTTTTTATATTTCTAATTTTTTCCCAATTTTTGAGGTTTCTCAACATATAGGTAAAATTGATAATCAATTTTGTTTATTGAGTAACCCACCATACTCTTTGGTAAAATCCAATGTGGGGTGAATAGTTTTTGATTTCATACATGTGCATATAGTGAATCAAGGAAAAAAATTAATAATGGTGTTTTCTTGAAAGGATATCATCCTAAAGAAAGTGAAGTTAAAATTTAGGGCTTATAGGATGGGGTAATTGATCTGTGTTATAAAGCATAGAATTATGTTTCAATGTTTATAATCATTTGGTTTGATACTAATAGAGGTTTTCACATTCATCTATGCCATAGAATTATTGACATAAAATATTAATTACCCCCTGTATTAAAAGAACCATTTCTATTGTCTCTTCAAGTATATAAATTTTAGTATGAAAATTAGGATGTAGTTTTAAGGGATTTAGTTGATCGGTGGAGAATTATAAAAATGAAATATCATTAAAATCAACAAATTTAAAGTCAATGTGGTTTTTATAAAGTGCATGGATTAGAAATTATTCGAAAGAGAACTCAAAATACATATTTTACATGAAGTGACATAAATATAAATGATGAAACCACAGAGTTATGTTTTTATGGTGATGATATCACAAGAAATTAATTTTAAATGGTATGAGATAATAAATATGAAGCTCTTATAGAAATTTATGATATTGAGGATGATGAGGTTATTGAAAATGACAAGTATGAAGATGATTATTAAGATAAAGAATGATTAAATTATATGCTACTTATATTCATAATTAATGTATAATTGTAATTTTAAATTATTTATAGGCAACATTATTTCATTTTTTATATAGATAGTGATAATTACATTGAAATGTTCTATATCCTCGGGGAGGCTTTACTTCCTGGTGACCATTCTCATGCTTCATCAAATGCCTTGGAATCTGTTATCGATTTATTATTGACTCGGAGGAGTCATTTTATTGTGATATTAGTGATTATCAACCCTCTTTTTGAGTGATATCCACATCATGAATTTTATCTATCCATGCATAGGTATAATCAGTTGTTTATTTTCACTAATTTGGATTAGTTATCCATAATATATTTATGTACTAATTTATTTATTATTTTCTTCTTTTTTCCACAACTTGTCACATATAGTTGTTTGATAGAGGGGTGAAATTGTGGATAATTATTTTTTATGACCATGGGTGGACTGGGATCATATTGTAATTCTCTTTATTCATAACATTATTGATCATTGGTTAATATGTAAATAAATAAAACCTATTTTGAAATTTATTTAATTTTTTGATTACAATAATTATTTATTTTAAGTATTTGGTATCCAATCAAAAATATCCTGAGAACCTCTATCTAGGAGTTCATTGAGATATTTATCTGTGAAATATGTTTTATTTTTTGAACAGTCCATTAAAGACAGCTATGTTGAAAGTGGCATCCATGGTATATTATCAGTCTAATTATAGCCATCGACATCATTATATCTCATCTCATATATGGGTTAGATTGTGATCCTATTATATGGGATGTAGTTTTCAAAGAATTTAATTATTTGGAAGGTGGAACTGTAGTAATAAAGATGTCACATATAGATGGGGTGGTCACAAATTTTTAATTCTTTGATTGAATATGGTTACAACATTAAATGTAGTAGAAATATCAATGGAAAGAGTGACATTATTAGAAGATGGAGTGCCTGGGATAATTGGTGTAGGATATAGGGATAGAGTTCCCTCCACCTAGTTCTCTAGATGACCCACCACTTCTATAGTGACAAATTTATTTTTAAAAGAAACACATTATGCTGAGTTTTGAATGATCATATTATGCGTAATATTATTATTAATTCATATTTATATTGTTTTTTATATTTTGTGTTTTAAAATTTATTTGATGTTTTTTTATTTATTTATAATTTTTTATTTTTTTCATATTGTAATAGAATAAAATATTTATCAAAATAGGTTATTTTCAAAAAATATTTTATTCTTTCTCAAATAACATGTTATGATGGAATAACATATTAGTTAAAAATAATATATTTTTATGGATATTTTACTCCATTTTGATGAAGATGCATATTAATAAATTTTTTTTTTTTTGTATGATTATTTACAATAGAAGAGTTTCCCATTGAAAAAACATATTTTTGTAGCATACTGTAAAAAAATTATTCCATTTTTAAAAATGGGATAATAGCAATAGGATCGTATTAATTTTTTACCATAAAAAATAACAAAATTTATTTTTGTGCAAGATTATAGTATCTCTAATGTGATGCATGTGATATTTATAATATTGAGTCATGCATAGATCCTCAAAAAGGTTCATTTTTAATTTTGGCTGATTTAAATAAATTTATAAATGTGACTTTTTGGTTCTTATCGCATGTTGTCTGCATATTGTATATATTTATATATCAATAAAATAATTCATATTACTAAAAACATTATACATTAATACGAATATAATATAAATGATAATTATATCAAATAAATTCAGGCTTATTATTAATACTCTCTTAGCATGTTTAGAGGAATATATAAATGCTTTAACTTGAAAAAATTCAATTGCATCATTATTATATTCATTTATTAATAATTTTTATACAATTTATAAAAAAAAATTCTTAACATTTTCAAACATTTCATTAGAAATAAATGTTTTCTGTCTTGAATAAAAAATATTTTAGGAAATTGAGATTCATTATTGGATCAAGAGCTACTCTAAATAATGAAAACTATATTCAATCCAATGCATTCCATATTTTATTTTCATTCTATAATCCATGTTCATTATAAGATCATATCTAGTTGTGATTTTTTCACATAGTAAAAATTAAATTTTCTACACATGAATAAATTAATGATTTTATGTCTGATAAGCTGATCTTGGTATCAATTTATTTATCATGTAAAATGGATATAAAATCTAGCATATAATTGATGACCTTTTCAACCCTATTCAAATGGGAAGTATTTATGTTTATCATCACTCAATGAAATATCATAAATACATTTTTATGATTGATGGAAAACTAAATCATAATAAAATGTAAATTCCATTTAGATGAAATGTCAATACGCAATCCAACTTTAGTTTCAACAACACTAACATTCTTAAAATGCACTTGAAACACATTTAATCTAGAAAATGAAATATATAGTATAATTTAAACTTTATCTGATTTTAATGAGTGAATAATTCTATATTTTTAAACCTTCTTGAAAAAAATGATTAATATCTGATCACAATATCTCACTTAGAAAAAATATCCATTAAATAAAATATTGTTTTTATTATTAAAATGTTGTTTAAAAGTTATTCTTTTTTGTTTTTAGTTGATGAATTTTCCAACGTAACTGATAATTTCTTCTATAAATTCCCAAATTATTCAGAGAAAAAATGAAATTATCTATGAATTTAATTCCTGTGTGGGGAACATCCATTTTGGAAAAACGTAACATATCTCTATTAAAATTATAATTATTATCAAAACATTGAGCATTAAAAAATATATATACTTAAATATTTTAATTATTCAGTCAATTAGATGTTCAGAATATTTATTCAGTACTAGAATCCATTATTTCTTTCATATTTTTTCCAATATAGAATAATATTTCGTAACATCAGATGTTATAGTGCCTTTACTATATGTCTTAACATCATTGATAAGAAACATTATAAGTTCTCTGATTCACTTATACTCAACCAAACAAAATAGGATATCATTCTCTATGATACACAAAGATAGGAATTATTGAATAAGTATTTTTTTCATGTTTTCTAAATATCAACCTCTCTTCATGATCAATAAATATTTTTGACCAATCACCAAAATGTCTGTTTATAAAACCGATCAAATGGAGAGGTAATGTTGACGTTTAGTTTTTATTTACACCATAAAAAAACTATTTTCCACATAATTAACATTTTCTATGGATATTATTATATTTTGTGCATCAATTCAAAACATCAGATGTGGTTTTTCTCATACTCTTATGATTTAAATTAACACATCATTCTATCAAACTATTTACAGTAATCCATTTTTTTCATTTGACAATATTTTCTCAATTGGTTTGTTGTTTTATAATATCATCACAATTTCCTCAAATTTCACCCAAAATATTATATTTCATTTCATGAAAATAAAATAAATAAAAATATTATATTAATATGTGTCAGCTGTTCAATTTTAAGGCATTAATTGAGTTAATTTACATTTTTTAAAATTGACCATGAAATAAAGAAAATAAATATGAGAAAATACCCAAGATCAGGTTTTTGAAACTCCATGACTAATAATGAAACATATATGGGACTGGTACATATACCCCAAACCTTGGACGAACTCAAAATATTTTCAACACGACACCAAAGAAAAATAGAAAAACATGTGATCTAGAAAAATAATTTAATGATATACCAAACTGAGACCCCCTTACCAAGGCTTGATCTCACAAATATATATCATAGAAGACCCTCAATACTGGCTATGTTGTGGTTCATAATGGGATTTCTAAAATTAAAGATATCCATTTAAAAATTTAAAAATAGGCCCTTCATTTTGGAATCGTTTTGGATTAAAAATGTGAATAATATTATATCCTCTTTAGATTTAATTATAAACCCATTTTGAGAGATATTTTGTGTGTTTACCTATTCAATAAAATGAATAATAGTAGGTGCCAAATTTATACGGAGTACAGAAATTTTGCGAAGAAATACACTGACAATTGTTTTGGGGGTGGGAAATAGTCTTGGGCATGGGTAGTAGCATGAAGTAGCCTATAGTGAGCTATTGTAATTTATGTTGTGAAACTATATATTTTGAAGTTCTAAAATGACAATGTGAGTTTTATTTTTATATCTAAAGGGTAATGTTCTATAATGGATTATTTTCAGTGAGAAGATACGTATATCAGGGTCTGTATTTTCACATGGGTTTTTACACTATATTTTAAGTTAAATCTGGTCCTTACATTGATTTTTTTACTCTATAATTCATTGTTTTTTTGGATATTACACATGGTTTTTAATACTACACATTGGAATAATTTTCCACCTTAAATTATTTCTGTCCTAATTTATTTTCTTACTATTATTTTATTTTGTTTTCATTAGAAATTATCATGATTGTTTTTGTTAAAATTATGTTTTTATTATTAAACTAGTAAAATTCCACCAAAACAAGTTTCATCAAAAGAATTTACCCAAATTTATTGATGATTATATATCGTAGATTCATTACATGGTATTTAAAAACACATCATATTATTTAACGTGAAAAATGATTTTATTCTATGAGAGAACTGAGTAAAGAATATTTTGGTCCAAGAGAAGATAATGAAGGAATTGAATAAATAATTAGGGAATATAAAGACGATGGGTGACAATGATTGGTAGGATATGAGAGAGTTAGTGAAAAGAATGATTCGGATGTATTTAATTGATAATACTTTGTAAGAATAGATATATCTGACATATCTGGAGGTAATCTGGGTGAAGCATGAATGTAGGTATAAATGTAAATCCCTAAAAATTAAATTATATCTAAAAATGATTTCATCATTTATGAATTATAGATAATAGAGATTTATGTAACCATCTTGTTTTGATAACCAAACATCTAACATATCTATCTTCAGTGGTGATCAATATTGATCATAAAGGTAATGTAGTACTAATTGAAATGTATAAGGACAAAGAACTGATTCTCTTAGGTTTGTTACCTGATTCATATGATAATTTAATAACCACATTATATTTTTGGAAAGACAAACTGGATATGGATGATTTTATTTTGATGTTGTTAAAGAATGATACTTGTAGAAAGACCAATGATGGTGAATCTTTAGGTAATAGTGTTATTTTGACAATTATTTATAGAAGCAATAATATGAGTGGTTGGTCGATCTTAGAGAGTAAATTCAGGTGCTTATTTTGTGAAAATGAGGTTAATGTGTATAGAAATTGATATTCTTTGAGAAATCATAAAGAAGAAAAGAATATTGATGAAACAAACTCTGAGGATACAAGAATATGTATTATAAAGTGTTAGGGTTATTTTCTTTTAGTTTGAATTAGTTTTCATTGGCTAGATATATACAATCAATGGCCGGTTGATTGAGTAGATTCATACCATATTACACTAATGGTGTATTTATTTTCTTCATTGGAAGATAGTTAATTTGGTATTTTGAAGATGGAAAATATATTTTCATATAGTTTCATATTTTTTGGGGATACTTTTATTTCTATTAATGTAGTTTATGAAATAATGTTTTGGGATGTGAAACATGTGTCATGTATAGGGAATAAATTATCATCTTCTTGTACTCTTAACAATGATGGATTTTGGAACTTGTTTGGAAATTGAAATTGGAATTTTTTCCAAGGGAAAAATGATATTTTCACAAGTAATAATGATTTTTATGCAATATAGAGCCAATTTAAACGTGTGTGGTGAAGTGAAAAATGAAATCCTGAAGAGGAATTCAATAGATTTGTTTTATAGGTGATTTTCATTCATTATTTGAAAAATGTAAACTATAATAAAGAATGTTGGGAATATGAATCATTTTTAGCTATGGTTTTTTAGGTATTACACATAATATGTTTTCATTAGAGAGTTTCACTTGTGATTAATGAATTAAAATCAGTGATTGAGTTGATTCATGTAGATTTAATGACTTCTTAGAGGATGTTGTGCATAAGGGAAACATATTCTTTCTAGTGATCCAGATTTTGTGAAGACCATGGTTATGGAGGAGCTAGATATTTTTTATTCTAGATTTGTAAATGTAGGCATAGTTATGTTGAAGACTTAATAATTTTTATTTCTTTTTTAGTGGGAATTGTGGTTTCTATGAGTTTTGAAAAGAGAGTCATCATGATTTCTGTAAAGGATGATGGTTGGTGTGATACCATCCAGCATACGATCCATCTATGTTAATTGTAATTCCTATACATATTTTTTTAGGATAAATGGAGATATTCTAAAGTTTATACTATGTTTTAAAATTTTAAAGATAATGATTTTATAATTTTAAATAAAGGATCGTCATTTTGGAATCATTATAGTTTAGAAATGATATAATTTTTAATGTTTTTTTGTTTTAATTTTAAAACCATAATGGGAGATCTTTTTTAGTCTAGTATATACTATTAAAGGGAGAGGAATAGGATTTAAAAGTTGTAAGGTGTGTAGTGATACATAGAATAAATACAAAGACAACATTTTTGGGTGTGGGAAATGTTTTTGGGCATGTGTATCATCGTACAGTATCATATAGTCAGCTATGGGAAATTAGGTTTTGTAACATATTATTTTGAGCTGATTCAATGATGTTATGTTTTTAATTTTTATCTTTAAGGGTTGATACACATTCATGTATGTTTTTTATAGTGAAGATGGGCATATTAGGGAATGGATTTTCATACAAATTTCTATGTTGTATTTTTAATTCACGCATGGAATTATATTGATTTTTTACTATCGCGTTCATAGATGATTGTTTTTTGAGTTTCCACATGGTTTTTTAATCTTTAAAATTATATATTGTTTCCATGTTAAAATTTGAATGTCTCAAATTGTTTTCCTGGTATTTTTTACATTCTATATTGTTAGTGATACATGCAATATTTTCAATGCAACTCATCTTTTATTCTGGAACTGATTTTATTTCTCCCTTATAGGGTGTTAATGGTCTCTATCAAAAAGAAATCCCTCCATCATCATCATCATCATAATCTAGGTAAAATGAATTTTAGGGAACATCACAAGATAATTGGATCTCCTCACCATAAAATGAAGATAACTAGAAATTTTCTCTCTTGTTGTTTCTCTATAAGAAAAAATTAATTCACACCCACCTGTCTCGTTTCTTCTCTTGTAAGATAAGTGAAGACCTATAGTGATCCTGCTTTAGTAAAACTATAGCCCAAAACTAGTTTCCACAGAAATAGTGTGGTTTACCTACCCCAAATACAAATTACTCAAAGGAACAAAAATTGCAGATAATATCTATTAAAATATATTAAAATCACACAACCATATTTGGATGGTTTAATATTATTCTATCCAAACCATTGAAAAAAACCAAGAAATCATGTTTCCACTATATAAAAAGGGTGGTGAAAAGTAATTTATTTATTAAGGGTATCACAAACACATATTTAAGAGTAACCACATACCCTATATAAGTGTAAATACATCCTCCTTGCAATGATATCCACAACCACATGGGAGGGTTGCCACAGATGAAGGAATAAGTGAAGACAACCAAAATAATCAAGGAAGGAAGGAAAAGATTTAATATATCCATCATTTATTTATCAGATAATATGAAATTAATATCATTTCAAAATAAAAAATCAATACACATAAGCAAAATATTTAATTTGATAAACTATCATGAATGTAAATTCATAAATATACACGATGAAATTTAAATGAACCCTAAAATCCCATATTTTCCCGACACCACTGAACCAATCAGAATGTTTTTTTAATATAAAATCCTAATAGATTCTATGAGTTCATAAAAATTTATTATATGTGAATCTAAATGACACACTCCATAATGAATTAATTAAAATCTAATGATTGCTGATAAAAAATTCTCACAAATAATTCAAAATCTAATAAAAATATTAATTGAACTCATACCTTTGCATAACTAAGATTTTCATTGTCACATACTTACAACTCAGCTGAACTCATGTTGTCAAAGGTATCAATGATAATCTCTTTCTTCTATGAGACACTAAAAAATAGTATAGTATCCAATTACTCAAACACACACAAAACATTGGAAAACCTAAATTGAATGTATAAAGAATAATTTCAAAACACGAAACAATTCAAAAATGCAGCAGCAAAAAAATAAAATCCAACAAAATGAAATAACTGAAAAACTAGAAAAACCAAATTAACATGGATATGAAAATATAAAACACCTTAACACTCACCCTAAATCAACATAGGTGGATCCATTATCATGTATTATCTATGAGTTTGATTTATTAAACACCCCACTAGGATGACAGAAATCCCACATTAATCTCAGTTCATGGCCTTGTAATCCTTTTATAGAAAAGGATACATTATAAATATCCTTTGATTAAAATTAAATTCCCTAAAAAAATAACCAATTAATTTTATTAAAACTCATATTGTCCTATTAAAAGAACACCCTATCTAAACTAGAAACTTCCAAAAGGATGTTCCATAATTAAGAGGGTACCCCAATTTTTATGAATGATGTTGAATGGAATAAATCTAATAAAGGTCTAAGATCTAATAGATATAAAACTTGTTTATATTAAGTTATAAAAAAATATAAAAAATAACAGAGAGATGAATATGAAAACCAATGTTGAATCAATTTTTGGTGAGTTAAGAGATGATAAAAATAGAAATGGAGTAAGAAAGTGTTTGAAAGAAAATAAAACTAAAAGAAATAAAAGACATAAATATTTAACATGTTGGAACTGTTTTGGTGCTACGTGCACCTAAATAATACAAAATCAACTAAAATTTTTTATAAATATCAAAATAAATAGTGTATAACAATCAATAATATCATGAATAAATGCCTAAGAAATAGAGATATTTAATGAAATACGAAATAAGAAATGAGAACGCATAAAACCAGTCTGCTTACTACTCACTAATCGGCCTTTGTAGATAATTCATTTTGTTTCAATCTGGCCTCCAGAATTAAATTTGTGTGTGAATATCAAACCTCATGAGTTGTGATAACAATATCTCTAATAAACTATTCTCTAGTTTTGGCTCTCCAATGAAGTGATAAAAATGAGATGAATGAACTTCAAAGAAAAATGTTTAATGGTAGATATTAATGAAGAAGAATACTGAGGTAAAATTTCAATATCTATAGGTTTTAACTCTAAAAACATTAAAAATAAGATAGGGATATAAGAATTCTGATAAGTTTAATCTCCCTCAAAATGATACACTAAAAAATTAATAAATTTTTCTACCAGATAAAATATTCGAGGAGCATCATAACATCACATACAATGTGTAGTGATCTTGAAGATGACCAAAATAATTGATCCCAACAACCCATGTAAAGGTAAAAATATTTGGCGAGGGATGGTTTACCTGAGATCAACCCATATATTATATGGGTTAGATTAATCAACCCTATTACAACATGAATATATATCAAAACTTTTTTATCTCATATTGTGTTAGATCAAGTTATCATGTCTGGCTCAAAATTATTGCAATTAATTATGTCTATAAAAATTATTTTTTGATGAATAAAAATATATTAATTCAAAAAAATGAAATTTTTCTCACTTATATAATAAATCAAACACTTTCCCTATCTCTCTCACAATCTAATACCTTATATGATATTTTTCCCTTTCTTCTCCTACAACTTTTCTCAAATCACTTCTCCTTTGTATCAAAAATGGCCAAAAAGTTTCTTAGTTTTTAGATCCATTATTTTTATATTATTTTTAATTGGTGGATTTAAAAATTAAAAAAATTTACAATAAAAAATTCATGATAGGCTTGAAATTTGAGTACTCGATGATGGTTGATAGAGTGGGACCAAACTAGGATTTCAATCTAAGTACCATTGAGGAGGAGGTTCTTGACTCAATTTTTTAGGAGTAATTTTGAACATTATAAAAATAAATGTGAATAAATATTAAAAAAGATGTATTCTCAAAGGAATGGAATGATTTATTTCCATATTTAACACATCAGGCTATGTAATGTGTCATGGATTTGGCCATAAATTTACACACTTAATTGACTAAAGTATCTTTACCAGATGAAATTTTATATAAAACCAGTTTATCATATCCTTTATAAAAAAATAAAAAAGAATAAGTCATCAAGTGTGAGTTAATGTGTTTTATTTATTTAATTTTTTTTGTAGAAGTAATATTAATAAATATTTTTATCATTTAACTACAAGACATTGTATCATTTAACTGACTTCTATAGTGATTTTCAAGGATAGTGACATATAAAAAATCAGTGTTTAATGAAGAATATGAGTGATGTAATAAGATAAAATGGAATGTTTTTTTAAATTAATTAATAATTATTTATTGTTTTCAAAAAAATTAGTCCTTAATTGTAAATTAATATTTTAAATATTCTTTAAAGAATTTTTTTAATTTTTTACATTTAATTTCTTCAGTGAAATCAACTCTATTGTGTCTATTCAATGACATAACCTTTTATTCTATGTAATACATTGAATTTTGATTCATCCCTATATTTATAAAATATGATTGATATATGATGAAATTTCAATATAATTGTGTAGAAAAACATAACAATAAAAACAAATAATCATATATATATTTATTTATGTATTATTTTTTAGTGAAAATCATCATTGATATAGCCACACATTGCTTTGAGATTCTTCTCCTAACACTTTCATGAAAGTTATGTTTAATGTTATTTCCAAGGAAAGGGAAAATAAATTAGAAATGAGATGAGTTTACAAATATGTTTGGAATGTGATAAAATATATGATATAGATGAGAAAAATACTACCCCAAAAGATTCTCTCTATGAGGTGGACTTTTGAGGGGATGAAAGTTAGTTGAATCTTTTTTTCCATGAAATTATTGACAATTACTTTGGAGTGTGTATGTGATTTTCACTTATTATATATAATAGAATCCATTGTTTCCCATTGAAAAAGTGAATTCCTTACCCCCAAATAATTAATTTTTCATTTTTCACAAGATTTATATCACTGGCCCAAGTTTTATCATACCATATCATTTTTGGTCGATTCAAATTCAATAAAAGGAAAGGAAACTAAAATAATAGTGTCTGGATTATTGTATAAGGGAAAAAAGTATTATATTATTAAAATAATGATATAATTATAATTTTTTATTTATATTTAAGTAATAATAATATTATCAAAAAATTAATTATTTTGACTTATTTTCAAGATGATCCAAATATTACATATTTTTAAACTGTCAATTGGAACTCATGGTAATTAATATTTTGATAATATTGTAATTTCCTAATTTAAATAATTTTTATTTGTTTTTATATGATTTTTATGCTCCTTGATATATATTATATATGAATTAGTTTTTATTTGTGGAGGAGAAGAGGAAATTAATGAGAATGGGAATGGGAAAAGTGTTTCGTTAAAACAATGATATTTTGATTTCAAATTCTAAAATAGTGCATACCATATCATAAATTATTTTCCCCAACCCAGATTTGACCAAAAATGAACATTACATCAAAATTTAATGTAGGAAGTAAAAACCCATTTTTTATTTATTTTCATCATTAATTGAAAACACCAAATGGTATATAACCCCGTGGTGGATTTTATTTAGACAACATCCTTGAATGGAACTATTTTTTGTTCTATTTCCATAAATTATATGCCATGTGTGTTGTAAGAAATATTGAACATGGCCACATCCCAACTCGATTACCTATATGATGAAATACGACCCACCATTAAAGAACATAAGAGGGATAACTAGGATTTAATCTCCACCAATGTGGATGATAAGTGGATCAAGGCCTGTTATTTCAAATTAAAAGCTGGATGTGAACATTGTTCCTCCAATATAAGTAATCTTACATGTAGTTATTTAAGGACATATAATGAGTTCCATCTTCCTCCTAATGTAAGAGAAAATTAAACACTGGCGAATTATCTTATACTTTATCAGGTTTCTTTTATTATACTTTCTTCTTCATATGGACAACATTTTGGGGGTCTCTAAAATTGTTTCTTTAGGGTGTGAGGTTTTTCATATGAGGAGCTTAATTAATTTTTTTCTCATTCATAGAACACAGGGATTTCTACATGAAGCTTCATGGAATTAATGGAGGATCATAAGGTATATATGGTTTACCATGCATTAATTATATATTTAAAATTATGGGCATATTTTTATTTTATTTACATAAAATTATTTTTATTTTCATTAAAAATGAGGCACATATTTTTAAATATTTTAATTTACTCAAATTTGATTTCAGTAAACCAAAAAAATCTTGATTTTATATAAATAAAACTGGTGTGAGGAAATATTCTAAACAATATAAATATATAGTGGTATCATTGAAGTTATGAATATTCAAATTCATACTGATATGTACTCATTCTAATTTTAATCAGTAACATATTCTAAGGGAAAATTGTACAGTCAATTTAATGGAGATAAGAGAAAGAACCTAAGATGGATTTTAATGTTATTCTTTCATAAGTTTCCTTACTCAGGCTAAGGTGGGGGTAAATACAAGAATGACATAGGAGTTCATTCACCAATTTTTTATTGAGAAAAATATGTCAACTTTTTGTAAAAAATAGGTTGAATTTTTACATTGTATTATTTAATGTAATGATTATCAATAAAGTCATTTTAAGATCCTTATACAAGGTCTGGTTCTTAATATTCAATATTAATCAAGTACCTCAACATAAAATTCAAAATACTTTTATTTTATGTTAATTTGTTTTCTTAATTGTTTATATCACATCATGTTTTATGATTTTTTAATATATTTTTCATAAAAATTAATATATTTTCGATATTTTTTATCTTATTTCAGGATTTTTTATTTATTATCAATCATAATTTTCATAATTTATTATTTGAATATATTTAATTCTTTTTAATGATAGATGATGATTTTTATTATTTTTTTAATTATTTTCTTAACATTATTTTTTTACATTTTCATCATTATATTAATATAAAATGGATGATGTGAATCATGATTAATAATTATTTTTAATAGGAAAATTTTTTATGATCAAACTAAACATGATATATAATTTTTTTAAATAAAACATCTATTATATAATTTATGTAACTGAAATGATTGATATTCAGGTCTATAATTGATGTAATAAAACATTATTGTAGTAATACATTATTTCATTATTGTACTACTGAGTTGTTTTATCGTTATTATATAATTTTATACATGGGTGAATGTGGTATAAAATACCTATATTGTTTATCCATGACACACACATTCTACTTATGTATTACACTACCATTAATTTAATCTTCTCATCATCCACTGATTCAACCTAGTCAACAACTATGATTTTCCTGAGGTGTGTCACTTTTCATTTACAACATGGTGTAATTCATTCATAGAGTACCTATCAATGTGTATGGTAATTTGTTTCACTACATTAATTTCACTATATCCTACCCCAGTGGTATCCCTTTACAATATATAATGAATAAATATATTTGATCTACCTCAAATCCTACCTCTAACAGGTGACTGTTTATCGACTACTATTGCGGTATATAAATCACAAATATATGAGGAAATACGCTCAATAAATTTAATGAGTAAGAGATAATATAGTAAATAAACTGATCCACTTCATATCATAAATGAATGATAAATACTCCCAATATAGTACAGGATAATTCTAGAAAATGATATAATGACATAAAACTAAATAAACAAAAAAACACTAAAAAATCCAAGAAAGTGATTATGGAGATCCAATATCTCTTTTATAACTCCTCGAACTAGTAATGTCTCAGTTTATCATCAACCATCTCATGCTAATCTAGAAAATTATATATATATATAGAGGGTGAGAATAACATGTATAATCAGTAAGACCCTCCATGGGAATTTTTCATAAAAATGTGAAAGAAGAATGTTGAATCCCAGTGATTGAATAAATGTAACAAACTCATCACCTAAGAATATATATCCTTTTTTCTCATCGATATCATGAATAAAAAAATAAATAATTCATAGAAGTAAATAATTTTATATCAAAATAATATATATATATATATATAATCACCCAAATTCTTCTTTTATATTGATTTTCCACTCACTCATATCAATGAAACATGTCTTTTGATCATCCCTCACATAAGTCAAGTCACCCATAATGTGAGTTAGGCCTCCGTTTCTCATATGTCCCAACATATTCTTTCAGTATTAGTCTGTATATCCACTTCTTCATCATCATCTCATATGTAATAATGTTTATACCTGAAAGCCACTATAACATGTGTTTTTTGCATTATAACTCATCCAATTATATCCCATGTATTCACATAATTGGAAATCCAAATCCATTACTCTCATATACAAGTATGCACTATTGCACAATCTGTTACCTCCCACACATAAATGTATAGTAAATCAATGAGCTATCAAAATACTTTAGAAACACATCTTATGTCGTAATCCATTATATCCCATGATGTGCCAACCAATTTGTGTATAAAGGGAGATAAGGGGAGAGTGGTGCGATGCGACCAACTGGGGATTATCTAGATGACAATAGGCCATGTGTGACTCCTCATACATACCTCTAATAGTCTAGGGGATGGTGACCATCATTGAGATGGAATATCTCACACACAAGAGGCATTAGCATGTGGTACCTATACGAATGCACACACACACAACCATTGTCATGAAATATTGTATAGATAACAATAAATGTGATAAAAATGCATGCAAACATCTATATCCCATAAATAGAGTACAACAGAATTACTGAAAGCGTTAATGGAAAATGGTAAAATCTGACCAAATACCACTAGATTCCAAAATTCTTAGAATGAGGGTACTATTATCAAATTAAGAAAACTATTACACAACTCAGTTTATGTAATTATCTATGTTATGCCTACTCTCATCCCCTATAGACACCATTAAAAAGTATATCTTCTACATAATCCATGACATGTGTGGGAATATCACATGTAGTGGTGAGTATAAAAATTATCAAAAAGGTTCCCAAAACACCCAAAATATAATGGTAAACTAGAAAGGAAACCATATTCTCATCCTATAGCCAGGTGGTAATGAACACCCAAGAGAGAGAGAATGAGACAATCTATCTCCATAGCTCGATAATACGTGACAATTCATCTCACCTCCCCGTGGTATGTTAAACAAGATATGTGAAATAATTTCATGGTCTCCCATAAAACCTGGATATTCTCATCATAGACTCCGAATATCAATCTGCTACTACATTGTTTTTAATGAGTATGTCCTTGGAATATTTATTTGAATATTTTGGGAGTCCAGTATTCAATTGTTATAAAATTTTAGGGCCGGGAGAGCCTCAGTGTGAAGATATTAAAAATATTAAATATTTTTATTTCATGCTAACATGTGTTTCTAGGAAATGTGGAATAAATCCTAAGAGGATTCTTGAATCAGAAATCCAGGACCCCAAATTATTTCTGTATTTGGTGTTTACGCGAGAGATAACATAAGGTTTTTTATCTTTAGGAACCTGGTTAGAGTTGACGGTTGGTGGGGCATTGAGTAATAGGAGTTATTAATTAAATTAATTTTAAATTATAACCTTGAACCTTGTATCTAGGATTTATGGTTTAATTTATTACATTGGAATAAGATATAATGAATTTCATCCTGAAGGACCTAATAGTTTAGTAATCTTGTTGAAACAACCACATACTTGATACATTCATTACATTCATGTACAAAAATTTAAAAAAAAATTAAGGAATATCATTATTACTTATATAATATCCATTCATATCATTCATAGTATACTTTATGAATTCATAGTAAATGAATCAAAATAAGGGAGAGATCATTTTCTCAGTAAGAGTTTAGTACAATAGAAAATATCATAGATAAATAAGAATAATCAACATAGAAAGGAAAATAAATTAGCAAAAATGTTGTTTAAATAATTTTATATAATAATTATATACAGAATCATCAATATGGAAATGTAAATATCAGAACAAAAATTCCATTTAGTCAATAAACTAAGAACGAAATGTATGTAGAGATTATATTAATAAAAAATCTCATGGATGATAATCAATAAAACAAGGTAAATAACTAAACCCAAATTCAATTTGAATAAATTGTATATCAGAAATTGATTTTAAATAATAAATATATAAAGGTAAATAACTAATAACTCATTCCATTTAATAAATAAATTGACTATTATGTATAGATAAGTCATGACTAATATGGAATGGTATATAACTAAAAAATAATAAATTTAATCAATGATATGTGAATTAAATGAATCCATAGGTGATATCATAGTGAAAATATCATGGATAATTATAATATATAAATTCTAAATTAATTAAATTCATAATAATTGTAAATCATGATATTAGCAATAATGATGGATCTACATTAAAGACCTTTCACAAGAATGTTTAAAATTATCGGTTAAAACCCTTTTAATGATATCTTATCGATTCACCTCATGAGCCTACAAATGTATCAAGGGAATATATAATTATAGGGCCCGCACATCTCTGCATGTCAAAAGAATTTTTTATATACTGAATAATCAATTTAATTCATGAAAATATTTTGTATCATCAAATATCTATATTGATTAAATAATACAGATTTATCAATATTTCCCGAGATAAAAAATAATTTTCAATATAAAACACCATCTGTATAGATGATATGTGGTTTAGGAAACCAAAATATCCATGATATATCAAATTTATATTTTCGGGAAATTTAATATCAAATGATCATAAGAAAAGTGAATATTTCAAGAGATAGTTAATGGCTGCCAATATGAATCAAGAAAATGAATAAAAATACTTTACTTTATCAAAATTATCATAAACCATCCATGGGATGAATAATTATGGAATAAATATAACATATCAACATTGAAGTATAATTAAAATATAGTATAGTTACCGTTGATGAATGTAAATACAATAAATATTTCATTAAATATATTCTAGGGGAAAATATCCATTTTGACTTTGAAAATAATTTTAAATCTAAATTTTAAGAAATATTATGAAATTATTTTATTTATATTAACGTTTTAAAATTTTAAATGAATCCTTAAATCATTGAGTGTTCAAGAAATTGATAAATTCTACAGTTGTTGTGCATGTTAGAATAAATATTCCTTTAACATTTTCGGTAAAATCCAAATTGGTATTGTTTGGAAAAAAGACATGAATATTTCATTAAAAAATTTAAAACATGTAAAATTTTGATAAAAAATTCTTTAATATATCATTTTAATAATTTTTTTTAAGAATTATGAAATCTTTTTTTGAAAAACATGGTTTTTGATGAAAATGTATTTTTGACCAAAAAGAGAAATGAAGTCTTATATTGTTAGAAAACATTATCTCAATCATTTTAATTACCAATGAGTAGAAAAATGATACTATTACTAGAAAACATCATGGAAAATCAGAGGAAAAAAATTAAAGGGTTTTATTATAAAATTATCAAATAATTTCCTTTAATAGAAATTTAAGAATAAGAAATTCTGAATAATTGAGATTGTGATGTAAACCCTAACAAGGATCATAACGTTGAAGTGAGAATTAACAAATGAATTTATTATTTTATGAAATTTAATTCAACATAATTTTTTTTAAATAAAACATAATATATTAATGATTAATTAGTCACAGGATCATATAATATCAAAGATAATGAAGAATTAGTGTAACCCAGTGATTAAAAAGTGAGTTATATAATTCATGAAAACTTGTTAGATTTTAAACCAAATCCATTTGTATAAAATAATTAAAATTTAATTTTAAAATACCATAAATTATTAACTAATAATTATATTTCATTAAAAAGGTTTATTATATACATTGTATAAAAATATTATGTTCATAACATTACAATATGCCTCAATTATGGTAAATTGTGGTGAAGTCCCTTACCTCATGCTTCCATTTGGATGATCAATACTTAAACTATTATATAATTGTCTTAAAAATGTAATTAATTTAAAATAGAATCAAATTCATATTTCTAATAGCATATATGATGATACTATAACATCATATCATCCTTTTGTAAAAGATCTTTAATTATTTTCATTGTTTCAAGTGTAAATTACCTTGTTTTCCCATGCATGTTTTACCACAAATGCTTTAGTTATTTTATATAGGATATAGAATAATTATATACAGAATTATAGTAGTTTTATAAATATTAATTTTTCCTTACATATATTTTTTTAATTATTATTGAAATTTGAACTTGGATAATGGATCACATCGCTATGTGGAGGCGGTAGGTTTTTTGTATACATGGGCGAAATTTTCATTCCCATAATGAGTGAACAGGTAAGGAATTAGATTATATATTAATATTATAATATAAATATAATTTCATATATATAAAGTATATTCATTAAAATTCTAATTATTACATTCCATGTAAATCCTCAGCGAAAATCTATCCATATCATTTCGCGAGGCCATAGTCCTCCTTACACACAAGAAACATTGTTGTAATTTAGATGGTGGGGAAATTAAGAAGGTATATATGATATTATAATTCCATAAGTATAATAATATCTCAAATATAATATACCTGAGTTAATCCATAATTATATCCATCATTAAAAGGTGGTTATGGGAAACGAGTTACATTGTGTCATGAAGTTGTACTCCACCATACACTCTACTAAGAGTTTCATTTCCCATTTGATGGAGGAGGAGATAGATGTTGGAAATAAACATAATATAATAATATATTATTATATAGAAGATATTGAGGTAATTATATGAACATATTTTAATAATATTTTAAGGAGGGGAAGAAGAAAACAAATTAAAAAGATCATTTAAGAAGTTTACCTCTTCTTTAGAGAATGTCTTTAGGTTTGCACCAAAATACATAATATGATATCTTTATGATCAAGAAAAAGGTATATAGGATTTTTTTAGTTAAATAAGGAATCTTATTATGTTGATATTTTCTAAAAAAATGGATTTGGAAGTGTGAGGAGGGGAGGAGGGTGGGTGTCCTTTTATAAGTGTGGGAGAGGACACACATGAAAATTTTTATAGTATTCAATTACCCATATTTTTGTATCATTAAAAAAGAACCAATTTATATTCATTATTAACAATTATATGTGATAGGACTAATAATGGACATCTAATGTATTTTTTAAATGTTTTTAGGTCTTTTTAATAATTATCTTTTTAGTTTAACCCTCTAATAAATCAGTTTTACCTTAACTATGATAATTAGTTATTATTATTATTACTATACATAATCTAAAAACATTATATTTTACTAATTATATAATATAATTTATAATTATTCCAAATATGAAATTCATTTTTCATAATTAAATTCATATTACTGGTATAATCTAATTTCAAATTATACCCACAGATGCAAATAAAAAGAGGGTTTCTAATAAAAAATCATATAATTGTAGAAGGTTTTAAAATAAAAATTCAATATTAAATTTATTCCACTGACCCAAATTTTTTAATGATTTATATATTTGAACATAATTTACTTTAAATCAAATTTATAATACAATTAAAAATTTTAAATTGTTTAAAAATGAAACGTTCAATAAAATCAGTATTTTCACTGTTCATCCAAAAATGAAATTTTTTAAAAAAATCCTAAAACTCAACATAAATAATTTAAATTTTATGGTTTCAAAATTAAAGCTTATTTTATAAAATTTAATTTATAAAATATTTAAAACTAATTTTATATTATGTGTGTAATGCAAGTACTAAACCATTTTTTTGAAAAAAATTAAATTTTTCAGAAAACTTTTTTTCTATTTTAATTTATTCTAAATTTAATTATAATTAAAAAATAACCATAATATTCATAATTTAGTTATTAAAATTTATACCCAATAATTTAATATATTTGTTACAATGGTATACTAATTTACTGTTCATTTGGGCTCGAGGTTCATTATTCTGCCATCGATTAAAAAGACTGAACATTAAGAAACATATTTTTTTGGTTGTTTTGGCTTTCTGTGGTGTGTTTAATAATCTATTTAATTCAATGTTATTATTTTAAAAAAAATTCATTATAATTTAATTAATATCCTAACCCCCCATCTTTTGGTTTCCATGCATAACAAAGGTGAGGGCATAACACTTTATGCATTTGACGAACCAAATTGGATAGAAGGTGTCTTCATTCTCTAATCATAATGGGGATGAGTACCAATTAATGGTTAAGTGTCTTTTTAGAATTAATCTAGACTCAATTATTTTCAATTTCTCCACATGGAATGATGATTTATGATATTTACATCTTGACCCCCCATATTTGTGTTTTTATTGGTTTTATTGCACCATTACGACATTTAGAGATACCCGAATGGTAGATATGTTAATTGTCAGGTAAAACATATTGGTTTTGGAGGAATATAGGAATTTCAAATTCAGTAATATGGATCAAAAGCAATGTATTAAAAATTAACCCTATGTTTGTTCTTCTAATGCAGAGAAGATGATCTTTGGGAATTACATGTCGTGTACTGGGGGTATACATTTCGTAGTGCGCCCTAGCCGTGTCGCTGAGGAAATGTATTGGAACACAATGTAAATGGATATGGTTGGGTTTCATTAAATGACCAATCCATGATCATACATGGTAATGGGATTTTATACATGGGAACATCCAATGAAATGTTCCAGGGTTTTTTCAAGAGGAACATGCCATTTATTCAGGGTACACGTTGTGTACAGGTGAGATGGATAGCCATGTTATGTGCAGCAGAGGACAAAAACCAGTGTTAAGATGATGTTACATGCCATGAGACTTGAGGTACACATTGTTCATAATAGCATTTACATGTAGATTACCATTATGGGACATGTCCAAGGGTATGCTTTGAGAGACACATCATCTACCCTTGGAGGAAATGTCATGTACTCCCCTCAAAGACTTCTCCCTCACTCATCTCCAACTTCAGGACTCGGATGGGGGCTAGTGAGTAGTCTATCATGATAATTTTTTTGTGTTTGATGCCATGATTTAAAGGATTTTAGCATTATATATGTGACATTAGGTTATGTTATAGGGATTATTGTTAGATACACATATAAGTGTTTTAGTGGGTCTGTTCCCTTAGTCCATACATACATAGGTGCAGTGTGGAATTAAATAATTAGCATAGGATTGTGATCCCATCTATAGTATTTGTTCATATAGAGTTCATTTATCCCTCCATGAGTCAGGTGAGGGATCCTCTCTCATATCATCTACCAATGTTGGATTTTTTGTATCGTCATGACTGACATACATATTATTGTGATATTGAATCAATCAATTCAGCCTAGTTTGGATTATGGCATCATCGATCATATAATCTGCTAGTTGGTCGGATTTTTTAGTAGGGTTTACGGTTTCATTAGATAGACGGTCCCCTACATAGAGAGGTATTCCATATGGGCTTTGTTGTGCCCCCTAGTGGTCCTGGGTGTGATCCCCAATCTGAGGGTTGTGATCTCTTAAATATCATATTGATTTCGTGGTGTCCCCAAGTGATCTTAGGTGTAACATCCTATCTATTTGATCAGATATTTTGAGTTCCAATTATGGTTCATCGAGTACCCCATCATATATAGGTGAGATACCCTATATGATTGTCTGGATCCGCTGAGTTCTAACATAACCTGTCTCCATGGTGAGACCTAATGATCAAGACCTTTACTATGGATGCCACTAGAGATAGAGGGGTCATTGTATCATCTTAGTGATTATTAATGAGTGTGATATCATGGATTTTGAGTGATACTATATGAATTGGATCTCTCATATGGGTTCCATTAGGGATTTCAATGGACTCGAGAAGTGTGTCCTAAATGACGATCATCACCTTTGAGCCTCGAGTAGTATCATATGGCTGGTAGTGAGATTGTGATTTCTTGAGACTATGAGTTTTTAAAAAGTACATCTAGGTTATTTTTGGACTCCATGTGGTCATTTACCATATCTTGTCTGAAATACCACGTGTTGATGAGCTGACTAGTCATGTATGGTCAAGCAGTGGAGGTGGAGTGGTTATTCTCCCTCACTATGGTTTTTTGTACCCTCATGCTTTGGGATAAGGAATTATTGCCTTTCAGTATCTCCATTTTATTTGGGATTTCAGGGCTGCGTAATATGTATTTTTATACTCACCCATATTTTTTATTTTTCCACACATTTTAGTTTATATGAAAATGATAGGAATTATATTGGTGTCCTATGAGTCTTAGGAAAAAGCAGTGCATCCTGAGTAAGACAGAATGAGGTGTGTATCGTGGGTTGACAGAGGTGTGTATTGGACATTTCATTTTCCTATATTCCCCACGTTATAAGAATATTAAAAACTATTTTATTTATGGATGGGATTTTATTTTGTCTTTTAACTCTTTCAAAACTAATTTTGTACTATAGTGGTGGGATTTAGATGTATTCATGTATTTTGTATCTTTTTTATAGTTATTTCTACATATTTACATGGATATGGAAATGTGTTCATGGATAAAGGTATCATAGGATAAGTATTCCCATTTTTGTTCTATTCCTTATTAATGATGGTCACTAGATCTATGCCAATAATAGGTTGGTTTAAGGTGTCATACCTATCATATATCTGGCTAGCCAGGCCCTGGTGGGTTGGGTCATGAGAGGGTGGTATCAAAGTTAGTTCTTCCTCAGGGAAGTGTTGGACCCCTAGAAATGATATTAGTTTGTATTTTTCTAGATGTGAGGTATGGTTTTAGATTTTTTGGAAAAAATGTTAATGTGTTTTGAGTTCATCCTTCATGTTAGGGACATTATTGTTGGTGTAGAGAATGAAATATACATTCACGAGGACTCTAAATCCGTTATTTTCAACATATCCTACCAAGAAATTTGTTTATGGAAAATTTTTACATGCATTCTATAGAAATGGTATGTCATTCAATGTTATTCTTGAGTCACCTCTCTAGATATACTCAATTACCAATGTACATCTTGATTTTTTTTTAAAAATGACTCTTTGATGAAAATCATCTAGGATTCAATAGTAGGATCATGATGAAGATCCATGTATTGATGAGGATTCAATTTAGAGAATTGTGTAGTGGGTTTTACCTATATGAGATTTTATAGACAAGACACCACCCATTGATTAACAATTTTTGTTGTAAGTGCCAACCAAGGATTTACACATGGTGAGTGCACTGTATAAATTCATGAGGCATCAACCTATGAGGTTTTATGTTGAGAAAAATCCTCATGTAGAAGAACCATGATGAGATGAAATTCAATTTGACAGATTTTGTTCAAATCCTTAGGAATGATTTCTATCCAGACGTATTGTGAGTGGTATATATCAAGAAGAACTTCAATTTCAGCACGGATGACCATGACAGAGTATTTGGAGAGGATCACAAACCACTAATGATACTCACTTAATATGGTTCGGGGTCTTTTTTTCCAAGAAAATACCCCAAATAAGGGATTAAACTTAGATAATAGGGAATTATTGGTACCTCTTTTCATTCCCACTTATGATGGAGTGCTCAATTGGGACCTAGTAGTGGAGAGCATTCTGGTTTAGCTGACAATGACTTCTGGGGAAGGATGTGGGGAAACTATAGCTGATACGTCAATAACTATTAGATAATGAACAGCTCTAAGATCTTGGAATGTGAGAAGATTCATGAGACTATCATTGGATAGAGGTTAAATATTAGAAGTCTCTTAGGATGGTTCTAGTCAACCATGAGAGAGGTGGTGTTCCACTTGTGATATATGAGGACCCCATGCGTGAGATTGTCCAAACCATCGTGTGACTAATTGGGAGACAGTCAATGGATCACCTAGGTAGATTCATTGACTATATGAGGTTCCACATGAGGATGCATGTGGAACAGGAGTAGTCATAGAAGTTGGATTCTGCATATAGTTTGACCTATTTCCAGTACTACCATTATGTGGTCCACGCTAGGGTCAGGGAGATGAAGGATAGGGGAGAGGATAGGTTCAAACTACATAGTCATATGACCTAGAGGCTCCAAGGATGATTAGCTGAATGATCTATCTACATTATTATTTTTCAGTAGTATTGATATACATAGGTGTGACTAAAGTTTTCCTTTCCACTTACCGCTTGAGGATTTTCCTAGGTGATGCAGGGTATTAATGGAGCCATGTGATTGTGTTTTTTGAAATTAATTAGGGCCCACAAGAAATTGGGATCCCCCCTACTAAGTTTCATTATTTTTATGTGATTGAATACCATGTGAGAAAGTCAGTGTTGCTTAAAGAGAACAATTGCATGTTTTGGGGGACGCGTTCATTTGAATTGTGTGTTTAGGGATGTTTCGTTAGATGATGTATCAGAACAGACCCCAATTGCTGAGAATAAGTGGGAACAGGCAAATATTAACTTTACGTTGAAGGGGGTTCTGTCTTAGAGGCTTGATTATGGTTCTAGGAATTACCAATTACATCAACACGTTAGGTGCGATTTAGTATCAACTCTACTCTAATCATAGACATTATTCAATTCCTAGTGATACTAATGAAATAATTTTAGGCCAGCCATTATGTTTGGATTCTCCTGTAAGAAGATCATTGGTTTTTCTCTTTTATCGATAATATTAATCAATTCTGGCGGAGGGAGTGCCGCGCATAGAATATTTCTGTACCAGCATAGAGACTCTATGAATTTTTCCTAAGTGTGTCATTGTTTTCTTCCATCCATATCAGTTGGATTCATATAGTGGTTGTGGAAATGTTTCTATATATTCGGATTCTTTTTTCATCCATTTAAGAGAAGTTATCCCATATAGTTAAGGATGAACTCTTGTATAGTATGAAAAAATAGGATTCTTGGTTGATAGATTAAGTGACCCTTGGAGTAGTGTATTATATGATCTTTTTCTTACATATAGTTATGTATAACTGTAAAGAAGTATCTGTTAGGGATTACCTAGGCTCCCTAACCAAATTAGTGTTAGACTTCTACATAGACTACCACACATGGATTGTATTGATATTTCTGTTTGCATATCAGATGTCTCCCTTAGAGATTCATGAGATGAGGTGCAGTTGGGTTTTCATTAAAGGATGGCCTGGTAATTCGTAGTGTGTTCACTTCGATATCCCTATATTGTTCCCCAAGGTGTAAGAATAGAGACTTATGAACTGGGTCCTTCAATATTATATGGACAAGTTCATGGTAGTCTTCTTTGTTGGTAACCTCATGATCTTGGTTTTAGATTTTTATGTGAAACACATGAGGATAGATTCCAGACATGCTCAGAGAGTACCGGCTTCATGGGATGCTCTCATAGGGAAGACTCGAGATTATAAATGTCTAATTTTTGGGAAATGTTTTCTTGGACATGGAGGTGATATTGGACCCAATAGATATTGAGACCATGTTATCTTAACATCCACCCGAGGTCTTCGACATAGTATTAGATGCTCATAGTATGGTTTTATATCTATTTTTTTGATCTAGATAATGAGAATTTGACCTCTTTGTAGTTGTCCCTTATAGATGATGTTAGTACAAAATATCTCCTATCAATAGTTTTTACCCCTCCAATTTTATAATGATTCAGGGTGGAATAACATGAAGATGTTTCTTTATTGGTCTTACATGACTAGGTATCAACTATATATGTTCTTGTTGGATTACATAAATTTGGGTAATATATTATCCTTATGAGGAATGATAATGACACTAGTCACACTATGAGGTGAGGTGATGAGGTGGTTGTTTCTCTTAGTAGTATACCCAGTTGAGAGGGTCATATTGATATCCTCTTACATTGGTTATGTTGGACAAGGATGTGGTAGATTGTGACCATTGGTGTTCGTGAGGATATCTTCTGCTTTGTGAGATCTCACCTTGTTGCAGGTCATGGATAGTTTTCTCATTTCAAAATCCCTCTCCAAGGATTGTGGACACATTACTTTCTGTTGTTTCATGGGATTTAAATGTATTATACGACTAACACTCATGATCATAGATGTATTGGTTAATTTGTGTTTTCAATATGTCATAGCTAAGGAGACATGTACAAGACACTTTGTACGATATCGACATGGATGTTATGGGCATTGTGTGTTGAATGACTTTTTGAGATGCTTGATGATGTTTTTAAATTTTCTTTGAATACCCTTTGTGGGAAAGTGGTTCTCGGGATTGCATGCTGGTAAAAAACAAGGGAACCATCGGGAGAGATCTCTAGTGTGTGATACCATGTTGGGGGCTCTGTTCCCCGCATGTGCATAGGATTTCACTTTTCATGATGAAAATCCATGAAGGTGGGGAGAGTGTGAGAACACTAATTTTTTCAAGTAAGTATTTGAAATATTTTCTAGAATATTTTTGGATCTCGGTGCTATGTCTTTATGGAATTACAAGTCCCAGAGAGCCGTAGTGCAGTGATATTAAAAATATTAAAATATTATAAATTTATGTGTAGTTTTTCAAGATATGCGGAATAAATCTCAACTAGAGTCTTATATAAGAAATATGAGAATGTGGTTGAGTTCAATGCATCAAGTTTAAAATAGACACAACCTAATTGTTTTGTATTGGGTTTCTCGAAGGAGGCGATCATTGGATGGGAATTGAGTAATGGGGGTTATTAATTAAATTATATTTAATTAATTACCTAAAACCCAACCCAACCCTAGGCTTCCACACATGAAAGAGGATAGGGGAGAGCCCATAATATGAGAGATGCATTGAGGAGAAGAGGATGCACCATCAAACTCTAATATTAGCATTGATCGGTACAAGATCTTGGTGATGTGGCTTAAGAGCATGGATCTAGACTTGATGCTTTGATGCATATCCATGAGGTAGGAGTATTTATGATCTTTTCATCCAGACCCTAATATATATTTATATATGTATTTATAACCCTCTTAGGACTACTAGTGATCCCCTGGGGGATAGTCTATAGTTTTTGAGTGAAAATAGGGATTTTTGGGAGGCTTATAAGAATTTTCTATATGGATATCCAAATTAAAGGTCATGTAGTGTAGAGAGACACACCGATCTTTATTACAAATTATGGAAGATGATATTTGATAACTACAAACCATTTACTAGTGGTAAATGACATGTAGTTATCCCAGAACATTTGTGCAATAATATGGGATACCAATTCATTTAATGGAAAATAAACATTTGATTGTACATGACTGGACCTTGAGTGCTCATGGGAATAGGTTTCCTTATAAGTGAATGGCCAAAAACATGGGCCTGGTCTAGGACTAGAGTTAAAAACCATGTTCTAAGGGTATACACCATGAATAGAGACATGGTTAGTTGAGCCATGTGTTTTTAGGGACACTTCCATGTGTTTGGATGATGTCACATGTCATGGGACTTTTGGTACATACCGTGTATATAACCATTAAACACACTGAGTATTGTGATGATATACATTCATTGGTGGCTTCACGAAAAACTCCATATACCCTTTGGGACATGCTGTGTACTATCCTAAGGGACATATCCCTATAAAATATCCATCACTAAGACATGCATAGAGGCACATGAGAGTCCTATATTGGTTTGTTTTTTTTGTAGGATGTGAATTTGGCCATGGTTTACAAATTAAATATGCAAAACGATGTGAGACTAGTGAGATGCTAGTTAGATATTCATATAAAAGTTTTACGGGGTGTGTTCCATTGTTCTATCCCTCTGAGTGTATATTGTGGAATTATGTCCTCATCATAGGATTGTGATACCATATATAGGATGAATTCATATAGAGTTTTTATATATCTCTGAGAGGCTGGGGTGGGAACCTTTATCAAATCATCTACCCAAGGTAGAGTTTTGTGGTATCATCGTGACCAATAAACACAAGGAGACAATCCCATGTCATAATGATTAGCCCATTTAGGTTTACTGGATTTTTGGACATGTGATCCCCTACTTGGTGGGTTATTTTAGTTCGGTATATGGTATCATCAGACATATAATCCTCTGCTTCGGGGGTTGTTCAATATACAGTTTGTGGTGTCATGAGGTGGTCATCTGTGTGATCCCCTGTCTGAGGTTCATGCTGTATGAATTATGATATTGAGCTTTCTGTTCCCCATAATGTCCTTGAATGTGATCCCCTATCTATTTGATATGATATATTGAGGTTCCTATAGGGTTCGTGGAGTCCACCATGAGATATGGGTGTGATCCCCTATCTTATTATCATCCTCCACTAGGTTCTAGTGTTACCTTTATTTTTAGTGATACCCACCGTTCATGTCCAATCAGATTGATTTTCCTATAGTTGGTAGGGACATTTTATCAGATTAGGGAATCCTAATGTGTGAGATATCTTGGATATGAAGTGACACCTATTGTGGGATCTTTCTGATGGGTTCCATCCTAGATGGAAAGGATCATATAGAGTGTTCTCTTAAATGAAAATCAACTTTGAGCCTGGGGAAGAATATTGTGGCTTATATTTATGGTTGGAAATCTTGAGAATAAGAGTCTATGATGAGTATATTTGTTTTATTATAGAAGAACTTATGGTTATGTCATATATATATTTAGAAATTCCATGATTTAATGAGTTCACTAGTAATGTCCAATTGAGTTGTAGAGGTAGAATGATTATTCTCCTTTACACATGCTCTTTGTAACCCTGGGATATGGGTCAAGAAGACAGTTTTCCTTCAATTTATCCATTTTATTTTGGATTTTTTGGAACCTATTGAGTATTACTATACTCACAAAAATATGGTATCTTTCTACACATGTAATACATTATTCATTCTAATGTATTTTCAAAAGTATCCTTGGAGGACGAGGATCAGGCAAATCATAGTGGTCTAGATAGATGGAGGTGTGTAACAATCCTTAAATTTAACAAATGTCCCCTCCCAATTAGGTTAGAAACGTTTTAAAATTTGGGTGTGTTTTTCCCCTTTTATGCTTTCCATAGTTCTTTTGTACTTTGGTTATTGAATTTAGATGATTTTGTGAATTGTTTCTATTTTTATTACTATATATACTCCATATTATCAAGATGGTTTTTGTGTGTGCATATAGGTTCTATAGGCTAGGGCATCTCATGTTTGTGTTATGTCTTCTTGACACTGGTCTCCAACCCCTAGATAATTGGAGGTGAGATTATGGTGCCATACATAGAGTATTACTAGCCAGGTAGGCCTCGATTGGTAGAGTCATGAAATAGGAGGTCCCAACCTCGCTTCTATCCACAAAAATTAACATGATTATATAATGTATAATTTCCTAATATGAAAAACTCCAAAATCACCATAATCTATAATGACACTCATGAGAGAGATCCCACTCATTGGGTATCACTAAACATCTAATATATAACATTCATCAGGAATTTCTATGCTGATAGCACATCTCCAACTATCTTTAGTGGCATCCATTTTATAGAACATTCTTGTCGAGTATCACCAGGGAGAATGTCACACTAGGACCCAATGACCATGATACTCAGGTAGAGGATCACACCCATGTCTTATGGGGGACTCCATGGACCCTACAATAACAGAAAAAATCACATCACAAAAATAGGGTATCACACCATGGTTAGAAGGGGGACACTACACACACAAAACTCATGATGATGAAATTTATATAGTAATAAATTAATAATAAAATTTCTATGTAAATAGTTTTGTTAAATAGAATAGATATCTATTTACACACTTATTATCACACTCATCATATGTTTGTGCTACACATATAGAATCAATACATGTATTTATGCATGTAATATATTGAGGAACATGAAATATAAATCTTGTATTTTACGTGTAACCTCCTTGTTACAAGATTACTAGTCCCTATTTCATGTAATAACTGAATGAAATGAATTAGACTTTATTTTTTCTTCTTCAAAAACTCATGGACTATAATGAAAATAAGTGAGTTACAAAACTTTTATCCCAGAAAGACATGTTTCAACCCATCCGGATCAACACGAGGTGTGTATTTAAGGAAATTTATGTGTATTCAATGCCTGATGATCGAACATAATTTGATTCATCCTGCTGCATTGAACATCAGTACACAACAAGAACCTTTAGACTACATATCATGTACTCTATTATTATTTGGCCAGAATCCTCATCACCTTCAGATGGGTTATTTATATGTTTCTTGTTATTTATTATCATGATCGGGGTTATATGAGTGAGAAACAAAGAGAGAAAGAAGAGATCTTAATAATCATATTATAAGAAAAAATTTATTGAAATGAAAACTAACTATAAAATATGAAAAATATCAACCAGAAAAAATAATTATGAATTGAATGTGATCCCTTTGATACCACTTGTTGGTTCCAGATGTTGTGAATGTTCTTGTTTGACCTATGGTCAAATCGGATTTTAATGTATTTAAGGGATCATAAATAATTTACAAGAAGGGAATAATCATGAATATAACTTTAAATATGTAAATGATTAATAAACAATAAATAATTATAAATTGTACATGATCCCTTTGATATAATTTAGTCATTCCAGATATAGTGGAAGCAGCAATTGGACTAATGGTCAACTCAACATTTCTTAGATTCTACTAATAATCCCTAATTTACATATTGAAATTTTTTTTTAAATAATAATTGTTTTCTAAAATATTGACAAATGGTTTCACCAGAACCATGAGAATTGATCATTTCATGTAAATTTATAATTAATTTAGAACACAAGATAAAATATTAACTCGGACCTGAGATCTTTTTTATTACTGGTGTTGATTTTCTAAACCTTCTTTGAGAGTCATTGTAGCATCATAGAGACCCAAGGAAAAGATGATCCCATGGTGATCGACATGTGCTCCTTCAATCTCTGGACCACATTTATGAAACATTGGGTGCTAGCATGGTCAGTTGATCATCATGCATTATTCATCTCGATTGCTTTATGTTCCATCGAGCTTGAAAGAATCTATATTTTTCTTCTAGTTCATGAGATGGATATGAGGATGAAATTGAAAGGAATGTTGTTCCCACCGATTAACCTATTTTGATATAAAATAATATTACATTTATAGTCCAAAGTTTATGTTTTAGTATTAAATTAATTTCACAAAGACCCTTAATAATATATGAATCCCAAAAGTAACCCAATGGAATGTAATACAATAAAAATATTATTTTATTTTATAATGTACAATACACTAAAGAATAATAAATATTTATTTTTATAATCTAATAAATAAATATTTATCATAGGGAAAAATATTGTCTAATCTCCCGCAACCACGTTTATCAAAAACCTGATTAAATATATAAATAAATATTATTTATTCTAAAAATAAATAAATATTTTATTCACAAATAGTAAAAAAAATATTTATTTAGTAATATAATAATTAAATGATATATTTATTAATTAACTAATAAATATTTAATCTTTTATGAATGAAAATAGATAAATAAATATTATTTATTCACAGAATTAAAAAATTACTTCCTGAATGAATATTTATTTAATATTGGTTATCGATGAATAAAAATTACTTCTTTCTCTATAGAATAATTTAAATTTAAATTTTATTTAACTGGGATCAATGAAAGAACCTCATGGGTGACCATCTATGTTTCTTCCATAGAGGTATTGGGTGGGTTTCCTTAAATCAAAACACATATGATCACTCACTGTGTAATATATGTCAGAGCTATAAATTTTATCTGATTTTGGAATATTTATATTTTCGGTTTTAAAAATTATAATCATCTCCCAATTTTTTTTACTATTTTTTTTTAAAAATATTTATATATTATCTCTCAATATATTTATTTAATCATATTCTAATTAATATTATTTATCAGTTATTTTATTTATTTTATATATTTTTTTATAAAATATATTATATGTTTTGATATTATTTTAACATTTTCCTTACCCTTACATAACTTTTTTTTACCCTTACATAGATTTATATCCACCCTTTTACAAGCTATGTTACCCTTATGTTGCTTTTCATGTACACTTATACATATTTTAAAATTATTTATTGACCCTTAGCAACTTGTTGATACGCTTACGCATGTTTACCTTACCCTTACAAAATAAATAAAAATACATTCATACCTTTACAAATATCATTATTTATACAGGTACACATTATATAGAAAATGTATTTTCTCTCACGTAGCATGTCTTTTTTACCTTGACACAATGTAGGAATTTACATGTTACCTTTACACATGTTATGTATTTTTCATGGAACCTGTACCCAACTCAAATAACTTGTTCCCATTATGTGAGACTTTATAGAACATTGTTCTCCTTATGCAAGGTTACCCTTACACAAGGTATATAAAAATATCTTTACCTTTATATAACAAATAAAATGTCCCCGAAACCTTTGTGTAGGTTATATATGGTATGTTTTACCAATAAAATCTTTGGAAATATTATGTTCATTTTTACTCATGCATACTATATGACCCTTATGTAGGTATACACTTCTAAATTTCTCCATATTTCTCCATTTACTGATTTTCATGGTATTTTAGATTGATATTTGTTTTTAAGTTCTATAATTGTTTTAATCATTTTAAAATTTCAATTTAATTATATAAAACCCATGTTAAGTATTTTGACATTTTATTATAGATATTTTTTAGAAGATCAATGTTATTCATTAATTATGCATGAACGATCAAATTGAAACGAATAAAATTATCATTTTAAGTTGTTTTTGTTTTTGTTTTTAATGTTTCAAAATTCATATTATATAATAATAAAAATATTCAAACGTTTTTATGGTCTCTAATACAATGTTATTAAATTGTTTAATATTTTTATGTCTATATTTATTTCTTATAAATGTTTTTAAATTTTGAATTTAAATGAATGTTGTTATATGATTATCGTGGGATATATCATTGACATGTTTAAATAAAGTTTTTTTTTATTATTACAACAATGATACCAATTATTTTTAATTTTCTATCTTGTTTTAAAAATTGTATTTGAGTTGGGAGATAATTTTATAATGATAATATCATTATTTCTATCTCAACGATAATTTTGTAACTATATATTAGAACATTACTTGTCTAACATTTGTCTTGACTGTGTTATGTTTCCATTTTATTTAAGGATTTTAATCATTACATCAAATTTTACTATTTTTAGTTCATATAAAGAGACAACATATGGTCTATAAGGTGTGAATAGACCAACATAAAAGATTAAAACATTGATTAATTAAGGAAATTAATTATCAATTTTAATTATATTCATTAAAATAAAAGAATTTTTATAGTTGTTTGGTAAAAAGTTGATCGACTGTACTCTTATACCTCTCTACTTGGTGTCAGATAAGTTGTGAATTATACTTATTTTTAGGTTTAATCATTACCTAAATAATAAATAATTTTTCTAGTGGAATTATAACCAAGACACTAAAAAAATTTACGGGGTGTCACCAGCCAATTACAACCCAGGCTTTAAACTATGGGATTGAGAATCCAAACAGTCCTAACTATAGAATATGGTATTCAATGACTAAAATTTTTAAAAAATTGTACGTAATTGAATAAATGGAAATTGGGATCATATTTAAATGATGATAATAATTGTTATAGATAGAAGATAGCATAAGGAAATTGATTAAAGATAAACAAATAAAAGCATGGGTACTATTTTGTGAGTGTTGGATAGGATATTCTCATAAAAGTATTATAAGTTAAAGAAAATGTTGTTCAACAATTGAGATATCATCCCACAGATGATGGAATTACTTTCTCAAGATCAGAAACATTGAAATCAATATCAAATACCACACCATGTCACTTTTTCCTCAATATCACCTGAATAATAGGTAATATTTCATCATAGAAGTATTTCTTTAGTATCTTCTAGCCACATTTTAAGAACTAAATGAACTGATTAAATAAAAAGGTGATATTAACATAGTCTAGTAAAAGGTTATACATTTTGAATTCAAATACAAAAAGGATAGTTATTAAAAAAATTCTATAGAGATACTGATATTATTGTTCCAACATTTTCATTTGACACTCATACAATAATTCAAAACCATGAAAAAAATTCACAATAATTTTAAATAATAAATCAAATTTTAAAACACTTCTATAATAATATTTCAATTAAAATCCAAGGATAATCACCTGATTAAATTATTTAAAATTAAAAATTCAAAAACATATAGAATATATGCATATAGATACAAGGAAATTAAAAAATGAATAACATAACATTAAATGTGATAATAAAAAGTTTGAAAAATATTTTTATCATCTCATAAGAATTAAAAAAATCTTAAAAACTAATAAAACAAATAAAAAATAATTTTTTTTTCAGTTCTACGTTAAAAGTTCATGTGAAAATAAATAACATCTTTGATCATCATGAAAATATGTTTAAAAAATATACAACTACTTATCATGAATTATATATAATTAATGTTAATTTATATAATGATTAAAGAAATTTAAACATTAATAACTAACATGAAGTAAAGTATAATATCATGAAAAATGATAAAACAATAGTATCTTGGAAAAATCTATTTCTGTTAGGGTCATTAAATAGATATTAATAAAGGTAAAATAGGTTATATATAAGTTTCATAGAGGTATAACTAATTGAAAATACCCTGCATAAAGGTAACCAATATATTATATAGGATTATTAAGGGTAATATATTTTTTTTAAGACATACGTAAAAGTAAAAAAATAATTTGTAAAGGTAATAAACCTCTAATTTATGGGTAAATAATTACAAGCATATTGGTTAACAAAAATTTGGGTAAATGTACAAAAGAGTTTTCATAACATTAATAAAGTTAAATTAAAATTCACTCAAGGGTAATAAATTACTTGATTAAATATAAGAAAAAGGGATACATAACATTAGATGAGTGGTCTTGTAAATGTAATTTTGAGTTATTCAAAGGTAAAGATTCAAATAAAAAGGTATCCTTGAGGTGAAATATTACTTGTGTAAAGTTAAAACATGACATTCAAAAATAATATAAATGTAAATAATAACTTTGTAAATTTATGTAACGGTACGTAAAAAACATTGAAAAATATAAAAACTTTTATATATTTTATATAAAAATATAAAATAGTTAATGAATAAATAAAATTCATTTTATATAAAATTTTAAAATATAAATAAATTTTAATTTTTAAATACATTAAAAATTATCCAAAAATAGTTTTATGAAAAACAATAGATTTTTTTATATATTTTTAATATTAAAAAAAACAAAATATAAATACACTGAAACTATAGGAGAAAACTTTTTAATTAGAATAATGTATCCCATTTCAGAAATTAAAAAAATAACAATATTTTTAAAAAATAATCCCCTATTTTGAAATTTATCATAAGGAAATAATGGTATGATTTATATTAAAAGGTGAATCACCCCATCAATAAAACAAAAATAAAATAGTATTTAAAAACTAAATTTTCATCATTCTAAGTTCAAATTTGATTTTATCAAATCTATAGAAATACAATAGTTTAGTAACAAATATATTAATGATGATTTTTAATTAAAATATATTTAAAATAATAATATATCGAATATTTAAAAATCTAAAATAAAATAAAATATAATATAAATATGCTTAGTTTGAGAATATTGTAAAGGGTATTTAGAGTATAAATTGAAGATGAATTATCCTAATAAATAAATATTTTTAAAAATAAAAAATAAAATCATATAAAGATTTTTTAATTCAAAATGATTCAAAGCATGATTTAGTGGAAATAAATTCACTCTCTAGGTTAAATGAAGGAAAATATTTTTTCCTCTAACCCTAAGAAAGTAAATTTTTACATAGAAATAAACACATACCTGAGGAACTGTTTCTATAAAGTCATCATCCTTTGAAATTAGAGTTTGGGTATCTAATTAAATCAAAAAATCTTTTTCTAGAAAAATGTAATTCTTTATTAATGGTTACTTTAACATATCTAATAATACATTAAATAGCCATTATATGAGATTATTTATGATTGAATTAAAATCTATAACATAAACAAACACTAAACATTAAATCTCTTCTAGAAGGAGTTACATACAACAAAATTTAAATCACACTTCTAAATAATTTAGAATCAATGGATTTTTAAGAATCAACATAATATAATTTACAACTAATTCTCATAAGTTTTTGAAATGTATTATCATATTCAAGGCCTTAATGATTAACTAAATATTTATCATATTAGGATTAATTCATGAAAAATACTATCATTTCATTAATTAATTTGAATAAAAAAATGTATTTCAATTAACCCATAAAACTAATATCAAATTTTCTAGCCATAAAATGATAGAATTATTTAAAAATAAAATCATTTGAAGATCTCAAAAAAATATCAACAGCAAAAAATTTGACAATTAAAATATCATTTGATATTATTTTGATAAAAAAAAATTAGGTTCACCATTAACATGGTTAAAACAATATTTCAAAAAAAATTAATCTTATCATACTAATAATGAGGTTATTTTTTAAGACCATATAATTATTTTGAAACTTAAAAAACATGATTGGGAAAAATGATATTTTTAAAATTTGGGTGATTAGAATGATAAAATTATTAAAAAATTAAACCATTTAAAAATTTATTTTTAAAATCCATTAGAAAGAAACTAAAATATGAAAATATGTAAAATCTAATAAAAATATATTGGATTTAGTATGAACCATGGGTGGGAATGGTTCATCAAATTAAATTTCTTATTCAACCTTGAACAAAAATTCAATATCAATTCTTAATAATTTTACCATATCATCTATTTTTCTTCAAAAAATACATTTAGTTCTAATAACATGATTATATAAAAAAAGTTTCAACTAATTTACAAGTATTATTTCTAGAGAATTAATTGATTTAATCTTGAATATTAATAACCCAATAAAAGTATTTCAAATAATCTAACTCATCATTTAAAATAAAATCCAACAAATAATAATTAGTAAATAAATCAAAAGAAAAACTTCAGGTTTTCAAACCAAAACAAAATTACCAATCACATTATCAAGGGGATGATATTTATAAATCCTCTAATTTCTTGGATCATATTGAGAGTAATTTTTATCAACAAAAAAAGATAAATTATATTGAATTTTCTATTTACAAAATTGAAATTCATGAAATAATATTCAATATTTTTTCAAACATATTTATGAAATTCCTAAGAATCGTCAAAATTTATATGAATGGATTCCTAAAAATGTGTTCTTTTCTTATTATAAAATCTATAAAATTTACTATTATAATAATCACCAATAAAGATACATTCAACACATTTAAAGTCAAACATATCTAAATTATTTGTTGTATTCAATATAAAAACTTTACAAAAGAATTTATTAAAATTACCAACCTTTTTTTACATCCATTAAACAATTAATAAGGTGTTTTCTTCATCAAAAGTCTAAAATAAACTCTATTAAATAAATTTTAATAGTCATGAAATGATTATTATAAACTATATAAGATTTAATATTATAAGAATATCCAATAAAGATATCTTCAACAATTTATGTATAAAACATATATAAATTATCTTTTATATTGGTGATAAAAACTTGCAAACAAAATACATTAAAATAACTGAACTTAATTTTTTCCTTTAAACAATTCATAATTAATTTTCTTAAAAAAAGATCTAACATAAACTTTATACAATACATATTAATAATTGTAATGAGAAATTGCACCAAAATACTTAAGAAACATATATTAAATTAAACCTAGTTATAGAATTCTCTTGTATAGTTCAATTTTTTAATTCTACACTATCATGTTTTTCAATTTTCTAAGTTAGTTTTTTGAGAATAACCATTTTCATAACAAAATATTTCAAAATTAAAATTACAAAATTCACCATCATTATCATTTCTAATTTAAATAATTAATCAACCTTTCATAATTTTTACTATATTACAAAGAGAACTAAATCCATATATGCTTTCATGCTTTTAAAGAATAACATAAACCCATGTAAATAAGCTAAAATCATCAGTAATAAGAAAAAAAAACTTTGTTGCACCTAAACTAGAATTTTTCATTAGAAAAAATAAATTAATCTATAATAATATATGTTGTGTTACATTAGAATCATGGTCAATATATTTTAACGATTTCTCATATTGATTACCCTAGAAACATTAATAATAGAAAAAAATATTTCCCTTATCATTAGTAAATATATAACCTTTTCATGCTTATGTAATTTTTGTATCATTCAAAAATGATACATTTCCAGGCCTTCTATTCCATAAAACATCCTCTATTTCAATAGCATTGATACCATTAACATTTTTTATATGGATTGGAAAATATAATAGAATAAATATTATCCACTCTATCTTCATAAAATAAATAATTTCCATTTTTAAATGATAAATATTTATTATATTCAAATTTAACATATATTTCATCATGAAAGAAGTTTTGGAATAAAAATTAAATGATGTTTCAAACTTTTAACATAATAACATTAGAAATTAAAATAACTTTATAAATACTTAGTTCTTGTTAAGCTTTATCCTTTATTTTATAGTTATCTTAAAAAGTAATAGTCTATATCGTATTTGGTAGAAGGGATTAAATTTGATATGTCACTGGTGATCTTCCTAGAATAGCTAATATACATATACCATGTGTCCTTGGGATTCTTAGGGTGGTTTTCCTAGAAAGGGAAAATTATGTAGAGAATATTTTTGGTATACAATCTATTTTGGAACTAGATTTTTTATAAATATAATTCTTCAGTACCGAAACATATTAAAGTTATTTATTATTATGTTCAATAGAATATAATTATTTTGAAATATAATTTATGGAATATCAAGAATATTGGGTAAATCTAAGAGATATTTCATTATCATAATTTCATTACATACATTATTTAAATAGTTTAACAAAAGAAACTTTTCCAGCATAAATGTTTACAAAATTATACTTTTATAACATATGAATATATAGATTATAAGAATAAATATTTTTTTATTTCGTTACATCATAACAATCATTTTTTCATATTTTCCCTTTACATTAAAAAAATTAAATAAGGTTTATTTTAGGATAACCATTTCCTTTATAATATTATCACTATCCTTTTGAATAGACACCAAATCATTTTAGATATTACATTTAGTACCTAAAACAAATTTTATTATTTCTTCTGATGGGTCATGATTTTCTTTATAGAGTTTCTTAATTTCCTTGAAAATCCAATTATATTTTTATTTAAATTATTTTTAAAAATCATTTACTCTTAAAACCTCCTTTTGAAGATTTTAATTTTCTTCATACACCTCATAAAATTAAATACATCTTTATCAAAATATTAATTAGAATCAAAATCATTACATACTTACTTTATTTTTGTTTCCATCAGACATTGGTTGGCAGATTCATTCTCACATCTATATTTTTCACTTGAATTAGATTCTTCTATATAGCCCCTTCGAGCAAGATAATATTTTTTCAATTAATTTTTTATTTTTTTTATCTCTCCATTATTGATTAAACATTGTAAAATTTGGTTTTCTATGTTCTTTCATTCTATATTCATAATGTGTTACATATGGTCCATATGGTGTGCCCTTATTTTATTTTTAAAATAATTCTTATCTTTACTAAGTCACTTCGTGAACATTTTCTTTCAATTAAACTAATTAAAAATACATTTTCTTATATACATAATTTCTCCTTTTTCATTTGACATTAACAAGGATTCATAAATAGCTTTAAATAAGAGTTATATTTGATTTGAAAAAAAAAATTTCTTTGGTGAATTCACTTCTTTCAAAATATTCTTCGCTTCATTGTAAAATTTAATAATTTATCCACGGAGTTCATTCTATGTCTATTCAATGAAATTATTAATTTGGTCGATTGAAACCTATTTTTAGTTTCATTTAATGGGTAGTTATCTTAGAAATATTTTTTAAAAAATATCTTTATCTAAATTTTGTCCAAGGGAATTAATTACATTCAAAATTCATGTGAATTGGGGGAATATCTGTTTTAATCTTTCATCTTCACCCTTCATGAAATCCTTGTACTCTTCGTCAAGCATTCACATTTGTGTTCTAATCATCTTGTTCGAGCCAAGGTGTGTTACTAGTAAAATCTTTTGGATCACATGAGTTATCATATATGTAGTAACATGAATAAAAACACTTATATCAATATAAAAATATAAAATATTTTTTAATTTTTAATTTAGAACATATATAAGAATATCATTTTCTATAAGTGTATCCATGTTATATTTTGGTAGTTTGAATGATTTTTCCATTATCAACCATTATTCTATGGTTAACTTCTTTCGGTGTTACTCTATTCATGAATTTCAGTAATCATAATCATTTTCACCAAATTAAAGTGGTTAATGAGGAATACATGCATCCTTTTCATTCATTCATATCATTATATATATATTTTTCCTTAAAATATGATGTTTAAGAAGTGGTTATCCCAAGAAAACAATAACAATAAGATCTAAACTAAAAATTACTAAAAGGGTTAGCCTTTGAAATAAATTATTATATTTAATAGGTCGGTTGAATTTTTTCTAAATCATGTTTGAATAAAATATATTAAAAATTGAAAATATTAATTAATTATCTAAATTAATTATCAATGTTAATTTTCAATGGAAAAATAAAATAAAATACATATGGATTCTTATAGTAGTTAAGTCCAAAGTGGGACTAGTCAACTATTATTACACTCAACATAGTGAGAGATATTTTTTAAAACATAGAGACTTATTTAGATTAATTATATCTCAAATACAATATATTTTGTCAAGTAGAGGTTTAACCAAGACACCTGAATTTTTCATGGGGAATCAAAACCCAATTACAACTCTAACTATAGACACTAGGAGTCACAGCCCGAATGGTCCTAACATTAGAATCCATGAGTCATAAACTAAAAAATGAAATTATTTGTTATTAGAAAATATAAATTGAAATTGATAGGAAGTGTGAGAGATGGGAAAAAGTCTTACAAACACAATACATTATAATGAAATAGATAAAAGATAAATAATATATGAACATGTACTCGTTCTTGGGTATTGGGTTCGCTGTTCTCATCAACATAATAGAATTCAAAGAAGATTAGTTCAACAGTTAATTGATAAACTAGTTAAAGGGATAAAATTTCTCATAGGATCACAAAATTTGACATTAGTATCATAGTATAATTCCATAACACCTTTTTCACAGTATCACTTGATAATTATTTAATCTTTTTTCAAAGAAGTATTTATTATGTCACATTTGGACACATTTGAATAACTTCTCAGACTTCTTAAATAAAAAATGAAATTAGCACAATCGATCCCCAAATTATATAATAAAATTTCATATTCAAATTAAAAATGATAAATACAAAATATATCAAAAAGAGAAAAATATATTTTCATTGAAAATATACCACCCTACTATTGTCTAAAGATTCAAATCGATGAAGACCAATTGAAGGTAATTTGAACTCACCATTATATTATTAAAACATTCCCAAAATAATAGGTTAATTAAAATATCTTTCTTAATTCGTGGCATCATTATTTAAAATTCCAAATTCAAAAACCTACAGAATATATGCATTAAGAAACTACGAAATTAAAAAATGTATGAATATATAGTAAATGATACAAAAAATATTTTAATAATATTTTCAATCATCCCTTAGGAATTTATGAGTATTAAAGGAAAAAAATATCTCAAAATAAGATAAATCAACTTTTTGGCCTCCATACTAAATGTTCTTATGGAAATAAAGAATAACATTTAGCTTCGTGAAAATATAAATAAAAATTTAAAATTATTTTGAATAGAATTTATATAATTAATATGAAATTATAAAATGATTATAATTATTTAAACATTTATAACTAACATGTAGAAAAAGAGGATATCATGAAGAATAATAAAATAGAGTATCCTATAAAATAATATTCACATAAGGGTTATTCATAAGACATTTTAAAAGGTAAAACATTATTTAATAAGATTCATAAAGGGAAAGATAGTTTTCAATATCATGCATAAAGGAAATCCAGATTTTATATTTTATGTATTAGGGTAACCAATGGCTTGTATGTCAGGAAAAAACGTAACAATAATCCTACGTATTGGTACCAAAAAACATTAATAAGTGTAATTGAAAGTTGTGTATTGGTATAAATGAGTTTAAATACCATGCGTATGGGTAAATTATAATTCTCATATGGGTAAATCATTGAATACATTACTTTTGAAGGGGTATAGAAATTTTCAACCTAAGGGTATAAGCATACTCACTAATGGTATAGTTAACTTATCTAATGGTGAAGAATGAAATACAAATGATATGTAAGGGTGCAATATAACTTGTATAGTGGAAAAAATGACTTCTAAACACTACATATAGGTAAATATTGACATTGAAAATTTTTATAATGGTATGTAAACAAGGTTATATAAAATATAAAATCTTATAATCTGTTCTATAGAAAAAATATAATAATTAAAGAATAAATAAAATAATAAAATCTAATTGAATAAAAATATTTCTAAGCATTATAAAATTAAAAAAAGATTATTTTAAATAATTTTAGTAATTTTAATAGTCAAAACCTAAAATATAAGTAATACAACATTATAGAAAAAAACATTCAAGTTATATAAACAATGAGATACAAAAAATACTAAATTAATACTTCCTCGAAGTGAACATACATTTCCTCAAGAGATATTGTGAAAAAAGTGTTCATGTGCAATAAAATGAAGTGTTGTGAAAGTTTTATGATTTTGGAAAACAATTATCTTTTCTATTTCATGATCACTCATAGAAAATACCTAAAATACATCAAATTTTACTACCTTGATTAGACGAGATGATCATATACTCAAGAACTAATATCCTTTTTTCTCTCAATTATCTATCATTTTAATTCTAGTTTCTTGTGTCTATAGTACTAATTTATATCCCTCACATGTACTCTCAATTTATGTTCATGTTTAATATAATAACTTATATTAATTCATTGGGTTTGGACTCTCATATTATAAAATCCTAACCATTTAGTTTGTGACTCCCATGGTTTAATTGCAGGGTTATAATTTTGTTGTGACTCCTCATACAAAAGTTGGGTTTATTGGTAATATTACCACTAGAAACATTAGGTTGTAATAATGTTATGATTCCACATTATAAATTATTATAGTGAAAAAATATCTCTCACTCAGTAGAGAGGTGTAGGAGTATAGTATATCCACTTCGGAAAGAACTACTATAAAAATATATTATGTACTTTCTTTTATTTTCCACTACTAATTAACTATTGTAATAAAACATTGATAATTAATTTAGATAATTAATATATTTATTATAAAAAATTAATCTAATATATTCACCCTCCTATAAAACTTATGTCATCTCTATCCCTAAACTAACAATTGGTATCAATTTTTGATCGTTTATTAAATTTTCATATTAGGTATTTTGTTGATTTATTATGATAACCTTTTCATGGATGTTAATGTCTAATCATATGATCTATAAGATAACATGAATAAACATAAATAATGCAATGATTTCTCACCAAAAACCTCACCAATATGTAAATGACTATGATTATTTGAAATCCAAAATTATTGAATGCCTAAAATTGTTAAGAATAGAACATTATTCAATCATTATAAAACTATAAATCTAAAAGTAGACCCATATACTTATACACGAAACAATTCTTTCAAATATTTTTTTTGATATTGAAAGTATTAAATATTTTATATTGTTTTATTAATATATTTTTTTTAATAATATATCTACTTATTAGATATGTCACAATATCTAGAATATTTTAAAAGTTACTCACCCTGGGTCAGATAAGCTAATCAAAACAAAACATGGAACTCTTCAAGTGAATTGGGAATAGTTTTGGATTTTTAAAGATAAAAGAATCAATAAAAATGTTCCACTAATTTACACACATTGTGAATTGATGAATTCCCTTAGATAAACATTGGTGAACCATGTACTTATTGAAAGATACTGAAGAACTATACAAAATAAAGGGAATGTAAATAAATTTTCTATCGATGAAAGAAATAATTTCAAAGAATATGCAGTGGATGAACTTATTGGATCATTACTTCAATATGAACATGTTTTATAGAATTTTGGAAAAAAAGAGACTTTAAATAAAAACAGTACTTATTTCAAATCACATGAAAATGTCACTTCTAAATCTTATAAATATAAGGCACATGAAAGTTACAATGGATAAATTGTTAAAAAAGAAAAAGTTATTAATAATTAAATGAATAAAAAATAAATATTTAATAATATACCAAATAAAGATCAAATGAATACTCTAAACGAAAAGAAATATACCTCAATTATAATAGTATTTTAGATGTAACCTACTATAAATGTAAAATATATGTTCATATCAAACCATATTTTTCAAATTTGATGTAATAAGAGAGAGATAATAATTACAAGAAAAAATTGAAACGTTTTTATCATTATAGATGGATTTTAACTGAAGAATCATATTCAAATGGTGAATCTGGAAGTGAGATATAACCAGTTGACCTATTATTGATGGTAGTAAATAAAAATCAGTTATGTAGTGACTCTAATTCTAGTTATTGTTTTGATAGCGATGGTTATATCTTTACTGACTTGTATATTGAAAATGAAAAAATTAAAAAGGATTTTTTAAGATTTTTCAAATTATATAATGAATTTAGTGTATAAAATATGTTTCATATTATGGAAAGTAAGAAGTACAATCTTGAAAATGATGCTTTTAAAGAAGAAAATAGATATTCTAATATATGATCAAAATATAATATCTCTGATGATTTTGTGTTTCTTTGGAAGGAATATGTTTGAGGGAATTAAATACAAATGAAGTATCTGAAAAAATTTATTCTAGATATAGTTATTCTTGTGATGGTTGTATCATTGATGAATTGTATGAATAAAATTAAAAACACCAAAATGATTTTTTTAGATTTACCAAATTAAATAAATAATTAAATGAATAGTAGGATTATCATGGAAAGAATGAAATTTGATAAAGAGAATGATTATATTACGGAATAAATTAGAGATTCAGTATCATGTTCTAATGGTTAGACTATCATGATTTTAAGTGGGTTTATTAGAATAATTAAAATCATAGAGAGGAAGGTGTTGACATAAATAAAAAAATTATATGTGTTCATGAAAAAGAAAAAATATTAAAATATGGTGGATATGATGAAATATAATAAATATAAATCTATTTTTGGTTATAATTTTTAGATTCTAAGGTTATACAATATCACTTTTGATTGATGTTCTACTAAAAAGGAATATTTTGTTGCATTTTTTATGTTTAGGTTGCAAGGAAATTATGATAATCAATGTTCTCTTAGATTTCCTCAATCACATTTCAATACTATAGCTTTTATTTCAAAGATTCATCTTCTATATTACCTTAAAATAATGGTTTTAAATCCATTTAGGTACCTAATAATTCAATTTCTAACCTAAAACAATCCTAAATATTTTGAGTACCAAAATAGTTCTCTGTAGAATTTATCTTTTCATGATAACTGTCTTAATAATCATAGGGAGACATGGTAAATGGAAAATGTATCATCCTAGAATATGACCGATGACCTATAAAATTTCTTCTCTTATACCAAATACTATTGAGGTAATATCACTTTAAGAGATAACTCCAAAGACATGGTTTATGATTTTAGTAAAGAAGTTATTTCATATAATCCAATTTATTAATGTTTATATTGGGAAGGGCTTAAACATAATCTAATTATTATAAAAAAATTGATGATGTTATGTATGTTATGATGGAAGATGATAAATTTCAAAATTTTAAAAATATTTCTTTTTTTATGCATAAAAAGGATAATTTTTATTCAAATAATTTATCTTATCTATCTAATAAAAATGTTTTTTTCATAATTCTATGGAAACAGATAATGTTTTATGATGTATAAGTCCTGGACATTCTCATGTCTTAATGGTACAAAAATTATATAAGCATGGACACATTCTAGATTTCTCAAAATTAAAGGTAAAAAATATTTTTTGTTCTTTTTTATTTAAAGGTAAGAAAAATTGTGAGTCTTTATGATCTATGTATAATGTTTTTACTTCTAAAAACCATAAATTATTGAAACCTGGTTTATTTTTTCCAATGAAAACTATATTTTTTGTGGATTGAATTTTTTTTATAATTTTTTAATATTTTATAATATTTTCAAGGGTTTATTTCATGACTCAAAATTTTTCTTTAATTTCATTCTTTTTTAATATAGTTAAAAATATTAATGGTTTTTTTAATTTTTTCTTTATAAATGATAGTGTTGGTGAGTTTGTTAATTTTTGATGTGATAATTCTAGTGAATAAAATGGTTATTTTCATAATTTTTATCCTCCTATGACACTACAAAAAAATCATGTTCTATAATGGAAAACACTACTATTTTAGAAATAAATCACAAAATTATTAATGAATATTGTTTAAATAAGAATTTTTTAGAATAATATGTTAATACTTCTTGGCGTGTCATGAATAGAATGTATTTTAGAATTTTTTTACAAAAATCCCTTATGAATTGTTTAATAGTATAAAACCAATGAATTTTTATTTTATTGTTTTTTGGTGTAATATTTTTATCTTGAATACAATGGATAATTTAGAAAATTTGGATTCTACAATTGTTGAATGTATCTTTATTGACAATTCTTCTTAAATTAAATCTTAATGAGTTTATAATAAGTATATAATGTCTATTTAAGAATCTCTTAATATAATATTTGATGATGTTTTGCAATCTATTTAGAAAAAAGTTGAACTTGATTTAAGATATTTCAATTTTTTAAAAATAAAAACCTCAATATAATATTATTATTTAAGGGGGGTTACTTCTAGATAAAATCCTAAATTTTGGAAGATTTATAAATACATACCTTTGGATAATATTATTTTTAATTATTATTTAGGAGTTAATACTAGAGATAATTTTTTAATCTTTTGTGAAAATTATGCTTTAATTTTTTATTCTGTGACAATGATAGTTTAGATGATTTGAATAATGATAATTGGATTAATTCTATGCAAGATAAACATAACCAATTTTGAATAAATAATGTTTATACATTATGTGAACCCCCTTTAGAAAATCATGTTATGGGAAAAAATGGATTTTTATAAAAAATGGATGAATCTGGTCAATTTGTTAAGAATAAATCTATGTTTGTTTCTCAAGGATGTTGTCAAGAAGAATATATAAATTTTGATGAATATTTTTCTTATGTTTATCCCTTTTGAAAGTATTATAATTTAATTATTTTTAAATATTTTAAATATTTTATGTTATTTCAAATGAAGTTTTAAATTTATTTCTTTAATGGTTTCATTTATAAATATGTGTATATTTCTCAACCACACGGGTTTTTAAGATGATCTTAATAATGTTAAATTACTGTAACACCCCGAGATTTTATGGGAATTATTCTTTTAAATTTCTTTAATGTCTTTTGTTGTACGCTTCGTTAAAATTAGCTGGCGCTATACGCAACACCGTATTAGCTTGTAGTATACACAACACTATTCTTGGCTTGTGATGCACACAATTTCATGTTCATTAGAATAAAATTAATTTTACACAACAGAAATTATAGATTTTGATCAATGTATAACTAAACTATATTTTGAGTTTGTTCTACGCAACACCAATGGAAGATTTCCCTACACGCAACCCTGACTTGGCTTGCATTACACGCAAAAGAAACCTTCCTCAATAGCGTGTGTTGTACGCAATGCTGAGGTTCACTAAACAACAATATATTGTTATAATATTATTATATCCGTTATGAATAGTATTAAACTCATTTTCAATTTTATAACATTATAATTCATCTTATACATTTTTTGTAATGAGGTATGAGAACAAAATTAATTTTTCATATTAAAGAAGTAATTTTCAAAAAATGAAGTTTTTCCACCTTTTGATGGAGGACCCTTTTTAAATCTAATTTTTGAAAATTTTATAAGTTAAATTTTACAAAATAAACTTCATATTTTGAATCAGTATATAGAAAATTACATTGGATAAAGTTTTGATATTTTTCTGACAACGTTCTTATTTTGATGAATAGTAAAAACAAGCTAATTTTTACATAAAAACAACTTTTTTCATCGAGATAATTTACATGGAAAAATTGTAATAGTAAATTGATTTAAAGTATAAATAGAATTTATTTTTACCATTTAATATTATTTATGTCATTAGCATTAATTTTACATTGAATGCCTATGTAAAATCAATTCAATCTTTTACAGTATTTTAAAAAAAACCCATTTTTTATGACAAAAGGATTTAATTTTAAATTAATTACTGAAACTTATATGTTTTGAATTTTGAAAAATGGATTCCATATTTGTAATTAGTAGGTAAAAATTATGTTAATAGTCTGATTTTTATTTTTGGGCAGTATGAATATTAACTACTATAAATTGTATTTAACACAGTTAAAGGCAAATTAAGTAATTATTGGTAAAAATAATATTATAAAATTACCCTAACACTTGTCTTAATATAATTGGATTATTATATTTATTACTAAAATATACTTTGGTCTAAATGGTATCTATTAGAACCCAATTTTATGTGATTAAGACCTTGAATTTATTTTATTTAAATGAATGTGAAATATGTCTCATTCTAACTTTAATAATTAAATTATTTTTAATTTAAGGTTATATATAATATGAATTCAGTTATAAATACTCATTTGAAATATAAATTTTTTTTCTTTATCAGGGTAATTTGTTTTTAATTTTTAAGAAATATATAATTAAATTAATATCGTATACATTAATGATGCAAAAATTATTTATTTAGTGAAAAATCAATAATATAGTTTTTATTAAACTAATAATACACCTAAAATGACAATAAACCTGACCAAAACATATTGGTCGTGTACATATCAACCATAACCATCCAAATGTATAATTTTGACAATTTGGAGCCTTATAAAAGCGATTATGACACTTATATTATTTTATATTAAATGATGTCAAAGTTGTCACCTTCGTAATTTAATAAACATAACATCTTAAAAGTTGGGTATTTTAGATGATAAATTTCTATAAAAGTATATAATATGAAAGATATTAGATTTATTTTCATCATAGTATTTTAATTTTAATTGTTATGCAACAGATAAGTATATTAAATAATTATACAATAATGTTGTAGTAATTATTTTATTAATAGAAATATCAAATAAATGGTTTTAAAAATATTAAAATAAATATTATATGAACTAATTAATATTCTCCACGAATTTTATGGAAGCATATGACATGTTATTAACCTATTAAATATTTTGTTTCGAATATATTCTCCATTTGTATTTTATTTAAATTCAACTAAATGAATAGTGTCAAAATTTACACTATTGGTTTTTTATAAAAATAACATATTATTAAATTATTCAAAAATAACAAAAATATTTAAAAATTAAAAATTAAAAATTATATAGTGTACCATGTTATAAAGTATCCAATTATGGAAAATTTTCAACATTTAATTATGTATTTACAACAATTGAAAATTTATAATATTATTACAACAAATAAAATTAAATAGATTAAATAAGGATAAATCAAAATGATAAGGTTTAAAAGAAACTTAAAACATGTCTAAATTTTGTTAGTTTATGAGATTATAACACTCTCTCATCTCATATTAAAATTGAGTCATTTTGTTGAGGTTTTTATGTGGGGTTTGAAATTATTATAAATTAATATTATTTATTTTTCCAAAGGAGCCCCTCTCCTCCCTTATTAAAGGGCACCTCCACCCTCTCCCCTTCACACCAATTTTGAGATTTCAAATTCATCCAAAACCTGCCCGCTTCACTTATCCACTTCCCTAAAAACCTACTAGAGGTCATGATCTTCTAAAAATACCATCTTTAGTGCCCTAAGAGGAGGTTTATAAGAGGTGCGTCAAATAAGAGAGAATATCCTTCACCGATTCATTCAAACTTATTTCTTCTCCTACTTCCTCTGTATGAGTTGTTTCATTGTTCAATAATAAATATAGTATCAATTGTATACTGATATGTTTTTATTAATACAAAACAACCATATTATATCTTCTATCCATCCTATGAAAAAATGAAATCACCACATGTGCATACGTATGGATTACCATCTCCACGCAGTGGTGTAATATTTTATTTCATCACTAACATACATGGATGGGTATAAGGATGTAAGAAATAACTATATATTATTATTATAAAGTGATATTGATTCTGAAATATTATACACCATACACTTCAATACAATTAACAATCATGGGAAAGATATCATCGCTCGTGCGTACGTACGGCCTACCGTCTCTACGTTGTGATGTTACTCGTTCTACATGATCTTCATTGAATAATGATTTTATAAATGAATTTAATAAATAAATATGATATATATTACACAAATTACATTCTTTAAATGATTTATCTATAACCTAAAAAAGAGGAATAATAATTTATTCGACAAAACACGCATAAGAACATAAAGCAAGGAACAACCAAATAACAAGTAGCAATGAAATATTACTAATAAGAAGATACAAATATGACTGTATATGATATCTTAACAATGAATATGATTCTGGAATAAGTCAATGACATTATTTAAATCATTATATAGTATGTTTGAATTTTTACAAATCATATTGGACCCAAGGTAAGGGATTATTTCGTCTCACTTTTATTTCCCTGGGATATATGCCTTAATCATAATCTATTTCTTTTGTAGGGTGTTTATGATTCCCATGAATGTTTTATGATTTTTATTATGGAGGATATTATATTTAAATATGCATGTAATTTTTATTTTCTTATGAAATGTATGATTCCACCGATCATAAAATGTAAGGGATAATTATTCCAATCTCGTTCTTATCCGAGATTGTTAATTTGTAAGTATTTACTGGGGTTATGTTTATCATCAATGTACTTGTTTTCTTATAATGTTTTCATAAAATGTTTAATATTATTCCATGTATTTTTAAAGTATTTTTTACAATTTTGTTACTTTTACCACATGGTATGTAACAAATCTATCTTTTATTTACCATACGAGGTACTTTTTGACTTTTCTGGAAAAAGTATGAGAAGAATGTTTTGTTTAACTTATACGGTGTGAATGAATATTTACGGTTTCATAACACCATATTTTCATGAATATTAATCTACATGATTTCATTATTATTTTAAACAATATATTTTTATTTTAAAATTTCATGGCATTTTTTGAAAAGAAAATTATTTTGAAGAAGAAATGATATTTTCCTCAAGAATTCATTTCAAGGGTTTTATCACAACTATTTCCCATATAAGATGACATTATTTAGTATTATTGTGTTTCAATTATAATATCTCTATTATCTACATGTTTTGATTTTCCTTATTATGAAATTATATCCATTTGTTTTATATGGATTATGTTATAATGGAATGATGTTTATGAAACCCATTTTATTCATTCGGTTATGATTAATTATTTATGTTTATTTTATGGCACACGAAAGAATGATTTCATTATGAGATGGGTGGGACCTATATCTCCTTCAAATTCATTGGGTAAATATTTATATCTCATGATATAGACATGACTGGAATGACAAGTGAATCCATTTTAGTAATAGAGGGCTGGAATGAAAATTAAACCCGATTCAGTAATGGAATTTGTCCACTATGATGGTCTTGGAAGCAATGCATTGGCTATTATAGAAATCATATCACGTGCGTAACGGATTCCACAATTACATGTTTTATTTCAATGTTATTTTATCACGATTAATGTTCTTTTATGATGTATGCCTTACGTACTGCCAAGATTTATTTCACGACTCAAGATTTTGATGTTTTAACTTTATGATCATGTTTTTTAGGTTAAAATGTATATGATTTCTTTAATTTTCTCCATGATTAAACTTACTAAGAATTAGAGCTCACCCTTTATATGTTTTCTTTTCCCCAGGATTTAAATAATTGTTTTAGGTAAGAAAACAAAAGGGGAATATATTTATGAGAGATGTTGAAGATATTTCACCATGATTAGAAGATTAGTTCCTTGTTTCCAGAGACACTAAACTAATACGGTCCTTGGGCATTTTTTTTTATGTATTAATTATTCTTCTAAAGTAATTTAATGTCCATGTACATCATGTTTTGGGTCTCTATAGTTGGTATTAGAGGGAGGTTTAGTTAACCTTTGGAAACTAGGATGCGAAAACATTAAAGAGATCCCTAGGTATATTTATAAGGTATGTCTAGGGATGTCCCTAAGGTTAAGTATAAGTATTGGTTATAGTCCTAGAATTATGGTAAATATATTTGAATTAAACCGAAGATGTTATATATTAAAGGTACTCCCCCTTTATTATGTTGTTTTCCTAGCATGATTTTTACCTCTCGCACTATTATTTTTGGGTTTTATACAATGGATGGAACTTGAAGTAACTATGTTGATCAATGTAATGGAAAATGTGATGATTTTCCTCTTGAACAAACCAATGTTATGAGAGATGGAGTGAAAAATCATATTACTATACCTACAAAAGCTATTAATCATTCTGGGCTTCCAAATGAGCAGAGAAGGGAACAATATTTGATTGAGTCCTTCATGAGGCAACATCCACCTTCTTTAAGTGGGTCTTCTGATCCACTTATTACTAAACAATGGATCAGTACCATTAAAATGATATTTTCCATACTTTGCTATTTAGAGCATGAAAAAGTCATTTTGGCTGTTTACCAATTAGAAGGTGAAGCAGACCAGTGGTGGACACTAATTAAGAATAAAATGCCCCAAGATGAAATTGAATCCATTGAATGGGATAACTTCAAGAACTTGTTTTTTCAATAAATACTAACCACATATTCATTGAAAAAACATGGAAATGGAGTTCCTTGAGCTTAAGAAAAAGGATGATGAATCTGTTGGTATATAAGAGGCGAATTTTACAAGGCTTTCAAGGTATGTATCTGGCTTTATCATCCAACAGGAAAGTAAATTTAATCGATTCTTTAGTGGATTAAAACCAAGTCTTCGAAGGGCATTAACTATTAGAGACTTCAGTAGATATGAAGAAATTGTGTGTTGTGCTATCAAGGTAGAACTGAAATTTGGTGTTATATATCCATCTTATAGTTTTGACAAAAATAAAAAGATGGAGTTCAAGGAAAAATCTCAAAACTATGGTGAAAAGAAGAAAAATGATTCGTTTTGCTCAAAGTGTGAAAAGAAGCATGATGGAGGTTGTCTTAAAAGAACTTGAAAATTTTTAAGTGTGGAAAATAAGTTCATTGAGTAGCTGAGTTCCGATGAAATGGAAAAAAGGTAGCTAATGATGTGAATGGAGAAAATACTATAGAGAACGCACCACCAACACTTCAATGCTACACGTGCTGGGAAATGGGGCATTATGCTAACCAATTTCCTAATCCAAGGGTTAATGGTGATCGAAATCAACAACTTCTTAAGGCAAAGGACAAAGGGAAGTCACATGTGATCACTATAGGAGATGTTGAGTATGACAACGAAGTGGTAGAATGATTAAGTGTTTATGTAACAGGATTCAAAAATAGTGTTGTGGAATATCATTTATAGTATCGTGGAATATTAGAATATCTATGTATTAGATTGTTGTGGTTTTTAGTAATTATATGGTACCAGTAACCATGAAAAGAGATTGAAATATTTTTGGAAATAAAATGATATTATTATAATGAAGGGATAAGGAGACAATGAAATATTTGATAATATTAATGAGCTCATGACAGATATAAGGACAAAGTGATATCATGGTTTCAGTATATAGAAATTTTGGGATTTTGGTATGTGGAAAGAGTTAACTTTTGACAGCATTCATGTTTCCAAAAAGATTATATGGTTATTCATGTTTCAAGATAATACATTATTAAGGTATTCACATGTCTGGAATGTGACCAACGATATATATTTTATGATATATAGGGGATAAATGATGGTATTCACATGCTTGGGAGATGACCTCTCAAGTAATCGTTTTCTTTTTACTATGAGATTAGACAGAAGTATTTTGGATAAGCCTAAGTGTTGGAACGGATTAAGTTGGACATCAGATAGTATTGTTTAAGGCTAGAGCTTTTTGATATTATGGTAGTATAGTTTTAGAAAAAGAAAACATGTTGGACAGGCGACAACCCGTCATCTCGGACAAGGATATGGGAATAGAACCCAAAAATGAAGTGTGACTGGCCTTTATTTCCTACCACTGGCCTACAAGAAGACCTTGGTTTTTAGAAATTATTTTTATTTCATTAAGCGATATGATAGATGGTGTATAAGTCTATTTTATGAACCATATACGATTAATCTCACCATAAATGGACTTATGTATATTTAATAATTTTTACAAACCATTTTAGGATAGAAAAGATGGAATGAACTATCATTATATAGCATGATCCATTAACACTTCACGGAAAACAAATTCAACTTCATTTCTTTAAGAGATAATGTGGAAATTGTTCAAGGCACGAACAATAGTGAGATTGTACCAAAATAATGTAAGTATTTCTTTTAATTCAAAAATTATTCAATATTATGGAAATGATCTTGAAAACAAAAAATGCTATCCTATTTCCCCCATATCTGATGAATCATATGGTACCTTAGATCATCAGAAATTTATGCCTTCATGATTGTTGGCTTTTTCATAGCCATGTTCTCTACAACTCTCCATCAAAACTTGATGGTTAGATTTCTCTTCAATATCCATATTTTCACCTATGTTCTCCTATCTAGAAACCCAGTGGTGAGTTAATTTGGGTAACCATTATATTTCATACTTTAATTTTTAAATTTATGTTTTGATATTCCTTTTTACGATGTGGGTTTTTATTAAAGAAACATTCAAGTAAACCATTTATAACCCCAACGAATTTTGAGGGCGAAATTCATTTTAAGGGTGGTAGAATGTAACACCACGAGATTTTATGAGAATTATTCTTTTTAAATTATTTGATGTCTTTTGTTATATGATATACCTAGATTACCTTTCACTATACGCAACACTGTATTAGCTTGTAGTATACGCAACACTATTCATGACTTGTAATGCACACAATTTCAACTTCTTTTAAATAAAATTCATTTTACACAACCCCAAGTATAGATTTTGATCAATGTATAATTGAAATATATTTTGAATATGTTATACACAACATCAAAGGAAGCATTCCTTACACACAAGCCTGACTTGGCTTGCATTACACGCAAGAGAAACCTTCCTCAATAGCGTGTGTTATACATAATACCAAGTTTCACTAAACAACGATATATTGTTATAATATTGTTATAGCTGTTATGAAAATTATTAACTATATTTTGAATTTTATAACATTATATTTCATCATACACATTTTCTAGAATCAGGTATGATAACAAAATCAATTTTTTAGATAAAAGAAGTATTTTTCAAAAAATGCAGTTTTGCCGCCTTTTGATGGCGCACCCTTTTTAAATATAATTTTTAACAAGTTTATAAGGTAAATTTTAAAAAATAAACTTCTTATTTTGAATGAGTATATAAAAACTTACATTGAATAATGTTTTTATATTTTTCTGACAAAGTTCTTATTTTCAGGAATAGTAAAAACACACTAAATTTTACTTATAAACAAATTTTTTCATCGAGATAATTTACATGGTTAAATTATAATAGTAAATTGTTTTAAAGTATAAATAGAATATATTTTTACAATTTAATATAATATATGTCATTATAAATAATTTTACATTGAATTCATAGGTAAAATCAATTCAATCTTTTTCAATGTTTTTTTCAAAAACCCATTTTTTCGACAACGAGATTAATTTTAAATTAATTACTGCAACTTACATGTTTTGAATTTGGAAAAATTAATTCCATATTTGGAACCAGTGGGTCCAAATTATGTTAATAGGCTACTTTTTATTTTTGGGCATTAGGAATAGTAACTACGGTAAATTTTATTTACCACAGTTAAAGGTAAATTAGGTATTTAAGGGTAAAAATAATATTATAAAATTAATCTAACACTTGTCTTAATATAATTGGATGATTATATTTCGTCCCAAAATATTCTTTTGTCGAAATGGTATCTATTAGAACCCAATTGTTTGTGATTAAGACCTTTAATTTATTTTATTTAAATGAAAGTGAAATATGTCTCACTCATACATTAATAATTAACATATTTTTAATATAAGGTTATACAGAATATAAATTCAGTTATAAATACTCATTTGAAATATAAAATGTTTTTCTTTATCATGGTAACTTATATGTAATTTTTAATAAATATATAATTACCTTAATATCTTATACATTAATGATGCAGAAATTATTTATTTAGTGAAAAATCAATAATATAGTTTTTATTAAACTAATAATACCCATAAATGGCCCAAAAACCTGAAAAAAATGATTGGTAATGAACATATAAACCACAACCATCCAAAGGTAGAATTTATTACCATTTGGAGTCTTATAAAATCAATTATGACACTTATATTATTTTATTTTAAATGATGCAAAGTTGTCAGCTTCATAATTTAATCAACATAACATTTTAAAATTTTGGTATTTTAGATGATAAATTGGACTAAAAATATTCTTATGAAATATATTATATTTATAGTCATCATATTATATTATTTTTAATTTTATGCAACAAATAAGTATATTAAATAATTATACAAAAATGTTGTAGTAATTATTTTATTAAGGGAAATTTCAAATCAATGGTTTTAAAAATATTAAACAAAATATTATATGAACTAATTAACATGCTCCACAATTTCTCTATAATAATATTACATGTTATTAACCTGTTAAATATTTTGGTTTGGATATATTCTCTGTTTGTATTTTTTTTAAATTTCAAATAAATGAATACTGTCAAAATTTATAGTATTTGTATTTTATAAAAATGACATATTATTAAATTATTTAAAAATCACAAAAAATTTTAAAAATTACAAATTGAAAATTATATTGTAGAAAATGTTATAAAGTATCCATGTATGGGAAATTGACAACATTTAAGTATGTATTTATAACCATTTAAAATTTAGAATATTATTACCACAAATAAAATTAAATAGATTAAATAAGGATAAATAAAAATGACAAAGTTTAAAATAAACATAAAACATGTATATATTTTATTTGTTGATGATATAACAACCCTATCTAATCTCATATTCTAATTGAGTCTTTTTTTATGGTTTTTAAGTGTGTTTTGAATTTATTATAAATTAATATTATTTAGTTTTCCAAAGTTTCCCCTCTCCTCCCTTATAAAAGCGCACCTCCTCCCTCTCCACTTCACACCAATTTTGAGCTTTAAAATTCATCCAAACCCAACCCATTTCACTTCCAAACATCCCTAGAAACCTACTAGTGGTCCTGAACTTCTTCAAAGACCATCTTTAGTCTCCTAAGAGGAGGTTCAGAGGAGGCGCGCCAAAGAAGAGGTAATATCCATTACCGATTCCTTCAAACTTATTTATTCTCCTACTTTCTTTATAACAGTTTTTTCATTATTAAGTAATAACAATCATATCACTTGTATACTAATATGTTATTATGAATAAAAAACAACCATATTATATCTTCTATCCATCCTATGAAAAAATGAAATCACCACGTGTTCGTATGTATGGCTTATCGTCTCCACGTTGTAGTGTAATCTTTTATTTTATCACTAAAATACATGGATGGGTATAAGGATGGAAGAAATAACTATATATTATTATTATAAAGTGATACTTATTCTAAAATATTATACACTATAAACTTCAATAAAATTCCACAATCATGGGAATGATATCATCGCTCGTGCGTACGTACGACCTACCGTCTCCACGATGTGATGCGACTTGTTCTATATGATCTTCATTGAATAATGATTACATAAATTAATTGAATAAATTAATATGATATATATTACACTAATAAAATTATGTAAATTATGTATCTATATCCTAAAAATAGGAATAATAATTTATTCGACAAAACAAGCATAAGAACATAATGCAATGAACACCAGAATAACAAGTAGCATTGAAATTTTACTAATAAAAAGATTAGAATATGACCATATTTGTTATCATAACATTGAATATGATTCTGGAATAAGTCAATTAAATTATTTAAATCATTATACATTAGGTTTGAAGATGTACAAATCGTATTGGACCAAAGGTAAGGGACTATTTCGTCTCACTTTTATTTTCGTGAGACATATGCCTTAATCATCATCTATTTCTTTTATATGGTGTTTATGCTACCCATGAAGGTTTTATGATTTTTATTATGGATTATATTATATTTAAATATGCATGTAAATTTTATTATTTTATGATATGTATGTTTCCACCGATCATAAAAGGTAAGGGATAATTATTCCAATATCGTACATATCTGAGATTGTTTATTCATAAGTATTTATTGGGGATATGTTTATCATCCATGTCCTTGTTTTCTTAAAATGTTTTAATAAAATTTTTACTATTCTTCATTTATGTTTAATGTAATATTTACTCTTTTTTTACTTTTACCACACAGTATGGAAGAAATATTTCTTTTGTTTACCATATGAGGTACTTTTTGACTTTTATGGAAAACGTACGAGAAAAATGTTTTTTTAACTTATACGGCGTGAATGGATTTTTACGGTTTAATAATGCCTTATTTTCATGAAGCTTACTCTACCTGATTTCATGATTATTTTCAATAAGATATTTTTATTATAAAATTACATGTCATTTTATTAAAAGAAAATGATTTTAAAGAAGAAAGGATATTTTCCTCAAGAATTCATTTCAAGTGTTTTTTCAAAACTATTTCCCATATAAGATAACCTTATTTAGTATGCTTTTGTTTCAAGTATAATGTCCATATTATTGAAATGGTTTGATTTTTTTGTGATGAAATGATGTCCATTATTTTATATGGATTATGTTATAATGGAATGAGGTTTATGAAACCCATTTTATTCATTGGGTTATGATGAGTTATTTATGTTTATTTTGTGGCACACAAAATAATGATTTCATTACGAGATGGGTGGGAACTATATCTCCCTCTAATGCATTGGGTAAAGATTTATATCTCATGGGATAGACATGACTGGATTGGAAAGTTAATCATGTTCTGTAATATAGGGATGGAACAGGAAGTAAACTCGGTTCAGTAATGGACTTTGTCCACTATGATGGTATTGGCAGCAATGTCTTGGATACTATGGAAATCATATCATGTCCTTAATGGATGCCACAATTACTTGTTTTATTCCCATGCTATTTTATCATGATTAATGTTCCATTATGATCTATGCATTATGTACTTCCAAGATTTATTTCACAACTAAAGATTCTGATGTTTAAACTTTTTGTTCATGTTTTTTTATGTTCAAATGTATATGATTTTTTTATTTTCTGCATGCTTACCCTTAATGAGAATTTGAGCTCACCCTTTATATGTTTTCTTTTCCCCATGATTTATATAAAGGTTTTAGGTAAGAAAAAAATGGGAAGATCTTTATGGGAGATGTTGAAGATCTTTTACCATGATTTGAAGATTATGTTACAAGTTTCCAAATACAGTAAAATAATACGGCCCTTGGGATTTTTTTGTTATGTATTAAGTATTCTGAAAAATTAATGTAATGTCCATGTACGTCAAGATTTGGGTCGCTACATGTATAACATAAATTTTTATCAAAATAATTTTCAATGATATTTAAACTATTCAAATTTATGTTGACAATTTTTTATTTTTATATTAAAATTATTTTTTTTAATAATTTTAAATTTTTTTGTTTATTGTGTTTTATATGACTCTTATGGTTGATTCCATGATACTTGTATTTTATTAATTAATAATAGAAATGAGGAAAGTTTCTTGATTTAATATAAATATTAAAATGATTTGTTTAATCATTTTGGTCTTGATTATTTTAAATCATTTAAAACTCATATGAGTATTAGTTGTATGTTAGATTCTAATATTTCAAGAAAATATTCTTAAATTATTTAGAGTTATTATTGGATGTTTTTTATATTTAACTACTTATATACCTAATATTTTCTTTAGTGTTTTTTATGTGTTATATTTTATTCTAACAATATGGAACCTCACTTAATTAATGTTAAATTTTTTTATTAGATATGTTTAAATACATATAAATAATAATAAAATTTATTCTAGTGAAAATTATTTTGATTTAAATAGTTACACAGACTCTGATTTTGGAAGATGCAGACTTCAGAGGAGAAACACATCTGGTATGTCATTTTCTTAGTAAATTTTTTTTTGTGGAGTATAAGAAACATAAAAAATGTCGTTTTATTTTCTTCTGATAGTTAATATATTTCTCTTGCATCACGTTATTCTCAATCATTATAGATTAAATAAGATTTATTTTATTTTATTTTTTATTTTGAAAAAAAACTTATTTGTTGTGATAACTCATCTACTATTTATATTTCAAAAAACCCATTACAACATTCTCAAACTAATAATATTGACATGATATTTTATATTATTAGAAATTATATTATTAAGGGATATATTATTTTAGAATATATTCCAACTAAAAATATACTTTCTCATATTTTTATTAATTTATGATATTTTTCAAAAAAAATTAATATCAAATTTCAATTACAAATGATGGAAATAATGTTTGAAATTATTATTTAATTTTTAATTTTTTGAGGATGGGGTTATTTTTTAATTTATATGTTTCCTATATTTTATTATGATAAATTTAAAAATGGGGGGAAATATATTATTAGTTTTCTAATATCCAAAAATTGTTAGATTGTTAGATCTTTGGAGTTTATTTATCTAATTTTGGAGTATTTATATTTAGTCTTTTTCATATTTCAAATATTTTTTAATGTTTTTTAATATTTTTCTAAATAATAATTTTTATTTATATTTTTATGCCTGGTAGTCATTTCTGCCGATGTTTTATTTTCAGCTATTCAAATTGTATTATCCTAATGAGTATAGTACCAATAAGGGGTCAATCCACAAAGAGAAAGAGTTATTTTTCACATTCTTATCTAGTTTGTACTTTATTTAATGAGTTTCCCTGAATTTAAAGTCGATATTTTTTATGTTTTGATGAGAATTTTGTGGTATTTTAGTTTCATAAAAAATTACTTAAAGGGTAGAGAAAAACACAAGAATTAGGTTTTAATACAAACTTTTGGTGGCAAATGCATCGAGGTTGTGGATTTTAAGAGGTTGTTATTAAATCAATTTGCTTATGAGGTTATTTTGTTCATAAAAATTCACATCTCTAAGATTACTTATGTAATTTAACCCCCTTGGTCTTGTATTTTTTTTATAAATCAATGGAAGTCAATTTTGGTGGTTTGGAAATTGAATTCTTTTATTTTTTATTAATTTCATCTCTTTTAAGATGATTAAAAAACCCAATGTCATGGATTTTTTTTAACTATAATTACTTAAATGATCCCTATAAATCTCATTCATAGCTCTAAATGTGATTTCCAATGATATTTGAGAAAGTGTTATTATGGAATTATGAGAAAGATCGATGAACAATACGATTACAACATCACAATATATTAAATACAACATTCATTTGTTAAAAACCCCAATATAAAGGGAATTTAGCTACATGTGGAGTAACTATTAATTAAAGAACTTTTTGTACCTAGAAACTTCTTATTGAAAAAAATTGGAGCGTAGGTCGCCAGGAAGGTTGCACAGAAGCACCTTATTTTCTCTCTTCTCTTCTCTTCTTTCTCACTCTTCTTCTCTTCATGGTCATACCCGGAGTGATCTCCCTTAAAATTAAATGAAATAGGAATGAATGAGTCACTAAATCTTAAATGTGGTGGGCCTGCCGCATTTTTATAGGTTTTATGAGTACACAATGTGTCTATTTTTTACATGGCATGTAATCTGGTCAACACGCTTTGGAAAATTTTTCTCCGCTGGTGGGTGACCTAACATGCTATCTTTGACTTGGAGCCTGACGCCTCTAGGTAGGTGGAGGTACACTATATGTATCTCTATTATACATAGTGTGTACTAACATTAATCGGACACCAACCACTTCTATAAGGAGATACACGACGTGTATATTATGTACACAATGTGTACAATTCTTCATGAAACATGGGAGTGTAGACTTTTTCTAAGCCAACAATCGCTTCTAGAAGCGGATACATTGCATGCATATGATTTACATGACGTGTATGAGGCTTATAGTAAATTGGTCATGTACTTGGACTGGCCAATCCGTGTTAGGGTTATGGTACATTATGTGCATTCGAACGTATGCGCCTTGTAGTTTGGAATTTTTGATCAATCATTCCCCCGATTTGTGTCTTTTTCATGGAAATACCTGAAAAGAATTATGATCAATGAATTACAACATTTTATCACTAAAAGAACTTGTATCCAGTGAAAATAAGTTAAAAAATGTGATAAAATTTGCCAAAATGTATACACAAATCAGGAACATCAAACTCCCCCTCACATATTCATATGCTTCCCTCACAAAAAATCTCATCATCAAATTAATAGTATTCATATTCTAATAAAAGGAATCGTTCAACATTAGTTATGCTTATAAATACTATAGGCAAAGAGAATTACTTTATAAAAAAAATAAAAACATATTTCAGTTTTAAATGATATTATAATCATGCATCCATTATAGTTTAATTATGAATCTTCCATTCTATTTTACACACATCATTAAAAATTTCACAATTACAGATGCCACATGATGATTTAACTCACTATAAAATAATAATCCAAATAGTCAAGTTCATTTTATCAGAGTAGTGATCAATATTAAGTATATTAACTCTATCTATAGTGTTTCAAGTGTTCTCATTCTGTAATTTAGAAATTTAAATCATGAAAATCTTGAGGGATTTCATCAAGGTTCAGAAGTTTCTGAGGAAAATTTTTGGTAGGAAATAATGTGAAAAATAATCTGAAAAGGCTTCAAAAATATGGCTAATTTTTTTAAACAACAATGCAAGATATTCAAAAAATAGAGATCAATGATAATATATCTGCAATCAAGATCTCTTAAAAAGTGTATCTTCACAAGTTTAGTATAAATCTAAAATGGGGCCATAAACCAGTAAAGTGTAATTAATGCACTTGGTACCTATTTTCAATTTTTTTTGAAAGAAAGGGGATATCACGATTACAATAGATTGTATGCTATGGAACCATTTTTTCCAAATGAAAAAGTATCAAACTATTACACACTTAAGTTCATGGTTTCATACCAAAATTTAACATGAAAACCCAAAAAACCCTCTCTAATGCTCAAGTGAATAATCATGAAAAATTATAAAATATTTAGCATAGGATGTGAAAATAGGCTTGTAATGTAGCATCCTATCAAGGCAGTTCATGGTTTTAAGGGTTTATAAAGATCAAATGTAGGGTAGATCTCAAGGCCAAAGGGGGTGAAAAATAGTAAAATCCCTCAATCATTTTAATTAGATTCAAAAATCATCATCTATTGAAGAGAAAAACCTGCAAATTCTTGTAGTTATTCTTATCCTAATAATTTCTCAAGAAAGAGGGTATAATAAAGAATGTGTCAGAAACGTTTACAATACCTCACAGGAATGAAGAAAAAGATAAAGGGTCAATATTGTCATGGAATGAATAAAAATGAGATGTATAATAAATGTAGATATCCAAGAATTTGAGTCAAAATATCGACCATATTAGAAATAATTTTAAAATAATTTATTAAAATTTTAAAATAGGCATTTAACTTCAAAAAATATCAACAATGAAATTATTATTTATATTTATAATTAATAGAAAATTTTCCATAGTTTAAATATTTTATATATTAATGATTTATCCTAGATTAGTTAAAGAGAATAAGAGTAGTGTAGGTAGATATGCACCCCTACACTGAATAGGGAACATGGTCCCCCAAGTGACACATAAAGGTGGAGAAGGTGATGTGGGGACACAATGGTGGACTGGGACTAGGGGAAATAATGGAAGAAGTAAAATGAGAAAGAAAATAAGAAAACCATGTAATCCTAAAAACAGTAATCACCTCATGTTTGGGTGAAAAAAGAAGAGAATTAGTGGATAAGTATAACCCAAATCATGCCAGGGTACCTACAACAGTCGTGGAGAGAGAATACTGCAAGCACACACAATAAAACATAGGAACAAGATAGCATAAAAATAAATATAAAATGAAATAAATGTTCCCAAAAACTAGTCAAGGGGTGGCCTCAGAAGAGGCTTCATATTGCATAGAAGTAGCTGGCAGAGAAGGATCAACGGTCATGGAAGATGGAGGCCCGGATGCTGCACCTAGAAGAGAAATTTTAATAGTTGGAGCCATGGGACCAGGACTCAGAATAAAAGGTGCGGCAGTGATTTCTTGATTCATAGAAGAAGTGGTAGAATTTGGGCCAGTAGTGGAAAGGATAACTACATCAATGTAGAGTGTTGTAAATGGTGGTGGAGCTACAGATGATGGACCAGGAGACGAAGGAGGAGCAGGAGATAGGGGTAGTAGAATATCTTGATGTTGAAGTAGAATCCCCAACATCTACTCGATTCGGTCTAGAAACTGATCCAGATGAACCTGATGGTACTCCACCCCATCTAAGAGGAGGGTAAAAGAGATATCAACCTAGTTTGAATAGAGAAATGGGGATTTAGATGGAACAAAATAAGAATGAATGGTGGAAGATGGAAGGAACACTAGAAGAAGGGGGTGGGAGGGGAAAGATTTGAAGGGGAAGCCTTGGGGGAAGGAGGGTTAGAAAGGGGTGTTGGTGGGCCCTAGGCAAGGACATAAGTACCCCTTACATCTAGACCAATACCATGCAAATAATACTATGAAATACCATCTTCTGTGGGGAACCTAATTAGTCATGGGAAAGGAAATACTCAAAAACGTCGAGGTGGTGGGCATGGAGGGTGGCGTAAAACCCGCCATTCAGGTTTCCCTAACCACCGGTGAACTTGGCATATAAGTCAGAGGTGGCAAGGTAGCGGAGGTTGGGGTAGTCCTTCCGGATAACACAAGTGAGGATCTCCATGTCACAGCCAGTCAAAACGTCCATATCATCTTGGTTGAGAAATAAGATGGCACTAAAGCCCCAGTGTGTGAAATGTGGGACAGGGTGACTGATGAGGGTACTCTTCTAGGAAGTGGGGGTGTAGTTGTGGTCGGGCCCAACAATATCCTACCACATAGTAATGAGCTCAAAATGCATGGGAAAATTCCTGGTGGAGACAAGTGGTGGGGTGACTAGATGGGGATAGAAGCCGCACCCTCTGCCAAAATCGGGCATGGTAAGGGAAAAAAGTCAACCAACCAACAGAAAACGGACCACTGTGATTGTGTCTTTAGGTGTCACCTGGTACTTGGGCCTGTTGAACTCAAAGGAAGAAGTGAAATCAAAAATTAAATCTCTGAAAATAGGAGTGTTGTCCTAGAAGATCAGGATTAATAGTGTGTTCCTGTGGAGATCCTCCAACTGCCCCCATATACCCAGCAGTTGAGGCACGCTAATGTCAAGATATGGGCTGCTCAACTGAATCGTGTGGCGAGAGAATCATTTGATGAGTTCATGCACCAGTTTGGTGACCAAAAACACCATACAAGGATATGAATAACCAATTGGGGTAGGCCTAGGTGGGGTAGTAGCAGGTTCTGGATCTGGGGGTGGATTGGCCTTAGTGGGAGAATGGCCGCTAGATGTGGCAGTTGGTCAAGGATCATCCACCTCTGAGGAGGGAACAAGAGGAGTGGTAGCTAGTGGTGAGGAAAGGGTGGTGCTCGTAGGCTTTTTTGGGGTGGTGGATGTGTGATAATAGGACCAACCTATACCAAGGTGGTGGGCGGTGGCATGATGGCCAGTGGAAGAGGCAGGTACTCCGGGATGTCTGGGACTGGTGTCACCGTGGGTCGGAGTCGTATCTAGTGACAGGTGGACCTATCACCCCCAGTAGCAGATGTGAGACGCTTCCCATGATTAGGGTCTCCATATTACAAATATTGAAGAAGGGATGAAAATAAAAAAAAATAAAATTGAAAGGAAAAAATAAAATAAAAAAATGTATGAAAACTAGTAAAGTAAAAGAACACGACGTCTATATGAGCGGGTTCCTTACTCGTTCCAAAATCACTGAGTCATCAGAGGTTCTATTAATTTACCCTGAGTTTGAACTGATGCTTTTAAGGCAAGGTTGTACCCTCATAGAAAAACACACCAAAAAAATTCCATGGAACACAACGGAGAGGAAACTCGACTATTTTCTAAGGAGCTGGACAACCATTTGGCTCAAATGACAGCTGGAACCAGCACGCTCTTCTTGCTCAAGGATATGGCCTTCATCAACTCCAACAGTTCCAAGAGGTGTAGATGCATATCTACAGCCAGGTCAGGGGTTGTATTTCACCCCTCATGAGAAACAATATATTCCACCTCCACTCCCTCAATATCCCCCTCCATGTCCAACTCTCATGAAATATGAATGGCCTTCTATTCACAGAGCTGACACGGGCATCATCCGTCTTCTAGTACATACCCAACACTTTTGAGATCATTCTAGCTATCATACAGCTGATCAAAAACATAGTTTAGTTTGGATGGCTACCCACCGAGGACCCCAATGCCCATCTCTCCAATTTACTAGAGATCTTTGACACATTCGTCTACCACAGATTTTGTGAGGACGCCATTCATATTCCCCTATTCCCCTTATCTCTAAGGGATAATGAGAAAGGCTAGATAAAAGGTTTGTTGCAGCAATCTATCCTCACCTAAGTGGAGCTATACCGGGACTTCCTGTACAAATATTTCCCTCCCTCGAAGACAGTGACCTTGCAAAATTAAATGAACAACTTCTAGAAGAACAACTCAGAGTTGTTTTACGAGTCAAGGTAGAGTTTCAAGGAGATACTGCACAAATTTCCACACCACGGATGCCCACTCTGGATTTAGGTCCAGACCATTTAAGGAGAACTTATGATGAACACAATGTATTTGGTGGAAGCTGCTATTGGAGTTATGGTTATGATGATGTCTGCTGAAGAGATTTTCAATCTGCTGGAGGACATTTCTACCAATTGCTTCTAATGGAATTCTGAGTGGGGTACACAAAAACGAGGTATGCACAATATCGATGCCACTACGTTGCATGCATCCTAGTTGAACATTGTGTCCAAAAATATTGGTTCACTAAATCAAAAGGGCACATCCCAAATACATGTGGTGAACCATCCGGCGTGCAATATATGTGTTCATAACCACATCATGGAGAATGCCTGAGACCTACAATCAGAGATTTGATTAGAGATGTGAGCTATTTTGCTCAAAACTGAGGGCCAAAATAGTATAGAAAGTACCATAACCTAGCATGGAGTGATCACTAGAACCCTGGCTGGGGCCAACAGCAGTAGAATCCTCCCCCCCAGCGACTCCTAAAAAATAGCTCCAAAATATAGTAGTCGTTTCTACTGATGTTTTATTTTCAAGAGTCCAAAATTGAATTACCCTAATGAGTATAATACTAGTAAGGGGTTGATATACCGGAAGGAGTTATTTTTTCTTGTTTATCTAGTTTGTACTTGATTTCATGTAGTGTACTGAATTTAATGTCGATTTTTTATTGTTTTTATGAAAAGGTTATTGGATTTTAGTTTCATAGAAAATTACTTAAAGGATAAAGAAAAAAACTAGAATTTGGCTTTGATGAAAATTTGGAGGGCAATGTGTTAGGGCTATGGATTTTAAGTGGTAATTATTAAATTTATTTTCTTTTGAGTTTGTGTTGTTCACAATAATTTATATCTCTGAGATTTCTTATCTTACATAACCACCTTTCTCTGGTAAAATCTTTTTGAATCAATTAAAGTCAATTTTGTTGCTCCAGAAATTGATTTAATTTAATTTTTATTAATTGTATCCCTTTTGAGATGATTAAAACACCAAATCTTCATGGATGTTTTTAACTATAATTCCATAATAGATCCCTATAAATCTCATACTTGGTGTTATATGTGATTTCTAGTGATATTTGAGAAAGGGTTTTTAAAAAATTATCAGAAAGAAAATATGAACAATACAATTACAACATCATAGTAGATAATTTAAAACTTTCATTTGTCCACAACCCCAACACATATGGAATTTTTCTAATCATGGAACAGCTATTAATTAAATAACATTTAGTACCTTGACACATATTCTTGAAATATTTGGACCGAAGTTCATCAGGAAGGTAGCACACAAGTACCTTTCTTTCTCTCTTTAATCCTTTTCTTTCTCTCTCTTCATCTCTTTGAGGTTGTACTCGGAGTGATCTACCTTAGAATTAAATGAAATATGAATGAATAAGTCACTAACTCCTAAACATTGAGGTCCTTCCACATATTTATAGGTTTTAGGAGTACATGATGTATATATGATGTACACAGTGTGTACTCTTCTCAATGCACATTTCCATATTTTCTTTCGCTAGTGGGTGACTTAACACACCATATTTGACTTGGAACACGGCTCCACCTTGTTAGTGGACATAAATTGTGTGTAGCGGCACCATATATGGGGTGTACTATCATTAATATTACACCAACCACTTTTAGAAGGGGATACATGACTTGTATATTATGTACACAACATGTACAGGTCAGCCAGCAACATGGGCGTGTAGACTTATTCTCACCCACCAACTGCTTCTAAAAGATAATACACATCATGTATATGATGTACATGACATGTACGGGCTTTTTGTAACATGGGAATATTCTTGGTATGGACAATCCATGTCGGGGTCCCGGTACACGACGTGTATCTGGAAGTACATGCCCTGTAGTTTGGAATATCTGATCAACATTCCCCCGATTTGTGTCTTTATCATGGAAATTATTGAAAAGAATTATGATCCCTAAATTACATCATTTTATCACCATAAAAACTATGATCCTTGGAATTTTTTTAAAAACTCATGATAAAATGTACGAAAATGTATACACAAATCAGACACATCAATGCCTCACAATATTTCTATTTAATTAAATTTTTATTTTTTTTATTTTTCTTCTTTTTTAATTATTCATTTTTTATTTTATTTTCTGTATAAAATAGATCTCAATTTTTTATTATTATTTTATATTTTATATTACTCTTACATAACTTGTTGTTTATATGTACATAGCTTTATATCTTCCCATACGTTGGCTATATTTGTTTTTCTTTATTGTTACATTGATTTTCATGTACCCTTACATAGGTTTTTCAATAATTTATTTACTCTTATGTAACTCTTTTATACCAATATGCTTGTTTACCTTATCCTTAATCAATACATATAAACTCATTAATACCTTTTTCAAAATCATTATTTTTACCCCTACACATTATGTAGAAAATGAATCTTACCCTAATAGAGTGTGTCTATTTACCTTTACGTAGTGCATGAATTTACATGCTACCATTATGCTTGTTATTTATTTTTCATGGTACCTTTACTAGACTAAAATAACTTTTCATCTTTTCATAAACCTATATAAAATATTTTAACCCTTGTTCAAGGATAAAATTATGATAGGTACAGAAAAATTCATTTATCTTTACATATACTATTAAAAGTCATTGTTACGTTTATTCAGTTTATAATAGGTATATTTTACATTTACGTATTCATGGTATTTGACCCTTACATGGTTATAAAATTTATATTTTCTTCATATTTCTCTATTTATCAATTATCATTATATTTTAAATTGGTTCTTGTTTCTTTATGTTTTAAAATTTTTATAATAATTCTATAATTTCAAATTAATTATATGAAACCAATATGATTTTTTTTCAAATTAAAAAATTTATATTAAGTCCAATGTTCTTTATTTATGCATTAACTATCAACATGAATATAAAAAAATTACAATTTTGATTAGTTTTGTTTTTTTATGGGTAATAAATTCCTACTAAATGATAATAAATATTTTCAAACATTTATTTGTCTTTAATGAGGTGTTATAAATTTTTTATATCTTTTTATCTATGTGGATTTCATTTATATGTTTTTAATATTTTATTTTTGAAGAATCCTATTGTAAAATTATCATAGGATTTATCTAACATATGTAAATGGGTTTGTTTTATTATTCAAAAAATTATTTCAAAGTAGTTCGATTTATTTATCCTATTTTGATTATTGGTTAGAAGTTGGGTAATAATTTTTTAATTATACCATCATTTCCTCTCTCTCTCTCTTCGATAATTATATAAAAATATTATTGGATTCTAATTTTGTAACCTTTTCTTTGACTATTTTAATTATATATTTTATTTAAGGATTCCAATAATTTCATTAAATTTTACTACGATATAAAAAAATTCCAAAACAATGCTTTGTAGGTGTAATATTGCTTATTTAAAAGTGATAATTTTAAATAAAAGTATTGAGGTGTGATACTATTAAGTGTTATTATTATTTGATGTCTTTTTCCAAAACAAATCATGTCAATTGGATGATGTTATGAAGATTGTACCTATACTAATTTGACTTATAATTACTGGATAATAAGATCTGATCCTACACTTAATAACATGAATATGTGTTTTTACTTTTTATCTATCTTTTTTCTTGGATTCTTGTTTCTAGAGAACTACATACTATCTCTCACAAGTTCTATCAATTTCTATTTACTATTTTATAGAAAAACCATTTTATTTCATCGGGTTGTGAATCATAGATTCTAATGTTGGGACCATTTGTGTTAGGACTCCAGTGTTTTAATGATAGGGTTGTAATTGGGTTATAAATCCAATAAAATATTTTGGTGCCTTGGTATTACTCACACTAGAAAAAGCGACTTTTAATTGGATTATAAATCCCATTTGAGAATTATTATATTGCACAATGTATTTCTCAGTGAGTATAGTAGCTCCACTTTGTACCGACCTATTATAATAATTTCTTGTTTTCACCCATTTTTTCACTACTAATTAACTATATTAATTAAAATTAGATAAATAATTTCTTTCCATAAATATTTTTACTTGGTCTATTCAACCCTCTATAAAATTCAATCATATCCACCTCCAACATAACAATATAATCCGTTTTCTAGGATATATCATCATGAAGATTTCACACTAGTGTCCACAACATATATTCTTGATGTGTATTTATTTGAATATCTAAAATGAACATGTATATACACTATGCCCATCAAATTTAATGTGATAGTTATATTTCAATAAAAGATTTGAGATATTGGCTATCATAAATATGGAAGGAAAAATCATTCCCTAACATATTCATTAACTACATATCATTCCTTACACACCCAACATACTCAACCTTAACATGAATATACGATGTCACAGTTTCTTTCAATATGTCTATGTGAATGAGTCATTTTATGCATTAATAGTAATACAAAAAATATCATTAGATATTCAAAAATAGGAATATACAATGTCATGAAAAACCTGTGAAGTTCATACTATTAATCTAGTTCTCATAATCTCCAATCATGGTGATTACTATGTTCAAATTTCAAAACATATAGCCTCATCCACTTATGAATACTTACACATGACAACCAACAAACTATGTGTCTCATCTTAGAATATAATCTGACCGCAGGACAATATTTAAAAATGTTGTCAAAAAAAATTGTGGTTCTCATAATAGCAGAAAATGTTATTACTTATCAATGTGATAGATACTCAAATACATTATTACATTAACGTCACGCACAAAAATATAAAATTTGTGATAAGTTATTTTTATTAATATTCACTTCATTGAATATACATGGAATTTAAATTAAAAAAAATTGTTCAAGAACACCAAATCCTACCTAGAAGAACTTTTATTGATGTTTTTGATCTACCTATAAACATCGATAGACTTCTGAAGAATATAATTGTAACAACCAAGGTACTTAAACATAATTTTTTTCATTCTAGTATTAAATAGTTCTATTAATTATAAATGTATAATGAAATAAGTGGTATTTATATAAATTAAAGAATCTATAATAATATAATAGTAACCTCATCTATGAAATTATTAATAAAATTTAAGAATCATATAGAAGAATATAAGATATATTTATATCGTTGATTAATTATATAAATGTTTTGAAAATGAATAATTAACTGTTGATATTTATTTCAAGTATATTGTTTTAACAATATTATAATTAATATAAATATTTAAGAGAAAATATACTTTTATAAAATATATTTATGAATTATTATTTTGCATGATTATGTTTTTTCCTAACTAAATAAGGCCTTAATCAGTTTTTCATAGTGTTATAAAATCAGTTATAATTTTAAATTTTTTATTTTATGAATAAAATTAATTATTTTAATTAAAAATTAGATTTCTTATTTTTGGAAAATTTTATTAATAAAATTGAGTTCATTTTTCAATTATAAATTTTTTAAAAATGTATGGTTGAATTTTTTGTATTATTTTTAAATACTAGAATTTTTGTTGAATATTAAAATATGGTAATTTATAGTATATGTACATTATAAGTTAAATACATTGTTACATGAGTCATTGATGATGTAATCACCATTATATTGAACTTCCCTTCATTATTTTAATATATTTAGTTATAATTATCTAAATATTCATAGTCATGATCCAAAATAATAATCCAATAAATAAAATAATGAGACTGGGTGACTTTGGAATGTCTAGTGCATGGTTTAGAAACTATGTGATCTATCCTTGTAAGGTATATCCTTACGGTAGTGCCTTTCACATGGTTAGCACATAGTTTGTCCAACCATGCGACTAACCATGCACATTTTAAAAGTGAGATCCTAAAATTCTATACCTCGCACGTTTTGACCTCTAGGGCCCTGACATTTCTCTTATGTGCCTCTAACATTATATTCTATCTTCCCATAGGCTAAGGAAGCTTCTCCCATTAATTTGAAGGTGATCCAAAGGATTCTATTTGTGATTTTAAACTGAATTCTCATGGTAAGTGATTCTTCTTGGTTGTTCATGGTGGTTTATCTTATATATACTTTTCTATCTCTCTTGGTTTCAATTATATATGTCCAATTTGGATAGGTATAAGATATTTGATGCTAAATATGAATATATTTGTCCTTTTTGACAATAGGGGAAGAGATATAAGGTGGGTTTTTTGAGTTTCAACATGGTTTCATGGATGTTTTCATGTCGCCTATCGTTTTTTTCAAGTTCTCTAGGTAGGTCGATTTACACTCGAATCCGCTTTCAAGAACTTATTTTTTTAAATTGATTATATTGATTGACATGGATCATGAAATTTTTGTGAAAAGTATGGTAGAAACCTTCTTTAGTGATGGTTTGTGTATTTGGTGGTTTGGTGGAAACTGGTTGTGAAAGTACTTTGGTTTATTGATTTAAAAATGTAGATTTTATATAATTTAGGTAAATGGTTTCATTGAAATATTTTCTATAAGGTGATTTTTTATTGAAATAATATGAAATGGTCTGTTTGATTGTTTTTCAGTGAAAATGATATTTTATTGAAAAGGTTTAATAGTTTTGGAATTGAAATGGTTTTGACATAATTTAATTAAAATGGTTTTTGGGCATACTTGGTTCTGTGTGTTACATTGAAATTATAATTATTGGTTAAAATATAACCATTTCATTGGTTCCAAATGTGTAATAGCACGTCTGATTTAATTACCTTGTGACGACTTGGTAGATCGACTAGAAATCAATCACTAGTTTGTAACTACCGGAATAAAGCATGAATATGTAGATGTATGGATTGGTAGATTTTAATGAGATATTTTAGTAAGGGAGAATGAAATGGATTTAGTGATCTATTTTTTTCTTTACTTTGAACATGATGTTATCTTGAAATAAAATACTATAGAACTTCTTTTTATTTTTATATAATTTTTTTAGAAAATATTTTACATAAACTATTCTATATAATGTGATAACTTGTTCTATCCTAGTATCATTGGTAGGGATGTAATTGGGGTAAATCTAGTGAGTTTCTATACTCACCCCTACTTTGATAATTTGGTGATATTGTAGATATTTTTAATCAATACTTGGGAAAAGGTAAATTATCACACTTCTTTAGTTGTACTTCGTGATACTTGGGTTGTTTTGTGGAGTTGGAGGATGGAGTATTTTTGGAGCCTGAATTTTTCATTGTAGTACTTGAGTATTTTTTTTCTACAATGTAATTTGATATTATAGTCTTATTTTAATTTACTTGGTTATAGTATGATTTTAATATCAATGTTTTTGTTTGCGTTTTATTTCATTGATATCATGAATCATGTAGTGGAACGTTTTTTATGGAATGTTTAGTTTGTTGTTTTATTTTCAATGGGAAAATCATCCCCCATCTGTTAGTGAATCCCTTGGAATTTATTTCCTACTGTTGGTGCCTAGGGGATATTTATTAATGACACATAATGTTTCCCCACCTTCTCTAGCTAATGAGAAGTGGATGAAAATTGCATCAGTGTCATTAAAGTTTTATCTTTTTACGGAATCACTTTAAAATCATATTATATCCTAGAAGTAATAAGAAACATATTGATGTCCTCTAATTAAAGGACACATCTAAAATTGATGTATAAAAGTGGCACTTGGAATGGAGTGAGGGAACTTCCTTGATGTTAGCTGTAAATGATGGTCCCTACATCCATAAAATTATTCAAAATTTGTACTTAGTAAGTAAATATTGCAAAGGTTTATTTTATTTACACTTGAGACTATTGTATAAGGGTAGGCTGGTAATACACTCTTCTTTCACATGGAATCCATAGTTGTTATAGTAATATCATGTTTATCCTTAGAAATGGAATTTAAAATACTAAATAACTTATAAACAAATTGAAACAATCCTATAAAAGTTAAGAATTTTAAATTTTTTGATGAAATATACACAATAATGTGAAATGAATCCGTTGGTCAGAGTATTTTACTCAATAGGGGGGGTGAATTGAGTAACTATAAAAATTTCTGTTACAAATATATTTTTTTAAAAGAAATGTTTTTTCCCCAAAAATAGATACATCCCAGATAATCAATGTTATATTGTTATAAGAGTTTGACTATTTAAACAACTTCTTAAAAGATTGATTAATTATCTGTAATCTTAATATGTATTATTAATATTACTTTTGAAGTTATCCTACTAATAAAAATCATATATAACTTCTTTCCAAGATTAACTATCAAAGTGAAATTAGAGTTTTCTTGATTATTCCAACAAGCAATAAAACAGAGAAGACTAAAATTAAATAGCACAGCGGATATAAAACAAGTGGTTCAGTCTCAAGTCGAGACCTAATCCACTTCACTTGGTGATCACCTTCCACCAATCAGTTATATAAATAATCTTTGATTCACACTCGGTATCGGGGTTAACAATAGAACATAGACTTCCATGTTACATAGGTACCACTTCCAAAGTTTTCGTGGGTAAACAAAAACAATAACTAGGCTACATAGGGACCTCTTCCACAATTTTCGAGGGTAAATAGAAATAGGGAGTTTTGTGTAAGGATTTATAAATCCTTTAGTTTAGCACATGAGTCAGTGTCTATGTGGAATATAAAGAGTACACACACTGCTTGAAAGATAAGTGAAATAATCTCTAAGAAAGAGTTGATGTATGTTTAGAATGATCTAGTGATTTGAAGTGCAGCTCTGGGCTCCTTTGATTTAGAAAAAATGCTTCTGAGCCCTTCTCTAATTATGGTCTTGAAAAACAAAGTGTTGCAATTCATATTGTGTTCTCCATGAGCTTTGATAATGTGAATATGTTATCTAGATTCTAGTGTACTTCGTATGTTCTTCAGTAGAATCGGATTACATGCATGTAAAAATGATTTCTTTGAAAATATTGCCAAATTTTCGTCGCGGTCTTTCTCACAGGCTTGTATTTCGTTTAGTATCGTGTTCTATGGTTATTGGTCACTCTTCAATATTTATCATTGAATACATGCGATTTAGCTGACAGGTTCCATGTGTTTCATGCCTCATACCTTGTATTATGTATACAATGAAACATTAATTATGTCATTTCATTAAAGGCATCAAATATGACTATTAAGAATTAAATTGAAATAAGACAAAATACTTTAAGAATTCGTGTCATAGTATGTTGTGAGAATAGTGTCTCATTCACGGCGTTTGAGTGTCTCAGTGTCCGAGTGTCACCGTGTGAGTGTCACCGTGTCTTTCTCATGGTATCTTTCTCATAGTGTCTGGAATTCACGGTGTCTTGGTCAAGATGTATGGTCTTCATGGTGTCTAGATAGCGGTGTCTGATCTTCATGGTATCTGGCTAACGGTGTCTGACTAACTGTGTCTGGAATACTGTGTTAGGCTTCATGGTGTCTGACTAACTAGGTCTGGCTTACTGTTTCAGGCTTCGTGGTGTCTAGTCTTCACGATGTCTTGTCTTCACGGTGTCTTATACTTAGGTAAATAATTGTATTCATAGTTAAACAGTAATATGCATGAAATGGATTGAGCTTAACCATTGTAAATAATTAGAGAACTTATAACATAAATACACATTATTGGATATGATTTATATAAATTAACTAGAGATTTGGGATCATTAATGATACTTGTGATAATTAATAATATTTCTGATCATCAAAACATGATTAATACATGAGGAGTCCAAAAATCTCCCCCTTTTTGATGATCCAAAATCATGTACAGTAAATGTCTAAATTAGATGCAACTATAGAGAAAATAACATATAGAAGAAAACATATATATAACTTATTTCTCCCCCTTTTGGGACTATCAAAAAGTTGAAGTAAGAGTGGGTAAACAGTGAACATTCCATTAAAAGTAATCTGGGTGAGACATAAAGTAGAAATACAAAAATCAATGACATCCCCAACAAAAAGTAGTCAGCACCGGTATTCTTCAAGGATTGGCCTTCTCTTTTCCTTTATCAGCAGTAGAAGATGAAGCCATATGTGTAGTGGCTGATGTGGAAGAAGGCAGAGAGGTGGTAGATAGAGAGGGTTAAGGTAGACCTTTGAAGACTGAGGGATCCAAAGTTGATGCAGTGGAAGATCTTGGTTGTTCCTGATCAAAGATAACAGGCCTGATCTGACTAAGAGATTGGCCAACTGACATGGCAGTTGAAGCTAAGGCAGAGGTAAATGTAGGTAGTCTAGGTCTGAGAGGTGCAGCTTCTGGAGAAACAGTTGATGTGATTTGATCATGATGATACGGTCTCAGAAGCTTGATGAAGTCTACAATGATTTCTCAACCATATTGCATAGAATTTTCAAAATCATCTTTGTTTTCCATGAATTTGTCCAACAATCTGGTAAACTCGATTGGCTTCTGGACTTCGTTTTTGAAGTCTTGAATTATAGATGGAATTCTCAGATTCTCTACCAAATATTTGAAATGATTGGTCATATTAGTCTTGGTGAAAATCCAGTTGAAATACAAGTCCACTTTATTTGAAATCTCATGTTGGGCATCATTATCAATCTTGTAATGAATTTGCACAAGATCAGGAACTCTATCATTGTTCTTGATAAATTTAGATAAATAAGTCACATTGAAGCCACTTAAAGTAGTTTGAAGCTCTTCTTGGACGATCGATTTAAGAAAAGAACTGTCTAAGGCAGGGGTAGAAGATTCACCAGAGGAATGAGAAGCTTTGACGGTTGTGGTTAGATACTTATGCTAGTGCAATACCTTTTGAAGACAGCCAGTGTTCTCATCAATGAGTTTATTGAGGTTCACCACAAGCTCTATAATTTCTTTCAACAACTATTTGTTCCTTTCTGCAATCATTTCATCAAAGGATAATAGGTAAGGGTGAATCTGAGACACAACATCTCGAGAAATTTGAGACACAGAAGGTTATAGAGAGGCAGCAATAGGTTCTGATCTGGAATGCAGTTGTTTCTGCATATCTTGCACTATGATTTTTTGGGTTGATACTTCACTACTGAGAAACCTATTTTCAACTGGAACTTATTGAATTTCATGGAGCATTTTAGTCTGGTTCTACTAGATAATTTTCTCCAAAAGTAGTGAGGTATCTCTCTCACTCAGATTTGTTATAGGTCAAGGTTGGGAGTTCATAAGCTTCTAAACTCCAGGAAAGATAGTGTATCCAAATTCATTCAAATTGTCCTTGCTGACAAAGGACAATCGTTTAGGTAGATGTTCAGGTGTAAGAGTTTGTAAAAGGGTAGGTTCAGGTTCTCGTTCATTCATAGATGCAATGTTAGAAACTGACTTCAACTGAAATAGTCAGGAGAGATCAAGCCCAGTGGATGTAACCTAGTGTGATTCACTCACATCATTAAAGCTAGGGAATTTTTATTGAGTTTCCACAGGACTAGACTCAGCCGGATGTGATGCTTCATCACTCTCAAGATTTTGGGTTTCCTCCCCCACAACAAATACTTCCTTTTCATGACCTAGAGGCTCAGGAGCTTAGTCTAAATTCGCAGTTTCAACTCTTAATTCATCATTAATCTCCTATTTAGCCAACTGAAAGGCTATCTATATCCTCTCTTCAGCAGAAGGTATCAGTCCAAGAACAGGTTGTTCCTCTGGGAGTTCTTCCCGATTTGCTTCTTACATAGCAGGGGATTATTCTAGATTTGTTTCTTGCACACTAGCGAGTTCTACTACAACCTTTTCCATGGATTTCTCCTCAGATTCCCGGACAATTGGTTATCTTTCAGCCTCGGGTTGGGTTTCCAGATTGATGTCATATTTAGCGGTATAAACTTCTTCTTTAGGAACAACAAGAAGAATAATAGTCCTTTCTTCCTCAGCAATAACTTCTTCCCTATGATTTACTTTATCATCATCTTCTTATTTTTCTGAATACTTAGCAAATTCATGTGGTTCCAACCCAGGATCATAAATGTCATTCGACCTTGAGGGATAATCTACAGGATTAAACTTTTCATAAATATTATCATTGTCTTCTACCCACTCCTTTTTCCAATGGTTCCAGTTTATTTTCATTCTCATAATGATGGGTTTCTAGAGAGAGTACTCTCAATCCATAAGCACTTCATCATTGGGTCCAACTACTCATTTTGAACTAGCATGGCTGAAATAAGCTTACAATAGAACATAGAGGTGGATTTGGATGTAACATTTATCAACTCACACATGTAATGAATGATGTACTTGCATAGGTATATTTTGTATCAATTATGCATAAGATGAATTAAGAACACATCTTGATACTTTAATACAAAAAAGTCACATTTCCTTGGGTAAACCTGATTTTGAAAAAACTTAAACAACAACCTTGTTTCTCCATCAAGTACAGCAGCTATGACCCTTCTCTTAGTGCTATTTCTGGTTAGGGTTTTCAGATCACCTTCAAGGTCAAAGAAATCAGTTGCAGGTCGAGGTTCTCTTTGAAAATCATAAAAAATTATTTAGTGAGGTATCCTAAGGCATTCAGCACATAAACTCGAAAAGAAAGAGCAAATTTTGCCATTAATCTAGATTCTCAGAATAAAGCATTCACCAGAGTCAAAAGAAAACTGTGTGTACTGGTAGAACTGAGCAACTAACCTCAGATAAATGGGTCTATTCTCCTTTGAGAACCATTCTAACTAGCCTTGTTCTCTTAACACTATCAAAACGAGATATTTTATAGACAATAGCCATTCGGGGAAAATTTCTTTCTCAATAACAACACTGCGATTTACCAGGTTCGGATTCAGAGGCCCTTCGGGTGTCAGCTTTGGTGATATCTTCTTCTTCTTGGGGTGGCGATTCTCATGAGTGGATGATGAAGGACGTTTCATTCTTGGCATCCACAGAGGGTTTTAGATTGATTGAGAGAGGTTTAAAAGTTTGAAAGGGTTTGAAACGAGTGAGTAGGGGAATGTCCGGGTGAAGAACCGAGTGAAAACTCTTAGTTTTATCATTTGGGAATGTCAAACATCACAAAAACAAAAACACGGGAAAGTAAATTATGTGAAATAAAAAGTACCGCGATACAGGTTTAAATAACATGATAAATAATTTTTATAGTGAGACCGTGAATGGTTTTTATGGTGAGACAGTGATCGGTTGTCTCAGTGCGACTGTAAATGGTCATTACTGTGAGACAGCAAGTGAGCGTCAGTGAGTGTTACAGTGAGACAACAAGTGGTCGTCACGGTGAGACAGTGAGAGAACATCACAGTGACGCAATGAGTGAACATTTTAGTGCTCGTTATGGTGAGACAGTAAATGTCAGACCGTGAGTACAAAGTGCTATTGGTGAGACCGTAAACACGAGAGACAGTAACATAGAAACTGTAATCACGAAATAGTAAAGTAAAACATAGTGAAATGTTAAATAGTAAGACAAGTAAGATATCTATTTAAGATTTATCCTCCCAAGGTCTTGTATGATGTAGTCTATTCTCTCAAAATTTAATGGTTTTGTGAATATATCATCAAGTTGATATTCAATACCAATGAATTCCAATGTGATATCACCTTTTTGATAATGATCTCTCAAAAAGTGATGTCTTACATCAATGTGTTTTGTCCTTGAATGTGAAATAGGATTTTTGAGATGTTAATAGAACTTTTGTTGTCACAATTTATTGGTACATGTATAAATTGATATCTATAATCTATTAGTGTGTGTTTCATCCCCACAATTTGTGCACAACAACTACCAGCAGCTATGTATTCAGCTTCTGTAGTATATAATGCAACATAATTCTATTTCTTACTACACCATGATACTAGAGACTTGCCTAAAAGGTGACATGTTCCAGAGGTTCTATTTCTATCTAACTTACAGCCACCGAAGTTAGCATCAGAATAACTAACAAGTTCATATTATTGTCTTTTAGAAGAGAACAGTCCAAGATAGGGTGTATTCTTGAGATATTTTAAAATTCTATTTACAGCATTTAAATGAGATTCTTTAGGATTTTCTTGAAAATGAGCACACATACCCACACTAAACATAATTTCAGGACGACTAGTAGTTAAGTAGTGTAAACTCCCAATCATTCCTCTATAAGTAGTTTGATCAACATATTTTCCATCTTCATCAAGATCCAACTTACAGGTGGTACTCATGGGAGTGTCACTAATTTTAGTTCTATCCAATACAAAAGTTTTTAGAAGATCATTTGTGTATTTACGTTGATTTAAAACAATTCCACCATTATTTTGAAATATTATAAATCCAAGAATGAATTTTAGTCCACCCATTAAACTCATTTCAATTCGTTTTTCATCATTTTAGAAAAATCAGTACATAGTGAATTTTTTGAAGATCTTAAAATAATATCATCTACATAGATTTCAACTACTAAAACATCATTATAAATTCGTTTTATAAAGAGGTTAAGATTAGCTATTCCTTTTGTAAAAAATTAGGAATCAAGAAAAGTACTCAATCTGTCATACTATTCTCTTTGAGCTTGTTTTAATCCATATAATTCTTTTTATAGTTTTAAAATATGATTGGGAAAATGAGGATTTGTAAATCCAAGGGGTTGTTCAAAAAAGAAATCCTCATCTATATACCCATTTAAGAATGCACTCTTAACATCCATTTGATATAGTTTGAAATTCAGATGTGCAGCATAAGCATGTAGGATTCTGATGGCTTCAAGTCTGGACACTGGGGAAAAGGTCTCCTTATAGTCAATTCCTTCTTCTTTATTGAAGCCTTGTGCAACTAATCTAGACTTGTTCCTAACTATATTTCCAGCTTCATCTACTTTATTTCTAAACACTCATTTAGTTCCTATGATGAATGTGTCCTTGGGTCTTTCTACAAGTTTCCAAAATTTGTTTCTTTCAAACTGATTAAGTTCTTATTGCATATCCAATACCCAAAATTCATCATTTATAGAATCATCAATGTTTTTAGGTTCATGTTGTGACAAGAAATCATGATGTTCAACCTGATTTCTAAGAGAAGCTATAGTTTGTGTTCCTTTCTTTAAGTCTCCTACAACAGCATCTATGGTAGGGTTTTGAACAGTTCTAACCTTTCTAGAAAAAGTTGGACTTGTGATTTCAGGTTCATTAATAGATTTTGGTTCATTATTATTTGATTGAATATCATTTTTAGAGTTACAAGTTTTCACAGATTCATTCACAGAGGAATTTGAGGATTTTGAGTTGATGTTAAGATTTGATACATCATCCTCCAAATTTTCTAGGATGATTCTAGGATCATGTGGATCTGTTTCATCAATCATGATATGAAAAGATTCTTATACACATTTAGTTAAACTGTTGAATACTCTATAAGATATACTTAATATTGAGTAACCTAGGGAAATTCCTTCATCACTTTTGGATGCAAAATTTTTCAAGATTATCCTTAGTGTTGAGAATAAAGACTTTGAAACCAAATTCTCTAATTGAATTGACCTTAGGCTTTCTATTGTTCCAGAGTTCATACGGGGATTTTTTGAGAATTGGTCTAATCAAGACACTATTGATTATATAGTATGTTGTATTAACAGCTTTAGCCCAAAATTAAATAGGTAATTCATATTCACTAAGCAATGCTCTAGAAATTTCTTGTAGGGTTTTATTTCTTTTTTCTACAACACCATTATGATTTGGTGTTCTAGGGGAAGAGAAATTGTGACTATAACCATTTTGTGAGCAAAAGAATTCAAACTCTTGGTTTTCAAACTCACGGCCATGATCACTTCTTAAAGACTTAATTTTAAGGCCACTATAGTTTTTTACAGACATGGCATAATTAGTAAAATAAGATCATGCTTCACTTTTGTGAACCATGAAGAAGGTCCAGTTATATCTAGAAAAATCATCTTCCCGAACATAAACATAGTGCTTCCCATTTAAACTAGAAATTCTAGATGGTCCAAACAAATCTATGTGGTCCAATTAGAGAGGTTGAGAAGTAGAAACTTCTTTCTTTGATTTGAATGATATTTTGTGTTGTTTTCCCATTTGACAAGGATTACACCTTTTGTCATATGGAAACTCATGTTTGGGTAAGTCTTTAACTAGGTCTTTTCTAGTTAGATTTCTTAGGGGGTTAACATTACAATGTCCTAGTATCCTATGCCAGAGCCAAGACTCTTTATAAAATAAACTTAGCATGATGAATTTTGAGAGGCTAAGGAGTCTAAATTAATATAATAAACGTTCTCATTCCTTGATGTAGAAAATACTAATTTATCTTTAGAATTAAGGACATTACAGGAATCATTTTCAAATTTAACATGATATCCATCATCACATAACTGTGAGATAATAAGAAGATTATATTTTAAGCCATTAACAAACCGTACTTTAGAAATTAAAATCGAATCAGAGTTACCAATTTGGACTAAGCCATTGATATTACCTTTGGTATTGTCACCAAATGTGACATATCCTCCATCTACGTTTATCAGATTCTTGAAACATGAGTAGTCTCCTGTCATGTTCTTTGAACACCCACTGTCCATGTACCTTAGATTCTTCCAGGATCTCTTTAAATAGCTTTCCTATAACATGATCAACAAAGACAGATTTTGGTACCCATATTTTTTGGGTCCAGTAATATTAGTAATAAGTGCTTTAGGAACCCATATTTGTATCATAGGTTTCCTATAAGCATTATGTAATGTTTTTGAGAAATAAACTATATTTGGTCCACAAAACATGAAATAGTAGAATATGTATCATGACATGAACTATTTGAGATGTGTCCAGAACTGGGAACAAAATTATATGTCTTATACTTTGAAACAAAATTCATTCTACCGAGGTTTATTTTAAGAGGTTGATAACCAATGCCAGTATAGTATTTAAGGGTAATTTGTTTTCCTAGCATTTGGGTAAGGGTATTTTTCTTATTAGTATACTTTTCTAAGTCAAATTTAAATTGATCATTAGGCATTTTTAATTCATTGTTTTCTTTGAGCAGTAGAGAATTTTTATCCTTTTTAGTAGTAAGTTCAGATTTAACATTTGCAGTGAGAGCATGATGTTTCTTCAATGATTTATATTTATCTTTTAATTTATTTCATGTCTCTTCAAGCATGTTTCAATATTCAAACATTTCTTCAATAGTAATATTTTCAGAGTCACTTTCCTCTTCTGAATAGTATGAATTATGCCTAGAAGTGTTCAGTGTAACCTCAGATGTGGTTTTCATAAAACACATATTGGAATTGTTATACTATTCATCAAGTGATGTCTCTAAGTCACTTGAAATATCCTTAGAGGCACTCCAAGTTGCTTTAATTTCATTTTTGTACATCTTGTCCTTATCCTCATAATTATTCTTATATTTTATCTTTTTACAGTCAGCCTTTATATGTCCTTTTCACTTACATTCATAGCATACAATTTCTTCATTTTTATCACTTGTTTTCCAATCCTTTTTCCAGTTTCCTTTTTGATCATATGTGCCCTTGATGTTAGGATTTCTGAAAAAGTTATTCTTCTTGTAATATCCTTTGAATATTTTGGCCAATTGAGCCATCTCCTCATCACTGTCTAGTGATGATTGTTCAGTGGAGGAACTTTCTACAGAAGCTTCCAGTTTCCCTTTGTCTTTGTGCATTGAGAAGGTGGTCTTGAATGCTATATATTTCCTCTTTGGTTCATCCTCCTCTTCTTTGTTAACTTTCAAATCTTCCTCATAAATCATCAGTTTCCCAATTAGTTATTTTATAGTTAGCTTGCTGATGTCGCACAATTCTCTAATTGAGACAGAGGTTCCCCTCCATCTGTTAGCTAGACATCTAATAATTCTCTTGATCTATTCATTGGCGGTGAGTTCTCTTCCAAGAGAAATCGTTGTATTAACAATCACATTGATCCTAAGATACATATCAAAAATAGGATCATCAGGTTTCATTTTAAAATTATCATATTTTATAGTATAAGTATTAAGACTCATTTCCTTTACACTAGATGTACCTTCATGTGAGACAGACAAAATATCCCAAATTTCATGGGCAATTTTACAAGCAGAAATCCTATTAAATTCTTCATCTCCTAAGGAACAGTATAAAGCATTCATGGCTTTGAAATTGTTATTATAAGCAATTTTTTTAGGTTCATCCCTTCTAGTTCTATCAGTTAAAGGATATTTGTATTCATCTATAATGGATGACCAAATTTCAAATCTCATGCTCTCTAGATGCATTTTCATTTTAATTTTCCATTGAGCATGATTGGTTCCTTTAATGAATGATGGTCTATTGGTTTCAACACCTTCCAATTTATTTTTCATACTAACAAATTACATTAAAAGAGATAAAAATTTAGAATTAACAGAAATTTACAGATCTTTAAAGTACAACTATAATCACAGGTGAGTAAAATTACATAGAGTCCTAATAAAACAACCTCTAATACCAATTGTTTGTCGTAGTAGTTTACTCAAGAGGGGATGGGTGAATTTAGTAACTATAAAAATTTTTATTACAAAATTATTATTTTAAAAGAAATGGTTTTCCCCAAAAATAGATACAGCCTAGTTATTCAAGGTTATACTATTATAAGAGTTTGACTGTTTAAAAAACTTCTTAGAAGATTGATTAATTCTCAGTAGTCATAATATGTATTATTAATATTACTTTTGCAGTTATCCTACTAAGACAAATTAGATATAACTTCTTTCCAAGACTAACTATCAAATTGAAATTTGAGTTTTCTGGATTATGAAAACAAGCTGTAAAATAGAGAGGACAAAAATTAAATAGCACAACGGATATAAAACATGTTTTTCAGTCTCAAGCCAAGACATAATCCACTCCACTTGGTGATCACCTGCCACCAAGTAGTTTATATAAATAAACTTTGATCCACACCCTGGATCGGGGTTAATAACAGTACACAGACTATCTATGTCACACATGGACCTCTTCCATGTTTTTCAGGGGTAAACAAAAACAATAACCAGGACACAGTGGGACTTCTTCCATAGTTTTCGTGGGTAAATAGAAATAGAGAGTTTGGTGTAAGGATTTATAAATCCTCTAGTTTGGCATAGGATTCAGTGTGTTTGTGGAATATACAGAGTAGACACACTGCTCGAATGGTAAGTGAAAGAATCACTAAGAGAGAGTAGATGTAGTTTAGAATGCTCTAGTGATTTCAAGTGCAAATCTACACTCCTTTGATTTAGCAGAAATGCTTATGTGTACATCTTTGGTTTTGGTCTTGAAAAACAGAGTGTTGCGATTCAGCTTCTGTTCTCCATGATCTTTGATAATGTGAAGATGTTATCTGTATTCCAGTGTACTTCGTATGTTCTTCAGTGGAGTCAGATTGCATGCATGTGAAAATGATTTCTTTGAAAATCTTTCAAAAAAAAATTTTTTGTCGTTCCCACAGGCTTGTATTTCGTTCAGCATCGTGCTCTATGGTTGTTGGGCACTCGTCAATATTTATCATCAAATGCATGAGATTTAGCCTAAAGGTTCCATGTGTTTCGTGCCACGTACCTCATACTATGTCAACAAATAAACATTTATTATTTCACTGCATTAAAGGCATTAAATGTGACCATTACGAATTAAATTGAAAGATAACAAAATAGTTTAAGAAACGGTGTCATAGTAAGTTATGAGAACGGTATCTCCTTCACGGCGTCTGAGTGTCATGGTGTCTGAGTTTCACGGTCTGAGTGTCATGGTGTCTTGCTCACGGTGTCTTACTAATGATGTCTTGGTCACGGTGTATGGCCTTTACGGTGTCGTGGTCACAGTGTCTAGTCTTCATGGTGTCTCGATAGCGGTGTCTGATCTTCATGGTATCTGGCTAACGGTTTCTAACTAACTGTGTCTAGCTTACTGTGTCAGGCTTCACGGTGTCCGACTAACTGTGTCTGGGTTACTCTGTCAGGCTTCATGGTGTCTGGTCTTCACAGTGTATTGTCTTCTTGGTTTCTTATATATAGGTAAATAACTGTATTTACACATAAACAGTAATATGCATGAAATGGATTGAGCTTAACCATTATAAATCATTAGAGAACTTAAAACATAAATACACATTATTGGATATGATTTATAGAAGATAACTAGAGATTTGGGATCACTAATGAGACTTGTGACAATTAATGAGATTTGTGATCATTAAAACATGATTAATACATGAGGATTCCAACAACATCAATGGTAAAAAAAAATCCAAATTTTTAATAGAAGGATTTTTACAGCACATAGAGATTCCATATGCAATTTTTTAGAGATTGTTTGAAAATATTGTCCCAGGTCATCCCACATCAAAAAGATATGATGTGATCTTTTATAATAGGATAAAAATACCTAAATATGATCACATTATTGAATTAGATCACTCTTTCACTCCTAATGGAGTGGTTGATATTTTTTTTTAAATTTGTTCGTCAGACAACATTTCATTTCCAAAATGATTTTAAGTAATATAAATTGATTATTTTTGAGTCTCTTATAGATAGATATTTTCATGCAGTATGGTAATACGATTAGGATGATTAAAATTAAGTGGTAAATTAGTGATTAAATTTATACCATACTTTTTTTCTGGTGATCAACCAAAAGGATTGTATTTTTGGTTGTGTTGGGAAAAACTCTTCTACAACACAACTTGGTATGCATTAATTCAATCAATCCTTTTGAGGTGGGTTATAGGCAGAAACCTATGACTATTATTACCATTCACTCTAGTGATGTGAGGGTGGAGGGAATGTCATAACCCTTTCTATATCTTTATGACATGCTCAGGAAAATCAAACATCCCAAATTCAATGCGTATAATTATATGAAGAGGTGTACTGATATTCAGTGCCATGACATCTCTTTTCAAGTCGATAATCAATTTTTCTTGAAAATATGACATCATCCCCAATATTCAGTCACATAATAAATTAATAAAAAATAAATACCTTTGTTCTATTGTCCCTTTACTATGTTACACAAAATTTTCCTAGTATATCACCGGCTAGATGTACCTCCTGTATCACGAATTCATCTAGTTTCCAATATCTCAGAAAGGATAAAGGCTACAGAGGCTCAGGTGTTATAAACATTAATTTATAACCTAATTTATAACATGTTTGAATTCAATTCATAATAATTTCTTCTTCTAGTGAAATGTAGTTAATTTTTTTATTGTTACAATGCAATTATAATCAATTAGTTTGAATATATATATCCCATGTTATGGTCAAAATATATAAGATAACTAATTCTAAAAAATTAGAAACATGTTAAATAGTAAATTGACTACATGGGAGGAAAGAATATGTGAATCAACTATGTTGGAGAAATGAGTATGTGAATCAGCTGTGTAGAAACTGAAAAAACCATTTAAAATAATATTTTAATCTATTAAGTGATTTATTTAGATTATGAACACTATATAAAAATTTTAAAATAGGTTATGAACAATTAAAAGGTAAATTCTAAAGATATTTTATGAAATAAAAATATTATTATATAATTAATGTTAAACATACATTTTTGAATACCCAATACAATGTATCAATACGCTTAAACGAAAACAAAAACAAATAAATCATTGTAATTTTCTAAACATAAATTGGATAGAGAGCAACTCAAAAATGTATATCTTTTTCAAATGACTCAAATATATTTAACCAATTTTTATTACATATGAGAGATTGAAGATGATTATCAAGCATCAAAGACCAATACATTTAAAAAATGCAGCCTCTAATAATAAAAGAAGTTTTAGAACCAATTGTTGAAGTTGTAAGGCTTATAATATCACATGTTATCACTATGAGAAAAGGGTTATTTGAGTCATGTTATTTGTAATAGGTTGGGCCCCCGTAAGAAATAGTCAAAATGATTGACTTATTTGTGATGTGACTTATACCATGTGATAAATCTCTATTTATTTTATTATTTGTGTAGAAAATTTATTTCCATAACAAATTCATTTGGAAAATATGTGTGCTATGCGGTGGGTAGGTTAATTTGTGTTGGGAGGCATATTCTTATCATGAATACTTTTGGCATAGACCAACGAGAAGTGTTATTTTTGACGAGAGTGATATTATCATCACAAACAATATGTCGACAGTGTTTTATTTATGATGATATCCATTGAAAATATTTTTTATATTTCCATCATATCAATTTTTGGTGGGAACTATTTTTGATGGGTCCTATCACAAATAGTTTGTCACAACTAATCTAACTTATATATATATGACCCCTTGTAGAATTTTTCTCATTCAATATTTTCACTCCTTCTCGAGTTCTCTCTCTGAGTTCCCAATATAAATTCTGATATTTCTAGTGATCTGATGCTTTCAGTCTCACATCAGTGTTTTAGTTCTATTAAAGAATCATTTTTTATATAATTATTTTATTTTTTTAATTGTTAATATAATTATTCCATTTATTCATAGATGTTATTATAAATAATTAGTTATAGTTAACAGTAATTAGCTGTAAATAATATTAATTATGGATAATTGAAAAATAATTAGTAATAATTTTAATAATTGTTAAATAATTATTTATAATTAGTAATAAATATTGATAATTATTAATAATTAATTATAATTAGTCACAATTCGGAATAATTTGTAATAATTAATGATAGTTAGTAATAATTAAAAATAATTTGTAATAATTAGTAATAATAAATAAATAGTATGTAATATTTACAAATAATTAATAAAAATTATTTAATATTGCAGATAATTATTAAAAAATACATATAATTAGTAAAAGTATCCATAATTAGTAACAAAGAGAAATATTTAGATAAAAATATATAAAAATACATATAATTAGATGAAATTTACAATAATCCCCAATAATTAGAAGAAATTTAAAATAATTATTGATTTTTTTCATTAATATTTCCAATAATTAGTAAATAATTAGTAATAATTTGTGGTAATCAGTAATAATTATCAATAAATATTAATAGTTAGAAATAATTAATATTAATTAGAGATAAGCACTAATAATGAGCGATAAGTAGTAACAATTAGTGATAAATAGTAATAACTAGTCGTAATTAGTAATAATTAGTGATAATTAGTAATAATATCAATAATTAGTAATAATTTATGATAATTAACAATAATAGCTATAATTGTTGATAATTACTGATAATTTTTTATTATTACTTATCATCAGTGATAATTGATGTTAATTGACCTAAATTTTTAATAAAAAGTTAAAATATATAAAATTATCCATAAGGAGTGATAATTAGCAATAAAGAGTGATAATTATCTGTAATGAGTGATAATTAGTCATAATGAATTATTATTAACTATAACTTAAAATAATTATGAATAATTATCGGTAATTTTGATTAATTAACATTAATGAGTTAAAGTTAGAAATAATTTGTAATAATTTATAGAAATTAGGGATAATTAGTTACAATTAGTGATTAATAGTGATTAATAGTGATAATTATAGATAATTAGAAATAATTAGACATGATTATAAATAATTAGAAATAATTTTCCACAATTAGAAGTAATTATACATAATTAGCAATAATTAACCTAAATTAGAAATTATTAGACACAATTAGCAATAATTATCCATAATTTTTAAAAACTATCCACAATTATGAATAATTACTATAATTAGAAATAATTATGCCAATTGGTAATAATTTCCATTATTAAAAATAATTACCAATAATTAAGAATAATTTTTATTAATTTATAATAATTAGTATGCAAGATTTTTATTAATTATTATCTTTTTATTTAGTAATAATTTATAATATTTTTTTTTAATTACTAGTAATTATCTATATTTTATAGTGGTTACAATTAATTGAATGTTTTTGAAATTTTTTTATTTTTTTCATCGCTTCCTCCTATTAGATTAATCATAAGTAATACTTATATTTTTTACATCTTAGAGAATTATAGAATAAGAAAAAAGACAACGAGTTTTATAAAAATATTTTGATAAAATTAACCATCATAGAAATCCTACCGGTTTTGTTATAGTATATATATATTGAGTGTATTGAAACTTTTTTATCATTTTAATCATCAAAACTAGTATTTTTTCATATGGGATAATTAGCTATCCATGTAAGAAATGATATCTGGAGAGATTAAAAACATCTGACAATATTGGGGTTTATCTATAGAATTTTTTTTAAAAAATATTATTTTTTTGTCAATATGGTGAAAGAAATTCATAGAAGATACAAATAATTTTGTTTCAAATCAATCATATTATCAAATTAAAGTGCATGGGATTTATGGTCTATCTTTTCAAAAAATAAAAATATATAATGATTATTCAACTCCCATGTTATGACCATCAAATTTTTTTGAGTTTCTGAATTTTAGTAAGGATGCCTTATATCTCAGTTTCAAGACAAATAAATTTGAAGTTGTTGCTAATTCTATCGTTTGAAAATCGTATAATTGAATTGAAATATCAGATTTGATCAGATATTCTCTTTGGTTAAATCACTATTACCTAAGCGAAGTTTTTCCTAAAAATTTATATGATAGAAAAATGAAGGTCTATAATTTTGGTCTTAGTTGTATTAATATGCATGAATGTTCAAATGATTTTATTCTATAATATGGCTAAAATGAGTCACTAGTTAAATTTCTTACTTGTGTAAAATCATGTTACAAAGAGGAACAACAAGGAAATCCCAAATTGTTTCTCATTTTATAGTGAGGTATTTCCCTCTTATAGCTTTAATTTGTTTTTTTACTTATGTTTGATAACACAATGGCTTTGATGAATTTGAAAAACTAAATATTTCAAACAGTAAATTTTTAAATAATCCTTCTAATGGTGATTCATGGAAACATTTTGATAAGTTACATCCTTCTATTTCTGCAAAATACCATAACATGTGATTGGATCTTTCCACTAAAGGTTTCTACCCATTTAGTTATTAAGGTAGTCAATATTCTTATTAACTAGTCTTTATAGCTCATAAAACATACCTCTCTTAGATATTGATAAATGAACCATATATATTATTAACATTACCAATTCTTGGATAAATGAAATAAAATATTTTTGTTTATTTGAATCTATTTAATGATGTGTTATGTTTATTTTTGATTAATGGTATCAATACATATGATTTGTTTAGAAATATAACTTCATTATGTAAAATATATTAATTTAAACAATTAGTGACTTCCGAGCATATGAAATTTTATCTGTATGTACTACACATGGTCCAAAATCATGTCTGTATTACATGAGTGACAGAAGAGAATTTATTATTTTCAAAAGAAGGAATCCTTTTTTCAACTATCATCGCAGATTTCTTCATACAGACTATCCTTTTTAAAGAAACATAAATAGCCTTAAATAAGGTATAACTAAAATAGATGGACCTATATTAAAAATATTAGGTATTTATTTAAAATCAATTTTATCTTCATTACCTCCAATTAAATTAGGACAAACTATAATCCAATAAAAATAAATAGCTTCCAAAAATATCAAAATTCCAGAAAATGGATATTTTTTATGATCTACCATATTGATCAAATTTTTTGGTTCATCACAAGTTATATTTAAATAATATTGTTAATTTTTTTGATAACATATTTTATATAGTATGGTAAACACTTGGTAAGACTAATGATATTAGAATTTTTTAATTAGGAATTTCAAAATTTTGTAATAAATCAAAACATGAGTTTTTTAAAATAAATTTTCATAAGAGTTAATAAAGGAAAAAGAGAATTATATAGTTTCTAAAGGAATTTTTTTTATTATATTAGTGGAGTATGAATTTGAGGTTATGAGATGGTTATGTTTCCAATTTGGATTTATGTCTCATAAATGGACATATTACCTAATTCCAAATTCATGATCAACATGTTATAATATAAATAATTCTAATGGTTAGACATAGAGTATTCTTGAATTCTTCTATTTGGGATGTGATGATATAAACATATTTTTTTTGAGACATTTGTGTGGAAACAAGATGCACTGAGTAGGCTATATGTATATGTTCATTTAATTTTATGTAAATGGAAAAACAATTACTAATTTTTTTTTAATTCAATGAAACATTTAACATTGATCTTTCACATGATGAAAAATATCGAAGATCGGTATAGCTTTGATGGATGTTATCATATGAGATATGCATGAAAAACTGAAGAAAAATGTATGTAAAAAATCATTTTTTAAGGGTCAATTGAAGAATCACATTTAAAAGAGTAAATTTTGTTTTGCATCTTTTTTATTTTTAACCTGGATATTATTTAAAACATAGATAAATGGTTCATAATAAGGGATATTTTTATAATTCAATGAACCATTAATTATAAATTTCTAATCATATTTAACTTGTATATTATGATGTTTATGAATGATGAATTTCTGAGGATGAACACAACAATGATTACACATATGGTCTCTTCAATTGTGAATAAATTACACAATTTTTATATTGATTGATACATTCACCTATAATTTATATTTTTTATAAATTTAAATTAATAGTATTTCATTTTTAGGTTAAATTATGATATTATCAAAAAATAGTTCCCATACACTTCACCAGCTACTCTTGAATAACATCGGTAGTGTAATTTTTTATACTGGTTTAAAAAACTAGAAATGTAAATTTTTTATGGTTTAATATATAAAAAAATTATTATTTGTTTTATTGAAGATATTTTTTTCAGTTATTTAGGTAATGAAAGACGCATATAAAATTTACAATTGATTATGTACATTGAGTAACCCACCATCCAAAGTAGTTAAATCCTATAATACATTTGTGGTGAATGGTTTTTGATTTTATATACGTGTATATGGTGAATAAAAAAATGAATAATGGTGTTTTATTGAAAGGATCTAATAATAGATAAAGTGAAGATGAAAATTTTGTAATGTTTGATATATTTATTGAGTTTTATTTTAAGGGAAAAAATTATTTAATAGTGTTTAAATGTAAATGGTTTGATGATGATAGAGTGTTATGTGTTTATATATTCCATAGAATCATTGATATTTAATATAAATTATTTCTTGAAGTAAAAAACTCATTTATATTGAATAATAAAGATAATATAATTTATTATAAAATTTTTTATGTTGTCTTAAAATGTTTAATCGACTTTTGGATCATTATAAAAATAGAATCTCATGGTAATCAGTTTATCTAAAATGAAAGTGCTTATGATAAAGTGAATGGAATTGAATTTGTCAAGAGACAACATGAAATACATCTTTTACATCAAGAGACTCTAATATCAATGATGATATTCCATAGTTATGAGCTTGTGGTGATGATGATATAACAAATAAATTTGAAATGGAAAGAGATGATAATTATCAAGCTCCTGTATAAACTGATTCTACTAAGGATGATGAAGATATTGAAACGGTCGAATATGAAGATGATTTTGAAAATAAATAATGACACAATTAAATGCTAGTTTTATTCATAATTAATATATAATACACATTCTCAATTATTTCCCATGAAATTATTTTTATGTTTGGATTTTTGGCGATGATTACAATGACATGTTCCATATCTTCAAGGATGCTTTGCTTCCTGATGATCAATATGATGCTTCATCCTCCCACCCAAGGTTGTTTTCAGTTCATCACTGACTTAGAGAGGTCATGGTCATGAGAGACTGATTATTCTGAACCCTATTCTTGAGTGATGTCCACATATTTAAATTGATCCATGCATGGAGTGGTATGTTTAGTTTTATATATTATTTAATTTTCATTAATTTTAATTTATTTATTTATATCATATTTTTTTGTTTATTTGTTCCTTTCTCTATAGTTTTTTAACATAAACCTATTGGAAAGAGGGGAGATATTCTATGAAAATATTTTTATTGACCTTGGGTGGTGTGGGATCAGATTATTGTTAATGTTCATCAATGAATGTCTGATCATTGGATGATACATAAAAAAATAATGAATATTTTTAAATTTATTTAATTATTATCTACCTACTATAAAATTTTTAGGGTTTATCGTATCTCATCAAAGATATCATGAGAGCATCCATATGAGAGTCTTAAGATATTTGTATGTTTGAATGTTATTATTAGTTTTTAAACAATTGGAGAAATAGTTCCTTGGAGAAAGCTAGAGCAACCATTGTTTATCAGTCTTATTGCAGCCACTAACCTAATAACATATTATCTCATTTTTGGGATGTATTGTTATTATACAATATAGGAGATATATTTTCAAGTATATAATCATTATGTAGGATGATCTAGGGGAGGAAGGAGGACGTACAAAGAGTCAGTATTCACACATTTAGTATTCATTGATGGAATATTTCAAAAAAATTAAATGTAAAATGTTTGTTTTATATTCATATTTGGAAATGAGCATCCTGATGTTATGGAGTTGGATGTCTTTAATATTTTTTACATTGATCCTCCGAGTGAAGATATTACTGGGAGACAACAATGTAACACTATGGACATTAATATTTTTTCTATATCAAAAAGTAACTAAAAATATGTTTTAACTATTTTAATTTCAAATTGAATTTTAACAAGGAATATAAGGTCATAATTTTTCAAAAACATAATAAGGGTTGGGCTGAGACTGGAGTTCTAGATAGTAGTGCACCAGGATTTGAAGAAGAATCATGGATGCAGGTGACTAAGTATGTTATTGAGAAAGGCCAAGTGATAGGAATTGGCTCTCAATTGATGTCTGCTAGTTCTTATGGTATTTTGGTATGATCATCATCTAGATTGGGGGAAGTTCATACAAAGTATTCATCATCATCTGCATTGTATGGGTAGAAGATATGATCTCAAAATAAGGTTATAGAGACCTTTAGTAGGGAGTAAGAGGAGCGTTTTCAACCTCTGAATCATGAGGAGGAGTGGTATCATAAATGTAATGAGTAACAACATGAGAAGATTATGGAGTACATGTGATATGTAGCGTAGGGTATAGGAATGGAGTTCCCTCCACCAGGTTCTTCAGATTACCCACCATCTCTACCATGATTGATATATTTTGTTGAAAACCCTATTTTGTTAAGTTTTTAATGGACATATTACATGTAATATTGTTATTAATTCAGGTGGAAAATTTTTTAAATATTTTTTTTAGTTTTTTTGATATTTTTTATTATTTTCATTGATTTTTTTATCTTAATTACAATGTAATAAAATATGATTCGAAATATAGTATTTGTGGTAGATATATTAGTCCATCATAAATAACTTATTTTTATTAAATAAACTACCTATCACAAATAACCTATTATGATAGATTCTTTATTTAATTTTAAAAAAATATTCATATCAATAAAAGTTTATATTTGGTGGAATATTTTTTGTATCATATGAGTTTATCTTGGAAAAACATTACAGTGGGCCGCCACAAAAGAAACATTGAAATTCAATTTTTAAACTTGGGACAATTACAACAGGATCTCATCACAATTTTCTGATCTAAAATAACTAGATTGCATATTTTGCATGTTTTCAAGAGCTCCAAATAGATGGTTTTTATATTTACAATACTGAATCATGTTTATATCCTTTAAATGGTTCGTATGTAAATTTGATCATCTAAATAAATGTCAAAATGATACTTTTTAGTATTTTTTATTGTTAAATCTCATATTGTTGATCTTCCTATATCAGTAGAAGAATTAATATGATTAAATAAAAAAATTATAAATTTATAAGAATATAATTTCAAAATTACTTTCATCAATGAAATCAAGGTATGTTACGAATCCTCCCTTAGCATGTTTATAATAATATTTTGATTCTTGAACTTGTTAAATTTCACTTGTTGAACTGTTAGAATCCATTTATTTGTGATTTTTGTACAATTTATACAACCAATTATTACCATTTCAAACCTTTTCTTCATGAGTTAATGTATTAAGTCTTGAATAAAAAACCCTAAAAAATAATGAATCATTCTTGGGTCATAAACTACTTTAAGGGAAAGAACACTATATTCAGTCCAATACTTTACAATTTTTTTCCATTATATAAGTCATGTCCTTTACAAGATCATCTTTAATTTTCATGTTTTCAAATATTAAACATTCAATTTCCCATAACTATAAGAAGTAAATATTTTATGTTGGATTGTTTGATACTGATTTCACATTAGTCATCATGTAATGTTGATATAAAAACTCACATATAAGTAATTACCATTTTCAATACTCTTCTAATTTAATGTATTTATATTTACCATCACTAAAAATCAGATAATTAAATAATTAATTTATTCTTCATATCACATTCAATCAAAATAAAGGTTGAATTAAATCGAGTTGACATGACAAGATGCTATCCAAAATTAGTGCCAACGAAACCTACATGCTTAATAGACACTTGAAAAACATTCATCATAACCTCCAAATAAATAACATGTATTTCACTTTTACAAATTTTAAAGACTACATCAATGGATAATTTTAATCCTTCTTTAACACTAAGGTTTAATATGTGAGCAGAAAAGCTCACGTGGACACATTTCTAATTATATATTAGACTATTCTAATTAAGAAAATGTGGATTCAAAAATTATTTTACATTCTTATTAGATAATTCATTGTCCAAGTTGAGTGAGATAAAAAATTAAATGCCTCAATCATTCAAAGGTACAAAAAAATTCTTTTTCTAATTCAATTCCTATTTGGTGACCATCTATTTTTGAAAAAACATAATCACATGTTATTCAAATACCAAATATTATCAACAAAGTGACCAGTCAAACATATATATCTTTCACTCTTGCAAGAATTTTGGAAATAAAATTTTAATAATATTCATTCAGTACTAAAATCCTTTATTTATTTAGTCTTTTACTTTTTTTAGAATAATATTTCATAAAATCTGAGGATTTAGTGCCTCTATTATATATCTTAATATAAAATAAAAAAACATCATAAGTTCTCTTATTCTCTTATAGTTATCAAAACAAAATGGGAGAACATGTTCTGTGATAAACATATAATATAATTCTTGAACCAATTTTTCATGAGGTTTTCTATATTTAAACCTCCCTTCATGATAAATAATTATTTTAGATAAATCACAATAGTTATTTTTTCTTACAATTGATCAAATGGTGAGATAAATTTAAATTACTTTATTTATTTCTCAAAAACAATTGCACTTAAATTTATTTTTCTAATGGATTTTATTAGTTTTTATAAACCTATTACAAACATATGATTTTCTCTATCTCATACTCTTGGGATTTAAATTTATATCCCATTCTATCCCACCAATTCTAGTAATCTGATTTTTTTCTCACTATTATTTTCCTTGTTTGGTTTTTGTGATAATTATCTCCATAATTGACTCTAATTTCATTTATAATATCAAAATTTATACTATAAAAATAAAATAATTCAAATATTATATTAAAATGGGACATGTAATCAATTTGAATTCATTCATTGAATTTGTTTTCATTTTTTGAAAAAAAAATAGACCATGTAAATTTTTTTGTAATTACTTAATAGAAGTATATATCTATGGTGGTTATAAATAGATATAGTAGACCATGAAATATTTAATTACTTATCTACTTTAGGGAGGGTTTTTGTCAAATTGAGGATGAGCATAGAGGGGTTATTGTACCAATGTAAAACCATACCAAAAAACAATGTATTGAATCAGAAAATCAACTTCCACGGATAAGATGATATAATCCTCTCACTATATTAATAACATTTACAAAAGGATTCATGTGAATTATAGAAACACATACAGGGGAGTCAGTGAATAGAGTCTCATACCAAAGATCAGGACCCAAGATATATATTTTTTGGATATTACATAACGAGAAGGTTTACCATATTTTCAACTCACGCTTTGGAGATATAGTTATCAAGGATAGTATCATCTATAGTGATCTTTGGTCAAAGTAATTTGAAATGATCTTATAGAGATTGACAAAAAGGATTTGAGGCAGGGGGTCTGTGGGAGGGATTTTTTGTAGGGATTTGAAGTGATTTTTTGGATATATGGGTGGACATGAGAGAGTGATGGGAGGGAAAATGGTTTTTAGGGATTTTTATGGTTAATGGGAGGGATATTGGAGTGATGAAGAAAAAATAATTTATTTATTTATTTATTTTATAATATGGGTAGTTGGATAGAATATACAAGATAGTTAATTTTTATAATTTATTAAAAAATAAAATAATTATGGGCCAAATTGGGCCTAAGGATACCTAAGGGGTTTTTTCACATGTGATGTGGGTTTTAAAGACCAATCTATTTTTAGTACTTATTTATAAAAACATGAATATTGAAATCCATAACTTGTAAAAATACACAAGCTAATTGATCACCCAATTAGTTTTAGGTTTTTTGAAAAATATAATAATATGGTTGTTAAGATATAATATATAACATAAATTTATTATTTATTTATTTATTTATTTTATTGGAAAATATAACATTTACTGCATAAATGAACCCATAGAAACCCAATAAGTTGATCAGTATGGACAGCGATTTTAGTGAAAAATGCCATTCGTGGTCATATTTATACAAAAGTTTCTACTATTTTCTTAATATCTCTATCCATCCATAAAAAAATATTTAAAAATATAATATGATAAAGTTGGGTATGGTCATGGGTTAAAATTTATGAGTATTTACCTCTATGATCACCTCCATGAACCATAATATAAACTTTTAATTTTATACCTTCTCCTGATAGTTTAGTTTGATGATATGTATCATAAATTGTTGGGTGTTACACAATAGGGAAGTATACATTTAATCTCCCAATAAGATATTTGATTTATTTTGGTTACAATATTCCAAATATGATTTATATATTCTTCATATACTAAACAGAATAGGAAGTAGGAATATAGGAATACAAAAAGTATGTCATGGAATCCTCACAGATAGAATATTATATAAATTATTAAATCAAACCAAAATTAAAGAAGGAGAATAAAAATTTCAGATTCAAGTCAATTTAGAGTATAATGACTTATATATATCACAAAAGTAAAAAACATTTCCTTGAACAATGAAACCAATATGCCCCTTCATTGGGAATGAAGTGAACATCAACAGCGAAAGTCAATATTAAAAATAATAAATCCCAAAAGATAAAATCAATATTTTTACATGCTTTAACCAGTTGACCTATGTTCATGGTGTAGAGGTAGTAGGCTTCAACTATGAAAATATATAAGATCTACAATAGATATAAGAAGTAGAAAACAATATAAAATAATGAAAGAAAAATCATATAAAGAAAAAACCCAATGGTCAATTGCTTTTAGCTCTATGACTCAAAATAAAATTATTACAACGATTATACATCATCTTAGACAATTTATGAACTCAAAACACATGAAAAATTACCCCAAAGAAGACCATAAAAACATGGGATCAAAAAAAAAGAAATCAAATATATGACTGATACCCCATTTACCAAGGACTGATCTCACCCATATGTCATCAAAGACAATCCATGATCGGTGTGTTGAGGTTTTATCTCGGGTTTTATAAACTAAAATATAAGTACTTATAAATTTTTAAATGAGTCTCATCATTTTAGAATCATTCTTATTTAGAAATAGGGATATGTTTTTATCCATTTTATAAATTTTAAACAGATAATGGGATATATTTCTAGGGGTATCCTGCTCAATGAAAGGATGGCCACTAGGTTTATAAAGTGTTGTAGTGTGAAAAAATTTAGATAAGAAATACTTGTTCAATGTTTTTGGCTATGGGAAGGAGTTTTGGGCTTGGTAGAAGTGTTTTTTAGCCTATAGTAAGTAGTGGAAATTTTTTTTGGAAATGGATTATTTTGTGGTGTTCAAATGATTCCATATGTTCAATTTTGATCTAGTAGGGGTGATATTTTTTTGTTGACAATTTTCATAAATAAGATAGGTTCATAAAGGTGTATATTTTCACACAGGGTTTTTAAATTCCAATTTCATTTCAACCATCAAATTACATGGATATTGTAATCTTTCATTCATAGTGATTTTTGGAAGTTTCACCATGGGTTTTTAATCCTCCACAGTGGAGGATCTTCCCATATTAAATGGTTAGTGACCTAATTTATATTACTCATAATTTTTCGTGTTGTATTTTTTGGGAAATTATTAAAATATTTTTCTCTCATGTAAGTTTTCACAGTAGAACTTTTCAATTTCTCCCTAAAAAGTGGTATCAAATATATTTATCCATGTTTCATGATGATGTGATATGGGTTATTCACACCATGTAATATCTTTTCATATTGATGTTTTTAATGAGAAAATCGATTTTAATTAATAAATTTAATGAGTAAATAATATTCTATTCCATAAGAAGATAGTGGATGTGTTGAGGATAATAATACACAAGCCAGAGTTGATGAATAATAGTTATTGGAAAGATATGATAGAGTTAGAAAAAAATACGACTTAGGTGTATTTGTCTAATAATAATCTATGGGAAGTGACGAATTTGATAAATCTGAATTATATATCAGTGAATATTGAAATTAAAATGATATAGAAATCCCTCACAAATAATTTATTTATAAGAATGATTGTATTGTTTTCAAATGCTAGGGAATGGAGATGTTGGAAACCATCTTGATGAGTTCACAAAATCCTGATAGATTTGTCTTTTGTTATAGTCAATATCAATGATAAAGGTAATGTGGAACCTATTTAAATGATGGAAAACAAATCATTTATTATATTTGGTCTGTTACCTGATTTTTCAGAAAATATCATCCCCGCATTTCATTTCAGTAAATACATAGTAAAATTAGTTGATGGGATTTAATTATTGTTGATGAACCAGACTCCTTGAAAGAATATTAATGGTGAATCTTAAAGTAATAGTAGTATTTTGGTTGGGACTTATAGACATGATATATTGGTTAGTCAAAGATAAGGAGTAAAGAAAAGTGATTCTTTTATGATAACGAGGGTCATGTTCGGATAAAATAATATGACTTGAAAATTATTATGGAACAAAAGAAGATTCCTGACACCAATTCAGAGGATATCACCATATATATTATATCGAGTGAGGGGGATTTTTTTCAGTTGGAATTGATGATCAAAAATCAAATCAGTACAATGAATGGGTGAATGATTTAGCATCTTTTCACAATATTACATCGAAGAGGGAATTATTTTTATCATAAAAAGATTATTACTTTGGTATATTAAATATGAGAAATGGGGATTCAAATAGTTTCATTGATGTTGGGGACATTTGAATCCCTGTGAATGTAGGTTTTTTACTTGTATTGAGGGACATGTGACTACTGTTAGGTACACACAATAATTTATTATCCACATGTACTCTTCCTAATGATGTATTCCAGAGTATATATGGAAACAAATGATATAAATTTTCCCAATGATTGATGGTGTAAGATCCCAACATTTCCTAAGGGTATAGTAGGATTAAGTGTTTAGTTCTAGTTGCAGAAAAATACACATTTTGAACCCAATTTAAAATTTGAATTGTTTTTAGTAAAACCTATGAATTTAATTTATGTCTTGAATTTTCACAAAATTGAAAATTTACACCCCATGTATGGTTTTTCACCACATGTCGACATTCACAAAAGATAATCACACCACATTGAATTTTTATTTATTTATTTTTTAATATTTTAATGGGATTTCATTATGAAAAAGATGAATTGGTAATCAATTTTTACACAACATGAAATAAGAATTCACGTCATGTAATTCTAATGCCCATCACATTAAAAGGATGTTTCTAGTGCAACATGACCCTTTAGACTACCCTCTTCTTTATTGAAAATTTTGGGAACCATTACTTCTTGAAACAATATTCCCTACACACCTCCATTATGGACCAATGATCCTCCACACACCTCCATCTTTTACCAAAGACCCTTCATTCACCTCTTGGGTTATGGGTGTTCTTCTTTTTTAGATCTATATCTCTCTTCTTCTACTATTCCCAGATAAAAGGGGGACATTAACCTACTGTTGGATCTAGATGTAAATCATGGTTTGTTGGTTCTTGATTCATTTAAATCTTGGATCTATGAATTTAATCAAGATCTCTTTCTACATTGTTATTACACTAAAATTGGGGGTTTCCTTTATAAATAATCCCTTATCACAGTTCTTGAGGCTGGTCATCTAGAAGAGAAATCACATAGTCATTATTATCAATTACTTGTATTTTATTATACAATTTCTAGGGTTTTTTGAGATATATGAATTCAATATGTAATTAAATAAACTGGTGAGTTAATTAATTGTGGAATTGGAGATTTGATTAAATAATGAAATCTGTGAAATAAGGATTACAAATTGGTGAATTTATTATCAAATTATTCATTTGGAAATTTTGGATAATTAATTTTTGAGTTAATTATAAAGGTATTTAATAGTAAATTGAGAATAATTAATTGGTAAATTAATTAATGGGAATGGTTGGGATCGTTAGATTGTGATTGTTATAATTAATGTTTGAATTTATGTATGGAGATTATTATTACTATTGAATTTATTCACAAAGAACAACTAATTGAGGAAATAATTTGGGATATTTAATAGTTTAAGATAAAATAATTAATTGAAGAATTAATTAGGGATATATAATTTATCTAGATAGAAAAATTAATGGTTTAACTAATTGGGGTTATTTAGTTATTTAATTAGGGAATAATAAATTTATTAATTATTTAATAGAGCAATTTTATTATTTAATTTTCAAATAAAATAATGGGATTAAAGTGATTAATTTATTGTTGGATAAATTAAGGGGAATAATGCGGTTATTTAATTGTTGAATTAAATAAATGTATTGAGGTAGATTAATTAGTTGTTGAAGTAATTAATGGTATTGACTTAGATAATGAATTGGTGAATTAATTAAAGTGTTTGAACAAGATTAATTACTTTAATATTTAATTAATAAGAGTTATATTAATTAATGAAAATTATTTGGATTAGTTACTTGATTAATTAATTAAGGGATGTAATGTTATGCTTTTTGAGTTGGATTAATTAACTTCTGAATTAATTTAATGGGATGTTAATGTTCACACAATTGAATGAGTTATTTTAATTAATAAGTGAATTAATTAATCGATATTGTTATGATGGTGTAGTTTAATGAATATGATTAATTAATTGGTAAATTAGTTAATGTGGGTTATTGGGATATTGAATTGATAACATTGGATAATTAATTGTTAAATTAATTATGGGACAATGATATTTGAATGTTGGATAATTAATTATGGAATTAATTAGAGGATGTTGAGATATATGATTCAAGATAATTAATTGTAGAATTAATTTTGAGTTATTTAGATTGTGAATGAGATAATTAATTTTTTAATTTATTATGTGATTTCATTTTATGGGTATTGATTAATTAATGGATGAGTTAATTACTAGTATTGACATACTTTATTATTTTGGTAATTTATTAAGGTCAATTGTGAGGTATTATAACTGTTGATTTAATAAGGACATTGATGTGATTAGTTGATTGTTAAATAAACTAGAGGAATTGATGTGATTAATTAATTATAGAATTAATTAATTTTATAGATGTCCTCCAAATCCTTTTATTTCATTTTATAAATAATCCATTTTTTGGATATGTTGAACCTCACAAACCAAATTTAAAAAAAATAGTCCTAAAATAATTATCCCATTGAACACAAATACCAAAAAAGGGGAAGATATAGACAGCTTGTAAATTTCCTTGAGCCCATCACAATTGATAATACAATATCCCATCACTGTCACACAAACCACGATATCAAAATTCAAAATTCAAAAAAAAAACCTTAAACACCTCATAGATCCACATACTGCCTCATGTCGCGTAACCTGACACAAATCTTACTATTTTCAACCACATTTTTCTTGTGAGAAGTGCCTTCTGTAATCCATAAATTCCATCCAAACACTATAATCACATTCTACAGCCCATATGAATCACGATGACCAAATGAAGAAGCACCATGGACACCATGAAGATCAGTCCCAACAAGGTTACAACCACCTCAAAGCGAATAAAAACCTCCTACACCCTCGCCCATTCCACCATCAACACAAATTCCAAATACCGCACCAAAACCAAAGCAATACCAGCCACCAAAACAAGAACCATAAAAACCAAAAACTCCAAAAATTATGATCCACCAATAAGACCAAGACACTAAAATATAAATAATAAAGCTGGAATTGAAAACCCATAATTGTAAAACAACCATAGAATAGAAGGATCCAGAAACAAAACCCATATGGAATCCCAGTTGAAAAATCCAATGTTGTTGAGTTTTTGTCTCCAAGAACAGCTGAGAATGGCCAACGAACACATACCAAACCCTCCATAAGAGCCACTAATTCTGGAAAAAATAGATCCGGATGTAATAGATCTGATATTAAGAGCATAGGTTGAACTAAAAAATAGTCTTGGATGAGGGCCATGACTATGGATAGATCTAACAAACCCAAATAGATACCACCCCCAATCCAAGAAAGAACCTAAAACCGTAACCGCCAACACTTCCCAATCCACCATGATAAACACCGAACAAGATAAAAAATCGATTTCTCTTTGGCGGATCCAGTTGGTAGAGTAATCTTGGATCACAATCGAAGTCCACAGTCCAAGTCCAGAGAAGAAATAATGGGATACCATATAAGGAGAGCCGCGGATGAAGGAAAGTGGGAATCCTGGAGAAGCACCTCACTATTGAGTAAAATCACTAAAAACCCTATGATATGGAAACGTTGATAGAGGGAGAGATGTTGGGAGAATGGGGATCCATTTAGGTCATCAATTAGTGTTATTGATGTGTTCAGTTAATTGTTGAATTAACTAATGTATTGGAAATGGTTAATTAATTATTTAATTGAGTAATGGAAGATATGATATTAATTAAATGGTGAATTTTTTTATGAGAAATATATTGTTAATTAATTGTAGAATTAATTAATGAAAATGGATATTATTAATTAATTGTCAAATTAATTAATGAACAATGATAAATTAATTCATGAATTAATTAATGGAAGTAGTGATGGTTAATTATGATAAGAGGATTTGTAACACCATTAGAATTTACAAATTGATTTAATATAGAATTCATGAAAAATTGGGTCTCTACAAAACACTAGTTTGTTATAACCTAGCAATGTAAACATAATTTTCCCTACTTTGTGATTTGAGTTTCAAAAAACTGACATACACAGTTATATTCAGTAAGATATTTAGAGTCTGGTAAGACAAACATATTTTCAGGTGAATAGTAACATACCCTTATAAATAGTAACACACCATTGTGAATAGTGATGAATAGTTAATTGGCCAAAAATATAAACATCACCCATGAATGTATAAATACAATTTAAACATCTTAAAAAAGAAAAAACTATCATATTATAAGTATTGGTATATTTTTATGTTATTAATATTTTAAATAAAATTATATTATTAATTTAATAATTTAAAAATGAATTTTATTTTTTAAAAATTTATTCATAAATTGTAACTTTATTTTCCTATGGTTATAAGATAATTTTTTGGGACCTTGATAAATTTCTCAATGTGTTATAAAATGATTTATAGTTTTAATTTTATTTTTTGGAATAAATAATGATTTTATTTAAATATAAAATTAAAAATATTTATAAAATTAATTTCAAAAAATTGAATTCTTTTTTTAATTATATACATTGAAAAATATTTATGGTCAATTTTTGGGATTTTTCTGAAACACTCGAATTTTTTAGGAATAGTGAAATATGGTTATATACTGTATATACAAATTATCAGTTAAATACACTATTTATGACATCATGAGTGATGTAACAACACTTGGTTTGAACTCAAATGAACTTATTTATATTAGGGGTTACATGAATCATCCCTATTGGTTTTCTTGAGAGAAATAAAAAAATAATGATTAAAATATTCAAAATTCACTCATCTTCTCCACTATACCCCCCCCCCCCCACTCACTCTCACTTCTCTTCACCAATTTTAAGCAATGTGTCTACTCTAAGATCCACCCAAATACCTTTCCTTAGTCACTATGCACGTCCATGAGCTCTTTTTCTTACCAAATGACCAAAACCTCTCCCCTAATGAGGCCCTTATAAAAGATTACCTCAAGAGGGAAATTTAAATTTTCATTTCTTTTTTTTCATGTTCTTGTTAGTGTGGAGTGTATTTTATGTTATCATACCATGTTATTATTTAAATTTTATTCAATACGAAAACTATTTTATGAGTATTATATGAATGTTTTATCCATTTCCCTTCTCTTTCTAATGTTTTATAAAACCATCTTGCATAGCCATTATGTTGGAGACTTTTTGTCTCAAAATCTCTCTCTTCTTCATGAACGATTATTATTTTATTTTCTTTTAATTTCAATTGTTTTGTTTTGGTATTTGTAATTAAATATCCCTCTTACTATATATATTATTTAAAATTTTTGAGATACCTATTTTCTCTCATCAGTATATTTTACGAATTTTTATGTGATGTCGTTAGGCTGTGGGATTTTCATAAGGGATTTCTCAACTTTTATTTTATTTTGTGTTCCATTCTTTTTCATTCCTCTCATGATTTATTCAAAAACCTTTGATGACTCAAGTATCTTAAATTTCCATTATATGTGTTATGATAAATAAATAATTCATTATCATATATCCTTTCCCATTCTTTTATTCTAAAAATTAAAATACCATCTGAGATGTGCTAATTTACCACATTCAAGGATAATGGGGATTAAATTTATATTATCATCTTCAATTATAGTCATGAGCCCATTAATATGGTTGAATTGGACTATAATATACTAACTGTGTCTCATAAATGGTTTTGTAATCATTTTTTACAATTGGTTTTGATTTATAAAGCAAAATGAGTTTGTTGTTTTCCAAAACTTCCAATTAACTCAAATGGTTTTCGTTAAATAATTTATATAATGATTCATCTTCATTAAAAGTAAAAAAATAAAATTTACAACCATTTACCCTTATTTATGTTCAATAATAACATATAACATCAATTCAATATATCTATCCTCATTTTACATGATTCTCCATTCATGTATATAAGTGTACCAATCTTGAAGAAAAAAACGGTCTAAAATAATAAAATTGAACCTCTAAAACCCATCAAAAAGGCCATGAATGAACATAATAAGTCTATAATAAATCAACTAAATAAATATTTTGTTCTATAAATATTAATTAATAAATTTATTTTCGTTATCCCGAACACTAAGATCTAGTGAAGAATACCAATAAACATAAGGTAAGGGTTTCTTCCTCTCACACCCAATTTTGTGACATATTCTATATTCACTATTATGAAATGTGTATGGTGTACGTATAATGCCAAAAAAAATTCATATCATGAATATAATTATTTTTATGATATTATATGTATCATTTGATGATTGTTATTTTTGGTTCATATAATTCAATTGGTTACAAATTTTTATGTATTTTCTATCCAAACCCATATTTTAATTTGGGTTTCTCTTATTCTCAAATTACCTCATGAAATTTTTATTTATTATTATTTACTCATCATAAATTCTGTGTCATTGTTCTATATGTGTTTAAAATATAGTAACCTTCTATGTTTTATGGTAATTGACGTGTTTTAAAAGGATCATTCAAAATTTTACCCCGTAAACAAAGCCAATTCATGGAAAATTCTAAATTTCATACTCATTTTCAAGTTCACACAAGAATCTATTTTAATCCAAGATTATTTTTATAAAACCAATAATTTTATCATAAAAAATTATCTTGGTTCATTTCGGGTTTTAATAAATCAAAAATTCCATTCCATTTTAAAATAATCTTTAATATTTCCCTTAAAATGATCTAAAATGTTTATTTCTATATATTTTAAGAACTCTTTTTACAATATTTCACTTCAAAGGGACAACATTTATGCCATAAATATAACTTCAATTTCCTTCCCTTATATTATCTAGGATATACATGTTTATAATCTTATTTCATGGAAAATACAAATGGTTTTCTAAAATAACTCTTCTTTCAAAAGTAAAAAGGCCTTTTTTCTCTTCTCACATTAAATTTTATGTAGTATATTCCTTGTTCACCACTCATTCCATGGATTTTGTGTAAGTACATACCTTTGATATATCATATAAAGGGTCTCATTATTCTCATGATATTCTAAGGTTTTATGATTTAAATGTTTCAAGGTGGTATGTGACACTTTGGAAGGTTAAAGGATTATTTCCTCAAGAATTTGTTAAAGGTCTCATTTAAAAATATCATCATCTTTGTCGATGTAATTGGTTAAATATAAAACATAATTGTTATTTATAGAATTTTATGTCATCTAAAATATGTTTTTGAAGGTTTTATTATTAGTTTTGACTGTGTATGTGTTATCTTGATACCATTCACTATATTATTCCAAATGGTTTGTGTTTATATTAAATGATTGGGAATTTCATTTACATTTCATGCATTAGTTTAATATGAATATATATGTTAATTATGTTCATCCCTTTAATATGATGAATTCATTGGACTTAGTATGTGATGGGTGGGTCCCTCTATAGCCTATTGATGCATCTATTTCTCTAATGAGACAAATAGATACGGACTTCGATGAGGCCTTGCCTAATTTGATATATGTTTTTGGAAGAGGCCTTAATAATTTTGAAACATATTGGCTGAGTCATTGACGATATGTTTTAGAATTTCTGGAATATGCATTTCCCTATTTATGAAACAAGTAATTGAATGTTCGTGTGGTTTTTTAACTATTATAATTCCAATGATTAGGTTTTATTACAGAAATATTTACACAGCTCGTTTTCCTACCATAATGTGTTTACGATTATTTTATTAAAGGCATGTGATCATAGTTATTCACCATGCCTAATGTTTATTTTTATGATATATTTTATTTTGTTGCATACCCTTACTGATCATCTATGCTTGCGACTTTCTTATGATTCATTTTCTCAAGAGATGTTGAATTTTATTATGAATGACCTAAAGGTACATACATAAAGTTGTGGATGTTCCCAATAAAATTTTTATGCTTTATTTATTTTCATGTTGTAATATTGAACCTATTTATGTATCTGGTTTTAGAAAACAACTAAACTACTAGGTACTTAGGGATTTGATAAATTTTTATCATGCCAATGTTTTACAATAATTCAGAGGATTCGGGATTCTTGGGATTGAGCATTACAGTTGGTATTAATGGATGTTTAATAGAAAACACGGAAAATAGATATAGAAAATAAATATTAGTGTACAAACCCCTAAGATAGAGTTTGGGGATAATAATAAAAGGACATCCTAGAATTTTTGAAATGAATTGATTATGTGGTTTATCAAGAAAAAACATTTCTATTTGGATACAAACAAGTTGAGGTGCCTCTGTCACAGATGTGACTAGTGGTAAAACACAAAAACACTGCTTTGAGCTAGACTCGAATAGAGACTGGTGTATGAAAATCGGGCTTCATGAAGTCTTTATTTGATACTTGTGTGGGATATGATTTAGAAAATTTATAAGCTTATTTCAAACAATTATGAAGGATTTATGCCCCCAAAGTAACCAATGTATTTTGTTCTAGGATTTATGATGCATTAATTTATGTTATGTGTTATACCATTTTTAGATATTTAGAGAGTTCATAATTTTATAAACTAATATATAATATTAAATAGATTAGAAATGGATCCTAGTAGTAGAAATGAGAACATAACTATTGCATGTGATGTGAATAGTAAGAAGGATCATATCTCTGATAGTCTTAAGCCATCAATTCAAAACAGGATTTTCTCCCATGTATCTGAATCATATGAGGAAATATTATCTTGTGTTGATAAGTTATGTGAATAATTATTTGAGTCCTATATCTTTGAACAGAAGAAAAGGAAGAATAACATGATTGGGAAAAACATGGATAAAGGGAATAAGGGAATGTTCTATTTTTTCACATGTGATAATTATGGAATGAAACACCTTAGTATATGATCAAGAAGGAAAAAGAGTTTGTTTCATGTGTGCGAAAAAGGATACCATGCTCATAATTGGAAGACAAGGAAATAATTTTCCTATATTAAATACTTCAACTCCAAGGAGATGGGACACTATGTGTATCAATTTCCCATGCATCAAGGGAATATACACAAAATGATGATTTTGGATAATTAATAATTTATGATGCTACAAATGATGAAGTATAATGATTTATATTCCTAGTCAAGAATCATGTAAATTGAATATTTTTAAATTAATCTACTAGTAGTAATAATTATTAGATATATAATTATTGTATTGTAGTAAGGTTTCATTAAGGATTTGAGGTCGAATGATGAATGGTTCCAAGGAAAATTCATTCAGTAGAAAGATAAACATTTTAGAAAGAAACATTATTTAGGGTAATACTACCCTTAATATGTAATTTATGTTGAGATAATGAAGAATAAACTATTGATTTAGATAAGTACACTCTACATTGGAACCGATTATTGAATTTTCAAGAAGTGGTTTATACTATCATCAATGGAGTTTAAAATACTTTTGGAATTAAGGAATATATCCATTAACATTTATTTTACTAAAGTAATGTGGAAGAATGTATGTTTCAAATATGGTTTTTACATTTATTCATGTTATTTCCATATTTGAAGAGGATACATGAAGAATTCATTCAGATGTTTGGAATGTGAATTTTAGAGCTTCTTCTTCTTGATTAAGGGTTAATGGTATGTTCATCAAGGATAATTAGAGTCCTTCATTATAATTTTTTAAATAATTATATTTTGTAATTTTTAACCATTTAAAAAATGGTTTATATTGATAATTGTATGGGGTTTTAGAGTTTAATTTCACTAAATTATGGATATAGTCATTTTCCATTACTATTTTGTCCACTTATTATGTGTTTTCTTTAAAGAAACCAATGATTTTCCCTTTCCTCTAATTAATATTTTTTTAACCATATTCTTGTTGTGGGTTTCCCACAAAACAAATTCAACTATCAACCATTAAATTTTGAAGTTGAATTTAAAATTTTGATAACAAATTTTTTTAAGGAGGGGATAATGTAACACCCTAAGAAGTTAAAAATAGTTTTAGAATAGAATTCATAAAGCACCGAGTCTCTTAACAAACCCCACTTTGTTATAACCTAGCCAATAAACTTATTTTTTCAACTTATGTGATTTGAATTTCAAAAAAGTGATATACACAGTTTCATTCAGTAAGATATTTTGAGTTTGATAAGACAAACATAATTTTTTTGGAATAGTAACATACCCTTATCAATATTAATGAACAATAAATTGTCCAAAAATTAGAAACGTCACCCATGAATGTATAAATAAAATTTAGACATCTTAAAAGTGAAAAAATGATCATAGTATAAGTATTGGTATATTTGTATGTCACAAATATTTTAATTAAAATTTTATGATTAATTTCATAATATAAAATAGAAATGTATTTTCATAAAATTTAATCATAAATTTTTACTTTACTGTCTTATGGTTATGATATAATTTAATGGTACCTTGGTTAAATTCTCAATGTGTTATAAAACGAGTTATAGTTTTAATGTTTTTTTTTGAAAAAAATTTTTTTTTAAAAAAACTAAATTAAAAGAATTTTGAAAATTAATTTTAAAAAATGGATTTAATTTTTGAATTCAACACATCTAAAAATATTTGGGGTTAATTTTTGGGATTTTTTTAAATACTCAAATTTCGGATAAAAAGTGAAATATAGTAAAATATCATATATAAAATTTATCAGTTTAATACACTATTTATGAAATAATGGGAGATTTAATCACACATTATTTAAACTCACATAAACTTATTACATTTAGGGGTCACATTAATCAAAAATATTGGTTATATGGAAGAAAAGAATAAAATAATGATTAAAATATTCAAAATTTACTCCTCTCCTCCACTATAAACCACCCCCCCTCACTCCCACTCCTCTTCACTCCTCTCAATCCTAGTTCATTTCTTAATCTCTTCCCAAATAACATTCCTTAGTAACTCCCCACATCTAGGAGCTCTTGGTCTTTCTAAAGTACCAAAACCTCTCCCCTAAAGAAGCTCTCAATAAAGATTACTTCAATAGGTGAATTCCTTTTTTCATTTCATTAATTTAATGATCTCTTTTATGTGATATGTAATTCAAGTTTTAATAACATATTATTATTTCAACTTTTTTCTCCCCCAGTAGAATTTTATGAGCGTTCTATGAATGTGTAACCCCTTTCCCCTCTCTTTTTATTGTTTTCAAAAACCATGGTACATAGTCATTATGGTGTAGAATTTTCATCTCAAAATATCTCTCTTTTTCAAGCACTCTTATTCGGTTATTATCTAATAATTTTAATTGTATTATGTTGGGATATGTAATTAAATATACCCCTTAATTTATATATTATGTAATAAGGATGAGATACCTTTTTTCTCTCATTAATATATTTTTATGAATTTTTATGTATGGGATTTCCCTACATTTATTTTATTTTTTGTTCCTTTATTATTCTTTCATCTCTTAAATTCTTTCAAATTTTGTGATGAATTAAGTATCTTACATGTACTATAATTTTGTAATGATAAATGGATAATTCTTCATCATATCTATTTTACCATTCTATTATACGAAAACTGAGAACACCATCCATGATGTGAAAATTTACCACAATCAATGATGATGGGTTTTCAATTTCTATTATATTCTTAAATTCTAGTAATGAAACCATTATTATGGTTTAAGATGACTATAATATATTATTTATGTCTTATCTATGGTTCTTTAATCTTTTTGAACATAATTTTTTTATTTAAAAATAAAATTGGGTTAGATTAGTTGAAAAACCGCCAATTAACCCAAATAGTTTTCATGGAATAATTTATAAATTGATTCATCTTTACACCAAGTAAAAAATGAAATCTTAAACAATGTAACCTTATATATTTTCACTAGTAAAATATAACTTCAATTATGGATAACCATCCTCATTTTACAAGATTCTCCATTCGTGTATATAAGTATACTTATCATGAAAAAAACGCTCCCAAACAGTAAAACTGATCCTCTTAAACCCAGAAAGAGTTCCATTAATGAACATAATAAGTATATAATAAATCAATTAAATAAATAAGAGGTTATAAAAATTTTAATTAATTATTTTAATTGGGTTTTCTAGTACACTAAGATTAGGTGAAGAACACCATCGTACATAAGGTAAGGGTTTCTTCATCTCATATCCATTTTTGTGTGATATTCTGTATTCAATTCTGTTAATTTTGTATGGTGTATGTATAATACCCATTGATGTATCATATCATGAATATAATTATTTTTATTATATTAAATGTATCATTATATGGTTATTAATTTTTGTGCATACAATTAAATTTCTTACAAAGTTGTACATATAATATACTTGAACCTCTAACATCATTTCGGCTGCTATTATTATCTATCCACCTCAATAAAATTATAATTTATTCTTATGTAATAATAACCAATTATGTGTGAATGTTATATATAATTCTAAAAACCAGTAACCTTATTTTTTTAATGGGAATTTACTTGTTTTAAAAGGATCAATCAAAATTTCATCCCGATAAACAAACCCGATTCAAGTGAACTTCTCGAATTCGTTACTATTTTCAAGTGCACACAAGAATCTATTTTAAGAAAAAATATTTATATAAAACCACTTATTTATCATGAAAAATAATCTTTTTTCATTTCGGGGTCAAAGAAATCAAACAAGCCTTTCCAATTTAAAAATCTCTTTAATATTTTTCTTAAAATGCTCTAAAAAGTTTATTTTTAATGATTATTAATAAATATTTTTATATGATTTCACCTCATAAGAACATTATTTATGCCTAAAAAATACTTTCATTATCCTCACCTTTAAATTTCTTGGATATACATTTTTACAATATTATTTAATTGAAAGTATAAATAATTTTCCAAAATAACTCCACTTTCAAAACTACATTTTTTTCTCATATCACAATAACTTTTATGAGGTATATTCCTTGATCACCACTCATTCCAAGAATGTGGTGTAAGTATTGACCTTTGATATATCATATAAATGGTCTTTTATTCACATGATATTTTAAGGGATTATTATTTGAATGTTCTAAGGTGTTATGGGACACTTTGTAATATTCAATGATTATTTCCTCAATATTTGTCAATGGTCTCATTTAAAAACATTATTCTATATCAATGTCTTTTATTTAATATTTTACTTAATTGAGCTATATATATTATTATATCATCTAAAATATGTTGTTGAAGTGTTTCTTATTAGTTTTGACTATGAATTTTCTATATTGATACAATTCACAATATTATTCTGAATGGTTTGTGTTTTTGTTCAATGATTGGGGAACTTCTTTACATTTCATATGATTGTTTAAATATTAATTTATATGTTAATTATAATCACCCATTTAATATGTGGAATTCATTGGCTTAGTATGTTATGGTTGGGTCCTACTATATCCCCTCGATGCATCGTTGGATCTCATGATGCAAATAGACAATGACATGGCTGAGGCCTTTACCATTTTCATATATGGTTTTTGGCTAAGGCCATAATCATTTTTAGGCATCTTGGATGAGGCCTTGACAATATGGTTTAGAATGTCCTGTATATGCATTTCACTCATTATGGAACTTGTTATTAAAAGATCATGTGGTTTTTTACTAGTATAATACCCATGATTATGTTTTATTTTTTAAAACATTATGGAGCTCATTTTCAAGCCATAATGTGTTCATGTTTATTTTTTTAAAGGATTGTTCTCTTAGTTATTCACCATGACTAATGTTTATATCTATGATATATTCTACTGTATTTCTTACCCTTACTGTTCATATGAGCTCACCCCTTTCTTATGATTCATTTTCATAGGAGATGAAGATGTTTATTGTGAATGACCTGTAGAGATAAACATAGAGTAAGGGATGTTACCAATAAAAATTATATGTTGTATTTATTTTCAAGTTGAAATATTAAACCTATGTATGTATCAAGTTTTCCAAAATTAATAAACTATTCAGTCCTATAAGATTTGATCCTATTTAATAATTCCAATGTATTTAAATAATGCACTAGCTCTGGGATTCTGGGGATGGGGAGTTAAAAGATTAATTTTGTTTAATCATGGTAGATAATTTGGATGTTAGACATGTTGATATAAACCCATGATAATGTTTTAAATGCATGGTAGAATAGAGTAATTAATTGTGGAATTAATTAAAGGATTTGGATGATATAATTTGATATAATAAATTAAGTAATTATTTATGTTATATTGATTCCATGAAATGAATAATCAATTAGTCAATTAATTATGATATAGTGAATTTTTTTATTTGAATAATTATTTAGTGAATTAATTATTGGTTTTTTATTTTTTTAATATATTAATTAATTTTCAAATTAATTAATGGACTTGGATTTATTAATTTTATAACTAATTAATGGATGATCATTGGGGTTATAGCCATGATGATCTAGGCTGATGATGATATACCTGCATAGATGTTAAATGGGGTTACATAGGATGATCCATTACAAATATAGATATATCGGTACAATTGATCAATGGGGTGCTAGAAACGATGATCTAGAACAATTATAGGTGTGCACAATTGAGAATTGGGAGTATAGAAACTACGATATACACAAATGGTATATACTCTTGATGATAATTGTATGGCTAGAAATTATATTCAATTCCCATGATAGATATATAGATATATGTATGTTTGGTAAAAGGGGTACTATATATGTATTTCTACACCCAAAACATTAGAAATGGTTTTTGATTTCAATTAGTGATAATAAAGAAATTGAGATGTAATGGTTAATGAAAACCAATATGTCAAAAGAATTGTGAATTGATAATGTAAAATTTTTTACACTTTAGTAAGTTCCGAAGGGGGTATTGAGGATCAGGTGTCCCATGGATCCAAGAAGTCTATGCATCTAAATAAATAATAATTGAATAAATGTAATATATTTACTTTATTATTTATATTTAATTTTAAAAAAAATATTATACACTATTATTTACTGGTTATTGTTTTAGACATCAATGTTGGTGGCCTACTAAGTTATAATCACACCCTACTCGGGGTGTCCGATCGGTACTCGAATAGATTACATGATGGTAAGAAAGGTTAAGAGAAAAATTCTTTTGTTAGAGGGATGATCGGCATGGTGTATGGTGAGGGAATCAGACATGGTTTGTGGCCAAATAGGGAGATGTTTGTGTCTTTATTTATAGTATCATTTGAAACATGGAATGTAAATTAGATTGCCTTATTTATTGTTCATTTTTGACAATGTTTTCTCATGTTTTTTTCATCTTTTGATATTGGTTGTATTTATGGTTATATATATATATATATGTTTCTTGTTTTTTTTATTTATGTCCACTGGTATATTATTCTAATAAAAAATTTTATATTCTCCCTATGATTGATTAAAGACCATCATTGGTAGTCAGCAGCCTCTAGCGTATTGGGAGACATGTCCTATGTCTTAGGGTGAACTAGCTCGGGGCACCGTGTGTGACACCTGGGCCAAGAAATTAAATGGTGTTATCAAAGGAATTTTTATTTTCTTGTTATTTTTTTAATATATTGGAAAGGTACACTTCAGACTATGGTTAGTCAGGGCTTTTTTATGAGCTAGTGCATGGGAAAAGCCATGCCATGTATATGGGAGAACCGAGGTACCCATTGTGGAATTTTTGTTATTGTTTTATGATGTTACAGTGGAATATTGTTTCACCTTGGGTGATGCACTTGTTATGTGATGTGATTATTTTATTGAGACTTGTTGAGATTAAATCATGGCCCTGAATGGAATGATATTTTAGTGTCTATGAATCATTTTAGGCACTTATGAACTTTTTTGAACATCTATAATTTTAGGCAGGAAATAGAAATGGGTTTTGGGTAAGTTTTTGATCTATTTTTCCTTGCTTTTAAAATTTAACAGAACATGGTGCCTAACATGAAATTGAGAAAGATTTTAAAATGATTAAATAAGTGAATAAATAGGTGTCTAAATGATAAAATATAATAATGGGAATGTTTTTATAATTATTAACTATGACGTAGGTGTAGCATGGTCAAGTTTAGTGATAGCACTTTGTCCTTGACTGTGTGGAGGGGAAATGGGAAAAAATTGTTTCTGTCTTGTTTTGATTTACATCTAACATAAATGTGATAAAATTTTATCGTGAGTCCTAAGATGTGTTTGGGTAATTTTAGAGATATGCCTCCATGATGATTTCTTATAGTACTTTTAAACAGTTGTGATCACGTCCCCTACCTTGAAATTGTCTTAGTATCCTGAAAAAGCTTTGGCTTTATTCCAAGAAGTATAAATGTGATTGTTTTTTATATGGATCCCCTTAGTAGTTTTACAAATGAATCGGTATATGTGGATATGGATGGTGGAAGGTACACCATCAATATTTTTCATATGAGGTTCTCATGATTGGTCGGTGGTCTGTAAAAAATATTTGGTGGTTGAGTTTTTTGAAAAGTGGGGTTAACGACACTTTTAATGTGGGGAGTGATATTTCAATAGTTGGTATGTGGAGAAACATCATGATTTTGATGTGGTGGAATCAAAATACCAATGAGAAACCTTTAAGGTGCATGTTTAATGTCTACTAGGATAGGCCATGTCGGCCATGGAGGTGGTTGACGTACATCCTTTCCAAGTGTTTTTTTGGTGAAATTGTGAATGCCAATGTTTGATGGTATTCCTATGGTTTTTGGGAACGGTGAGTTAGAGACACATTTGGTATATTTTGGAATTTTATTAAGAGACTGATGTGTCTTCAAAGATAATTTGAATTGTATAGTGGATCCTAGTGAGAAGGCATCACGAGGAAATACTATTTTGATCGTTCGTATATTGTGGAAATATAGATGTGTGAAAGTAGAAAATTGGAAGAGATAGTAGAATATGAGGGCTTAGTGGACCAATATTTTTGAAACGAAATCTTAAAGGCTCTTGGGAATACATCTCAAGGATAAACTGTTATAAGGTGGGGATATTGTATGATCTCATCTTTTTTAGGGGCCCCTCATCATTAAGTGGTGAGTCGTGGATACGGAAAAAATAAACATTATAAACTCAATTCACGAAATCAATTGTTTTGGGTAAACCATATGAATTTAATTCTTGGATTGAATTGATTCACAAATTTGAGAATTTACACCGCCTATTAAATATTTTCACCACATGTAGACATGTCACAAAATTACCTTTCACCATGTGATGATGTTTCATGAAAGAATATTACACCACATGTTATTTTTATTTATCGTTTTTTAAAATTGTGTAATTTTATTTCCATGGTAAATTGTGGAATGTTTTATGTGTTTTTAAATAATGTGAAATTAAAATACACATCCTATACTTTTGATTCCCAGTAAATTAAAATGATGTTTTCATCATCACATAAACCTCCAAACTCCCCTCTTCTCCACTATAGAGCATGGGAACACACACTTTTTTATCACAGATTCCCTGAACACCTCTTCCTTGGACCAAATATACTCTTTTCACCTCCATATTAAACTGAAAACCCTCTACACACCTCCCCAGTATGGGTGTTCTTCTTATTTAGATCACTCTCTCTCTCTCTCTCTCTCCACTCTACTCCTTTTCCTGAATAACAGGGGATGTTTATCCACAGTTGGATACTGATTTTGATCTTTATTTATTATATATTTATTTATATAAATATTTTATCTAGGAATCAAATAAACGTCTTTTTCTACGTCATTATTTTTCTGAAATTTCGGTTTTTCATTGGCAGGTATTCTTTATCAATATTCCTGAGGTACATGGTCAAAAACTCAAATACAATAGTATTTATTATGCCTTTTTTTATGTGATTGCATAATTTATAAATTCTATTTAATGAATTGAAGTTAAACTTTAAGTAATTAATATTTTCAATTAATTAATCGAGGAACTGAGTATTTGATTGAATAATGGAAATTCTGAAATAAGGATAATTAATTGGTGAATTTATTATCAAATTATTGATTTGTGATGACTCATCTCCAAAACGATCCTATAGGTATGTAGAAATAAAGGTAAAGATAAAGGGTGATGAATGTCTCTCTTCCGCTCCAATAATGAAATCCAAAACAAGGAAGGACTACTCTCATCTTAAACCCACTATGAGAACTAGATCAACATCTTCTTCTAATGAGAATAGGTCGTAGGATAATTACTTCAACTCCCTAAGAGATGATTGTGACAAGGAAGACTATGATAATTTTAATCCACTGGATTATGATCCATGAGGTTTGTTTTCTTTGTTTTTATTTTTAAATGAGGGTAGGTTTTCTTGTTTGACCCCATTCTCATCTTTTATTCAGTGTCTTGTGGTGTCTTTTTTCTCGTATAAAGGGGTCAACCACAACCTTTTCAAAAAAATTGATTTTTAATTGAGGATAATTACTTTTTTTTATTTATTTATTAAATTTTTTAATTATATATTGAGATTAATTAGTTTCAAAATAATTAATGGGAATGGTTGGGATCATGAAATTGTGATTGGGATAATTTGTAGTATAATTAATTTATAGAGATTTTTATGATTATTGAATTTGTTGACATAGACTAATTAATCGATGAATTAATTGGGAATGTTTAATTAATTGAGATAAAACAATTAATTAAAGAACTAATTGTGGATGTTGAATTTTTTGTGATGGAAAAATTAATTGATGAACTAATTTGGTTTATTGAATTGTTTTCGTGGGGAATAATTAATCGATGGATGAATAAATAGAGAAATTTAATTATTTAATTATCAAGTTAGATAATAGGAATAAAGGGATCAATTTATTATTGAATCAATTAATTGGATTAAAGTAGTTTTTTAATTATTGAATTTAATAATATGATTGATTTATATTAATTAATTATAGAAATAATTAATGGGATCAACTATGACAATTATTTGGTGAATTAATTTAAGGGTTTGAGCTATATTAATTATTTATGAAATTAATCAATGGGAGTTATATTAATTAATGAAAATAATTTGGATTAATTAATTGGTGAACTAATTACTGGATTTATTGGTATGATTTCTTAGCTGGATTTATTAATAAGTGAATTAATTAATGGGGATTATTATGTTGATGCAATTGAATGAGTTAGATTAATTAATTGGTGAATTAAATGATGAGGGTTATTATGATAGTACAATTGAATTAATTTTAATAATTATTTGATAAATTAATTAATGTGGGTTTTTTGGGATATTGAATTGATAAGATTCAATAGTTCACTGTTGAATTAATTATAGGAAAATAAGATATGTATCTTGGATAATTAATTATTGAATTAATTATGGGATATTAAGGTAGATGATTTTAGATAATTAGTTATAGAAGTAATTTTTATTTATTGAGATAGTTAATGAGGTAATTAAATGTAGAATTAATTTTGGGAGTTTATGTTTTTGGATATTGATTAATTATTGGATGTGTTAAATAATGGGTTTGATTGCGTAGTTAATTAGGGAATTAGTTAAGGGGATTTGTTATTATGAAAATTGCTGAATTAGAAATGAAATTAATGTTTTTTATTGATTGTATAATCAACTAGAGGAATTGACCTGATTAATTAATAGTAAAATTAATTAATTTCATTGATGTGATTATTTAATTTTGGAAATTACTAATGGATAGTAAATTGTTAATTAATTATTTAACTTATTAACTAATGATATGTGATTATTTAGTTGGTGAACTAATTGATGGGGAAGGTATGGTTAATTAATTGTTAAATTAATTAATTGGAATGGATATTTTTAATTAATTATCAAATTAATTAATGTAAATACATTAATTAATTCCAAAATTAATAAGTGGAATTAGTGTTTGTTAATTGTGATAAGAGGATTAATGTTGTTTATTCATTTTTGATAAATGGGGTGTTGAACATGATGATATATTCCCATGATAATGATAATAATGCATCGTTTAATGGAATAATTAATTGTGGAATTATTTATGGGATATGAATTATAAAAATTGAGATAATTACTTATTGAATAAATTATGGTTTATTGATTCCATGATATGAATGAATAATTGATGAATTAGTTATGAGATATTAAATTAGTGCGTTTGAATAATTAATTGTTGAATTAATTATTGGATGTTGATTTTGTGAAATGATTGATTAATTGTCAAATTAATTAATGGACTTGGGTTTATTAATTTATGGATTAATTAATAGTTGATAAATGAGGTGATAGACATGATGATCTAGACTAATGATGATATATATGATTAGTTTTTTAATGAGGGATAAAATGGATGACAAACACTTATCATAGATCTATTAGTATGATTATAAATTGGGGTTTTAGTCATGATTATCTACACTAATGATAGGTGTGCAATATTGAGAATTGGGAATCTATAAATGATGATCTATAACAGTGGTATATATTAATGTTGAGAATTGGGAGGTTAGACGTGTCATTCTAAGCCCATGAAAGATATATAGATATATACAAGTTTGGTAAACTGGGTGTTATACATGGAATTATACACCCAAAACATTGGAAATGGAATTTGGATTAAATTGGACGTAATAATGAAATTGAGATTTAATGGAAAATGAAATCCCATATGTAAAAATAATTGATAATGGATACTGTGAAATGGATTAGACTTCGATATGGTCCCATGTAGGTTTTGAGGTTCACGTGTCCTTAGGAACCCATTGGTTTATGCAGTTAAATAAAATATAATAGAATAAATATAAATTGATTACTCTATATCATGTATTTTATTCTTTATAAAACATTATACACTATTATTAATAGGATATTATTTTAGACACCATTCATGGTGTCTTACTAAGTTTTACTCCCATCCTACTCAGGGTACATGATTGGTACCTGAATAGATTACATATTTGAAGGAATCGTTAAGGGAAAAGGTTTTCTATTAGAGGGTTGATTGGGATGGAGAATGGTGAGGGAATTAGATATGATTTGAGACAAGCTTGGGGGTCTTCAGTTTCGTTATTTATAGTTTCATTTGACACTTGGAACGTACATTATTATGACCTATTTATTGTTCAGTTTTAACATTGTATTCCCATCTTGTATTCATCATGTGATATTGGTTTTTCCAATGATTATATATACGCTTCCGCTATTATTTATTTATATACACTAGAGTATTACTATGATAAATACAAAAAGAGGGTATAGTCTCCCCATGATCGATAATAGGCCCACATTACTAGTAGGTAGCCTTTGGAATACTGGGAGACATGTATGAGGTCTTGTGGATAACATGATAGGGGCATCAGTGTGTGTCACCCATTCAGTGATGTTATAAATTGGTATCAAATGTAGTTTTAATTTATTGTTATATTTTTTTATTGTTAGGGAAAGATATAAATAATACCAGGAAGTTATGGGGCTTGGTTATAATATAGTGCATGGGAGTAGATACACCATGTATATGGGAAAATTCAAGTACCAAGTGTGGTATTTTTTATTGTTTTCCACTGTTATATTTGAATATTATTACACCTTAGGTGACTCACTTGTTGTGTGATGTGATTATTTTTTAAAATATTTGTTAACATTGAATCATGGACCCGAATGGAATGATAGTTGAGTATTCTAGCATCATTCTAGACACCCATTACTATTTTTTTAACATGCATCATTTTATGAAGGAACTGTAAAACATGTTTTGGGTTGTTTCTTAATATATTTTTCCTTCCTTGGGAAACTGAACTAAAAATGGTTCCTAACATGAAATTGAGAAAGATTTTCAAATGGTTAAAGATGAGAGTAAATGGGTGCCTAAATTATAAAATCTAACAATGATAATTTGTTTACCCCTATTGACCATGACCTAGATGTAAGATGGTAAAGGGTTGTGATAACGCCTCGGTCATGGCCATATGGCAAGAAAAAGGTAAATGACTTGTTGTGTATTTTTGTGATTTCCATCTCACATAAATGTGATAACATTTTTTTATGAGTCGTAAAATGAGTGTTGTTCATTGTTAAGATATTTCAAAATGATAATTTCTTAGTGTAATTTTAATTAGTGGAGATCATGTCCTATACCTTGACATCATCCGAGTATACTAAGAAAAATTTGGCTTTATACCTTGCTATCTAAATGTCATTTTATTGGATATAGTGACCCTTTGCGGTTTGGATTTTAATAGGTATATGTGGATTTGTATATTTAATGGTATTCCATCGACAATTTAATGATGACGTTCTAAGTAATGACCAATGTTCAGTAAGTAAACCATGGTGGTTGAGTTTCTTTGAAAATAGGTGTTAAAACACTCATAATGTTGGGGGATATATGTAAATAGTAGCAACATGGAGTAAGATCATGAGTTTGATATTGTGGAATAGAAATTATTATGGGGAACCTGTAAGGTGAATGTATAAATTATGCAAGGAAAGGCCAAGTATGCCTTGTAGGTGGTGGATGTACATCCTTCCAGGGGGTTTTTGATGGAGAATCGGGATTCCAATGTCAGATGGTGTTATTATGTTTGTTGGGAATGCTGAGTTGGGAATGTTTCTGGTGTATTGGACAACTGATCATGAGATTCATGCATCCTTATAGGAGCATTTCATACATGTGGTTGATCATAGTTAGAAGGTGTTTTGGGGAAATACTATGTTAATCGTTCGTATATAGTGGAAAAATGTGTATGTTGATCATTTGTATATTGTGGAATCATGTTTGTGTGCATGAGGAAACCTGGTACAGTGAATTAAATATGAGGGCTTAGTGAACCATTATTTTTGAATTGTAATCTTATTGGTTATTGAGAGGATAACTCAAGTATGAGCTGTTATAAGGTGTGGAGATTGTGAGAATGCATATTTATCTTGGGATCTAGAAGGATTAAGTGGTGAGTTATGGCTATTGGAAAGATTCACATTGTTGATCCAATTAATCACATGAATTGATTTGGGTAGACCTTGGAAATTTAATTCATGGCTTTAATTAATTCAAATCATAATAAATTTACACCCCCTGTAAATGTTTTTCACTACATGTCGAAATCTGACGAAAGTGGTTTTCACCACATGTGGACATGTGAAAAAAGTAGATTACACCACATGTGATATTATATTTTACTTCATAAAATGGTGTGATGGGATTTACATGGGAAAAATGGGAATGGTTTATGACTTTTTACATGATGTGAAATAATAATACATGCCGTGTAATTTGAACGCCCAACATATAAAAATGACACATCTAGCATCACATAACCATTTGGACTCCCCTCTACTATACTATAGATCTTGGGAACCCTGTCATACTTTATGAAGATTCCCCATTCACCTCTACCTTAGAAAACATATCCTCTGCGCACCTCCATCTTCGACCAAAGACCCTCTTCACACCTCCCAGGTATAGGTGTTCATCTCCTTTAGATATATATATATATATCTTCCTCTCCTTTTCCTATATCAATGGGAGATGTTTATCCATTGTGGAATCTAGATTTAGACCTTGGTTTATAAGATCATGATTCATTTTAATCTTGGATATATGAATTAAATCAATATCTCTTTCTACATCGTTATTCTGCTGAAATTGGTGTTATCCTTTGGTAAGTGTTCTTTATCATTGTTCTAGAGGTAGGTGGTCTAAAACTCAAATACCATAGTCATTATTATCAATTACGTGTAACTGATTGTAGACTTACTAGAGTTTATTTAGTGATTTGATTTTAAAATTGAATTAATCAATGTGGTCAAATAATTAATTGAGGATCTTAGGGTTTGATTGAATAATATAAATTTAAAAATAAGGATAATTAAGTATATAATTAATTATCAATGTATTGATTGGTAAATTATAGATAATTAATTATTGAGATAGTTATCTAATTTTTGAATTGTAAATTGAGAATAATTAATTTTTAAATTAATTATTGGGAATGGTTGGGATCATGAGATTATGGTTGGGATAATAAATTGTATAATTAATTTATAGCGATTATTATGATTATTTAATTGATGAAGATAGTACAATTAATTGATGAATTAATTAGGGGTATTGAATTGATTGTGATGGAACAATTAATTGAGGAACTAATTGGGGATATTGAATTTATTGTGATGGAACAATTTTTAGATGAACTAATTGGTTTTGTTGAATTTTTTAATTAGGGGGTAATTAATTATTTATTTATTTAATAGAGTAATGTCATTATTTAATTGTCAAATTAAATAGTTGTATTAAATGGATCCATTAATTTTTGAATCAGTTAATGTAAGTAATGTGGTTATATAATTTTTGAATTAAATAATAGGATTTAGTTAGATTAATTAATTATTTAATTAATTAATGGGATTCACAAAAACAATTAATTAGTGAATTAATTGAAGTATTTGAGCTACATTAATTAATTACATAATTAATTAATGGGAGTTACATTAATTAATATAAATTATTTGGATTAATTAATTAGTGTATTATGTATGGTATATAATGTTATGATTTCTAATTTTGATTGATCAAATTGATAATTAATTGATTGGGATTGTGGTGTTGAAGCAATTATACAAGTAAGATTAATTAATTAGTGAATTAATTATTGGGGATTGTTGTGATTGTGAAGTTAAATGAATCATATTAATTAACTAGTAGTTTACTTAATGTGGGTTATTAGGAAATTGAATTTATAACATTAGATAATTAATTTTGGAATTAATAATGGTAAAATGAGATTTTTTGTTTGATAAATAACTATTTAATTAATTATGTGATATTGAGATAGATGATTCAAGATAATCAATTGTAAAATTAATTATTAGTTATTTGGATTTTGAATGAGATAGTTAATTGTAGAATTAATTTTTGGGATTTCAAGATGGGGGTATTGATTAAATAATGGATGGGTTAATTAATGGGATGATGTACTTAATTAATTAGGGAATTAGTTAAGTGGATTTCAGTAGTATTTTAACTGTTGAATTAGTAATGTCATTGAAGTGATTAGTTGATTGTCAATTAAACTAAAGGAGTTGATATGATTATGTTTTTATCGAATTAATTAATGTTTTTAATGTGATTAGATAATTGCCAAATTATCTAATTAATAGTAAATGGTTAATTATTTGTTGAATTAATTAATAGAAGAGATTCAATTAATTAATTACTTACTTAAATAATGGGAAAGATATGGTTAATTAATTTTTTAATTAATTAACAAGAATAAATAATATTAATTAATTGTCGAATTAATTAATAGACTCTGTTAAATTAATTCAGGAATTAATTATTGGAAGTAATGGTGGTTAATTGTGATAAGAGTATTGATTTTGTTTAATCTTGGTTGATATATGGGGAGTGAGTCATGATTATTTATGCCCAGGATAATAATATAAATTCAATTTTGAATGGGGTAATTAATTGTGGAATTTATTATGGGATATGGATTATAAAATTTTTTATAATTAATATCAGAATTAATTATGAGATATTGATTCCATGAAATGAATAATCAATTGACTAATTAGTTATGAGATATTGAATTAGTGTGATTGAATAAATAATTGGGGAATTATTTATTAGATGTTTATTTTTTAAAAAGTTTAATTGATTGTAAAATTAATTAAAGGACTTGTATTAATTAAATTCGGAATTAATTAATTGTTGATCAAGGGGTTCTATTCAAGAAATTTTAGGTTCATGATGATATACATGCATAGGTTCCTATTGGAGCTAGACATGATGATCTACACCAAATATATATATATCGGTCTAATTGACAAATGGGGTGTTATACATGATGATCTACCCCAATGATAGGTGTGCACAATTGAGAATTGGGAGGCTAGAAATGATGATCTAAACCAATGGTATATTAGAATGTTATGAATTGGGAGGCTAGTCATGATATTTTATGCCAATGATAGATATATAGATATATGCATATAACGGAACCTGAGTTCGAGCCTCCCGATAAGCCCGTAAGGGGCTTGCGGCGCTAGGTTTTCCACCATCACAGCTGACCTCTCCCCTATAGTGGATCTACTAAAAATTCTTCTAGTGGTCTCCTGTCATGTTCGTGGCTCTCCCCTCCTACTGGGAAGACACTATTATGGGATCTACGATATTGTCGGTTCGCGATCTACATCTGTAAGACCGGATTGAGACTATGGTCACTTTGTTCGCTATCATTCTCTTCAGAGCATTCATGGATTCACGATTCTTGGAGGTGTGGTGTCATCCAGTTGTTTTTTGTCATTCTAGGGTTGTTCTGTGGAGGCTTCAATGCTTCAAAGGTTCGAAGGGGACTTCTTCAGCGGTTTTGTTTGCAGCGATGGGATCTGGTGTTGGTTCGGTTCGATTTGGGGAATCCTTCTTCCGGTGTGGCTGGAATTCGAGAGGCTGATATTGCAGTGATTTCTTGGATATAGGTTTTTACATATTGGGTTTTTCATTTCTTCTATGTTTTCTTTGATTTTGGTTATCTTGTGGGTGTGATTTGTGGCATCGGATTCTGGTATCCTTCCCTACTGGTTTCTCTCTACTGTATGTGGTTTTCTTGCTCTGGTTTCCTGTGAGGGGTTTTTGTGGTTCAATTCTGAGAGGATCCATGCCTAGAGAGGCATTTCTAGTTTAGTTCTACCTGAATCCATTCACTGGCGATGCTCCTTCAGTGTATTGTTGGTTCATCCAGTCTTAGGTGATGATGACCCGGCTTTGCGCTTCTTGGATAGTCTTCTGGTTTCTTGTGCGACTGTGGTGGTAGTGGGATGTGGCATGGTTCGATGCTATCTTCGGTGGTGGAGGTCCGGTTAATCAAGAATGATTTTTGGGTTTGTGAAGGTCTTTCGTGTTGAATTAGGAAGGATGGTCAGTAGTGATGACTAGAGAATGATGAATTTTTTAAATTGTGACATGGTGAAAGTGTTTGTGTGATTGTTTATGTTTCCGAAGGTTGGAAGGCTATGAAACCATACCTGAATACATAGAGCGAGCTTCAGAATATGATCCATAGCTAGCAGATCATCTTGGCATATATTTTCGGATTTGTTCATTTGAGAGGGTATGGCGCTATCCATCGGATCGGTCCTATTCTTTGACACATGACACTTTCTTGCCGAACAGTCTTGCAACGATGGAGAGCTTCATCATGATCAAATGATATGGAGGGGTATCATTGTGTTGTCAATCTGGTTTTACTATTTTTTCCATCGGGTGTGATTTTTCCTCTGTCCATGAATTCTTTTTGGGTTTCCCCCTTATTCCCTTAAATGGGGTATTTTTTATTGTTTTCAACACCCAAAACATAAAAAATTGAATTTGGTTTCAGTTGGATATATTAATTTAATTTAGATATAATGGATAATGAAACCTCATATGTTTAAATAATTGTTAATTGATAATGTGAAATGGTTTAAACTTCAGCAATGGTCAAAGTAGGTATTAAGGATCAAGTGTCCTTAAAAACCTAGGGGAATATGCGTTTAAATAAAGGATAATTTAATAGATATAAACTATTTAATTTATTAGTTGTATATTATTCTTTATACAACATCATTAACTATTATTGACTAGATATTGTTTTATAAAGCTTTGGTGGTGTCCTATTGAGTTGTACTCAAACCCTACTTAGGTTTCCTGATCAGTGCTTGAATAGATTACATGTTTGTAGGACAGATTAATGGAAAATGCCTTTTATTTGAGGGCTGATTGGGTTGGATCATGGTGATTGAATTGAAAAATGTTAGGAGCCTACTTGGGATATGTTAGTGAATTTAATTATTGTTTAATTGGACACTTGGAACGTATATTACAATGACATATTTTTGGGTCATTTTTGACATTGTATTTATAGTGTTGTTCATATTGTGATATTAGTTTTTTAATTTTTTTATATATAATTCCTCTATTTTTTATTTATTTCCACTGATGTATTAATCTTATAAATGAAAAAAAATGAGGGTATAGTCTCCCCATGATAAATAATAAACCCTTGTTTCTAGTCAGAAGCCTCTAGGATATGTGGAGGAATGCCTCAGGACTTGTGGAAAACTAAATTGGGGAACCAGTGTGTAGATCCTTGGACATGTTGTTATAGATGGTATATGCACTATTAAAAATTGTTTAAATTCATTGAACATCAAATTTAAATTCATTTGGTGAAGTGATTAATGTATTTTTCAAGAGTAATTCATTGATTTTTTGAACATGTGATTATTGTGCATGATTTAAAAAACCCTCGTCTATGGTAAAGAAGGTTTAGAAGGCAAAGAAGGTTATGACATGTGTTCTAGTTCTGAAACCTAATTATTTTTTATAAAATAATTTCACTGGTGAATAAATAATTAAAATCAATGATATAGGTGATTCACATAGAGTTTTCAACTACTCATTGGATAATGAGAAGAGGGAGAAACAAATTTCTACAGGTGCTCCGTATTATGTGTTGACCCCAGTTATGGTGGATCCAAATATTCTTTATTCTGGTATTGGAGATATTGACATATTTATGATTAACACTTTATCATTTGTATTTCTTTCAATGGGGGATATTTTAGGGGTTTTTTCAATGTTTTAAAACATCATCTTCATATTTTCTTTAGATAATGACGATTGCTATGAAAAAAACAGTCCTGCGATCAGAAAAAGATCATTGGAATTCATATCCATATTTTTAGGGATAAAGGGGGGGATTATTGAGGTTCATTTAAGGATTTATAAATTTAACAATTTGGTTTTTAAAATTTGAATAAGATAATTGTCATTTTATAATGATTCTGGTTTAAAAATTGGTATCTTTTTAAATCATTTTTTAAAATTATAATTTAATCATAGTAGATATTTTTTGTGGTCTCCAATGCTATGAAAGGTGGAGGATCAGGTTGCAAAAAAATTATGGTGTGTATCAATGTAGATAAGAAATATATATCCAATAATTTTGGGTGTAGTCAACAGATTTTGGCTCCGGTAGTAGCGTTTAGTAACTTATAATGATTAGTATAAAATAAGGTTATTAAATGGATTATTTTTATGTTTGATAATTATGTCCCATGTTTGGATTTGATCTCTGAGGGGTGATGTTTTATCATAGAGGATTTTTGGAGAGAATATGGGAGTATCATAATATGAATTTTCACATAGGTTTTCTATGTTTTATTTTCAATTCTATTAAGTGATTACTTAGATCTGATAATCTCAAATTCATAGTGGATTTTTTTGATGTTTCCCCATGGTTTTTTTAATCCTTTACATCATAGGGTTTTCCAAGTTTATAATTTTTGTGTCTCAATTTATATTCATGGTGTTTTATAACATTCTATTTTTGTTTCCGATTCTAACAATATTTTCAATGCAACAAATATTTTATACCAGAACTGATTCATTTACTCCCCAACTTGGTTTTGATATTCACCATCAATAAGAACTCCCTCTATCCTATTCATCTTCATTTTGTCACAAGGAACAATGGGGAATATCATGATCTTTCAGATATTCTAATCTTCGACAGAGGAAAAAAGGACACCTTCCCTTATACTACTTATCTACTAGTGGAAATTAATTTGAAACCATTCCTTTATTTTATTCTAAAAGAAAGAGAACTGGAAACCTATGGTGATCCTCCTCATGTAAAACGATATCCCCAAAACAAGTCACCCCCAAATGGAGTGGAACACCCACCCAGAATCCATGTTCCTTAAAGGAATAAAAAAGGTGGAATCGATCTGTTACAATAAAAAAATCAACGCCAAAAATGAAATGCTAAAAATCAATCTATCAAAACAATCAATTATTAAACCAAGGAAGCACGACGTCACCATATGAAAATGGGTAATGCACAAGAATTAAATTAATAAGGGTCTCACTACCCCTTGTATGGGTAACCACATCCCCATGTTGGGGTAAGTGCTTCCACCTCCCTATGGTATCCACATCTGCCTCATAAGGGTAGCCACAAATGAAGGAGCAGGTAAAGAATGCAAAACTAACTAAGCAAGGTAGTACAACATTTAATATATTCATAATTAATTTATCAGATAAATATTTCAATTAATATCATTCCAAAACTAAATAAATAAATTCATAGAATACAACCCATTTATTTTTCACAACTATCATTAATAGAAATTCTAAAATCACCACGATAAAAATTAAAATTATCCTAAAACCCTTGATTATCTATGCACCACCTAACATATCAAATTGATTCAGTCAAACATGTAATAATAATAAATTATAAGAGTATATTATAATATACTATATGTGTATCTCAATGACACATACCATCCCAAAATAAATGAAATTTTGTTATAAGAGATAGAACTTTCTCAAAATGACAAATAAATATAATAAATAATATTAACTGAATACATACCTTCACTTACCTGATCTTATCACCCTCGCACACATGAAACTAAGTAGAAATCATGCCATAAAATGTCTCGAAGTTTCTCTAAATTACTTCAAATGCACCAAAAACCCAAAGTAGTATCTAATTCCTCACATACAAAAAAATAAGGAAAAACAAAAATTCATGGTATGAAGAAAATTCTCAAAACGTGTAACAATTCAAAAATGCACAAACAAAAACAAAAAAAATGAACCAACAAAAAATGAAATCATATTGAAAATTATAATTGTGAAATAAAAATGTATCCAGGTACCTAAAACACCTAAACATCCACATTTAATTCACATATGTTTATCAATCCTCATGGATTCTCTATGAGTCCAATAGGAAAATAAACCCCCAAAAGACAGTAAAATTACATTGATCTTGGTGTACAACCTTGTTATCCTCATCCAAAAAAGATGACACTCTAAATTCACATAGATTCACATAAAATTCACACAACAATCGTTAATGAGTTCAAATAAAACATGAATCTTCTAATAATAGGAACATTCTACCTAAACTAAACAAAACCGAAAGTATTTTCCTTCAAAAAGAAGGTACCCTGTGGAAAACAACAATTTTTGGGGTGAAATTGGTTGGAACACCACTAAGAATATTCTAGGATCTAATGGATATATAGATAGTGTCAATAAAGTCATCATAATTAGAAAAATTAATATATGGATGAATATGAAAATCACAACTATAGAAAAGTTTTGTGGGTCCAGAAGACAAAAAAATATAATTTGGTAAAGAAAACAGATACAGTGAATGAAAAATGAAAGAAATAAAAGATGCCAAGTTTTTACATGTTTTGAACTATTTTAGTACTATGTTCATAGGAATAACACAACATATACTCAAGTGATTCAATAAGATAAAACTAAATTTTTTACAAGATAAAATAATATCATAAAAAAATTCACAAGAAATTGAAACATTCAAATTAATATGAAATAAAAAGGGGAACTTGCAAAACCAATCAGCTTATTGTTGAATTATTGACCCTTGAAAAGGTTCTAGTGGTCTAAATATGGCCTCTAGATTTGAATTTGTGCAAGGATATCATTTTTTGTGTGGTGTGAGAATGATATCTTGATCTAGATTCCTCTTTGGGATTGTTTCCCCTCTAAATGGACGAAATAGAGTCATAGGACCTTAGAAGGATAATGCATAATGATTGATAGGGAAGTAGTATACTGAGATAATATCACAATTTCTCTACTGTTTCTCTCTAAAACATGAAGAAAAACTTTAGCGATAGATGAATATGGATAGGCTTTATAACTCCTAAGAAGATGGATTTTTGATAGGATTAATAGTCAGGCAGCTCCATGACATCATATCCAATGCACAGTGAGCATCCACAAGTCTAAGAATTTTTTATCCCAATAACTCATCTAAAGGTAAATAGATTTTTTATGGAATTTTAAATTTGATATTTTCCTATATATTATATTACTCATAATACTCAACCCCAATATATCTTAAACCTAGATTCAAAAATATATAACGCCTGTCATGTTTGATCAAGTTATCATGTCAGGTTCAAAATTTTCATATCTAATTATGTCCATAAAATTTATTTTTATAAACATAAATCAACATTCAATATAAATCAAAATATATTTTGACCCCCTTAAATTATAAAACCCAAAAATACCATATATCTCTCATTATCTAATACTAGACATGATTTTTGTATCTTCTTTCACCTATACCTTTCCTCAAATAAATGTACCTTTGTTCCAAACATGTCCATAATTTTTCTTAGATTCTAAATATATAATTTGTACAACAATTTTACATGTAGGATACCAATCAGTAAAAATACTTAAAAACCAAATTTCAATATTGAATTTAATGTCATGTACTCGATGATTAATGATAGAGTGGGACCTGAGCATGAGTTTGAGCTAACTACTATTGTGATGGAGTCTCTTGACATGGTTTTGATGGAAGTTAAAATTGAGAATGTAGTTAAAAGATAAGTAAAAGAAGTAAAATATAATGTGTATCCTTATATGAATGGAATTATTTGGTTCTAGAGTTGTTACATCTATTTGGTTCATGTGTCATGGATGTTATCGTAGATTTACAATACTGGAAGTCTAAAGCAACTGGCCTAGATTCCGGCCCATAGAAACCTATTTTCTCAAATCCTTTCATCAAAAAATTAAATATAGGAAGTAATGAAATGTAAGTTAATTGAATTTATTTATTTTATTTGTTTCATTTTTTAGAGATAATTATTATTAAGACCCATTTTTATCTTTCCATTACAAGAACATGAATCATTTAACTGGATGTTATAGTGATTTTCAAGGATAGTGACAAATAAAAAATCAGTGATCATTGAAGAATGGTAGGGATTTAATAAGGGGAAAAATAATTTTGTTTAAAATTATGTAATTATTAGCTATAGGTTTCAAAAAAATCCTTAATAGAAAATTATTCCACAAAATATCCTTGAATGACATTTTCCATTTCTTACATTCAATCTATTCTATGAAATACACTATTATTAATCAATTCAATGACATATACTTTATTTATAGGTATTAGAGAATATTTAAATTCATCACCATATGTTTAAAATATGTCTTCTATGTGATAAAATAAAGTTATAAAAAATAATAAAGACTTAACAAAAAACAAAATTTTATTTATTTAGTTATTTATTTTATTTTATTAGTGAATCTATTTGTCGATAAAGCATCACAGTGTCTTGTGATTCATCTTCTTATCCCTTACACTATTGGTATGTTATAAGTTTTTATAAAGGATTAATAAAATAAATTAGACATTAAATGAGTTTAGAAATACATTTTCCATTGGATAAAAATTATGATAGAAACAAAAATTATAACCCAAACAGTTCCCCCAATGCGATGGACATTTGCGTGAAAGAATGATAGGTGGGTCTTTTTTAAGTTTTTCATGAATGTATTGACCATTAATTTAAAATATTTATGTATTTTTCATACATTTTATAGAATTTAATTGAATATTTCCCATTGAAATATTGAATTCCTTCCTGCATAAAATAAAAAACCAATATATTCCTCTAGTATAAAGAATCATCCGTGCTCTTATTCAAGGACCCTGAATAAGCTTGAGTTTCCTCCCCAATAAAGAGAGAATGCACCTATGGTGATGTATCTAACACTTTATAAGGATTAATTTATTATTAAGGATTCTTCAAATTTATAGCATTGGGGAAGCATCTAAAATTTTTTATGTTGGGATTGTGGATTTGAGAGTGAGGATCCGAATTGATTTTTTTCTCATTTGTTTGAGAATAATGCCTTCTATATAAATATGAATGGAATTTGATGAAGTTAATAATGTATTATTTAGTTATTGGGTAGAAATTAGATCTATTTTTTATTATTATTCTATAATTATTTTAATTAGATGAAATTATTTTTTATTTTCATCATAAATAGGCCACTTATATTTAGATAAATTTGAATCCCACATAATTTATTTCAGTCAATGAAACGCGATCATGGTTTTGTTTGAAGGGAAATGGTTGGTGGAAATATTCTATATAATATAAGTATATGGTGGAATTAGTGAATTTTCCAAATTCATATTCATAACTCAATCTAGTTTGTTCCGGTAAAAAAATTATTTGAAAACATTAAAGTGAAATTAATATAGATAAGATGAGGGACATGAGATGGATTTTAATGTTATTGTTTATGCTTCATTAATCTATCTAGGGTGGGGGTATACTAAAATTTATAGTATAGTCCATTCACCTATTTCATTATTGATAAAATAAAAATATAAGATTTCTTTAAAAAAATACAACTAGAATTTATCCATTGAATTATTAAAAGAAAAGATTATTAATAAAACCATTTATAAATCCTTATAAATTTTTTGGTTAAGAAAATTTTCTACAAATCAAGTCCCTCAAAGTTACTTACAAAATAAATTTTGCATTCAGTTATTTATTTCAATATTTTTTATAAAACAACATGTTTTATCATATTTAATTAAATTTTTCCTATAATGTATTAAATATAAGACATGTGTTTTTTTCTTGTTTTTTATTTAATATAAATCATGTTTTCCATAATTTATTTTTAGAATATTTTTATTTTTTTAATTATAAGATATTATTATTATTATTTAAATACTTTTTGAAATAAATATTATTTTATTACTTTTTTCACAATAATCGTATAAAATTGATGTCCTGACACATGGAAGGTGTTGTTAATTTTAATAGGACATGTGTTTTATGATATAGATTAATCATATTGTTGTGTTATTGTTAAATAAAACATGACTTATATAATTTATGTAACAAAACATTATTCATATTCAGGTATATAATTGATGCATGAACACATTATTGTGGAAATATATTCAGTGTTTGTTGTTCTAATAAGCTATTTTATCCATATAGCTGGTTATAGACATTGTATAATGTGGTATAAATTACATCTATTAGTTAACATGGACACACACATACTACCTTAGTGTTATACTCCTATTGATTTTACCTTGACAATATCCATTGATTCAAACTATTCTACATCTTTGACTATCATGAGGTGTATTACATTTTATTTACAACATGAAATAATTTAAGTCTAGATTTCCTTTACTGTATATGATAATTTTTTTCAATACATTAATTCCATGACCTCCACCTACCACCAAGATATACCTTATGACTAACAAATTAATAATGAGAGATAATGAACCTCGAATACCACCTCTAAAAATCCATCGGTTTTCAACTTGAATTGAGGTGTATAAATCACACATAAGGAATACATTACACAAAATAAATATAAAAATTAAGAGATAAGATAAGAAAATCCCAAACCACTTCATATCACAAATGAAAGATAAATAATCCCAATACAATACATGATAATCTATGTACATTAATGTAATGACATAAAATTGAAATAATTGAAAATAAAAAATCAAATCCTCACTAGTGACTATGAAGCTCCAGTAGATCATGTAAAACTCCTTGAACTAGAAATATCTCACTTGATCATAAACCACATCTTTTTGATCTGAAAAATATTTTATATATATATAGGGTGAGAATAACATGTATACTTGGTAATATCCTCCAAAACAAATTGTGAAAAATTGTAAAAAGCATTTTACAACCTAGTGAGTAAATAAATGAATCTAACTCATCACTTATGCATGTATATCATCATTTTATCATCCTCATTATGACGCACTCACTAAATAATTCATAGATGTTAATCATTTAATATCAAAGTAATATATATATATATATAATAGTTATTTTCTTTCACTTTTCTACTGGTTTTTCACTCCCACATCTCAATTATACACATACTATGTTCATCTATCCCGTAAGTAAAGTCAAACCTAATTTTAGTCAAACCATAGTCCCTCAGAGGTCCCAACATCTTATTTTGGTAACAATATTTATATCCACCTCATTATTATCCTCATCATCTCATGTGAATGAAATTGGTTTCCAGAAATCCACTACAACATATGTACATTCATTATACATCATGTCATTAGAAACCATGAATGCACACTCGTAGGAAGCATAAACAACTATATTCGGATAAAAATATGTGTTATACCTAAAACCATTACTTCTTGCACATAAATGTTTATTAAAACTGTGAGCCATCATAGCTATAGTTGAAACTCATCTTATACCATAATCTATCATATCCCAAGATGTGGCTACTCATCTATGTATAAATGGAGAGTGGGGAAGAGTGTCATGACCCCACCCACCAGGGCCCACCTTGCTGATGATAGGCCATGTGTGACACACCATGATCACATCTACTAGGACATGGACTGGAAAACAGTGCTAAGAAGGGATATCTCAAACATGGGATTCATTAACCTATGGTACTGGTACATATGGACACACACATCTATATCCATACAATATAGAATATATAATAAAAAACTGATAAAAATTCAGGCATATATCTATATACCAAAACAATATTATAATATAAGTACTAAAAGAGTAAAACAGAAAAATTCATTCCAATAAAAACTAAAAAATAGTCCAACCAACTCAGAATGAGTGAAATTTTGTTAAATTAAATAAATATAACCCACCTCATTCTATCTAGACCACTAATATCTTCCTTCTAATGGTCCCCCATGGACACCTTCATAAATCTTTTTGTATTCATAATACACAATATTTATAGGAAGATACTATAAAGGGGTGAGTATAAAAACCAATATATTCACATCACAAAATCACTATCACACTATGTTGAATCTAGTTTTTCTACTTTTGGATTTTGAATATTTCCTGGAATGTATCTAGAGATATGCGCTGGGTCAGCCTAGAATTTTTGGGTCATAGGAGCCTCAGTGTGGTGATATTAAAAATATAAAATATTTCTATATTGAAAACACATAGTTTTTTAGGAAATGTGAAATAATTTCTGATCATAGTCTCAAATAAAAAAATCTATGAACATGATTGATTTTGGAAGGGGGTATTTACCCAAGATACAACATAAATATTTCTAGTCCCAGGAACCTATTTAGAGGTGACTAGTGATGGGTTATCGAGTAATAGGGGTTATTAACTAAATAAAATTTTATTAATAACCTATCCCCTGCGCATCATCCTTTGATTTCAACGCATGATTGAGGATAGGGGAAAGGAACTTTCATGTCAGTCGAATTGAATAGCTTGTGCAGAATTGTCAAAATTTGATCATGATATAGATCAGTACTAAATCTTCGTGCAACAACTACAGAGTTTTTATTTGGAACCAAAGATTCGTTATTTTACCACGAGGAAAGAGGATATACAAGATTTAAATCCAAACATTCTAATTTTCATTTATTTTTGATTTTATATCCCTAATATGTCTTCTAGAGATCACCATGGGGTAGATCTCTAGGTTTCATGTGTGAATCCGGGGTTTCAAGAGTACCACATAAATTTCTTATTTGGAAATCTCGATCACACTTTGTATAGTGAAGTTTCATACATTGTGTGTTATTCCTATTTAGCAGAGATGATATATGGGAACTACATTACATGTACTGGGGGTACATTCCATGCAGTAAGCCTTGAATGTCTTGTTGAAGTTATGGGCTGACACACCATGTGAGGAGAAATTATCATGTGAGATCACATGTCCTTGAACTCAGGTATACATAAGCATGATTTTCTATACATGGTCACAAAAAAGTACATGGATGTGAGATAGGCCAAGAGGTAGATACTATGTACCTATGGTACATTTCGTGCATGGAGACATTTCTACCAAGGCCATGTGTAGTAAATTACATGCACAGGTGTTCGTAAAAGGTTTCATTCCATGTGACAAGTGGTACATTCCATGTTTATCACTCATTTACATGTCGATTGTTGTTAGGGGAAACAACCATGGGTTGGTTTCAAGAGACACATTGTTTACCCTAAGAGGGAACACCGTGTACTCCCATCAAAGACTTCTCCCTCACATATCTCCATCATCATGACTTGGATAGAATCCCATGAGTACCATATCCTAAATATTTTTCTATATGATATATGATTATAATCAGGGTTTTGGTTTTGGTGTTACACATGCAATATGATGTCAAGATATAGGAATTATTTTCAGTTTCACGTAGACCTATTTTAGTGGTTCTTTTACTATGGTCCATACCTATGAGGGTACAATATATAATTACATCCTCAACACAGGATTTTTCTCCTATCTATAGGATGATATTTTATTGAGTTTCTGTATCCCTTTAAGTGGATGGGTTAGGATCCTCTATTGTATCATCTAACCTGGGAATGTTTTTGTGGTATGGTCATGACCAATGTTCACAGGGCAGTGATATCCTATCTATAAGGTATGTCGATTATGATTTTTTATCCTCAAAAATATGATTCCATACATAGAGGGGTTTTTCATGATGGTTTGTGGTATCATCGGAAATATGATCACCCACTTCACGGGCTATTCTTGTTGAGTACTGTGGTGTCCCAAAAGAGACCTAGGTGTGATCCCCAATCTGAGTTTCATGATCACCGATATACCAAATTGGTATTTTTGTGTCCCCTAATAGTCATATGTTTGATACCATATCTATGTGATGAGAAATGTTTGTGTTTTTAGAAGGTCCTGTCGAGTCCCTCATGATATATGGGTGAGATCCCCTAGATGATTTTCATGATTTTTAAGGTTCCAATATGACCTTTCTCTATGGTGAGACCTGATGATCTTTTCCCCTCATATGGATACCACCATAGAAGGTGGGGATGTTATATTACTAGATATTTTTTCATTTATTTGGATCCCTCATATGTGCAGTGATACTTGATGAGTGGGGTCACTCAGTTGGGTTCATTTGTGATTCCAGGGCTTGTGGAGTGTATTCCCATAGATGAGAGTTATCTTTGATACATGAGTAGAATCTTATTGATGGAAGTAGGTTTTGGGCCTCTTGAGACTATGAGTCTAGGATAATTATATTATTTTTATTCTAGGAGACCTAGCCGTTATGTCACATATCTATTTTAACATACCTTGTGGTGATGAACTGACTAGTCTCATTCAACCGAGAAGTGGAGGGGATCAGTTGTTCTCCCTCACTATGATTTTCTATACCCAAATTATTTGTCTCATGTAGACTATTGTATTTCAATTTTTTATTTTATTTTTGGGGTTTTTTGGTGCATAATAAGTATTTTTATACTTTCCTTATATGTTCGATTCCCCAAAAAGTCTTGTCTTATGAAGATGATGTACTTTACTATGGTGTCCTTGGAGGTACCAGAGTGGGAAGAGTATAGTGAGCTAGATTGAACTTGTTTTGTACCATTGGTCGAATGATGTATTTACCAGTCATTACATTTCTCAGTAGACACCTTTTTCGTATATGTTTGGACAATTTTTTAGTTTTGGGTGGGCTTTTATTTTTTACCTTTTAGAGTTTCAGTTCTTTTTCTATAATTTACTATAGAAATTTAGATGATTCATGGATTTTGTATCATTTTTATTGTTATATTTCTACTAATTCATGGATATGGATGTGTTTTCATGCATAAAGGTACCATAGGATAAGGTCTCCCGTGTGGGTGTTAGGCCTTATCAGGGATGGTCACTATCCCACAGACTATTGTAGGTTGTCTTGGGATGTCATACATTGCCTTTTGTCAGCCAGGCAGACCCTGCTGGGTTGGGTCATGAAAATGTGGAATCAAAGGTGGTTAATAATCAGTTCAATGTTAGACCCATCTAGAGGATCCATGATTGGTGTTTTCTATCTCTCTGACTTGGTTTGTGATTTATGACTACAATGTTAATTTTTTCGAGTTTGGTTTTTAAGACAGGGACTCCATTGTTGTTGTGGTGTTCGATGTACCCATTCACTAGGAATCTGACTAATATATTGTCACCTTAATATACCAAGACATCGTTATCAATTTAAATTGGTACAAGCATCATACAAGAATATGTTCTTGTTCAATGTACTTTTAATTCGTCCCCCAAGATATAATCTTTGACATGGTTTATCTTGATTTTATTTAAGGATTCCTCTGTGATGACATCCATCTTGGATTCCATAGTGGGGTAACAACGATGATCATCATACTAATGAGGCTTCAATTAAGGGAACAATGTATGAGGTGTTTAAAGTGGGTATTGTAGACCCAAATTGTGATGTACATTGATTACCAATACTTGTATATATATATATATATCTGTTTTTATCTTACCATAATATTTTGGATACTTCTACATCCATTATATTTATAGTAAAGTCCTTAAATTAGGTGTCATATAGTAAGATTAGAGCAGATCCCAGGATATAATGAAAACCTTGAGATATTATGGTATTGATCTTAAATACATGTCTTATAGTCTAGAAGCATTATAATGAATGGAAACAGTTGATTTAGGACTATCAGGTGTTGGTGGATTGGCATCATTGAGATTTATTCTCTTGAAATTTTCACTTGGTGATATCTAGTAGGAGATATTATAAGAAGAGACCTACCAATAATAATACCACAGGTTTTGGTTTTCATTGGATGTTCTTATCAATGGACATGTGAATTGGTCATCTAAATTTAGAACATTATCAATGTATATAATTTGATTGCATAGTTTTATGAATGGAAAAAATCATGACAATGAAGTCATGGTGAGGATGTTTTTGTTGGGTGTGTCATTGGTGGTATGGCATTCGTTGAATGATTAATATAGGATTTGTCACTTCTTAGTTAAGGATGTGATATCTCTAACCATGATGATCAGGATATTAGTACCTTAATTAAATCCATGGCCATGGTAGTCAAAGGTAATTCAATTTAGTTAGAAAAACAAATAATAAATCAATTAATGTATAATGAAACCAGTGTGTTTCCATATTTATAAGATATCATATAAAAAATAGATTATATTGAATAGTGGGTGTGTGTAGGTCGGTTTTCATTTCTATGACCGCTACATATATCTTTATGGGTCATGATGGTTTGATAGATTCCACTATTGGTCTGTGAATTTTATTCATTGCAATAATGATAAGGTCCTAGAGGGTCACACAAAATAGCGCAGTCATGATTTTCCCATTTTCTACAAAATAGGTATATATGACATGGTGGGCCCCACAACAGGTTCTAAGAGTTGTACAATATTTATCGATCACACATAAATAAATAAAACCATTATTATCTCAATATATAATAATTGTGTTTAATTTATTTATTTTAATTTTTTATAAGTATTTATGAAAATAAATGAAATAATTTTATATAAATGAATAATATATTTATTATTCAAGGTTAATTTAATATTATTGTAAATTATGATTCTAGTTAATGACTAGGGTTATTCACATAATAAATTTAATATATATTAAGAGTATGTGAAAGAATATAAATAATATAAAATATGAAATTAGTTCTTCATAATTATTTTTTCATTAATTATTTATGTGGATGACAGATATATGGGGACTGGGATCACTAACCATGTATTATGGACATCCACTATATAAGTACATGAGGAGCTCATTCATGGTTAGAAACAAAATTTATCTTCCAATCGAATGAGAGATTATATCTCCTCCTCCAACATCCTAGAGATAGAAATATTTCATTCAAACAATCAATCCAATGATGTCTTTGCGGATTATAGGAACAGATTCATGGTTATCTTCATGGTATCAAAGGAATTGGTGGAGCTCTGTGCTAGCACATGGAATTCTAAAATCGACATTTGTAAAAAAAATTAAGTTTGTTGGGATGATATAGATTGTTTAGGATTTGTATCTTTTATTAAAATATCATTGATGTAAAGCTACAGGAGTTAAAGCCACCGAATCAAAGAATGTATATATCTATTTATATATTTTTGCTAATTTAATTCACATAATATTCTCAATGACATACCGAGGATCATATCTCCACAGATGATGAAATTACATCATTTAAATAATGAAAATTTAAAACTTCCCGACCCATTAACTTATGATGCACACCCCTATACCTTTAATTAAAATCAGAGAGATCATGTAAATTTTCCAAGACAAATAAATATCAAGTTGCATTAAATTAAGTATATAAAATTATATTTGCCACAAATAAATACATCATGAATTGATTTAATTCTAGATAACCTGGTTATGGTCTTCTGAATATTTTGGTATAGATTGAAAATCAAATGTTTTAGATTAAAATTATTGAGAAATATATGTACATAACTGTTCGCGTTATAATTTTGAGGCATGTACCAGAGAACCCAGGATTTCCAATCAAGTTCTAACTGGAATATGTTGACCGATATCCCATTGGAAAAAACATTATTCCTTAGTGAGGTATTTCTTCCTTTTAATGATTGTAAAATAAATTATAAATTATAAAAAAAATGTGGGGACATGCATCCCTTAAAAGCACCGAACGTATAAAATATACGAACATACATACATATATATATGTGTGTGTGTGTGTTTTATTAAATATAATATTTTAGGATTTTGAAAATTGGGGTTGGATTTCAATAGATGACAATAATGGGATGTCCATGTTAGCTTATCATGGAATAAAAATTGCATTTAATAATAAAAAAATGAGGATTCTTCACAAAGAAGCCTTTGGCCGGCCACCTCCTTACCCTCCCTATTGCATGCTGGTCTGACTTCCATCTCTTCCTCGGTACCCCTCCATCGAAGACCTTTCCCCATATGGATCCCCCAAGGACGATAGTGGCTAAAACCCTTCCCCCTTTGCAATGGAGACATTTCCCACTATAAATATGAAGCAAATGGATCCCATCAGCTCCACTGGAACTCGTCGGTGACCTAGAAATCATAAAACTGTCATGCTCACCCACCGACCAGTTATCATCTGTCACTGAGAACTCAACATCAAACTCCTAGAGATCCACACTCGTAGACCTGGATGTTATGTTCATTGGATTTCATTAGAGTTTATAAATGGTCTTATGATGTTGTTCACCCCTAATTGAGGCCAAAAACTGGCCATAGATTCCATCATTGGTCTATTTTTTCAACATCACTTCAGCATAAGATACCCATTGCCAGACTGCTTCAGTCACCGTCCAGCGTCGCGGCTAAGTGTTGTCTCGTAGTGACACTCACCATATTTTTCACTGACCCCAACATTTCTCTCCATGGTGTCTCCCATTTAGGACCCATTTCATCATGAGGTAACCCTTTACTTATCAGGATTTGATACCCTTTATTGAATCCAAATAGGTCAGGTCCAACCTAAAATGAGATAAAACAGGTCTGTTTGACCTAAAAACTACCTTTAACTTTGCCTCCCAAACCCACAAAGGCCCTAATCATGATCTTCTCTACTAATAATTAAACTTCATGTGTTTGGATCGACCCAAAATATCTCTGTATAGAGTTTTCATCACCTGAGTAAATTTTATTTAATCAAAATTAATTTTGATAATTAATTTAATTTTTCTTTTAAATTCAATTAATTTAATATGAATTTATTATTTTAAAAAAATAATCATTTTATTATCTAGATTAATTATTTTAATTTGGTGTTAAATTAAATTAATAGGTTAATTTAATTTTGGAATAGAAATGAAATTAATTCTCGAACCAAAGAAGATAAATTATTTGAATTATTTGATTTATTTAATTTGTTTTTAAGCTCTCTATTTGAAATTTATTTCAATTTAATTCAATCATGCATTTAATTTTCATAATAACTGGTGTCCAAGTCTATCTGGTTGATTTCATTTAATTATTTATTACCATAAGTGATTTTTGTAATAAAAAGTTAATTTAAGATGATATACACATCGTAATTTTCAAATTCAATAGCTATAAGGGCCTACACATCTAATTTATTAGTTGTATAGTTTTCTCCTCTTATCCCATTTCCTATGTGCGAGTATATATTTTTCCATTTCATGATTACATTGTAAGGGGGGAACCCCACCAAGACGAGGTGATGTCTCTAATGAGAAGTGGACATACTCAAAGGGGAAAACTACATCAGGAGTCAAGCTTTGACTCATCTATGATACACTAAGGGCATGGATGAACCATTGAATTTAAATATATCAACCATTGATAGATTTTCAAGACCAGTTGGGTAATTATTTCCTTTATGATTAGTTTATTATTTCTAGTATATGAATTTTTTTTGTAAAAATACATTGAATAATAAATTAGAAAATGAACAAATATGCGATGTTTTTTTTATTAATTTTTTTTATTAGCATGAAAATATAGTATAAATAGATTATTAGAAATGTATTACATTTTTAAAAAAATATAAAACCCTCATAGAAATATTATGTCATAAATGCATTTAATTATTTTAAATTTAAGAAAATAGGGTGTACGGGGGGTCATCAGCTAAAGTTGAGGGTTCCTTCACCTATCGTTGAGTTCTTAAGAAATTGATGGGTGGACATAACTAAATTGGGTAGTGAAGAAGTATCCAAATATAGATTCTTAAACATTAGAGGCAAGTTCTGAGTAAATCATATTTATGATTTTAAAATCTAAGAATTCACTTCAAAAATCAATGAGTCATGTGTTAATGTGGTTGGGTAGTTAAATTCCAACCTTGAATTCTCAGAGTAGTGGCATAGTTGATGCTTATAGACTATGAGGGGAGGATCTAGGATCCTTGACACTAGAATACACAATTTGTAACAAATCAAGATTTAATTAATTAAAGTTCCTCTAGATATTATTAAATTACTTTTTATGTAAAATGGTTATATAAAATATTCACTTACTTGGTTTTATTTTTTAAATACCATTATGAATTATGACTATTTCTAATATAGTCGTTGAAAATTGAACACATTATTATTATTAATATAGGGCTTTAACAAATCCAATTTACTCTAAGAAAGGAAGTGATGGACTCATCCAAAAGAATTGATCCATATTAAGCCCATTTGTCAGAGATCGAAGAGGAGGTGGCGTCACTGGGCTTTGCTCTATACCAATCCCAAACTGAGCTTCATTACGTTAATCATGAGTGGTACCGCCTATGAGAGAAGAGGAAGTTAAAAGAGATTACCACCTGAGTGATGTTATCTGAGCCTCCTCAAGAGTAAATCACCATCGCACACCTTACCCTTCGGTCTTATACAAGTGTTATAAGGGGTTATAAAACAAGAACATATCCCTATGATTATGTACATTTTTTATAGAGAATATACATTCATTTTGTTATTGTTACTTTGTAAATGGCTTTTATTTTATTCATTTTTAGTTAATATTCTATTAAGAACTCTCTTTTGATTAATTAATGTATTTTTGAATGAAATTATATTTTATTGAGGTATTATTGCTAAATTATTTTTTATTAAATACAAATGATCATATAATTTTTATGAATACAATTATAATTTTTGTTAATGTTTGAAAGTTGTTTTTTTTCAAAACCCATGAATTTTCGATAAATGTCGGTTTTAATTTTAAAAATAAAAATCAAAATATTAATCAAATTATTTAGATAAAATTAATATCATTTTTTGATTCAGGACATCTAAATTATGTAATAGTTAATTTTTATTAATTTTATGAGATAATCAGTTTTATGGGTAAAAATTAAATACAGTTTAATTATATAATGTGTTTTAGGGAATCATAATGACCCAATAGTGATGTATTAAAAAATATAAATGGTATTTTTAGAAAATATATGTTTTAAATTTAAAAAAATTCAATTTTATATATTTTAGATTAATTTCATGGTGCCTTAGTGGACCCTCCATGAAATATAAAACATTAAAACTTTTAAAATGATTTCCTTGAGAGTGTGACTCACCCACACATAAGAAAGTAAAATATTTGTAGACACTCATCCATTGGAATTTTTAAATAATTTATTCCACTCCCCTTTTCTAAAAAAAAGGGTAAAAACCATGGGTGGGTTTTTTCAGTTTTGATTACTTTTAGGTGTGGTGTCCAAAACCTAAATAATAATGAATTCCCTCTCTTTTCCTATATATACCCACCAAATCTCCCACTTCCCTTCACTAAAAATCATTGGACCATGCCCCTAATATTCCATCCTCTCTCTATTATCCTCCCAATTCACTCCATGATCCCAATAATCCTCTCTCAAGTCTCTCTCAAGCTATTGGGATTATACTCCAAGTAAGGGATTTCTTCCATTATCATTTTTGTCCTAATTTTATTATGTAGTTATAACATTTTAATTTAAATTAAAAATGTAGAGGTATTATTTCAAAGGTCCCAAATACTTATCTCATTATGTTTTAATGATGATATACCCTTTTCTATCTCATTAATACCTCCCATGTACACCTGTTACCATGCCAAAATTCTATATGGAATGTTTCTCTTCTCATTTACATGAAAGAAATTATTTTTTATTTTGAATCTAAATAAAATTAAATATTTTGGGACATGTATCTATATGACCCATTTTTTGTCCATTTTATGTAAATATTATGATACACCCCTTTCTCTCTCATCAACCATTCTTTATGAATTCTTATGTCACGTTATTATGCTACCGAAATTGCACTGCGATTTTCCAAGCAAAAGTCATTGTGTTGTGAATACCATGACCATTTCTCTATCTAGGGTAATCATCATTATGAAAATTTACATATTTATTATGTAGTTTTATGTATGAATTCCACATTCCTTTATCGTGTAGTAAACGATGATGTTTAATGAATCCATGTTATATGATCCTTGTCGCACACTTAAGCATGAAATGAAATGATTAAGAAGGGTGCACCTTGACAGCACTCCAATGCATTGGGGAAAGATTAGTATCATGATATGTAATGTGAAATGAGGATTTAATCATGATAATTCAAGGGAAATAAGGTTTACTCATGATCCATTTTCAATGATCCTTGGCTCATGCTAATATCATATGAAATGTTGTTGCCACATTTCCATGTTATGATAGACATGTTATATCATACCTTTATGTTCATGTTTCTATTATGATCCCTCGATATTCCTATTGCCTAACATGTACTGTATTCTTCATGTTATTTCTTTTTTACTCTCATACTATACTTTCTATCTCATCATTTTCATATGTTGTCCTCACGTTATCCCATACAATGCTAAGTATGAAGGAATGTGTGTGGTCATGTAAATGAGGATTTCAATAAAGATGTGAATTTAATGTTTTAAGTTGTTATGTAATTTTTCTAATCCTAAAAGACACTAGAACTCTTGATCTTGTATGTTTTTTTAGATGATGGATTTATTTAATAAAATATTTTTTAAGTGTGAAATAAAGTGTAGGTTTGTTATAGTTGGTATCAAAGGATATGTTTAGTTATTATTTGGGATTATGATTATAAAAACCTAGTGAAATCCTTATAAAGAATACTAAATATAACAAAAACATACCTAAATTTTGTTGTGTGCTGTGTAAGTGTTTTATCAAGCCAATACATCCATGTAAGGATATGAGTAGGTAGAGTAAGCTCTGTCATAGATGAATCATGGGGTAATAACCAAAAATACCACTTTGGGCTATACTCAAATGGCAACTGGTGCACAAAAATGGGCCTTGAGGTAATCTTGGTTAGGACACACCCGATGTATTTTCATTGATAAATTCATAAGCATAGTAAAACCATTATTAAGGGAATAAAAAAATTTCACCTATGAATATATGTTGGGAAGTAAATCATGGATAAAATACATTGAATCCTATAAATTCATAAGTTATAGAAATAAAAGTAATTTATAAGTCATCATTTATTAATTTTTTATTACCCTTTATGTGTTACCCCTAAAATTCCTTTTATTCCATCCAATTTCTAGTGATAAAAGGACTCTGGTTAACAACTTATGTGAAGATCAATGTGATGACTGTTCTAATGAGATTCCCAATCCGATGAGAGCGGGAATCGTGAACTATGTCATGATACTCTCTTAGTTAACTTACGTTTTAAATAGAAACATAGATAAATAAGAACTTTCAACTCCCCCCCCCCCTCCTATGAAATAACAAGTCACAATCAATAGATTAATGAGAAAAAGGCCTCCTACTTTGAATGGATTATCTGTTCCCACAATTGCCGAACAATGGATGAACTCTATTGAGAAGATATTTTCCATCCTTCAATGTTCTAAAAATGTGAAGTTACTTCTTCCTACTTATCATTTTCAGGGTGAAGCTAATAAATGGTGGACATCGATAAAAAATATGAAGCTTGTGCAGGCAATTGAGGCATCATAATGGAAGGATTTCAAAAAAAAATTATAAATATTTTCCTCACACCCTCCAACATATGATGGAAAGGGACTTCCTCTCCCTCAATAAAAAAGACGATGAATACATCATAACGTACAAGGAAAACATCACAAAGATTGCATGATATGCCTCTGGCTTTGCCATTACCCCTAAATGCAAGGTTGATCACATATTTTGTGGGATAAAACCTCACCTACATAAATCCCTGGTGATCCATGATTTGAGATCTATTAGGAAATTGTCTGATGTCCCATCAAAGTTGAAATGGAGATCAGTGAATCTCAGGGGTATCATTGGGATAAGAAGCTTAAGGTGGACATTAATTCTGGCAGTCCGATGGATAAATTCAATGGTGCTAACAAAATCATGCACCCCACATTCCAAAGGTGTGGAAAGTTGCACCCAAAAAATTAAATGTTGGGGATGAATAAATGCATTGGGTTAGAAAGAGAGGGGAACCTAGCCATTAATTGCAGACAAAAAAACCCACGGCAATGACAGAGGAGAGGAACATTTCATTCGACCCTCAATGCATTGATCATTTCTTAAACTGCAAAGAATCAATGAACTATGCAAACCAGTTCCCTAAGATAAGGTTTTTTAATGAAACCATTAACCTCCAAGGAAGCAAGGGTGAGCGTTTTCCATCAATACAACGAAAAGGAACCCCGAAAACGAAGTGGTGATAGGTATGCTAGTTATTCATTCAATAATAGCGAACCTACTATTTGATTTTAGTTCTAAGAATTCTTTTATATCCCAAAAGATTAGTTGAACAATCCCAACACCACCACAAATCATGGAAGTAAATATGTTAGTGAGAACAGAAAAAGGGTCCATCCTTGCATCACATGATTATAACTTCTCCCTGTCATAATTTGTGGATTGAACTTCACAGATAAACTCATCATACTTACTCTGGTGTAATTTTATACAATTCATGGAATTTATTGGCTTTACTTATATAGAGCCAACATAAATCGTTGTGATATGGAAATCACTCTCCATGTGGAAAATCAACCCCAGATTCTGTAAAAGTGCAAGGAGGAAGATGAATATTCACTATCACTATAATCTCAAGTGTGGATATTACTTCCCTATGAGAAAACGTATCTTTCTCAAACTATTTAGTCTATGGAAGCAACCATCTTTGAACACATCCCTATTGGGATGGAATTCGTTGAAGATTTTATTGAGGAATTACCTTGTCTTCCCCTAAGATGAAATGTTGTATTCTATATTGATCTTATACATAGGGTGTTTCCAATATCCAAGACTTCGTAGAGAATGGATGTTGTGTATCTTGAGGATATAAAGTAACAAATATAGAAGAATCTGGAAAAAGGGTTTATATGCACAATTGCTTCATCATGGGGTGAACTAATCCTCTTGTCAAGAATAAGGACGGCTTAATGTGCCTTTGCATTGATTATCCTGATCTCAACAAAATAATGGTAAAGAACAAGTATCCACTGCCCCAAATTGATGAATTGTTTGACTAGTTGTGTGAAAAACAATACTACTCCAATGTGTGTTTGCAGTCGGGATGTTAATATGTAAGGTAAAAGAAGGAGGATATCGCCAAGAATTCTTTTCATACATGTTACAGGAACTATGAATTCAAATTAACTCCTTTAAATCTCACTAATGATCCAAAAATCATCATGGACATAATTAATAAAGTATTTATAGATTACCTTGACAAATTTGTGGTAGTATTTATAGATGATATTCTAATATACTCCAAAATAATGGAGGAGTATGAGGAGAAAAAAATAATGGTATTAGAGACCTTAAGAAATGAGAAACTCTATGAAAAGTACAACATGTGTGAGTTTTGTTTGAAAGAAGTCTCATTCATGGGCCATATCATCCCAAGTAATGGGATATCTATGGACTCCTCCAAGACAGCTGCAATTGATGGATGGATTAGGCCAACATCGGTGGAGGATATCCATATCTTCCTTGGGTTAGCTATATATTATCACTGATTTGTGAAAAATTTCTCACAATTTTAATACCATCTTACATAGCTAACTTTGATGGGAGTTAAGTTTTCTTGGAGTGATGAATTCAAAGAGAGCTTCAAGGAGTTGAAAATGAGGCTTATTACTACTCTCGTACTCATATTACCCACAAGAGGATAACTTTTGGGGGTATTTAGTGACGTTTTAAAAGGGGACTCAGTTGTTTGTTTAGGCATGATGAAAAATTAATTGCCTATGATTCAAGTAAAATGAATGTTCATGATCAAAATAATCCAACACATGGACTGGATTTCGCTGTAGTGATATTTGTTTTAAAAATCTAGTAGCATTACCTCTTTGTGAGAAGTGTGAAATATACATGTACAACAAAATCCTTAAGTATATACACACACATAAATAGTTGAATATGCACCAATGAAGATGGTTAGAGCTGATCAAATACTATGAATGTTCATTCCATTACCACCATAGGAAAGCAAACAAGGTTGTGGATTCTCTAAGTAGAAAGGACCGAAAAATTCTATCATTGATGTGAATTGAAAAGGATCTTAGCTTATTAGATTTGATGAAGATAGACATGAGAATTATAAAGAAGGGAACATCATCAATCCTTTCACAAATGATTTCTCAAGTGTCACTTTTGGAAAGGATAAATGATTCTCAAAAGGAGGATGTGGTAATTCAAAAGAAAGTATAAACTATCAAAAAAGGGAAACACTCATAGTTCAATGTTGATGAAGAAGAAATTATTATATGTTGGACAAGACTATGTGCTCCATCAAATTTGTTGTTCAAGAATAAAAATTTAGATGATGCACATAGTTTGAATTTCTTCATTCACACAGGAACGAAAAAGATATATAGAGATCTTTGAGAGATTTATTGGTGGGATAACATGAATAAGGAGATCATTGAGTGTACATAAATGTGCCTGGTATGTAAGAAAGTTAAGGATGAGAAGAAAAAGTCTAAGGGAATGATGTAACTGTTACCTATAATAGCATGGAAATTAGAGAAAATCACCATGGACATTGTCAATGGACATCCCAAGACATCCAAAGGAAATAATGGTATATGGGTTGTTGTAGATCATCTTACAAAGAGTGCACACTTCATTTCAATTGGAGGGGATTTATCATTCGATCAACTAGGGAGGATATAAATCATAGAAGTTGTAATTATGCATGGAGTACCACTATTTATTATATCTGATCGAGATCCAAGATTCCCCTTTACATTCTTGAAGATTCTTCAACATGCTTTGAATATTGAGATGAACATCAGTACGACTTATCATCCTCAAACAGATTTCCAATATGAGTGGACTATACAAACACCTGGGGATTTGATGAGAGAATTATCAATTGAATTCAAATGGGGATTAGATCAAAATCGTCTTCTGGTTGAGTTCTGTTATAATAATAGTTTCCACTCAAGCATCCAAATCGCTCCTTATGAATCCATGTAAGGGAAGAGGTGCAAAACACCAAAATGTTAGGATGAGGTTTGGGAGAGAAAACACATTGGTCAATAAATGGTCCAAGAAATGGTGGAGAAGGTTAAAACCATCAATCATCTCATTAATGCTGCTGAGAGACAACAAAAGAGCTATGCTGATAATCATCGGTGAGACCTAGATTTTAATGTTGGGGACATGATATTACTCTGCATATCACTCTAGTTGAGGGTTATGAGATTTTGGGAATAAGGGAAATCCTAGTCCAAGTTTTGTTGGCCCTTTTGATATCCTTGATCACATTGGAGGTGTGGCTTATCGACTTGAACTCCCACCAAACCTATCTCAAGTACATGATGTATTCCATGTATCACTCTTGAGGATGTACATACATGACTCATCGCATGTACTCAAAAAAGATGTGGTACCATTGTAGACATACGTCTCTAATAAAGAGAAGTAGGTGAAGATCGTTGATTGTAGAGAATTATTTGTACAAAATAAGAAAATTCCCCATGTCAAGGTATTGTGGAAAAACTACAAGCTTGAAGAGGCAATGTAGGAATCAGAGGAATCGATATGTAAATTTACCCACATCTGTTTTAGTGTGGGAAAAATAAATTTTGAGGGTAAAATTTCATAAGGGGGAAGATTGTAATGACCCAAACTTTTATTAATTAAAATTCCTATTGATATAATTAAATTTCTTATTATTTAAAATTGTTATAAAACATATGCACTTACTTGGTTTATTTTTTAACATACCATTAAGAATTGTGAATTTTGCTAATATAGTCTTTGAATAATGAACAGATGATTAGTATAAATATAGGGCTTTAGAAAATCCAATTTACTCAGACAAAGGAAGTGACGGACTAATCCCACAGAATTGATGCATACGAAGCCCATTTTTCAGAGCTCAAAAAGGAGGTGGTGTTACTAGGATTACCTCTTGAGTAAGTGAATGTTTACCTTCAACATGATAATCTTGGGCAGAACCACCTACAAGGGAAGTAGAAATTAATAGAGATTACCACTTATGAAATGTTATTTAAGCCCACACAAGAGCTTGTCACCATCACACACCTTACCCATCAGTCTTATGAGGGTGTTATAAGGGGTTATTTAACAAGACCCTAGAAATATCTTTATGTATATTATTTTCTTATAGATAATATAAATTCAATTTTTTATTGCTACTTTGTAAATAGTTTTTGTAAAAAATGGTATTTTTAGTTAATTATAAATTAGGAACTCTATTTTGAGGAATTCCTGGACTTTCTGAATTAAATAAATTTTTAATGAAATATTATTTCTAAATTACTTTTTATTAAATATAAATGATAATATAATTTTTATGAATACAATTGTATTTTTTTTTGAGGTTTGAAAGCTGTTTTTGTCCAAATCCATGAATTTTTTATAAATGTCAATTTTTATTCTAAAATAAAAATTAAAATAATTAGAAAATTATTTATATAAAAATAATATCATTTTTGGATTCAGGATTTTGAGATTATCTGATGGTGAAATATTCATAATTTTCTGAGACAGTCGAATTTTTGGGTAAAAATCAAATACCGTTTAATTATATAATGTGTTTTATGACATCATAATGACCCAATAGTGATGTAATAAGATAATATAAATGGTATGTACATCTAAAATAGTTTTTACCTTTAAAATAATGTGATTTTATTTTTTTAGATTAATTTTATGGTGCCTTAGTGGACCCTCCAAGACTTATAAAACATTGTAACTTTTAAAATAATTTCCTTGAGAGTGTGACTCACCTCCATATAGGAAACCCTAATATTTTATGAAGTTATTCCATTGTACTTATAAAATAATTTTTTCCAATCCCCATTGGAAAAAACACATGTGAAAAAACCATGGGTTAATTTGTGGTTTTGATTAGTTTAATGTGTGGTGTCCAAAACCTAACTAATAAAGAATTCCCTCTCATTTCTTATATAAAACCAACCATGATCCCACTTCTATTCACTAAAAACTCTTGGAGAACGTCTTCACTCTTCCCTACTCTCTCTAGTATCCTCACAAGGCAACCCAATATCCCAATAAGACTCTCTTAAGTATCTCCCAAGACATTGGGATCAAACTTCCATGTAAGAGTTTTCATGCTTTATCATTTTTTCTAAATTTCATTATGATGTTATACCCTTTTAATTTCAATTACAAATGATGGGTTAGGATTTCAAACCTCCTGAATAATTACTTAATTATTTTTTAAATGATGATATATCTATCTCACTCTCATTAATGTCACCCATGTGCACATTTTACCATGCTGAAATTCAATAAAAACAATTCTCTCTTCTCATTTACATTCCAGCAATTATTTTGTATTTTGAATTTAAATTCCATTAAATATGTTGGAACATGTATTAATATAACCCCATCACATTCCATTTCATGTAAATATTATTATACACCCCTTTCTATCTCATCATCCATTTTTTATGAATTCTTATTTCACGCTATTATGCTACCAAAATTACACCACTATTTTCAAAGCCAATGTCATTATGTTGTGAATACCATACCCGTTTCTCTATCAAGGTTATTCACCATTATTCAAATTTACTTATTGATTATGGATTTTCATGTATAGATTTCACATTAATTTATCATGTAATAAATGATGATGTTTAATGAATCCATGTTTTATGATCCATATGGCACACTTAGGCATGAAATGAAATGATTAAGAAGGGTGTTCCCTGGTAGGGCTCCAATGCATTGGGTAAAGATTAACATCATGATACGTCAACTATAATGAGTTTTTACTCATTCTAATTCATGTAAAATTAGGTTTTACTCATGCTCCATGTGAAATGATCCTGGCTCATGCTAATATCATGTTAAATGTTGTTGCCACATTTCCATGTTAGGATAATCATGTTATTTCATGCATTTATGTTTATGTTTCTCTTAAGATCCATGGACATTCCAATTTACTAACATGTGTTATATTCTTCATGTTCTTCCTTATTTACTCCCTTACAATGATTTATAGCTCACCTTTTTCTTATACATGTCCTCAGGTTGTCCCATGAAATGATAAGTATGAAGGAATATGTGTGGCCATGTAAAAGAAGTTTTCAATAAAGATGTGTATTTCATGTTTTAAGTTGTTACATAATGTTCCTAATTCCCAAAGACACTCAACTTATCGATCATCTATGTTTTATCTAGTAAATGTTTTATGTAATAAAATATTTTTATGCGTAAAATAATGAACATGGTGTTTATACTAGTGATGGGGTATTTCGATTCTTGTATAATGTTTTTCTAGGGTTTGATTAAATAGTGGGATACATTTCATAATTTTATTAATCAATAATATATAAAATGTAATAAATTTAAATTAGAAATTATAAAAACTTTATTTATTATAGGAGAAACATGGAAATAACTAATACCACTAGAAAATTTTCATTGCGATCAATTTTAGATAAAGAAACATCCTCACAAGACATAACATCAAGGAGTGGTATAAGAACTTGCGCATAGTACTACTCAAAGAAAGAAATAATTATATGCTAGAATTCATGTATCCTACTAAGCCTCCTTAGGGAGCTACCAAGGTGGGGAAAATAAAGTCCAAAAATCATATAGATGATTCAATAGATGTATATTGTATCATGTTGTCATTTATGTCCAGTCAACTATAAAAAAATGTATAAAGAATATGATGCCTGCATGATGTTATCCCATCTCCATGAAATATATTAGGAGAAATAAAGTAAATAATGATATGAGATATACTGTATATTGTATGAGTGTAAGATAATATAAGGGTATCAATCAGTACCTCATATGCTCACGATGATATACTATATTGAGATACTTTATGCCCTTGGGTCAAGATGAACTAAGAACTAGCAATTAATCTCATTCTTGTATCTTTACCACTAAGATTATTGAATTTTATAGTCAATTATAATATGAATAACATGAAAAAGTCACTTATAGATCTTTTATATTTAGTTCTCCAATATGATAAGAATATGAAGAAAACCAATTATTTAGTCATTATGGTTTACTAAAGAAGGAAGATAAAGGATAATCTGTTTAAGACTAAATTTATGTCCAGGTAAACTAAGAATTATCCTTCCAAAAACACAAATATACATTGGGAAGGAAATGAGCAGGTGGGAATTTTGTTTTAATATAGTAAGAAAGGCCACTGGAAGAAGAAATATAGATCTGTGAAGAAGAAGCCAGGTGAAACTTCTACTTCATGTATTTTATCATTGAATGCAATTTATCCTCATCTACAAGTTGGGTATTGGATACATCATGTGGTTTTAAAATTTGTATTCAAATATTTTAACCAAGTATATATATGAATATTTAAAACGGTGTGAGTCTAGCAACCTTGTAAATCTTATATTATCACCTATCATTACCTAATGGTTTGGTTATTGTATTGAATAATTGTTATTTTGTACCATCATTCACTAGAAACATAATCTTAGTATCTATTTCAGACCCTATGGAATTTTATTTCATATTTGGAAAATAATTGTTGTCTATTTTATAAGGATACAATATGTTATGGAATAAAACATCTTAACAATGGATTATATATACTTAAACCCAAAAAAATAGAAATTGAAATCAATGAAAAAACTATCAAATATGACTTTTATAAAACATGCCTATGGTACTTCTAGAATTTCCATGTAAATAAGAATCATTCAAAAAAATTACATCAAGTTGGGTATTTAGACATAGCCTATTTAAAAAATCTTGATGTATTTAATTCTTGTTTACAAGGTAAGTTGGCCAAATAACCCCTCTCTGGTAATGGAAAAAGAGACATAGAATAACTGGAATTGACTCATACTGACATGTGTGGTCTTTTTTGAATAGAAGAAAGAGGAGTGTTTTTGTAGTTCATTACTTTTTCTGATGACTATAGTACTTATGGATATATCTACCAAATGTAGTATAAGACAAATTCATTTTAGATTATTAAGTAATATTAGCATGATGTAGAAAACCATCTTCGTAAGAAGATTAAGTCACTCTATATATATTGAGGCACGGAGTATCTTCACCAATGTTTCATTGATCACTTGAAGGAGTGTAGGATAGCATCACAACTCACACCTTATAAAACAGAGTGGAATAATGTTATTGAAAGTAGAAATAGAACCTTTCTTGATATGGTTAGATCAATAATGAGTCAGTAAAATCTAGCATTATCCTTTTGGGGATATTCATTGTAGACTACATCATATACCCTTAATTGAGTACCAACTAAATCTGCATATGGGATTCTATTTGTCTAATGGTTTGGAAAGAAACAAAACCTGTCACACTTATGTGTATTGGTATGTGATTTTTTTGTCAATATTATACATGAAGATGAATTATCTTCTAGAATAACGAATTGAATATTTATATGTTATGCTAGAGAAACCAAATTACATTACCAGTATAACCCTTCATATATAAAAGATATTGGGGAATGATAATCCATATTTATAGAAAGATAAAACATTTCCAATGGAAATTATGGGAGAAATATTGAATTTTATGAGGCTGATACTTTAAATATATAGAAGATATTATAGGAACAATCTCCTTAATGGATACTGGGAGATGAAGAAGTTCTCAAGACACAGTTAATGTAGAGGTCCACTCGAGAGGTTAGAGAATACTAACATTATGGTTTTCTTATCACTGAGTACGATGACACTCTATTCCTTCTGGATGATGAACCTATAACCTAAATTAAATCACTATAAGGAAAGGTTAATCCTAAATGGAAAGCTTTAATGCATTCTATGATGGAGTCCATGTACAAAAATCATGATCGGATTTTGGTAGACCTGCCAACTGATGTAAAATCTATTGGATGAAAATTAGTATTCAAGAAAAAACATAGACATGTATGATAAGGTCAATACCTATAAATCAATACTATTAGAGAATTTTTTCATACAAATTCAAGGTATAGACTATTAAAAGACCTTCTCACTAGAAGAAATGATAAAATCCATTATAATATTTCTTGTAATTTCTACCTTCCCTGATTATGATATTTGGAAAATAGATGTGAAAATTTTATTTTTAAATGGGTTGTTAGTAAAATACTTATATATAAAATAACCTGAAAGGTTTGTTAAGTCAAATAGTGTAAATGAACTGTGTTAGCTGCAAAGATCCATTAATGAGTTGAGGTCGGAATAATGATCATGGAATGTTCATTTTGATGAGACCATACGAGAATTTGGTTTTTGTAAATGAAAGTGATCCTTGTGTATATAAGAGGGTTAATTGTAATTCCATTGCTTTTAAAATATTTTATATTTATAAAATATTTATTATGTGTAATGAAGTGATATTATTATAGTCAATTAATGATTGGTTAGATGATCTTTCTCCCTGAATGCCTTATGTGAATTAGCCTACATTCTAGGTTTCATGATCTATCGAGATAGATCACAGAGACTTATTTTGATAATTCAAAGTACATAAATTGACAAGGTTCGTAAATGTTAAAATACGGAACAATACAGTAGAGGATTGTTTTCAATGTCAAATGTTTTCAATCTCTCCAAGAATATGTTCCCATAAAATAGGAATAGATTGAAAGTATTTTTGAAATCCCTTATTCTTTAGTTGTGGGACATATCTTTTATGACATTTTATGTACTAGGTTTTATATTTTCTTTTTCTTTAAGCATGGTAGGGATATATCAAGCTAATTTAGGAGTGTTGGATTTGGAAGATGTCAAAAAAATCCTAAAGTACTCATGGAATATAATGAATATTTTCCTGGTGTGTGGATTAGAGGAGGAATTAGTAGTAATAGAATACATTGATTCTAGTTTCCAAATAAATAATTATGATTTAAAATCACATTCAAGTTGTATATTTTTCATGAATAGTGGTACGATGATTTGGATAAGCACTAAGAAACATGTTATGACAAATTCTATAACAGATGTTAAGTATATAGAGGGTTCCAAAGAAGTAAAAGAAGCAGTTTGGATACACTACATCGTCTCATATATTGCTGCTATTCATAGAATTAAAAACCCTTTTTTATTTTATTGTTATACTACTAAGGTAGAGGTTCATTCCAAGGAACCCATGTCACACCAGAGGACAAAGTATATACTTCGGAATTTACTCTCTTGAGGGATTTTACCAAGAGAGTTGAAATTATTTTAAGCAGATTAGCCATAGAGGACAACATGTAAGAACCCCTAACTAAATCTATATCTCACTAGAAGCATGACTCAAATGTGAGAGATAATCGATTGAGACCTGTTAACAGTTTCCTGTTGTGAAAATGACAGTTTTGAATGTGGGTGTCCTAGACCCAACTTGTGATGTTCTTTTATTACCACTACATGAATATAGTCTAATATATATATATATATATATATATATATATATATATATATATTATCTAACTACAATAATGTCAATATGTTTTAATTAATTATATTTATGTTAATGTCATTTGATTACATATTGTACCAAAAGGATATTTTAGATCACATTCTTTAATGATAACCTTCAGACACTATGAATTTAATCTTAATTATATTTCTAAGGGTCAAGATACATCATAATGACTAGAAACAATTGATTCTGGATTATCATGTGCTTGGGGCTCAAAAAAATTGAGACTTCCTACCATTAAGTTCTATCTTGGTGATCTTTTCTAGTTGAGATCATGAGGACTGAACAACCAATAGGTACACCACATGTTTTTGGTGTCATTACTTGTTCTTATCTATGGACATGTGTATTAGTCTCTAGACTTGATATCATTATCAATGTGTACCATTTTATCATGTTCTTTAATGGAAGATGAAAACCATGGAAATGAGGTAGTGGGGAGACTGTTTTTTTTGTGCACCATTGGTGGTATGATGTTCAATGAATGATCAATACATGATTTGTTGTTTCTGAGTTGAGTAAGTGATATATATAGCCTTGTTGATCCGGATGGTAGTAACTTAATTAAATCCCTGGACAATGTATATTAATTTAAGCCCATTTAGTTAGATCAAAAAATAAAAAAAAATCGAGGAAAGGATCATGACACAAGTGTGAATCCTAATTTATAATATATCATATGAAAAATATATAATATTACACAATGTGTGTGTAGGTTAGTTTTTGTTTCTATAACTCCGTCTTATCTGTTTAGGGGCCATGATTGGTTGATGATTCGACTATTGATCTGTGAATATTATTCATTAATATTGAGATAAGGGCATTGATTTTCACACATAATAGCACATTAAATATTTTACCCTATTCAACTGAATACATACACAGGACATGGTGGGACCCACCATAAGTTATTAGAGTGGTACAAGATTTATCGATCATCAATAAATAAAAAAATTCATTATTATTCATCTATTTAATAATTTGGTTTAATTTATTTCATAAAATTATTTACATGTGTTAATGTAAATACATGAAGTCATATCATATGAATGAATATTTTATTTAATATTTAAATTTGATTTAAGATTAGTGGGAATTATGAGTCGATTTAATGAATCACGTTTATTGTGTAATATATTTGATATATATTACAATTAGGTGATAAAATATAAATTATATAAAATGCATATTTACGTTAGCATGATTATTTATTCATTACTTATTTATGTGGATGACAGATATATAGGGGTCGAGAACACTAAGTGCGCATTTTTCACATCCACTATATAAGTACATTAGGAGATCATTTGTGGTGTGAAGTGGAATTTATATTTCTAAATATTGATAGCTCCTCTCTACTCCTCCCACATCCTTGAGAGATAAATATGACATCCATTCAATCGATATATGGATGTCCCAACAGATCATAGGAACAAAGTCAAGGTGATTGTCACAACAATGAAGGAATTTTCAAAGCTCTGTGCTAGCACTTGGAATTTGATGATTGTGTTTAACACATATTTGTGAAGCATGTGGGTAAAATATAGAGGGGTTAAACTTCTGATGCTTTATGTAATGATCACCAATGCCAATTTGCAATCGATCACACCACCAAAATAAATTAGGTAAATGTTTCTTAGTTTAATTTATTCTTATTTAATTGACATGAGATCCAAATACCTCTGCTGAAGATTGTATCATGAGAGAATATAAAATTATGTTTCTTTGGTGATGAAAATTATTAAATTACTAGCCCACTAGGTTATGTTGCATGTCCCAGTACCTTCAAGATGTGGTTCCTATAAGTGGTTTTCCAGAAAATCCACCACTAATTGAGCAGAAAGTTGTGTTGGATGTACCCCCTAAAGATGTGCATAAGATGAGAACATTTCATGTGGTCCAAATGCAGTGACCTATTTTTTTAACGATGATCCAGATCCTCAAGCAGTAAAGGATCATGTTGAGGTAATCCGCTTGGTTTTCACCCTATGAGGATACCTCCTAGTAAAATGGTGGTCTTAGCAATGAGGCCTCTTCATGGATTTTTCAGGTGATGGACGATTTTGGTGAAATAGACCCATGATAAGATGATAAACACTTGGAATGTTATTGAACATATTTTCAAGGAAGTGTTCTATCTGTACATGTTACGAGTAGAGCATATTCAATATCTTTTGTAGAATTAGTAACATATAATGATTTTGATAGTGTATTTCATGAGGTTCAATGACCTCTTAAGATACTCTCTGGATATGGATCAAGATCCATTTATCCAATCGTAGACCTTGGATAAGGGATTGTTCAAAGATAAAAGGGATTTAGTGGTACCACGTTACATTCCCACCTACATTGGTTTTCTTGAGTAGGCCCTAGTAGTGGGGAGATTATGGATGTGCAGACACCGAAAATTGCTTCTAGTAGTGGGAACACAGGTGTTGACACCCCATTCACTGGTGACCAACACTATTCTAAGGGATCTGGGTGTATGAGAAGGTTTAGGATATGATTTCATGATAAAGATCCATCAACATGGGTCTCTCAAGATGGTTGTAGTTATCCATAATAGATTCTGTGTTTTTCTTATGGCATTCAAGGAAACCTTGTGTAAGATTTCCCAAAATTTCAGACGGCTAATAAAGATAAGGTCGATGTGAAACTATGAAATTGTAAAAGAATAAAAATATTTATTATAGCTTAAGTGACATGAAACAATATGATTAGAAGATAATGCAACACTAAATACTCCATGATGTATTTTTTAAAAATAATTATAGTTTCCTCAATTACTTGTCCAATACACAACATCACATTTTAGCAATCCAAAAGATACTATTAATATTATTATTTAAAAAAACAATTATAACCTAGTTGTTAAAAATTGAATAATAAAATGAATAACCAAATTTTCAAAAAAAATTATTGGGGTTTTAGATAGTGAAAATATAATGATTGATAAGAAATTATATTTCAGTAATGTTTTTATATACATCAAAAATATTTTTTTCTCAAAAAATAATTTTATTGTTTTTTGTGAAAAAAAAATAAATTTAATTATTGTAAATTTTATAATATATAAATGAGAAAATTAAATTTTTTTTAATCAATATTTAAATATTATTTTAGGGTATTCTTCGGAGTTTTTGTAATCAATTAATTCTTCGATGAATAATGAAAAATATTGGTTTTTATTGAAAATTTATTTTTTGTTTAAAGAATTTACTTGGTTAAAGTTTTTATAAAAATTGTTTGAATATTTTAATTATTTTAATTATATATTTATTAATCCAATATTGATCATTGGAATCAATTTTATAATTAATTTTGATATTAAAACATTCTCTACTTATGAAAATTTTTTCTTTTGAAACCCACATTTTCATCATGTCTATGAGTTTAATTTTAAATTTTAAATTTCTAGTTGTATGAATTGAATTTTTAAAAATTGATTCCATATTTGTAATATTCATAATTTATATTATCCAATAAAGGAAACATAATTTTTACCATAATGAATCGTAAAAACAATAAAAAACTTACCATGGTAAATGTAAATTAAAGTTAACTAGTGATTAATCTAAAATATATCTGTTAAAAATGACTCAATAATTTTTTATAATTCCAATTTTATGGTAAAATTTAAACCTTGAAACTTTTATTTTAGGAAAAGGATCTGTTAGTTATCCTTTTTTATGAGAAAAACATGAGTGTAATTCATTCTTTTCAAAAATTCCACGTTTGCCCCTCTCTCCCACTTATAAAAGACCACCCCCTATCCTCTCCTTTCCAAAATTAAAAAATCCTTTATATGGCATCCTTCATTTTTATTACATAACTTTTTATTTACATTGTACAAAATAGAGGATCTTTAAAATCTTAATTTCTTAGAAAAAAGAACATAATATATGAAAACATTCAACATACTTGTAAACAATATAAAAGGCGCTTCATTGGTTCATCCTAAGTGATCTTACAGTGTATCATAACTTAGGTGCATATAGAAAAAGAAAGGGTGAGCATAATGCATGTTATGGTAATGAAATTAAAAAAATCTACCTGTGATCTTGAGAAAAAATCATTAAGAACATAACGAATATCATAAAGGAATTAGAAAATAAATATGGGGCATATCATAAAAAAATAAATTGCATCATAAAAAGGAAATGTGGCTAAAAATTTTAAATGATACCTTCATAAGAATTTCACCATGGTTTTTCACCGACGTGTCATAAAAATTACTAAGTTTATTTTCTAAGGTATAATAAAACATTTCACCTCTAGAGATTAATATATTTACCCAATTCATTGAAGCATTATGAGGGAAAACATCCCATATGTATTAATTAATTTGATCAATAGAATTCATAAAAAATTTCATAAATAACCCTTCTAGAATTGATGAAATTGGATTCAAATAAAAATCTTGGTGCTTTAAAAAGTTCATAAAGAGAATATCTTTATGACATAAATAAACCAAATAAGGGGAATGTGGGTTTTATGCATGTCAATTAAAGAATCAAATAATTAATTTTTATATCTTGGTGAATACCCTTAGAAAAGAAAGAGGTATTTGCATTCACATTAGTAAAATAAAAGTTAATTTATTAAGGAGAATATCGAAATTTTGAGATGTAAAATCAAAATCATAAGAAGTATAAAATGTAGTTTTAGAAAAGAGAAAAAAGAGGGGAAAATGGTATCTCATTCATAGAAAATAATTTAAAAGTAATTCAATGAATAATAAGTATGCAAGATAGAGTAACCATAACATTCAAAAAATATATATAAAAGAGGTTCTTGAAATGAAGATAAAGAATGATATTTCCCTTACCTTGAAGATTAACTCCTAAAACATGAAGATTGTGACCTTGGTGGACTGAAGACACCTTGAGAGGAATCCTTGGGAGGAATCCTTGGGAGGTTAAACTATCATAGATTCATGTATTATTAAATTTTATTGAATTTAATTGGATAAATGGTTGAGTATTTATAGAAAAATAGTGGAATTTGGTTATTAATTTATTAATTTAAGCCTTAGACACCTAGGTAGTGGTAAATGAAAAACCATAGGATTTAACTTGGTATTTTATAATGGCATGGGACACTTGGGACACATACTGTGTTTTTTTAAAACCAAAATAGTATAAGTCAATATTATATTACTAATTTTTTCATGTAAAGTTAATGTATTAAGAACAGCATTTTAAAGTCAAAGTTTCTATTTTAGAATTTAGAATGTAAATTATATATTTAAAAATTTAGTAAAATACAATAAAATAAATGATATTAATAAAATAATATATTTCAACTTGATTATTTTTTAATTAGTTATTACATCATTATAACCTTAATATGATGTCATTAACAGACTGAAAAACTTAAACTAAATTTTTACTATTCACTAACAAAATAAATTATTTTATAAAATTCTCATAAAATCAACCTTTTCTAATTTCTATGTGATGATTTCAAAAATTATATTTATTATATCATAAAAATCTTCTAAATATGATAATTTTAACTTCTAATTATAAAAATACTTATTTATTAAAAAAACAGTAGATAGGAAAGGCATTGTAAAATTTCTCACACTTAAAACAATATTATCATTTATTTTTGAATAAGAGTGTTTTAATCATAACGTTTCATTAAAATAAACATAATTAATAATACATTAGTTTATTATAATAATTAATTCTTTTCATAAAAGTACAATCGCCATCCAAAATATCTATCTATCAAATTCCACATCAATTTTATTAAGTAAAACAATTTTTAAAACAAATTTTATGGATATAAATTTTATTTATGCAATGTAATTACACTTTACGTTAATAGTGTATCAACAAATAACCCATTATTACACCCACATATTCATTAAGAGTAAGGTATACAATAATGTTAATTTCATCAGTTCCTCATCTAACATATACAAAGCGGTAATCTCACCTAACTTAAGCTTCTCTTCTATGAAATTTTTTTCAAGTTTCACTTATTGAAGCTCAACATGGGATAAGTCATGGGGGAACCCCAGTAATGATACCTCCCCCACAATCTTGGAGAAATGGGCTTCCAATAACACAACCTAACTAGTAGAATATATCAAATCTTCTTCTTGTATCAATTAACCTATGTCAATAGATTTCCTATAAACTCTAATGATAATGGTAAAATTATTTTTAATAGTACAGTTCCCAATGGTAATATTTTCCAACGTTTATAATTTATCAACAATCATATAAGGGTTAAATTAGGATGGCCACATTTCCCATTCTATTCACATCATAAAAAAGATGTTATTTTGTGAATAATATAACACACAAATTCATGAAACAATTATCATTGAAAATGTTTGGGTCATTACATTTTTCCCCTTAAGAAATTTCTTCTATGAAATTTCAACTTGTTCCCTCAGTTGGAAAAAGGTGTGGGTACTTTTGACGTGTTGTTTCCTCTAGTTCCTATATCACATGTTCATAATTATGGTTCCTCCAAAACACATTGATGGGGTTGGTAGTCTTGTTTCATAGAACCTTGTCTCTACCATCCAAGATCAGCACCGACTACACCTCATTAGAGCGTTCATGTTCCAGTTGTACCACCTTCGGAATCAGTTCTTCTGAATGGTCAGATAAGTACTTCCTCAAGATAGATATGTACAATACATCATGAAGATGATATATATTTGGAGGAATTTAAAGTTTATAGGCCAATGATTCTATGTGATTAAGGTTTTCATAGGATCCACTGCACATGGGGCTAGAATTATCTTTCTTCCCAAACCACATGACTCTCTTCCATGGTGATTTTTGAAGGAACACGTTATTTCCAACACCAAAATCCATGTCCCTTTAATGGTTGTAAACATATATCTTTTTCCAAATCTAAGCTACCTTAATGTTTTTTAGATGGAATTTACGTATTTCTTCATCTCTTTTACCTGATCAATCCCAAGAAAATTTCTCTCAACAACTTCATCACAATAGGTAGGAGTTCTACATTTCATCACATATTGAACATAAAAGGGTTCAATTTTAATACTCCAATGGAATCTTTTGTTGTATGAGAACTCAAAAAACGGGACATATTGATCCCATTCACCTTTAAATCCCATTGATCATGTTCTCATCCTGTGTTAAAGTGTTTTAAAAGGAATTTTATATTAGACATTGGTTTTGGTGTGATAAACCATACTAAAATTCAATTCGGTACTCTGATCATGTTGAGTACTTCTCCAAAATTTGGATGACAACCTTGGATCAGGATCATAAATGGTAAAAAATAGTGGCACTCCATGAATAATCAAAACTTATTTTATGTAATTCTTGGGATGTTGATAAAGAGATAAGTTTTCCTAGATAGATATAAAATGGGCATTATTGGTGAGATGGTCCACTATAACCCATATCATATTGTTTCCATTTGATGTTCTTGGGAGACCAGTGAAAAATTACATTGTGGTATTGTCCCACTTTCATGTTGGTAAGAGTAGTGGTTATAATACCCCATTAGAAATTTTTCTCTCTTCCTTAAATAGTTGACACACCAGGAACCTTATAGTGTACTTTGAAATATCTATTTTTATGTTATCCCACCTATAATAATAACAAGGAGCCAATAAATTTTAGTGGTTCTAGGATGTATAGAGAATGTAGAACTATGATATTCATCCATCAACTCCTTCTTTATTTTTGAAATAGATGGAACAAATATTCTAGTAATGAATTTCAGTACACAATCTTGATCAATATTAAACTAAAAAATATCACATTAATCACATCCTCTATCTTCTTCTATGAAAAAGGATCTTATTTTTATATTTATTGATATTTACTTGTAAAGATGGTTGATAAATCATTTGGTATAGGTTTTATGATGTAACTTCTCTCAATATTACCATGTCCAGTTGTAATAGGTCTTTGATCAAAGGATATCCCTGAATCCACATCATTTCCAGAATAATAGGGTATTTCCTACTTAATGCATTACCAAATTTTTTTTCTCTTCTAGGGTGATAGTGAACTCAACAATATAAGTCTGTTTGCAGTTTCAACCATCTCCTCTATCTCATTTTTAATTAATTTTTCTTGAAAATATAATTCAAAATTTGGTGGTCCATGTATATATTGAATTTCACCCCATAAATATAGTTCCTCTATATCATCAGAGAAAAACAAATACAGTCATCTCCAGGTCATATGTACGGTAATTCATCTCATGAGGATTTAACTATGGAGATGCATAATCAATATCCTTGTAATTATTCATGAGGATGAAATCAATCCCTTTTAGAGTATAATATCTAAAAATTATGAATCCTTCTATGATAAAGGGAATATTTAACATGGGTTCAATAATCAATCTCTCCTTTAGTTATTTGAAACATTATTCACACTCTTTTGTCTAGATAAACTTGGACCCTTTTTGAGTTAGCATGGTTAGTGGATTATAAATTCATGAAATGTTTTTCACAAACCTATAATAATATCTAACTAAACCAAGGAAACTATAAATATCAGTTACTGTTGTAGGATGTGTTCACTCATCCAAAAAAAAATTAATTATAGGGTTAACTGAGATTCCATCATTAGATACAATGTTTCTCAAGAAATGAACATTTTGTAACCAAAATTAAAAAATTATGAACATTACAAATAGCCCATAATTCTTTAGAGTTTGTAATATAACCCTTATATGATGTTGAAGATCTTCATGAATTTTATAATATATTATAATATTATCCAAAAAACTACCACAATGTTATCAGGGAAGTTCTTACATAATCTACCCATAAAATCCATAAATAGAGGAGGGGAATTAGTCAAGTTTAAGGGTTGAAAAAAACTCATAATTCCTATCTATTTATTAGAATTCATTCTTTTCAATATAATCTTTATCCACCCAAAATTGATGATAACTAGACTATAGATCAATCTTATAGAATATTTGTCCCCACAAAGCTGGTCAAATAAACCATCAATCCTCGGAAGAGGGTACTTTGTCTTCACTATGATACCATTATGTTAATTATAATCAATGTCTATAGAGATTTTTCCATCATTATCATTCAAAAATAGTGAATATATTTTAAGGTGGAGTCACTTGGTCAGATAAAATCATTCTCCAAAAGATCTTGTATTTGTTTCATTAATTATGTTATCTCCACAATTTCCATTATATACGGGGTATTTTATATCATCTTAGATCCTGGAATGAGTTCAATGGATAACTCTACCTCTCTTTATGATGGAGGTCCATGTAAATCCTTAAGAAATACGTCAATGTATTCCTGAATGATGGGGACGTTATCTATTTGTAATCATTTATTTACTTATTCATATTCACCAATCATTTACATAAAGAAGGAAATGGTAGGTTCTTATAGAAAATATTATGTCGAGATATCTCTCCTTTAAAAATATTTTTAGGTAGTTCATTCAAGACTACTGATATTTCCTTGATTTTACAGTTTAACTTAGTATTATAATTTGAGATCCAGTCCTTCCCAAGTATAAAGTTGAATTCCAGCATAGGAATGACTACTATATTTTTTATGGGATTTTTTTCTTCCTACTGATTAATAATGTTCTTATATAATGTTGAATCTTGTATAATCCATCTCAAAGTTTTGACAGATAAATATAGTTCTATAAGGAATGTGTTGAACCATATCATTCAAAGTACATAATAGCTTTTAGAGAACTACTAGAGTACCTTCCAACACATAATTTATAGCTTTAACATCAGCTATTTTGATAGAAATGTCAGAAAATTTCTCTCTTGTACTATGATAAGGTTGATGGTGAATCACCTCAATTAACATTAGATTTATATAGTTATTGTAAAAGTTACCAAGCATTCCACACTTGATGAATTTTACTTCAGGTTGGGCCAACATTAACTTCCCTTTTTCATTAGTGTTGAGAAGTTGAGGATTCACCTCAATATGATAGTTCAGAGAAATATGAAATCTCTTCCACACTTTTATCATTTTACACTCCCGATCATGAATCTACCTGAATTATTATTCCAATATTTTTCCATATAGGAAGTTTCACTTTCTTTCCTTATCTTCCATGATCAAAGTTCATCCCCAATTTTGGCTCGAAATATCTCTTTTTTTCATTCTAAATATGGGACCACTACATCACTCAAAATTATAGATCATCCTTTATAACACTTCAAATTAACTCATCGTAACTATCATAGTCTTGATTGGAATGTTTCTTTAGTAGATGGGGTCTTAGTTCACCAAACAATCTATCAACCTTTCCATTAGGATCCATGAAAAAGGTAAAGGTGTAGGGAGAAAGCCTTGTAAAATTAATCTCATAGATTCTTATAGATTCATTTTCCTTCTATTATAGCTCTATGAATTACTTCACCATTTTCTTTCTCATAAAACATGTGAAATATTTCTTGAAAAAGGATCCTATGATCTATTCCCACTCTTTATAATTAATCTACCTTATTGGTTTCATGTTTTTAACTAGTTTCCACCACTAATAAACTTTTTCCCCTAAGAAGTGCATAGTTAGGGTGAATTTCTATTTCTTAAAAAAAGAGTACATAAAATATCATTTATATAGTTATTATAATTTTTTAATGAATTAATGGGATGGTATATCCATTCAAAGAATGTGGTTTTTGACAAATAATGGACTAGTAGAAAATGATTCCCTTTCAGGTGAATTTGTTCTCTCATCTTGATTCACGTTATTGGTCATAACTCGAAATAGTTCTTTTATCATTCTCATGGATATTTAAATAGGTCATTTATTAGAGGGTCTTCATCACATGCTCTATTGTTCTCACCATTTACATAGTTCCTCATATTTCCCTCCATTTTATAAAAGAAGAAACCCATAGTGAAAAAAGTGTCTATTTTTAAAGTATTATAACTCTAAATGAATTTTATTTCCAAAAAAATAATTCTTAAAAAGGTTTTTATTTTACAAAAATTACATTTTCAATAAATCCCTCAAAATGGATAATAAAAAGATTTTGATTAACCAAATATATCACCCATGGGTGTCAGTCTAGTTGTGTAGTAAGGCATGTTATCGTATACTGAGTTACACAAATTTAAGCCTAATGAACCTTTTTTGAGTTGTTACCCAAAGGTAAATGAATATTAGAACAATGTCTACTTGTTTGTATCTAGATATAGATTTCATTGCTCAAAAACAACACACTCTATAACTCAGCAGAATACCAAAATTTTTTCTTATATTTAATCTTTTCTATAAGGTTCTTTATAAATTTTTAAAATTCAAATTTCCAAAAATTTCTAAACATTTATTCGATACGAACTATTGAATCCCACCTTTTTATTTCATAACCTTTCATAAACTTGGTACAAGTAGAGGAACTTTTAGTTTTTATTTTCTTAGAAAAAAGATATATAATATATGAAAACATAAAACATAGTAATAAAAAACATGAAAAGATTATTCATTGGTTAATCCTATTTACTTTTATATCAGATCATTACCTGGGTATATACATCAATGGAACGGGTGACCATAAGGCTCGGTAAGGGAAAACAAGAGAAATTGACTACATATGATATTGAGGAAAAATCATTAAGAACATTAGGAATATCATAAAAGAATGTGAAAAGGGAATTAAGGAATATCATAATTTAAATAACATGGATTTTGAATTTTTCTACAATTTTTGAATGAATCATTTATACAAATATCACCATGGTTTTCCAACAAGGTGTCATAATAATTACCAATGTTATTTTACAAGGTCTCATAAAATGTGTCATAACTAGAGATTAATTTCTTTAACCAATGAATTAGTGAACTATTAGGGAACAAAATTAGTGAATATTAATTAATGTGACCCACATATGTCAAAACAAAACATTACATTAATAACCCTTGTACAATAGAAGAAATGAGTTTCATATAAAAATCAAGGCATTTGAAAATTTTCTCAAAGACAAGATCTTTATGTCATTTATAACCCATGGAAATGGAATGTCAGATCTAAGTATATAAATTAAAAATTAAAATAAATCATTATTACATCTTGGTTAATACACCTAGAAAAGAAAGAGGTTTTGGAATTCACATAAACAAAATAAATGATAATTTCTTGTGGAGAAGAGAGCAATTTGGAAAAGTAAAATCGGCAACATAATGAGTATAAAACACAGTTTTATAAAAGTGTAAAAATGTAGGGGACATGGTTATACCATTAATAAAACACCATTTTGAAGTAGGTAATTGATTAAAAAAGAAATAAGATAAAGTGAAAATAACATTCAAAATAAGTATACAAAACGTGGTTCTTGAAACGAAGAGAAAATAAGGATATTTCCCTTACCTTGAAGTATAACTCCTAAAACAAGATGATTGTGACCTAGGGTCTATAACGAATTATTGGGAGGAATCATTGGGAGGTAAAAATATCATATATGAGTGGAGCCTACAACAGGAGTGACTGAAATTGGAGAAATTGGTAGATATTTATAGAAAAAGAGGGGGATTTGATTATTAATTACCAAATTTAGGCCTTAGACACCTAGGTAGTGGTAAATGAAAAACAATTTCCATTCCCATGGTATTTTCCAATGGTATTAGACACTTGGTAGACCTATTATATTGTTATAATCCACAATAGATGGAAAATAATTTTATGTTACTTATTTTGGTAATGAATGTTTAATTTTTCACAAAATTACATTTTTAAAGCCGACATTTTCATTTTTGGATTTGGAAAGTAAATTATATATATTGAAATAGATTAAAATATATAAAAATACATAATATTAATAAAATAGCATATTTTATGTATTTTGGGTTCAATTACTTATTGCATCATTAATTATGATTTCATTAACATATCAAGAAACTCATACTGTATTTTTATGATTCATGAAACAATAATTTTTTTATAAAATTATAAGATATTCTAAAAATTCTAGAAAAATATAAATTTTATTAAAATATTCTAAAATATTAAAAAAATTATAAACAAATCACTCTAAACTAATTTTGATGTGCATATTTAAAAAATTATTTTTATTCTATCATAATAATTCTCTAAATATGAGAATTTTTACCTTTGAAATATAAAAATCATTATTTATTAAAAATAATAGCAGATAGAAAATGACTAGTAAAAAATTCGAAACACAAAAACTAATTTCAATATTATTATATAAGAGTGTTTAAATCATAATATTTAATTAAAATAAATATTATTCATAATACATTTATTTATTATAATAATTTTTTATCTTCTAAAAAGTATATTCTCTATCCAAAAATCTTTTTATCAAATTCCGTCTCAATTTTATTAAGTAAAAATATTCTTAAAATAGAATTTATGGAAAAACATTTTATTTACACAATGGAATTAAACATTATTTTACTAGGTCTTGGACACATAACCCCTTTATTACACCCTCATATTCCCTAAGAGTAAGTTGTGTAATGGTGGTAGTTTCGTGGTATTACTCGGCTAACATCGATCGAGTGGTAATTTCCATTAACTTGAATTTCTCCAATAAGTGATTTCATTCAAGATTTATTTATTGAATATCAGCTTGGGAATGGTCAAGGGAAAACCAAATTTATGATACCTCCCTCCCAATATCTAAAAACTGGGCTTCAAATGAAACAATTCTATTGGTTAAGGCAATCGACTCTTCATTATGTATCAATTATCCTTTGTCAAAATTTATTTATAAACTCTAATGATATTGTTAGAATTATTATCAAGAGTATTGTTCCTAGTGGTCATATGTTCTAATAATCACAATTGACCAATTTTCATATCAGGTTGAATCTATATGGTACCATTTCCTTATATATTCACTTCATTAAAAAAATGGTTTCATTATGAATAATGTAACACACAAATTTAGGAAACAATTATCAATCAAAAATTCCAGGTTATTACTCATTGTTTAAGAAAATTTCCACAAAAATATCTTCCATAATTACATCCCCTAATACTAGAATCATTTTTTGTATTATAAAACCAATTTAATAAGGATTTATGTTTAAACTTTAAGGATTTATCTGAATAAGATATAAAATTCTTAACTTGAAAATTTGTTTTATTTCTTCATCCTCCTCATTAAAATATTATTAAAAAATGTATTATAATATTACAAGTCCAAACTATATAATTATATGTTATTTTTTAAATTTTAAAACTAATATTCTTCTCTACTTCTATAAAATGTAAAATGAAACTCTTGATCATGTTTATAATGGACTACTGCCTCATTAACTGATGTAATTCGTTTTCCATCACCACCATTCAAGGATGTATATATATATATATATAATTATGGATTTAAAATATTTATATTATATTTATGAAATAATTATATTTATTTAATTATGATATCACGTATACCTTTTATGTCTCATTCCATTGGGAATACGATAACATCGCTTGTGTGTACAGCTGACTACCACCTCATGAAGCGTTGTGATTTGTTTTTCACTTACGAATTTCATTTAAGGTGATAATGATTAAATTAATGAATATATGTGATATTTTTTACCTAGAAAACTTTTTTAAATAAAATGTCACATCTTTCTTCTTACTTTCAAATCTGTTGGAATATAATAATGTCACTGGTGTGTATATGTGGACTTCCACCTCTACTAACTGATGTGATGTGTTTTTTAATTTATTTTTACAAGGATTGTAATAAAGATATATTTAATTAATATAAAAGATATATATTAAAAAATAATTACTATGTTAATGTGACACACTATTTACCTTCCTTCTATTCCATCCTTTGAGAAAATGGAAACAACGATCATGCATACGAACATTTCACCATCTCCATTAATAGTGTAATTCATTTTATATCTCTAAAATTAATGGAATACTATAAATTAATATTTCATTAATATATATTTTACATATATCATGGATAAAATTATTGATATGATGGAACCATGATAAAAGTAAAAGGACTAAAACTAACAAATCCAAAAAAACATGAAAATCAAAGCGGTTATTACCTAAAACATGATTTTAGTAAGGAATTGTTAATAAATAGGTAATAAAAGGTCATAAATTAATCATATATGATATGATATAAAAAATTATTGTTCTACAAAAGATTTGTAATAAACATATACTTATTATACAAGAGATTTTAATGTGTATGAAGTAAGTCGGGACTTAATATAGTATATTTTTTGTCACTCTTTTATTTCTTTGAGTTAAATGCCATATTAACAACTAGTTTCTTTTATATGGCTTATATACTACACATTTTATGTGATATTTCATGAATATAATTATTTTATGATAATTAAATATACAATTAATTTACTTCATTCATGGTAGTTATGATTCAAAAGTTACCAAAGCAGTATGAGTTTATGTTTCAATCTCATTCTAATCATGATTTCTTATGCATGAATTTACATTATATAAAATTTTATAATCATCGACTAATAAATCCATTAAATTTTATTCTATATTATTATTCATAAAAATTTTAATTAATAGTACCGTTTTTTTTATTGGGTACATAAAATATTTAAAAAATATTTTTTAGGAAAATTGACTTTATTTCTCTCTTTGGCTAAAACCCCTTCTCTCCTATTAACATGTTTCCATTTAACTGTTTTAAAAAATGTTATAATATCCATCCATGATTGTTTAAAGTAATTTTGACCCCTTTTGAATTTTAAAAACTAATATTTTTTAATGAATCTTTTTTTTTCTGAATGAGGTGATTTTTATTCTTTTTATAATAGTATTAAAGGAATGATTTTTAACTTATACGGTAAGTAAAAAATTAACCACCATCAATAAATATATTTTACTTGAATATTAAATTTTAATTTTCCTTTGAAATCTTAAAATAAAATCATATCCACGTTTTTTTTAGAATTTATAGATTTTCAAAAGTGGTTTTCAAAGTGAAAACATTATTTTCCATAATAATGTTTTTAATATTTTTATAGTATTTATATACATAAAAAATTAATTTTATAAATTTCATCTAAATTCAATATATATGTATCTCACATATATACAAATTTTATTCTCTTTTACATTTATGGGGAAATACATGACTTATATTAATCTTTTAAATGCCTTCATTATGAAATTTATTTTCACTACAATATAAGAAAAGATTAAGTAACCCATTTTATTTCATTGTGATATTCTTATGTTATGACTTATGATTGATATCCATTTTGTGTCACATATAAATTCATAATATGTTTTTATGATTTCACCTAGATAGCACTGGGTGAGCCTAATACAATATAACATATGGGTGCACCAAGATAGTGCTCCAATGCATTGGGTAAAGTTTTAGTCTCATGAGGCATGATGTATTGGTTTAAGGTGTAAAATTATTCCATTGTGGGACATTGTCCACCATGTTATATTGTATAAGCATTTATCCTTTAATCATTTTTATGTCATGTTATAAGATGCTACCACATTTCATATGATTCCATGATCAAATGAAACAATGTTCTCTATGGTATGTTTCTAAGTGATTACTTTTAAAACTTCTATTTTATGATATCATGTTATACCGTAGACTCGCATGTTATTTTTATTTATCATTTTTATTACCATATTGGGATTTTTTAATCCCAGTTTTCTTTATGTATTCCCTAGGTTATCCAATTCTATTTTTGGAGATTAAATGAATTTAATATCTCACAAAGGAAAATCAGAAAATTAATATTCCATGTTATGAAACTAATATTAAAAAGAAGCTAGGCCTCAAGATATTTGGGTTGTAATTAATAGATTTTTATGTTCAAAATCATGCATATATATAAAAGGCTTGGGTCATAATATTTGATGGTAAACCCCAAGCATTTTTAATTGATATTTCAGTTTCTACATGAAGTATATTGTGTTATGGGAGTTGGGAGAGCTGAAGGAGGTGGTAGATAGTTCGACCAATTTCCACCACAACCCCTAGGTGGTCCACACCAGGCTCAGGGAGCTAGAATATGGGTGTGAGGATCGTTATATTTCATAGTTTCCTATTAATAATAGACTCAAGATATGATTAGAGGTGTGATTTGTGTCCTTTCAACTTTTATAGTATTATTGATACAAACAGGTGTGATCTAATCTATCATTCCTACTTATTTCTCATGTCTTATCTTGGGTCATGTATGGAAATGGTGGAACCATGTGATGGTGATGTTTGATTTTACATAAAACTCAGATGAATGAGATATGCTTCCCTGCCCAGATGTTCTTTTTTAATAGAAACTATTTGAGGGAGTCAGTATCATCCAAAGAAAATAGTTATGAGGTGTGGCAGATGAATTCAAATGACTTTTGTGTTCAAGGTAGTTTAGTGTGTTGAGGTGTGAGAGTAGTACATAGTTATGGGGAATAAGAGGGAAATGGATATGATGAACTATAGGTAGAAGGTGTTCTATCATGGAGGCTTGGTTATGGTTCGAGGTTCCATATATGACTCAACTACCTTAGATGTGGTTTAAAACAGGGAGATGATACATTTTTCCCTATGTGTGGCCCCTATTTGTGGCCTAGTCATATTAGTGGATCCTTTTTAGATATTCCATTTTGTTTGGAGGACCACCCATTGAGTTTAGAAATTCATGCAATCCTATAAGTGGTGGGACCCAACCCTGGTGGAGGGATATCCTCGCATAGAATCTTTCATTATTAGTAAAGATACCCTAAGATGTTTTCCTTATTGTGGATTGGTTTCATACCATCCATTCATGGTTGGATGGTGCTAGTGGGTGTCGTAGGGTCATTATACATTAGGATGGATTTTTCCTCCTTTAATGATGAGTGATCCCAAAAAGAGATTGAGGATCTAATTTGGAGGAGGAGACTATTGAAATCTTATCAGATGAAAATTGTGGCCATTGGAGTAGGTGATTCTATGAGCTTTAAATTCCCTATAGTGGTGATAGAGTGTGAGGACATCCTTCTGGAGGATATTTTGGGTCACATCCCTGTAAAGAGTTAGACTTTTGCATACACTGGATCACAATTATTTCACTAATATTTATCCCTTAATGTTAGATGTATATTTTAGATCATTATGAGATGTGTTGTAGTTAAGGGTTTTTAAAAGGATGATCTGATAAGAAAAAGTGTGTTCACATGGTCTTCCATTTGTTATTCACCTCAGATGAATAAGAGATACTTATTCATAGGATCCTCTAATCCATTTATAATAATTTCATGGTAGTATTATTTGTTGGTACTATCATGTTATTAGCATCGAAGTTTAACATGAGATGCTTGATGATGAATTCTAGACATTCCCTGAGGGTACCAGCTTCTTAGGAAGCTCTTGTATGGTCAATTATTTATTCTGGTGGTCTGAAACTTTGGATAAGTATTCTTGTATAAGGGGGTGATAGTAGGCAAGATGAAGGTTGAGCCTTTTTTAAAATTACAGAAAACTGAGGGCCTAGACATAACATCATATGCTCATAGTTATGTTTTGTATCCAATGTTTTTGAGTGAGTTCCTGAAAACTGAACCTCTTTTCATTTGACCCTTTGGGGTGAGGTTGTAGAAGCATATATCTAGGTAAATGTTATTACACAATAACTTTTATATAGATTCATGATGGTACAGCTAGGACGTATTTCTTGCAACGTCTTGCATGACTAGGTATCAACTGGACATGTTCATTAAGTATTTTCTGAAGGTGGGGGTCATGTCATCCTTCTGAGTATTGATGATGAAACCAGTCAAACTATGAAACAAGGTTCTAAGGAGTTGTTTCACTCAGTAGTATAGATAGTAGTGTGAGGTGGTCATATCTAGATCCTTTAGCATCAGGTTTTGTGGAGAGGGTTGTGGTATCATGTATCCTTTGGTGTTTTGTGGGGAGATCTTGTGTTTTGGGAGATCTCTCCTCATCGAGGGTTATAGATAGTTATCTTATTTGGCAGACTATCTATGAGATTTTTTGACCATTTTATTTTAGTTTCTATGTGGGTTAGTGAGGGATTGTAGTGATACACCCCGCAATCACAATTGGACCAGGTGCTTTTTGTTTACCATATATCATAGTTCACTAAACAAAAATCATTATTTAGTAGTAGCTTGTTAGCGACAATTCATTAAACCATCGATAAAGAAAAATAGGATTTTGCAGTGTTTTTAAAAAATACACCACTAATTATTGTGTTTTTAATAAAGAAACCACACTTTTCTACAAACCGGACTGCTCCCCCAACCCCCCCCCCCCCACCCCTCCCATGACTCCCCCAACCCTGAACCCTAGCAAACCCCACACCACCTGCTGGAATCACCTGAGAATGATACGTCCAAGACATCGTCAGTAGTTCCTTAGCCCAATAACTCCAAGACATTACCTGAATCTCTCGAGACCCAGTGCTCTAATCCCTCGATGGTTGAGTCCAAGACCTCATATCTCGAACCCTCAAAGCCCTCATCAGCGTCACCTAAGGCAGATCCCTCCAAACCCTCACTGGCTAAGCCCCCTTTATCCAATTCCCCTCTGGCCAAGCACTATCCCAATCCATCAGATTGTGAGACCCCCCCCCCCCCCGAGCACTTATCTACACTACTCTGAGCTATGGTCACATCCTCCCAATTTATGTATATTTACATATGGTTTGATAAATAATAATAAAAACTTTAGTTATAATGTTCAATTATATAGTTAGGTAATTTTTTGTTATAGAAGATTATGTTATATTTTGGATGATTCTTGTCAGGATATGTATTTTAGATGAAACCATGAATTAGTGATAGGAATGACATACTCTCTATGAATTATAATTATGGAATATGATTCATTTGTATAGACCATATGTGAAAACCATGGTCTTTCTATTTTTTCACCATCATCATAGGTCTCTACCAAGGTATAATGGGATTTCTCAATGAACATACTAGTTTTTGTTGAATAAAGGAATATAGGATATCCTTCTATTAAAATTATAATTTAACTCAATTATAATTGATTTCAAGTTCATTTGACATGTGTCACATTTTCTCATTTATTTTTTCAAATTCATCAAGTCATATTTGAAACAATGATTCCATTTTCGTAACAATTTATACTATAGTGATAAGTAATTTCCTAATTCCATGATGGTTTCATTCATATCTCTCACCATAGAATTCATACATTCCACTATGTCACTCCTATATATAAATCCGATCAATAGAAGAGGATTCTATATCAAGAAAAATGTGTGTATTGATTACCAAAAAAATGGGATTCATTTTGATTCTAATATATCACATATAAACCAAGGATTTAGAATCTATTATTATGTTAGAACTCCAATAGAAGGTGAGATATACACTAACTCTTGTCAGGTATTCCTAGTGTAGTTTTAAAGGATGGAACTATAAAGGTCATCTTAGCATTGACACTCTATTTCTGTTGGGTTTATTCTATTCTAAAACTAGGATAATCATTCACTTCACTATCATTCCAAACATTACCAAATCGTACCACTATATATTTTCCAATTTAGTAATATTTATTTGTTTTAATTTTTTTAATAATATGCATCCACATTGTGATATATATGGATAAAAGATTGATCAAATTACTGAGGAACACACCTCAGTATACTACTGATTTGGAGGATTTTTTATATTTTTTAATTTCCAATCGATATATCGAGGGGAGAATAATATTTCCATGACCTCAATGTAAATTTAATATATGGTTGAAAATATATAAAATTTATGAACTCTTGATATTGAAGCAATTCCCTGCTCAATATTTCTATTGGATTTGGCATGTAGAATCGAACATTATAGAAACATTGAGTATTGATGTCTATCGAAAAAATGAGCTCTCAACTTCATCAAAAATATAACATGAAATGAAAAACCTTATTAATTATGAATTCATAATTGAAAAAAAAACAACATAAAAAATAATGACATATCAGAACAAAGAATTAAGGGAGCTGCAAATAGAAATGTGACTACTGTTGTTTTTGATACTAGAGGACAACCAGATCAAGATTGTAACATATCATTGGATCTTATACTTAATTCTGGTTATACTAATGTAAGATAAAACATTACTGAGTAGACAAATGCATTTAATGGGTTTTTTGATGAGAGAAATAAAGAGTTATATAGTGACTGTTTTTGATATTAAAAACATTCTTTTCTGCTGATGTTGTACCATATCAAATGCCTATCTAGAATTATAAATATGGAGATTTCCATGAAATTGGAATTTTATGTCATGAATTTATTTATGAAAAGACTTATGAGACTTTTTATGATATGAAAAATGTTTTTAATAAGCTTGGTCAAAATTATATAAAAAAAGTGTTTCCCAACGATTATATGCTTTATTAGGGATAGGATTCAAGAAGACATGATATTAAAAAAATGTTTTTATTCTTGGTGCCAATCACTGATTGATGTAGGATTTATGAATAAATATGAAACTATGAAGAAGAAGATGAGGAGAAATACACCTACAATTTTTTTTCATTACATTCCTTTTAATCCTTGATTGAAATGATTATCCATGTCATCAAGAACCACAGAACACATGAAGTGTCATTTTGTAGATAAAAAAATGATAGGTTAATAGGATATCCAAGTGATATAAAATCATGGAAGGAATTTGATTCATCACATCCAAATTTCTTATTTGATCATATTAATGTTCGATTGGGATAGGCTACCAATGGATTCAACCCATTTGGGACTTTGAGCACTAGTCATAGCATTTGGTCATTTGTCTGGATCCATTACAATCTACCTTTGGGGATGTGTATTAAATAAAAATATTTTATCATTTCTATGATTATTATTGAATACAATTCCTAGAAATGATAGTGATTTATACTTTAAACCTTTAATTGGATAATTATAGTAGTTATAGAGCAATAATGATCAGACATATGATGCATCTTCTAGAACAATGAACAAAATTAAAGTTGCTCTAATGTGGACCATTAGTGACTTCCTTGGACTTTAGAATTTAAATTGTTCGAACACATACACTTATTTATATTTTCCTATTTGTATCTTTAATTTTGATCCAAAATGACTACATCACATTAGAAAATGGTGCTTCTTGTGTAATTGAATATTTATCTATGCATCTCATTTATTTCGATTGAACAAGTCAAAATTCAATGATTCTATTGATCGTACACCACCTCCAAAGATGTTGACATGTTCTATAATATTTTCATAACATGGAAATATTGAAATAGAATTTGGTAGGGTGTCTCATTTGAATGATAGTGGGAAATGAGTTTTTGGTTCATTGTTAAGTGAAATCGGAACACAATAATAGGGGAAAAATAGTATATTCTTCAAGCTTCCATATCAGGAATTAATTTTTTTGCGGAATAATCTTGATGTGATGAAGATTGTGAATAATGTTTTTGGAAATTTGATCTTCATGTATCTTGAAGAGAATGGGAAATCGAAGGACTGCCTCAGTGCCCAAAAAGACATACAATAAATGAAAATAAAGAATGTTCTCTAGAAAGATGAGCATGGATAGTACGATCTGAAAATTTTTTCATTCAAAAATTGAGATAAAGATACATTCCTTCTAATTTTAAAACATATCAAGCTATCATATGGGTAATCATGTAACATCTCAAGGTGTGTTGACTAAAACCATTGCAGGCTACATGCATTTAAAAGCCATGATTCACATATTTTGTTACAATAGTTTCTACCATTGTCATTTTTTAAATTATTACCTAAAATGTTTACTATTGTTGAACTCCAATTTTTTACATTCTTCAAAAAACTATGTGAGAAAACTCTAAAACCATTTGAGCGTCACAAACTTCATGGTATATTTTTATTAACACCATATGAAATATATATGATCTTTCCACCATCCTTTTTTACTTTCATGATGCATTTAATAGTTATTTTGGTTGATCAAGATAAATTTAGAGGCCCCATACATTATCGATGGATTTATCCAATTTATAATTACTTTATTTATATGATTTTCATTTATGTATATTATTCATTTCACTTAATTAAATACACTTTTAGGTTTTTTCACTTATTTAATAGATATATTTGGCATTTAAAATCATATGTGAAAAATAAAGCTCAACCTAATGGATATATTTCTGAAGTCTATTTGGAAGAGGAGTGTCTTACCTTCTTTTCTTGATATGTTTAAAATATTTAGAAAAGATTCAATCAATTTGGTCATGTTGATGACACATTGACTCAGTCTCAACTACATGGGAAATAAAAAATATTATTTACCATTGGATGATCACTTGGGAGGATCTCAAATGTTACACTGAAAAAAATGGAATTATCACTGGAACATAGATATGTGCTGCTAAATAGTGAAATTTTAGATCCATTAATTGATGATTTAAGGATACAAAGAAGGAGGAAAATGATAGTCTGAACACAAAATGTGAAATATATAAAAAAAATTAATAAATAGACCATAAAATGGTTTACACAATGTGTAACTTCATAAATATTGAAATTAGTACAGATATTAGGTTGAAAATATTTAATTTATAAATATAATAAAGTATATTAATTTTTATAGATCATGAATATGGATTCTCGAGATGATTATTCGGAATATTTGATGTTTTCTTCTCAAGGTCCTCAAAAAAATCTAAAAATTTCGACGCTTACAATGTGATTTCCTTTAATGTTTTGTACATTTGATCTTGAAGAGGGTTTGAAAACATAGAATATTGGTATAATTAAAATTTCCAAAGTGGGATACAATGGAAAGTTGACTGATATTATCGAATTAAATGACCACATGAATTTTTCATTTGTTTTATTCAAATGAAATTCAGCCGACTTTATTAAGGGAGTTAAAATATATTCCATAAAAGTTACTTAAGTGAAATTCTCTCTATTGATAGATGTTATTGACCATGAATTACATTATATGTATATCTTATAGTCACAAAAAATGGTATATTATGTAGAAGTTATTGTAGATGAAGGGTGTTGTGTAGTTTCTCATGTAAAACAAAGAGACTTGTATGATATGAGTGATGAAGTGAAAGAGTTTACCTCTAACCCTAAATACCATTAATAGAAAGAAGAGAACATTTTTGTCCACCATGATATTTAAAATATTAGACTTTCAATGGTTGATGAAGTAATGATGAAGTAGGAAATGACATGATTGAAGGAGAAAATGATCGTATGTGAAGTCATCTAATAATTTATCAATAACTTAGGTCATTTGTGTAGTTATTAATTATCATAGTTATGTATATTTTGTTTTTCAGTATTTTGCATCGATTATCATTTATTTTTTTATGTATGATTTCTTTGAAATATATGTTTTGAAGTTTCTTTGATTTTATTAAATGACCATAATTCCAATGATGAAGCATTATATTGATACTAGCCAACCCTTCACAATGAGGAAGTAGGACACTCATAGTTCTTCTTGAGGGTATTTTTGGGTGATTTTTATATCAACCAATTTTAATATGAATAATTTTATTGAATTTATTTATACAACTAATTATTGTTTCATAAAAATGGAAACAATGCTAGTACTATGAGAAATATAAAAATTTCAGACGTATTGAATCTGAAAAAAAGTAAAGATGTTTTCCCCATTTGACTCATATTGAGTCCCTATAGATGAAACCATTTGATTATTTTTCCAGATTCAAGGCCACCTGGAAGCATAAATTGGTACCCTTCCAATTACGTATGATGATTGGAGACAGATTCCTTCATCTTGAAAAATGATGTTTTTGATTCACAGATAAAAGTAATTTTAATACATTATGGTGGAATTGAATGTAATTATGTTATTAAATTCAAATATTTTCCCAACAAATCTTTTATATATATTTTTCCACTTTTTAGTTCTTTGTGTTATAGCATGAAAGTGGACATTAAAAGAGTTAGTGGATTTATATCAAAATACAACTAGATCTATCCCCGGTGATATTTCGTTGATGACTGGTGGTGAGTAGGAAAACTAAAAAACATAAAAATTATTTAGTTCTCAAACATTTATTGGATTAAAATTTAAATTTAAATATACAACACTATTTAATTTTAAATATAACTATCTTACGTGTACTGGTAGCAGGATGTAGGGATCGAGATGAAGATGGAGATGGATAGGGTGATGAGCAGAGATCATTTGGTAGTGATTACTGGTTTTTTTGATGATTTGGACTAATATGGAATGAGAGTGCTTATTGATGTATTATTTGTGACATGGACCTGAAACAATTTATGGTGGGATGTGAACTAATAAAATTTTTTGTTGATTCCATGTTTCTAATATATGTATGATTTCTTTTTTTATAGGTATTTTCTATGCTGCTGATAGGTGATACATTTTGATTGCATTTTTTTCAGGGTAGATATGTGGTTTCCAAATCTATATCTGGGATTTTGTTGTTAATCAACATTTACCGTTTGTTCAAACCAGCAATTATATATGGAATATTTTTATTCGAGGAGTTCAAAAACACTACAATAGATTTTATTTTTCATTTTTGAGGTGGTTAAAATCACCACTAAATATGAAAAACAATTATTTATCAGTGGTTGTAATTAGGTTATTAGCTTTTTTGGTGGAATTTTTTTGATTTAGCGGTGGTTCTCATAACCACTAATTCCTCCTTTTTTCACCTCAAGAAAAATCACTACAAAAACCGAAATAGCTGCTGATAAATTGTCTTTCTATGCTTTGTAAATTAAATAGACACTAAATAAAATACAACACCGCATATTGGATACCGACACAATATTTTGGGGCGGTTTTGGCTACTATCATAGAACTATGTATAAGGGCTTTAAACTGCCTCTAAATCATAAAAAAAATCTGTTAATTAACCCTTTTCATATTGTGGTTGAAGAGGTGAATGCCTAACTCATTTCACACATTTAACCTAGATGAGTTGGGTATTGGTTGTTGAAGGATTTTTTGAGTAACCCATTGGGGTTTGTAATCTTGAATGGGAAGTCCCATTGTAGGATAGTGGTTCCCTAGAGTGAAAGTTGGATGATATCATGTGAACCATCTGGAGAGCTTGCTGGTGTGTTAGACCTTGTTGAGATATCTTATTACCCATTTTCCACAATCTTTCACTTTTTAGGGCAGAAATCCTTGATGGTTTGGTGCATTTGGTGAATTTGGTACCACTGAGTATGACTTTTGGATCCTTTATGGAATATTTATTGATTTATAAGCTTAGTTGACTTGGAATTCTAGGTTCTAGAGTTCCTCGATGAATTGATATTAAAAATATTAAATATTTTTATAACATGCACATGTAGTTTTTTAAGAAATATCAAATAAATCCTAATCCGAGATTTAGATATAAAATCATAGAATGTGGTAGATCTCAGGATGTGGTTTTTACCCAAGACATTACATAACGTTTTTGGATGTTAGGTGCTCTGTTGGAGGAGAAAATTAGCGAGGTATTGAGTAATGCGAGTTATTAATTAAATAAAATTTAATTAATAACCAAACTACCCCTTCCATACTTTTTTCCATGCACAATAGGGGAGTGGGGGATCCCATTGAACATAGGAAAAATATAATGGGATAGTAGGCACAATCATACTTCTATCTCGATGATAATCATTACTGGATTATGGTGCAGTGGCTTCAGAGTAAGGATTTGGAACCAAATTTTGGTGTTTTTCCATGAGGTAGGCTTTTTATGACATTAAATTCCTTTACATCATATTTACATGGTTTTAGGGTTTCATATACCTATTAGGACTTCTAGATATCCAATAAAGGTAGATCTTTAGGTTTTAGGTGAAAATCGGGGGTTTCAAGAGGCTTCCAGGGATTTCCCATTCAAAAATCCTAATAAAATAATGTATAGTGTAGAGGCACATATCATGTGTTCTTACTATTTGGGGAAGATGATATTTGGGAACTGCATGTCCTGTATTGGGGGTACACATCATGTATTAAGCCCATGCCATGTGACCATGGATTGGGGAAAACATGACATTTAAGGGGAAATGATCATGTGATAGTATTCAACCAAACACAGTGTGTACACAAGAATGTGTTCCCATAAACAGGCACAAATAGGGACATAAGATTGGGATGGTCCATGAAAAATACTTCGTGTACCAAGAGGACATGCCATGTATAGTGACATGGCCATCTAGGCTGTGTTGAATGTGATAATTTTCTCCTGTGATCGAATGAGATCACACACCATGTTACACGAGGCACAATCCATGTAAATCACCATTTTACACAATGAGTACCCTGAGGGGACACATATAGGGGTTGATATTGAGATACATGCCATTTACCCAAGGAGGAAACAATTTATACTCTAGTCAAAGACTTTTCCCTCATTCATCTTTTTCATTAAGACATAGATAGAGGCCCACAAGTAGCCTATCCTAAATATTTTATTGTTAGGGATTCGATGATTTACATGGTCTATGTTTTGGATATGTAAAGCTAGTTGATTCTTGTAGGATGATTTTTAGTAATGTGTAAACCAATTTTAGTGGGCGTGTTCGCTATATCCATCTATGTGAGGGTACAGTGTGACATTCCATCTACAACAAAGGATTGTGATCCCCTATATAGGATGAGTTCGTATTGATTTTGTGTATCCATTTAGGAGTTCGACTAGAATCCTTTATCTTACTACTTCACTGGGTATGTTTTTGTGGTATCATCATGACCAATGTACACAAATCAGTGATACCCTATTAATTAGGTTCACCTACAAGGGTTTGTGGTATCATCAGACATGAGATCCCCTACTTGGCCAGTGGTTTCCGTAGGGTATATGGTATCATTGAACATATGGTCCCATACATAGATGGTTATTCCAAATGGAGTTTTTTGTATCCCCCAGTGGTCTTGGGCATGATCCCCTATTTGAGGGTTATGATATCAGATGTCTCAAATTGCATTCATGGTGTCCCTCAACTGTCCATGGTATGATCCCCTATCTATAGGATGAGATCTTCTGAGTTTCTTGCAGGGTTTGTGGATCCCCCCCATGAGATATAGGTGAGATCACCTATATGAGTATTGTAATCCACTAAATTCTAATGTGACCTTTTTCTGTGGTGAGACCTGATGAGAATATTCTCATAGACGGATGACAATAGAAAAGTTGGGGATGTTCCATTAGATTAGAGATTCAAGATGAGTAGTATCTCTTTCATATGGAGTGATACTCGTTGAGTGAATTATATTTAATCAGTTCCATAAAGAATGGTAGGGAGCATGAAGTGTGTTCTACTAGATGAGCATTATCTTTTTACATCATGTAGGGTCCCATGGTTGGTAGTGAGGTTGGGGCTTCTTGAGATTTGGAGTCTATAATGAGTATATCTATATTATTCTGGGATACCTTGAAGTTACGTCACATATATCATTGGACATAACTTGTGGTGATGAGTTAACTAGTCATGTGATGCTGAGAAGTGGAGTGGAATGGTTGTTCTACATCTATAGGATTTTTTTACCCATGGATATGGGTCGAGAAGACTATTACCTAGCAGTTACCCCATTTTATTTTGGTTTTTGGGGGGATTACTGGGTATTTATATACTCACCTCTATATAATATTTTCCCAAACTTGTCATGTCTTATGCAGATGAAAATAATTATGATGTTGTCCTTAAAGGACTTACATCGATCGAAGCATAGAAAGTTATACATGTCATGTCTTATGCAGATGACAATCTTTATGAGGGTGTCCTTAGAGGGCTGACATCGAATGAAACATAACAAGTTATACCTATAGAGGTGTGTACTTATGGTTGAATGAGGTGTGTACCAGTCATTTCATTTGATTGTAGTCCCCTCCATATAAACCGATTGGATAAGTTTTCAGTTTTAGATGGGCTTGTATTTTTATCTTTTAGGATTTCAATACTTCTTCTATATATTGGTTATGATATTAAAATGTATGCATGAATTTTTATTAGTTTTATTAATATATCTACACTTTTTCATGGATATAAATGTGTGTGTGTGTGTGTGTATAGGGTCAAAAGGATAATGCCTCCCATGTGTGTGTTATGCCTTCTTAGGGCTGGTCATCAGTCTCTAGCCTATTGGAGGTGGTATTGGGGTGCCATACATGGAATATCACTAGGCATGTAGGCCATGGGGGGTCGGGTTGTGACGTAAGAGGTCTCATACTAATTGATTGAAATATTAAAGAATGTTTTTTAACAACACTATAAAGGAGATTCATTAGTGAAAAAATTACTTACTACCTAAGTGATATTAAAATCTCTATACCTTTATCAACAGTTTAAAAAACTCTAATAAATGTGCCATTTATCATCACAATTTTTGTTATTCTAATAATGGACACCTTTATTATCACTTTTTGGTAGCACTGATAATGTGTTCCTTTTCAGTTCTTTCTTTCTAGCACTGATGAAGGGGCCCTTTATCATCACTTGTTCTAGCACTGATAAAGGCCATTTTAGATACTACACAATTACAACCCTTACATAATCCAGGCTGCGTTAGTATAAAATAAAACAATATAAAAATATATAAAAATAAAGTGAAATATACAAACAAAAAAATTGGAATAAACATATCACATTGTACTATAATTTCAACAAAAAATTACATAAAAAATATTTTCATTCATTTCATATTTAAAATTAATCAAAAAAAGTATAGCCCATATACAAAATAAAAACTAGCAGACTATTTTTAACAATAATCATTCATATAAAATATTTTACCTACAATAAAACCAATGTTTATTTTATAGATAGGAAATAAAAAATATAAAATAAAATTTTAATTTTAATGTTATATAATCCTTGTATAATAAATAATATTGTTAATTTCTTTATATATTAATGATATAATCAGTTAATCATACATCATACTGACATGCAGTCAATTCCAACTTGTTACAAATGAATTATGAATCTTTTTTCTTACGGTTTGAAAATAATCAGAAATTTTTATTGTTGGTTTTGGCTATGTGATATGCAATTTAATCTTGAATGACACTTTAATATTGAAAAAGAAACACTTTAAGTCATAACGACCAAATTTTGTGTTGGATTGATGTGCAGTCGACTCCTGCACATCAAAAATTAATTATGGATCATTTTCCTAAAGTTTAAAATAATCAGATCTTTGTTTCTCTTTTTTGGCTATGTTATGTGTTTTTTAAACTAAAATAACACTTTTATATTAAAACCATTCACTTTGAGTCATACTGACCACAACATGTTTCATGTTGACATATAGTCAACACGTATACATCACAAATGAATTATGGATCATTTTTTAAAGAGTTGAAAACAATCTAAGATTGGTTTCTCAATTATACCTATTTGATAAAAATTTTAAACTGAAATGATACATTTTTATTGAATACAATCATTTTGAGTTATACTACCCACATCATGGGGCAAGTTGAAGTGATGTTAATTCCTATACATCACAAATGAATTATGGATCCTTTTATTAAAGTCTGAAAACAATATGAGATTTTTTATTGTTTTAGAAATGTGAAATGTGTTTTAAATTTAAATAGTTCATATAAATAAAACACACAGTTCAATTCATACCAACTATGTAGTCTATCGAATTGATGTACGTTTGATTCCTATATTTCTGAAATGAATTAAGTATTATTTTAATATTGTTTAAAATCAACACTATATCATTTTATTGGGTTTGGATATGTAATATGTGTTCTAATCTAAAATGAAACTTCTATAATGAATACACGCACTTTGAGTCATACCACCCACATCCAGGGGCAGATTTATGGGTGGCCAATTCCTACATGTCAAAAATGAGTTATAGAACATTTTCTTAATGTTTGACAACTATTAAACCTCATTTTATAGATTTTGGGTATGTGAAATGTTTTTTAGACTATTATGGCACTTATGTTGAAAAACACACATTGATTCATATCGACCACATCACTTTTCAAATTTAAATGTGGTCAATTACTCTATGCATCAAATGAATTTTGGATCATTTTCATAATGTTGGAAAAAAATCTGAACTCAATTTCATGATTTTTCCAATGTGAGGTGCATTTTTAAATTGAAATAAATCTGTTATATTGAGAACACAAACTTTGATTAATACCGCCAACATTGTGGGTTGTATTGACCTTCAGTTAATTACTATATGTTATTAATGAATGATGTATCATTTTCCTAAATTTTAAAAATAATTCAAGCTCATTTTCAGAGTTTTGGCTATGTGACATACCTTTTAAACTAAAATGGAACTTATATTAAAAGTACACACATCGAGTCATATCAACCACATTCTGCTTCATATTTACATGATACCTATTCCTACATGACAGAAATGAATGATGGATCATTTTCATATTCCTTGAAAATAAACAATGATAATTTTCTCAGTTTTTTCGATGTGATACATTTTTTAAACTAAAATGACACTTTTTTATTGAAAATTGGTAATTTGACTCATTCCAACCACATTATTCATCAGATTGATGTGTGGTCAATTCCGGTAGATCAAAAATTAATTATGGATCATTTACCTAAATTATGAAAACATTTTGAGCTCATTTTCATATTTTTGTCTTTTTTGTGCCTGTTTTAAACTAAAATTACACTTTTATATAAAAAACGCACACTTTGAGTCATAAAAACTACATTTTCTATAGGATGGACATGTGGTGGATTCCTACACGTCAAAAATAAATTATGTATCATTTTCCTATTGTTTTAAATTTATTTGTGCTCAATTTATTAGTTTTGGCTATGTGATGGTTATTTTAAACTAAAATGAAACTTTTATATTGAAAATACACACTTCGAGTCATACCTCTCACATCATGTGTTAGATTGATGTGCAATGAATTTTAATAAATAAAAAATAAATTATGGGTCATTTTCCCAAATATATAAAACAATACGATCTTTTTTTGGTTTTAGCTATTTGAAATTTTTTTTAAACAAGAAATGAACTTATTCTAAAAACATGCAATTTGAGTAATATTGGCTAACTCATCTTTCGAATTGATAGACGTTATATTTTGACACATCATAATTGAATTGTGGATTGTTTTTAAAATGTTTTAAAACATCCCAATCCTATTTTCTTGTATTTGGCTATGCGTTGCTTGTTTTGAACAAATATGAAACTTTTATATTGAAAACGCACATTTCAAGATATAACACCCACATCATATGTTGGATTGATATGTGGTCAATTTGGACACATAAAAATGATTTATGGATCACTATCATAATGTTTGAAAATAATTTAATCTCGTTTTCTTGGTTTTGGATATGTGATGTGCATTTTAAACAAAAATGACACTTATATTGTAAACACACATTTTGTGTCATACTGACCATATCCTTTATCAAATTGACATACAATAAATTATAAGACATAAATAATGAATTATGGATCATTTTACTAAAATTTGAAAAAAAAATCCAAACTCGTTTTTTTGGTTTTGGCTATATGAGGTGTGTTTTAAACTAAAAAGACAGTTTTATATTGAAAACACGCACTTAGAGACATACCTCCTACATCATGTGTCAGATTGAGGTGTAGTGAATTCCAATATATCATAAATGAATTTTGGATCATTGACTAATATTTTGTAAACAATTAAATCACTTTTTCTCTATTTGAACTATGTGATCTGTGTTTTAATCTAAGCTGGAACATATTCTGAAAACATACACTTCAGGTCATACAAACTAAATCGTGATCTGGATTGACATGTGGTCAGTTCTTATACAGAAAAATGAATTAGTGGACATTTTATTATGATTTCAATATAATCTATGTTTATTTTTCGGTTTTGGCTTTGTGACGTGTGTTTTAAACAAAAATGAAAATTTTATATGGAAAACACACACTTCAAGTCATACTCACTACATTGTGTGTCAGATTGATGTTAGGTAGATTCATATATGTCAAAAATGAATTATAGAAGAATTTATAAAATTTTGGAAACAATGTGATCCCATTTTCATAGTTTTCGATATGAGAAGCACATTTTGAATGAAATGATGGATTAATATTAAAAAGGCACAGTTTGATTCATACCAAACAAATCATGTGTCAGATTGATGTGGGGTCAATTCCAATATGTCATAAATTAATTATTGATCATTTTAATAAATTTTATAAACAATCCGAGATCATTTTCACAATTTTCTCTATCTGAATCATGTTTTAAATTAAATTGATACTTTAATATTATAAACACACCCTTCAATTTTTACCATAAAAATCATGTGTCATATTTATTTGAAGATGATTCAAATATGTATAAAATTAATTATGAATTGTTTTCAAAAAAAAATAGAAAATAATATGAGATCTTTTTCTTAGTTTTGTCTATGTGGTGTGGGATTTAAACTAAAATGGAACTACTATGAAAAATATGGACATTAGGCTACACTGACCACATCATCTATAAAATTGACATATGATCAATTCCTATACATAAAAAATAAATTATGGATCATTTTCCAATTGTTTGAAAATATCCCAATCTCATTTCCTTGGTTTTGGATATGTGATAGGCATTTTGAATTAAAATAACACTTTTATATTGAAATAATGCACATTAAGTCATATAGTCCACATGGTGTGTTGGGTTGATGTGTGGTATATTAATACAAGTCAAAAATGAATTATGGATCACATTATTATTGTATAAATACAATTAATGATCGTTTTCATACTTTTTCTATGTGAAACATGTTTTAAACTTAAATGTAACTTATATTAAAAACACATACGTTAATTCATACCGTACACATCATATTTTGGATTGATGTCTGGTTGATTCATATAAATCACAAATTAATTTTGTATAATTTTTCTAATTTTTGAAAAAAAAATATTATCTCAATAGATTTTCTCTATGTGAGTCACATTTTAATCTAAAATGAAACTTTTATTTTTGAAAACAAACAATTTGATTCATACCACCCACATCATGCATTAGATTTATGTGGGGTCTATTCTGAAACATAAGAAATTAATTAAGTATTTTTACCTAATATTTGGAAATAATTTGAGCCCATAATCTTTGTTTTTTCTATGTTATGTATTTTTTAATCTATAATGACACTTATGTTTAAAATACGCACTTCGACTCTTATTGAACACATAATGCATTGAATTTATGTGTGATCAATTCCTACAAATAAAAAAATAATTATGGATCATTTTATTAAGTTTTGAATAAAATCTGATCTCATTTTCTTGGTTTTGTCTATGTGATATGTGTTTTTAACTAAAATGACACTTTTATATTGAAAACATGAACTTTGAGTCAAACAAACCACAATGTATGTCAGATTGATGAATGGTAAATTCCTACACTTCATAAGTAAATTATGGATCATTGTATTAAATTTTTAAAAACTATATCATCATGTTTAATCTTAATTTATATGTGATACACATTTTAAAAAAAATCACTTTTTATTGAAAACATGTACATCAATTCAAACCTACTACATAATTTTTCGGATTGATGTATAGTCAATTATTATAAATAAAAAATGAATTATGAATCATTTTGTTAATGTATCATTTTTTAAACATGAAACAATGTAGTCACTTGTCTTTTCTGAAATATAAAAATTTATACTAGTAATTTCTATCTAATTGTTTAACCTAATGTTCTATTGGATTCTAAACCACATTACAGGCTACCACAGAGAATGTAGATAGTATAATAGATGGATAAAACTTTATAATAGACTAATTTTAAATATTTTTGGATGATTCATTCCCAATATCATGATATTTACCTTATGGACAAAGTTTAATTTAAAGTGGGGTGAAATGTTTGTAATAAGGAGGCTGGATCACTTTTTAACTCATGTACCCCAGGGGTTTATACCTACCAATTCATGGGATGGAATGGAAATGTATATTTATGTCTCATTTGGGTTATTAGAATATAAATAGGGTATAAATTTATCTTCGGGGCTTCTTTCAATGGGTTCACATTATGTTTGGAATTTTGGGACTATGGAAGTAGTCTGGTACATGAAGTTTTCTTCCTCTGAGATACTCTACATAAAAATATAAAACCATAGAAGTATACATAATTAGGTTCTCCTTCTCTTAATTTTTTCAATTGTAACTAATATAGTAACAAATTATTATTATATAAATACATACAAAGTTTGTTTCATATTTCTTGATTCATTCCAATCCAAAAATTATTCTATCAGGATTTATTGATATTGGGACCATTTAATTGTCTTATATTAAGAATTAATTTAAGAAAATATGTGGTATAAAATTGTTTAGACTCTTATTTTCTATTTTATTTTTAACATAATATAGACTAAATTAAAATATCCTTATTATTAGATGAAATCCTTTAGACATGAATGATATTTAAATAATAGAATATCATGATTTAATGGAAAAAATCATTCCACAATCTACCCCCATTGGAAACTATTCTTAAGAATGCGGCGTAGGTGTGATTGACCCTTTAATACTTCCTCAAATAAGACATGGGTTAGAGACTGGAACTGATTGTATAAAACATATTAATGGGGGGTCTTACCCTCATACTCCTAGGAATATATAAGAAAACCCTCCAATGAACATGATAATATAAAATAAACCCAATATTTCACAATGCATGTAATGTCAAACTGAATCAATGCCTCAAAAAATAGAAAATAAAACCGGTATAACAGATACCCCAACAACAACTCCATGCCTTAAGCTAGTAATGTTCATCTCAATCACTGAATCCCTTATCGAAATAAAAAAAACATATTTATATCCGGTGATAATTCATGTATACTCAGTAGGAACCTACTTAAGACCTCTCATGAAAATGAGAAAGAATCATACTAACGTATCACTAAATAAATAGAAGAACTAACTCACACTTACACCGAGACATATATCACTCAACCTCATAAAGGCTTGATCACCCATCATTGCATCCAAATTTATTAACATAATACCAAAAGAATATATATCAAAAGGTAACTTGTAGCCCCTTATCCATTGATTTATAACTCTCACATTCCAAATTTATACATCTCAGTGATCCCATCCCTTCCATAGTCATTTCAATGCACATCATATCTGATATCACAACTATATACCTTATACCAAAACACCATCACAATAGGTTATCATGAATCTAAAGGAAATCAACCTCATTCCATTTTCATACCATAAATGGCCCCCAAAATATAATATATCCTCTATAATATCATCATCCTCATATTAACTCTAACCACTGTCCATCAAAAATCATGATTAATAACCTCATGTTATCATAGTTGACACAATTCCTATAAGGGATGTGGAAGAGGGAGTAGTAAATTATTTATTCCCTCTCCAACCTAGATTGTTACAGTCCATAATTTTCAAATAGTTACATATAAATTCAGGTGATGGAGGTGTTCAGGATAATTTTTAGGATGTTGAGTGGTTAATGGTGATTTGTAATTGAAATTTTAGTAGGATTGTATTTTCTAGCAGGAAGGCTTATTTTTAACCATAGAGGGGTGTTTGTGATGTGCAAAATAGTTTTTCACCAAAGAAGATTATTTGTAGTTAGTATAGAATTGTAAAGAGGTTAGTTGTAGCATGGAGTTATGGTAAGGGGAGTTTTAAAGGTTCTACCTATTTCGTCTCAGTTGTGGTATAGAGTCCTCAAGAGGTGTGTTTGGGTGGATCTACTAATTTAGGGTTCACATATCTATTGATATTCCATTGCATCGTGGTCCTTCTTCTAGTTAATAGGATTTATGGTGTATAATAAATCATGTTTATTGAACCTGGTTTTTTCCAGCCTCATTTTATCATAAAAGCCTCCTTTAAATCATGATTTTTTCCTTTTTCACCACCTTTGTGTCATGGTTTAGGGTGTTTCATCATGGTCTTTTAATTCCATTCATGCCTATAAATGATCGAACCACCTTTGAACTCATTGTTATTCCAAATTCTCTCTTGAACATTCAAAATCATAGGTATATTTTTATAGTTATTTCATCTCCCATATTTTTGGCTTTGATCATGAGCATCTAGATATCATACATCAGTAATTAAAAGTGACTCTATATTTCCCTATTTTTTTCTTGTTCTCTATTTAGTTGAGGTTTTGGTTAAGGTGATTTATTGTTTGGATAGTGTTATAGAGGGAGATTGATTTCTCTATTATGTTCTACATTGTTGATGATAACAGTTTTTAGGAAACTTGTTTTCATTGTTATTGTTTTTAATTATTAGACTCTTACTGTGATTGATTGAGTTGACCATTTATGAAAATTATTAATTGATTACATATGGTGAATGAACCAGTTTCCCTTAGAAAACTCATTCTAAATAAGATGTGATGTTATTAAATCCCATGAATTTAAATATTTGGTAAATGTGGATGTTGAAAATGTAGTTATAAGGGATAGTATTCTTATTATGTTTTCTTATGTGTTTTTTGGGGATGTTTAGGGACTTTTACCGATGATGGTGATGACTGAACTCATTGAGGAATTTAATGGTTGTGAGGATATGGATATCTGACATGTTTTTTGATGAGCGATGTTATACAGTAAATGTTATGAGGTTTTTTTCTGAGGTTTTGGTGGTGAGATGGTTGTGTTGTAGTGATGGTTTGTCTTATGTTGTGTTTATATGTTAGGTTATGGGGGTGGATGAGCTATTGTGTCACATGATTGTGTTATTTTCTTATTTATCCATATAATAAACATGAAATTTCAAAACCAAAATGAATGTGTGTTTCTCAAATATGTATTTAGTAATTGAGTAAATAGACTAGATGATTAAATAGGGGATCATAAAAAATATGTATTGACGGAAATGAATGGTTTATAGTTGGTTTACGAATTGAATTATGACTAATGGGATAGAATATATTGTAAAATTAAATGGAATAGTAAATAAAGATGGTTGGTAAATTGGTATATATGTAAATGGTATAACTGGTGTTTGAAGGAGGAAATGGGTGGTGGCTATTTGGTTATGTGTGTCCCACTTAAGTCAGCTATCCTTAGAAAATCTCAAATTCTTTCAGTTCTAGGTGTTTTCTATGGCATATTTGAGGGTTATGAGTTAGATGGTTGGATATCACCTCTTCCCCACTCTTCCTTTAGACGTAGTGATGATTACAGGTTGATGTTGAAGATTTTCTAGTGATAATGGGTTGGTGGTGGTGACAACCCAATGATGATAAGGATGTGAAATTTGTTTGGGGTTATGTGTGGTAGGAGTAGGGAACAAGGTTGATGTCCTTCAAATTTATGATACCTAACTAATCTGTATATAAGACATGAAAAATAATGGGGTAGTGATCTAAGAATAGTGAATAATCCTAACACGGGATGCTAGACCTTGATAGGGTGGGATGGTTAGTGATGTGTCCTAACATACATTAGAAATGGATATATATGCACTGATATGACATGGTAGTGATTATAGAACTCGATGTTTGATGTTGGAATGTGAGAGTGGTAAATCATTGGCGAAGTGATTGCAGGAATCCATTACTAATATTCCATTGATGATATGGTATAATACATGGATGAGTTATTTAGGATGAGAGTCATGGTGAGGTTTGGATGGATAGATGGCCTTCTTAGGTGAATTATGGTTATGTTTCTTATTCACTAATCCATTAGTATGATATTTTAATATTTTTTTGAGAGTCTTTAGGTATATTCCTAACAAGTATACATGTTATGACCACCCTATGTATATGATTTTTTTATGTTTTTTGGAAGACTTTGAGGAAGGATTTGGACATCACTAAAATGGATTTTGGAGCTATAATTGATAAAATATCATAGGAACTATATTTTTGGTATTGAATTGAAGACATTTATTATATTTTTTAATATTATTCATGCATTGCGGGATGGTTTGATTCCACTTTTATTATTATATAATGGATTTTTTGTTAATAATTATATCTCATTATGTGATATTCACTATTGAGGGTAATTAATTCCATTTGTTTGATCTGTATACCCTCAATGCTAGTTACCAACTCGAGACCTACTAAATTCTATACTCGATGGTCATTATCTTTATCCCATCAATTTTATCTTAGAAGGGTTTCTTTTTAAGGAGGGGTAGTGACCTGGATGTTGTAGAAAAAACTCAAAACCAAAAACATTTGGTCATTGATAAGGTTATTCGAACAAGTGTTGAACATATTAAATCACAAGAATATATAAAATATAATGAAACTAAAAACTTGAAGGATTTATGCCAAAAAAACACTACTAATACGCATCATCATCATTTTATTACTATTTTTACAATCTAATAGTAGTTCCCCCCACTATACCACAAATCAGGCCCACCTTCCATATAAATAGTTTGAGTGATCATCCAAAATAATAGGGAGGTTATTTTCTACCTCTTCTCTATGTCCTCAATTCGATTGTTCTTTCCTTTAGAATCATGTTCAAAAAACACTAGAAACAAAACTCTTAAAATAGCTATTAGGGAATCTGAAGGGAAACTAGTAACAATCTCTATACTAGATACATCTTTTTACTACATTGGGATCCCCTCCTCTAATTGGATAATATTGTCTTATAGATTTATTTTTTATACTATAATCCTCAATATAAATTACTTTTTTTAGGATTTATATGAAGCCTTTATATTCTTAGAAATTATGGTTGATAGAGAAAATTGTGTCACTTTTACTATTTATATAGCCTATACCAATAGTTAAAAATTATGATATCATGAAACCCCCACACCCAACATTGTCAGCTCTTGTATGTTTTCAGATATTTTACTACCAAAAACACATTCAGTCCTTCCATTTTCAATAACCAATTCTCATGCCTCTCAAGTGATTCCTTTTTGCTACCTCTGACCAAATAGACTCTAGTCATCATAGTATCTTGTGTTAGCCAATCACCTTATTATAAAATACAGTGTGTAGGTATCTCACCTAAGATTCTTTCCAAAAAAACTTTTGTTACCAAATCTATGTTCTATAAATTCTATAGACCATATAGAACAACTACATTACACCCATTCTCCCCTATTTTCCATAACCAGTGCCAACACACCCTCCATACACCGCATATTGTGCCAAATATAGCTCGGTCATTTGAAATAGAGTGGTCACCTCATACTACAAAATTATCTTCTCAAGATGAATCTATATATGTGAGAGAGAACCTCAAAAATTAGATTTCCCCCTTTTCAAATGTATTTATTTGAGTCTAGCATTGATAATCTTGAGTTTTTAATCCAATCCATCCATTCATGATTCCATTTCCACTCGTAGTTCTATTCCCCATCAAGTGAAAATAATGTGGGTTAGGACAAATAATAGGACTTTTGATCTAACAGACCCAATTAAATGGATAATTTTTATATAAATGATAAACTATAATAGAATTATAGTATAAAATAAATTGAAAATAAATTTAAAAAATGATTGAAGAAAATGAATGGTACTCGAAAGGCCCCACTACTCTACTACCTATGCCTTCAAACCAAGAATAAAAAAATAATCGTTAAAATTTTCTATCCTCACACTATTTAATAGAATCCATTCACCACATGTAGGAAAAATGGCCAAACCACTCCTCCCACCAATGATAAATTAATTCCCCTTCTATAAACTGCTATAAGGTTTTCCATTGCTTCTGGGTTGTCCAACTGTTGGTTGGTACAGTATTTATCAAATATTTTTGAATGGAAAATTAAAGGTAGGGCTAAATGTATTTCATAATTTACATCTATGGTGAATCCATGTTTTCATAAAGTTTTCCTCTTTCCATTGTGATTACAATTCCTATAGTAATAACACTCACCACCCCTTCTTCTACCAATACATCTTCCCCTTCCAAATCCTCTCAACCTATAGCCTCTATATATTCCCCTGAGATGGAATTTTACTCTTTGATACATCATATGTCCAACACCCTTACCTATTTCTACCTTCCTTCTCTAAGAGAAAGGAGGTTTCAAGTGATCTTTGGTAAATTGAATATTGTAGATTTGTGGTTTTTTTTGGTTTTTATTGTTCATTTTGTTTTGGTATTGGGTTGTTTTTGACCTATTTATACCTCTGTAAGTGAATTTTTGGTATTAATGTTAATTAAAATACATATTTTACCATAAAATAAATTTTAATTATATTATTATTCTCTATTATTCTTAATATTATGCCCAAAATTAGAATATATTAACTTTTTAATGTTATCAAGGGGGAGATTAAGAGATGAAATTAGGAATCATTGATAGTATGATCTCTTCCATTTCTTCATTCAATTGTTTTTCCTGAAATAGACATCAAATTTTAATTATTTATTTAAATTATAATGTTCCTAAAATTAAAATTAATTTCCTTATTATATTTAAGTTATACATTGAACCCTATGTTATTCTATTATTGAAACATTTTATTTACAATTAAACTTTTATAGTAGAAAATTATATGATATATTAATATTATTCTTTAATATTTTTATAAACGAAACTTGATAATATTTTTGACTAATAAAATTGGTTTATATTGTTCTTTATTAAATTGATCATATTTTCATCATTTGTGACCATAAAGATAGATTGAATATTTAGTCAAGTGTTGAATTTATCATATTATAATAATCACAATTCAAGTTTAATATTTATTGAATAAATTTATTTTATAAGTTGTATAATTAATAATAATGACGTTTGTAGTGAATTTGATGGAAAAAATGTTTTAGAATTAAAAAAATATTGGCAGATCAACTATGTAAATAACCCCTAAAAACAATCTAGAGTAATTACATTAATAGATCAGTACAAATTCTCAAATATTGGATTGACTAGTTTGACTTGTCTTGGTGGACCATTCATGAAGAATTATTAAATTGAACATGTTGACAAAAATCATCTAATACCCAGTACAAAATCAATTTTCCAGGCCTTTCCCAAATTTTCTAAGAAACAATTACCATAAAAAAATATAACCATCCATGTAGAAAAAATTGTAATTTTCAATTAAATGTGAAGAAAATATTATGATATAAGCATAATTTTTAATGGGGACATCATCAATGCACTCCAAAACAGCATTCGAATCATATAATATGTTGAATGTGGATTTTAAGAGAATTTTAACAAACTTTAGGTGATTTACGAAGAAATAAATCAATTATTGTTTCTACAATGATTAATATCTATTAAATAAATTATATTAGAAGTCTCAATTTTATTATTCATTGCAACTCCAAATGATCAAAATTTAAAATTTTAGGAATGATTAATTTAATTAAACTAAAATCAAGCACCCAGAAGTAATAGAGCTGCATATCACAAACACTTCACAATCATAATATGTCTTAAATTTTAGATTTAGAGTAAAATCCTATTATAAATTCCTCACTATCTATATTTTTAATATTCACACTTTTATTTAGGTCATGCACCCTTAATTCATTATTTATTATACTTAATAATCCGATTGTGATTTTAGAATAATTTTTAGATATATAACAGGGGTACCATAAATTTGTATGTTATTTTATACCTAGTTCAATTTGTGGTGTTTCTCTTGTGAATAGAGTGTTTTATTATCAATTGGTTTTACGGATATTTTTTACATAATAGGATCATGTTTAGACATAAACCTCTTGTTTAAATCCATTTTCTAATATGTAATTATCATTTCTTTCATTTACTTCAATTTGATTTAGAAATTCAAATTATATGTTTTAATAAATTTATTTCAAAGAATTATTCTGTTTTATTAAAATTTATTTACACTGATAATCAGTACATTAGGTGTAAATTTTGTTTTAAAATTTTCTTATCAAAAAAGTTTTATCATTCCAATTTAACTTAGTATTTAACATTTATTTAAAAAATAATTTTAAATTTAAAAAACATAAAAAAATGTAAAATTATTTTTAAATTTATAAAAAAATTTAGAAACATAAATCGTTATTTTAATTGAAAAAAATAGATTCACCCCTTCGATATATCCTTTGTAACTACATTTTTCTTTCGCACCCCAAAATATTTGTTAACTTTTTTTGAAATTTTTTGGAAAAATGTTAACATGAAATGTTTTTCAAAAACCATATACAACCTTCAGCTCAGATAAATTTTTTTATAGATCAATAACACAAAATTGAAATCCCTTATACTTTTCATAAAGGAATGAAAAACAAGTGCTTTCCCCACAGAGGCAGTGAACTTTTTCTCCCCAATAACATTCAGAATTGTAATAATATGAAAATACAGTCCTAAAATATATGTATTTTGTTGAAAATATCACAACCCTTAATTTTTAAAAAATAGGAAACTTACTTGTCTCCTAGTTAGGCTGATTTTAAAATTCCAAACAAGTTAATTAAGGAAAAAAAAATAAGAAGAGAAAAAGTGAAAATAATCCAAACTTTTATCAATTAATATTGAGGGGAAACATGGTTGAACGAATAACCTGAACTGAAAAATTATTTTTTATTTTCTTATTAAATCACTTTGTAAGGAAAGTGAGAAACCGTAATGTTCAGCATAACAACCAAAAACCAAAATTTCCCAAGCACAAAAAGAGTCTTCCTATGCCCAGCATTTTCAACATGAATGGTTCCTCCACCAAGACATGAGCACTCAGACGATCCCTTGAAAAGATGCACCGGCACAATCCCGATGGCCAGGCCATACCCTCTCAGAGTCCAAGTGCCATACTGAAGTGGTGAACGCGTGCTCTGAACCTCATCTGGAGTAGAAACAGAAACAATGCTTGGAACATAACCCCAAAATCACCTTTAACCCACTTCCTGAAGATAGGTCCTCATCATTAAACACTCAATCAAAATGAAAGACCAAAAATTAGTCAGAAAAAGCAAGAATAGTTTCAATGAAATAAAATTTCAACCTACTAGAGTTCATATCCCTAAAAACCTTCCATGAAATATCTGTTACCTGAATATGTGGCACATCCGTTAACAGGACTTCCAAAGAAAAAGATAGTTTATCCCATACCTGTATGTATTCCTCGAGCTTTACCAACCCCTGGTTGAATACCCAAACCAAAATAGAGTCCTGTTTGTCAACCCAATAGTATTTCTCCTCCTTAAGATTGATTTCAATATTCCATCCCATCATCTTGGATTCATCCTCTTCAGACGCATTGAGATACAACACCTGCCCTTTAAACTCATCAACCGAACTCAGAATTAAACCCCATGATCTGGGTTGATTAGGGTGATCCGGTTTACATAAAGCCTCACAGTCCACCCTATCATCCTCTATCTTTTTTGCAGACCGAGTCCTCACAGGAGGTGGCAAGGAGGAGTAGTCTTTCCTTCCCTTCCTCCTTCTATTTCTCCTACCCCTCGGGCTTGTTTAAATAGTAGAGATACTCTTACTACCTCCCATGGAAAGCTCCACTCGGTCCCCATTTGCACAATCTGATTCTTCATGATTATTGTTAATCCCTTCTATATTGAGGCCATCAAATTGATTTCCCACCTGTATGGAGTACTGGACCCCCTGACCTCTTCTTCACATGAGGAAACACCGACATGCTTGGCCCCTGGAGAAACCACATTACTTGAAGGGACCAGCTCTTTATTCCGCCCATTCCTTCCCAACCTCTGGTCATCCTGTTTGGGACCCTCCACTCCCTCTATAAACTCCTCCACCAGAACCCCTCGCTGCTCTGGCAGCTGCGAAATCCCAGACACCCTTGGCGAGGTCAGTTCCCCTCCCTCCTTCGCCATATGAACAATCTTTCCAGTCTTTTCCTCATTAACTCCCATCATAGTATTTTCCCGACTCAAATTAGCTTCCCCATCCGCCGTTGTCATACCAAGATTCTCGGCCAGGCTGGGTTGAATGAAACCACGCCCCATGAACTGTGGTTGTGTGCAGAAGTCCTCAAGAACCACTCTCTGCGTAGCACAGTTAGTATGTATTCCAGTACACTCCACATTGATACCAGGAATGGAGTCACCTGCAAGTTGATATTGAACATTCATGTACATTGCATTGACATTGCACCGTATGACAGATCTGCTCCCGCCACTGAGGTCACTTATCAGTCTGCTAAACACCTCTTTAACTTTCGGATTAGCAGGACTAACCTACAATTTCTCTTTCCTCACTTGGTTGTCACCAGAAAGCAGCCCCGTGCCAATTGCCTTCGTGCAGTCCATGTATCACCTTTGTCTAGATCTTCAAACTGAGTCATCGTAGAATCACTCAGTGGACCACTTCCCGCACCACGCCTACTGCATCCCGCCCCATCAATTCCTTCGTCTATAACATCCTCCATCACACTGTTCACAGGAGTGCCATGATTTCCATTGTACAAATCCTCCCTAATTTCAAAAACCCTATCTTCCCTCTTGGAACTCTCCGGAGAGTGACCCAACTATTTGAAAACCGTACAGAACTGAAACCTCGACTCATATACCACAGGTTGCTTACACTGGAATTCTTCCCCGATGGTAATCCAGATGAAGTCTAAAGGAGCCTTTGATGCGTCCACCTCCACACACACACAAGGATTAATCGGGTGAGAGACCACATTGGTCCATCTATCCGAACACAAGTATCTACCCGGAATATTCCAAGGGCTTTATCAATTGATGTATTCTGAAAAGGAAGTGGTAGATTCAGGAATCTTACCCAGACCGCCACTGATGGAGAGTCGTGCTTCATATGAAAGTCATACGACCATCGGGATAGGAAGAATCGCGAGCTGTTGCAGATGCTGGGAGCCCTTGACCAAGCCTTTATTAGATCTTCCTCCGAAGTGAAACATATCAAAATGGTTCGATTGTCCAGCAAATCTACGATTTCCCTTTCTTGCAAATCCTAAGAACCAACATTCTACCTAAACCATCCTAATTTTTAAAGTGTCTATTTACTTCTCTCTACGATATCATTTCAACATAGTACCTGATGACAAAACTTCCATCTCTTTCCACATGCGAGTCAAAATAAAAATGATGATAATAAAAATAATATATTTATGATGATAATAAGAAATTGTAAAGCATCATTTGAGTATTGGGAAAGAGTCAAATTAAAAAAAAGATTTTTATATTTAATGTAGTAATACCATCATCAAAATGAATATATGATTATACATACCTATACAGGATAAAGGTTTCATTAGAAAATTATTACTGATAACTGTCACATACCTTTTATGAAAGGAAGTTTCAAAAAATAAGTATTGTTTTATTTTTTTTCTAAAAAACACATCACATAAATTCCAAAATAAAATAACTAAAATAAGTGGTGAAACACTTAGGGGTTATATTAGAAGATGTTACTACCATGTTTTATTTTATTTATTATATCATTTTTAATTATTCACTATAAAAACACCAATTCCTTTCTTTATTGTTTCCAATATCTCTATTGGGTCTCTTTTCTATTTCTTAGACCACCATCTTCTTTAATGTTTCACCATACTATTTTTAGTATTTAGAATTTGTAGGTCAAGTTGGGTATGTCTATCTTAAGGGGGAGTGTTATTGGTTTTTTATATTTATTTTTTATTTTGTTATGTATGTAATCTAGGTACACCTATCTTGAGGGGGATAATTCAAATATGTGATTCACCTATTGTAATTTAGGTATTATGTTGTCTTTATAATTCACTATAAATAAACATTATGGCCGCCCCTTGGAGTAATATTAGGTTTTGGGTCAATGCACCACTATTAATAAATTTCCAATTGATTGTCCTTATTGAAGACTATTTATAGAACCTATCTCATATAGTAAGAAGTTTCAAAAAATTAGTAACCTTGGTTTAGTTTTACGAAAACGAACATGTCTTTAAATGCAATAATTAAATTAATGATACCATATCTATATTTTATTTTATTTCCTATCAATTAATAATAAATAAAATCATCTCCCAGAGTTCTTCCCAAGTTAAAGAATTCTTCAGACAGAGAGAATATATCTTTAAGAAGCCTTAAATATGAATCCTGATATTTAGATATGTCAGAGAAGTTAAATCATTTTGAGATAAATATTTTTTGAGAGTTGGTTACAAACAATATAATAACTTATAATTAGTACTATGTGATATTTTACAAATAAATTAGAAGTTAAATGGAATAACTTGAAATAAATCTAGGTTACTGGTCAATGATTATGATCAAGATGGGGGAATAAATTATGAATAGGCCTTTTTACCTATAATTATACTAGAATTCATTGGAATATTTATTTCATATGCATGTTTTATGAATTTGAAATTATACGAAATTAATGTCAAATTTATTTTCTTAATGGTCTTATTTTTAATATGTTTTTGTTAATAAACCATTTGACTTTCAAAATCCTCATTTTTCCATTTATAATGTACTTAGATATACTTTGATTGTTTTTTGTGGAAGGTTATGTTCTTTTTAAAAAAATCGTCATGGATTAATTTAATGTAGTCGTATGAACTTTTATTTCCCCCCCATAAAGTGTGTTTTGGGTGATGGTGTTGTCATAAAATGGTTTAAGGATAATATGGGGGAGTTGGAGCTGAAATCTCATCTCAAAGAGACTAAATCATAAAAAACATGTGGTTTGTGGTGTAACATCCAAGTTCTGGAAGCCACCTAGAGGCACCCTGTACCTGGTTGGTCACATAGTCTCAAGAACATTTCCCCAAATGCCAGAGGCTGCTGACTAGCAGCGAGGACCTTGGGTATGATAGTGGGGAAATTATGCCCTCATTGGCAGAGTACACAGTGGAAGTAACAACACATACAACAGCAGAAACAGTAAATATCCAACAACAATAGCAGTGGAAGACTGAAAAAAAACAACTGGAGAAGAAATATGTAAATGATGAATAATACATATATGTCTAGGAAAACATCCAAACAAGTCATAATGCTGAATATAGTACTAAGACAATGTATAAAAGAAAAATAGATGAGAAACACCTCAGCATCACAAGCCTCGGCTTGGTCCCATTCTCTCCAGCTCTAGTGCAATCAAGAACCTGAAATAGAAGGTATATTTCCCTTAACTATACCTGAAAAAATATAATCTATTTGGGCCCAAAAGCATGACCTAAACAGGGTGTGAGACAAAGTCCCAATAGGAAACCACCCAAAGATCTATTCCTAACAGTCAGTGAATACATGGAAGGTAAATGACAGTAAGCAGTAAATAGTAATCAGTAAATAGGATAAAACACAGTAGTAGAAATCCATAGTTTCTAGCATATAATCCACAAAAAAGAAACAGCCACTCAAGCAAGTAGAACAAAACGGAAACCTCTAGGTAGTTCTCACAGTCTAACCCCTAAGGTTTAACCTACAAGTACTAGCAACCCTCTTGGAGGTCCGCACAGTCTCACCCCTCTTGTTCAGCTAAGAATAGACTCTCTGAGGAAGCACTCACCGTCAATTCCCCCATATAGTCTCGTATCATACTAAAGATGCTCTAGAGAAGCACTCGACATCTCATTATCCATGTGGCCCACGTTGAGGAACTGCAGACTCTCTGAGGAAGCACTCAACGTCAATTCCCCTTGTGGTCTCACATATTAAATTAAAGACACTCTGGAAAAACCCTTACGTCCATTATCCATATGGTTCCCTACACTAGGTTCTCATAGACATGTGTAAAACAAACATTCATAGCACGTGTATCATCCCATGTAAACCTCAAGAACTACTTGGCTATCCTTCTAAGGCACAACAGCATAACAGCTCAACAGTTCTACAATCATACAACTATGCATGGAAATTGGAAAAAATCCGAACAATAAAAATAAGCATGGAAAAACATCCAGAGCATAGTAAAATTTACCCTATTCACAAGCAATGAACTCTACACAGGCATATCAGTAAGGCAAGCCAACAACAAGGGCAAAACAGGAAACACACAATACCCCATTCAAGGGTATTCGTGGAATTTGCATAAAATATTCACAGAATTCCTATGGAAAGGCACAAGCCACCTACCTCGATTCTAGGAGAATGATATACGTGAACCACAATGATTGATTCTCTTTACAATGTCGAAGATCTATGAAAACGTCCAAAATGCTCAACCCACAGTATCTTGAAAAATATGATAAATTGGAAAACAAGGATCTAAGAGAAGGAATTACTCACCGCTGCGGTTCCAATGCAATCGACGGTGGCTGAAAAGGAGATCAAGTGGAGGCTCGAGAATTTGGAGAAGAAACGTGGTTGTACGGGTCGCTCTCGGATGAAGAACCTGAAGAAGGAGTGTGTTCTGTCTGCCAGGCGCGACCCTGGTCTGTTTAATGAAAAAAAAGGAAAATACATGGTGTGTACTCTTGGGGTACATGTCATGTACTCTTTTTTCCGTACTCCGCTTTAAGAGGCTGCCACATTGCCTCTACACACCATGTGTGTGGCCCAGACACGGCTAGCACACAGCTTTGAGCGGCAAAGGAGTACACAATGTATCCTCATAAAGTACATGGCGTGTACTTAAAAAATTTCCATAAACCCCACTTTTCTCAAAAACTCTAGGAAAAATAAATACATACATGAAAACAAAGACCTTGGTTCTTAGAAACTTCCCCCCTTAACGAAATTCATCCAAAAATTTCCCTAATGAGGTGGAGAAGAAGAAACCCCAAACAGCTCTGGCCACTATGATCGTACATCAGCCTCCCTTTCCCAAGCTTGTCCTGTACTCGCCCGTGCTGCCACAAAACCCGTACTAGAGGAACAGAATGCCCTCGGAGAACCTTCATACTGCGACCAAAAATCTAGATAGGAAGCTCCTCAAACAATGCATCCGCTTCGAGTTCAACTTCCTCGGGCTGAAAGACATGAGACAGGTCCAAAAAGTAATGTCGGAGCTGAGAGACATGGAAGACTTCGTGCATGGGTCGATACCTCTGAGGTAACTGCAACCAATAGGCAACCGGCCCAACTCTCTCCAATACCTCAAACATCCCGACATACGGCGGTGAATGCTTACCCTATCTCTGAATCCTATTGTGTCCCAATCTCAGTGCGGCAGGTATGAAAACCTGATCCCTGACCTCAAACTCTATAGGTCATCTCCTCTGATCATCATAAGACTTCTGTCGAGACTGTACTGTAGCCACCTCTTCCGAATCAACTCTATCTACTCTAAGGTCTCCTGAACTGCCTGAATCTGAGTTCTCCTACTCAACGCATCTACTACTGAGTTGCCCTTTCCCTGCGTATAGGTGAGCTCGATGTCGAAAAACTGAAGATACTCGACCCACTTGCACTGACTCAGATTCATATCACGCTGAGTGAAAATGTACTTGAGACTCTTGTGGTCAGTGAAAACCACAAAGTGATCTCCTAGAAGGTAATGTCTCCAACAACATAAGGCATGAACAAAAGCTTCCAACCCTAGATCATGCGTCGGGTAGTTCCTCTAATGTGGCCCCAACTGCCGAGACCCGTACGCAACGACTGCATATCCCTGTATAAGAACAACACCTAGTCTGATACCTGAAGCATCACAATAAATAGTTTATCTCTTGCCTAGCTCTGGAAGGACAAGTATTGGTGCTGATGTCAACCTTCCCTTCAGCTCCTGAAAGGCTGACTCACAAAAATCTGACCATAAGAACTTCACCCCCTTTTGGTCAGACCTGTCAAAGGTGCTGCTAGGTGTGAAAATTCATGACTGAAGCATCTGTAGTATCCAGCCAGCCCTAGGAAACTCTGTACCTCAAAAAAATTCTTCGGCTACTCCCTGAAAACTATAGCTCTCACTTTCTTGATACTATTTCCTCTGAGATGACGTGACCCAAGAAGTGAATATGATCCGTCCAAAAGTGGCACTTAGAGAGTTTAGCATAAATTCGATGCCCTCTTAGTGTACTCAAAATGATCTCAAGGTGGGTAGCATGGTTGTGTCGAGTGTGAGAGTACACAAAGATATCATCCACAAAGATCACCACGAAAGATTCCATGTATGTATGGAACACTCAGTTCATCAGTGCCATGAAAACTGCTGGCACATTCGTGAGACCAAATGGCATAACCTTATACTCGTAGAGATCATAACTGCTCCTGAAAGTTGTCAGAGGTATATCTGATGGTCTAACGTGCAACTGATGATAACCGTACCTCAAGTCGATCTTTGAGAACGCTCGGGCTCCTCGAAGCTGATCAAAAATTTCATCAATCCTCGGCAAGTGATATCGGTTCTTTACCATCAACTAGTTCAACTTCCGATAATCCACATAGTGCCTAAGGGTACCTTCTGCCTTCTTCGCAAATAGGATAGGCGATCCCCAAGTAGAAGTACTGGGTTGGATGAAACCCTTTTCCTGTAACTTATCTGACTTCTTCTTGAGCTTCTGAAACTCAAGTGTAGCAATCCTATAGGGAGGAATGGACACCAGTGCCACTCCCGGCACAAGCTCAATAGAGAAGTCCACCTCACACTCTGGAGGAAAACCTGAAAAGTCTTCTGGAAAGACATCTCTGAAAGGATCCACCACAGGAGGAAAATCTATCTGTGAAGTCCCCTGGTCATCCAGATATAGACTAGAAATCTGGGTTGTCACCCTTCCTAACCCATGATGCTTGAGTCCTGCTCGACTCGCCTGAACTTCCCATTCACCTCTATGAAGAAACGATTCACCCTCTGGTGAAACTAAACTCACCCTGCAGTGATAACAGCCGAAGACTGCCTATAAGGTAACCAACAATTTCATCCCATGAATGAAATTATATCCTGTCATCTCTAGGACATAGAGATCATATAAGAAATGATACACTGCAACCTCGAGAGGGCACTCTCTCCACTGATGCACACTGGATGTTCTCATCCCCAAAGGTGTGTCTAGTGTCAACAAGTCAGAAAAAGAAAGGATACATAGCTCAAGGCTCTCCACAAAAGAAATAGAGATAAAGCTATGTGTAGCAACAGTATTGAAAATAAATGAAGATAAAACTGAGGCTACAAAAATCGTACCTCGAACTGTAGAAGGTCCGGGATACTGCTCCTGATAGGTCTGCTCCACCGCAAAAGTCTGGCCTGGCCCGAGGACCTGTGACCCTACCTGACCACTCTGAACTGATCCTCCCTACTGATGTTGAAGGACTGGTGACTGAATGCCATGGACTCGACCTCCACCTCAGCCCGAATAGCCGGAAGAACTCTAGTTTCCTGACTGATGAGAAACTAGTGGTGCTGCTCCTAAATGAGGAGTCATGGAAGAACGCCCATCACCAGCTTCTAGTGAGAAAACCTCACAGAAACACTGAAGGTGACCCATCTTGCTGCAATATCGGCACTCCACTAGGTCTCTCTGGCACTGCGGCCTCGTGTGCCTAGCCCTTCTACACTGGTAGCATACCACCTGGCTACCTGAAGATGTATCTCACCTCCTCAGATCACCACGCGTAGACTCTCTACGGCGCTTCCTGTTGTCAACTGGAGGAACACTAGCTCTGGAAGCAGAACTTCCTTGGCTCAAAGCTCCAGATTATCTCAGATTAAGCTCCGCAATAAGTGCCCGGTTGATGATGGAAGAGATGGAAGTCAACTGGAAGATATTCACCTCTGAGCGGATCTCCCACCTGAGACTATCCTCAAACTTCCTTGAAAAGAACACCCCACTTCCATCTCGGTGGGGTGTGAAATGTTGCAGCTCAGTGAACCGAGAGGAATACTACATGACAGAAAGCGTACCCTACTCTAGACTCATGAACTCCTGGGCTCGATCGACACTCAGGGTCTCCGGGTAGAAGTAGTCATAAAACACGCTCTAAAACTCCTCCCAAGCCATAAGCTGCTGATGACCTGCCTGTGAGATCACATCCCACCACCTTTTGGCAGAGTCTCATAGCATATAGGTATCAATATTGAATCGCCTCTCTGGAGGTGTTTCCAGATGCTCAAAGATAGTCAGCACGGCTTCCAGCCCTGACTCTGCGGCCTATGGTCCTCCTTCTCCTGAGAAAGTAGAAGGATGCTGCTGCTGGAAACCCCGCGTCAAATCTGCCATAGCCATGGTAGGAGGTGGTGATCCCAGAAAGGTATGCATCATGCTCATAAATCCCACCCTGAACTGCGCATCAGCTCCTATAACTAGTATGACAGCCAGTGCTAAGGCTGGCCCGACTGGAGGATCGGCAAGAAGTCCCTGATCAGCCATATCTGGCGTCTGATCGCTATCCTTCAACTGACGTACAACCATAGGACGTCTCAGAGGCATATCTCTGAATGACCAAAAGAAGACCTTAGATCTGGAAAACAAGGACAAAGAACAAAGGAGTAAAAAATAGAAATAGGAGAAGGAAACACTCAAGTTTAACAAAACATGACTACACAGAGTGTATAAACTCTACACGGCATGTACTTAACTCTATTCCCCTACCCGTGTCTCCTTTCACGGCTAACTCACACGGTCTTATTAACCAGAGACTACATGACATGTAGTAGACAAGTTTTCACGACCCATGTTGTTAGTTACATGGCCCACTACACAGCTGATACCACACGGCGTGTTCTGATCAAACACGGCGTGTACATGAAGATTTTTTTGACCTGTGTTGTTAGCGATGAGGCCAAGTACACGACTGGCCCTTAGACGGCGTGTTCCAAACAAACACGGCGTGTATATGAGGAGAGAACACCGACCCGTGTTGTTTGTGACATGGATAGGTACTGAGAACAAGGATACATGGCGTGTTCTTTAATAACACGACATGTGGTACTCAAGCTTCCCCGACCCGTGTTATTAGTGACACGGCGGTGTACACTTCTCTATACTACATGGCATGTACCTACCATACATGGCGTGTTCCTGGTGATTTTTCAAAACCTGTGTTTTGGATCACACAGTCAGTGACAGGGTTTAAAACTGCACGGCGTGTATTTATAAAGTACACGTCGTGTATTCTGGTTTTTCTGGGCAGTAGCTCTGAAACTGCACCGAAGCCCAGAAAACACTGAAAAAAGAGCATGAAGGTGCCAAATTCTGATCCCTGAGGCCCCATACACCTCAAGAACCAAAAATTGGCATTCATTAAAGCAAGTTACAAAACAAACAGTCCTTTATGAACATCAGAGATACTATCAAGCATCTATCACAACAACATGCATAATCTATACAAAGTCTATCACAACAACATGAAATTGCTAATGAACCCTAGATGACAAGGAAAAAATGCATGGAATGTGATTTCTAACAAGTGCTGATATGATGCATGAGATGGCATACATTCATCTCATCGGGTTGCGACAGAACTAGAACTAGAATAGTAACAACTGTAACAACACACGTCGTGTGAATCACTCCTGGTGAAATCATAACAACTGTAAATCTCAAAACCAGAAACCATTATAATCAAGGTAGTATGGCTTTTCCCTATAAACGGGTTAGCTAATCACTAGAAAAACTTATTAACATGTACTGAATCCATCCTATCCCTGGCTAAAGGCTCCAAACAGTAAATCAAGAGAAAAGAACCCCTTTGATACCACTTTGTAATGTCCAAGTTCCGGAAGCCACCTAGAGGCACCCCATACTCGGTTGCTCACATAGCCTCAAGCGCATTTCCCCAAACGCCAGAGGCTGCCGATTAGTAGAGAGAGCCTTGGGTGTGATAGTGGGGAAACTGTGCCCTCATTGGCAGAGTACACAGTGGATGTAACAACACATACAACAACAGAAATTGTAAATATCCAACAAAAATAACAATGGAAGACTAATAAATAAACAACTGGAGTAGAAATATGTAAATGATTCATAATACATATATGTCTAGGAAAACAGCCAAACAATTCATAATGTTGAATACAGAACTAAGCCAAAGTACAAAAGAAAAATAGATGAGCAACTCCTTAGCATCGCAAGCCTCATCTTGGTCCCATGCTCTCTAGCTCTAGTGCAGTCAAGAACCTGATGTAGAAGGGAGCTTGCCCTTATCAATACCTGCTATAATATAATCTATTTAGGCCCAAAAGAGGGACCCAAACAGGGTGTGAGACAATGCACCAATAGGCAACCACCCAAAGATCTGTGCCTAACAATCAGTGAATACATGGAAGGTAAAGAACTGTAAGTAGTAAACAGTAAGCAGTCAAGAAGATAAAACACAGAAGTAGAAATCCATAGTTTCTAGATTATAATCCACAAGTAAGAAACAACCACTCAAGCAAGTAGAACAAAAAGGCAAACTCTAGGTATTTCACATAGTCTAACCCCTAAGGTTCAACCTACAAGTACTAGCAACCCTCTAGGAGGAACGTATAGTCTCACCACTCTAGTTCATCTAAGAATATAATCTTTGATGAAGCACTCACCGTCAATTCCCCCTATAGTATCTTATCGTTCTAAAGGCTCTCTGGGGAAGCAATAAATATCTCATTCCCCCTGTGGCCCACATCGAGGAACTAAAGACTCTTTGAGGAAGCATTCAACATCAATTCCCCCCTGTGGTTTCTCATATTCAATTAAAGACACTGTGGAGAATCCCTTGCGTACATTCTCCCTATGGTCCACTACACTAGGTTCTCACAGACCTCTGTAAAAATAACATGCATAGCGTGCGTATCGGCCCAAGTAAACCTCAAGAACTACTTGGCTATCCTTCTAAGGCACAACATCATAACATTTCAAAAGTTAAACTATCCTAAAACTAGGCATGGAAACTGGAAAAACACTTAACAAGCAAAACAGGCTTGAAACAACATCCGGAGCACAGTACAATTTACCCTATTCACAATTAATGACCTCTACACTATCATATCAGCAAGGAAAGAAAACAACAATGGAAAAATGGGAAACACGCAATACCCCATTCAAGGGAATGGTGGAATTTGCACAAAATATTCATAGACTTCCTAAAGAAAGGAAAAAACCACATACCTCGATGCTAGGAGAACGATATACGTAAAACATGATGATTGATTCTCCTTAGAATGTTGAGGATCTGAGAAAATGTCAAAAATTCACAACCCACGGTATCTTGAAAAAGAGGAGAAATTGGAAAACAAGACTCTAGTAGAAGGAAGAACTCACCGCAACTATTCCAACGCAATCAACGGTGGATGAAATGGAGATCAGACAGAGGTTCAGAAATCCAGAGAAGAAACGCAGCAGAACGGGTCACTCTCGGACAAAGAACCTGAAGAAGGAGTGTGTTCTATACATCAGGCGCGACCCCAGTCCGTTTAATGAAAAACAATTACACGGTGTGTACTTCTGGGGTACACGGCGTGAACTCTGTTTTTCCATACTCCACTTTAAGTGGCCACCACATCACCTCTACAAACTGTGTGTGTGGCCCATACATGGCCAGCACACGGCTTCGAGTGTAAAAGGAGCACATGGCATGTACATAGAAAGTACACGGCGCGTACTTCAAAAATTTCCAGAAACCCCACTTTTCTCAAAAACACCAGGAAAAAGAAAGACATACCTGAAAATGATGATCCGGGTTCTTACATGTGGAATAGTGGATTCCCTTAAAATGTGGTGAAACCTTTCTATGCATGGGTTTGAGGATGTTGGGTTTTGGTTGCTATATCAATCTTGGTATGGCTATGATGTGTGGATGAGTTGTTGCATGGTGTGGTTTCAGTGGTGAACCCTATAACATAGAGTATTTTATATAGCATGGAAGACTAAGGGAAGGGTTTCCCTAATCCATGACTACAAATATCAGTATTTGGGTTGTGGCATAGAGGCTAAGAGAGTGTAATTTTATGTCTCTATAATTTTGGGGGAAGATTTATCATGGTTGTTTGGTTGCACCATAGCCTAACCCTGGGTTAATTGGAACTAGGTAGGATCTTTGATGTTTATCATAGAGGCCAGTTGGGTTGGGGTGATTGTAATAAAAGACTCTAGGATATTCCATATAATTTAATGAATATGTGATGATTACATAATTTATAGTTGTTTTTCATCATTGTCCTTTAATTAATTGGTTGGGTATAAATTTCAGAGCTCCTCCAAAATTCCCCATTCCTCATGCTTCTATCTCAAGATGAGTTCCTCATCATTCCTCCCTTGTTTTCCATATTCATCATTTTATGGAGAATTGATTTTTGTGTAATACTTGTTTTGGGTGAATTTTTGTGGCTAGAGGTTGATGGATGGCTTTGTGATTTCTTTTTTTTTAATACTATCCTGGCATGGTTCCAATATTCTTGGTGTCTCTTCTTTTCCTTGACGTTTCATAGTGAATTAAAAATGGGTTTTTGGAGGCTGGGGATCCTTTTTATCTCCTTATTAATAGTGAATATCTTATTTTTTAATTCTTCTTCTTCCCTTTGAGTGGATATTATGGATTTAATTAATAAGACAACGAACCAAATGAACTAAAATTGAAGGCGAAGGGGGTGATTGCATGCTCTTACATTCTTTTTTGACTATTTATTATGAAATTATTCCTACTTTACTACTATTTATAATTATAGAAATCATTGATATTCATATATATGTGTGATGAAACTACTATGAAAATTCTACCCTTGTTGTGTTTGTTGTTTAACTCACCTTTCATAAAAGTCTAAGTTCGTATATATGGCTAACAAACAGGTTGTGTGTGTAAAAATAGTATTATATAAAAGAACCCATAAATATATAGATTACTAAATGAATATAAAGAGCCAAAAGTATGACCTAAAGGGGACTCTGGAAGATGAATATGTTTTTTTATGTGTAGGTGTTCCTCTGAAGTTTCTGTTGTGGTTGTGTGAACCTTTCTGGGTCTTGTATGGTGATGGTGGTTACTATATTAGTTATTGAATATCGTGAGGAAAATGGGCTCTGTATGTATAGATAGGTGTATATTGTGGTTTTAGTTTCGGTGGTTATATAATGTCTATGGTTGTGTGATAGCTCGGCTCTGGGATGGCTCGGGAGTGAGATTCAGTGTAGTTGTTGTGAGATAGGTGGGTTATTTTTTGTGACATGGGTTGTAGTTTCTTAGTATCTATGGGTAGTGGTTATTTAAAATGAAATATTAACATCATGGAATTGAATTTTTGTATGTTTTGGATGATCTTAATGGATTTTTGTTTGATTAATGAACTAAATGATAAATAAAGGGCTAATTGGAATGGGAAATAGAAGGGTAGAATGTATGATTAAATGGATTAATAAAGAATAATTATTGCTAATTTAAAATATGGTATCTTGTTGAGTAGTAAATTGAATGATTAATTATTATTTATGTGGAGTGATTTATGTGTGAAGTTTCATTTTAGTAGTGGTAGAATTTGGTGGAAGATGTCGGGTAGTGAGATATACGTTTGGTGGGAAATACTAGTGGAGATAAATGTGAACATATAGTTTGGATATTATGCACTATCTATAATCTATATTATTTCATATTATTTTTCTATGCACCCCACCCGCATCAAGTACCACATACCAACACTCAAGTGTTTTGAGTGATGTTTTCTTCAACATCTAGGTTGGTGATGGAACAAATGGAAGATTTCCCCCTCTCCCCCCAACATACATTGGTGGTAGTGTGGAGTGATAGCATAGTAGGAGGTGGATCCTGGCCCTTGATGATGGGACAATCTTTAAAATTACAAAGTGATGATTGGAATTCATATGTGGTGGGGTAATGCATAGTAGGAGGGAACAGGGATATGGATGGATTTGAAGATGATGAGAATGATAACTAATGATAGACCAGGATTTTGGGCCCTACTAGGGGATGGGTATGTTGGGTTGTGACCCAACCCACATCAGATGTGGATTGATATGTAATGACAGGTATATAATGAGGGTATGTGATAATGATACATTTGATATTGGGGAATGAGAGTGACCACACAGTTGGTTGGTGGATGTGTGGTGCCTAGGTTTATATTCTCTTGATCTGCAGTGCGAATGTGGCCAAGAGTGTTCATTTTTTCAATAATGCTCCCAAATAAAGTGTAAATCAACTTCAATATAAACCATTATTTCATGAAGGGTTGGGTTTTTGTAAATATTTAATATAGTTTTAATGTAACACCAAATGTTTGAAAACTACTTTAAAGGATAGTTGATTACCTGTTGTATATGTTTCACCCAAATAATCAATGTTGATACTCTAACTTGTCACTATATCAAGAGGTATCTATATGATTTTTACATCCCCATGAGATAGACATTAGTTAGATGAATAAAGAAAATTTGAAAGTGGAACTCTTGAATAAAAGACTCTCTACATTGTCTCTATTATAAAAACCTCAATATTTATGCTTCTATGATTAGAATACAATAATCCAAGTTGAGGATCAATCTACACCTATCTAATAATGAAAAATACAACCTCCCACTATAGCTTTGTTAGTGATTCCATGAACTAAATCATCTTTCTTAGTGAACATTCAGTGATACTTGTTTAGAATTCCAAAAAGTCATTGATATATGTTTTTTGATAATAAAGTATTTATTTAAGTGTTAATAGACTTCTCCCTAACCTCTCATGATGATTCTATATAATTAGAAAATAGGCCATTCGATAGTGTCTTAAGAGTACGAGGAGAAGGTGTATCTTATCTGTTCTAGAAAAACCTCGGACGGTACCTAGTGTTTCATCATAATATTAATCCTCTTTTCATCATAAAGTTGGTATCTTTTACCGTTATAGTGGGATTGTATTTATACATTTTACACATTTTTAATACTCTGATATGTTATTAGATGTTGTGAATATATGGTATTGGTTTATCTTATCCACATTATATTGCTGTCAGGATATGTGTGAGATTATTTTAGGCTAAAGTATCCCATGTGTGTGATATTCCTACTCACAGCTATGTCATATATTAAAGAAAAATTTCGCTCATTTTTTCCATTACTTTTTAATGATTACCTTTTACTTTTAAGCCAAAGGCACGTCAATTATATTTATTTCATTATTTTTTATTTTTACATTGGAATTTTAGAATACAAGAACATTAATACTAATTAAATGATATTTTCTAACATAATTATTTTATTAATTTTTAACGTCACTTCTATACTGGAATACATTGAATTATTACTACAATAGTTTATTTTGACATTTAAATTATTTTATTATTAATTATTTTGTAAATAAATTTTTATATGTTAACCATGTTTATATTATATAGTTTAATTATTTTTTTATGTTTAACTGTCAAAAACAGATTTATATGATTTATATTTTCTATGAAGACTTGGTAGTGGCTGAATAGATAATCTTTTTTGGCGTAGTGATGAATACTGGATAATCATAGGGGAGATAGTTAATAATATCATTTGGCCGTTTGGGTAGAGGATCCATAAAAGAATAATACATTCTAGTGAATTATAGGATACATAGTTTTTTACGCTCAATCTACTAAATTCACACTTATTTCCTACTTATCACACACAAACACTTCAAACCCATCCTTACTATTTTATATATAATAATTAACCAATTACACTTGTTGTCTCAACTTGTCCAAATGGAGAAATGACATGATGCTCTACCATTATTGTTCTACAATGACCTTATTCAATTGAAAGAGAATGTGTAAATAAAACTACACATCCACACAAAGAACTTTTGGAATTACTATCTAAGATAATTTTGATATTACATTTTTTTATTGGGAACAAAAAAACCAAAAACATTATTAATATTCATAAAAACACCAAAATAATTTCATCCTTTTAGTTAGGCCTGACACAATGAAAGGAACATTTGGTGTAATATTTAGGGATATTTTTCTAGTTACATTTATTTTTTGGAAAAAATAAATAAATATTTACAGAAATAGAAAGCTATAAAAAATAGAAAAATAAAAAACCACAAAAAATATAATTAAAAGCTTCACTATGAATGTATTTTTATTAATTCATTGAAAATGTCATATTGATATAATTTATTTATTATTATATATTTTTTGGATACTATATATTAACCTTATAATAGATTTTATTTTTTAATTATTTTATAGTAAATGAATAGACTATTGGGACTGAAAATGAATTGTCTATTGGTGTAGTCATAATTACTAGGTAAAATAAAGTGAAAGCTCGGAAATAAATGTCACAAGATGTGATTTTGAGAAATCCCCAAAATTATATGGGTGAAAACCCATGATAAAAGATAAGGATATCACTATGGGTAATTGTTGTTACACACCCCTCAAAATTACAAGCAGAATATATTTGAAAATTATCTCTCTTGAATATGCAGGTAAATCGCCTCACAAAATACCACAAAAAAAGGGAGATGATGATGCTAATTGTTGAGTTCTAGAGATTGTGGGATTTAGAGGAGGGTAAAGAATCCATTTATAGGCCTCTATCATCTCGTCCTGCCCCATTCATCTGATAGTGGTTTGGGTGGTGATGGATACTAACAATCTACCACTGGCTGCCACCTCTTACCTCCCTTGACAAAAGAAGGGTGCAACACAGTCCAAAATAAAAATAAATACCAACCCATATCCCACAAAAATATTGGTTGAAAACCAATAACATATCCATATTTCCATTCTATTTATCAAACCATTTTCTCACATCTATGTGATTCCACTTGGGGATCTAACCATATGAACTTATCAGAGACAACATTCTTCATTAGAAAATCTAGATATTTTTTTAGTGTTGATTTGCTGCATGTCTACACTCCCTTTATAAACCAAATATTAGAAAAAGAAATATTTTTCCGTAAAAATATTTTTCCTTGAATGAAGATATATATTTATTGTAGTGTTCCTGGTGCTCTGAATATAAAAAAATTCTAATCCTTTCTATATCTGAGATCCTCCAACAACATTGTCATCTAAATTTCTCATTTTAAGTTTTTTGTAGCTTCCATGTACTACACCCTCATCAATGATAGATCCAAAAATGACTGTAATTATTTAATCCAGATCATAGCTCCACCTGTGATACAAAAAACTAAACAAGTAGAGGAGTTTCTCGAGTCAAAATCACCTAAAATCATAATCATCATATCCTCTAATAGTGAAATATTATACTCCACAGAATAATGAATCATTTTTGTCTCTTTAATGTATCATAGGATCATATTCACTAATTTACAATGACCCCATACTATCTTATCTAATTACATAATAAATTCTCCAACTATATATGAAATGTCTTTTCTAGTAGAAACCATAGAGACCACCAAACTCTCTAATGTTGACGCATACTGTACTTAAGACATATTCATCCTCTCCACTTCATTGTTAGGACTCATCATAGAGGATAAAATTAAATTAACATGATGTGGGTTGAGATTTAATTATTTAATTGTATGTTTAAGTTTTTAAATAATTTAAGTAATTATTCTATGATATCCAAATCATCCCATTATTTATTTCTTGATAAATATACATACCCATAATCTTATTTGTAGGTATCTAGTAATTCATTTCAAGATCCCTAGTTAATGTTTTCTTAATTTCCAAAATCTAATAAATTTTGGGGACTAAAACCAACAGGTCATCAACATACGACAGAATAAGGATGAACTCATTACCATTCAACCCTTGAAATATGCACAAGGATCTGAATGCAGACTATTGTATCAAAGACTCAAGACATAGGAATGAAATCTCTTATACCAACACCTCAATTTATTCTTGAGACTGTATAGATATTTTTTTAACCTGTGAATCAAGTTATATTTTCCTTATTTTATGAAGTATTCTATTAAGATAATGTAGATCTATCTTTCTAGATCACCATAGAGAAAAATAGTCTTTATATATTGCTACACTACATTTAAACTGTATGTTTCACACATATCTAGAACTATCTGAATTGTCATTAGTCTAAAAATATGAGACAATATTTTGATGAAATTAATACCTTCCATCTCAACATATCCTTTGACCATGATTCATACATGGTATATTTCCACCTTATCCTTTTCCATCCTTCTTTATCTTAGACACCCATTTGTTTTTTATATCATTCCTTCCATGAGATAATATAACATGATCCCAAGTCTTGTTCTTTTGCGTGGCTATATGTTCCTTCAGCATCACCACCATTCATGAGGATACATCTGGACTCTATTTCACCTCAAAAAATAATATTTCTCCCCATTATCCTTCAATAAAAATTATGTAGTATTTATCTTAGTGATATAGTCTGAGTGGCATGTTAGTTATCTTTTTCCCCAATATTACCTTTGTGGTCCAAAACTCAATCGGTACTTGATCATCATGATCATGTAATGCCTCAGATAAAACTATTTATTTCTGGGGGTTTTTTCTCTACTTCAAGTGATTTAGTTTATATATTCTCTTTCTCCATGGCTCTATCAATTGTTATTTTTTCTTATATATAGTAAAAATGAAATCTCTAATGATTATATGTTTTTGGGAGGTGGGGTCCCATAAATGACACCCCTTCACACCATTAATAAAGCCTAATAAGTTACATTTCCTAGATATCAGATCTATATATGACATTTTCAAGTCATTAAAAAGTTAATATATAGGACTTCCAAAAGAATATAATCTATAATAGTCTCTAGGTTTACCATTACACTTTTCCATAAGTTTATTCATATCAATCACCATTGAAGGAGATTGGTTGATCACCTATAAAGCGATATTCACTACTTCTTCCCAAAAATTACAGGAAATTAATATAGTCATAAACATTTCCCTTCTTCTATCCAATAGGGTTATGTATATCTTCTCTGGAAATACATTCTACTAAGGAGTGTAAACCACCATGTGTTGTCTCTTAGTGCCATCCTGTTGAAAAAAAGTATCAAAATCCTCTCTCGTATATTATCTTCCATTTCCATACCATAAATACTTTATCTTCTTTCCATATTCAAGCTCCAATCATTCTTTGAATATTATTAATATATCAAAAACAACCTTTTTCATCTTGATTTGGTACACCTAACATCTCTTGGAATAATAATCAATGAAGGATACCAAGTACATTTCTCTTCCCAGGGATATGACTAGTGTTTGTCAGAGGTCAAAATAGATCAACTCTATGATCAATTTTCTTTAGGATGTTGATGTCCAAAAAATTAAGAAATTTTTCATTCTTAAAACACATCACTCGTAAAATTTAAAGGATGCATTTTTAATCCTAGGAAAAAATCATGATCCACAACAATCATTAAACCTGGTTCGGAAATATAGTGAATCTTCTAATTCCATAACATCATCAATGCTTTCGTTGATATAGTTAATGAAACAATTACTTACTAATCCTTATATGTTTTACCCATAAGAAAATATAGGTCCTTTCATATCTTCTTTTATTTTATCACCATAAGAACACCTGTTAAAATTATCATCACTCTATTGTTGGTGTGAGTCTTGTATCTGATACCACAAAGTTATCTCAAAGACCATATGTTATTCTTTAATCCCTTCACACGGAATGCTCCTTAGATGGTTTGAAAAATACCCTCATGAATATTCATTTTGATGGTATTGAGTTCAAAAATAACTAGGGTATGATCATTCCCCATGTTCATAACTCCATCTATGATAGTTTCATATTGATCAAACCATTCACTTTGAGACATCATGTTCCATAATTATAATTAGTTGATTATCCATGCATCATTGAGATGCACCTTTCTTCTAGTAGTTATTGCTTCTTCACAGACTAGTATATCTTTATTTCAAAAATTACTAACCAGATTTCCATCCATTTCATGATTTTCGATCCCACTATAACCACAATCTATCATCACACTTTATATACTTTTCAAATCATCTATAAAAATATTATCCATTCACATAATTTCTTTAATATTCATTTTCCACAATGAAAAATTATTCCCATTGAATTTTTATATCTAGAATTTTACAACCATATAGAAACTCCATCATACAAGAACCTCTTCAATATCACAATTAAGTATTTATTAATCCCAATACAATTTTTCTAATTTAAAAAATCAACTAGAGTCGCTATCATAGAGCATAATCAGAATAATGAAAATTATTAATGCCCAAGAAAGGGAACAACATCAAGCCAGAACCTTGAAGCTGATACCACTGGTTGGGACAAAAAATGACTGGCCCACTAGTTATGAAATAATTAAAAGATAAAATTTAGTGTAAAAAGTGGGAACAAATTGCACAATATGTGAAGTGGAAAACTCCCCCAAGATTAAAGGGGTAAAAAAACCATGGGAAAATATAAGTACCTCATTATGGGTAAAATTTGGTATACACTCCCTAATAATTATAAGTATAATAACAAAAAAAATTATATCTGTTTAATGTGTTGGGAAAATACCTCACATAATACAAAACCAAATGGGATATGATGTTGTTGATTACTGAGTGCAGGAGATGATGAGATCCGGTTTAGGGGAGAGCCTCCTTTCATTGGCCTCTTCCAATCCCTCTTGCACCATTCATCCACTAATGGATTTGGTGGAGCTAGCCACTATGAACTACCTTACACTACCTTCTATTTTTAACAAAATAATGGGGTGACACCATTCTCAAAAAAATGACACAGACTCAGGGAGATTCATCAAAAAAATACATGATGTGAAATATATAGAGACATTGGACATGCATTTTGGAAATATACTAGATTGAGGTAGAGAAATCCACAACCTAATGAAAAATGGCATGGTGAAGCATGGTCCAATATTAAATAGTTTAACCTAAATATAATTAATGAAATAAAATAGGACCAAGAAAGGAAGTAAGTCTAAATGGTAGAACATTATCTAATTATGCAAGCCAAAACAGATAAATAGAATTATATATTAGATTATTAAGGAAAGAGAATTCATTAAATAATTACAAATGTATTATGGTAGTGATCCAAAAACCCACCACAAAAATATGGAAGATAGTGTTGTGGATATGTATGTCTATTTATATATATACATATATATACATAAAAACACCCAAGAACATATTCCAAATATAAAAAAATAATACATTTAACAATATATTTGATGAAAAAATATATTTCAAAAATAAATCCTTCAAATTCCTCACAATAATATGAAAAGGTTGTAAAATAATCATGAACAAAAATAAATTAATGTTTTAAATTTACAATTTTAGCAGAATAATGCATAATGTGTAATTTAATGTGGAGTTGTAATGTCGTTTAGAGTTTAATAACTGCAGTGGTAGTGATTATCAAATGGAATTAGAAAGATGGAAGCTTTCATCCATTTCTACCATGGATGATTGTTGAAATTATAACATGCCATAGTTTCATGGATCCACTATGGTCTCTATTTAATAACACTCTATGTACAAGAAAATATATGAATTGTGATGCAACAATTCAAGGAGAAAGAATAAGTAGTGCCCAAGACCACAGTGTATGAGTTGTTTAAGAAGAGGGATATTTAGTAAAATGAATTAGAAGATGGGGAGGCCCCAAAAAAGGTGTTCAATGGTTGTGAATATAAATGATAACGTAAGGTGGAAAATCCCACTACATAACCATTCTCAATGAACATAAACTAAATCATCTATATCAAGAAGGAATCAAACAATCTACTACACTTTATAGGATATGTGGGGCTCAAATGGTATTTTTCATTATATGATTGTTGACACTCCTTTCCATCACAGAGTCTAAATGAATGAAATGAAAAATAACTTGAACTCAAAGTGATTCATCCTTTGAAGAAACATAAAAAATTGACAAAGGCATGAACAAAGATTCATTTGCACTTGGGCCGCACAAGTTCCACCTAGGTCGCAGAAGTGTACTTGAGCGCCGAATAGTGGTCGCGTAGGTGACTTGCGCCCCCTTTGATTCTTGCCTAGGGTCCTCACTAGCCTATAAATACCCCATGTGGGACCCCCATTTGAGGACGAAAAAATTTCTGAAACAGGGAATTGAGCTCCCGGTGCCCTAGTCTATTCTCAAAGCATCCGAACACTTCTAAGGTAATTTTTTACCTAGAACAAAAGATCTAATGTTGGGGGATAAGGCCTAAGTGTTGAAACTCATCATCACTTGCGCGCCTAAGTGGCCAGCCCTAAGGGAAAATGGCCACACTTGGGCGCTGCCTTATCCTTTCAAAAAAACTTGCACGCCACCCCTTTGTAAGCCTTTAGGGATAATACTACGGTCTTGAGCCAAGTCTCGTCCAAGTATTACCCCATGGGTTGACCGTCTCACAAGTACCTATTTGTCGCGCAAGTATACTTGCGCGACCAGGACTTGCGTGCCCACGCAGGACTTGCGCGCCTCTATCTTTTTGGGTTTCCCTCCTTCATATTTCACCTCTCTTATGTCTATCCACCTCTCCTATTCAATATTCAGCCTTTAGGACCATCTTCAAAGCCATTTATGGAATTGTTCCTTCTTTATATTCCTTGTCTAAAAGGATTTCTGTGGAACATCTCTCAAAACATATTGATTTACATATCTTTATGTCACTAAGGTTAGATATTTCATTCATTCAATCTCATCCTTTAAGATGAGAGGATCTTTAACCTGGGCCTCCTTTTTATGAGTAAGCCCATGTCCAAGATCCCCTAACCTGGCCCTCCTTTTCAGGAATAAGCCTCAGTCCAAATTCTCTTAATTTGGCATCCTCCTTAGGAGTAAGCCCCAATCCAAATTCTCTTAATTTGTTCATCCTCCTTATGTGTAAGCCCCAAGTCCCCTAAAGTGGCCATCCTCCTTAGAAGTAAGTCCCACTCATAAATACCATTAACTTAGGCCTCCTTCTCAGGAATAAGTCCAAAGTCTCAAGTCTCCTTAACAAATGGGCATCCTTCTCAGGAGAAAGTCCCAATCTCAAATTCCCAAGATATGGGAATCCTCCTCAGGAGTAAACCCCAGTCTTCAAGTTCCCTTAATTTTGGGCATCCTCCTTAGGAGTAATCCCCAACCATATTTCCTTTAATATGGGAATCCTCTTTAGGAGTATGCCCCAAGTTCCCAAATATGGGCATCCTCCTTAGGAGTAATCCCCAAATTCCATGTCCCTTAACCTGGGCCTCCTTTTCATGAGTATCCCCTCTCATAATTCCCCTTAACCTGGGAATCCTTCTCAAGAGTAATCCCCTATTCTAATTTCCCTTAACCAGTCTTTATTTACTTTTGATTGTGGTTTCCTTCTCAGGAATAAAACCCAATCATAAGTCCCCTCCAATTTGGGCATCCTTCTCAGGATTATGTCCAAAGTTAAGTATCCAAATCTCCATAAATCCCATATAACATTATGGACCATGTTCTCAGGTTTCTTCCCTAAAATAAATCCTAATATTAATCCATCTGGGCAGTCATACATACATAATCCCCACATCATTTCTTATAATTTCATCTTTCAGGGCACAATTGTCAGGTTTTACCAATACCTCTTGTTTCTCACACCGAGCATGACTCACGTGATCTTAGAGTGTAAAAGTAATTATGACATCTTTCTTTAAGCCATAAATCATACATAAAACTCATACTTCTTTACTCTAAATATGTGGGTTCTGATTCCCTTTCCAAATCAAACGATACATAGGAATCCCATCTGCGGGTATGATCCCAACTCTGAAATAATCCATGTCCTTATGAATGAAAATAAACTTCATGTGCCCCGCTGAGTGGTTTTAAAACCAGTATGGTTATCATAATGACCAATTGATTTCTATACAATGTGTCAAAGGATCCCATTGACCAAGAATCTCTAACAATACAGATGATTCTCTATCAATGAATAAACTCGAATACATATAAAAGATTCTCTAAATCTCATACATACTAATTGTTTATTTTCAGATCTAAAGCAAAGATCATTTTCACACTTGGTAATGAAATAAGGATTCATGAAAATAACATAAATCTATAAAGAGAGTCCCATAGTAGATAATAATTCCCCTCAAAAAGGTGTGATGAGTCCGACCTCCCAACCTCTCGAACAATGCAAATTCTCATGCCTCATCAGTTCACAACTAATGAGCACCTACCTTTGGAAAGTATGTCCAAATGGATATGGAATCATTAGATGTTTTCGGTTCTACGAAAAAAACCGTTAGAAATCACTTGGAATATTTGAACCTTAAATCAATGATGTCATCACCAATTCCATAGGAAGAAAAAAATGGTGAACCTGATGTGAATCCTTAACCAAGTTGAAATGATGTTTTACTTATTTGTTAGGCCCCTATTTAAACTCAATGAGAGGGACAACAAAGCAATCAATAACATATGTGCTCATCCAAAAGATGTAGTGGTCGGACATATCTTTATTATGTCTGTTATATCAAACATGCACTCTTTTCCAAGATCTTCTTCATTAAAAAAACTGCTTCTCCTAAGTTCACACCTGTGAATACATCTGCTGTGGATGCCGCTGCTGCTACTCCTGATGGATCGTCGTCCGCTCTGAGAATGACATGAGCTACTCAGCATCTTCAATGCTGGGTATCAAATGCGTTGGTTAAGGAGTACTATCAAAATGGTAATATTCCGACTTTGTAGGCCGCTCGACAAGCCCTCCAATTCAATAATTCACCCTGGTTGTTCGGACATCGACGACCATCGATCAAGGAGCAGGTGGTTCCAACCACCGTTTCCAACCATTTCGGGTCGTTATCCCCAGAACGAAATCACAAGTCCCTCCCATATTCAGGGGAGGTGAATGAGTAGGTACCTCAGGGACTTAATTCAAAGAGAAAGGAGTCCTTCCCAAGGAATCCCATCAACAATCACTGCCAGACTCGTGTGACAGCGCACCCTCAACATGATGAGGGTATCGTTTCCAGGCATTCGGCTCTGGTTCCTCGAAACTGAGCAGGCAAGACGAACTGCCTGAGGTGAAATCCGGTCAACAGTGAGTAGGTTCATATCTCTTCCATCTCCGGAGAAGTCCACCAACCTAACTTAGTGGAAAGCAACGAGCGGGCACACATATACGTCCATTTTAATTTTACTGTCCAGTAGACTCGTCTTGTAGTGGAACGCCAATCCACAAGGCAATTCTGGCATAGTACTATATATAAGAACATACAGCTGTTTATAAATCATCAGCTAGTTAGCAGGCTCATCTGACTACATAAGATGAAGCCTGCCAACCCAATGTGTTGACAGCTGGTAAACAGGCACATACACCTGCTTACACTCATCAATCCTGCCAGCAGCCCCGTCTGTTAGTATTTGAGGAAGTTCGTTAACCGCATTCAGTAGAGTTCCATCAGAAGGCACATACACCTGCCAGTATTGATCAAGCCTACCAACAGTCTTGTTTGGTAGCGTTCGGAGAAGTCAGTCGGAAATCTCCAGCGACAAGCAGGAGGCAGACTCAACTCTCTACCCCCACAAATGAGTACTGTTAGAATTCACTGATAGTAAAAGGAGGAAAAGAGCAGGAACACACACCTACTCCAAGAACAGAATGGATGTATATTTCCATTCTATCAGTTAAAGTCACCAATCATATTCTGTCAATGGTGAAAGAGCAGAAGCAAATCCCTTCTCATATTCTGGATGTCTGCCATGATATTATAACAGCTTCAGCAGCATCACAAGGGAAGAAATAAAAATCTATCCCTACCAGTGGAGTGACACATCAACAGTTCACTCTGGAACAGACACACACCTCAGTTCCAATCCAAGAGGGTTGTAGGGCATACTCCCCCATATCATACAAACAGCCAAGTCAGTCACAAACACATGGGTTGAGTGGAGATAATCAGCCTAACCTGATCATTTCTCTTGAGTAGGCACATACACCTTCCAATAATGACCACTTTCATCAACAATTGGTTCCTAAAGTGAGTAAGAAGGCATCTAAGAAGAAGACCTACCCAGCACAGTCAAGAAATCAAGGGCCAATTTGTAACAAGGCCTTACTCGATGCTGGAGTTCTTGAAGCCCTCAGACAATTATCTGTTGGAATTAAAGATTCTACTCTCTCAGTTCCCAATAGTGGGAGAATTAATTCTGATGGTCTTCATAAGACACTTCCTCGTGAAGGCTTGCTTCATGACAATTCGGTCGATCTCAAAGTTTCATCTTTAGATGAGACCCACAGGAACCCTCTGTGTGGCCAGAAGACCAAGGAGCAAAATGTTTCATCTTTTGGTGTAACCCACCATGGTGGTCCTCCCCATGATAATGAATTCAGCTGTGAAAGTCCTCTCTATAGTTATAATGCTCATTGCTTGGAAAATGCTCCAATGGACAATGTAGTGACGAGAAAGACCTCTTATCTTGAGGCACTTTCAAATCTGAATCTAGTCATGTCTGATGCTTTACCGCCAACAGGTGAAACTCTTTCTCAATCATAAGATAGCCCGAGGTGTAGTTCATTCTCCAAACCACCCCCTGGGTCATTCAAATTCTAATTTGATCAGCGAATTCTCTATCGATCTTGTTGAATCTGATGAAGCAACAAGGAAAAACCAGATCTGTTCTAATTAGGTAGAAGAATCTTCATTGAATGATAAAGAGGAAGTACTGAATATGAGAAAACAACTAGCAAAATGTGAAGTGCCAGTTATGTTTTGGCCTTTGGCTGATTCTCAGTATGACATTCCAGAGATGTGGATGGAAGATGGAATTTATGATATTCGTCTCAACATATGGAAAACACTTTGTCATTTTAAAAAGAAAATATTATCTTATGATGAATATGAAAATCATGTCAAGATAACATAAGGGTTATAATTCCAAATTGATTTGGCATCTCTCTCAGTTTCTCGATATCCAAAGGCTGAAAAGCAGCAGATATCCCTTCAGCGTTCATGCCTTGGCGCACTAAGAAGATTTCGCCAGTTAATTTCCAATTCCCCATTTGGTATTCATATCAGGGAATGGGGTGTTCATGGAGCACTACATTTTACTATACTCTCCATCCAGCAAAGCCTGCCAAAAATGGTCTCATGCAATGTTATTGCCCATGGTCAGCCACAACCAATTGTCTTTGTTTGTAATCAAAGGCTTGCTCAAGAACAGGCCTCAACTAGTTCTTCTCAAAATCAAGTATACAAAGAACAAGTTGTTGAATTACTCCTACATCAAGAAAACTAGAATATTGAACATGCCTCTCGTTTGGAGGAAGCCCATCATCAAGTGACAAAAGTGTTAGGAATCATCCAATGGTCTTTTGATCCGGGTGATAACAGTGGATGCAGGGTGATGCATGCAGCCCATTCCTAGACTAAAGTCCGTAAGATAAAGAGATATCTCAAGAAAGTCTCAGATATAGCAGCTCAAGAACCACACCAGCTTTCCAGACTAGGGACTCTTTTAATCCAACCCTCGAAATCAAAAAATAGGATTCGAGGAGTTGAGAAAAGACAGCAGGAACAGGTCCAGTCCACAGGACTGGGGACTTTTTCAAATCCTCAATCTCTCCCTCAGAGAAAGTCAGTCTTGTCTTGATTAGGGAAGAAGTCACAAGGGGAATGAAGAGACAAATTTTCAGAAGATTCCCTCCAAATTACGATTCATCCAGAAGTTCCTGAGGGATAAATTGGAAAAAGGCAATGTCTCATCAAAGACATGGAAGAAGACAATATTGCAGACATACCAATAAAAGGGATGCAATGCATTATGCATCAATCAATGTCATGAATGCCGTTGTTGCTGATCCCCCAAATGAGGCTCACTTAGAGGGATCATATGAAGAGGTTCCTGCTCAAGTGGTTGTATGAACAGACACAAATGATGAAGGTGTGCGTACATGAAATCAAAGGATTACCAAGAATCTAGGTAATCCTTCAAGTAACCCACTTCCCCCTCCCCAAAAGGTGTCCAATAAGGGGAATGGAAAGAATCATGTTACATACCCTTCCTCAGGAGAAGTCCAATTGCTATAACTGGAGAAATGATTTTCACAATAGGAGGAAGAAATGAAGGAACTGAGGAGGTTGAATGTAGAACTACTTCAGGGTAGTCTTCCTCCTAAGCGTGCTGGAGTCAGTCATCCAAGGGAATTTTTTGCGGTTGCTGAGATGGATCAAGAATGTCCTCCTCTACCAGTACATCCTCACAGGTATAATCCTATGGTTCAAGTGTACCAACAATCAGCGGTACTACCATCAGTTGAAGTAACAACCACCACATTTGTCCAAGATCCAGTTATTCCACCTGTTCAGGTCCAAGTTCAACCGGATGTTTCTAAAAATTTAATAACTATTATTGTGTCATTAATAGCTCGGTTGGAAGATATGGAGGTAATGTGTTCTCAAATTCAACCAGAGAAGAGAGCTTACCCTGAATGGGTTGATGCAATTCCTCCCCCATAAAATTTTTCAAGTACCACATTCCAAATCTTTAATGGTTCAGGAGATATAGAGCAACACTTAACACATTTTGTTTCTCTTTTTGATCCTATGATGGGAACCCCTCAACAACAGGAAGCAGTTAAGCTCAGGTATTTTGTATAGTCATTACAAGGGCCTGTCTTTGTCTGTTACACAAGCTTGAAATCTCGGTCAATTACCTGATGCGAGGATCTCTGCCAATGATTCCTTCTTCAATTCAGCTAAAATTTTCCAAATACAATAGTTTTGATCTTACAAACTGTAAGCAAAGGGAGAATCTAAGGGTTTCGGATTTCATTGCACACTGGAAGGGATTAACATATTCTCTAATCGTAGCACTCCCTCAAGAGGAATTTTTTCCAATATGTGTGGAAAATCTGCGTGATGATTTACGTACACCACTGATCCTTGTGAAATACACACGAGGGTTTCGAGACCTTACATTAATCGCTCAACAGATTGAAGATTTTGTTATGAAGACTAATGAAAAAACCTGTGTAATTGCATCAGATCTAGGATGGAGAATGGGTAGTGCAGAGACTGCTACAGTTATGCTTAAACATGCACATGTACCTGCTTCTACTTCAAAACCTTCATCTTCTCGAAGGGCTCCGCCTCCTGAGCATCAACACCAGAGGCCGTCTCATCAAGATAATCAAAGAAATCAAAGATAGAAACAATTTGAGAATCTAAACATAAAAGTTTACTCTTTCAGAAATGAACAAGTTCCTGATTACTTCATTTCGGCTCTAGAAAATAATTTGGTTCAATTGCCAAGGCCCAAAAGTCCGAACAAGAAAGTAGATGAAGATTTTCCCAACTATTTCCTATTTCATCAGATGTTGGGGAATCCCATTCAGAAGCGTTTTGTCTTCAAGGACCTCCTGCAAAAAATGGTCGACTCGAGACAAGTCAAACTGAAAGGTTCTTCAGCTCAGGTAGCATGTGTTAATGCTACAAATCCAGAGGAAGAAGGTGAAAGGCAAGAAGTCAAGAACAAAAATGTGCAAAAATTTGATGATTGGATGGTTAGAAAAACGATCAAACAAACTCATTCCATTTTGCGAACGCAATTGAAGAAACCAATTGTGTCTTCTACCTTGAATGCCATAGAAAAACCCTCTTCATCAGAGGGAAAATCCTCAAAGAAATGACATAATTCAAGGATGGAAGAGAAATCAGAAGAAGATAAAATCATGTCAAAGCCCAAGTATTCTTTGACTCTGGAATATTTTATGCCATCTACTTCGAAGCCACGAGCACCGCTCCACCAAACTGCACAGCCTAAACTGGCTAATCAGGCAGAATCTTCATCGGACAAAGAGTTGATCATTAGTTATGTTAACATGATTAACTTAACAGATCCATATGCCAGTCGCATTTTCAATTTTGATGAGCCTGAGTTCCCTGTATAAAAAAGAGGAATCAGAGAAAGTTCCAGAGGCACAGGGTACAGGGGAAGACATGGATCTTTAAGAGGCCACTATTCCAATTCTACCCCTGCTACAACTGTTTATGCGGAAGAAACTCATGGCAGAGCCCTTCAACGATCTCAACAAGAACAAGAAAATTCTTCCACCAACATCAGATTCAGTCTTGGCACAGTTATTCTGGAGGATCGGTTGGAAGTTACATCATCTTCCTCTCAGAAAGTAAATAGAACTCATCGGTCTAATCCTCCAAAGCCAGGAGTATTACCAACTCCTACCCCGATACAAGATGCATCTACTTCTAAAGCATCAGCTTCCTAGGCACCTGCTAAACCACATGTTCACTTTGGGAAACACAGACCTTTGGATCAAAATTATGATGTATTGAAACACATGGCCCAAATACCGTCCAATTTATCAATTCTGGATGCTTTGAATTTATAAAAGGATCCTCGGGAGGCACTCATCGAGGCTTTGTCGATTCCTTAGTTGTTTGAAACTGAAATTTCGGCAGCTGATGTCTACCATGTAGAGAATAATCCTGCAGAATTCCATGTAGTGATATCTTTCACAGATGAAGATGAAGATGATGTCATGCATGGACATATTATACCTTTATACTTATCTGGAAAGTTCAATGGTGTAGACGTCTGATGAGTTTTCATTGATAACAGTTTAGGATTCAACTTCATCCCCATTCGTACACTTCGTCGATTGGGCCTCAAAGAATTAGATTTATCTCCTTCTACATTGATGTTACAAGGATATGATAAAAATGAACAAGAACCACTGGGAAATATTACACTCCGAACTCAGTTTGGAGATCTTGTATCCAATTAATATTTTAGGGTTGTTGATCAAGACTCAGCCATCAAAATCTTGCTTGGAAGACCCTGGCAACATCAACAAGCAGATATCCCTTCATCATACCATCAATGTCTAAAATATTTTTTCCATGGTCAAATTGGGACATTGTATTTGATAAGTCACCATTCACGACATGTGAATATCAATACATTATGGAGGAATTGTATCACATTAAGGGAGAGGAGAAATCTACAACAAGGGAGAATACCAAAGTTAATGCTCCATATGGTTTGGAAAAGATTTCAGTAATCCCATTAGCACATGTGAGTACAGATTATGTATTTCTTATCAGTCAAATTGATAGGATAGACCCAAATCCAAATACTCATATGGAAACTTCCATAATGTCAATTACGGAAAACAAGCCAGACAGTATGAGAGAAAATGGTGATCCACCAAGTAATGAAGAAAGCTCAAATGGGGATGTCTTCATTTCATCCGCTGAAATCCAGCAAGTCTATACTTTTCCAATCAGGCCAGAAGAAGTTATAGTAATGTCATAGGTGAACAATGATGTCAACTATCAATCGATCATATCCTCTATATTACCTGTGGAAGACCCTTTATCATCAATAGGGTCAAAAATGGAAGCCTCTTCTTCAAGATGTTCAAATTTTAACATCTATTCTGATCATGGAAATTATGCTTCTTCATCTACTATGCAAGTAGAAACAGAAGAAATAAAACATGTTGAAGAAGAATAAGAAGATATTAGGGATGCTCCTCCATCATTTGAAGAGGGTATCTCTACCACCGTGGATGAACTCGGAGAAATAAATCTGGGTACAAAAGAAGATCCACACTCTACTTTAATTAGTGCGGTCATGACTCTTGAAGAGCAAGAGATGTATATTTCATTTTTAAATGAAAATCGAGATATATTTGCTTGGAACTATATAGAGATTCCACGGCTTGATCCTGATGTTTCCACTCATCGTTTGGGTTTGCCAGAAGAACATCGAGGATACAAACAAGCCACTAGAAGAACACACCAAACCTATGCTTCCAAAATTGAAGCTGAAGTGGATAAGCTTATCAAATATAACATCGTCAGAGAAGTTCAATATCCCTAATGGTTGGATAATATTGTCCTATTGAAAAAGAAGAATGGGCAAAGTAGAGTTTTCATTGATTTCAAAGATCTTAATTGGCATTGTCCTAAGGATGATTTTCCATCACCAATTATAGAACTCTTAATTGATGAAATAGCTGGCTATGAAGCACTTTCCTTCATGGATGGGTATTCCGGGTATAATCAAATCTGAATGGCTCCACAAGATGAAGAATCTACAGCTTTCAGAGCCCCTCAGGGTGTGTTTTTCTATCGGGAAATGCCCTTTGGCCTGAAGAATGCATGCACAACATATCAGCATGCCATGTATTGTATCTTCAAACCCTTTTTATGGAAGTTTGTTGAATGTTATGTGGACAATTTGGTGGTTAAATCCAAACAAAGTTCTAATCACTTGGATGATTTGGAAGTCATATTCCACAAACTTCGGCAACATAATTTGATGGTGAACCCCTTAAAATGTGTTTTTGGGGTAACCACAGGAAAATTTCTCGGCATTGTTGTATGCCATCAAGGTATCAAAGTTGATCCTGAGAAGACGAATTCAATCATTGGTATGTCACCTACATGAAATTTAATGTAATTGAGAGGAAATCAATGACACTTAGCCTATATTCGACGTTTCATCACCAATTTGGCATGAAAAAGTTTACCCTACCCAAATTGATGAAGAAGGGAGTCACTTGCCAGTGGACCAAAGAATTTCAAGAGGCATTCGATATTCTCAAGAAGTATCTATTAAGTCCACCGGTATTAATGCCACCTATTAAAGGAAGACCACTTATCCTCTATGTGACAGCTTTAGAGCGATCATTGGGTGCCTTTCTTGCTCAGAAGAATGATGCTGGGAATGAAAACAACCTCTACTATCTCAGTCGGACTATGCTTGAAGCAGAAACCTGATATTCAAATATTGATAAGTGCTGCCTAGAATTAATCTTTGCAGTTAATAAGTTGAGACACTACCTGCAACATCACGAGGTCCAATTGGTATCTCGTAATAACCCTCTCAAATTCATCCTTAGTCGTCCAATGCTTATAGGACGTCTGGCAAGGTGTGAAGTTATTTTGAAACAATTTGATATTCAATATGTGTCTTAGAAGGCGATAAAGGGACAATATCTAGCAGATTTCCTTACTGAAAACCATTCAACAGAAGATACATTTTCAGATATTAAACTTCATGATGAAGAAGTCTTCTTTATTCAAGATAGTCCTCAAACATGGGAAATATACTTCGATGGTGCTTCTAGAAGACCAAAAGGGAGGAAAATGGAAGATCCAAAATTCAAAAAAGTTGGGTTAGGAATTGTGCTCATCTCTCCAGAAAAGGTAGTGCTACCCTATTCCTTCTCATTGTTGGGAGACGGTACAAATAATAAAGTAGAATACCAAGCTATCATCATAGGATTGGAATTGGCACTTCAAGCACAAGTGAATCACTTAAAGGTGAAAAGTGATTCAGACCTGGTATTCAAACAAGTCAATGGGGATTATGAAATAATAAAAGAAGAACTAATCCCTTTGTATGATTATGACTGAGAGTTAATGGTGGAATTTCCTTCAGAACTGATATTTTATTATGTCCCGATATCACAAAATGCCCAAGATGATGCAGCTGCTAATATAGCTACATCTTTGGAAGATCCAAATCGAAACGAGACAACCATCAGTATTGCCCACAGTCATAAAATTTTCACCTTATGTTCAAACCAGAACAGAAAAAATCAATGAAATTAGTCCCATATCTGAACCATAAGGTCATACTACTAGATGGATGACACCTATCAGGGAATACCTTCAAAATGGAACACTTCCACCTGAAATAGCTGGGAAAGAACAAATCCGGTGATGTGTGGTCAATTTCACTCTTTATGATAGCCTAGATCATTTAGAGAAAATTCTCTACAAAAGAGGTTTTGATGGAATTCTCTTTATATGCGTTGATGGTGAAGAGACAATGGCTGTCATAAAATAAATACATACAGGAGTCTGTGGAGCCCACCAATCTAGACATAGAATATCTGATCAAATTCAAAGGCCTGGGTACTTTTGGCCTTCAATGATATAAGATTGTGTTGATTTAACAAAGAAATGTCATTCTTGCCATGTATATGCCAATTTGATTCATCAACCCCTAGATTTGCTTCATACAGCTTAATACGAGTGGTCATTTTCCACATGGGGAATGGATGTAGTGCGACCTTATCCTTCAGCTACATCCAAGCAGTTTAAGTACATTATTATGGCTACAAACTTCTTTTCCAAATGGGAAGAGGCAATACCCCTCAATGAAGTCAGTTCTAAAATCATTGTTAGATTCATCAAGTCTAACATCATTACCAGATTTGGTGTCCCTCATACCATATTTACGGACAATGGCACCAACTTCTATTCATCAGAGGTGAGGAATTTATATCAAGAATACAACATCAAATCCAATCATTCTTCTCGGTATCATGCAGCGGCCAATCGCCAGATAGAAACTTTCAACTAGACTCTTTCAAACATACTGCAAAAGATGGTGGATAAAGATAAGAAATCATGGCCTCATAAACTCATTCATGCTTTATGGGCTTATAGAACCACCACCCACACTACAATGCGGTAAACTCCATATTCATTGGTATATGGAACAAAAGAAATCTTGCCAATTGAGGTTTAGTTACCCTCGCTCAGAATGGCCATTTGTGATCAGTCATCTACAGATGAACATTCTCAAAAGTGATTAGATGAATTGGAACGATTGGATGAGAAAAGATTGTGCACCTTGCACCACATGGAAGTCTATCAGAATCGATTAGCACAAGCTTTCAATAAAAAATTTCATCTTCGTTCATTCGTTCAGGGAGAATTGGTTTTGGTTCTCAGAACTCCAATGATACCAGGAAAGAAACCTCCCAAGTTGGACCCAAAATGGGATGGACCATATTCAATACATAAGGTCTACTCTAATGGAGTTTATTGTTTAATCTCAAAGGATGGAGAACTCATCACTACTCCAACCAATGCATGATTTTTGAAGAATTATTTTGTGTAACACAAATACTTTATCATCTAGCAAGACGTTAAACTGCAACATCAGTACGGTCCATGGATATGACCTTAAACTATTTGCATCACTCTCGTCCAGTAAAACGTTAAACTGCACCATCACCGGTCTATGCATATGAACTTAAACTATTCGCACCATCGTCCAACATGACATTAAACTGTAATGCCCTAGCTACATGACGCTAAACTGTACAAAAGTCCCTTACGTCTAACAAGACGTTAAACTATGTCCTCTGTTGTCCTTACTGCATGATATTAAACTACACAGTCCCCCTTACGTCCTACATGACATTAAACTGTATTTTCCTCATCGTCTTAGCTACAGGATGCTAAACTGTACAACACCCTTATTTTCCAAAATGACTCTAAACTGTGTTCACGTCCAACATGACATTAAACTGTGTCCCTATATTTGTCATACATGACGTTAAATTGTACTGCTCATTCATCCTTCATGACGTAAAATGGAACAAAGTACCTTAATACGTCCTACATGACGTTAAACTGTATTTTTTCCCAGCTACATGACATTAAACTATGCAACACCAATAGTCCTCACTACAAGACCTTAAACTACATAGTCCCTTCATACGTTCTACATGACATTAAACTATGAATCGTTAAGGTTGTTTTCACCTCTTGTTTCTCACACCGAGTATGACTCACGTGAGCTTAGTGTAAACTTCAACCATAACACCCTCTCTGGGATTCTAACCATGCATAAGTCGAAACTCCATTTTTGTTTTGGGTCGTTGTCTTCAAGAACAACTTTATTACCAATACATTTTTTAATTTAACTACACGGACTTTGATCCTTGCCTTCTAGGCTGGGTACGTAGGCAACCTTCTGAGGTTCAAGCCCAAAACCAATCTCTTCACAATCGGTTCACCTTCATCTCATACAATGCTGATTCATGAAGCCACTCCTAAAAAAAATCTCTTCACAATCAGGTCACCTTCATCTCATGCGATGTTGATTTGTGTAGCTACTCCAATAATCAATTTCTTTACATTGGTTCACTTTGTCCTTTTCACATGATGTTAAACTGTAAAACACTTTTGTCATATACGACAATAAACTACAACATTATTTGATACCCTCAACTGAGAGAGAATCATTATTTACCTTGATCTCTAATCATGTTATTTTCTAAAGACTACGTGCATACATGGAAATTCCCGGACCCTTTATCTTGGGTCAAATCATCATTGCACTAAAGTCCCCTTTCACCCTTCACATGTATAAACCAAATCTATACAGAGGGTATTTAATGAACTACGTGTGGATTGATTCCAATCATTATGAGATACGTAGGAATGTTCATGTGTCCCTCGAATCCAGCCCCAAGTCTTTGGGCCTAACCCCAAATTCCACTTTCAGTCCCCTGGATAAAAAGTCCCAATGAAAGCACACACTATGTATTCATTATTATGGTCTGAGATCTTTGAACCTAAACTAAGTCTCCCATACTTTCGTCCCACATGACGTTAAAATATATTTCAAGAACTACATATGGCTTGATTCCCATCCTTATGAGATACGTAGTGAAGTCCAGTATCTCAATTCAGGACCCAGCCACAACATGATTATGGTTAGAATTGGTCTATGTATCCCTACATGCATTGAACAATACCCATTTTTAGGTGTCATACTCCTATCCTTAAATAATTCCAGATCTCCATAACCCTTTTCTTGACTTCTGGCCACAAAATGTCAAATTTTGTTTAGAGTTATTTTTCCAGATTACGCAACACGAGCCCTTAGGTGTCCTTGCATAAACAGTCTACATAATAGACTTGTCAGCCAAAAGATACTATTATTTAACTATGAAACCAATGCCCTTAGGTGGCCATGCATAATACAAACCCCCAACGGGTTTGTTAAATAATGGTAACTTCATTATTGGGAACATAAAACCTATTTTTTCCTTAGTTGTCTTATCAACAATATGTAGGGATCTGCAAAAAAATAGTCATCCTTAACATATTTGTGCCATACTCTTTTTCATGATCTGAAAGTATTCATTTCTATGGTTTATATTTCTTTTCCCTACATTTGGGCCAGGCCTTCGTAGGATTGACATTCATCCAATTCATAGACAATCTTGTTTGGAAATATCTTCTCTATATTCAAGTACCTCTCTCCATATAGAAAACTCTATTCTTTGGAAAATTTGAATCTCCATAAACATCCACTGGGTTTTTAGCAGTTGAAAAGTAAATTTCTGGGAGTTCTTTTTCCTGACTATGCATCACATGCCCTTAGGCAGCCTTGCATAAGTAGTATACATAACGTACCTTTCAGCCAAAAGATATTGTTATCTGACTATGCAGCCAATGCCCCTAGGTGGCCCTACATAATTCAACCCCCTAACGGGTTTGTTAAATAATGGTTACATCATTCTTGGGAACTACATCTTCTAATTCCTTTTAGCCCCTTTTCATATCATTCCCCAGATTCAAAATTTCTTATGTCATCATTTACATATTATCTCCCATACTTGAACATGGTAATATATTTTTAGATAAATTATCAAGTAATTGAGGCAATTCTAATCTATTTGGTCAAAGCTATTTCGACCTTAAAACATTAGCATTTTTATGTCTGACATGAATGACTTTAAACGTCCCATAAAAGAAAACGGAACTCTGGATAAAAGTCAAGTCCCAGCTCATTAGACATACATTTTGTATGATTTTAGGTAATATTGAGCAATTAAAAGATTCATGATTTGGAGGGTTATTAATAATAATCCTAGAAAAAATCAAACTATGCTTACTAGGCCCATTGGCTTAGGTAAAATTTAAAGCAAGTATCAAAGAATACAATAAAAAATGATGGAAGTGGAAAGTATTATTCATCGATGCACAAGATTTAGAAGGAAATCCACAGATTGGAGTCTCTTCTCTTTTCCAAGAATTACAAAAGGCTATCAACATAAATCTTCATTTGATTTACATCGTCTCGAGCTTCATCAGCATCCACCTGAAGCTCATGCACTCAAACAACTTCACTCTTTTCAGCTTGATGGAGTGCTTTCTTAGCATCTGCAATGGCTTTCGTACCATTCATTAGAACTCCTTCCAATGAATTGTTAAGTTGGTCAAGTTCCCCAGTAACATCATCTAACTATTGCTGAAGGTGCATCTACTGGATGACTTTCTCTTTAATCTTATGCTTCACCTCCTTTAACTTGGAAGCATTATCACCCTCAGCTCGGGCCACCGCAGCCTCAAATTTGTTAATGTTGACTGAAAGCCTCACCCGGGTTATATCCTGATGGCACTTTTTCCCCTTCTCACTCCTTAAGATGACTTTTTTAACTGCCTCATGGATCTCTTGATATCCAAAACCTCCAAGTCCCAAGATGACAAATATGGATGGTAGTCATGTGATCTTCGATGAATGCTCTTCTAAAGGAACCTCGGATATGATCTTCCATATGTTCTGTCATGCCTTGGGTAGTGAAAATTGGAGCACCTTTTGTACATCCAGGTCTGACTCAACATCGCTGTCACAGGGGGGGATATAATCTGGGATTAATGCACTTAGGGAAGTGCCAGGTTCTTCTCTTCCCCCCCTGACCCGTGTTTCTTCACTCTCTATTCCTGTTGGGGAAGTAGCTGAGGGTTCACCTCCAGATCAAACCACTGAAATTGATGGCCCTGCATAATCAATTGAAATTTATGGTTAGTTTCAAAGGACAAAAAATATTGATTGGCTATCTTTCAAATTAAGTACAGTCACAAATATTGTTATCCCATACCCAACGGTAGATCGGTAATTTGAGAAGGCTCTTAACCATATTTCATAGCCTCAATAGGATTTTCAAGACAAGTTTCAGGAAGCTCTGACAGGTTAAGATCCAATTAAGATAATGTTTCTGAAATAGTAGTGTTTTCTATACCCCCTTTAGGCATTGGCAATTCAGCAGCTTGCCCCGATAGAACTGTATATTTGAACTGGTCAGGATTAGATATGTAATAAGAAATTGTTGTTAACTTGACTAGGGATACCAATCACATTCATAATAATGTAAATTACATGGTAATTTAACATAATCTAAAAAATATTCAAAAGATGTGCCAAGTTCCATCATTTCATCCAGTGTAATCTCAGAATCCTAATTAATCTCAACAGTGGGAGCATTCGATATGTCTTCTTGACGGAATTCATTCTACGGCCTCTAATCTTTAACATCCTCTTCAAATAAAATAACGGCATTAGTTGCAATCACCGCCAAGAGATATAGTGTAGGGTTTGAACCTAAAGTATCACAGAATGGAATTTAGTTGATGTTTCATTCAAAATTTTATGAAACATTGTTAACTTACCAGAAGCAGGCTCTCCTCTTCTTACAACAGCAGCAGGAGGGATACTGGGAACAGACGTTGGATCTTCTCCAGGAGTAGCCAAGTCATCCTGAACTTGTTATTGTTCACCAGTACCCTCCATGGTCCTCAAAGGATGATCAGTCCTCTCCCTCAGAGGGGAAATTGAAGAATCTCCTGAAATCCGAAGAAGTATGAGAATCCTTTTCATGGGTTAAGACTTATGATTATATGAAGGACTTACCACTACTGATGAAGCGTTTAGTTTTAGACTTCCTCTTTTGATGCTTTTTCTTCTTTGGCTTTCTAGGATTGTCAGCAGTCTTCATTACAAGTAAATGAATTGGAGAATGGAAAGCCATATCCAACTCCTCATCCATGGCTTACTGGCCTAGAGATATCTCATTCGACTCATGAGGAGATTCAGCAGTAGCCCCAATGGCTGTACCACTAGTGCTACACTATGGTGAAGGCATCTCAGTAGTTCCTTTTTTTTGCATGCTGTAGGATGAAGAAAATAATTTCATTGAGTAACAAAGATTTGACTGAAATCAAGTTGAAAATAAAATGAGGAAAGAGACTTACATCTTCAGGAGCAACGTAATCATGCCACTCCTCATCACCAGAAGCACCAATCCCTTCAGTGGTTCCACGATCTATCATTTCCTTCACCCAATTGGTTATAATAATGGAATCATCGGTGGAATATATGAGTATTTCTTGGTCTTTGATGTAATCCTGCACTTCATCGGGGTTATTCTCGAAACAGATATCTGTAGAAGCCAAAAGATTCCCTATTCCAGGGAGGTGTAGCCCCTTGCACAAATCCAACCAGGCAGTTCCAACATCGCAGTATAAACTCCTCCATGTCTGGATAGCCTCTAGTCATAGATATTCAATATGTGTACCAGAAGGCTGCGAGGAAGGTCCTACAATATTTGACATCTGCTTCTTCCCATCTCTAGCAACTACAGATAGTGAATAAGAAAATGAACTTGTTACTCTATAAAGTAATAGTGATTAAATTGCCTCAATAAAGTAACTCACTAGGAGTTGATGGAGTTGGTATTTTGATTATGACATGAGGATTATATCTGGCACGAGGATGCTTTGCCGCATGTTCTGCCTCATCATCCTGATAATAGGAATATGGTGAGTCATCCCTATGAGAGGAACCCGACGAATCAGCTTCGGGTGGTGTAGAAGAATCACCTTCCAGATGAAGGGTTTCTTTCTCTACAGTTCTTTTTTATTTTCCCCACCTGATAAACCGGGTGATTCAACACCCCTCCATGGTATGATGCTATCCAGTACTTGGCATACCATGTAGTCAAGTTATTTTCCACTTTATCAACTGGTAGATCAAATACTTCCCTAGTCATCTCCCTAGATGTCAGCAACCATAGTTGCTGGGAAACCATAAGAGGTTGATCTAACCTAACAAGCACAGGGGGAGATACAACAGTCTACTGCAAACACTTAAATTGACATGAAAATTTGTACGGAGCATAAGCCTCGTGTAACACCCGAGACTTTTATGAGAAATATTTTGTTTTTATTTTAGATAAATCATCAAAGTAATCTTTTTCTACACACAACACTAGCTTGACTTGCTTTACACGCAATCGCGACCTTCCTCGATAGCTTGCGTCGTACGCAATACCGGGTTTCACTAAACAACGATATATTATTATGGACTAGCCGTTGTGAATATTATAAACTACATTTTGAATGTTATAACATTATTATTCATCTTACACATTTTCTAGAACATGGTAAGAGAACAAAATAATTTTTTTGGGTAAAATAATTATTTTTCAAAAAATGCAGTTTTGCCGCCTTTTGATGGTGCACCCACATTAAACCTAGTTTTTGACATGTTTATAAGTTCAATTTGACAAAATAAAATTTTTATTTTGAATCAGGGTATAAAAATTTACATTGGATAAATTTTTGATATTTTTCTGATAACTTTCATATTTTGATGAATAGTAAAAATATGTTAATTTTTAATTAAAAACAACTTATTTCATTGAGATAATTTATATGGATAAATTATAATATTTAATGGTTTTAAAGTGTAAATAGAATATATTTTTACCATTTAATATAATTTATGTAATTAACACTAATTTCACATTGAATTCATAGGCAAAAACATTTCAATCTTTGGCAATGTTTTAATTTCTAAAACTCATTTTCTTAACAACGAGATTTATTTAAAATTAATTACTGCAAATTATATGTTTTGAATTTTGAAAAATGGATTCCATATTTGGAATCAGTGGGTCCAAATTATGTTAATAGGCTACTTTTTATTTTTGGGCATTATGAATAGTAACTACGGTAAATTTTATTTACCATAGTTAAAGGTAAATCAGGTAATTAAGGGTAAATATAAGATTATAAAGTTAACCTAACACCTGCCAAAATCCTATTGGATGAGAAAAATTCGACCCATATCACCTAAGGGTCGGATTAGATTCATTTAATAGACTTTTGTCCACGAAAATAATTTAATTATTATTAAAACCAAAGAATGTGACAACATGTCACTTTCTTAAATCTTATAAGTATAATAATTTTAATTTAGTGATAAACTTAATGAAACTTTGAACTTGAATAGTATACAGAAATCTAATAAAATTTTCTACATCATAGGAATTTATTTATAATTTTTTAGGGATTAAATAATTATCATTAATTATGACACAATAGTGGTGTTGAAATTATTCTATTAATTAAAATATCAAATAAATGGTTTTAAGAATATTAAAATAAATATTATATGAACTATTTAATGTTCTCCACTAATTTTATAGATAAATATAACATTTTATGGATCTATTAAAGCTTTTAGTTCGAACATATCTTCTGTATATATTTTATTTAAATTCAAATAAATGAATAGTGTCAAAATTGACACTATTGTTATTTTATAAAAATAGCATATTATAAAATTGTTTAAAAATCACAAAAATATTTAAAAAATTAAAATTAAAATTTATATGGTCTAAAATGTCATAAAGTGTCAAATTATGGAAAATTAACAACACATATGTAATTATTTATAATAATTTAAAATTTAGAATATTATTACCACAAATAAAATTAAATTGATAAATAAGAATAAATCAAGTTGATAATGATTAAAATAAATTCCTAACATGTATAAATTTTATTGGTTTATGATATTACAACCCTATCTCATATAATATTCGTATATGAGTCATTTTGGATGTTTTTAAGTGGGGTTGGGATTTAATATAAACTAATATTTCTTATATTTCCAAAGGTGCCCCTCTCCTCCCTTATAAAAGGGCACCTCCTCCCTCTCCTCCTCACACCAATTTGAGCCTTCAATCTCGGCCAATCCCTGCCCATTTAACTTCCCCACTTCCTTAGAAACATCCTAGAGGTCATGGTCTCCTTTAAAGACCAATTGTAGTGCCCTAAGAGGAGGTCTCGAAGAGGCGCTTCAAAGAAGAGGTAATGTCCGTTACTGATTCTTTCATCTTTATTTCTTCTTCCACTTATTCTTCTTTAGTTTTTTCATTATGAAGTAATAACATCAGTATCACTCATATACAGATATGTTATTATAAGTATGAAACAATCCTATTTCACCATCTATCCATCCTATGGAAAACAAAATCACCGTGTGTGCGTACGTACGGAATACCGTCTCCACGACGTGGTGTGATCTCTTTCCCCCCACCACCTTACTTGGATGTGTATAATGGTGTAAATAATAACTATATATGATTATTTTAAAGTGATGTTGATTCTGAAATAGTATACATACACTCCAAAGAAATTCCACGATCATGGGATCGATATCATCGCTCGTGCGTACGTACGGAGTACCGTCTCCATGATGTGATGCGACTCGTTCTACATGATCTTCATCGCATAATGATTATATGAATGAACTGAATGAATTAATATGATATATATTACACTAATACTATTTTTGAAATGAGGTATCTATAACCTAAAGAGAAGAATAAGAATTTATTCGACAAAACACGCATAAGAACAAAAAGTAATAAACACCCGAATAACAAGTAGTAATGAAATATTACAAATAAGAAGCTAATAATATGACCATATATGATACCATAACAATACGTATGATTCTGGAATAAGTCAATAACATTATTTAAATCATTATACAGGAGGTTCAGACACTTATGAAGAAAATCGGACCTAAGGTAAGAAAAATATCACAATCTCATTTTTATCCGAGATTGTTTATACTTTGAAATTTACATGGGTGTATTTTATCATCCACATCCATGTTTTTACAATATGTAATATTATTTACATCCACCTAAAATTTTTTAAATCCAATTTTACCCTTCGGTGAGTTTTTATTAAAAGATTTGAAAGGAATCTTTTGTCGTTTTTCGTACAAGGTACTTTTTGACTTTTCCAACAAAAGTACGAGAAGAAAGTTTTTTTAGCTTATACGGGATGAATGGATTTTTAAAACATTATTTCCAAGAAGCATACGTTACAAGTTTTCAAGTTTATTTTTAATCAAAGTCTTTCGTTTAAAAATGTATGACATATTAATAAAGGAAAATGTTTTTGAAGTAGAAAGAATATTTTCTTCAAGAATGGAGTTCAAGTGATTTATCAAAATTATTTTCCATATAAGATAATATAGGGTTCTGTTTCTATCCCTATTATTACATTGATTTGATTATGATGTGATGGAATTATTTTTATGAATTCCTTTATCTTATATCAATTGTTTTATGATGTCATGATGTTTAAGAATCCCATTTTTATGACATGGGTTATGCAATGAGGTATGATTTACGATTTTGTGGCACACATAAGAATGGTATCATTATGAGATGGGTGGGACCTATATCTCCATCCAATGCATTGATTAAAGTTTTTATATCTCATGAGATAGACATGGCTAGAACGGCAGGTTAAACCGGTTCAGTGAAACAGGACTGAAACGAGGATTGAACTCGGTTCAGAAATGGACTTTGTCCACTAAGATAGTTTTTGCAATGAGTCCTGACTAATAAGAAATGATTCTCTATGATTATTTGTGTATGCCATAAAGCTTCATGTTTTAAGTTATGATTATTGTGATTACATTTCACTTCCATGATTTATCCCATGTTATGAAATTATTATCTCTTTTGCAGGATAAGATTTCCAAAATGTCATGTTCTTATAAATATGATGTTATTGATATTTAATTTGTTTACCGTTACTATGCATTTGAGCCCACCCTTTTGTATGTTTTCTTTCCCAAGGTCAGGAAGAAGGTTATTAAGTATGATATGCCAAAAGGTACTATTGATATGATGAAATAAATGGGAGACAGTGTAGACTCTTCATGAACCAGTTGTTTATGTTTCCCAGTTTCTAAAGACACTATACCTATACGGTCCTTTCATGGTTTTGTTATATGTTATAATAATTATGCTTCAATTTTGAAGTATTAACCATGTATGTAAAGTATGGGTCGTTATAGTTGGTATTAGAGGAAGGGTATAGTCAACCTTTGGAAACAAGGATGTGAAAGCCTTAGTAAGAACCCTAAGGATAAGTCTAAGCATAGAACACAATCTTAGTGTTTTAGAAATGGCCATGAAAACCTATGAGAAGACCTTAAGTGTGAAATTTTATTCTTTATTATGTGGTTTTCCTATTATAATTAGTGTTTCTCACACTATTCTTCTTGGTTTTAGTCAATGGCTGGAACCCGAATAAATTGTGTTAATGTGGAATGCAACGGGCAATGCAATGACTTTCCCCATGAGCAACCAAATGTTATGGGAGCTGGAATGAAAAATATTGTAGCCATGCTCACACAACTTTCTCAAGATATGAATCATGCAGGAATTCCAAATGAGAAATGGAAGGAGCAACATTCTGTCGAATCCTTCATGAGGCATCATTCACCTTCATTTAGCAGGTCTTCTGATCCATTTGTGGCTGAACAATGGATCAGTACCACTGAATAGATATTTTCAGTTCTTCAATGTTCTGAACATGATAAAGTCATCTTAGCAGTGTGTCGTTTGGAAGGTGATGATGATCAATGGTGGAATATTATTAAGAATACTAGGAAAAGGGATGAAATTGAGTCCATGGAATGGGACGAGGTCAAGAACTTATTTTTCAATAAGTATTTCCCTCGTATTATTTGAACAAAGATGGAGAAGGATTTTCTTGAACTGAAGAAAAAGGATGATGAATCCGTTGGTACCTACGATGCAAATTTTACAAGACTTGCAAGGTACGCTTCCAGATTTATTATCCAACCTGAGAGTAAGATCAATCGATTCTTTAGTGGCTTAAAACCAAGTATTCGAAGGGAGTTAGCCATAAGGGACTTCAATAGCTACAAAGAAATTGTTCGATGTGCTCTCAAGGTTGAGATGGAGGTTGGTGTAACCCATCAGTCACATGGGTTTGATAAGAAGAGGAGAATGGAATTCCATGGAAAATCTAAATACCACACTGAAAAGAAGATGAGTTTTACCTTATGCTCAAAGTGTGGAAACAAACATGGAGGAGATTTTCTTAAGGGGACAAGCAAATGTTATAAGTGTGGAAAATAAGGTCATCAACAATTGAATGTCGAAATAATGGGAAGAAGATGTCTAATGATGCAAACAAAGGAAGGGATACAAAGATTGAACCTACTACACTTCAATGTTTCAAGTGCAAGGAGATGGGGAATTATGCCAATCAATTCCAAAATCTGAGGGTTGATGATGATGGTCGGTGTCAACAAAATATTAAGGCCAATGAAAAATGAAAGTCACATTCAATTACTATCGGTGATGTGGAGTACGGCAGCGAAGTGGTGAGAGGTACACTTACAATCCACTCTAACGTAGAAAATGTTTTATTTGATTTTGGATCCACCCACTCTTTTATTTTTGAAGAATTTTATAAGGGTATCACCATATTACCTCAACAATTAGATGTTGAGTTGGCTATGACAACTCCTAATGGCACAATAGTCGGATCAAAAGTATACAATTCTTCTCTGATTGATGTTTGTGAGAAAGTGCTTCCTGAAAATCTTATGATCCATTCTATAGTGGAATTTGATGTGATTCTTGGCATGGATTGGCTTTCTTTATATGGAGCTCATATCAATTGCCAAAGAAGGGATGTCACATTTCATATTCCAGATCAATCTATGATCATCTATCGATGCAAGGATGAACATAACCTTCCAGTGGAAATTTTATCCATCTTATGGGTCTTGATTCCATTAAATGAAGGTTATTTATCTCAAATGGTTGGAGAGAAACTCATAATTAATAATATGCCCATTGTACGGGAATTTGATGATGTCTTTCCAGAGGAATTCCCAGGTCTTCCACCAAATCGTGAAGTTGATTTTTCAATAGAACTCGTACCGGGTGCTTTGCCTATTTCAAAGACACCTTATAGAATGGCCCCAATTGAGTTGCAGGAATTGAAGAAGCAACTCCAAGAGAATCTTGATAAAGGATTCATATGCCCTAGTGCATCACCTTGGGGAGCACCTGTTCTGTTTGTTAAGAAGAATGATGGATCAATGAGACTCTGCATTGATTATCGAGAAATTAACAAGATCACTATCAAGAAAAAATATCCTCTCCCATGCATTGATGACCTATCTGACCAACTATGCGGAGCTCAATAGTTTTCCAAGATTGATCTTCATTCAGGGTATCATCAATTAAGGGTAAAAAGGGAGGATATACCAAATACAATTTTCCGTACAAGGTATGGACACTATGAATTTATAGTTATGCCATTTGGGCTTACTAATTCCCCTACTATCTTCATGGATCTGATGAATAGAGTCTTTAGAGACTATCTTGATCAGTTTGTGGTAGTCTTTATAGATGATATTCTTGTCTATTCAAAGAGAAAGGAAGAACATGAATATCACTTGAGAATTGTATTAAAGACCTTAATAAAGGATAAGATTTATGCCAAATATACCAAGTGTGAATTCTGGCTTCAAAAATTTTCATTTTTTGGTCACATAATCTCAAAAGAGGGGATATCTGTGGATATAGCAAAAACAGAGGTTATCGAAAGATGGTCGAGACCAACAACAGTAACTGAGATCTGAAGTTTTCTTGGTTTGTCTGGATATTACCGACGTTTTGTGAAATATTTTTCAAGGTTATCTAACCCACTCACCAAGTTGACCCGAAAAGGAGTTAAGTTTGTTTGGACGAAGGAATGTGAAGAAAATTTCAAAGAGCTAAAAAGAAGGTTAGCCAGTGCACCTGTGCTCACACTACCTTTTAGTGGAGAAAGGCTTGTGATCTATAGTGACGCATCCAAGAAGGGAATGGGATGTGTTCTCATGCAAAATGATATGGTGATAGCTTATTCCTCACGATAGTTGAAAATCCATGAGCAAAATTACCCAACTCATGATTTGGAGTTAGCTGTGGTAATCTTTGCATTAAAGATTTGGAGGAATTACCTTTATGGTGAAAGGTGTGATATTTATACTGATCATAAAAGTTTAAAGTATATTTTCACGTAAAAGGAGCTGAATATGCGCCAAAGAAGATGGTTGGAGCTGATTGAGGATTACGACTACTCAATTCATTACCACCCTGGGAAAGCAAACAAGGTGGCAGATGCATTAAGTCGACAAGACCATGCTAGATTATCCATGATGAGGATCACAAAAGATCCAATATTTATGGATTTACAAAGGATGGATCTTGGAATTATAATGGAAGGGGAAAAATTGTATCTTTCTCAAATGAATGTTCAACCATCTATACATGTGAAGATTCAAGAGGCACAGAAAGAAGATGTCGAGTTACAAAAGAAGGTGAGAAATGTTCCTGAATTCAACCTTGATTGTGTTGGGATAATAATGTTCAAGAATCGGGTTTGTGTTCCTCCTATCCTAGAATTAAAGAAGGAGATGCTGGATGAGGCTCATAGTTCTTCATTCTCTATTCATACGGGAAGCACGAAGATGTATAGGGACTTGAAAGAGTACTTCTGGTGGGATGTAATGAAAAGAGATGTTGCTGAATATGTCTCTCGATGCTTGGTTTGTCATCATGTTAATGCTGAGAGACAGAAGTCAAATGGGATGTTACAACCATTACCCATACCTGAATGGAAATGGGAAAACATCAATATGGACTTTGTCACCAGACTTCTTAAAACATCCAAAGGAAATAATGCTATATGGGTCATAGTTGATCATGTTACAAAGTCTGCACACATCATTGCTATTAGAAATGATTTCTCTCTAGATAAGCTTGCCAGGATATAAGTAAAGGAAGTTGTAAGATTTCATGGAGTACCACTTTCTATTATATCTGATCGGGATCCGAGGTTTACCTCAATGTTTTGGAGAAGTCTTTAGCATACTCTGGATACAGAGTTAAGTTTCAGCCCTGCTTATCATCCTCAGACAGATGATTAGTCTGAGAGGACAATTCAAACTCTAGCAGATATGTTGAGATATTTCTCTATATATTTCAATGGTGGTTGGGATCAACACCTAACTTTTGTGGAATTTTCTTATATAATAGCTTTCACTCCAGTATTCAGATGGCTCCTTATGAAGCTCTCTATGGAAAGAAATGCAGGACTCCAACTTGCTGGGATGAAGTTGGCGAAAGAATGCTATTAGGACCTGATCTCGTTGATGAAATGGTAGAAAAGGTCAGATCTATTCAACAACACATAAGAGAATCTCAAAGTCGACATAAAAGTTATTCCGACAACCGAAGAAAACACCTAGAGTTTGAAGTGGGTGATAAAGTGTTCCTTCGAATATCTCCCTGGAAGAGGGTCATGAGATTTGGAAAGAAGGGAATGTTGAGCCCTAGATATATTGGTCCGTATGAAATTCTGGATCGTGTGGGGAAGGTATCTTACCGATTGGCGCTTCCCCCGAATCTCTCTCAAGTTCACGATGAGTTCCATGTATCTCTCCTGAGAAAGTACATACCTGATCCTTCACATGTACTCAACTCAGAAGTTATACCACTGGAGCAAGATCTTTCTTATGAAGAACAACCAATAGAGATTCTGGATCGTAGCGAAAAAGTCCAACAGAGCAGGACCACTCGCTTGGTGAATGTTTTTTGGAGGAACCACCAATTAGAAGAAGCTACATGGGAGCTTGAGGATATGATGAGGGAGAGGTATCCTCATCTATTTGTTACAAAGTGATGAATTTCGAGGGACAATTTCATTTTAAGGGGGGTAGAATGTAACACCCAAGACTTTTATGAGAAATATTTTGTTTTTATGTTATATAAATCATCAAAGGAATCTTTTCCTACACACAACACTAGCTTGACTTGCTTTACATGCAATCACGACCTTCCTCGATAGCTTGCGTTGTACGCAATACCAGGTTTCACTAAACAACGATATATTATTATGGAATAGCCGTTATGAATAGTATTAACTACATTTTGAATGTTATAACATTATAATTTATCTTACACATTTTCTAGAACATGTTTAGAGAACAAAATATAATTTTTGGGTAAAATAAGTATTTTTCAAAAAATGCAGTTTTGCCGCCTTTTGATGGCGCACCCACATTAAATTTAGTTTTTGACATGTTTATAAGTTAAATTTGACAAAACAAAACTCTTCTTTCGAATCATGGTATAAAAATTTACTTTGGATAAATTTTTGATATTTTTCTGATAACTTTCATACTTTGATGAATAGTAAAAATACGCTAATTTTTAATTAAAAACAACTTTTTTCATTGAGATATTTTATATGGATAAATTATAATATTGAATTGTTTTAAAGTATAAATAGAATATATTTTTACAATTTAATATAATTTACTTCGTTAGTACTAATTTAACATTGAATTCATAGGTAAAAACATTTGAATCTTTGGCAATGTTTTAATTTCTAAAACCCATTTTCTTAACAACATGATTTATTTTAAATTAATTACTACAACTCATATTTTTTGAATTTTAAAAAATGGATTCCATATTTGGAATAAGTGAGTCCAAATTATGTTAATAGGCTACTTTTTATTTTTGGGCATTATGAATAGTAAATACGGTAAATTTTATTTACCATAGTTAAAGGTAAATCGAGTAATTAAGGGTAAATATAAGAATTAAAAGTTACCCTAACACCTTTCAAAATCCTATTGGATGACTAAAAGTCGACCCATATCACCTAAGGGTCGGATTAGTTCCATTTAATGGACTTTTCTCCATGAAAATAATTTAATTATTATTAAAACCAAAGAATGTGACAACATGTCACTTTCTTAAATATTATAAGTATAATAATTTTCCTTCAGTGATAAACTTAATGAAACTTAGAACATGAATAGTCTTAAGAAATCTAATATAATTATCTACATCATAGTAATTTATTTAGAATTTTTATGGATTAAATAATTTTCATTAATTATGACACAATAGTGATGTTGAAATTATTATATTAATTAAAATATCAAATAAATTGTTTTAAAAATATTAAAATAAATATTATATTAACTATTTAATGTTCTCCACTAATTTTCTAGATACATATGACATTTTATGGATCTATTAAAGCTTTTAGTTCGAACATATCTTCTGTATATAGTTTATTTAAATTCAAATGAATGAATCATGTCAAAATTGACACTATTGTTATTTTATAAAAATAACATATTATAAAATTGTTTAAAAATCACAAAAATATTTAAAAATTATAAATTAAAATTTATATTGTCTAAAATGTAATAAAGTGTAAAATTATGGAAAATTAACAACACTTATGTAATTATTTATATTAATTTAAAATTTAGATAATTATTACCACAAATAAAATTAAATTGATAAATAAGGATAAATCAAGTTGATAATGTTTAAAATAAATTCCTAACATGTCTAACTTTAATTGGTTGATGATATTACAACCCTACATAATCTAATATTCTGATATGAGTCATTTTTAATGTTTTTAAGTGGGGTTGTGATTTAATATAAACTAATATTTCTTATATTTCCAAAGGTGCCCCTCTCCTTCCTTATAAAAGGGCACCTCTTCCCTCTCCTCCTCACACCAATTTTAGCCTTCATGCTCGGCCAATCCCTGTCCATTTCACTTCCCCACTTACCTAGAAACATCCTAGAGGTCCTGGTCTCCTTCGAAGACCAATTGTAGTGCCCTAAGAGGAGGTCTCCAAGAGGCGCTTCACAGAAGAGGTAATGTCTGTTACCGATTCTTTCATCTTTATTTCTTCTTCCACTTCTTATTCTTTAGTTGTTTCGTTATGAAGTAATAACATAAGTATCACTCGTATACAGATATGTTATTATAAGTAGGAAACAACCCTATTTCACCATCTATCCATCCTACGGAAAACGAAATCACCGCGCGTGCGTATGTACGGAATACCGTCTCCACGCCATGGTGTGATCTATGTTCCCCCACCACCTTACTTGGATGGGTATAATGGTGTAAATCATAACTATATGTGATTATTGTAAAGTGATAATGATTCTGAAATAGTATACATACACTCCAATACAATTCCACGATCATGGTAACGATATCATCGCTCGTGCGTACGTACGGAATACCGTCTCCACGATGTGATGCGACTCGTTCTACATGATATTAATTGCATAATGATTATATAAATGAATTGAATGAATGAATATGATATATATTACACTAATACCATTCTGGAAATGAGGTATCTATAACCTAAAGAGAAGAATAAGAATTTATTCTACAAAACACGCATAGGAACAAAAAGTAATAAACACCCGAATAACAAGTAGTAATGAAATATTACTAATAAGAAGCTAAGAATATGACCATATATGATATCATAACAATATGTATGATTCTGTAATAAGTCAATAACATTATTTAAATCATTAAAAAGTAGGTTCGGACACTTACGAAGCAAATCGGACTTACGGTAAGGGAAATATCATAATCTCATTTTTATCCGAGATTGTTTATACTTAGAAATTTACTAGGGTGTTTTTTGTCATCCACATATATGATTCATCAATATGTAATATTATTTACATTCACCTACAATTTTTTAAATCCAATTTTACCCTTTTTTGAGTTTTTAGTAAAAGATATGAAAGGAATCTTTTCTCATTTTTCGTATGAGGTACTTTTTGACTTTTCCGACAAAAGTACGAGAAGAATGTTTTTTTTAACTTATAAGGCATGAATGGATTTTTAAAACATTATTTCCAATAAGAATCATTTAAAAGTTTTCAGGTTTATTTTTAATCAACTTCTTTCATTTAAAATTGTATGACATATTAAGAAAGGAAAATGTTTTTGAAGTAGAAAGGATATTTTCCTAAAGAATGGAGTTCAAGTGCTTCATCAAAATTGTTTTCCATATATGATAATATAGGGTTATGTTTCTATCCCAATTATTACATTGATTTGATTATGTTGTGATGTAATTATTTTTATGAATTCCTTTATCTTATATGAATTGTTTTATGATGTCATGATGTTTAAGAATCCCATTTTTATTACATGGGTTATGCAATGATGTATGATTTATGATTTTGTGGCACACATAAGAATGGTATCATTATGAGATAGGTGGGACCTATATCTCCCTATAATTAATTGGGTAAAGATTTTATATCTCATTAGATAGACATGGCTGGAACGGCAGGTTAAACATGTTCAGTGAAGCAGGACTGAAACGAGGAGTGAACTCGGTTTAGAAATGGACTTTGTCCACTAATATAGTCTTGGAAATGAGTCTTGACTAATAAGAAATGATTCTATATGATTATGTGTGTATGCCACAAAGCTTCATGTTTTAAGTTATGATTATTATGATTACATTTCACTGCCATGATTTATCCCATGTTATGAAATTATGATCTCTTTTGCAGGGTAAGATTTCCAAAATGTCATGTTCTTATGAATATTATATGATTGATATTTATTTTGTTTACCCTTACTGAGAATTTGAGCTCACCCTTTTGTATGTTTTCTTTCCCCAGGTCAGGAAGAAGGTTATTATGTGTGATATTCCAAAATGGACTATTGATATGATGAAATAAATGGGAGACAATGTAGATGCTTTATGAACCAGTTGTTTATGTTTCCCAATTTCTAAATTCATTATACCTATATGGTCCTTTCATGGTTTTGTTATATATTGTAATAAGTATGATTCAATTTTGAAGTATTAACCATGTATGTAATGTATGGGTCATTATACCTCGCATATAATCTCTCCGTCAATCCTGGTGACCAGCACACCATCTCTGTAGGCCAGCATGTATGCCCTTATTTCTAGGCTGGCTATTCCATCATCAAGAAACTGCCCGGTTGGAATATTTCCATAAGGAAAGAAATTGAATTCCTTATAAATGCTCAGCCTCAACTTCATGTCATATGAATTGAGATCTAGTGGAGAAATTCCAGAGAATGCCTGCACTAATGGCCTGAATGAACATCTGGGAATCTGTACTCTATTCTGTACATTATATGTCCTAAAGTGAGTGATGATCCATACCCACAAAACATGGAATTTTCCCACAATTATCAAAGGAGACTTACCCATGAAGACGATGAGTAAGCTCCTCTGAATCTTTGCTAAAATGGGGGTTTCCAACCCAACCATCTTTTCCCTCAGCCAACTTGGATGCAACAACGAAGGTCCTTAGCCTGACGCATCCCATGGAGTACCTAACTAGAAAAAGATAAACACTGAGCCATAAAGCCAAGAAGCCCGCCAGACGAGTCTTCTTTAGGATTCTCTGATTTACTTCATATCCCCACTTCTCAAATTCTCCTGCTTCCAAGGTCGGCCAGAATTTTCCTAGAGCACCCATCTTCTCTATTTTGGGGAAGGTGGTAGGACGAGTACATGTGGGCCCCTTATCCTTGGGCCCCATACCCTTAGATCCCTTCTCCTTTGGATCCTTCTCCTGCTTCTTGGTAAGAAACATGTTCATCCACTCCTCTGGATGAATATCCTTTCGAGAATGAGTTAAGGAGGTCTCTAAACTCTTGAACTTGTGAAATATTTTCAATAATTCCTGAGCCAAAGCCATGGTCTTCTCTGAATCATTCCATGTCACTTTTAGAGGAATGAATTCATTATACATATCACCCAAAATTGGATCCCCTAAGATCTTGTGGAAATCCCGTAGACTGATGCCTACTTCTCCATGAGTCAGATTGAAATAATTGGTTTATGGGCTCCAATGGATGAGTATCTCCGGAACAAAGTCATTATTCCTATAAAAAAATGTTTTCCCAGCCCACACGACTTCATATATTGCAGCTACTTTCAAATCTTCAACAAACTCTGTGCAGGTTTGTTACACCCAGCATGCCCACATCGAAGTTGTCTTCACACCTCCTCCAGGACGAAAGTCCCAACTCTTCTTTCATCCTATGGATTGATCCATCTATGAGTTTCATAAGATTTAGGGATAAAAATGTGGTTGCAGCTCAGGCTAGTGAGGTTTTAGATATGAGTTACATAGGCTATGATGCATTATGTATGCCTTCTCCACTGTTCCAGCATTTACAAATTCCCTTCCACTTGAGATATTTACTGAAGAAAAATTGGTGTAATTATGAAACCAAGACTTTGGGAGATAGTTCTTTGCCTCTGGAATGGTGACTACTCACAGATGACCATAGCCATACAAAGGTAGCTAAATGCTCTGTGGGAAGTCAAGATGATACTTCTTCAAGTACTTTTCCAAATCTGGAAGAGTGTTGTCTTAGATATTATAATAATCATAGCCAATGATGCTCATCATATCTTCAATTCACTTACTATCCAGTTCATCAGCCATTCCGATTCTCTTGGGAGCCATTTAATATCCACAAAAGTTGAAAAATTAACTCTTAATTAAATGGATTTTTCTTAAATTTAGTAAAGAAAAGTAAAAAAAATGGATATGGAATTAAGGCGTTCATGTCCCAAGTTGGCATGCAAGTATAAGTGTTTCACGCATGTTTTGGGTGCGCAGGTATTACCACGCAAGTCTAAATACCTCTACAGTAGCGCGATAGCAAAGAAAAGCATAAAATAGAGTATCTTGTGCAGAGAAGGAAACTTGTGCGGCAAGAGCTTGAAAGTATGAAATCTGGGTGCTTTTTGTGAGAATGGCCACATATATATAGGCCAGGCCGCACCCCTACGTGCCTAAAGCCAGCACGCTCAACCCTTTCGTGCTACCATTTGCGTGCTCAAGACTTGCACACTATCATTTTTGTGCTCAACACCTGCATGCCGCATGTTCCTTGGTTTTCTTCTTCACCTCAGAGTCACATCCTCATTTATTTCGGATCCAACTCTGAGGGGGGAATTTTGTTGACACTCCTTCCTGTCGCACGGTCTAAATGAATGAAAAGGGAAATACCTTGAACCCAAAGTGATTAATCTTTTGATGAAACATAAAAAATTGACAAAGGCATGAACAAAGATTTATTTTCACTTGGGTCGCGAAAGTTCCACCAAGGTCGCACAAGTATACTTGCACAACGAATAGTGGTCACGCATGTGACTTTCGCGCCCTCTTTGATTCTCGACCAGGGTCTTCACTAGACTATAAATACCCCTTGTGGGCCCCCCATTTGAGGACGAAAAAATCCCAAAAACTCATATTTGAGCTCCCGATGACCTAGTATCTTCTCAATGATTTTGAACACTTCTAAGGTAGTTTCTTACCTAGAACAAAAGATCTAAAGAGGGAGGATAAGTCTGAAGTGTTGAAACTCATCTACACTTGCATGCCTAAGAGGCCAACCATAAGGGAAAATGGCCAAACTTGCACGCCGCCTTATCCTTTCAATAGAACTTGCGCGCCACCCCTTTACAGTACTTTAGGGATAATACTAAGGTCTTGAGCCAAGTTTCTCCCATGTATTACCCCATGGGTTGACCGTATCTCAAGTACCCATGTGTCGCGCAAGTATACTTCCGCGACCCAGACTTGTGTACCCACACAGGACCTGGGCGCCTCTATCTTTTTGGGTGCCCCTCCTACCTATTTCACCTCTCTTATGTCTATCCACCTCTCCTATTCAAGATTCAGCCTTCAGGACCATCTTCAAATCCATTTATGTCATGGTTCCTTCATTGTATTCTTTATCTGAAAGGAATTCTATGGAACATCTCTCAAAACATTGTGATTTACATATCATTATGTCACTAAGGTTGGAGATTTCATTCATTCAATCTCATCCTTTAAGATGAGAGGATATTTAACCTGGGCCTCTATTTCAGGAGTAAGCCCCAGTCCAAGATCCCCTAACCTAGGCCTCCTTTTTAGGAATAAGCCCTAGTCCAAATTCTCTTAATTTGGGCATCCTCCTTAGGAGTATGCCCCAATCTAAATTCTCTTAATTTGGGCATCATCATTAGGAGTAAGACCCAAGTCCCCTAACCTGGTCATCCTTTTTATGAGTAAGCCCCTCTCATAAATTCCATTAACTTAGGCCTCCTTCTTAGGAATAAGTCCTAAGTATCAAGTCTCTGTAACAAATGGGCCTCCTTCTCAGGAGCAAGTCCCAATCTCAAATTCCCAAGATATCGACATCCTCCTCAAGAGTAAACCCCAGTCTTCAAGTTCCCTTAATTTTGGGAATCCTCCTTAGGGGTATGCCACAACCATAATTCCTATAATATGGGCATCCTCCTAAGGAGTAAGCCCCAAGTTCCCAAATATGGGAATCCTCCTTATGAGTAAGCCCCAAAATTCAAATCCCTTAACCTGGGCCTCCTTCTCAGGAGTAATCCACAGTCATAATTCCCCTTAACTAGGGCCTCCTTCTCAGGAGTAAGCCCTAGTTATAATTTCTCTTAACCAGTATTAATTTACTTTTGATTTGGGCTTCCTTCACATGACTCAAACCCAATCATAAGTCCCCTCTAATTTGGGAATCCTTCTCAGGATTAAGTCCTAAGATAAGTATCCAAATCTCCATAAAGAACATATACCTTTATGAACCATGTTCTCAGGTTTCTTCACTGACGTAAATCCTAATATTCATCCATCTGGGTAGTCATACATACATAATCCCTACATCATTTCTTATAATTGCATCTTTCAGGGCACAATTGTCACGTTTTACCAATACCTCTTGTTTCTCACACTGAGCATGACTCACGTGAATTTAGAGCGTAAAATTAATTATGACATCATTATTTGAGCCATCAATCATACATAAACCTCATTCTTTTTTACTCGAACTACGTGGGTTCTGATTCCTTTTCCAAAAGAAAAAATATGTAGGTAGCCCATCTGTGGGTACAATCTGAACTCTGAAATAGTCCATGTCTTTCTGAATGACAATAAACTTCAAGTGCCCTGCTGAGTGGCTTTAAAACCAGTATGGTTATCATAATGACCAGGAGATTTGTATATAATGTGTCGAAGGATACCGTTGACTAATAATATCTAACAATACAAATGATTCACTATCGATGAAGAACCTCGAATACATATAAATGATTCTATAAATCTCATACATACTAATCGTTGATTGTCAGATCCAACGCAAAGCTCATTTTCTTACTTGGTAATGTAATAAGGATTCACGAACATAACATAAATATATAATGAGATTCCGGAAGTAGACAATAATTCCCCTCAAAATGGTGTGATGAGTCTGACCTTCCATCCTCTCGACCAAAGCAAATTCTTAAGCCTCATCAGTTCACAACTAATGAGCACCTACCTTTGGAAAGTAGGTCCAAATGGATATGGAATCATTGGATGTTTCCGGTTCTACGAACAAACCCGTTAAAAACATCTTGGAATATTTGAACCCTAAATCAATGAGATCATCCCCAATTCCAGAGGAAATAATGATCTTGAAGTTTATTCCATTGAGAATATTGAGAATATTTTTATTGTTTTTATTATGATAATAATAGTATCCAATAAGTTTTGTTTCACTATGGAATCCACATCTATCTATAGATTGAGGATAGTTTTCTTAGAAGATCCTGGCTGAAGGGATTAAAATTCCAGCACTCTAGGGAGGCATGCCAAGGATCTCATGGATTTGTTTCTATTAGTTTTTTCATTTACTTGTTACATTGGAATAATAATATGTAATCTTTAAGTACCCACCATATTTTTAAGCCATGGAGTATCAAGGAATATAATGAGGAAAGGCCCAACCCATTTACATAGGGGGCCTACATACACATTTAGGGCGTATCATTATTTAACATTATTTTATGCTCATTCCATTTATTTTTTAAATTTATCAATATATACTTAGATACCTAACGTAGTTTAAATTATTAGACATATATCATCGAATAATCATTTGTGGATATATAGTTTCGATACCAACTTTATCTTTTCTTCAATTACTGGTCTAAGAGACATGATACACATGACTAAATTTAATTACTTGGTTTTGGTATTATATTATTGTTGAATCATTAAGGAAATGGATATGAATTAATTAATATGTTAAAATAATGGATCATAATATGATGTCATATATTTAGTGGGTTTATGAATTTTTATAGTGAATGAGTTTTAAATTTTCAGTCTAAAAGTATAATACATATTGAAAATTCTTCAAGTAGTATGAGAAATATAAATAAATAAATTTTATTTTTCCAAATATTGATGGATTGTTGGTAAAAAATTATAAAAATAAGACAAAAATAATACTTAACTAAAATCAGAGAGCCAATAATCCACAATTCTTTCGGGCCTTGACTTTCAAAAATAGTCCCTATGGGTGGTTTCTATTGGAATTTATTATTTTCATATTTTTTAAACTATTTGATGAATAAAAATATATTTAAGAGATTCATTTCTATCATTTCATCCATTTATTAGTTATTTCACTTTACCTTGTGTAATGTTTGTTGATTCGAATTGTTTAGTTTCGAACATTCTTAATTCATTCTTGAATAATTATTTTTCACAAATTATCTTCAAGAAAAAAGAAAAAAATATCAAAACAGTGTTTTTGTTCCTATAGTAGAGAATGGAACATATTAATAATTAAATTATCAATATTAATTAAATATTTGTCATGAAAATTTAGAATGGAGTATCTTACATTAAATTGTATTGACCATATTTTTGGAGAGATTGAATAATAAGATTAATCTTTTCAATCTTAACAATTCCATAAAATCCCTGATAAGTATGAAGAGTAATCAAGATAGTAATTGAAACCTTTTTATGATACTATTAAGTTTAATGTTTAAGGAAAATCATGGTTTATGTGTGGGGAAAGCTGTAATAGAAATATTGAGCTAATTTTATGACTTATTAATGATTTTTATGTGATTCAATGACAATATCCATTATGTTATAATTATTTCATCATTTATGTTTTATAAATTGTAATTTTTAAATGCATGAAAATTAATTGTAAATTTTTTATTTTATAGCATAATTTTTTTATCGGATTTATACACCACTTTGATACTTAGAATAAATTGAATTTTTTCTTGCTTAATTTATTTTTATATTTAAAATAAATTTTTATTTATTATTTTTTAAATAAATTTATATATTTTAAACATGTTTAAATTATTTAATTTCATTAATATAAATTATTTCAAAAACACTAGCTTGTTTATTTAGATTATATTAATTATATAGACGTGGGTATTTACCCGACCCCAAAATCCTATAGTGGATAAATTAATTTATTAAATTAGAATAGATGCGAGATTATAATACCAAATTACCTTTCAGTTTTTCAATTTTAAAAACTAGATACATACATGATGCCCATTTTACATTTGGAAAATTAGATAAAACATAACACATAATAAATGCTAATAAATCTCATCCTTGAAAACTCATTCAAATATCTCTTATTCATAAATTTGGGAAAGAAAAACAAATAAGGTTGAGAGAAATTTTTTAGTAAGGTTTAAGTAATGAGTAAGTTATAATAAATCAATTAAAATATATCAACATGGAATGGTAAATAATTGAAACACATTTTTTTATCAATATATTAAAAATTAAATTCATCCACATATTTTGTGATAGTAAAAATCCTCAAGATATTAACTGAAATAAATTCTAAATGATGGAAATTATTTTGTATTAGACATCATTTATTTATCACATGAACCACTATACCATTAAGATTTATTCTCAACATAGTTTAAACTATTTTGATTTGGCAAACTGATTCTTCCCATGGGACTACCGATGAATCGATTGGTTATCTATAACTGAGTCCCACTAGTTTCTTCCAGTCTAAAGGATTCCTCATATATCGAATAACAAATATAATTAATAAAAATGTTTCTTATCAAAAAAAATCCATATTGAAGAAAAAAATATGCATTTATCAATAATTCCTCATTAGAAGATAAGTAGAAATGAGGGATGTTGATTTTGATGAATAGAAATATCATTAAAAAAACATTAAAAAAATTTTGAGACAAATAATCTTTAAACATTCCAAATTTTATCATACCATATTGAAAATTTTGAATCATAATCCCCATAAAGTAATACCATTAAATGTAACTTATAATATCATGAGATTCATGAGATTCATGATATAACATTTCAGAAGGCAGTATATACAACATATAAAAGAAACTAGGTTTATAAAATTTCTATAAGCCTACATGAAATTAAATAAATATGAAATACCTCAACTTGAGATTATTTTTGGTTGAATATATTGTATCCCCATGTATAATGGTTTTAAAAGTAATTTTATTATACTAGAACTATACTCATATTTATAATATCAAATATTAACCATTTATAATATCTCATTACCAATTTATTAATTATTTTCTCTAGTTTAAGAAAATTGGTTACATCCCTGAAATCTACACACAACCAAAAGAAAAAAATACAAATAAACTTCTTTACCATGGATATGACACCATGAACACAACCCAAAAACATCCCACCCTTACAAACCCATCTGACCATGTGGGGTAATTATTTTCAGTTTTTTAGGTGTTAATTGCCCAGTTTGTCATGTATTTTTTGACTTGTTACATATTATTCATAATAATTAGAAAATGATTTAATCATGTCCAGAATTTAAAACATGATTTAAATATCATATATATTCCTAACATATCTATTGAAAATAATCCATAAAATTTGGATATAGTAAATGAAACGCAATGTTCATGGATACAGGTGGTCGTACGTAGACATTAACGCTACTTCCATTTCCTTTATATATTAAAATAATGATAAGTAAATGATGTATATTATAATTACACTATCATATTTACATAATTTATTTCACATATTTTTATTAAAATAATTCTTTATAAATTTCATGTATAGTTTTAATGAATCATATCTATTTGAGGAGACGGTAGTCCACACATCCACAAATGAAGTAATCGTACTCCCACAAAATGGAAAGCATAAAGGTATGAGTTATGTAATAATTAAATAATAATAAAGAAATTGTAAATATAATATATATCATATATAAACTATAAATATATTATTATTTCCAATCTTTAAAGGTGGTAAATGCACTAATGAATGACATCGGTTCACGATGTGGTAGTCCTCTATAAACACGAATGATGATTGTGTATCCCATTTGATGGATGTGTGTGAAAGTGTATATAAAACTCTTATAATAACAAAATATTATTATATTTAAAACACTAAGGTTATTATAAAAAAATTTAATTAGAATAATTGACTGTTTTAAGAAATAAATAAAAAGAAAGTGATCATTGAATGTTATCTTATTTTTAGGTAACTCCATTGGTTTAGGCTGAAAGACTCCCTTCATTGGATTTCTTCCCAAAGGGATACTTCTAGGATGATGGGATATAAGTTGAGAGATTATTTGGTTAGGTTTTGGATGATATATAACGCTCAAAGTGTTTTGAATACATGACGGGGGAGGTCAGCTTTTATCATTCAGGTGAGGGGTATTTCATGAACTCTTAAAATATTAAATTATTATAATTTAATTTTCAATTAAAAATGTCTTCCAAGTGAGTAATTAAAAATATAATATTTTTATGGGTCTATATAATCTCAAACAAAAAATTTTAGACAACTTTATGTCATATTATTGACCTTGTCTTTTGGCTTTAACCCTTATTTAACCCCCTAAACTCTTACCATGATAACTTGGTTGTTTACTCCTTAAGGGTTGATATAGTTACTATTTAAAAAGAACCATAAATGAATCACTAATGAAATTTTCAACCTTATCTAAATAATTTGGATGAATTTTATATTTTTATGAAATTTATATCATTTAATAAAATATTATTTATTTTAAAATATAATTAATTTCAATTTTAACAATATTTATTACATGACTTTTAAAAAAATATCAATACAAAATACAATTAGAAAAAAACCATTAATGCATACCAAATATATCTATTTCATCTATAATAATCATGGATGACATGTGTTATAAAAAATAACATTTATTTTAATATTTTTAGTGTCATTTATTTGATATTTCTTTTAATTGATTATTTACTATGTCATCATTGTGTAACACTTTAAGGTAATTAATTAATTTTTAAAAAATACAAATAAATTTATATGATTAATTTAATCATATTAGATTTCAATTAAAAATTTATTTTCAATGATATTTTCTAAATAAACCCATATAAAAAATTTAATACTTATTAACGACATGAGTATAGAATATTAGACTTTCCTTAGAATAAAATTCTATAAAAGCCTTAAAGACTCCAACTGGCTCCAAAAGGCCATAAAATGATAAAATTAATGATTTTTTACAATAAATCATCTAATAAAATTATTAAATGTGGTAGAGTAACTTTATAATTTTTTGAATATTATTTTTTACACTTAATTACATTATTTACCCGTAACCGTGGTAATAGAAATTTCCAAAGTTAGTATTCATATTTTCCAAAAATGAAATGAACCTATTTAATATATAAGAATCTTAATATTGAAAATACTTAATCCATTTTTTGAAATTCAATTCACTAAATTTTTAGAAATTAATTTAAAATTAATCCAATAGAATTGATGAAAAAACATATTTTTAAACTAAAAATGTTCAAAATATTGAAATGTTTTTATATATTATTTCAATGTTAAATTGATTCCAATGAACTAAATTGGATTAAATGTTATAAAATTAATCTAATTGTACTTAAAACTAATTAAAAATATAATTTAACTCTATAAATTATTTAGGTAAAAAATATTTTTTTAATTAAAATGAAATATTATATCATTATTCATCCAAATAATAAACTTGTCCAAAAAATAAAACAAATAAAAAATGTAAAAATTTAAATTATAATTTAAAATAATAAGTTTATTTTATAAAATATAATTTAGAAAAGTGTCAAAATTATAGTAAAAACAACTGCACTATCAAAAGGTTGTAATGTTTTTATAAAAATTCATCTTTCATTTGTAAAATTGGATTTGTTTTATATCTTTTCAATGAAAAATATAGGATGAATGTTAAACACTATTTTTTAATTATATATATATCTCATTATTATAATCCTAAAAGTGTGATTACTATATTTTATTGGTATAAAACACACTTTGGTGAAATTAAATTGTTTTTATAAAAAAATATTTTTATTGAATTGGTATTTATATTTATTTAAAATTAATTAGTAAACAATGAATTCAATAATACATTATTATTATTTATTTAATCCAATTAATAACCACCAATATAACGTCTAGGAGATATTTAATTTTATTTATAAATATTAATAGTATATCATGGTTTGTTTATTCTTAGGGTTGATTGAAATGTAAGACATCAAAAGGATTAAATTTAAAAAGAAACATACCAAAAAATATTGGGGTGTTACATTCTCTCCTTCTTTAATAAATTTCATCCTTGAAATTTTAAATTTTATTTCAAAAATAAAATTTAGACACATGAAAATTATTTTGTGGGAATCCCACATAGAAAATAGGATTAGTAAAACATCACCTTAATTGGAAGGAAATTGAAATAAAAAGTACACAAAAAAACTAGACATTCGAATAGGGTAATATTAGTGGAAAGTGAACATTGTGAAATATAAGATAAATAAAACCGTCAAGTTCCGATGGAGAGTTTTAGAAAACATGGTTATTGTAAATTCAAACGTCACAAAATTGTAAATATATGATGGGTTAAAGAGTCCATTTATTTCTGAGTTATAAAATTAAATGAATATATTTTTCCTTAAAAATTCATTTCTTATAGTTGGGGTATTATTCTAATATCCCTATAACCAATTGTTGAAATAATATTCCTTAATTTAATTTTGCGTTATAAGAATGTTCTAATACTTTGGTTTTGTTTCGATCTATTTTCACTTCATCTCTTATGCAAAGAAATGAATATTCAAGTAGATTTTTTAATACTTGTATCACTTAAATGAATCACATGATCCACTAGTAATTCATCCTTCTTTTACATATTTACTTAAAGAAAAATGTGTGTCCAATAGTATCCAATACATCATATATTTACCTCAAAATATAGTATCCAATGTTTATCTTAATATATTCAAACCATAAGACTCATCCAAAATACATATGTCTAAATTTAAAGTCCAAATGGCTTATAAATTTCAAAAATTATCCTTCAATTTATATTAATCAAACAAAGTAATGTAGCTCTTATTGTCACATATCAAAAAATTTATCACCTTAAAAACCATAATAAAAACGATCATGCTTCCAATCCCTTAATGAATAAGTTCTGTAGTACAATTTTATTAAATCCCATGATTCTTATAACTAGAGAACCATTGATGAAATAGTTATTAAATCCAAAAATACAAGAACATTAACAATTACACTTCATTCTTAAACCATTAAATTGGATTCATCATATTATTTTTTAATACCTCTTTCCTTTCATCTATCTTATTTAGTATTTTTTATCACCAAAAGTATAACCATTAATCATGTAACCTAACTAATTCTATCCATTTATGAAAACACAAATAACAATTTGAGAAACACTGATCATATATATATAGTCATGAAGAATCATTCAAAGGATTTCTAAATCTTGACATCTTCCTCTCAATCTATCAGTCCAAACGTTATCCTAGTTTATCCATGATATTACCAAATATATAGGATGATATCATATAATTAGACATATCCTCAATCTCAGTCATAAGTTTATGTTTTCTAATCCATAATTTCATAAATATAGTTCCCAGGGTTTCAACAAAACATTATCTGATACCAGCTATAGCATCTCGACCCTTGAATCTCAAAGCTAGTGAATTACTTTGTTGCATTGGTATAGAGACAAAATTAAAATCCCAATGTACTGATCGTTTTAGTATTTTTGGAAACTAGATACATACATGATACCCATTTTATATTGTAAAAGTAAGAATAAACAAAATATATAAAAAATGATAATAAACTGCATCCTTGAAAACACATTCAAAGATCTGTTCTTAATAACTTGGGGAAAGTGGAAAAATGGTGATCTCAATTGCTTAGTAAGGGTAAAGTACAATAGAATATATCATGAATGAATTATAAAAAATCAATATGGAATGGAAAGTAACTAAAACACATACCATTTAATAAATATTCTGAAAATAAAATGCATCCATAGATTTTGCAATAGTGAAAATACTCTGTATGATAACTGAAATGAATTCTGAATGAAGGTAATTCTTTAATATATCTCATCATGTTTTTGTAACATGAACCATTTTACCATCAAGTTATATTCACATGATAGTTTAAAATACTCATATTTAGCCAAATGATTCTTCCCATGAGACTATCGATACATTGTGGGGCTATATATAATTGGGCCCTACCTATATCATCCAATCTAAAGAATTCCTTATATTTTAAATAATTGATTTCATTAATAAACAATGTTATTTATCATAAAATATCCATAATCAATAAATAAATGTAATTTAGCAATAATTACTCATTTCAAGATAAGTAATAATGAGGTTTCTTGACATTGATAAAGGGAAGTACCTTTTTAATATCATTAAAACATTCTTGGGGAAAATCATCTTTAAATATTCCAAAGTGTCACATATCACTTTGAAACATTTGAATAATAATTCCATATGAACTAATAACATTAAATTAAACTTATAATATTATGAAAATAATTAGATTCATAATATATCATGTCAAATAGCAGTATATACAGCATATAAAAAACTAGGTTTATAACATTACAATACACCTCAATGAAATGAAATTGAGAAGAAATCCCTTACCTTAAGTTTAATTTTGGGTAAACATCCTTAAACCTTTTTTATAATGGTTTTAATAATTTTATTATCTTATACCATAACCATAATCATATTTATAATATCATATATTAATTGCTAATAATATCTCATTACTTGTTTATTAATTATTTTCTCTCTTTTCGATGTTAATTACCTCATTTTTAGGTAACACTTTTTGTTTTATACCAAAACACATCCTTGGCAATATTTATACACCAAGGTAGGATACTATGATTAGTGTATGGTTGTTTGGAGCTTATTTTTTAGTTTTGCTATGAGATATAAGGCTCAAATTTGTTTGATTAAGTGAGGGAGGTTGATCCCTTATGAAACTCATAAAATATTATATTAATATAAATTAATTTTTAATTCCAAATGGATATGAAGCGTGATATTTAAAATATAATATTGTATGGGTATAAATTATCTTAACCAATTCTTTTAGACAAGTTTAGGTCATATAATTACCCTTATCTTTTTTATTTGACCCTTGTTTTTTCCCTCTAACTCGAACTATGACTACTTGGATTTTAACTCTTTAAGGGTTAATATAGTTACTATAAAATAAGAAAATAACCATAAATTAGTCATGGATGAATATTTACCCATATAAAATAATTTTAATTAATTTTATATCATTTAATAAAACATTATTTATTTGAAAGTATCATTAATGTCAATTTTAATGTGATTCATTATTTGAATATTAAAGAAATATCAATACACAAGATAACTTCAAACAAAGACCTTTAATACATCCCTTATTTGACTAAATAATAAATAAAATTATTTGATGACATTAATTATCTTAAATTACATTTATATTAATATTTTTATTATCATATATTTGATATTTATATTAGTTAAACAATTATTTCATCATCATCGTGTAAGCCTTTAAGTTAATTATATATTTCCTAAATATTTAAAAATAAATTTACATGATCAAAATAAAAAATATAAATTTAAAATTATTATTTATAGATGAATTTGAATTCTCAATAAACACATATAAAAATATTATACTTATTAGAAACACGATAATGACATATTGAAATTTCTTTAGAATAAAATACTATCAAAGCACTTAATTTATCCAAGTGGATCAAAGTGGCATTAAAATAGGCCCAAGGATAATTTTGGTCAATAATAACTCATACGATAAAATTATTACAACTTTAGGGAAACTTTGTAATATTTATAATATTTTTTCCCATAATTACCTGATTTACCCTTAAGAGTGGTAATAAAAATTACCGTAGTTACTATTCATGTTTTCCAAAAATAAAAGAAAACTATTTAATGTATATGAATATTATGATTCCAAATATGAAATCAATTTTTCAAAATTCAACTCCAAAATAATTTTCATAATCTAATTTTTAATTAATATTGCAAACATGATAAAACAATTAGTTTTTAATATAAAAATGTTAAAACTATTGAAATGTTTATATATCTAATTTAAATGTGAAATTGATTATAATTACATAAATTGATTTAACTAAAATAAAACTGATCAAATTTTACTTTAAAACAAATTAAAAATATAATATAACATTATACATTATTTTGTTGAAAAGTTATTTTCAATTAAAATGAAATATTTTATTACTATTCATCAACACATGAAACTTATCAAAGAAGTACCAAAAATTAAACTAAAGTAAATATTTATATTATAGTTTAAAAAAATAAGGTTATTTTTCAAATGGGATTTATAAAAGTTTCAATAACAATATTTAAAACTAGTGATCCATCAAAAAACGGTAAAACATTTTTTTTATAAAAATACATCTTTTATGTGTAATATTGGATTTTTGTTTCATATATATTGTATAGAAAACACATCAGATTAATATAAGACATTATATTTAATTATATATATATATATCATTAATATAATCCAAGAACTTTAATTTTTTAATTTTATTGGAATAAACCACTCTTGTGCGCATTCAAATAGAATTTATTAAAACATTTTCTTTATATTGAATTGGATTTTATATTTATTTATAATTAGTTGTTAACCAGTGAATTCAATAATATATTTTCATAGGTCAATTATTTCAATTCTTATCCTCCTATTTAAAATTTTGGAGATAATTTCATTTTAATTAATAATATTAATAGAATATAATGGTTTGTTTAAACTTGGTGTTGTGTGCAACGTAAGCTATCAAAATGATTAAATTTAAAAAGATACATACCATAAAATCATGGGGTGATATATCTTGGGGGTGGTTTGAGAGATCAACCTTAAGGTAATAGTAGGGTTTTCATGATAATAATATTGGAAATGGTTAAAAATCTCACTTGATAGTTTGTGTGGAAGTTCCCTAAAAGAGGAAGTCACTCCAGTGAAGGCTATGCTTCTTGATTGATTTAGGTTAGGTACATTCACATGTCTTTCAATATTATCACACACATTCAGTTCACACCCATCATTTCAACTTCTTATATGAATATCATCAAATTAAACTTGTGCTCTTAACCTATCCTCATATGTACTATGTTGGTATTGAGCTATGATAACCCGATGCACTTTTAGGGGAATATATATGTAGTACTACACATTCTCATCAAGTGGTCTTGATCACATCTCAAAACCTAAATTAAATAGAAATACCATAGTGTAATCAAATACCTCATTTAAATATTCTGATTATGTATTTGATTTTGTTGATCATGGATTAATCACTAATTGTAATGAAAATGTCATATATATACACTCCCAAAATATTTTAACCCATGGATTGATGATAAAAAAACAAAGAAGCCATTTTTTTTCTCATTTGCAAATCACAAATATGTTCACAACCATAAAAAATAAACCAAATTAATCCCATGGACACTACCTGATTCCATACAATGAGAAATGAATATAACATAATTTGGAGGAATCATCCTAAGCCACAAACAGTAATGGATGATCTATATATACCTCATCACTGAGAAATACATGAATAAAAAAATTTACATCTAGTTTGTAGAAGTAGAAACTCTTAAATTCATACCTCCTATGTGAGTTTAGGTTATTTTATTTATAAATGAATATAAAATATGAAATCCCAATATAGAGGGAGATTTGAAATTCAAAATACATGAGTGGATTTCAACTCACCCTAAGAAACCAGGAAATATTTTTTTAGAAACATTTGTTATAATTGGAAAATTAAATAAATAATTTTCAATAATAGATGTAAAATAATTATGAAACCATTAAGGTAAAATGTAATCATATGTATGGTAACTGTCATGGGATCCCAAAAACTACTAAGATATCATTATACATTTCAGAAAGTGAGCAATAAATTCACCTTTATCTTCTTATTAGCCACAACACCCCACCCATGACCACTAGTTTAAGATAAATTAAGCTTATAATATAGACATTTTATAAATTTAATCAATTGAATAAAAATGAGAAAAACAAAAACATTTCATAAATTTTATAGCGATAATATGAAAGTAATATAATTAGAAAATTTATTATACAAATATATATGTGATCAAACATCAGATGTGATAAAATTTTATAATTCAATTTAATCAATTATTCAACTAAAAAAATTATTTTCCACATAGGATAGATAAAATTCCCCAAAATGTAATTAACATCCAAAAGTTTCTATAGTTTAAAAATCTATAGTTGGGGTTTTATAAGAATATAAATTAGCCGTGATTAATAACTTCCAAATTGGTCTTCTAAAAGTAGTCTCTACATAAAACATTCCATGTGGATGTTCAGCAGTGTTTGACTACACTTAATGAAAATTTAATACAACACTTTTCACTCCTCATAAGAAATTTTAAATAGTGATTTTAGTTTTTTTTAAATACTTCACAGATAAATTATGAAAACCACATAAATAAGTGGAAGAAAATTAATTTTTAATAAAAATCCTAAAACACATGAACAAAATAAAAAAATTATAAGTGGTAATTGTTATAACCAATTTTCAATTAAATCATTTGAAACATATGTTTAGACTCTAAATTGTAATAATTATTGATAACAAATTATATCACTTGTCCCGTAAAACAAGTTGTTTAAAAAATAAGTGGTTTTTATTCTGTTAAATAACTTAAATACATATAATAAATAAAACATTAAATGAAATATCTAGAAACAATAATACAAGTGTTATAGATAATTTCGAACCAGGGTCCACTTATATAATAATAATGGAGGGGAATATTAGAGAAATCCAATATAATTTTCATTGGAATAGAAATATTACATTATGTTTATGCATCAAATTGATAAAATACAGACCAACTAATTAAAATATACACCATAGGGGAAATATCCAAGCACACATACTGAGCTAGTTAACACATTTATTAACTATTCACTACATTCATAGTTATAAATATTTGAATTATATTTTCAGGAACAGATAACAATATAAAACATACAAAAATGTGAGCAATAAAATTGTACAATTATTAACAATTTATTCTTTATTGATAACCGTTTTTAATTTTTTATGGTTCTCTTATCATTTATAAAATTGCTGATGTGTAAGTATTTTTAGATTTCTTATTAAATAATAATTGTTACAGAAATTATTTAATTGATTTCTTTAGTAATTTATGTCTAAGAATATTTCAAAAACATAAAAAAACACTCATTTTTTCAAAAAACTATTTTTGAGAATTTAAGTGTAAGAATATTTCAAAGACACTATTGGTAAGTGTAATAATAATTTTTTTCATGTTTTTGAATGCAATCTTATAACTCCTACCATGTGTGATAAATAATTATATATTTTCTTATATTTCTTATTGAAAAGTTATTTATTCCCATTATTTTAGTGGTTTTCTTCTGAAATTCGAGTATATGTGTTTTTTCAATAACAAAAAAAAACAAAAACCACTTTTATTCAAAATGGATTTTTATATGTGACAAATGATATGATAAATGTTAAATAAGGTATGTCAAACGGACCACAGTCACAAGTTCAACCATAAAATAAATATCCTTAATATCAATGTTTTGGTTTTGTTAAAATACACTCAAAAATGTGCCATGCAAAAAGATACACATCCTTACAATGTAGGAGATCAACGAAACCATATTTTAGGAAATATATAGCATGACCGTGACTTCACCATATCAAAAAAAATATAAAACAAATATGATATAGATTAAGGAGAAGGAAAAAATCTCATATCTTGTATGCTCAAAATATTGTACATTCTCAATGTAAATGAAAGGGAATCCCGGCCAAGCCAATAACAATAAAAAATATAAAATCCTTAAACTCAATTAAATGGGGTTGGGTACATGGATCAAACATTTTCAATTATCTCAATTTAATAAAATAATTTCATTGAAACCATTTAAAACAAAATCTTCTTAAATGATTTTTAAGGTTCTTTTTCAGTTTTAATCTACTTCATTTAATAAGTGAATTTTTAATTAAAATTGCATTATTATTTTTTTCATACATGGGAATTCTTATAACAAGTAAATACTATTTTAATATAGTCTTATTCATCATCTCATCAATTAAAGTCACTCTAATTTTCTCTTAAACACATTCATTTGGGGAGGAAAAAATATTTTGTATAATGGAATCCCTTACCTCAATATAAGGTCAGATATTTATTTATATATAAAAAGGGAAGAACATGTAATATAACATTCCATATTGGGATATAATAAAAATACATAAGGGGGTTATGTAAATTATACACACCGAAACACCCCCTCAAGATAATGCACCATGAAATACAAGAGTCCTGCATAAGAAACTATAAATATTAATGAAGTCACCCCCACAAGTTTATGTTGGGTAGACCAAACAAGGTAATAATAAATTGAAAGTGATACCTAAAAATTATTTTTTTGAATAGGTCAGTAAAGATATTTTCAATGCTCACATGCCCAAAAGTAATGTGATTGTATAGAAACTAATGTTGTATGAATTTATAGTCAACTTTAATATGTTTTTTGCACTCGTGGAATACTATGTCGGTCATAATCATCATGGATTCCTGATTTTCATACCAAAGTTGTGTGGGTTGTTAGACTAGGAATAAAATATCATAAATAAATTAATAGGACTGTAAGATATCAACAAGGATGTTTATCCATGTAATCAATGACAAAACCATGAACAACATCCTTCTTAATATATTTGACTAGGTCGATGGTAAGGTCTCACAGAGACTGCAATATTTACCATGAATTTGGTAACTTTTATAACTGAAATCGAAAAGTCTAATATGGTTATGCTAACATAAATATGTTTTTCTAAAATACCTTGATGGTGATTTGAATTACCTTATGTTGGGTTTTCATAATGTAGAGATGTTCCATAGTGAAAAAGAAGTGTCAACTAAGAATTCTTTAATAACCCAACGTCTTGGAGAATACCCAAGGTGTACTTGTGAATGGATGAGGATACATTTTATTATGGATGTTGTAAAATTTATTATTGGGATTATGGTTAGCTCGGCTTTTTAAATATTCAATATATCATCTATAATATACATGGGAGTGAATTCTACAACCAACGAATGTTTTTTGAAAAAAAATTACATTTTATTTCATCAAAACCAAGAGAGGAGATATTTTCAGGTTAATTTATAATTAATTTAAAACAAAAAAATGTCATTATAATGATATTGAAATATTTTTTTTGGTGTTGTTGATCATCTGAACATTATTGTTCTATCATCATTGGATAACAAGGATACAAATTAGAGAGCCTCTAGTGATGATCCACATATTCTCATTCGATCTACAGATAATACCAATGAAACGGAAGATTCTAGCATGACCCATCACTCTTATGTCATTATTCTCCATGATATCTTCAAGATCATTCATTCATCAAGGACTCTATCATGATCTCAGACATGAGAGGAAAGGATGAGAAAAAAATTTAAAGGATTGTTGTGTGCAAATATTATCCTCTTCCAAAATAATATAACAATATATTTATATACCTAGGGTTAAGGTTTCATTTTTAATAAATTTAATATAGACCCTTAATAATATATTAACCCAAAAAATAATCAAATTTCGTGTAAAAAAATAGTATTATTATTTTATTTCATAAATTTTCCTACCCCACATAATGGTAAAAATTTATTTTTAAAATCTAGTAACAAATATTTAACACTAAACTAAATAGAGTCTTCTCATCTACTTCAAAATTTATTTAATTATTGAATAAATATCTAAATGAATATTAATCATTCCATAAATCAATAAATATTTTATTTTCAAACTCAATAATACATAATTAGTTAAAAGTCTTGTAGTTAATAAATTATTTTTTAATGAATTAATAATTATATATTACCTTGTGAATAAAAAGAGATAAATAAATATTATTAATATGTGTAATTAAAAATTACCTCACAAATGAATTGTATTTAATATATGTGATCAATTAATAAGTCATGAATAAATAAAATTTTTGATTTGGAGAATAATATTTAATATAATATTAAAATAAATAATATTTAATTGAGATCAATGGAAAAACATTGTGTGTGGTCATCTAGGACACTTCTATAATGGCTTTTGATGGGATTGACTAAAGTCTATGATTACTATCTAGTAATGGGTCTGGCCACCAATAGAGGAAGAAGATGTGTTGTAATGACAACAATCACATAAAAACTCTCACTATGTAATATAATTTACTTGCCAGGATATCTCATCAAATGGGATTCACACTCATGTAATCAACATATATTCTCATTGCATATTTCTCTTGTTATATTAAATGAATTTTTCTATACACCATGGTCATTGAATTTAATGTGGTGGTTCTATTTCAATCAAAGGTTCAAAATGTTATATTCCATAAATAAGGAAGGTTTAAATTCTTCCCCAGATTATTTATTAATAGCATATCATTTATGACACACTCAATGTATCCAACATTATCATGAATATATATTTTCATGATTTAAGAAACAAATTCTTGGTACACAAGTCATGGTGTGAAGTAATAATAATATTAAAGTCTAAGGATCATTACAAACATTCCTAGATTTGAATTTCTAATAACACGTAAAACATGTGAAATCCATACTAGATATACAGTTTTCTTAATATTTTTTCTTGGATATGACTAAGTGAAAACACCATGAGATAGAGTCTCGTATTTTTACGAGTACTCATACATGACAATCAACAAACTAAGAATATCATCAGAGAATTTTATCTGACGGTAAAACAATATTTAATAATTTCTTTATATCATTTCAATGTTTTTAGACAAGTGGTGAGATGTTAAGAAATTTTAAGTGAGAGAGATATTATATAATGTTTTTACATTAAATACACCTATAACATTGAAAAATATGTAAAAAAAATTAATAATATTAACTTATTTTAATATACATTGAATTAAATGTATAAATAGTTGGTTCTATAAAACCTACTCCAAAACTCCCACTTAGACTAGAGTCAACTGCTAATGAATTTTATTCTATTATATCTCATATGATTATCATATTTCCACTAAGTTAAGGATTTGTAAATGGGACCATTAATTTACTTTTCATGAAAATTATACTCATTGCTATGTAACCATTCATGGTAAAATTCCTGAAATTATGATGTCTCAAAAGAATATGTTTTCTGTTGATGTGACAATGGATCATTTTCCTGATCCACTGTTGTATTATTACCACAATATAGTGTGATTGGGTCTTTACTATTTGACACCACATTGATCAATTTGATGAAGTTATGTATCCAAACTACTTATTTAGCTAACATAAATGCTATAATATACTAGTAATTCAATAAAAAATCAATATCCAAAGAATTATTTGAACACTTTTATCTCTCAACACCTCCATTAAGAGTGAAGATTTATCTCAAGTGCGATTTCATGTCGCATTGATATTTTTAGAGTATAGAATATATATATCCTCTGATGAATAGATCCCCATATTCTCCATAGAATGGAAAAATAGCTTTAGTATGCCTCAAATACTCAATGATAGTCTTGAATTTCATCTAATAGAGGTCATCCATGTGATCTTGATATCTTCATACAATGTTTAAGGCATATGGAACATCTAGCCTCGCACATAGCATAACATACATGACTAGCCTAGTTGCAAAAACATATTAAATACTATTCGTCCATATTATATTTACATGTTTGAAGGGGCGCATTTTTTTGGAAAGCTAAATGTATTTTGACACTAATAACAATCCCCTCTTGGATTGTTACTTATTAAATGTCTTTAGTATATTGTCAGTGTTCATGCTTTGACTTAGTCTAAGTAGCCTCATAAATCATTCCTGATGGATCTTTATCCCAATAATATAAGCTATTTGGTATAATTATTTCATGGATAAGGAATTTTATAACCTGGATATAACGAATTGTAAGACTGGTATTTTTTTTCCAATAATTAGTATTTCATCAACATAGATTATTAGTAATATTATTGCACTCCCACTAAGAAACTTATAAATACATGGATTGCATTAATTCATTATGAATTGAAATTATGTTATGTCTTTATAAAATAGAATTTTCGATGAACTATTTTCTTGATTTAATCCATAAATGGATCTCTACAAATTTCATAAACCACACTCCCACTAAACTGCTTATAGACACAAGGATCACATTCATTCTTTATAAAATTTAATTCCATTATGAATTTGTAAAACTAATTTTTTGATGACCTAGATGATTTATTTAATACTTAAATTAATCTCTAAAACATTCATACATTTTTATAATCCTTTTTTGTAACATACTATTCTAGTTGTGTCATTAAACATATTCTATAAGGTTACCATTAAATAAGGTTTTTTTAACATCCATCTACCAAATTTCATAGTCATGAAATGATATTATGGAAAGTAACATTCTAATGGATTTCAACATACTTATAGGGGAAAAACCAAATCGTAGTCAATGAATTGAAGTTTTTTGAATCCTTTTTTAACCAATCATTTCTTATAGGTACTGGCTTTCCCAATTACGTACAATTTCTTCAGGAATATCCTTTTACAACCAATGGGATTTACATAAACTGTAGTAAAATATATACTTTATTTTGGTACATGAAATCCATTTCAGAATTCATGGATTCCTCCTATTTAGTATATTTATATAAAACTCAATTCTTCCTTGTAGGTTATAATAACATTATTATAAATTAATAATGACTCACAATCCTTGATGACTTGACCATCATATTGTTTTTGTTCTCAAACCTCTCTTGTACTCATACATTGAACAAGTGTCTCTATAAATTCTTCTTCCATGAGGCTTTATGGAATCTATTCTTAAGATAATTCTTGATTATATTAGGGAATGACTTTCCCATTCATGTAAAATTTATTCTTTAATATTCATTTTAAAAAATAGGGTTTAAATTTATTGGAGGATGTACCAAAATCCATACTTGGTTATGTTACACGAAATCCATTTCAGAATTCATGGCCTCATTCCATTTAATAGATTTTTTCTACGTATTTCTTCCTTATAGGTTACAATATCATAATTATCAACTAATAAAGAGTCCCCATCCTTGGTAACTATAAAATAATATCAATATGGTTCATTAACCTCTTTTATACTTATATAATGTTTTTTTCCTCCAGAACATCCTCTTCCATGGGGATTGTTCAACTTATTCCTCTATCAACTCTTAAGTATCTTGAGACATGAATTTAGGGGAGCCTATATTTCTCCCACTATCTCATTTAGAGATATTATCCCTCTCAAGGATTGAGTGACGTATTTCAACCAAAACATTCTTATCTGAAGTGTTTTATAGGTAATATCCCCTTGTTTCATTGAGATATCCTATAAAGATACACAAAGCGTTTTAGTGGGTAAGATTTTTACTATAAATATACTTAACAAATCTTTTAAAATATCATAATTTTATATGTGAAAACACATATTTATTTCCATATCATTGTTTATATGATGTTCTTTTTTCTAATTTACTTGTAACTCAGTTCAAAATGTTTGATGCTTTCAGTAATGTATATCCCCGTGTGGATATTAGAATACTTGAATGACCCATTATAGATCTTAGCTTTTCCAAAAATATGTAGTTCCTCCTTTCACTTACACTAATTTATTTTTCTCACTATGTCTATATCCAAGTCCATACCTATATCTAACATTTTAATGCCCAATTTATGATAATGTTCATGACCATTCAAATTCATCTTAAAAATTCAATTCCCTGGCTATGAACATTTATAATTTTCTTCCCTAATTGGAATTTAAAATCTAGTGAAGTTATAAAACATCAAATAATTTCTTCTCAACCCTTAAAGAAAGAGTACAAAGCTCAATCAAGGAAGGATAATGGTTTAATGAAAAAGATTTGTGTTTGCTGATTTGGATAGATATCAACCACTATGTTGAGGACATGGTGGAAATATGAAGAGATAGATGTGAGATCAAAATTCAAAGAATAATTCAGACATGATGGGTCTGTTGGAATAGAAGCTAATTATAATCACATAGATATAGATGGATGATTTATGAACAAGAAGCATTTTTCTATAATTAGTAAATTGTTCACTAGATATTGGTTATGATTCTATCATTATCAAACAAGAGATATTGTTTCTTTTTAATTTTCATTTATTTGTTTTATTTTATTATAATTATCTAGTGATAGCACACTTAACCATTAGTGGATGAGACAGTAATATTATTATTACCCCCTTTAAATGAATTCAACATTATAATCTATTTTTTCTTCTATTAATGTATGGATTTATTTTAATGTTTTTAGGTATTATGTTTTCTCCTTCTATATATGCACTTTATATTGGATTTACTTCACCTATGGATTTCACACATAGGCCATTAGACTAACTCCACTCCACGTTATATTGATAAATGGGAAAATAGAAGGATGATAGGAGATATCTGGTTACTAGGATAGGTGATAGTTGGGATTAAGGGGGATCATTTCACTCCTCTACTCAAGCCACTACTTCTAGAATAAGGTAATATAAGAGAGTTTTCATGGGGTTAGAGAGATAATGGGAAATAATTAAATTTTAATAATTATTTTATAGGCATGGTAATGTGATGATTTGATGTTAGGACACTATTTACACAACTGAATTTAATACCAATCCAATCAATGTTACACATAGTTTTTTATAAAATCAAAGGCACAAAATAAAATATAAACACAATCATAACACAATACTCTCTGAGAGGCAACTAAGTCCTAATAATACTTCATTTTTCTTTGGATCAAACAAAAATGTCACCCATCAATAGTGGTTCATCATTATGATTTACAAGGGGGAATGACTAGAAATAAAATATATAACTCCTGTAAAAAATCAATGAAGTATGGATTAAGATATTTCCCACCATAGATAAGATGGGTTTCATAATCTTCTAACCAAGATGGTTCTAAACATCATCCTTATATTCATTGAATATTTCAAAATAATTTAACTTATACCATATTGATTAGAAATATTCATATCTTCTAAAATAATCAGAAAAACTTATGACGTATGAGTACCCACTCTTATATTCAACTAAAAAATGTCCACACACATCAGTATGAACCTACTTAAGAATCTTGGTAGCCTTTTAACATTTTTCAATAAATGAGGATTTGTTCATTTTTACTTAAAAACATAAATGATATATATATCCAAATATCCATCTTGGTTTCAGCTGGAAAAACTCGTTTTTTTACAGAACCTAGGTAGCGATTCAATAGTCAGGTGTGGTATGAGTCATGTGAACTATTTTAATTACTTGGATCATGTATCCCAATAAATAAATAACTTTATTTAAATATATTTTTCCATAAAAATTGATTTATTTCTAAATCAAGTTAGTATTGTTCAAAAAAAATTAAAATAAATCATTTTTTATCAAGTATGGACCCAAAACTAGTGTTTTTGGTAACTTATGGAACATAATAGAAACATCTAAAAACCAGTATCATTCTGGTTTGTAGTATAAGGTGGTAATATGTAACATCCCAGGTAAATATTGAATAACGAATTTTCATATTTATTAATATTTACGAATTAAATATTAATTTTAATTAAAAGGGGTTGCTATGTTCGATAGCGTACCCGATACGCAACGATGAGTTTCTTTGAAACTTACGTAGCACACTAGTAATAAAATAATATTATTTTAAATTTTAGTTAACAAGTAGCCATTGTACTGGCGAGAATGGATAGAAATAACTAAAATATGATTAGATATGTTTTTAAATGTTTATACATTTACCCAATAAAAGATAAAGGCTTAAAATACGGAAAGAGTTCAATTTTAGGGCATATATACTCTAATTTTCACTAAAGGTTCACTTATCACCTTTTAATGGTGAACCATCATTAAATATAGTTTTGATCACTCTTATACTTTATTTTGGACCAAATATAACTCTTCTTTAGAATCGGGACATCAAAAGTTACTTTGTGTAAATTTTTGGTACCTTTCTGATAAAGTTCATTTTTTTTATGAATAGTGTAAAATGTTGTATTTTAATTCAAAACCTCTTTTTAATCTAATTTACTTATATTATTAGATTATTATTTTAATTGGTTTTAAAGTGAAATTAGAAAATATTTTGACCAGTTAATCCAATGTTGGTCATTGGAATCAATTTCACTTTGAAATTGGACTTAAACTGGTGTCAATCTTTTGATACTTATTGTTTCACAAAAACACGCTATTTGTCATGACAGCGGGAATTAATTATTAAATTAATTAATTTGAATTATATGTTTTTTATTTTGTAAAATGGACTTCATTTTTGAATTTGGAATATCAAATATATCTTAGGGTGAATTTTTGGTAATTTTCTGAAAAACTTCAATTTTTGATGAATAGTGAAACCACTAAGTGGTAATCAAGCAAACTGATTTTTCAGTTAAATGAAAGTTTACCACTAATGTGTATTGAATTTTGAAAATCCGACATACATGGTTTTCATTAAGAAGTAAAATGTGGTTCAATGAGATTAAAATAATTTTTTGGTGAATAGTAACTTATTAAGTTTTTAATCGCGATTAGAGGTAATTAGTGTAGTTTAAGGTAAAAATGGTATTATAAAAATGTGAAAACACCATGACACTTGTCCTACACCTATTGGGTGAGTCATGGACGACCAAGAAAATCCATGGGCCAACTTGGGGACCCCATGGAGCCACTTTAGTTGGAAAATGACATTAATATATTTTTATTTAATGTTAAAGTGAAAATGACACCAACATAAATTGTTTTACTAAAATAATTTTTTTGTGGGGTTATACAAGTCAAATTTTTTATTATAAATAGTCATTGGAAAGATAAAACGATTTCATACATCATAGTGATTTTTTATAATTTTTAGACATTAAATAAATTAAATTATATATGACATAATAATGATGCAGCGATGACATCATTATTTGACGATTTAAATAAAATGGAAAGATAATGAAATATCTATGAACTACACATGTCCAAAACCAATTGGATGAGTGGATTTCGAACCCTTATCACCTTATCCACGAAATATATCAATGTGGGACCTTTTAAAACCGAAACACATTTTCAAATAAAGTAATATTTCTTTACTTTCCAAAAGTGCCCCTCCTCTCCTCTTATAAAAGGCCCCCACCTCTACCTCATTTCACACACTTCTCAAGCCTTTGGCTCGGCCAACCCCTGTACAATTACTCTCTCCACATCCCTCTCCTCATCCTAGAGGATTCCCTTTGGGCAGAATCCTTTCAAAGGAAGCCTTTAGGCTCAAATCAAAAGGGAGTTACACTTTTAAAGGTAATTCATTCTCTCTTGTTCATTTGTTTTATTTTGCTTCTCCAACCCTCTAAACTATTTTTATTTACTTCTTTTGTAACAACACCAGTATCTTCAATATACTAGGATGTTTTTATAATATTTATTTGAGCTACACTCTCACACAACTACATCAAATGGTTAAAGAACATACGGTTTCCGTGGATGGCGAAATTCTGCCTCCCGAAACGATGATTGTTCAATACTCATTTAACACCTTCAAGGGTGGCCATTATGATGTCACTATTTTTATATATGATATATAACATGTTTATGTTTTCTTTAAGCTTCTGTATTTTTCATTTTTGGCATACCTTTATGGTTTCCATTATGGGTAAACACGATATCTTCATTTAAGGAAGTGCGGACTACCGCCCCCTAAAAGTGATGTGATTCGCTAATGCCATATGTGGGACGTGTAAAGGATGGATTTATAGTTATTATATATGATGTTATAATGGAATTATAATATACCTCTATATCATTATTATTTCCTTCCATTAAAGTATGATATAGAAATGAAAGTAGCGTTCATGCGTACGTACGGCTTACCGTCTCCATGAACGGTGCATTTCATTTCTTATCCCCAAATGTAATGTACTATTAAAATTACATGTATATAATGTATATATATAATTAATGATATATCTAAATGATGAATATAATTCTGGAATTAAAATATACATACCTCTCATTTAGTTTTAATTCCACTAATATGACAAAGAAATGAAAGTAGCGTTCATGCGTACGTACGGCTTACCGTCTCCATGAACGGTGCATTTCATTTCTTACCTATAAATGATTATGTAATATTATAAATACATGTATATGCTGGATATATATGATATATATGATATCCAAATCAGGAATTTCATTTTGGATATAAAGAACTTTTGACCACACGAACAACATGTAATTGTAAGAAGTCAACTTTCGACTTAAGAACCAAATATTGACAAAACAAACATTATTAACTTAAATGGTTACATAATGTTTATAACATGGCAATAAGTAATATAAAAGGAATAATGAAGTTTAAAAAGGTTCTTAATCAAGTATAAATTAACTCAAGTTTATTATTCAGGACGTTAAAGAACGATCGAGTCAAGTCGGACCCGAGGTAAGGGACTTCGTCTCAATCTCCTTTCATTGAGGCATATTTCGTTTTATAGAAAACTTTCTTTTATACGGTGTATAAACCCCTTTGACTTTTACTTTTATACAAAAGGAAACTTTTTCTACGAAGCGTTTTACAAAACGACAAAAAGGAATGTTTCTTTTAACTTACGCGATGACAACGACCTTTTCCGCCGCCGCGAGTATTATTTGGTCTTTGGCTTTCATAACAAGCCGTAATGTTTTTAGAATAAAATAAATACCATATACTCTTTCATGTATTTTGGTATTGAAAATGGTTTTTAAAAAGGATTATATTATTTCAATATATTTATGATATATTGTTATTGAAATGTGTAAATGTTATCATTCCTTTATATTGGTTTTATGTTTTATGATTTTATACTAGTACTTGGACATTTTAACGAGTGGTTACGTTATAAACCATATGAAGGGTGGTGCCGTGAATACCAGGACGGGTGGTTACGTTATAACCTCCAATGCATTGGGTATGGAAGTCGGCCGTAGGGCTATTCCATTAAGTATGTATGGAAATTGGCCGTATGGCTATTCCATTAAGTGATATGTGTGGGAGTCGACCGTATGGTTATTCCACTTAAGTATTTTTATGTCCCAAGTTACCTTTATATATGTTATGTGTTCTTTTTATGGATTTTTATGGTAATCCTTTGGCTACAAAAAGGTAAGTAATGATACTTTATTCAGTGAAGAGTTTTTACTACTTCATGTAGGTGAAAATTATTACATTGATAAAGTATTCATGGTTTACTTGTTGTTTTGAAAAACTAACAGTTTTCATTATTTGTGTATCCCTTACTGAGCTTCTTATGCTCATCCCAAGTTTTTGAAATATTTTTCATAGGACTTAAAGTGGAATAAAGTCAAAGATGGGATCAAGGGAATTTCATGCTATCAAAAACGTGGAATCTAGACATCTTTTTTTAAGAGTTTTTATTTTATGGAGACTTAGTAGAAGTGTCTACTTTGTAATCTTTTAAGATGTAATAGTTATGTTCTAATTCTCTAAAACTCTAAACCTGAAAAGATCCTCAACTTGTAATCTTGTGATAACTCAAGATTAAGTAAGGTTTAAGGATGGGGCCTTATAGTTGGTATCAGAGGTCGGTTTAGATAACTTTAGGAGTTAGAAAAGTGTTAAATTATAATATGATTGAAATGATATAGCATTTATGGATTACCATGTTGCTTCGCCTAAGATATATTTGTGTTCAGAATGGTTTTCCACCGAGGAAACAAAGCAGCTATGTTGGGACGACATTAGGAGGAAGATAACCTTCCAAATCAGCAACCTGAGATAGTCGGAATCGTAACTGAACAGTTTGTTGCAGTGATGGCACAGTTGACTCAGGCTATAAATGGTGGTTGTATCCATGCACGAGATCAGCCAGATCAACCGCAGAGGAACATGTCAGTGGTGGAACATTTCATGAGGCAACATCCCCCATCATTCAAAGGATCATCTGACCCTGTGCAAGCTGAAGGGTGTATTAAAGCACTGGAGAACATTTTTGATGTCATGGGGTGTTCAGAACATCAAAAGGTTAGTCTTGCTGTTTACCGTTTTGAAGGTGAAGCTGATCAGTGGTGGTCGATGGTGAAAAATATAAGGGATAGTGATGAGATTGAGGATCTTCACTGGGACGAATTCAAAGGTATGTTTCTTGAGAAATATTTTCCTAAGGTGGTTCGTCTTAGGATGGAAAAGGAGTTCCTAGAATTGAGGCAGGAGGATGATTCAGTGGCTGCTTATGAAGAAAAGTTCACTCGATTGGCAAGGTATTCTCCAAACTTCATACGAGATCTTGATAGTGAAATAAACCGTTTTAACTCAGGGTTAAATCCAAAGTATCGAAGGGATTTAGCTTCTCGTGAGTTCAAAAGTTATGAAAAACTTGTTCGATGTGCGGAGAAGGTGGAAATGGAGTTTGCCGATGATCAGGTGTTCTATGACAAACAACAGAATAAGAGGTCTAGTTGGCAAGAAAAGGGGAAGAATTCATCAAAGAAGCAAGGAGGTAAGAAAACCAAATATCCATCCTGCGAGAAGTGTGGTAAAATGCATCCTCGAGAATGTTTATCCAAGTCTGGTAAGTGCTTTCAGTGTGGTAAGTCTGGTCATATTGCTCGTAACTGTAAGGAAGATGATCAAGCAGGAAATGAAAAGCCAACGGTAAGATGTTTTAAGTGTAATGAAATGGGTCATTATGCAAACGAGTGTCCAACGAAGAACTAAACTGGGGTAATGCAGCTAGACTACAAGCAGAAAGGGGTGGCGAAATCCTTTGCAACAACTTCAGCAGATGTTGGGCCATCGAATGAAGTGGTATCAGCTCCAGGGAGCTCAGTATTTTTCAAATATTGACTTGAGGTCGGGGTACCATCAGTTGAAAGTAAAAGAAGCAGACGTTCCGAAGACTGTGTTCCGTACTAGATATGGCCATTATGAATTTTTAGTTATGCCTTTTGGGTTAACCAATGCACCTGCTGTATTCATGGACCTTATGAATAAAATTTTCCATGAGTTCTTGGATAAGTTTGTGTTTGTGTTTTGAGGTTTGTAAAGAGGTTATGTGTGCCTTGTGATTCACAGTTGAAGAATGAGTTGTTTTTTCATCCTGTAAGTACTAATATGTACAGAGGTCTGCGGGAGTATTACTGGTGGGATGGAATGAAAAGAGACAATGATGATTTTACTGTGAAGTGTTTGACATGTCAACAGGTTAAAGCAGAGCAGCAGTTACCGAAAGGGATGCTTCAGCCTTTACCAGTGCCAGAGTAGAAATGGGAAAACATATCCATGGACTTCGTTGTGGGATTACCGAGGACATCTTGAGGTAATAATGCAATCTGGGTTATTGTTGATCGCTTGACCAAATCTTCTCATTTCCTTGCTATACGATATACTTTCTCTCTTGATCAACTTTTCCATTTGTATCTTAAAGAGATAATCAGGTTACATGGAGTTCCTCTCTCCATTGTATCTGATCATGATCCCAGGTTTACTTCTAACTTTTGGAAAGGCCTTCAGAAGTTGTTGGGTACTGAATTAAATTTTAGTACAGCTTTTCATCCTCAATCAGATGGGCAGTCAGAACGAACAATTTAGACATTAGAGGATATGCTACGAGCTTGTTCTATGGATTATCAGGGAAGTTGGGACCAACATCTTTCTTTGGTTGAGTTTTCTTATAATAACAGTTTTCATTCCAGTATACAGATGGCACCATTTGAGGCATTATATGGGAAGCGGTGTCGAACTCCAGCATTTTGGTATGAAGTGGGTGAAAGGAAGCTGATGGGACCAGAATTGGTAGAAGAGATGGCAGAAAAAGTTCAGTTGATTCAGAAACACATGAGAACAGCTCAGAGCAAGAAGAAGAGTTATGCGGATAACCGGAGGAAGGATCTATCTTTTGAGGTAGGTGATCATGTTTTTCTCAAGGTTTCTCCTTGGAAAAGTGTGATGAGATTTGGTAAGAAAGGAAAGCTAAGTCCAAGGTTTATTGGACCATATGAAATTCTGGAGAGAGTTGGATCAGTTGCATACCGGGTGGCTTTACCTCCAAGTTTATCTCAGGTACACAGTGTTTTTCATGTTTCAATGTTGAGGAAGTATATGCCAGATCAATCTCATGTTTTGTGTCCAGAGGTAGTTTAGCTGGAAGAGAACCTATCTTATGAGGAACAACCGGTCTAGATTCTTGACCATAGGGAGCATGTGTTACAGAATAAGGTGATCCATCAGGTAAAGGTTTTGTGAAAAAACCATGTGATTTAAGAGGCAACGTGGGAATCTGAAAATGCTATGAGGAATAAATACCCCCACTTATTTTGATAAGTGAATAAAATTGTGAGGACGTAATTCCCAAAAGGGGGGAAGGATGTAACATCCCAGGTAAATAAAGAATAAATAATTTTCATATTTATTAATATTTACGAATTAAATATTAATTTTAATTAAAAGGGGTTGCAATGTTCGATAGCGTACCCGATACGCAACGATGAGTTTCTTTGAAACTTACGTAGCACACTAGTAATAAAATAATATTATTTTAAATGTTAGTTAACAAGTAGCCATTGTACTGGCGGGAATGGATAGAAATAACTAAAATATGATTAGATTTGTTTTTAAATGTTTATACATTTACCCAATAAAAGATAAAGGCTTAAAATACGGAAAGAGTTCAATTTTAAGGCATATATACTCTAATTTTCACTAAAGGTTCACTTATCACCTTTTAATGGTGAACCGTCATTAAATATAGTTTTGATCACTCTTATAATTTATTTTGGACCAAATATAACTCTTCTTTAGAATCGGGACATCAAAATTTACTTTGTGTAAATTTTTGGTACCTTTCTGATAAAGTTCATTTTTTTTATGAATAGTGTAAAATGTTGTATTTTAATTCAAAACCTCTTTTTAATCTAATATACTTATATTATTAGATTATTATTTTAATTGGTTTTAAAGTGAAATTAGAAAATATTTTGACCAGTTAATCCAATGCTGGTCATTGGAATCAATTTCACTTTGAAATTGGACTTAAACTGGTGTCAATCTTTTGATACTTATTGTTTCACAAAAACACGCTATTTGTCATGAAAACGGGAATTAATTATTAAATTAATTAATTTGACTTATATGTTTTTTATTTTGTAAAATGGACTTCATTTTTGAATTCAGAATATCAAATATAGCTTAGGGTGAATTTTTGGTAATTTTCTGAAAAACTTCAATTTTTGATGAATAGTGAAACCACTAAGTGGTAATCAAGCAAACTGATTTTTCAGTTAAATGAAAGTTTACCACTAATGTGTATTGAATTTTGAAAATCCGACAAACATGGTTGTCATTAAGAAGTAAAATGTGGTTCAATGAGATTAAAATAATTTTTTGGTGAATAGTAACTTATTTAGTTTTTAATCGCGATTAGAGGTAATTAGTGTAGTTTAAGGTAAAAATGGTATTATAAAAATGTGAAAACACCATGACACTTGTCCTACACATATTGGGTGAGTCTTGGACGACCAAGACAAGCCATGGGCCAACTTGGGGACCCCATGGAGCCACTTTAGTTGGAAAATGACATTAATATATTTTTATTTAATGTTAAAGTGAAAATGACACTAACATAAATTGTTTTACTAAAATAAATTTTTATGTGGGGTTATACAAGTCCAAATTTTTATTATAAATAGTCATTGGAAAGATAAAAATATTTCCTACATCATAGTGTTTTTTTTTTAATTTTTAGACATTAAATAAATGAAATTATATATGACATAATAATGATGCAGCGATGACATCATTATTTGACAATTAAAATAAAATGGAAAGATAATGAAAAATCTATGAACTACACATGTCCAAAACCAATTGGATGAGTGGATTTCGAACCCTTATCACCTTATCCACGAAATATATCAATGTGGGACCTTTTAAAACCGAAACACATTTTCAAATAAAGTAATATTTCTTTACTTTCCAAAAGTGCCCCTCCTCTCCTCTTATAAAAGGCCCCCACCTCTACCTCATTTCACACACTTCTCAAGCCTTTGGCTCGGCCAACCCCTGCCCAATTACTCTCTCCACATCCCTCTCCTCATCCTAGAGGATTCCCTTTGGGCAGAATCCTTTCAAAGGAAGCCTTTAGGCTCAAATCAAAAGGGAGTTACACTTTTAAAGGTAATTCATTCTCTCTTGTTCATTTGTTTTATTTTGCTTCTCCAACCCTCTAAACTATTTTTATTTACTTATTTTGTAACAACACCAGTATCTTAAATATACTAGGATGTTGTTATAATATTTATTTGAGCTACACTCTCACACAACTACATCAAATGGTTAAAGAACATACGGTTTCCGTGGATGGCGAAATTCTGCCTCCCGAAACGATGATTGTTCAATACTCATTTAACACCTTCAAGGGTGGCCATTATGATGTCACTATTTTTATATATGATATATAATATGTTTATGTTTTCTTTAAGCTTATGTATTTTTCATTTTTGTCATACCTTTATGGTTTCCATTATGGGTAAACACGATATCTTCATTTAAGGAAGTGCGGACTACCGCCCCCTAAAAGTGATGTGATTCATTAATGCCATATGTGGGACGTGTAAAGGATGGATTTATAGTTATTATATATGATGTTATAATGGAATTATAATATACCTCTATATCATTATTATTTCTTTCCATTAAAGTATGAGATAGAAATGAAAGTAGCGTTCATGCGTACGTACGGCTTACCATCTCCATGAACGGTGCATTTCATTTCTTATACCCAAATGTAATGTACTATTAAAATTACATGTATATAATGTATATATATAATTAATTATATATCTAAATGATGAATATAATTCTGGAATTAAAATATACATACCTCTCATTTAGTTTTAATTCCACTAATATGACAAAGAAATGAAAGTAGCGTTCATGCGTACGTACGGCTTACCGTCTCCATGAACGGTGCATTTCATTTCTTACCTCAAAATGATTATGTAATATTATAAATACATGTATATGCTGGATATATATGATATATATGATATCCAAATCAGGAATTTCATTCTGTATATAAAGAACTTTTGACTACACGAACAACATGTAATTGTAAGAAGTCAACTTTCGACTTAAGAACCAAATATTGACAAAACAAACATTATTAACTTAAATGGATACATAATGTTTATAACATGGCAATAAGTAATATAAAAGGAATAATGAAGTTTAAAAAGGTTCTTCATCAAGTATAAATTAACTCAAGTTTATTATTCAGGACGTTAAAGAACGATCGAGTCAAGTCGGACCCGAGGTAAGGGACTTCGTCTCAATCTCCTTTCATTGAGGCATATTTAGTTTTATAGACAACTTTCTTTTATACGGTGTATAAAACCCTTTGACTTTTACTTTTATACAAAAGTAATCTTTTTCTATGAAGCGTTTTACAAAACGACAAAAAGGAATGTTTCTTTTAACGTACGCGGTGACAACGACCTTTTCCGCCGCCGCGAGTATTATTTGGTCTTTGGATTTCTCAACAAGTCGTAATGTTTTCAGAATAAAATAAATACCATATACTCTTTTATGTATTTTGGTATTGAAAATGGTTTTGAAAAAGGATTCTATTATGTCAATATATTTATGATATATTGTTATTGAAATGTGGAAATGTTATCATTCCTTTATATTGGATTTATGTTTTATGATTTTATACTGGTACTTGGACATTTTAACGAGTGGTTACGTTATAAACCATATGACGGGTGGTGCCGTGAATACCAGGACGGGTGGTTACGTTATAACCTCCAATGCATTGGGTATGGAAGTCGGCCGTAGGGCTATTCCATTAAGTATGTATGGAAATTGGCCGTATGGCTATTCCATTAAGTGATATGTGTGGGAGTCGACCGTATGGTTATTCCACTTAAGTATGTTTATGTCCCGAGTTACCTATATATATGATATGTGTTCTTTTTATGGATTTTTATGGTAATCCTTTGGCTACAAAAAGGTAAGTAATGATACTTTATTCAGTGAAGAGTTTTTACTACTTCATGTAGGTGAAAAGTATTACATTGATAAAGTATTCATGGTTTACTTGTTGTTTTGAAAAACTAACAGTTTTCATTATTTGTGTATCCCTTACTGAGCTTCTTATGCTCATCCCAAGTTTTTGAAATATTTTTCACAGGACTTAAAGTGGAATAAGGTCAAGGATGGGATCAAGGGAATTTCATGCTATCTAAAACTTGGAATCTAGACATCTTTTTTTAAGAGTTTTTATTTTATGGAGACTTAGTAGAAGTGTCTACATTGTAATCTTTTAAGATGTAATAGTTATGTTCTAATTCTCTAAAACTCTAAACCTGAAAAGATCCTCAACGTGTAATCTTGTGATAACTCAAGATTAAGTAAGGTTTAAGGATGGGGCCTTATATAATATGTTGTAGCTATATTAACAAGTCTAGCTTCATTCGATTCTCATAGATCAACCTAAAAATGTAAAATCATCTATAATCTACTTGGTTCATATATTTAAATACATATGTGATCATAACATGATGTATTTAATAACCAATTTTTTGAAACAGATTTATGATTGATAATAATCCAACCTGATTATTCTTCTTACTTATTTTTCTGGGTGAGGTTTTTCTTCCAGAAGAACTTGGTTAAAAATTCAAAAACAAATTGGATCTTTTTCTCTTCCATACCCCTTGATACTAATTTTATTATAAGTTAATTTTGGATAATATTTATTCTTGGATGTAGTCTTAGATCTCTTTACTTGACCATTCCTCTTATTCAGTATAATGATAGAAGGTATTATACACTTTATATCTGTGTTAACTTGATGAATTAGATTATGAATATTTGGGAGATACTTCTCTATATTGTTAATATTGAAATTTAAAACAAAAATAGAGAAGGTGGATTAAACAATAGAACCTTTTAGTTCTCAATATTGCCATCAAATTTGACTACATGAGGCCTAGTTATTCCATATTATCCATGTTTTCTCATTAATATTTCCTTTGATATATCATTACATTCATATTTGAATCTCATAAAAAAGGTCACAAAGATGTTGTATAATGTTATAGGAATCTATGTTCTCAGGTGACTTCATGTGTTTTCTAGACACAGATGAAATTATTAAACACTAAAAATGTAGAACATCGTTCAAGTGTTATCCATAGACAGTGAACTCCTTATCACTCAGCTCATTAGCAAATAGTTTGGGGATTGATAATTCTAGCACATAAGATATATGTTCATGGAATAACATAATCTGTAGTCATTTGAACCATTTCAGGATGTTAATTAATTTAGGATATCGTATTTATATATAATTTATCACTGTTATAATGTGGTTTATGAACTTGTCATTATTCTATAAAAATATAAAATAATATTATCAGAACTTTACATGATTACAATAAAATAATTTTAGAATGATTAATTCTACCAATATTTTTTGAGGTCTCAGCATCTATAACCATGAACCAATGAATTTCTTACTCTTAGAATATTTGAGTATAAAATACCTCTATTTCAATTATTATATTCCAAAAGGATACCATGAAAATTATAATAAATTTTTTTGGTAGGTGGTCTTACTAGAAGAAAACTATAAGCTCCATGATTTATTGAATAGACTCAGTAATCCAAAAATACTAAGTTGGATTTCATCATCACATTCCACAAAATTTGTATCAGGTAGACAAAGGACATTAAACCCAATAAAAATTTTTATGCAAACCCACAATCTTAATTAATACTTACTGACAATTAAAAGTTATCCCAAAAGAGGAAAAACTAACACTTTATCTATGAGTCCATCTTAATTCCAATAATAAAAAACCATGTATAAATTAAGATTTGATTGAATGATTTTAAATTTATTATGTTTAATTTTTATTATTTTATATTTTATCTATCTTGTTAATATTAAGTGGATTTTTCATAAGTGATTAACCATGTGTTGTTAAAATATTTACACATAATCCTTTTATTTTAATTTCATCTTTCCTTATTAACAAATTTATTTATGTGATCATGGTATTTTAACCATAAAATATATTATTCATCAGATAGAAATAAAATAAATAAAACCAGGCATGATCATGAATTTTAACTAACGAGTTATTTATGGAGAATACAGTAATAAAACTGTTGTCCCTAGGGTAAGACTCCTTGAGTCGATCTAGGCTCGAGTTGCAGTATCCTACCTATGTCATGTGTATCGCCTATTTTTGGTAACTCCTTGTATCTATCTTATACCAACCCCATGCACATATGATCTTTGTTATTACAATGAATTTACTTAACACATTGGTGAAGGAATAAGAAAGGGTTTTATGTCAAAGAAACCCTAAAAATATGCACCCATACATAATAAGAAATAGATGACTCATATATAATCAATTTAATTTAATAATAACATTTACAATAACCAATGAAATAATAGAATTAAAATAAACCACACACACAATAGTCTTGGATCTTGATCATCCACTTATGTAATGAATATACATTTAATATAATTGTCTAGCATTCAATTCAATTCATTATTTCATATAGATACAACATGTGTAAATTAATTTGATAAGTTATCTTATTAATTCATCCATTAATTTAATCTTAAAATTCATCCAATTTATCCAAAATATATTCATATATTTGGATTTTAAATAAATTTAATAAATGAGTTTTATTTAAAATTTAATAAAATAAGTGCACAACTTGTAGTGGGATTCAACTAGAAGAGTACGTGTTCGAACTGCTCTACATGTATTGAGATCATATATAGTCTACTTTTAGGGAATATGTTATACATGTTTTTTCACATAATTACATTGTATTCATGAATTAATAAATGACATACAAAACACATTTTTATTAATATATCATGTACTTATTTTAATGCGCGAGGAGTATTTGGCATATTACCACAATACAAGGTATGTAGTTCAAAATTTAATTCATATATTAATAAAGTATTTAATATCATATAAATCCTGACATATAACATGTATGAGTCAATAAATTACACAAAAAACACATGAAGATGAGTTCCAGGGTGAAATAAATTACTTTTATGTTTTCAATGTAAATAGGTTTGGTAAACTATGTATTCATCCAGTTGCACTCTATTTATCTCACTCGGTGTATGTCTTTGATACCCATCCTGTGACTATGTGTTTGTCTAATCATATATATTTTTGAGGTAAATTGATTGTACATCTACTAAACTACAAGTAACCTCATTATTAAAAAATTACTGGTCCCCATGTTGTGTATTAAATGCATGACATAGCTTGGAATCCATGTTTTGTGCCACCAAAACACATGCACTTTATAGCGTGTAAATGAGTTACCGGGGTGTAGTTTAGTGATTTGTGTGTGAGCCCAAAATGATCAACATGTTGTGTGAATTTCATGAATGTTTCATGTATGTAATACTTGGACCTCAAAATTGATTTGAGTCTTCCTGGTGCATTGAACATGTGTACATTGCGGGTATCATTGAGCTACATTCTATGTAATTTTGTATCATCTATCCTAAATAATTAGTTCCTTCAGATGTGTTCTTATGATTTTCTTTGTTAATTATTAATTGGATCTATATTACATTAGAAAAAAATGGGGAATAAGAAGAGATCTCGAAAATCATATTATGAGAATCAATTTCATGAAATGAAAATATTTAAATACGTAATTGATCAACAAAAAATAAATAATTATAAATTGAACATGATCCATTTGATATCACTTATTGGTTCTAGATACAGAAGAAGTGCTTGTTAGACCTATGTTAAACTTGGATATTTTCATATTCAACAGGTCATATGTAATTACATGATGGAAAATGTCATGACAAATGAATTTATTTTGAAATATATTGATAAATGATTTCATTGGAAAAAATATAGATGATCTTTTGAAATTAATTTATAATTATTTTAGAACACAAAAAAATAATTTACTTGGTGTTGAGATCTTTTTTCATTGATGGTATTGACTATATGAAGAAAATCAGTGTGTCATTGTTGCATCATAAGGGAAAAAATAAAATACCATCTGGTGGTGATCCACATGTTCCCCATTGATCTATGAATAACATCAATGAAATTTTATGTTCTAGTGCAGATGGTTGATCATCTTAATTTTTTCATATTTATAATTTTGAATTCTATCAAGCTTGAAGGAATATCTCAATTTATTCAAAGTATTCATAGGGATGTTGGGAGGAAATTGAAAGGAATGTTGTGTGTATGATTAACCACTTCTGAAATAAGATAGTAATCTATATATAGACCTAGGGTAATGGTTTAATATTTAATTAATTTCACAAATATGATTAATAGTATATTATACCCATAAGGAACCCCATTCCATGTAATAAAATAATATTTTTATTTTATTTCATAGAGTTCACTACCCCACACGATGATAAATATTTAATTTTATAATCTGCTATATAAAAATTTATCAATGGATAAAATCTTGTCCACTCATCATCCTTGATATTTATTGAATTCATGAATAAATTTATAAATAAATATTATTCATTCTATGAATAAATAAATAATCTATTCATAAATATTTATCTAATGATATCATAATAAAATAAATTATAAATTAATTATTTAATAACTATTTATTACCTTGCACATAACAAGAGATAAATAAATATTATATATTCAAATAATTAAACAATTTCTTCAGAGATGAATATTTATTCAATATTTATGATCAATTGAAAAATATTGAATAAATATTACTTCTTTATATAGAAAATAATATTTATTTCAATTTTAAAATAAATGATATTTAACTGAGTTCAATGAAAACATTTAGTGTGTCACCCTCTATGTTTCTCCCATAAAGGCATTAGGTGGAATTTCCTAAAGTCCAACAACATATGACCACTGAATTTGTAATATATTCTTGATCTAGGGAGTTATTTGGTTTAATTTTGTAGTTTCTATTTTATGTTTTTTATATTAAAATATCTCTCAATGTTGTTATTATTTTTCAAAATAATATTTTTTAATTATATTTTATGCCTATCGATCTTTTAATTATTCATATTTTTATTAATTTTATTTTTCATTTATTTTATTTATTCGTTAATTACATTATTTTTTTATAAAATATATTTCATGTTTTTATATTTTTCTAATTTTTTTATTACACATATATAACTAGTTTTTACCCTTATGTACATTTATATCTTCCCTTACGAAAGATATATGTTTTTTTATTACACTTTCATAACATTTTATTTAGCCTCATGCATGTTTTAAATTATTTTTTTAACCTGGTGTAACACTATTATGCCCATGAATGTTTTACACACCCTTTTAAAATACATATAAACTCATTTATTCCTTTAGAAAACACTTTATTACTACTCTTATACATTTTATAGAAAATGCATCATACCCTTATTTAGCCTTTATGTTTAGTTCTACAAAGTTCATGATGTTACATGTTTCCCTAACATATGCTATGTATTTTTATTAATAGTTTTACACAACCCAACAAAACTTTTACCATTACGTGAGCCTTTACAAAACCTTATAACCCTAAAGCAATGGTAATTGTATGCAATGTATGGGAATTTTGTTTTACCTTTACGTTACATAAAAAAGTTGATGTTACCTCTACACGGGTTATAAGGTATGTTTTTAAGGTTACACATTCTTTGAAAAATAATTCTTCCCATTACGCACACGTAGTATTTTACTCCTACATATGAATAAACTTCTAATTTTCTCTACATTTCTATGTTTCACGATTTTCATGGTATTTTAAATCGTTGTAAGATTGTTTTAAGTGCTAAAATTTCTTTAACCATTCTATAAATTCAAATTAAATATATAGAACAAGTTTGAAGTATATTAACAATTTTTTAAACATATTTATATGAATATCAAAGTTTGTTTTTATTTATTCATGAATCATCAATATAAATCTCAAAAAAAAAATTGTTTTTTGAGTTTTTTTCTTGTTTTCAATGTTTTTAAATTTATATTATAAGATAAAAAACATATTCAATGTTTTTTTATAGTCATTAATATAGGGAAATTAAATGTCTTAATATTATTATATTTACATTCATTTCATTTATATGTTTTTAAATTTTAAATTTTAAATAATCTCATTTAACTATTAAAGGATTTCTATTTAACCTTTTAAAATTGAGTTATTTTATAATCAATCCAAAAAAAGAAACAATTATTAAAATTAAAAAAAACATCTAATTTTTGGAAATTAAAAAATGGGAAATATTTTTCCAAAATTGACCCCCATTATGAAATTTATTTACAATAAAAAAAGTAAATAATAAAATTTCAATGTAAATCCCCCCGCTCAATAAGACCAAAATAATTTTATTTTCAAACTAAATTCTCAACATTACACATTCAAATTTTATTTTATAAAATATATAAAAATCCAACTATTTAGTTAAAAATATATGAAAGATGATTTTTAGTTAGAATATTTTCTATAATAATATATCCTATCTTTAAAACAATATCCAATAAAATGAAATCTCAAGTGAAAATGCTTAGTTAGAAATTTTTTTAGGGTTTTTAAAGAAAAAATTAAAGATTAATTTTCAAAAAAAATAGGCATTAAAAAAATAAAAACTGAAATAAAATAAAATTTATTTAATCCAGAATGATGGAGAACTTGATGTGGCCAAAATATATTCACTCACAGTTATAGATAACATAACAAAAAAATTTGATTGAACTCCAAGAATCTAAATATTTACCATGAAAATGACACATAGTTGAGGAATTGTTTCCATCAAGTCTACATCCTCTAAAATCAATGTTAGAGTAACTAATTAAAGAAATACAATTTTATATAGAATAAATTAATCTGATATTAATTGTTCATTTAACATATCTACTAATATATTTAGCAACATTTATGTGACACTCCTTAATATTGGATTGAAATTAGGAATGTAACTAAACAATAAATATATTTTCAGGTCTAGAATCAACTGAATACAACATACATTAAATTATGCCTCTAAATATTTTAGAATCAAAATATTTTCCAAATGCATCAAAATATAATGTAAAACTAATATACATAAGGATTTTAAATGTTTTAAAATAATCAAGACCAAAATACATAACCAAATATTTACATATTTATATTGATTTAAGAATGTACCATCATTTATTTGATTAATTTGAAGATCAAAAAAAATTTATGTTCACCCATAATAATCATTTCAAAATAATGAAATATAAAATTACAAAGTTCTTTACAAAAAAATATTCAAATAATTTAAATCATTATTATTAATACAAACAAAAACCAAATTATTAATATGAAAAAATTAAATCAAAACTTTTGGTTTTATTATAGAACCAAAATTACCAATCACACAGTCAATGGTATGATATTTATGAATCCTATAATAAATAGGATTAGATTGAGAATCATTTTTACACCCCTCAACATATTCATTATCTAGAATTTTTTCTTTTCCAAAATTGAAATCCTTGATTTCATATTCAATGTCTTCCAAAATAGATTTTTGAACATCACATGCATCAATAGAATTTATGTTAACATATTATTAAATTGTAATAGTATTCTAATTATATACATTATAAGCTTTATTATTAGAATAATATCCATGAAATATACATTCAAAAATTTTATTATTAAAATTATCAAAATTATAATTTATATTCAAGAAAATAACATTACAACCAAAATCAATAAAACCATAAACCTTCAGTTTTCTTCCATTAAAAAATTCATAATGGGTTTTATTCAACAAAAGTCTAACAAAAACTCTATTCATGATATAGAAATAGGTGTTAATTATAACAACCCAAAAATACTTATGAAAACTATATTCATTAATAATATTTATATCCATTTCATAAATAGTTCTATTTTTCTATTCTATGATATCATTTTTATGGTGTTCTAGGAGAAAACAAATTATGAGCATAACTATTTTATTCACAATGTTTTTCAAAATTTAAATTAAAAAATTCATCCTTTTTATCACATCTAATAGAAACATTTAAAGAACCTTTTGTATTTTTAAATTCCTTAAAAAATGAAAATATCTATCTATGGTTTTGTTCTTATGATACATAAAATAAACCCATATAAATATACTAAAATCATTAAAAATAAAAAAAAAATAAACTTCTTTCCACCTATGCTAGCATTTTTCACTCGACCAAATAAATTAAGATTATATAATTCAAGGGTTCAAAAAGATGAAAATGTATTGATATATTTGAAATATTTTTCATGTTTATTACCTTTTAAGAACAAATCACAAAAAAAAACTTTTATTAACATTAACATTGTTAAATCTAGAACATGTCCATCCTTGGATAATGTGTGTATCTTTTAAAAATAAACATGTCAAAAATATCTATTCCTGAGAAAATATTTTTCTACATTGTTGGTAATCTTAATATTTTGATTACAAATATTTGAGAAATTAATAAAATAAATATTATCCATTCTATTTTCATAAAAAGGAAACATTTTGATTTTTAAAATAGGAAAATTACTATCTTCATATTTAATAAGCATGCCATTGTCCCTAAGTTGTGAAATACAAATTATGTTATGATTAAATCCTTCAATGTATAAAATCATGAAAATAAAAATTATATTAAAAATTACTCATGGAAACCATTAAACAGTCCTTTAGATTTATCTCATAAAATTATAGTCTTTATCACATTTGGTATAGGAGTGAAAATTAAACAGGACATCGTTCATCTGTCAGGAATAGCTACCATCCATGTAACATGTGTCCTTGAGATTCTTAAAGAGGTTATCCTGAAAACATAAATTATAAAAGGAATAGTATTTTAAATCATACTATTGTGGATCCAACTGGGTTATAAATTTAATTCTTAGTTACCTAAATAGATTTAAATCATGTATTGTATGGTACACTATGTAAGGAAAAAACCTGAGTCCACTAGACAAGACATACCAATAGAGTACGAAGTAGAAACTTAAAAGATACCACAAAGACATAAAATAAAATCTAAAAGGGATATTATATAATGTAATTAATATCCCCACATGACAAGCAGCAACCTCTAGACCAACCATAATTGAATACAATGTCAACAAGAGAATCTAGCATGCTGTAGGATGCTCTTTCCTTTACCCAAATCATGAAATACAACATCTACAAATTCCTAAAGTCACAAGTTGGGTGTGATCCAAATCCCAATAGGATACCACCATATTTTCTATACAAGTTCTAATATCAATAATGCAATAATTCAATATTTTAAAACAAAATAGTTTTTCAAATCATTTCCATAAATCCAAAGCATTTGTATGGAATTTCCCATTTTTCTACCATTGGTTTTCATAAAGCATTTCATATTCTCAAATATTAAATATAAAAATTAGAAGTGATAAAAATAAAAAATCACATCCATGAATCAAGAGTTCAATAGGTAAACACATATCCATAAAACAACCTGTCATATGAACCTATGTGATACAACCTCATGAAAAAATATATTAGAAACAATACATGATATAAAAATAATAATGTGATAAATAACCATAAATGAAAAATGAATCACCTCATATATTTGGCTCAAGACTGTGTAACACTTCATATAAGAAACTCATAATCGTAAGTATGCATATTTTGTATCCAAATGATATCGAGTACTTCCCATCAATATCACTAAATGTTACATCTTAGTCGTGCAATACACACTAATTCCATATGTGGCTCTAACCTGACACAATGACGGTTCCCAATGTGAAGTTTTCCAATAATGTTTCAAAACCAAGATCAAGATCTCATAAAATGACTTCAAATTCAGTAGAATCCTCTTTATATTTTGAAAACCCACTTCCAAATCAATCATATCCATTTTTAGAAAACCCATTTTTAAAACATTTTCATTTCCAAGAAATCATTTGAATCCATTTATCACTTTAAATAAATGAAAACCCCTAATAAATTTATAGAGAACAACATTAAATTCATAAAATTAACTTTTTAATAGAAACACATACCTCAACATGGTAGAAAGTAATATTATTTAGGAAATGGAGACCAGAAACCAAGGGAATAGCCTCCATAATATAACGAACACCAAGAAACTAAAAAGTAAAGATAGAAAACACCATCTGATCAAAAAAACCATAGCCAAACCATAATTACAACCAAAACCAAGAAAACTAAAATGATTACATAACTATAGACAAGAAATCCAAACCCAACAATGATTAAACACTGAAGGGAGTGATCTGGACAGGATGTGATCACCCAAAATTACACAGGAAGAGCCTCTAGGTTGAGATCAAGGAATCCTATATGAATGAAAAGACAATTTTAGTTTAAATGGTAGGTTTAAACAAAACCTCAACAATTCACAAGGTTTGTAATCTAATTACACTTCATGAAATCCTTGGCTCTTACAAACAATGAAAAATCATCGCTTTTTAATAAAACCACAATATTTTCTCATTACCGAGTGTGTAGCCTTTACAATGTGTATAAGTTATCACATTGTGTATCGATTTCATGGGATCTATCAAGAATCCATTACACATCATGTATTATCACTACACATCATGTAATTGGCCAACATATAGTACAAATAGATAGTTTTATGATGAAAATTCCCAAAAACAATTGACTTTTCTATTATAGGTATCCACAAAATTTCATTTACGACATTCCACAACCAACAAAAAATGATACCTAAAGAAAATATAAAAAAAACCTGATAGAGATATAATGTGGAGTTATAATATCCTCTCCATATATGAATTATGCCCCAAGAAATCCCTCATGATCCTAGTTCCTTAAAAAGAGAAGGCCATTGTTGCCTCAACAATTACTCTCACTCCCATATCTCATGGTTATCCTGTCTTCACTACAATAGTTCCGGGACCGTGAGTTCATTTTACCATATATTATATTATCCTATAAATCTATAATTTTAAATGGATGCTCAACCAAAGAGGTATTAGTCTTAAGATCATCATCTTCTAATTTAATCACATGGTAAAGATTTATTATATAACTTCTAAAATGGGAAACATCAAACACATGATGGATATAATTCATTCCAAATGACATGTGTATCTGATAGGACACCCTATATTTGCATCCAATGATCCCAAAGGGGCCAACAAACCATGGTGTTAACTTACTATGGTTACCTAACTGATGATGTACCATGTGAGATGAAACTCTGAGAAAGACATGATAAGAAACCTCAAACTAAAGAATACCAAATAGATGGTTCATATAGGATTTATGATGACATTATTCCATGATCAAATTCTTATAGATCAACTACACTATCTCCTTCGTCATCTGAACAACACTCTACCCAAGCAAGAAAACCCTCCTAACTCTTTCCATCATAAGGGATTCCTAGAAGGAAACCCATACAAATCCTCATAGGGAACCATATTTATCAAATCATGATAACTATTTTTATAGGCGAACTCAACCGAAGGAAAATGAGTTCCCCAATATCCTCTGAAATCAAAAAAATAATCCCAAAGCATGTCCTTTAGAACCTAGACAGCCCTCTATATCTATCCACCAATACGAATATGAAGACCTACGAATAATTGAATTTTTGAACCCATCACCACCTATCAACCATTACAAAACATTGATTTGAACCTCAAATACCTATCAAAAACAACTATAGAGGGAACCCCGTGATGTATCAAAATCTCCCAAATATACAGGTCCCCAAGTTATCCACTTTCATGACCTCCAAGATGGGTGGGAAATGCACTGATTACATTATTCAATCAATGATCATCCAAATCACATCCTTTCCACTCATATTCCATGAAAAACCAATAATGAAATCCATTAAAATTGCATCCCACTTCCTTATCAAAATGGGTAAAGTCTACAACAACACCACAAATCAATGGTGTTCCACCTTAATTCTATGAAAAGTAAGGCACCATTAAACAAAATATAATATTGATAATCTCATCCATTACCACTAATAATGACACCTCAAATAATGATACATCTGGTTGGCCCTAGGGTGCACAAAAAAAATAATGGTGTCCGCTATCCTACAACTCCTTTCTCGAGGAGAACAGAACAACCAACTTGTTATGGAAGTACAAATATCTACCGGGAGACTAATACCACTCACCTAAGGTATCCCCAGTATAAAGGAATTCAATAAAATATTTTCACTTTGTTTCTTACACATTCTTGAGCGGAACCTTCTCATCAAAGATGATTCATCTTTTATTGATGCGAAGAACACTTATCCACCAACCACTTCCACTCCCATGAAAATATAAGTAAAAAAACTCGACAAAGATCATTTCTCAAATGATTTCTTCATGGATAGTGTTGGTAATTTTCTACTCAATACATTTTAAACCAAATTTCCTTTATCATGGGTATAATCAATATCAAAATCAAAAATATGAAGATACTCTAGCCAATGTCTCTGTCTTAAATTCATATCCATATGATTAAAAATATATTTCAGGCTCTTATGATTATAATATACAATAAAATTGTCCCCATCGAGATAGTGACCCCACATTTTGAGTGAATTTATTAGAAAAACCTACTCAAGATCATGGGTAGGGTAGTTCCTTTCATTAGAGAAAAATTGGAGATTACCATAATCCACAACCTATTTCCCAACATCAAAATAAATTTAAAATGCATAATAGAAAAATCACAAATAACATCATAACCTAACCCAAGTTTTGGAAGTCTCAAAACCTATTCTAAATTCATCTTTGTCATTATATACATCAATGATCTATGTCACTTGACATTCCATTCAAGCATTACACCCTTACAGTTTAAAGGTTTCATTAATGAAGTGATCTTGTAGAATCCCGAAACTATAAATCTATAGTAACCAAAAAACCCAAGTATCCTCAAATCTCAAACACACTTATAGGCATCTTCCAAGACATAAAATTTTGTAACTTTTCTAGATATACTATGATGCCCCTCTCAGTTATCATATTACCGATAAATTTCACCTCTTGGATCCTAAACTCACAATAGGAACTCTTATCATACAAATTATGTTCATTCAAAGTTCACATAGTGATATAAAAATGGTCTATATACTCCTCCCATGATTTTGAGTTCACCCAAATATCATCCACGAAAACAACAATAAAATAATCCAATAACTGATGAAAAATACTATTCAGTAAATTAATAAACATCTCAGGAGAATTGTGATACTGAATGGAATAACCAGAAACTCAAAATGCCCACACATTCTCTGAAATACTGTCTAAGTTATATCCTCACGTCTTACACTCAACTGGTGATACACTGACCATAGGTTATTCTTATAAAACCAATGACCCTTTTTAATATGATCAATAATATCATCAATTCATGGAAAAGGATATTTGTTCTCAATGGTATCCTGATTCATCTTTTAGTAATGAATACAAAGACTAAGTCAGTCGCCTTCCTTCTAAAAAAATAGTAAAAGTGAATCCCCTTGTTATATTCTATAACTGTAAAATCATTTAGCCTCTATTTACTCAATCAGTAATTTATGTTCCACCAAATAAATAGGTTCCATATGGAAAGATGATGTAGAAGTGGGCATCATTCCATGGAGTAGGTCAATAGTAAACATGACCACTATTAGCGGTGGTAAACTTGAAAAACAATTTTGAATGACTTACGGGTATTCAATGAAAACTATATGAATTTTACCATCCAATAAATGGTCAACTATATCAAGAAACATCTCTAACAACTAACATGAGGTTACCCTATCATAATGAACAATAAGCCTTTCCCTTATTAATCTAAAGTCTCACCCACCCAGAAAAACATGAGTTACTCCATCAACATATAAGAACTAAACCCAATAGTGATAAAATTATATCCACAACTTAAAACTGATTATCCAATCTATAATAATAATGAAGTATAATATGTTAGGATCAAGGACTAAGATTTTGAACCCCACCTCAAAGTCTGTTATCATCACCCAACATGTAGGATAGCAAAAATAGAGCTCAGACCACTTTCCCAAATGTGTGGAATGATCCAACAATAATGAAATAAGTTTTGAATTTAATCACAATATATCAAATAACATTGATGATATAAAATAATGAGTATCACATATATCAATAAAACTTGTTACTATAGAAGATGAAATAATCATTGTACTCTAACAGTCGTTGGACCACATTTAGATTCCTCTAGCTCATAATTCACAGAATAAAGTCATCTGGTCTTAGACATATGAAAATCTCCCATGTCGTGATGATTAAACCCATCACCCTTAGAATCATATACATAAACCTAAAAATCCTTTGTGGGAGTGGATTACACCCTTTTCCCATGAGATATTTCGAACAAAAACATGATAGATGGACAGATCATCCATGAAGATGAAAATTCTTAGGATCCTTTGCATAGTTAGTCGTGGTATGACCTAGACTTATACACATGTAGAAGATAACCTATTTCATCCCTATCATTGTCCCTAATATTGGTATTAAGGATTGATGGAAACATTAATGCTTCCTTTTCTAGCCAGAAGATACACCCTGGCTAACCACGGAACCAACTAATTCTCCACCTAGACTTGTCTTTCAAGATATGTCTACCTCAGCTAAAGCTACCTTGTCAAATACCTCTGCGAATTTCATTAGAAACATTAGTATCAACATCAACTAAATATTAGGCCTCAGTTATGACTCAGACCACCAAGCCATCAGGTTCTCATTAGTGACAAGATCCAGTTCTTGATGCACTAACCCAACAAAACGGGTTGAATACTTCAGAACACTATGTTTCTCCTTTTATATAGTCATAAAATCCTGAGTATTAATCGCACTCAATTTCACTAGATATAAGTACTATTTAAATATTTTCTTTCATGAATCCAAGGTAATATCCTCATGCAACATAACTCACATAGTAGAGTGTCGTCATCTTCTTCTTGGTCCCATGAGTGTATATGAGGAAAAACCAACCTTAGATTCTTCCAGAGTCTTCATGAAGTTATGATCCTATATATCACCATAATCAACAACTTGGATTCTTGGGTTCCTTGGTCACCATAAAATATGGTGGGATGATTCTTAGTAAATTTTGATCCATGATCCATTATGCATCCTTGGTTCCTGACACCCAATTGAGCTAACATCTTAACAGTGAAAATAAAATCCTCTTCCAATGTATGTTCCAATGGAGGGATATCCTATGGATATTATCTCCCATATTATTCTCTTAGGTTTTTAAGAGATATTATCAGAGAAATTTATAAAAAAAATTAAAAAACCAATTAGTCATGGTAAAATTCTAATATCATTTCAAAAATATATTCTTTGGATTACAATTCTTTAAAAAAATTAAAATTTTAAAGCAATCATGAAAAAATTACTTAAAAATAAAAGGTTCCATTAACATAAACTTCTTAGATAGTTCATTAAAATGAACTCTATCACTAAGTCTCAAACCTGGTAAAAACCACTCACAAACCAAGGTAACTAAGTTTCAGTCATGGTAGTGAACATGCCAATCCTCTTTTTCGCACTTATTACTTAAATTATAATGGTCCTAACTCCATTCTACCCTAGACATAGAACAAAACTCATTTAGTGATAAAACAAATCAAGATGATAAAACCCATTAATATCAAATTGTAACAAACCAATCTAGGTTAACTAGAAATGCCACCTTAACCGAGTCGTCACATGATATTGGTAAAACATGATAAAAAAAGGATTGAATATAAAAAAAATTGAAATACAACCATAGTATGAAGTATAAATTAAAAATATACAAAAAATACATAAAATAAAAACCAAAATAAGATAAAACAGAAAGTAATTCATATCCCCATGTGGCCAACAGTCACCTTCGGGCCAACCGAACTAAAAGAAACGACAACAACAGAAGCAAGAATGCTACAAGATTATCTTCCTTGTACATGAATCTTGAAATAAAACATCAATAAATGCCAAATAGAATAATTAGGGTGTGATAAAATGACTATTATAATACCAACATTTTCTATACCTGGTCTAATATCAGTATTGAAAGAATTCAATGTTTTAAAAAAACTGTATGACAAAGAATTTTAAAAAATCAGAACTATTTATAAATTATATTCATATTTTCTTCATTTGTTTTTCATAAATCATTTCATAATATCAAATGATAAATATTACGGTTAGAATATATAAAAAAATAACCATGCATTAAGAGGTAAACTTGTTAACACATATCCATGAAACATAATATCATGGGATGTAGTATGATATAATGGAATATAAAAATATGTGAGAAACAATATATGATATAAAAAAAATTATGTGCTAAATAAACATAAATAAAAAATTAAAAACCACCTCAATTATTTGATTAATAATTTTGGTAAACTACACACAAGAAACTAAAAACCCCAAATAAGAATATGTTGGATCCAAAAGATATTGAGTCCTACAAGTCGATATCACAAAAACTTACCCAATAGTAGATAAAAACAAACTAATTATACCTATTTATCAATCTACGTGAACACAAGGTTCCCAGTGATTAATTTAGCAACACATTTTTAGAACCATACTCACAATTTCATATAAAATTTCCAAAAATAATAAAATCTGCTTCGGAGTTTCAAAACCCATTTCCAAATCGATTAATCTGTTTCCAAAGAAAATACACTTTATGAAAAAAAATTCCTTTCTAATAAATCATTTGAAACCATTTATCACTTAAAATAAATGACGAAACCATAAATATTTATCCATATAAAAATTCAATTAATCAAATTAACCTATTATATAGAAACACCTACCTCGGCATACGAGAAACCTAGATACTTTCAACAACGGTGACTAGAATCCAAGAGAACGACCTCCATTAGACAAGGAAAGACAAGAAACTGAAAAAGGTCAATAGAAAATACTATATGATCACAAAAACACAACCATTCCATAGTTGAAACAAAAAATGTAAGAAAACCAAAAAGATTACATACTCAGAGAGAAACAACCCAACCCCAACGGTGATAACTCACTGAATAGAGCAATTCAGATGTGAAGGAATCAACCAAAATCACCTAAGAAGATAATATAGGTTGAGATAAAATAATCATATTAGATTTAGATGATAATTTCAACTAAAATGTTCGGTTAAAACCAAAAATTGGTCATTTACATAGCGTTTAATCCAATTAAAGGTAGTGAATTCCTCATCTCCCATATACAACAAAAGAACTATAACTTTTTTTAAAAAAAATGATATTTTCTCATTACATGATGTGTATAGTTTACACGATGTGTACCCATTTCATTGGTTTTCTTTAGAATCCATTACACATCATGTATTACCATTAAATTTCTTGTACTTTCCTAGTGTATAGTATAACCAGTTTGTTTTATGTGGAAAATTCCAACAAATTTTTGACTTCACCATTTTAGGTATCCACCCAATTTTAATTCTTTCTTACTAAAAACAAAAAATAATTAAACCAAAAGAAAAGTTCAAAACATACCTGATAGAAAGGTATAGGTGTGTGACACACTAGAAGATAAATCTTTTCAAATAGAATTTCTATCATAACCAAAAAATTGATGAAATCTATGTGAACATTCATTAGCATAATATCCTTGCATTCAACAATTACTACAGTAAAAGAAGAATCTTTTAAATAAGATATATTAACAAAAGTAGGCTTACATAACTTAGGAATTTGTGAATTATAAAAAATAAACATTATCTTTATTTTGTTTCATCATAGTTATCATCACTTCCTAATTTTTCTTTTCCTTGAACTTAAGTAAATAATTTTTATTTTAGGATTATAACTTTCATTATATTATTATCTTCATCCTTTTGAATAGACTCAACATCATCATATATCTTACCTTTATAACATGAAGACTCTTCCCTGAGAGAATCATTCTTTATAAATGAATTAATGTTTTACCTGATAAGCGACTAATTTTATTTTTTAAATTCATTATACAACTCAGTGAATATTAAAACAAAATTTTGATGTTTTTATTTTCTTCATATAACTAATAAAATTTAAAAACATCACTATCAGAATATTTAAGAAAATAATAATCATCACATGCATAATTTTTTTTCAAATAACATATGTTATAAGATTTTTTTCTCACTTCATGATTCGATACTGAAATCAGATTCTTCGATAGAACTTCATCCTACATGATAATTGCATTTAAATTTTTTCTTGTATTTTTTATATTTCCTATATTTCAAAAACACTTTTAACAATCTGGTTTGATGTGTCTCTTCATTCTACATTCATAAAAGTTTACTTCTAGTAAATATACAATACTGTTATTTTATTTTTGTATCATTATTTTGATCTTTAATTGGCCACTTATTTAAATTTTTCTTTCGCTTCATCATAATATAAATATATTTTCTTATATTCAGAATTTCTTATTTTAAATTTTCCTTTGTCTCAAATTAAAAATAGATTGAAATATAATTCTTATTTTATTTGAAATCAATATCTTTCTTATTTGTAGTCTCATGTTCCTTAATATTATTCTATTCGTATTTATATTGAAGAAGTGATCTAATGGGTTAATTTAATGTGTCTTCCATGATATTTTTAATTTTATATATAACAGACTTATTTTTATTTCATTTCTTGGGGAGTGATATTATGAAACCTTCAAAATGTAAAGGGTACTCCAAAGTTATTCAAATTGATTTCATTTCATTTACAGTGTGTGTGCAATGTTGGAACATCTAATTGACACTTTCATCTTCACCCATCATGATATATTGTTGCTCCACTCGAATAATTCCGAGTTCAGTCTAAATAATATTTTTTGAGCCAATGTATTTTATTTGTAAAATCTTCTAGATCTCATGAGTTTTCTTACAAATAGACACTTGACTAAAACAAATTATTTTAATATAACAATATTAAATATTTTTTTCATTGTAATTTAAAACATATCTAGTAGCCTTTTTTCTGTAAGACTATCCTAGTCTACTTCAGGTTTTTTTTACAGCTTTACCATGATCATCTAGTATTCTATGGTTAAATTATTCAATTATGACTCCATTATAAAATGTGAGTAACCATATTAATTGCCATCAAATTTGGTGGTTGATGAGAAATCCATGGCACATTTTCATTAACTCCTTCCATATTAAATATATTTTTCCTTATATAGTGAGTTATAAGAAAATATTCCCATGATTAAATAATAATAATATACTATAAACTAAAAATTCAACAAAGTATCAACCTTTCATACCAATTTTTGGGTTGAATTAGGTGGTGGGAGATGGTCTAAAGAGGGTATAAATATAACAACTTAAAAATAAAATATTGATCGATTATCTAGTAAACTCTTATAACTATCTACTAGGATTTAGAAATTTTGCACACTATAGTAATTTTTGAAGAAGAATTATAACCCAATATAATGTACTTTTTCTTGTAGATGTATAAACAAGAAACCTAAATTTTTTATGAGTAGTCACCACCCAATTACAATACTTACATGAAACAATTGAAGTCACAAGATGAATGTTATTAAATTTAGAATCCAGGAGTCATAACCTAAATAAAAAATTGTTTTATATGAAAATAATAAATAGAAATTCTAATAATGTGAAATATATAAGAAGATTTTTTATATATAAAATACACTAGAAAAAAAATAGATTGAAGATAAATAATAGACCCAGAGATATTTCTTATAGATTATTAGATTAGATATTCCCATCAATGAATTATATGTCTAAATAGATACAGTTCAGCACTTTAGATATTTTATATTAGATGAGAGTTTTTATCCAAATATCACAAACATTGATAGTAGTATCATAGTATCATAACACAACACTTTTTTCACAATATCACATGAAAAATAAGTAATATTTCATGAAATATGTATTGTTTCAATATCTTCTGTACAATTTTTAATCCCCAATAAAACCTCTTAAATTAAAAAAAAACATAACATAATAAATTCTGTGATTAGAAAATTCAAATATCAGTTCAAATTCAAAAGGATAATTTCAAAATTATTTGAGAGAGAGAAAATTATATTATCGTTTCATAATTATCTCTTGACACTCGTCACAAAATTCAAACCCATGAAGGAAAATTTAAAATAATTTAAAATTAACATTTGAATCATAAATTTTTTTATAATAATAGGTCGATGCAATTATCATGATAATCTCACAAAAAAATTATTTAAAATTCAAAAACCTATAGAATATATGAATATATATAATAATATATTCAAAATGAATAAAACAACATTAAATATTATAAAAAAAGTTTGCATAATATTTTTAATCATCTAATATTGATTTAGAAATATTAAAAACAAATAAAGAAAATAAAAACAACGAAAATATAATTTTTGAGTTATATGATAAATGTTCCTGAAAAAATAATGAACTAGATTTATCTTCATGAAAATAAATTTAAAAAAGTAGAATTACTTATGATAAATTCTATATGATTAATTTGATTTTTTGTAATGATTAAAAAAATTAACATTAATAACTAACATGAAACAAAGGTGTATATCTTGAATAAATTTAAAAGAGAGTATCCTAAAAAATCATATTCACATAAGGTTCATTTTTAATCCATGTGAAAAGTTAGAATATTTTTTTTATAAGTTTCATAAATTTAAAAACAATTTTCAATATCATGTATAAAGGTAAGTCTTATCTTATTTTGGAAATATAGTGGTAATAAAATGTTTGTATGGTATTTGTAAAGGTAAAAAAATCATGTTTAAAGCTACAAAAGATCTTGCATAAGGGTAATTGATAATATACATAAGGGTAACTAAATGTTGTGTAAAGGTACATAAGAGTTTTTATTCCTCGAGTAAGTGTAAAGTAAAATTAAAATAAGGGTAAACATATGAATATGTTTCTTCTGTATGGGTATGGAAAAGGGTTACGCAAGAGTACAATCATGCTCATGAAATGGAAAAGTTGACTTGAATAAAGGTCAAGATTTTATTAAAATGGCTATGTTAAGGTATAATGTTACTTGTGTAATGGTAAAAATGACTTCCAAAAACTACATAAGGGTAACGACAGACATTGAAATTTTGTGTGATGGTTTGTAAAAAAGATTACAAAAAATATGAAATCATGAAATATTTTCTATAGAAAAATAATAATTAATGAATAAATAAAATAAATAATAAATATAATTTATAAAATATAATTATATGAAAATATTTATAATAATTAAAAAACTTGAAATATTGTTATGAAAAATAATAAGAAAAATTATGAGGCAATTTTAATATAAATATCATAAAATATAAATACTCTAAAAACTGAGAAAAAACTTCATGTTTTAAAATATGTAAAATTCAAATACTCTAAAATTATTCTTATTCGACATAATTTTACATATTTTCCAGAGATATTGGGAAAAATATTTTTGGTGCTATATTGTGAAGTGTTGTGCATGTTTGAAGTCATTGGAAAACAATTCTCTAATTATTTAGATGATATCTCAAGAACTGTACCTAAAAAAAGTATAATTCAACTACCTTGATGAGATGAGATGATCATATACTCAGGAACTAGTTTTTATGTTTATCTTGTTAATTAATATTTTTCTACCTTGTTTAGTGTTTCTATTGAACTACATCATATCTATCACATGTTCTCTCACTTTATATTTATGTATTTACATAAAAATAATTTTTTTTCTTCGAGTTGTGACTCTCGAATTCTAATGTCGGGATAGATCAAGTTGTGACTCCCTTGGCCAAAATTTAGGGTTGTAATTAAGTTGTGGATCCCTGTAAAAAATTTGGATTCTTAGTTATTATTTCACTTGAAAAGGTAGGTAAAAATATAGTTATAATTTCACTTTAAAAATAAGTATAATTTATAAAAAGACTCTTGATTAGTAGAGTTGTATAAGAGTAGATCATATCCACCTTGAATAGAACTACTATCAAATATCATGTGTTATTTCCATGATTTTACAATTATAATTAACTATTAAATTAAATTTTGCTTATTAATTTATTTAATTGATGCATATCTTTAAAAAATCAATCTGATATATTAACCCCTTTGAAAGAATTTAATATCACCATATCAAAACATAGAATTTGTAACATATGATGATATTTTTAGGAATTTTTTTGGTTCTTCAATTATTTTATTATGCTAACCTTTTCCTAGACCCCATATTAAAAATTCAAGATCAATAATATAGAATTAATCTACATAAACGATGCATGGATTCCTCAAAAATCAACCCACATTGATGGAAATTATTATGATTACTAGAAATCCAAAATGTTAGCATACTTAAAAAAATTAAGTATAAAACATTGGTTGATCTTGATAAAACTATAAAAACTACTAGAAGCATGACCAAATACTCTTACATGGAATGATGCTACCAAATTTTTATGTAATTACATAGTAAATATTTTATATTTTTCTTTTAATTGATATATTTTAAGTCATGTATATTCTTGTAAGATAGCTAAAAATATTTGGAAGATTCCACAAGTTACTCACCTTGTCCTATATAAGATGATCTAAACCAAACATGGAAATATTCATGTAGAGTACCAATATTTTGTGATTTATGAAGATATAAAAGATTATAAAATGTTCCTACAATTTACAAGAATTGTGAATGAAATTAATTCCCTTGGATAAATATTAGAGAACCATGTACTAGTTGAAATAGGCCTAAGAGATCTACCAAATAAATGAAGTGAAAAAAAGGTTACGATTGATAAATGTAAGAATTTAAAACAATATTAATTGGATGAAATCATAATATCACTAGTTCAATATGAAGTTATGTTATATAATATTGAAAAACAAAAGCCTTCAAAGATGAAAGGTATTTCATTAAAATCACATATAAATGTAACTTATAATGGTTATTAATATTAGGAACGAGAAAATAACAAATGAGAAATTAAATACATAAGAAAAGTTATTTATAATTTAATAACGAAAAAGACAAAAAAAAATTAAAGAAGTTACCAAGAAATGATCAAAATAATTATCAAAAATAAAATAAAGGAACCTCAATTATAATAGAGTTATAGATGTAACATGTTATGAATTTATAAAGAAGAGACATATCATACCAGATTGTCCAAATTAGAATGAGGAAGATAGAAATAAAAAATATAAGAAATAATTGAAATTTTTTTATCTTGATGGAAGGATTTAGACTAGAGAATCTGATTCAAGTGATTAATCCAAAAGTGAAAAATGGTTAACGGACCTATGTTTAATTGCAGTAAATACACATAATTCATGTAATTATTCATGTTTCTAGTTATTATTCAGGTAGTGATCTTTATGGATTTGATGAAATGTATAAAGAAAATTAAATACATCAAAATTATTTCTTAACAATTGTCAAATTACATAAATAATTAAAATATGAAAATAAAAGGCTTATTAAAGAAAGTAAGTAAGTCAATAAGGAGAATGATGCTCTTAAAAAAGATATAAGAAATTTTTCTTTATTTTTTAATGGTGTTATCTTTGATGATTTTGAGTTTGTTCAAAAAGATTATGTTTTATGGTAGTAAATAAAAATGAGTTATATAATGATTATGATTCTAGATATCATTCTGATGGTTATGGTTATATATTTAATGACTTGTATGAAGAAAATGAAAATTTCAAAATGTTTTTAAGAGTTACCAAATTATATAAACAATTGAAAGAAGAAAATAAATTTATTATTAAGGAATATAAAAAAATTAATAATAATGATGATGCTCATAAGTAATAAATAAAAAAATTTGTATCATGTTATAAAGGTTGGATATGTCGTGGTTTTGAGACTGTTCATAAGGAGGATGAATATATTAGACTGTGAGTTGTTATCCTAAAACAAACATTATTTATTTCTGTTAAAGGAAAGGAAAAAACATGAAAATATTGTGGATATAATAAAACTGAATAAAGATAAAACTAGTTTTTTTATAATATACAGATTCCATAATTATACCATACTATATTAATTAAATTTTATACTGTAAAAGTATCTCTTCTTCGATGCTTTAAGTGTAGTTTGTAGAGACATTATGATAAATAATGTTATCTTGTATTTACTCAGTCTCTTGGTTAATCTAGGGAAATTGTTTCAAAAGATTTATCATCTAGAGTACCATAAAATAATTTTTTAAAATCTATTTAGATACCTAAGAATTCAATTTCAAAGCCAGTTGGATCCAGAAAAGTATGGGTACCAAAATTATTCTCTCCATAATTTATATTTTCAGGATATTCATATTAATAATATGAAGGAAACATGGTAAATGGATAACAACTATTGCTGAAACCTGACCGGTGATATATTTCATTTTTTCGTCTATACACAATTTGATGGAGGTTCTATAACTTTTGGAGATACTACTATAAAGGAAAGGTTAATGGTTTCCAAGAAATGTGTATCTCTAATGTTTTAATTTATAATGTTTCATATGTATAAGGCCTTAAAAATAATCTAATTAGTATCTCACAACATTGCGATGATGGTATTTATGTTATATTTGAATAAGATAAATGTTTAATCTTTAAAAATATTATTTTTCTATTTTATAAATATAGTAATGATAATAGTTATTCTATTAATTTCTATGATCTTTCTAATAAAGACTATTAATGTATCAATTCTATAGAAATAGATCATGTTCTATGGAATATAAACATTGGAAATGCACATTTATGAATGATACAAAAAATATTCAATTGTGGACATGCTCTATATTTTCCCAAATTAAAGGTATGAAAATATTTGTTTTTCAATTTTTTCATGAAATGTAATTTGAATAAGGAATCATTAAAATATATTAATCATGTTTTACTTTGAGACCACTATAATTCTTGCATCTTGTTTTATTTATTCCAATGATAAATATACATTTGGGAGGTAGGAAATACCTTTTTGTTACTTTTGATGACTTTACTATATTAAATAGGTTTATTTATTATCTTATAAGAAAGAAACCTTGTGTATATTTACTCCTTTCTGTAAGATAATTCAAAATATAAAAGTTTGTTTAATTGTAACCATTAGAAACTAAATATCATTTATAATTCTTTTATAAAAAAATTACATTTTTTATAACTAACTTTTGTTAAAGAGTGTTTTTATAAATTAGGTGAGGTTATTGAATTTGAAACTTTTAAGAATCTTCTAGATTTCATTTGGTTTGTGGTTGATGGTGGAGTCTAAATATGAAATGGATAGTACATGAATTTATTATAAACAACTATTTTTCTTTGAGGTTGTAGTCGAATAACATTATTAATAAAAAAATTTGTTAATATTATATGACTCATATTTATAGATCGTTAACCCCATTGATCGAGGGGTGTATCAGTTTGCTAACAACTTTGATATATTGATACCATAATCAGAATGAACTAAAATTTCAATGGTAAAATTTTTCATATTGCATTACTTGTTCTGGAACCTATTGAAGTATTAGTATTTTTCCACCAATTTTTAAAAAAAAAGATGTGGAAAGAAATAAAATCTATTGATATTAATTTATATGAATAAAAACCAATATGAATATATATATATATCTCTCTAAATATTCTAATAAATATATTAAATTGTATTAAAAGGTAATAAAAAAACAAAACAAAATAATTTATTCAAACCTCATAAGCATCCAAAAGAATTGATTCAAATCTTAATTATTTCCAAACTATAATTATAATAACTATTTAAAATTATCATGTACCTAAATGTGTTGTCTTATAAATGACTCTAAAAGCGGGGCCATGCACCTGGTGTGTATTTCAAGGGATATTTTTGGGTTCCATGGGTAATTTTTATGTATTAGTTTGTATTTATGTGATCACCCTCCCAAATCTATGAGTACTAATTGATATTACCACAATAGGGACCATAGGGAATCTGTGACCCAAAACTCAAAATTGGATTATGGTTACTCCAAATTGAGGTATGTATATTAAAATCATCTCCATCCCATTACCCATGTTTTTACACTAAAAGGAATACTATTTGAATATTCATATTTTTTTATCAAGTATAATCATTTCCTATATAGATAAATGAAAATTTAAAATAAAAAATAAAAAAGGGATAGATATTTTATAGTGAAACCCCAAATTTATCATTGCAACATATCAAAATTACAAGACATCATTGAGGATGACATTGGTTTAAGGTAGGTTTTTACACCAAAACAAAATTTTCATTCTATTCTCTTGTGGTTGGAAGATGGTCATAAGTCCGGTAGAACACCCATTTATAATTTCAATAAATTCTATTATACATTCATCAATTATAAAATATGAAGCAAAAATATTTCACTATATAATTGATGTCCATATAAAGAAGTTATCGGATGACATTGATATTGTCTGGATTGAGAATTTTTATATCAGTTAAATATTACAAAATTATTACTAGAATAAATATAATAAATATTTTAATGTATTATTCCATGTGTTATCATAGATTTTATATCTAAATCACTCATATTATTACCTTGTAATTATTGACCAAAAAAAATTGTTGAAAAAATTAGTTTGTGTCTATTCTACTTCCCACTACCACTTTCACTAAAGAAATTAGATCCATGGAAATTTTAAGATATTAAACTATCCTTATTTCAGTAATGTTTTCGGATATCCATCCATCTCATAATACTTATACTAAAATTATTTAATCTACCTGATATGACCACTTATGTAGTTCCTTTATCTTCAGAATCATGTTTCAAGATTATATTTTCTTTATTTGAACATCATTGATTTATTGAAAAGTTTCCTCCAATGTTACGAATACCATTCCTCCCCATGAAGTTGCATCTTTACAAGAGTCTTCCATTTGATTTTTGTTATTAGTTTGATAAGAGAATATTTCATTTGAGATTATATAATTTTCACTCCATTAGTTACAAATATTGGAGCCTCCATTACCAAAGTTGAACTTGATGGATTTAGTGGTGATTGGTGTAGGTTTTATACATTTACATCTATGTAATTGATAGAGATTGCTTCTCATAAAACAATCATATATGAGTTAAAAAATGTATTATATATTATTTAAACCTTTTAAATGGTGTGTTACATTATTTTTCCACCCCAAATTTGGAGTTATAATGAGTTATAGATATATTTTGTGTCAGGGGAATGATATTTTTTGTGCATGGGTTGTGTTCTTGTAGACTAATATGTTTTTTGTTGTATTAAGAAAAGGGATATATTCTATGATCGGAATAATATAAATGTTTTGTGCTGGTTGAATGTTTTATGTATTAGTTTCAATTGTTCAATGTAATTAGAAATATTTTTTTTGTAGAGGAACACGTATTTTGTATTCTATGTTCGGGGTGGCTACAATGATTTGTGAAAGTTGAGTAGAATATTTCGATAATGTTTTCTTATGATTGGATTTTTTTCAGAATTTGGGTATTCCATATAGACTAATAAAAATGTATTATAGAAAGGTTTTAGTTAAGATGGGGATATATGTTATTTGGTAAATATTTTAAGGAAAGGAAATGTTCTGTGGCTGGAAGATCTCCATTTTGTATTAAAATGTTTTGTGAAAGGGAAATGTTATCTGATAGAAAGAAATATATTATGTGTCAAAATATTTTAGTATAGTAAGATACATGTTTCATGTTGTTAACATGGTAGAGGATATGATATATTTCAGAAGGATATGTGGTATGAGGAGATGTTATATACCATAATGATAAATACGGAGTACGTTTTCGGTTTCCAATAATCTCAATTGATAGAGAGGTTGATTGGGTGATGTCGTGAGTGTGTACACATCCAAAAAACTTATTGTCCAAAGTTTATTAAATATTGGTTTCTAGAGTTAATTTATGTTCCGTTAGATCTTAAAAAGATTAACATTATTTTAAAATAATTTTTGAAGCCCCCTTTCAAAATATACTAGAGCTAGAGTTATTGGATGAGAGACGTGAAACAAAATAGATCATGAAATAATAATTAGTAAAGGATTGAAGTATAATGATCCACTATTTTCATACAATGATATTACATCTAAATAGATGAATATTCATATTATAATAAATAATACATAACCATTTGTGTTTGGTCTCTTTGAAAACATGGAAACAAGAACTACTAATTAATAAACATTTCATATTATCTCCTTATTATTCAATCATAACTAGAACCCTTTTTGACATATAAAACATAATATATTTATTCATATCCAAGGGAAAAGAAACATAATAAAAGAGAGAGATCAAATACTTAGTAAGGGTAAAAAATTGAAATATAAATCACAACATAAACATAAGTGAATAATAATATGAACATAACTTTTGAAAATAAAACCATACATATAAAGGATCATAATCCTGAGTCATAGAATAAATCATAAAAAAATAAGACTTGAATCATAATATAATAAATTTGGCACAAAACATAGCATTGCGGAAAAATTATAAGCATAGAAAATTATTTAATTAGTAGTTAAGGATATTTTCCAAGACTATCATAGTAGAATGGGTTCACTCCCCAAACTATCATAGCAGTCAAGTTTCAGTCCCAATAATATCATTGTGGAAAAAGTCCATTACTGAACTGGTTTAACTTCTCGTTCTAGTATTTTCAGAACTGAGTTTAATAAAAATTATGTTCATGTCTATCACATGAGATATAATATCATTACCCAATGAATTGACGGGATATATAGGTCCCAATCACCACATAATGAAAACCATATATATGTTTCCATGTGAATATAAATCATATTAGTGCCAATAAAAAGAAATAGGTTTCATAAATATTTCATCATAGCATAATCCATGGGAAAGAAATAGGTTTCATAAATTTAAGCATACACCATCCATAAAAGAATAAGGATAATTTAATAGAATAATATCCCTCTTAAATCATATGTAACATAAAATAATATTGTCTTATGTAGAGCAGTAATTTTGAGAATTCACCAGAAATGATTATTGAGGAAAACATCCTTTTCTACACTTTTTCATTCATAAAACATTTAGAAAAAAATTAATTTAAAATAAACTTGAAAAATTTTAAATGAATATTTTAAATAATATTTTAAACATAATATAAATAAATTTCCCTGAAATTTTATAAAATATCATTTAAAAACATCACTGACTTTTTTTAGAAAACACGGTTTTTAAATAAAAAAATTCTGATTGAAGAGGGAATAACAATATGTGAAACAAATAATATCATGAAAATAAGTATATTAGTGATATAATATGTAAATAGAAAGTATATACACCTAGTAAAAGAATATAGGAGCATACAACAACATGTTTCTCAAAAAAGGAAAATTAAGATAAAATTACATTACTGATTTTGTATCTTTTGAAACATAGAACCCTATAAAGTGATATCATCAAATGGATATGTCAATACCCAAAAATTAAAGTATAAGGATAAAATATTGAATTCATAATAATTATATACACCACTAAAAATAAATAATTGGGTAATAAGGTATATATCTCACAAAATAAAACATGAGATGAGAAACTCTTACTGCACGATTACCATTAGTTTTGTGCACTTCAAACCCTTATATAATGGTATAAATAGTGTTATTAATTATTTATAGAACCATATTAATGTATATAATACTATATATGATATTTTTATGACATAGTATGTCCCATTAAGTAATAATATTTCATGATTTTCATTTTTTTGGGTGATTTCATTTCACAAGTTTCATGATCAGTTTATTTTTGTATAATTTTAGATTTTCCTTTAAAATATATATTAAACTCTATATGTTTAATGAAATGTAATTAATTTACATAGATAATTTTAAATGGCCCCATTTATAATTTTTCTTTCATTCATGAGTATGATTCATTTGATAAAATGATAATGACAAATGTTTAGATTAATTTGGTGATTTTAACGACCATTACGAAATTGTTTCATGTCATTTAATATTATTTATATATATTAGTTCTAGAATATTAAATAATAATAATATACTAGATAAAATTTAATTTATCAATAATAATATTTTTATGACCTACCATAAATTAGGTAATGGAAAAAAATCAAAATACTTTTTCACAGAGGTGATTAATTGGCATGACAACAGTTTAATTTCCTTGAATAATTAGGGGTAAAAAAGGAGATGTATATAAGATAATCCATTAGAGATATAAAAATCTAGAAATTAAATTATATTTTAATTATTATTTCTGGATGGATGAAGTAGTTTCAGGGAATATAGAAGAAGAAAAAATTGAGATATGTGTTTTGAGAAAATTAACTCATAAATACCACCTTTTTAAGAGACCCATGATGAACTTGAATTTGGTATTTTGGTAATAATAGAAACACTGGGATTTTGGGAGAGTTAATATTAGATTTTTTGGTTTATATATTAGAATATTAATGTCTTTTTAGTTGAAATGGGGTGGTGAGGAGTGGTATTTATGCTTTAGGAGAGGTGGGTTTAAGTAATTAAAATAATAATTTTTTATATGTAAGTCCAACCACATTTAGGTGGAATTAATATCCATGATTTTTATTATTAATTACTAATTTTAGGAAATTTAGGTGTGATAAATACCTTAAATAACATTAAATGTTGTAATTTTTAGGAATCTTAAGATTTTACCATTTAATATTAACCCTTGTCACTATTTAACCAATACTACGGTAAATAATTTTTTAACATGGAAACATTTTTATACCTAAAAATTAAATTCACATTAACAAAAATATTTTTAAATTTATTATTCCAAATATGTAATAAAATTTTCCAAATTAAAATCGCAGAATAAAAATAGATTTAAAATTAATTCTGTAGACACAATGAAAAAGTGGGGATTAAAAGTGAAAATTTTAAATGTTTGAAATGTTTTTCTGTGTAATTAAAATGGTGAAATTGATTTAAATATCCTGAATTGGATTATTTATGTATAATTGGTATAATTATACTTTAAAACCCATTTAAAATATAATTTATCAATATAAATAAATTTGATGAAAATTTTTTTTAATTAAAATGTAGTATTTTTCACTATTCTACAAAAAATGAAACTTATTATAAAAATACAAAACATTAAACATAATATAATTTTAAAATTAAAATTTCAAAAAGGAAGTTTATTTTTTCAAAATAAATTTTTTTATGTTTAAAAATTTAGATTTAATTCATCTGTGCCATCAAATAGAAAAAAAATGTCTTTTAGAAAATTTATCTTTTTAGGCTCAAAATTTAATTTATTATTATCTTAATCGAATAAAAAATATTTTAAAAAATTTGATTAAATATATAACAAATAAATTAAATTAATATCTTTTTTAATATTTATTATTAAAATTTATTAAGATAAATTTTCATTGTGGTTCTAACAATTTTTTATTATAAAAACACTCCCTTTATGTTGAATTGGTTTTTTTCAATTATATTTAATTAATAACCAATGAGTTAATTTTATAAACACGTGTAGACTATATTTTCAAAATTTTGTTAAACTTTTTCATTCCCAAAATTCTAATGACTAACTGATAATTATCACAACTAAATATCTTGGATTCTATTTATGCTAAGTGTTTTATAAAAAGTAGGTTATAGAAGAGGTTTAATTTATTTAAAAAAAATAGATAGAATTAAATCTCGTACGGTTACATTATACCCCCCATAAAATAAATTTCAACATAAAAATTAAATACTGCAATATAAATATTTGAGGATACATTTTCCTTATCACGTCATTAAGTTTTCATGTATATTCCTTAAATTGGTAGGCTATCCATTAATCTTTAACCAGGTGAGTGGAATTGTTTCAATGAAATTTATCACTACAATCTGAAATCTCTACTAGATCTTCAGCATAAGAAATGTCTATCTCCAGTGGTATGACCTACAATTTTAATACATGAGTAGGATTTGGTATGTACTTACTCAGGAGAGATACATATAACACAGTATAAAATTGAGAGAGATTTTGTGGAAGATATAATTGATAAGATATCATCCTGATAAGATCATGAAATTCAAAAAAAATCATAAATATTTTACATTTCATTTGAAAGTAAATGTATTATGTTTTAAAAAATTTCTTTTTGGAAGTGAACATCATAAAATGGGTCAATAAAATATCATCTCCAATACGGTGAATTTAAAAGGAAAAGGTCACCACATAACTAGGATTTCAAATAGAAGAACAATAGTGGAAAGTAAAAAAAACATGGACATGAAAGAGATTTATAACTATCAATTTATGATGGATAATGATAGAGAACATGTTCATTATATGTTTAATAACCACAAAATAATAGACTAAATTTTTCATGAAAAGGTCATTGATATCATCATATATGATGATAATAGGGCAACATTTTATTTCAAAATAATTTGAGAAGATATACATACATCATTTCATCTCATAAGTATAATATTGCAATTTGGTAGTGTCTTCGTCAATTTCCACTTCATCTCTCACTCTAAGAAATTATGTTGAAGATGTTGTGCCTGTAGAACTAGTGGATCATAACATTCATAATGGGATGACAAGTCATTTATTCTACCTCTAGTTATAATCTTAACAAAAAATGGTTATCATGGTTTATTAAATATGCATAAATCTCCATATGATTAAGTACTACATTAATATCTAAAACATAATATAAATTTCAATGTAAATTTTCTATAAATTTTTACCGTTATAAAACTTATAAAAGATTAGAATCTAAAACTTTTGAATGAAGGTTACTAAATTTCCATAATAAACATGTCATTAATCCCCAAATAGTATGATGTAGCTCTTATTGATAACATAAAAAACATGTGAATACCATCATCATGTATTCTCTTGAGACATGGTAATAACATAAAAACCCATAAAACCTTTGTTAAAACGTGCATGCTTTCAAAAATTAATTCTTTCCTCATACCATAAATCAAGAAATTCAATAACATTAATACATAAACCATCTTGTCATCATATTACTAATCTTTTCAAAGGTAATAAATAATATCCCATTTATTTTATAATAATAACACATCTATTTGTCTCTTTTTATCACAACATCAATCACATATTAATTGTTATCTTTCTCATAAATGTATATTCTTTAAAAAGAATCACCTTTACCATAAATAACTTTTCCATTCAATCAGCATTATCCAACATATACATTCAAATGATTAAGAAAACACTTTAGTGGACCAATACTTATACGTTGTATTAATACATAGTACCATAAAAGTACTTCCATAACATTATTCTTTATTTCTAATAAGTAAAATCTCAATCAATCCAGCACTTCAATGTCTTACCCCATATTTCCAATAGTGATCACATGATACATTCCTTTTTCCTTTTTCATAATAGGTTGTTTATGTTGATCATCATTAGTAACCATTGGATTTGAGAATTTATTGTAATAATTCCCATTTTCTATACACTTGAATCATTGAAGTGGGGGGGTGTTCCATGAAACTTTCTCTATATTAGAATCATTATCTAACTTTTTTTATAACTATGTCACTCATCTACCTGATGATCTTATTTTGGAAATTTGAAACATTTACTAGTCCCCTTGAGAAAATTTCATTCATTCTTATTCCCACACTTTTATAATAAATGAAAACACATCTTCTTTTATCCATGGTTTTTATAATTTCATTTGAATTTTATTTTTTTTCTTATCAAGATCATTTGATTGATGGGTAACTCTATTTTTCATATCCTCCATGAGGTTACATTGATCAATTTCTTCATAAGTACTAATTCCTATTATAGTTAATTACCTTCAAAGGATTGGTTTTAATCCACTAAATAAATAATAAATTTTACTTTCTAGACCAATAATTAAACTATAGTACCTTTCAAGTCATTTAAAATATTACTCATATATACCAATGGATTCTTCATCCTTTTGCTTCAGCTTAAGAAATTAATTCTCCATAATTGTATGTATAATATAGAGGAAGTACTTGCTAAGGAATATCCCAATAAAATCATATAATTCAATTGATTCAATTTATTCTCCTTGAATCATATTCTTGATAAGATTCTACCATTGATCTGCTTCACCATCCAGATGATAAATAGCTAGGATGATTACTTCCTATTATGATTATTAAAGAAAAAAAATATTTTCTCAATGGTGTCGATCCATTTCTCTGCCACAAGTGGATCAGAATACCCACTGAAATAAGGTGTTCATTTAATCATGAAGTAATAAATGTAATTTTGTTCCCTTCTTTCCTCATTTAGAAGTTGAGTATGTTTTATAGATTATGTGAGTTTAGAAATAAGATTTATCATTCCATATACCATAACATTAAGTTTCCCAAGAGTAAAATCATTACATTTCCCATCTCATTCAATATTGGTGTAGTTCCTTCATGTTATATTCATTGTCTAAAACTAAAAATAATAGTGTAGGGAGCACTAATCATACTGGAAAACACACCTAGTCAAGGGAAAATAATTATAAAATTTCAATCCACCACACCTTAAATTTGATCCTTAGATATTCATGAAAATTACTAAGACTCTAGTTATGTAAACTAGATATACAATTGGGGTTCTTACTAAGGTTATCGTACCATGGTTTCCAAAGGATAACTAAACCTTCCTATTATACCAACGGTAATGAACCATGATTTTTATACATAGATAATATATATATATATATATATATATATATTAATATTACAACAAAACAACATCATAATTGTATGGGTTTAATGTCTTTGGAACCATAGAAATAAAAAAATCAACAAACATGTACATTATCTATGGATAATTCATTCATAACAAGAAACCTTTTTGATATATCGAACAAACTACATTTCTTTTTATCCTTGAGAAAAGAAACAGAACAAAAGGGTGAGTTAAGCCATTGAGTAAGTTAAAAAAGTGAAATATGAATTATAACATAAACATAAGTTAATATTAATATAAATGAAACATTTTAAAATCAAACCATATATATCGAAGATCATAATCTTATGTTATATAGTAAATCATAAAAAATTCATAAGACATAAATAAAAAATGAATAAATTTGCAATAAAACATGGGATTGTGGAAGACACATAAGTATAGATAATAATTTCATTAGTAGTCATGGATAATTTCCAAAACAATCATAGTAGAATTTGTTTACTCCCCAAATAATTGTATTAGTCAAGGTTCACTCCCAGACTATCATTTAGAACAAAAACCTTTTTTGAACCAGTTTTACGTCCTACTCTAGCCCTTTCTAAACCATGTTCAATACTAGTTCCATTCATGTCTATTTCATTAGATATAATATAATATATTAATGTATTGTGGGGGATATATAGGTCTAACCCGTAACATAATGGAAACCATATATGTGTGTTCCATAAGAACATAAATCTTATCCGAGACTATAAAAAAAATAGGTTTCATAAACATTTCATCATAAAATATCGCATGAGAAAGAAATTGGATTTATAAATATAATCATAAACCTAAAATAAATGAATAAGTATAATTTCCATGAATAATATCGACATTAAATAATAACTAACATAAAACAATGTAACATTATATGGAAAATAAATTTAGTTAATCACTTGAAGTAATTCTTGAGAAAACCATCCATTCTCTTTTGAAAACCGATTTTTAAATCATAAAACAATTATAAAATATTTTTCATGTAAAATAACCTAGATAAAATATAAAGTGTGATTTTAAAACCCATTTTAAACATATTTTAAATCCTTTTCATTTCAATTTAACAAATATGATTTAACAACATTTTTGAAATAATTTTTAGAAAACATGATTTTTGAATAAAATAAATTTATGATTGAAGAGAGAATAAAATTATATGAAGCATATAATATCATTAAAATAAGTACATTAATGATGAAAAATTTCAATGGGAAGTATATACACCTCATAAAATAATATAGGTGTATTCCACAACATGTGTCTCAAAGAAGAGAAATTTGGAGAAAATTACCTTACCGATTTTATAACCTTTGAAAATTAATCCCTATGAAATATAGATAATAAAATGAAAATTTAAATAACCATAAATCAAAGGATATTTATGATATAATACATTATTTTAAATTATATAAAACACACAAAATAAATAAGTGTTTAATATGTTATATATCTCACAGAGGAAAAATTGGCATGAGAAACTCTTACCTCATGATTCCCTTTAGTTTTTCACACAAAAACATCACTTATAATGGTTTAATGAATGTTATTAATTAATTAATGAACCATATTAATGTTTATAATAGCTTATATTATATTTTTATAATATATTACCACTCAATCCTTAATAATATTTCATGATATTCATTGTTTTGGGTGATTTCGCTTCACGATTTTCGTGATCAGTTCATTTGGGTATAATTTTGGATTTTATTGTTGAATAGAAATAAAAATACATAAGTGTAATGAAATAGTATTAATTCACATTAATAATTTTAATTTTTCCCATTTATAATTTTTTTCATACATGATGATGATTAATTTGATAAAATGTTAATGATAAATGTTTAGTTTAATTTTGTGATTTTTATTACCATCTAGATATTGTTTTGTTTATTTAATAATATATATATATAAATATATATTAGTTCCATAATAAGAAATAAATTATAATATAATGATTAATATCTTATTTAATAAGAACAATATCTTAATGACCATCCATGAAGGTGGTAATGAAAAAAAAACAAAATGATTATTCACGGAGGTGGTTAATAGTCATAATTTGGATAATAGTTTCATTTCATTGAATAAAAGAAGGTAATAAAATGGATGGTTAAAACATATTATATAATAAAATAAAATAAAATTACTTAAATAATTAAGTAATTATTATTTCATGATTTATTAAGGAGGTGGGGAAAATAGGAGAAGAAAATAAAATAAGAGAGGTGTTTTGAGAAAATTACCTCTTATATATCACCTCCTTAAGAGACCCATGAGGACCTTAGATTTAGTATTTTGGCGAGACCACAAAACATATAACATGTTTAGTGTTATAGGATAGGTTTGAGAAGATATTTTATGATATTTAAGTATTTTGGGTTGAAATTGGGTGGCGATGGATGTTATTTATACTTCAGGAAGGTGGGTTTAAGTGATTAAAATAATGATTATTTTATATTTAAAGCCAACAACATTGTTGTATAATTAATTACCACGACTTTTATTGTTAATTATTATTTTTGAGGATGTTAATGGATGATATATTCCTTAAACAAACATTAAATTTTGTAATTTTTAGGTATGTTTAGATTTTACCGTTTAACATAACACTTTTCACGGTTTTACCTATATTACCATAAATAATTTTTTTACCATGGTAAAATTTTTATACATAAAAAATTAACTATACAAGAAAAAATAATTTGGACCTTGTAATTATAAATATGAAATCATTTTTTACAAATTCAATTCAAAAAATTGGAAAAATTAGATTTAACGTTAGTTACGCAGATACCATAACAAACAGTTTTTTAAGCGAAAAGTTCAAAATATTGAAATGTTTTTATATCTGATTTCATTGTGAAATTAATTAATATTTCTTAAATTGTTTTTATTTATTAATAATTAGAAAATAAATTATTTAAAACCAATTTAAATTATAATTTCTATATATTAATAAATTAGATGAAAATGAAGTTTTTAATTAAAATGTTGTATTTTCACTATTCACCAAAAAATGAATCTTATCCAAAAAATACAGACTACTCACCCTAAAAAAATTTGACATTTTAATTTCATAAATGAATTTTATTTTTTCATGATAATGTTATAAAATTTTCAGAATATATATTTAAGAAAGGTGGTCCACCAAAAAATGGCAAAATTGTCTTTTAGAAAAAAAGTTGCCTTTATGCACAAAATTGAATTTATTCATATATTTATACTATAAAAAAACTAGAAAAATATTTTATTGAATATACATCACACAAATAACATTAATATATTTCACTAATATTTAAAATTTTGATTTATTAATACAAAATATCATTTTGGTCATAAATATAGTTATTTATAAAAATCCCAATTTATGTTCAATTGGTTTTTATTTTCATTACTAATTAATTGGTGACCAATGAATTTATTTTATAAATATATGTAAACTATATTTTCCTAATTTATTTAATATCATTCATTCCTACCATTCCAACAGCTATTTGATAACTATCACAAGTAAATATTTTGGAGTTCTTTTAAGTTTAATTTTTTGTGAAAAGTATGTTATAGAAGAGATTAAAATTATTTAAGATAAAAACAAAGTATAAAATCATTGAATGTTACATGAAGTTATTATGTCCATACATCATGCTCCCTTGACCCTGCCATTTCTATGCAATGGATATGTCATAACTATTTTTTATTGGATGTATTCTAATTGTTATAACAATAAATATTGAGAAGGGTCTTGTGGGGGAAAACCATTTAAAAGTGTTTTTTATTAAGTTAACCAATTAATTGATTTTTATTGAGGATTTTATATGAGGAATATTAATAATTTGGGTAATTTTTAAATAAGTGGATCTATGTTGTGTTTTTTGGATCATGAGGAAGATGTGACTCACATTACATTCAGTTTAGATGATCATGATGCCTAGTAATGAAATTGGAAGTGAGTGAGTAAGATTCAATTGCCATAAATGATTACTGGACATGTTAAATACATTCATGGAGTAAAAAAGTGATCATAGGAGATAAAATTAGAATATTCGTGTTCATGGGTTTATTAGATTATCTTGAAGTAGTGCTCAAGTTGTTGTTCTGGCCAAAGTGATGGACACGTCTTTTTTGAAAGACTCCCGAAGAATGAATGATCCAGCATACGTGGTTGTGTGATGATGATGGATTATAATGATAGCAGGTTTGAGTATTATAATGAGAAATAATTATTATTATATATATAAATATATGAGGAAATGTAAAACAATAACTCTATTACACTATATATCCATGAAAAATAGTATAGAGAAAGGGATACATGGATTTAATATCTATAAAACAAAGAAGGATGTGTGAATAGTTTAGTAGGATAAAAATTATACATATCCACACAACCCATGAGATGAATAAAGTGCAATATATGATACTAATAAGTGGAGAGGATATAGTTTTAGAGTGATATTGTTATAGTAAGGGACAACCCTGAAACTTGGAAAGCGTGTTCTGGGAGGGTAAAATAGTTCCATAATGTCCTCAAATAGATTGGTGTAACCCCACATAGTTTTTTTTTGGGACTCCTTCAAATTACTATTTTAAATGAAAGATGCTGGAGTAGAAACCTGGGGATTTGAGGGGGGGAGAGATAATTTCATATCTTCTTCGTGTAATTCCTATTTCAATTATCCACTCTTTATTTTTCCAAATCCATGTATATCATTGGGAATTACTAGAATATACTGTGAAAACTACTTCGGGTCAAGTAGTTATCTATCACTTGGTGCAACCTACTAGAAATCTAGAGGAATGACAGTAGAGATGCAACATCAATATCACCAGGAAGGAATGTTGAAATGGATGGGGAGATTTGAGTTATAACTTTATGACTTGGTTATGAGGGTATAAAACATTACTATGATATGAAAGAACAATCTATATTTTTATAAAAACAAATATCATGGGACTAGTGCAGCAACTAGAGAAAATAACACAATAGTAATAGGTGAGTCTGATGTTAGTGAAATATTTTTCTAAAACATATTCAGTGGAACTTATAAATGTTCGGAATCTAATTACTAAATATGATGATTTCATATTTCTTTTTTATTTAGATATGTGATGGGTGGATATCTCTATGTTTGAAGACCATGATTTAAGATATTGGATCGAATGAGAGTAATTTTGTTTTTTTCATAAACTAGACACTTGTGGATGTGAAGGTACCCCTTTCACAAGAAATCATAGGAGTTGGAATTAATTGGTTCATTTTTTTTAATTATGATCAACAAAAAGTAACCTGAAAGATGTTTAAAGTGGAAAATATAGATATATTTAGTGGGATTGAAATTAAAAAACCATATTATGAACTTTTCTAACTATATAAACATAGATAATTCCAAGAATATAGCGTATAGTTTGAATACATGGCTTCCCTACTTCCATTCCAGATGGAGATATAGTACGTGGGTTATTTACTCTATGTATTTCATCATCAGATTTAAAATTGGGTACATGTAAAAAATTTGGAAACATCCTTGCAAGCAATGTGGTTGGATAGACATATCTAACATATTATGAGAAATGGGATGGGTCTTCATACTCATGGCAGTGGTCCCAATGTGTAACATGTACAAGGTGGGAGGGTGTGGACATAATCCCTCTCTCCAAGAATTTAGTCGAAAGTTTAACCATTGTTTAGATGTGAAAAGATAATTGGAATCATCTTTGGGGTGATCTAAAATAGGCTACATAATAATGGGTTCTAGGAGGGATATAGGTGTGTCACATGACTATTAATGATTGGGGAAAAGTTAGAAAAATGGTTGTGTTTTAGGTGTGTATGTCCTTATAGTATGATGCCAAAAATGACAAATTTAATGATGAGAGTCATACTATTGGGAGAGGATTAATTTCAACCATATGAGGGTGATATAAATATTGTTGAGTTAGTTGATCTAGAATAAGGGGAGACACAACATAAGGCAGATTTAAAAATGTTGGAAAATCAAGTTTACGAATTTACTATTAGGACCAAGGAGGAGGAGAACAAACTTCAAATATGGTGGAAGGCCATGTAAGTCACATCCTAATTTTACTGTTATTTGATAGAAGTGTTACCCATAATTTTATATCCCCAAATTTAATTTCACTACTAAGGATAACGATACTTGACACATAAAAACATTGTGTCAAATTTTGTGACAGACATAGGACGTGGAGTAATGGATTATTCCAACACTTGAAGTTAACATTATAAACATATTCTTTCTTGATCGATGCACACATCTAAGATATCAGAATATTGGATATTATCTTGGTAATTGTTTAACATTTCAATCATAGATAGGTACAAATTAACTATAATTTATTGAACATGAAATTCATAATTGGAGTCCATACGCATACACTTTAAAGAGGGGAAAAACTGAAGGGGTGGTATTATCTTTGCATTCCAGAACCAACCATCTTACCAGTGAAAACATAATAAATTCATGATGTAGTCTAGTCATAATTCAATAGTAGAAAACATAAATGGAAGAAAATGGGAATCTAGGATCCCCCTGGATATCTCTTGGCACCATAACCTCTAAATTTTGGTCACCCAAATGATATTAGTATTTAATTAATCCAAGGGCATACCTCTATTACAGTAATGTGACCACTAAATTCATTTACTGTAAAGGGAGAGATCATTCTATGTCAATTCATATTGGTATCCACACACTTAGATAAATGATATCAAAAGAAAATCCTCAGAAACTATTTAATTGGGACCTATCCTAACTAGAATTAGTGCCTAATATCACCCCATGTTATTAAAGAAAAAATATTATTCATAAAAAAATGGCGTGGATTATTAGGCCCTCTAAAAGCTAACAATCATATATAATTTTAAAATTCATTATGAATTTCATTGGGGATCCTAATTTTCCAAGTTCAACCTTAGGTGTTGTAACTTCTGAATCTGAATGTGGGATGTAGATGTGGAAAAAACTAACCTTCCTCACTCGTAACATTCCCTATGAATACGTCTTGATTCTACTCAACCTCAATAATACTTATTCAACATTAAAAGCCATTATGAACACTTGGAGAGGTCATTCAGCCTCACTAATTTTCCTTTAACTTGTAAATCCTCTACTAATGACTTATTCCAACCCCTACACAATAAGTTAGTTATATTTTTTAAATGATATCTTGATTTATCGTCCGGAATGGAGCTCCCATTTTCAACATGTGGAGTTCTCCTTATAGGTTTTTCAAGATCATCACTTCTTTGAAAACCGAAATAAAATACTATTCTTTCAAATAATTAGTTAGAAATCCTATCAAAATTATAAAATTTAAAGAGTTTTCTATGGACCCTACTAAAATTAAATCCTTCTTAGAGTGACCAAAACCTGTTTCTATCAGCTGCTTTTGGGTATATTTGGGCCTCATTGGATATTATAGAAGGGTTATTCAGGGATATGGAATTATTTTCCAACCCATATTGATGTTTCCGGAATGATTTCTTTGGATTGGACAATAAAATGAAAGCATTTAAAGTATAGTATTAGGATAACCACAGTTCTTGTTATAAAAAAAATTTGCAAAAAAAATTGAAGTAGAGTTTGTATAAGGCCCTGGCCTTAAACATTACTTAATATTGAATTAAATGAACAATTCACATTGAGGATCTATTCAGTTTTAGAGTTTTAGAGAATTATATCATAACTATTGCATCTCAAAAGATTACACATTAGACACTTCTACAAAGTTTCCCTTTTTTTACAAAACATGAACTCTTAAAAAAGAGTCATGTCTAGTTCCATGTTTAAGACAGCATGACTTTTCCTTGATCCCATCCATGACCCTATTTAACATTATGTATTGTGAAAAACAGTTCAAAACAACTTGGGGTGAGCATAAAAAGCTCAGTAAGGGATACACAAAGAAAGAAAACTATTAGTTTTTCAAAACATCAAGTAAACCATGAATAATTTATCAATGTAAGACTTTTCACCTTTATGATGTAGTAAATACTCTTCACTGAAGAAAATATCATTACTTACCCTTTTGTAACAACAATATTACCATAAAACCCATATAAAAACACATAACCTATAAAGGTAACTTGGGACATAAACATACATAAATGGAATAACCATACGGTCGACTTCCACACATATCACTAAATAGAATAGCCATACGGCCGACTTCCATACCCAATGAATTAGAGGTTATAACGTAACCACCCTTCCTAGAATTCATGGCACCACCCATCATATGGTTTATCACATAACCACCGATCAAATGTCTAATTACCATTATAAAATCATAAGACATAAAACAAAAATAATGGAATGAAAACATTTCCACATTTCAATCACAATATATTACTTAAATATATTGACATAATAAATCCATTATAAAAACCATTTTCAATACCAAAATACAAAAAAGTGTATAAGGTATTAATTTAATTTTTAAAAAACATTACGACTTGTTGAGGAAGCCAAAGACCAAATAATACTCGCGGCGATGGAAAAGGTCGTTGTCACCACATACGTTAAAAGAAACATTCCTTTTTTGTCATTTAGTAAAATGCTTTGTAGAAAAATATTCCAATTGAATTAAATGAATTGTCAAAGGAGTTTTATACACCGTATAAAAGAAAGTTGTGTATAAAACAAATATGCCTCAACGAAAGGCGATTGAGACGGGGTCCCTTACCTCTTGTCCGACTTGACTCGATCGCTCTTTAATATCCTTAATAATAAACTAGTGTTAATTTCTACTTGCTTAAGAACCTTTTTCAAGCTTCAAATTCCTTTTATATCACTTATTTCCATGTTATAAACATTATGTAATCATTTAAGTTAATAATGTTCATTTTGTCGATATCTGGTTCTTAAGTCAAAAATGTACTTCTTACAATTTCATGTTCATCATGTGGTAAAAGGTTCATTATATCCAGAATGATATTCATTATTTGGATATCATATATATCATATATATACATAATATACATGTATTTATAATAGTATATAACATTTATAGGTAAGAAATGAAATGCACCGTTCATGGAGACGGTAAGTCGTACGTACGCATGAACACTACTTTCATTTCTATTTCATATTTAATGGAGTGAAATCATAATGATATAAAGGTATATTATAATTCCAGTATAATATCATATATAATATCATTAACACCTTCCTTTATACTTCCCACATATGGAATTAACGAATCAAATAACTTTGAGGGGGCGGTAGTCCACACTTCCTAAAATGAAGATATCGTGTTTACCCATAATGGAAACCATAATGGTATGCCATAAATTAAAAATACAGAATCTTAAAGAAAACATAAACATAATATATATCATATATAAGTATAGTTACATCTTAATGACCACCATGAAAGGTGTTAAATGAAGATTTAGCAATCATCATTTCGTGAGGCAGAAATTCACCAACCACAGAAATAGTATGTTCTTTATCCATTAGAAGAAGGTGTGTAAGTGTAGCTCAAAACCTTATCATAACACCATCCTAGTGCATTTAATATACTGTTGTTGTTACAAAAGAAAGTAATAAAAATAGTTTAGGGGGTTTGAGAAGCTAAATAAAATAAAAGAACACAAGTGAAGACATTACCTTTAAATCGGCTAACTCCTCTTGGTTTGAACTAAAAGGGTTTCTTGAAGAGAATTATTCCTAAGGTAAGGATTCTCGGATGAAGATAGAGCTTTGGAGAGATAAAATGAGCAGATCCTGGCTGAACGAAAGGCTTGAGATGTGTGGTTAAGGAGGTAGAGGTGGGGGCCTTTTATAAGAGGAGAGGAGGGGCACTCTTAGAAAGTTATAAAATGTTACTTTATTATATAATGAGTTTCGGGTTTTAAAGGTCACGCAATTATATATTTCGTGGATAAGGTGATAAGTGTTCTAAATACTTACATCCAATAGGTTTTTGACAAGTGTAGGTCTTAGATTTTACAATTATGTTTTCATTTTATTTAAATCGTTAAATAATGAGGTAAACGCTGCATCATCATGGTGTCATAAATAATTTAATTTATTTAATTTTTAAAAATTATAAAAATATATCATGATGTAGGAAGTCAATTTATATTTCTAATGGATATTTATATTCAAAAATATGACTTGTTTAACCCCATGTAAAAATTGTTTTAGTAAAACAATTCATGTTTGTGACATTTTTATATTAACTTTAAATAAAAAGTTATTAATGTCATTTTCTTACCCAAGTGGATCCATGAGGTCCACAAGTTGACCCATGGATTTTATTGGTCGTCCATGACACATACAATAAGGGTAGGACATGTGTAAAGGTCATTTCATATTATTAAAACATTATTTTTACCTTAAATTACACTAATTACATCTAATTGCGATTAATAAAACTTAAAAGTCATTATTCACAAAAAAATTATTTTAATACCATTGAACAACATTTTACATCCTAATTAAAACCATGTATGTCAGATTTTTAAAATTAAATTCACAAAAGTGGTAATGTTTCATTTAAACCAAAAATCAGTTTTTTAACTACCTCTTAGTGGTTTCACTATTCATAAAAAATTAAAGCTTTTCAGAAAAATACAAAAAATTCACCGTAAGCTATATTTGATAGTCCGAATTAAAAAATGATGTCTATTTTACAAAATTAAAAACATATAATTTGCATTAATTAATTTAATAATTAATTCCCGTTGTCAAAACAAATAGCGTGTTTTTATAAAACAATATATATCAAAAGATTGACACTAGTTTAAGTCCAATTTCAAAGTGAAATTAATTCCAATGACCACTATTGGATTAAATGGTAAAAAATATTCTAATTTAACTTTAAAACCAATTAAATGGATAATCTAATCATATAAATAAATTAGATTAAAAAGAGGGTTTGAATTAAAATACAACATTTTTCACTATTCATTAAAAAATGAACTTTATCGGAAAAATACCAAAAATTTACACAAAGTAAAATTTGATGACCCGATTCTAAAGAAGAATTTTATTTGATCCGATAGAATTTATAAGAGTGACCAAAACTATATTTAAAGAGGGTTCGCCATCAAAAAGTGATAAGTCGACCATTTAGTGAATATTAGAGTATCTATGCCTAAAATTGAATTCTTTTCTAATTTTAAGCCTTTATCTTTTATTGGATAAATGTAAAAAAATTTAACAAACATATATAATCATATTTTAGTTATTTCTATTCATTCCCCCCAATACAACGGCTACGTGTTATCTACAATTTAAAATAATATTGTTATATTACTAGTGTGCAACGTAAGATTTCAAAGAAACTCATTGTTGCGTTTCGGGTATGCTATCGAACATAGAAACCCCTTTAAAGTAAAATTAATATTTAATTCACAAATATTAATAAATATGAAAATGTATTATTCTTTATTTACCTGGGATGTTATATCCTACCCCCCTTTTGAGAATTGTGTCCTCACAATTTTATTCACTTATCAAAATAAGTGGGGGGTATTAATCCCTCATAGCATTTTTAGATTCCCACATTACCACTTCTACCATATGGTTTTTCCATAAAACCTTTACCTGGTGAATTACCTTATTTTGTAATAATTTATCTCTAGGGTTAAAAATATGGACTATTTGTTCTTCATAAGAGATATTCTATTCCAACTGATCTACCTCTGGGCTCAAAACACGAGTTGGATCTAGCATATACTTTCTCAACATCGAAACATGAAAAACATTGTGTACCTGGGACAAACTTGGATGTAAAGCCACTTGGTAAGCAATTGATCCACCTCTATCCAGAATTTCATGTCGTCCAATTAACCATGGACTCAGCTTTCCTTTCTTACCAAATCACATCACACATTTCCATGGTGAAACTTTGAGAAAAACATGATCACCTACCTCAAAAGATAGATCCTTCCTCCGGTTATCTACATTACTTTTCTGCCTGCTCTGAGCTGTTCTCATGTGTTTCTGAATCAATTGAACTTTTTCTACCATCTCTTTTACCAATTCTGGTCCCATCAGCTTCCTTTCACCCACTTCATCCCAAAAAGCTGGAGTTCGACACTACTTCCCATATAATGCCTCAAATGGAGCCATCTGTATACTGGAATGAAAATTTTTATTATATGAAAATTCAACAAAAGAAAGATGTTTGTCCCAACTTCCCTTGTAATCCCTCAAACAAGAACGTAGCATATCCTCCAAGTTCTGAATTGTTCGTTCTGACTGCCCATCTAATTGAGGATGAAAAGCTGTACTAAAATTTAATTTAGTACCCAACGACTTCTGAAGGCCTTTCCAAATGTTAGAAGTGAACCTGGGATCATGATTAGATACAATGGAGAGGGGAACTCCATCCAAACTAGCTATCTCTTTAACATAAAACCGAGTAAGTTGATCTAGAGACAAAGTATCTAAAATAGGAAGGAAATTAAAAGATTTAGTCAATCGATCAACTATAACCTATATTGCATTATTACCTCGAGATGTCTTCGGTAATCTCACAACGAAGTCTATGGATATATTTTCCCATTTCCACTTCGGCACTGGTAATGACTGCGGCAACCCTTTCGGTAACTATCACTCTGCTTTAACCTTCTAACAAGTCAAACACTTCATAGTAAAATCAGCAATATCTATTTTCATTCCATCCCACAAGTAATACTCCCGCAGATCTCTGTACATCTTAGTAATTCCAGGACGAACTGAAAACGGGGAACTATGAGCCTCACATAACAACTCATTCTTAAACTGTGAATCACTAGGCACACATAATCTCTTCCCAAACCTCAAAAAACAATCATTATCAATGTTAAATTCAAAAAACATACCCTGCTGAACCAGCTTTACCTTTTTCTGCAACCCAGTGTCTTTCTTCTACGCTTTCTTAATTCTGTTTGATAGAGATGATCTCACTGACACCTGAAACAAAATAGAATAACTTCCAGCACCAACAACTTCTATGCCAAAGTTCATCAAATAAATAACCAAAGGATCTCATTCCAAATGTATCATGGTTAATGAAGCATTACTTTTTCGACTCAAAGCATCAGCCACTTTATTTGCTTTTCCAGGATGGTAATGAATTGTACAATCATAATCCTTGATTAATTCCATCCATCTCCTATGTCTCATTGTAGAGACCCGAAGCTTAACGTACATGGACATTTCTTTACTTTTGAGGAATACTTAGTACATTACAAAAACACACACACACAAGGACCATAATAGTTTAGTTTCTTTGGAAACTCAGAATATAATCTTCTAATCGTGGTGAAAGATCTTCAACATCTCCCATAAAGATCTTCCCTTTTTTTCTTACCTAAAACCTTTCTTTATATCCTGGGGAAAATAAAAAATAAAAGGGTGATCTCAAATGCTCAGTAAGGGTAAACAAAATAAATATCAATCACATCATATTCATAAGAACATAACATTTTGGAAATCTTAACCTCCAAAACAGATCATAATATCATATCATGGGATATATCATAGTAGTTAAATGTAATCCCAATAATCATAACTTAAAACATGAAACTTTGTGGCATACACACATAATCATAGAGAATCATTTCTTATTAGACAAGATTCATTTCCAAGACTGTCTTAGTGGACAAAGTCCCATTCTGAACCGAGTTCACTCCTCGTTTCAGTCCTGTTTCACTGAACCGATATAACCTACCGTTCCAACCATGTCTATCTCATGAGATATAAAATCATTACCCAATGAATTGGAGGGAGATATAGTTCCCACCCATCTCATAATGATACCATTCTTATGTGTGCCACAAAATCATAAACCATACATCATAGCATAACCCATGTAATAAAAATGGGATTCTTAAACAACATGACATTATAAAACAATTCATATAAGATAAAGGAATTCATAAAAATAATTCCATCACAACATAATCAAATCAATGTAATTATAGGGATAGAAACAGAACCCTATATTATCTTATATGGAAAATAATTTTGATAAAACACTTGAACTCCATTCTTGAGGAAAATATCCTTTCTACTTCAAAAACATTTTTCCTTTCTTAACATGTCATACAATTTTAAACTAAAAGAATTTGATTAAAAATAAACTTGAAAACTTGTAAAGGAAGATTCTTGGAAATTTTGTTTTAAAAGTCCATTCATGTCGTCTAAGTTAAAAAAATATTCTTCTCGTACTTTTGTCGGAAAAGTCAAAAAGTACCTCGTACGAAAAACAACAAAAGATTCCTTTCATATATTTTACTAAAAACACACCAAAGGGTAAAATTGGATTTAAAAAATTTTAGATGGATTGAAATAACATTACATATTGAGGAAACATGGATGTGGATGATAAAATACACCCTAGTAAATACCAAAGTATAAACAATCTCGGATAAAAATGAGATTGTGATATTTCCCTTACCTTAGGTCTGATTTGCTTCATAAGTGTTCAAACCTCCTGTATAATGATTTAAATTATGTCATTGACTTATTCTAGAATCATAATAATTGTTATGATATCATATATGGTTCACTTATGAATTTATTTTACCCGTTCTTTTGTAAATTCCATGTTAAAGAGCGTTTTGGGTAAAATCGTTTCATTTGTCGTTCGTGTTTTGAATTGTAATTATTCATATGATTACTTAGATCATGATTACTTAATTCCAGAATATAAAACATGATTTATATATAATATATATTCATAATATACATATATATAATAGATCAGTAAATAGAATGAAATACACCGTTCATGGAGACGGTAGACCGTACGTATGCATGAACGCTGTTTTCGTTTCCTTATTGAGTTGAATAGAATTAAGTAGATGAAATACATATATATACACATAAATCCAGTATCATTATTATTTCATATATTTCATTATTACTTATTATATATATACTTTATAATCACTCATGAATGGTTAACGTGGAGAATGAATCTCATCGCGTAGTGGAGATGGTAATCCATACATACGCACGAGCGATGATATCATTCTCATGTTCGTTGAATTGTATTGGAGTGTATGTATACTATTTAAGAATCAATATCACTTTAAAATAGTCATATATAGTAATTATTTACACCATTATACCCATCCAAGTAAGGTGGTGGTGGAAAATATATTACACCACGGCGTGGAGACGGTATTCCGTACGTATGCACGCGTGGTGATTTCGTTTTTCGTAGGATGGATAGATGGTGAAATAGGGTTGTTTCATACTTATAATAACATAACAGTATATGAGTGATCCTGATGTTATTACTTCATAATGAAACAACCTAAGAAGAAGAAGTGGAAGAAGAAATAAAGTTGAAAGAATCGGTAACGGACATTTACCCCTTCTTTGAGAAGCCTCTTTGAGATCTCCTTTTAGGGAATTATAATTGGTCTTTGAGGAAGACCAGAACCTCTAGAATGTTTCTAGGTAATTGGAGAAGAGCATTTGGTAGGGGTTTTCTGAGCTTGAATGCTCAATGTGGTGTGAGGAAGAGAGGGAGGAGGTGCCCTTTTATAAGGGAGGAGAGGGGAACCATTGCAATAACTAAACAAATTATTTTATTATAAAGCCAAATTCGGTATTAAATAGCTCCAAATTGAGTTATTTCGAAGCTATTTTGGGGATGGGTCGAAAGACTCTCATCCAATAGAATTTGGACATGTTTAGTTTACTATTTTATCCTTATCATTTAGTTTTAACTTTAAGTTAGATAATTTTACTTTTACCGTGTCTTTTTGTGTTCTTATACTATAAGGTTAATAAACTTACTATAAGAAGCCAAAAGAAACCCAAGTTGTTTATTATTAATATATATAACCTTATCTACGTCATTTAGCCGAACCTTAGATTTTTAGGAATAAAATAAAAATTAATAATATAATATTTTTTTTCAAAACTATTTTATGTCAATTTTGACACTATTTAGTAATTGATTTTTGTGAAAATCATAACAGAATGATTAGTTAGAAAAACGTTAATTAAATCAATACTAACATGTCATATGGACCTAGAAAATTAGTGGAATTCATAAAAAGGCACAAATTATATTTATTTTGGTGTTTATAACATCAATTATGTCAATATTTCATTAATAAGATAATTACTGCATCATCTTTGTGTCAGAAATAAATTAAATTATTTAATATCTAAAATTACAAATAAAATACCATTATGTAGGAAATCGTTTTACCTTTCTAATTAATATTTATAGTCGAATTTATCTTATGTATAACTCCATATTAAAATGATTTACTTATTAAACATTGATTTTAACTATTTTAACCCTTCTTTAAATAAAATAATAATAAATGTCCTAATCTAATCCAAGTGGGCCTAAATGGTCTTATTTTATTCCTAAGGTTGTTTTTGGTCGAATTAAACTTATCCAATATAATTAGGACATGTTTTAGGGTAATAATAATATCATTTTTACCCTTAATTACCCTATTTACTTTTAACCGTGGTAAAAAAAGTAAAAAGTTACTATTCACCAAAAATTATATTCATCTCATTGAACCACATTTTACTTACTGACATCAACCATGTCTCTCGTATTTTCGAAATTCCACCCACAGAAGCGGTAAAATTATGTTTTATGAAAAATTCAGTTTTTTAACTACCACTTAGTGGTTCCACTATTCATAAAAAAAATGAAAGTTTCCAGAAAAATACCAACAATTAGGCCTAAGCTATATTTTATATTATGAACACAAAAATGATTTCTATTTTACCAAATTAAAAACATATCAGTTGTATTAATTAATTTAAAAATTAATTCCCGTCGTCAAAACAAATAGCATGTTTTTAAGAGATAATAACTACCAAAAGATTGACACTTGTTTATGTCTGGTTTAAATGTGAAATTACATCCAATGACCAAAATTGTATTAAATTTTAAAAATATATTCTAAATATACTTTAAAACCACTCAAATTAATAATTCATCACTATTAATTGTTTTGATTAAAAAGGTTGTTTTTAATTAAAATTTAGTAATTTTCACTATTCATCAGAAAATGAAAGTTATCCGAAAAGTACCAAAATTTCACCCTATGCTAATTTCGATATTCCGAATCCAAAAATGAAGTCCATTTTAAAGATAAAATTTATAAAATTTCAAAAAGTGGGTATTACTATTCATAACGGCTAGTTCATAATAATATTATAATAATATCTCTTTTAGTGAAACTCGGTATTGCGTACTACACACGCTATCGAGGAAGGTCGTGATTGCATGTAATGAAAGGCAAGTCAAGGATGCGTGTTGTGAAAGATTCTTTTCGTGTAGCGTACAACACAAGACATTAATGAAATTAAAAATAATATTTTTCATAAAATCTCGGGGTGTTACACTCATGATCAATTATTTCTGAGTGAATATATACTTTAAACTTTTTTGATCAGTATATATTTCACACTTTACTCCATACAAATGATGCCTCCAAATTTTTAGATCAAAAACAACAGCAGCTAATTCCAAATCATGTGTAGGGTAATTTACCTCATGAGTTTTCAATTGACTTGAAACATAAGCAATTACCTGATCATTCTACATAAGGACACAACCAAGTCCCTTCAACTAATCATCACTATAAATAACAAACTCACCATTCCTAGAAGGAAGTGCCAAAACTAGAGCACTCACCAATCTTCTTTTCAACTCCTAAAAACAATCATCACATTCTTTTGTCCAGATAAACTTAACACCCTTCCGAGTTAGCTTAGTCATTGGACTAGATAACTGTGAAAAAATTTCAACAAACCTCCGGTAATAAACATGCAAACCAAGAAAACTACGGATCTCGGTTACATTTGTGGGTCTTGGCCATTCTTCAACAACTTTCGTTTTAGCAGGATCAACAGTTATGCCATTTTTTGAAACAATGTGACCAAGGAAAGAAATTTGTTGTAACCAAAACTCACACTTGCTGAATTTTCCATACAGTTTCTTTTATTTTATGTTTTTCAAGATAACCTGTAAATGACTTTCATGCTCCTCTTTAATTTTAGAAAACACCAAAATATCATCAATGAAAACAACCACACACTTATCCAAGAACTCATGGAAAAATCTATTCATAAGGTCCATGAATACGACAGGTGCATTGGTTAACCCAAAAGGCATAACTAAGAATTCATAATTGCCATATCTAGTATGAAACGCAGTCTTCGGAACATCTGCTTATTTTACTTTCAACTGATGTTACCCCGACCTCAAGTCAATCTTCGAAAAATACTGATCTCCCTGGAGTTGATTAAAAAAATCATCAATATGAGGCAAATGATACTTATTCTTAACAATGATGTTATTCAGGGCTCTATAATCAATGCAAAGTCTCATTGAGCCATCTTTATTTTTAACAAACAAGATAGGAGCACCACATGGTGATGTTCTAGGTCGAATGAAACCTTTATCTAATAACTCCGACCATTGCTTCATTAACTCGAAAAGTTCAACTTGAGCCATTTGATAAGGGGGTTTTGAAATTGGCTTACAATCAGGAACTAAGTAAAGAGTAAATTCAACTTCCTGGTCATGAATAATACCTGGAAACTCGTCCAGAAAAACATCAAGATAGTCATTTACCACTGGCACATCATTAATCTGAACAGTTCCTTTATTTTCAATAATATGTGCAAGGTAACATTTATTTCCATCTTTTACTAGTTTCTCAAATTCCTGATATGTTATCAAAATCAAGGGTTCATTCTGGTACACAAACTTAAAATCATTCTGAAAAGAAACCTCTTTAGCTCTGCAGTCAATCTTAGCATGATAAACAGAAATCCAATCTGTTCCCAAAATAACATCAAACTCTACTAGAGGAAAAACAATATGGTTTGCAGGTAGATTATTTCTGCACACAAGGATAGGAAGGTTCTTATAATTTCTTTTTGTATCAACGTTCCCTCTGGGTGTTTTTACCAAAAGTTCAGGATTAATATCTGGATATGGAATTCCCAATTTACTTGAAAACTTTTCAGAAATGAAAGAATGAGTAGACCCTAAATCAAACAACACATTGGCATAATCTGAACAAACAAAAAGTGTACTTGATACTGCTTCATTCGATGGTCCAACATCTACTAAAGTAGTTGCAAAGGATTTCACCACCCCTTTCTGCTTCTAGTATGGCTACTTTCCCCCCGTTGAGTTCTTGGTTAGACACTCATTTTCATAATGACCTATTTCATTACACTTAAAACATCTTACCGCTGGCTTTTCATTTCCTGCTTGATAATATTTTTTATAGTTACGAGCAATATGACCCGATTTACCACACCAAAAGCACTTTCCAGACTTGGATAAACATTCTATAGGATTCATTTTACCACAGATATCATAGGATGGATATTTAGTTTTCTTACCTCCTTGCTTCTTTGATGAATTCTCCCCCTTTGCCTGCCAACTGGACCTCTTATTTTGTTGTTTTTCAAAGAACACCTGATCATCGGAAAAATCCATTTCCACCTTCTCCGCACATCGAACAAGTTTTTCATAAATTTTGAACTCACAAGAAGCTAAAGCCCTTCGATACTTTGGCTTTAACTCTGAGTAAAAATAGTTGATTTTCCTATCAAGATCTCGTATGAAATTTGGAGCATACCATGCCCGTAGAGTGAAATTTTTTTCATAAGCAGCCACTGAGTCATCCTCCTACCTCAATTCTAGGAATTTGTTTTCCTTCCTACGACAAACCACCTTAGGAAAATATTTCTCAAGAATCATACCTTTTAATTATTCCTAGTTAAGATCATCAATCTCATCACTATCCCTGATATTTTTCATCATCGACCACCGCTGATCAGCTTCACCTTCAAAACGGTAAACAACAAGACTAACCTTTTGATGTTCTGAACACCCCCTGACATCAAAAATCTTCTCCAGTGCTTTAATCCACCCTTCTGCTAGCACAGGGTTAGATGATCCTCTAAAAGATGGGGGATTCTGCCTCATGAAATGTTCCACCACTGACATGTTCCTCTGCAGTTGATCTGGCTGATCTCTTGCATGGATACCACCACATTTATAGCGTGGGTCAACTGTTCCATCACTGCAACAAACTGCTTAGTTCCAATTCCGACCATCTCAGTTTGCTGATCTGGAAGGTTGTCTTCCTCCTGATTTTTTTCCAACATAGCTACCTTGTTTCCTCTGTTGAAAACCATTCTGAACAAACATGTCTTAGATGAAGTAACATGGTAATCTTAAAATGCTATATTATTTCAATTTGACCATAAAAAATATTTTTTGATAATCATTTAATAGAATTCAAACTCTTAAAGTTGTATAAACCGACCTTTGATACCAACTATAAGGCCCCGACCTTAACCATTACTTAATATTGAATTAAATGAATAATTCACATTGAGGATATTTTCAGGTTTAGAGTTTTATATAATTAGATAATAACTATTACATCTCAAAATATTACACATTAGTTACTTCTACAATGTTTCCCTTTTTTTACAAAACATGAACTCTTAAAAAAAGGGTCATGTCCTATTCCAGGTTTAATACAACATGACTTTTCCTTCATCCCATCCTTGACACTATTCCACATTATTTCATGTGAAAAAAATTTCAAAAAAACATGGGTTGAGCATAAAAAGCTCAGTAAGGGATACACAATGAAAGAAAACTGTTATTTTTTCAAAACATCTAGTAAACCATGAATACTTTATCAAAGTAACACTTTTCACCTTTAAGAAGTAGAAAATAATCTTCACTGAATAAAAGATCATTACTTACCATTTTGTAACCAAACGATTACCATAAAACCCATACAAAGAACACATAACTTATAAAGGTAACTCGGGACATAAACATACTTAAATGGAATAATCATACGGTTGACTTCCACACATATCACTAAATGGAATAGCCATATGGCCGACTTCCATACCTAATGCATTGGAGGTTATAACATCACCACCCATCCTGGTTTTCACGGCACCACCCGTCATATGGTTTTTCACATAACCACCCGTCAAATGTCCAAGTACCATTATAAAATCATAATACATAAAACAAAAATAATGGAAAGAAAAATTTTCCAAATTTCAATCACAATATATCACTTAAATATATGACATAACAAATCCATTATAAAAACCATTTTCAATACCAAAATACATAAAAGAGTATATGTTATTTATTTCATTTTAAAAAAACATTACGGCTTGTTGAGGAAGCCAAAGACCAAATAATACTCACGGCAGCGGAAAAGGTCGTTGTCACTGCGTACATTAAAAGAAACATTCCTTTTAGTCGTTTAGTAAAACGGTTCGTAGAAAAATATTATCTTTTAATGAAATTAATATTCAAAGGTGTTTTATACATCTTATAAAATAAAGTTGTGTATAAAACAAAATATTCCTCAACGAAAGGGGATTGAGATGAAGTCCCTTACCTCGTGTCCGACTTGACTCGATCGCTCAATAATCTCCTGAATAATAAACTAGTGTAAATTTATACTTGTTTAAGAACATTTTTCAAGCTTAAAATTCCTTTTATATCACTTATTTCCATGTTATAATCATTATGTAATCATTTAAGGTAATAATGTTCGTTTTGTTGATATCTGATTCTTAAGTCAAAAATGGACTTCTTACAATTACATGTTGTTCATGTGGTCAAAGGTTCATTATTTCCAGAATGATATTCATTATTTGGATATCATATATATCAGATATATCCAGCATATATATGTATTTATAATAGTATATAACATTTAGAGATAAGAAATGAAATGCACCGTTCATGGAGATGGTAAGCCGTACGTACGCATAAACGCTACTTTCATTTCTATTTCATATTTAATGGAGTGAATTCATAATGATATAATGGTATATTATAATTACGGTATAATATCATATATAATATCATTAACGCCATCCTTTATATATCTCACATATGGCATTAACGAATCAAATCACTTTGAGGGGGCGGTAGTCTGCACTTCCTAAATAGAAGATATCGTGTTTACCCATAATGGAAACCATAAAGGTATGCCATAAATTAAAAACATAGAAGCACAAGGAAAACATAAACATAATATATATCATATATAAATAGAGTGATATCTTAATGGCTACCATGAAAGGTATTAAAAGAAGATTGAACAATCATCGTTTCGTGAGGCAGAAATTTGCCAACCACAGAAACAGTATGTTCTTCAACCATTAGACGATGGTGTGTTTAAGTGTTGCTTGAATCCATATCATAACAACATCCTAGTATATTGAATATACTGTGTTTTTTACAAAATAAAAGAATAAAAAGAGTTTAGGGGGTTGGAGAAGCAAAATAAAACAAAATAACATAAGTGAAGACATTACCTTTAAATTGGGTAACTCCTCTTGGTTTGAACCAAAAGGGTTTCTTGAAGAGATTTATGCCTAAGTTGAGGCTTCTAGGATGAATATAGGGAATTTGAGAGATAAATTGAGTAGAGCCTGGCCGAAACAAAGGCTTGAGAGGGGTGGGTAAGGAGGTATAGGTGGGGCCTCTTATAAGAGGGGAGGAGGGGCACTCATGGAAAATTATAAAATGTTACATTATTATATAATGAGTTTCGGATTTTAAAGATCCCAAAATTATAAATTTCAAGGATAAGGTGATAAGAGTTCGAAATCATCACATCCAATATGTTTTTGACAAGTTTAGGTCTTATATTTTACATTATCGTTTCATTTAATTTAAATCGTTAAATAATGAGGTAATCACTATATCATCATGGTGTCATAAATAATTTAATATATTTAATGTATAAAATTATAAAAAAATATCATGATTTAGGAAATATTTTTATCTTTATAATGGATATTTATAGTCAATAATATGACTTGTATCACCCCATATAAAAATTGTTTTTGTAAAACAATACATGTTTGTGACATTTTTATTTTTACTTTAAATAAAAAGTTATTAATATCATTTTCTTACCCATGTGGATCCATGGGGTACCCAAGTTAACACATGGATTTTCTTGGTCGACCATGAAAAATCAAATAAGGGTAGGACATGTGTCAAGGTCATTTCATATTATTAAAATATTATTTTTACCTTAAATTACACTAATTACCTTTAATCGCGATTAATAAAACATAAAAGATACTATTCACCAAAAAAATTATTTTAATCCCATTGAACCACATTTTACATCCCAATGACAACCATGTATGTAGGATTTTTGAAATTCAATTCAAAAAAGTGGTAATGTTTCATTTAAATGAAAAATCGGTTTTTTAACTTCCACTAAGTGGTTTCACTATTCATCAAAAATTGATGTTTCTCAAAAAAATACTAAAAATTCACCATAATCTATATTTGATATTATAAATTCAAAAATTATGTCTTTTTTACAAATATAAAATAAATATAAGTTGCATTAATTAATTTTATAATTAATTCCCGCTGTCAAAAGAAATGGCGTATTTTTATGAAACAATATATATCAAAAGATTGACACTAGTTTAAGTCCAATTTCAATGTGAAATTAATTCCAATGGATAGTATTGGATTAAATGGTAATGAATATATTCTAATTTTACATTAAAACCAATTCAAAATTAAATCTAATCATATAAATAAATTAGATTAAAAAGAGGTTTTGAATTAAAATACAACATTTTTCACTATTCATGAAAAATGAACTTTATCGGAAAAATACCAAAAATTTACACAAAGTAAATTTTGATGACCCGATTCTAAAGAAGAATTTTATTTGCACAAATAGAATGTATAAGAGTGGCCAAAAATATATTTAATGATGGTTCTCCATCAAAAGGCAATTAGTCAACCTTTTAGTGAACATTAGAGTATTTATGCCTAAAATTGAATTCTTTTCTAATTTTAAGCCTTTATCATTTATTGGATAAATGTAAAAACATTTAACAAACGTATATAATCATATTTTAGTTATTTCTATTCATTCCTACTAATAAAACTGCTACATGTTAACTACCATTTAATGTAATATTATTATATTACTAGTGTGCAACGTAAGATTTCAAAGAAACTCGTTGTTGCGTATCGGGTACGCTATCGATCATAGCAACCCCTTTATAGTAAAATTAATATTTAATTCTGAAATATTAATAAATATGAAAATGTATTATTCTTTATTTACAGGGGTTATTATAGTTCTATTCTTAATCCGGGCCTCCAACCCAATGTATATTCTGATAAAGATTTATCAGAAAAAAAAATATATATCAAAATATACTTAGGTTAAATATATCATGAATTTGTTTATTTCTATAAAATATTGGAACCCTTACCTTTTGGGTATATCTTCTACAGTTAACTCTAATCAAATGACTCTGATATTTCTATTAGAGCAAATAATAGCTTCCATGGATCAGCATCATCAGATTGCTACGTTTTCAGGGTATCAATTTGATGTAAAATTCAATCCTGAAAGTGAAAACACATATGTTAATTCCCTTTAACAGAATTTGTACACATCGGAACATCACCTATATATGTGGTACATGGAATGGAAAGAGTGAATTGTATTAACATTGTGTATAAGTGATTATCCCTACCTCTGTAAAATTATTCATTATTTTATGTTATCAAGTAAATCCCACAAATGGTTTACTTATTCAAATGGGAATTTTTTAATATAAAGGTAGGCTTGTAATGTATTCTTCCTCCACTTATATTTTTTAGTTTTTAATAGGATATCTTGACTCTCACAATGGAGGGAATTATGGTTAATAAAATACTTATAGAAATATTTTTTCTAACCTATACTGGGTAGGCTTGCAAAAAAAGTTCTAAACTATATACAAGAATCTGAAAATTGTTAATGGTAAAAATATTCCACTCTATCACCTGCATGATTATTGTTGTGCTTGGAAATTTCAAATAAAATTATGGAATTTGTTTCTATATAATTTATCACAGGTCTACCCAAATAAAAATAAAATGATGTGATCATGGTGGTGGATGAAAGTATATCAAAATATTCACACTTTACTATATTAAATCCCACTTTCACCGTTATAGGGTGGATGAAGTTTTTTAAAAAGAGGTCATCGGACTACATGCTATTCCCAAATCAATTGTAAGAAGCTGCAATCTATTTTTTTACTATTTTATAGATAAATATTTTCAATATGTAGCTTACTAACATACCTGTGTTATTTTTCTAGTGAGATACCAAAAGGATGGATGTGTAGGTTACATTGAGAAGAACTCTACTACAACACAACTAAACGTGCATCAATTCAATCAACCATTTTGAAGTGGTGTATGAGCAGAAACCTATAACTGTTGTCCCTTTTTTCTAGTGACGTAAGGGTACAAGCAGTGGTACCAGCCTTGATAGACCATGATGGGAGCCTCATAAAATTAAAACTGCACCTATCTTGTGTTTATAATTATACGAATCGGCATACTAATTGCCCGCACCATGACATCTATTTTCAAGTTGGGGATCAATTATAGATGAAAATATAACCTCAAAACCAATAGATAGTTCCTTAATGAATTAATTGGAAATAATTTTATCAGTTATTTGGTCCCATTATATTGTTATAAAAAATTTGACCTGATAGATTACCAACTCTATATACCTCCTTCATCGTGTATTTATCTAGTTTTCTGTGTCACGCATCTCACAAAGGCTACAGGGACTCAGGTCTTACATAGAGTAACTTCTAACCTAAATTATGCCAAATTATAATTAAATTAAAAAACATTGTCTGATAATTGAATGTAAGTAATTTTGTTATATTTAAAAATAAACAAGAATCACTCTATTTGGAGTTTTGTAGCCCATGTTATGGTCAAAATATAGAAGGTAACTGATTCTTAAAAATTTGGTACATAGTGAGCAGTGAATCAACTACTTGGGAGAAATGGCTATGTGAATCAGATACGTGGGAGAAACAACTATGTGGATATAGTAAAAAACATATAAAAATGTTATTTCAAGGTCCTAAGTGATTTATTTTGCCTAATAACGCTACATAAAACTTTTAGAACATATTGTGTCCAATCAAAACATGAAATATAAACATATTTTATGAAAATAAATATGATAATATTGTCAAAGATAAAGAAAACTTTAGTCAATAAATAATACAAAGTATCAAGACTTAAAAAGAAATAAAACAATTAAATCTTTTTAATTATAATGAACATTAATAGAATCAAGGATCTACTCAATAATGAATACCATTTTCAATGGATAAAAATTCATTTAACCAATTTCTTGTACATATGAGAGCTTTAAGATAATTATCAATCATTAAAGACCGATACTTGTTAAGAATACGACCTACAATACTAAATGAAGATTAATAATAAATTGTTGAAATTGTAATACTTTAAATATCACACGCTATCAGTACGGTAAAATATGTTATTTGTGACGGGTTATTTACAACGGGTTGGCCTCTCATCACAAATTGTCCAAATGATTGACTTATTTGTGACGGGACACATTTCATGCCATAAATAACTACTTATTTTTGTTATTTATATGGGAATTGGTTTATGTTGGAAATAATTTTATCATGTATGTGTGCCATGCCAGAGGACGGTGTATTGATGAATTGAAGAATATTCATATAGGAAATACTTTTGGTGCGGACTGCTAAGAACAGTTATTTGCTGTAGAATTGATATTCTCACAACAAATAGTATATCACTAGAGTTGTATTTGTGACAAAAACCAATGAAAATATTTTTTATATCTCCACTATATATATTTAGGGTCGGAATTGTTTTTGAAGGGTCTTGTAGAAAATAGTCCATCACAGTTAATCTAACATACATATATGGCCCCCTATAGAATTTTTCTACCACAAAAACTCCATTACTTCACTTAATCTCTCTATGATTTATCTTTATATAAATTTTGATTTTTATAAGGACATGATTCTTTCATCATCACAACAATATTTTACATTAGGTAACGAGTCATTTTTTGGTATTTATTTTAATCTTTTTGATTTTTAAATATTTTATTTTATTTTAAAATAGAAAGTGTTAGCAATAATAATAAACAATTGAAATCAGTAAAAATTAGTTTTGATTGATATTAATTATATATAATTGATAAATAAATAGTAAAAATTTAAGTAATTAGTAAATAATTATTTTTAATTAGTAATAATTATTTTTTATGTGTAATAATTTTTGATAATTAGTAATAATTATTGATAATTAGTAATAACTAATGATAATGAGTGATAATTAGTGATAATGACTAATAATTAACAATAATTTATAATAATTAACAATAATTAGAAATAATAAGTAAATAAATAGTTATATTTACCGATAATTATTAAAAAATACGCAAAGTTGCTAATATTTAGCAAAGATTACTAATAATTAGTAAAAAAGATGCATAATTATTAAAAATTAGAAACAAATGGTTACAACTAGAAATAAATGATCATAATTAGTAAAAAATGTAATAATTATTGATATTAGTGAAAATTAATAATAATTACTAAGGATTAGTAAAAATTAGTAATAATTTCCAATGGTTAGTAAAAAATACATATAATTAGAATAAATTATCGATCATTTGTAAACAAAAATATGATAATGAGTAAGTAATTAGTAGTAATAACTAATTATTAGAAATAATTAATTATAATTAGTAATAATTAGTGATAAATATGAATAATTATAGATAACTTGAAATAATTATAAATAACTATTAATAATTAGTTATAACTAGTAATAATTAGTGATGACTCGTAATAATTTTGATATCAAGTAATAATTATAAATAATTTGTAATAATAGTGATAAATACTAACCATTTGTGATAATTTCTGATAATTAGTTTTAATTACCATTAATTATCGATAAATACCGATAAGTAGCAAAAATTACTGAAATTTAGCTATAATTACAAATAATTGGCCCAAATTACTGATAATTAGCCAAAATTGGTGATAAATAGACACAACTAGTTGTTATTAGCCATAATTATTGATAATTATCCATAATTAACGATAATTAGAAATAATTTGATTTAATTGGAAATAATTAACAACAATTATTGATAAATAGTAATAATTAACAGTAATTCAGAATAATTAAACACCATTATGAATAATTAGCCTCAACTAGAAATAATTAGCCACTATTAGAAATAATTATCTTGAATTAGAAATAATTATACCCAATTATGAATAATTTCCACATTTTTGGAATAATTATTACAATTAGGAATAATTACCACAATAAATAATAATTACCATAATTATAAATAATTACCACTATTGGGAATAATTACCAATAATTTGGAATCATTACCAAAAACTAAGATTAATTTTTATTAATTTAAAATGATTAGTATGAAATATTTTTATTAAATATTGTTGTTTTAGTTAGAATAGTTTCTAATATTTAGTTGTAATTTTTAGTAATTATAAATATTTGGTAATTGTTATAATTAATTGTTTTTTTTATTTGATGGTTTTTTAGAATCCCTTCCCTCTATCAGATTAATCATATTAAATATTTTTTCTATTTTATAGAAAAATATAGAAAAGTTATACACCTGTTTTTATTACAAGATTATGATTAGATAAATCATCATAGAAATCCAACCTATTCTAGTATAAATTTGGTTTATATTAATACTGTAGAAACATTTTTGTCAGTTTCATCATCAAAACCAAACAAAACTCATATGGGACAACTAAATGTCCTTGTATGAAATTATATATGAGGAAATTGAAAATTTTGACACTGTTGGGGTTCATCTATTTCATTTTGGTTTTTGAATAGATTGTATTTTTTTATCAACATGGTGAAAGCACACCAGTAGAAGATAAAAATAATTTGGTTTCAAATCCATCATGGATTAAAAACATTAGCATATTTAGTTTCTAGTCTATATTTTCAATAAATAGAAACACGGAGTGATGATTCAGTTATAGACGTACAAAAATATCAATTTTTTGAGATGCTAAATTATGACGAAGCTGTATTATATCCCATTTTTAATAAATAAAAATTTTAAATTTTTACTAAATTTATTGCTAGAAAATCATATTAAGGAATGTCAAATAGATGTTTTGATCAGATATTCTCTTTAGTAAAATCTTTGTTACCCGAAAAATGTGTTGCTAGAAAATTTCTATGGTAGAAAGAGGTTGGTCCATAATTAGGGTCTTTGTAACAATAATATACATGTATGTTAAAATGATTCTATCTTATACTACGGTGAAAATGTGTCGTTAGTTAATTTTTCTACATTTGGAAAATAAAGGTATAAAGAGACACAATAAGGAAAGTATAAATTTATTCTCATTAAGTAGTTAAGGTGTTCTTACCTTACAGCTTGATTGCAGAGTTTATTTATGTATCATAGAACATCATCATTGATAACTTAACACAAATTCAATATTATCTTGAGTAACATATTAAATCATCCTTGTGATGGTGATTCATGGAAACATTTTGATCCGGTGAATCTATATTTTTTATCAAAATCTTGTAATATGAAATTTTATCGTTGCAATGATGTTTTCTATCCATTTGGTTCTTATCATATTCAATATTTTTATTGTCCAATTTTTATAACATAAAAAAGAAAACCTCTTTAGATGTTGATGAATAAACCACGTTTCTTTTTAACAATACCAATTCTAGGAAATCCAAACAAATATTGGAGTTTATTTAAAACCATTGATAGATAAGTTAAAATTATTATGGCATAATGGTATTGATACAAATGATATTTTTACAAAATAAAGTATCATAATAAAAGCTATATTAATGTGGAAAATTATTGAACTACCAATGTATGCCATGTTATATGGATATATTACACATGGTCCAAAATCATGTTCATAATATATAGGTGAAAAAAAATGATTATGCACATCAAGAGAAGATAACACGAATTTTAATTTCATCACAGTTTTCATCACACATATTATACTTTATAATGAAAAAAATAATTTCATAAAATATATATTTTAAATATATTGAGCTATAAAATTGATATAAGGTATTTATTTTGAATCTATTATCTCTTCATTACCTCTGATTTCCTATAGACCATCTATAAAAGACAAAAAATAGATGGCTTTAAGGATTATTGTAATTAAATAAAATATATTATTTTTTGAGATCTACCATATAGGTCTGATTTGCTGGTCTGTCACATGTTTGATGTCAATCATATTGAGAAGTATTTTGATAATATATTTTATCTAGATTTTGAAATAGCTAGTGAGACTTAGGATAGTGTAAATGCATGATTATATCTTACCCACATTTAGATTCATTCAAAACATGGGTAATTTAAAAATTACAGATCCTAGAAGTTAATAAATCCAAAAGTGGATTATACAGTTTCTAAAGAAGATTATTTTTTATTATGTCAGTGGATTACTGATTTGAGGTTATTAAATGGTTTTGTTTCGAATTTATATTTATGTATCATAAATGGTCATATTATCAGATTCATAATTCATTATATTCATGATTTAATTTAAAGTATACTATAGATTTGATTTATAGGATTGTTGAATTATTTTATTAGAGATATAGTGATAGAAATATCATATTTTTCGGAGACCTTTGTGTGGAGATAGGTGACATGATTCACTGATAAGGCATTAAGAAGGTGTTCTTTTAATTTAATGTAAATTTGAGAAAAAAAATCCACTAACATTATTTGATTCAATGAATCATTTAATATTACATTTTATTCATGAATAAAGATGTGGATGACTAGTAAAATTATAATGGATGTAACCATATCATAGATTAGTATAGAAATTGATGAAAAAATTAAGTAACAATGCATTGATTTTAGGGTTAATTATAGAAGCATATTTGAAATAGTAAATTTCATTTTTCTTCTCCCATTATTTTTAACCTTAATATTATTCAAAACATAATATAATGGGTCAGAATGAGGGAAATTTTGATGATGAAATGAAATATTAATTATTATTTGTTAATCACCATTAACATTGATTCAATGGTGTTCATGAATGATGGATTTCAGGTGATGAACATCATAAGGTTTATACATATGTTCTACTCAATTTTGAAGAAATAAAATGACTTTTATAGTGTGTACTAATTTCTCCTTTTATTTATTATTTTTAAAATATAATTAATATTACCTCATTTTTAGGTTATATTATGATCATACCAAAAAAATTCACATAAATTACTCCAGCTACTCATGATGAATGCCGATAACATAATTTTTTCTACTGGTTTCAAAGATTATTAAAGTAATTTTTTTTTGGTTAAATATAAGAAATCAATTTATTATTATTTTTATGACTAATTTATTTCTAATTTTTCATATATCACAACATGTTGATAAATTCAATAATCAATTATTTGTATTGAGTAAACCACTATCCAAATTGGTTAAATCCAACCATTTATATATGGTGAATGTTATTAAATTTCATACCCATGCATATGGTGAGTCAAATAATTATAATAGATAGTGGAATTTTATTTAAAGAATATCATCATAGATAAATTGAAGTTTAATTTTTTGGAATTATGGATGAAATAATTCATATTTTTTATCTCAGATAAAATTATTTAACGATGTTTAAATGTTATTGGTTTGATACTAATAGAAGTTTTTGTGTTCATCTATGTCATAGAATCATTGAAATTAAATATAAAATCCTGCTTCCAGTAAACAAACTTTATATTTTTCCTCATCATGAACATCAAAGAAAATTATACAATTTATTATGTTGCTTCATGATATTTAATTTTCCTGTTGATCAATATAAAAATTACATTTCATAAAAACCAATTTATTTAAAGTGAAATTGGTTTAGTAAAGTGAATGGAATTTAACTTTTTCAAGAGACAAATCTAAAAACATCTTTTAAAAAAAGAGACTCAAATATAAATGATGAAACCCCATAGTTATGGGCCGATGGTGATGATGATATTTATCATCTAACAAATGAATTTGAAATGGAAAGAGACGATGAAGATTAATCACCTATTAACATTTATAATGCTTAGGATGGAGATAAATTGATTGAAACTAATGAATACGAAGATGATTATGATAATAAATAATGATTCAATTATTATCTGGTTATATTTATAATTAATATATAATACTCAATTTCAATTTTTTCTGAAAATAGTCTTCTTGTGCTTCTGATGGATAGAAATGAATACAATGAGACATTTCATTGCCTCGTGGAGGCTTTTATTCCTGGTGGTCAGTATGATGCTTCGTTGTCTGACCTGTATATTATTGTGAGTTCATATTTTAATCATTTGAGTGATGACCGTGTGATATTGATGATTCTCAACACAATTCTTGAGTGATTTCCACATCTTGGCTTCAATCCGCACATGCATAGGTATGTTCAAATGTGCATTTTAGTTAATTTTCATTAATTAACATTAATTTATATATGTGCTAATAGATTTATTATTTGTTCTATTTTCCATTGTTTTTCACATATAGCTATTGGATAGAGGGGTCGTATTTAAAAGAATTATTTTTCTAGACCATAGTTGGTATGGGATGTAATTCTCATTGATGTTGGTCACCATATATTAGATCATTTGATGAAATGTAAATAAATTATTATTATTTCAAAATTTATTTAATAATTAAATTTCTATTACGTACTATTTATAGGGTTTACAGTATCCCGTCAATGATAGAATTAGAGCCTCTATCTAGGAGTCTTGGTAGATCTGTATGTGTGAATATTTTCTTTAGTTTTTAAAAAATATGAGAAAGATACCCATGAAAAAAGCTGGAGAGATGAGTTTTTTATCAGTCTTATGCAACCATCGACCTGATTACATATCATCTCATGTTTTGGATATATTGTACTACTACTTGATGGGAGATAGTTTTCAGAGGATATCATCATCAGGTTTTAAGAACTAGGGATGGAATTTGGTCACACATAGAGTTGGAAGTCATGAATTTAGTATTCAACAATGGCATATGGTCAGAATAGTAAATGTAAAAAAATTATTTTTTATTTATCTAGGCAGTTGAACATACCGATGTTATGGAGTTGGATGTTTTTAAGAGAATATACATTGATCCTACCAATGGGGATATTGTAGGTGGCCAAAAAAATTACATTTGGACCAATATAATTTTTTATAAAAATAACTAAAAATAATATTTTAACTATTTTAAAATCAAATATTATTTGAAGATGGAATATGAGGTCATCACTTCTCGCACACAAGATAAATTCAGGTCGATACTAGAGGCATGGACACCAGTGTGTCTAGATTTAATGAAGTAGCACAGATGCAGGTGACTTATTATGATATTGAGAAAGGCTGAGTGGTTGGTATGGCTTCTCAATTGATGTCTATTAGTTATTATGATATTGTTTCATGGTCATCACCTAGATCGATGGGAGATTGTAAAAGGTCTTCTTCATCATTTTTTGGGTATGATGAGAGGATATGATATTAGAATGATGTTATAAAAACCTTACCTAGGGATCAGGAGGAGATTCAACTACACCAGCAGCAACAACAGTAGGAGCAATAGCAGGAGGATTACCAGTATCGATGGAAGGTTCAACATCACAAGTAAATGATGGATTTCCTGTGATGAATTATGTGGGTTATCACTACTAGAATAGGAATTATTAGTGAAGGGTCATTTACTATGGTTTCCAATCACAAATAGTAATTTATTAAGACAACTCATTTCAAATGACTCGTAGCTAAAAAACACATCAAAAATCTATTTTTATAGCATCCAATCACCCATCACAAAAATATTTTACATTATATATATATATATATATATATCTTCATTTATGATGATATTTTTTATCCATCAAAAATAATTTAATAGAGTAAAATAACATCTAAGAATCTAAAAAAACATCAAAATAATATTAAAATGAAATGTTTAAAATAGTATACATATCAATAAATAAAAATATTTCAAATAATATGTTCATTAATATATTTATCAATCTAGAATTGATACCAACAATGCAGCCTTTCTTGAAAGCATACTGATTTCCCACATCCATGTTACATCATAAAATCCGGATGTACTAGTGTTCTGACCTTCAGTCTAGGAGAAACTCTCATCATGTTTGTGAAAAGTCACTACCTCATATGACTCCTTCAAATGAAATTTTAAATTAAAATAGTTAAAAAATTATTTTCAGTTAATTTTAAAACCCAAAAAAAATTTGGCCACAATATAACTATATAGACCACCATTAATATCTCTAGTGGTAGGATCTGTGTAGATCCTCTTGAAATTATAAAACTACATAACATCAGGGTGCTTATATTCCTATATGACTATAAAATAAATATTTTTAAATTTAATGTTATAAAAATTATTACATAAAATTAATTAGTATATATCGTTGATGAGTGATGAATGTTTGACTACTAGCCCTATGCAGGACCTCCTGCCTTCACCTATTCTTTCAACCTGGTGATGATCTCCTCTAAAAACTATCTCTCATCCCATATGGTAACAATCCATACCAAATATGAAAGGATATGTAAAAGGGTTAATGGCTACATTATGACTGATAAAAATTAGGAATTTTTCTTTATTTAGGATCTCTTCCTCATATTATGAAAAAACTGATGACAACATTCTTGCATACAGGCCTCCGAAATTGAGTCCCCTATTCTATCATTTTTGGGATACTATAAACTCTAAAAATGATTAATAATAACAAGTTAATAATTAAATAAACATAATTTAACTATTATTTATTAATGTTCCATCCAATGAAAAAAATGTGGCGTCGAACATCAATGGGAATACAATAATACACTACCCATGCTCTTGGAAAAAAATTTTGCATAATAGCATTCCCATGTCCAATAGTTATATTTTAAAAACTGTGAAAAAATATAACAAATAATAAAACATTTATTAAATAAATAAATTGATAAAAATTAATGATAATTAGTGATAATTAACAGTAATACACAACTAAACATACCGCTTCATGTGTGGACTAAAATAATGATATGAACATCACTCATGGATATGGTTAGAAATCACCAATCTCATAAGACGGTGGCCACTTTGAGATAAGGATAAACTACCTGAAACCTGAGGATAAGATGACAGAGCATCTGTATCATCACTAGGAAGTCTAGCCCCTTTAGGATATGCAACATTTCATAAAAAGTCTCTTTATCCATCTAAAACATGGAAAAAATATTTTAATAGAAAAAGTTATAAATGAGTATAATATATATAGATTGATTAGGATTATAAAAAATATGTAATTGTTTTATTATTCATCTTTATCCCCATATTTATATTTTATAGTGTTAATATCTTCATATTTATCCCCATTATCATTAATCTACATAGGAGTTTCATCTTCATCATCTATTGTTATTTAAAAGTCGTTTTTTACATCATCAACATCCCCCATCACTTCCCACCCATAACTGTGGGGTGTCATAATAAATATTTGTGTATATTCATTTAAGATATTATTTGGATATGTCTCTTGAAAAATTACAATTCATATAACTTTATCATAATCACATCAAATTTTCATAAACTAGTTTTCATTGGATTTCATTTTTATAATTCTCCTCCAATCAATTAACTCCCTTGAAGTAGTGTAATGTTTTTTAAAATAAATTTAATCTTATTAAGGAGCCTATGAAATGGTTTATTTAATGAAACAATGTGTTTATATTTAATTTCAGAGATTCCATAGTGTGAACGAACACCCAAACCTCTATCAGTATCAAAATAATGAAATTTAGACATCATTGCATAATTATGTCTCAAATAACACGGTTCAATTATTTAATCCAGTGTTCCATAAAATTCAACTTTACATTTTTGATGATGATATCCTCTCAAGAAAACACCACAACTCATTGATTATTTATTCACCACATGTATGTGTATGAAATTTAAAACCATTCACTACTTATGCATTATAATATTTACCAATTTTGGATAGTGGGTTTCTCAATACTAACAATTTTTTATCAGTTTTATCATCTTGTTATGAAACCCAAAATAATGAAAAACAATTATTAATATTACAAAAAAATGTATTTCATATGTGAAACAATAAACAATTTAATTTACTAGTTTTTCAAACAAATTAGAAAAAATATGTTTCCAACATTCTTCGAGGTCATCTGGGGTAATTAGTGGAAACTATTTTTTAGTATGATCAATATATAATCTAAATAAATAATATTAACTTTATATTGAAAAAATTAAATAATAGGTGATAGTATAACTCACAATAGAAATCTATTCATTTCATCATAGTTGAGAAAAACATATGTATGAAGCTTGTGATGTTCATCATCTGAAAGCCACCATTCCTTAACTACACCAAATCCATGTGTATAATGATTAAAATATAATAATTTAATTTTTATTGAGTCATAAAAATTTCTCCTGTTATAGACCATTCGTTTATGATTTAAAGGATATTCATTTTCGAAGAGAATAAAAATAAAATTCCTCTTGTAAATAAGGTTCTCTAATTGACCCTTCAATTGATGATTTTTTTCATACCTGTTTCTTCAATTTATGCATGCATCTATCATATGGGTACAATCATCCGGACAATATTATACCTCCACATTTTTATTTAGGTAACAAATATAATATCAAAGTTTCCACTAAATCAAAGAAACTCAATAGAAAAAAATTCCACACTATATAAAATCAAAACTATATCTTCATTTAGTATACTAAGTGATTCATATTCTACTTTCACCACACAAATGTCTTGTAAAAAAATTATATTTTTTATAGAACATTGAAAATCAAATAATTAAACAAACCTCTAAATCCAATTGGTAGAATTATTTAAATTCTAAAAATTAAATCATAATTTTTTAATTAGGTAATATGACTGTTTTTGAATCATCTTGCCAAATTGGAAACATAACAATCTATTAGACTCAAATATATAATCCAATGACAAAATAATAAACTATTTTCTTTAAAAACATGATAAGATGCTTTTGGATTCATTAATTTCTGTGATCTCTCCTTTTAAAACAACTTAAGTTATGGTCACCTGTAAATTAGGGAAAGACCTAATAATGCCTTTACATTGTATTTTGTATTTCAGGGTGTGTCAAAAAATATATAAAACATATTATGAAAATAGTTATTCTCAATATTAATGGCATCCAACATGTGATGGGCCATCAAATAATACCAATATATAATATCCCAAAAAAATCTTTGTTTTATCCAATTGCGATATTTTTTAATGACAATAATTTTTTTTTAGTTTATAGTTGGTTCATAGGTAATAGGATGTAATGAAGATAAAATATATTTTAAATAAATTCCTAATATTATTTTTATAATTCCATATCCTTCATTTGTACCATTTTTGAAATGTTTTTTGTTCCTTTAGAATTGATGATCAATAAGAATAAATCTATGATGGTAGTTGAAAAACATTTCTCCCATTGATGACCATAAATGGTTTTATGTCACTCTTATAGTATGAACATGATTTTAGATCATGTTTACTCTTTCCAGATAACATTCCATATGTTGGGAAGTCAGTTATTTTTTAAATTCATGAAAATTTCATAAGAATTTGTTTTGAAATAACATCATATGTATTGAAATAATTACACAACAATAAATTTAACTCATCAATACATGGCTTCAAATAAACATCAATATTATTTGTTTGGTGTCCTAGAATCAATAATGTCAAAAAGATAGATGGATTATTAATCAAAAACCAATAAGGGATGTTTTATAGAGTTATAAAGATGGGAAAAAAAGAAATATTGACTATCATAAGATTCAAATTGACAAAACCATTAGTAAAAAAACGAAATTACATGTTATAGGATTCTGAAGAAAAATAAGGATGTATGAAGTAAAAATGTTTCCATGAATCATCATTAAAATTTTTATTTAAGATTTTACATATTGAAATATTGAATTTTTTCTACGTAATCAATGATTTTGTTTTTTAGATATAAATAATCACTACAATATAGGATTAATTAAGAAATAATTCAACTGTTTAATGAGAACCAATATGACCTTTCCAAGTTGAGACTCTTTGAACCTCAATTTTCTACATATAGAACAACTAACAAATGTCCAATTTTCACCATAATATATGATTCTATCATTTAATCATGCATGATTATTTTGATAACCAAAACCCAATTAAAAAACCATCCACTTTCCCTCTTATAAATTTCAATGTAACACATTTCCATCAGGTAACAATGATTTTATCAAATATAATATTTGATCAAAATATCTATGTTACATTTTATTATCGAATTTAATATCCATAAATTTTTTAACTACACAAAATTTACTTATCTTGGAACTAGGATATATGGAATCCTCAGTAAACTTCAACTACTCTTTAAATCTAAAAGGTCAAAACTTTAGAGTTAAATCGATATCATTTTGAGTTTTTATTCATTGAAAATAAATAAAAGCAATGTTATGTACTAAATTTTAAAATTGTGATAGATCTTGAACTAAATTATTAGTATCTTTTCTGGAACTATGTTCACCATTTTGATACCAATACAAATAATATCTCTAAAAGCCATAATGAAATAGATAACCCCTGACATTGTCAAATGTTTCAAATATCCCCCGATCACATTTTTTAAGTCAATTCTGACACAATTTTCGATTTTCCTTTTGTTAAATTCTTAACAGCCATATTAGTTCAAAATTAAATTCATTTAGTCAATCTTAACATGTCAAATTAACCTAAAAAATTCGGGTATGGCATCAAAGATTTCAAATTATATTTATTTTAACATCTATAATTCCATTTATTTTATTCTTTCATTAATAAGGAAAATATTGTATCATCATTGTGTCATAAATAAATATAATTATTCAATGTCTAAAAATTATAAATAAAATCCCATTATATAGGAAATATTTTTATCTTTCTAATGAATATTTATAGTTGAATAGATAACATATATAACCCTGTGGAAAAATTGTTTTACCTAAAGATATATGCTAATATCATTTTTGTATTTACTCTAACTTAATTAATATAAAGTGTCATTATCACTTACAAGTGGCTCCCTGGGGTCCAAAAATTGACCCAAGGATACCCATGGTAGGACATGTATCATCCAATAGGGTTAAGACATGGAGTTTTTTTTAAAATTTTTCAACAAAAAATTTTAAAAATACGACCAGGTTAAAAATATTTTTTTTACATCCCAAAGGCGGCACACCACGTGCCGCCTTTCAGGCATTTCAGTGCTGAAGAAAGGCGGCACCTAGTATGCTGCCTTTGACCATAATTAAAGAACAAAGGCGGCACACCAAGTTCCTCCTTTGGACAAAAAAAATTTGTAAAATTTTTAATTTTAACTTAGACCTTATAACTTTGTTGTAGCATTCAGATGCATTCCAACAATGAAAACCTCAACCAGCTTATGTGATTTACACACAATAGAAACTTATTTGCAATTTTTTCATTCCCCTGATTATAAATCAACCTCAAAATCTCTAGATAATTTTTCTTGGTAAGGTGAGATGATAAGTGAGGTATTATAGCATCAGGAAGAGAGATTCTAGAAATGAGCAATGCTATGACAAACCTTTAGATGAAATGTGTTAGTTCCCCACTAGATGTGCATGTTCTTCCAAAAATTTTCAGGCTGGAGATAATCCACCTTAAGTTCCACATAGCCTTATTCATTCCATGGATTAATGTCAAACACTTCAACCCATTTGTTTACTTTATGGGGAAGTAAAACCTCATTCCTTTTAATATGCACATTACCATGAACATATACAATCATCATTTTGCAAGAAAAAATGCTAATCTAATGTTCACTGAAATACCCCTTAACGAAAGAATGATACAAATAGTGTAAGCACCCAATAGAAAGCTTCCAATCCATTTTGACTGGGCTATGTGGAATCATCAGTGTTTTCATCTGATTAATAATTTAAAAGGATTCAAAACCACCTTTCTGAAACTCAAAAATGTTTCAAGTAAGTGACTTTGAAAGCCTATAATATATAAACTATAAGATCTATTGAAATAAAACTTAAAACATGGATAAAAAATATATTAAGTAATTGAAAATAAAAACCATTTCTTAAAAATTGTTGATGAAATACAATTATAAGCTTTCAAAAACAGTTCTTCAAACTCAAAAGTATTTCAGATATGAGACTTTCAAAGCCTATAAAATATAAACTTAAAGACTCATATAAATGAAACTTAGAACATAGATTAAACACATAGGAAGTAGTAGAAAAGTAATTAGTTAATTCTGGTGAGGGGGAAAACTATTAGACCCTGGAATTGAAGGATAATGAGGATAACAAGGAAACATCAACCCCCACGCCCACCCCTTCCACCCATTCAACTAACTTCGGTAACTCATATAGAAGTAGCTTTTCAAAAAAATGAAATGTCACACCACCACAGCTTCCTACATCCATATTAACCCCCCAATTCAGTTTCATTAAATTTGGAGAGCCCCCATTTTTACCAAAGTCAATGATGCACTATTAAACCACCACTTTAAACCCCGCCTCAAAAATACAAAATGCATTGAGCAGGACTCTCTCAACGTGGAGTTTTTTTTACATTTTCTCAAAAAAAATTAGAAATACGACCAGGTTTAAAATATTTTTTTTAGATCCCAAATGTGGCACACCATGTGCCGCCTTCGGTTTAGTTTCCGTCGGGCCAAAGGCGGTTCTCCAGAAACAGCCTTGCCCCTTTGGAGAAATGAAAGGTGGCACACCAGTGCCCGCCTTTCAATTTTTTTCTACGAAAGGCGGCTTTGGAAGAGCCGCCTTTCATGTTTTAAATGGACGAAGGCAGCTGCCCAGATGCCACCTTCGCCAAAAAATTCCCTATAAAAGGGAGACTCCCCACCCATCCTTCCTCGCTCACAAATCCCTCTTCTCTCTAAAATATTGAGAGCTCCTCTCTCTAAGTTGAGTTTTCCTTCGTGGTGCTTCCAGAGACGCATGGAGTACAAGATTTTTGTGTAAAGCTTTATTTAGAGGTATTTTTTTATTTTAATGTTATTTATTTATTTATTTTTAATTATTTAATTTAAAATATTTAAGTATGTATTAGTAGTTATTTAAAGAAAAGAAATAAAATGTTATATTATTAATGTTTTAATTAGTTAATATTTAATGTTAGATTAAGTTATATGTAATTTAATATTATTAATGAACGATGATTAGGGATAAATTATTTAATTTTAGATTAAAGTATGTATAATATAATATTATTAATGGATGATAATTAGGGATAATAATAATTTATTAATATTTTAAAGATAATCATAGAATAATTAAATGATGATTAAGGAATAATTATGTCATGATTAAAGGGGTAATTATCCATGGATGATTAATTAAGGAATGTTTAAGGGGTGATTAAGTGACGATTAAGGGATGATTAAGGGGTCATTAAGGTAATTAAGGAATGATTAACTGATGACTAAGGGGTAATTAAGGAGTGAATAAGGGGTGATTAACTAATCATTAAGGGGTAATTAAGGAATGATTAAGTGATGATTACGGGGTAATTATGGAGTGATTAAGGGGTGATTAAGGGGTAATTAAGGAATATTTTAGGGGTGATTAAGTAACGATTAAGGGGTGATTAACTAACGATTATGGGGTGATTAAGTTGTCATTAAATAATGATTAAGGAATGATTAGGGGATGGTTAAGGGGTAATTAAGGAATGTTTAAGGGGTGATTAAGGGGTAATTAAGGAATGTTTAAGGGGTGATTAACTAACGATTAAGGGGGTGATTAAGGGGTCAATAACTAATTAAGGGGTAATTAAGGAATGAAGGGGTAATTAAGGAGTGATTAAGGGGTTAAGGGGATGATTAAGGGGTAATTAAGGAATGATTAAGTGATGATTAAGGGGTAATTAAGGAATGTTTAAGGGGTGATTAACGGGTAATTATGGAATGTTTAAGGGGTGATTAACTAATGATTAAGGGGGTGATTAACGGGTAATTAAGGAGTGATTAAGGGGTTAAGGGGATGATCAAGGGGTAATTCAGGAATGATTATTTGATGATTAAGGGGTAATTAAGGAATGTTCAAGGGGTGATTAACGAACGATTAAGGGGTGATTAAGGGGTCATTAACTAATGATTAAGGAATGATTAGGGGATGGTTAAGGGGTAATTAAGGAATGTTTATGTGATGATTAAGGGGTAATTACGGAATGTTTAAGGGGTTATTAACTAACGATTAAGGAATGATTAGGGGATGATTAAGGGATGATTAAGGGGTAATTAAGGAATGTTTAAGGGGTGATTAACTATTTATTATTGGGTGATTATGGGGTGATTAACTAACGATTAATGTGTGATTAAGGGGTCATTAACTAGGGATTATTAGGGGATGATTAAGGGGTCATTAAGGGTTCATTAACTAATGATTAAGGGGTCATTAACTAACGATTAAGGGATGATTAGAGGGTCATTATTTAAAGATTAAGGGATGATTAAGAGGCGAATGACCAACTCTTAACTGATTAACCAGCACTTATGTAGTGATTAACCAGCACTTTAGTAGTGATTAACCAGCACTTAAGTAGTGACTGACACTTAAGTAGTGATTAACCAACTCTGTAATGAATCTTGTTTTTTAGAGATCATTGAACATAACTTTAGGAAAGTTAAAAAAAATTCTACAAAACATTAGTGGCTTAATTTAGGAAGGTTTTAAAATTCTGGTTTCATGAAAGTTTATGTTGTTATCTAAGCAATTAAATCCATGTTTGGATACTACAAGTGGATGTGGCTCTGGCACAACTGTACCTAGGAGTGAAATCCCCGACAAAGAGTTTCGGGCCTGACCCGGGGTATCCTGGTACACGACAACAGGCCTTGCTGCACTCCTAGTTTGACACTCTCGGGGGATATGCATTAGATGATTGATATTTACTTCATGAAGTACTAAAAAACCTTTAAGAAGATAAAAAATTTTACTTAACACGTAAAAGAACATTATTGACATATTCAGTGATCAGTAAACATTTTTCATGTAGAGAGACATATTTTCTTGTGTTTACTGTTATGGAAAGGTTATTCAAACCGATCAAGGAGCTTCTTATAGTATACAACCAACATCTATGGTTAACACATCTTATTGTGTAACCAAAACTGATCTTCAAGATAGAATTTCTGGTTTCATAAATCTCGGTCCTCATAGTTTATTAGTTATAGACATTTGCAATTCCCTGCCACGTTATGGCATATTGCTTGTTCATTGGCTGCTGATGAGCACTGGGTCCAAGTGGGAACTTTATTTTCCCAATGGTTTGATGGTGAAATGATGGAGTAATATGTTTAAGTTTCTAATGTACAACAACATCAAAATGTTGGAAGTCAGAGACATGCAAAAATAGTTGTTGAAGAAGCTTCATCCCATGAAATTGAGGATGTTCGCCCTATTGCAGAGGAGGAAAACATAGATGATCTGCCAGATTTACATATAAATCATTCCTCAGATGAGGAATTTAATAATGATGGAACAGATGGAGAAGAAAATGATGATGGGGAGGGAGTTGGAGATGGGGAGGGAGCTGGAGAAGATAGGGTTTTAGTTTCTCGAAATAGTGTAGTTTAAGAACATTCTCGACCAACATTAAATCATCCACCACCCTTTGAATCTTGGTCCGAAGCAATGGAATGTGTACCTGAATTCGCCAACAATGTTCTGACAGCTACAACAGAGTTTCCTGGAGTTATAGTGGACAGGTTTAGTGAGTTGGACAAAACATTATATAATGGAAGGGATTTTCGAAATAAGGATGCGTTGAAGAGCTTCTTAAAAAGATTTCATATTGAGAGGCATTGTAGATATGTATTTGAGGAATCATGTCAAAAAAAATACGTCATACAGTGTGATAAATTTGATGAAGACTGTAGATTCCGGTTGAGGGCGATTCCAGACATTGCATTTGGTGGATGGGTGATTTCATAGATTGAGGCAGCTCATTCTTGTGTTCATCCAAACTTGACACAAGATCACACTTCTTTGGATGCCAAATTTGTGTCAACTATTATCGTCGAGATGATTAGGACCTGTCAAGATGTTCATACAGGCCTTGGGCAAGAGAGGGTACTTCAAACTTTCGGTTATAATATTTCTTATAATAAGGCATGGATAGCGAAACAGAAAGAAATTGTGAAGGTCTACAGTGAATGGGATGAATCGTATCGTGTGTTGCCACAATTATTAGCCATCTTGAGCCACAACAACCAAGTTGTCTACCATATAAATATGAAGGAACATTTGTTTGAAGATAATCGATTGGATCAATCTCGTGTTCAAATTCATCGGTTATTCTGGGCATTCCTCCCATGTATTTCCGCATTTCGTTTCAGTAAACTATTCATAAAAATTGATGGAACATTTCTATCTGGAAAGTATAAGGGCATATTGTTGATTGCGGCAACCAAAGATGGGAACCTTTCACCACTTACGCTTGCATTTGCAATAGTGGATAAAGAAAAATATGAATCTTGGATCTGGTTTTTGTCATACATCAGCAACCATTTCAAATGCATTCAAGGTGTCTGTTTGATATCTGATCGACATAGGGAAATCAATGTGGAAATCAATGTGGACCATGATTCATAGTGGCCCCCAAATGCACATCATCGATACTGCATCAGATATATTGCTAGTAATGTGCACAAAACCTTCTATAATGAGGCTATGAAGAATGCAATCACGAGGCTTGGTAAGCAATGTCGTCATTGATGTTTAATATTTTAATGTAAATAAAAATATAATTTCTCTAACCTGTGATCATATTTAGGTAGCATATGATCCAGATCAATGAAGGTTTGAGGCTCATTACGAAGAAATCCGCAAGGCTAACCAAGAAGTGTATGATTATATGATGAAGATTATAAAAGAGAAATAGACACTGGCCTATGACAAAGGGAAGATGTACAGACACATGACCCCAGACATTGTGGAGTGTATAAATGGCATCTTCAAGGGGATTCTCAAGCTACCAATTACTACCCTAGTTTAGGAGACATTTTATCGTTGTTTCAAGTACTTCATTGATAGACAAAAACTAGCCTCAGATGGGATTCAATAGGGGCTATGATTTGGAAAAAACATTCAACGAGATATTGACAAGATCATTGAAGAATCTTCCAGTAATCGAGTGTGTCTATTCTGTTGGGAAGACTCGACATTTGAAGTTCAAGAGTTTTTTACCCCATCATAGGTAATAGCGGTGAGAAAGTAGTGGTACTTCTAGAAGAAAAACAATGTCAGTGTGGAATGCTTCAGGCATTAAGGTTTCCATGTGCACATGAAATCGCAGCATGTGCATCTATGAACATATCATGGGAAGCTTATGTTGATCAAGTATACTGATTGGAGGCCATTGCTAACTGTTATGCTTCGCCATGGACGCCTGTTGGGGAGTTTGGATATTTCCCAATGCCTAAATACCAGTCCATACTGATTCCTGACATCAGTAGATTATGACCAAAGGGAAAACCGAGGACCAACAAGATATGAAATGAGATGGATTGGCCTCAAAAACAAGGGAAAAGGTTGAGATGTCGTCTATGTCATCAAGAAGGGCATAACAGAAAATGATGTCCTAACATTGCGGGATCGAGTTCACACACTCAGCCATAATGATGTGTTGTATCCAACATGAACTTTTCATGTAGTCAGTTATATGTTGTTAATATCAGAGATGAACTTTTTAAGCATTTTTTCACATTTCCAATAAGAAACTTCTCTCCTTCCAATAACGAACCTCTGTATTCAATACTTATAAATCCATTAATCTGAACGTAATCTTAGAACAGAAAAACATTATTAAAAAAGGTTATTTTTCATCGAAGACAAAAAATTATTAAAACATTTATCATAAAGGATCTTCATAAATCATACATAATAGGGATAAAATGTTTATATATATATATGTATGACACCATATCTTAAAAACATAATTTTCATGGTAAAAACATATATAAAGACACGATAGATAAATGTTCTCCAAAATATGATGACATTCCCTTAACTTTTTCTAAAGAAAACATCAAATATCGTTCATTATACCAATCATAACATTATATTAAATTTAACATTAAATTTACATTTTAAATTGATGAATAATTTCCTTTTATGGCTTTTAGATGGATGATATACCACTCCTCACCGAGCAGCATAGGCCTGTTTCTCGTTATGTGATAGAGGGTCGGGATGTTCGACGGATTAGGGTGCGGCGAGCACACCATTTTTGACACATGGCACCTCCAGCTACTATTATACTATACTTACGTCGTGTTGGCTTCTACGACATTGCCGTTTCTGATTTCACTTACACTGATCATCCCCTTCTTGCTGCCTTGGTCAAGAGATGGAGACCAGAGACTCACACATTCCACTTGTCAGAGGGAGAGATGACTATCACCTTAGAGGATGTGGTAGTGCTACTCGGTCTTCCTATTCAGGGAGATGCAGTTATTGGACCCACCAGTGGGGATTGGGCTGAGCTAGCACAAAGATTATTAGGAGTCGATATTTTGGCTTATCATACTGCTACAGATGGTGGGTCCATATCTATGCCTTGGCTTGCTTTGCAGTTTGCACATTTACCTGCTGATGCTGATGATCAGACCATCATGTGTTATGCTCGGGCTTATATCTTACGACTTATTGGAGGTACATTGTGTTCAGATCACTCGGGTGTGCATATGCACATGATGTATATTAGTTTACCGGAGGACTTTGATCGGATCGGGATATACAGTTGGGGATCTGCACGTTTTTCCTACACTTATAGAGAATTATGTACGACATGCCGCTCAGATCACACAGATCATGGACGATGTGTCGTCCTTATACAGTTGTGGGCATGGGAGTGCATCCCTTTCCTCTCCCATGTTACTGTTGGTCAGAGGCATCCAATAGATGTGCTACAGGACGCTCCACGTGGACGATGGTATGATCCGTCATATTTATTTGTTTCTGATTGTATTATGATTTATTATATTTAATTTCTGACTGTTTATCACTTTCAATGTTGTATTTGATAGGTGGAGTTAGGCACATCGCTTCGTCGATGCTCTGACCCACAATTTGGTTGCATATCGTATCATGTTGGACAATTTACTACCTGACAGTGTAAGAATATATCATCATTTTTGTTTTTTGTTAAAAAATTTCTATGATGAAATGTCACAGGTCATTACAGATTCAATGGATGCCATACTGGAGTCTGGTTCAGGACTTAACTATATCTTTTACTACTGGACTTCATGAGGTTATGGCTGTAGTGACACTCATTCACTTTTATATTATTGAGTGGCACCATCCCGATAGAGTTATGTGTCAGTTTTGTTGTGTTCAACTGATTCCACCTGCACCACGACAGTTACCAGCGCTTCATGGCTTGAAGATCACGGTGAGACAGCATGTCGATCGGTGACGATGACATGCCCAACATATCGCCATCTGGGACAATCGAGCAGAGCATCGTATCATAGGTGTACGTACGATGTGATTCTACCTATCAGATCAGGTTGAGTATGAGCCCTGGTATAGAATGATGTCTATATTGTATCTAACACAGAACGAGAGAGGGATTCAGGATCTAGTAAGTCAATAAATTTGACATAATATATTTATTACGCTATTTTATAATTCATTTTGAATCTCTGTACAGAATACCAGACTACGACGACTATGTCGCTTGACTGATCCAGAGGAGGAGGAGGTTGCTAGTTTATCTGTGATCCATGCCGCTTTGGAGGAGACGATTCCGATTTGTCGATCTATTCATGATAGTATCATCCATCCTAGACCCTAGAGACATGATGTTCCTGCTCAGGAACATGATGCTCCTATCCCAGGAGATGAGGGTCCTACTCAAGAACCTGCAGCAGCAGCTGGTGCTTTTCCCCAGTGACGACAACAGCGACGGAGACCGCGTCCTGCTGCACGTGAGCACTCACCTGTTCTAGAGGCACAGGTCGGTGGTTTATCAGTCCAGCATGACCCGTATGGGTTTGTGCAGCAGGATGAAAAATGGGATCCCTCTTTTTTTACCAGATATCCAGAGTATTCGCTAGATATTTATTTTCCAGGGATTTATCAGGGGTCATCTCCCATGCCGCCATCTTTCATACCGGATCCTTCACATCCTATATGGTTTCCCGAGGGTATGATGACAACCCCTTCAACTTATGTAGTGGGAGAAGGATCTCGTGCACACGATGACATCCCTCTGACACCTCCTTCCATGCAGACTATGACAGAGGATCCCGTGATTGATGTTCCATTGCCTGAAGATCATCCCTCTCCAGGTCATCATACTCCATCCCATCATGGAACAAGTCGCTCTCGATATGGACGTACCATTCGCACACCACCTTGTGGGACAGAGCCTCACCATAGACACTGACATTACTTCTTCATGTAAATGTTTTTTATTTATTAAAAATAGTGCATTACTTTTACTCTAAAAGAATTTCTTAAAAATTATCGATGAAACATAATTTTCAAGCTTTCAAAAACACCTATGTGAAACTTCATAATGGTTCAAGTACGTGACTATGAAATCTTATAAAATATAAACTATAAGACCGATATGAATGAAAATTAAAATATGAATTAAACATATCGGAGATAGTTGAAAACAAAATTAATTTCTTAAGAAATTTCGATGATAAATTATATAAAAGGTTTCAAAACCACCTTACTAAAACTCAAAAATGTTTCAAGTAAGTGACTTTGAATGTGCAATGTTATGACAAACCTTTATATGAAATGTGTCAGTTCCCCACTAGATGTGCATGTTCCTCCAAAATTTTCAGGCTGGAGATAATCCACCTTATGTTCCACATAGCCTTATTCCTTCCATGGATTAATGTCAAACACTTAATCCCATTTGTTTACTTTAAGTAAAACCTCATTCCTTTGAATATGCACATTACCATGAACATATACAATCAGAATTTTTCAAGAAAAACTACTAATCTCATGTTCACTGAAATACCCCTTAACGTAAGATTGATACAAATAGTGTAAGTACCCAATAGCAAGATTCCAATCCATTTTGACTGGGCTATGTGGAATCATTGGTGTTTTCATCTGATTAAAAATTTAAAAGGTTTCAAAACCACCTTTCTGAAACTCAAAAATGTTTCAAGTAAGTGACTATGAAAGCCTATAAAATATAAACTATATGATCTGTTGAAATGCAACTTAAAACATGGATTAAACATATAATAAGTAATTGAAAATAAAAACCATTTCTTAAAAATTGTTGATGAAATAAAATTATAAGATTTCAAAAAAACTTCTTGAAACTCAAAAATATTTCAAATATGGGACTTTGAAAGCCTATAAAATATAAACTTAAAGACTCATATAAATTAATCTTAGAACCTAGATTAAACATATAAGAAGTAGTAGAAAAGTAGTTAGTTAATTCTTATGAGGGGGAAAACTGTTAGACCCTAGAATTGAAGGATAATAAGGATGATAAGGAAACATCAACCCCTAATCCCACCCCTTCCACCCATTCAACCAACTTCGGTAACTCATATATATGTAGCTTTTCAAAAAAATGAAATGTCACACCACCACAGCTTCCTACATCCATATTAACCCCCCAATTCAGTTTCATTAAATGTGGACAACCCCCATTTTTACCAAAGTCAATGATGCACTATTAAACCATCACTTTTCAACCCCCGCCTCAATAATACAAAATGATTTGAGGGATGAGAAATGATTCGGAACATTTTAGAACATTTAAATGATTCGGCGCATTTTAGAAAATTGAAATGTGTCAAATCATTTCTCATCCCTTAAAGCATTTTGTATTTTGAGGCGGGGGTTGAAAGTGGTGGTTTAATAGTGAATCCTTGACTTTGGTAAAAATGGGGGCTCTCCAAATTTAATGAAACTGAATTGGGGGGTTAATATGGATGTAGGAAGCTGTGGTGGTGTGACATTTCATTTTTTTGAAAAACTACTTCTATATGAGTTACCAAAGTTGGTTGAATGGGTGGAAGGGGTGGGCGTGGGGGTTGATTTTTTCTTTGTCATCCTCATTATCCTTCAATTCCAGGGTCTAACAGTCTTCCCCCTCACCAGAATTAACTAATTACTTTTCTACTACTTCTTATATGTTTAATCTATGTTCTAAGTTTCATTTATATGAGTCTTTAAGTTTATATTTTATAGTCTTTCAAAGTGTCATATCTGAAATATTTTTGAGTTCCAATAAGTGTTTTTGAAATCTTATAATTGTATTTCATCAAAAAAAATTAAGAAATGATTTTTATTTTCAGTTACTTATTATATGTTAATCCTTGTTTTATGTTTCATTTCAATAGATCTTATAATTTATATTTTATAGGCTTTCAAAGTCACGTACTTGAAACATTTTAGAGTTTCAGAAAGGTGGTTTTGAAAACTTTTAAATTATTAATCAGATGAAAACACTAATGATTCCACATAGCCTAGTCAAAATGGATTGGAAGCTTGATATTGGGTAATTACACTATTTTTATCATTCGTACGTTAAGGGGTATTTCAGTGAACATGAGATTAGTAGTTTTTCTTGCAAAATGCTGATTGTATATGTTCATGGTAAAGTGCATATTCAAAGGAATGAGGTTTTACTTCCCCATAAAGTAAAAAAATGGGATGAAGTGTTTAACATTAATCCATGGAGGGCATAAGGGTATGTGGAACTTAAGGTGGATTATCTCCAGCCTGAAAATTTTGGAGGAACATGCACATCTAGTGTGGAACGGACACATTTTATCTAAAGGTTTTTCATAGCATTGCACATTTCTAGAATCTCTATTCCTGATGGTATAATACCTCCCTTCTCATATCACCTTACCAAGAAAAATTATCTAGAGCTTTTGAGGTTTATTTATACTCAGGGGCATGACAAAATTGCAATGAAGTTTCTATTGTGTGTAAACCACATAAGCTAGTTGAGGTTTTCATTGTTTGAATGCATCTGAATGCTACGACAAAGTTAGAAGGACTATGTTAAAATTAAAAAATTTACAAATTTTTTTTTTCAAAGGCGGCACCTAGTGTATCACCTTTGTTCTATAATTATGGGCAAAGGCGGCACACCAGGTTCCGCCTTTCTTCAGCACTGAAATGCCCGAAAGGCGGCACATGGTGTGCCGCCTTTGGGATGTAAAAAAAATATTTTTAACCTGGTCATATTTAAAAAATTATTTTGAAAAAATGTAAAAAAAAATCTTAATACATGTGTTTGGATAATTAAATATTATTATAATATTATCTTTTTCCCTTATTTACCGGATTTACCCTTTAACCATGGTAAATAAAATATTTACCGAAGTAATTATTCAAAATTTTTAAAAAAAGTTACTTATTTACACAATTTGGACCTCATGATTCTAAATATGGAATCATTTTTTTAAATTACAAACATATAAGTGGCAGAAATTAATTTAAAATTAAATCTCATTGTCAAAAAAGCATGTTTTTAAGAAATAATAACAATAAAAAAATTGACAGTTGCTTATGTTTAGTTTAAATGTGAATGTATTTCCAATGACGAACATTGGATAAAATGGTAAAAATATAATCTAATAATACTTAAAAACCACTCAATAGTATAATTTAGTACTATAAATTATTTTGAATAAAAAATTTGCTTTTAATTAAAATTTAGTACTTTCATTATTCATCAAAAACTGAATGTTTTTAGAAAAATACCCAAAATTCACCCTAAGATAATTTTGATATTCCAAACCCAAAAATGAAGTCCATTTTGAAATATAATATTGATAAAATTTCAAAAAGTGGGAATTACTGTACATAATGGTTAGTTTGATTCATCGTGATGGGTTTGAATCTCAAAGTTTCTTACAATGCAAGATATTGCATTATTCAAAGGTAAATGTATCATGAAAGCTTGGGGTGTTCCATTCTCCCCTTCTTAAAATAATTTCTTCCTCGAAATTTCTAGAATATTACTGCATAAAAAGATTTAGGTGTTTCTTCATCATAAGTTCCTTGGGATCCCACATTGTATCTTCCATTTTATGGTTTCTCTATAGAAATTTTACCAGACGAGTCATTCGGTTTCTCAGCACTTGTTCTCTTGTATCAAGATCCTTGATAGGCTCTTCACAGTAAGACAGATCGGGTTCCAGTTCTAATTCCTCATAGGTGAGTACATACATTGGGTCAGACATGTATTTTTTCAACAGTGATATGTGGAACACATCATGAACTTTGGAGAGACTTAGTGACATTTCCAAATGGTAAGCTACAACCCCAATTCGTTCAAGAATTTCAAATGGTCCGATGTACCTGGGACTAAATTTACCCTTCTTACCAAATCTTATAATTCCTTTCCATGGAGATACCTTCAAGAAAACATGATCTTCAACCTGAAATTAAAAATCCGTCCTTCGATTATCGTCATAGCTCTTCTGCCTACTTTGAGATTCATTGATGTGGGTTTGGATTAACTTCAACTTTTCCATTGTTTCCTCCACAAGTTCTGGTCCTACGTGTTTTATTTCACCAACATAAACCCAACAGGTTGGTGTGTGACATCTCTTTCCATATAACAATTCATATGGTTCCATATGAATACTTAAATGGAATCTATTGTTACTGTAAAATTCTACCAGAGTTAAATATAGATCCCACATACCTTGAAAGTCAAGTGATAATGATCTTAACATGTCTTCTAAGGTTTTAATAGTCCATTCTGATTGTCCATCAGTTTACGGGTGGTAGGCAGTGCTCAAATGAAGTTCAGTATCCAGGGCGTTCTAAATACTATTCTAGAATCTTGATGTAAAACATGGATCACGATCAGAAAAAATCACTAGGGGTACTCCATGAAGTCTCAAAACTTCATTAATATATATTCTTTCTAGACATTCAAGTGGTAAATCTTCTCTTATAGCAACTATTTATAATAACATCATAGTATATAGAATAATGAATATGGTTGTAACATATTCATTCAAATAATGGATAGAATAATGAATATGGATATAACATATTTATAATAACATCATAGTATATAGAAGATATTGGAGTTCTTATTTTAGAATGGAAGCAAGAAGGAAAGAAGAAGTGGAAGAAGAAAAAAACATGAAAGAGGTGGTGAGATATTTACCTCTTCTTTGGGTTCTTCCTTTTGATTTGTTCAAAAGAGCTCCTTAGGTTGACCATATGATTAAATTAAGGCCTCTAGAATGAAGGTAAGACCATTTATAAGGGTATTTTGTCAGGGTTTGACCGATCCAAATGGCTTTGAAGGTGCAAATTAGGGAGAAGAGGAAGTACCCTTTTATAAGAAGGGTGAGGGGAACCTTAGGAAAAGATTGAAATATTATTTTATAATAAAATAATGTTCATTTTCTAATGTATCCAAAATGAATTATTTAATGTATATGGTGGGTATGGGTCGAAAACCACTAAACTAATAGGTTTTATACATGTTTAGGTCACTATATTAACCACATATTTTATATTTAACTCTTAGTTAATTAGTTTGACATTTACCAAGTCACTTTGTATTTTTATATAACATTGTTAATAAACTTACTATAACTTCCAAGAGAACCACAAGTAGTTCAATATTGATACACCTATCATTATATAAGTATTTTGGCTGAACCCTATATTTTTAAGAATTTAATATAAATTAATAATATAATATTTTTTTAAAAAACTCTTTTATGTCAATTTTGACACTATTTTCTATTTTGTTTTTTTTTAATTCCTAACAACATTATTACTTCGAAAAAAATTCATTTAATAAATCCTAAAATTTCAAATTAACCTAAAAAATTAATTTATGGCATCAAAAATTTCATATTTTATTTATATTAACATCTACAATACCATTTATTTGAATCATTCATTAATAAGGAAAATATTGCATCATCATTGTATCATAAATAAATTTAATTATTCAATGTCTAAAATTATAAATAATGTACCATTAGGTAGGAAATATTTTTACCATTATAAAAAATATTTATAGTCTAAGAGATAACATATATAATCCTATGTAAATTTGTTTTACTAAAGGATATATGCTTATGTCATTTTTGTATTTACTTTAACTTAATTAATATAAAGTGTCATTATCACATACAAGTGGCTCCATGGGGACCCAAAATTGACTCAATGATGACAATAGTCGGACATGTATCATTAAAGATGGTTATGATGCATGTTAGGGTAATTTAATATTATTAAAATATTATTTTTTATCCTTATTTACCGGATTTACCTTTTAACCATTGTAAATAAAATATTTACCGAAGTAATTATTCAAAATTTCAAAAAATAAAAGTAACTTATTTACACAATTTGGACCTCATGATTCTAAATATGGAATACATTTTTTTAAATTCAAAACACATAAGTGGCAGAAATTAATTGAAAATTAATTCTTGTTGTCAAAACAAAATGGGTGTTTTTAAGAAATAGTAACTATCAAAAGATTGACAATTAATTATGTCTGGTTTAAATGTGAAATTACATCCAATGACCATTATTGGATTAAATGGTAAAAATATAATCTCATTATACTTAAAAACCACTCAATAGTATAATTTATCAATATAAATTATTTTGATTAAAAAAGTTGTTTTTAATTAAAATTTAGTATTTTTACTATTCATCAAAAACTGAATGTTTTCAGAGAAATACCAAAAAAATCAACCTAAGATAATTTTGATATTATGAACTCAAAAATTAAGTCCATTTTGAAATATATGATTGATAAAATTTTTAAAAGTGGGTTTTATTATTCATAACGGCTAGTTTGATTGGTCGCGATGTGTTAGAATCTCAAACTTGCGTACAACTCAAGATATTTCATTGTTCAAAGGGAAACATATTGTGGAAGCTTGGTGTGTTAAATATTTAATCATCTATATGAGTTCAAAAAAACTAATGACCGGTATATCTTCGGTGGTGGTCAAGAACAATGATAAAATTAACACGATATATGTTCAAATGGAATAATAAAAATTGTTCATCATTTTTTATGAATGAGAATCAAAAAAAGAAAAATTATGGTCAATCATTAGGTAATTGTGTTTTTTATGAAATATGGATGTGGTTGTAACGCCCTGACCCCAGCTACCCAGAGTCGGTGCATTACTTCGTAACATTGGCATGATCACAAGAAAGATCAAATCTCGAAAGACCGATTGGTTTAGTAGCCTTAGAAACACTAGATATATTCATAAGTTTTACATTACATCATAAAATGAAAAACTACTACAACAACATAATGTCTCCACAGTCCACACTATTATCCCCTCATAATATCCCTGTAGGTCATTCATAACTTACTTCTTCACGTCCTAGGGAAAATAAAACATAGAAAAGGGGTGAGCTCAAATGCCCAGTAAGGATAACAATATAGCGGAACATAAGCATAAACATTTAAGGTAATGCATTACTAAAACAAAAGCCTTTTAAACTTGAACTTCAACATAGTATGGAAAAAGTAAAATGAAATAATGCCATTTACTTATTCACATGGATATTCTACTAATCGAATAATCACATGCAAAATCAATAACCACTTTCATAATAATGGAATGCATAATGCTAAACTTTAATTTATTTTCAAGGCCTAGTCCCAAGACCTTGGGGACAACTGTAACCGGAACCCAACCCGGAGTGCCTCTAATAACCGGACACCAACCCGGAGTGCCTCTATTAACCGTACACCAACCCGGAGTGCCTCTAATAACCGGAGACCAAACCGGAGGGCTTACTTTTACCAGTCCCTAACCTAGAGGGCTTACTTTTACCAGTCCCCAACCTGGAGGGCTTACTTTAACCAGTCCCCAACCTGGAACATACTTGTCCAACACATTCATATGAAGTAAAGGTTGAAATATAACATAAACATTCATATTGGAACTAGCATACGAAATGTCAATACTTTACTCATAACCCATGAATGCTTTATAAATGACACATCTACAGTCAAACATATCACAAAACTTCATTCAAATATGGAATTTTTAAATCATAATAAATCAACTTCAAATAATCTTAAAATCCATCAAAGGATGTTGACATAGATGAAATCAAAATTCTTTTTAAAGAAATATCTCCTTTTATTTTGAAATCATTTAAGATCCATATAAAATAAAACATTTTCTTTGAAAATATTCTTATAAGCTTGTAAGGGAAGCTTTGAAGATTTTATAACGGCAGAAAATAGCCGCACCCGTCGTATAAGTTAAAAAAACATTCTTACCTTAATTCTGTCGAAAAGGTTAAAAATGACCTTGTTTTGAAAACGACGGAAAGATTCCTTTATAAACCTCTTATAAAATGTCAAACAAGGGTATAATTTATTTTAACCCATATTCTTGTAAATAATAAAAATGTTTTTAAATACATTTTTAAGAAACATGGATGTGGATGATAAAGAGATCCCAGTAGATTATTACATATAAACAACCTCGGATAATGAAGAGATTGTGAAATAACCCTTACCAATTTGGTAACTTATGAAACATACAACACATGAAAGAGGTATCATACAATGAAAATGTAAATACACATAAGGTAAAGTTAATTATACAAAGAATACAATTATGGGCAGTACATACACCACACAAAAGATAATAGTGGAAATATGGCATGAATCTCACGGAAATAAAGAGTGAGATGAAAACCCCTTACCACGTTAATCAAATGAGACGTATGGCCAAAAGTTAATAACCACCAAATTATTCACAGAATAACATGAATATAAATATAATCATGATAATATATATCAAATTCCAGTACACAATACACCACTTTCAATAATTTAGTGGCGAATAATGGAAATCTCACGGAATTGAATGTGAGATAAGAAAATCTCTTACCTTGTACTTTTCCTTGGTTGGGGTAGTTTAACCTCCTGTATAATGGTGAAATAATTGTTATTAAATTATAAAATAATAATATACATTATTATGATATCATATATGATCTTTTAATATTGATTTGATAATAATATCTTAGTATTATCGTTGTTTCGGGTGTGAACTTACTTGTTTTCTTTTGTATGTTTTGTTACGTAAGACATGTTTGTAAAGGATAGGTTGTATATTATTCATATCCAGAATGATATCAAGTCTTTAAACATCAATTTTAAATCATCAAATGATAATTATACTTGAATGGATACGATGGAGAATGAATCTCATCGCATTCGTGGAGACGGTAGTCCGTACGTACGCACGAGCGACAATATCATTCTTTTGATATTAAAATAATATATATAAATGGATGGTATATCATATATACAGAATAATTAACATGTTATATTTATTATTTACATGAGTTACACATCATTATTATACCCATCCAAATAATATTATATTGAATAACAATTACACCACGACGTGGAGACGGTAAGCCGTACGTACGCACGTATGGTGACATGTTATTAAAAGGGTGGATAGAATACTGAATATGGTTGTACCATATTTATAATAACATCAAAGTATATGTGAGATATGGGAGTTATTATTTTAGAATGTTAAGAACAAAGAAAGAAGAATTGGAAGAAGAAAGGAACTTGAAAAGGGGTGGTGAAAACATTACCTCTTCTTCGGGTTCTTCCTTTTGATTTGATCAAAAGGGCTCCTTAGGTTGGCTTTCTGATCAAACTAAGGCCTCTAGGTTGTAGTGAGGGATGTTGGGAGAGTATTTGGGCAGAGTTTGGCCGAACCAAAAGGCTTTGAAGGTGTGAAGAAATGAGAAGGAGGAGTTCCCTTTTATAAGAGGGGTGAGGGGCACCTTTGGAAAAGCTAGAAATATTAATTTATAATAAATTCATATTCAGTTTATAATGGATCCAAAGTTGATTATTTAAATGTTAAGGTGGAGATGGGTTGAAAACAACTCAACCAATAGAATTTATACTGGTTTGGGTACTTATGTTAACCTTATCTTTAAGTATTAACTCTAAGTTAATTAGTTTAACTTTTACAATGTCTCTTTGTATTTTTATATAATATGGTTAATAAACTTACTATATACATACATGCGACCCCCAAGTGGTCCCTTAATGATTAACCTATCATGATATAAGTCTCTTGTCCGAACCTTAGATTTTTATGAATTTAATATCAATTAATAATATAATATTTGTTTTAAGAACTCTTTTATGTCAATTTTGACACTATTCAATAGTTGATTTTTGTGAAACTCATAACAGATTGATTACTTCAAACAAAGTCAATTAAATAAATCAGAATATAACATATTATCCTAGAAAATTAGTTTAATTCATTAAAAGTTTCATATTATATTTATTTGGGTATTTATAATATCAATTATTTTAATTTTTCACTATTATAGTAATTACTACATCATCATTGTGTCATAAATAAAATAAATTATTTAATGTCTAAAAAAGATAAATAAACTATAATTATGTATGAAATCTTTTTATCTTTCTAATGAATATTTAATATCTAAAATCCAACATATATAACCCTATATAACAATTTTTTTTCTAAAAGATATATGCTTGTGTCATTTTTGTATTCATTTTAACTTAATTAAAATAAAGTGTCATTATCACTTACAAGTGGATCCATGAGGTCCCAAAATCGACCCAAATATGCCCATGGTCGACCATGTATCAACCAATAGGGTTAAGACACGTTTTAGGGTAATTTAGTATTATTATAATGTTATTTTTTAACCCTTAATTACCGGATTTACCCTTAACCATGGTAAATAAAATATTTACCGCAGTAATTATTCAAAATGTCTAAAAATAAAAATTACCTATTTACACAATTTGGATATACTGATTACAAATATGAAATCCATTTTTCTAAATTCAAAACACATAAGTGGAAGAAATTAATTTAAAATTAATTCCCGCTGTCAAAACAAAAAGCGTGTTTTTAAGAGATAATAACTATCAAAAGATTGACACTTGTTTATGTTCGGTTTAATTGTAAAATTATGTCCAATGGCAAAAATTATATTAAATGTTAAAAACATATTCTAAATATACTTTAAAACCACTCAAATTCATAATTTATCACTATTAATTATTTTGATTAAAAAACTTGTTTTTAATTAAAATTTAGTAATTTTCACTATTCATCAAAATATGAAAGTTATCCAAAAATTACCAAAATTTCACCTTAGGCTAAATTCGATATTCCGAATCCAGAAATGAAGTCCATTTTAAAATATAAAATATATATAATTTCGAAAAGTAGGTATTACTATTCATAACGGCTAGTTTGATTGGTTGTGGTGTGTGTTAAAACTCAAGGTTGCGTACAACACACGCTACTGTATTATTCAAAGAAAGCGTACCGTGGAAGCTTGGGATGTTTCATTTCAAATTTTTTTATGTCCCCATTTAGTCAAAAAGTTTAAAATATTGTATTTAAAAAGGTTAAAAGTTGATAAAAGTGCAATACTGAAAATGAATCTGTTCTTGTATTATGTCTAAGAAACTCATAATATGGATTCTAAAATTATAAGGATTATATAAAGTTTAAAATTTAGTTAATACTATTCATAACCTCTTTTGAACGGCTTGTTTGGTAAGTCATGGTGTGCTTGAACTCGGTGTTGCGTGTAGTGAAAGTTATTGTATTATTTTAAAGAAATAACACACTATGAAATCTTGGGGTGTTACATTCTCCCCTCCTTCAATAAATTGTGTCCTCGCAATTTGAAATTGTTCTTCGAAAATAAAAGGTTGAAAATAAAAAATATCTTTGTGGGAAAACCCACATCGGAAATTGGGTTACTAAAATTTATTCTTAATATGAGGAAATGAGAAATGAAAGGGTCACCACCAAATTATGATCTCGATTAGGAGAACATTGGTGGCAATTAGAGACATATAATTGGAGGAAAAATGTAAATATTTATAGGTAGTGATTGAGGTCATCAATCACAAACAAGTATAAAATTGAGGTCCTTAAGCTCATCAATCTGTGATGATTTGAAATACCATCGGTTCAACAAAATATAGGGTATTAGGATAACACATTTTTTACGTTTCAAAATATCTTATTTGAAATCCCACATCGAAAAATGAATTAATGAGGCCTCTATTTAAAATAATGAGAGGAAAGTATGAAGATTACCGAAAATAACACATACTAGGGTTCCATGTAGGAAAATATGGATATGGAAGAGAAATCTAACCATCAATTATCTGATGGAGAGTGGTAGAGAACATGGCTATGAAAAGGCAAACAATCCCAAAGACATAAATTAGTGATGATTTAAGGTACCATCTAGGACAACATTTTTGTTCTAAGTTCCTTTTCTTAATGTTGAGGAATTTATTTATGAGATTGGATAAGATCATAAGGAGATATACTTACTTTATAATTATAGTTTTGTCCATTAATAAATTTATACCACAAACTCATCTTTCACTCAAAAAGATAATAGAATGTAAAAAAATTCTATTTACACTATTCGTATAGTGTTCCAAAATAAACGAATTTATAATTCATCTACCAGATATTTTAAAAAAACTACATTATTTAATCCAGGACATCCCTTGGGCCAGTGGTAGGTGATACACCCTTGTCGCCCTTCGGTTGCGGGTTCAAGTCTCGCGGCCTTGCCGGACGCGACGGGTTGCCGCCCGACCTCCAGGTTGTCCTTTTATGGCAATCCAAAATTAATCTCAAACAAGAATTTATCCAAAATATTTCTGACCAAACTCACAGTCCAGCATTTATAAGGAAGTTAAACATAATGTAGATCCTTTTTACCACATAATAGCATATGAATACCTTCATCGTGTATTCTTTTAATACACTGAAACATCCTGAATTACCATATCCCTTATTGATTACATTCATGCTCCCTTATTCCATATAGAATGCTGGATATACCTCATCAATCCAAAAATGTTTTAAACCCCAACAATAATGGAATATACAGATCATTAATCAGTTCCAAGGTAGTCAAGAACATCCAATATAATTTATCCAAAACAATCATGTATTATTCCAAAATCACTAACTCGGTATCAGAACTATATTATGGTTTATCATTCTCTCAACCATATATTTTCCAAAAATTTATCCTGCTGTTGAGTCACCTTTCTTTGTTCCACACAATCTCAAGTCCTTAATGAAATAGTACTGCAGTACAACCCTTATATACTCCATAATTATTATAACAAGTAAATTGTTGATACAACACTCAATTGACATAATCAACAGAAGAACTCTAATCATTCCTCTTCATCTGTGGTAGTATCATAACTTGATTATTATCCAATAACATCATTTGTGGCATATTCTGATGACTGGGACATAGGTTCGCATAGTGTCCAAACTCCTTGCAAATGAAGCATCGTACATTTAAAACCATTTTCTTACCCTTGCAGTCACGTACTTTGTGCCCTTTTCCTCCACACTTATAACAAACTCCCATTCCTTTCAGGCAAGTTCCAGGGTGTTTCTTTCCACAGTTACCACATATGGGAAAATTATTCTTTTCCCTCTTCCCTTTATCCATCTTTCTCTCTTCCATCCTTTTCTTCTCTTGCTTCCCTTCAAAGCCATAGGACTCAGTAAACTCTTTACTTATCTTATCAACACATGATATTATTTCTTCATATGATGATAATACATGGGAGACTATTTCTCTTATAAATTCTAGCTTAATACCATGAAAGATATGATCCTTCCTTCTCTTTGGATCATGTGAATTTCTGGATTTCTCATTCCTTCTACTGGGCGCCATTTCTAAACAATGACATACACTAGATCAGTTTATGAATCAAAATACATAATCCCATACTTATAAAACACTCAACATAAATTGAACTATTTATGGATATAATCCATAATCATAAAAATGTTTTCTTTGAGAAAGTATATACTCATAATCCCTTCAAAATGATTTGTAAAGAAGATTAGAGTTATCCTAAGCATATCCCCTGGGAGTGTCGTAACCAAGAGTGCAGCAAGGCCCGTTGTCGTGCACCAGTTCCCGTTCGAGTCTAGCTCAAAGCGGTGTTTTCAGGTTTTACCCCTAGGTACATCTGTGCCAGAGCCGCCTCTACCTGCTCGTATCCAGACAGGGATGTATTGCTCGGAAAACTCACAAAATATCTACAATAAAAAAATTCTAGGAAGTTCTTCTATACTAATCCTCAAAGTTCATCTTAGGTCTATGTGCTCTAATCAGAGTTTATCTAAATCTCGCTTCCAAGGTTTGTACTAAACTTCCTCTCATACCAACTATAACGCCCCGACCCCAGCTACCCAGAGTCGGTGCATTACTTCGTAACATTGGCATGATCACAAGAAAGATCAAATCTCGAAAGACCGATTGGTTTAGTAGCCTTGGAAACACTAGATATATTCATAAGTTTTACATTAAATCATAAAATGAAAAACTACTACAACAACATAATGTCTCCACAGTCCACACTAGTATCCCCTCATAATATCCCTGCAGGTCATTCATAACTTACTTCTTCACGTCCTGGGGAAAATAAAACATAGAAAAGGGGTGATCTCAAATTCCCAGTAAGGATAACAATATAGCGTAACATAAGCATAAACATTTAAGGCAATGCATTACTAAAACAAAAGCCTTTTAAACATGAACTTCAACATAGTATGGAAAAAGTAAAATGAAATAATGCCATTTACTTATTCACATGGATATTCTACTAATCGAATAATTAAATGAAAAATCAATAACCACTTTCATAATGATGGAATGCATAATGATAAACATTAATTTATTTTCAAGGCCTAGTCCCAAGACCTTGGGGATAAATGTAACCGGAACCCAACCCGGAGTGCCTCTAATAACCGGACACCAACCCGGAGTGCCTCTAATAACCGGACACCAACCCGAAGTGCCTCTAATAACTGGAGACCAAACCGGAGGGCTTACTTTTACCAGTCCCTAACTTGGAGGGCCTACTTTTACCAGTCCCCAACCTGGAGGGCTTACTTTAACCAGTCCCCAACCTGGAACAAACTTGTCCAACACATTCATATGAAGTAAAGGTTGAAATATAACATAAACATTCATATTGGAACTAGTATAAGAAATGTAAATACTTTACTCATAACCCATGAATTCTTTATAAATGACACATCTACAGTCAAACATATCACAAAACTTCATTACAATATGGAAGTTTTAAATCATAATAAATCCACTTCAAATAATCTTAAAATCCATCAAAGGATGTTGACATAGATGAAATCAAAATTCTTTTTAAAGAAATATCTCCTTTTATTTTGAAATCATTTAAGATCCATTTAAAATAAAACATTTTCATTGAAAATATTCTTATAAGCTTGTAAGGGAAGGTTTGAAGATTTTATAACGTCAGAAAATATCCGCACCCGCCGTATAAGTTAAAAAAACATTCTTACCTTAATTCTGTCGAAAAGGTTAAAAATGACCTTGTTTTGAAAACGACAGAAAGAATCCTTTATAAACATCTTATAAAAAGTCAAACAAGGGTATAAATGACTTTAACCCATATTCTTGGAAATAATAAAAATGTTTTGAAATACATTTTTAAGAAACATGGATGTGGATGATAAAGAGATCCCAGTAGATTATTACATATAAACAACCTCGGATAATGAAGAGATTTTGAAATAACCCTTACCAATTTGGTAACTTATGAAACATACAACCCATGAAAGAGGTATCATACAATGAAAATGTAAATACACATAAGGTAAAGTGTATTACACAAAGAATACAATTATGGGAAGTACATACACCACACAAAAGATAATAGTGGAAATATGGCATGAATCTCACGGAAATAAAGAGTGAGATGAAAACCCCTTACCACGTTAATCAAATGAGTCGTATGGCCAAAAGTTAATAACCAACAAATTATTCACAGAATAACATGAATATAAAGATAATCATGATAATATATATCAAATTCCAGTACACAATACACCACTTTCAATAATTTAGTGGCGAATAATGGAAATCTCACTGAATTGAATGTGAGATAAGAAAATCCCTTACCTTGTACTTTTCCTTGGTTGGGGTAGGTTAACCTCCTGTATAATGGTGAAATAATTTTTATTAAATTATAAAATAATCATATACATTATTATGATATAATATATGATCTTTTAATATTGATTTGATAATAATATCTTAGTATTATCGTTGTTTCGGGTGTGAACTTACTTGTTTTCTTTTTATGTTTTGTTACGTAAGACGTGTTTGTAAAGGATAGGTTGTATATTATTCATATCCAGAATGATATAAAGTCTTTAAACATCAATTTTAAATCATCAAATGATAATTATACTTGAATGGATACGATGGAGAATGAATCTCATCGCATTCGTGGAGACGGTAGTCCGTACGTACGCACGAGCGACAATATCATTCTTTTGATATTAAAATAATATATATAAATGGATGGTATATCATATATACAGAATCATTAACATGTTATATTTATTATTTACATGAGTTACACATCATTATTATACCCATCCAAATAATATTATATTTAATAACAATTACACCACGACGTGGAGACGGTAAGTCGTACGTACGCACGTATGGTGACATGTTATTCAAAGGGTGGATAGAATACTGAATATGGTTGTACCATATTTATAATAACATCACAGTATATGTGAGATACTGGAGTTATTATTTTATAATGGTAAGAACAAAGAAAGAAGAATTGGAAGAAGAAAGGAACTTGAAAAGGGGTGGTGAAAACATTACCTCTTCTTCGGGTTCTTCCTTTTGATTTGATCAAAAGGGCTCCGTAGGTTGGCTTTCTGATCAAACTAAGGCATCTAGGTTGTAGTGAGGGATTTTGGGAGAGTATTTGGGCAGATTTTGGCCGAACCAAAAGGCTTTGAAGGTGTGAAGAAATGAGAAAGAGGAGTTCCCTTTTATAAGAGGGGTGAAGGGCACCTTTGGAAAAGCTGGAAATATTAATTTATAATAAATTCATATTCGGTTTATAATGGCTAAAAAGTTTATTATTTAAATTTTAAGGTGGGGATGGGTTGAAAACAACTCAACCAATAGAATTTATATGGGTTTGGGTACTTATGTTAACCTTATCTTTAAGTATTAACTCTAAGTTAATTAGTTTCACTTTTACAATGTCTCTTTGTATTTTTATATAATATGGTTACTAAACTTACTATATACATCCAAGCGACCCCCAAGTGGTCCATTAATGATGAACCTATCATGATATAATTCTCTTGTCTGAACCATAGATTTTTAGGAATTTAATATCAATTAATAATATAATATTTGTTTTAAGAACTCTTTTATGTCAATTTTGACACTATTCAATAGTTGATTTTTGTGAATCTCATAACAGATTGATTAATTCAAAAAAAGTCAATTAAATAAATCCTAATATAACATATTATCCTAGAAAATTAGTTTAATTCATTAAAAGTTTCATATTATATTTATTTGGGTATTTATAATATCAATTATTTTAATTTTTCACTATTATAATAATTACTACATCATCATTGAGTCATAAATAAAATAAATTATTTAATGTCTAAAAAATATAAATAAAATATCATTATGTAGGAAATCGTTTTAGATTTCTAATGAATATTTATAATCTAAAATCCAACATATATAACCCTATAAAACAATTTTCTTTCTAAAAGATATATGCTTGTTTCATTTTTGTATTCATTTTAACTTAATTAAAATAAAGTGTCATTATCACTTACAAGTGGATCCATGGGGTCCCAAAATCGACCCAAATATTCCCATGGTCGACCATGTATCGACCAATAGGGTTAAGACACGTTTTATGGTAATTTAGTATTATTATAATATTATTTTTTAACCCTTAATTACCGAATTTACCCTTAACCATGGTAAATAAAATATTTTCCGCAGTAATTATTCAAAATGTCTAAAAATAAAAGTTACCTATTTACACAATTTGGATATACTGATTACAAATATGAAATCCATTTTTCTAAATTCAAAACACAGAAGTGGAAGAATTTAATTTAAAATTAATTCCCACTGTCAAAACAAAAAACGTGTTTTTAGGAGATAATAACTATCAAAAGATTGACACTTGTTTATGTTCGGTTTAATTGTAAAATTATGTCCAATGACCAAAATTATATTAAATGGTAAAAACATATTCTAAATATACTTTAAAACCACTCAAATTCATAATTTATCACTATTAATTATTTTGATTAAAATTGTTGTTTTTAATTAAAATTTAGTAATTTTCACTATTCATCAAAATATGAAAGTTATCCAAAAAGTACCAAAATTTCACCTTAGGCTAAATTCGATATTCCGAATCCAGAAATGAAGTCCATTTTAAAATATAAAATATATATAATTTCGAAAAGTAGGTATTACTATTCATAACGGCTAGTTTGATTGGTTGTGGTGTGTGTTAAAACTCAAGGTTGCGTACAACACACGCTACTGTATTATTCAAAGAAAGCGTACCGTGGATGCTTGGGATGTTTCATTTTAAATTTTTTTGATGTCCCCATTTAGTCAAAAAGTTTAAAACATTGTATTTAAAAAGGTTAAAACTTGATAAAAGTGCAATACTGAAAATGAATATGTTCTTGTATTATATCTAAGAAACTCATAATATGGATTCTAAAATTATAAGGATTATATAAAGTTTAAAATTTAGTTAATACTATTAATAACCTCTTTTCAATGGCTTGTTTGGTAAGTCATGGTGTGCTTGAACTCGGTGTTGCGTGTAGTGCAAGTTGTTGTATTATTTTAAAGAAATAACACACTATGAAATCTTGGGGTGTTACAGTGGTAAAAAATATAGTTCGTTTGATGATAAGGATTAATATAAATTTCTTCTTTTGTGATAAGGATGGTCATTTAGAGAGAAACCAATATGGTTTGAAAAATATTAAGGAAGAAATTGAGGAACATGAAACTTATTCTGAGGATACCAATGTAATTATTATACTGGGCGAGGGTGAATTTCTTTTATTCGTTGTTGATTTTTTTTGGGTCAGATCTTTGCAATAAATAGGTGATTGATTTAGAAACATCATACCATATTAAACTGAAGAGGGAATTATTTTCTTTATATAAAGAATATGACTTTTTTATATTCAATACAGGGAATAGATATTCTTCTAATACCATAAGTGATGGGGTAATCTTTATCACTACAAATGAAGGTTGTGCACTATTGTATAGGTATGTGTGATATGTGCTAGGTATACACCAAAATTTATTACCTACTTGTACTCTTGATAATGATAGATTCAGGATTTCATATGTTAATGTAAGATAGACATATTCCCAAGGATCGATGGTATATACACAAGGCAGAATGGCTGAAACGCTTTATAGGACCAATGTAAATGCAGGTAGTGATGTGAAAAATACAATTTAATAGAATACTTCATTAAATTTGCGGCATATGTGATCATCGTGTATGTGTTAAAAACCATCAAAAAAGACAAATAAGGTTTGGAAGATTAAGTAGGTTGGGTTAGGTGTTTCAACTCATACACCTAATTATTTTTTATTATAGAGTTCCACTAGTGAGGAAAAAACTAATATCAAAGATCTAGGTGATGTACTTAGATTTTTTTACTCCATAGAGGGGATTGAGCAGAGGTGGAAACTAATTCCTATGGGTTCCCCAAATTATGTGGGGATCAATGTTTTTGGGGAGCCATATAATTTTTTTCTGGTATTGTAAATATATATATAGGTATGATGAAGAATTTATCATTTGGATTTTTTTTTTAAAAATATCTTTCAGTTTTCTATCATAGATAAAAAATACAATCATTATATTTTCTAGAAAGGACGAAGGTTGGTGTGATATTAACCATCTTACTATCCAACTGAGTTCATTTTAATTCTTCTTCTTCTGTATTGGGTTGAAGGGGGAAATTTTTGAGGTTCATCTCGGGTTTTCCAAATTTAAAGACAATGTTTTTTAAATTTGAAAAAGATCTCTATCATTTTGGAATAATTATTCTTTAAAATGGGGATAAGTAATAATCATTTTTATTATAATTTAAAACCCATAATGGGAGATAATTTTTGGGGTCCTTAATGATATAAAAGGTATAGAAGAAAGATATCAAACTTGTATTTTTCATATAGTTACATAAAATAAATACATTGGAAATGGTTTTGGGAATGGGAAAAGGTTTTGTGTGTGCATAGTGGAATGAAGTAGACTACAATGAGTAGAAAAAAATTAGTATGTGAAATAGAGTATTTGGAGGTTTTAGAATGATATCATGTGTTCAATTTTGATCTAAGAGTTGTGAAATATTTTCCCAAGTTATTTTTAGAGAGAAGATATGCATATCAAGGTGTAGATTTTCACATAGGTTTTCTATGTTGTGTTTTCAATGGAAGAATAGAGTTAATTATATTTTTTACTCATTTATTCATATTGGATTTTTAAGAGGAGCCCCATGGTTTTTTAATCCCCCACATCAGAAGGTTTTTCCATGTTAAAATTTTTGGGTCTCAATTAATTTTCCTGCTATATTTTTTATTTTATTTTATTATAAAATCTCACAATATTTTTTTTCACAACTAATTTTTTATTATTAAATAAATATGTTTCCTCCACAACTGGGATTTGATTGTCACTATCAATAATAAGGCCTTGTATCCGAATCATTTTTGTCTTGGAACAAGGAACTCTAGGGAAATTAAGGATATCATTGTATCTCCTCACTATGAACTGAGGAAAAATAGACCATTTCTTTTTTGGTGCTTCTCCAATGGTGAAAAATAATTTGAACACTCTCCTCTATTTTCTTATCTAGTAAGACAAATGAAAACTTCTGGTGATACTCTTACTCAAGTGAAAATAGACCTCCAAAACCAATTTACCCAAAATTAGAATGGTTCACCCACCCCAAATCCATGGTCATCCAATGAATGAAAAATGAGGAGCATATCTGTTACAATAAAACAAAATCACATCTATATATGGACGGAAAAAAATCAGTCCAGCCAAAACATCTAACATAAAACCAAGGAAACATTGTTTCATCATATGAAAAGGGTGGTAAAAATTATTAGAATTCATAAGGGTCTCACGCACCCAACATAAGGGTAACCACATCTCCTATTTAGGGGTAATTATATCATCCTCACAATTGTAGACACATCCCCCATGTAAGTGTATCCACAAATATTGGAATGGGTGTAGAAAACCAAAATAACAAAAGAATTCAGGAAAATATTTAATATATCTGTCACTTATTTATCAGATAAAATAAAAATTATATCATTCAAAAAAGAAACAATTAAATGCACAGAATCAAACCCATTTAATTTTCAAAACTATCATGAATGAATCTTTACAAATCTACACCATTAAAATTAAATAAACAAACCTAAAACCCCTGATTGTCCCTACACCACATAACCTATAAAATTTATTTGGGTGAACATGAATTACTCATCAATTATAGGATTACAACATAATTCCCTTTTTGTGCATCTCAATAACAAACACAATCCCAAATTAAATGAAATCTAATGATAAATACTAAAAATTTCAAATTAAAAGAATGTAAATCTATGTTAAAAAATTATCCAAATTCATACCTTTTCTTACATGAACATATGATCGACACACAACACAACTGAAATCATTTCATTATAAGTCTCAAAGAGTATTTCTTTTCTTGTTCGGTGCCAAAAATCCAGAGTAGTATCCAATTAATCCCAATGAAAAAACATATAAAAACAAATATTCAAGGTATGAAACATCTTGAAACCTAAAACTATACAAAACATTCACTATAATCATTGAAAAAATAAAACACCATAGAATTTAATCACATAGAATATAGGGACATATAAATCAACATGGAAATGAGAATATAAAACCCCTAGATAGTCACATTGAATCCACATAGTTTCATTCATTATCATGGATTCTCTATTATTCTGATCCAGAAAACATACCCCTGAGAAGACTCTAGAACCATAGTGATCTACGTATAGGGCCTCATAAACCTCTTTCAGAAATGGGATAGTATAAATCCATGTTAATTCTGATTCAATGCCTCCAAGAATCCTCAATGAGTTAGAATTAGACACATCTCTTCTTAAAAGAATAACACCTTGGCTAAACTACACACCAACAAAAAGATATTCCATCAACAAGTAGGTACCCTATGAAACACCGACAATTATTTGGGATGATTTGGTGTGGAATTACACTATCAAAGGTCTATGATCTAATAGATAAGTAATTGGTATCTCTTAATTTGTAACAAATAGAAAAAATATAAATGGATGAAGATAAAAATCAGAACTGAAGTACAGTTTGGTGAGTTAAGATGAGTCCAAACTATAATTGGAGAAAGACATAATATTCAAAGAAAAAAAATTGAAAGTAGTAAAATGCGCAAGAATTTGACATATATATCACAATATCTATGGTTTCACTCTAAGAAATTAATAAACAAGTTGGAAATAGGGGAATTGTGAGAGGCCTCATCACTCATAAAATGATGGACTACAATAGAAAATAAATGTTCATGATAGTTGGAATAGCCAGGGAGTGTCAAAACATCATAGCCAATGTGCAGTGAGCATGAGGATGACCTAAAATAATTGATCCCACTAACCCATGTTAATGTAAGTAGATTGGGTGAGGAATAATTATCCTAGTATTGAATTTTCTTTAATATCAAACATGACCATAAAGTTTCATATATTCCAAAGAGGTTGGAGATGTGCCTCCATTAAATGATATAACCAATACATACCCTATCTATATAATTTTCTAATAAAAATAGGTTTTGGTCTCTTCCATCACTCGTAACTTTTTTCCAATCAATGTTCCTATATATCAAACATCACCATTAATTTTCACACCTTCAAGATGTATAATATTTATATGAATTTTACTTAGTGGCTCCCAATCACAGCAAATAATCCAAAAAAAATCATGATAGATTGTAATATTGAGTATTCAATGTTAGATGCTAGAGTGAGACCCATGCATGAGTTTTATCTAACTGATATTGTAGTGGAGTCACTTGACTAAAAAAAATATTCACATAATAAAAAACAACTAGCCCATATGAAAATCAATTAACCCATATTCAATGAAACTATCCCAGATGCAAGTAGATACAAAGCTGGTTTCATGGCTCCTTTCATAAAAAAATAATGATTATAAGTCATTAAATGTGAGGTAATGAATTTTATTTGTTTTTTGGTTTCATTTTTTAGAGAGAATGACTATTAATAACCATTTTATGAATTCCATTACAAGACCTTGAATCATTTAACTGGTTATTGGAAGTTAAAAAATAATTTCTTTTTCTTTTTTTCTTAATATTTATTAATAATAAAATTTATGCATTTTGATTAAGATTTTCATACAAATTAATAGATATAAGACATGTGTTTTGTTGTTATTTCATTTTTTTCTATTTATTGTCATGAAAATTTTACATAATTTATTTTCTGAGTATTTTGTTTCTTTTTAATGATATAAGAGGTTATTTATTTTTATTTAATGCATGTTTTGAAACAAACATTGCTTTATTAATTTTTTCCATCATAATATTCATGTACAATGGCTGACATGATGCATCCTAGGAGTATATATTTTTAATAGGACATGTGTTTTATGTTCAAAATAAATTAGATATATGTTTTGTTTTTCTAAATAAAACATGAATTCTATAATTGATGTAAGAAAATATGACTGATATTTTGGTCTATAATTGATGTAAGAAACCATTTTATACAAATATATTATGTCTTTATTTTACTATTATGTTTTTTATCCAAAATATATTATTGTATCCATGTGTAAAAGTTTTATACTATAAATCTATTTTTTAACCATGGTACACACTTTCTACGTTAGAATAAGACTCCCATTGATTTAGAATTCTCATAATCTGTTGACTCACCCTAGTCTACATCTTTGAATGTTAGAAGGTGTGTTTATTTTCATTTACAACATTGAATAATTCAAGTACACAGTACCATTAATGCATATGATAATTTTTTTACTAAATTCACATCATGACCTTATCCCCCCAAAGGTATCCCTTCTGGGCCAATAATAGTAAAAATGAAATAATGAACCTTAAATCCCACCTTCAATAGTCCTTGGGTTGTTGACTAGCACTGGGGTATATAAATCACACATATGGGGTACATTACCCTCATGAAATTTAAGGAGTAAGATATATGATACAAAAAAACAATAATCCACTTCACATCATAAATGAATGATAATGTATCATATTATAATAAATGATAATACTTGTACATGAATATAATGACATATAGTTGAAAAAACTGAAAATACTAAAAAAGAAACCATAGACAGTGACTTTGAAGTCCAAACAGCTTCTTTAAAACTCCTCAAACTAGTGATGTATGAGTTCGTCATCAAACAAGTCTTGCTAATCCGAAATGCAGTTTATATATATGTAGGGTGAGCATAACATGTATACATGGTAAGATCATCCCTAAAACTAAAACCCAGCGAGTAAATAAACAAAAATAACTCATCCCTTAAGATTGTATAACATATTTCTCATCTGCATCTTGATCCACTCACCAAATAATGCATAGAAGTAAATTGTTTTATTTAAAAATTACATATATATATATATGAACCTCACTTCCACTTTTCTTGTGGTTTTCCTCTCTCACATCCCAATTCCACACATCTTGTGTCCATCCATCCCATATTTCACGCCATCCCTAGTGTGAGTCAGACCTCAGTCCCTCTTAGGTCCAAATATATTATATTGGTATCAATTTGTATATCCACATCATCATCATCATCTCATCTGAAACACAATATATGCATGAAATCCACTAAAAACTATTTACGACCATTATACCAAAATTCATCACATACAATGCATGCACACTGATGGGAATCCAAAAACACCACATTCAGGTAAAATTATGTGTTATACCTTAAGTTGTTACATCCCTCAGATGAATGTATAGAAAAAACAATTAGCCATCATAACCCTGGTATAAAATCATCATATACTATAATCTATCATGGCCCATGACAGACCTACTCATCTATGTCTAAAGGGAGTGTATGAGGGAGTGTCGTGACCCAACACACCTTGGCCTGTCTGGCCAATGAAAGGCCAAGTGTCACTTCCCAAGTCGGCTTTCAATAGGCCACATTTTGGATACTATAATTGAGAATGAATATATCAAACATGGGAGGCCTTATCCTATGGTAAATGTACACATGAACACACACATCCATCCCCTGGAAATAGTGTAAAAATAATAATCACACAAATAAAAATTAATTCATACATTTATATCCTAATACTAGAGTACCAAAAAAGTACTGAAGCAAAACGGGGAACAATACATGCCCACCAAAAACTACAAAATAGTTTATCCTTCTCTGAAGGAGGGGAATGTTGTCAAATGAAACCATTGGTACACACCTTGGTCTATATAGCCCAATAAGTCCCACCTACTCTAGATCCTCTGAGGACTATATCAAAAATCATGTTATCCTCATAAGACACGACATGTGGGCATAGATCCCATTCAAGGGTGGGTATAAAAAATAAATGGTACATTCCTCAGTATGATGATATTAAAAACATAAAATATTTTTATGTCACGAATGAATATTGTTTCTGGAAATTTGGAATAACTCTTGACCAGAGTCTTCAATCATAAATATATTATCATAGTTGAGTTTGGTATGCGGTGTTTACCCTAGATGCGCCATAAATTTTGTCGATGTTTGACACACAGTTGGAGGCGAATGTTAGAAAGTCATTGAGTAATTGGGGTTTTTAATTAAATAAATTGTAATTAATAAGATAACTCCCCCTCATACTTTTTCATGCATAAAATAGAAAAGGGGAGATCATCTTGTGCATAGGATAATCCGAAGAGGAGAGGACTTGTTATAAGACTCCGATTTTGATGGTGATCAATACCGGATCATGGTGGAGCGGGTTGGGAAGGTAGATCAAGACCCAAAGCTTCATAATTTTCCCAATCTGGTCAGATCTATTAGTTTGGGGGCTTTTGGTTTCTTGTAGGTATTTTGTTTTGAATCATAATCACATGATGCGTATTGAAGATGCATACATTGTGTGTTCTTCCCATTCAGGAAAGATGATCTTTGAGATCTACACATCATGTATTGGCGATAAACATTGTGTAGTGAGCCCAGAACATGTGGAAGTGGAAATGGGATGGAAAAAAATGTAAGGGGACATGGTTGTGTGAGATTACATGACCAAACCCTGTGTACACACAATCATGAGTTTCCATACACAGACATGACCATGGACATGGGCTTGGGCTAGACTGAGAGGAATATATTGTTTATTGAGGGTACCTATTGTGTATACAGACATGGTCAGCAAGATAATATATGGGGAAGGACATGCCTAGGTGTTCAGATAAGGTTTCACATCATGTTTCATGAGGTACATGAAATTTATATCACCCTTTTACATGTTGAGTACCATGAGAGGAAACAAATGGGGGTCAGTTTCAAGAGACACATTCTGTTACCTAGGAGGACATGTCATGTACATTACGTAGAGACTTTTCCCCCAAACATCTATATCTTCAGGACTCAGATGGAGACTTGTAGTTAGCATGTATAGTGTATTTTTTAACACTGTGCATGATGATGGTCATGGATTTGGAGTTAGAGCTATGACATTAGTTGATGGTAGCATGATGCTTGTAAGAAACACATAGACTAGTTCCATTTGGTGTGTTCCCTATGGGTTTTGGGTGTTGATGAAGTGTGTAATATGCCATTTACAACTTTTATTTTTCCCATGATCAATGATTAATCATTGATTTTTACCAAATTTTGAATTTATAGATCAATGGAATTAAATCAAAGAATATAGATTAGGGATAGAACGTCGGAACTAGAGAAAGGATCATCACATATTATTTATGATAAATTTAATTAATTAAATAACTACATTGATGGAATTATTTTTCATTGAAGGATATGAAAACATATCTATGTTGTATCATCATTGCGTTGTGTGAATCAAGAGAAGATTCTCTATAGTGCTTTCCAAAAATCATCAAAAGTCGCCATAGAAATCTATGAGGGCTAGCATGGAAGATCATATCTCTTGCATTGTCCTACTTTGATTACCTAGAGAAACACTTCTCAAGCATTCTTCTTGATCTCTCTTGACCTGATGGTGGGAGTTTGAGGGAGATCACACTCAATTCTTTAGAGAAATCTTGGAGAAGGGATCTCTCTAGGGCTTTATAGGATTCTCCAAATTTGTAGTGCACAAAAAAATAAATGATTTGTCTCTAAGATAAAATAATCTAATTGAGTTTATATATTAATAGGTTTAAAATAAAATAATTACCCAAGTACCCTATGTAATATATTTAATCCCTGTAGAACCCCATGTTAGAAAATATTATTATTATTACTTCTCAAAAAGTTCTTAACATCTGAATTAAATTTTATATTATTTAATCAAATAATATTCAATATTAATTATTTCTCACTATACCATTAAAATCAGTCGATCATTCCCCTACAATATTTATCAGGCCTTGAATATGGACTATTAATTTATTAAATAAATATCATATCATTATTAACTACTAAATAAATAAATATTATATGCAATAAATAGAAACTAGATATTTCATAAATATTCTGGTCACGTTATATTCTCTCTATAAAATGGTGACCAAATATATGTGATATAGAAAAAATGAATAATTATTATACCATGCGTGTGAATAATATTTATTAAACATGTTAAATAATAATTAATATATTATTATTTAACTGATATTATGGATACACTTAATATGTGACCCTCTAGGCCTTCTTCTCAGTGGCATTAGGAGAAGCGTCCTAAAGTCCAAGGTTTGCATCTAACTACATTACAAGGCACCCATAGAGAATGAATTTATTGTCGCAATGATATAATACCTCATACTGACACTTACTATGTAGTATAATCTATTTATCATGATATCTCTAATTTGGTAAGTTGCATGCTGGTGCCATCAACCTATGTGCTCGATGAATCTTTCTTTGACATCATGAAAATGAACATGCCTATAGAACACCATTTCCATGGATTTATTTAGGCTATATCATTTACATAAAAGAGAATAATATTTCAAATTAAATTAAATAACATAATGGAAAAATCAATTCTTGGATTATTTGTTAATGAAATATAACTCATGACCCACCTAACATATCTCACCTTTTCGCAACCATATGTCATCATAGTTTTCTTCAATAAATAAAAGTACGTGGATCATAATAATCTTTAATAATAATATAAATTTATAAGTATATATACACATATTCGTAGATACTAACATCAAATTTCACATATAAATGTGAATTATCTACTTGGAGGCCTCATTATCATAATATCCTACACTGAATTTTACCAAGGGCATACACCATGAGAAGGTTTTTCAATGTCATGTGAGTCTCCACCCTTGATATCATGTATCATTTGTTTCCCTAAAATGATATCATCCATTTATAGGATATATATTTACGAATATTGTTGTAACACTTCCAATTTCTCATCATGGTGGGGAAATGCTATGTCCTTTTAGTGTGACTGCTACTATTAGGACATTATCACATAATATATCCCACATTAGAACAATCATGATGTGATAATTAGTTTATTAATATTAAAAAATATTAATACATGTCATCATAAATTACACATAAGTTTGTTCTTAGGATCCAACTCCAACAAAATCCTAATTTCACTAGACCCAACTGCTAACAACCTTCAGTATGTTAGGACTCACATGATACTCTTGCTTATGATATGAAAGGACTTTAGTCAAGGGTTCTACTATGTTCTATTCTATGGGTACTCTTCTTACTAAAAATCCATCCATCTGATAAAAATCCTTCAAGAGGTTACCCTTTTTCAATGTATAATTTTTCTATTGGTGTGTCCTTGGATATTTTTCAAGAGACACCACTGTAGTATTATCACAATACAATGTGATAGGGACTTCAAAACTATGTACCACATCAAGATCCTGGAAAAAGTTCTATATCCAAAAGGATTACATGGCTACATTAGAATCTGTTATATTCTCATAGTCCACTATAGAATTAGGGAAAACTGGATTTGAACACTTCCAGCTCACAGATCGTTCGTTGAGAAAGAAAACATATCCTAATTATGACTTGAAATCATTCTTATTTGTCTAAAAACTAGAAATAGTAAAACCCATGATGACTAGCTCCTCATCCCTTCCATACACTGGAAACATATCCTTAGTTCTTCTCAGATGCTTAGTGGTAGCCTTAATAGTAGGTCGATGTTGTTCTCTTAAATCAGCTTGATATCTTCCTATCATGCTCAATAAATAGGCAACACCATGTCTAGTACATAACATGGAATACATGATTGATCCTATCATAGATGTGTATGTGATCTTACTCATTCTCTCTTTCTTATATTGTTTCAAAGGCCGCATTTTCATATAAAGACATAAACTATGTGAAACCAAAACCAATTCGATATTATATTGTCCCATACTAAATATCTTTAGTATTTGGTCATCATATGTACTGTTATGTGGTCTAATAAGCCTCTTAGGTCTATCATGAATGATCTTGATCCCTAGAATATAGGCCGCCCACCCATGTCCTTCATAGATATACACTTTTTGAACCAGTCCTTACCAGACTATAAGACTTGTATTTCATTTCAAATAGGTAATATTTCAACAACATATAATACTATGATAATGATTGAATTCCCAATAAACCTATTGTAAACACACATCTCTCATTAATTCTTAATGAAACCAAATTATTATATGGATTCATTGAATTTAATTTTCTATGACCTAGATGATTACTTCAATCCATAAATGGATCTCTATGAATTTTAAATCATTTTAGCATCCCCTAGAGTCACAAACCCTTCAGGTTCTGTCATATAGACTTCTTCTACATGGTTCCCACTAATTAATGAAATTTTTACATACATCTAGAAAATCTCAAATTCATGGTATGATTTTATATAATGTAGAAATCTAATGGATTTAAACATGGAAACCGGTGAAAATTTTTCATCATAGTCAATTGCTTGATGTTCTTTAAACCCTTTAGCCACTAGAAATTCTTTATAGGTATTTACATTACCTTTCATGTGCATTTTTCTTTTGAATACCCATTTTCATCTAATGGGATTTACATTAACTAGCACATCGCCCCAAACCCCAACATGGGTTTGATACATGGAATCCATTTAAAAATTTATGGCTTCTTTCCATCTTGTAGGTTTTGAGCTGTCTACTACCTCTTTTTAAGAGATAGGTTCATCATTGTCAACCAATAATGAATTACCATATTTGGTCACTAGAAAACCATATCTCATTGGTTATCTTACCCATCTTGTACTCTTATACAGTAATTGTGTTTCAAGAACAAATTCTTCCATAGGAACACTTGGAATAAATTTTTATATCCACTCTTTTGTATCTTGAGCCTCAACTTCATCGAATTCAATCATGCTCCTACTACACTTTTGAGGGCGCTCCCACTAAATAAATATGGTTTTTCCGGTGACTCTCACATTGTTATATGAGGGCTTTTATAAGTATTATCCCTTTATTTTCCTGGGATACCCTATAAAGATACACTTTGTTCCCTAGGATTCTAGTTTGTTCGCTGTTAAGACTGTAACAAAATAATCACAACCCTATACATGTGTATGTGAAAAAAATGGTTTCCTTCGTCTCCATAACTCAAAATTAATTCCATTTTCCTCTTTAGTTGATACTCATATTATTATTAATGTCATAGTTTGTAATGCATATCCCTAAAAGGATAATGTAGGATCTACATGACTCATCAGCAACAATACCATGTCTAATAATTTATTATCCCTCCTTTCACTAACATCATTTCACTGTGGTATGTATATTGGAGTGAGTTGAGATGGATTCCCAAACTCCCGTAGAAATTCTATAAAATCATGGTTAAAAATTTCACTAACTCATTCCAATAAATGTTTCATTATCTTCTTTCTATGTTGATTCTCTACCTAATTGTTGAATTCTGTAAATTTTTCAAAGGACTCTAACTTATACATCATCACATAGATATAACATTATCTAATCGATTCATTAGTAAAAGTTATCAAGTAAGAATATCAAACATTGTATTCTACTTGAAATGGTCCACACATATCATTATTTAACAATTCCAAAATCTCTATAGACCTTTCCCCCTATCCAAAAAATGGTGGTTTGGTCATTTTTTCTTCTAAACAAGTATGTAATATTTCAAGTTGTTTTATCTCAGATGCGTCTTAATAACCATCTTGAATGAGATTTATCAAACGCTTCTTGATTACAAGACCAAGATGGTGATTTCCTAGTTGTGTGTTATATGAGTCATGTGAACCTGATTTGTTATCAACTACCAATACTTGGATTATATATTTTAATACAAAAATAATATTATTTACATTTTCGATACCATAAAATAGATTTTCCTTATAAAATAAACATCTTTTATTTCCAAACACGAAAATAAACTCATCTACATCTAGGAATGTCATAGAAATTATGTTATTGGTAACCACTGGTACATAAAAACAATCCTTTAAATCCAGCATCGTTCTCATTGAAAATGAAATGTGGTATTCATCAATGGTGAGGGAATCCACCCTCATTCCATTATTATCTCTTAGATCCACCTCTCATCTAGAAATATTTCAAAATATACCTATTTCCTGCATTTGGATAAATATTTGAGCACCAAAACTTGTATATAATTCCCAAGGTGTAGATATTTAATGGATGGTGTGAGGGAGATTTAGAATTTTTGTGAATATTAGGCCCCTTTTTTCCTTTTTATTCCTTTTCTTTTTCACTATAAGGATCGTGGGTTTATTATGCCTCATGGCCTTCTCTACTTGGAGAATAAATTAACATGTTTCAAAACATTCTGCTCATTATTTCTCATATTTTAATTAATAATAAAACATGAGAAGGTATCGTGCAATGATAAATGTGTGAGATCTATATAAAAGTGATCTGGGTTTAATTCTTAAGATGCATAAGAATTTAATGTAACCAATAATCTTAACTAAATGATTCCCAACTAGCATAGAATCACCAAGCATAGTTATAAACAAGTCATTCAAGATATGATAACTCTCACATATCTCCTTCTCTTAATAGTGATTTAAAAGGCAAGACATCATGATATATGCATCCATTTCATCATGTTACATCAAAATCCCATTGGACATGATGATATCATGACACACTGAACATCTATAGAATCATTCAAATGTTTCTCATATATTGAAAACTCTTAATCACTTAACTCATTATGAGGTGCATCCTGAAAAGTTTCTTCTAACATATACAATTTCCTTTCATGGTGAATGATAAAACATAATCACCATTTCAATTCATGTAAGTAAAATTTAATTTTTATTTAGATAAATGGAAATTAATTACACAAACAAGAACATGGAAAATCAAGGGGGTGGAAATCGTGAAGTTATATCACATAATTCGTGAATTTGTTTTGTAATCTATTGGTAGAGACCCCAATCTAGAGTAAAGAGTTGACGTTTCTTCTGGTCCTCCTTTTCTAGAAAAGGAGCCAATTTTGTAGTTCCCTTCATGCTAGGTGTGTCTAACATGAACATTATGGTTAATATAGTTTCTACATTACCTGATAGATTAAATCATGTTCTAAGGAATATCTATTTTTTATTAGAGACACATGACAATCACGACCGAGTTGGATTCCGATTTTGAGAGTGGAAGGTTGAAGCGCTTGCACTGATAAAGAACCAATACTATAGCTCTGGTCTCTACACCAAGATAATTACAAACACCAACGAATGAGATGAAACCCAATAGCATTAAACCTCTGTTATCCCTGATTTTACCGCCACCCCTTATGAGTCCATTGATAAAAGAACCATCAACATTGAGTTACCGACCTATGCCATGTGGTCTCTCCTTTTCCATTCATGTCAATTTGTTCTTGTGAGAAGGTTATCCATCTCAATTATGGATCATAGTTATATTCTTGAAGTCATTTTAATATTATTTCTACATGAAATATGATCATAATTTTAGTATGTTAACTAAAAAAATTTATACAAATAAAAAAATATTATGTTTATTAGTCTCCCACTATTTTATCAAAACCCAATATCCATCACCATTGGCTTCCCAATATCCTAATTTTTGGATATTCTAGTGTCAAGGACCTGTATTCCCCTTTAAATTACCCCATATTTGGTTTTTCAAGAATATTGAATAGTTTTAGGAATGCATTCCAAATTCTAAATGAATTAACATAGTGTTCGTTGATCTTTTGAGTGAACTCCCAAATCCTAACATCCATAAATTATATTTTCTCAACACTTTCCCTCAATTACACCAAGTCTTTCTTTGGAAGATAACCCTTGATGTAAACTAAGCTAATTCAACCCAAAACCTCAAGTTAGAATTCCTTGAAAATTGAAAGAAACCCAACATTGGTTGGTCAAGAACATTGAACTATGGATCGATTTTAACTGGGGTAGTGGAAGGCAATACTAACTTAATATATATGATTGATCAGTTTTATCTTTTTATGTGTAAATTTTTTATTATTATCTTTATCACCTGTTTTTTAATATTAAGTGGATTTACCTATGTGATTAACTATATATTAGATAATATTTTTGTATATGACAGTTTATTTTAGTTATATCTTTCATGATCATTAATTTCATTAATTCATGTGATCATGACAAAACATCCATAATTAAATAACCATGAAACTTGAAAAAAATAAAAAAATAAAATGATATGATCATGATCTTTTATGAATTGTGAGAATATCTAGTAGTTTGTAAACTAAATTTTGACCTTGGCGGAAAATCCTTGAACCAATTAAGGTTCTTGTTTAATGTTTCCACATGTCCACATATGTATATCTCTTGGATTGGTATTTCCACAGCTCCAAACTTGAACTACCTCCATTTTATTGGGAGCTCTATCAATTACATATGATTCTACTCACACACGGGTAAGGGAAATAGGGGGTTTACATAAAAACACATGGTCATGATGGCCCTCACATAAAAAAGATGAGATATGGCACAGAAGGAAACAATTTAATTTATTAATAAATTAACTGAAACAAATCACATACAAAGGTCTGGTCTATGCTCATCATCATCACCATGCATGAAAAAAATACTCATTTAATTAAAGTTGCATTAAATTATTAATCGTTATTATTTAACAAAAATCACACAAAAATCAATTAATTATATTCTTTAATTAATCAATTATTTTATCATAATTATCATTTGATTTACCTGGAGATTCTTACCCACTATAATTTTAAACAAATTAAATAATTTTTTTAAAATTAATTATTTACATAAATGTACCTTGGAGTAAATTTGATGAATAACCATACAAATATACCCAATAAGTACTATACTTATAAAATGTTTACTCTTGTGACATCTAACATATTTGGATTGTCACATCCATTCATGACATGTAATATCAAATTAATTATTACATGAATTACATGATCTTTTGATCACGTGTTATTCATCCATGCACATAGAATTAAAATTGTAATATGACTCGTACATTATATGTAGATCTAAACATTATGTAGGTATTAATTAAAAATTTATATATATATATATATAAGAAAACTTATCACATGGTGTGTCCTATCAACTTAATAACCATAGGCCAATGCATGTTGATAAGGTTTACATAGTACAATTAATAAATTTTAAATTTGTGTAATTTTTTATAAGTACACAGTGTGTATAGGCGAGCTACACAACAAATATATCTCTCACTGTCTATATGAGGCACATGCCTAGGGACTAGGTGTGTATACTATGCCTTGGATAATTGGATTACACAGAATTTATAAGCGACTAAATGAAATGTGGTCTCTGAGTTACACGGTCACAATTTAGGTAGTCCATGTGTGGTAATACATGGCCCGTCTATGACACAAAGGGACTAAATACCAGGTACATTGTCTACATGGTGTGTACTATGATGGACCGTGCACCAGGCTTTCCTGGTCAACATGGATTTTTATAAATAAAATGCACCACGTGCATTCAATGCACACAGTTTGAATTAATTTCCAAATTAATTTTAGATGCAATGAACCCAAGTACATAGCAGGTAACTCTGGTTACATAGCCAGAATCATCGGAACCTTTGAATGAGATCTTAAATTTTATTTCATTCATAAAATGAAACATTTTGATTTGACCTACAAAAAATAAATAAGGAAGAACCATATATCACAATTGGGAATAATAGAATGATTAAACATGAATTTAAAACTAAATTAATAATGATTAAATTATCAATGATCTTTAAATAATTATAAAAAATTATGTGTCAACTTTGATACATCTTTTGGTCACTTGGTGTAGTGGATGTGGGTGATGAGTCGTGCCCAACTTTTCTTTTTTCCATGATTAAAGATTAATACATGAATTTAAAAAAAATTAGTTTAATGATCAATGAAATTAAATCAAACAATATATCAAAGGGATAGATCAATTTAACCATAGATAGGATCATCATATATTATTTAATATCGATTTTATTAATTAAAGAATTACCTTGTTGGAATTATTTCATTATTGATAGATCTGACAATTGATCTGTGTTGTACTGTCATTGTGTTGTAGGAATCAAGAGAAGATTCCATCTAGTGGTGATCCCCACATGATACACAAATCTTCAAACATCACTATAGGAATCTCTGGTTGCTACCATAAAAGATCACATCTCTTTTGTCGTCCTCTTTTGATTTCCTCCTGAACCACTTCTATATAATTCACCTTGATCTTTCCTAACTAGAGAGTGGGATGGATAGTAAGATCACTCTACATTATTGGGAGCATTCATAGAGAAGGGATCACTCTGGGTCATGAGAGGATTCTTCAAATCTGTTGGGCATAACCAAATAATGGAATTAGATCTAAGATAAAATAAAATAATTTGGTTTATATACTCCTAGGATTAAAATAAAATAATTGAACAAGTGTCCTTTATTATTTATATAATCATTGTAGAACCCCATGTAAACTGAAAATAATATTACTATTATTATTTCTCAACATGCGCATAACATGAGAATTAAATTAAATATTATTTAATCAAATAATATACAATATTTAGTATTTCTCACAAGACCATTAAAATAGGTCTATCATTCTTCCATAATAATAATTGAGCCTTTAATAATGACTATTAATTTATTAAATAAATATCAATACATTATTCTTAAATAAATAAATAAATAAAATATTCACTAAATAGAAAATAAATATTTATTTAAAATTATACTAACAATATATTCTCTCAAATATTTAGTGACTTTATATATGTAGTCCAGAAAAAATGAATAATTATTAATCCACAGGGGGAATAATATTTATTCAACCTATTAAATATTAAATAATAATATATCATTTAATTTACATTCTGGATAGACTTAGTGTGTGAATTTCTAGGACTCTTTCTCAGGTACATTAGGCAAACAAGCCTAAAGTAAAAGGTTTGCATCTAGAAACACACAAAGTCATCCATATAGAATGAATTTATTGCTACATTGACATAATACCTCATATAGATGATTAATGTGTAATATTATCCCTTTATCATGATGTATCTAATCAATTAGGATGCATGTCTATGCCATCAACCAATGTTCTTCATGTCTCTTTCATTGGCTTCCCAGAAAACAAAATTTTCTATAGAACACCATGGCCATGGATTTATTTAGGCTATATCATTTCCATCAAAGGGATTGAGATATAAACTTCCCCTAATGAACAGAATGAAAAGTCCTATCTCATATTATTCATTAATGCAATATTACTTGAGATGCACCCAATGTGTCCCCCTTGCCACAAACATATATCTTCATGGTTTTCATCAATACATCAAAGTAATTGAATCGTAAAACTCATTAATTATTATATTAAATTCTAAGGACCAATACACATGTATTCATATAAGAACATCCAATGACACATATAAATATGAATTTCCTACTAGCAGGTCTCATTCTCATAGTATCCTACACTAGATTTTACCAAGGTCGTACACCATGAGAAGGTGCCTAAAACTCTTATGAGTCACTACCACATACATCCTATATAATGTTTTTCTATCAAATGACATTATCCACCTATTTCAAATATATTTACAAATAGTATCATAGAACTTATAGGTTCTTATCATCGTGGGGAACTTCTATGACCTTTTAGCACAAAAACTACTATTAGAAAATTTTCACATACTATGTTATGCATAAGAATAATAATGATATGAAAATTATTTTATTAATATTCGAAACTATATATAAATGTCATCATAAATTAAAAAAAAGTTGGTTCTAGGGCAGAAATTCTTACATTCACTTCATCCATCCCAATGAGAGTACAGAGTGGCATTACATCCTCAACATAGGATTGTGATCCCCTCTATAAGACCAGTTCAGATATAGTTCATGTATCCCTCTTGTAGGACATGGAAGAATTAATTACCATATCATATACCCTAGCTGTTATCTTTTGGTATCATCGTGAGAAATTTACAAAGGGTGGTGAACCCATTTCGAGCAGTTTATCCAAATAGGGTTTGTGGTATCGCCAGACATACAATATCCTACTTTGTTAGTTTTTTCAGTAGGGTGTATAGTTTCATTTTTCATACAATCCCACACATTGTGGGTTGTTATAGATAAGGTTTTTGGATTCCCCCAATGTTCATGGGTACAGTCCCCTATCAGAGTTTCATGATATTCGGAGTATCATATTTGATCTTTGTTGTCTCGTAGCGATCCTAGGTGTGATCCCCTATCTATGTGATGATCTCTTCTGAGTTTCCAATATGTTTCATTAAATACCTCATGGGTTATGGGTGAGATCACCTAGCTATTTATCGTGATATATTTTGTTCCAGTGTGACGTTTCTTCATGGAGATACTGGAGATCATGTCCTTTCATGTGGATGCCACCATGGATAGGGAAGACGTTCCACCAACTTAGTGATTCTTAATGAGTAGGATCTCTCAGATGTTGAGTGATACATGATGAGTGAGATATTTATGATGGATTCCATTCGGGATGTAATGTATCGTGGTGTGTGTTCTACCATATGAGCATTACCTTTGATACTTGAGTAGAATCTTGTGGATGGTAGTGAGGTTGGGACTTCTTCAGACTAAAAGATTATAATGAGAATATATGGGTTATTCTATGAGGCCATGAGGTTATGTTCCATATCTTATTTGATATACCGCATGGTGATGAGCAGACTAGTCATGTACAAACGAGAAGTGGGGGAGGAGTGGTTATGCTCCCTCGCTAGTGTTTTTTACCTTCGGGCAATGGGTCGAGAAAACTATTATCTTTCTATTTACAACTTTTATTTTGGGTTTTTTTGGCTCCTATGAAGTATTTTTATACTCACCCATTCATGGAATCTTCCCCAAATATCATGCCTTGTGTAGATGATTGAATTTATGATGGTTTCCTTAGAGACCCAAGAGAAGGTGGATAATAACATGATAGATAGATAAAAGTGTTCACCAATGGTTGAAAAATGTGCGTACCAGTGGTTGTATTGGAAAACAGTACCTTCCCTCTGAGAAGGTTGAAAACTTTTTCATTTTTGGTGGGATTTTATTTTTCTCTTTTATGATTTTAGTCATTCTTATATACTTTAGTTTTGGGATAATATATGTATGCATGAATTTTGTATCAACTTTATTATTATAACTATACTGTTTCATAGAGATATATGTGTGTGTTTTTTCATATAGGTACCATAGGATAACTCCCCCCATGTGTGTGTTATTCCTTCCTAAATTATGGTCATTAACCCTTGTCCAATTAAAGGAGGTATTGGGTCATCATACTTGGTTGATCGCCAGCCAGGAGGGCCCCGATGGGTCAGTTCATGGAAGTGTTGAATAAAAGGTTTCTCTTCATAGGGTGTATGTTAAACCCGTGGTGAGGACTAGAGTTTGGAGTATTCTAACTATGAAGGTTGTTTTGGGATTTATAGAAACAATTTCAAATATTTTTGAGTTGGGATTTCAGGCCAGGGACTTCAGTGTTGGTGTGGATGTAAACATATCAATCTACTTGGACTTTGATTACGTAGTTATCAACTCTACATACAAAGAAATTGGTTGCGGTGATAATTGGTACAAGCATCATATAAGAATTGGTTGTGTTTCCATGTAATTATTGATTTTTATCCCCATATATACTCTTTAACCACGGTACATATAAATTTAATTTTCGGATTCCTCTATGATGACAACCAGCTAGGATTCCATGGTGGGATCATGATGATAATCTATATAGGGATAATGATTTAATCTAGGGAACAATGAAAGAGGTGTTACCTCGGGTGTTTTTTTAGAGGATCTACCACTCATTGAGAAACGATTTGTGCTAGTAGTTCCATCTGATGATGTGTGTAGTCTAAGAATACTACGTGAGTTCTAGAGGCATTAACCTTTGAGGTATAGGGGAGAGAAAGATCCTCTGGTAGCAAAGTATTGTCTTGAGGTAGTAACCTGAATTTTCCTCCTAGTGAGGACACATCTTGATTAGATGGTGGTCCTAGCATAGAGTCTTTTTTATGGATCTGTCAGGTGATGGTGGATTCTAGTGACACAAACCCATAGTGAGAGTATGCTCACATAGATAGAGTTTGAGTAGATCTTAAATGAATTTTTTTCCAACTATGTTGCAAGTAGTGTGTATTAATGAGCTTCTGTAGCTTCAGTAGAGCATCATGACCATGATAGAGTATTTGGAAAGATTCAACAACCACTCAGGATACTCTTTATATATTGTTGATGATCCATTTTTTTCAAGCACATAACTTAGACTATAGATTATTTTTATATATTTGGAATTAATTGGGATCTCTTCTCATTCCCACTTGTGATGGATTCCTCGAGCAGGTTGTGGTAGTGGAGATCATTATGTATGAGTTGACACCAACTGATGGTTCTGGTAATTGGAATGTAGGATTTGAGACCTCAGAATATTGTATCTGATGGCATTCTCCTGGATATGGACACAAAAATAATGTTTTGGGTGACTCATCGAACATAATAATAATCATTCCAAACCAAGATCATTTCATATGGTAGTGTGAGGTGGTAATCACCTATAGACACAATAGAAAGTTCAGATTTATTGGTTTCTAATATATAAACTTTACCATTGTAAATATTCTAGAATCTACATGGTTATTATATTTAAATATATATGTGAGAATCTCTTGTTGTATCTAATAACCAATTTTTAGAAATAGATCACACTTGATATCAAACTCGCCTGAATATTCCCCTTTCTTCTTTGGCTTGGTGATGTTTTTCTTTAAGTTCCCCTTCTTTCCAAATGCAAAATATAGTCTCTTTTTCTAATTCATTCCCCTTGATCCCCCTCTTCATATAAGAGAGTTGCGAAGAAGATTTAAACTTGGAGTTAGTCTTACAGCTCTTCGATGGACCTTTCTCCTTATTTAGTATAAGGATGGAAGGTTTTTCATACTTTATATATTTTTTATTTCAAGAAGCAGCATAAGAGTATTGGGAGAGAATTCTCAATGTTTTTTCTTTTGAAATTTACAAAACAAATGGAGACTATAGATTAAACCCTAGAACCTATAGGTTCACAATATATCCAATATGTTTATCTACTTGAGGCTGAGTTAGTGCATCTTCTCCAAGTTTTCTCACAAAGTGCTCCATGGTGATCTTATATTGTTCTTATCTGAATCTCTCTTGATAAAGTTCACACAGATGTTGGAGCATGTTATTATCATCCATGTTCTCATGAAACATGACAAGTTTTCTAGAAATAGATGAAATAATTAAACACTAAAAATTTATCACATAGTTCAATTATTCTTCATAGGCAGTAAAAACCTAATCATCCACCTCTTTAGCTGGTGGGTTGGGAATTGAGGATTCTATCATATCAAACTTCTATTCATACCACAACACAACCTGTATGTTTTTGAACCATTCTAGAAATATATTGATAGTTAGGAGATGGTATTTCCCCCAAATTGATCACAGGGATAATGTGGATGATGAAATTTTTATTATTATGAATTAAAGTAAAAGAAAATTATCATTACATAACTTGATTAAAATTTATGATTGGTATAATAATTTTATATTCATTAATTCTCACACTATTTTATCAAGTATCAACACCCCTCACAATAAATCATGGAATATCTAGTCATGAAATTATTTGAGTGGAAATGATCTCTATTTTCTAGATTATATTCCAAACATAGACCATGAAAAATATAAGAAAGTATTTAGGTAGGAAGTCTTAAAAACTGCAAACTAGTAACTCCTTGATTTGGTTATAGGACTCCCAAATCTATAAATCTGGAAAAAAAATTCTTCAACACTTTCATAAAAATAAGTATCAGATAGACTATGGAAATTAAACCCAATAAAAGTTCAGTTAATTCAACCCACTATCATAGTTACAAAATTTGGATAATTAAAAGTTCCCCCAAAGGAGGATGAACTGACACTTTAACTATAGTTATATCTTAATTTAAATGATGAAAAAATAATGATGATTTAATATTTGATTGAGAGATTTTAAATTTATTATGGGTAAATTATATTATTTTCTCTTTCACAAATATTTTTAATATTAAGGATATTTTACTTACGTGATTAACAGTGCATTGATAAAATATATACACATATACTACACCAAATTCAATGTTTAGAGGCCAGTTTTAGGGGCGACTTAATAACTACCGTTGAAAAATTGAAATGATTTTCATCAGTTTTTAAAAACTAAAAACTAAATGATATTTGTTTATTAAATTAAATTCACTTCCCCCCAATCCCAAAATTTCTCCCCCAAACCCCCCTCAACCCTAATCCCTCACTACTATTGTGTTTCTTCCCTCATCGGTGCCCTGTTTTTCCTTGATCCCTCATCGATGCTCAGATTTCCCCGACCCCCCCCCCCCAAAGCCCGAGCCTGATATGATATTTTAATCACCCTTGAGCTCACTATCCATCACCTTCACCCTCTCCCTCACCAGTGATTTAGTTTCCCCTGATCCATTGATGCCTGAGTCCATGCCCTCACTGCCTGTGACCCCTCCTCCCACAAGTCATCCCTGCCAACCCCCCTTCTCCCCCAACTCCCCCAACTCCCCATTCTACCTTTGACTTAAAAGAGTGGTAATCCCTCATTTATTCCTATTTTATTCAACTCCTTTATTCCCTTTCTCCAACTATTGGTTTTTTTATTTTTAATGATGTGGATTTGGGTCCTCTAGATAGAAGAGGTTTTTTATTGGCTCGATTGTGCATTCTTATACTTGTATACAACACCTAGGTCTTAATGTATGAGGGTAATCTTTATTTTTTGCTTTAGGTTCATGTATTTTTTTTTAAAATTTCATGTGTTTCAGGTTTAATTCTTTATTAGAGGCTGATAATTGATTAAATATAAATTATAATTTAGGCCATATATAATTCTTTATCATTATTTTCAATTGTAATAACAATATTTTAGAAAGTGTAAAGCATGTAATTTTTATGAATTTAAGATTATAATATTTATTATTTATTGTTTTTGTACTATTTATAAATAATTTATCAAGTTGTTAGTACATGATGTTTATATTCTAACTAATAGGGGATCTCCTAGGTTCTTATTTTATGTCTACTGATATTCAATTTATCCTCCACATTGATGTTTCAATCAAAATGTTATGTAGAATCATTTATGTACCTTTCTCTATTATATTGAGGTAATATATTCTCATATTATAGTTGGGTCCCTCACCGGTAGTTATAAGCCTCTATGATAAACGTGTTTTTATATAAGTTGATGTGAGGATTCTTATATGAGTACTATTCATGTTAGTTAGGATAGGGTGTTACCCATCCATGCTTAGTAAGGTCAGTGGGTAAGAGTTATTTATATGATGTAAGGACTATCACACTTAACTTTAATAATTAATTCAATTTCTATTATATATCTTTACCATTATAAATTGGAATTAAATAAACATAATATAAATGATATCTTGTCCTTAGTAAATTTATATAAAAAATAAATAGTTTATATATCTTATATATCTCCACGTTCAATATTTTCATTCATGTAATGTTTTTCCACCTAAAGGGATGATCATTTTTAATTAATTATCAATACCATAATTTATTTTTAATTTAGTATATATACTTAATATATACTTATTTTTTTGGTTTATCCTTTTATAGATGATATAACTCATGTAAAAAGAAACTATAATCAGTACTATTTTTTTGAAAAATCATTGAATTATTTTAACTATCATTTCTTTATGTATTCTATTTATAATGAAAATATAATAATTATTTATAAAAATGGTCAAAAATGTTATAAATAAATATAAAATTTCTTTGTTGTAAATTTTTTAAAAAATATGATTACAACATACAGGAGGTTTAAGTGTATTGAAGCAGCCTTGGACTTATGGTAAGGGGAAATTATTTTGATTACCTCTATTTTTTTTAATTTATCTCCCTATATTCAAAAATATACTTTTATATGTTTAATTATTTCCTATAAATATGTCCAATTAATATTAATTTTATTCTAGTATATTTATTTAATTTATATATTTATTTTTAATAGACTAAAATGTTTTATAGAAATTTCCCATTTTCTCATCAAAATAATATTTTCTATATATATTCTTTTTAAAAAAATTATTTTTTTATATTTTTAAGATTTCATATAGTTTTTTTGGATTTTATATGAGAATTTATATTTTAATTTAAATTAAAAGTTTTGTATATTTTTCATACACACTCTAAAAATATAAATAGGTAATCTTCACAATTTCCATATTAATTACATTTGAATTAATTTATATGTAATTACATTTTAATTCAAGGTTTTTATTTATTGGGTAATTTTAAATAATTTATTATTACTATAGAATAATTTTATAAGCCCCTTTTCTGATATAAATGATTTATAAATGGATTTTTTGCTTGGAAAAGGCATGTCACGTGCTTAGATCTTGAAAAAATAGCCCAGTGGCCCTCTAGAAAATTGTTTCTCATGGATTTGTTTTGGTAAAATATATCAATTTTGGTCATTAAATGGTTTCGAATGGTTTATTGAGATTTCGTATAACTAATTCACATTTCCAGTTGTTAAAATTCCCTTTGTATTTACTAATGGTAATTAACTATTTAAAGGTGTGTTCAACACTAGTTGTGTATTTAAAATATGTGTGTGTTGTTTTAGAGGCATGTTTTAAAAATTGAAGGTATTTGGGATTTAATATTTTTTTAAATGGGTTTGAGACCACACGTCTCAGGTTGGCTTGAAATTTTGTTTATAAAAAATCGTTTCTTAACACCAGTTGACTTCCCTCAAAGCGATGTTTCTTTCCTTCATAAGTGGTTTTATGGATGTAGTTAGATTTTTAATTTTTTTCAATGCATGGTTCGATGAATTATTTTCTTATAAAATCTAAAATATAGTTTTCAAATGGTTTAAAAATTTCTTGGATTATTAATCTCTTTATGAATTCCTAATTGAAACTTTTATAAAAGTGTTTTTATAAATGTGTGAGACCCTATTGAGCCTTGTGTTTCTATAGTTACGCCTTAGGAGTCATGTAATCTTACGAGGGTATGATTAAAATTGATTCATTTTTTGGGTTTTTATTAATGATTGTATGGATTTTAAATTGATTATATCTTACAAAATATTATCCAAGATTGATTTCCTTTTTTTTACTTTGACATTTTTAGTAATAATATGACAATTCTTTTAAATACTTGTGTTGTGTTTTACTCACATCCATTTATCTCATTTCCAATTTAGTAATACTTATGGGTTTTATTTTTTTACATATTTTAGGCACATTGTGATATATATAGATAATATTTGGATCACATTACCTAGGAATAGACCTCAATATGATAATGGTTTGGATGATTTTTTAGATTTTTCAATTTCCAATCGATCCATTTATAGGACAATAAGATTTCAATGTCCAAAATATAAATTCATAAGAATTTTGAAAAGACATGAATTTTATGAAAACTTTATATTGATGTAATTCCATACAAAATATTTGGGTTGGATTTAGCATGGATAATTGATGATTGTAGAATGTTTGAGAATTCATTTCAATAAATATAATGAGATCCCATCTTCATTGACAATGTAAAAAGAAATTCAAAACCATATAAAATATGATTTACTAATTTAAATACAACAACATCAATATCAAAATATATCAAGACAACCATTTGAGGGTGATGCAAAATAGAAACTTGAAAAGTATTGTTTTTAGGAATATAGAAAATTCATATCATGTTCTTAAAAAAGCATTGGATCCCCCTCTTGATTATATGGAGACTAATGTAGGAGATAAATTTGATGAGAAGACAAATTATTTTCCTGATTTAGTTGATGATGGAATTCAACAGCTTTATGGTGTATGTTTGAAATATTCAAAAAATTCTTTTCTGCTAAAGTTGTACCATCTCAATTTCCTATGTAAAATTACAAATAATGTGATGTCCATGGTAATAGAATTATTACATGATAAATTTCATGAATCTAAGATCCCAAAATCTTTTTATGGTGTGAAAAAAAAAATTTAAAATGATTGGTCTAAATTATACAAAAATACATGTGTTTCCCAATGATTGTATAATTTATTTGGGAGTGGATTTGAGTAGATAGGACTGTGAAATATGTTCTTTTTATAGATGGTAGTCAATGAGTGATGTTGGAATTCTGAATCAACATACTAATATAAATAATAATAATAAAAATAATACACCTATAATGGGTTTTCATTAAATCCATTTAAAGCTTTAATTGCGAAGATTATTCATGTCATTGAAAATTATTGAGCACATAATTCTATATATAATAATAATTATGGCTTAATAAGACATCCAAGAGATTCAAAATAATGAATGAAAATTGATTTGTTAAACCTATATTTATCATCTTATCCTAGAATTGTCGGATTGGGATTGGTTTTAGATGGATTCAAACCATTTGGGAATTTGAGCACTAGTTGTTTAATTTTTTCGGTTGATTTGATCCCTTAAAATCTACCTCCACAAATGTGTATGAAAAAAAATATGTTATAATTTAAATTATTATTTCTTGATTTTTTTTGAGAAATGATATTGATGTATACTTTAATCCTATAATTTAATAATTACAAAATTAATGGACCAATGATATTAAGATATATGATGCATCTTCTAGAATAATGTTCAAAATACACGCTTCACTAATGTGAAGCATTAGTGACTTCCTTGGACATGGGAACTTTCCTATTTAGAACAATTAAATTGTTTTGGATTCTCCTATTTTTAACATTGATTTTGAGGCTAAATTACTACATTACCGTAAAAAATTGTGTTTATTGTGTCATTAAAGATTTATCTATGCATCTCATAGATTTCAGTTGAACTAAAATTTCAATGGTTCTTTTGATTGTAGAACTTCTCCAAAGTTTTTTTATAGATTATGAAATATTGGCACAACATTAAAATTTTGAAATATAATTTGGGATGGCATGTCATTTTTATGATAGTGTGAAATGAGTTTGAAGATCCATCAAGTGAAATTGGAACATAATAATAGAAGAAATAAAATTATATTCTTCAAACATTCATGTTTGGAATTTATTTTTTGATTGAATAATCCTGATGTTATTCACATTGAAAAGAATTTTGTGAATATTTGATCTTTACATTACTTAATGAGCATGGAAAATCGAAGGACCATATCAATGATTATAAAGACTTACAAACAATGAACATAAACCATGATCTCTGTCCAGATGAGAATAGAAACTATGATCTAAAAACTTTTTCAATGAAAAATAAGGATAAAGACGCATTCCTTTGAATTTTAAAATAATTTAAGGCATGTGATAGGTATTCATATAATGTCTCAAGGTCTGTTGACTTAAATCATTGTAGGTTACCTGGATTGAAATGTCATGATTCACATATTTCATTGTAATAGTTCCTACAATTGGAATTTCATACATTATTACGTAAAAAGGTTAATTCAATAATACTCTAGTTTTCACATTATTTATAAAATTGTGTGATTAAACTCTATAACCATATGATCTTGAAAACCTTTAAGAGATATTTCTATTTACCATTTGTGTAATAGATAAGATATATCCTCCATCATTTTTACTATCATGATACATTTAAATGTGTATTTGGTCAAGGAAACTAAATTCGAAGGCCTTGTACATTATCGACGGACATATCCACTTGAGACGTACATTAATTATATATTTTTTATCTTAAGTAACCAATTCTTGGAAATTAATTAAATACATAATTATGTTTTATTTATTTTATTTCATATATATCATACAAGTAAAACAATGCCCAAACTGAAGGCTCTTTTTCTAAATTATATTTAGAAAAGGTGTATATTACCTTTTGTTCTAGATAATTGGTTGTTATTGAGACAAGACTCAGTTGATTTGGATATGTTAATGACACTTTCAGGCAATCTAAACCATAAGGAAAATCAAAAATATTTTCTACTATTGGCTGATCAGTTCGGAGTTTATCAAATGTTACACTGAGAGAAATTGAATTATTACAGTTACATTGATATGTGCTACTAAATAATGAAACTGTAGATCCATTTATTGGAGATCATAGGATACAAACAAAAAGACTAATGATAATCCCAACAATAAATAAGAAATATATAATAAAATTTGTCGTAATGATCTTGTAGAATGGTTTACCCATCATGTAATTTCATAAATATTTTAATCAATATGGAAATTAAATTTACAAGTTTTTTGTAAATATAAAAATGTATATAAATTTTTTTATATCATGAATACGGATAATTTGGTTGAGTTATCAGAATATTTAAAGATTCTTGCTAAAGGTATATTTACATTTTCTAAATTGGGATACTATAGAATGTTTACTGATATAATAAAATTAAATTACCACATGTATTTTTAAGTTGATTAATTTGAATTCACGTGGGTCAATGTTATTAGGGGTATTAAAAGATATTCTTTTCAATTTACTTCAGTTAACTTCTCTCTCTTGATGGATGTCGATGACCATGAATTACATGATATGTATATCTTCTCATAAAAAGAGAAAATTGTATATTATGTAGAAGATTTCATGGATGAAATATATAGTGTAGTTTTTCTCATAAAACAAAGAGACTTGCCTCATATAGGTGATTAAGAAGAAGATTTTACCTCTGACATTGAATCACATAAACATAAGAAACTAACATAGTTTTCCATTATGATATTGAAAATATTAGTCTTGTAAGGGTTGATAAAGTGGATAAAGTAATTATGGAGTAGGATAATGATGGGTTTGAACGAAAAAATGATTGTATGTACAGTAATCCATTAATCTATCAACCAATTATGTAATATGTGTAGTCATTCATTATCATAGATATGTATATTTGGTTTTTTTGTATTTTTCATCTATTAAAATTTCTAAAAAAATTATGCATGGGCTTTTTTATGTATATATTTTGAAGTTCATTTTATCTAATTAAATGATCATAATTCCAAGGAATAAGCATTTCATTGATCCCAATAGACTCCCATTTGATGTTCCCTTGACCACACTAACTGATGATGATCCATCAGTCTCCAACCCAACATCATTTGAGACACCCTCTGTCTTCCCCCTTCAGTGTCTCTCTCACCCTCCTCCATTTTTTCAATGTATGTCACACCCTTCTACTCTATCCAATAAGCATAAAGGAAATTGCCTCCCCATTCAACAATTTTTGTAGTAAGGGAACAGGTCGCCACTTTTTCTTCTTCCTAATGTTATTGGAGGGTAATAGTTATATGTTCAAATTTTAAATTGAATAAATTTATTTCACTTTTTAATACTACTAACTATATTTTCATAACAGATGAAAACAATGTTGCTATGAAGAGAAATATGAATAGTTTAGATCACAGTAATTTAAATAGATTGAAGATAGTTGTCCTATTTAACTATTATGGGGTCCCTATATATGATGTCGTAGGATTTTTGGCCATATTATAAGCCAACTAGGAGTGAAGTCAGTTACCCTTCTGATTACCTTTTCTGATTGGAGGCATATACCTAAATATTGAAAAAAACGATGCATTTTATTCCTAGGTAAAGGGTATTTTAATACATTATGGTGTAATTTAATTTTATTATGTTATTAAAATCAAATATTTTTAAAATAAATCACTCATTATAGATGTTATTGCACTTTAACATGGTAATCATATCACACGAAAGTGGACGTTGAATATTTTGGGAAATAAATGAAAAGATTTTAAATTAATTTTATGGAATTAATTAAATGATATATTGTTGAAATATTAGTAGTAGTATGATTAGGTACTTGAAGGGGTACCTTTAGTGTAGTAAAAGGTGTTTGTTGATATACATCATCATGAGAAACACATGGTATTAAAATATATATTATTATATTAATATAATTTCATATATTTACATGAATATGACAAGGATTTGATATTGTATACATTTCAAATAAATTATATGTTATTTATTTCAGGTTTTTTCATGTAAAAATTCATCATGTCGAGCTAAAAAAATTATCCCCCACACAATTGGGTCAATGAAAGTTTCTAGAAACATATCAACTCTTGTAATATTTTCATTAGTTTATATATTAATATGATAACATTATTTTTTGAATATATTAAATTGTTGATTTATCTTTGTTTAATGTATTCAAATAATTTAGGGTTCCATGTCTCCAAAATAGAACTTTGCTGGATGTTCATACAAAATCTTATAAGAGTTTTGTTAATAATCCTTCTAAAGAAGTTGGGGTATGAATTCCTCTTTCATTATAATAACTTATTGTCAGTTTTCAATATGTTAATATGCATTACTTCAAGTATGACTAATAAATGATTTTTATGTCAAAATAAAATAACTATGGGATGTTACTCCTATGAAATCCTTCTCAACTCCCAGGATGAACCAGTTGTTCATGTCCTTGGGAAGGAGCATCCTAGTCACATTTATAGCATGGGTTTGAGACCATTACCATCAGAGGTATTTAGTAGTCCACTGAGGATTTCAGTAACATCTAATCATAGTTTTAGTTACTCCATACCTTGATATACTCAAAGAGAGTTTGTTTCAACTCAAATAACAATTCAAGAACCTAGGGCTCATATAAAGATGAAAGATGTAATGTTCACTGCTCCATATAAAGTGTAGATTGAATTATATTAGAAGATGATTAGATCTATCCCCGATGATATTACGTGTATGGATGGTAATGATAAAGTAAATGACAAAACATCATAATCATTTAGTACACAAAATTTAATTGTTTTAAGTTTAAATTTAAATATAAAACACTATTTAATTTTTAAGAAAATTTTCAAGTAGGTTCTTGTAGCATGGATTGTAGGAGGAGATAGATAGGGTCTTAATAAAAGTTCATCGGGTAGTGATTAGGGTTCACTTTATATTCATTGAAGATGTGTTACAAAACTTCTGATCGACTAATAGTAATATGGTGATTTAGAAACCATCTTGTGGTTTCTGGTAGGGATGTCTAAATATACCATACATTAAATGAAACTCTAAATTCTTGTTTCATTTTATATGATTTACTATTCTGTTTTCCTTGTACTAATCATTATTAAGATCATAAGGTTTTGTATTTATAGTAATCATTAAAATTCATCCTCTTATTATTCTTTTCAAAATCTATAGTCTATTTCAACCATTTATTATCTTTATTCAGTTTAGACTTACACTTGTTAATTCACTAAGTACTATCTGAATAACTAAACATGTTGTTCATCTTGCGTTAGTGTAACGCACTGGCCCCAGTTAACCAGAGTCGGTGCATTATTTTAATACATTGGCATGATTTCAAGGAATCAAGTCCCAAAGGACTGATCGGTTTAGGAGTCTTGGAAAATAGATCACATACATGAATGTTACATTACAGTTCATAACATACAAAACAACATAAATAATCCTCTATGAATGCCATTATTCCCTTGTCTTAACCCTGAATCTCAATCACAATAAACTTCTTGGTATCCTGGGAAAAATAAAACATAGAAAGCGGTGAGCTCAGATGCTCAGTAAGGATAACAATACAATGGAAACATTCATAAATAAGCATAAACATTTAAGGAAATGTATAACTAAAACAAAATCCTTTTAAACTTGAACTTTATCATAATATGGAAACAATAAAATGAAGTGATGCCATTTACTTATTCATGTGGATATTCTACTAGTCGAATAATCACATGCAATATCACTAACCACTTTCATAATGATGGAATTCATAATTCCAGACTATCATAACCATGTAGCCAAGGCCTCGTACCAAGACTACAAATAATATTTTTTCAATTCATCGTGCTAAGACACTAGTTTGTATCAAGAGACCTACCGATGCATCGAGGTTCTATAGAGGGCTCCACCCGTCACTTATTAAGTCCAATGCATTCCTCATATGAACAGGTTTAAATATAACATAAAAATTCGTATTAAAACTAGCATATGAAATATCAATACTTTCTCCATAAACCATGAATGGTATAAAAAGAAAACATCCATAGTCAAACATATCAAAAAACCATCAATACAATATGGAAGTTTTTTATCATAATAAATAAACTTCAAATAATCTTAAAATCCATTAAAGGATGTTGACATAGAGGAAATCGAAACTATTTGATAGAAATATCTCTTTTTGAAATCATTTAAAAGTCACATAATTTGGAAAAGAGGTCATTTAAAGTCATTTTAGAATCAAAGTGTCCCTTAACACTTTGAAACTTTTGAAAGGAATTAATATTTTAAAAACATTCATGTCCATATAAAGAAATCCTTAAAACCATTTTGAAGACATGGACATTAATGTGAAATATTTAGAAGAATAAATATTTAAAACATTTGAAATCTTGTTTTAGTAAAAATTAACTTAAAAGAATCCATTTTGAAAACTCTTTCATAAACCATGGGCATGGATAATAAATATGTCCCAGTAGATACTTACGTAAAAACAACCTCGGATAATAAAGAGATTGTGAAATTAATCCTTAGCAGTTTGGTAACCTACGAAACATACACACCATGAAAGAGGTATCATAAAATTAATATATAAATACGCATAAATTAAAGTTTATTACATAAATATTACAATTATGGGAATTACATACACCACACAAAAGTTAATAGTGGAAATATGGCAAGAATCTCAAATGAATAAGGAGTGAGATGATAACCCCTTACCATGCACTTTCCTTTAGTTGAGGGTACATTTAACCTTTTTTATGAAGACTATAGTTCGTTATTAAATTATACCATAACCATATTAAAATTTATGATATCATACATTATTCATTAATGACTTTATACTATCCAATTAATAATAATTTCCATTGTATATGAATATTTCGGGTAATAATCGCTTTCTTTATCAGGTGTGTTTTAACTTGTTACTCTTGATTGTATCACATAGATCATGATTTAAATACATCAAGAATATAAAACATTATTTATATATCATATATATTTAGAATATAAATATGTATCATAGACACATATATGAAATGGAAAACACCATTTATGGAGACAGTAGTCCGTACGTACGCTTAAACGTTGTTTCCGTTTTCAAATAGTATTGAACGGAAGTAAGTGAATAAGATATATGTAAGTACATAAATACTTATATATATAAATATATATATCTCTAGTAGAATTATTATTTCATATATTACATACCTATTAGTAATATATATTTTTATAATCATCGATGAATGGTGAACTTGAAAATGAATCTCATCGCGTCGTGGAGACGGTAATCCGTACGTACACACGAGCGAAAATATCATTATTTTGATATAATAATAATATATAATTGGATGTTATATCATATATACAGATTCATTATCATGTTATATTGTTATTTACATGAATTATACATCATTATTATAATCATCTAAATAATAATGTATTGAATAACAATTACACCACAACGTGGAGATGGTAGGCCGTACGTACGCACGTATGGTGACATGTCATTCAAGGGTTGAATATAATAATGAATCTGTTTGTTCCATAATTATAATATCATCACATTATATAGAAAACACTAGATTTATTATTTTAGTACTTAAATAACAAGGAAAGAAGAAGTTGAAGAAGAAAGGAACTTTAAAGAGGGTGGTGAAGAAGTTACCTCTTCTTCAGGTTCTTCCTTTTAATTTGATCAAAAGGGCTCATTAGGTTGAATTTATGATCAAAATAAGGCCTCTAGGATTAATTGAGGGAATTTTAGAGAGTATTTTGGCATGGTTTGGCTCAACAAAAATTCTTTGAATGTGTGAAGAATTGGTTAGAAGTTGGGTCCTTTTATAAGGGGGAGGAGGGGCTCTTTTGGAAACAAAACTTAAAGTATTAATTTACAGTAAATTAATATTCAGTTTTTAATGGCACAAAAGTGGATTATTCAAAGTATAAGGTGGGGATGGGTCTAAATCTTTTCAACCAATAGATTTTTGACTGGTTTGGGTCATTATATTAACCTTATCTTTTAGTTTTAACTCTTAGTTAAATAGATTGACATTTACCATGTCACTTTGTATTTTTATAATATATAGTTAATAAACATACTATATACATCCAACCAACCCCAATGTGGTCCATTAATGATACACCAATAATTATATAAGTCCTTTTGCCGACCCTTATATTTTTAGGAATAGAATATAAATTAATAATATAATATTTGTTTCAAAAACTCATTTATGTCAATTTTGACACTAATCAATAATTGATTTTTGTTAAAGTCATAACAAATTTTCTTTAATTCGAAACAAATTCATTTAAGAATTCCTAACATGTAATAGTAACAAATAAAATTCGTTTATGTCATTAAAACTTTCAAATTATATTTATTTTAACATTTATAATACCAATTATTTGATTCTTTCATTAATAAGGAAAATAATGCATCATTATTGTGTCATATATATTTTTAATTTTTCAAAGTCTACAAATTATAAATAAAATACCATTATGTTGGAAATCGTTTTATATTTTTAATGAATATTTATAATTGAAAATATAACCTATATATCGATATGTAAAAAGTTTTTTTCTGAAAGATATAAGTTTATGTCATTTTTGTATTTACTTTAACTTAATTAATATAAAGTGTCCCTATCACCTACAAGTGGCTCCATGGGGTCCCAAAGTCGACCCAATGATGCCCATGGTCGTAAATGTATCCACCAATAAGGATAGGACACGTTTTAGGATAATATATTATTATTATAATATTATTTTTTAACCCTTATTTACAGGATTTACCCTTTAACCATGGTAAATAAAATATTTACCAAAATAATTATTCAAAATGTCTAAAAATAAAAGATACCTATTTACACAATTTGGACATCCTGATTCTAAAAATGGAATCCATTTTTCCAAATTCAAAATATAGAAGTGGCAGAAATTAATTTAAAATTAATTTCCGCAGTAAAAACAAAAAGCGTGTTTTTAAGATATAATAACTATCAAAAGATTGACACTTGTTTATGTCCAGTTTAATTGTGAAATTATGTCCAATGACCAGAATTGTATTAAATGGTAAAAATATATTCTAATTATACTTTAAAACCACTAAAATTCATAATTTATCACTATTAATTTTTTTGATTAAAAAAGTTGTTTTTAATTAATATGTAGTAATTTTCATTATTCATCAAAATATAAATGTTATCCAAAAGGTACCAAAATTTCACCCTTGGATAAATTCAATATTCCAAATACAAAAATGAAGTCCATTTTGAATGAAAAAATTTATAAAATTTCAAAAAGTAGGTATTTCTATTCATAACGACTAGTTTGATTGGTTGTAGTGTGTGTTAGAACATGATGTTGCGTATAACACACACTAATGTATTATTCAAAGAGAAGCATACCATGGAATATTAGGGTGTTACATTCTTCCCTCCATCAATAAATTTCATCCTCACAATTTGATATTGTTCTTCAAAAATAAGGGTTGAAAATATAAAATTCCTTTGTGGGAAAACCCACATCGGAAATTTGGTTAACAAAATTCAGTCTTAATAAGAGGAAAAGAGAAATTGAAAGGGTCACCACCAAATTATTATCTCGATTAAGAGAACATTGGTGGTAATTAGATACATATAATTGGAGGAAAAACGTAAATATTTATAGGTAGTGATTGAGGTCATCAATCACAATCAAGTTTAAATTTGAGGTCCTTAAATTCATCAATCTAGGATGACTTAAAATACCATCGGTTCAACAAAACATAAGGTACTAGGATAACAATTTTTTTTAATATTCCTCCAATAAGGTATAAGAATTAAATTCTTTATAGAATAAGCGGAGAAGAAAAATATATACTTGACAAGTAGAGTTCCATTCTTTAACTAATTCCTACCACAAACTCATCTTTCACTCTAAAAGATAATATAACTTAAAAAAAATTCAATTTATCCTATTCATTTGGGGTTAAAAAATGAATTTATAATTCATCTACTAGACCTTCTTAAAATAAACTACATTATTTAATCTAGGAAATATTGTGGGCCAGTTGTAGGTGATACACCCTTGTCGTCCTTCATTTGTGAGTTCAAGTCTCGCAGCCTTGCCGATCACGACGGGTTGTCACCCGACCTCCGGGTTGTCCTTTTATGGCACTTCAAAATTAATTTCAAATTAGAATTATCAAAAATACTTCTATCCAAACTCACAGTCAACAATTTATAAGGAAGGTAAACACAATGATGATCCTTTTTTCCATGTATTAACATGTGAACACCTTTATCATGTATTCTTTTAAAACACTGAAACATCCTGAATTACCATAAAACCTTATTGATTACATTCATGCTCCCTTATTCCTTATAGAATACTGGATATACTTTATCCATCCAAAAATGTTGTAAACTCCAACAATGATGGAATATGAAAATCTTTAATCATTTTCAAGGTAGTCAAGAATATCCAATATAATTTACCCAAATCAACCATATCTTATTTCAAAATCAGTACCTCAATATTAGGGCCATATTAAGGTTTATATTTCCATCAACCATGTAATTTCCAAAAAATTAAACTCATTGTAGAGTCACTTTTCTTAGTACCATAAAACCTCAAATCCTCAATGAAATAGTACTGCAGTACAATCCTTATTTATTTCCAGTATATCATTGATACGACACTTCAATGAAATAATTCCAAAATAACAACATATGAACACTAGTCATTCCTCTTCATCTGTGGTAGTATCATAACTTGACTATTATCCAATAGCATCATTTGCAGCATAGTTTGATAACTGGGACATTGGTTCTCATAGTTTCCAAACACCTTGCAGATGAATCGTTGAACATTTGAAACCTTTTTCTTACCCTTGCAGTCACGTACTTTGTGTCCTTTTTCTCCACACTTATAACATACTCTCATTCCCTTCAAGAATTTTCCAAGGCGATTATTTTCACAGTTATCACATATGGAAAAATCCTTCTTTACCTTATTCCCATTATCTGTCCTTCTCTCTACCATCCTTTCCTTCTCTAACTTCCCTTCAAAGCCATAGGACTCCAACAATTCTTTACATATCTTATCAACACATGATATTATTTCTTCATGTGATGATAATATGTGGGAGACTATTTCCCTTATAAATTCTAGCTTAAGACCATGAAAAATATGATGCTTCTTACTCTTTGGATCATGTGTATTACTGGGGTTCTCATACCTTCTACTGGGTGCTATTTCTAAACAATGGCATACACTAGATTACTGTATGAGTAGTAATAACTAATCCCAAACTTTTAAAAAACATAACATAAATTAAACAAATTATGGATATAATCCATAATCATAAAAATGTTTTCTTTGAGTAATTATATACTCATAATCCCTTCATAATGGTTTTTAAAGACAATGAGAATTATCCTAAGCATATCTCCCGGGAGTGTCGTAACCAAGAGTGCAGAAAGGCCTGTTGTCGTGCACCAGTTCCCATTCGAGTCTAGTTTAAAGTGGTATTTTCATGTTTTACTCCTAGGTACATTTGTTCTAGAGTTGCCTCTACTTTCTTATATCAAGATAGGGATGTATTGCTTGGAAAACTCACAAAATCTCTACAATACAAAAATTCTAGGAAGGTCTTCTATATTAATCCTCAAAGTCTATCTTTGGGTGATGTGGTCTAATCAGAGTTTATCTAAATATAGTTTCAAAGGTTATTGCTAAATATCCTCTAATATGAACTGTAATGCCCTGACCCCAGTTACCCAGAGTCAATGCATTATTTTAATACATTGGAATAATTTCAAGGAATCAAGTCCCGAAGGACCGATCAGTTTAGTAGTCTTGTAAAATAGATTACATACACGAATGTTACACTACACTTCATAACATACAAAACAACATAAATAATCCTTTATGAACTCCATTATTCCCTTGTCTTAACCCTTCATATCAATCACAATAATCTTTTTGGAATCCTAGAAAAAATAAAACATAGAAAGGGGTGAGCTCAGATGCTCAATAAAGATAACAATACAGCGGAAACATTCATAAATAGGCATAAACATTTAAGTCGATTTTTAACTAAAACAAAAGCCTTTTAAACTTGAACTTCAACATAATATGGAAACAATAAAATGAATTAATGCCATTTACTTATTCACATGGATATTCTACTAGTCAAATAATCACATGAAATATCACTAACCACTTTCATAATGATGGAATGCATAATACCATACAATCATAACCACGTATCCAAGGCCTCGTTCCAAGACTAAAAATAAGATTTTGTCATGGCCTCATGCAAAGACACTAGTTTGTCTCATGAGACCTACCGATGCATCGAGGATCTATAGCGAGCTCCACCCGTCACTTATTAAGTCCAATGAATTCCTCATATGAAGAGGTTTAAACATTACATAAACATTTGTATTAAAACTAGCATTCAAAATTTCAATACTTTCTCCATAAACCATGAATGGTATAAAAATAAAACATCCACAGTCAAACATATCACAAAACCTTCAATACAATATGGCGGTTTTTTGTCATAATAAATAATCTTCAAATAGGCTTAAAATCCATTAAAGGATGTTGACATAGATGAAATCAAAACTATTTGATAGAAATATCTCTTTTTGAAATCATTTAAAAGTAACATAATTTGGAAAATAATTAATTTAAAGTAATTTTTGAATCAATGTGTCCCATAACACTTTGAAACTTTTTAAAGGAATTAAAATTTTGAAAACATTCATGTCCATATAAATAAATCCTTAAAACCCATTTTGAAGGCATGGAAATTAATGAGAAATATTTAGAAGAATAAATATTTAAAACATTTGAAATGTTGTTTTAGTAAAAATTCACTTAGAAGAATCCCTTTTGAAAACTCATTCATAAAACAAGGTCATGGATAATAAATATGTCCCAGAAGATACTTACTTAAAAACAACCTTGGATAATAAAGAGATTGTGAAATTAACCCTGACTAATTTGGTAACTTACGAAACATACACCTCATGAAAGAGGTATCATACAATGAATATGTAAATACACATACTGTAAAGTTTATTACATAAAAAATACAATTATGGGCAGTACATACACCACACAAAAGGTAATAGTGGCAATATGGAATGAATCTCACGGGAATAAGGAGTGAGATGAAAACCCCTTACCTTGCACTTTCCTTTAGTCGAGGGTATGTTTAACCTCTTGTATGAAGACTATAGTATGTTATTAAATTATAAAAGAACCATATTAATATTTATGTTATCATAAATTATTCATTTATGACTTTATACTACCCAATTAATAATAATTTCCATGGTATATTAATATTTTGGGTAATAATTGCTTTCTTTATCATGCGTGTTTTAACTTGTTACTCCTGACTGTATCACATAGATCATGATTTAAATACTTCCAAAATATAAAGCATGATTTATATATCATATATATTTATAATGTAAATATGTTTAATAGACACATATATAAAATGGAAAACACCGTTTATGGAGACGGTAGTCCGTACGTACGCAAAAACGCTGTTTCCATTTTCATATAGTCTTGAACAGACGTAAGTGAATAAGATATATGAAAGTACATGAATACTTATATATATAAATATATATATCTCCAGTATAATTATTATGCCATATATTACATACTTATTAGTAATATATATATTTTTATAATCGTCGATGAATTGTGAACTTGGAAATGAATCTCATCGTGTCGTGGAGACGGTAATCCGTACGTACACACGAGCGAAAATATAATTATTTTGATATTAAAATAATATATAATTGTACGGTATATCATATATAAATAATAATTATCATTTTATATTTATTATTTACCTGAATTATACATCATTATTTTAACTATTTAAATAATAATATATTGAATAACAATTACACCACAACGTGGAGACGGTAGGTAGTACGTACGCACGTATGGTGACATGTCCTTAAAGGGATGGATAGAATAATGAATTTGATTGTTCCATAATTATAATATCATAACAGTATATATAAGTTTCTGGTGTTATTATTTTATAATGGAAATAACAAGGAAAGAAGAAGTTGAAGAAGAAACAAACATTAAAGAGGGTGGTGAAAACGTTACCTCTGCTTCAGGTTCTTCCTTTTGAATTGATCAAAAGGGCTCCTTAGGTTAGCTTTATGATCAAAATAATTCCTATAGGATGAATTTGGGGAGGTTGATAGAGTTTTTGGGCAGGGGTTGGCCGATTCAAAAGGCTTTTAAGGTGTGAAGAACTGGTTAGAAGTTGGGTCCTTTTATAAGGGGGAGGAGGGGCTCTTTAGGAAAAAACATAAAAGAATTAATTTATAATAAATTCATATTCGGTTTTTAGTGGCTCCAAAGTGGATTATTCAAATTATAAGGTGGGTATGGGTCGAAATATTTTCAACCAATATATTTTAGACAGGTTTGGGTCATTATATTAAACTTATCTTTTAGTTTTAAGTCTTAGTTAATTAGATTGAAATTTACCATGTCACTTTGTATTTTTATATTATATAGTTAATAAACATACTATATACATCCAAGCGACCCCAAAGTGGTACATTAATAATACACCAATAATTATATAAGTCCTTTGGCCGAACCTTATATTTTTAGGAGTAGAATATAAATTAATAATATAATAATTGTTTTAAAAAACTCATTTATGTCAATTTTGAGACTACTCAATAATTGATTTTTTTTAAAGTTATAAAAACATTATTAATTCGAACCAAATTCATTTGAGCAATCCTAATATGTAATATTAACCAATAAAATTCGTGTATGTGATAAAAACTTTAAAATTATATTTATTTTAACATTTATAATAACAATTATTTGATTCTTTCGTTAATAAAGAAAATACTGCATCATTATTGTGTCATATATATTTTTTATTTTTCAATGTCTAAAAATTATAAATAAAATACCATTTTGTAGAAAATAGTTTTATATTTTTAATGAATATTTATAATAGAAAATATAACATATATAACCTTATGTAAAAAAAATTTTTCTAAAAGATATAAGCTTATGTCATTTATGTATTTACATTAACTTAATTAATATAAAGTGTCCCTATAACTTAAAAGTGGCTCCATGGGGTCCCCAAATCGACCCAAATATGCCCATGGTCGGACATGTATCCACCAATAAGGTTAAGACACATTTATGGTAATTTATTATTATTATAATATTATTGTTTTACCCTTATTTACCAGATATACCCTTTAACCATAGTAAATAAAATATTTACCGAAGTGATTTTTCAAAATGCCTAAAAATAGAAGTTACATATCTACACAATTTGGACATCCTGATTCCAAATATAGAATCCATTTTTCCAAATACAAAACACATATGTGGCAGAAATTAATTTAAAATTAATTCCCGCTGTCAAAACAAAAAGCGTGTTTTTAAGATATAATAACTATCAAAAGATTGACACTTATTTATGTCCGGTTTAGTTGTGAAATTATGTCCAATGACCAACATTGTATTAAATGGTAAAAATATATTCTAAGTATCCTTTAAAACCACTTAAATTCATAATTTATCACTATTAATTATTTTGATTAAAAATTTGTTTTTAATTAAAATTTAGTAATTTTCACTATTCATCAAAATATAAAAGTTATCCGAAAGGTACCACAATTTCATCCTAGGCTAAATTAGATATTCTGAATCCAAAAATGAAGTCCATTTTGAGAGATAAAATTCAAAAAATTTCAAAAATTATGTATTACTATTCATAATCGCTAGTTTGATTGGTTGTAGTGTGTGTTAGAACTTGAAGTTGCGTACAACAAATGCTACTGTGTTATTTAAAGAGAAGGGTACCGTGGAATCTTGGGGTGTTAAAGTTGGGACATCATACTAGTATTTTTCATGTCTTTTCAAAATATATACTATTATCTTTAATCTCTTCTTAGATAGCATACCTTAAACCAATTTATTCAACGAAATAAATTGTCCATCAGTCTATACACACCAAAAAACTATTCTCTAATTCTAATGTTACCTTTAAACTTAGATAAAGTAATAATCTACATTAATAATTATATATAATGAGTATCTTAAATATCTTCATGATACAAGATGAAACATTTACATCATCGTTAACCTTATTTTCCCAATGATTATTCTTCATGTAGTATTATCAATGGAAAAAACTTATTCCATCATATTAACTTTTATTTAGTATAGATAAACCAAGAGAGAACATACTACCCTATTATCATTAAAATTAATTGGAACTCCAAACTACTTCACATGCGTACTCCACAATATATATTGAGTTTATACAATTTACTTTCATCTTGATGGATGAAAAATACACAAAAACCCATGTGGGTTCAATATTTAAACTAAATTAATCACCACCCTTTACTATGAAAATTTTTTATCCCTCCCTTAGAGCTTATGTGAAGGAATTTTTGGGTTTTTCAAGTACACAATATGATGTTATCATTATGAAAATTTTAATGTGATAAATTCTATTTAAAATACATTAGAACCTAGTAACAGAATTATTTTGGTGAAGGAATTCATGGTGTTTATTTATCCTTTGTCTCTTTTTGTGTCACTTTCCCTATAAAATTATAATCCTAAGATATTATGGAATGGGTATTTTGGGAAATTCCATTCATTCCAATCTATAAAAGGGGCCTCCTTCTAGAAATTGAAAAACACACCTAACATTCATTTATTTTGAAGTGAATTGTCTATATTCCATCACTAAAAAAGAAATATCATGTTTGGTGTTTCCTTATTTTAATATGAAACAATAATTCCTACAAATAAGAAAGTTTTGGAAATGGGAACTGAAGTTCTTATTTATAATTAATAAATAATTTTACAAAAAAAATTTATCTTCACATCCTCTTTCATCTTTGATCTGATTTAACTATTATATAATATCAAAATAAAATCATTATACTTATATTAAAATGTTATAATAACAAAATTACATAATATGAATTCGCATTCACTATAAACGTGCATGCTAATATGACATGATATATAAATAACATCCATGGTTGGAATGATTTATATAATCTAATTATATATACTAGTCTATCATATTTTTCATATCCACAGATGCAATGAATTCTAGAAATAAATCATATAATATATTTGATAAAATCTTGCATGTCCATGGTTGATATGAACATCCAACCCACATTTCCATGATATCTCCCAACAACGTTGGCATCATCATCCAACCCAATTAACATAACCATTATATAAAATCACATTCCAATTATTTTTATGCTCACCCAACTCAGGTCACAAGGTACCCATATAAATTCCATGCATATATAATCTTAAGACACAATTAATAACTAACTATTCGAAATGATCATATTATACATACCAAGAACAAACATAAAATTCCAAGGGTTATTACAGGTTAGAAAAAGAACCTGAACCTAATTTCTACAAATTTTGGGGTAGCTACATTCACACACATGACCTCTTTTAAAATATCATTAATTCATAAAGATACCACAACCTTTTTCTTACCTTAACATTGTATAATTTATCATTGAGGGATCCAAGGTTTAAAACATATTTCACTAGTCCAGGACATGTTTAAAAACACCCCACATGGGTTTATTTTAGATCATTTTTGTATAATGAGGGTCAAATGAATGGTAATCTGTGACCTATCCATCAAACTAAACTCAATATAAACATCGAATAACATTATTTACATTAATTAATAATTGTTTATTATCCTTTTTATATTAAATATTTGTTGTATTATGGTTTTTTATAAATATAACTTGACATGTTCTTATTATGTTTTCATTATGATGGGATATTTGTTTTATTATTTTTATAATTTAATATATATTTTTTGGTCCAGGGTTATAGTTTCTACAGTTGTATTTTTTAAAAAAGTGATATATAGTGGAAGTTTAAGCGACCACTATATATACCAAATTATTGTTTATCAGTAGTTTAAATGTACTCCATAAAATGGAAAATATTTAGAGGTGGTTTTTGTTTTTAGTGGTGCATTCCAATCCCAAAAAATACCAAGTATTTAACATCAGTGTAAACCACTGTTATTCCCTATGAATTTTTTAGGAGGGGAATCCACCTCTAAACAAACTATCCAAAATGATTCCTAGAAACCGCTTCAAAATGGACGAAACCAATACACATTTGATGATGTTTCTAACATTAACAGTGAATTATGGAAACTATTGTGAAACCATATAGAGGTGGTTTAAACAGATACCAAATCAAAAAATATTTGTCGTTATTAGTCAATTTTGTTTCTGTGATAATCCGTTTGTTTTAATTTCATTTTCCCTTATTAATCCATTTATTTATGTGATCATGGTCATGTAACCATAAAATAAGGTATGCATTATATTGAAATATAATTAATAAAACATGTAATTATCATGATATGTAACTAACATATTATTTTTTTAGAGAAAAATAAAAAAAACATTAGCCCTAGGGGAACACTCCTTGAGATGGTATAAGCTCAAGTAGCAACATCTCACCTCTGTCTCGTGTATCTTTTAAGCCTGGTTTCACCTTTTCTCTATCTTGAACCAACCATATGTGACTAAGAGCTTCATGCTTATAAGGAATTTACTTTACAAACATGTGAAATAATGAGAATGGGGTTTATATAAAAGAAACCATGAACACACAGGCCTATAGATAATGAGGAAAGGATGAATTGAATACCATCAATTTGATTTATTAATAACAATTTAAAAGACCCATGAAATAATTAAATTAAAATAAACCAAACAAAAAATCCATCCTTGTCTCCTGACCATCCACTTGTGCAATGTATATACATTTAAAATAACTTCTTATCATTCAATTAAATTTATTCTTTCATTTAGATATAATGTGCATGATTTAATCTGATTAATTGTCTTATTAATCAATTAATTCTTTTTATCTTAACCTTCATCCTATCTATCCTAATGATACTCATATGATTTATTTTTAAATAAATTAAATAAATTAATTTTATTTAAATTTCAATAATATAAATACCCAACTTGTGCTTTTATGAAACTCGACGAGTACCTGTTAAAACTACTCGGCATGTATTAAGATCATATACAATCCACTTATGCAGTATATAGTATACATGTTTTCTTCATATAATAGCACTGTATGAATGAGTCAATAAATGAAAAACTAAACACATCTTAATTAATATAGCATGTACTATATTTAATACACGTGGATTAGTCGACTCATTACTACTCTACAAGGTATATAGTCAAAAAATTTATGCATAAATTAATTAAATATTTAATATCATATAAAACATAAAATATACAATGTCTAAGTCAATAAATGACAAATAGGACACATAATGATGTCGTTTATCATGCAATAAATTAATTTTATATTTTATAAAGAATAGTTGGGTATATGGAGTATACTTCATATTACATGACATTTATTTCACTCATTATTTATCCTTGATACATGTCTTGAGACTAGGTGTGTATCTCTACATGGATATTTCTAAGGTACATAGTGTATACATTGAGAACACTCTATGTAACATCCTTATTAGATGATTACCAGTCATCCTTTCATGTAATAAATGCACAAATTTTCTTCGAATCTATGTTTTCTTACACAAAAACACATGGAATACATAACATGTAAGAGAGTTATAGGAATTTAGTCTAGAGATCCATTTTCAGCCCGACACAATCAACACACAGTCGGAATTTTATGAATTTTACATGTATTTAATGAATGATGGTCTGAATTAATTAGATTCATCCTCGTCCATTGAACATAGGTACAGGGAAGGTACCTTTGAGTTATATGCTTTATACTCTTCTATTATCTGGGCAAAATCATCAACAACTTCAAATGTGTTATTCAAATGTTCTTCATTAATTATTAACTGAATCTAGGTTATATGAGTGAGAAAATATGATAAGAAGAATAGGTCTTGAAAATTTAATTGTAATAATGAATTTTATTCAATGAAATGTAACATTTAAATATATAAATGATGAAAAAACAATAAAAAATAAAAATTCGAATTTGAACCTTTTGATACCACTTGTTAGTTCCATATGGAGAAGAAGTGCATGTCGAACCTATGGTAAACTCAACATTTTTTAGATTAAATGGATCATGCATAATTTAAATAATTTTAAAAGTCATGAAAAATGATTTTTTTCACAAATATTGGCAAATTGTTTTATAGGAACCAAGAGATATGACCTTTTGAAGTTAATTTATAATTAATTTAGAACGAAAGAAATAAAATTAACTCAGTCTTGATTTATTCATTCATTTATGGTGTCGGTCTTCTAAACCTAATTGGTGTGTCATCATTGTGTCACAAGGTCCCAAAGAAAAGACCCTCCAACGGGTTCTCCTTCATCCTCTAAATAACATTGATGAAACGTCATATGCTAGCATAGACGATTAATCATCTTGCACTGTTTGTCTTGATCATTTCACATCCCTTCAAGCTTATAGGAATATATCTTGTTATTATCAGTCATGAGAGGGTGGTGAGGAGGAAATTGAGAGGATTGTTGTTCAGACCTATTAACATCTTCTAAAATAAGATAGCAGCCTATTTATAGACCTAGGGTTAGCTTTTAATGTTTATTTAATTTTACAAAGACCCTTAATAATATATTAAACTCAAAAGGAACCCAATTCCATGTAATAATATAACAATATTATTTTATTTCATGGCATGAACTACCCCATGAAAGGATTAATATTGATTTTTTAATTTTACTAAATAAATATTTATCAATTTATAAAATCTTTTCCACTTGTCCACCTCAACATTTATTGAATTATTGAATAAATATATAAACAGATATTATTCATTTTATTAATAAATAAATATTTTATTCCTAAATATTTACTTAATAATCGCATAATAAAATAAATTATTTGTTAATTAATAAATAGTTATTTATTACCTTGAGAATAACAAGTGAAAAATTAATATTATATATTCACGTAATTAAACAATTACTTTAGGAATGATTATTTAATTAATATTTTCAATCGATTGATAAATCCTGAATAAATATTAAAAATTTCTCTGGTGAATAATATTTATTTCAATTCTAAAATAAATGGTATTTAACTAAGATTAATGGAAACACTTAGTGTTGGGCCCTCTATTCTTCTTCCATGGAGGCATTAGGCGAGATTTTCTAAAGTCCAACCACATATGATCGCTCACTGTGTAATATTTTCTAGATCTATATAGATTATTTTTATCATTTTTGAAAGTATATTTTACGTTTTTCATAGTATAAATTTCTCACTATGTTTTTATTATTTTATAAAACAATATTGTTTAGTTATATTTTATGTCTATCAATATGTTTATTTAATCATTTTTTTATTAATTTTATTTATCATTTATTTTGTTTCTATTTTTTGTATAAAAAATATATCAGTATTTTATATTTGTTTTAATTTCATTCTTACCATTACATAACATTTTTTACCATTATGTACCTTTATACCTACCCTTACGCATGTTAGACATTTTTTTCTTTACCCTTATGTTGATTTTCATGTACCCTTATACATGTTTTCAAATTAATTTTTAACCCTTATGTAAATCTTTTATACCCTTACACATGTTTATATTACCCTTAAACAATCCAGACATACTCATTTTTATGAAACTCAAATAACTTGTTTTCTTTGCATGAGCCTTTATAAAACCTTTTTACACTTATGCAAGGATACCCTTACACAAGGTATGTAAAAATATATTTACCTTTACATAACCTATACAATGATTATATTACCTTAACATAGGTTATAAGGTATGTTTTACCTTTATTCATTGATTGAAATTTTATGTTTACCTTTGTGTATGCCTCATATTTGACCCTTACATAGGTATAAACTTTTGATTTTCTCTAGATTGCTCTCTTTCATAAAATTTATGGTATTTCATAATGGTTCATGTATCTTTTAAGTTTTAAATTTTTTTTAATCATTATATAAATTCAATTTAATTATATAAAACCTATAAAAAAATATTTTCAGTTTTTTAAGAATATTTATTTGAAGATAAAAGTTGATTTTTATTTATGCTTGAATTATCATCATGAAACTAAAAAAAGATTTCATTATTTTGAGTTCTTTTTTTGTTTATATGTTTGTAAATTCATATTTTATGATAAAAAAATTATTCAAACTTGTTTTTTTATTTAATAAATTTTTATTCATGCTTGAATATATTCTTATATATATGAATTTCTTCTATAAGTTTTTAAATTTTGAATTTTAAAGAATGGTGTTATGAAATTATCATGGGATTTATCTTTTCCTATTAAAATATAGTATTTTACTATTATAATGATAATTTAAAATTAGTTTGAATTATAATTCTTGTTTTGAATATTGGAATATATTTGGGCGATATGTTTTTATTGATAATATATATATCTGAAAATTTTGTAGCTATCTTTTTTAATTTGAATTGTCTAACCTTTGTCGCAACTATGTTAAGTTTCTACTTTATTTGAGGAGTTTAAATATTACTTCAAAGGTGATTATTGTTAGGTTAGATAAGGTAATGGTTTTTGGTCTATAGGTAGTGAATAGACTAGATTAAAAAATTAAAATATTTTTAATTACCTAAATTAATTATCAACGTTAATTAGAAACCGAAAAATAAGAGACTTTTTATAATAGTTCAGTCCAAAGTTGACTTGGTCTACTCTAATACCTCTCTACTTGGACAGAGATGTGTTGTTAACTATTCTATTTTTATGGGGATTCATATCCTAATGATAATCTAATTTTTCTAGTAAAAGTATAACCAAAACACCTGAATCTTTCATGATGATTCACAACCCAATTACAACCTTGACATTAGACTATAGGAATCATAACCCAAACAGTCCTAAAATTAGAATATGGGAGTCATGTCCTGAACAAAAAAAATGTTTTTAAATATAAATTCATAAATAAAACTTGAGATCACATGTGAAAGAATATATAAAGTGTTACAAATACAATACGACAGAACGTAATAGATAAAATATAGACAAAGAGAAGAATGGGTACTGCTTCTTGAGTGTCAGATAGTTTGTTCTAGTTAAAGTAGTAAAATTTGAAGCATATGTAGTTCAAAACTAGATTGATCATCTAGGAAATGATATAATTTTTTGCAAATGATCACAAACTTGTTCAGTAGTGTCATAGTATCACACCGAAACACATTTTCCATAGTATCACTTGAAAAATAAGTAATATTTCTTTAAAGAAGTGTTGTTTTAGTCTCTTGTGGACACTTTGGATGCACTAATAAAACTCATTAAATAAAAAATGAAACTGAAAAAAATCAAATCTAATTTTAGGAAATTCAAATTCAAATACAAATTCAAAAAGGATAGTTAAAAAACTATCAAAGGAAATGATATTATCATTTCAAAATTATCATCTGACTCTCAACATATTCAAAACCATGAAGACCAATTCAAACTAATTTAAATCAGTTATTGAATAGTAAAACACTTCCAGAATAATATGGAAATGAAATTCCCATGATTATCATATATGAATGTTCATTACAATTCAAAATTTAAAAACCCTATAGAATATATGCATGTAGGTAAAAAGATATTCAAAAATAAATAAAACCATATTAAATATTATAAAACAAATTGAAAAAAAAATTGTTCGCATCTAATATGAATTTAGAAATGTTAAAAATTAAAAATACAACACAAAATAATAAAAATTTAATTTTTGAGTTCTATGTAGAATGTTTTTGAGAAATTAAAGAACACATTTTGTTGTTATGAAAATATGTTTAAAATAATGTAAAAATACTTTTAATAGATTTTATATAATTGACATTAATTTATATAAGGATAAAATCAATTTAAACTTTTATAACTAACATGAAACAAATTAGAATATCATAAATACTATAAAATAGTATCTTGGAAAAAATATTAATGTATGGGTCATTCATAATCAACACATAAAAGAAAATCCGGTTTTTAATAAGTCATATAAAGGTAAAAATAATTTTATATAACATTCATAAAGGTAATACATATTTTATATTGCTTAAGTAATGTTAACAAAAGTTTTTTATGGAATGCCTAAAGGTAACTAAAATCATGCATAAAGGTTCCAATGTTCTTGTGTAAAGGTGACTAATAAAATGTGTAAGGGTGAATAAAAGTTGTTTAAATACACAAATGATTTTAGATACCTTGTGTAAAGGTAAATTAAAATTCACATTAGAGTAAGTCATTACTTGCATAAGGATAAGGAAAATGGATTTGTAAGGGTACAAGTATGGTCACGTAAAGGTAATATTGACTTGGATAAAGGTTAATATTGAAATAAAAAGGCTACATAATGATACAATATTACATACGTAAAGGTATAAAATGGAATTCAAAAAACTACATAATGGTAAAAATGACTTTGAAAACATATGTAAAGGAATGTAAAAAAGCATTGAAAAAATATAAAAACTATAAATATATTTTTTAGAAAAATAAAAATATTTAATGAATCAATAAAATTAATGATAAATCAAATTATGAAAATATAAAGAAAAAATATATCGAAAGGTAATAAAAAAATTAAAAATATTATTTTGAAAAATAATAAAAAAAATATGAGGCATTTATAATTTTCAAAACATAAAATATAAATACTCCAAAATTAGTTAATGTAAAAATTCACATTTAACCAAACTCTCATTATCAGAAATTACACAACAGACAATATTTTTCAAAAATCATCCCCCTTTCTGAAATTTATCAAAAAAATAAAGGAAATATTTAAATTAAAAAGTAAATATCCCCATCAACAAAAATAATATAAAATAGTATTTTCAAACAAAATTTACAACATTGAAAGTTCGAATTTTATTTTCTCAACAATAGAAAATTCCAATGTCTTAGAAAAAGATATCTACAAGTTTATTTTCAATTGGAAGATATTAAAAAAATATTTTCTCTGTTATTTATAAAATATAGACTAAAATAAATTCTTATGTGAATATACTTAGATCAAAAGTGTTGTAATGGATTTTTAGAAGTAGAAATAGAAACATATTATCACAATAAATAGGTATTTTTTGAAAACAAAAACCCAAAATCATATAGAGCTTGTTTCATCCAAAATTATTGATAACATGATGTAGCTGAAATATATTCACTCTCTATAGTAGATAAAACAATAGAATTTTGTTCTCTTGAACTCCAAGAAATTAAATATTTATCAATAAAATGACACATACCTGAGGCTTCATTTCTATTAAGACTATAACCTCCAAAATCAGAGTCAAAGTAACTAATTATATTAAAACATTATTTTCTAGAATAAATAATTCCATAGTTAATAATTAATTTAAAATATATAATAATATGTTTAAACCCCTTTGAGTGATATTCTATAATATCATATTGAAATCTAAAACATAAAAAAACTAGACATTATATCTTATCCGGAATTAGTTAATTACAACAAACATTCATTCATGCCTCTAAATAATTTAGAATCAATAGAATTTTTATAAGAATTAGAATCTAAATTATAACTAATACTCATGTTGATACTGAAATTCGGATAAGGCCAGCATCAGGAGGATAATGAGCAATGTAAAAAACACGGGAGGGGAAGAGAAGATTCCAGGACCCGGGAGGGAGATGCATGCAAGATTCAGAGGGTGCGTGCAAGCGGCCCCTGACATGCAAAATCTTGCGTACCCAATACGACGTCAAGGGAGAGCTTTTGTGTATCTCCCGTTTGCACACCCCATGCGGCATCAAGCGTGTGGTTGCACACAATGCCCCATTGTGTGCCAAATGTGCTGTCAAGGGTGAGCTTCCGCACAGTGCCCCCTTTTCGTGCCCAATGTGCCATCGAGCGCGCGGTTGCACTCAACGTTCCATTGTGTTCTCAATATAACATCCATTGTGCATTTTCATGTCACGTCCATTTGCATTCCACCCCTGAGGACTTCAGCAATAAAATGTATCATACCCCCTCCCTTGGGGGATGGGGACAGAAGATGAAATGACGCTCTACTACGCGAAAATTACCTCTTCCACAACTGTGTGAAAAACAATATGGCCTTCTTGTATTAGATTTTGAGTGATGGGTCCCCCAAGGGTCCTCCTTCGGGTGGGCCCTCTTAGACATGATCCTTGTTAATTTCCTTTCTCCCAAAGTTATTTGCGCACAAGATACCCTATTTCAATGCAAGTTTCCTCTACATCGGACCTCTCTTGCATGCATCCCCTTCCTTATTGCATGAAACCCTTAAATCTTGTGTGAAACCCTTCAAACTTGTGTGAAACCCTACCATCTTGTGTGCATCCCTACTGTATTTCACGCAAACCTTCCAACTTTCATGTAGACCATCCATCTTGCGCCCATCATATTCACTTATGTGCGCTCCATGTGTCATCCTCCCCTTCAAGGCACCATGTTTGAGCCCCTCTTAAGCTCACTAAACCAGCGTCACGTGATCTCATTCCATGAAACTCTTCATGTTTTCATGAAGTGATTTCAAGGTCCCTTGGGTGGTGCTACCTGTTGCATTGCTTTCCCCAATGCTTCTTCACGTAGGCACGCTAACATCTATTGCTTCTTCGCATAGCCACATTAACGTGGACCCCTCAATGGATCACTCCATAACACGCCATCACCATGGAATGTTGATTCCTTCCTTTCCCCAAGTAGTGGGAGGAATCAGTTATGTAAGACCTAGGGGTGTGGAGTGAACCCACCTCGTCCGAGCTGCAGGAGGTTAAACTGCCAAGCGCCATCATCCTCAGCACCCGATGTTAAAATGTGGCCTCGCCCTTTGCCTTACACACGGGGTGATCCATCTCGGACATTCTCTATGCCCACCGGTCTCCACCAGAGTGAGATAATTCCCCACATGGAATGAGATCATATTTATTGGAGCAACATCTATCCATGGGGAAAGGGCAACCACCTTGCTGTAAGGCCCGAACTTTTCTTACAGGAGGAAGCACCTCTACTTATCCTCTCTTCTTATGTGCCAAGTCACTCTCCCTTTTGGATTTGTCACCACCTAGGCCTCCACCCTAGAGTAAGACCCAATATTTATCCCCTCGGGCCACGGACAACATGTAAGACCATGTTTCATCTATGGGCCACTAAATACATGTAAGCCCTACTCCACTTCCCACAGACGCACCTTTCGTGACGTGATCGTTAGGTCTCTACTTTCTACTGTTTCTCACACCGATCATGACTCATGTGGGATTAGAGTGAGCATCGACCCTGGCATCCTCTCTAGGCAGCCTAGAGTTTAAGCCCCAAACACCCAACCTGAACTACGTGGACTTTGATCCTAGCCAAGGCAAGGTGTGTAGGATGAGTCCCTGAGGTTCAAGCCCACCATCCATTGGTTTTGACCCCCTTCACATTGGTTCCCACTCTACCTAGACTATGTGGACGTCAATCCTTTCCATGGAAAGGTATGTCGGAATCCTCCCTGAGGTTCAAGCCCACCGTCCATTGGTCCTGACCATCTTCACATTAGTTGACCACACTCACCTGAACTACGTGGAATTTAATCCTTGCCAAGGAAAGGTACGTAGAAAGCCTCCATGAGGTTCAATACCACCATCTATTGGTCTCGACCAACTTCACATCAGGTCACCACACTCACGTGAATTACGTGAACTTTTATCCTTTTCAAGGAAAGTTATGTAGGAAGCCTCCATGAGGTTCAATCCCACCATCCATTGGTTCTGACCCCCTTCGCTTTAGTTCCCACTCTACCTGGTCTTTGTGGAATTTGATCCTTGACAAGGAAAGGTATGTAGGAAGCCTCCCTAAGGTTCCATCCCAACACCCATTGGTCCCAACCACTTCATGCCAGTCTACCTCAGTCCTGCACGACTTTATACTTTACGCCACCTTTTTATCCTTCAAGACATTAAACTGTACCCGTTCGAACGTTGTGGGATTTTATCCTTGTCCCCTAGACATGGTAGGTAGGAATCCTCCCCGAGGTTCAACCCCATACAAAGGTAAGATGTTGCAACCCCATCCAGCGGTAACCCGTTACAACCCCATACAATGGTAAGATGTTGCAACCCCATCCAACGGTATGCCATGTTGTTGCAACCCCATCTAGTAGTACGCCATTGCAACCCCCATCCAGTAATGAGCCATTGTGACCCCCAACCAGCGGTAAGCGTTTGTGGCCCCCATCCAGCGGTAAGCCGTTGTCAACCTCATGCAGTGGTAAGTTGTTTTTAACCCCATTCAGTGGTAAGCTGTTGTGACCCCATCCAGTGGTAAGTGGTTTTGACCTTCACGTAGTGGTAAGCCATTATCATCCCTATTCGGCGATAATCCATTAAAGTCCCAAATAGATGGTAATTCATCCTTAGATGAACTACATAGACATTGATTCCTTATCATGTGGATATATAGGAAGCCTCATTGAGGCTCAAGCCCATAAATCATGTCTCATCCTGATCTCTCTCTATAGCCCATGTGTTTAAGGAACGTCATGACACTACCTAGAGATTTTATCTCCTCCAGATCCCATCCATGCATCCATTCTCATGGGTCGCCTCCTCAGGTGTCTCGTCATCTTTAACTATGAGGAATTTGATTCTCTACCATGAGGATACATAGTATGTCCCTTCAAGGCTCAATCCCAACATCACCATCATCCTCGAGTCGACTCCATATCATTCTCCACCTAATCCACTTAATTATCCATTATCCATCTTGATTCTTACTCAGGACACCACATCCCGGTGGGATCATGCCACATTATTCCCCATTCCAATTAACTACAATCGGGTAGCTAACTATGTGTTAGACCCAACATAAGTGTTCCCTCTAGGGGTTGCACCCATCTGATCCACTCTAGTTAGTTTTCCGATCAGTCTGATCTGTCTCCGCTAGACGTTAAACCTGTGGATTACCGTTTGTTAAACATAAGAAGCTGAGGAAAACCTCAGATACATGCTTATGGAATATAATTTCAAAAATTTGATGTGGGATTCCTTGGGATTTCGCACCCTTGAGAAGCCCTATAATAAGTGTAAGAAACCCAGACACGATAGTGTTTCAGCATCCATACATGCCAATGATGTCCAATGTGACTACTCCCCCGACTGAAGGTTGTTGTCCTCACTAGGACCCTTGGAATGTCCCGATAGAAGTAGTGTAATTAACCGGCATCCATGAAGAAATGGAAATGGGAAGATTTTCATGAACAAAATATTAGTCAATAAGGGAGACCCGAACTAGGTGACGAGTTTTGAGGAGGAATCCATAGAAGGAGGAACCCAAATCCCATCATCCTGTTTCGATCGAGGAGAAAACTTCCCTAAACCAAGAAGGGATTCCACCCGCCTTTGGAAAGCAGAAATGCAGGGCAACAGCTTTGTGTCATCCTCATATGGATGTGCACACCCCTATGAAAGTGTCAAAAAAATAAATGTTGAACCCGACGTGAATTTCTTCTCCAAAATGTGGATATTAGTAGTGTTTGAGACAATAGTGAATTATCATGTCACCAGATCCAGTTATCTGGCTCCAGGTCCCGCCAAGAAAATAGTGGACCTAGCTTGAAAATCACCAGAAGTTGGGGTAGTCAAAATGTTTGACATCTCAGTCTATGATTTTGTCAGTTTGGATCCTTCTTACTGGCCATGGGAGATGAAATGGTGTTGGGGAATTGGAAGTCGATTTCTTTGTTCCAGCACTAATGTCTTAATCTCCCTTCTTTTCAAGAACCAAACAGCTGCACTAGAAACTCGATCACCACCCACCCACCAACATAGGGGTTGGGACAACACCAATGAATCAATCCCACTAGGATCAAATGCTTCTGTGACTGCCCCCACACCCACTGTAGCTAGGAATCCACAACCTATCTCCCCTTATGAATTCGTATAAAGAAGGGTGATAAGAAACATTGTACACTGATACAAGGACGAGGGGGAAATCTTGACTTAGTATATGGCCTGCCAGGATTTAAAGAGGTATGTGCCTCGTCACCATCGCTGCCCCGAAGGTCTTCATAGGGATCCAATGCTCCCCCTTCACATCCAATCATTTTGGGAGCCTCTCCCCAGAACGTCTTGATGACTCCCTCCCCAACACCAATGAGGTAGGGGATGTCTTGTCCAGCCTAGCCCAAATCCCATTCTAGGGTCCCCTAAAGAGGGACCCCACTAGGCCGTGCCAGTGCCATGACATAGTCCCATGGGCAGAAGAGCAGGTAAGCTATGAACCTGCACCACCGACCCCGGTATGGCTGACCCGATGCTAGAATCAGGCACATGATGAGGAGGACGCCCACCAAGGGGAATGGACGTCAGCAACTAGAGTGGTTGGGCCACCGCCAATGTGTATCATCATCCCCCTATTCACACTGAGTAAAGGAACCTATATACATGACCCGGATCGAGTCCCCAACTTCCCCACGGGCAAGCTGGGTCAACTCTCTCGGCCCCCGGCGCAGGGAGCACCCGCCGCCGACCAACCGGTGGCAGCGACACCCAGTACGGGGTCCTCCCCATTCTGCCACCAGATAGAACACAGGTCCTCCCTGCTTCCAAGCCCGGCATGGAGTTCTACCCCATACTACCTTAAATTTGAATGAGGGTCCTCCCCACGGTAGTGACACTCAGTATGAAAGCCTCTTCCTTGCTCATTATATGGGGTATGGAGTCATTCCTTCCATCATGGACTGCCAATATGTAGATGTTACGCATCCGGTCAATCTCTAGTATGGGGTTCTTCCCCATGTCCTTGCAGTAGCTGGTGACAGACCTCCACGCCTTAGAAATCAGAGGAGTGAATGTCAGCTTCACTTCTCCAGCGCCTGACATGGAGATCCTACCCGTGTTCGGCTCGACCAATATGAGGACCCTCCTCGCACTAATATCTCTAGTGGAAATGAGCATGGAGGTCCTACCTATTCTCCTATCGGATCCAGTTGAGGTCCTACCCGCTCTATAACTTCCCACAGAGGTCCTCACCATGTCCCCTTTCATATATGTCTCGGTGCTCCTTGTACCCCATCTTACTTAGGATGAAATCATCTCCGCCCTAGCAATGGTATGGCCAAAGGTCCTCCTCGTGCTGGAAATCTACCCTGTCCTGAAGAACCATATCAGGGTAGGAGGGTGGGTTGTCTCCACCCTAAAAAGAATGCTTAAATGATTCATACTATGGTCAAACTAGTTTTTTTCCTAGGTTCCGAATCAAAATACGACTCAACGATGGAACCCTCGCCTTGATCCTCTGTCTCAGGGGTAGGGTAGGAACAACGCACATCATCCTAATACTTCTATAATGTAAAGTCCATCAGATTCATGCCCCTCTCTTCGAGTATATCCAAGAGGATGAAAATTCGGAAACTCCATAGGATACAACCATGCAATTTCCACCATCACCAGAAGCACTTTGTACCTTTACCTGAGACCACAGAGAGCTATTCGGGGGACCAATGGCGGACGAGCAGCAGCATAACTCATCACCAGCAGTTGTAGTCCTTGCACCGGAAAGTGCGGTGATCAGCCCGTGTTACTGTGATGTCGTGGCTAAGTCACTACACTCTTCAAAGGATATTCCGAGATGTGGCATTTTTTATCTCACTCGATATATTATCAACTGGTCAGCCTACCATTCCAGTGGTCTAATTTGGTACCATTATCGGTTCCCCACCCACTATCGGTTGATGAGTGGGGAAATAAAGGGACAAACCCTAAATCCGAGTCTAGGATATTTTGGGATATCCTCATAGTGGAGCACTTACTATGATGGTTTGGCTGGTTGCAGTGCTGAATTTTTGTGCGCCAGAATCCCTCACCCCAGAGGATGTTTAGTGTTTCTACCACACCCTCTGGGTGACTCATTTCCATCTTCATGCTCAGTGAGTGGCTTAACATAAGATCCTAGTGCATTTTGAGGAAATTGGAAAAAAAATCATCAGGTTGATTTGGCCGCACTTTCTATGGCCCAGTGCTTTGAGTCACCAGGTCATCGTAGGTCCCTCTAGAAATAATGAATTTAGAGATTCATGGTACTCCATAGGATCATCAAAGAGGATTCTTCCCATGAATAGATCTATGGATGGGTCAGTATGATGCCCTCCACTTCAGCCCTATCCGATGTCAGCCCAATTTGTCAGGAGACAAAGAGGATACGCCTCCAGGCAGGGTCGTGGTTAACATGGTCGACCTGCCAGAGGGTGAGAATGAGAAAAAGATTCTTGGAGAGGACCTACCACATAAGGGAGTTTCACACTTCTTGGATCTGTTAGGAAGGATTAATCATTAATATAGGAATCTAATGGGTCTTCTAGTGCCCATTGAGGCACTAGTCCTCCGCCAAAATCCTAACAAGATAAAGGAACTTCTTGGAGCCGTCAAACCCTTTAACCCATCTGGCTCAGTGTAGAAGGCAAAATATGACCTTGAAAACCTTGCATTTCATTAGAAACTCATTGAACAGATGAAGTTGGTCGATGAACTTTTTTCTGAATGCATTGTGATGTGATGACCAGGCTACCGTGATCCTCGGCCAGGGCAGCTGGGGCATGAACAACATCCCCTTGACGAACTGCCCCCAGATGACCCTGGCCATCCATCCCATGTAGACAGGGTTGAGGCTGGAACTTATGGAAAGAGGGAGAGGTATGTCTCCCCAAATTATCCTGAACAATGTGACAATCCTCAAGACCTAGCTCAGGTTCCCCCAGTTACCCCATAGGCCATTCCACCAGTCGTTGCACGAGCCGCTGGTCCTGTTTATCATGTTGTAGATCCCCCAACGCACTGGTTTTCAGGGATCCTCTTCAAGAGGGAAATCCCCACTCGAATGATCGAATTTTAGCACTCATCACCTGCCCAGAAGCCTTAGAGACTCAATAGGTGGAAATATCTCCTGATGGCATGCCATATCCGGCATGGGTGGATGATATTACAGCACCCCCGGGTTTCGAGAATCCCACCTTTTCTAAATTTAATAGGATGGGGGACCTGACGAAGCACTTGGCCCACTTCATATCAAGTTGTTGACCCATGTTGGTAACTCCAACGCAGCAGGAAGCCACCAAGATCCAGTGTTTCGTAATGACATTGGAAGGGTGGGAATATGTATGGTACAACCAGCACCCGATCCGATCAGTAGCCGGCTGGGAAGACCTCTGTAGGAAATTTCTATACCAGTTCAGTTCCATCACTCCGAATAAGAGTATCATAGATATCATCAAGTGTAATCAAAGGCCCGATGATCATGTTTCAGCCTTTTTTAACTAGTGTAAAGGGCACACATACTCTCTTGACATGCCACAAACTCATGAGAAATTGCTGACAATGTGTGTAGGGAATGTCAAGATGGAACTGGTCCCCTATTTGATCACCAAGAACTACCCCGATGGATTTCGAGACTTCAATGATAAGGCCCAATGCCTTGAGGAAGCCATATAGCCTGTAAAGAAGGAACATATGTTGCCTCCTGCAATCCCCGTGAGAAGGGCTTCTAGGGCCGAGCCCACCGTAGTGGCTCAAATAAAGGACCCTAGGAAACTAGACATGTTACCAGTGAAGATGCCTCCACAGCCTCGTAGAGGCCCTCCACCTCAGGTGAAGCCTCTGGCCAAACATCTCCCACCTCAGAATCAGCAGGGTCCCCCACGCAATGTGTTGCCACCGCCTAGGCAAGATAACGAAGCTCTAACTCCTCTGAAGGCCCCTCCATTCCCTCATTTGGGTCAGGCTCTGAGGGCCCCCTTCTCAGATAGGAGGAACTAGACCTACACATTTAGCGAGGAACAAGTCCCTGGTTATTTTCGAAGTCACCTTGAGTACGTTATTGTATGTTTTCATGAGTGAAGGAGGCCAGAAGAGGAGAACCTCAATGATCTCCCTAATCACTGCCACAACCACCAGATCCTAGGGAACACCCTCAAATAGTGATATGTGTTCAAAGACTAGCTTCAAGACTAGGTGGATAACAACATAGTCTGGTTGGGCCCAGCTCCATCACATGTGGCATGTGTCTTCATGAGGCTGGACAGCAGCAGTGACAACGAAGGCGAGTGGAATTAGTATTCTAACCATAGGTCCAAGAAGTATGATGACTAGATAGCTTGTAAAATAGTCACCCATGACCATGGTGTTATCTGTGCATGACTGAATCAGTCAGATCCTTCAGAATCCGCAACAACTACTTCTGCATCGTCATCTCAACTATCCTCTTCCCAGAAGAGTAAACATCAATGGTGTAAGGGAAAGAAAAATCCACTGCCAATGTCATTGTCATCCCGTACTCTTGGGGACTTCTTGCCCCTAGAGATAGTGATCCCTCCCTGAATCCTTCCAAAAGTGGAAAACTATTCAAGTGAAGTTCAAGGGTATGCCTCAGTTAATACCGTAGAGCTGGTAAATCCCTATATGATTCCTGACAATGGGGAGCACCGAGTGGATCCTCACAACATCCCCATCCATCATCATCTTTGACAGAGCTACGAAAATATGGGTCGTAAGAGTTCCTTGATCAGTACTTCTAGCCAGGTTCTGCATGCGACTGAAATAGGGTAGCAGGCCCAGTTCAGAGCTTAGTATACACAGCCTTTTCATCTGGTGACATCAGGCATGCCATTGTCGTCATTTGTATTGATGGATCAGGAAGAGCCACATCAACTAAATTGTGACCATCCACGCCTTTCCACAGGCCGGTCTCAGTCATATAGCCCTCATCCAATAGTCACTCTGCAGGCTTCAACTAGTCAGTTGCGGGATATTTCTTGCACCAGTCCGTCGTCAGCCCAACCGGCAGGGCCTGCCATACCTCCTATCATAGAGCTACCTCCTATAAGAAAAATTTCATGTCGTTCATGGAAGTGTGATGTTCTAAAACATCTTTCAATCAGTCCAGTAAGTCTCCACTTCCTTAAGGCTCTTTGCCTGTCATCAGATATGTGTTAGGCCCTCGTCGAGGCTTTAAGAAGCCCTCTCAAGTTTGATACAGAGGTAGCAGTCGTAGAAGCCTTTCATGCTGAGGCGGTTGAGAATTATGAATTCTAGGCCATCATCTCATCCTCTTAGAAAGACAAAGGCTCCCCTATATAGGGGAACATTCACCCATTGTACATCATCGTCTAGTTAAATAGTGTAAAGGTTCATCACTGCCATGTCGACATAGGATCTGGGATCAACCTAATCCAAAATCGGACACTATGAAGGCTGGGAACGTATGAAGATGATATGAGTCCCTCTAACCTATAAATACTAGTTTATGAAAGGATGGAGTAGACACTAGTCAGCAAGATCTATTTGAAGACCAAATTTGGTGGTCTAATTGCCAGCACTATGTTTATGGTTGTCTCCTAGGACACTGCCTATAATGTGTTTATGGGTAGGTCGTGGATCTACCTACATGCGGTGGTTCCTTTGTCATACCACCAGTGCCTTAAGTACTCCCTCAACGGTCTAGTGGGTGTGATTCAAGGTAAAGCATCCCCATTTGCATCTTGTGAAGCACACTATCTAGTTGACGACTACTACAAGAGCAAGGACAAGAAGATTCAGACTAATGAGTTCGAGCATGCTACGATTGAGACCGACCCGTGGGATGATCTAGATTATACATACACCTTTCCATTCCATTGTTTGGAGACTAAAACATCAGAAAAGGGGCAATACTTCATTGTTTCTAGAAGGATGGGGAGGAAATTCCTATGTCTAAGAGATGTCATAATGTCACCTCATACTCCTACACAAACCAAGCTCAGGTGATCCCGGATCCTCCTACTCCCATAAGGTATTGGTATGTCCAACCCATGTTAATGAAAATATGTCATATCTACTTGTTTCTATAGGCTGGAATTAACCGGCTCAAGATGATGCACCACTATTGCTTCGATATCATCAAATGTGGATCCTTGGGCCGAAGACGAGATGGTAATAGATCATCAACATTTATCGCTATGGTTACGGTAGCACAGGGGTGCCCCGAAGCAATGTCCACTATCGCTCAGGCTGGTACCAACCTCCAATCAAGAGATTCCAACTTAGAAGAAGCTCCTCCCACTAAGGATCCTCCCTATGTATGTGAAGAATAGAATTTGGAGGATTCTCCTCCCACCTTTGAAGAATTTTTCTCATCAACGGTTGATAACTTGGTACAGGCGAACCTCAGTAGCGAGGCAGACTCGAAACCCACATTGATTAGTGTCTCCATGCCGCTCGAGGAACAACAATAGTACATAGACTTCCTGAAACAAAATTGTGATGTATTCTCCTAGAGTTATGATAAGATACCAGGACTAGATCCTCAGGTAGCTGTCTACCATGTAGATCTCCCGGCAAATAATTGCGGGTATTAGCAGCCTCCCAGAAAATGAACCTTTCTCACGGTGCCATGGTTAATGCAGAAGTTGATAAGCTCATCAAATACGATTTCATTAAAGAGGTCCAGTACCCAAAGTGGCTGGCCAAAACTGTGTCAGTAAGGAAGAATAATGGATAGATCATAGTGTGCATCGACTTCTGATATCTCAACTATCACCGTCCAAAGGATGATTTTCCCCTTCCGGTGAAAGAATTATTGATCAACACTACAGCTAGGTTCCAATAACTCTTTTTCATGGATGTGTACTCTAGGTATAACTAGATCTGAATGGCCCTAGAGGATGAGGAGTCTATAGCCTTCAGGGAACCACAACGTACATTTTATAACCAAGTCATGCCCTTCAGTTTAAAGAATGTGTGTGCCACCTCTCAGTGGGCTATTGATTTCATATTTGAGACGATCCTCAGAGCATTGGTGGAATGTTATTTAGATGACATGGTGGTATAATCTCACCAACATCAGGACCATCTAAAATACCTTGAGAAAGTGTTTAAATTAATCCATTCTCACCAATTGAATATGAACCCATTGAAGTGTGCTTTCGGGGTCACCGATAGAATGTTTATCGGCTTCATTGTCGGATACAGGGGCATTGAGATCGACCTAGAGAAGATCAAGCCCATCAGCTAGATGTCTCCCCTAAGCAATATCCAGGAGCTTTGAGGTTTCAAAGGCCACATATCCTAAATGTGTCGATTCATCGTGAATTTAGTTGGCAAGTGTAAGCCATTTTCTCAGCTCATGATGAAAGGTACCGTCTATTTGTGGGATTAAGAATGCCAGACTGCTTTTATGGAAATCAAGTTTTACCTTCTCCATCCTTCAGTCTAAATTCCACTCGTCTCCAGAAAGCTGCTGGTCCTTTATGTGAGCACCCTAGATCTATCTCTCAGTGCCCTTATCAATGAGAAAAATAATAAGGGAATGAATAATAACCTCTACTACCTGAGTCGCATGATCCTCGATACAGATACCAGATACTCCCCATAGAGAAGAGCTTCCTAGCATTGGTATTCACAGTACATAAATTATGGAAGTACCTCCAGCATCATGAGGTATAGTTGGTGTCCCGTATAGATCTCCTGAAGTACATCTTGATCCTCCCCATGTTGATAGGACATCTATCTTGGTTGGTAGTGATCCTCCAGCATTTCGACATTAGGTTTGTCCCTCAGAATGCTATCAAAGGGAAAGCATTGGAAGACATCCTTACTACCCATCCAACTCCTATCGACCAGTTTCTGGACCATGATTTCCATGATGAAGCAATTCTCTCAGTGGACCAAGTCATACCATGTTGGAAAATTCACTTCGATGGTGCTTCTCACAGCCCCAATGGTAGAAGGCTCAATGACCCCAGGCTCAACAGAGTAGGCCTGGGTATCATCCGCATCACCTCGGCACAATCCATTCTGCAATACTCATTCATGTTGTATGAGGGCTGTACCAACAATGAGTTAGAGTATTAGGCTCTCATCACTGGCCTTGAGCTAGACATAGAGATTTATGTGCGCTATTTTCATGTGAAATGGGACTCCGAACTGGTTAACATGTAGATCAACAATGACTATGTAAACCAAAAACCAAAGCTCGTGCCATTTTTTGAATGCTCCCTCTATCTAATGGCCGAATTCCCATCTCAACCAAAAATTACTCAGATCCCTAGATCTCAAAACGATTGAGCTAACGCTTTGTCTGACCTAGCTGCATCACCTGTAGAGCCCTAATAGGATGACTTGATTATCCACATGGCATATCAAAAATTCATTGCCCTTGTCACTCTAGGTGACGATGAAAGCCTGCAGGTTAGCCAACTTACTATTGGCACCTCCACGTCAGGACCCCCAGGTCCCCCAGATGTAGTGATTGAAGTGACTCATTACTAGAGAACCTCATTTGTCGAGTACCTCCAAATATTAATATCCCGGCAAATCAGGCCGAGCGTGAGCGAATACAACGTTGAGCGCTGCATTTTACCCTCTAGGATGATCCTAGTCATGAGCATATCCTCTACAAGAATGTTATTAATGTGGTTCTCCTTCGTTTCATTCATGGAGTCTATATTTACCATGTCATGCAGGAGGTTAATTCCAGTTCCTATGGGGCTCATCAGACCATGCCAAAACTATCTCACCGGATCCAGAGACTGGGGTACTTTTGGCCCTCTATGAGTCGTGACTGCATCAATTTCGCCAAGAATTTACATGCAAGCCAAAATCATGCTAACCTCATGCATCAACCGCCAGAGCCTCTCCAATCCACCAAGTACTCTTTTCCATTTAAGGTATGGGGACTCGATGTCATGGGACCATATCTACTGGAGACAGCTCACCAGGGTAGATTCATCCTAACTGCTACATATTTCTTCTCCATGTGGGTAGAGGCAGTTCTACTCAAGGAGTTCAAGGCCTGTTCCATCATTGACTTTGTGAGCTCTAACATCATCTACTGATTTGGAGTCCCTCATACTGTCCTCACCGATAATGGCAGAAAATTCCGAGCAGCTGAGCTAAAGAAATTGTACACTAAGTACAATATCCATTTCAACAATACCTCCTGCTATCATGCTCAAGAAAATGGATAGATAAAGGCATTCAACAAAACACTCTCTAACATTCTACAAAAAATGGTTGGCCATAATAAGAAGAGTTGGTCAGACAATCTCCCCAACACCCACTAGGCATACCAGACAATGACTCGTAATTTCTCCCAGGTGACCCCATATTCCATGGTGGATGGAACAGAGGTCATCCTTCCCATCTATATTCAATTTCCATTATTATGAACAGTTTTCTATGATCAGAAAGTTCCAGATAAAGTGGCTGAAATCAATCTGGATGAGTTAGAAGCACTCGACGAGATCATTCTTCATGCCCTACACAACCTAGAAAGGCATCAGAATAAGATATATATAGATTTCAACAAAAAAGTTCACCTCTATTCCTTCATGAAAGGAGACTTTGTATTGTCCCTGAAGACACCAATGTTACCAGGGAGGAAACCAATCAAGTTAGAGGCTAAATGGGAAAAACCTTACATCTTTCACAAGGTTTACTTCAATGAAGCATACTCCCTGGTTACCATGTATTGGGATCATATAACTCCTCCTTCCAATGCCAAGATCCTCAAGTAATACTTTTCTTGAGATGTATGGTTTAGCATGACCTTAAACTATACGGTCCTGCACTACCTCAAAGTGTTGGTCCCGTAAGACCTTAAATTGCAATAGGGTCCTCCATGACTTTAAAATTCCAAGTCCTACCAGACATTAAAATGTGTATCATCTTGCAAGATGTTAAACCACATTTTTAAGAACTATGTATGGATTTATTCCCATCCACATGGGATACGTAGGAATGCTCAGACTCTTTGTCGTGAGTCCAACCCCAGTTTCCTCTTTGACTATCACCACCTGGGCATAGTTCCTTTGGAGGATCCCCTATAGTTTCATATAGGCTCCTTTGTCCCCACTCATGTCATGGATATGATTATTGTACCATGTTCCCTTCTTCATTTTTCTAATCCTCCCACATCCTTACCGCATGATGTTAAACTATATGGCCCTTTTAGAACTATGTATGGCTTGATTCCCATCCTCATGGGATATGTAAGATGGACCAAACATTTCGTTTGTAGGTCTAGCCCCAAACATTGGGACCTCCCATTAGGATGAAACACGTGGTGTGGTGAAGGATTTTTCCCTCATTCACATCGAGTTCTTAATGACCATGCCATGTATCCATCTCCCCTAAAGATCTCTAGATCTTCTGATGTATAGATTTATTTGAAAATACATGGGCACATTTATTCTCGACACACCCTATCATTTGGGTTCCCATTATCTTCTAAATCAGAATGGTCACCTGAATGATATGGATACATAGCCTAAGGGTTCCCCTATCATTTTGGGCCAACTCCCTCAAAGATTTTGGACAAAAAATCAATACGAGTCCTGCGTTGCGAATATGGTCAGCGATCGATGCTCGTTTTTTTCCCATTTCAGGTTACACGATATAGAAGATGTCTTTATAATCTAGTCATAATCTATCCTTTGTTATTGTCACCACCCTCATATATCCCAAACATGGAGTGTAGTGGTTTATGCTTCTTCATCGTCTCTCCAATCCTTGGTAAGCCTCAAGCAAGAGGGTGATTCCATCTAGAGGTCCCTTATGTGATAGGGAGAGACTAATACTACTCCTAAATTCCCAAACTGAGAATTTCTCATATGGGCTTAGGTGTTATGATAAGACAATACCTTCATGAGTGGCCATATGGCTACAGCTATCCAGGACGCCCAACCTCAGGTCCCTTGGCCTTTTCATCCCCCTGGTCCAATTTCTCATTTATGATTGTGTGGTGTGGTATGGACTCGCGTCCCCACTCATGTCAGGATATTCTTCCATGCCACACAAATCCCCTTGATACATACATCTGTTAATCACCATTTTCATGAGTGTAGGCCCCACCATGCATCGTGAGCCCCATCATTTGGATTTCCATGATCTTCTATGTCCAAAAGGACCCCTAAATGGAATGGATGCTTAGCCTAAAGGCTATCCTACCATTAAGGTCTAACTTCCTCAAGGATTGCAAGCGGAAAATTGATACATGTCTCATGTTGTGAATAAGGTCAATGGTCGATGCTCAATTGTTCATCTTAAACTCTGGTCACACAAAGGTGGATACTATGTTGTGAACTTGGTCAACAGTTGTCCTCTATCATCGTTTCCACTTTTTGGTATTCAATAGGCATGATGATTTGCCTTCTTTGTACCATGAATATGAAATTAAACTAGGCATTTGTAGTCTGAGCTCAATGAACTTAAACTAAGGTCACCATCATCCTTACTACAAGGCGTTAAACTACAAGTTCGCCGTGAAATTTTGTATGTGGCCCAACCTCAGGTCCCTCAGCCTTTTTAGTCCCCTAGCCCATGTTCCCACATAGGATTGTATTGTGTGGTATGGGATTATGTCCTTCTTCACATAGGTTTACCCATTGTGTCGTACATGTCCCTTATTGGGGTATCTTTCCCTTATTTTTATCCCTGCTGCATGATGAAAAACTGCACGTAACCCTTCTCCCAGAACTACATATGGATTGATTCCCATCTTCATGGGATACGTAGGACTGCCCGAATGTCTAGTCTTCGGGTCCAACCCTGCCTCTCAGCGACCTCCTGATAATCTTGGCCCCTTGTCCTGCTTGCTTTCAGGAGAGGGGCAAATGGTGTGGTATAGGATTATATCCCCATTCACATTGGTTTTTTAACAACCACATCACATACCTCTCTCTCCTGACCGCCCCTCGCTCCTTTTCCCTAAAGGTGTCTCTTCTAGTCAGCTTCCCTTAAGTCAGGTCCCTTGACCCTCTTCAGCGATTCACCAATGGGCCCATGAGTACTCTAGTCTACAGCCTGAAGTGTCGGATTACTCCAGGACATGATTTCACCCATTTTTCAGGCTTCATGTTTTCCTTCATTTGGGATCACATTATCTTTCACATCTGAAGGGACACCCAAATGGAATGGATTCTAGGCCCAAGGGCTCTCTTGCCATTATGGGCCAACTTCCTTGTGGGTTTTAGACAAAAAATTGATACAAGCCCCACATTGTGAATATGTTTAGCGGTTGACAATCATCTGTTGTTCACATTTCAGGTCACACGATATAGATACTGTGTTTCAAACACGATCAACATTTATCCTCCATTATCACACTAACCCCATTGAATCCTTAAATGTCAGTTACACAATTCACATCATTTTTACCCCAATGTGTCCAAGTGAAATTTCAACCCTCCCAGTACTATCCCTCAGTGCGCATTTTCAAGTAAGGAAGACAAATCCATGTTAAGGCATCATTTCGAGCTCCACACTGACTTCCCTTTGGTGTGTATTCTATGTATTTCAAAAAAACATATTCCTCCACTGTTTCCCACACCGAGTTTGACTCACATGGGTTTAGGGATCGGATTGAGGTATGTTCTTACTTGGAAGGAATACTCTTATCCCTAGTCTATGCTCTAGGACCTTAAACTAGGATCTCTTTTAGAACTATGTATGTCTTGATTCCCATTACCATGGGATATGTAGGTATTTCCAGACATCTCATCTTTGGGTCCAACTCGAGTTCCACTAATTTATCTCTTATGTTATGCCTTCTAGGTCCCATATCTAATAGGACCACATGATGGGTCATGTGTGGTATTTTTCCTTCATTCACGATGGGCTTACAATTTTCGCATCACACACTCCCCTTCAAGGAGCTAGTCCCTCCTACCTTCTTCCCCATATTCTATAACTTTTTCGGGCCACCTCGAGCCATGGTTTCTTCCATGGAATTGCACGCAGTGCGTTATGGGATTATGTCCTCATTCACGTTGGGTATGGTTTGTCATGTAGTGCACATTCCCTTTATTTATAATCCATATGAGTTTAAACTATCATTCCTAGTCCCACATGACTTTAAATTGTTTCGTCTATATTGAACAATGTTAAAATTCATGGTTGGTCCCATCACATGACCCTAAACTGTGACATTATTGTCTTGGACACACGATAAAAAACGTCACTGCATCGTGGTGTCCTCATTCGAGGGGAAATCGTGTTTGGAATCATTCACACACCATACCATTTGTCAACGCCTACACATGGCTTGATTATTGTGTTGATGCCTGGACTTTATATCCTAGGTCCATCGCTTCAAAAAATCAACACTCATTCATCCTAAAGAACAAACAATATCTATAAAATTTCAATTCATTTAGTTCAAGGGATAGACCCGCAAAACCTTATTATCTCTGGCACTGGTATCTTACAGTTCCATCTCAAGAACTACGTACGCTTGATTCCTATTCTCCTGGGATACTTAGGAATGCCCAAACATATTTTCCTCTGGTCCAGCCCTAAGAATTCGAAATCATGACCTCTCTCTTTCATCCCCTAGGCCCGACCCATTTTTGGAACATGTGGTGTGGTGTGTACATCATGGGTTATCATTCATGACAGGTTCTTCAATAGTCGTACTATGTGCCCCCATGTCTTTTCCCAACCTAGTCCGAGTTCTATGACCCTAAACTAAGATCTCCCTATGGGACCTGCGCATCATGTTTGGCCACTTTGCCGCCCTGTGCATAGTCCATTAAATCAAGACCACCTTAATATCATATCCTAAAACCATTAAGTTTGAAGCACACAACCTCGAGACCCTTGTTCTTATATGGGGACTTGAATCCCTCTATCTGATATGTCTTTTCATCGTACTCAAGTGCATTATTGCAGTACCTGAATTTTGGAATTTTCACAGGGTTATTCTGTCATTCCATGTCCAAGATTCATGATCCCGTTATTTGGATCCTCATCCTCTTCCATGTCTTAAGGGACCCCCTTTACAGTCTGTTCTAAAGCCACAATGGCTTACCTACCGACTTGGGCCAACGTCCCTGATGACCTTGGACGACATTTGTGACATGTCCCCTATTTAGAACATGGTCAGCGGCCAATCCTCATTTCTTTTTCCCCATTCTAGGTTAATGTGAAATGGATACTGTGTTTTGAACATGGTCAAAAGTTACCCCATATTGTCACACCACCATCATTTTGGTCCAAATCTTGAGCATCATGATTCACATATTTCCACTTCCTTTTGTTCAAGTGGAATTCCAACATACTCGGCTTTACTCCTTCACAGATTTATGTGTGTTAAGTAGGCAGGTTTTCATTATTGGGATGTCATTAACCTTTCATCCCATCACCCCACCATGTGCCTCCCTCTGCTTAGAAAGTCCCATCAGTATTCCTTATTTCCCACATTGAGCATGACTCATGTGGGCTTAGTAGTTCAGGTAGGACGTTTACTGGCGTAGTCATGCCACATATACGTTTCATCATCTCGTATGACATTAAACTATGCTCTCTGAACAATGTATGTCTTGATTTCTATCCTCATGGGGTACGTCGGAATTCCCAATCACTTTGCCTCAGTCCCACACTAAGTTTTACTTTCGGTCCCTTTACTTAAAGATCTTCCTCCAGGGATAAGTGGGGTGGTGAGGACTCTTCATGTCATCATTCTCATCGGTTTTATAACTATCACACCACATAATCCATTCTTGGGATCTTCCCTTTCACTCCTTGTCCTATTATATGACGTTAAACTACACAAGACCACATGTCCTCAATGCATGACATTAATCTATAGCTCTACCCTGAACAAGTTCAGGATGCCCCCTAATAACTATGGGATGCATCAGATTCCTCTCCAGAAAGGATTTCCCCTATCTACATCGGTTTATGATCACACTGTTCTTCAAGAACTATATTTGGATTGATTCTTATCCTTACAGGATACATAGAGACACCCATGAATTTAGCATCCAGCCCATCCATAGGGTTATTAACCCTCCTGGACCCTTGGCCTCGATCACGGTCCAATCTCTATGTCCTTAAACTAGGATCCTAGAGTTCATGTACCATGACTTTAAACTGTTAAACTTGGTCCAGGAAGTATGACCTTAATACTATGTGCATCGTCATCACTGTATGATGTTAAACTACGTATCTATCATCCTCATTGATATGCTGTAAAAATACATGTCATTCTAGGTCCATACCAGAGAGGTCCTATTCGGAAGTAGGTATGACACCTAATTATAACAATGTGCCCACCTAATGTGCCTTCACCATGGTGGCATAATTTCAAGAGTCTTGGACTCCATTCAAACAACCCATCGTGCCACACTCAATGCTTTGTGTGCCCTTTATTTGATCCCCCATCCTCTTTCACATCTAAAAGAACCCCCTAATAGTTTGGATTCTCTTCCTATGGATCACCTATTATCCTGGGCCAACATTTGGAAGACTAATTGATGATATTTTGAGACAAGCCCCATGTTTCGGACATGGTCAGTGGTCGGCCCTCATTTTTTATACCCATTTCAGCCTAACGCAATAAGGATAATGTGTTTCAAACATGGTCAACAGTTATTTTTCATAGTCACACCATCCCTACAGTGTTCTGAATCTTGGGTATTATGATTCACACCTTCCACTCCCCTATATTTGGATTAATTTCAAATGCATCTGGTGTTATCCCTCTTGTGTACTAGATAACATTGGGAAGACAACACATTGATTGTTTTGAGGTCCTCATCCTCTAATCCAGCCTCTTCCTTTTATTTCCAGAAATCCAGATTGGTTGTTCGAACGTCGGATTCCTAAAACATGGTTGGAACTCCTACATTCACACAAAGTAATAGTGTGAGCATCCCTTGTTTCTCACATAGGGCATGACCCATGTGAGATTAAGAATGGATCACTATCTATTTTGGTATTATGTTCGAAGTGAATTAAAATAAACAAGATAATAGTATGTTAATGCATACAATTCAGAGCTAGAAGTTATAAAGAAGGATAAGTTTAGGGGGGTTGTCCAAAATAGGGCCCTTAGGGATCGACATTTTAGATGGACTGATCCAAGGCTTCCAACTTCCAACTTGTGGCCACCAGTATCACTTCCCATACCCTGAGATTCTTATCTTTTATAGAAACAGTGGGGCATAACTCATTATCCCAATCATGTGCTCATGATTTTTTAGTCTGGAGCTTAATAATTTTATGATTCGCCTATGCTATATGCTCTTGATCATCCGTGAGCTTGGCCTTCAATTGCTTAATGAGCTTAGATTGGTTTTCAATGAATGCCTCCCTTTCCTTCACTTTTTCCTCAAGGAATTGGAACTCCTGCTCCACCTCTAGGAAGGCCTGAATATTAATTGAATCCACCTAGCATTGGGAAACCTCTAAATGTCAGTTATCCTCCCGTATATTATCCAACATGTAATCATGGATAAATACATGAGAATGGTGAGCATCTACCCCTCTAGCACAGAGAAAGCATAGAAAGGTGTGGAATGACCCCATTCGGCTTATCCATTCTGCATGTTGCTGGCTGAGAAAGCTTATGATTCACTTCCATGCCTTACACCATGTCATATCGCTCTCCTCAGTAGCATCAGAGTCGGAATCGTTGATTTCTTTGGGGTTCGTGGGCCTGTATTTGGGGAAAGTAGCAAGGAGTTAAAAGGAAGAGTCTTCTTTTAGAACTCCCTCCTCATCATCAACTTCACTCTCATCAGGCTGGAGATTTACCCTGATAGCATTACCACCCATCATTGCAATCTCTGGTTCATAATGTATTGGGGCAGGGCCCCCCAGAATGGTTTCTACTGTAAAGGATGATGTAGCTGCTGGTAGGACTCTTGCAGATGTCCTAGACTGGATGGTTTGTCATTCCTCGAACCTTGTGATCACTACATCAGAAATCAGTATCTTTATTAGCTAGGTTCCCTAGAAAATAAGAGGACCAATGAAGAAGGACTTACGGGAGCATAGTGTGGTAGTGTCCAATGCCTATGTCATGGTGGGGCCACCACCACAGGGGAACCTTCGGTGCTTGTCAACTCAATCATCAACATCGTCTCCTCTTGAAAAATGGTGATGGAGGGGGACTCTCCTTCTATCTCATTGCCACCTAATCCAGCCCTAATCGTCACCCCACTGTTCTTGGTCTCGAGGAAAGGCTCTTGAGAATGCTCCTTGGCCTCCATATGCACACCTTCGTCCCCGGTGGGGATGGTTTCCTAGGAACCCTCGCTCATGTGTTTCTAAACAGGATGGAAGTTGGTTCATGGATTGAGATTGTAAAAAGATAAAGGCCAGTGGAGTTAAGGTTTAAACTTATCGTGAGCTTCTCTGCCAGTTCTGCGTCAAAACCAATGATTTCGCCACCCTCCCAGGAGCTCCACTTATGAGCGGGAGCTTCTAAAGGCCCCTCACCTCAAAGACCTTCAATTTGTTCCTCCTCTTCTTATTCGCCTCTATATTTTTTACCTTCTTATTCATCATCATCATCATCTTTTTCTTTTTCTTCTTCTCCCTCTTCATCTATACTTTCATCCTTAGATGTTAGCTTTTCAAGGTCATGTTACTAGCCAAGCATCAATTTCACCAGGAGATGCGGTTCTTCATACCGCCCCCACTGGAATGTGTACATATCCATGGTTTTCAGGTATGCATTTGTTTCTCCTGGAAATGGGGCTGACCTTTTTTGTTTAAGGTTAAAACATTCCAATTAGTTTCTAACGGGTTTATCCATAGAACCGAAAACATCCAAGGATTCTATATCCATTTGGACCAACTTTCCAAATGTAGGTTCTCATTAGTTGTGGACTAATGAGGCTTAAGAATTTTCATTGGTCGAGAGGATGGGAGGTCAGACTCATCACACCTTTTTGGGGGGAATTATTGTCTACTCTAGGAATCTCTTATAGATTTGAGTTATGTTCGTGAATCCTTATTAATTTACCAAGCATAAAAATGAGTTTTCCCTTTAGATCATGAAATCAATGATTGATATGTAGGATATTTAGAGAATATTATATGTGTATTAGAGGTTCTTCATCAATATAGAATCATCCATATGAATTACTGATTCTTAGTCAATGGTATCCTTCCATAAATTATATAGAAATCTCTTGGTCATTATGATGACAATACTAGTTTTAAAGCCACTCAGTGGGGCACATGAAGTTTATTGTCATTCAGAAAGACATAGATTATTTTAGAGTTGGGCTCGTACCCGCAGATGGGCTACCTAAGTATCCTTGTTAGAAAAGGAATCAGAACCCACATAGTTCGAGTGAATAAGTATGAGTTTTATGCATGATTAATGGCCCAAAGATAGATTTCATAATTACTTTTACACTCTAAGCTCACGTGAGTCATGCTCGGTGTGAGAAACAAGAGGTATTAGTAAAACCTGATGATTGTGCCACAAAATATGCAATCATAAGAAATGATATGGGGATTACGTATGTATGACTGCCCAAGTAAATGAAGACAAAGACTTTTAGGAATGAATCCCAAGAGCAGGGTCTATAAAGATAATTGTATTTTACTGAGATTTGGTATTTTAACCTGGGAATTATTCTTGAAATGGAAGACAAAATATAAGAGGGACTTAGGATTAGGTTTTATCCCTGAGAGGGAATCCCAAATCAATAGAAATTAAGACTAGGGATTACTATTGAGGAGGATTCACATGTTAAGGGGACATGTAATTTGAGGCTTATTCTTGAGAAGGAGGCCCAAATCAGAAGATATTCACAAAATTCCTTTCAGATAAGGAATCTAACAAAGTAGCCATGCCACAAATGGATTTGAAGAGGGTTTTGAAGGCTGTATTTCAAGAGGAACGGTGGATTTGAGGAAAGTATGTGACTAGGAAGGAGGAATGCAAGTTTTGTTCTGGCGCGCAAGTCCTAGTCGCACTAGTATGCTTGCATGACATGAGTCACCTTGGGCGACGAAGAATCCATAGGGTAATACTTGGGCGACTTTGAACACAAGCCCTTAGTATCATCCCTAGATGCTTCCAGAAGGGTGGCACGCATGTATTGTTCTGGTTCATAGGTCCAGGTAGCACAAGTAGACTTGTAGGACATGGGTCACCTTGGGCGACAAAGAATCCATAGGGTAATACGTGGGTGACATTGAACTCAAGCACTTAGTATCATCCCTTGAGGCTTCCAGATGGGTGGCATGCAAGTTTTCATGAGAGGGAAAGGCGGCGCGCAAGTGTCTTCACTTCGCTTAAGTGCTGGACACTTAGGCGTGCAAGTATTGATGTGATCTAATACTTAGGCTTTATTCATCCTCTTTAGAGCATCCATTCTAGGTAAATAATTACCTTAGAAGTGTTCGGAATACGTCAGGAAAAGACTTGGGTGACTAGATCTTGAATATGAGTTTTGGAAAATTCATCCTTTAAATGGGGAGCCAACAGGGGCAATTTATAGGCCATTGATCACCTTGGGGGAAAAAATAAATAGGGTGCGCAAGTGACTTGTGCGACCCATATGTGGCGCGCAAGTGACTTGCACCACTAGAAGGAAACTTGTGCGACCTCTTCTTAAAGGGTTGCATGTTCATGCCTTTGTCAATTTTTGATGTTCTTCAAAGGATGACTCTTCCTGTGCTTAAGGTATTCCCATTTTCCATTCTTTAGACTATATGACATAATTGATAGTCAACAAAAGTCCCCCCTCAGATTTGGATTCGAAAAAGGAAAGAGGATTTGACTCTAAGATAAATGAGAAACAAAGTGTCGCGGTGCACATGTAGTAGGCACACAGGTATTGTTCTTGCACGCAGGTTCTGGCACGCAGGGTTAAAGGATTGCCTATATATATGGTTTTCACTTTGCCCAAACCATCCTGCCTTCCATTTTTTTGAGCTCTTGTTGCGCAAGTGTCTTCATCTCTTTGGTCGCTCACTTTTTTCCTATGTCGCACTTCTCCAGTAAGATTTTGACTTGCACGACCAAACTTGTGCGACCACACTTGCACGACCACACCTGCGTGACCAAACTTGTGCACCTTAATGCGTCAGCCATTTTTTTCTGTTTTCTTCAAAATTACTTTATAAAAAACAGACTTTACATAAAAGTTAACTATTAGATCTTTGTGCAGATTCAATGTCTTCCAAAAGAATTGGATCGACTGATGAGTTGGCTAGAAAGATAATTGGAGACATGAAGAACATCATTGTCCATGACTACTATGATATCTGCGACAACACTCTCCCAGATTTGGCCAATTACTTGAAAAAATATCATGTCAATTTCCCACATAGTATTTACTTTCCTTTATATGGACTTGTTCATCTACAAGGAGTCAACATTCTAGATTCAAAGAACTATATTTCTCATTCCTGGTTTCAGACTTACACCAATATTTCTTCAGCATATGTCTCAGTTTTAGGATCATTTGTAAATGTTGGAACAGTGGAGAAGGCATTTATAATACATCATATCTCATATTCTCTAGATCTGAATCCTCACAATCCTGAGCTATAGCCGCATTTCTGTCCCTCTATTTTGCAAAATTCTCAGATGGATCAATCCAAGGGATTGAAGAAGAGCTGGGATTTCCATCCCGAAGGAGGTGTGAAGCTGACTTGGATGTGGGAATATTGTGTGAGACAAACCTATGAAGAGTTTGTTGAAGATCTGAAGGGATCTGCAATATATAAAGATGTCTGGGCTGGGAAGATATTTGTATACAGGAAAGATAACTTTGTGCCGGATCTAATCATCTGCTGGAGCCCAGAAACCAATTCTTTCCATCTGACTCATGGATAATTAGGAATCATCTTTTGGGATGTCTACAAGATCTTGGGGGCTCCAATTTGGGGTGATTTTTATGTTGAATTCATCCCCACAAGGTGACTTGGAATGATTTGGAGAAGACTCCGTCTTTGGCTCGAGAATTATTGAAAATTTTCCATAAAATCTAGAATTCAAAGTCCATCAAAACTCATTATAGAAAGGATATTCATTCAGAGGAATGGATGGATATGTTTCTCATCCAGAGGAAGGAGAAGGGGCCCACCTATACTTGTCCTACCAGCTGTCCCAGAACAGAGAAGATGGGTACTCTTGGCACATTCTTGCCAACTCTGGAAGTGGGAGAGTTTGAAAAGTGGGGGGTATGAAGTGGATCAAAGAATCCCAGAGAAGACCCGTCTGGTGGGATTCTTAGCCTTGTGGATCAGAATTTATCTTCTTACATTTAGGGATCTGATGGGAGGTGTCAGGCTAGGGACCATTGTTGTTGCAACCAAGTTGGCTGAGAGAAAAATGGTTTAGTTGGCCACCCCAATTTTGGCGAAGATTCACAGGAGCATACTCCATGTCTATATGGATAAGTCTCCTTTGAGAATAGTGGTACCATTCCATGTTTTGTGGGGTTAGATCGCCCCTCACTTCAGGACTTACATTGTACAGAGTGGAGTACAGGTTCCTGGAAGTTCTTTTAGGCCATTGGTGCAGGCCTTTTCTGGAATTTCTCCATTGTCCCTCAATTCCTATGATCTAAAGGTGAGGCTGAGCATGATCAAAGAATTTCATTTCTTTCCTTATGGAAACCCTCCAATCGGTGGTTTGTTGATGATGGAATAGCTAGCCTGGAATTGAGGTCTTACATGATGGCTTGCAGAGATGGTGTATTGGCCACCAGAATTGATGGAGAGATTATATGTGAGGCATATGCTCTATATAGATTTGCACGCCAATTCAAGTGTCTGCAAAAGATTGTTGTATCCCCTCCTGTACATGTCAGGTCAGAGCAGCATCCAATGGTTTCTTGAAAACAACGGTTGCTGACACCTAGGGAGAAGACCAGGGCAGTGTTTGATCTACCAGTTGCTCAAGTGGTGAGTCACTTGACTACATGGTATGCTGAGAACTGGGTATCATCTTACCCTGAAGGGGTACTAAATCATCTGGTTCCTCGGGTGGGGACAAAATAGAGAACTGTTAGGAAATAAACCCTTCATCTAGAAGGTGACTCTTCTTCACCAGGAGCTGATTCACCATGTTCCTCACCCAGGGCTGATTCACCGGATTCCCAGGATGGGGATTATGAGGCACGACATGCATCAAAGCGGCCTCATTCCAGATAGAATCCTCCTACCATATTTAAGAGACCTACTTCACTGACTCCTAGTGACTTATATCATTGAGACAATTTAATTTCCATTATTTTATAGAGCAACAAGTTTCATTTTCATATCCTTTATCTTTGATTGCAAGAGTTGGGAAAAAGTTGAAGTCCCGGATTGTAGGACCCTCCTCATAGCCTCCTGGAGAACATGCTGAATATTTACGACCAGAAACTGTCCATACATGGCGGAGTTTATATTGCAATACTGAAATCACCTGTATAGACTTATTTGAAGGGATACATATCCCTGGAGTATGGAATCTTCATGCTTCTACTGATATCCGCTTCAAGGATAACCCTGATTAAGTTCGGGCCTGCATCAGAGAGTTGGAGATGCTCATATATTCCATTGATGATTCCATTCCTATCACAAAGAGGGTGAAGGAAATGATGGATCGTGGCACCACTAAGGGGATTTGTGCTTCTATAGATGAGGAGTGTCACGATTACGTGGCTCCTCAATATGTAAGTCTCTTTCCTTATTTTTTTGCAACTTGATTTCAGTTAAATCTTTTTTACTCAAGGAAATTAGTTTCTTCATCTTGTAGCTTGTAAAGAAAGGAACTGCTGAGGTCCCTTCACCATAGTATAGCCCTGGTGGCGCCACTCTCGAAGCCACTGAATCTCCCAAAGAACCGTGTGAAGTATCTCTAGGCCAAAAAGTCGTGGATAAGGAGTTGGAAAGGGATTTTCATTCTCCAATACTTGTATTTAGAGGTGATGATGTCAACACACCCAAATAGTCAAAGAAGAAAAGTCATCGAAGGAAGAAGACCACAGCCAAATGCTTTATCAGTAGTGGTAATTCCTTTAGATAGTCATGAATCCTAACTCATGAAAAAAGATTGATCATACTTCATGAGATTGTAGGGGCTTCTTCAATTTCCCATCTAAGGGAGAGGACTGACCCTCCTATGAGGACGATGGAGGGTGTTGTTGAACAGTCGCTAATTCATACTGACCTGGGTGCTCATAAAGAAGAGTCATAATATGTTCCCTGTACTACTTCGGCTGCTACTATAATGAGATAAGATCCTACTTCTGGTAAATTAACAATACTTCATAGAACGTTGAATGAAATCATCAACTGAATTCCATTCTGTGATGATTTAGGTTCAACGCCTACACCAGAACATTTGGTAAGCACTTCAACTGACTCAATTATTTTCTCTGAAGATGTTTTTCGGGGTCAGAGATCGTAGGAGGGTCACCAAGAAGATATATCAAATGCTCCCACCGGTGAGACTAACCAAGAATCTGAGATATCACTGGATGAAATGATGAAACTTGGCACATCTTTTGAGGAAATTTTATATCATGTTAAATTACCATGTGACTTAGAAGATTTTGGATGTCAGTGTTATCTTTTATACTGTTATTTTTTATTACATCTCTGACCATGATTGGTTGAAATGTACAGTTCAATCGGATAAAGTTGTTGATCTTCCAATGCTTGGAGGGGGTAGAGACAACCCTATCATTGTAGAGACGCTGGCTCAAGTGCAGCTTAACCTACCAGAGCGTCCTAAAACCCGACCTGAAAATCCTGTTGAGGCTAGGAAAGATGGGGAGGAGCCATCTCATACTATTGATCTACCATTGGGTAAGAGATGACAATATCTGTGGTTGTACTTAATTTGTAAGAAAGCTAATCAACTTTTGTTATCATTTTGAAACTAACCAAATCATTCAATTGACTATGTATGGCTATCAACTTCAGTGTCAAAATATGGAGGTGAAGCCTCATCCTCAGCCCCAATGGGAGTAGAAAGTGAAGTACCAAGGGTTAGAGGCGAAGGAGCAGAACATGGTACTTCTATAAGTGCATTAATCCCGGACTATATTCCCCCCTGTGATAGTGATGCTGAATCAGACCCAGAGGTGCAATAGGCCCTCCAATTATCACATTGAAAGGAATGGAATAATATGTGGAAGATCATATCTGAAGTGACTCTTCAAGAGGTATCTTCTAAGATCCCATGATTTTTATCCTTGTTCGTCATGTTGGGACTTGGTGGTTTTGGATACCAAGAGATCCATTCTGCGGTAAAACAGGTCATCTTAAGGAGGGAGCAGGAGAAAAAGTACCATCAAGATCTGACAAGGGCGAGGCTATTGACCAATATCATTGAATTCAAGGCTGCGGTGTCCTGAGATAAGGCTGATCATGCTGCAATGTTGAAGGAGCTAAAGCATAAGATGAAGGAGAACGTTTTATAGTAGATGCACCTTTAGCAACAGATAGATGTTGTTATTAGGGAACTTGGCCAGCTTAACAATTCACTAGAAGGAGTCCAAACAAATGGTATGAAATCCATCACATATTCCAAGAAAGCACTCCATGAAGCTGAAAAAGAGTGAAGATGGTCGAGTAAATGAACTTAAAGTGGCTGCTGATGAATTTTGAGATACTGTAAATCAAGTGAACAGCTATGTTGAAAGCCTGTTGTAATTCTTGAAAAAGAGAAGATAATCCAATCTGTAGATGTTCTTCTAATTTTTTGCATCAATGAAAAAGAAATTTCATCTTAAATCATTTGTACCAGCATCCTCTTGCTAATTACTTATATATATATTTTACCTAAGCCAATGGGCCTAGTAAGCATAGTTTAATTATTACAACGATTATACAAATAATCCCACAAATGATGTGGCCTTATTTTTACTCAGTTTGCCACATACTTTTTATTACATTTTATACAATTTATTTAATTATTTTAACACTTTTTAATAAATTAATGCACTTTTGTATTTTTATAATTAAATTTGTCAATTATTCATTTTTTATAACTTTTTTATGTAATTTTGGACCTTAAAATAATTGATTTATTCTTTATGTGTTTTTAATAAAACTAATTTTCAATTTGTTTAGTTAAATCTTAATTTGTTTATTTTATTTAACGTATTATTATTATTAATCATTGAGTTTTCTAATTAATTTAATTTTAATCTTTAATGTTATATAAAACATGTCGCGTCTTGCCAGACTACCAGTAGCTAAGCTACCGATAGCAGGGGTCCTTTTTCTCTACCGGTAGGTAGGTTACCGGTAGCTCTTTTTTATATATCTTATCGGTGACTCTGCCTCTATCGGTGACCCTTGTCACCGATACTCACTTCTATCAGTAAGCGCTTCAATTTTATTAACGGTGTTCTATTTAAACAATTATTTAATTAACATAATTATAACTTAGACTTTGTTTTTATAGTTAGTCTTTTATTTTAGTTACATTAGAATAGGTTTGAAAAGTTATTTTATGTGTTTTGTCATCCTGCAAATTAGTTATGTAAATAATTAGTGTTTTAAGTTAAATTAAGTTGTTCGCCCTTAATTTTATGTGTCAAATAATTAATTAATTAATTAATTAAGAGCTTTCAAACATTAATTATATTATTTTATATATGCAGATTTAGTTTTAATTAATTTTTATTTTATTTTAGTCTACCGGTAAGGTAGACGAGCTCTAACGGTGACCTTTTATTAGTATCGGTAACCTTGCTTGTACCAGTGACCTTGTCACCAGTACCTTTTCCAAACTCTAATTGCATTGTTATAATTTAGTTAATTATTTAATTTTATTTTCATCCATTAATATAAATTAAATTCATTAATTTAATTGTATAATTTTATGCTTAAAAGATTTAGGTTAGTCGCTAACATAACATTTTTTTTATCAGTGCTATCTAATTAATTAACATTGTTCTTTTAAACTTTTAAAATAAATTAATTTTTATACAGTTTAATTTCTTATTTCAATTAATTCTTTTTAATTCTTTTGTTTAAATTAATTCTTTAATTTTGTATTATTTAATCTTGCTAATAAATTAATTAGTTCATATTTTAGTTTGTTTTAGTTTTTTCGAAATTCTATTGTTTTAAATAAATTAATGATTTAGCAATTTAATTATTAGTTTAATTAATTCTTTATTTGAGTCTTAGTTCAATTTATGCCTCGTGGTGTTCTGGGTATTTGGAGCTACCAGTAGCTCAACCGGTTGCATCCTATCGGCAGCCTAGCTACCGATAGATGACCTCACTAGTTATCGGTAGCTTCAGCTACCGATCATCGGTAGCTCACACACCTCACTGACAGCCCTCTTTCCATTTTCCTCACCGATAGTCAGCATATCTTTTCTTCCCTGATGCAGCTACCGATAGACCTATTTTCCTTTCCTCACTGATACTCGCTAATTCCCAAACCTCACTGACAGGCTATCCTCTGCTTCACTCTCCTCACACCGCAACAACAAATCATCTCCCGCTTTACACATCGCGGCGCCTCCACTCTTTCACAGCACCTGTAAAACTAAACCCAACCCGTGATTCATTGTAGTAGAAAACGATTCTTCATTTTTTTAGTTTTCTAAGGACCAGCAAGGAGGGAACCCGCTAGATCTAGGTTGCGCCGCACCATCCATGGAGCCGCTGTTGTCCGCCACTGGAATTGAGTTGCTGAGGAGAACTGCTACAACCGATTCTGGATGCGCTAAAGCCATAATGGAGCAGTAGTAGAGAGGCGCTGCCACTGGCTTCGAGAAGAACTTGGGAAAAAAAACCATCCCTGTTGTGCCACGCACTGGAGGAGGGAAGAACCTTCTGGTCGACCGCTGATTCCGGAAGTACTATCGCGACAGCAGATCTCGACCGCCGTTGTTTATCCTAGTCAAGGCAGACAATTCTGGAGCCGAAGCCCTGTCGCGATTTGTTGGAGAAGTCGTTGCTGTCCACTGGAGTTGAGCAGGAGGATGTCGGCCGGTTCCCCGGAAGAACCCCTCCCCTTTGCAGCGTGAAATGGGGGAGGAAGAGGGAGATGAAAAAAAATATAATAATAAGTATAAAGAAATAATAATAAAAGTAAAGTAAAAAGATAAAAGTAAAAACAAAAGGTAAAGATAAAGTAAAGTTAACCTTACATAAAAGCTATCTTTACTAAGTCAAATAGATATAAAATAAAATATTTTATAAAATTAATAAACTTAAACAATTATAACATTAATAAATAGATAAATTATAAATTTGAATTATAAAAATAACTTAATAATAAGTTTTAATAATTAATTAATTTATTATTAATATTATAAATTATTTAATTAATGATAATTATAAAAAATTTATAAAAAATACTTTTTAATTTAAAAACATAAGTAATAACTTTAATTACTTTATTAAAATTAGCTGATTAATTAATTAATCTAATGATTAAGTTTCTCTTATTTTAATAATTAAATTATTAATTTAATTTAAATTATTAACTTAATTATTTATGCTCTTAATTTTTAATAACTTAGTTTAAGTGTTAAAATAAATAACTTAGTAATTATTTTATTAACTTAATTAAACTAATCGCTCTTTAATAACTTATGCTTTATCACAGTTAATAATTGTATAAATAATTTAAAAGAAAATAATTATCAATTAACTAAGAATAATTTGTAACGAGTAATGTAACAATTTACTCAAAAAATAATTATTTTTTCTTGCATCTTCTCTATTTATTTATTTATTTTATTTTATTTGCAGGTTCATTCAAAGGACTTAAACATGTCCATGTACTTACAACTAACTTTACCGAAGTTAGTTACGTGAGAAAAGATAACGCGACGTGTCGGTCGCGAAAAAATGCACATTTTGCGGTGCGCTGGTAAAGAACTTTTGAAGTCGGCGGAGATTGAGAGGTGACGTGTAGTGGATGACAGAGAGTACTTAAGTAGAACAAGCAGCGTTTTTTAGGGAGCAACACATTCATTGACGGAGACATTCATACATTTACCCGTGGGAGAGACGATCGAGAAGCAGCAGAGACGATGCTGAGTAGTGCAGTCCAGGAACTTAGGAGCAGAGCATTTTTAGGGAGTTCCTTCTCCCTCACGATTTATGCTTGTGTACTCTGTTTCTGTAATGTTTCCTATTACTGCTGTAATAATTAATAGTATAGTTAGCTAAGTCTCTTAGTTCAGGGAGAGTTCTATCTCTACTGGCATCTTTTTCATCCTTCTCATTAACCAATTCTTCTGTGATTAGAATTGATCGGCGAGATCAAATCTAATTTCATTTATCTACTCTGTACCACAAGCACTGAAATATTCTAGACTCCGTAATCATTCGGCGAGTTTGGTTATGGAGTTATCTTTTTAGTAAACAAATCATAATGAAAACTTCAGTACATACGGCGAGTTTGTACTGTTGTTCATCTTAAGACATCTTCCTGGAATTGTACTTCTCGGAGTGGCGAACTCTAGTTGTGCAATGTCCACGACTTAACTCCTGGCGAGGGAAGTAAGTCGTCTCTTTAATCTAGTGGCATGAAGCAGTACTTTACATGAAAAGGAAAATCAATTCAAACCAGTAGACTAGAATGAACCCCGTGCATTCTTTAATGTTGTCTTTTATCAGCATCTTATTTTCTTCATTGCAATTTTCTTTTAGTTTTATTCTGTTTTAGTGTAGGTAGCACGAGTTTTACAAGGGAATTTTAGTTTTACATTGCAGTTTATAAAAACATTAAAAAATTAAAAGATATAAAAAGAGATAAGAAAACTACTCCACTGCTGACAACAGTGGAGCTTACCGAGTTTTTTTAGAAAGTATTGGCCAAAATAGCCTTCCCTGTGGGTTCGACCCTGCTTTCCACATATACAGTAGTTAGTAGGATTATAAATTTTAAACTTCGACCGACTTCAACGACTGTTTAGGTCAAGTTTTTGGCGCCGTTGCCGGGGAAGGCACGCACCGAGAGTCTAGGGTATAAAAAACACACAAAAAAACACACAAAAAACACAAAAAAACTGATTTAAAAAAACTATTTTGAACTGTATCTGCTACTTTTGTTGTTTTGGAAAGAAAAATATGCTTCACAAAGAACTGTTGTGTGTTTAAGCTCATTAAATTTTGAATTAAAAGTGGATGTTAAACAGAATTGGAATCAACCGGGACCTAACTGTGTTTGTTGTGGTGATTATGAACATACTGCTTGGCAGTGTGTCTATAACCAGCCACAACAAGATGTTTACACTGATGAAAATGAACAATGTGAGTTTAGTCCTATCACCCTAGATAAAATTGAATTAATTGATTCCAAATTAGATTCTAGGGTGGAACAAATTAATAATTGGTTAACTCAAACCCATGAGATTCAACTTAGAGATTCTCAAGAGTGAGATCAAAGAATGAAAAGAATAGAAACCATGCACTTGGAATTGAAACAAAGGGTTAAAGAAGAAGAAGTCTTTGAAGAAAAGGTAAAAGAAAATGTTTACAAAAGATTTGAAAATCAAGTGGAAGAAGAAAGTGATAACGAAACTGGACAAGAACCCATTCACTTTGAAAAATATGACTCTGTTGAAATAAATCTGGAAATAACCAACTCTCTAAATAAAGAACAAATCATTGAAAATCCAATAAATAACTTTAATGGAATCGAGTTGGACAATTTTGAAGATGAATTGAAACAGATTGAAAAAGATAGCCCAGTTCTTTTCATAATTCCTACACTTGAGAAAAATTACTGTTTTAGAAGCTTTAAGAATGAAGTCAATCGGGTTGAAGATATACTTGAAACTAGAAACTTGAATGTTAAAAACTCTTCACCCAATATTTCTGAAATTCTGAACAATGAGCCTAAAATTGAAATTGGGAACACTTTGGAAGAGAACCTTAAGCTGGATAACATAGAATCTAATTTTTTTGAACCTCAACTGAAAACTTCTCTTCCATGTTATGAAACTGTAAACCCAATTAATTCTGAAATGATGTTTGATGATGAGAATGAGGGAATAATATTTGAAGAAAGACTAATTTATGAGTTTTCATTTCCTTATTCTCATAGTAATCACTTTTCTGAATCAGTGTGCAATGAAATGGAAATCAGTGTTGATCAACTTGAGGAGAATTTTCTTAACATGAACATTTTGGAAAGTGAATTTATTGAAACTGAATTGTACAATTCTTCTCCTGAAATTGAATTGCAACACTCAAATGACATGGTTTTAGAAAGTGAGCCTTTTGAACTTCAACTTGAAAGAGAAGTTGAACGCACATTATATGATGGTTGCATAACTGATTTGATAGAAGTAGTAGATGTTCAATGTGAGTTAACAGATGAGGATCTTTTGGAAAATATTTATAACATTGTTAGAGATGAACCACATAGTGATAAAATAAATTCTCTTTCTTGTTTTTCACTTCCATCCTCACCTGTGAAGGGTTCTAAGCTTTTTCATGATACTGATAGTAGTCCAGAGGGGGAATTAGACATGAGTTCCAATGCTCATGATTCTATTCAGATCTTTATTGAATCCCATTTTGAACCTACTATTCAGTATTCACCCACAAGAACCCTTGTATTTGATCCTATGAGTGTTGAAGTTGAGAGAGAAAGCCAAGAAAATAATGCCATACCCTTTGAAGCACCTAGTACTATGTTGTCCCTTCATGTGAACTCAAATCTTGATAACTCTGAAACAATTCTGGAAGTGGACAGCACTATACCCATTACTGTTAAAGGGTTCTACTTAGGGATTATTTTAGGCTATGATAATTTAGTTGTTGTTGTATTGAGTCTTGAAGCCCACAATCTTCACTGTTATGTTAAAGATAAATGGGCCAAACACATGTGGTGGTTTCTATTAAGGAAACCACATCCACCTAGTGACTACGGTTATTTGCTTCGTGAGTCTGGCTGGGGACTTTAAACCTAGCGCTTCATGGGAGGCAACCCATGGTTTTTGTTTTGTTAATAAATAAAAATTTGTGATTAAATAAAGTTCAACTGAAGACTTTAAATTCAGTGCTTCATGGGAGTCAACCCATGCTCTTTCTTTGTTTTTACTTTTGTTATGTTCTTATTTTACTTTGAATAAAGTGCTGCTTTGTATGCTTATATATGCTCTGTTTTTGCTGGATAATTGTTCCTAGTCTATATACTTTGTGTTTTTAGGAATGCTGCTTCTGTCATCTAAGGAGTGGAATTCCCATGGTCATTTTTGGACAAGAGCTTAGTCAGGGAAGTACTTCAACTTGCTGCACTTATTTTTCTGCTCCTGTTTTTGTAAATAGAATTCTGCTTGCTTAAAATTCTGCTTGTATTATAAGATTCTGCTACATGTTGTGTAACTAATCAATTAAAATTCTTCTTGAGCTTCCATTCTTTTAAAAAATTGAATTTCACTATTGTGATAAAACCTTTTCACTGCATGAAAATAAGTGGGGGGGGGGAGTACATGCTGCTGCTCATTTGAATCTTCTTGTTTCGTTGAGGTGTTTGGCATGAACTTTGGCTACTATATTGAAGATATTATTGAACTTATTGTTTAAAATGCTTACACCCAGTTAATCGCACACCCACACATTATATACTTCTTTTGTGCTTTAATGAAAATCTTTGTCACTGGACTGAATGTTAAAGCATGTGTGTGTCTGAAATAAACCTGATTTTATTTTACTATTGTGGCAAACACTATTTTTGAACTTCATTGAGACCCTTTATACATGTCATATATCTACTAAATTGAAAATCTATTTTGAACCATAATTGATTAACTGTTCTTCTCTATATTTAGAAGTCAACTTTGGGGACAGAGTTGAGTTTTAAGTGTGGGGGAGGGGGTCAATTCTTGACTGTGCTAAACTGTGTTTAATTGTAATGATCATCAATTCCCACTACTTTTCAAACATTTTGTCAAAAAAATGGTCAAAATTTTTCAAAAATTCATTCACAATTTTAGGCTTTACACTGCACTCAAATGAGTCTTGCCTTAGGATAGTGCCTGATTGGAAGTTGAGTCTTTCTTTGAGTCTGAAATGAGTGTTAGTGGATGATTGCTGAGTGGAATTGTTTAGTGGTTTAATGAATTTTGTTTAGGAACTTGTTTTGAGAGTGATATGGGAAACCGTTTAGTGGATTTAAGATCATAATTTTAAGTACTGGAAGTTTGATTTTTATCCAAGGAGCCTTTTCATTCTTTTAATTTATAAAAATTATCACTTATATTGAGTCAATGTAAATGGTTTTTATATAAATCTTTTTAAACTGGAGTAATACTGGGCATCTGGGATCCCACGGTGAATCTCTAAGACCTTAGATGCTGGGTGCATTTCTGTTTACTATAAGCCCTCTGTACACTCTGAATAAGTGCATTGCACAGTGCTTGGCACAAATTACGTGGCTTGGGAAAAATAAATAAAGTGTCTAGGGTCAAAAATGAATTCATTAAGGTGAGGGGAATGATGAACTCCAGATGAAGAAGGGGACAACTGGTTTATATGGGAGTCATTTGGGCTGACTCAAAAAAGTGATTTCAAAAAAAAAATATATTTTATGTATTTTCTGGTACTAAGGGGATTAGTCAAAGTACAAAGTTTCTTTTGTTAAGGTTTTGATTCCACTTTCATTTTACCTTTTATCACTCTTGAATTTAGAAATTGGGCTTGAATTGAAGTGAGTCACTAGTCAGAGTCATATATGAAGCAGGACACCTTCATTTATGGATGATTCATGGTTTACTTGAGTTCCCTTTGAGTAGTACTTCTAGGCGAGACTTTATTTGAGGTATGTGATCAATAGCCTAAGCACACTTTTTGAGTCCTCTGTTGAAACTTCTCTAAACATAGTTGATTTGAATAATTCACTTTTTTCTTTTTCAAAGATGATAAAACATGGGATTGTTTGAGGACAAACAATTTTTAAGTGTGGGGGAATTTGATGTGGCCTTATTTTTACTCAGTTTTCCACATACTTTTTATTACATTTTATACAATTTATTTAATTATTTTAACACTTTTTAATAAATTAATGCACTTTTGTATTTTTATAATTAAATTTGTCAATTATTCATTTTTTATAACTTTTTTATGTAATTTTGGACCTTAAAATAATTGATTTATTCTTTATGTGTTTTTAATAAAACTAATTTTCAATTTGTTTAGTTAAATCTTTATTTGTTTATTTTATTTACCTTATTATTATTATTAATCATTGAGTTTTCTAATTAATTTAATTTTAATCTTTAATGTTATATAAAACTTGTAGGGGCTTGCCAGACTACCGGTAGCTAAGCAACCGATAGCAGGGGTCCTTTTTCTCTACCGGTAGGTAGGTTACCGATAGCTCTTTTTTATATATCTTATCGGTGACTCTGCCTCTATCGGTGACCCTTGTCACCGATACTCACTTCTATCAGTAAGGGCTTCAATTTTATTAACGGTGTTCTAATTAAACAATTATTTAATTAACATAATTATAACTTAGACTTTGTTTTTATAGTTAGTCTTTTATTTTAGTTACATTAGAATAGGTTTTAAAAGTTATTTTATGTGTTTTGTCATCCTACAAATTAGTTAAGTAAATAATTAGTGTTTTAAGTTAAATTAAGTTGTTCGCCCTTAATTTTATGTGTCAAATAATTAATTAATTAATTAATTAAGAGCTTTCAAACATTAATTATATTATTTTATATATGCAGATTGGGTTTTAATTTATTTTTATTTTATTTTAGTCTACCGGTAAGGTAGACGAGCTCTAACGGTGACCCTTTATTAGTATCGGTAACCTTGCTTGTACTGGTGACCTTGTCACCAGTACCTTTTTCAAACTCTAATTTCATTGTTATAATTTTATTAATTATTTAATTTTATTTTCATCCATTAATATAAATTAACTTCATTAATTTAATAGTATAATTTTATGCTTAAAAGATTTAGGTTAGTCGCTAACATAACATTTTTTTTATCAATTCTATCTAATTAATTAACTTTTTTCTCTTAAACATTTAAAATAAATTAAGTTTTATACAGTTTAATTTCTTATTTCAATTAGTTCTTTTTAATTCTTTTGTTTAAATTAATTCTTTAATTTTGTATTATTTAATCTTGCTAATAAATTAATTAGTTAATATTTTAGTTTGTTTTAGTTTTTTCGAAATTCTATTGTTTTAAATAAATTAATGATTTAGCAATTTAATTATTAGTTTAATTAATTCTTTATTTGAGTCTTAGTTCAATTTATGCCTCGTGGTGTTCTGGGTATTTGGAGCAACCGGTAGCTCAACCGGTTGCATCCTATCGGTAGCCCAGCTACCGATAGATGACCTCACTGGTTATCGGTAGCTTCAGCTACCGATCATCGGTAGCTCACGCACCTCACTGACAGCCCTCTTTCCATTTTCCTCACCGATAGTCAGCATATCTTTTCTTCCCTAATGCAGCTACCGATAGACCTCTTTTCCTTTCCTCACCGATACTCACTAATTCCCTAACCTCATTGACAGGCTATCCTCTGCTTCACTCTCCTCACACCGCAACAACAAATCATCTCCCGCTTTACACATCGCGGCGCCTCCACTCTTTCACAGCACCTGTAAAACTAAACCCTACTCGTGATTCATTGTACTAGAAAACGATTCTTCATTTTTTTTAGTTTTCTAAGGACCCGCATGGAGGGAACCCGCTAGATCTAGGTTGCGCCGCACCATCCATGGAGCCGCTGTTGTCCGCCGCTAGAATTGCGTTGCTGAGAAGAACTGCTACAACTGATTCTGGATGCGCTAAAGCCATAATGGAGCAGTAATAGAGAGGCGTTGCCTCTGGCTTGGAGAAGAACTCGGGAAAAAAAACCTTCCCTGTTGCGCCACGCACTGGAGGAGGGAAGAATCTTCTGGTCGACCGCTGATTCAGGAAGTACTGTCGCGACAACAGATCTTGACCGCCGTTGTTTATCCTAGTCAAGGCAGACAATTCTGGAGCCGAAGCCCTGTTGCGATTTGTTGGAGAAATCATTGCTGTCCACTGGAGTTGAGCAGGAGGATGTCGCGCCGGTTCCCCGGAAGAACCCCTCCCCTTTGCAGCGTGAAATGGGGGAGGAAGAGGGAGATGAAAAAAATATATAATAATAAGTATAAAGAAATAATAATAAAAGTAAAGTAAAAAGATAAAAGTAAAAACAAAAGGTAAAGCTAAAGTAAAGTTAACTTTACATAAAAGCTATCTTTACTAAGTCAATTAGATATAAAATAAAATATTTTATAAAATTAATAAACTTAAACAATTATAACATTAATAAATAGATAAATTATAAATTTAATTATAAAAATAACTTAATAATAAGTTTTAATAATTAATTAATTTATTATTAATAGTATAAATTATTTAATTAATGATAATTATAAATAATTTATAAAACATACTTTTTAATTTAAAAACTTAAGTAATAACATTAATTACTTTATTAAAATTAGCTGATTAATTAATTAATCTAATTATTAAGATTCTCTTATTTTAATAATTAAATTATTAATTTAATTTAAATTATTAACTTAATTATTTATGCTCTTAATTTTTAATAACTTAGTTGAAGTGTTAAAATAAATAACTTAGTAATTATTTTATTAACTTAATTAAACTAATCGCTCTTTAATAACTTATGTTTTATCACAGTTAGTAATTGTATAAATAATTTAAAAGAAAATAATTATCAATTAACTAAGAATAATTTGTAACGAGTAATGTAACAATTTACTCTAAAAATAATTATTTTTTCTTGCATCTTCTCTATTTATTTATTTATTTTATCATATTTGCAGGTTTATTCAAAGGACTTAAACATTTCCAGGTACTTACAACTAACTTTACCGAAGTTAGTTACGTGAGAAAAGATAACGCGACGTGCCGGTCGCGAAAAAATGCACATTTTGCGGTGCGCTGGTAAAGAACTTTTGAAGTCGGCGGAGATTGAGAGGTGACGTGTAGTGGATGACAGAGAGTACTTAAGCAGAACAAGCAGCGTTTTTTAGGGAGCGACACATTCATTGACGGAGACATTCATACATTTACCTGGGGGAGAGACGATCGAGAAGCAGCAGAGACGATGTTGAGCAGTGCAATCTAGGAACATAGGATCAGAGCATTTTTAGGGAGTTCCTTCTCCCTCACGATTTAAACTTTTGTACTCTGTTTCTGTAATGTTTTCTATTACTGCTGTAATAATGAATAATATAGTTTTCTAAGTCTCTTAGTGCGGGGAGAGTTCTAGCTCTACTTGCATCTTTTTCATCCTTCTCATTAACCAATTCTTCTGTGATTAGAATTGATCGGCGAGATCAAATCTAATTTCATTTATCTGCTCTGTACCACAAGAACTGAAATATTCTAGACTCTATAATCATTCGGCGAGTTTGGTTATGGAGTTATCTTTTTAGTAAACAAATCATAATGAAAACTTCAGTACTTATGGCGAGTTTGTACTGTTGTTCATCTTAAGACATCTTCCTGGAATTGTACTTCTCGGAGTGGCGAACTCTAGTTGTGCAATGTCCACGACTTAACTCCTGGCGAGGGAAGTAAGTCGTCTCTTTAATCTAGTGGCATGAAGCAGTACTTTACATGAAAAGGAAAATCAATTCAAACCAGTAGACTAGAATGAACCCCGTGCATTCTTTACTGTTGTCTTTTATCAGCATCTTATTTTCTTCATTGCAATTTTCTTTTAGTTGTATTCTATTTTAGTATAGGTAGCACGAGTTTTACAAGGGAATTGTAGTTTTACATTGAAGTTTATAAAAACATTAAAAGATAAAACGATATAAAAAAGATAATAAAACTACTCCACTGCTGACAACAGTGGAGCTTAACGAGTTTTTTTAGAAAGTATTGGCCAAAATAGCCTTCCTTGTGGGTTCGACCCTGCTTGCCACATATACAGTAGTTAGTAAGATTATAAATTTTAAACTTTTACCGACTTCAATGACGGTTTAGGTCAACAAACATTGAATCTTTTTGTTGCTAAATATTGCCTAAATCATACAAAATGTATGTTTAGTGAGCTAGGACTCGACATGTGCTCATAGTTCCTTTTACTGGTTCCCAATTTAATGGGTTCCCTCTCTCTTTTTGGCAGTTTAAAGTCATGCATGTCAAGCCTAAAAAGTTGAATGTTTAGGGTCGAATAGATTTGATCAAATGGATTAAAATTGACTCAATTCCTTGATAATTTTCTTGAAAACATATTACCACATCCACGTATGGGGGAAAACATGTAAACTATGACTTATGAAATTTTAAATCTGAGGAATGATATGAAAAAATGACTAAAAGGAATTATAGGAAGTATTTTCTAAGAGTGAAGTTACCACTTTTTAACAAACCTGTTAGGGGGTTAAATTATGTAGGTCCCCTTAATGGAATTGGCAGCATAGTCAAATAATAGCATCTTTTGGATGACAGGTCTGTTATGTAGACTACTTGTGCAAGGACACCTAGGGGAATGTGCTGCATAGTTAGGCAAAAAACAGTCATAAATTTTACTTTTCTATTACTAAAAATTTAGTGAAAGTTTATGGAGATTCAAATTTTCCAAATCATAGAGTCTGATGTATGGAGAGAGGTACTTGAATATGGAGAGGATATTTCCATTAACGATTGCCAAAGAATTGGAGGAATGTCACTGGTGTGAAGGTCTGACCCAAACATAAGGAAGGGAAATATAAACCATAGAATTAAATACATTTAGATCACGAAAATGATTATGGGACAAATATGTTAAGGATGACTATTTTGGTGGATCCCTACATATCATAGTTAAGAAAAATAAGGACAAAAGAGGTTTTCCCCATAAGAATGAAGTTACCACTATTTGAAAAACCCATTAGCGTGTTGAATTTTGCATGGCCATCTAAGGGAATTTGCTGTAGAGTCAAATAATAGCATCTTTTGGCTGACAGGTCCGTTATGTAGACTACTTATGCAAGGCCACCTAGGGACACGTGCTGCATAGTCAGGCAAAAGAGTTCTTGGGTATCAGACATTTTGTGACCAGAAGTCATGAAAAGGGTTATGGAGATATGGAAGTATTTAAGGTTAGGAGCATGATACATCAAAATGGGAATTTTCCAATGCATGAAAGAGATACATAGACCAATGGAAACCATAATCATGTTGTGGATGGGTCCTGAATTGAGATGTTGGACTTCACTATGTATCCCATAAGGATGGGAATCAAGCAACACATAGTTCCTGAGTTACAGTTTAACGTCATGTGGGAGGAGAGTGTAAGAGATCTTAGTTTTGGGTCATTGAGCTCAGGCCATAATGAGGAATACACATTGTGTGTTTGTTATAAACATGATGCGAATGAAGACCAGGTTTTTCATACAACATTCATGTTTTCATAGGGTAACTTTTCAGCCAAGGGACTAAAAGTGGAATTTCGGGTTATGCCCAAATACTTGGGGATGGATTCGAGGGATGCTCGAACATTCCTACGTATCCCATAAGGATGGGAATCAAGCCATACGTTTTTCTTGAAATACACTCTTTACAAATTTGGTTTGTACAAGTGAAGGATGAAAGGGGACTTTCGTGCAATGATGGTTTGACTCAAGATTAAAGGTATGGGCATTTACTTGTATGCATGTAGTCCTTGGAATATGACATCGTTGGAGATTAATGTCAATAATGATTCCCTATCAAGTGAGGGTGTCAAACACTGTGGTAGTTTATTTTCATACAAGACAAAAGTATGAATAGTTTAGGGTTATATGCATGGACCAATGCTACATAGTTTAGCGTCATGTAGCTAAGACGTATTGCTATGCAGTTTAATGTCTTGCAGTGAAGAAAATGGGGGACTATATACTTTAATGTCATATATAAAGGATGATGGTGAACCAATGTGAAGATATTGGTTTTGGGATTAAACCTCAGGAGGATTCCTATGCACCCAGCTGAGAAGGAAAGGAAAAAATTACACATAGTTCGATTGAGAATTAATTGGGGATCGAGTTGTACATGAGGACAATGACCTAAAAATGGTGTTGGGATTTATGCATTGTCAGTGGCCCAGAGAGGGTGTTGTGGTTGATGTTTACTCTCAGCTCACGTGAGTCATACTCGGTGTGAGAAACAAGAGGTAGAAACAACCCTAATGATGCACAGTCTAATGTCATGTAAGAAATATAAGGGACTGGACACAGTTTAATGTCATGTTGGTCAATGGTGGGAACTTTTCAGTTTAATGTCCTACACCAAGGAAAAAAATCCTAGACCTCTCTTCCTTTAATTATTCTGTTTGATATAGGGAATTCAAGCTCATCAAGATCAAAAATGTGATTTGCATAAGGATTTGTTAAGTGAATCATGTTAATAGAATAAAAGATCAATTATTCATTTGATGAATATTCTACCTGATGAACTAGTTCAGGCTGTGCCGTTTAGTGGGGTGGTGCCCGTGCTTTTGAAGTATATGGCATAAAATCTGCCAGAGTCAAAGACAACATAGGCTTTGACACTAGCTCATATTCTAATGACTGCTATTCTTTCTTTGAATTATGCCGCCTCTTTGAGGATTTTCTTTCTGACAAAGGGAGTTTTTTTTTGCGGTAGAAATAGCAGAAGGAACCATTGGTTTCTTCAACTACGTTCATAAAATGGCAGGAATTTGGTTGATCATTTTCATGACCATCCAATCATCATATTTCTGTGCATTTCTCCTTTTGATATTGTGCCACTCTCCTTCTTCCTCTGGATCTGTAGTAGTAACACATGCTACCTAGGCTGAAGAACCTTTCAGTTTTACGTGTCCGGAATCCACCATATTTTGTCAAAGTTCTTTGAAGACATAACAATCCTGAATGGGATGCCCCAAGATCTGATGAAATAGGCAATAGTTGGGAAGGTCTTCATCTCTTTCCTTATTCAGAATTTTACGCCTTGGAAACTGAACTAAATTGTTTTCCAGAGCCAAAATGAAGTAACCAGGAACATGTTCATTTCAAAAAGAATAAAAATTGTTTTTTAAATCCTCAAATTGTTTTTATCTTTGACCTCTTTGATCAGAATGATGAAATGGACTATGTTGTTGACACTTAGGAGGTGAATCCTTTCAATATGATGAAGGTTTTGAAGTGGAAGCAGGTACAGGTTCTTGTTTAAGTGTAACTATAGTAGTCTCTACTCTCTCCATTCTCCTTCCTGGAGCTGATGGAATTACATGAGTTTTCACCTTAGTCTCTATAAGAGAATATATGATCTGTTGAGTGTTTTAAGTAAGGTCTCGAAACCCTCATGTGTATTTCACAGGGATCAGCGTTGTGTTTAATTCATCATGCAAATTTTCCACACATATTGGAAAAAATTATTCTTGAGGGAGTTCTAAGTTTAAGAAATATGCTAATCCATTCCAGCGAGAAATGAAATCCAAAACACTTTCATTTTCCCTTGGATTACAATTTGTAAGATCAAAAATTGACATCTTTGGTAATGTTGAGCTAAATTGAACAAGGAATCATTGACTGAGATTTTCCTACATGGTAATTTACTGAGATTTAAAACTTGTATACCAGACAAAAGCTAGACCTTGTAATGACTGTACAGAACATCTGAGCATAACTACTTCTTATTGTTGAGGAGTTCCAATAATGCGATCACAATGAGAAAAAAAATGTTTTAATTGTTGTTATGGATCTCCCGAACCAGTAAAAATTGTGAATGTGGTATTTGCAAAATTTGATGGCGGAGGAATTGCATCAACCCATTCAGGGTAAGATTTCTTTTCTGGTTGAACTTGTGCACTTTTTCCATCCATATATTCCAAACGAGCTATTAATGACTCAATGGTAGATATTAATTTTTTAGAAACATCTGGTTGATCTTGGACCTGAGCAGTGCAATAACTGGAGTTTGGATGGGTGTGGTGACTGGTACTACAACTGATGGTAGCACTACCGGTTGTTGTCACGCATGACCTATATGATTGGAACTATGAGGGTATACCTGTAAAGGAGTATATTCATGATTCATCCATGTAACTGCAATGAATTCCCTTGACTGACTAACTCGATCACGATTAGGAGTAAGATTACCTTGAATTAGTTCTGCATTTAACCTTCTTAACTCCTTCATTTCTTCTTCTTGGTGTGAGAACCATTCCTCTAATGAGATTGATTGGACTTCTCTAGAGGTAGGGTGGGATGTAACTTTACTTTTACCCTTTTACTTGGAATGTTCCTTTCTAGAGTATGGAAGAGTATATCCTGAAGGAATATCTTTCCTCTGGTCAGCCCTCTAGCATCTAATACACACACCTTCTTCAGTTATTTAAGTGTGTACAGCTTCTTGAATGGTAACTTCATCATTTTATTCCTCTGAGTGAAAATCATGTTATGGGGGATCAGTGACAACAGCATTTATGACATTTATTGATGCATAATGCATTGCATCCCTTCTATCGGAATTTCTGTGATATTTTCTTCTTCCATGTCCTTAATGGGACATTGCCTTTTGTTTAGTTGATCTCTCATGAACTTATTGATGAACCATAATTTAGAGGGAATCTCCTGATAATTCGGCTCTGCGTTCCTCTTGTGTCTTCTTCACTAATTGAGGGAAGATTGACTTTCCCTTAGGAAGATATTGAGAATTTGAAAAAGTCCCCAGTTCAGTGGACTGGGGCTATTCCTACTTTTCCTGCACAACTCCTTCAATCCCATATGTTGATCCCAAGGGTTGGGCTAAAAGAGTCCCCAGCCTGGCAAGATGATGTGGCTCTTGAGTAGCTACATATGAGACTTTCTTAAAAGCTCTCCTGATTTTGTGAATTTTAGTCTTCAAATTAGCCGAATGCATCATCTGACATCCACTCAAATCACCTGGCTCAAATGACCGTTGGATAATTTTTGACACCTCTATCACCTGATGATGTGCATGCTCTAAACGAGAAGCATGTTCGATATTCTCATTTTTTTGATGCAAGAGTAATTGCACAACTTGTGTTTTGTATTCCTGACTTTGGGAAGAACTATTTAAAGCATGTTCCTGAGCAAGCCTTTGATTACACATAAAACCAATTGGTTGTGGCCGACCATGGGAAATTACATTGCATGAGACCACTTTTGGAATGCTTTGTTGATTGGAGAGCATAGTGAAATTCAATGCTCCATGGACACCCCATCCCCTAATATGAATACCATATGAGGAATTGGTAATTAACTGGCGCAACTTTTTTAGTGCGCCAAAGCATGCATGCTAAAGGGCTCTCTACTGCTTTTAAACATTTGGATATCGAGAAACTGAGAGAAATGCCATGTCAATTTGGCATTGCAACCCTTCTATCACCTTAACATGATTTTGACATTCATAATAATGTAATATTCTCTCTTTTAAGTGACAAAGAGTTTTCCACATTTTGAGATGAATATCGTGAATACAATATTCAGTCAACATTTCTGGAATATCATACTGAGAGTCATCCAAAGGCCAAAACATGACTGGTACTTCACCTTTCACTAGTTTTTTCTCATATTCATCACTTCCTCCTTATTATTCGATGAAGATTCTTATACCTGATTAGGCCAAAGCTGGAGCTTCATTTTTACTTCATCAGATTCAACAAGATTGGTAGAGAATTAATTTATCAAATTAGAAGATGAATGACCCATGGGTGGTTTAGAGAATGACCTACACCCCGGACTATCCTCTAATTGAGAAAGTATTTCACCTGATAAAGGTAAAGTATCAGAAATTACTGGCTTTACATTTGCAAGTGCCTCAAGATAAGAAGGATTTCTTGTTACTGCATTGTTCTTTGATGAATTTTCTAGGTAATGTGAATTACTACTACAGAGAGGAATTTCACAGCTAAATTCATCATCATGGGGAGGACCACTATGGTGGGTTACAACAAAAGATGAAACCTTTTTCTCCTTGATCTTCTGGCCACGCAGAGGGTTATCATGGCTCTCATTTGAAGATGATACTTTGAGATCGACCGAACTGTCATGAAGCAAGCCTTCATGAGGAATTAACTGATGAAGTCCTTCAAAATTGTTGTTATTACTTCCAGAATTTGAAAATGATAGAGTAGAACATTGAGTTGCAACAGATAATTGTATGAGGGATTCATGAACTCCAGCATTGAGCAAGGACATATTGTAGATTGGCTCTTGGTTTATCGACTGTGCTGGATGGGTCTTTTTCTTAGATGCCTTCTTACACACTTTGTTAACCACTTGTTATAGAAAGTGGTTATCATGGGTAGGTGTATGTGCCTGCTTAGGAGAAATGGTTAGGTTAGGATGATTATCTCCATTCAAATCGGATGCATGTGCCTGACTTGATTGTCCATATGACATGGGGGGTATTCCCCACAACCCTCATGGACTGGGACAGAGGTGTGTATCTATTCCGAAGTGATATGTTGATGAGTCATTCCACTAATAGGGATAGGTTTATGATTCTTTCCCTGTGATGCTGCTTAAGTTGATATAATATTCTGACAAGCATCCATAATAGGGGCAGGGATTTGCTTCTACTCTTTCACCATTTTCAGAATGTTCTTGGTGACTTCGGCTGTTGAAATGGGAATATACGTCCATTTCATGCCTGGAGTAGGTGTGTATTCCTGCTCCTGTCCTCCTTTTCTTGTTAGTGAGTTTTGACAGTACTCATATGGTGGGGTAGAAAATTGTGTCTGCCTTTTTCTTTTCATTGGAGCTTTCCAATTGACATCTTTGGGTGCTACCAAACGAGACTGTTGGTTAGCCTGATGAATTGCAGGTGTATATTCCAGATGATTGTTCTCCACCACATTTAATTGGTGAGTTTCTTTAGTTGTAGTCATACGAGCCTGTTGACTAGCTGATTAATTATAAATAGGAGTATGTGCCTGCCTATAACACTCCACTAGAATTTCATGGTAGGATAGGTGAGTTACTGCCAGACGTGTCTACTGGGCAGTAAAATTAGGATATATGGGTGTATATGCCTACTCGTTGTTTTCCATCATGTTAGCTTGATGGACTTCTCCGGAAGGGGAAGAAGTAAGAACCTACACCCTGTTGTCTGAATTTCTCCTTTTATGGTTCGTCTTGCATGCTCGGGTCTGAGGAACCTGAGACAAAGACCTAATGGTGATACCCTCATCATGTTTAGAGTGCACTACCACACGAGTCTGGCAGTGATTTTTGATGGGATCCCTCAAGAAGGACTCATGTCTTCTTGAATTAAGGCCTTGAGTGACCTTTTCATTTACCTCCCCATAATATGGTAGAGACTGGTGATTTCATTTTGGGGACAACGACCCAAAATGGTTGGAATCAGTGGTTGGCACCACCTGCTTCTTGACCACTGGTCGTCACTGTCCGGACAACCAGGATGAGTTGTTAACTAGGAGGGCTTGTCGAGCAGCCTCTAGAGTCAGAATGGTACCATGTTGACGGTATTTATTAACCAATGCATTTGAGACCCAGCGTTGAAGATGCTGAGTAAGTGATATCGTCCTCAGAGTGGATAAGGATCTAGCAGGAGTAGCGGCCAAGTCATTCACAGGTGTGAACATTAAAGAATCCATTTCTGTAATGCAGAGAGATCTTGGAAAAGTGTGCATGTTTGATATAACAGACATAATCAAGATAATTTTGGCCAGACTACATCTTTTGGATGAGCACATATGTTATTGATTGCTTTGTTGGCCCTCACATAGAGTTAAATAGGGGCCTAAAAATAAGTAAAACAACATTTAACTTGGTGAAGGATTCACGTTGGGTTCACCATTTTTCTTTCTCCTGGAAATGGGGATGACCTTGTTTGTTTAAGGTTCAAACATTCTAATTGGTTTCTAACGGGTTTATTCGTAGAACCAGAAACATCCAATGATTCTATATCCATTTGGACCTTCTTTTCAAAGGTAGGTGCACATTAGTTGTGGACTAATAAGGCTTAAAATTTGAATTTGTTGAGAGAATGGGAGGTCAGACTAGTCACACCTTTTTGGGGGGAATTATTGTCTACTCCGAGACTCTCTTATAGATTTGAGTTATGTTTATGAATCTTTAATAATTTACCAAGCATGAAAATGAGTTTTTTCCTTTATATCATGCAATCAATGATTGATATGTAGGATATTTAGAGAATCTTTTTTATGTATTTGAGGTTCTTCATTAATAGAGAATCAAACATATGAATTAGTGATTTTTATTCAATGGTATCCTTCCATAAATTATATATAAATCTCTTGGTCATTATGATGACCATACTGGTTTTAAATCCACTCACTGGGGCACTTGAAGTTTATTGTCATTCAGAAAGACATGGATTATTTTAGAGTTGTGATCATACCCGTAGATGGGCTACCTATGTATCCTTGTTAGAAAAGGAATTAGAACCCACGTATTTCGAGTGAAGATGTATGATATTTATGCATGATTAATGGCCCAAAAGAGGTGCCATAATTACTTTTACACTCTAAGCTCACGTGATTCATGCTTGGTGTGAGAAAACAAGAGGTATTAGTAAAACCTGACGACTGTTCCACGAAAGATGCAATCATAAGAAATGATTTCGAGCTTATGTATGTATGGATTCCAAAGTAAATGAAGACAAAGACTTTTAGGAAAGAATCCTAAGAGAAAGTCCCATAAAGTTATTTTTACTTTATAAGGATTTGGGATTTTAACCCGGGACTTACTCCTGAAAAGGAAGCCCAAATTTAAGAGGGACTTTTGATTGGGTTTTATTCCTGAGAAGGAAGCCCAAATCAAAAGAATTTAAGACCATGGATTACTCTTGAAGAGGATTCCCATATTAAGGGGACTTGTAATTTGGGGCTTACTCTAGAGAAGGAGGCCCAAATCAAAAGATCATCTCAAAATTCCTTTCAGATAAGGAATCCAACAAAGGAACCATGACACAAATGGCTTTGAAGAGGGTTTTGAAGGATGTATTTGAAGAGGAAAGGTGGATTTGAGGAAAGTAGGTGACTTGGAAGGAGGCATGAAAGTTTTGTTCGGGCATGCAAGTCCTGGTCGTGCAAGTATACTTGCGCGACATGGTTCATCTAGGGTGAAGAATAATCCATAGGGTAATACTTGGGAGACTTTGAACTCATGCCCTTAGTATCATCCCTAGAGTCTTCCAGAAGGGTGGCACGCAAGTATTGTTCTGGAGCGTAGGTCCTGGTCATGCAAGTAGACATGAGTGACATGGGTCACCTTGGGCGATGAAGAATCCATAGCATAATACTTGGGTGACTTTGAACTCAAGACCTTAGTATCTTCCCTAGAGGCTTCCAGATGGGTGGCGCGCAAGTTTCCTTGAGAGGGAAAGGCGGCCTGCAAGTTTCTTCAGTTCATTTAAGGGCTGGACACTTAGGCACACAAGTATTGATGATTTTGAATACTTAGGCCTTATTCTTCCTCTTTAGAGCTTCCATTATAGGTAAAGAATTAACTTAGAAATGTTTGGAAGACGTCAGGAAAAAACATGGGTGACCAGAGCTTGAATCTGAGTTTTGAAAAATTCATCCATTAAATGGGGGGCCCACAGGGGATATTTATAGGCCACTGAGCACCTTGGAAAAAAAGAAATAAGGTGCACATGTGACTTTGGTGACCCATATGTGGCGCTCTAGTGACTTGTGCGACCAGAAGGAAACTTGTGGGGCCTCTTATTAAAGGGTTCCATGTTCATGCCTTTATTATTTTTTGATGTTCTTAAAAGGATGACTCTTCTTGTGCTTAAGGTATTACCCTTTTCCATTCATTAGACTATGTGATAGAGAGGAGCATCAACAACAATATGATGATTAAAGATTACCCTAACCCTCATCTGGATGCATCCTATGTCTGGCAGATTAAGCCCAGGGCGTACCAACTGCTTCAACAATTCTTCAGTAGACATAGACTCCTATAATGTTCTCTAAGAATACCACGAAGAGGGGAAGATGGCGTTGGAAGACGGCCTTGGAAGGTACCTGAGTTACTTTCTCAAAAGTTCCATGGATAGCCCATGAGACCACATGTAGGACCACCTTTCCCTAAAAGGGGGAGGCACGTTCTGGTCTTGTGTTGCTCTGACCGATGAAGTGCTAGACTATGCCATGATAGCCTCCCGACCCATTATTTTCCTCACCTATCCCTTGATGCCTCATCTACCACCCTGCTCTTCGGGCTTTGCACTGGCCGCCATGATTTTCCAGATGTGCTTCCAAAGAATCGCTTGGGGGTATGTTTTTGTCTAGTGCTCGACAAACTCTGTTGAAAGGCATGTATTGACGTCGGTGGGGGTAAGAGTGATGACTTCACCCAAGCTGGTTGTAGTGAGCATAAGACTCAGTTGGAGTAGAATACAAGGATTCCGTTCTTCATAGACCTCTATATATACCTTCTTCTGCATCCATTTCATGAACCTGAACTTCCTAGAAAACCTGGTTGGCATGTATTTTCTGCAAAAGATATTATCGTCAATCCGGGCCACAAGTACGTCACTCTGGATTCTCTACATGTAATACCCCAAGATTTAATGAAAAATATTATTTTAATTACATTGATTTCTTGCGTTTTATGCTACACAAAAATTATCTTGTGATATACACAACATCGTATTAGCTTGTATTATATGAAAACACCATTCTTGGCTTATGTTGCACATAAGAGAAACCTTCCTCCATAGCATGTATTGTACGCAATACTGAGTTTCACTAAAGAATGACATATTGTTATAATATTATTATGAACTAGCCGTTATTAATAATAGTAACTAAATTTTTAATTTTATGACAATATAATTCATCTTACACATTTTATAGAACATGGTATGAGAGCAAAATAAATTTTTCAGGTAAAATAAGTATTTTTCAAATAATGCTATTTTGCCGCCTTTTGGTGGCGCACCCACTTTAAATCTAGTTTTGACACATTTATAAGATAAATTTGATTAAATAATCATATTAATTTCAATAAGGATATAAAAATCAACACTGTATAATTTGTTAATATTTTTATGTTAACTTTAATATTTTGATGAATAGTGAAAATACGCTAAATTTTAATAAAAACCAACTTTTTTCATCGAGATAATTTATATGGTTAAATTATAATATTTAATGGTTTTAAAGTATAAATAGAATATGTTTTTACTATTTAATATAATTTAAGTAATTATCATTAATTTTACACTGAATTCATAAGTAAAAACATTTCAATCTTTTGCAACGTTTTAACTTTTAAAACCTTTTTTTCTCAACAGTGGGAATAATTTTAAATTAAATACTACCACTTCTGTGTTTTAAATTTGGAAAAATGGATTCCATATTTTGAATCAATAGGTCCAAATTATTCTAATAGGATACTTTATATTTTTAGACATTATTAATAGTAACTACGGTAAATTTTATTTACTACAGTTAAAGGTAAATCGGGTAATTAAGGGTAAATATAAGACTATAAAATTACCCCAACACTTGCCAAAATTGTATTGGATGAATAAAAGTCGACCCATATCACCTAAGGGTCATAATACATTCGTTTTAGGGACTTTTGACCATGAAAAGGATGTGATTATTATTAAAACCAAAGAAAGTGACAACATGTCACTCTCTTATATCTTATAAGTATTATAATTTTATTATAGTGATAAACATAATAAAACATCAAACATAAATAGTAAACATAAATATAATAAAATTATCTACATCATGTGAATTTATTTATAATTTTTAGGGATTAAATAATTATCATTAATGGGGACACAATGGTGATGTAGAAATTATTTTATTGATTGAAATATCAAATAAATGGTTTTAAAAATATTAAAATAAATATTATATTGAAAAATTAATGTTCTACATGAATTTTTTTAGATGAATATGAAATGTTAGGAATCTATTAAATATTTTGGTTCGAACATATCTTCTGTAAGGATTTTATTTAAATTCCAAAAAATGAATAGTGTCAAAATTGACACTATTTATATTTTATAAAAATAACATATTATTAAATTGTTTAAATATCACAAAAATGTTTAAAAATTAAAAATTAAAATTTATATGGTCTAACATGTCATTAAATATCCATGTATGGAAAATTCACAACACAGATGTAATTATTTATCACAATTTAAAATTTAGAATATTATTACCACAAATAAAATTAAATAGATTAAATAAAGATAAATCAAAATGATATGGTTTAAAATAAACTAAAAACATGTCTAGATTTGATTGGATGACTATATTACAACCCTACCACATCTCATTTTCGAATGGAGTCATTTTTGGTGGTTTTTAAGTGTGGGTTGAATTTATTATAAATTAATATTTTTTATGTTTCTAAAGGTTCCCCTCTCCTCCCTTATAAAAGGGCACCTCCTCCCTCTCCACTTCACACAAATTTGATCCTTAAAGCTCAGAAAACCCCTTGAAATTACTCTTCTACACTTCCCTAGAAACATAATAGAGGCCCTGGTCTTCTTCAAAGACAAAATTTAGTGTCTTAAGAGGAGTTTTAGAAGAGTCACATCAAAGAATAGGTAATATCCTTTACCGATTCTTTCAAATTTATTGTTTATTATACTTAATCTTATTTATTTGTTTCATTATAATTTAATAACACAAGTGTCTCTCATATACTAATATGTTATTATAAATATTAAACAATCCTATTTCACGTTCAATCCATCATACGGAAAATGAAATCACCGCGCGCGCGTACGTACGGAATACCGTTTCCACGTCGTGGTGTAATCTGTTTTTCCACCACCACCTTACTTGGATGGGTATAATGGTGTAAATAATAACTATATATATTTATTATAACATCATACTGATTCTGAGATATTATATCATCCACTCCAATTCCGTTCAATATTTATGGGAACGATATCATCGCTCGTGTGTACGTACGAATTATCGTCTCCACGACGTGATGAGATTCATTCTCCATGGTAACCATTCAAGAATGATTATAAAGTATATATAATAAATAATAATGAAAGATATTAAATAATAATGATACTATATTTATGTACATATATTTTTAATTTACTTAATTCTATTCAATTCAATATGGAAACGAATACAAAATTCATGTGTACGTACGACCTACAGTCTCTATGAACGGTGTATTTCATTCCATTTATCGATCTATCATATATATTTATATTCTGAATATATATATAATATATAAATCATGTATTACATTATGGATTTAAATAAATTATTATATAAGTAGTAATATCAAAAACAACAAGTCCAAACACCTACGATAAATGAAACGATATTACCCAAAAACGTTGCTTTAACATGGAATTGACAAAAGAACGGGTAATATAAAGTCATAAGTGAATCATATATGATATCATAAATATTATTATGGTTATTTTACAAGTTAATAATATGATTAAACCTACTATACAGGAGTTTCAGACACATACGGAAAAAATTGGACCTATGGTAAGGGATTATTTCGTTTCACTTTTATTTCTGTGAGACATATGCCTTAATCACCATCTATTTATTTTTGATGGTGTTTATGATTACCATGAATGTTTTATGATTTTTATAATAGATGATATTATATTTACATAATCATGTAATTATCTTTATGAAATGTACGATTCCACCTATCAGAAAAGGCAAGGGGTCACTTTGCCAATCACGTTTCTATCCAAGATTGTTTATTCATAAGTATTTATTGGGGTTATACTTATCATCCATGTAGGTGTTTTATAAAAATATATTCATAAAAGTGTTTAATATTCTTTCATGTATGTTTAAAGTAATTTTTACCCATTTTTAGTATAGAAGGAATCTTTCTTTTGTTTACCATATGAGGTTCTTTTGAATATTCCAACAAAAGTACTAGAAGAATGTTTTTTTAACTTATACGGCATGAATGGATTTTTATGATTTCATAACACATTATTCTAATGAAGCTTACTCTATAATATTTCAATATTATTTTCAAAAAAAATCATTTTCTTTGAAAATTTCATGTCATTTTGTGAAAGGAAAATGATTTTGAAGAAGAAATGATATTTTCCTTAATAATTCATTTCAAGTTTTTTATCAAAACTATTTTCCATATAATATGACATTATTTAGAATGTATATATTTCAAGAATAATATATATATTATTTACATAGTTTGATTTTACTTATGATGAAATGATATACATTTATTTTATGTGGATTATGTTATGATGGGATGATTTTTATAAAACCAATATTATTCTTTGGGTTATGATGAATGATTTATGTTTTTTTGTGGCACATGAAAGAATGATTTAATTATGAGATGGGTGGGACAAATATATCCCTCAAATGAATTGGGTAAATATTTATTTCTCATGAGATAGAAATGGCTGGAATGGAAAGTGAATCTGGTTCAGTAATACAGGGCTGGAATGACTGGTAATCCTGGTTCAGTAATGGTCTTTGTCCACTATAATGGTCTCATAAGTAATGCCTTGGATGCTATGGAAATCATAACATGTTCTTAATGTATTCCACAATTAAATATTTTATTCCCATGTTATTTTATCATGATTAATGTTCCTTTATGATCTATGCTTTACGTACTACAATATTTATTTCACAACTGAAGATTTTGATGTTTAAACATTATGTTCATGTTTTTAAGTTCAAATGTATATGGTTTGTTTTATTTTCTCCATTATTACCCTTACTGAGAATTTGATCTCACCCTTTATATGTTTTCTTTTCCCCGGGATTTAAAGAAAGGTTTTAGGTAAGAAAACAAAATGGGGAGAACTTTATGGGAGATGTTGAAGATCTTTCACTATGATTAGAAGATTATGTTCCATGTTTACAAAGACACTAAAATAATACGGTCCTTGGGTATTTTTTTATGTATTAAGTATTAAGGAAAAGTAATGTAATGTCCATTTACATCATGCTTAGGTCTCTATAGTTGGTATCATAGGAAAGGATTATTTAACCTTTGGAAACTAGGATGTGAAAACATTAGAGAGATCCCTAGAGATATTTCTAAGGTATGTGTAGGGATGTATCTAAGGTTAAGTGTAAGTATAGTTTATATTCCTAGAATTATGGTAACGATCTTAGAATTAAACCTAAGTTGTTAGATATTGAGGTTAATCTCCGTTTATTATGTTATTTTCCTAGTATGATTTTTGCCTCTCATGCTATTCTTTTTGGGTTTTAGTTGATGTTTGGAACACGAAGGAACTGTGTTGTTCAATGTAATGGACAATGCAATGATTGTACTCCTGAACACACCAATATTATGGTAGATGGAGTGAAAAATATTATTTCTATACTTACACAAGTTATGAATCATTTTGGACTTCCAAATGAGGAGAGAAGGGAACAATATTCTATTGAGTCCATCATGAGGCAACGCCCACCTTCTTTTAGTGGGTCTTCTGATCCACTTGTTGCTAAAAAATGGATCAGTACCATTGAAAAGATATTTTCTATACTTCAATGTTCAGAAAATGAAAATGTCATTTTATTTTTTTACCTTTTAAAAGGTTAAGAAGACCAATATGAGACTCTAATTAAGAATACAAGGCCCCATGATGAAATTGAATCCATGGAATGGGACGAATTTGTGAACGTGTTTTTCAATAAGTACTTGCCTTGTATTCTTTGAACGAAGATGGAAAAGGAGTTCCATGAGTTTATGAAAAATGATGATGAATCTATTGGTATATACGAGGTGAATTTTACAGGGATTTCACGATATGAATCTGGCTTTACCATCCAACCTGAAAGTAATGTTGATCGATTCTTTAGTGGCTTAAAACCAAATCTTCGAAGGGAATTAGCTATAATAGACTTTACTAGCTATGAAGAAATTGTGCATTGTGCTATCAACGTAGAAGTGTAATTTGGTGTTACATATCCACCTCATGGTTTTAACAAGAAACAAAAGATAGAGTTGAAGGAAAAATCTCAAAACTATGGTGAAAAGAAGACAAATGTTTCATTATACTCAAAGTGTGGAAAGAAGCATGGTGGAGATTGTCTTAAAGGGACTAGAAAATTTTTTAAGTGTGGAAAATAAGGTCATCGAGTAGCTAAGTTCTAAAGTAATGGGAAAAAGGTATCTAATGATGTGAATGGAGAAAAGACTTCAGAGAATGCACCACCAACACTTCAATGATACAAGTTTAGGGAAATGGGGCATTATGCTAACCAATTCCCTAATCCAAGGGTTAATGATGATCGACATCAACAACCACTTAAGGCAAAGGACAAAGGGAAGTCAATGCGATCACTATTGGAGATGTTGAAAATGAAAACTAAGTGGTGGAATGATTAAGTGTTTATGTAATGAGATTCCAAAATAGTGTTTTGGAATATCATTTATAGTATCGTGGAATATTAGAATATTTATGTGTTGTTTTGTTGGGGTTTTCAATAATTATATGGTACTGGTAACTATGAAAAGTGAATGAAATATTTTTGGAAAGCACCTAATATGTGCATAATGAAGGTATAAGAAGTTAATGAATTGTTTGATAGTATTAATGGTCTCATGACTGATATAAGGCAAAGTGATATCATGATTTTCATATATAGAATTTTTGGGATTTTGGTATGTAGAAAGAGTAAAATTCTGTCAGCATTCATGTTTTCACTATGATTCTATGGTTACTCATGTTCCAAGAGAATAGATGATTAAGGATTTCACATGTTTGGAATGTGACCAACAGGATATATCTTATGATATATGGGGGATAAATGATGGTATTCACATTCTTGGTAGATGACCTCTCTAGTAATATTTTTATATATATTATGAGATTGGACAGAAGTATTTTTGATAAGCCTAAAGGTTGTAATGGATTAAGTTAGACATCAGATAGTACTTTTTAAGGATAAAACTTGTTTTTTATATTATTTCTAGAATGTTATAATAGTATAGTTTTAAAAAAAGGACAACCATTAGGACGGGTGACAACCCATCACGTCAGACAAGGTTACAGGAATCGAACCCACAACCAAAGTGCGGAAATACTTTATCACCTACCACTGGCCTATAGGAGGTCCATGGTTTGTTGAAATTAGTTTTGTTTTATTAAGTGATATGATAGATGAAGTATAAGTACATTTTTGGAATCATATATGATTAATCTCACCATAGATGGACTTATGTATATGACTTTATTTAACCTTATTTTTTGAGACAAATGGAATGACCTATCGTTCTATCGCATGATCCGCTAACACTTCATAGAATACAAATTCAACTTCATTTCTATAAGAGATAAAGTGGAAATTGTTCAAGGCACGAACAATAGTGAGATTGTACCAAAATCAAGTAAGTATTTTTTTAATTCAAAAGTTCTTCAACATTAGGTAAATGTTCTTGAAAACAAAAAAATGTTGTCCTATTGCCCTCATATCTGATAAATTATATGGTACCTTTGATCATCACAAATTTATGGCTTTTTGATTGTTGTCGTTTTCATATCCATGTTCTCTACCACTCTCCATCATAACGTGATGGTTAGATTTCTCTTCCATATCCATATTTTCACCCATTTTCTCTTCTGTGGAAACCCAGTGATGACTTAATTTGGGTAACCATTACGTTTCATACTTTAGTTTTTAAATTTATGTTTTGGTATTCCTTTTTACGATGTGGGTTTATATTAAAGAAACTTTCAAGTAGTAAACCATTTATAACCCCGACGAATTTTGATGGTGAAATTAATTTTAAGGGGGGTAGAATGTGACACCCCGAGATTTTATAAAAAATATTCTTTTAATTTCATTGATGTCTTGTGTTGTACGCTACACCAAAATTAGCTTGTGCTATACGAAGCATCGTTGTATAATATACAAAGACTATTCTTGGCTTGTGTTTCATGCAAGAGCAACCTTCCTTAATAGCATGTGTTGTACGCAATACTGAGTTTCACTAAACAATGATATATTATTATAATATTATTATGAACTAGCCGTTTTGAATAGTAGTAACTAAAATTTTAATTTTACGACATTATAATTCATCTTACACATTTTATAGAATATGGTATGAGAACAAAATAAATGATTCAGGTAAAATAAGTATTTTTCAAAAAATGCAGTTTTGCCGCCTTTTGATGGCGCTCCCAATTTAAATCAAGTTTTTGACATTTTTATAAGTTCAATTTGATGAAATAAACATATTAATTTCAAATAGGATATAAAAATTAACATTGGATGATTTTTCAATATTTTTCTGTTAACATTCATATTTTGATGAATAGTAAAGATATGCTAAATTTTAATTAAAAACAACTTTTTTCATCGGGATAATTTATATGGTTAAATTATAATATTGAATGGTTTTAAAGTATAAATAGAATATATTTTTACCATTTAATATAATTTAAGTCATTGACATTAATTTTACACTAAATTCATAGATAAAAACATTTCAATCTCTTACAAATTTTTAACTTTTAAAAATGATTTTCTCAACAGCAGGAATAATTTAAAATTAAGTACTTATACTTATGTGTTTTGAATTTTGAAAAATGGATTCCATATTTGTAATCTGTAGGTCCAAATTATTCTAATAGGACACTTTATCTTTTTATACATTATGATTAGTAACTACGGTAAATTTTATTTACTACAATTAAAGCTAAATCGGGTAATTAAGGGTAAAAATAAGATTATAAAATTACCCTAAAACCTGCCAAAATACTATTGGATGAATAAAAGTTGACCCATATAACCTAATGGAAGGAATAGATTCATTTAATGGTCTTTTTACCATGAAAGGGATGTAATTATTATTGAAACGAAAGAAAGTCACAACATGTCACTCTCTTATATCTTATAAGTATAATAATTTTAATTTAGTGATAAACTTCACAAAACATCGAATATAAATAGTAAAAATAAATCTAATAAAGTTATCTACATCATGTGAATTTTTTTATAATTTTTATTGGTTAAATAATTATCATTAATGGTGACACAATAGTGATGTAGAAATTATTTTATTGATTGAAATATCAAATAATTGGTTTTAAAAATATTAAAATAAATATTATATTAACAAATTAATGTTCTCCATGAATTTTCTAGACGAATATCAAATTTTATAAATCTATTAAATATTTTGGTTCGAACATATCTTTTTTGTGGATTTTATTTAAATTCAAAAAAATGAACTGTCAGAATTGACATATTATTATTTTATAAAAATAACATATTATTAAATTGTATAATAATCAGAAAAATATTTAAAAATTATAAATTTAAATTTAAATGGTCTTAAATGTCATTAAATATCCAATTATGGAAAATTCACAACACATGAGTAATTATTTATAACAATTTAAAATTTAGAATATTATTACCACAAATAAAATTAAATAGATTAAATAAGGATAAATCTAAATGATAAGGTTTAAAATAAATCAAAAACAGGTCTAAATTTGATTTGTTGAAGAGATTAAAACCATATCTCATCTCATATTCTAATTGAGTCATTATTTGAGGTTTTTAAGTGGGGTTTGAATTTATTATAAATTAATATTGTTTATATTTTCAAAGGTACCCTTCTCATCCCTTATAAAAAGGCACCTCCTCCCTCTCCTCTTCTTACAAATTTGAGCCTTAAAGCTCGACCAAACCCAGCTCATTACTCTTATCCACTTCCCTAGAAGTATAATAGAGGTACTGTTCTTCTACAAACACCAACTTTAGTGTCCTAAGATGAGGTTTAGAAGAGGCGCGTCAAAGAAGAGGTAATATCCTTTACCGATTCATTCACATTTATTTTTTCTTATACTTCCTCTTATTTATTTGTTTTTATTATAAAGTAATAAAATAAGTATCACTCATATAATGATATTTTATTATAAATATTCAACAACCCTATTTCACCTTCTATCCATCCTATGAAAAATGAAGTCATCATGCGTGCATACGTACATAATACCGTCTCCACGTCGTGGTGTAATTTGTTTTTCCACCAAAAACTTACATGGATGGGTATAAAGGTGTAAAGAATAACTATATATGGTTATTATAACATCATACTAATTCTGTGATATTATATCATCCACTCCAATTCCATTTAATAATTATGGGAATGATATCATCGCTCGTGCGTACGTACAGATTACCCTCTCCACGACGCGATGAGATTCATTATCCATGTTGACCATTCAAATTTGATTATAAAGTATATATAATAAACAATAATGAAATATATGAAATAATAATGATATGGGGTTTATTTACATATATGCTAGGTTTACATAATTCCATTTAATTCAATAAGGAAACGAATATAGCGTGCATGCGTACGTACGGCCTACCTTCTCCATGAACAGTGTATTTCATTCCATTTATTATTCTATCATATATATTTATATTATGCATATATATATTATATATAAGTCTTGTTTTACATTATATAATTAAGTAAATCAGGATATAAGTAATAATATCAAGAACAACAATTCCAAAAAAGTACGATAAATGAAACAATTTTACCCAAAACGCTGCTTTAACATGGAATTGACAAAATAAAATGTAATATAAAGTCATAAGTGAATCATATATGATATCATAAATATTATTATGGTTCTATTAAAAGTTAATAATAAGTTTAAACCCACTTTACAGGAGTTTCTAACAAGTACATAAGAAATTGGACCAAAGGTAAGGGATCATTTCGTCTCACTTTTATTTCTGTGAGACCTATGCCTTAATCACCATCTATTTATTTTGTATGGTGTTTATGATTCCCATGAATGGTTTATTATTTTTATAATGGAGGATATGATATTTACATATGCATGTAATTCTCTTTATGACATGTATGATTCCACCAATCATAAAAGGTAAGGGGTAACTTTGGCAATCTCTTTCCTATCCGGGATCGCGTATTCATAAGTATTTACTAGGGTTATATTTATCATCCATGGAAGTGTTTTATAAAACATTATTCATAAAAGTGTTTAATATTCTTCCATGTATGTTTAATGTCATGTTTACCAATTTTTATTATGCAAGTAATCTTTCTTTTGTTTACCATACGAGGTACTTTTTGACTTTTCCGACCAAAGTACAAGAAGAATGTTTTTTAACTTATATGATTTGAACAGATTTTTACGGTTTAATAACGCCTAATTTAAATGAATCTTAATCTACAAGATTTCATGATTATTTTAAAAAAAAATACTTTTCTTTTAAAATATCATGTCATTTTGTGAAAAGAAAATTATTTTAAAGAAGAAAGGATATTTTCCTCAAGAATTCATTTCAAGTGTTTTATAAAAACTATTTTCCATATAAGATGAAATTATTTAGTATGTTTATGTTTCAAGTATAATGTCTCTATTATTTACATGGTTTGGTTTTTCTTATGATGAAATTATATCCATTTTTTATATGGATTATGTTATGATGGGATGTTTTTTATGAAACCCAGATTATTCTTTAAGTTATGATGAATAATTTATGTTTATTTTGCGACACATGAATGAATGATTTCATTATGGGATGGTTGGGACCAATATCTCTCTCAAATGCATTGGGTAAAGATTTATATCTAATGAGATAGACATGGATGGAATGACAAGTGAATTCGGTTCAGTAATACAGGGCTGGAATGACAAGTAAACGTGGTTCAGTAATGGAATTTGTCCACAATGATGGTCTCAGTTGCAATGCCATGGCTACTATGAAAATTATAATATGTGATTAATGGATTCCACCATTACAGGTTTTATTCCCATGCGATTTTATCATGATTAGTGTTCCTTTATGATCAATTCTTTACGTACTGCCAATATTTATTTCACACCACAATATTTTGATTTTTAAACATTATGTTCATGTTTTTAAGTTCAAATGTATATGGTTTTTTTTATTTTCTCCATGCTTACCCTTATTGAGCATTTGAGCTCACCCTTTATATGTTTTATTTTTCCTAGGATTTAAATAAATGTTTTAGGTAACAAAACAAAAGGGGAAGATATTTATGGGAGATTTTGATGATCATTCACCATGATTAGAATATTATGTTCCAAGTTTCCAAGGATAATAAACTAATACAGCCCTTGGGGTTTTTTTATGTATTCAGTATTCCACAAAAGTAATGTAATGTCCATGTACGTCAAGCTTGGGTTTCTACACTATAGGTACTCCCTCTGCTCTAATGGCCCCAGCCCTTCATCTACCATATGAACGACTGGGGTTCAGAATGGGTGAATGTCAAAGTGGGCATGGCTTCCGTTCTTGAGATTGATCCCATCATCTCTGACCATTAGGGGGATAATTCCAGTAATGTTCAAGTGAGATGGCCACATACCATTACTAGGGGAAAATGGAATTCAGGAAGTCATACCTACCATAGTGATCCAAGTCCCAACCATGAAGAATTTTTAATGGTCTACATATCCCCTTGGGTGTACTTCCCCTCAAGATACGCCCCATAATGTTGTATTGCCTGGCCAACAACAGAACTCCCAGGTTGACATTGTTCTTCTCTACCATGATCCTGACCAATACTACCATCCCTGGGTGGACCTCCATCCGCATGTCCCACACTTGCAACAACCACCTGCTCAAGAAAGTGTCAATAAACCCCGCATATCGCACATTCAGATCTCAACCTTCATTAAAGCGAAAGCCCCATGATGGGTACTCTCATGTCTCCAGAACCCTCCTCTATGATCCTACATTCCCTCTTTGAGATGTGTTCGAGCATTGTTTCCCTTGGCATGGAGTCTTCACTGTCGTGTCCTTCATCAGGAAAGGCTAAACCAACCCAAATAGGGTATGTCCTCCACGGTATATTTTTATTTTAGATCCTCTTTATCCAGCTCCAGTAGGTGCCATGATAGGATTGGGGTGTGTGTCATAACCCCCTAGACATTCCTCATTGGGAGGAACTCGTCATACTAGTACTCCTCCAAGGGGATTCCCCAGATATAGTGGATGTCCCACAGACTGATTCTCAATGCCCCGTGGTGGGGGTAGAAGGTGTTGATATTAGGGGACCAACGACAGAATAACTCTTCTACCAAGTCCTGTTGTCGGTAGAAATGAAATTGGGACATCTAGACGACCTCAAAAATCTCGATGGACTGTAGATCCAACCCAAATTTTCCCACATGTCGAAAGTACCCAGTACGCTCATGCCCATTCGTTAATGAAGTTTCCCCCAAATCCAAAATTCCATTCATTCCAACCCTTCATCTCATCAGTAATGCTACTTCTGAAAGTACTGGCATAAATAGCCGGAAATTCCTTAAAAACTGGATAGATTCCCATGACCATCCTAGTCTTCTGACTTAGTACATAGATGGTTGTGTACTTCATTTCCCTAGAAGTATGATTGTTGTTTGTAATATGGAATTGTGGAAGACTATCATCACGCGTCACCCACGACTGCGGTGTGTCCATCTCAAAACCAGGCATTATCACCTCTTCCGGAAGGCCGAAGTTCCATAGAAGTAGGAAATCACTCAGAACATAATCATTTTGATCTTGTGTAAGCATGCCAAAAGAATCTAGTTATCAGACACAACCCTCCTCACACAAAGAATACGAGGGTTCGAGATAATCTGAGTCATTCTCAAAGCACTGACAGGCTTCCTCTAGGCATTAGTCTGTTGAGTAGCCATTTTGGAAATCCTAATTGGTTGGTATGAAATAATAAAGTTCATTATGCAATAAAAATCATGTTGTGTTCATGAATTTCGATCTGCGCAAAAAATGTGGGACAACGCACAAAACTTGGGGTCAGCTGCGGAAACATACACGCTGATCAGGATCGTTTTCACGCATGATAGCTAAGCACCTGTAATGTTGAAAAAGTCAAATAAAGGAACCTAAAGGAGTCTCTTATCCCATTTATAGGTGTGTAATCTCCTTCCATGCATGAAAAATAGGTTTTCCCGCATAAAATACATTGTTGCGTGCACCAAACGACTACTTCCCTTTTTTTCAGCGTGCCCCCAGAATCCGACCTTTGGGTTCCCCTTCAGCTTTGATTCTGAGGGGGGAATTTGTTGATGCCAAAATTCGTAGAAAGCTAGAATCAGGAGGATAAAAGTCAAATGAAGGAACTTGAGAGGGGAAGAGAAGATTCTGGGACCCGGGAGGCAAATGCGCTCAAGATTCAGAGGGTGCATGCTAGTGGCCCCCGGTGCTCAAAATCTTGCGAATCCAATACGACATCAAGGGAGAGATTCCATGCACCTCCCATTTGAGAATACCATGTGACATAAAGTGTGTTGTTTCATACAGTGCCCCTTTTCCCATCGAATGCACCATCAAGGGAGAGCTTCTATGAAGCGCCTCATTTGTGCACCCAATGCACCGTCGAGCACGCGGTTGCACAAAATTCCCCTTTGCGCACCCAATCCATTTTCCACCATGTGTTTGCGTGCCACATCCCTTTGTGAACCACCCCTATGGAATTTGGATTTAAAATGAAATGTACCCCCCCCCCACCACCACCACCATTTGGTGATAGGTACAGAAGATGAAACGATGATCTACTGGGTGAAAACTACCTCTTCTGTGACTGCGGGAAAAACACCATGGCCTTCTGGTATTCAATTTTTCATGATGGGTCCCCCAAGTGTCCTCATTTGGGTAGACCCTCTTGGGAATGATCCTCATTAATTTTCTTTCTCCGAAATCCATTTTCGCGCAAGAGACCATGTTTCTGTGAAAGTTTCCTATGCATCAGACATCTCTTGCGTGCATCCCCTTCCTTATTTCATGAAACCCTTCCATCTTTCATGAAATCCTTCCAACTTGCGTACAACCCTACCATCTTTCATGCAACCCTATTATCTTGTGAGAAACCCTTCCATCTTCTGTGCAGACCTTCTATCTTTCACCCAACCTATTCACTTGCACGTGCTCTATGTGTCGTCCTCCCCTTAAGGATCCATGTCTGAGCCCCTCTTATGTGCACTACACTTGCACCATGCGCTCTCTTTCTATGTGTCTCTTCAAGTTTTCATGAAGAAATTTCAAGGTCCCTTGGGAGGTGCTTCCCATTTCATTGCTTCACCTCATTCTTCTTCACATAGACACACTAATGGCTATTTTTTCTTCACATAGCCACACTAATCTGGACCCATCAATGGATCACTCCATAACACCCCATCACCATGACATTGATGATACCTTCCCTTCCACAAGGGGAGGGAGGTATCAGTAATGTATGTCCTAGGGGTGAGGAGTGAACCCACCCCGTCCGAGCTGCAGGATGTTAAACTGCCAATCACCATCGTCCTCAGCACATGACGTTAAACTGTAGCCTCACCCTGTGCATTACACATGGGGTGCTTCGTCTCGGACATTCTCTACGCCCACTGGTCTCCAGAGGAGTGAGATCATTCCTCACATGGAATGAGATCCTCTTTATCATAGAAACTTCTATGTGCAGGGAAATGGAAACCGCCTTGGTGTAACCCCTGATCATTTCTTGCAGAAGGTAGAACCTCTGCACATCCTCTCCTCCTCGGTGCCAAATCCCTCTCACATTGGGCTTTGTCACCACCTGTTCTTCCACCCTAGAGTAAGTCCAAATCTCCATCCCCCAGGGTCGTGGACCATGCGTATGCCCCTATTTCCTCTCTGGGCCGCTAAATACATGTAAGCCCCACTCCACTTCCCACAAATGCACCTTTCACGACATGATCGACTGGTCTCTACTGCCTCTTGTTTATCACACTGAGCATGACTCACGTGGGCTTAGAGTGAGCATCGACTATGACATCCTCTCGGGGAACCCAAGAGTGTAATAACCAAAAACTCCACCTGAACAACATTTTCTTTAATCCATTCTAAGGAAAGGTACGTACGGAGCCACTATGAGGTTCAAGCCCACCATCCATTGGTTCTGACCCCCTTCACATCAGTTCCCACTCTACCTGAACTATGTGTAATTTGATACGTTCCAAGGCAAGGTACGTTGGAAGCATCCCTGAGGTTTGTGTCCACTATCCATTGGTCCCAACCTTCTTCACATCGATTCACCACACTCACTTGAACTACGTGGACTTTGATCATTGCCATGTCAATGTACATATGAAGTCTCCATGAGGTTCTAGCCCACCATCCATTGGTCCCAACCATCTTCACGTTGGTTCACCACACTCACCTGAACTACGTGGACTTTGATTCTTGCCAAGGCAAGGTACGTAGAAAACCTTCTGGAGCTTCAAGCCCACCATCCATTGTTCCAACCCCCTTCACATCGGTTCCCACTATACCTGAACTACGGGGACATTGATCCTTGTCAAGGCAAGGTACATAGGAAGCCTCCCTAAGGTTAAATCCCAACACCCATTGGTCCCGACCACTTCACAACGGTCCACCTCAGTCCTACATGACGTTAAATTATACGTCCCCTTTTTTCTGGTTAGACGTTAAATTGTTACCATTCGAACTAAGTGATCTTTGATCCTTCTCTCATAGACAAGGTACATATGAAGCCTCCCTGAGGTTCAACCTCATCCAATGGTAAGCCATTGCAAACCCATCCGGTGGTAAGCCATTGAAACCCCCATCCAGTGGTAAGCTATTGCAACCCCATCTGGTGATAAGTCATTGCAACCCCATCCAGCGGTAAGCCGTTGCAACCCCCATCCAACGGTAAGCTGTTGTGACCCCCATCCAGCAGTAGGCCATTGAGACCCTATCTAGAGGTACACCATTGCAACCCTATCCAATGGTAATTCGTTGCGACCCCATCAAATGGTATTCCATTGCGACCCCCATCCAGCAGTAATTTTTTGTCAACCCCATCCATTGGTTAGACGTTTTCAACCCAATCCAGCGGTAAGCTGTTGTAACCCCCATCTAGCGGTAAGCCTTTGCGACCTTTACTCAGTGGTAAGACGTTGTTATCCCCATTCGGTGGTAAACTGTTGAAGTCCCCAATCGACGGTAAGTTGTCTTCAGAAGAACTACATGGACTTTCATTCCCAGTCATAGGGATACGTATGAAGCTTCCCCAAGGTCCAAGCCCATCACACATGTCTCATCCTGATCTCTCCCTCTATCCCATGTGTTTTGGGAAGGTCACGACCCATCCTAGAGGTTCTATCTCATTCAGATCCCATCCATGCGTCTATTCTCTCAGGTCTCCTCCTTTGGTTCCACATCATCCAAAACTATGTGGACATTTATTCTCTACCATGGGGATATGTAGGAGGTCTCTTCGAGGATCAAGACCAACATCACTATTTCCCTCGAGTCGACTCCATCTCATTCTCCATCCACTCCACTTAACCATCCATTATCCATCATGATTCTTACCTGGTCTGCCACATCCAAGTGTGATCATTCCCCATCATTCCCCATTCCCTTTAACAACATTCGGGTAGTTGACCACACGTTAGCCCCAACAACATTGTTCCCTCCAGGGGTTGCACCCATCTGATCCACTCTTGTCAGTGTTCCGACCAATCTAATCTGTCTCAGCAAGATGTTAAACCAGTGGCATACCCTTTGTTAAACATTGGAAGCCGAGGAAGACCTCAGATACATGCCGATGGAATATAATTCCATGAATTTAACATGGGATTCCATGGTCTTATACGACCTTGAGAAGCCCTATAATAAGGGGAAGAAACCCAAACACACTAGTGTTCTAGTGTCCAGACACGCCAGTGATGTCCAACGTGACTACTCCCCCGAGAGAAGGATGATGCCCTGACCAGACCCCTTGGAATGTCTCAAAAGTAGTGTAATTAGCTGGCATCCATGGCGAAATCGTAGTGGGAAGAGTTTCCTGAAAAATGTCTTAGTCTATAAGGGAGACCCAGACTAGGTGACAAGATCCGAGGAGGAATCCATGGAAGGAGGAACTGAAATTCCATCATCCCATTTCAATCAAAGATCAATGATCCATGAACCAGGAATGGATGCCTCCCACCTTTGGAAAGAGGGAATGTGGGGAAACAACTTCACGTCCTCCAAAGATGGATGTGGGCACCCCAATGCAAGTGGCAGAAACAACTCATAAGGGTTTTTTTATGTTTTATAGGAATAAGGAAAAATGTGTAACGAAATCTATAACAAATTTAAATTGATTCAATAAAATTACATCATTTCACTAATTACCTTTATGATGTAAAAATAATTTTAGTTCACCCATAAAAATCTTATCAAATTAATGATCCATAAAATTATATAATTATTCATAAATAAAGTCATTTGAAGACCCAAAAAATTATATTCAACATAAATTTAAGAAATCAAAATACCATTTGATTTTATTTTGATAAATTAAGAAGTATCAACATTTCCTTCATTAAAATGATTTTTCAAAAAAAACAAATTAATTTTTCCACAAAAAAACAATGTGCTATTTTAAGACCATTTAAATATTTTGAAATTGAAAAAATGATTAGAAAATTTATCATTTTAAATATCATGGATTTACAAAACAAAAAATTCTTCATAAATAAAACCATTCAAAAAATCACTTTTAACATCAATTTAAAATAATTTAAAACCTTGAAAAATATATAAATTATTATAAAATTATAATTGATTTAATATGAGAAACATGTGAAAAGGATTAATCAAACTCTATAACTTTATCTGGACAATAACCATGAGAAATATTTCTATCTTTTTTATTAACAATTTTTCGATATTCAACCGTTTGTTTTCTATAATTCCATTTTTTTGTAATAACATGCTTATATAAAGGGGGTTTAACTAATGTCCAAAAATTATTTCTTGAAAATTTATTATGTTAATATTTCATAGAAATAATCCAATTATTATTATTCAAGGAATTTAAATCATCATTAGGCATAAAATCAAGAAAAAATGTAGAATCAGAAAATAAATTTAAAGAAGTTATGGTTTTTAGAACAAAACTAGAATTTCTTATCACATTTTTAATGGGATAATCTATATAAATCCTCTATGATCAAGGATCAGGTTAAGAAGAATTTTTCTATCCATAAATTAATACATTTTCTAGAAGTTTTTATTTTAAAAAATAGAAATCCATGAAATCATATTCAATATTATTCAAAACATATTTCTGAACATCACAAGATTAATAAAACTTTATATGAACAGATTTTCCATCGGTCTCAGTATTCTTATTTAAAATCTATAAGCTTTATTTTCATAAGAATAATAAAAAAGATACATTAAACACTATTAGAGTCAAACTTATCTAAATTATACTTTGTATTCAAGATTAAAACTTTACAACAAAAAAAATTAAAATATCCAACCTTCATTTTTCTTCTGTTAAACAAATCATAGAGATTTTCCTTCAAAAAATTGTCTATCATAAACTCTGTTTAAAACATAGAAATCTATGTTAATAGTAACTACCCAAAAATACTTAGAAAACAACATTCATTAGGTAGAGTTATAGACATTTCTTGAATAGTTATATGTTTTTATTCTATAATATCATTTTGTTTTGGTGTTCTATGAGAAAATAATTTTTGAGCATAACCATTTTCTTTGGAATTTCTTTTTAAAATTACGATTAAAAATTTCCCCTTCATTTTCACTTATAATAGAAAAAATTAAACAACCATTTATATTTTTAAATATATTTAAAAAATAAATATATAGCTATGTTTTCATGAGTATGATATATAAAATAAACCCTTTCAATAATTAAATTATCAAAAAAACCTTTTTCCATGTTAACTAATAGTTTTCATTAGACCAAATAAATTAATTTGAAATAATTCAAAAGTTATAAAAGTAGAAACATGATTGGTCGATTTAAATTATTTATTGTGTTGATTACCTTTTAATAATGACTCAGAGACAAAATATTTTTATACCATTAACTTTGGTAAATCTAGAATATGTACATGCATAGATAATTTGTGTATCATTAAAATATGAGAATGTCCAAGCCTTATATGATAATAAAAATAATCTATTTCTGTATAACTGAGACACATAACATTATGATTTAATAGATTGAAGAAATTAATAAAATTTTTGATATCCTTTATATTATCATAAAATAAAATAAAATTCATTTTTAAAAAAATAAACATTTATTATATTCATATTTAAAAATAATAACATCATCTAAAAGTTGTGATATGATAATTAAGTTGTGTTTCAAACATTCAATGTAAAAAACTTTAGAAACTAAAACAATATTCTAAATACTTTATAGAGACCTTTAACCTTTACTTTTAAGTTATCTCCAAAAGTAAAAATCTATATCGCATTTGGTATAATAAAAGAAATTCAATATGTCATAATTTATCAACCGAGAATATTCATAATCAATGTACCATGTGTCCTTAAGATTCTTAAGATGGTTATCTTGAAAAGAAAAATTATATAAAGAATAGTTTTAGTAATCATACAACTTTTGATCCAATTGGGTTAGAAATATAATTCTTAGGTACCCAAAAAGATTTAAAACATTTATTGTAAGGCACAGTAGTAGATAAATCTTTTTAAATATAAGTTATAGTATAAAAAATAGATTGAGTAAATCTAATAGAACATTAATTTCAATAATATCCTTGCGTATGATATTTAAAGTTGGTAATATTAGAAACATTTCCATTATAAACATTAATAAATGTATTGTTGTATATCTTATAAATCTATGGATTATTACATAAACTAGTTTTATCTATATTTGGTGTCATCATAGCCACCATCATTTCATATTTTTCCTTTACATGAACATAAGTAGATAATATTTCTTTTAGGATAAAAACTTTCATTCTAATATAATCATTATTTTTTTAATATAATCAAAATCATCATAGATATTTTCTTTAGAGCCTTAAGAAAAACATTTCTTATTTATTCTTGGAAATCATCATTATCTTTATATAATTTCCTACATTCCATGATAAGATTAATATTGTATTCTTTAAATTATTTATACAACTTAGAAATTATTTATGAAAATCTGTTTCATGTTTTTCATTTTCTTAATATAACTCATTGATGTCATAATCTGCACTATGAGAATAATAACTAAAATATAAATCATTATATACCTCATTTGTCTTTTTATCAAACATAGGCGGTAAAATTCTATACCATTTTTGGATTCATCACTTAAAATATATTATTCAATGAAACTCCACCTATCATGATAAGAGCGTTTCAATTATTTATGATGTTTTTTATCTGTTCTTATATTCAAAATTTCTCCCTTTTCATTTTCCCATGTATTGAATTCAAAATAGTTAGAAATAACATTTATATATTATTTGAAAAGAATATTTTTTTAAATATTATTCTTTTGAATTATTCTTAAATTCATGTTCATATTGATGAACTGATCCTATGAGTTCATCCAATGTGTACTATTTGAAATTCATAATTTTATCGATTGTATCCTTATTTTCATTTCATTTCATAGATAGTTCTCTAAAGAATCATTCAATAAGTATTGGTTTATATAAACTATCTCCAAGAGAATCCATTTCATTCAAAATGATTTTGAATTGGTGGAACATCTGATTGATTATTTCATCTTCATGAATTTTGAGATCTTAGAACTCAACTAAAGGCATCTGGATTCTGGTTCTAATAATCTTTTATAAGGAAAGGTGTGTTACATGAAAATCTTCCAGATAACATGATTTGTCTTACTTGTAGACACATGATAAAAAATACTTATTTTGGTAGCACAATATAAAATATGTACTACTTTGAAATTCTAAACATATCTTGCACATGTAAGAATATATAATTCATCTTTAGGATGTTTTCAGGGTTCTTACATCATCATCCAGTGTTCTATTCTTAGTTTTTATCATCAAATTCATGTGGTCAATGAGTAATCCATGCATATTTTTCATTCATTATTTTAATCATAGTGATCTTTACCCTTTGATAGTGAGGTCCAATAAAGGGATAACACAATAAAAAAATAGCAGTAGACTCTAAATTGAAAATTTCTAAAAGGTTCAACATTTTATAGTAACTTTAATGTCAAATAAGTTGGTTGAGGATAGTTAGAGGGGGATGAATATACCAGCTTCAAAAATTTAAAATATTGATTAATTATCCAAATTAATTATCAATTTTAATTATCTATGTGAATTATAAAGGGAAAAAATAAAATAATGGACAAAATAATTTTTTATAGTAGCTCGGTCAAAAGTGGACCTAGTCGACTCTTATACCTCTATATTTGGTGAGAAATAAGTTATACAATATACTTATTTTTTAAGGTTAATCATGACCCAAATACATACTAGTAGGAGTATAACTAAGACACATGAATTTTTCATGAGTCACAACCCAATTGGAACCCTAACTTTAGGCGCTTAGAGTCACAACCCTATTGGTCCTTCATTTAGAATCCATGATTCAAAAATTGAATAAATAAACTTATTTTGTATGTAAAAGAATAATTCAAAAATTAGAGCATGTGATATATATGTGTAGAAGTGTTACAGATATAAGACCCTGGAATGAAATAGATTGAAGATACACAATTTAAGAACATGTATCAGTTCTTAGTATTGGATCAGATGTTTTCATTAAGGTGGTAGAAGTCAAAGAAGAAGTAGTTAATCAATTGAGAGATCATCTAGTAGATGAGTTAATTATTAGAATAGGAACACAAACTTCTACAGTGGTATCACAACATCATATCACAACACTTTTTCACAATATCACATGAGAAATAAGTAATCTTTCATTATAGAAGTATTATTTTGGTATCGTTTATACACTTTTATAGCACTTCTTGAACTCTTTAAATAAAAATTAAACATAAAAAATTTGTTCCCAATATTATATAATTCAAATTAAAATTCAAATTCAGAAGGATAATTTAAAAATTATCAAATAGAAAGAGAAGGATATCATTGGTGAAAAAATATCAACCTACTCATCTGAAAATTAAAAAAAAATGATGAACAATTAAAACTAATTTTAAATCATCATTTCAATAATAAAATGAATCTTGAATAATATTTCAATGAAAATCACATGATAATCACATGAAAATATTATTTGAAATTCAAAATTCAAAACCACAAAAAATATATACATATTGATTGGAAAAAATTAAAAAATGGGTAACATTGTATTAAATATTATAGAAAATGTTTTAATAATATTGGTTACCATATAATATGAATTTAGAAATATTAAAAACTAACTAAACAACTCAAAATATCAAAATAAATTTGAATTCCCTACTAAAAGTTCACGCGAAAATAATGAGAAACTTTTATATTCATGAATATATGTTAAAAAATGTATAATTACTTATCATAGCATTTATATAATTAATGTGAATTTATAAAATGGTTAAAACAATTTTAACATTTATAAATAACATGTCACAAAAGTGGATATCATAGAAAATGATAAAAGAGAGTATCCTTGAAAATACTATTCACAATAGGGTTATACATAAGCCATATGTAAAGGTAAAATAGGTTTTTCATAAGTTTCATAAAAGAAAGAAATAATTTTGAATATCTTGTGTAAATGTAATCCTTATTTTATATTGGCAACATAGCAGTAAAAAAAAGTTTATGGCATGCATAAAGGTAAAAAATCTTATGTAAAGGTACCAAAGCTACAATGTAAGAGTAATTGATAACATGTGTAAGGGTAACTGAAAATTTCATATATGTACATACAATTTTATATACCTTGTGTAACGGTAATGTAGAATTCAAAAAAGGGTAAACAGATGAATACATTTCTTGTGTAAGTTTGAGGAAATAGGCTAGGCAAGGGTACAAGCATGCTCATGAAAAGGTAAATTTGACATGTGTAAAGGTGAATATTTAAACATAATGGATATATAACTGTACAATATTACTTCCGTAAGGGTTAAAATGATTTCCAAAAACTATGTTAGGGTAAATAATGACATTAGAATTTAATTTAATGGTATCTGAAAAAATATTACAAAAAATATAAAATCTTGAAATATGTTCTATAGAAAAAAAAAATTAAAGAATAAATAAAATGAATGATAATTCAAATTAATAAATAAAAAATTGAGAAGAACTAAAAAATAAAAAAAAATATTCTTAAACATAATAAAAATATTGTGAGGAATTTTTAATATTAAAAAGATAAAATTTAAGTACACCAAAATTAGAGAAACAAACTTTCAAGTTCTATGAACTGTAAGATACTAAAATATTGAAACAATACTTTAATGTAAGAAAATATATTTTCAAAATATATTGTGAAAAGTAGTTTTGGAGTTATACTGTGAAGTGTTGTGCAAGATTGATGTCTTGTTCAAAAAAATCTATCATTTGTTGGATGATCTCTTAAAGACTGTACCTAAATAACTTCGACTTCCACTGCCATGATTAGAAGAGTTAATTATATACTCAAGAACTGGTATCTATGTTTCTCTTGTTAACCAATATTTTTCTTCCTAATTTATTTTTTCTATAGCACTACTTCTTATCTCTCACAAATGATCTAACATTATATTTATATCTTTATATACAACAACATTTTATTTCTTCATGTAGTGGTTCCCAAAATATAATGTCAGGACTATTCAGGTTCTGACTCCTGTTATGTAAATTTAGGGATATAATAAGGTTGTAGCTACGCATAAAAAATTCCACTATCCGGTTTATACTTACACTATAAGAATTAGTTTGTAATTGGGTTATGGTTCCCCTTTAAATAAATTATAGTGAACAAAATATCACACAGTGAGTAGAGAGGTATAAGAGTATATCATATCCACTTTTGACCAAACTACTATAAACATATCTTATGTTCATTATTTCAGTTTATAATGTGGATAAACATTATAACATAAACATTGATAATTAATTTAGATAATTGATCCATATCTTTTAAAAAAAATATGAAATATTCACTTCCATCTAAACCATCTATTATCACAATCTTAGAGGTGAAGAATTGTATCATAGATTGATATTTTAATAAATTTTCAATTTATCTAAGTTATTACTTAATTATGTTACCCCTTTCCTATAACTCAAGTTCTAAAGTAAATTTCTATAATATGGTAGGAATGAACATAAATTTAGCATGGATTCTTCAAAAACCACCCCACTTTCATCGAAACGACTATCATTAATGGATATAAAAAATAGAGGTATACCAAATATAGTTAAGAAAAGAATGATAGAAGATCTTGGTAAAATAATACAAACTACCAGAAATTGTCCCAAATAATCTTATAGAAAATGATGATGTGAAATATGTCTTTAATTACATAGTAAATATTTTTTATTTTGTTATTAGTGGAAGTTTTCTAAGTCATGTGTCTTTTTATAATATTACTCAAAAGATTTAGAATATTCTACAAGTTACTCACTGTGGCCTAGATAAGCCAATTGGAACCAATCTTGGAATACGTCAAGAAGAGTACCAAGATTTAAATATTGGTGAAGATAAAAGCATAATTAAAATGTTCCAGTGGTTTACAAGCATTGTGAATGGAATGAATTCCCTTGGATAGACATGGAGAACCATGTACTTATTGAATGATATATAAGAACTCTACCCATGAAATGACATATAAATATCCGATGAACACATCAGATAACTTATTAAATATGAAATTGAATTAAATAATATTAAAAAAATACTAAAAAGAAGAAATGTATTACTTTCAACTCCCATATAAATATTACCTCTAACTCTTATGAATATAAGGCACAGGAAAGACACAAAAGAGAAAATTGAAACATAAGTGAAGATATATGTAATTTAATAAAGAAAAAAAAGGTTCAACAAGATACTAAGAAATGATCAAAAAGAAAATAATTTCACCTTAAGTATAATATAATTTTATATGTAGCCTACTTTGATTGTAGAAACAAGGGACATATCAGACCATATTTTCTATAAGTTAAAGTAAGAAGGCAGATATAAAAAATATAAAAATTAATTACAACATTTTCATTATGTTATAAGGAGTTTGACTAAATAATCTAATTCAAGTGATGAATCTAAAAGAAAGAAATATCCATTCAAACTATGTTTGAGGGCATTAAATACATTAGAGGTGTGTAATAATTCAAATTCAAGTTTTCATCCTGATAGTGATTATTATAAATTTGATGAGTTGTATGAAGAAAATGAAATACATTAAAATGATATTTAAAAGTTACCGAATTATATAAAAAATTGAAAGAGTAAAATATGAGGCTTATTGAGGAAAGAATGAAATTCAATAAAAAACAATTCACGTAAGGAAGAAATTAGAAATTATGCTTCATGTTCTAAAGGTAATATCTATGATGATTTGAGCCTATTTAGAATGATGATATTTTATAAAAGTAAATACATATGAGGTATGTAATGATTCGGATTCTAGTTATTATTCTAATATTCATGGTTATAGCTTTGATGAATTTTATGAAGAAAATGAAAAAAAAATTAATGGATTTTTTAGAGTTATTGATATATATAAACAATTGAAAGAATAAATAAAGAGGCTTGTTAAGAAAAGATAGAAAGTCAATAAGGAGAATGATGTTGATAGGCCCATGGGCATCAGTAATTCATACAGGGTTACCGAATTTAAAAGTTTATAAATATGAAACATAAAAACCACAAAACAATAAGTTAGTATAGGATATGAAATTTTTAGGTTGAATCCATGGAGATAGGGTCAGGGAAATTTTTACTTAAATAAAATATACCTAAACTATATTATGAGAGAAATCTAAACTAGATGATTGAAAAAAAAGAGATGATGGATGATTAGGTTTTAAGATAATAGAAAACCATGCACGGAAATTGCAAATCTAGGTTCATGATTTTTAGGGTATAAAACAATTGTAAATTAATACTAGGTGTCAGAACAATGTTAGTTGAATCCAATGATCATGGTAGACATCCCCAAAATCACAGGTGTCCCCTTTTCACAATGGTCATGTTACTTTAGGTATTTGATGAGCTGGTAACTCGGAACCATCTTTAAAAATATAAAAAAAAATACACCTAATGGTCATGGTGTGAATTATTCACTAGTTAACATGTAGCATCATGCCCCTCCTCATTGACATGAGAAGGTGGGAGGATGTAACTTAGCCTTTAGAGACATCCCCAAGACACTAGAGCTAGAAATAAATAGTGAAGGGATTCAATACATATGGATGGTATTTTCCCTTTAAGAATAAAACAATTAACCAAACAAGAAATAACTAGACAACCACCATTTGATGCATGATAATAATTAAATAGAACTCTACAATTCATTTATCAAAATAAAACTAAAAATAAGTACCACAGAAGAAGACTATAATATCAACGTAGACAGAGGATGACAAAACTAAAGGACTCCAATGAAAACTCTAAGCTCCAAACATTCTCTATGTTCCATCTCCATAATAGCCCATGTTTCATGAATTATTTCTAAAAAACATCTATAAATCAGCAAAGTTCCAAATCAGAGGTGATTAATGAATCTCAGTTGATTTTTCCTAATGACTTCCCTACTCAAACCACTAGGATGGAACATGTTATCACATATATATAAAATTTTTTATATCAAAAAATTTCAAAAATAGTTTATATCAAAATAAAAATAACTACCAATGTAAAATAGTTTTCTAAAACAAAACCAATTTCTAAGGGAATCAACCAAAAAATGTTCCAAACCCATTTTTTTCATTCCACTTTAGCATACCCCATTTCAATCTACACATCCACACATCCACACATGCATGGTACATTATAATAGTTCTATCCTAGTGAGTAATTTCTCATCGATCTACCAAGTTGTCAAAAGGTAATTAAATCTCATGTTCCATTACACCTTCAACACCAAGCACAATGTCATATGTGAACAAGTATTCATAATGCAATATGAACATACACATCATGTATTACCAACATCCATTCCAATATAATAATTCCAAACCCATTTCAATAAAAAAAAATTATTGAAATCCTTTCTCCATAAACTGAATTAAGAAACTATTTTAATATCCTCATTTTCAAATAATTTATCAAATAACATTTCACAATAATTCCACGATTTCACAGAAATCCACAAACCATCACTAAAGAAGGTTTCAACCATCTTTGCACAAAAATTTCAAAATCAACTTCAATCATTCATGCTACTCAAGGTAGGATCGTGGGATTTGAGAGAGTAAAATTTGGAGTAAGTTCCATTTTGGGGGAAAAAGGGAGTTGAAGGGGGAAATAAGTTAGATATACAATTTTAGAAACTAAATTTTATCCAATGCATAGTTAGTTTCATGGTTAGGAAAACCATGCCCTGAGCATGTGCTAACAGTGTAAAAGCTAGCAGCTCATGGGTTGAACCTCTCATGGTTTGATCAAACATTTTCCAAACATTGCGCAAACCATTCCAAAGCCCACTATGTCGAGTAGCACGGTTCCTACTAGGATATTTTAGGGTTTGGACACACTATTCACAACCTTTGAGCCTTCCCCTTTTCCTCGGTCTCACGATTCATCATTTCATTTTGAATTTTCATGGTTTACCTAATCCATGATCAAACTGTGAACATATATAAAAATTTCAAAAACATTACAAAAGGTCCCCAAACCTTCTAAAACATAACCCATATAATTTAAACACTTAAAAAACATAAATAAAGGGTTACTTACTTGAATCTAAGGATGATAAATTCTCCCTACCATTGGACTTTTTGTCCTTGAAAAGTAAAAACCAATAATTTCCCTAAAATAGTTCTGGCCATTACTCTTTCATTTTTTTTCTTGTGTTCCATGGTCTTTTATAGAGGACGACCATGTTTTCACAAATTCCACACTGGACCAATGATTTTTTCCATGCAATACTTTCTCTTTCATTCCCAAAAACCATACTGAGATATGTAAAAATGAAAAATCTTCCTCTAGGTCAACTTGATCCCATCGAATCACATGGTCAAAATTAGGCTGATACTTTTTCAACTGAGATATGTGGAACACATTATGCACCGCACTAACCTGTGGTGGTAATGAAAACTAATAAGGCACCACAACATCAAATTACATTATCTAAAAAGGGATTATGTATCGAGGATATAACATTCCATGGATTCGAAAATATAGATGTCCAAGACTTAAATAAATACTCAAAAAGACATGATCACTCACCATAAAGGACAAAGGTCGTCGATGATCATCATCATATGATTTCTGAAAAATCTGAGCCATATCCATCCATTTTATGATGAACTAAATCTTTTATATTCTTTCTTGGACAAGGCTATGTTGAACCAGTGATGTTTTTCTTGTTTCCATGAAACAATGTGTATACCGATAATGATTCCCATTAAATGCTTCAAACGGAGCAATTTGTATCAAGGCCTGATAACTTTTGTTATAAGAGAACTCCATTAACAGGGCATTTTCTTCCCATGATCCACCAAAATCCTTTACACAAGCTCAAAACATGTCTTCTTATTTTTGTATCTTCTATTCTGATTAGCCTTTAGTATAAGGATGATATGCCATACACATAGTCAACTGAGTTGTAAGGTCATCTAGTAAGGATTTTTAGAAATGATATCTGAATCATGAATCTCGGTATGATATGATTGAAACTATTATTCCATGCCTTTAAACCCCTTCTCATATATATATATATATATATATATATATTATAATAGATCCACCTTGTGAGTTTCAAGAATTGGAATGAAATGAGTAGACTTTGTGAACCGATCCACTATCACCCATATGGCATCATGTTTAAAAACAGTAATTGCGAGACCTATAACAAAATACATGGTTATATACTCCAACTTCCAAATAGGGATAGGTAAATATTGAAACACACCTTCTAGTCACTAATTCTCTACATTAACTTGCTGATAATTTAACCATCCTGAGACCATGTTTTCCACCTTTATTTTCATACTGTACCACCAAAATAGTGCTTTTAATGCTTTATAAATCTTCTATATTCCAGGATGAACAAACCATCTTAATTGGTAGTAATAATTAATTGGTTGTTCCTAATAATCTATAGGTAAGACCATCCAATTTAAAAACCCAAAAAAACTGAACTCCTATCCAGTTTACATCCATCAATGGTCACCCAACCAATGAATTTTGACCTCATGAACACACATTTTATGTCGGACTTCTATGCCTCTTTAGAAAACCTTACTGAATCAAGAACCACTTAAATTAGGAATAAAACCACCACATAACTAGTGTTTTCACATTCCACATGCTTTTCACTGAGGACTGACATTAACCACCACTCATTTAAAACCACTTTTTTAAACAGAGCATAATACTTTTTTGCTTTATACAACTACCAACAAATTTCCTTTTCCTGATGTATACATCAAATAAAACCTGAACATTTAGAGATACTCCATCCATCTTCTTTTCCACATGTTCCAATATAATTGTGATAAAATATTATTCAAGCTCTTATGATCTGTAAACTCAGTAAATTCCTCACTGAAGAGATAATGATGAAATTGTTTTGAATTTTTGACTACATCTGCTAACTCCAAATTGTGTTTTGGTTAGTTATTATCATGATATCTTAGCTTCCTTGATCCATAAGTAACCACATGGTCTCTTTTCAAGATAACACACCTCATCCTTGAACCCAAAGCATTACAATATAGAATTTACCCTTGTCCTGATTCTAGAAAAATCAAGATTGGTGATAATGTAAGGCCAACTTTGATCTCATGGAAAGACTTGTTGCATTCTACATACCATAGGAATATTACCTTATTCTTTTTCGAATCTGTCATATGTGAATATTGTGGTGAAAAATCATGTATAATGTGTCGATAATAACCATCCAATCCAATAAAATGTATATCTTGAATTAATTAATTCATGGTTTCTAAAAGATCATAGCCTTAATATTTTCTGGAACTTTATAACCACCTTCTCCATAAAATATAAGGCAGATAAATCATAACTCTTTTTTACAAAAAGTTCACATTGATAATTTTTCATATAGGTGATGATCCCTCAAAATTCACTACACAAACTCTATGTGTTGATCATGCCCAACCCTTTTCCTTGAAAACACCAATATGTCATCTACAAAAACCACCAAAAAATAATATAGATATCACTTAAATATCTTATAAATTAATTTCATAATGACTATCAGTGAATTCGTAAGACCTAAATGAATTACCACATATTCATAATGGCCATATTTTTTTCTAAAATCTATCTTCGAAATTTCATCCTTCTAAACTCACAATTGGTGATATCTTGATCGTAAGTCAATTTTGGATAACCATTGAGCTAACCACAATTGAATGAATTTGTTATCAATGCATGAAGTTGATACCGATTATTTATTGTAACTTGGTTAAGATTATGATAATCCACACATATCCATAGAGTTTCATCCACCTTTTTCATGAACAAGACTCGCATTGCCCACAGGGATGTTCTAGGTTGAAAGAAACCTTTTCTGTTTATATCTTATAACTATAATTTAAATTCCCTTAACACTTTTGGTGTTATCCAGTACGATGGAAGGGAAATAATACCAATCCTTGGAATTAGATCCATCATAAACATTACTTATCATATCGGTTGTAACCCTGATAAATTATCGGGAAACACATTGAGAAAAAGGTCCAACACTGTTGGAAATATATTCTTCTCAATATCATCCATTAATACCAAATAAAATTCTTCCAACTGGTATGAGATCATCTAACTTATAGTTCCAACAATCTTTTTATACCTTCCTTTACATTTAGGTCTCCTCAAAAGTCATACTAGACGCCATCTTCAGTTGTGAAACTAAACCTTGTAGTATAAAAGTTGATGTGATCCTTGAACGTTGTCAACCAATACATCCCCAATATTATATCATAGGCATCCATATCAATCATATAGAAATTCCATTTCAGCTCAGCTCTATCAATTTTTATAGAACATGCTCTACACACAATGTCCTGGCACTCTATTTGACTAAGAGAAGTTTGGAGTTTTATCATAGAACGCATCATCTCAAGTTTCCTGATCATAAAATCAACCGCATGATAATTAATCAGGGAATGGGATGCACCCGTATCAAATAACACTTGCATAAGGGTATCATTCAATAGAATCATACCTATCACTGTAGATGGTCCAAGATGATCATCCACAATAACCAGTTATTCTCTATATAATTTCTTCATCGAAACACTTTTCTCCTTGTTTCCCTGTTGATATTTCATTTCCTGAGGAATCTTGGTATTCCTAGAATCAACATGGAATGTTTTGTTCTGCTGAGAAGAATGATTCTTTTGTCCTATCCTTGTTGAGTTATATGATGCCTATGACACTGAGAATTGCTCCAAACACCTGACCTTGGAGAACTATGATAATAGAGAGAAAGATTCCCCATCTTATTGCAATTTTTTCATGCCCTCAATGATCTGGTACAATCTAGCTTCATGTGGTCGAGTGAACTATGTTGGAAATATACATCTTTAGTTGTGGGTCTCAGAGGAATATTCATTGATCTAGCTGTTTGATTTTGATTCATTCCCTTATATTAGAAATAGGTTTCCCTCTTCCACTTACTCCCAGTATTATAGTTACCACCATTTCCTATGGGTATCAACATACATTCCCCACCCAAAACTCCTAAGATTTCCCTTTTATACACCATTTCTTTATTGATAATATCTGTATAGTCTATAATACAGAGCACAAAAATCATTGATCAAATCTTGTATCTCGTCCTCAATTCAAATATGAATTCCTTCAAGGATGAAGTATCATCATCTTAGGGTGAAAATCACTCTAAATTCAAGAATTTAGCTGCATACTCCATGATTGGAAAATTTTCCTACTTCTTGCTGAAGAAATCTATCATTAATTGAATTTTGAAAATGTGAGTATAGATTTGTTTTTTTTTTACAATTCTTATGAATCCTCTCAAACAAGTATTTGATCCACTTTATCCTACACATATAGATCCCACCACTGGAATGTAAGGTCTTATAGAATTTATGTTGTTAGTTTAGCTTTCAACTCTGCTAGTGTGCTGATGAAATCGAAGATATGATTCATCTTGATCATCCACACATATGTCTTCTCCAGTTCAAAATCACCTAGAAAAAGGGTTGGATTCTTTTTATAGAATTGGACATAATTATCCACATACCATGGATCATCCCACTGGTTCCCACTATCTATACCCTTAAGCACATAGAAATTACATTATACCAGCTGTTGGTTCACCTATGGTTAATGTGAAACCAAATTGTTTACAGCTTCTTCCCATTGGTTTCTAGGATTCCTACCTGGTTCTAGTTTCTATAATAAAAAATGGTATAAGTCTCACTCCCTATAGACTAAAGACATATCATTTCCAATTAAATCATATAAATATCTCAACATTGCTTTCCAAAATCATCTTTTTCCACATTGAAACATTTTTTTTAAAAAAACATCTATACTTGATTTTGAAAATCAAACTATTTTCAAAATTCCACAATCATTCTCTTTTTCAAAATACTTAATTTGAAAACCACATTAAATATTATTTAAAACCAAACACATGTGCATAAAATTATAAATTATTACTAAAAATGAAATATTATTTCCTAGTGGTAAGTCATTTTTCTAATGCATGTCATGCTCATCTCATTGGATAAACCCATGAAAAGTATATTCTAAATCATATAAGTGTCTCCAAAAAACATATGTACCCAACTCCCTAGTAACTTGATGTTATCCATAAAAAGGTTAGGTACATATTTTTATGCTCTATATTTCATGTTCTGATAATCCTACTCTTTTCTATGATCCCAACTCAAGGAATAGAAAAGAATGAAATTCAACTCTAAGACCGACAAAACTGATGATTACTTGTTTCATAAGGAAAGAACCAAGCTGATAGCATTTGTCTCAAACAATATTTGGACTGAAAAAACTAATACCATTTTTCTCAAAAATATTTTTGGACCAAAAAAAACTGAGACCAATTATCTCCAAAATATTTTTGTACTAAAGAAATCTAATACCACTTGTAACATCCATCCCATCCTCATTAACTTGAGAAGATAGAAGGAAGTTATATGTCCTTAAGAGACATCCCCAAGATGCCAAATGCTGCCAATAAATTTCAAAGGGATTTAATACATGCAGAGGATTATTTTCCCTTTAAGAATAAATAAACTACCCAAACAAGTCATATCCAAACAACCAACATAAGATGCAGGATAACACTGAAATACAAATCAACATTTCATTTATCAAAATCAAAATAAAACCATGTACCATAGTGAAAGACTATAATATCAAACTAGACAATGGAAGACAAAACTAAAAGACTCTAATGAAAACTACAAGATCCAAACATGCTCCATGCTTCAACTCCACTACAACCCAAGTATCACGAAGTACTACTAAAGATCTGTGATACTTTTCCTTTTTTGATGTCTCGATAAACAACATTTTCAATAGAACCAATGTGCTAAAGCAGGGGTGAGTGATGAAACTCAGTAGATTTTCCCCAAGGAATTCACTACTCATGACACTATGATATAACATGTTAGCCCATTTATATAAAATAGTTTATATAAAATAATTTCTAAAGTAGTTTATATTAAATTATAATCACGTTTTAATGTAAAATATTTTTCTTAAACAAAACCAATTTCTATAGAAAAGAAAACAAACAATGTTCCAAAGTCATTTCATTAATTATATTTTGGCATACCCCATTCCAATCCATATATACACACATATACACATGCAATATTCATTATGAATGTTCCATAATCATGAATAGTTTCTCATCAATCTACCAATTCATCATAAGGTATTTAAATTCCTTGTGCCATTACACTATTGGATGTAAGCACAAGGTCATATTTCAACCAAGCCTCATAATGCAATATGGACACACAAACCAATTATGCCCAAAAACCATGCCAATATAATCATTAAAAACCCATTTCAATAAAACAACCTTTTCACTGAAAATATTTTTTCATAAAATAAATCAGTAAAATATTTTAAAATCATTATTTTAAAATAATTTATTAAATCATTTTACCCAATAATTCAATGATTTCACAAAAATCCCCAAACCATCACTAAATATATTTTATACAATTAATTTCAAAAAAAATCACAATTAATTTCAATAAATTAAATCAATTTAAAACTAATCCTTCATCTTATTAATATAGGAGTTGAGAGTGAAGCCACCTTCCATGAGAGTTTTAGAAAAAATGATAAACAGCATGAAAAACATCACAAAACTAGGTTGAAATTCCATGAACGCGCCTTATATATCTTCCCCTATTATCATCAAGGCCAAATATAATCACATTTGGCATCCAAAACCTTTGATATACCCACAACGGGTGTAGATCGAAAAAACTGAGAGAGATAGAGAAGTAGATCTTAGGAAAACTACCAAAAACCACAAAAATGATGACCTTCCACAAGAATCAATCTTCAATGCACTATGTAACGACTCTTGATTGCTTCCAATTCAATGGGGAGAGGTTCTCCAACCATTAAAAGAGAAATATCATGAGTTAGAGATGTTTTTGGTCAAAATGAGGGAGTTTGATTGGAAAAAAAGTTATATCTACAGTTTTAGGTTCTCAGTTTTATCCGATGCATGGTCAATCACATGGTCAGGAAAACCATGCACTAATCGTGTGCAAACTACTACATCAATAGTTGAACCACACATAGTTGGATCACATAATTTCAAAAACTATTCACTAAACAGGTCAAAACCCACTATCTAGAGTAGAACATTTTCTCCAAGGTTTTAACACGGTATGGAAAAACCATGCCCAAGATATGCACCATCCTCTTTTCCTATGTCTCACTGTACAGAGTTTATTGTAGGAGTTTCATTCTTTTCTCAAACCTTTCTCAAACCATGTACATATAGAAAATCCCCAAAAAATTACAAAATTTCCCCAAACATTCCCAAACATAACCCATATTCATTACATATTTAATAAACATAATTAAAAGTTTACATACTTGAAACCTAGAGTTCTAAACAATGCATTGAAAATATCACTACTTCATTGTTCACAAAATGGTCATGAATGAAATGGAACATAAGATATTTGACAAATTAGGGTTTCATCAGAAGACCGAAATTAATTACATTTAAAAATAAAACACCTTAAACAATAATCCACCTTTATTAAAATTTCGTCACACAAGGTCTACACCCTCATACTAGTCACGAGGTGGTAGGAAAATTAAAAACCTATTTGATGCATCATGAGACTAGTGGTCTTTGTTCCCAGTGGTATAATTTCTAGATGAATCCATCAAGTGGAGCCTTGGAATATCTATTTATAGGCTTCATATGAGCTCCAATATTAATGAATTCCATGCTGGAATGATATGGGTGGGTCCCATGCTAATGATTTGTAAAAAATTTAAGATTTGGTGATTTTGGGCATTAAAATCCCATGTACGAAATTTACACCACGTGTAACTAAGCTACACCACATGTAAATATCCATGATATTTTTAATTTCTTCACATCATGTCCATTTCAACACATGTGACGGTACGTTTTGAGTGATGATTAACACTATTTTTAATTCCATTTTTCTACTATGTAATCCTAATTTCACCTTGGTTCTTAATTTTTATGCCCTAGAAGTTCTCCAAAATTCACTTATTGTTGTTCCTTTTCTACGAATAAATTTTTATTACCATAAAACATAAATAAATTAAATCTCTAAAAAATGAAAAGAATAATCAATTAAATAAAGAAATAAATATAATAAAACACTATAAAATGTGTGCATGGAATACAGTCATCAAATACCCTACACATGAATTCATACTTATCCTCAAGGATGGAATCTCACTGCACTACAAAAGAAACTCACATTACCTATATTAAAATTAAATTTCAATAAAAAAATTAATCAAATGGAAAATTAAATATTTGAGCATCATAGGTAAAACAATTTAAATGCCACAATTTTCAAATAATGAAAATGGACCTTGTATTTCAATTTTTATTTTTTAAAATAGTCATGCCTTTTCAATTATCAATTTTCATTTTTAAATTTATTATTAATATACAAGCCAGTTTCAATTCATCTCACAATAATTTTTCTTCTCATCATAACTGTATAAATGAATAGAGTGATTGACATACATCAAGAACTTGTAACTTATAATAGTCTTGCAAGACATCTTATATATCCACTTGATAAATACCAAATTCTCAATTAATCATGGGAGATTCACCATTTAAGATCAAATGACTCTCAGTCTTAGATATGATAGGTAAATGATGAAAATCATGTGAGGCTAAAAAATTAGGTTCAACATTAAAGTACACTGTATGATAATCACAAATAGCTCAATGAAAATCTCCTCTTCAGAGTAGTATCTCAGAGAAGACTCATAAAGAGTGGAAATAAAATAAATAAAATACCAACTTTTTTATTATTTTTCTTTTATTTTTTGAATGTTTTGTTTGGGGAAATTATCACATCATCCAACCAATCCCAAATTTTCTCCTCATAATATTATTTTTAATAGTTATAATAAGATCATCGGTCATGTAAATGGTGATTTTTAAATTTCCCATCACGCAACCATTATTTTTTATTCATTAAGAGGGTTTTCAATAAAACAATAAATTTTCCTTCCCCATATCTATTGAAATCTACACCACACATATCCATTACAAAATTTACATCCCTTCCACCAACTGTTTTTTCCACACTCTTATGTTTGATAATGATGAAAAGTAAATAGACGAAGGTACGAAAGGATTATATAGGCTCGTAACATAGCTCATTTCATAACAAGCCTATTCATAACTTATACGACTTAAAAGGGATTAATGTAAAGTTTGTCACATGATAAGATCTAACATAAAGAATGCCTCCATAATTTTAAAAGTGATTATGTTTAGTCATTACTACGATAAGATAAAAATGAAGTTATAGGAGAAAACAATCCCAATTTTATTAAGAAATATACTCAATAAAGGATAGAAAATACTGGCTCAGTGAATATCTCAAGCAGAAGATGAATGGTTTTGAAAATTACTCAATGAAATTCAAATGAATAATTAAATTAATTAATAAAAACCTCAAAAATTCAATGCATGGCCCAAAATCATAAAAATTATATTTATAGTGATTAATATGCTCATCAAATAATTATTTTCAATATCCTAATACACATGCTTATCTCTACTAATTTTTCCCCATTTTTCCCATTAAAATTTATCAATAGTGAAATGTAAATTCACATAATAGAATTTATTAGATGTATTTTATGTCTCCTAGTTTAGATGAATGATACAAGAATCATGTACATGCATGAAATTTGTGGTTAAATATAAAAACAATTAAATATGGGGAGTATAGTTGAAAAATAAAGAATAGAAAATCTTACTCCCTTTGGAAATTGATGCTTCAAAGTCAATTTCACAATTTTCCAACACCGCATTCTTGATGTGTATTTATTACACGATGGGATTTTTTTTGATTTCATGATGTTAAGTGGTACTATATTTTTTTAATTATTATAATTTCTACTTATTGCTTGCTCTGTTGATGGACCTGAAAAAAAATTGAAACAAGTGAATGCACATGCCCTTCTAATATGATTAAAAAGATAAGTGGAATTGGAATTAAATCCTAATGTAAAATTAAATCTTAAGAAATAAATAAATCTAAATTCCTAAAAATAGATAAAAATCAGGTTTCTTATATGTATCGTCTCTTTTTTAATGGTTTTTTAGCTCAACCATACCTAAGTTAGGTGATTCAAGTGTGGTATAGTGATAACCGCCTCTTGTTTACCCAACTTTGACTTTAAAATCATCCCAGATCATATTGACTTCTCCTCAACATAATTAGTGTGGATCTTGGAAGTGGTGAGATTAGGCTAAATAATGTGATTATCGCTAACAAGATCACTACATTGGTCTAGAATTGGTGAAAAGTTTATTTTTCTTTAACTACGGGCTACAGATGTTAAATTTCTTCATTGATTTCCTCATGTTCATACTCTATATCTTTAACTTCTTCTATTGTTTCCACCTCAATTTGTTCCTCTACATATTTAGTGCATATTGAAGTGGGGTCATCGTCTACTCCATTCAGTGCAATTATATTTTTTAAAAAATTTTTGATAAATGTTGTGGTCGTCTCTTCCTTTTTATCTTATTCTTCTACTTCCTTTGGTTGTAGTCCTAGTTTTGTGATAAATAGTTGTAGAATACTGATAGTAAAGGTTCCTTTTTCTTCTATTTCTTCTTCTTACAACTTTTTTCTAAACAAATTTGAACCACTCAAGTTCTACAGTAAGGTCACCCTCTTTAACATCTTCTGGATTTTCAAAATCAAGGGCATTGTGGTTAGGATAAATATCATCATTTGATGTGGTTCTTACCTCTGCTTTGTCTTCTGTTATTCTTTCCTCGTGGTGCTCCTTATTGAATTATAGATCCAGGCCATGGGGTGTGGTGAAATAATTTCTTGGGTATGATTGTGGGTGTTTGTCAGATTGATTATTCATCATTTAATCCTCAGGTAGTACTTGTTCTATATCATCTAGTAGGAAGGTGAAACTCTCCTTGGAAGTAATTTGTCTCTGCAGCCTTTCCATCACAAAAAAAAATACTCAGTGTGGTAAAAATTAATAAAAATTAAATAAACAAAAATACGATGAAAAATAATAAAAAATAATAGATGAAAAAATTGTTTTTCTAAATTATTAAATCAATAAAATATCTACTCTTATCCCCAAAAACGGCCCCAAAAACTGATTTCCCCATGGGAATTGTTAATTACCCCAGGGATACCAAATTTAGAAACTTATAAACACAAAAAACACTAAACTACAAGGTAGTATAGGATATTTATGTTTGTGGTCGAACCCACAGAGATAGGGTTGGGGAAACTATTAATTAAATAAAATAAACACAAATAATTTTATTAGAGAAATATAAAATAAATGATAAAAATAAAAGATGATCAATGGTTTGGTTATAAGAAAATATAAAAACATACTCTATAATTGAAAATATTGGATAATAAATTATTAGGGTATAGAATAATTTTAAATCAATCATATGTGTCAGAATTTAGTTAATTGAATCCAATGGTCATTGTAGACAACCTCAAAATCACTGACATCCCCTATACATAATCGTTATGTTACATTGGGTATTTGATGAATTGGTAACTTGAAACCATGTTTAAACATAGAAAATAGTCCAGATAATGGTCATCGTATGAATCATTCGCTAGTCAACACGTTGAAAATAGAACTCCCTCACTGATCAGGCAATAGTCATGAATGAAAGAATGAAAAATATATTTTAGAAATTAGGGTTGCTTTAGAATACCCAAATTAAATTAATTTAAAAATAAAATAACTTATGAAATTAATCCTACTTCATTAAAATTTCTTCTCACAAGGTATACCCCCTTATTCTATCACAAGGGGGAAGTAAAATAAAAATTGTATTTGATGCATTAGAACAGGAGTGGTCCTTGATCCCAGCGGAGGTAGCTCCGAATGAATCTATTTAGTGGAGCCTTGGCCTCTCTATTTATAGGATACATATGGGATCCATTATTAAATAATTCCATAAATGAATGGTCTTGGTAGGTCTTATGTTGAAGATTTTGTCAAAAATTGAATATTTGTGGAATTTGGGTGGTAAAATCCCATGCAGGAAATTTACACCACGTGTAACCAAGTTACACCACATGAAAATTTATATAATGATTTTAATTGCATCAAATTATTTCCTTTTCACCAAATACACTAGAACACATCGTGTAATGATTACACATTATGTAATTTTATTTTTCTTCTTTGGAATACATGTTTCACCTTTGTACTTTAGTTATATGCCCTTGAACTGCTGCAAAATTAACTTCTTTTTGTTACTTTTCCATGAATAATTTTATCTTTCCATAAAACATAAAAAATTTAAATCACTCTCAAATTTAAATGACTAATAAATTAAATACAGAAACCAATATAATATAACACTCAAAAATGTTTGCAGGTATTTGACTTTTCCTCTTTTGAAATAGCCAATCCTTTTCAATTATCCATTTTCATTTTTCAATTTATTATTAATATGTATACTAGTTTCAATTTCTCTCACATTAATTATTATTCTCATCATCAAGGAATAAATGAATACAATGATGCAAAAACATCATCAACATGTAATTTTCCATAGACTTTCAAGGCATTCAATATCTCCAATATGTAATGACAAAATTCACAATTAATCATAAGGGATTCTCCATTTAGGATCAAATAACAGTGAGCCTTAGGGAAGGTTAGTAAATGATGTAAATTATATAAGGCTTAAAAAGTATGTTCAACTCTAAATTTGTAATGCCCTGACCCCAGTTACCCATAGTCGGTGCATTATTACATAACATTGGCAAGATACAAGGAATCATGTCTTGAAAGACCGATTACTTAAGAAGCCCATCAAGTTCTAGATACATTTATATGTTTTACATTACTTCATTAAATAAAAACATCAATAACATTTTGTCCGCATTGACCACAATTATATTCTTAGCATATCCCTGTAGGTCAACCATAAAATATTTCTTCACATCCTAAGAAAAATAAAACATAGAAAGGGGTGAGCTCAGATGCTCAGTAAGGATAACAATATAGTGGAAAGTTTTATAAATAAGTGTAAAAAGGTAATGTATAAGACTAAAACAAAAGCCTTTTAAACATAAACTTTAGAATAATATGGAAAAGATAAAATCAAATAATTCCATTTACTTATTCATATGGATATTCAACTAGTCACTTGCAATATCAATATCCACATTCATAATGATGGAATGTAAAATTCCAAACGTCATAAAAAAATAGTCAAGGACTTGTTCCAAGACAACAAATAAGATTTTTTCAAGGCCTTGTTCCAATACACTAGTTTGTCTCATGAGACCTACCAATGCATCGAGCAGCTATAGCGGGCTCCACCCATCACTTACTTAGTCCAATGCATGCCTCATTTGATAATTTTTAAACATAACAAAAACATTTGTATTAAAACTATCATATGAAATGTCAATACTTTATCCATAAAACATGAATGGTATAAAAATAACACATCCACAGTAAAACATATCACAAAACCATCAATACAATATGGAAGACATGTATAATAAATCAACCTTAATCAAAATTAATATCCCGTAAAGGATTTTGTCATAATTGAAATTGATCAGTAAAAATATTTGAGAGAAATATCCATTTTTCATGAAATCATTTAAAAGTCACATAATTTATAAAGTAATTCATTTAAAATGTTGTTTTTAATCAAATTGTTTCATCCCACTTTGAAACTTTTAAAAGTAATTAACATTTTAAAACATTCATGTCCATATAAAATAATCCTTAAAATAATTTTGAAAACATGGACATCAATGAGAAAGGTTTAGAATAATAAATATTTAAAAAAATTTAAATTATGTTTTAGTAAAAATTCCCTTAAAAAGAATCAATTTGAAAACCTTTTTATGAAACACTGACATGGATAATAAATATGTCCCAGAAGATACTTAAATAAAAACAGCCTCGGATAATAAAGAGATTGTGAAATTAACCCTTACCTTGTACTTTCCCATAGTTAATGGTATGTTAAAATCTTTTATAATAGATAAAAAATTGTAATTAAATTATACAAGAATCATATACATATATATGATATTATATATGATCTTATAATATTTCTTTGTTAATAATATTTTAGTAGAATCATTGTTTCGGGTGTTAACTGATTTGATTTCCTTTATATGCTTGGTTATGTAAGTCAGGTTTGTTAAGGATAGGATTCATTTGATTCATATACATAAATATATTATGTTCATAAACATTATTTTGAATCATAAAATGAAAATAATTCTTGAATGATTATGATGGAGAATGAATCTCATTGAGTTCGTGGATACGGTAATCCGTACGTATGCACGAGCGACAATATCATCATATTGTTGTTGAAATTGTATGTAATTGGATGGTATATCATATATAATGAATCATTAACATGTTATATTTATTATTTACATCATTTATACTTAATATTATACCCATAAAAATAATGAAGTGTTTGAATAACAAACCACACCGCAACGTCGAGACGGTAAGCCATACATACGCACGTATGGTGACTTTTTCATTCATATGATAGATTGACTAATGAATATGGTTGTACCATTTTTATAATAACATCACAGTATATATAAGATGTAGGATTTATTATTTTATAATGTAAATAACAAAGAAAGAGGAAGTGGAAGAAGAAAAGAAGTTCAAAGAGGTGATGAAATATTTACCTCTTCTTCAGGTTCTTCTTATTAATTTGATAAAAAGGACTATTTAGGTTGTATTTCTGGCCAAAGTAAGGCCTATAGGATGAAGGGAGGAATGTTTGTAGGATATTTGGGTATGGGATGGACGATCCAAATTACTTTGGAGGTGTGAAATTAAGATACGGGTAAGTACCCTTTATAAGAGAGTTGATGGTCAATTAATGAAAAGCTTGAAATATTATTATATAATGAAATAATTGTCAGTTTATAATGACTAAAAAATGATTTATTTCGAGACTAAGGTAGTTATTTGTCAAAAACCATTCAACTAATAGGTTTTTGACAGGTTTAGATCACCATATTAACCATATCTTTTTTATTAACTCTTAGTTAAATAGTTTGATATTTACCATGTCTCTTTGTATTTCTATATTATATGGTTAACAAACATACTATAACAAGCCCAATGAACCCCATGTGGTTAATTATTAATATATATAAACTTATCTATGTTATTTTCCCAAACCATATATTTTTAGGAATACTATATCAATTAATAATATTGTATTTGTTTTAAAAACACAATTATGTCAATTTTGACACTATTTAGTATTTGATTGTTTTTAAAATCCAAAAAACATTATCACATTAAATAAAATTTATTTAATCATCTCTAAAATTTCATTTTAACCTATAAAATTAGTTTAATTTATCATAAGTCTCAATTTACATTTTTTTGGATATTTATAATATCAATTATTTTAATATTTCATTATTAAGGTAATTACTGCATCATCAATGTGTACTAAATATATTAAATTATTAAATTTCTAAAAATTATAAATACAATATAATAATGTATTAATGTTTTTTAACTTTCTAATAAATATTTATAGTCGAATTTATATTGTGTGTAACCTTATATTAAAAATAGTTTTGTTATTAAACTTTGAATTTAACTCTTTTAACTCTTCTTTAAATAAAATAATAATAAATGTATTAGTCTAATCCAAGTGGAACAAAAGAATCATATTTTTTTCATAATATTGTTTTTTTCGAATTACACTTATCAAATAGAATTAGGACATGTGTTAAAGTAATTATAATATCGTTTTTACCCATAATTTCCCAATTTACTTTTAACCGTGGTAAATAAAATTCAAGAGTTACTATTAAACAAAAATTATTTTCATCTTATTGAACCAAATTTTACTTACTAATGTCAACCATGTCTCTTGTATTTTTTAAATTCAACTCACAGAAGCGGTAAAATTAAGTTTTATGCAAATTTGTAAATGCTTCTATAAGGTGGGTAAAAGACAGTAAAAAGTTCAATAAAATTTAATATATCTAAACATATTATAAAATGACTCCAATGAATTACATTGAAAATATATAGGTATTATGTATATATTTTTTCCTAAAATAAATTAAAATAATATAACAAATTATTTAAATAAAAATTCTGTTTTAAACAATAACAAAGTGTTTCTCACTATTCATCAAAAATTGAATGTTTTCAAAAAAATACAAAAAATTAACCCTATGCTAATTTCTATATTATGAATTCAAAAATTAATTCCATTTTTAAAAACAAAATTTATAAAATTTCAAAAAATGGGTATTACAATTCAAAACTACTAGTTTGATTGGTCGTGGTGTGTTAAAACTCCAAGTTGTGTACAGTGCAAGTTACTATATTATTCAAAGGGAAACTTATCGTGGAAGCTTGGGGTGTTACATTCTACCCTCTATAAAATATTTTCATCCTCGAAATTTCTATAATATCACTCCATAAAAAGATTCAAGTGGTTATTCATCATTAGTTCCTTGGGTTCCCATATTGCATCTTCCATCTTATGGTTTCTCCATAGAACATTTACCAAACGAGTCATCTGGTTTCTCAGCACTTGTTCTCTGGTATGAAAAATCCTGACAGGATCTTCACAATAAGACAGATCGTGTTCCAGTTCAATTTATTCATAGGTGAATACATGTGTTGGGTCATGCATGTATTTTCTCAACAGTGATACGTGGGACACGTCACAAACTTTGGAGAGACATGGTGCTATTGCTAAATGGTATGATACAACTCCAATTTGTTCTAAAATTTCAAAAGGTCCAATATACATGGGACTCAATTTACCCTTCTTACCAAATCGTATAACACCCTTCCATTGATATACCTTTAAGAAAACATGATCTCCTACTTGAAATTCCAAATCCTCTTTTGATTATCGACATAGCTCTTTTCCAACTCTGAGCTACTTTGATGTCGGTTTGGATAACCTTTACCTTTTCCATTGTTTCCTCAACACGTTCTGGGTCTACGAGTTTTCTTTCACCAACCTCATCCCAACATGTTACTATGAATCATCTCTTTCCATATAACACTTCATATGGTGCCATATGAATACTTTAATGGAAGATATTGTTATTGGAAAATTCTATGAGAGGTAAATATTGATCCCACTTACCTTGAAAGTCAAGTGAGCAAGATCTCAACATATCATATAAGGTTTGAATAGTCCATTTTGATTTTCCATGGGTTTGAGGGTGGTAGGAATTTCTCAAACAAAGTTCAGTTTCCAAGGCAATCTAACGACTTTTCCAAAATCTTGATGTAAAATGGGGACCGCGATCAGAAAAAATAAATGGGGGTACACCATGGAGTCTTACAATATCATTAATCTATATTCTTTCTAGACGTTCAAGTGGTAAATCTTCTCTTATAGAAAAAACATGTGATGACTTGGTAAGAAGATCAACAATGACACATATTGCATCATTCCTTATAAGAGTCTTTGGTAACCCCATTATAAATTCCATCGTAATATTATCCTAGTTACACTCAGGTATGGGAAGAGGTTTCATGACTCCTCTAGGCTGTTTCCTTCCAACATTCACTTGTTGACAAACCGAAAATCTTGAAAAAAAATTAGAAATCTCCCTCTTCATGTTGTCGCACCAAAAATGTACTTTAAAATCTCTATACATCTTCATGATCCCAGGGTGTATAGAGAAATTGGAGGTATGAGAATCATCCAACAATTCCATTTTTAGATCAGGTATGTTAGGAACACAAATTCTCTTCCCAAATTTCAAAATTCCATCTTTATATATGAAGTCACTCAATCTCCCATCATTCATAGCTTTAATATTATTTTGAAACTCCTCATCATCAGTCTGGGAAATCTTTATCCATTCTAGTAAAGATGGCTTAGAAACCATTTGAAAAAGTATTGATGTTTCACCTTCCATGATTATTCCCATATTCATCTTTACTTGATCCATGAAAATAGAATCCATTTAAACTCTCATCTTGTTCAAAAATCCATGATCATTTCTACTCAAAGAATTTTCCACCTTCTTTTCCATCCTCAGGTGGTAGTTTATAGTTCAATAATAATCCTTGAGTAGTTTCAGCCATCTTCTTTGCCTCATGTTGACTTCCTTCTAGGAAACAATATACTTCAAACTCTTGTGATCAGTATAAATCACACATTTTTTATCATAGAGATAGTGTCTCCATATATTCAGATATAATATTACAAATTCTAACTCAAGATCATTAGTGGGATAAGTTTTCTCTTGATTTTTTATCTGTCGTGGTGCATAGGCAGTAACTCTATCATTCTGCATAAGGAAACAACCAAGACCATTCATTGAAGCATCACTATAAATAACAAACCCATCGTTGACTGATGGTATTGTCAAGATAAGAGCATTGACTGATATTATCTTCAGTTCTTCAAAACATTCTTCAGATTATTTTTTAAAAAATTAACCCCTTTACGTGTGATCTTGATTAATGTGTTATCTAACTAGGCAAAATTCTGGAAGAAATGTTGATAATAACATGCTAAACCAATAAAACTATAGACCTTAGTTATTATCATTGCTGCTGGACATTATTGTATTTCCTTGGTCATTAAATGATCAACAAAGATTCCATCCTTAGTAAAAATATGTCCAAGAAAAGAAATCTCTTGAAGCCCGAATTCACACTTTCTATACTTCCCATATAATTCATTTCTTCTGAGGGTTTTCACAATAGTGTTCAAGTGATTTTCGTGATCTTTGTATCTTTTTGAGTATATCAAGATATCATCAATAAATACCTATACAAATTTATCAAGATATTCCTTGAAAACTCTATTCATTAGATCTATGAGGATAGAGGGTATATTAGTCAATCCAAAAGAAATTATTGTAAACTATTAACGCATGTACCTGATTCTAAATGTTGTTTTTGGAATATCTTCCTTCTTCACACACAACAGATGATATCCAAATCAAAGATAAATCTTTGAAAACTATTTAGCTCCATGAAGTTGGTAAAATAAATCATCAATGCAAGGTATGTAATACTTGTTCATTATTTTTATAGCACTGATCTCCCTCTAGTCAATGCACAACCTCATAGATCCGTCTTTCTTCTTAACAAAAAGTACAGGGGATCCCCATGGAGAAACACTAGGGAAAATAAATACCTTATTACTCAATTCCTCTAGTTGTTTATTTAGTTCCACTAATTCCATAGTGGTCATTATATAAGGGGTCTTCGATGTGGGCCTTGAACTAGGAATCAAATCAACAGAAAACTCAATTTCTCGTTCTCGAGGATGATTAGGTAAATCATCTCGAAACACATCAACATATTCTTTTACAATAGGTCTGTCCTCTATTAGAACATTATTTTCCTCACCTATAATTATTTCATTCTCTTCCTCCCCAATAATTGAATTTAGTATACCTACTAGGGGTGGATCTAGATAAGAATCTGGTGGTGGCATTTCTTCTCTAAATATAAGGTAGTATTTATCATCATTGAAAATTGTAGCCTCCTTCTTCTTACAATAAATTTTCACATCATGGTCCAAAATCCAATCCATTTCAAAGATTATATTAAATTCAATCATGGGTATGATGATGAGATCATTAGATAATGAACATTTATATGCCCTAATGGGAACTGATTCACAAAACTTTGTTACGATGATACATTAATTAGGAGTTTTGACTTACAACTCCCTTGTTAATTCAAATAGAAAATATATAATTTTCTTAGAAAACTAGGAAGATATGAAAAAATGTGATGGTCCAGAATCAAATAAAGTATTGGCTAAACATGAGGAAACACATAAATTACCAGCAACCACATCTTTTGGAGCTTCAACCTCAGTGGTAGTGATCGCATAAGCATGGCCTTTCTCCCTTGGCCTTTTTAGAGGTAAGTTCCCTTGGCCCTTAAGAAATTCATTTTCATAATGTCCTTTTTCTCTACAATTGTAGCATTCAACATTGGCAGCCTCTTTATTTCCCTTGAAATCACAAGATTGGTGTCCTTTTTCACCACACCTATAAAAGACTCCCATTCCCTTCAGGAAAGTACCGGGGTGTTTCATCCCACATTTACCGCAGGATGGATATTTGACTTTTCCTTTCTTCCCATTATTTCTATTTCTAGAGTGATCAGCAGATATCTTCTTCTCTTTCTTTCCTTTGATGTCATAAGACTTAGAGAATTCCTTTTCTATCTTTATATCGCATGAGACAATATCTTTGTACGATGAGAAGGATTGCGAGACTAATGCTCGATGGAAAAATGGTTTTAACCCATCAAATAATTGATCAATATTACTCATTGAGTTACGTATCTAGTTTCTGGTACTCAACCAGTGATTAATCATTCTTATCAAATGGAATAATCTTAAATGTAAGAGTATAAAACTCAGTTATATGATCTTATAGATAAAATATTTATACACCCAAGTGTGTCACCATGGGTAGTTCATGTTCTCTTTTCTAAGATGGTTGATGGGTCGCTTCACCTTTGTAGTGGTCTTGTGGATGACATCATTGTTTACTCTATGTCCAAGGAGGATCATGTACATCATCTGAGAGTAGTTTATGAATTTTTAAGAAATCATCAACTTTATTACAAGCTTTTTAAATGTGATTTCAGAATTTGGGAAGGGATATTTCTGGGAGACTTGGTGTCAAAACATGGTATTTCATTTTATCTTAAAAAGGTAAAATCTGTTTTGACATGGGAAAAATCATGAAGTGTTTTTTAGATTTGAATATTTTTTGGTTTAGTTGGATATTATCCCCGATTAATTATGGATTTATCAATGCTTTCTACTATGATGACCACTCTAACTCAAAATAGAGTAAATTCTTTTTGGGATGATAAATTTTAAAATTATTTTGTTGATATAAAACATATTTAAATTATTTCACTAGTATTGACTCTTCCAGAGGTTTGGAAGGGCTATGTGGTATTCTATGATGCATCAGGTTCAGAATTGGGATATGTTATTATACATGGTTATCATGTCATTTCTTATGGATATCATTAGCTTAGGCCACATGAGAATAATTACTCATACCATGACCATTAACTTGCATATGTGATGCACATGTTTAAGAGTTTGTGGAATTACCTTTTTTGAGAAAGTATTACCTTGTTTTCTGGCAACAAGAGTTTGAGTTATATATTCTCTCAAAAAGATTTGAATCTCCACTAGAGGAATTGGGTGGAGTAATTACAATATTTAAAATTTTACACCACCTTTACCACTTAAGAAATAGAATGTCATTGTAGATTTCTTGAGCAAAAAACATCTAACTCATGCCTTTAAAGAATCATCAGAAGAGTGGAATGTGATGGATATTTTTACTCAGTTGCATATAGAAGTCCCGGAGTCAAGGAGAAAGGTTTTATTAGCCAATTATCAGTTAAAATACTATCTTATTGAGTTCATTCTTCAGAAAAAACTACTTTATGATGAATTCTAAGGAATCAGAGACACTTTATGGTGGGGATACCATACCTGACTAGTCATTATCCAACTAGGTAATTCTCTTCTGTCATAATAGTTTTTTTGTGCTGTTAGTGGTAGGGAAAGCAATGATGGGGTATTTCCATAACTATTAGTGGGGAGTGCACCTAGTATACAGGAAGATGGTTTATGACATGCGGTGTAGATTCTGGTGTCCAGGTATGAGATGGGGAATTTCTAAATTTTTCTCTCATTGTTATACATTCCAATAGGTCAAGACCGATCACCAGAATCCTTTGGGTTTGCTTCAGCCACTTCTAGTCCCTAATTGAAATTTGGAAAATATATCTATGGACTTTGTGGTTAGGTTTCCACATACCCAGAGAAACAATAGTGAAATATGTTTTGTGATCAATTGGATGACAAAATTGGATCACTTTACACCCATTCATGATACAACCAAAGATGAAGAGTTGGGTAATATATGTGAAATATATTATTTGTTTCCATGGAGTTCCATATGTTATAGCCTATGACTAGGACCCTCGGTTCACTTCTTTATTTTGGAGAGTATTGAAAAAGGCACTGGGATATCATGTCCATTTGATCATGTAATATCATCCGGATTTGGATGGCTAGATAGAAATATCTATATAGATTCTTGATGATAATCATCAAATATATGTTTTAAACTTTTGTGGGGCTTGGGATGACCATCTAGGGGTGGTTTAGTTCTATTATAACAATAGTTACTAGTATGTGATCATAATGACTCCTTTTGAGTCCTTGTACGGTTGATCTTATAGATATCTATTGTGTTAGTCAAATAGTGGTGAAAGTTACTTGGTTATTCTAAGCCTGGTTCAAGAGATGAAAACAATGATTTAAGTGATTCATCAGATAATGTTGATGACACAAAGATGGTATAAATCTTATGCAGACCGTCATCATAGACCATTGGATCTTTCAGTTGGGGACCCAGTTTTTTTAATGTTTCACCCCATTTGGTTCATTAATGGATTAAGAGGAAAGAGAAACATTCTCCTTGACTTTTGGAATCTTTTGAGGTTGTAGAGAAAGTGTGGAAAGTGGATTACAATTTTTCACTTCCACCATGGATGACGTTGATACATAACATGGTGCACGCGTCTCAGATACGAAAATATCATTATGGTCAATCTCATGTTCTGGGTTGGAGTGAACTTCTGGTTGAACCTAATTTATCTATGACTAAGATTTCAATCAGAATAGTCGATTCTAAAACCATGGTACTTCATTGGAGGACTATGCCTTTGGTTCATGTGCTATGAAAGCATGGTTCTAATTCTTACGATATGTGGAAGAGGGAGGCCTTGATTAGACAACAGTGGCCTCATATTTTTGAACTAGAAGCTTATTAACTGGATTTAGAGGGTCAAAAAGTTTCTATGGTGAGGAGGTTGTAACATCCTATTACTATTTTATGGTATTCCTAAATCTCTTTTTAATCATGTTGTGGTTGTGTTTCATTTGGAGTTGTTTTAGGTAAAACATTTGGAATATTGGAAATTTTATGGGTTATGCATGGTTGGAACAGGGTTTTACCAAACCAAAAAAACCTAAATAGTGAGGGTTTTTATGATTGGTGTACGGTTTGACAAATTATGTTCCCACCTAGGAGAAATGGTGAAACCCCATTAAAATGGGTGCATGGTTTTTCTAACTGTGTCACCCTAACCAGGAAACCATGCATGGGTTCTAATTAATCATATAATATAATTGGAAAATCTAGAAACCTTCTTTTTAGGTTCCCAACAGTCCTAACTTGACCCCTCCCCACTTTGAACCCTCTACACCCCTACAGAATTGAATCGAAGCTTATAGAATGACGTTTTATATCCTCCTGATAGGTTTTCTCTTTGTGTTCTCTTTATTCCATTCTCTCATCTTTCATCATTAGGGTTTTATAAATCTTAGTGTAGTTGGGGGATCAAATCCCTGCCATTTTAGATCTTGAATCTAATTTTTATTCTTAGACCCTCATTGCTGACGTTCTTCATTAGAGTTTCCTGAGGTAGGTTGTTCCATTATGATATCCATTTTTTACAAACCCTAATTTGATGGCTTAAATTTAATTTTTGATTAAAATTCAATGGCTAATATTTTTCCATCAAATGGTTTATAAAACTTAATTCCATTGAATTTATGGATTTGGATTTGATTTGGCATGAAATTAGAAAAAACCAAATTCCATTGAATTGGCATGTGTTTGTGAAATTTATAGAAAATAATAGAATTTAAATTGTTGAATTTAAAGAGTCAGATTTATTTGATGAAATTGATTTCAAATTGGTATTTGAGAAAAATATCTTAAAATAATTTTGATAGAAACTCACTAGTTTTTATCTTTTAAAAGGTATGATTTGATTAAAAAATCATGTATTGTTTTTTAAATGAAAATTTGAATATTTTAAATGTAAGAATGGGATTTATTGTAATTTTAGTGGTCTTAAAATAAATTTTCCATCATTGATTTATATTAGAGAACATGAATTCCTACGTAGTATGTGAGTTGTTAGGATAGCATTATTTTGACGCTTTACAACTAAAACAAAACATTGTGCCACATGTCAAATCCCTGATGGGATGGTGATCAGTTATCTTTGGTTAGTATCAAAGGGATGTGTGTATACACATATTTCCATGATTCACCTTCGAGAGTGAAAATCCTATAGCCTAGAACTATAATGCCTTTTGGAAGATGACCATGTTTCTCATTGTTTGTATTTGTAATATATTTCATTACTTTTAAATTATTTTACACATTCCTTCTAATTTTATAAAAATTATTTTACATATAATTTTTATTTAAGGCATTTTTTTACAGTATTTTCGTCATTTGAAATTTAAATCATGATTTGTTTAAATATGATTTTAAAATTATGTTCCCATTTTTTAAAATATAAATATTTATTTGGTTAATTAAATATTTATATCTTATTATGGAATCCTTATTGAGACCCTATTGGGATTTTAGCTCACACCCTATATTTGCATTCAGGTATTTGTAGATTATCTTCTTTAAGGTTTGAGAAAAAGTAAGGTGCCACTTCGAGGTGGTAGTAGTTATTGATCCTTGGACTTGGAGAGTTGTGTCTGTTGGGATTGGGTTTTTATCCTATTTTTGGTTATCTTGTGGATGCACATTGTGTTATTTTTTACTATTTGACTTCTAGTACACTTCTCCTTGGATAATTATCTTGAATTCATACTAATTTTTTTATCTTTCTCTAGTTTTGTTTATGGAAAATTAGTTCCCAGTTTCATGTTTTATGATTCCAGATGATAGTCATCATCCCATGGAGATCAGGAATCCACATTAGATATGTTAAGACCGGCTCGGTTATTAGGTTACCAGGGTATCCAGGATACTTTATGAAACAAAAGTTTTCAGAAAATGGAAGTATGAATTTGATAAAGTTACAAAATTGTTATGTTATTAATCATAAAATACATAAGTGGAACCAAAAGTTGAATCTTACTTTAGAAACTCTGCGTTTTTACAAAGGAACTTTTATACAACGGAATCAAATGTAGATCATCAGACAGATTTAGACACAATTGTATGAACATAGTTTTCCTGATGCAGGCTTCAAACGTAGCTCCAAATGTAGACCTTTGGAAGCAGCATGGAAGATATAGAGCTTCAAATGCAGGTTACCAAATAGAAAAACATGTGGAATAGATTTGTTAAAATTTGAAGTTTCCATAATCATATTTCTAGAAACATTTCTCCAGAAATATAAACTTCAGGAAAGAAGAATGTGTAAACTTTCATAAGTTTCATAAAATTCAACCATGGTGAATAGACACAACCTTTTATATATAAATTTCATATAAATATTTTGGTGGACATTTTATGTTTGTTCAAATCATAGGGTTTGTGAAAAATGTGTGAAAACGATGATGTTGGTTTTAAATTATGCCAATAATGTAGATTTTTTTAACTAATAAAGAATGCATTTTAGTTTTTCGAAAACAAAGGAAGAGATCATCTTTACTTCCAGAAACAATGTTTTAGCCACACTCTTCAGGATAGATATTTTTAAAGAAGTTTAATTATTTCTGAAAAAATGAAATTTGTTTAGGTAGAGAAGTCACAATAAGTGAGTCAAGTTCATGTTTGTTATCAGACACAGTTTTTTGGAAATACAAGAATGAGTAAAATAGAATGGAAAAAGTCTCCTAAAAAAGTAAACTTTTAGAAATATTGAAGTTTCTACGAGACTATCATTGTGGGAAACAAAAGTACTTAAAATTTTCATCAATGTAGTCAACAATCATCTGTTGTATTGAAGAAATGAACATAGTAAAGTTTTCATTGTTTATTTTGATGGATTTTTTATTCCATGGGTCAAGAGAATCTGATGGAGGAATTTGGAAGGTAGAAGTTGTGATGTTTTTAATATCTTTTTAATAAAGTCAATTAGAAGATATTTTCATAAGAAAGTCCATCAGAATAATATTTTGTAATAATTTCCCTCATATAGAAATTTTTTACAAAGTTCTAGTTGAAAATAATAGAGTTTTTACTGAAACATTTTTTATATGTTTTAGTGTGTTTAAAATGGATCAAGAGGACCAGGAAAATGATGAGTTTCCCAAAAATAGAAGATCTGAAAAAAAAACTCTAGAAATTTATTTTATAGAATGTTGTAAAGTTCTTACGATTAGAAATTTTGAGAATGCTGATGTTCTAAACAAGTCTAGAAGATTTGAGAAGACTCTAGATAAGTTAAGAATATTAGAAAATCTTACAAATGAAGAATGTATTTAAGAAATTCCTATTTATTAATTTGGGTGAGCAGAAAAACATTTTGGGTTTCCGCCTTCACTATGCTGGGAGTACCTCTAAGTAGAGGTGGAGAGTACAATGGTACATATGTGGGACACTTTTCACATTGGAAGAAATTTAAAGTGCTGAAATTTTTGTGTCAAAGTGATTTTCCAACCAATGTTCAGTTTCATGTTGATGAATAGTTCTAGATAGAATGTTCTAATTAGAAGAATCAGACAAAGGTTAGTTCAATTACCAGGAGTACAATAGACAGAGTTTCCATGAATAATGTTTGTGAGGTATTATGTTTTGTTAAATCAGGAAAAAAATGTGTATTAGGTGTCGTTTTAGAAAAGGTGTATCAAACGAATATTATTAGACACAAGTACACCAGAAGTAGAAATCGAAAAGAGGAATGAAGTGGAATTTTCAAAAAAAACATTCCCAGAAAATAATTTACAAAGTTAAATTTTTTTGCTCAAGTTTTTCAATATTAAAATAGTTAATTAATGGGATTCAATATAATCCTACATATCATTGGATATAAGGAGACCAATAGGAGTTGGATCAAAATTTGTAATCAATACTTTTTAATGGTGAATTTTCATTGACCCATGGAAGGGGAAATAGAAAGAATGTAGGTTATCACATTGAGTTCAACCCTTGTAAATATTTCATGCCTTGTTAAATTTCAAAATTTTCATACATGAGGGACTCTTATATAAATTTACAAGTAAAATAACCCTAAAAAGATTTAGGGGTTAAATTTCTTAAAATTAAAAATCTGAAAAACTAAAACCACTGATTCACCCCCCCCCCCCTCCCTTCTTAGTGGGTCAAAAAACATTATTTACTTTAGAAACAATAAAGGTGGTGAGTTTGTAAAAAAAAATTAGGTTTTGTAAAGAAAATGGTTATCTGGTAAAATTGTTATGAATAAATCTAGGATTATTTCTCATGATTATTATCAATAAGAAATTATAATTTTTCATGAATCTTTGGTGTTTGTTTCTCTTTTAAAAATCAATTATAAATTTATTATCTTTTATATCATTTCATGGTTTTAATTTATCTCAAATGGATGTTAAAAGTTATTTCTTAAATGGTTTTATTTCTGAAAAAGTTTATGTTTCTCAACTAGGTGGCTTTGAAAATAAAAATTTTGATAATCATGTTTTTAAATTATCAAAAACATTATATCATATGAAACAATCACATCATTTATGGTATTATAGACTTAATTTTTTTGATGAAAATTGATTTTATTAGAGGTAAATTATATTATAAATTTTTTATCAAAACAATTTCAAATAATATTTTGATTGTTCACATTTATGTTGATGATATTTTTTTCGCATTATATAATTTTCTTTGAAAATAAATTTTTAATTTAATGGTTCGTGAGTTCCATATAAGTATTATGGGTGAACTCAAATTTTTTTATGTCATAAAATTAATCAAATAAATGATGGTATTTTCTTGAATAGATATAACTATGAGAATGATTTGGTTATTATTTTTGGTCATAATTCTTGTCAAAATTTTTAAACCCCTATAATTATTATTTGTAAATTAGATTCTAATGTTTCTGGATACTTTGTTGACTCTGAATTATTTAGAGATGTGATTGGATTCTTTTTGTATTTAACTGCTTCTAGACCTGATTTTAGGTTTAGTATTTGTTTATGTGCTATATTTCAGTCATATCCTTTGGAATCTCTATTACGGTTTTTAAATGTATTGTTAGATATGTTAAAAGAACTATTAATACAATATTATTTTATTCTATAATTTTTTTCATTTTATAAGTTATGATGACTCTGATTTTAGAGGATGTGAACTTGATAGAGAAACACATTAGGAATGTCATTTTCATGGTAAAAATTTAGTTTCATGAAGAATAAGAAAAAATTTATTATTTTATCTATTACTGAGAGTGAATAAAATTATTATGCATTATGTTCTTCTCAATCATTATGGATAAAACAAGCTTTATCTAACATTGGTTTTTATTCAGAAAAAATGGCTTTTTATTGTGATAATTCATCGGTTATTTATATTTCGAAGATCCTTTTACAATATTTTTGAACTAAGAATATAGATATAAAATTTAATTTTATTTAAGATTATGTTAACAAAAGATGTATTATTTTATAATATCTTCTAACTGAAAATAAACTTGGTGATATTTAACTACACCATTGGATTTTTCTGAATTTCAAAAAATAAAATTGGAACATGAATTGGTGGAATTTGTTTTTGAAGGTACTGTTTTATTTTTCTTTTATTAGGGGGTATTTTATAATTTAAATATTTTCGATATATATCTTTCATAAATTTCATAAGGGGGGAGAATTTTTGAAAAATATTATTTATTTTTTACATTCCAAAAAGGGGAGATTTTTATAATTATGAAGTTTATTAAATTAATTTTGGAGTATTAAAATTTTATGTTAGGAATATTCCAAATTCTTTTTAATATTTTTACATTATATTTGTATTCCTCCCAAAATTTTTATTTAATTATTTTGGTTTATTTTATTTATCATTTATTTTATTTAAGATTTAATTATTTTAATTTTGTAGAAAATTGATTTCATGTTTTTTATATTTTTTCTAACTTCTTATTTACTATTATGTAACCAGTTTTTACCCTTACATAGCTTTATATATACCCTTACACAACTTATATGATTTGTTCTTTACCCTTACCTCTCATTTCATGTACTCTTACGCAAGTCTTGAAATTATTGTTTAACCCTTAAAAAAATAATTTATACCCTTACACATGTTTACCTTACCCTCAATAAAAAAAATTTAAACTCATTTATACCTTTACACAACTCTTTATTTATACCCTTACGCATTATATAAAAAATGAATCTTTCCCTTCATAGCATGTCTGTTTACATTTCCCATTATAAAGGGCATGACATTACATGTTACCCATATGCATATTATATATTTTTCTTGAAACCTTTACACAACACAAATAACTTGTTACCTTTATATACACCTTTATAAAACTTTGTTACTCTTATACAAGGCTACCCTTATGCAAGGTATGGAAAAAATGTTTACCTTTACGTAACCTACGAAAAGTCCTTATTACCATCATGCACATTATATAAGGTATGTTTACCTTTATTAATGGTTTGTAAAAAATTACCTTTACATATTAATGGTATTTAACTATTAAGTAGGTATAAACTTATGATTTTCTTTAGATTTCTATGTTTCACAATTTTCATGGTATTTTAAATTGGTGAAACTTTGTTTTAAGTGATTAATTTTATTTAATCATTCTAAACTACATAAAAACTTGGGTTTATCTAGCACAAGAAAAAGTATCTATTAAAGACACCATTTTTTAGTGCTAGAAAAAGTGTTGTTAAAGGGGGCCTTTAAGACTGCTTCTTTTAGCGCAGGTAGAAACACTCATAAGACCCCCCCCATTATTATTGTTTTTTACTTTCACTAATAAAGGATAAAATTAAAAAAAAATTATTAAACATTCTATATTAATATATAAATATATTTATATTGATATAAATATAATATATATATATATATATATTAAATATGTTTTAGATAAGGATAAATAGGCAATTTCATTTAATATATATTATTTTTTGTGAAAATTGATTATACGATAATTTTAAAAATTAAATTAATAGCTTTTTAATTATTATCGAGTAATAGTAATTTAATAACAATTAAAAAAAACTAAAAATATTAATAAAAGATCTAAAATAAGTAGAAATAGTAGCTCAAATCTCAAACAACCATAACTTTTGATCTAGATGTCTGTTTGAGCTCTACCAAAATCAAATAAAATATTGAGATTATCTCTTCATCATGCTGACTTGGGGGGGGCCTTGTTCACTAATTTTTAGAGGCAAAAAGATACCATGAAGACCTCCAAAACTGAGATTTTAGTCGGGTTACTCCAATTTTTAACATTTGATGGAATTCTAGCCTCTTTTAAGGGGTATTTTGGCCTGTTTTTAGAAGGGATAGAATTTATTCCCAAGGATTACATTCATATTGATATTATGATTTTGAAATTTTATCAATTTTCAAAATTTTGTTTTTTTATAATTAAAAATAATCAAATTTTATTATATTTACTTAAAATAAATCAATTGTATAAATAAAGTTTTTAAAATATATTAAATAAATATTTGTTATTAATCAATTAAAAATAAAAAATATCTATTTTATTTACCTTAAAAAAATACATTCATATGTATATATATACCTATACAATTAATGTGTATATATAAACATGCATCTCGATAATTAACATATATAAATGTATATATATATATATTCTAATATATATAAATAAATACATGTTCTAAAAATTTATTTAAAACAACATCTAACCACTTTTTATATTATCAAATATATATATATATATAATGTAAATATATACATATATGTGTGTATTAATAATAATATATATATTTATATTATATTATAGTATATGTAAACGAATATAATATATAATATATCTAAATAAATATAAGGATATTAATATCACACAAATAGATATATATATATTTTATAAATTTATTTAAAAAAAGCTATAAAAATATATGACTAAAAAATATATTTATATATATATATGGGAATATTATTAAACATACAAAAAACAATATGGTGTAGTGGTAAAGGAATTCCATTTTCAAAAAAGAGGTGCAGAGTTCAAATCCAGTCGGACGCAGGAGGCTAGAAATTTGAAAATTGTTGATAAAGTGGTGGTGGTATGAAAAGCACTGATAATGGGGGGGCTGTTAAAGGGGTCATGGAAGCAATGATAAAGGTTTCAGGCTCATAGATTCCTGTACAAATTGTCATTTCCCCCCCCCCCTTTAACAGTGTTAAAAAGTGATGATAAAGGGTTGATTTATCAGTGCTTTTTTAGCAATAAAAAAGGACCCATTTACCAGAACTTTTCTATCACTGATAAAAGCCTGTAGATTTTAACTGCGCTCTAGTAGTCAATGATTTTTTAGCACTGATAGAGGCATATTCTAGCAGCATTAAAGGAAACTTTTTTGGTAGTACTATAAAATAAATTAATTATATAAAACCAATGTGAATTATTTTTAGATCGTTTTAAACATATTTATATGAAGATCAATGTTGTTTTTTATTTATGCATGAACAACCACCATGAAACTCAAAAAAATGATTTTATTATTTTGATTTGTCTTTTTTGTTTTTAAGGTGATAAAAAAATTATTCAAACTTGTTTTTGTCTTTAATACACTACAAATCATTTTTTTAATGTCTTCTTATCTATATACTGTTATTTTGTATGTTTTTAAATTTTTAATTTTAAAGAATGATGGTTCACCATTATCATTGGATATGACTTGACCTATTAAAATAGACTTGTTATTATTATTATGACAATTATATCAACTTATTTTTAATTTATCTTCTTATTTTAAATATTGGATGAGAGTTGGGCGTTAATTTTTTACTGATAATATCTTTATCTATCTCCCCTTATGATAATTATATAACTATATTTTTAAATTTGAATTGTCTAAAATTTGTTGTGTTAAGTTTCTATTTTGTTTAAGGAGTTAGGGAATTTCTTTAAAGGTGATTTCGAGATATATAAATACGAAAAAAATTATGTTTTGGTATAAGATTACATATTTTCAAGTGATATAGTGAAAAGAGTGTTGAGGTGAGATGTTGTAAAGTGTTGTGCAAGATTGAAGTCCTATGAAAACAATTCTATAATATTCTAGATGATCTCTCAATTTTTTTACATTAACTACATTTACTTCAACTTCCATGATGAGATGAGTTGATCATATACTCAATAAACGATGTTATTTCTTCTCTTGTTTATCTATCCTTTTCTTCTTGGTTTCTTATGTCTGTAGCATAACTTCCTATCTCGTACATGTTTTTTCACTTTATATTTATGATTTTACATACAAAATCATTTTATTTATTTGGGTTGTGACTTGTGAATTATAAATTCAGGACCATTAAGGTTGCGATTCTTATGGTGTAAAGTCAGGGCGTTAATTAGGTTGTAAATCCCATTAAAAAAGTTAGGTGTCATGGTAACACTTACACTAGAGAAATTTGGTTGTAATCGGGTTATGGTTCCTCTTTAAAAATTAGTATTGTGAAATTTTATCTCTCATAGAGTAGATTATGTTCAATTTTAACCGAACTAATATAAAAATTTCTTGTCTTATTTCTTTTATTTTCTTATGCTAGTAAACTCTATTAATAAAATATTGATAATTAATTTAGAAAATTAATTAATTTCTTTAAAAAAAAATATGGTCTATTCAACCCCCCTTTAAACCATCAATCCTCACCATCTCTGACCTAACAATATAATCCCTTTTTCATGATATATATTCATGAAGATTTCACACACATATCATCAACTTAAATTCATGATGTGTATTTCTTTAACTGTCTAAAATGATCCCATCTATACAAAAGGTCTATCAAATTTAATGTGGCAGTTCTATTTCAATAAAATGGTCAATATATCATCTTTCATAAAAATGGAAGGGATAAATTCTTCCTCAAATTATTCATTAACAACATATCTTTCATGATGCACCTAATTTACACAATTTCTCCATAAACATATGTCATTAGAGTTTTTGGAAATACATCTAAGTGTGTGAGTCATGAAATTAATTAATAATAAAATTATAATAATAATCACATATTCTCAGAAAGGAATATCCAATGACACACAAAATAGGTGAAATTATTACTGATGAGATAGTTCTCATAATCTCTCGTTTTGGTGATAACAAAGTGTAAACTTCATGAGATAAATTCTCATCATCTTATGAGTACTCACACCTGACTGCCAACATATTATGTGTCCCATCATATAATATATTCCAACTATAGAAAAATATAAAAGAATATTTTCATATTATTTCAAGGTTCTCAACATAACAGAGAATTGTTACGACCTTTGCAATGCGACAGATACTCTCAGACATTATTACATTAATGTCATAAAGAAAAATGAACAATATGTAAAAATATATTTAATTAATATTACCTTATCTTAATATAAAATCAATATAAAGTAAAAACGATTGGTTCTACAACACAAAATCTTAAAGAGATAACTTGAACACAACCATAAAATTTAATCCAAGAAGATGTTTCAAGGAAGGCATTGTCAAATTATTAATGGAAATGTGTCTTAAAATTAGTAGTTCCATCCATGTAAATATCATCAATAATAACTAAATCAACATAAATAATCATAAGGATATGGGTAGTATTAGTCTGGATGTAGAACACTGATAAATATTTCAGGCTCCGATGAGTCTTATATGAAGTGATTACACTACAAAAAAACAAACCAAACCCTCGACGACTACATTAAACCATATAATGAACATCATAGGTTCCACACTATAGAGGGATTCATGGATGAAAACAACATTATTGTTAATACATTTATACCACATCTAAAAATCATGATAGAATACATTTTTTACATTGAACCAATAGAGGTCGAGTGAGTAGTGATAGCCTTAGAAATGAGAAAGAGAACATAGGTCGTCTGGAGAACTGGTGAAAAAGTGTCAAAGTAATTCACTTCACATGTAACGGTATAGCCTTTATAAACAAAGTGAGGTTTCAAATGATTAAAATTTTCATTCATATTATCTCATGTAGTATATTTTCATTTAAAACCCACCACCTGTTTACTATGGGTTAACATCACAATCACTCATGTGTGAGTATCATCCCAAACATGTAATTAATCATGAATAGTTTTAATCTAATGGTTTAATATTTAGAATATTTCGATATTTATATATGTGTTTGAATAGATTAATACCTTAACTAATTCGAAAATAAATTGTTTCACTTTTTATTTATGATCCTTATTATATCATTATTTTCATCATCTATAAATAAAAAAACCAACCCTCACTCGAAGGTACGAATTTTGGGTATTCTCATTCAACATGGTATCAGAGCAGGATCCATGCCCCATCCAAACCCTCCCACCTCTCCCATCCTAAGGTCAAACCAATCCCCCCCCCCACAAAGGGTAGGAAACCTCCATGGCCATAGGTCATCTCCCATTATAGGTAACCTCCCTTATACACTACTAATTTCCATCCAGCTTTTAACCAAAAACCATTATGTCAGTTTGATATGCCTATAAAAATATACCAGAACACCATCGAGTCATCTAGATCACCGTGAAACCTATTTTTTATTTCTCGGATCACTATAAAGCTCCCCGAATCACTCTTTTTTACTATTTATTATTATCTAACTCTTCATTGAGCATCATTATTATTAAAACCCAAATGTTGGGTTCACGATATGGGAGTTGTTTCACCCGGTCTTTTGGGTATTAAAATTGAGCATTATTCCACCTAGCTTTTTGGGTCTGCAAATCACGCATTGTTTCACCCAACCTTGTGGGTCTACAAATCAGGCTCCATTTTACTATAGCATTTTAATGTCACCGTTCAATCATCATTTCATCCCAAATTTTAAATCATTGGTTATCATCAGCATGGGAGTTCATTGGGTTTAAAATATTCTTCAACATAAACAATTTTCCCCACTTTAATGATTTTATTTGTATTGAGGGGGAGATACTTTAGAGGAGGATGATATTAATTTTTATTATAATTTTTTTAATGTAATAATGTTGAGCATATCCAACTTATTGGGGGATATCTAGGGGGAAATGTTTTTATTCTTATTTTATTATGCATCCAAGATGGCTGAAACTAACTTTAGGTGGAGTGTAATAGTAATCATAATATTAGATATTTTGATATTTTGATATTTTGATATGGTTTTGATAGGATCAATGCTTTGATTATGTTTTCAATCAAGGGTTTAAATTATATTTATGATCCATATTGTAAATTTATTCATCCATAAATTATAACCTGACCACTCTTAAAGGTATGGATTTTTGGTATTCTTATTTTACATCCAACATGAGAGATTTTTGACTTCATCCACCATGTAGAGAACTAATTAAACATCAAGAATTTTAATAAAGTTATTTTTAGTGAAATGTAATCCTATGTATGTATAAGTAAACTGATCAAATAAAGCATGATAAAACACCTAAGTTTGTTAAATGTTGTTCCGGATAATTGATTAAGGTTGAAGAAGTGATGTCATCCATCAACAGTGCAGGTAGAAAATGTGGATAATAGTTTTTCACTAGGAAAAATTTAGTGTCATGCAAGATATGGTGAAGTGGAATGAATAAAAATTTTATTATTTTCATCAAGATTTGTGAAGGTTTGTAATGATGGTGTAGAAGAAAATAACGGACAAGTCTAAAAAATGATTCAATAGAAACCACGATATAGATAAAATAATGATAGCCTCTCAGTAATAGAATAACCCAAAAAGATACATCGAAGATAATTACTAACAAATTTTAATGAAAAAGGTAGGTTGTTCATGACATAACATGGACAACCAAATATATGAACCTAAAATGGGTGAGGAAGAGAAGTGGGGAAATAATACCTGAAAGGGTATCTCCCCATAAATCAAATAAAAAGGGAGGCGATTAATGAGATAAGTGATCATCATAATGTAATTACCCAATAATTTTATGACATTCATGTAAAATATAAGGTCTCAAGCATTTTTATGATGTGATGTTGTATCCGTTCTGAAAAGCTGTATTTTTCTAAAAGACAGTTTAGTTATGTTTTGTGAACATAATTTAAAATTAAATTTTACCACTTTTTGAAAATTTATTTGATAAAATGGACTTAATTTTTTAAAGAATCATATAAAATTACCTTGGGTAAAATTTTAGGTATTTTTATGAAAAGTTACATTTTTTATTAATTGTGAAAAATACTTATTTTTATTGAAAATTGTCTTTTTGTTTAAATAATTTACAATGATAAATTATATTTTAAATTAGTTTCAAAGTAAAATTAGTTAAATTATATTACAATTTAACTAATTTAGTTCATTTAAATAAATTTCATAGAAAATTTTTATCTTAAAATCTTCTATAATTTTCTTCTTGGAACCCTATTTTTTCATTGCATCTACTGGTATATTTTTAAATTGGATTCTACCACATATAATAATTTAATTTGTAAAAATGGATTTAATATTCAGAATTAGATTAATTTATATTATATAATAAGTTAAAATTAATTTTTAACCATAATGAATAATGAAAATAGTAAAAATTAATTATCCCAATTATGGTATAAACAAGATTATCAGGGGTTAAAAAAGAAGATAATGGTTATAAATGAACAAACAATTGTCGAAAACACATTTTATGACCATATTTAGACCTTATCACCTATATGATTCTAGACTTTATCATTTTGGAGGTTTTTTTCGAGCTAAAAATATGGGTGTAATTTATTCTTTTCATACATATCATGTGTGTCCTCTCCTCCACTTAAAAAAGGTCACCACATCCCCTCCCCTATTCACACTTCCAATGCCATTTAGTTCTCTTAAGACCTTCCCAAATAATTTCCTTAATCCCTTACCAGCATCCTAGAATCCTTTTTTAGTCATAAATCCTATATAGAAAGGTTTTCATTGCAAACCTAAAGAAGTTGTCTGGAAAAGAGGTAACATTCTCAAATTAGATTTTTTTTCTTCTTACACCTGATTAAAATATTATTAAACCATTATTATATAATAACCTCAACATATTAAATATAATGTGATTTTATTAAATTCAAATAATTTTCTATATCTATCTTCTCTTCCATCAAATAGAAAACAAAATCATTTATCGCATGTATGGCAGACTACCACCTCGCAAAGCGAAGCAATTTTTTTTCTATCACCACCATTAAAGGATATATATAATGAAACATTTAACAGATTTATATTATATTTATGATATTATTATAAATTTTAAATTATAATATCACTTATACCTTCTTACTTTTTATGCCATTTAAAATATGATAATGTTGCTCGTGTGTAAAACAGACCACCACCTCACGAAGCGATGTTATTCATTTTTCAATTACACTTTACATGTAATGTAATAGGGATATATTTAATGAATATTTATGATATATATGACATTATATTGATTATTTAAAATGAATATATTACCTATTTCCATACCCTTTCACTTGCTAATGGAATGATATTGCCGCTCGTACATACGTATGACCTACCGCCTCCAAGATGCAATGCAATTCATTTTCCATGTAAAGAATTAAATAATGATTATAAAAAGGTATATAATGAGTTTATATTATATTTATAACATCAATATTATTCTTTATATTACGTATCTATATCATATACTCAATAACCAGAACATTCATGATAAAGCATGAATGAGAGAACAAAACAATTAATATCCCTCTAGAACAATTATATCATTAAGGAAAATGAAAATTTTAAATTTTTCTTATACGGATAGAGTGTAAGATACCGAAGGAATAAAATTACACCATTTAAACATCATTAAAATAAAAAAAATCCTATTTTTGAATTATTAAAACCCCATTTAAAATCCATTTTTTTAATTCCACATGAAAAATGAATACTTTTTTTCAAAAAAATTAATGGGATATGAATCCTATTTTCTATAAAATCCATGCTATTATGGTAAAGGGAAGAACTTTCTTTATTCAGCTACTTACACTCTATCTAGACAGGAAAATTTGCAATTTTTCATTTTCCTTAATAGTGTAAAATTTTGAGAGGGGTATTCATCCAATATGAGGAATGTCATGTAAATGACTAATTTTATGTTTCAGGGACTATAATCACAAGAATTTCTTTTTTTTATCAAACATTTTATGTTTGTGTATTTATGTTTTATTCTTACAAAAAATGTAATTCATAAATTAACCAGACTTTACTACTTTTTCAATGTCATTTGAAGTAATGTTATAGAACTGATGAAGTTGTCAATCATGAATAAGGAGGTTTCAAACATATTATGTGAATTAGAATTGTTCTCCCCACCATCATTTTTTGATACAATGATCCACCTGATGGATCACTTGGTTAGAGAGTTTCAACTATGTGGTATTATCCCTTACAGATGGATGTACCCTATTGAACAATAAATGAATATTTTGAAAGGGTATGTCAATAATCGAAGTCAGATAAAAGGTTGCATTGTATAATGATATATTGTTGAAGAAGATGTTGAATTATATATTGATTACCTATCAAATGTTGATACCATTGGTCTCCAAAATTATATACACCTTATAACTAAAGGGATTTCAGAAATATATTTTATTAGAACTACCATCATAGAATGGGATCAAGCACACCCTTACATTTTACATAATAGTGAAGATGGTGATCCATACATTGAATCCCACAAAGAAGTTTATTGTTATTTAAATTCATTAAGGTATGGATGATGGATATCAAATACAAAAAATAAAAATTTTATAAGGTGGTTCTAATATCATATTTATAAGGATTTATCTTAAAATCCAAATTCAATTATTGATTGACTTCAATGGATAGCATGTGGACTAAATAAAAATGTTATTTCTTACACTAGTTTGGAAATAAAAGGTTATGAATTCTATATAAAAGAACATGATAACTATAGTAAAATGAAAAACATTGAATTTATGCTTGTGGAGGAAGAAATCTACATATCTGGTTCCAATGATAAAAATATAATTTATATGAATGTCATATTTCGGCATTATCGGATAGATATATGAGTTGGATTATACAACATTTCAAGTGCATATTTTCCATTGAAAATGGGTTGACTATAGTAATGTAGTGTAATTTGATGAAATGGGATTTGTGAAGGTGAATTTTAGTGTGGAAGAGGAAAAGGATGATCTGTTCATAATGGAATCACAAGTAGTGACATTACTTTATGCCCCAAATCCAACAAAAACAAATTGGTCAATTATTCTAATTGATACTAAAACAACTATAGGGTCAGATGAAAATTAAATCGAGGATGACTCTTTCATTGGTAGATCACAATCATTTCATAGCGAACATAATGTAGACAATATCTTTTACATTATAGAGGACCATAAAGAGAATATTTGGATGCTCAATATATGATCTAAATCTCTTCAACCATTAAATAAAATATAGTTCAATTAAAACGTTAATGTGTGTTTTAATATACTTTGTTTTTCCTCATAATTATTTGTTCTCTACTATATTAACATAACCTAAATTAAATGTCTGACTACTCATGCAGAAAATTTATTATGCACTTGATGGTGTTACCAATCCCAAGGAAGAATTAGTTTTTGATGCTCAAACTGCAGAATTATTAAAGGATCAAAATCATGTTGATGAAAAAAACAATAATGACACAACATCATAGTGTTAAATAAAATTATCAAGGTAAGAATTAAGGGTGTAAAATTTGACATTGGTTGGAATAAACATGGGATACCTTTTGACCCCAACAAGTAATTGTTCATTAGTAATGTTGGGGTCACAATGAGGATGAATGTTCCAATTGATATAGATTCATGGTGCAATGTTCATCCTATAATGAAGGAACCCCTTTAAGAATACATAAAGGTAATTTAAGGATATACATTCACTATTTTACCAAAAATATATAATGAAACATTTATTTAATTTTCATTATTCCTTGAAGATTTCATTTATTTTAGAATATTTACATAAGAAATATTTCTTAATAATTGTTGGAAAAGCCCATACAAGCTTTTAGACTTTACCAAGTTGCATCTGAGGAATGGTAAGGGTAAAGTAAAGCTTTACCCACCAGTTAGTTATGAACCCGTTATACAGAAGAAAACATTCACTTTAATCAATTTTAGTGATGATAAATCATTTACTATACATTGTAGTCAACAATCTTTTATTTGAAATTATTTATTTTGTTCAATTTTGATTCAAAATTTCAAATCTATGGAACAAAAAAGGTGTTATGAAAATAAATAACATGCATCAAAACCAATGTAGCTTTATTACAAAGCACGGATGGGGTAGGCTTCACTAGAGAATAAATTTGTATGTATTTTAAATCAATAATAAAAGTTTTATGTGATAAGAAAAAAATATGTTCCTTTGTTTATTTGCGGATTAATGAATCAAAATCTGAATTCATTTCCATATCACATCATGTGTTATGGATGGTGGCTCACGTAAATACTAGGGGAAAACTAGTTTATGAAAACATAAAATTAGTATAGAAAACATGTGTATGTATGACATAATAGAAATTTATTATGATTTATAATAGTATTACATAAAAATATTTATTTATATTCATATTTTTAATGCAGTTTAGACTCAAGAATATCCAGTGATTGTACTAGAATTAAAACTACTTTTAATATCCTTGAAGCAGCTAGTACAGTATGGTTGTGTTAGAGGTGTAAGTTTTGGAGTGTCTTGTCGAAAATATTTTTAAAATATAAAACCCCAAGAATATATATACATAATATGATGAATGCATTTTAGAAATAAATAGATGTTTTGAAATATATTATTTTAAATTTTGGTTTCACAAACCAATATATGAGAAACGATCAAAACAAACTGGAGGTTAAATAATGATCTACACATGATCAACTAAATAACCTTGATAACTTTGTGGATAGTAAATCCCATCAACCGCATACCTTACCAGAGGTAATCAATTTTTTCATTACTCTTTCTCATAAATGTGAATAAAATAAACTCGGATAACTTTATATTACTAAAAACTTGTAACAATTGGTGAAAAAAGTCTGAAGTGGCATACTGTATTACAGATGGATAAAGTGACCAAGAAATGGAAGGTCGGATCAAGAAAATCTAGTGAATCAACCATGAAATAAAAAGGACCCTTCCGGAGTACCTTCTCCATGTAAGTTCCACTGTAACATTTATTATCATTACAAATCATGTCGAGACCATATTTAAAGATGGAGATATCTCTATATTTCATAAGAAGAATAAATATTTGTAACTTTCATTTTAGATGATGTTTTTCTCAAAATTATATATGATATTTTAGATTTTGAATTTATGGGTGTCTCATTTGGGAATAGATATATAAGGTGCAATATCATAATATTCCTTAAAGTTAATAATCATTAATATTTTCTATAGGGGTTTATATTACTACTATTTATAAGGGAAAATGTGTGAAGAACCATTTGGATTCATTAATCCTTATATTATTTCTATGAAAAAAAATTAGATAAAAAAGAAAAATTAACGAAATGACGCATTTGAGAGAAAAATAACTGAAAACATAATCTTTTATTCCTACAATGATGGGGTAAAACTCTACAATCTAATAACATACAAATTTTTTTTATTTTTTTATTAATAATTTATTTTTCGTTTTTTAGGAAACACTGTATGTTGTTCTCAATTAATCTAGATACCCTAAATATTTATTTTTTGGATCCAATGCATTGATATCTAATAAACTGATGACATAAGATGTGTATAAATTGGCACCTTGGGCACCCCATTTGGAAGTTCATCCAAGAGGAAAATATATGGTCTTTTGGAGACCCAAAGTATTTCTATCTTCAATCTAGAAGTTCTAGAGTCACATGTCCTCGTAGAGAGATCAAGCATGAAGGTGAAGTTCCACCTTAGCCTCATCCTCCTCTTGATGGCAAGCTAAAAGTGGACGATCATTTCAAAGAATCTACACAAACTTATGAGGGAGTTATGTCACCTTTTATTATACTGGTTTTTTGTAATATTTGTCCTAAAATTTTCAATTATGTTTTATCTTAACATGATTCTCCCCTGAATTCATTTCTTGGTTATGGTTAAGTGAAACACTTTTTATCTCAACACCGGTTGGGTAGAGATTTCAAGTCGAGAATATTCAGTTTTTCTGATTGGAAAACACAAGCATCCTACTTCTCAAACAAACACAAGATATTTTAGTATTATTTGGAAGCCCTCACTCCATGCTTTAGTTTCAATCCATTATAATATATTTTTGTAAAAAGGGGTGGTTATTTGTGCATCATTTTGAGGGGCAAGAGGGAAACTGAGTTCTTGAAAACCCTAAACCAAAGAATTCTATTAAACCATGTGAAATTTTTAGAATAATAAACTATAAAAGATGTGTATTGAATAATAAATGACCTCCTTCTATCATTAATATAAAAACACCACCGTACTTTTTAAACTATTAAACACTTTACTTAAGTCATTTTATTTTCAAAAATGTTTTCAAAATCACACCTTCTTTTAGAACTTTTTATTAAAAATACACACTTTAAACCTCCAATGCTCCTTGAGAGATGACATAGGGTCTTCCCTAAACTATAAATAAACATCAAAATGATAATAAATTTAACCATTCATGACAACATGTTCAAATTTTGGCATCTTTTCCGGGTAGCTCATTGGTTTTTAGTGCGTTCTATTGATAAGATATTTATATATTCTTTGACTATTTATTTGTTTTATTTTCTAACTTTATATATATATATATATATATATATTTATCTAGTTTATTTCTTATGTAGGTTCTCTATATAAAGTGTTATAATCTAGGACATTTATCTCCTTTATAACCTAAACTAGATAGGATCTTACATCATTTACATCAAGAAACATAAGACAACCGTTTAAAGCATGATACACCACACCTTGAGACTTTCTAAACCACTATTCTTCTTGAAAAAACTAGAAACTAAAATAAACAAGCATAATATGACTAAAAATAATTGGAAATTAAAATAAATAACCTCTTTTGATATTGATTTCCAACCCAATTATATTCATCTACAAGGCGAGACACCCAATTTTGAACTTAAATTCGATTTAATTCAATTATTACCATGATTCCTTGGACTCACATGAGAAGATAAACATAATAACTTAAAATAATTTCATACTGTGTGTTTGATATTAAAACCTGCTAATGTGGATAAAGAACAAGTAAATCTTTGGGTATTCCATTCTTTATTATAAAACATTACAAAATATTGGTTGTAATATGTTAATTCTACTATTAGAGGTTGGGAAGACAAGAAACTCTACTTTATTGAAAAATATTTCCCAGTCTCTAGAACTGAAACAATAAAGAAAGGAATTTTTTGGATAAGACAATCACAAGGGAACACGTTTCATGAATATTTGGAAATATTTAAAAGACGTTATTCAAGTTGACCGCACCACCAAATAAGTGATCAATATTCAAGAAAATATTTTAATGAAGTCTTAATTCATATTGATCATAACATGATTGATGCTTGTGTAGGTGGTTTGCTAGTTTTAAAAACCATAATTATTGTAAGGACCCTCATTGGGAATATGCAGCAACACTCTCACCAATTCGGTTTGAGGTCTAGTGTACCCATTAGAGGTGTCCATGAGGTGAAACGTTATGAGATTTAGAAGAATGTGGATATGAATTTTGATGAGGTAAGTACCCTTATTTGTAAACTTTCTCTTTCCCAAGGGAAATCCCATTCTCCTCCTTCGATCTGTTGTGGAATATATTCTGTCGAAACCCACTATTCTGACCAATTCCCTAAACTAAGAGAAACTTCTGAGAGTTCTAAGGAAATATATCCTAGACTAACCAAATCATTAAAAAAGATCCATACTATCCATCTAACCCTGGGTGTAAATAAAACCAAGACTATAGGAAAGGGGGTATTTAAACCAACCTCATCAACCATGTAACCAACAGGGGAAGAGTAGTCATCCATCACCACCCATAAATTATCAACCACCACAAAGTCCTTTCTAACAACCCCATCCAAAACCCGAGCCTAGAATAGAGGACATGATGAAATAAATAGATGAAAATAACCTCCAATTCAAAAAAACCACCAAAAGAAACCATACAAGACCTAAAAACCTAATTAGGACAACTCGCCAACTCGGTGGGGGAAATCCAAAGTCAAAGGTCGGGTAAACTACCCTCTTAACCACTATTAAACCCTAGGAATAAGGAAAATGTAAGCTCCATCCATCTTAAGAGTTGAAAAAAACTTAAAATCCAAATGATATCTCCATTAGATTCATCCCCTCGTGAGGAAACCACCATCACAACCACTGAAAATGGTCCAAATGAGGAAAACAGTTCTCTTGAGTGAATCCCAAAAAATGAAAACAAAATTTCATTTGATAAACCACCAATAAAAACCATTCCTATTCCATTTAACCAAAGGTCCACCCAACCAAATAAGTAAGAAGAAATAGAACATGACAAATAAATCCTAGAAACTTTAAAAAAATGTACAGGTTAACAACCCGTTAACTGGTGTCATAAAAAAATTCCAAGATACACCAATTTTATATAAAATATGTGTACACACTAAAGGTGACTTTGAGGTTATGAAAAGTGATCTTGGGGAGGAATGACTCAGTATTGATATAGTCATCACTTCCCACTAAAATCAATGATCAAGGAATATTCTTGATTCTGTACCCCATAGGGGAGTAGTTATTTCCCAATTATATTCTTGATTTGGGTGCTTCTATAGATTTGATGTCGCAATCAATTTACTCATCATTGTAGGACGAGGAACTGAAGACTATTATAGTTTTTGTTCAACTTCTAAATCGGAGTAAAACTCACCCCGCTAGTGTGTTAGAGGATGTTATAATGAAGGTGAAAAACAGTATTTTTCCTACTGATTTTTATGTTCTTAAAATGTAAGATTATAGAATGAATGGGCACACCCTGTTTATATTGGGGATACCCTTCTTAAAATTTTACAAAACTATAATTAATCTCAATAATGGAACATTATATATGGATTTTGGTATAGACATTTTCCACTTCAACATCCTTAATTCCATGAAGCACCCCTAAAAAGAGAATTTCCCAATTTTAGTTAATTCAATTCATGTACTCCCTTCCACTGAAAAAACTTATTTTATTTCCCCTAACACCCTTTCTCATTTTTCATCTTTGATATAAATTCTTGTTAATGAATCATGCATTGAATGTTTTAGTGGACAAGAAAAATTTCATTCAAACTAGTTCATAAATGATTTTTCATATCAGCTTTATATGAATTTCACATCAATTATTAAGAGACATTATTAGAGGGGATGTAGTAAATATCTGTTTCATGTTGGTTAACATAAAATGATGTTATAAATTAATATTTTTTATCTGTTTCACATGTCTGTTATTGGATAACCGATATGGAAAACAAATTACCCATTGTTTTTTATGTTGTTTATCTAATAACGGACATGAATAATACTGGGTTAATTTGTTTTTCACATAAGTTATCCAATAACATAGATGAATTTTTTAAAAAATAATGGTAATTGATTAATTATCTGTCATAAAAACAACAAAAATCAAGATAAAATTAGAAAAGGTATCCGAAAACCCGCAAAAGGGACACACAAATGAACATTCAAATCTACAATGTATATTACAAATAAAATGAAAATCAATAAGACCTGTAAAATTATTGTCCCAATCAATTTTTAAATGTTTTAAATCCGCTAAACTATATGGTTGTGGGTTATAAAAAATATAAAAAATACTAAATAAATCATTAGACTTGAATTTTCAACAAAACATATGAAATATTAAGGAATGTTTTATAAAGAAATCTAACCTTATGAAACTTTGTAACATTCCAAGTCGAAATTATTTAATACATGAATCTTAAAAAAAATATCCAAATTCATTTCCACCTACTTATTTATGACATTGTTTCAAATATATTTTAATTCAAAAAAATAATTAATATATCGAAAATTTAGTAATTATAAATGAAAAATAACCTTGGATTTTACAAATTTGATCATGAAGATCTTATTTCTTATCGTCTATCTTAATAAATTCCATGCCATGTTTGAAAATAATCAGAATAAAATAAATTTTATTCCGTATAATATAAATAATTATTAAAATAATCAAACTTTTATGTTCAATGCATTCTAAATATTTTCTCTCACTTCACCATGGATAGAGAATCCCCAGTACAATGTCTTCTCTCTTGGACAAGAAACACCCAAAATCCAATGAAAACACATATAAATGAAAATTTAATATGATTTTTTAATATGTTAAGTGATATATAATACTTTGAGAGAAAAAATAAGTCATAATATTTATGATATAGAAATATCCAATGCTGAATGATAACATTCTTCTGAAATCCTTAACTATATAAACTATTCATTTAGCATCAGTCATTGTCAAATCTATAAAAGAAATAAACTATGGGTCCATAAATCCATATAAATTTTTGTATTCATGATCTATAAAAATTTTATATTGATACCCAATACAATTCATACATAATTATGAATTTTCAATAAATTAAAGAAATGGAAAATTTTTGTTAATAGACTTACATGGAAAAAAATTGCATCATGTTGATGCCTAATTGAACTCCAGCTATAATCTCTATGATATCAGCTTTCAAAAGCCCCATTGTCATTACACTCCCACAAACAACATCATCAATTGGAATCTTATATACTTCCAATAATAGATTTGAGTATGCTGCAATCTATCAAGACTAGTAGAATATGTATATGATGTCATAACACTTTTCATTTTTTGTTGTCTACATAGCATTTCATTACCTTTAAAATATTCCTTTAAAAAATTAGATAAATATATTAAATTTAAATTGAGAAAAAAATGTAATAACAAAATGAAATAAAATATAACATATATGCATACCTTTATGGTAATATATAGAAATAGTCTAGATGGAAAAACTAAAAAATGATCGATACATTGTCCAACTATACTCACCTCTTCTATAGGACAAGGTATTCTTATTGATCTATCAATAATTCCTTGTACATTAACCCTATGATGATCTCTCTCAATATTCTGATGATTAATGGTATCTTTAATATAATATATCATTTCATAAGAAACAATATGATGAGGATCATCAACATATAACTCATTGTACTTGGAAGTTATGGTAGAGGGGTGTAGGGGTAGGATAAGAAGGAGTGGGGTCTAGAAAAAGTGATGTGTGAGTATGATAAGGACGAGGTGTGGGATATGATGGTGGAGGTGTAGGATTCAGATCAGTAGGTTGAAACTATCCTTGCATGTCTGCAAACATCTCTTATACTGATTCTTTGATCCTATCCTCCATCATCACTTCAATATCCTAAAATTTGGATTCCAAATATTTTTTTATAAACATTCTCTTTTAAGAAGCTTCCAAACATGGAAACACTTTTCATACTAATAAACATATAGGGTATCCTTGTACATGACCCGAGTTTGCGAGGTTTCCCATTGTTGTATCTAAAATATCCTCTCCACCCTTATTAATAAATACCCCCTATGTGCTCTTCTCCTTAATAGAATCTTGTATGGATTATTTGAAAAATAATTTTAATGAATCACAATATATAAAGAGATGATTTAACTTTAATAAATAAATTAACATCCTATAATATTACCAGCTACAACTCTTGAATCTTCTTTAATATATTGTCAATTTTTTCTCATTTGAGCCCTCTTCAATTTTTCATGTCTAGCAGGAGGAGGAGGGGCAACCTCTGTAGACCATAATGACTCAGCTCTCAGCTTTTGAAGTTTTTCTTCTAGCATTTGTTCTTCCAATAATGTATAACCTTCTTGAGATAATGTATTAGGTTATGCATTTGAATCTTGAATATTATGAACACATATAACACCGCAAGATTTCATTGTTAGTTAATCTCTTTAAAGTAATTCAATAGCTTGCACTACATGTAACACCGAGTTCGAGTGCACCATGACTTACCAAACTAGCCGTTCAAAAAGTGTTTATAAATTGTATTAACTGCATTTTGATTTTTGTATACTCCATATAATTTTAGCATCCATATTATGTGTTTCCTCGACATAATATAAGTACAAATTCAATTTTTCAGATAAAAGAAGTATTTCTCGAACAATACAATTTTACTGCCTTTTAATGGGAACCATTTTTAAATCCAATATTTAACACTTTTATATATTAAATTTGATGAAATAAACTTCTTCTTTAATATAGGGTCATAAAAATTTAGTTTAGATAAATTTTTAGTGATTTTCTGGTAACTTTCATTTTTTAATGAATAGTAAAAAAATACTAAATTTTAATTAAAAATGACTTTTGTAATCAAAATGATTTATAGTGTTAAATTATATATTTGAATTCTTTTGATGTATAATTAGATTATAATTTTATATTTTAATCAAATGTTTTTAATTTGATGTAATTTTACATTTAAATTGGACATGAACACATATCAATCATTTAATAGTTATTACTTCTCAAAAACAAATTTTGGTTTTGACAATGAGAATATTTTTTATATTTAATTAATACAACTTATATGTTTTTAATTTGGTGAAATAGACATCATTTTTGAATTTGAAATATCAAAATTAGCTAAGAGTGAATTTTTTTAGTTTTCTAAAAACTTTCGATTTTTGATGAATAATAAAAAACACTACGTTATTGTTTCAAACAGACATCTTACTTAAATAATTATTATTTTTATTTAAATTTATTTTAAGTAAAAATTGATACACAATACCTATATTAATTCAATGTAATTAATTGGAACCATTTTATAATAATATTAGATGTATAAAATTTTATTGAACATTTTACCGTCTTTTATCAACCTTCTAGGAACATTTTCAAATTTGCATAAAACGTAATTTTACCGCTTTTGTGGATTGAATTTCAAAAATTTGAGAGACATAGTTTACATTAGTAAGTAAAATTTGGTTCAATAAGATGAAAATATTTTTTGGGTTAATAGTAACTTTTGAATTTTATTTACAACGGTTAAATGTAAATACGGTCATTAATGGTAAAAATGTTATTATAATTACACTAACACATGTCCTAATTCTATTGGATAAGTGTATTTTGACAAAAATAATCCTTAGGAAAAAAATATGATATTTTTGATCCACATGGATTAGATGAGGACATTTATTATTATTTTATTTAAATAAGAGTTAAAAGTGTGAAATTCAAAGTATAATAGCTAAACCATTTTTAATATAGGGTAATACAAAAGATAAATTCGACTATAAATATTCATTTTAAAGATAAAAATATTTCCTACATCATGATTGTTTATTTATAATTTTTAGATATTAAATAATTAAATTTATTTATGACACAATGATGATACAGTAATTACCTAATTAATGAAATATTAAAATAATTAATATTATAAATATTAAAATAAATTTAAATTGAGACTTTTTATGCATTACAAGACTTTTCTAGGTTAATATAACATTTTAGGGTTGATTTAATTAATTTTTTTTGAAGTAATCAAGTTGATATGACTTTAACAAAAACCAAATACTAAATAGTGTCAAAATTGACATAATTGAGTTCTTAAAACAAATACTATTTTATTAAAATATATAATAGCCCTAAAAATATAATGTTCATAAAAAAGACTTATATAATGATATATATGTTATTAATGAACCACTTGGGGTTCTCTTGGTAGTTTATAGTAAGTTTATTCGCCATATAACATAAAATTACAGTGAGACATGGTAAATGTAAAACTATTTAACTAAGAGTAAAATCAAAGAGATAAGGTTAATATGGTTACCTAAACCTTTATAAAACCTATTTATTTGAGTGGTTTTTGACCCATAACCACCTTATACTCTAAATAAATCCTTTTGATCCATTAGAAACCGAAAATTTATTTATAATAAAATAATATTTCAATCTTTTCCTAAAGTGACCCTCACCTCTCTTATAAAATGGCACTCACCCTTCTCTTATTTTATTGCCTCCAAAACCATTTGTCTCAGAAAACCCCTGCCCAAATATCCTCCCAACTACTGTCAATTTATCCTATAGGCCTTTTATTGACCATAAATCCAACCTAAGGAGCCCTTTTGATCAAATCAAAAGGAAGTACCCGAAGAAGAGGTAATAATTTCATCACCTCTTTCAAAGTTATCTTCTTCTTCCACTTCCTATTTATTTGTTTTTTTCATACCAAAATAATAACTCCAGTACCCTCTACATTATGTGATGTTATTATAAATATGGTACAACCATATTCATTATTCTATTTATCCTATGAATGAAAAAGTCACCATACATGCGTATGTACGGCTTACCGTCTCCACGTCGTGGTCTAGTTGTTATTCAACACTTAATTATTTCGATGGGTATAATAATGATGTATAATTGGTGTAAATAATAAATATAACATGTTAATGATTCTTTTTATATGATATAACTTCCAATTATATATGATTTCTCCTTTAATTGAATGATATTGTCGCTCGTGCATACATACGGATTACTGTCTCCACTTCAAGAATAAGTTTCATTTTATGATTAAAAATAATGTTTAATAACTTAATTAAATTATTTATATTAATAAAATACATCATATCCATAACAAACATGACTTACATAACAAAACATATAAAGGAAAATGAATCAGTTAACACCTTAAACAATGATACTACTAAAATATTATTAACAAAGCAATATTAGAATATCATATATGATATCATATTTATGTATGTGGTCATTTTAAAATTTAATAAAAATTATTTAACTATTATATAGGAGGTTAATGTAACCTCGAATAAGTAAAAGTACAAGGTAAGGGGTGTTCATATCACTTTTTATTCGTGTGAGATTCATGCTATATTGCCACTGTTTCCTTTTGTGTGGTGTATGTACTGTCCGTGATTATATTATTTTTGTAATATAATTTAATTTATGGGTATTTACATCTTTAATGTATGTTCCTTCTTTCATGGGGTGTATGTTTCATAAGTTACCAAATTGGTAAGGGAATTTCTAATTTAAATTTCCACTCATTGGTTTCTATGCATACATCATTGATTATTTTACTTCAAGATTATGTGTGAAATCACTAATTATTTAATTATGTAGTAATTTCCACTCCCCTTTGTATGTATATACTTTTGATACGAATAATTACTCCATTGATAAATTCTCAAGTCTTTGATATGAACTTGATAAGAGAAATCTTAACTCAATTTTCATTCATTGAGTTAAACATCCAAGTCATTGGTGTTGTTTTTACAAGAATATGTGTGAATGCCCTCTAATTTATTTACACTAAATATCCAATAATATTGATTTTATTTGTATTTTTCACACAAATTTATGTCATTGATTTATCCTTAACCCAAGGATACGGAATTTATAAGATATTTTATCTCAATTTACATTTCATTGATACTTTTTAGTTGTTATACCCCAATTCACGTTTATATGGGGTATGTACTATAATTTGACATAGTATATCATGAATAAATTTATTCCCATGATATTATAAATTTTTTATTACCTCAATTCTTTGTATTCATGTGTCTATAATTTGGTTAGTAACTCTAACTAAAATATCATTTTAAAGGTTTTAAAGATTTATTCTTCTAAATCATTGTCATTAATGTCCATGTTTTAAAATTGGTTTTAGTTATTTATTTATATTGACAGTAATGTTTTAAAAATAAAATTCCATTTAAATGTTTCAAAGTTGTATGGGACACATTGAATCAAAAATCTAATTTTTAATAGCTTCTTGATTAATAGTGAGACTTTTAAATATTTTCAATAAAAAGGGGATATTTCTCTCAAATAATTTTTCTGATTATTTTAATCTATGTAAATATACTTCATTATTCATTATTGAGGTTGATTTATACAATCTTATATATTGTATAGAATTAGATATGCTTGATTGTGCATGTGCTATTTTTATACCATTCATGATTTGTGGTTAAAATATTGACATTTTTTGTGCAAGTTTTAACAAGAATGCTAAGATTATGTTTCAACCTTTTTCATACAAGGAATAAATTGGACTTAGTAAGTGATGGGTAGAGCCCACTATATCTCCTCGATGCACCCATAGATCTCAGGAGAAAAACTAGTATCTTGGCATTAGGCCTTGACAAATTCTTATTTGTATTCTTGGCACGAGGCCTTGATTATGTGCCTTTGATGTCCGACATTATACATGCCATCATTATGAAATTGGCAATTGAAATTACATGTGATTATTCAGCTAGTAGAATATCCATGTGAATAAGTAAATTCCATTATTTGATTTATCTTTTCCATATTATGCAGAAGTTTAAGTGTAAAAGGCTGGTGTTTTAGTCTTATACATTATCTTAAATGTTTAAGTTTATTTATGAATGTTTCCATAATATTTTTATCCTTACTGAGCATCTGATTTCACCCCTTTATTATGTTTTATTTTTTCCAGGATGCGAAGAATTATATTACGATTAACCTTCAATAAAACGTAAGGGGTATATGAGTGTTCAAAAGGGACCCAATTTTGTTTTTTTCATGTTGTATTGTAAAAATTATTTATGTATCTAGGAATTACAAGGCTACTAAACTAATCAGTCTTTCAGGACTTGATTCCTTGTATCATGCCAATGTTATGTAATAATGCACCGAATCTGGGTAACTAGGGTTGGGGTGTTACAGTTGGTATTAGAGGAAGTTTAGTACAAACCTTGGAAGCTATATTTAGAAAAAAAATGATTGGAAAAGACTACCATGATATAAACAATGAGGATTAGTATAGAAGAACATGAAAAAATTTGGTAATGTAAATATTATGACGATTTTCCAAGCAATACATCCCTGACTGGATACGAGCAGGTAGATACAGCTCTAACATAGATTTACCTAGGAGTGAAAACACTGACAAGGAGTTTCAGGCTTGACTCCGGGCATCCGTGTACAAGACAAAGGGACTTGCTCCACTATTGGTTATGACACTCTTAGGGGATATGCTTAGGATAATTCAAATTTTCTTTATAAACTGATTTGAAGGATTTTAATATAAGATTAGAATAAATAACCTCGATTAATCCAAATGTGTTTTAGATTGAAAATAAGGTGCCATTATATTCTCTAAATGATTTTATGACTCACGCTATGCTTTCTTATGTTAGTAAATGGCTGGATTCCAAGGAAGTCATAGTAAAATTGAACAGGATATACATGGTGGGAACGATGATGGAAATGATCAACTAAATGGATTGTTGATAGGTGTAAAATATATTGTATTCATGCCAAAGCAGGTTTCCAAAAATATTATCAACAATATATATATTAACCAACTTCCGAACTCAACAAAGAAGAGAAAGGTGGAGAATTACAAGAGATCCAGTATTAGAAACTATGGAGAAATGAATGATCAATTTCAATCATTCTAGAAATGTTGAAGGATACACCCATGAAAGTGTCTCAATGGAACAAATAAATTCATTATGTGTGGTAAAGAAGGAAATAAAGTAAAGAATTACCATGGAAAAATGAAGAGTACTATGAAATAAAATAAAAATGATCCTAAGAATCCAATTATAGTCATTTTCCATAAATTTAAGGGACCTTGGAATTACCTGTTTCAATTCCCTATTCTATAGGATGACCTCTTGGTCAAGTAAGAACCTATGTAGAACTAAATGTATTTCGAAAAGTTTAAAAGTATTAATGATCATTGATTATGGGATTACATTGGAATACTAATCTCTTTTATGTATAACCATGTAGTTTTTTATATGAAAATGTTATTTGGAGAATAATTATCTTTTCTTTTGTGGATATAGTTATAAAAAACCATTCAGGTTTATATGATCCTTGAATTTGAGGCAATTACTGGTTATTAATTTTTTGGATGAAAATGCGAGGTATGACATAAAATTTGTGTTTAAATTATGTTATGGTTATTTTGAGGAATTTATCACATTTTTTTGAATTTTATAAAATATAGTTTTTTTAAATAGGAAAACATGCAGACCGTCTGACAACCCATCACATCGGACAAAGATGTGGGAATCGAAACCACAACCAGAGTGCGATTGGGATTAATCACCTACCACTAGACTATGTGAAGTCCCTGGTTAGTGTAACTAATTCTTTTTAGTTAAATGATTTTATTGATAAAAAAATAATTTAATTTGGGATCTTATGTTTCATTAAATATAGATACATAGTATTGGAAAATGATTTGTTGATTAAGTGATAAATGTTATTTTGGAAGACGCATGCTCTTTTGGGAACACTCTATGCCTAAGGAAAATAGAAAACTATAGAATTTCATTTGAGGATTAATGATGGATTTTTTTATTATTTTGGAAGAATCTGTGTTTTTTATAGAGATTAAGGTTATTAATGGAAATTATTAACCTATTATAGAGAATATTAGATTTGGTTAATTACACTTCTGTATGAGAATTTAAGAGGATTTGATGTTATTTGGAGATAAATGTTAAGATTTAATATGAAATAATATGTGATTAAATTCTTCTGAGTTTTTTATTTCAATCTTAGTTTGTATTATATTGAAGGATTTTAAGGACAATTGATTATTGAATGGTCTTTATTGAACTTTGGGTATTGTTTGTTTAATTTTGGAAATTAAGATTAGTATTTCTTTCTATAAAGGATTATCCATTTTGGGGATAACCTGATATTGTACAAACCATTTTATTTTGGTAAATATATAAATACAAGGGAAATATATTGTTCATCCTTTGTGGATTATGTGATTCTCTAGAAGTTGATTCTAGCGCTTTAGGTGTGACCAAGTCATCTTGAATACTCATCGTTTGGAGAAAAGATGAGTTAATGGTAGAAATTTATTAAAGGATGAAACTCTACATAAAAATTAAGTATATCTCTTTATTTTCTTAGTCAATATCATAAATAAATTCCTCACCATTGTGAAATAGAACTTAAAACAAAAAAAATTTGTCTGTTTATTTTTCTGATTGGAAAAATAATGATCGTTTAACCTATCATAAGTGTGTGGTATTATTATTATTAACGTTCTCTTGATCATGTTTTATATAACTCTTCATCAAAACATGACAATTATTTTATCTTACATATCCATGTTTTTCTACATTAAATCCTAGTATGGTTTATCACATGTGACCTTTGTATTTCTCTTTCTTTCTTTTAAAGTGATAGTTTTATTGAATTTTTTTTATGTGGGACTTTCAATGAAGTTCCCAAGCCCGATTTTAAAATTGTGAGGACGAAATTTCAAAAGGGGGGGAATAATGTAACACCACAATTTTCCATATTAAGTTATTTTCTTTAAAGTAATTCAATAGCTTGAGCTACACACAACATCAAGTTCGAGCGCACCACGACTTGCCAAACTTGTCGTTCAAATAGCAGTTATGAATAGTATTAACTAAATTTTGAATTTTATATACTCTATATAATTTTAAAAACCATATTTTGTGCTTCTTATACATAATATAATAACTAATTCAATTTTTCATATAAAAGAAGTACTTCTCAAAAAATGCAATTTTACTGCCTTTTAATGGAGAACCATTTTTAAATCCAATATTTGACACTTTTATATATTACATTTCAAAAACTAAACTTCTTATGAAGAAAAGTGACATAAAAATTTAATTTGGATAAATTTTCATTCCTTTTATAATAACTTTTTTATTTTTATAAATAGTGAAACAATACTAAATTATAATTAAAAACAATTTTTTTAATAAAAATAATTTCTTGTGGTAAATTATATATTTGAATGGTTTTGAGGTATAATTAGAATATATTTTTATCATTTAATCCAATGTTGGATGTTAGAAGTAATTTTACATTTAAATTGGATATAAACACATATTAATCTTTTGATAGTTTTTACTTCTCAAAAACCCACTTTATGGTTTTCACAACGGGAATATTTTTTAAATTAATTAATAAAAATTATATGTTTCTAATTTGGTGAAATAGACATAATTTTTGAAATTTTAAATATCAAAATTATCTTAGAGTGATGTTTTGGTATTTTTCCAAAAAAGTTCAATTTTTTATGAATAGTGAAAAACACTACGTTATTGTTTAAAACCGACTTTTTACTTAAATAATTATTTATTTTATTTAAATTTATTTTAATTAAAAATATATTCATAATAACTATATATATTCAATGTAATTCATTTGATTCATTTTATAATAAGATTAGATGTATAAAATTTTATTGAACTTTTTACTGTCTGTTACCCTCCATCTAGGTACATTTGCAAATTTGCATAAAACAAAATTTTACCACTTCTATAGATTTAATTTAAAAAATCATAGATACACATATTACATTAGTAAGTAAAATTTTATTCAATAAGATGAAAATAAATTTTGTTGAATAGTAACTTTTGAATTTTAATTACCACATTTAAATGTAAGTAGGGTAATTAATCATAAAAATGGTATTATAATTACACTAACACATGTCATAATTCTATTGTACAAGTGTATTTCGACCAAAATTAACCTTAGGAATAAAATATGATCCTCTTGATCCACTTGGATTAGAGTAAGACATTTGTTTTTATTTTATTTTAAGAAGAGTTAAAAGTTTAAATTTCAAAGTTTATTAACTAAACCATTTTTAATATAGGGTTATACATAATATATATTCGACTATAAATATTAATTTTAAAGAAGAAAATATTTCATACATCATGGTATTTTATTTATATGTTTTAGGTATTAAATAATTAAATTTATTTGTCACACAATGATGATGCAGTAATTACCTAATTAATGAGATATTAAAACAATTGATATTATAAATGTTAACATAAATTTAAATTAATCCTTTTGATGTATTAAAAGAATTTTCTAGGATAATAGGAAATTTTAGGGTTTATTTAATGATAGTTTTTCGAAGTAATAAAGTTGATATGACTTTAACAAAAACCAAATACTAAATACTGTCATAATTGACAAAAATTGAGTTTTTAAAACAAATACTATTTTATTAAATTATATAATAGTCCTAAAAATATAAGCTTAGGCCAAAGGACTTATATAATGATAGATATGTTATTAATGAACCACTTGGGGTTCTCTTGGTAGTTTATAGTAAGTTTATTAACCATATAATATAAAACATACAAGGAGACATGGTAAATGTCAAACTATTTAACTAAATGTTAAATCTAAATGATAAGGTTAATATGGTGACATAAACCTATCTAAAAACTATTGGTTGGGAGGTATTATACCCATACCTACCTTAGAATCAAAATAAATCCATTTGGAGCCATTATAAACTAAATATTAATTTACAATAAAATAATATTTCATGCTTTTCCTAAAGTGACCCTCACCTCTCTTATAAAATGGCACTTCCCCTTATCTTAATTTCACACCTCCAAAGACATTTGTCTCAGCCAAAACCTACTAAAATATCCTCCCAACTACCATAAATTCATCATATAGGCATTAATTTTATAATAAATTCAACTTAAGGATCCCTTTGGATCAAATAAAAATAAAGCACCCGAAGAAGAGGTAATAATTTCATCACCTCTTTCAAAGTTTTTTTCTTCTTACACTTCCTCTTAATTTTTTGTTTCCATACCCAAATAACAACTCCAGTAAATTATAAATACAGTGACGTTATTATAAATATGGTACAACCATATTCATTATTCTATTCATCCTATGAATGATAAAGTCACCATACGTGACTGCGTACAGTTTACCATCTCTACGTCGTGGTGTAGTTTTTTATTCAACACTTCATTATTTCGATTGGTATAATAATGATTATAATTGATTTAAAAAATAAATATAAAATTTAAATGATTCTGTCTATATTATATACCAACTAATTACATATTATTTTACCATCAATAGAATGATAATGTGGCTCGTGCGTACGTACAGATTACCATCTCCATGAATGCGGTAAAATTCATTACCCATCGTAACCATTCAAGAATAATTTTAATTTTATGATTGAAAAATAATGTTTAAAAACATAATATCATTCTTTATGTGAATTAAATACATCTTCTCTGTAACAAAAATGACTTACATAACAAAACATATAAAGGAAAATGAATTAGTTAACACATGAAATAATGATACTACTGAAATATCATTAAAAAAGCAATATTAGAAGAACTTATATGATATCAAATTTATGTATTTAGTCATTCTGTAATTTAATAACAATGATTTAACTATTATACAGGAGGTTGATGTACCCTTGAACAAGGAAAAGTACAATGTAAGGGGTTTTCCTCACACTTCTTATTCGCGTAAAATTCATGCTATATTGCCACTATTTCTTTTTGTGTGGTGTGTGTACTACCCATATTTTTTTTATTTGTGTAAAATAATTTAATTTATGGGTATTTAAATCTTCAATATATGATCCTTCTTTCATGGGGTGTATGTTTACTAAGTTACCAAATCTGTAAGGGAATTTCTAATTTCAATTTCCACTCATTGGTTTCTACACAAACATCATTGATTATTTTACTCTATGATTATGTGTGAAATCACTATTTAATTACTTATGTATTAATTTCTACTCCCCTTTGTATGGATATACTTTTTATACACATAATAACTCCATTTATAAATTCTCAGGTCATCGATATGAACTTGATAAGAGTAATCTTTACTCAATTTCCATTCATTGAGTTAAACATTCAAGTCATTGGTGTTGTTTTTACAATAATATGTGTGAATGTCCTCTGATTTATTTACACTAAATATCCAATAATATTGAGTGTATTTATATTTGTCACACAGAATTATATCATTTATTTATCCTTAACCTAAGTATACATTCTTTATAAGGGATTTCATCTCAATTTACATTCTATTGAGACTTCTTTGTTGTTATACCCCAATTCACTTTTATATAGTGTATATACTTTACTTTGACATAGTATATCATGAATCCATTTATTATAAAGATATTATAAAGTTTTTATTACCTTAATTATTTTAATTTAAGCATCTCTTATTTGGTTTGGAACTCTATCTAAAATATCATTTTAAATGTTTTAAAGATTTATTCTTTTAAATCATTCTCATTAATGTACATGTTTTAAAAATGTTTTTAAGTATTTATTTATATGGAAATGAATGTTTTAAAATTTAAACTCCTTTTAAAAGATTCAATATGTTATGGGACACTTGGATTCAAATATCCAATTTTTATCAGCTTTTTGAAAATAATGTGACTTTTAAATATTTTCATGAAAAAGGGAATATTTCTCTAAAATAGTTTTATTGATTATTTTCATCTATGTCAATATCATTCATTATTTTTTATTGAGATTTATTAATACAATCTTCTATATTGTATTGAATGAGTTATGTTTGACTGTGGGTGTGCTATTTTTATACCATTCATTGTTTGTGGTTAAAATATTGACATTTTTTATGCAAGTTTTAATATGAATTCTTAGATTATGTGTCAAAATTTTAATATGATGAATGTATTGGACTTTTTAAGTGACGGGTGGAGCCTTATTTAGCTTTTTGATGCATTGGTATGTCTCAAAAGACAAGATAGTGTCTTGTCACAAGGCCTTGACAAAATCTTCTTTGTATTCTTGTCACGAGGCATGGATTATGTGGTTATGATATCCGACATTATGCATTCCATGATTATGAAATTTTCCATTGACATTAAATGTGATTATTAGACTAGTATAATATCCATGTGAATAAGTATGTGGCATTATTTGATGTATCTTTTTCATATTATTCTGAAGTTTATGTTTAAAAGGCTTGTGTTTTAGTATAATACATTGCCTTAAATGTTTATGGGTTTTTAGGAAAGTTTCCGCTATATTGTTATCCTTACTGAGCATCTAATCTCACCCATTTCTTATGTTTTCTTTTCCCAAGATATAAATAATTATATAACTATTAACCTTCAAAAATAGGATAAGGGATATAAGAGTGTTCAAAAGGGACACAATGTTGTTTTTTCATGATGTAATGTAAAAATTATGAATGTATCTAGTACTTCCAAGGCTACTAAACTTATTGGTATTTTGAGACATGATTCCTTGTATCATGCCAATGTTATGTAATAATGCATGAACTCTGGGTAACTAAGGTCAGTGCACTATAGTTGATATCAGAGGAATTTTAGTACAAACCTTCGAATCTAGATTTAGAAAAACTCTGATTAGAAAACACTACCGTAAGATTGACTTTAAGGATTAGTATAGAAGAACATCCAAATATTTTGGTAATGTAAATATTATATGGGTTTTCCAAGTAATGCATCCCTGACTAGATATGATAAAGTAGAAGCAGCTCTAGCACAGATGTAGCTAGGATTGAAAACTCTAACAAAGAATTCTGGGCTTGACCCTGGATATCCTGGTACACGACAATGGGCCTTGATTCACACTTGGTTATGAAACTCTCGGGGGATATGCTTAGGATAATTCACATTTTCTTTGCAAACTAATTTGAAGTATTTTAATATAATATGAGAATAAATAACCTTGGTTAATCATAAGGTGTTTTATATTGAAAATAAGGTTTCATGATATTCTCTAAATGATTTTATGACTCACACTATGCTTTCTTGTGTTAGTCTATGGTTGGATTCCGAGGAAGTCATAGTAACATTTAACATGATGTAAAATGTAGGGATGATGATGGAAATAAGCAACAAATGGAATGTAGATAGGTGTAAAAGATATCGGGTCTATGCCGATGCTGGTTTCCAAAATTACAATCAACAATATATATATTAACCATCTCCCCAACTCAATAAAGAAGAGAAAGGTTGATAATGATAAGATCTCCAGTAGTGGAAACCATGTAGAAAAGAAATATCAATTTCCATCATTCCAGGAATGTGGAATGAAACACCCATGAAAGTGTCCCAATGGAATAATGAAATTCTTTATTTGTGGGAAAGATGGACATAAAGTAAATAATTGCCAAGTAAAAATGAAGTGTACTATGGAAGAAAATAAAAATGATCCTAAGAATCCTATTATAGTAATTTTTTGTAAATGTAAGGGACCTTTGAATTACTCGAGTCAATGCCCTATTATATAGGATAACGTCTAGGTGAAGAAGAACCTATGTTGAAAAAAATGGATGGAACTTTTTTTAAAAGTTTTAAAGATATTTGTTTATGGGATTATTTTGGAAGACTATTTTCTTGTATCTGTAACCACGCAGTTTCTTATGTGAAAATTCTATTTGAGGAAGAATTATATTTTCTTTTGTGGATATATTCATAAAGAACAATTTGGGTTTATATGATCCTTGAATTTGAGTTAATTAAAGGATATTAATTTTTTGGATGAAAATGAGAGGTATGAGATAACATTTGTGTTTAAATTATGTTATTGTTATTTTGAGGAATTTATCACATTTTGGAAATTTTATAAAATATAGTTTTTGAAAAAGGAAAACATGCAGACCATGTGACAACCCGTCAAATCGGACAAAGCTATGGGAATCGAACCCACAACCAGAGTGAGATTGGGATTTATCACCTACCACTAAACTGTGTGAAGTCCCTAGTTAGTGTGACTGATTATTTTTAGTTAAATGATTTTGTTGATCAATAATAAGTTGATTTGGGATCTTATGTTTTATCAAATAGATATCCTTAGTATAGGAAAATGATTTGGTGATTAAGTGATAAATGTTATTTTGGAAGACATACACTCTATTGGGAACACTGCATGCCTATGAAAAATAGAATACAATGGAATTTAATTTGAGGGGTAATGATGGATTTTTTTATTTTATTATAAGAATCTATGTTTTTTTATAGAGATTTGGGTTATTAAAGGATATTATTAACCTATCATAGAGAATATGTGATTTTGTTAGTTACACTTCTGTATGAGACTTTAACAGTAGTTGATGTTATTTGGAGATAAATGTTAAGATTTAAATTGAAATACTATGAGATTAAATTCTTCTATATTTTGTATTTCAATCTTAGTTTGGATTATATTGAAGTATTTTAAAGTAAATTGTTTATTTAATTATCTTTATTGAACTTTGGGTATTTTTTGTTCAATTTTGGGAATTAAGATTAGTATTTCATTGAATAAATGATTATCCATTTTTGGGATCATCTGATCTTGTACTAACCATTCGGTTTTTGTTAATATACAAAGAAAAGAGAAATATATAGTTCATCCTTTGTGGATTATGTGATTCTCAAGAAGTTGATTATAGAACTTCATGTCTGAGTATGTATACTTGAATACTCATAGTTTGGAGAAAAGATGATTTAGTGGCACTAATGGAATGGGAGGCTTTCCCCGCGCTTCTTTACCAACGGTTTAAGAAAACCATTCGTAAAGAAGGTCCAAGACACCCTTTACCAACGGTTCACTAGAACCATTGGTAAAGGGGTGTTCAACCCACCCTTTCCCAATGGTTCTAGTGAACCATTGGGAAAGGGTACCTTGGACACCCCTTTACCAATGGTTTTTGAAAACCGTTGGTAAATTTTTACCACAAATACACTTGGTCACTCCTCTCTCCCATTCGTGAGATAGAACCCTAAATCTGCAGCACTCCTCTCACGACTTCCCCCATCCGAACCATTGAAACTCCATCGGATTCATCTCAAATCAGGTATTTTCTTTTCTATACACATAAAATAATTAAGTGCTCCCTTGTTTTTATGGTCATTCATCTAATATTTTAGTTTTGATTTTTGATTTTGATGTGTATATCATTTTTTGTGTTTTGATTTAATATAGAATTTCTCCATTCCAATCCATTTAATTAATTAAATTTTTAACCCTCCATTGAAGAAGAAACATCTCAAATTCCTTGCGGTTGGATTCTATATTTTCTAAGTATGTGTTTTCATGCTTTTTATTCATCTTGTAATTAATTTTTACTTGGAAATTTATTTATATGTGTATATTAATTTTTAGAAAATTTTCTATGAATGTTTTCCTTGAAATTCCTTGTGAAATATTATTTAACCCTATTCTCATTGAATTGAACAAGTCATGAATTTGATGACTATAATTTTGACATCTTCCATGTATTTATGAATTATTCAATTCCATGACTGTTTAGATTTATTTTAAAATAATATTTAAAGAATGAATTGGTGAAATTGAGTCTTTGTGTAACATCCCAAGTAAGTAATGAATAATAGATATTTTTATCTATGTCTATTAATGAATTAGATATTGTTTTAGAGGCTTAAAATGAAAATAAATCCAATCTTAAGCATGGAATACACTAATATTTTTAAAAGATTGTTTTACTGCCTTTTGATGGAAAACCATTTTTAAATCCATATTTTGACAATTTTATAAGCTATGTTTGTCAAAATAAACTTATTCTTTATTATTGGGATATCAAAATTTACTTTGTGTGAATTTTTGGTATTTTTCAGACAATGTTCATTTTTTAATTAATAGTGAAAAATACTGCATTTTACATCAAAACTGATTTTTAATCTAATTTACTTATATGATTAGATTATCGTTTTAATTGGTTTTGAAGTGAAATTAGAATATATTTTTACCATTTAATCTAATGGTGGTCATTGGAATCAATTTCACTTTGAAATTGGACTTAAACTGGTGTCAATCTTTTGATACTTATTGTTTCATAAAAACACGCTATTTGTCATGACAGCGGGAATTAATTATTAAATTAATTAATGTGACTTATATGTTTTGAATTTTGTAAAATAGACTTCAATTTTGAATTCGGAATATCAAATACAGATTAGGGTGAATTTTTTGTTTTTTTTTTTAAACTTCAATTTTTGATGAATAGTGAAACCACTAAGTGGTACTTATAAAAACTGATTTTTCGTTTAAATGAAATTTTGCCACCTTTGTGTTTTGAATTTTAAAAATCCAACATACATGGTTGTCATTAAGAAGTAAAATGTGGTTCAATGAGATTAAAATAATTTTTTGGTGAATAGTAACTTATTATGTTTTTAATCGCGATTAGTGGTAATTAGTGTAGTTTAAGGTAAAAATAATTCTTTAATAATATGAAATTACCTAGACACATGTCCTACCCTCATTGGATGTGTCATGGCCGATCAAGACAATCCATGGGTCAACTTTGGGACCCCATGGAGCCACTTTTGTTGGGAAATGACATAAATAACTTTTTATTTAACGTTAAAGTAAAAATGACACAAACATGAGTTATTTTACTAAAACAATTTTTACATGGGGTTATAAAGATCAGATTTTTTATTATAAATATTAATTTGAAAGATAAAGAGATTTCCTACATCATAGTAGTTTTTTTTATAATTTTTATACATTAAATAAATTAAATTATTTATGACATCATGATGATGCAGCGATGACCTCATTATTTAACGATTTAAATAAAATGGAATGTTAATGTAAAATATAAAACCTAAACATGGCCAAAACCAATTGGATGAGTGGATTTAGAACCCTTATCACCTTATCATCTAATTATATCAATGTGGGACCTCTTAAATCCGAATACCATTTTAAAATAAAGTGACTTTTCTTTACATTCCAAGAGTGCCCCTCCTCTCCTCTTATAAAAGGCCCCCACCTCTACCTCTTTACCCACACTCCCAAATCCTTTGGATCGGTCAACCCCTGCCCATTTTGTCTCTAAAATTCCCTCTCTTACTCCTTGAAGCCTCACTTTGGGCAGAAGTCTTCCCAAGGAAGCCTTTGTGCTCAAATCTAAGAAAGTTACTCGATTTTAAGGTAATGTCTTCGTTTGAGTCCTTTTGTTTTATTTTGCTTCTCCAACCCCCTAAACTCTTTTTATTCATTTCTTTTGTAACAACTAAAGTTTCCTCAATATACTAGGATGTTTTTATAATAAGGATTCGAGCTACACTTACACACACCTACATCTAATGGTTAATGAACATACTGTTTCCGTGGATGGTGAATTTATGCTTCCCGAAACGATGATTGTTCAACATTCTTTTAACACCTTCAAAGGTGGCCATTAAGATGTCACTATATTTATATATGATATATAATATGTTTATGTTTTACTTAAGCTTCTTTGTTTTTCATTTTGGGTATACCTTTATGGTTTCCATTATGGATAAATGCGATATCTTTATTTAAGGAAGTGCGGACTACCGCCCCCTTAAAGTGAGTTGATTCGTTAAATACCATATGTGGGACGTATAAATGATGGAACTATGATATTATATATGATATAATACTGGAATTATAATATACCATTATATCATTATGATTCCATTCTATAAAATACGAAATAGAAATGAAAGTAGCGTTCATGCGTACGTACGGCTTACCGTCTCCATGAATGGTGTATTTCATTTCTTACCTCTAAATGATTACGTAATATTATAAATGCATGAATATACTGGATATATATGACATATATGATATCTACATCATGAATACCATTCTAGATATAATGGATACATGAACAACTTGTAATTATAAAGGGCTTATTTTTTACTCAAGTACCAATGATCGTTAAAACGACCGTTATTAACTCAAATAATTACATAATGTTCATAACATGGCAATAAGTGATATAAAAAGAATAATGAACTTGAAAAAGGTTCTTATACAAGTAGAAATTAACTCAAGTTTATTATTCAGGACATTAAAGAACGATCGAGTCAAGTCGGACCCGAGGTATGGGACTTCGTCTCAATCTCCTTTCATTGAGGCATATTTTATTTTATACACAACTTTCTTTTATACGGTGTATAAACCCCTTTGACTTTTATGTTTATTCAAAAGGAATCTTTTTTATATGAAGCATTTACTAAATGAAAAAAGGGAATGTTTTTGTCGTACATATGCGGCGACAACAACTTCTCCGCCGTCGTGACCGTTATTTGAGTTTCGGCTTCCTCTACAAGCCATACCTTCTTTTTAAAAGAAAAATAAATACCATGTTCTACTTTTCTATTCTTTTGGCATCGAAAATGGTTTTCATAATGTTTTTATATCAATGTGTTGTATTGATATCTTGTGATTGAAAGGTGGGAATGTTATGTTTCCTTTATGCATGTTTTATGTGATATGATTATGTTGAGGTTATTGGGAATTATTATGAAAACGGGTGGTTCCGTGATAAACTAAGGGCAGGTGAGCCCGATATAGCTCTCCAATGCATTGGGTAACGCAAAGGAGTGAAATGTTAAGGTTTATCCGAAGATATTTAGGGAATATTCTGTGATGGGTATTCCAAATGTAACCAAGAGGGTTACTCCCTACGTAAGAATGTTATGAATGCCTCAAGTTACCTTTATGTCTTATGATTTCTATGATTTATTCATGATTTGATGAGGTATGTTAAAGTGCTTATGTTTTATGGGTAAAGTATGATCTCATCCTTATGTATATATGTACCCATGTTTCCTTTCCATATTTTTATATCCCTTACTGAGCTTTTTATGCTCATCCCATGTTTTTTGAAATGTTTTTCACAGGTCAAGGGAAAGGTACATGATATGATGATAGTGTCAAGGAAGTGTCATGAATGAATCCATGTTTATTTTAAATATGTTTCCATTGATGGGAATGAAGAATACTATCTTTATGTAACCACTTTGTTTATATGTGGAATGTAATGCAAGTTTTATGATCTAATTCTCTAAAACTCTAAACCCAAAAAGACCTTCAATGTGTAATCTTGTAATAAGTCAAGATTAAGTAAGGTTTAAGGCTGGGGCCTTATAGTTGGTATCAATGGTCAGTTTAAATAACTTAAGGAGTTATAATTCTATTAAATGATTATCCAAAAATATTTTTTATGGTAAAACTGAAGTGATATAGCATTTGAAGATTACCATGTTGCTTCATCTAAGACATGTTTGTTCAGAATGGTTTTCCGCAAAGGAAACAGGAAAGCAGTGCTAGGAAGGCATACAGAAGGATATAACCTTCCAAATCAGCATCCTGAGATAGTCAGAATTAGTACTGAATAGTTTGTTGCAGTAATGGCGCAGTTGACTCAAGCGATAAATGGTGGTGGAATCCATGCATGAGACCAGCCAGATCAACCTCTGAGGAACATGTCAGTGGTTGAACATTTCATGAGGCAACATCCCCAATCATTCAGAGGATCATCTGACCCTATGCTAGCTGAAAGGTGGATTAAAGCACTGGAGAAGATTTTTGATGTCATGGGGTGTTCAGACAATCAAAAGGTTAGTCTTGGTATTTACCGTATGGAGGGTGAAGCAGATCAGTGGTGGTCGATGGTTAAAAATATCAGGGACGCTGGTGAGATTGATGCTCTTGACTGGGATGAATTCAAAGGTATGTTTCTTGAGAAGTATTTTCCTAAGGCTGTTCGACTTAGGATGGAAAATAAATTCTTGTAATTGAGGCAAGAGGAAGACTCATTGGCTACCTATGAAGAATGTTTCACTAGATTGGCAAGGTATGCTCCAAATTTTATCCGAGACCTTGATAGTAATATCAATCTTTTTTACTCAGGATTGAAGCCAAAATATCGAAGGGCATTAGATTCTCGTGAGTTTAAAAGTTTTGAAAATCTTGTTCGATGTGCTGAGAAGGTGGAAATGGAGTTTGCCGATGACCAAGTGTTCTATAACAACCAACAGAAGAAGAGACCGAGGTGGCAGGAGAAAGTTAAGAATTCTTCAAAAAAGTCTGATGGTAAGAAAACTAAGTTTCCAGTTTGTGATAAATGTGACAAAAGGCATGCTGGGGAATGTCTTCTGAATTCTGGAAAGTGCTACCAATGTGGTAAGATGGGACATAAGGCACGTGATTTCACTGAAAAGGATCAAGGTGAAGGTAAGACCAAATTTGATTTATAGATAGTGAAATGTTATAAGTTCAATGAGATGGGTCACTATGAAAATGAGTGTCCGACAAAGAGCTTGAGTGATGGGAAGCAGTTAAACTACAAGCAGAAAGGGGTGGTGAAATCCTTTGCAACTACTTCAGCAGATGTCGGGCCATCACATGAAGTTGTATCAGGTACTTTGTTTGTTTTTTCAGATCATGCCAGTGTGTTGTTTGATTCAGGGTCTACACATTCTTTCATCTCTGAAACCTTTTCTAGTAAAATGGGAATACCATCTCATGAAATGACTTCTGAACTTTTGGTAAAAACACCTGGGGGAAATGTTTAGGCAAAAAGAATTTATAAGAATCTTCCTATCCTTATCTGTGGAAAGAACCTACTTGCAAACCTTATTGTTATACCTCTAGTAGAGTTTGATGTCATCCTGGGTATGGATTGGCTCTCTATTTACCATGCTAAGATTGACTGTAGAGATAAAGAAGTTTCTTTTCAGAGAGACTTTCAGTTTGTGTACAAGAATGAACCCTTACTGTTGGTAACTTATCAAGAGGCCAAGAAACTTGTAAAAGATGGAAATGAATGTTACCTTGCACACATCGTTGAAAATAAAGGAACTATTCATATTAATGATGTGCTAGTGGTAAATGAGTATCCTGATGTTTTTCCTGATGAGTTTCCTGGAATAATAACAGATCGGGAAGTTGAGTTTACTATTGACTTAGTTCCTGATTCTAAGCCAATTTCAAAACCCCCTTATCGAATGGCTCAAATTGAACTTTTAGAGTTGAAGGAGCAATTGCAAGATTTATTAGAGAATGGTTTAATTCGACCTAGCACATCACCTTGGGGTGATCCTCTTTTATTTGTTAAAAATAAAGATGGTTCTATGAGACTTTGCATTGATTATAGATCCTTGAATAACATCACTTTTAAGAACAAATATCCTTTGCCTCATATCGATGATTTTTTTGATCAGCTCCAGGGAACTCAGTTTTTTTCAAAGATTGACTTGAGATCGGGGTACCATCAGCTAAAGGTAAAGGAGGCAGATATTCTGAAGACCGTGTTCCATACGAGATATGGCCATTATGAATTTGTAGTAATGCCTTTTGGGCTAACCAATGCACCTCTTGTATTCATGGACTTAATGAATAGAATTTTCCATGAGTTCTGAGATAAGTTTTTGGTGGTTTTCATTGATGATATTTTGGTGTTTTCTAAAAGTAAAGAAGAGCATGAAAGACATTTAAGGGTTATCTTGTAAACCTTAAAAGAAAAGAAATTGTATGGGAAATTCAGCAAGTGTGAGTTTTGGTTGCAACAAATTTCTTTCCTTGGTCACATTGTTTCTAAAGATGGAATAACGGTTGATCCTGCAAAAACAAAAGTTGTGTAAGAATGGCCAAGACCCACAAATGTAACCGAGATTCGTAGCTTCCTTGGTTTGGTAGGCTATTACCGAAGGTTCGTTAGAAATTTTTCATGATTATCTAGTCCAATGACTAAGCTAACTCGGAAGGGTGTTAAGTTTATCTGGACAAAATAATGTGATGATTGTTTCAGGAATTGAAAAGAAGATTGGTGAATGCTCCAGTTTTGGCACTACCTTCCAGGAATGGTGAGTTTGTTATATACATTGATGCTTCATTGAAAGGACTTGGTTGCGTTCTAATGCAGAATGATCAGGTAATTGCTTATGCTTCACGACAGTTGAAGACTCGTGAGTTAATTACCCTACACATGATCTAGAATTAGCTACTGTTGTTTTCGCTTTAAAAATTTGGAGGCATCATTTGTATGGAGTAAAGTGTGAAATATATACCGATCACAAAAGTTTAAAGTATATATTCACTCAAAAAGAGTTAAACATGAGACAGAGGAGATGGCTGGAATTAATCAAGGATTATGATTGTACAATTCATTACCATCCGGGAAAAGAAAATAAAGTCTCTGATGCTTCGAGTCGAAAAAGTAATGCTTCATTAGCAATGTTGCGTTTGGAACGTGGTCCTTTGGTTAAGGATTTGATGAAATTTGGCATAGAAGTGGTTGGTGCATGAATTTCTTCTTTTTTTTCAGGTGTCAGTGAGATCATCTCTATCAGATAGAATCAAGAAAGCACAGAAGCAAGACAGTGAGTTGCAGAAAAAGGTAGAGCTGGTTCAGAAAGGTATGTTGCCTGAATTCAACATTGATAATGATTGTGTTTTGAGATTTGGGAAGAGATTGTGTGTGCCTTGTGATTCACAGTTGAAAATATAGTTGTTATGTGTAGCTCATAGTTCTCCGTTTTCAGTTCATCCTGGCAATACTAAGATGTATGGAGATCTTCGGGAGTATTACCAGTGGGATGGAATGAAAAGAGATATTGCTGATTTTACTGTGAAGTGTTTGACTTGTCAGAAGGTTAAAGTAGAGCCGCAGTTACCGAAAGGGATTCTTCATCCATTACCAGGGCCAGAGTGGAATTGGGAGAATATATCCATGGACTTTGTTGTGGGATTACCGAAGACATCTCGAGGTAATAATGCAATCTGGGTTATTGTTGATCGCTTGACCAAATCTGCTCATTTCCTTGCTATACGAGATACTTTCTCTCTTGATCAACTTTCCCATTTGTATCTTAAAGAGGTATTTAGGTTACATGGAGTTCCTCTCTCCATTGTATCTGATCGTGATCCCGGGTTCACTTCTAACTTTTGGAAAGGCCTTCAGAAGTCGTTGGGTACTGAATTAAATTTTAGTACAGCATTGCATACTCAATCAGATGGGCAGTCAGAACGAACAATTCAGACCATGGAGGATATGCTACGAGCTTGTTTTATGGATTATCCGGGAAGTTGGGACCAACATCTTTCTTTGGTTGAATTTTCATATAATAACAGTTTTCATTCCAATATACAGATGGCACCATTTCAGGCATTATATGGGAAGCGGTGTCGAACTCCAGCTTTCTGGGATGAAGTGGGTGAAAGGAAGTTGATGGGACCAGAATTGGTAGAATAGATGACAGAAAAAGTTCAGCTGATTCAGAAGCACATGAGAACAGCTCAGAGCAGGCAGAAGAGTTATACGGATAACCGGAGGAAGGATCTATCTTTTGAGGTAGGTGATCATGTTTTTCTCAAAGTATCCCTATGGAAAAGTGTGATGCGATTTGGTAAGAAAGGAAAGATGAGTCCAAGGTTCATTGGACCATATGAAATTCTGGAGAGAGTTGGATCAGTTGCTTACCGAGTGGCTTTACCTCCGAGTTTATCTCAGGTACATAATGTTTTTCACGTTTCGATGTTGAGAAAGTATATGCTAGATCCATCTCATGTTTTGAGTCCAGAGGTAGTTAAGCTGTAATAGAACCTATCCTATGAGGAACAACTGGCCCAGATTCTTGACCATAGGGAGAAAGTGTTACGGAATAAGTTGATTAATCAGGTAAAGGTTTTTTGGAAAAACCACATGATGGAAGAGGCAACATGGGAATCTGAAAATGCAATGAGGGATAAGTACCCCCATTTATTCGATAAGTAAATAAATTGTGGGGACACAATTTTCAAAAGGGGGGAAGGATGTAACATCCCAAGTAAGTAATGAATAATAGATATTTTTATCTATGTCTATTAGTGAATTAGATAGTGTTTTAGAGGCTTAAAAGGAAAATAAATCCAATCTTAAGCATGGAATACACTAATATTTTTAAAAGATTGTTTTACTGCCTTTTAATGGAAAACCATTTTTAAATCCATATTTTGACAATTTTATAAGCTATGTTTGTCAAAATAAACTTATTCATTATGATTGGGATATCAAAATTTACTTTGTGTGAATTTTTGGTATTTTTCAGACAATGTTCATTTTTTAATTAATAGTGAAAAATATTGCATTTTACATCAAAACTGATTTTTAATCTAATTTATTTATATGATTAGATTATCTTTTTAATTGGTTTTGAAGTGAAATGAGAATATATTTTTACCATTTAATCCAATGGTGGTCATTGGAATCAATTTCACTTTGAAATTGGACTTAAACTGGTGTCAATCTTTTGATACTTATTGTTTCATAAAAACACGCTATTTGTCATGACAGCGGGAATTAATTATTAAATTAATTAATGTAAATTATATGTTTTGAATTCTTTAAAATATACATCATTTTTGAATTCGGAATATCAAATATATATTAGGGTGAGTTTTTGGTTTTTTTTTTGAAAAACTTCAATTTTTGATGAATAGTGAAACCACTAAGTGGTACTTATAAAAACTGATTTTTCATTTAAATGAAATTTTGCCAGCTTTGTGTTTTTAATTTCAAAAATCCGACATACATGGTTTTCATTAAGAAGTAAAATGTGGTTCAATGAGATTAAAATAATTTTTTGGTGAATATTAACTTATTAAGTTTTTAATCGCGATTAGTGGTAACTAGTGTAGTTTAAGGTAAAAATAATGCTTTAATAATATGAAATTACCTAGACACATGTCCTACCCTCATTGGATGTGTCATAGACGACCAAGAAAATCCATGGGACAACTTGGGGACCCCATGGAGCCACTTTGGTTGGGAAATGACATAAATAACTTTTTATTTAATGTTAAAGTAAAAATGACACAAACATGAGTTATTTTACCAAAACAATTTTTACATGGGGGTATAAAGATAAGAGTTTTGATTATAAATATTAATTGGAAAGCTAAAGATATTTCCTATATCATAGTATTTTGTTTATAATTTTTAGACATTAAATAAATTAAATTATTAATGACATCATGATGATGCAGTGATGACCTCATTATTTAACGATTTAAATAAAATGGAATGTTAATGTAAAATCTAAAACCTAAACATGGCCAAAACCAATTGGATGAGTGGATTTAGAACCCTTATCACCTTATCATCGAATTATATCAATGTGGGACCTCTTAAATCCAAATACCATTTTAAAATAAAGTGACTTTTCTTTACTTTCCAAGAGTGCCCCTCCTCTCCTCTTATAAAAGGCCCCCACCTCTACCTCCTTACCCACACTCCCAAGGCCTTTGTCTCGGCCAACCCCTGCCCATTTTGTCTCTCCACTTCCCTCTCTTACTCCTTGAAGCCTCACGTTGGGCAGAAGTCTTCCCAAGGAAGCCTTTGAGCTCAAATCTAAGAAAGTTACTTGATTTTAAGGTAATGTCTTCTTTTGAGTCCTTTTGTTTTATTTTTCTTCTCCAACCCCCTAAACTCTTTTTATTCTTTTCTTTTGTAACAACTCCAGTATCCTCACTATCCTAGTATGTTTTTATAAAAAGTATTCTAGCTACACTTATACCCACCTACATCTAATGGTTAATGAACATACTGTTTCCGTGGATGGTGAATTTATGCCTCCCGAAACGATGATTGTTCAACATTCTTTTAACACCTTCAAAGGTTGCCATTAAGATGTCACTATATTTATATATGATATAAAATATTTTTATGTTTTACTTAAGCTTATTTATTTTTGATTTTGGGTATACCTTTATGGTTTCGATTATGGGTAAACGCGATATCTTTATTTAAGGAAGTGTGGACTACCGCCCCCTTAAAGTGAGTTGATTCGTTAAATATCATATGTGGGACGTATAAAGGATGGAACTATGATATTATATATGATATTATACTGGAATTATAATATACCTCTATATCATTGTCATTCCATTCTATTAAATACGAAATAGAAATGAAAGTAGCGTTCATGCGTACGTACGTCTTACCGTCTCCATGAACGGTGCATTTCATTTCTTACCTCTAAATGATTATGTAATATTATAAATGCATGAATTTACTGTATATATATGACATATATGATATCTACATCATGAATACAATTATGGATATAATGGATACATGAACAACTTGTAATTATAAAGAGCTTATTTTTGACTCAAGTACCAATGATCGTTAAAACGACCGTTATTAACTCAAATAATTACATAATGTTCATAACATGGAAATAAGTGATATAAAAGGAATAATGAACTTGAAAAAGGTTCTTAAACAAGTCGAAATTAACTCAAGTTTTTTATTCAGGACATTAAAGAACGATCGAGTCAAGTCGGACCTGAGGTATGGGACTTCGTCTCAATCTCCTATCATTGAGGCATATTTTATTTTATACACAACTTTCTTTTATACGGTGTATAAATCCCTTTGACTTTTACGTTTATTCAAAAGGAATCTTTTTTATATGAAGCGTTTACTAAAAAACAAAAGGGAATGTTTTTGTCGTACGTATGCGGCGACAACGACTTCTCCGCCGTCGTGACCGTTATTTGAGTTTTGGCTTCCTCTACAAGCCATACGTTCTTTTTAAAAGAAAAATAAATACCATGTTCTACTTTTCTTTTATTTTGGTATCGAAAATGGTTTTCATAATGTTTTTATATCAATTTGTTGTATTGATATCTTGTGATTGAAAGGTGGGAATGTTATGTTTCCTTTATGCATGTTTTATGTGATATGATTATGTTGAGGTTCTTGGGAATTATTATAATAACGGGTGGTTCCATGATAAACTAAGGGCGGGTGAGCCCAATATAGCTCTCCAATGCATTGGGTAATGTGAAGGAGTGAAATGTTAAGGTTTCTCCGAAGAGATTTAGGGAATATACTATGATGGGTATTCCAAACGTAACCAAGAGGGTTACTCCCTACGTAAGAATGTTATGAATGCATCAAGTTACCTTTATGTCTTAGGATTTCTATGATTTATTCATGATTTGATGAGGTATGTTAAAGTGCTTATGTTTTATGGGTAAAGTATGATCTCATCCTTATGTATATATGTACCCACGTTTCCTTTCCATATTTTTATATCCCTTACTGAGCTTTTTATGCTCATCCCAAGTTTTTTGAAATGTTTTTCACAGGTCAAGGGAAAGGTACATGATATGATGATAGTGTAAAGGAAGTGTCAAGAAAGAATACATGTTTATTTTAAATATGTTTCCATTGATGGGAATGAAGAACACTATCTTTATGTAACCACTTTGTTTATATGTGGAACGTAATGCAAGTTTTATGATCTAATTCTCTAAAACTCTAAACCCGAAAAGATCCTCAATGTGTAATCTTGTAGTAACTCCAGATTAAGTAAGGTTTAAGGCTGGGGCCTTATACTTTTCCTCGAGTTTTTATTCAAATAATGAAATAAATATATTTGAATGAAATGAGTTGACCTATTTAATGTTTTCAAAGTTGTTTCAAATGATTTAATTTGTGAAATGACAATGAACCCTCTTGGAATGAATTTTTTTTAAATGAGATTTCTTAGGTAATTTTAAATTAGATATTTATTCATGTGGAAATAGGTTTTAATACCATGTTTTGAATTAATATTGATAGTTTTTAATTGTAAAACGTCTTTTAATTCCTTTGGGATGTTTTGAAAAAAATGATTTTTTGAAGGCCTATTTAGAATTACATGTTAGCTTTTAGAAGGAAGTTGGTATAGATAACCTTTCTATATATTGAATTAAATAAGCGATTTTGAATTGAATTGAAGATTTTTTACCACTCAGTTGTAACTTTATGAATATCCTCAATTGTAATAATTCATTAATTTAACTTGCTCAATTCTTGTAATCACAATTGATGGATGTTGAAAATGGGATTATAAACAACGATGGAGATTGGGGTGAGATTGAGATATGATTTCAGGTCTGAATAAAATGATTGATATTGATAAGGATCCTCATTATGATCCTCATAACTTCATTATCTTACTCACTTATTTTGACTATTCATGGTGACTTAGATAGTTAGATGGGAAATTTAGATTTATGATTCACTAGTGGACTCGTACCTCATCTAGTGGAAACCAATACTGGAAATCTGGGTTTTCTCAATGCTCCTATACTGATGGTTCATCAAATAGGCCTTTACCAAAGGTTTCAAAAAACCTTTGGTAAAGGCAGACATAGGTGATTTAAAATGGATTTCGAAAGATATTTTAAAAATGATTTAATCTTGAGGAAAGTGTTTTATTAAAAAGAGAAATTTTTTAATAAGGATTTTGTAATGTAATTTGTTATTGTAAACTTTTTATGTGACTATGTTTGGTATTTAGTAACACATGAGATAACTGGTTTGTGAGAATGTGTTTTGAAAGATATTCCATGGTTAGTTCATGATTACATTTACGTTTTGAGCCTATTAATGAGTTGTTTTAAATATGTTTTTGAGATTTTTACATTATGTTTATTGGTGAAAACTGGTACCTGTAGAGGTGGTTCATCATTAAGACATATAATTACTATTAAACTTGTGTATAAACCATGAATAGTGGTGAATTCTTGAAATGGTCGATGTTTTTAGTCCTTTTTTATTTGTAGTTTCTTTTGATGCTGATGATTCTTATTGATACCTATGATGGGAATTTATTTTCGTTTCTAAATCGGCTAAGAATCCTCCACTATGCACAGTGTATGCAACCTCTACCCTTATTTAACCATTCTGTTTACATAGCCTATGAAACCTCTACCCTCATTTAATTAGTTAACTCAAGTCATTAATTCAAGCATTCATTCTCACTGGCATGTAAGAAATTTAATGATGTATACCCATCCTCACCTAATTTCTTACCTTAGATAGTGTCCAAAATATGGAATACGAGCTTTGGAATTCATCAGTTAACCAGGATCATATATTCCATTTCCCCTAATATGACTATACTAATATAAATTTAGGGTCAATTAAATATGGTTCTCATTGTATGTTGTATAATATGTGTCCTTCTTGGACAATACTCACTTTTATGAGGGTGGGGTTCTTTTCACTAGCCATTCTGGCATGTGTAGACATCCATAAAAATGTTAGATAAGTCAAAAGTTTAATTCAATAATGTTTTCATCATTGACATACTTTATTATTAATCTCAAATTTAAAAATAAACGTTTTTGTCTACACTTTATTAAATTAAATCTTTTTAAAAGCCATGAACAACATATTAGTGTATAAGCCTAAAATTTATTCACCCATGGGTGCGCTTGACTTGGGGAAGTAATTGGGTAATGAAAGGTATGGCTATAGAGGTTCCAATAATGAGTTATTGAACATGAGTGAATGATTTGGGATGCATATAACACATAATGAGACCTGAGGAATGTGCCTCTTATAGACCTAATGAAAATGAATATAAATAAATTTTAAATTAATTTATGAGTACTTGTTCTTTACATTATTTTAATTGTTCACTACATCGACTAGAAACTTCTTCCTTTATCATTTAATTAAATGTATTTTCTATTGAAGTTCAATCCTATTGAATTGATTATGACAAAATGACTTATATAAATACTTTTTATTGAATGGATAGAATTTGGATGTATGAAACTGATTGGATCTCAAGTGATTTTCAAAACAAATTAGAGATCTTTATAGATTTTTCATTTCACAATGCTTCAGATAGTGGTCGCATACATTGCCCATATTCCAATTGTGTTGGTAGACCTTGGTTGAGTCGTGAAGAATCCAGCTACAACATAACCAAATATGGTTTTCAAGAAAACTACTTTGTGTGGTATCACAATGGGGAGAAAATGAAATCTCAAATTGGTGATGATCGAAATGAAAGGATTGGAATGGAGAATCTGTTAAATGATTGGTTTCCGTTTATTCTTCCTCATGAAAAAGAAAGGATTTAGACTAAAGAAGACTTCGATATGAGTACATATGATGTATCTAGTGAAAATGATGACATTGATAGGGTGAAAAAAATGAATGATGCTGCCACAACTCCAGTATATCGACAATGCGATAAAATGAAAAATATGGAATTTTTAATTTGATTGTTTAATGGGAAAACTATGTATGGGATTTATAATATAGCAATCGATTAAATTCTTACACTCTTGAAGGATTTACTTCCATTTTATGTAGATATTCTCTCAAACCACTATATGGCATGGAAGTTAGTTGAGTAACTTGGATTTTCAAAAAAACAAAATTCATGCTTGCCCGAAAGATTGCAGTTTATTTTGGGAGGAAACCATTGAACGAAATGATTGTATAAAATGTGTCACATCCTGCTAGAAGTCAAAATTTGATGGAACGCCATCCCGCATTACACAGAACGTAATTTGGCACTTTCCAGTGATCCCCAGACTCCATAATCATTTTATGTCTGATGACATATCAATAAAAATGAGATGGCATGATACCGAGAGAAAGATAACTAATGATGAGTTGGTTCATCCTGCAGATAGATTTTCATGGTAGAGATTTGATGATCAACATCCTGATTTTGCAGCTGACGTGTGTAATGTGAGGCTGGGTCTTTCATGCGACGGTTTTAATCCGTTTGTGCAGAAGCTTACTTCGTACAACACATGGCCAGTTTTTATACACAATTATAATCTTCCCTCGTGGTTGTGTATGAAAAAACCTTTCACATTCATGAGTATTCTAATATCTAGTTTTTTTGATCCCGACATTGATATTGATGTATACATGCAACCTTTAATAGAAGAGTTGAAACTTATTTGGGATGTGGGTGTGCGCACATACAATGCATGTTCGAAAGACATATTTCAGATGTGTGATGCGGTAATGTGGAAGATCAATGATTTTCCAGATTATACAATGATTTCTGGATGGAGCATGAAAGGGAAAACTGTCATGTAAAGTTTGTATGAAGAATACATGATCCAGAAGACTGAAACATCATTGCAGTTTCAGTTTTATGGGCCATCGACAATTCTTGCCAAACGATCATCCATATAGAATGAATCATCGAAGATTTGATAATACCATAGAGACCAATGATCCACCTCAGTGTATTTATGGAACTGATGTGCTTAATGAATTGAAATATTTTAGTTTTTCATTCAGGAATGGTCAAATGAAATCTGGAAAGAGAAAGAATGTTTCCACTGAAACCTATTACAATTAGAGAAAGAGGAGTATCTTTTTTTATTTTCCTTATTAGTCAACCAATTTGTTACGTCATTTCTTAGACTTAGTGCATATTGAAAAAAATATATGAAAAATTTTGATTTCGTTTCTTCTAAATGTCAAGGGGAAGACAAAATATGATTTATGATCTCGACATGACTTGGTGGATTAGGGCATCAGACCGGAATTGCATCTTGTGCGTATCAGTGAAAATAAATGGCAACTTCTATGTGCTTCTTATGTGATGAAACCTATGGAAAAAACAATTTATGGAAGAATTAGAGACTATTAGAGTTCCTGATGGCTATTCAAGCAACATATCTAAACAGGTAAACAGAAGAGAGTTGAAGCTAAAATCTTTGAAGACACATGATTATCACATTCTACTGCATGAGTTGCTTCCAATAACAATCCTTCATATTTTTTCCAGTAATGTATGGGTGATTGTTATTCGGTTGTTCCATTTGTTTAGAGATCTTTGTGCTAAGAAGTCATCCAAGTCTTTCTTGCAAAACATTTTGACAGATGCCCCACTACTTTTGTGTGAGTTGGAGAAAATATTTCTTCCATCATTTTTTACAGGCATGCTGCATCTAACTGTCCATATTCCCACTAAAATAATTCTTTGAGGACCTGTTTATTTTAGTTGGATGTATCCAACTAAATGAAATATGTACACATTAAATTCTTATGTCCGAAACAGGAATCATCCTGAAGGTTCTATTGTGAACGGTTACTTGGCTCAAAAATGTATGGATTTCTGCTCAATGTATTTTTTTTATCATACTACAAGAATGAATAGACCAAAGAGAAATGAAGAAGAACGGTATGAGAAAATTGAGCCCATTTTTCCATCACTTCCTCAAACAAGAGGAATTACTGGATCAGATACATTGAAGACATTAAGCCATGAAGAGCGGGAGATGACACATCGCACGGTTTTGTTCAACTGTGATTTGTTTGATGACTATATCAGGTAACTAAATTGAATATGTATATCTTATATATATATCTATTAAACTATTTAAATTTTTTATCTACAGGTAACATAAAACAATTATCAATAGAAAGAATCATTCTTTATCTTTAATAAAGAGGGAGACTTTGCATATAAAATAGTTTTCTTCTTGGTTAAAATTGAAGGTAAAAATATTATTGTTTAAAATAATTATATCAATATTTAATTAAGTTTAATAGTCATTTATATTGCAGGTATGGTGTTTTTTTGTTGACTCTATGTCTGAGTAAATAAGAGCTTTGGCTTTCGGTCCTAATACCGTGGTTCGTGACTGTAAATCAATTATTATCAATGGGTACAAATTTTTGTTAATGAATGAGCAAAGAACATGAGAACACAACATGATGGTGTTATGGTTACGACCACAATAGTTTATTATACCTGTGCATCAGATAGTAGACCACGATTTGAAAATTTGGGTTATTATGGAGTCATTGAGAAAATAATAATATTGGATTATTACTCCCATGGACGAGTCATAATGATTAAATCCATTGGTTTGATTCAATGACGAGACATAGCACATTTATTGATGATTGTGGATTTCTAGTAATTAATATGACTCACACTCTTGCTACCTAAGAACCATATGTGTTGGCATCAATGGCTAAACAAGTTTTTTATGTCAAAGACCAACTTAGACCTGAATTTGGTGTCATAGTTTAAGTAATTACATGACATATTTTTTATGATGGAATTGAAACTTTCTCTGGTGCCATTGGAACCAATCCATTTATTTCTTTTAATGACTCCAATAACTCAATTTTCAGAGTTGATTGTGAACCCAAAGTTTTGGTTGAAAATATATAGAATCATTCATCCATGTTCTTAATTGTTTTGGTTTACCTCGAGTTGGGTTGTTAAGGTTAGTAATATTCAAATTGATTTAGTATTGATCACAAATATATTTTAGCTGACTTGACTGTTATGTGAATTTTCAATGTTAATTGGTTGCAGTTTTATTTGAATTGCATTTTCTAATTTGGAATTGAACTATATTCAAACCTAGTAAAAAAATATATCTAACTTGGTGAACATTACAACTTTTATGATTTATTAAATACATTCTTACTCTTATAAAACAATTGATATCTAAATTACCAATGAATCCCACTATTACCTCATATATTTAGTTTTTTTTATACATTAGTTTCCCTTTTCTAATTAATTACATATTTGTTTTCAAAAGAAGGGGAAAAGCCAATTGAAGAGAGGTGAAGGAAACAAATGATGGAGAACAATCGTCGAATGGTGCATATGGGAATTCAACCATTAGTGTCTGTAGTGAGTAATTTATTTTAGATATATATATTTAAAGAATATATAATATCATGTGATTAATGTTTTTGTAAAAAAATTTGTAGGATCCACCTATACGTCGATAGTTATTTGATGAGGAGCCTAGTACTGGTCCTAGTACTCAGGACGGTGGTACGAGGAGGGTTCGCACTATAGGTGGATGAGCAGCTTCGCATACTCGACTTGACCCTGCCCCTCCTACTAACATGTCATCCTTCCCACATTCTAATCCTGCTGTTTCGTTAGGGACACACGGGATATTTAGGCCTCCCATGTTTTTCCCACCTTTTGCATCTTCTGGCCCATCTTTTTCATATCCCATGATGATTCCCACTCCCCATCCCGAATCAGGTTATATAGTTATCCCATCTTTTTTTCCTTCTACTTTTGTCTCTCCGAGCTTCTTTATTCCATCGTCTTCGACTCCTGTTCCACCACAGGGTGTTCCATCAGTTTCTGTGGATCCAGCGGCGCTCAATTATCAGACTGGTGCAGGTATATTTATAGAAACCTAACAAATATTTATACCAATATTTATTTTAATTATAACATGTTTTGATAAAATATTTGTTTTTCTTTCATGAAAGATACATATACTGAGAGGAGGCAGGGGCGGGGGCATGCATGCATGTGTGCGATGTGGAACCGCCGCACACAGGTAATGGAAGATTACAATGAAGATAACCAAATGGTTGAGAAAACAGGGCAACAATGTCGGTGTTTTTTGGAAACGCTTACAAAATACTCTGAAATCATTCCCGTCAGCAAGTTATCATGGATACATTTTCCACATGAGTTCAAGGATAGAGCTTGGTAATAGATATGGGTAAAAAAATCTGTTGTATTTAATGCCATGAATTATTTTTGTATTTATATGAATTAATATTTTTTGTGTCAGCTTTGATTTAATTTTCCCGATGGTGAGGGTGCATGACCGGCATGTCTAAAGGATTTAGTTGAGCTTTGGAGAGACTACAAGCATGAGTTGTATAATAGTTGTTGTGCTAGAGTTGGCACTGATTTGTATGTGGTACCAGTCGTGGATGATTGTCCTATAGAGAAGTATCGGCAGATGATTACTCATTGGATGACTAATCAGTTTAAATTTTTAATTACATTTGAGGTATTTAAATAATAAATTTCATGTTTTTCATTAATATTATCCTTTGAATTATTGAATTTTATTTAGGAATCATCTGGAAAAAAAATAAAAAAAACATTGATGCAAAAAAATACCTCCACAGACTAGGATGTACTGCGATGCCAGATCATGAGAGGAAGCTGGTATAACAATTTGATTATAAGTTTTCTTTATGACTTACAGTTTCTTTTGTTTCCTCAATTATTTAATAATTTTCTAAATTTTTCATATAACTTTAGTTTTCAATTTCATTATAGAGGCAACAACTGAATATTGAAGGACGTGTGCCTCAAAAAAAATTGTTTTGCTCGAGTGGACAGAAAAAGGATGGAAGTGCCGTCAACAAACCGACTCAGCAGTAAATTGTAGGTTTTAATCTGTTGATTTTATATTTTAATATCTATTATGTAACTTAATAATATATTTATATTTGTAACAGGATTCTTTCGATTCCCTCGTTGCCAAATATCCAAACAATTTTGGGCCAACTGATCACTTAAATCAGGTGTTGGGAGAGAAGCATTCTGGCAGAGTATGCTGCTGACCTAGGATAGCCCCGAAGAAGTATTGGCCCTCATTAGGTACGATTTGTAGTGCCACCGAGTTGCAGCAAGTTTGGGCACATGCTGACAAAAGGGTCATAGAGATGGAAGAACAGTCTTCTAGGGGAAATAGTGCATTAATGAAATTTATTGAATTTCTACGTCCAACACTTCCACCAGAGGCCATCCCAGCTTTTGATGAATATATGTCACTGATACGTTCTATATATAGTGCTCCAGGTGGCAGTTCTAGTGGTGGTGAAGATGATGTCCAGCCTAATGATGATGATGGCAAGGAGTTTGATACGGAAGAGGAGGGTGAGGTGGAGGAGGTGGGTGAGGTAGAGGGTGAGGGAAAGGAGGAGGGCATTGAGGAGGGAGAGGACGGTGATAGGGATGAGGACAAGGGTGATGTTGATGCTGATGATAGTGATGGTGATGTGGGACAAATTGATCTATTACATTTTTGACTAATATTACTGAGATTTTGTGTTTAATCTATTCTAGTTGATGGTTTCATCTAGACCTGTAGTATAGTATTGGAGTTGATTTATTTTTATATATTGTGTTTTTTATGGATGTTGATGTCTTTTAGTGGTTTCAGTGTATCTTGAGCATTTTTATAGAGTTTTGTGTGTTTGGAAAATCCTTGGACAACCCCCCCCCCCCCCTTCCTGGACCCTGGACAACCCCCACCATCCTCCTTGGACCCCAAAAAGCCACCCGAACAGCCCACCCAGACAGCCCCACCCCCACCCTCCTCCTTGGTCCCCGGGCAGCCACCCAGACACCCCCCGGACAGCCCCCAAACAACCCCCCACCCTCCTCCCTGGACCCTAGACAGCTCCCTAGACAGCCCCTGGATGCCCCCCCCCCCACACACTCCTCCTAGGACCCCAGACAACCCCTCGAACACCCCCCGGATTGCCCCCCCTACACCCCCCGAATAGCCCCCCCCCCCCCCCCCCGAAAAGCCCACCACCCTCCTCCCTGGACCCCCAGACAGCCCCCACCCTCCTCCTTCATTTCACTTGCCTTTTTTTATTTCTCTGGTCATGCAATTTTATTTAGTATTATTCAATTTTAGTATGTCTTGAATTATATGAATGTCTTGGTAAACTTATTAGCTCATTCTCATCAAATGCATGTGATGATATGCTTTAATTTGAATACAAAGCCTTGTTGTACATTTCTCATGTTATGTGAATTATGCCCTGTTTTATTTGGTTTACTTTTCAATTGTTAGGATAAGACATGGGTTACTTGTTATGGACTCATGGGCAGACTCGTCTTGCTCAGGGAATTTAGACTTGAAATTCTAGGATGTATGCTTTGGTTTCTAGGTGAGGGCTACCAGGATGGTTTCTATTACTCATGAGTTATATTGGTTCCTTGAAGATAAACCGAGGACATGTCTGTTTTACAAGATGGTAATAGCATTCCTCAGTTGTGTCCGACACCACTCAAAATGTCTTAGGTTTATTTGAAATAGACAACATTTTTAGTAAAAATAACAAATGGAATACCTAAAACTGACCAAACGAATTCCGATTGGGCTGATACTATAGGAAAATGATCCATGGATCATTAGCGACGTGTATGAGTCAACCTCGTCTAAATCCGAGGCGCGGTGTGGCCTGTAACACACTAATTGTGTCTCTTTTGTTTAAAACGGATGAGATTTTAAGTGAAAAGAACCACTGGCATACGGTAAACTAACCAAACGCATCCGGATTCTATTGATACATTATCACAACAATCCATGGGTCATTTGTGACGTTTACGAGTCAACCCTGAATCAATACGAGGAGCGGTGTGGCCTTCACCATTCAAAGTGTCTCAGTTTTGTTTGAAATGGATAACATTTTAAGAGAAAAGTGCAACTGACATAGGGAAAAAGACCAAAAGCATTCGGATTGTGTTGATGATTTAGTAAAATGATCCTCGGGTCATTTTTGACATTTAAAAGTCAACCCCGCCTCAATATGAGGCCTAGTGTGGTCGGCACAACTCAAAGTGTCTCGGGTTTTTTTTAAATGGACAACATTTTAAGTGAAAATAACAACTAGCATACGGAAAACCGACCAAACACATTTGGATTGTGCTGATACTTTATCGAAATGATCCATGGTCATATGTGACGTGTATGAGTCAACTTCACCTCAATCCGAGGCACGGTGTTGCTGGCACCACTCAAAGTGTCTTTCTTTTATTTAAAATGGACATCATTTTATGTGAAAACAACAACTGACATACGGAAAACCGACCAAATGAATTCAGAATGTGTTGATGCTTTAGGAAAACATTCCATGAGTCATTTGTGACATGTATGAGTCAACCCCCTCATATTCCAAGACGTGGTGTGGCTGACACCACTCAAAGTGTCTCTCTTTAGTTTAAAATGGACTTCTTGTTAAGGGAAAACAACAATTGACATATGAAAAACTGACCAAACACATTTGGACTCTATTAAAACATTAGGAAAACATTCCATGAGTCATTTTTGACATGTAAGAGTCACCCTCGCCTCAATATGAAGCCCGGTGTAGCTGGCACCACTCAAAGTGTCTCAAGTTTATTTGAAATGGACAACATTTTAAGTGAAAATAACAACTAGCATACAGAAAACTGACAAAACGCATTTGGATTGTGTTGATACTTTAGAAAAATGATCCATGGGTCATATGTGACGTGTACGAGTCAAACCTACCTCAATCTGAGGCATGATTCTTCCAACACCGCTCAAAGTGTCTTTCTTTTGTTTAAAATGGACATCGTTTTAAGTGAAAACAACAACTGACATACGGAAAACCGAAACAATACATTTGGAATGTGTTGCTGCTTTAGGAAAACGATGCATGAGTCATATGTGATGTGTATGAGTCAACTCCATCTCAATCCAAGACACAGTGTGGCCGACACCACTCAAAGTGTCTCTCTTTAGTTTAAAATGGACTTCTTGTTAAATGAAAACAACAACTGACATAGAGAAATCTGACCAATCACATTCAGATTCTATTGAAACTTTAGGAAAATGGTCCATGGGTCATATGTGACATGTAAGAGTCAATAGCCCCTCAATCTGAGTTGTAGTTTGCCTGACACCACCCAAAGTGTCTCTTATGTTTAAAATGGACAACATTTTAAGTATATACGAAAAACCAACCAAACGGATTCTGATTGTGTTGATACTTTATCACAATGATCCATGGGTCATATATGACGTGTACGATTCAAACCCGCCTCAATCCGAGGTATGGTGTGGCCGACACCACTCAAAGTGTCTCTCTTCTGTTTAAAATGGACTTAATTTTATGTGAAAAGAACGACTGATATACATAAAATTGACCAAATGCATTTGTAATGTGTTTTCTCTTTAGTAAAATGATCCATGAGTCATATGTGACATGTACGAGTCAACCTCGCCTCAATCCAAGACCCGGTGTGTTCGGCACCACTAAAAGTGTCCCACTTTTGTTTCAAAGGACATCATTTTAAGTGAAAACAACAACTGACAAGAAGAAAACCAACCAAACGCATTTGGATTCCATTGAAACTTTAGGGAAACAATCAATGAGTAATATTTGATTTTTACGACTAAACCCAGCCTCAATTTGAGGTGCAGTGTGGCCAGAACCACTTGAACTGCCTCTCTATAGTTTAAAATGGACAACATTTTAAGAGAAAACAACAACTAACATATGGAAAATAGACCAAATGCATTTAGATTCTGTTGAAACTTTAGTAAAAAGTTACATGAGTCATTTTTGACATGTACGAGTCAACTCCATCTCAATATGAGGCCCGGTTTGGCCGGAAACACTCAAAGTGTCTCAGGCTTATTTGTAATGGACAACATTTTAAGTGAAAACAACAACTAACATACAGAAAACTGACCAAATGCATTCGAATTCTGTTAAAAATTTAGGAAAACTATCCATGGGTTATATGTGACGTGTACGTGTCAATATGGCATGAATTTGATGCGTGGAGTGGTCGGCATCACTCAAAGTGTCCCTCTATAGTTTAAAATGAACTTCATTTTAATTGAAAACAACAACTGACATATGGTTAACCAACCAAACACATTCAGATTCTGTTGAAACTTTAGGAAAATGATCCATGGGTCATATGTGATGTGTAAGAGTCAATCGTGCCTCAATCTGAGTCACAGTGTGGCCAGGATCACTCTAAGTGTCTCTCTTTTGTTTAAAATGGACAATATTTTGGGTACATACGGAAAACCAACGAAACGGATTCTGATTGTGTTGATAATTTAGAAAAATTATCCATGGGTTATATATGATGTGCATGATTCAACCCTACCTCAATACAAGGCACGGTGTGGCTGACACCACTCAAAGTTTCTCTCTTTAGTTTAAAATGGACAGGATTTTAAGTGAAAACAACAACTTCCATACATAAAACAGACCAAACGAATTCGGTTTTTGTTGAAACTTTAGAAAAATGATCCATGGGTTATATGTGCCATGTAAGACTCAACCTCCCCTCAATCCGAGGTGTAGGTTGGTCGGAACCAGTCAAAGTGTCTCTTTCTGGTTTCAAAAGGACATCATTTTACGTGAAAACAACAACTGACATACAGAAAATTGACCTAACACATTTGGATTCTATTGAAACATTAGGAAAACGATACATGGGTCATATGTGACATGTATGAGTCATCCTTGCCTCAATATGAGGCACGGAGTGGATGTTAACACTCAAAGTGTCTCAATTTTATTTGAAATGGATAACATTTTAAGTGAAAATTTCAACTGACATACGGAAAACCAACCAGAAGTATTTTGATTTTGTTGATAGTTTAGAACAATGATCCATGCATCATCTGTGATGTTTACAAGTCAAACCCGACTCAATTTGAGGCTCGATGTGGCTGGCACCACTCAAAGTGTCACGTTTATTTGAAATGGACAACATTTTAATTAAAAACTACTAGCATACAGAAAATTGGCCAAATGTATTCGGAATTTGTTGAAACATTAGAACAACTATCAATGATTCTTAAGTGATGTGTACGAGTCAAACCTACCTCAATCCGAGTCATTGTGTGTCCGACACCACTCAAAGTGTCTCATTTGTTTTTGAAATGAACAACATTTTACGTGACAATAAATGACATACGGAAAACTGACCAAATTCTTTCGGAATATGTTAATACTTTAGGACAACGATCCATGGGTCATTTTTGATGTGTAAAAGTCAACCTCACCTCAATCTGAGGCACGATGTGGCCGGTATCACTCCAAATGTATGTATTCTATTTAAAATGGACATCATTTCTAGAAAACACACATTTAAATGTGTATGTTTAAATGAATTATGTATGTTTATAATTAAGTTATGAATTATGATTTAATTCTGGATGTGTATAGTTCCAGATGCATTATATGTTAAATGGGTATGAATTTGTTCTGTATCTGTATGTGTTAGTTGGTTATTGTAGGTACATTAATCAGAGAGGATATCAAAGAATCGCCTGAATGAATGGGTGGATGGATGGACACCCTTCCAGTGCTGTGAAAATTGCAGGATGCTGTACAATTTGCACAGCATAGCCTCTGAAAACAGTTTCAAACCATTGGCATAGGGTTCATTGAATGTTTTTACCAATGTTTTAAAGGGAACTATTGGTAAAACTACATTCCCAGTGGTTTTAGAAACCGTTGGGAACCATGGGAAAATGATAGTTTTCCCAACGGTTCAGGGGAAACCATTGGGAAAAACTTTTCCCAACGGATCCCAAAACCGTTGGGATAGGCTTATTTTTCTAACCTATCCCAACGGTTCGATGTAAACCATTGGGAAAAGCTATCCCAATGGCTTACTTACCAATGGTTCACAGAACCATTGGTATAAGGTATACCAATGGTTTTTTGGCCTTTCCCAACGGTTCAGAACCATTGTTAAAGCCTCATATTCTGGTAGTGTGGTAGAAATTTATTAAAGTATGAGACTCTACTTAAAAATTAAGTATATCTATTATTGTTCTTATTCAATCTCATAAATAAATTCCTTAACTTTACGAAATGGAACATAAAACAAAAAACTTCGTCCGTTTACTTTTCCTACTGGAAAACTAATGACCATTTAACTCATCACATGTTTGTGGTTTCCTTGTAGTTCACCTTCTCATGGTCATGTTTTCTATCACTCTCCATCAAAACTTGACACTTATTTTATCTTCCATATCCATGTTCTTCTATATGGAATCCTAGTATGGGTTATCTCGGGTGACCATTGTACTTCTCTTTCTTTCTTTTAAAGTGATAGTTTTATTGACTCTTTTTCTGATGTGGAACATTCATTGAAGTTCCCAAGCCCAATTTTAAAATTATGAGGATGCAATTTCTAAAAGGGGTAATAACGTAACACCCCAAGATTTAATTTTTAGTTATTCTCTTTAAAGTAATTCAATAGATTGATTTATATGCAACACCGAGTTTGATCATACCACGACTTACCAAACTAGTCGTTCAAAAAGTGGTTATGAATTTCATTTACTAAATTTTGAATTTTATATACTCTATATAATTTTAACATTCATATTATTTATTTCTTATACATAATATAAAAACAAATTCAAATTTTCAAAGAAAAGAAGTGTTTTTCAAAAAATATAATTTTACCGATTTTTAATGGAGATCCATTTTTAAATATAATATTTTACACTTATATATTCAATTTGACAAAACAAACTTCTTCTATTGAATTGGGACATTAAAATTTATTTTGGATAATTTTTTAGTGCTTTTCTAATAACTTTCATATTTTGATTAATAGTAAAAAAATGATAAATTTTTATTAAAAACAACTTTTTTAATCAAAATAATTTATAGTTTTAAATTATATATTTGAAGGTATTGAGGTATAATTATATTATATTTTTATTATTTAATCCAATTTTGGTCATTGGAAGTAATATTACATTTAAATTGGACAAAAACACATATCAATATTTTGATAATGTTTTCTTCTCAAAAACCTGCTTTCTAGTTTTGACAATGGGAATATTTTTTTAAAATAATTAATAAAACTTCTATGTTTTTAATTTTGTGAAATATACATCATTTTTGAATTTTAAATATCAAAATTATCTTAGAATTAATTTTTGGTATTTTTCTAAAAACATTCAATTTTTTATGAATGGTGAAAAACAATACATTATTATTTAGAAAAGCCCTTTTACTTAAATAATTATTTATTTTATTTGAATTTATTTTAAATCAAAATAGATACAAAATACTTATATAAATTTAATTTAATTCATTAGAGTCATTTTATAATAATATTAAATATATAAAATTTTATTCAACTTTTTACCATCTTTTACCCATCTTCTATGCACATTTATAAATTTGTATAAAATGTAATTTTACTGCTTCTGTGGATTGAAATTCAAAAATACCAAAAAAAACAGTTGATATCAGAAAGTAAATTTTGGTTCAGTAAGATGAGAATAATTTATGTTGAATAGTAACTTTTGAATTTTATTTACAACGGTTAAAAGTAAATAGGGTAATTAATGGTAAAAAAGATATTATAATTACCCTAAAATATGTCCTAATTCTATTGGATAAGTTTATTTCGACCAAAATAAACCTTAGGAATAAAATATGTTCCTTTTGATACCCATGGATTAGATTAAGACATTTATTATTACTTTATTTAAAAAAGATTTAAAAGTGTAAAATTAAAAGTTTAATAAGTAAACCATTTTTAATATATGGTTATATATAAGATAAATTAGACTATAAATATTCATTTGAAATATAAAAGTATTTCCCACATCATTATATTTTATTTATAATTTTTATACATTAAATAATTAAATTTATTTATGACACAATGATGGTGAAGTAATTACTTGATTAATAAGAGATTAAAATAATTGATATTATAAATATTAAAATAAATGTAAATTAAAACTTTTGATGAATTAAAAGGATTTTATAGGTTAATATGACATGTTAGGGTTGATTTAATGAATTTTTTTCAAAGTAATAAAGTTGATATGATATTAAAAAAACCAAATACAAAATAGTGTCAAAATTTACATAATTGAGTTTTTAAAACAAATACTATTTTATTAAATTATATAATAGTCCTAAAAATATAAGGTTCAGAAAAGGGACTAATATAATGATAGATATGTTATTAATTAACCACTTTGTTTTCTCTTTTCAATTAATAGTACGTTTATTTACCATATAATATAAAAATACTAGAAGACATGGTAAATCTCAAACTATTTAACTAAGAGATAAATCTAAAAGATATGGTTAATATGATGACCTAAACCTATATAAAACCAATTGGTTGAGAGTTTATATACTCATAAGCACATTATCCTATGAATAAATCCATTTATATGAATAAGAAACCGAAAATGAATTTATAATAAAATAATATTTCAATATTTTTCTAAAGTGACCCTCACCTCTCTTATAAAAGGGCACGTCCCCTTATCTTAATTTCACACCTCCAAAGCCATTTTTCTCAGCCAAACCCAGACCAAATATCCTCCCAACTACTTTCAATTCATCCTATAGGCTTTACTTTGATCATAAATTCAACCTAAAGAGCCCTTTTGATCAAATCAAATGGAAGCACCCGAAGAAAAGGTAAAGATTTCATCACCTCTTTCAAAGTTATCTTCTTCATCTACTTCTTCTTTCATTATTTTTTTCATACCAAAATAATAAATCCAGTACCTTATACATACTTTTATGTTATTATAAATATGTTACAACCATATTAATTATTTTATCTATCCTATGAATGACAAAGTCACTATATGTGCGTACGTACGTCTTATCGTCTCCATGTATTGGTGTAGTTGTTATTCAACACTGCATTATTTGGATGGGTATAACAATGAGGTATAATTGATGTAAATAATAAATATAACATGTTAATTATTCTTTATATATGATATAACATCCAATAATATATGATTTTACCTTCAATTGAATAATATTGTCGCTCGTGTGTACGTACGGATTACTGTCTCTACGAACGCGATGAGATTCATTCCCCATCGTAATCATTCAAGAATAATTTTTATTTTATGATTTAAAATAATTTTAAGAACATGATATAATTTTTTATATGAATAAAATACATCCTATTCATAACAAACATGACTTGCGTAACAAAACATATAGAGGAAAATGAATCAATTAACACCTGAAACAATGATACTACAAAAATACTATTAACAAAGAAATATTAATAAGATCATATATGATATCATATTTATGTATGAGGTTCTCATATAATTTAATAACAACTATTTAACTATTATACAAGAGGTTAAAGTACCCTCGACTAAGTAAAAGTACAATATGATGGGTTTTCATCTCACTTATTATTCGCGTGAGATTCATGCTATATTGCCACTATTTAATTATGTGTGGTGTATGTACTGACAATGATTGTATTCTTTGTATAATATACTTTAATTTATGGGTATCTAAATCTCCAATTTATGATCCTTATTTTATTGGGTTTATTTTTTGTAAATTACCAAATCGGTAAGGGGATTTCTAATTTCAATTTACACACATTGGTTTCTACGCAAAATTCATTGATTATTTTACTCCATGATTATGTGTGAAATCACTATTTGTTTAATTATGTTGTAATTCACACTCCCATTTGTGTTTATATACCTTTTATACACATAATCACTCCATTTATAAATTCTCAAGTCATCGATATGAACTTGAAAAGAGTAATCTTAACACAATTTCCATTCATTGAGTTAAACATCCAAGTCATTGGTAGTGTTTTTACAAGAATATATGTGAATTTCCTCTGATTTATTTATGAAGAATATACAATAATATTGAGTTTATTTATATTTTTCACACATAATTATGTTATTTATTTATCCTTAACATAAGTACATGGTCTTTATAATGGATATCATCTCAATTTACATTCCATTAATAATTATTTTTTGTTATGCACAAATTTACTTTTAAATTATGTATATACTGTACTTTGACATAGTATATCATGAATCACTTTATTCTCATGATATTATAAAGTTTTTATTACCTCAATTATTTTTATTCAAGCATCTATCATTTGGTTGTGAACTCTAACTAAAATATCATTTTAAATGTTTTAAAGATTTATTCTTCTAAATCATTCCCATCAATAACAATGTTTTAAAAATTATTTTAAGTATTTATTTATATAGAAATTAATGTTTTAAAATTAAAATTCCTTTAAAAATATTCAAAGTGTTATAGGACACTGTGATTCAAAAATATAATTTTTAACAACTTCTTGATAAATAGTAAGACTTTTAAATATTTTCATGAAAAAGGGGATATTTCTCTCAAATAGTTTTACTTATTATTTTCATCAATGTCAATATCCTTAATTATTCTTAATTGAGATTGATTTATAAAATCTTCTGTATTGTATTTAATGAGTTATGTTCGACTATGGATGTGCTATTGTAATTCCATTCATGGTTTTTGATTAAAATACTGACATTTCATATTCAAGTTTTAATATGAATGCTTAGATTATGTTTCATCCTTTTCATATAAGGAATGCATTGGAATTAGTAAGTAATGGGTGGAGCTCGCTATAGATCCTCGATACATCGGTAGGTCTCATGAGAAAAACTACTGTCTTGGCATAAGGGTTTGAAAAAAAATTTTGTTTAGTTTTAGCGTGAGTCCTTGATTATGTGGTTATGATGTCTGTCATTATGCATTCCATCATTATGAAATTGGATATTGATATTACATGTGATTATTCAACAAGTATAATATACATGTGAATAAGTAAATGTAATTATTTGATTTATCTTCTCCATATTATTCTAAATTTTAAGTTTAAAAGGCTTGTTTTTTGGTCTTATACATTGCCTTAAATGTTTAGGCATATTTATGAATGTTTCCACGATATTGTTATCCTTACTGAGCATCTATGCTCACCCCTTTCTTATGTTTTATTTTTCTCAGGATGCGAAGAATTATATTATGATTAACCTATAAGAATATGCTAAGAGATATAAGAGTGTTCAAAAGGGACTCAATGTTGTTGTTTTTTCATGGTGTAATGTAAAAATTCTATATGTATCTATCACCTCCATGTCTTCTAAACTGATCAGTCTTTTGGGACATGATTCTTGGTATCATTCCAATGTTATGTAATAATGCAACAACTCTGGGTAACTAGGGTCGGGGTGTTACATGATATCTCTTTGATTGTTGTAAATTAAGAATTAAGAATAAATAAATAATTAACATAGTCATTAATATAAAAAAACTAAAAATGTAATAGTTCAATTAATAAAAACTCTTCTCATCATTTTCATTCAAAAAAATTCTTCCTTGTGTATTTATCTATAAATAGATGTATATCACATGGATTTTATTAATATTTATTCCCAAAAATGAATTGTGATGTGAGCGATGATTTAAAATCCCTCCATCTCCTAGAATACAATGATAATCATTTCCTCCTTACTCCTATGGTATCAGGTATATCATATGTCATCTAATAAGAAGGTGAAAAACATATATTACTTTAAAATTTTCAATTTAATTAAAATAATAACAAACAAGCTTACGAAAATGGTCTCCTACAATTATGATGATGACCCTTTATCTATAATTTTCCAATCTTCAAACAAAATACTAACTTTACTTTTAGCCTGTACATATATAAAATTCTTCATTGGATTAATTTGGACCTCTTGAAATATCATTACTATAAAAGTATATTTGTATACTCTGTTTCTATCTACATGAAACTGATGATTTTATTAAATGTGTGGTTCCACGTTTACCAACCCTCAAACTCTTTTTTACCCTATGGAAGTAGTTGTCACATGTAAAGAAGGATGAGGAGGTGCATCAACAAGATCGTGTAGACATTCATCCCTAGAGGTATGAGTGTGATCATCTCTAGAAATATGTGGTGGATCAAAGGATAGATCTATCATTATCCTAAAAATGAAATCAACATCAATTAGTAAGACAATATAAAAATCCAACAATTACAAACAAATATAAATAAAAAATTAACAATTATAAAAAATGTAAATTAAAGTAAATTTAACATATTTTTATTCTTATTTGTGATAGTTAACTAAAATTATTACAATATTAATGAGAGACAAACTGACATAGATGACTCGAAACTACACAATATTAATGAGATATGAAATGACATAGTAAAACTTCATCAACCTGATAAATCATTTTTTCAAAAAAAAAGATTTTTTTTTATATTATACTCTTAGAAAATATAATTTTTATTTAAAATTTAAAATTTAAAATAATTGGTATTCAAAAAAATTAAAATGTTAGATAAGTTAAGTAATGGTAAACATGGAAAACTAGACAAAACTAAACTAACATAAATAAAAAAATTAACTTATTAGTTATAATATGTGTTTTAATATATAAAATCAAATTAAAATATCTATATTATGAAATTTAACAATTTAAACCATAATTAAACATATTTTATCTATAATATTAGGAATGTATGAAAGATTATTTTCCCAAATTCTATCAGCATGATCATTTAAAATATAAAAAACCATGTCTATGATGTGCTCATAAATATTATTTGTTAATCGTTCCATAGAAGTAGGTATCTCACATAAATCATCATCTTCATCAAGTTTATCATCACCAAAATACTATTTTCTTTTAAAAAAATATACCATTGCATATCGTACTGATCAATAACATACAATTGTTTTCATGTTCTTCCAAGATAAATGGGTCATTTGTGTATTCCAATTTATTCGAATTAACTAGGGTCATTCAAAATTCACCATTTCATACACTGTTGTTACTGATAGAAAATTTACAATTAAACACTAGAACATTAAATTTAATTTAATCAACCTCCCATATTTCTTCAATAACCCCATAATATAAAGTTATTATGGAGATTGGGTTTTTGTCTTTTTCACTCAAAAAAATCATTGCTACTACAAACACCAACACATTACTATTTTTAACTGCACTTCTATTCTCCTAATATTTTGTATGAAAAGAATAACCATTAATGTCATACATAAACCATGATGTCAAATTTAAACCTAGACCACCCACTAACCAACTCAATGTTTCTGATGCATCTAGTTTTCCATGTGGGGTCTCTTTAAACCATGGAGAAAACGTATTTTTATGCTCATTAAAAATCCATATATCTCTCTTCTTTGGATAAATTTGTTTCAACTCATTAATTTGAAATGTTATATATGGTTGAGCATCATATATGTTATTCAATATGTATAAATGTAACTTATTTATCAATTCACCTATCAACGATTTTAATTTAAATTCATGTATCCTCTTTCCCCCATAATTAACTCATTCATGGTGAGATGTAGGAAAATAAATTTTATCCACATCAAACAAATTGCTTGAAAAAAACTCTGAAACCTTCTCCAAAATATACTTCTCAATAATGGATGCTTCAGGTTGATAGGGATTCTTAACATACCCCTTCAATATCTTCATATAAATTTCAAAAGTACACATACATTGTAGATATACAGGTCTAAAAATCTTTATTTCTCACACATAATGAACCATTAAATACATCATGATATTAAAAAATGATTTAAGAAGATATATTTCCAATAGAAAAATTATAGAAACCAAGTCATTCTCTAATGTTTTTGAAGAATTTGAATCAATAATCTTATTAGAAATTGAATTAAAAAAATAACACACCTTTATGATAGTCATTATGACATGGGAGGGAAATATTTCATGCAATGAAACTGGAAGGATCTATTGCATCATGACATGATAGTCACGATAATTCATACCATTTAATTTCAAATCCTTTAAAGACGCAAAAATACTTACATATAAAGAATAACCATGTGGAAATTTGATATCGTGAAGAAATTTACAAAAGATAATTTTCTCCCTCTTGGATAATGTATAACAAGATGAGGTTAGGAATTTTTTCCTTCCATCAAAAGTTGGAGCCAACTCCAAAAGTATTCCCATTTAGAGTAAATCCATTCTTGCATTCAACCCATATTTAGTCTTTCCTTTAATATCTAACAATTTTCTAATCAAACTTTCATATATATTATTCTCCACATTCATGAAATCAATGTTACGTTTCACCTAATGATATATCTAATATGGTGGGTCAAAAAATATTGAATCTTTCTTCCAAATATTTCTATTATTTATAGATTTATATGTCTTTCCAAATGTCACATCAATTTTTTTCACCATATCAAAATACTGATCATTGGATAAATATTTTGGAGAAATATCAAATTCATGTGAGACATTTAAAGTCTTTTTAAATATTCTATAAGAGTGATACATAGGAAAAAACTTTTGATGACCCATGTATACAATTTTTCTCCCATGATGAAATTAATAATATGATGATTGTTGTTTAAATAATAGACAATATTTATTCCTTTAAACACTATATCTAGAACAGTTTCCATTTAATGGGAAGTAATTTGTAGTGAACATAATCATTACATGGAGTTAAAAATATTCCAAGAATCATACACCCTTATACCTTCCTCTCATAATAGTTTAAAATCATAAATTAATGTTGATAAGATAACACTAATATAATTTTTGGGCTGTTTTGGTCCACAGATCATTAAACTCATCCTGAAATATTTTCGCTTCATTCAAAATTCAAGAGATAAGTTATAAATTACCAATAAAATAGGACATAAACTACGTCTGGTACTAAGTATTAGATATAGATTCATTCCATCTTTGTATAGTCCTAGTATGATATTTCTAAATTCATTTCTGAATGTAGGAAACAGGTGATCAATATTCTTCCACTCTGGGAAATCAGATAGATGACGTATTTTTCTATCACATATATTCTGATCATCATGCCATATTAACCTTTTTTCATCATGTGAGTCAGTAAATAAACGTTTCAAATGAGGAAGTATATGAAGACACCAAAATTCCTTGGCAATGGTCTATGTATCTTTGAAATAAGCATGTAATTTTTATTTCAATTTATACCTTAATGTCCCACAATTAGGGAACTCTAACAGAAATTCATATTCATTCCTATATATCACACATTCATTCAGGAAGACATGTATTTTCTTATACCCCAATCCCATCAGGTATAATATTTTCTTTTCTTTATAATGTGAATTTGGAAGACTATTGTCTTTAAGAAGAATGTCTTTCAATAATTGTTTCATCTTTGTAAAACTCTTGTCACTCAATCCATGTTTCACCTTCAGGTTAATTAATCTTAACACTATTGATAAAACCATATATTCCGTACAATCCTGATATAATGGTATTTCATCATCACCATATAAATTCTCAATTTTCAGTTTTTTCTCAACTATCACTACTTCAATATCAAAAATCATTTCATCCAGTTGATTAGATTTATCATCCTACAAAGCACTATCATTAATAGATCTGAAATTCTCCCCGGTTCCACCATGTGAAATCCATGTTCTATAACTTGAATAAAAACCATGAAAAATTAAATTATCTATGATCTCTCTATTTTCCAACTTCTTCATATGTAAACATTTTAGGCATGGAAATAAAAACATTTCATTGTTTGGAACATTGCATATGAAAATTTTCAAAAAATCATTGCCACCTTCATCGTATTCAGCACCTATTCAAGGTTCATTAATCCAACTTTGATTCATTATTATCTATAAAAAATATCAAAAATAAATATAAAAAATAAATGGAGTAGTTTAGAAAATATTGAGATTACAAATGACATCAAAAAATATATAACACCAAAAATGGAAACATTATAAAGAAAATAAAAAATTTGATGATAAAATTCATTCTTGTAGTGGGAATTACAAAATAGATCCATTTCGAAAATTTCTCAAGTAAAAAATAAATGGATATAGCCTTATGAAATTGGTAAAAAATATGTACAATGATATCCATAAAAAATATATTAAATGATAACAACTAATTCATAGTTTATTATTTGTAAAAATCAAAAAATTATTCTATTTTGTTATTAAGAATATATTCAAATCATAAATTGAGTCTTAGTTTAAAAAATATTCCACATTAAACCCGACATCATGGGACTTGATATGGTACATAGTATTCCCTAATTGGGTACCTGGTTGGTTTATTACATTAAAAGTAGACCAATCACTCATTAAACCCTTTTTTAATGCCCTCAAGTACTATTGAAACACATGGCCATGCATAAAAACACCAACCTAAATATGTTCATAGTTTTAAAATTCTCATTTGAGTCCCATTTATAAAATCACCTATACTTAAATAAAAGGAATTAAATATCACAAAATTGATTAACATGTAATGAGTAACCCTATAATACACTCCACACCGTAGGTATTCTCCTTAATAAGAAAAATCAGTGATGGTCCCCTTACCGTTGGTCATCCATTAGAAATGGATTTCACTAATAATTACCAATTTCAAATTCCCAACTAGTTTTTGGGAGTCATGATCTAACTGTCTCAGAGGTGGAATCGGACTGTGAAACTTTGGATCGAGTGATTCTTGGCAAGGTAACGCCTCCTTGGTAGCTGATATATATGATTCATAGATGTTATGTGGAGATCAGTCAGGGTTACTCGGTTCGGAATGTCAAAAGAGAGGCAAACTAGGAAGCGGATTCCCTCTCAGGAGGGTGTAATTATCAAGATCCCATGATTGTTTATTCTAGTCTTGACTCCTTGCCTGTGGAGTACAGGAATGTTGTTCAAGGGGATGCCCTTGGACTTCATCATTTTAGGCCTCAATAGCTTTTACGGTTTTATGGGGGGACTCCCATATTTTTAATAAAAAAATAAATTATCGTCGATATTCTACAATAAAATCATGCCATATCTTAAACAATCGTCCCTTATAAAACCCATTACAAAACCCATCTCGTGATTTTAAATTACATGAAAAATAATTTGCAAACTCCTCCATAAACCAAATTTATCTGAACTGAAATGAACCCAATGTGATATCAACACCTAATTAATTTAAAACCCAACTCATTAAAATGAATAAAATTGTTGAAACCTAGAATATCCACCTATCTTATCTTCTAAATATTAATACTTATTATGACATATTCAATAAAATAATTTTAAAGTAATCCAAAAAAAGGATAAATATATTTAATGAGAACAACTAATTAATATTAGATTTAAAATAATGAATAACTAAAAAACACATTGTAAAATATATTAAAATCGTTCGGAGATCTAGTTAGAGATGAGAAGATCTAGATTCAAATTCTAAATGATGAAGCTAAAAAACCTCTAGTGTATGAAGATAGTAATGCGATAATGAATTCTTCTTGATCAAACAATCATTCTTTAGAGATTCCAAGACATAGAATGATTGAAAATAGAGAAATGAAAATTTTTAAGGCTTACATAAGATATATATTTGATTCATAACATGATTCTGATGAAACTTGAGGCTTGATTAAGATTCTAATGTGATATTGGTCCACCATATTGAAGAAATGAAATGTTTATGGCTTGGGAGAGAGAAAAATGAAACCCACGTCGTGATAATGGAAGACCACATAATGAACCCTTCATTGATTCATAAATTTTTAAAATGTTTTTTATGTCGGTTATATTTTAACTGATGTGGAAAATCATATTTTTATGTCATTTATAATATAACCGATGTAGAAAATTTCCCTATAACAAAGGTTCTATTATTTAACTGACTTGAAAGAGTAAAAAATATCAATTTTTCATATCAGTTATATAAAACCCAACATGAAACATGCCTATCCCACATTAGTTAAAGAAAAAAATATGTAAAAAATTAAAATTCGCAGATTTTAACATCAGTTCTAAATAACCAACTTGAAAACTAAAACATTATAATCATTTTTTATACCAGTTTTATGTTTGTTAATTGATGATTTCTTGAACATTGAGGATTCAATGACCATCGATGATACTGTTAAGCTTTTAAAATCTCATTATTCATCTAAGGATATTATCATTGAGCAGTTAGATGATATTAGTGACCTATCACTTTCAAATTCACTCCCATTAATCCAAAATCCCCTTAAATTGGAACTTAAACAACTACCTCACAATTTAATATATTTTTAACTCTAGAATAAAAAAAAAATTCTATCATAGTTTCTTGTTCACTCCCCATATAGCATAAATTGCGGCTACATCACCTTTTGAGGAATTATAAACAATGATTTCTATAGACACTTGTTGACATTTCTGGTATTTTCCAAACAATTTTCACACATCATATACTGTTAAATGATGAGGCTAAACCAGTGAGGCAGGCAGAATTTTGATTGAACCCTAACCTCCAAGATGTTGTTAAAAATGAGGTAACAAACTTATTGGTTGTTGGAATCATTTACCCCATTTTTGGCAGCCAATGGGTCAGTCTAGTGAAGTTAGTTCCCAAGAAAACTAGTCTTATGGTAATTAAAAATGAAAATAATGAATTGGTTCTAACCCATGTGCAGAATAGTTAGTGTGTCTGTATAGACTATCACCAACTGAACTAACACACTAGGAAGGACCCATTATCATTTCTATTCATAGACTAGATGCTATAGAGGCTAGCATGGAAGTCCTGCTATTATTTCCTTAATGGGTATTTTGGACACTTTTAGATACACATTTCCCCTGAGGATTAGATAAATACAACCTTCACTCCCCCTTTGGAACATTTTCATATTGGATGATTTCAGTTGTATTGTGCAATGATCCATGTACTTTCCATAGATGCATGGTTTGTATTTTTTGGATTACCTATAGAATTTCATGGAAGTATTCAGTGATGATTTTACTATTTTTGGATCTTCTTTTGATAAATGTTTGAGTAGTCTTTGTTTTTTCCTATGTCATTGTATTAAAAATAATCTCTTATTAAATTTTGAGAAATACCATTTCATGGAGCGATAAGGTATATTACTTGGGAATGTCATTTTTGAGGATGGTATACATGTAGATAAATCAATAGTGGATGTCATTTCTTCTCTACCATTCCCCAAAAATGTGTGGGATATCTATTATTTATTAGGTCATGCTAGATTTTACCTCTATTTTATTTGTGACTTTAGTAAGATTTCACTCCCCCTCTCCCAATTTCTCTAAAAAGAAAAGGAATTTTTTGATAAAGAATGTGAGGAAGCTATTAATAAAATGAAATAGAGTCTCACATCACCCCTAGTAATCCAACCACCTAAGTGTGATTTACCATTTGAGATCATGTGTGATGCGTCTAACAATGTAGTTGCGGTAGTCTTATCATAAAGGGTTGATCGAGGTCTATATTTAATAACCTATACATCTCCCACACTGAACCATGTCCAAGAAAACTACACTACAACTAAAAAATAATTCATTTCCATTGTGTTTTCCGTGGAAAATTTTAGGTCATACCTCTTATGGTCCAAATTAATTGTGTTCTCAGACCATGAAACCCTTTGGTATCTCCTTAAGAAATCTAAATCCAAACCGCATCTCATTCATTGGATGCTCCTACTTCAAGAATTTAACCTAGAAAGTGAGGATAAAAAAGGTGTAGAGAATGTGGTGGCTTACGATATTTGTAGGACCCTCCCATCCTCAAACATTAACTATTCCTCTTGTATTCCCATAAATTACATGTTTCCTGATGAGTAATTGTACCATGTGAAATATGTTATTCCTTGGTGTGATAAAATTGTCAATATTTGGTAGAACCTGGAATTCCAACTAATTTCAACAAAAACCAAGACAGAAATCTAAAACATGAGTCACATTGGTACAATTGTGATGACCCCTACCTTTGGTGCACATGTAGTGATCATTTCCTTAGGCACTATATTCCTGATAGTGAGTTTCAGTCAGTCCTTAGGTTCTGCCATACTCTCACTTGTGGGAGTAAATTTTGTCCCAAATGAACTACTCACGAGGACCTCGATTCTTATCTCTTTTGGCCAACATTATTTCATGATTCCGATGATGTATATAAATATTATTCTCAGTATCAAATAATGGGTAATGCCTCTACAATAAATGAAATTCCACAACAACACTTTCTCTTCCCTGAAAATTTCAATGTTTGGGGCATTGAATTTATGAGGCCATTTCCCAATTCCTTTAGAAACATGTGCATTATTTTGGTAGTTTATTACATGTTGAATGGATAGAGGAACAATCCATGAGGACAGGTGATTCCAATATATTTGTGGAATTTTTGAGAACCCATGTTTTTTGTAGGTTTAGATTACATAGGTTCATCATCAGTGACCAGGGTTCTCATTTTTGATACTGAACAATGTAATCACTTTTGCATCGGTATGTGGTTGGGCATCGAGTGTCTACTTCTTCTAACCCACAAACCAATGGTCATGATGAGGTGTCAAGTAGATAGGTAGAAAAAATTCTTGCAAAAATGGTTTAATTTAACAGAAAAGACTGGAGTCCTAAAATCGATGATTCATTATGGGCTTACTGTAATGCTTTCAAAACACCCATTGGAATGTACTATATTAGCTAGTTTTTTGAAAAACAATCACCTCCCTATTGAGATAGAGAACTGGGACTATTGGAAAATTAAACACTGAAATTATAATCTTTCTAGACCAGGTTCTAAAAGGAAGTTACAAATTTAGGTGTTGGAGTAAATGCATAGAGAATCATATGAGAACTCTCGGATTTATAAGGTGAAAACCAATGTTGTCGATAAACATCTTATCCTTCATTTTTCAATTGATCATTAGGTAGAAGGTCATCCTTTATGATGTAAGGATGAAGTTTCATCCAAGTATACTTTTTTCCCACTGGTTTGGCATGTACACTATTACTAATGTTTATCCATTTGGTATTGTTTTGGTTCAAAATAAAGAAACAAAAGAAACATTCACATTCAATGGGAAGCGATTGATGCACGATTATGAAACCATTCAAGGGTACCTAATAAAGGAAATCTATGTTGAAGAAGCAACCTAAAAATGAAACCCATCTAGTTTTATCTTTTCTTCCCATATTCCCTTTAATTAAAGTGAGGACACTGGATACTCTAGGTGTGGGGGAATAGGTACATTCATGGGTTAGTTAGGAATTTTCATTGCCTTTATTTGTTTTTCCATTTTCACTTAATACAAGGTATTGTAACCACCCCACCCCCCTCCTCCATTTTTCCCCCTAACATTTTTTTTGGAATGTTAGTTTTTAATTCCCACTTTACCTTATAAAATGATGGCAACTTAATCATGAACGTTATTGAAAATTCATGAGTAATTTCCCTATTTCATGTGGTTTTAACACTTAAAACCCTATTTCAATGATGAAATTTGTGTTTAAATAATGAAATGTGTGTTTCAACATGAATTTAACATTGAGGCATGATTTTTTCTAGAAAATTGGTTTTTTGTCGATGATATAAATGGTTGAATCATTTTGACAACTTTGAGAAGAATTGTCCCACTTGTGTGAGTAGTTTATGGGAAAATTGTGTCATTGAATATCTTCATACATATTTTCACCCGACCATGAATTTTTATTATTTATTACTTAATTGAAGGTAAATATAAGTTATGATAATGTTTCTCTTCTTTCCAAAATGTTTCTTCCATTGTTTCATTCCTTATCCAATCTATTTCATTATTATACCGGATTGTTCTATGTGTGTTTACTTGTTATCTGACTGTTGAACGCCCTAAGAAAACAAAAAAAAATAAAAAACAAAAGAAAAAAAATATGGGTTGTGTCTTAGGAAGGTCAAAAAACACTCTTCATAGACCTTTGATCATGTTATAACTATTACATTTAGTTTCATGAGAAGATCAAACAAGGGTTATGTATTGAGTGTGAGATTTTTTCCATGTTTAAATTTTGAAAGAAAAAATCATAATAAATGAGGGAGTGGTGAAATGTAAAAAATATGGGGATATCTAGGTCAAGAGCTTAAGTTTTTACTTCTAGGAAGGATTAAGTGAGTGGGTCGTGAAATTTGATTGCAAAGGATGTAGGGTCAGTTCGGATGACATAATAATTTAAGAAAAAATACAAATAACTTATATTTACTGGATTGAAAGTGGAAGTAATAATATGAAATGGTTTTCAAGCACACACATAGATAATTAGTAACATGGTTGTATTTTTAATTATTTAATCATATTGGTATCATGAATCTCTTATAATATCATTATGATATAATCCATCAGACATCTTTTTCCATGATCACTTAGAATAGCTCAATAGTGTAATTTTTTTCATTGATCAATTTTATTTTAGGAATTAAATAGTAAATGTTAAATATTCATGATGTAGGAAATATCTCTATGAACATTTTTTGAAAATTTGTCTTTTCCCAGGAGTGAATATTTTTAGGTGTGGGGGTGTGGTTGTGTGGTCGTGTGGCGATTTACTATACATTTTCACCCATACATCACTGTGCTAAACTAATTTTGTATCATAAATTCTAAATTTAATAAAAAAAATTAACTTCATTTTTATATAATTATTTTGTTCTATTCACTTTTAGAAATGGGAATTTCACTTTTTTGGGTGATTTCATTATAGATGGAGTTGATTTGGAGGGCCCAAGATGAAGTTGATGAAAAATAGGCCAAATTGTGCAAGATTCCAAGAACCCTAGTGGACTCAACCACAAAAAGATAATATTACATGCATATAATTGGGATTATACTTTTTATTATGATTAAAACATCAGTTTTCTATATCTTATATGAAGGAACTAAAACCCGATTCGACCATTAAAGGGCCTAAACAAACAGATCTGTCCAAGAAAAGGAATCTTCTCAAAGTCAAAAGTAGTGTTCTCTATTTCACTAATATATTGAGTTTCAGACCACAAAATGATTCCAAATTTTATATGGAGATATTAAATAGGTTTATAAAAATCATTTTAGTTTTCTCCATACTGATATAATACATTATGGATGCTGAAAACCATCGGACAATTGGTTTTACACAATCTATGTGCCAAAAACCAACTTCCACTATGCCTATAAATTGGCACCTTAGGTGTCCCATTTGGAAGTTTGACCAGGAGTAAAATATCTGGTATTTTGGCTACCAAAATTATTACTCTCTTAGTCCTAGATGATTTGGATTCCCATATCCTTATAGGGATATCAAGGTTGAAGGTTAAGTTCCACCTGAGTCCTCTCCTCCTCTCGATGGTGAGCTAAACGGTGGACGGTCATTTTGAGGAAGATACACATACTTGGGAGGGAGTTCCAACAATTTTTATTCTCCTATTTTTGTGTAATTTATGTCTTAAATATTTCACTAATGTTTTACCTTAACATTATATTCCTCTAAATTAATTTATTGGTTAAAATTAAGTGAGACAATTTTTATCTCAACAACGATTGGGTTGAGATTTCAAGTTAGAATATTCAGTTGTTCTAATTGGACAACAGAAGCATCCTACATCTCTCACACATACATGAGATTTCATTATTCTTTGGAATCCATAACTCCATGATTTATGTCCAAACCTTCAAAACATGATTGTTGTATCAAGGGGTAGTTCTTTGCGTATCGTTTTAAGGGGCTAGAGGGGTGTCGAGATCTTGACAACCCTGAACCAAAGAATTCCATTTAACCATGCACAATTTTCTGAACAATTAATTATCCAAGATGTGTATTGAACATGAAATTAACTCTTTCTACCCTTAATCTTAAAAAAACATTTCTTTTCAACTATTAAACTCTTTAATTATGTAATTCTATTTTTACAAATGTTTTAAAAACCACCCCCTGTTTTAGTACTTTTTAGTAAAAATACACACTTTAAATCTCCAATTCTCCTTAAGAAACAACACAGGGTCTTCCCTAGACTATAAATAAACATAAAAATAATAATCACTTTTACGTATCATGAAAATGCATTCAATAACCAAGGCCTCAAGTTCACATGTGAAAAGAGAATGCTAAAGTGCTAGTGAAAAAATAGTAGAACCAATGATCACCTACACAGTTCATCTAACTAAACCCAACCTCACCATGGACCACTCACCAAATCACACATCTGATATAATAATATAATATCGAGATCATAACAAAGAAAGGCACCCCACTACCTATTCCCCAATAATTTTCCACTTCCATGCCCCCAATGTCAAAAATTTTATGCTTATATATCTTCCACACATATCACATAATATCCCACCCAAAAATTCTTGAGGAGACACACATCACATCACATCTTTCCCACACACACCTAATCCACAAACCACAACACAACCCATCCCGAAAACACCTGGGACCACATACCACAAAAAATATCATCCTGAAAACACCTGCGAACACATCACAACTAATACTAGAGTAGTAGGGTATCACGGATGTGAAGGACATCAGCCTCATGAACTCCTCCCACCACGCATGACCCCCACCAAATACCATATCACAACCACATCATGTATCCCTCATAGAAACCTGGGACAAAACATCGTATATCACCCAAATACACATGGGTGAACACATCACTACTGAAGAAAGAGTATGGGATAGGGGGTATCCATCCCTACATTTCACTACCATCCTGGATATTGGGGAAAACCCCCATAAATCAGCACCTCTGATCATTGGTAATATTATCAAAATCTGGATGGGTGCATATAAGATAAAATAAACATACATGATATAGATATAGCACACAAAACCCAACCTAAGGGTCCACACCAACAACACTAACACATACCACATCACTACAATGTACCAAACACCAATCTACACAACCGGTTCCACCACTATATGAAACACACCATATAATCCGAACAACATTTTCCTCTTTTAGATTACAAGTTTCGCCACATTTATTCATTAGCCTTTTCATTCACATAGCCCACTATTTCACGTATAAACATCAACCACTTAAACCAAACTTATCAATTCAATTAATTTTTTCAAATTTAAACCATTAATTACATAATGATTTTCACCCCATTATATTAAATTCCAAATCATTAATTTATTCATTTCATTAAACATCACAATTTATTCAACAACTAATTGGTAAACTAATACAACCATGTCACACAACTATCAACACAACACCACACATCCATTGTCTTCTCCACATCACATCTCCCAAGCCATCTCACCACAACAAGACACAGCTCCACAACCCCACACCCCAACCACTATGCAACAACACATAACTACCCACATCACATCCATGCTAACCAATCATCACATCACTACCCCATGTACCACACAACCAAGACAGTCAAAAAAATTACCACATAACAACTAAAAGACACACAAATCATCATAAAAAGCACATCCACAAATAATAACAATACATCCCATAATTAAATTTATTTAGGGTCTTATCACATTAATTATTTATATTAGCATGGGTATTATCACACAAACCAAATATCCAAGGGAAACTAATTATTAACAAAATAAAATATCTTTAAACTTTTATTTAGGGTTTGATCAAATAATAACACAACAAGGGCCATCACATATATCAACTATAGTGAAAGTAAGGATTACAACAACAACTATTTTCAAAATTGAAAACAGGCATGCATAACAGCATCAAAAACATATAAAAAAGTACCAAAACATGTGATAACTCCCTATACCCATAAATTTTAGAGATAAAAATTAATTATATGATTACACTAACCCCTAATATCGACCCAAAGGTGAGTAAAAGAATGTATTTCCCACACATATCATGTAAAAAGGGTGAGAATAGGGATCCCCTACCTCAAATAAGCTTTCTGATCTTTCTGTGCACCGTAGGGAGAAGAAGAAACTTCCCATGAACTACTAACACACAAGAAACTAGAGGGTCAACCTACACTACACCAAAAGATAATCAAAACATAGCCCAAATACATAACCCAATCCAAACCACACCACCACATCAACCTATGAGTGATAAAAGAAAATAAACAGATGATAATGATGAGGGGACTCACAATGAATCGATGACAAGAATCCATATATCAAAGATGGGAAGCCACATATCCATCCCCATAGAAGGAATCCTAAAACAACCCATGAGAGCACCATTGGATTCCTGGAATGGGAGGGGTGTATAGGGTTTGGGAAAAACCCCAAGGCACACCAACCATTAAAGACCCACTATACTGGGCAATTACACGACATGTATTCCCCTTTCATGTCATGTACTCCTTTGGGTTTGGTTTCATCAAAATAACATATTTCCCTATATTTATTTAACACCAAAAATATACATGGCATGAAGCTACCTAACACATACCTTTAATCACCATCACAAATCATGTATACTTTAGACAACATGTATTCCCTCTGCTTTCAACTTTTAGTATCCAAACAACTTTTGGCCTTCCCTAGGACTCCTCCAAGCATCTCCAACAACCAAAACTAGAAAAGTAAGGGACTGAGAAGGAAAAAACTATTACATTAGATACCTATTAAATGATTCTTAACCTCGAGAATTCAAAATAAATCCTTTAAGAAAAGGTGTATTAATAAAAACCATGTGAGATACCTCTCAAGGATCTCGTTACATCATCAACACTACCACCACCCAAACACACAAAACCAAATGGCCACAAAACACAGCACAGCCACACCACCAGTTTTCCCCAAAACCACGGAAAAAAAATCACACAACCACATGTACAACCATTGAAACCAACAAACCACACTGCGCTAAATGTATGAATTAGGTAATTCCATCCTCCATGTCAAAGTACTATCTTCTATGGGCAACATTGACTCATCTGCATGGGTTTAATCACATCGCAGTTAATGTGTCTCGATTAGGATTCAGGTCCTCCCCTTTTATATTTCTAGGGTCTTATCACACATAAAACATCAATGTAAACAACACATATTATAATATATAAACATCCAAACATCACAAAATAAGAAAAATAAGGTAAAGAAAAACTCAAAATAGCTCTGGGTACTGAGCACACATCTATGCCTCTTGATCCCACTTACTCTACTGTAGACCACCCTTCCTTTATAAAAAATGGACAAAGGGAATGGTATTACCACACAACACTTTCTATTTATGATCTTGGATCTCTACTGGGCACTCTAAATACATTACATTGTCCTTGATATCCAAACCTCCCCAGTCAATGACATTGGATTCATCATGAAGATACAATATAATTTGAGAGATGTGGAAGATGTTGTGGATCCTATCTAACCATGATGGTAACTCCAACTAATAGGACACCATTTAAACACTCCCCAACACCTCAAAGGGACCTACGAACGTGGGATAAATCTCACTCCCTCTACCAAACTATTGTTTCTCATCTGTTTGAGGGTGGAAAGTAGTGATAAGGAACAACTGGGATCCAAAAGAATGTTGTAATCCCCTATAGAATATTGAGGTAAAATGAGGATCTTAACCATAGATGGTGGCCCTTGGTACCCCATGAATCCTAACGGTCCACTATCACCCAAACCGCATCACAACCACCCTGAGATCGGCCTAACCTTTTGATGAAATCCGCCAACAAGTCCTCACATTTTTAGTTGGAAACATCCAGGGATAGTAATATACCTCTGTGAACAGTGTGATTCACTTTAACCTACTAATAAACCAAACATAAAGCCAAAAACATTTCCACTAGTCATTTCATCCCTAGACAAAAAAGTTTACTCCTCAAGCCACGATACATCTTTATCACACTAGCATGTACCGACAAAGTGAGCTCTAAAACTTATAGATAACTCCCTTATGCATTGAGCATGGGATAAAAATACTCCCCTATAATAATACCTGGTTATATTCATCCTCTGATCATCCTTCAAGAGCACCACCAAGGTATAAATGATCCCAAATAACCTCTGTATCTTAATCTCCCCACTAAGACTCCTCCACCCACTGTATCAAAGATGATTCCAGGGTCATTTGATCAAGAAAAACTCATCCACTACTCTCTCTAATATCATGATAAATCAATAAAATACTCTCCATTCATACCAAACATCCATAGACTCCTAAGAAACATCCTCTTAGGACTTCTGACTCAATGCATCAGCAACTAAATTACCCTTCCCTAGGGTGTAATAGATCACAATATTGTAATACTAAAGAAACTCTATCCTCATTTGTAAGAATATATTCATATCTCATTGAGAGAAAACATATAATAGGATTTTTTGGACCGTTAAAACCACAAATCACTCACCAATGAGGTAATGTCGATATATCTTTAGCTCGAAAAGAACTACCACCAACTCCAGATCATGGGTGGAATAGTTAAACTAATGGAGAAATAACTTTCTTGACCCATAAGATACTACCGCCGTTTTCTGTATTAACATGCATCCCAAGCCCATATGATATGTGTCATAGAAAACCTTAAACAACATGTCGTCCTCAAGAAACTGAAACCCTGGAGCATTGAACAACTTCTCCTTTAAGTAACTGAATGTTTCTTGGCACTGGTCTTTCTGCACAAAATCCTGGTTCTTCTTGATTAACACTATTAATGGGGATGAAAATATAGAGAAATTGGGCACAGTGATCTGATAATATACCAAAAGACTAAGGAAATTGGGAACCAGTGCCACATTCTTGGGTGTTGCTGAAGAAAAAACTATTTAGACCTTTAACAGTTCCACTTACACACCCTTCTGAGACACCACGTGTCCAAGTAAATTCACCTCTCACATTGAAAACTCACACTTGGACAACTTCCCATAAATGTGGTGGTGTCAACAGACCTTCAAAAAAAACTTTGAGATGATCATCATGATCCTCCTCTGAATTCTAGTAGAGAAATATATTATCAATGAATACAATGAAAAACTAGTCCAAGAACTCCTTGAACATGGAGTTCATAATCCCTTTCAGCACATCTGGTTTATTCATAACATCGAACAAAATAACCATAAACTTGAAGTTCCCATACCTGCATCTGAAGGAAGTCTTCTGAATATCCTCATATTTTATCCTCAAATGGTGATTTCCAAACCTCATATAGACCTTTGAGAGCTAACTACCTCCTCTCAAATGGTCGAATAGATCATCGATAATTAGAAGTGGGTAATGATTCGTGATCATTACCTAATTCATCCTCTGGTAGTCTATAAAAAACATTAGACTACCACTATCTTATTGGAAAACAACAATGAAGAAACCCATGGAGACACACTAGGTCAAATAAAACCTCTTCATCATTTCATCCACTTGTATTATCAACTCATGAAACTCCATGGGCACCATCTGGTAGGGAGCCATCAAAATCGTAGATGCACCCAACAACAACTCTATCCTAAAATTGATATCACATCAAGTGGGTAGTTTCATAACCTCCTCTAAAAAACATTAATAAACCCCTATATAACCCTAAGAACACTCCAAACGTATGATTTTATAGATAGATCCACCAATCATGATAAAATAGGCTTCACTTTCCTACCACCCAACTGATAACCTCACTCACCAATAAACACCACTCATTGGCCCCCACATCAAAAAATATGACTCTCCTCCAGAATAATTCAATGACTACATGAAAAAAAAATAAAACCAATCCATAACAAGGATAATATAATATGGATGTATCTGTAATAAGAATAAGTCCCCCACGAACTGGTGCTTCCCCTTCACTAGTCTACATTTTCAACACACATCAAACAAGGAAGCTCAGTCTCTAACTGGCGTAGATAAAACTAGGGGAACTAGAATCATATCCACATAGGGTACCAAAATATGAACCAATCTATAAGAAAAAAATGAGTTTGAGGCTCCTGAATCAAAAAAATCACACAAAAGTGTTGAAAATAAATTTTTTGTACCTCGAACAACTCTTGGATCTGATGACGTTGTTGCCTCTAACGTGTGCATCTGACCACGACTAGATCATATAACTCTATTCTACCAGTCACCATGGCCATGATCGGGCCAGGGTCCTTATGGATGGGGACTATCATGAGGCTTCCCTCTACCAACTTCACATGTTCTTCGTTGTTGAACAATAGCATGCATTCCATGTTGTAGGAACTATTCTGAAGGAAACTAATGCTACTGAAAAGCGGCCTGACATCCCATATAAAATTGGCCATCTCTAGCAATCAAAAAATGATCTTGGAGGTTCCCATATCTCCCTTAGATATGGTAGGAAAAAAGAAAACTCCCAAAAGGTTCTTAAAAACCTCATGTCCCTAACATCTATTATAGAAACTTCCTCAATTGTTTCCCCACTGACTCGAACCCAGAATTCATGAACCCCTATGACCCATGACCTGAAGCTATGATCCTCAAAACAACCTAATGGATTTGATAAGTCTTAACTCCCAAGGAAATAATACACTTAATAACTTCAAACTTTTTCTGCACCTCTAGATACCTCAGTAAAATAAATGGTGTGATTGCATACCTGATCACTGGATGCAAAGCCTCCTTCGGATGTCATACACTAGAATTCTCATTTGGAAAACATATGTATAAAGTGCAGAAGGTACTTGAACCTAATATTAATATCCCTCATGATCAAAATCCCCTACTGGAGGGAGAGAAACTACTTCCTCTTGTATTCCCTCATCATAAATTACAAAAACTATGCCTGAATCTCGCTCTGGAAGTCATGCCACAACACATTTTCTTCATTTTAGTTACCAAGAAACAATATCTACCACTGTTTCACAACTCCCCACATCTGAATAACTATAAATGGCACCCAAAACTCATATTTTTTTCAAATCAGGATGAAAGTGATGTCAACCACCTCTATCCAGCGCGCCATCACAAAATATGAGATACACCCTCATACTTAGCCAAACTCTATCACTGAAATACATGAAAATTTTGTTGTGATGCCTCATCCTCCTATGTCAGGTTAACCCTCTGAACATCAAATAGATCATCCTATTGAATCTCAACTACCTTAGTAACTCTTGGGTGACAAACATGTTCCATTCTAAAAAAATGAGAATATCCTAAGCCTGGTAGCATGAAATTTTATCAAATATTATTTAAATTTATTCATTTTATTTTCCCAAAAAACCCAATTCGAATATGAACCCAAGTTAAAATGATTCATTTACCTCTCCTAGATCTCTACCATGTAAACAGATCCACATCACTTTTTCATTCAATAGGCTCAGAGTCTGTGCATTGGATCATGGGGAGCCTTAAAATCTCATGTCCTAGCTGTTCCCCATGAACCATGTCATGCATCAAGGTCATATAACACTTCTTCCATACCAACCCATGCAATCATAATTTTGTCATAACTCCAAACTCCATCCTATCTCTCAAACAAAACCTTGGATACCACTATGGCATGACCCACTCCCACCAAAGATACTACAATGAAGGGAGGGAGATAATGACCCATGAGTTCCACCTCTGGTAGGCCTTGGCTTGGATACTAGCACCGAGGGTATAAAAATCTCACACTATGGGATATATAACCATGTATAAATAAAAAGGATTGGGTTATTGGATAAATAAACACCAAAAAACTCCAATAGACTACATAATGGTAAACCAAAAACCATCCCATAATGCATGAATAAAATAAAACAAATACATATAAAATTATCCAAATTAAATAGAAAAAAAAAAGATAAGTCTATGATAGTGACTCAACAACTCCATCCTTGCTAGTAATGCCCAAATTAGTTCCCAAAGTCCTCCTAGAAACCTAGAAATATTTTATATATGTTGCTTGAACATAACAAGTATAATAAGTAGGGACATAACCAAGACCTCAAGTGAAAATGTGAAAAGATCATGCTAAAGTTCCAATGAAAAAACATTAGAACCAATCAGAACCTACACAGCATATCTAACAGAACCCAACCTCACCATAGCTCACTCACAAAATCATGAATCCAATATAATAATATAATATCATGATCATATAAAAGCAAGGCACTCTACTACCTCTTCCCTACAAATTTTCTTCTTCCATACCCTCAACTTTGAATGCCCTATTATCCCATAACTTCCACACATATCACATCACATCACATACCACATGCACACACCTAGGCCATATATTACATTACATACCTCCCTTAGACACCTAGGACATAGACCATAATACAACCCATCCCAAAAACACCAAGAACCACATACGACAACACATATCATCCTGAAAACACCTGGGTCTACATGTCATTACCAGAACCATAGTAGTAGGGTATCATGTACATGAAGGAAATCAACTTCATGCCTTCCTACTACCACACCTAACCACCACAAGATACCACGTCACAACCAAATCACATCTCACCCGTAGTCACATGGTCCAACACATCACGTCTCACTCGAAGACACATGGGGAACACATAACTACTTAAGGAAGAGAATGAGAGAGGGGGTATCCAACCATCCATATCACTACCATTTAGGATGTTGGGGGAAACACCTAGAACTCATCACCTCTGAGCATTGGGAAGGTTATCCAACTTGGTTTGGGAGCGTATAAAATAATATAAACATACATGATATAGAGATAACACACAAAACCTAACCTAATGGTTCAAACCAATAATTATATCACACACCACATCACTACCACATACCACACACATACCATCAAAACTATTTCCACCACTATATACAACACACCACAAAAGAAACACAACATTTTTCACTTTAATCATAAAAGTTTCACCACATTTATTCACCATCCTTTTCATTTATCCATCCCATTATTTCACATATAAATATCAACCTATTAAACAAAACTTCTCAATTAAATCCATTATTTCAAATTTAATCCACTAATAACCTTCTAATTTTAACCCCATTATATTCAATTCCAACTCATCAATTTATTCATTTCATTCAACATCGCAATTTATTCCACTACTACCCAGGTAATTAATTCCACCACACTAAATAACTATCACCACAAAACCACACATCCACTATCTTCTCTGTATCACATTTCCAAATACACCTAACCACAATAATCTACTATTACACAACCTTGCTCAAAAACCACTATGACTTAACCACTACACCATAATACACAAATTCCCACATCACGTCTATGCAAACCAACCATTACATCACCACCCTACATACCATATATCTTGGGAATTCAAAAACATCATCGAAAAACAACCACAAGACACACAAAGCATCACAAAAATTAACAATCATACACAACAACAACAACACATTCTAGCTTCACATTTATTCAAGGACTTCATCACATTAATCCTTTATATTAACATGGGTATTATCATAGAATCCAAATGTCATGGGGAAACCAAATATTATCCAAATATAAGTCCTTTAACCTTTTATTTAGTTTTCTATCACACAACAACACAGTAAGGTCCATCACATATATCAACTACAATGCAATCAAGGCTTCCAACAACTGTTATTTTTAGAATTTGAAACATGCATGCATAATGATATCAAAAACATATAACAAAAAATAAAAACAAGTGATAACTCCCCATATGCACATATTTTATATATTAAAATTAATTATATGATTATGAAGACCATTAATATCCACCCACATATTATAAAAAGAATGAAATTCCCACACAGAGCATGTAAAAAGAACAAGAATGAGGATCCTCTACCTCAAAGAAGCTTTTGAATCTCGTTGTGCACCACAAGGAAAAAAATAAACTACCCAAGAACCACCGCCACACAAGAAACTAGCAGTTCAACCTACACCACACAAAAAGATCATCAAAACGTTTCCCAAAAAAATAGTATAAACCAAACTACACCATCGCAACAAACACTAAAGAAGAATGGAAAGGAAACAAATGAGAATGAGGAGGGAACTCACCACAGATCAATGAAGGGAATCTAAGGATTGATGATGGGAATCCATAGATCAATAATTGTTAAAGGAATCCCAAAACACCTCAAGATAGCACTAGTGGCCACCTAGTATTGCAGGGGTGTGTAGGGTTTGAGAAAAAACCTAGGGCACCACAACCTTTAAAGATGAACTGCACAGGGTAATTACATGATGTGTAATCCCCTTTCACTTCATGTAATCCTTGGGGTTTGGTTTCTCTAAAAAACACATCACCTTTTTATTATTAAACCCTAAAAACATACACATTGTGAACCTACCTTACACAGGTTATGAATCACCTTTACATGACATGTAACCATTACACAACGTGTATTCCATCAGCTTCCATCTTTCAGCACCCAAACAACTCCAAGCCCACTCTAGGCCTCCTCCATGCACCTATAACACCAAAAAATTGAAAAGTAACATATCAAGAAGGAACATACCATTATAGGATAAATGGATGAATCAGATACATGATTGAATCAGCTTAGTGAATTGGTTATGTGGTTGGATTAGCTATATGAATCAGCTATATGGTTGAATTGACAATGTAGATCATCAATGTGAGAAATTGTCAATGTTAGTGACCAACTACATGAATTTTACACATTACTGAATCAGCTCTATGGATTGACTATGTAATCGAATCAACTATGTGTATCAACTATATGAGAAATCAATTATGTGGTCGTTCAGCTACATGAATCGACTATGTGAAAATGGCTACATGGATCTTTTGTCTGCATGGGGAATTCATCCACATGGTGTTTTCCACCATTTTCCTAAAATAGACACATGGTTATTCCTATGTTGTGAATTAGGGGCCTTCAAAGGAATTTTCATTAGGTATAATTATATCCTCTTTTTATAAGATGGAAGAGGTCATAAATTATTTTCCTCAAATAGAGTTTAATGAGATCATAAATAGTTGGAATTACGTCTTTTACAACGTGAAATTCTGATCACCCTGCATTTTTTGACATGAAAACAAAGATCCCACCTTCATCATAACCCTTCTCTTGGAGTTATGGAATCCTTCTGCTGGTGGCTCAAGTTTTTCGGTGGCAATCCCATCTTTCATGCACCCCTATTTTTTGTAGTGAGTCACATGGAGCTTCTTTATTCCAAGTAGTAGATTCATTGATTCTATTATTTTTTTAAGTATAGTTATAAAGTTTTCATGGTTTTCCCATTTGGATGATAATGGAATCAACAAAATTATTATTAAACTGGATCAATGAAGAATTGTTTATAGTGATAACATATTGTTACTTTCTATTGTGATAATGGTTTTCCCCTTAATTTTCTAGATATTGTGTTGTATATGTTATGATTATTATAATCTCATGTTATTATAGGGATTAGGGTTCTGTTCTTGATGAAAATTGGTAGAGAACATAAATCCATGATTAATTAATAATTAATTTATTGGAGAATAAATATGCATATTTAATTAATCCAGTGGTTTTTGTTATTTGATATTGATAAAATTGACGTTTATCGCATATTTAATTAAATATAAAATTCCTTGAGTTGATGTAATTTTTAAAGTAATGTAAATCATGTTAATTAGTATTAATGAAAATAATTAAAGGCGTGTTGAAAAAGTGGAATCCAAAAAGTTTTTTAAAACATGAATCTATACTGAGAATCATATTTAAATTAATTATTAAATTAATTTAGTATCTTTTTATAGCTTGATTCCAATGGTTTTCTGTAGTTGGAACCTGTGAATTTTGAATCGGTTAATTAAATAAGGAATAAAAAATGGTTGTTTGATAAATAAATTTTATAGGGCCTAATTTTCCCATCTACTTGTGAAGGCAAGGAACCTTGAGTTTAGAGTCATGGTAGCTTGTTTATTTGTGATGGATAGATTCATTGTTTTAGGGATTAGATATTCATATTGGTCGTGCTTTCATGATTCCTCTTTATTTTGTGATATGATAGAGATGTGGTCTTTACATTAGGATGTGATATGAGTCTAGGATGAATGATGTGATGTAGGTGGGGAGGCTCAGATGATGTGGTAGTAGTTGACACATATGATGGTGAGATGCATCAAGATATGCATGTGTATAGGGAGGCCTAGATGATGTGGTCGTATTGATGCCTCTAATGGTGATATACATTGGGATGTAAATGTGGGTGTCAGGGATGGAATCAAAGATGATGGAATGGGTTGAATATGGTCTTACCCATTGATGTGATAAAGATAGATTCTTTCTTGAAATGAATCTTTTTAATGGTTAATAGTAGGTTTTCTTGTTTTATCTACATTTTCTTCTCCACTTCTTGAGGCAGTTGGGTGTGTTTGGTTTCATGTTTCCTCTTCCTAGTAGATTGGGATGGTTTTCTAAGAATACCTAGATTATGGAATGATTATAATAATGGTTAAATAAATATTAACCCATAGGTTTGGTGTTTATGGAATCAAAATGCTGAAAAGGTGTTAATCTTGAGAAACCATGGACTCGATTTGGATTATGAAAAGAGGGTATGGAACTAGCTTGATGTTTAATAATATAAGTGGATTAATGTTTTTATTTAATGTTTAAAGAATTAATTAATGAAATAAAATAATAAAAAATAATAATTAATGTTTTCGTGCCTATAGGATATCTAGTCCCTAGCAGTGATAGTCAGGTCTCTAAGAGATGATATCTACTATTGAGCTTAGGACTAAGTTGTACCCATGATGTGGTTGGGAGCTATATTATATCATCTATATTCTGTTATTTCATACCATTCCCCACCCAAGTCGGTTTGGGTGACTGACACTCAGTGGAATCTAGGAGGGTGTTTTCCTAACATTCTGGTTGGAAGATAGATGGTTGGCTACCCACTCTAACCCCACTCTCTTCACATGATAGTTAATTGTGTTGGTATGCATGGTGGTTAGTTTTCCAATATATGCATTTAAATGATTGTGATGGATTTTGGTTATTTCATGCACATGTATCTCTATTTATATTTTCCAATGGATTGTTATAGGTATGATGTGTATAGGTTATGATGACTTGAGTTACCTTACTTGGTGTATGGGTTGTGATGTCTTGAGGTATAATGCCTGATGTATGATACACATCATACAGGCTTCGGTGACACCCAGAAACTACTTGGTTACTATATGGTGATTTTATGTGGGATGATTTAATGATGTGATGTATGAGGTGTATGTTTTGATTACTTAGACCAGGTGTTTGAAAACTATCTTATTTTGGAGATTGATCGATCAGGACGTGCGATGATGGGGAATATTGAAAAACTAGTGGGGAAGAGGTATTAGGTTACCCATGATGTTTCATTACTATGATGTTTCATTACTATATTATATTCACTCATGTATGTGATATTTGGTGAGAGTTAACCATTGTGAGGTTGGGAACATAGTGTACTTGTTTAGGTAATGAGTTAGTTTCACTGTTCATGGTGATTAGCATGATTTATTTATCTTTTTCACAATAATATTTTGGGTGGATCCTACTACATATACTGCTATAATGACCCAATGTATATATAATTTTTTTTGTAAAGACTCGGAATTTACATGTAAATTTTTTAAAAATAAATGGGAATTTTACAAGTCCGCAAAAATTGAAAGCGCATGATTTTGAGGCCCGTAGTGCCCGGAATGAATCTCTGAAAAAAAAAATTAGGTACGTCCAGTAAACGTATGAGTGGGTTTTTATAACTTTTAAAACAGTGCTCGGAATTGAAATCTAAGGGCATCATTGAACTCGTAGCACCAATATTCTCTTAAGGAGACTTTCACTTCGACAGTAGATGGTGAAGGGTAAAAGTTAGTTTTTGGGTTTTCCATGTGAAAATAAAATAAAAATAAAAGTGTATGACATTTTTATTTTTATTTGGAACACACATGTGGGTATTGGGAGGTGGGGTCCAATGGAATTAAACCTCCTTGTGGAAGTTGGTGGTGGGGACTACCAGACCTTAACCTACCTAGAGAGGTTAAGGTGGTGGAGACCACCCAGGTTTAAACCCCCTTGAAACCCCCCTTTAATTCGGAGAAACCCTCAACACCGTAATAAATGTGGGGGGAGCCTCTTCAACACCTCCACAATTTTAATTGTTCCAATGCACCATATTAATTGTGCCAACTCCCCCTTAATCAGTTCATCCATTTTGAATATTATGCCAATGAATTAATAGATATTATAATCTATTATCTTGGGTTGCCTTTTCACTTTGGGTGGAATTGGGGAGAGGAGGAACTTGGGGGAAAAGTTCCCAATGAAGAACACTCCACCGACGAAGATTGCAGATGAGGAACACTTTTGACTATGAAGAACAACCTCGACTTAGACCTTCTTCCTCGGAACTTCCTTTGACGTAGGATGTGTTCATATACAATGAATCGACGTCCGCCTTCTCATGCCAACGTCAACCAACAACGAACAAGGTAGGGGTTTAATGCTATTTGTTTATCACTTTACAAGTACACCCCATCTTTTATTTTGTAGGTTGGGAAGAATATTTGCGGGAGGGTTTGATGTGATTTGTTCTTATGAACCTCTTTCTACCACTCTAAGGTGGAGAGTTTGGGCCAAACTAACATGGCCCGTCTTCTTTGTAACCCTTGTGTTGATTTGCGGTGTTCTTTGAAATGGAGGAAGGCGAAGAAGGTGACGAAGGAAACGGTGCCAGCCAAACCGGACCTGTGTCGTCGTCGGGCAAACCGGCCCCGAGCCACGCCGCACCCCGGCCACACCGCGCCCCGACTTTGCCACACCCTAGCCACCTTAGCATCCCAGCCGAGCCGCCCTGGACCCACCATCCACCAGCCAAGACACCCTATCTTCTCCAGCCGAACCGGCCCCGATAGCGCCACCCACTGGCCAAACTGGCCCTTGCTACACCACCCCGGCCCACGGGCCGAGCCGCCCTCGCGGCGCCCTCTGAGCCGAACCAGCCTTGTTCCCCAGGCCAAGCTGCCCTCGCGGTGCCCTTCGGGCCGAGGCTCCTAGCGCGACATCTTCCGGGCCGAACCGACCTCGTGTCGACTCGCGGCCATTTCGTGCCCTCACGGCTCACCGTGGCCCCTTACCTCATGTTGGGCTGGGCCCAACGGGAGAGGCCAAACACAACAAGTTTTCCCACCCAACGGGCCGGGCCAGACCCAACGGGTTAGGCTAGGTCGACCGGATCTGTGTCGGGCCAGACGATGTTGGGTCGGGTCGGTCCCACCAGGTCATGACGAATGGGTCGGGCCAAACCTGGGCCCACTATGATCCACTTACACTCCTTCGGCCATATCTTTGCCTCTAGACATCCATTTGAAGAACCATCAGCGACGCTAGAATTCATGGAGCGAGATGGTCCTTTTGAGTATAACCTACTAGAGTTTTGGGTATAGTTGAGGTATTTTCAATTTAGATCAAGCACGAATCCAACCGGGCCCTCAGGACTAAAAGGCTAATAACTCAGAGACCATGCGTTCATTTGACGCGCCGTCTATTATGTTGAAACCCCTATGATGTGGCGTACTTTTGAGATACTTCTTCATTAGACTTCGTGACAGTTATAGTATCGACCAATATCTTGTGGAGTAGATCCTCCAAATGACGAGCGAGCGTAGTGAGAAGACCTAGTAGATGGCTGAGACCTGACGAATGCTGACCGTTTTGACTCAGAGTGACTATACTAACCTAGTGGGGAGCTCCTTAGTTTCGCAATAGACCCATGGTGGGGAGCTCCTCTGTGTGACACGGTAGACCCACGGTACTCGACAGGAGGAGTACCTCGGCATGCTACATGGGGGAGCGCTCTTGGTGACGCAGCAGACCCACGATGGGGAGAGCACTTGGTGACGTGGAAAATCCACAGTACTCGGCAGGAGGAGTACCTCAGTAGTCCATGGTTGGTGGGAAGCATGCTTGGTGTCGTGGAAGGACCATTGTACTCTATAGGGGAGGAGTTCTCTAGCAGTAGAGGTTTTGACAAAGTGACAGGCGATGTTACTTGATACTACCCCTAGAATAAAATCCTGGATGAGTTGAATCAGTTTTATGTGTTTTACTTATGATTGAGATAGATCACTTGATAACTTAGGTATATGTATGAACATATAAATAAGTAGAGCTATCTGTTGATTTCTTTCTTTGTGGTTTACCCTTGGTAGATTTTGTGAGACCTTGAGGGTCTTGTGGTCCCTACTGAGTATCATTATACTCACCCATGCACGAGCTATGCCCGCACCTTGTTGTATTGGATGAAGATGATGGACAACATTGACTGAGGGTGAGAGTATCAGGACTGTATGGTACCTGGAGGAGGACCTTACGACGAGTCGGTACACAGAGGGAATGGATGGATGAGGAGTGCTGAGGAGATGATCTGTACCTACCCTTCATGTGGGAACCTCTGAGGACGACCCAACAACTATTTTTATTTTTTACTTTAGTTGTATTGTATCATAGTTGTACTTTTACTTTCCAGTTGGGCTTGTATACTAGCCCCTTTTACTTTCATCACTCTTTTGTTATATAGTTTTACTTAGTGTTACGTATCCATTACTGTGCTTTCTTGTGTGTGTTTTTGTAGATTATAAAGGCAATGCCTTCCCAATTTTATGGAATTACGCTTTTGGTGCTAGACGCCAGCCCCTGGCCTATGGAAGGCGAAGATGGGGTAGTCACGGCATGGGCCTCCGGGGATGGGTTGTGAAATTTTTTAAAGTTATGTAAATAATTTTTGAGATCGAGTTAGATATTACTATCTCATGGTTTGACAGGATCTATCTGGGCTTCACATTCACTGTCATATTTACCTTATTTGGTACTTGTAGTTCCACTTTTAGTTAATTTAGTACTGTATGATATTTCATGTTTTCACTTGGTATTTCATTCACATATATGTCTAAGAAGGTGTTGATTGGTGTTTTTTCTTATATATTTCTTCCTCATGTTCTCTTAGAGGGTAATTTATTCCATATGTAGGATAATTTTACCCTCAGTGATAGTCACCAGACTAGAGCCAACTGGAGGTGGGACCCGGGAAGTCACCATCTCCCTTATCATGTTCTCTTCTTAGGAGGGGTACTCTTTAGGGGGAGGGGTCATAATAGAGTGGTATCAGATGTTCAGGTTGAGAGAAATGATTGAGTTTAGAGTTATGCATATGTGAGGTTTCATACCGATGTCAGATAAGTTTAGTGAGTGATGTAAACATGGGATAAAAGCTCAGACATGGGTATTTGGGGGCCCCTGTGATCCGATACATGGACATTTATGTTTAATAAACCTACTAAATGAAGTAATACTTGTTTTAGTGTGGATCCTAGTAAAGTATATTGTGTCATTATTATTTTCACCTATTTTTGAAATGGGTTGACCTTTGGATAGGTTAAAATTTTTAAAAGATAACAAATAATTAATTAATTAATGCTAAGTATTCTATATTCTTGTTTTAGAAGTATAAATAAATTCGATTTCATTAATGACACTTATTCAACATCCTCATCAGGTTGAAACTAATGATGTTTAGAAGGATATGCTAGCAGATCACCGCAGGGTAGAGTTTGGCGACGAAGACATGTGGAGGAGGACACTTTGATAGTTCCAACACTATAGTCTACAAAAGTACAAGGGATACATTTCATAATCCATCACAGATGACTCGTTAGAGGAGTTTGAGAGAGATTTCAATTATATATGTTCTCAGAAATATCACTGGGATTCAATGGTTGTGATAATGTTGTGTCGTGCAGTGAGGTAGTGGTGGTTCTTTTTCTTCAGGGATTGTGAGGATTCATTAGTCTGATGGGGGAGTCTCAAGACCAATTCTAGGAATATTTGTTTTCATTGATCGTGAAGTTGGCGAGTCTCTAGGAACAACTTAACCATTAGTAGGGGAGTTATACTATGTGATATTTTGAGATCCATTTAAGGACCCTTCTATGATATGATTCAAACCTATTCCCAGATGAGGAGGTCAAAGAAAGTCATTTTGAGGAGGATCTACATCTATAGATCCAGTGCTAGGTCACCTTGTTTATATTGAAGGAATATCTTGATAAGATTTAAAGAGTAGAGGTTATTTAGAGGATGATGACCTAAACTGGATTGTTATACGAGGGGATTCATTAGGATTCCTTATGAAGTCGTGTTATGGTCCGGTGTTCCTAGTTTCCTAAAAAAGAGATTTCGGTCAGTCAGGGGTTGGTCCTAGCCCTCATCTCATTTCTCTAAGGGTGATGACTCTCAGACCTATACCAAGGAATCATATGCATGTTTTTCTTATGGAGGCTGAGTTCACCAGTAGTGAAAGTCCCCAACCTTTATGAGTAGTAATCATATACCATGTGTTCTAATGAGGAAGTTTTATTTGAGAAAATAGTATTAGATTTCTCTAGTTTGGGATTGATAAAGAGAATATGGGGTAAGAAAAGAACAGCCATGAGATGCTCCTCATCCTCAGAGAGTAGATCACAACTGTATTGGTGGTCTTCAGTTAGGTTAGTGAGGACATGGGGTAGATCGTGGTATGATATATTCTTTAACATTACCTTCATTGGGTCATCCATGCATTATTCAAGGTACCATTTTCTTGTTTTAAACATGGGTGTATGAATTGTTTTATTTGAGAGCTATTTACTACTTTATATCACCTACCCTTATTGATTTTTTGGGACTTGAGGTAGGGAGGATTCCAGTTCCCATGGCATTGAGTGCCCAAATTGGAGATCGAGATAACTTGTATGAAGTGTGTTGAGACTGTAATCTAGTTCTAGGGAGGCACCTCTCATGGGGATACTTTCTATGGTTACATATACATCTATATAAAATCATCCTCAACATGTATTGGTTGTATTCAGTGAAGGGTATCATGGATTACTTTAGGAATCAGGTTTTGTTATATGATTCTAGTGGAGAGTTAGTAGTGTCCATTTGTGATTATATCCCTTAGATTAGTCAGAGGAATGTTCTATCCTTTTAATATTTTTTGTCCAAGTTAATGTTAATCTTTTCAAAGTTTCAAAATTCAGTGATTCCCAGGGTTATAGAAGAGTACCCAGACGTTTTTATAGTAAATAATAGCATTGCACCCTCAATGGGAGATTGATATTGAAATTGATATAAAATTTGGAATGTCTCTTATATCTATGTATTCATATAGGATAGTTCCTTTTGAGTTGTGACAATTGTGATTACAACTCAATGATCTATTTCAATGAGGTTAAATTTAGTTAAGTTTGTTGAATTTGGGTGAACCAATTTTGTTTATGAAGAGGTTTGATGGCTATTTTTAGATTTGTATTGATTATCATTTCTTGAACCATGTAAAAATGAAAAATCTATATCCTCTTTGATAGATAGATGATTTATTTGATCAGCTATGGAGAGAAAGTTGGTTAATAAAAAATGATTTGTGGTCAGGGTATCATCAAAAGAATGTGAATGATGAGGATATCCCAAAGACATCTTTTCATTTTCTTCATGGGAATTATAAGTTCATTTTGATGTTTTTTGGTGTCAAGAACACTCTATTTATGCACATGGGGTTGATAAACATAGTGTTTAAATATTTCTTGGATAAGTTTTTTGTGGTTTCCATCAACAATATCCTAGTGTACTCCGCATCTGAGGAGGAGAATGTAGTTTATTTGTGTGCCATTTGGGGAGTTCTTCACCATGAGAATCAATTCATGAAGTTTTCAATGTGTGAGTTTTGGGCTCGTGATGTATATGCAATAGGGTGTGTAGTGTCCCAGCAGAGAGTAGTTGTGGACCCTTTGATGATATAGTTGGTTTTGTTTTGGGAAAACCCCAACACACTGGTATAGGTGCACAATTTCCTTAGTCTTATAGGATATTATGAAAGGTTCATAGAGGATTTCTCTTAGGTTATGACTCTGATATATTTTACTAGAAAGGATCATGCGCTCTTGTGGACTAAAAATGTCAAGAATCTTTTTAGTAATTGAAGGAGAATATGATTAGTGCTATAGTATTTTGCTTTCCAGAAGAGGAATTTTAGTTTGAGGTGTTCTATGATGATTCACATCTTGGCTTGGGTTGTGTTCTAATGTAGAAAAGACTAGTTTTTTCTTATGGGTCTCAAAATTTACGTCCTAAAAAGCATAAATATGCCACCCATGATCATGATTTTGTAGAAGTGGTGCATGATTTGAAGTTTTGGTGACATTACATCATCAGTGATCGCATCTTGTTGCTTTATTATGTGATAAGATTTTTCCTCTTGATTTACTAGATAGTGTGTTATCTATGTAATGTTATGGATTAGCATGTTGTTCTTGATGGAAATAACTACAAAAAAAATGACATTTAACAGCATTGTCCTTTATCAGTACTAGAAAAAAGTGACTGTAATGGGTACCTTTTATTAGTGCTAAAAACCCAATGATAAGATTTACCCTTTATCATCTATTTTTTGTAGTGTTCATAATGGAAAACCTATTTCAGTGCTTTTTTTAGCACTAATAAAAGGTAACCTTTAACAACAATTGAGTTTTAGCACTAATAAAGGGTGACCTTCATTAGCATAATATTGTTAGTGATTATAAAAGGTATCCTTTATCACCATTTTTTAGCACTGATCTGATAAATGTTCCGAATAAAATGAAATAATTAAATAAATAAAAATTAAAATTGAGTAAATTTAAAAAAATATTAATATATTTTTTCATAAAATTATTCTTGATAAAAATGAATATGTTTAATATATTATATATATTAAATATTAATAAAAAGTATATATTAAATATATAGAGCTATTAAATTAATAAAATTAAATAATTAAACAAATAAAAATTAATATTTAGTAAATTGTGAAAAATATTAACCATTTTATTAATTAAATAATTATTGACAAAAATGAATAAATTTAATATACATATATATAGATTATAAATATTAATAAATACTACAATATATATATATAATGAATAAATTCTAATAATTAAACAAAGAAATTAAAAATGAATAAATTACCAAATTAATAATTAAAATATTAATGAAAAAATCATTAATAAAAATAAAGAAGTATAATATATATATATATATATTATAAATAGAAATAATGATATATATTAAATTTAAATATTGAAAATGAATAAAATGTAATAATTAAAAACATATTAATGCCTTATTCATTTTTAATGGTTTTTATACATAATTATTCATTAATAAATTTAATATAGAAATATATTCACATATATTTCTATATATATAAATCAATATATATAATATTTCCTAAAATATGTTTTATGTAATGTTGGTTCCAAATTCTGAACATAGCCATAATGACCATCTTTGGGTAAACAATAAGCACCCTTCGACTCAGTGGAAATTCCAATAAGCCTAAGCAAGGTGTGCATTAGGTCTGAAGTATGTGAAAATTATGGAAATTCGTGTGGAATATGATTATGTGCCCAATGTGATGTCAGACTTCCATATATGTGTTCGCTTTTGCATGGTCCCAAAGTGGTTTGGCCCCTACCTCTTTCTTTTTCAGAAAAGAAAACTACATGAAAATGACCCCTCTTATGTACATCATCCGCCCTTGTGTACATACCATTCTTATTCTCAATCCCATCCTTTTGCACACATCCCTCCATTCTTGTGTTCACCCCCTCCTTTAATCTCCATGGGTTTCCTTTACTCTAAATCACCATGTTAAAAACCCTTTTGTGTGCTACCCTAGTCTCTTGAGATCACCTTCTCTGCATAGCCCTACAAGCTTGTGCGTAGTGATTTCTTGGTCCCTAATAAGGTTTCCCTAATTATGTATACATACCACTTGCTTTTCATCATAGTTAAACTAATAACTTTTTCTTTTCATCATATTTATGCTATTGTGGACCTCATGAGTGACCACTCCTCCACACCATCACCTTCTGGAACTGATGATGCCTTCCCTTCCCCAGGGGTTGATGAGTTCCAATTATGTAAGTCCAAGGGGTAAGGAGTGAGTCCCCCATGTATGAGCTGTTGTATGTAAAACTTCCTAGAAACAACGTTCTCATCACATGATGTTAAACTTTTATCTCACCTTGTGTGGTACGCCTAGGATGTCCCCATGTTTGTGTGATAGGGAATCATATCCTTCTCACACGGAATTATATCCTCCACATAGCATTAAAGAGGTCATGTGCACCAATAATATCTCACTTCCTATGCTATCAATTCACCATCCCTCTCCCTTTCGGATTTTTTCCATATAAGCCTAATGAAAATTCAACATATAATCCCCAACACACCCTTGATATGATGCTATGTGTATGACTAACATGGAATGAGATCTTCCTAATATGGAATGAGATCCTCCTCATGTAGAGTGACATTCTCCTTTGGCAGTTCACTTGTGTAAGCCCCACACCATCACTCATCAATGCTTTATTCATGACATTAGCGTCAGGTCTACTCATTCCTCTTATTTCTAACACTAACCATAACTCATGTGGGATTATAGGTTAGTAGTGACTGTGAAATCCATCCAATCTATAAACAAACCCCCCCTAGATTATGTCTGAGTCTTCATCTCTGGATGGGACATTCCTATACGTAAGCCATGAAATGTCCCATCTAATGGGTCGTCTCCTCCTTAGGTATAAGACCCAATCATGCTCCATTGGAAGCTTCCATACTTAATCCCCAACTGCATTCTCCACTTTTATTAGGCTACCTACTCAGGTGCAAGCCCCAATACCCCCTCTAGAACTATGGGGACTTTGATTCCCAACTAACTCGGATGTATAGGGAAACTCTCTGAGGTTCAATCCCAATACCCCTAATAGTCCATCCACTCCATCCAATGCTCCCATAATCTATCCATATTTTACACAGGCTGCCACATCTCGGTGGGATCATGCCATCCATCTGGGTTGTTCCTACACATAATCCCCATCCATCATCTTTATGCCTAGTGGCACCCGAGAAAATCTCATGTGTAAGCCCCACACAATCCAATACAATTCAACACAAATAAATATTCTTGCAAAGGGTGGCTCCCATGCATAGGTTATACAAGAAACTTCTATAAGGATCAATCCCACCCAATGGTAAACCTTGGTGCCTCCCTCCTAGGGGTGAACCTCTCTATTCCTCCCTTAGTGGCGTCCAGATCAACCTCCATTGTGTGACATATTCCCCTTATAATATACACCATCCTAGGTCCACTAATTTTGAATTCTAACTTATCCATCTGGTAAGCATTCTAAGTGCTCTCTCCTAAAGACACACCTCTCTAATCTGCCTCCATTTGGCATTCTGATCAGTCTCACTCCATCTCTATAAGATGTTTAACTCACAGACTATTTCTTATTAAACATGGGATGAATGAGGAAAACCTCATAACACATGTATTTTCCATGAGATATCATGTGATCAACATGGGATTCTTTGGGTTCTAGGCCCAAGATTAATCCATGGGATGGCCTCCTATAAGAAAGATATAGGTGACTAATGTTACAATGTCCAGACATACCATAATGATGCCCCAACATAACTACTCCTCTAACATGAGGTTGTTTCACTATCAAGACCCCTTAGAATGTCTAGAGAGAAGTATCATAATTAACAAGAATCCAAAAAGATATGGCATCGAGAATGATTTTTGTGAACCACATTTTAATCTATGATGGAGACCTTGACTAGGTAAATAATTTCATAGAGGAATCCACAGAAGGAGAACCGACATCCCATTATCCCATATCAATCAAGGAGAAGATATCAATATGAAAGTGATGAATGTCACCCCATTTCTAAATTAAGAATGTGAGGTACAATGCATCCATCAGAGTCAAAGAAATTTAGGAGGAAAAACACCTCGACGAAAGCATCAGAAACCAAATTGGTGAACCCAATGTGAAACTATTCTACTCAATATGGGAAATAGTAGTGTTTGATACATTAGTTAGACAGATAATAAATTCACCAGATCCATCTATCTAGTTCTAGGGAATTCTAAGAAAAATAGAAGGCCCAACGTCGAACTCACCAGTAGTTGGGGTAGTTGAACATTGAGAATCCTGTTTTACGACATCGTCAGCATGGATCCATCTATCCAGACATGGAAGATTGGTCAATTTTGGGTCATTGAGAATTGATTTCCTGAAATTTATTTCGATGGATGAACCTTTCTACTTTGTAGGACCCAAGATGTAGGGAATCTCTCACCCAATCCCCACTGGCATAGGGGAAAGAGGCCTATCGATATGACAATCCCACATGAACCCACCTATTCTACGATATCCACTATGAAATCAGCTACAAGGTGCCAATGCCCCATCTAACCCTATGAAATCATATAGGGGAGGGTGATGGATACCCTCGTATGATGGTACAAGTAAGAGGAAGTCATCCCCATAAAGGATAAGTCTTTCCTGGACCTGAATTATTTTGTCCCTTGCCATCACCACTATCCCTAAGGGTTGTGCAACAAGCCCCTACTCCCCACTCAGATGATGAAACAATTCAGGAGCTTCTCCCCAGAGTGATAATTCAACTTACTCTCTTATTCCTAGAAGATAGAGGATGCTCAGGCCACCCTAGAAATGAAAATATCTCAGGAGTTTCCTAGGAGGGATCTCACCAAGTCACGTTAACGCCACTAAAGCACGGTCCCCTAGGTTAAGGAACAGGTAGAATATTCCCTTGATATTTTTTACTTGGATTGACTCAACTGATTCCATCATCAGGAAAAAGTTCAAGAGGATGCCTATCATGTAGAATCATCTTCCACATCACTATTGGCCCCTACCACCATTGGTGCATTTCACCAAGTCCTGACCACTGTAGAGAAGGGACTCCTTACTGATCAGTTGGGATTGATTCACCAACCGCATCATGGGAAGGTTTGGTTGAATTTTCCCGCGACTACAATATCTAGTAATCATTACAGGGCTTTCCATTATAATGAGACTAAGTACAAAGTCCCTTCACATACAATCACCAGTCATATTGGTGGTCCTCTCCGCTCTCACACCCAACATGGATGTCCTCCACATGTTCCCATAATTGTCCAAAGTGTAGGCCCTCCCTAATTCCTCAAAATATAGTATGATGGTCCTCCATATACTTATGGTTCCCCATATGTAGGTCATCCCCATGTCACTGACCAGTGATGTGAAGGTCCTCGTGTCATCCTCAGCTCAAGTAGAGTTCCTCCCTACTCTATATTCCACTAAATTAGAGGTACACACTACTTCATAGATAATTAATATAAAGGTCCTCCTCATGATCTCATCACTAACCAACATATAGGTCCTCCCCATACCACATCAATCAAGAGTGGAGGCCCTACCCACTCCCACAGAGTTCCTCCCTGATCATTCGACAACAATTATAGAGGTCCTCCAAGTACTCATACTGCCTAACATAGAGGTCATCCCCATGTTCTAGATGACCTCAACAGAGGTCCTCCCAACTACATCAATATCCAGAGTGGAGGTCATCCCCAATATAGTGAAAATCAGTACAGAGGTCCTCCCTATATCCTTTAACATCCAAATGGAGGCCATCCCCATTCATTCAACCCACACCACAAAGGTCCACCTCATGCCAAAAAAATCAATGCCTTGAATAAAAATCCAAGGGAAGAAGAGAGAACCTTCGCCACCAAAGGAATAAATCCAAGAATCTCCAGGTCATTGCCAATCATGTTTGCTTCTCAGATTCTAAATCTGATCTTGACTCAATAATGAAGCCTTCCCCCTATTCTTCTATATATGAGTATAGGTCAAGAGAAAAATATGTTATATTTGTTATCCCAAATGGTGAAGTTCACAAGATCCCCAAATCCATTCACATGTATATGTTGGAGGAGGAAGACTTGTATCACTTACAAGGTCTCATGGTGAAGTTGTATCAATCATCACCAGCTTCAATCTCTACCTCAACATGAGATCATGAAGAATATTTCTGGGATATGATAGAACGCGAGCACCTGGAAGACTTGCAAAGGATTGTCAATTCCCTTACACATGAGGTATTGGTTGGAACCCCTATTATAGGTATGTGATGATATGGTTAGTACCACCCTCGATGGATAACTGAACACGCAATGATCATCCTGTTCATGCAGTAGTATATCTACCATCCAGTCCACTATCACAGTGGTCCACATTTGTGTTGCTACAAGTGTCTTAGCCAATTTTGATCAGATTCTAGGGTACCCAATAGTTGGGTCCCACTTATGATCATGGAATCTTGCGGGATAACCTAGCTTTCGACCAGAGGCCAGAAGTGTTTTAGCTAAATGTGATTCTCAACATTGACATTCCAAAGTCCCTCCCTTAGGATGAGGTCTCATGATTTTTCTAGACCATTGGGGTGATTCATTTTTTCCTCCCTGTCCATCATTTGGTTTACCCAAATAGTAGAGAGTACATTGATGAAATCATCTAGTAATGTTGTGTGGATGAGTTAGTAGAGCTTCTAGTGGCGCAGTTTCCTACATCACATGATTACCACCAGTTCCATCATTGCAGATGTGCTCAGATCATCACAATGCTCAATAGAATCATTGAATAAGTGTCTCTATGCATGTAGATATGCATCTAGGAATAATATGCCACTCTCTACTTCATTCCTATCAAGTGGAAGATTTATTCACCTAATGAAATCAAGGATATGCAATGTATCTTCATGGTGAACATTGGGGAATAGGTGATGCCCAAATATGGGGACATTATTGCAGGATATGATGAAGATGAAAAACTTACTAGGGCAGCGTAGCATGTGGACCCTATAGGTGTTATCATTCACCATCAGAGGTAGAACCTCATCCTAGGGGAACCATCTGTGTCGTTTCCTACTGGTTAGAATCTCAACAAGGGTAAGGGAAAACTCAAGTAATTAGATCTGTCTGATCCTACTCAGTGGATTGAATTTGATCCTGTAATTGTTACTCAGTGATAGCAGATTACATATTATCATAGAATCATAAATGAGCTCATTATTGAATGATGTCCAGATTATGGTGATCATCAGTAGAAATATGTTCCTCCTCCACTAAGATAGTAGGGGTGGTCTCATGTCATCCTCAGCTTGTTGCTCCCAATCAAGATTGATAATCTCATGCACTGTTATAGATAAAGAATGTGACCATAGTATGTACTGTTGAATCCACCTAAAGATTGTGATAATCCTACTAGTAATTTGGATCAAGCTTCTCCAGAATCCACCCTGAAGGTTTCTTTGCGATCCCATGATCCTACCTATCACGTTGATGATCTTTTTAATGATATGGTGGTTTGGAATCCTCTTCAATATAGGAATACCCACTAATATGAATGTCTAGTTTCCCTCATTTACAAATTCGAAGACTTGGAAACATTACAGGTGGTGGTCTCTCCTGATATAAATCTATATACAGCATGGGTGGATGATATTCGAGTGACCCAAATTTCGGGAATCCAACTTTCACTCTCTTTAATGGGTTGGATGATCCACTGCAACATATTCCATACATCATCTCTAGATGAAAACCTATGTTGGGAGACATAGAGCAGCATGAAGAAGCTAAGATCTGATGTTTTGTTCAGACATTGTAAGGGTCTGCATTCATCTTGTACAACAAATTCCCTATTGGGTCTATCACAAGCTGAGAAGGCCTTCGTAGGCAGTTTCCCTACTAGTTCAGTTCCACTAAACACAAGACAGGTATTTTCAGCCTCTTCAAGTGCAAGAAGTTTCTAGATGAGAACATTGAAAACATTAGTGATGGGTGTAATTGGATCACATACTCTCTCTACATGACAATGATTTTGGAGCAACTATTGACAACATGTGTGGGGAATGTCAAGACTAATTTGGTTCCCACCTTCATCACTCACAATCTCCCACATGAATTCTAGGATTTATCTAATAAGGATCAATGCCACGAGGAAGCCTTCCAGTAAGCCAAGTAGGCACTTCTTTTTCCTTATCCAGCTTCTACAAGAAGATCTGCTACGATAGAAACTACCACCGCAGTGCAGGTGGGGGCTCTAGAGTCACAAGAGTTGTTATCAGCTGAGCCTCTCCAAGAACCACCTCATTGAGGACAAAAACCTCATAAAGATTTTCCACTTGCATCATATAATTTTTAGACACATCTTAAGTAGGAACCACCACCTAGATGAGAGAATATGGATCCATCCCCTCATCATCCTCTAACCCCTCTTCAGGGCCAGGTTCCCAGAGTTCCGCTTCTAGATAGAAGAAACCAAACCAAGCCCCATCCTAGATACTGAGGTCCTTTGTTATTTTTGTAGGGATTCTGAAGCTTCCATAATGCATAAACCCCCATGAGTCTGAGTTCATCGATCACTTTGATTGCTTCTCTTACCTTAGGATCCTTGGATATACCATCAAATAATGCTTTTGTTCAAGTACTGGCTCTAGGAACATGTGGATAATGGTGTGGTCATGTTGGACGAAGTCCCGAAACTGGTTTCCCCCTTCTCAGATGAACCTAACAGTGATAGTGAAGGTTTAAGTGATTGGAAGTAGGTCTCCATCCATGGGACTCAGAAATATGATGGCTGGTTAGCACACTAGGTAGTCACTCACACCTATGGCATCATCTGTGCCCGTTTAGGTTGGTTAGTACCTCTATAAGTTGTTGTTCCTTCTCTATAATCCATTACTTCATCCACCTCTCATCCCTCCACATATCAGAAGAGTATCCACAAATGACGCAAGGGAAAGAAAATTCTCCCACTGGAACCAAGGTATTCTCGTACTCTTAGTGATTTCATGCCTCTGGAGATGGGAATCACACCTAGAGTCTTCCTAGAATTAGAATACTACTCTAACGATGATTGAGAGTTTGAATCTCTTAATAATTCCAGATTAGTGGATCACTAAATGATCCTTGATGATGAGTTATATCAAGAAATCCTTCCCAATGTCCCTGAATAACTCCATCAATGAATAATTCAAGGACAGATACACCGCTAAAATGATCATTCTAGTGCTTCAAAATAGGCTATGCATGACAGTAAGGCCAGACAGTAATCATTGCACATAGATAAATAGTCATAATTATTTCATCCTAGTTTACTAGACTCACTACCACTATTTTTTGTGATCATTGATCAAGTAAAACCACCACAGTCACTTCATGATCAACTATTTCCATCAGAGCCTCATCCATTAGATGGTCATCCAGTTGTAGATTTGAGCATTTTGTCTGATAGGTGGAAAGATGTTTCCAACACCATCTAGAATCCAGAGGTTCCACCAGTAGTTCTTGTCGTACTTCCCACCAAAAAGCAACCTCATGTGGGTAGAAATTTCTGTTTGGCATGGAACTACGATGTATTGAATCAGATATCTAGTATTCCTGCTAATCTCTCAATCCTTGAGGCATCCATTTGTTATAATAGATGGAATAATCCCTCGAAGAAGCCTTGAAACCCCCTTAGTTTGAAATAAAGGTTGTCTAAGTTGAGACTTCCTATGTTGAGGGAGTCGACCAGTAAAAATCCCAAGTTGAAAAATATTTCTCCAAAGAAGATAAGACTTATCTCATGTAGGGGAACATCCACCCATTGTACATCACTGGAAATTTCAATGTCTTGGAGGTCCACTACTATCTAGTTGGCATGGGTTCTATGATCAATCTCATCCTAACCTAGATGCTTCGTAGGTTGGGACACTCTGAAGCAATTTTATCTCCTCTGACCTGAAGATTTGGGGGTATGACTTGACCAAATAGAGTCTGTGTGGAAGGATCTGTTTGAATACAGAATTTAGTAGTTTGGTAGAAGACACTAAATCCATGGTTGTCTCATAGTAAATTGCTTACAATGCATTGATGGGTAGGACCTGGCTCCATATTTATGCATTAGTCCCTTCCTCATATCACCAGTGCCTCAAATACTCCCTGAACGGTCAAGTATACATACCTGATGGTAACACTTCTCCCTTTGACTCTTTTGAACCTTGCTACATAGACATGAATTATTACTAGAGAAAGGAAAATCCTGATTACACCAATGAGGTTGAGAACTCCTCCATCATAGCCAACCCATGGAAAGATCTAGATGGTGCTTTCTTCATCTCAATTCACTCGTTGGAGGCTATGATACTAGACTTGGGGAACTGCTTTTTTGTTTCTAAGAGGAAAGGGTGGGACATTTCTAGATACAAAGAATGTTTCAATATTCCCTTATATTCCTACATGGTTCAGGTTTTGGTGATACCAGAACCCCCTACTCCTGTCAGGTATCAAGAATTTCACCCCATTTCTACAACTATTTTCTAGAACCGCTTCTTCTGATGAGCTGGGTTGAATCATCACAAGTTGACCCATCACCATTGCTTTGACATCAATCATGGACCATGTGGTCAAAGTATTTATGGATTCGATACTAAAACCTATTTTTCCATTATTTTAGCAATGTAGGAGTCCCCTGAAGAAGATCCCACCACTTCCTAAGACAACACCAGTGTTCCTCTAGAATCAGTTAGCTTAGAAGAATAACCTCTTCCCAATGATCCCCCTATCTTATATGATGAATAATATCTAGAAGATTCTCCTCCTAAATTTGAGAAAGGCATATCTACCACCATCTATTAGCTGGTTTAGGTGAATCTTGGTACCAAGTAAGATCCACGACCAATGCTGATAAGTGCATCCATTTCTATATATTAACAACAGAAGTACATGGATTTATTGAAGTAGCACCATGATGTTTTTTCATAGAGATATAATGATATTCCAAGGATGGACCCTCAGGTCATCATCCACCATCTTGGTCTCCCCATAATTCATCGTGGTTTCAAGTTTCCTCCCATAAAGATGCACCCATATCATGGTGTCATGGTCGAATTCGAAGTTGAAAAGCTCATCAAATCAATCTTCATCAAGGAAGTTTAGTAACCCAAGTGGCTCCCCAAAATCATCTCGGTCAAGAAGAATAATAGGGATATATGATTCTATATCTAATTCTGGGATCTCAACCACTATTATCTATAGGGCGGTTTTCCCCTTCTAGTGATAGAGTTGTTGATCAACACTACAACTGGGTTTCGGGATCCTCCCTTCATATATGGGTACTCCGAGTATAAACGTATCTAGATGGACCCCAAAGATGAGGATTCTACCACTTTTAAATCACTATAAGGTACTTTATACTTTTAGATAATTCCTTTCTCTATGCCTAATGCAAGATCTACCTATCAATGAACCATGTACCTCATCTTCAACCCAAACCTTAGGAAACTAGTAGAATTCGACATATACAATTTGGTGTTTAAATACCAACAGCATCAGAACCATATTATAGATCACGAAAAAGTGTTTGGCCACTTCTGTTCTTAGAAGATGAAGATGAACCCCTTCAAGTGTGCTTTTGGGGTTCCCTTAGGGATGTTCCTCGATTTTTATTAGATAAATATTCATCAAGATCAACCTAGGGAAGATCAACTCCATCAACTAGATGCCTCATGTGAGAAACCATTGGGATGTCTAAGGCCATAAAGGAAACTTAAACTTCATACATAGATTCATCAAGAATTTTTCTGGAAAGTCAAAGACCTTTTATAGGATTATGATCAAAGGTTCCATCTACCTATGGGATAACAAGTGTCAAACTGCCTTTGAGGAGATCGAGAAATATCTATTGCAGCCTTCAGTTCTGATGCCAACCATCTCAGGGAGGCCTTTGGTTCTCTATGTGATTTATCCATAACAATACCTTGATTCCATGCTCACTCGTAGGAACAAAAATGGGATAAAGAACAATTTATACTATCTCAGTTGCATTCTCCTCAACACAAAGTATAGATACTCTCCTATCAAGAAGAGATGCTTTGTTCTATTTCTGATAGTGTAGAAGTTGCAGCACTTTCTACAACATCATAAGATACCGTGGGTATCCCACTTAGATCTGCTAAAGAATATCCAGAACTTCCCTATGTTGATAGGCTATCTAGAATGCTAGGTGGTGATTCTTTAGCATTTTGACATCAGGTTTTTTATGCATATGTCCGTAAAGGTTTAAGAACTATAAATCTTTATGGTCGCACACTCATACCTCAAGAAAATGCCTCTGGATGTTGATTTCCAAAATGATTATATCCTCTCAGTGGACCAAGTCATGCGATGTTTTTAGATTTATTTTGATGGTGCCTCCTAGATTACAATTGGTAGGAGTATCAATGATCCCAATATCAATATAGTGGTTTTAGGAATCATCTTCATCACCCCGACACACACTATCCTACCTTATTCATTCCTACTAGTAGAAGGTATCACAAACAACGAGGAAGAGTATCGGGCACTCATTACTGGTCTTGATCTAGCCCTAGAGATTGATTTTACCTTTCTCTATGTTAAAGGGGATTCTGATTTATTCATCAAGAAGATCAATGGTGATTATGTCTTCAGGAAGCCAGAGCTTGTGCCCTTCTTCACCCATTCTTGCAAGTCGATGAATCAATTCCCTTACCAACTAAAGGTAACTCATGTTCCCTGGTCACAAAATGGATAAGTTGATTCCCTGGACAGTCTATATGATTCTCTTGTAGATCCTGGATAGCATTATCTATTCATTCATGTGGTGCATCAAAGATTCATCTCTCCTTTCATTTCATACAATGATGATAATCGGAAGGTAACACACCTAACCATCAGTGCTTCTACATCGGGACCTCCATATCCCCTCGTAGCTGAAGAAATATCTGATTGGACAACTCCCTTTGTTGAGTATCTTCTACATGGTAATCTCTCATTGGATAGAGTCAAACGTGACAAAATCCATCAGTGTGCAATGTAGTTCACCCTTCTGGGTGGGCCTAACCTTGATCAGAATCTCTAAAAATGTGGGTTGGATGGAATTCTCCTCTACTACATTCAAGTAGAAAAGATTCCCCAGGTTATGTAGGACATTAATTATAGGTCTTATGGTTCTCATCATATAGGGTTAAAGCTCTCTTACCAAATTTGAAGGTTGGTATACTTCAATCCCACTATGTTCCATGAAATTATTAAGTTCACCAAGATGTTCCATGTGTGTCAAATCCATACCAACATTGTTCATCGACCAGTGGAGCCTCTCCATACTACCAGGTACTCTTGGCCCTTTGTGGTCTAGGGACATGAAGGCATGAGATCATACCCACCAACAACATCTTTATATTACAGGTTTATTCTGACCGTAATGGATTTCTTCTCCAAATTGGAAGAATTTATCCCTCTCAAGGAATTCAAAGCATGATCGGTCATGGAATTTGTAAGCTACAAGATCATCTATCGGTGTGGAGTACCTAAAACTATTCTCACTGGTAATGAACAAAAACTCCAATAAACTGAGATGAAGATTTTTTATGCCAAGTAAAACATATGTTCTAACCATACCTTTCACTACCATGAACATGAAAATGTATAGATCAATTCATTCAACAAAACCCTCTCCAACATTTTGCAGAAGATAGTCGGATAAAAAAAATTGGCTGAACAAGCTTTATAACTCTCTCTAGGAATATCATAAAATAACACACAATTCCACCCATGTGACTCTATATTCCCTAGTATATGGAATAGAGGTAGTCCTTACCATCGAGCTATAGTTTCCATCGATCTAGACAACTATTTATGATCAGAATATGTCAGACAGAATAGTGAAAGCCTATCTAGGTGAATTGGAGTCCTTTGATGAAATTATTCTTAGAGACTTTCATAATCAAGAGAGGCACCATAACATTTTTGCGAGAGCATTCAACAAGAAGGTTCTCCTTCACTCTTTCCTCTAAGGTGATATAATTTTGTCTCTCCAAATGAAAATTATTCCCAAAGGGAAGCCACAAAAGTTGGAACCCATGTGTGAAGGGGTGTATATTTTTTATAAGGTCTATCCTAATGGTTCATGCTTTTTTGATACCATGGATGGAGAGCACATCACTCCTCCAACCAGTTCCAAGTTCCTTAAGTAGTACTTCCCATGAATTTAGATCCACATCCTAGTTTCATAGAGTTATACTGTGAACAATTAGTCTGAGTTTCACAACTTTAAACTATGTAACAATCCACTTCATATCCATATGATGATAAACCATTTAGTAAACAATGTCCCAGGAACATGATTTTAAACTAGGCACTTGATTCCATGCATCATGACTTTAAATATTGTGAATTTTCCTTTTGGGAATGTATGGTGTGGCATTGGGCCTCCTTGGTCCCCATTCACATTAGGTTATAGTAGTCTCACCATACTCATCCCTCTTGGAACACTTCTCCAACCTCATCCCTACCATATGATGTTAAACTATGTGTTCATCATCTTAGCTTCATGGCATTAAGCTACAAATCATTGATGGTCCTTTTTAATGACCTCAAAAGGCATGTACCCACATCCAAGGATCACGATGTTAAATTGGGTTCCAGATTCCAAACCTTATGATTTTAAACTATGTGTTGGTTTATCCAAAATAATATGTTGTGTGGAATGGGGCCTCTTAGGTCCTCATTTATTTCAGGTTTTTCATGACATCGTACTATATATCTTTCACTTAGAATACTCACCTCCAAGTCCCTTCACAATGACTCTAAATTGTGTGTGAGTCTCCTCAAGATCATGTGGTGTGGTGCACGCCTCCTTTGTCCTCATTTTCATAAGGTCATTCCTTATATTCCTACTTATCTCTGTGGTTTGAGATGTTTCCCCTCGTGTCTTGGTTGTATGATAATAAACTATGCAACACCATGATGTCCTCAATTGAGAGGAAATTTCCCCTTGCATTAGTCACCTACCATTCCATCTCCAAGAACTACATGTGTCTTGATTTTCATCCTTATGGGATACATAGGAACACCAAGACATTTTTTTGGGAAAAGACATAGATTAAACCTTTTGGACCCTTGGCCTATGTTTCCATTGGAAATGCATGGTGTGGCATGGGAGGCTTCCTTGGCTTCATTCACATCAGTTTCATAATGAATGTGTCATAAATCCCCCTTAGAAACACTCATCTCCCTTCATGTCATAGTTTCACAATAATAAGTTGTGTGGAAACCAACATTCTTACCACATGATGTTAAACTCCATAGACTACTCTTGTCACACACCCTTCAATGAAGGCATCATTGAACCTGACTTCAGTCACCTACCATGCCCCCTCTCTATATACAGATCATACCTATGACAGGATATTTACATCAATAACTACATATGGATTGATTCATTTCCATATAGTATATGTAGAGATTCATTGATTCTATATCCTGGCTCAGCTACTCCAAAGCATATGCCCTCTTTCTTTGTATCTCATACTTATGAGACATGTAGTGATGCCTGAATCTTCAATCTCAAGACCAGTTGTGTATTTTCCTTTCATTCACATTGGTTCATATTCATCCTTACTAAATGAAATTAAAATGTATGCTATTTCAAGAACTATGTATTTCTTTATTACCATACTCATGTGATATGTAGTGATGCCCAAACGTTTTTTCTTTGAGACCATCCACTGATATGACGATCTTTTGGCCCCTCATCCTCTACATAGTCCACATTACATGACCTTAAATTATATATGGGATCTCATCTGGTATGTTTTGTGTGGTGTTGGTCTCCTTCATCCTCATTCATGTCAGTTTTGTTGTAGAACCACATTACGCATATCCATTTGAGACATTCCCCATCTTGGTCCAAGCTATAATACCTTAAACTAGACACTCAAGTTGAGGAATCATGAATTTAAACTATGTGAAGTCCTCCTTTAGGAAGTGTCCTATGGTGCTGGGCCTCCTTGGTCCTCACTCGCGTTAGGTCTGTCAAGACCTCGTGCAATAAACATCCACTTGGTATACCTTCCCTAATGGTCCAAACTCTATGACCTAAAACTAAGATCCCACATCCTCAATGCACAATGTTAAAATACAATCAGACCATGAGAATGTTTAGGATTCACCATGATAATCATGGGATGCCTCAGTTTCCTCACTAGAGAGGATTACCCATAGAAACGTCAGTTTCCTACCTCTCTGTGTTTAACAACTACATGTTTCTTGATTCCCATCCTCACGGGATACGTAGTGCTGCTCGAACATTATGCCTTCGAGCCCAACCATAATATCTTTCAAATCTTCAGCCCCTTGGTCTTGATTATGATCCATCAAATATAACCTTAAACTATCTACAAAGCCTGGGTTTGACTCCAATTCTATTTTGGTCTTATTTCACCTTTGGATTACCTCCCATTTTAGGCAAACACCCTAATGGATTCTATGGTAAAAAATTTCAGATTTTGTGTTTTTAAACATGGTCAATAGTCAATTTTTCATTTTATTTCCCCATTCTTGGATGGTTATGTAGGGATTTCTGTATTTTTAAAAATGGTCAGTTGGTTATCCTTACTCACGGGCCACCCATTTAATCCTAACCTTTAGGGTCTTGTCTTACTTTTTTTTCATTCCATATATACTACTACATGTCGAAAGATCTCTAATGCCATTACTTATTTCCCAAATTGAGCATGGACACATAGGCATAGGAGTCTGATAAGATGTGAACTGATGTGTTCTTCATGATCAATACTCCATGACCTTAAACTATAATCCTATTTCTAATACCTCATGACTTTAAACTACATGCAAATACCATTAAAAGTTTGGTGTGGTGTTGAGCCTCCTTGGCCTCATCCACATCAGGTTTGTTAATCTGCCACCCCACACGTATCCATTTCAGATGTCCTTTTTTTGGGTCCAAACATTATGACCTTAAACTATTTTTATTCACTATAGTCTAAGAAGCATTACTTTAAACTACTTTCACAACCCAAGTTTGGACTCCACGTTTCAGTATGCTCCATTCCATATTTCAAGTCTTTCTTTATTCGGTTTTCGACCATATTTCACATCCAAATGGGCCCCCTAATAGTGATGGTCTTATTCAACCTTTGGCCCACCTCCCATCTTAGGCCAACGACCTAATGGATTTTCGGTAACAAACAACTGGTCCTCTGTTTTGAACTAGGTCAACGGTTGACCCTACATTTTTTACCCTTTTGGATTGGTATGGTAATGATCTATGTGTTTTTAACATGGTCAATGATCAGTCATTTCTTATCGGTCACCCCTTTCATTGTCCAAACTGTATTACCTTAAACATAGAGATTCGTTTTGGTATTTGACCCATGCTATATCAAATATTCCTCCTTCCTTTTTGTTACATAACTCTCATGTGGTACACTAGGCCTCCTTGGCCTCATTATTGACGGATTTATTTCCTGTATGAAACATAATTATTTTGGTAATAGACATATATAATGTTTTCACAACATTAATTTAAACTATTTTCTAGTGTCTAGGAACTATTGATTTAAATTTCATGCAATGTCCTGGTTAGATGACATTAAACTATGGGACACATCTAGATTTCATGGCATTAAACTATTCCATGCATCATCCTTACCATAAGAAATTAAATTTTTGTTCTCCATCCTCATTTTCATGATGTAAAACTGAAAGGCATCCTATTCCCTCACCCAAGAGGTCCTCCCTTGAAGATTAGTTTGATCTTTGTTCAGACTAATGTGCCTACACCAATGTTATCTAAGCTATTGTTGCATAATTTCAAGAGTGTGGGAAGACATTTGAACATTCTATCACTCCACCCCCATGCTTTTCCCTCCCCTTATTTGGATTCTCAACCTATTTCAGGTCTTAAGGGACCCCCTAACAACCTGATTATTCCACTTAGGCTCACCTACTATCCTGGTCCAACGTTTTAGAAGACATCATAAGACATTTAGAGTTAGGTTCCATGTTTTGAATGTGGTCATTCATCAAACCTAATTTTTTCCCCATTTTAGGCTAGCTATACAGATAATTTTTTCCAAACACAGTCACCAATCATTCTATATTGGTATTCCATCATCTTCACATTCCATATTTTGGGAATCATGATTCACACTTTTTATTTCCCTTTGTTCGGATCGACTCTAACGCCCATGGAATTATCACGTTCATTGATTAGTGCATGTTTGGAGGGTAATTTTTTCTGTTCCAAGAGCCCTATTCTTTAGTCACAACTTCTCTCAGACCAAACACTCTCGGTGGTTGGTTAATAATATCAGAACATGGGTGTTAGATGGTTATCAGATACTCTAATACAAAGTGAATGATTATGTGGTTGTCCCTTTTTTCTCACATCATTTATGACCCACGTGAGCTTAGGGTTTGGTAATTAGTTGTCTCAAATACATTATTTATGTATGATAATGTATGAAATTAAAGAAATTTTTCCATATACAAAGTAAGTTCCATGAAAGAGTTATGAGTTTCGGAAAAATCTTCCTTACAGCTCTACTTCAGCAATCATCCACTTTAGCTCTGCCAACCTTTGGTGTGTGGCCACTAGGACCTGTTTCCTCCTCCCAAGATCTGATTCATCATTGTTGGATGCTAGATGAAGGTCATCAACTATTTTTTATTTCAAAATTCACCCAGCCTGTAGATCATAAATCTTAGCATTTACATGCTTCATCTGGTCCTCATCCTCCTCTTGTTGAGCCCTCAGATTATAGATAATTTCTGATTGGGTTTGGAGGAAAGCAGTACATTTGATCACTTTCTCTTCAAGATGATGGATATCCTGGTTTAATTCTTGATGTTTTCACAAGATATCAGAATTCTCCTTGAAACAGAAAGATTCCAGATGCTTGGTCCCCTCCTGCATCTTCTCATCAAGACAGTCACGAACCAACTCATGAAGGTTTCAAGCATTTTCCCCTCCAACACATAGTTTGTGAAACCATTGATGGAGTAAATCCATCTGAACCACCAGTTTGATTCATGGGCCAGGTAAATGGAATTCTGAATGCATCTCCATTCCCTACGTAAGATGATACAGTTTTCTTCATCCGTGTTAGGGTCAATATCATTCAGTTCCTAAGGATCAATAGGTTTGTACTCTGGAAAGGAAGCAAGGAGATCTACTGCAGGGTCATCCTATGGAATCATTTCTAAAGGGCCTAGTTCCATATCATGTGGGAATCTATCTTAACTTACTTCATCTTTTTTATCCTCACCACTACCATCTTTGAGTTCCTCCCCTCTAGTGGCATTACTATCAGCTGCAATTGTTTTCTTGTCTAGGACTACCATGGACATATAGATTTGGGAAAAAGAATCTTCCTGAATGGGTGTGGCTGCCATAAAGGATTCCATAGATTCCTAATCCCTCTCCACTAACTAGTTCTACAGTCTTTTGAGTACTACATGGAACAAATCACCTTATTCTATATACTCATTTGATGACAAGTATGAATTTGTGAGATCAAAGACTTACAGGAGCTAAGCACCATTTGGTCAATCTATTAGTTCACCTTAGGGACTTCTACCATAGGAGGACCCTCATGACTTGGTATGTCAATGACTAGAACCATATATCATTGTGTCATTTTAGAAGGATCTACATAGGATAGGAGCATGTTGATATCAAAACTCCATGGAAGTCATATTATGGCTAGACAGTTTAGGATTTTCTCTTACCCAGTGGAGGGATTTTGAGGACCATCTATCTGGTAAGTGATTATTTAGTAGGTTCCATAAAGGTAATACTAATATGTGATCCCCAATATATGGAAGTAAGTTCATGGGTTTAGATCTTGTCACACAAACCTCCTCAGTTGGCCCACCGCTAGTTGCCTCATCCCTAAATGGATCACCACTAGCGTCGACCCCGGGTGAATGACCTGGATCATGCCCCCCTACACCTGCTGGCACATTTTAAAATTCTATTGAGGATACCTCTTACTCATCGCCATGTTTATGTTATTTAGGATGGTTTCCAATTAGTAGATCTATGAGAAGAAAGAAAAAATCAAGGAGAAGGCTTGTGTAAGTTGATCTTATAGAGAGATAGTCAGCAAACCCTTATTTAGAGACCACAATCTCACCACTCTATCAGAAACTCTCTTGATGAGAACATGTTCCTTGGGGATCACCATACTCCCCATATTCTCATTCTTTCTCTAATTACTCTTCTTCCTCTCTTTCTTCTTCCTCTTCTTCTTCTTATTATTCTTCATCATCATCCACATGAGGTATTTCCTCTCTATCTGATTATTGGTCGACCATCACCTTCACCAAGGTGTTAGGTTACTCATATCTCCCCCTATGGAATGCATATATGTACATAGATATCAGATACTAGAAACAACAATGGATTCTCACCTTGTATACCACCTGAATGTGCCCGAATTCTCTCAATTCAAGTCTGATGCTCTTCATCCTCCACCAAAGGTCTTCAGTTGATAGTTATTTTCACAATTTCTTCTAAGTATAACAATGGAAAAGGAAAATAGAATCAGAAATTATATGAAAAATATATCTTATCTTCTTCTCAAGTGCTTATTTTCCTAGTCCTTGAGGCTGCTTTCAGGACCACCCCTCTTCAGAAGGTGGAGGTGTAGCCACACCCTATGATGTACTCTCCATCCTGGTTCTAGCTCATGTCACCTTAGTCTCCTTGCTTACCTCTTCTCTTTCCCCTTGGGTGGAATCTCGTATGTCTTCCTTCTACTTTGGTAATGTGTTTTCTTCTTTAATTACCATAATGTTCCTTCTCAATATCACCTCCGAATAAGCTGCTTCCCAATTTATAGAATATTATGTTTATAGGTAGACATCAAAATCCTTATGCGGTAGTGTGATAGTATCTCTAAAGATGAAATCCATCATCATGCACCATAGTTGGAAGAGAATGCATGGGTGTCAATCTTCAAGGACCCATGTATACATTTTATTCACCAAATGCTGAAAGAATCTGAAATGACTGTAGAAACGGAACAACATGTATGGTTCACAAACTATATTTTCATCGATCTGGGCCACTAGCACACCGCTCCTGACACTCTGTATGTACTCCCTATGTTCTTATGAACCCCAAAATTTATCAACCATCTAACCAACTGGAGTATATAAGGGATGGAAGTTGAATTTTTCATAGTCGTAGATAAGGATCACAACTGCTTCATTGTCGAGGGTCAATGGTCAAACCCCAGTGATGTTCAGAAGGGATATACGTAGACCAGTACCTGGAGGATGAATGGAATTCATGAAATCATATCTGCTAAGATGAGATGTAGTCAAACCATACAAGATCTAGAATGGCCAACAGATTTTCTTGGGAATGCTTCCCCTCGAGATGAATCCTAGAATACTATAAAGCCTCGCTAAGACATTCACTCCTAGGTTGACCCTATTGTGGGTTTCTAGGATCCCCACTATCACGAAAGTCCTTGAGTGGACCCCATTCTCATGTCACACACCAGAAACAACCACACACCTGGGAAAGAAACAAGAAAGGCGACATATCGAACCAATGGGTTCCAACTCTCATCCATGATGTACCACCATGTTTGATATTGTCCCACCTCTAGGACCACCCAGTATGATCCCTCCTTTCCCCTTTGTAACATGTTTGGGCACTAATTCCCTCAACCCAACATCCTTATGATCTTTTCCTTCTTGAATAATAGGTCAAACCACATCATTACTAGGATTTCCTTCTGGATGTACTTTATTTTCATCTTCTCTTTAGCTACCTCTAATATATGCAATTTTAATATTGGGGTTCTCCCACGATCCACATAGGTATTATTCGGTGGGAGGAACTAATCATATTGGAAACCCTCCAAGTGAATGGTCTTCAATGCAATGAATGTCCCAAAATATGATGTTAATCTCCCCATGTTAGAGGTGGAACATATTTGTGTTAGGAATCTATCGACTGAATGATTCCTTCACTAACTCTTTCTGATGGTAGAAATGGAATTACGAAATCCACACAAACTCATACAACCCGATGTTCTATAGCTCTTCTACAAAATCCTCACATGTGTAGAATACCTAGTATTCCCATTCCCATTATCTCATGATGTTTTCCCCATACCTCGTGTCCCAGTCCTACCATCCCACACTTTCATCCCACATATAACTTTAAAAGGTGTCGGTATAGTGGGAAAGGTACTCATTTGCCTCTATATTGTCTCATGTGATAGTACTAGTCTTCTTATTCAAGAAATAGATGACTGTATACCAATAATCCCTTGATATGTGTCCATGAACATTGATTTTGTATCACTAAAGACTATCTTTACACATGAACCATGATCGTGGGGAATCGATCTCAAAACCTTGGATATGTACTTCTTCTTGGATGCTGAAATTCCATAATGGGAGGTTATCACTCAAAATATAATCCTTATGAAACTATTTCAACATGAAAAAGATAATTTGATTATCTGATATGACCCTCCTAGAAGGAAGTATTTGAGGGTTCCCAATCATTTTCTCTCTCTACAAGGCATTGACAGCTTCCTTCTTTGCAGTATCTTATTGACCAGCCATTTTTGTTTCATTTGGGAAGTCCAAGGAAGAATCATGAATGGATAATGAAATGGAATATAAAAGGAATCCTTGCATGAATGATCAGATGATGGTCACATAAAAAGGTGAAATTTCCACAAAGAGATATGCACAAAAGAAAGTGGTAGTTGTGCATAAGGAAAAGACCATGTTTCTATTTTCTTTGTAGAAAATACATACTTGAGTGACCAAGAGAAAAAATTATTATCATACATAAATTCAAGGTACCATTGAGAGGAATCCCTTTTTATTTATAGGTGTGTAATATGTACTCCATGGACATGCAACTCTACTTTCTCACCAAATTACATTTTTTGTGGGAACCTCTATAGATGCACCCCTCTCTTTAGAATTTCCCTCAGAACCTGAACTTCTGGTCCCCTTTCATATCATATTTCAAGGGGGTATTTATTGGCACAAAATTCTACATAGAGCCATAATGGCGATCTTTGAGAAATCCAAAAGAACCCTTTGACTTAGTGGAACACTCTAATAATCCCAACGAAGGTGTATATAAGGTATGAAGTATATGCATAAGATAGAAATCTATGGGAAAGATGGAAATCTTTTCGGAATATGCTTATGTTCCCAATGCGACGTCCAATGTTACTTTTCACACATTCCCATATTGGATCAAAGGAAAATTTGTTCATAAAACCTCTTCCCTTCCCAAAATCATGTCTTCCACTGCTGAAGCATTTCTCTATATAATTAATTACACCCTCACTTTTTCAAGGTGGTCCTTCAAAATTCAAAGAATCTCTCTATTTTGAATAATACATTTCTTCTATGGAATTTCATAAGATTAACCCCTCAAGGTATATGGTTTTATGTGAAAGGTTCCCTGGGGGTCCACCTCCACACGTGCCCATCGTGGTCAGACCCTCAAATATTTCTTTTTTATTGAATGCAAGTGTGTAAAAAAGACCCCTCTTTTGTGAACTTCCCAGAATTGTGCGCACCCCATTATTGCACTCAAGAACATCCTTTTGTATGCAACCCACCATTCATGTATTAATTCCCTCCTTTAATCTTCATGGGTTTCTTTTACTCCAAAGCACCATCTTCAAACTCCTTTTGTACGAAACCCTTATCTCTTGTACACACCTTCTTTGTGAAGCCCTCCAAGATTGTGCGAAATGATTTCTTATTCCCTCACAAGGTGTGCCTAATTGCATTGACATAACTATTTCTTTTCAATATAGGTACGCTGGTATCTTTTTCTTTTCATCATATCTACACTAGTGTGGTCCTTGTGAGTGACCACTCCTCCACACCCTCACCCTATGGCATTGTTGATGTCTTATCCTTCCCAAGGGTCAATAAGAAGCAATTACATAAGTCCAAGGGGTAATAAGTGAGTCCCCCGTTTCAAAATTATGGGACGTTGAACTCCCTATAACCAATTTCCTCAACACACAATGTTAAACTGTGATATCACCCTCTGTGGAGATCCCATGATGTAATCAAGTATTCATGATATGGAATCAGATCCACCTCACATGGAATTACAACCTATGAATAGGATTAAAAATGGGATGGGAACTAGGAACCTCCATATTCTCACACTATCAATCTGACATCCCTCTCCCATTGAGGTTTGCCTCTAGGTGCACCTCAGAAAGTTTCCACATGTAAGCTCCAGCTTATCATTGATAGGGTGGTCTTTGAATGAATGACATGAAATGAGATATTCCTCACATGGAATGAGATCCTCCTCATGTAGAGTGACTTATTCTTTAGGTGGCTCACCTGAACAAGCCCCACACCATCTCTCATTGACGCTTCTTTCACAACACAAGTAGCAGATCTACTACTTATTCTTGTTTCTCACATTAAGCATGACTCATGTGTTATTGAGGTTATTAGTGACTATGAAATACCATAAAATCCCAAAATGGATATCTCCCTAGAGTAAGTCCCAGTTTTCATCTCCGGATGGGTTGTTCCTGCACGTAAGCCCCAACATGTCCCATCAAACGGGCCTCCTCCTCCTTAGGTATAATCTCCAATCATGATCTATGGTAATATTCCATGCATAAGCCCAAATCACATGCTTTACTTCTATTGGGATACCTTATCAGGTGTAAGCCCCAAATCCCCCTCCATAAATACATGGACTTTGATTCCCAACTAATTGGGATACGTAGGAAACATCTCTAAGGTTCAAGCCCAACACCCCCAACAATCCATCAACTCCATCCACTATACCCATAATCCATCCTAATTTTACCCAGACCATCACATACCGGTGGGATCATGCAACCCATCTAGGCCATTCCAACACTTAATACCCATCCATCATTGCAACTCCTACTAGAACCCAAGCAGATCTCTTGTTTAAGCCTACATAATCCAACAGAATTAAACAAAGAGAAATCCTCTTGCGAAAGGAATCTACCATGCACAACCCCCACTCCATCCAGATAACTATGTGGGTTTTGATCCATGTCTTCTTTGCAGGGTATGTAGGACACCTCTTTGAGGTTCAATCCTTCCCAATGGTAAACCTTGGTGCCTCCCTCTAAGGGGTTCACCTATCTGATCCACCATTAGTGGTGTCCATATTAGCCTTCACAGTGTGATATCTTCCCTTTATGGGACACACCACCCCAAGTACTCTCATTGGGAATTATGTCCCATCTATCTGGTAAACCTTCTAGGTGCTCCCTCCTAGGGACACACCAATCTAATAAACCACCATCTAGAATTTCAATCAGTCCCACTTATTCTCTGCAAGATGTTAAACTTTCTGCCTACCTCATATTAAACATGGGATGCCTAAGGAAATCTTTTTAAGACATGACTTTGGAAGGAGATACCATGTGAATGACTTCAGATGAATCAGGTTCCACACTCAGGATGCCTCAATGAGATTCCCTTTAATGATGAAGATACTAGTGACTGATATTATAGTGTCCATACCAGCCAGAACGATGCCCAATGGGACTGCACCCCTAATCAAAGGTTACTTCCTTGTCAAGACCCCTTGGAATTCTCAAACAGAAGAAACGTAATTAACTGACATCCACAAAGAAATGGCACTAGGAATGTGTTTCATGAACCACATCTTAATCTTCGAGGGATACACAGATTAAGTGATGAATTCCAATGTGTAATCCATGGAAGTAGGAACTAACATCTCGTCATACTATTTTGATCAAGGAGCATGCATCACTGAGAAAGTTATGAATGTATCTCACCTTTGGAAAGTGGGAATGTTGGGTATAATGCATCTGTCAGAGTCACAGCAATGCATGAGGCGGCGTGCCCCGATGAAAGCATCAAAAACATATAATACAAACTATTTATGCTTATACTAAATAAGTCATATATTTAGTGAATAATGATTTATAATTAAAAATAAATAGTAATTAAAAATACTGACTAATTTCTTCAAGTAATGGACATAATCGTATGTCCTTTTATTTTTTGATTTAATACATATCAAATGTGTGTTACATGGATTTCACACATACAAATACATAATTAATGCATTTTTATATACAATGAAGACATACAAATATTTATGTAATTAAAGAAATCATATATAGAAACACATGCATTTTAATTTATATAATTTATTCAATTCTTAGTATTTATTTTTTATTTTTTAGTTTTTTTATTTTATGAGATTTTAATCACTTTATAAAATTTATTTATATGTACTTATTTACTATTTTTTAATATTTTAAATATTTATTCATCATTATTTAAATATATATCTATATTTATTTAATAATTAGTATATAATTAATAAAACTTATCCATTTTTTCAATCTTTTTAAAGTGTACTCATTTTTAATTATTCAATTTAACTCATTTTTAACATGCATGCATTTAAGATTATATTTTCATAAATAAAGTTAAATATATATTTGAAAATAAATATTTTTAAATAAATATGTTTTTAAATGTATATTTACCATATTTATAATTTCATATATTTATAATTATAAATAAATAAATAATATTTTTTAAAAAATTATATATATAATTATAAATAAATAATTATATATATAATTATAAATAAATAATTATATATATTTAAATATAAATAAATGATAATTAATCTAACTAAATAATGAATATATTTACTACATTTTTATTTTTATTTATATTTATATTTATATTTATATTTATTTAATATATATATATATATAATATAAATATATATAATAATATAAATATATAAATATCATTTTTTTAAAAAGTATTTATATTATTATAAATAAATAATTATATCTTTAAATAATTATAAAATTATGATAAATATATTTAAATAATGAATATATTTACTATATTGATATTTTTATTTTTATATCTTTTTTAAATACATATATAATTATAAAAATATATAGGTATAAATATATTTATAATTATAAAATTAAAATAAATATATTTAAATCAAGAATATATTTTCTATATTTATATTTATATATATTTTTTAAATATATATAATTATATAAACATATATAATGATATAAATATATTTATGATTATAAATTATAAATTATAAATATATTTACAGATATATTTATTTATAAATATATTTATAAATGAATATTTACTCTATTTATAAAATTATATATTTAAATTTATAAATAAAAAATATAATTTAAAAAAAACTATTTATATAATTTTAAATAAATAATTATATATTTAAATAATTATAAATTTAAAATAAATTTGTTTAAATAATAAATATATTTCATATATATTTATTATATAAATATATATAATGATATAAATACCTTTATAATCATATAAAAATATTTATAAATATATTTTAAAAAAATTATTTATATTTATAATTATAAATCCTTTATCAGCGCTAAAGTATAAGTGATGAAAAAGATGCCTTTTATCATCTCTAAGAAAGCACTGAAAAATATATCTTTTATGAGTGCTTATTATTTTAGTACTTTTTTAGAAGCACTAATAAAACTCTCCCTGATTTATTTAAAAGAGCCCTAATCGCACTGATTCAGTCACGATTCTAAATCTTTCATGGAATTACCCTACTGTCGGTGCTCCTCCTCTACTTTCTCTCATAAGAATCTAGGCTGGAATCCTTGATATATTATTTTTTCTCCTCATCACTCATTGATTTCTTGTTTGGGTTCCTCGGTTTTCATTTTTTGGTGTTTTCTTGGCTCATCTTTTCTCTTCCCCATGTTTAGTCGAACCTCCTTGGACCACTAAAAGGATTTCCACATCCTTCTACTTTGATTTATGTGCCTCATGCCCCAATTTTCATGTGTTTTCCAATGTAAATACCCTTTTTCTTCCTTCTTATTTAAGTGTCTCCTCCCTCCATTATGATTTCTTGAGGTATGTTTTCTTCCTATTTTTAAATTCATTTTTAGGTAAAGTAGCCATATGTGTAATGTTTAAAATGGATTTAGAAAACATTTGGTTTAATTCCATGCTTTATGTAAGGGGTTTTCCATGTATTTTGTTAGAATTATATTGAATTAAATTTTTTATCATGTCAATTGTTTTATCATATGCTTATGAGGCATTTCAAGTCAATTTTTATAAAAAAATGAAAGTATTAGGTCGTATTTTGGGTTTTAAATGAAGAAAATAGGTTTTAAAGAATTGTTTGAAATATAAAAAGGTTCTATTTCTAAATATTTTCACAGAATTGAAATTTTTAATTTCAAATGAAAAGAAAATAACTTATCTCCCAGGTTATATTTTTTTAATATCTCATTTGGAACTTTAAAATGGGTTTATAGATCATAATACCATTAGTGATCACCCCTTTAAATTTGTATGTTTGTTATAACATATTTATCATTTTATAATGTATATATGATGAGAAAGGGTTTTTCTCTATGAAAGGACATTGAAAGTGAGGTGTAGGATATTTATTTTGTTACTATATGTTTGTATTTCCATTTCTTTCTCATCTCTTCACTTGGTTTCCTGGTCGTAGGAGTTCTAGGTAACTAAATAATATCTTGGATGAGGGAAAAATCTAGTTTAGCTTGTGTTTAGATATAGTGGGACTGAATTATTTAGTGTTCCCAAATGGACCCCCTGGTTGCTTCGCACTCCTGGGATGGTTTATATCCTAGATAATTTTATGGGACTATTGAGATAGGTTTGTTCTTTGAGGATGACCTAAAGTTATTTTCACTAGTTCAAGATCATATTACTTAAGTGCCTCGGTTATTAGCCCCTGACACTTATTCCATGATATGTGGGATCTGGTTAGACCAACTTGGTCATTAACTTTGCATTTTATTTTTTTCATTGTACTACTGTTCATGTATGCGCTTGATACTAGTAGGTTGTCTATCTTTTGGTTGATCTAGTTTGTTATTTGTTATTACATTCTCACTTGGGAAGATTCTTTTTTTGTCTTGGTGCTTTTATGTGTGGTGATTTCTGTGAGGGTCCCCACTAAACCTTTAAATTGGTTTTCCTAATAATAAAAATATTTCATTTTTTTTAAATGAGTGGTTTAGAATATAGAGAATAAGTTAGCATATAAATATCAATCCAAATGAGGTATAATCATTAATTTTCAAATACCTTTGTGTTAAACCATACAAGGCATAAGTTGTGGTGTATGTATAGTTTAAAGTTCACAAATGTCAAGAAAAAAAAGGTACTAAACATAAAATTTGAAATATCTAATGCATCCTAGTATTAATTTTGGTAAAGTATTAAACATAATATTAACTTTAATAAATTATTTGTCATAATAACCCAAAAAGTCATATGGTGTGACTCAAGCACCAATTAAGATGTACTAAAATAAAAAATAAAAGATTCTAATTAAATTAAATTTTATACATTTAAACTCCATTTTAGCAACAACCTTTGTTATGTAAAAGTGTTCATTTAAAGTTAAGATTCGCATTAATAACTTGTATTTGATGAAAAATGAAAATTTAGACTTTTGATCTTTAAAATATACAAAGAACAAGTCTTGTTAGTAATGTAAAATTATGATTTAGTAAAATAATTAAAGAATGAAAATACCTAAGATTTGCGTTTCATGGAAAGAAACTATTTATTTAAGTTATTTATATACAAATAGATCCATACATAATTATTTAATAAAAAAATACCCATTTATTACCTAAAGAGTTTCTAGTTTATTTTCAAAAATCTAACAAGTTGATGATACTTAATAAGTTATCATAAAAAATAATTCCTTCCCACTTAAGCAGCCCATCCATTATCTCATCACCAATTCAATCACTAAATCAATTTTAGGTGTTTTTCGTTGACTTATAATTAATTTAGGTTATATTTAAAGGAAAAATATTTCTTTGTAATGCATGATATGGTATAATATGGAATACTTAACTATGTATATTCATACCATTTAAACACATGATTTAAAACTAAATTCAGGTTTATGAAAATTAATAAATATATGAGAACATAAATATGTACCAAATAGTAATTTTCTTTCTTGAACAAAGGTCCAATACATGTGAATATTCAGGTTACTTTATCAAAATAAATAAAGGTAACATAACCCAAACATATGATAACTATGTTACTTTATCTATCTTAAAATGATTTGGAGTTATAGAATTTATAATCATGAACTTGTATAAATAATTAAATAGCACAGGTCTAAACTTTAATTTCCAAGAATAAATAATTTTAAAATAAGGAAACATGTTTAGAATACTTTACATAATAAACCAAGAAATAATATATAATGTGAGCAACACGTGTGATGTGGTTTCTATCTACCAATACCTTATATCATGTAAAAACGTCATTCAGTCCTCCTTTAGAAAAAAATTGAAGGAAAATTATTAGTTGCATCCATAGAAACACTATCTCAATGCTCTATCACAATTCCTAAAAGTCTGAAATCATCCCATTATCTTTTAAACACCCACAACAATGTAAAAAATCAAAACATTGTGTAACTTATCGGTTGGTTCCTTGATAAAAAAACCAAATCTGAAATCATTCTCTCACCATGGGTACCAGATCACCTCCAATTCAAATCACACTCATATAAATTCAAATCAAACCTAATCTCAATATCACACACAGACTTCTTCTAACACCTCATGATCTTTTGGAAACTAGTTTTCATTGTCATGAATGTTTGTAAAACCTTCTTTATGTTGATTATTGAATAAATTATATAGTATGTGAATGATTGGATTTAGGGTTTCTTGTGTGATATTTGATGAAACTATTTTTTTTATAAATTAATATCCCCTTAATTTAGTTTTTAAAGAATCCCATGGGAACCTAGATATTAAGGTGGGTAGTCTAGGAAAATCATGTTTGGATTTAAATTGTCAGATTACTACTATCATCTGAAAAATGTTTTATTCATGCATATTTATAAAATTTTATGAAATATTTTTTAATCATGCTTTGATTTAAAATAGGTAGTTTAATAATTAGAATTTTTATGGTCATTCATATTTTAAATTTGAATTTCAAAAAAGTAAACATGGTTTTAAATATCAAAGTGGGTCTTGAAATAAAAAAACAAGGTTTTCCCTTAAAATGAACTAAAATGGATTCGGTGTTTTGAAACTCAAAAAGTGACTTCAAAGTGAACCTGTAAGGTTTTAAAAATTTAAAAGTGTGCATATTTCAATGGAAATGGGTTTCAACTATTAATTTACTATTAATTGTTTTTTAATATGACTTTAATAAAAAAATACTTGATACTAACATTTTCTATAGAAAAAGGGGGTTCGTATCCCATTAAGTGATTTGAAACAAAATTGGTCAATGTTCATGTATAATTAAAAAATTATTTAAATAAGGGTTTTTAAAATTAAAATACTAGTATTTTTAATTTTTAAAGTGGTTTTGAGATGATATTTGAAATTGTAAATTATGATGTGGTAATTTTAAAAGTTGTGGTCTCTTGGAAAGTGTTTTGTAAAGTGGTTTGTTTAAATATGGAATTTGGAAAATGTTCATAGTCATAAGATCATTAATTTATTATTCATTAATATATTCCACTCATTCTATGGAATATGATCTCTATGTTTTATTTCTTTTATACCAACTAAGATCTAATCCATAGTGTTTGAAAGAAGTGGGACTAGGAAATCCTGCATTCTTTTTCACTAGGAGATCATATTGTAACGTGGTTAAATATATCCCTCTTTTGGGATTGGGATTCAAAAATATTTTCATTTAGTGTCATGTAATGTTTACTAAATTACTTTTATTTTACTTTAATATGATCAAGAATACTTATATTATACTTTACTGACATATAATTTGAAAAAAAAAATTGACTTTTGTTTATTTTATCATCATTTTATCTACTTTTTTAGTTAATTAACATGTCATGTTTATCTAATAATTGTTTTTTAATTTTAATATAGATCATAAAGAAATGAATTCTTCAACAAGGATGATTCACTCATGTACTTTGATCATCCACTCAATAAGTATGATGCACTCATGATGATGCAATTTTATTTTTATTCTCCAATGCATTCAATATTATGGATTATCAAACTGAAATATTATTATATGACCCAAAATTTTGAATGAACTGTAGGATAAAAAAGTCATGGCATCACAATATGACTCAAATTGTGTGGTTTCAGTTTAAAATTGACATTTTATTAATGTGTTATTTCATATTTATGTTTAATTTGTTTATTTATTGTATTAATAACATAATAATCCTTTTATTATGTAGGTGGATTCATTTTCTTGAGTTGGGAAGGTTTATTCAAAGTTTATTTTGATCATGAGATATTGGGAATAAAGGCTATAATTGAGATAATAAACAAAATAAATGGATCAAAATGTATGAAGGAATCAAGAAAATTTGAATTCATACTACTTGTTTAGTTAACTTTTTCACCATTTTATCAACTATTTTTAAGTTAATTTCATTATAATTTTAATCTAATAATTATTTCTTTCACAGATTTTCTAGGAAGTCATATTTTTTCCTTCAACCATATGCATATAACCAGAAAATAGAAAATATGCTACTTTTTTATTTGTCATTTCAGTAATCATGGGTTTTTCTCTTCTATGAAAATGGAACATTTCTATCTTTTATAACTTGGTGCAGACGGTTGAAAGAAAAACACACATCGTATACTCAATTAATCATACCTAAATATAATACACAGTGTGTTCGGTATAACTCAAAATGTATGTTTTTACTTTATAATTTACATTTTAGTTCAAAAAATAAATCACATACTCAAAATTGAGCAAACACTTTCCCTAAGATATGAACAATATTCACCAATATCTATATTTTATCAAAGAAATTTAGTGAGTAAAAATACAAAATAGTTGAGTGGTTCGTTCTAAATAATTTAGAAAATTCTTCCTATACATGGGTTTTCAAATCATAATGTTTTCACAATAATATATAATGATTATTTTATTTATCAATTTACAAATAAAAGTGTTGGTTCCGTAGGTTGCACACAGTTGAGATAAAGTTAATTCATATATTAATAGAGTGAATTAAAATCAAGGAAATGAAAATAACATAAGTTTATCCATATGGAAAGTTGGGAGGATAATGTTTTGAGGTTTTGTCCATTTATTACCTTTATAATCAATAAGACCATAGATAAGTGACATTGATAGTAAATCTAGACACTTCTAAAAGGTTCTATATTTTTAGAATAAATATCTTATCATTTTGGGCTCTATCACACAAACAAAATAACCTTATATCTCATCCAAATTAATTTCTAATTTATTATACAATTCAAACAATTTTTAACCACAATTAAATCCCAGTGAAGGAACATAATAATGTGTAAAAGGAAGGAAATATATTGATACAATGACCTCATAAATCAAAGACATCACTATGAGGGTTAAAAGTACAAATATGAAATAAGAATCACAAGGTCTCAATAACGGAATTAATAGTTATTCATGATATATTTAAGTAATAGTTATGGGGAACACTATAGATATAATAGTTATTCTAATCACAAGGGCTCAATATTAGAATTAATATTTATTCTAAATACTCAAAGTTTATATTTCTAGTTTAAAATGACATTTTAGTACTAAAGAAATGTGGAATACTAAAAATCAAGAAAAACATTTGTATTATTTCGATACTTTATTAAAATGATCCATTAGTCATTTTTTGATGTGTAAGAATCAACCACACCTTAATATGACACATGGTGTGACCAGTATGACTCCAAGTGTGTCTTTTGATTAAAAATTGACATTAATTTTAGTAAAAAAAGTAACATGATAAAAACTGAGAAAATTCATTCAAAGTGTTTTTATACTTTAGTAAAATGATCTATAAGTCATTTTAGATGTGTAGTAATTAGAGACACCTAAATAATACACATTGTGTGAGCAGTATGACTCCATGTGTTTCCTTTTATTTAAAATTGACATTAAATTTAGTAGAAAAGAAAAGTTGCATACTAAAAACAGAGAAAACACATTCATATTGTTTTAATAATTATGTAAAATTATCTATAATTAGTTTTTGATGTGTAGGAATTATCTTCACCTCAATTTTATGCATGTTGTTCTTGGTATGAATCCAAGTGTGTCTTTTTATTTAATATTTAAATTAATTTTATTTGAAAATATGGGTTACAAACTCAAAACTGATAAAACATATTCATATTATTTTGACAATTTAGGAAATCTATCCATAATTCATTTTTTATGTATAGGAATCATCCTCACCTTGATATAATGCACGCTGATCCTTATATGACACAAAGAGTGTGATATCAAATGAAAAAATTAACATTTTAGTTTCTAAAGTGTTTCACTCACAAAAAACTAAGAAAAAAATATCAGATTGTGTAGATAATTTATTACAATGATTCCTAAGTCATTTTTTATGTATAGGAATCATTATCACATAAAACTGACACATGATGTGACCATTATGACTCAAATTGTTTGTTTCTAGTTTAAAATGAGATTTTTGTAAAAGAAAACAAGTGGCATACTCAAAACTAATTAAACCCATTCATATTGTTTTAATACTTTAGTAAAATTATCCATATGTCATTTTATATGTTTTGGAATCAACCTCACGTCAACCTAATGCATGGTGTGATTAGTATGACTTCAAGTGTGTATTTTTTTTTAAAATCGACATTAATTTTAGAAAAAAAAAAGTCAAGTGACATACTAAAAAATTGATAAAAATATTCAGATTGTTTTTATACTTTAGGGAAATGATCCATAATTGATTTTGGATGTGTAGGAATCAACTGAACCTCGATTAGATGCACGGTGCAATCTGTATCACTCTAAATGTGTCTTTTTATTTAAAATTGGCATTAATTTTAATAAAAAAGACAAGTGACATACACAAAATTGAAAAAGAACACTAAGATTGTTTTGACACTTTCGAACAATGACCCATAAGCCGTTTTTAATTTGTAGGAATTATACACACCTTAATCAATCATACGGTGTGACCAGCATGACTCAAATTGTGCCTTTTTTTAAATTGACATTATTTTTGGTAAAAAAGACAAGTGACATACTCAAAACATAGATAACACGTTCAAATTGTTTTAAACTTCATTAAAATGATTCATAAGTCATTTTTGACATGTATAAATCAACCAAACCACAATTTGAGGCATGATGTTCCTGATATGACTCCAAGTGTGCCTTTTTATTTGAAATTGAAATTAATTTTATTAAAAAATACAAGTGACATACTCAAAACTGAGAAAAAACATTCATATTATTTTGATATATTAAAAAAATGATCAATAAGTTATTTTTGACATGTATTAATAATCCTCACCTCAATCTAATGCATGGTGTGCCTGATATAACTCCAAGTGTTCATTATCATTTTAAAATTAACATTTTTAGTCAAAAAGTATCACTCACTAAAAATAAATAAAACATGATCAAATTGTCTCAATAATTTAAGAAAAATATCCATAAGTCATTTTTACGTATATTAGTCAGTCTCACATCAAACTGACACATGATGTGACTGGTATGACTCAAAGTGTGTGTTTCTAGTTTAAAATGACATTTTAGTAAAAAAGGAAAGTGTCATGCTCAAAACCTAGAAAACACTTTTTGATTACATTTATACTTCAGTAAAATAATCCATAAGTCATTTTTTATCTAAGGGAATCAACTGAATCTCAATATGATGCATGTTATGACCATTATGACTCCAAGTATGTCTTTTTATTTAAAATTGACATTAATTTTTCTAAAAAAAGAAAAGTGACATACTCAAAGCTGATAAAACAAATTAGGATTATTTTTATACAATAGGAAAAAATCCATAAGTTATTTTATACATGTAGGAATCGTCCACACCTCAATATAAGAGAATATGTGATCGATATGTCTCCAAGAGTGTCTTTTTATTTAAAATTGACATTAATTTTAGTAAAAAACACCATTGAGATGCTCAAAATTGATCAAATTCATTTGTATCGTTTCAATATATTATAAAAACAATCCATAAGTCATTTTTAATGTGTAGTATTTATCCACACCTAAATATGATGTACGTTGTGTTGGGTATGACTCGAAGTGTGTCTTTTTATTTAAAATTAGCATTAATTTTAGTAAAAAAGAAATGTGACATACTCAAAACTGATAAAATGAATTCATATTATTTTATAATTTATGATAACTATTTATAAGTCATTTATTATGTTTATGATCATCCTCGCCACAATTTAATGCATGGTGTACCCGGTATGACTCAAAGTGTCTATTATCAAATTAAAATTGACATTTTAGTTTAAAAAGTGTGTCACTCACTGAAATCTAATAAAAATAACTTTTATTGTGTTAATAATTTAGGAAAATAATTCAAAAGCCATTTGAGATGTGTAGGAAATAGTATCAAGTCAAACGGACACATGATGTGAAAGGTATGACTAAAAATATGTGTTTCTAGTTTAAAATGACATTTTAGTAAAAAAGACAAGTAACATACTCAAAACTATGAAAACACATTATGATTGTAATCCATAATTTATTTTGGATGTTTAGGAATCATATTTTCCTCAATCCAATGTACGGCGTGTCTAGTATCACTCAATGTGTGACTTTTTTCATTTAAAATTGACATTACTTTTAATAAAAAAGACAAGTGACATACTCAAAACATAGAAAACACATTCAGATTATTTTTATACTTTATAAAAACTATCCATAAGGAATTATCCATACCTCAATTCGATATGAGATGTGCTCAATATGACTCAAAGTATCTGTTATCGTTTTAAAATTGGCATTTTAGTTCAAAATGTTTTACTCATTGAAAACCAAGAAAACATGCTTGGATCATGTTAATAATTTAGGAAAATGATTAATAAGTCATTTTTTATGTGTAGGAATTAGTCTCATGTCAAACTGACACAAAATATGACTTATATGACTCAACATGTGTGTTTCCAGTTTAAAATGATATTTTAATAAAAACACAAGCGGCATACTCAAAAAATAAAAAAATGAATTTGGATTTTTTTTGATACTTTAGAAAAATGATGCATAATTTATTTTTGGCATATATAAATTGATCACATGTCAGTATGATATATGATATGGTTAGTATGGTTCGAATTGTGTGTTTTCAATATATAAGTGTCATTTTAATTTAAAACACACATCACGTCGCCAAAACTGAGAAAACATGATTAAATTGTTTACTCATCATTTTATCTGCTATTACTTAAATAATTTCCTCATACATTTTATCTTATACTTATTTAGTGAATTTTCACAAGGATAATTCTTGAAGACAAACAAGAAATGGGGTGATGTGCAAGAAACAATCACAAATCAATCTAATACATAGTGTTCCTGGTATGAATCAAAGTTTAGATTAAAATTAACATTTTTTGTTTAATTTATTTCTTTATAGTATTACAAAAATAAGAATTGTTTTCTTATATAGGTGCATTATTTTTCTTGATCTGGTGTAGTTTGTTCGTCAATAACATGAGTGGGGGTTAGGGGCGAAAGATAAAGAAATATTGATGTTTTGGAATTTCTGTGATAATTTTTACTCAGTCATGTAATTGTATCAACCAATGTTTAAAATGACTATAGTATAGTGTTTTTTTATTTGTGTTATAAAATTTATTTTGTTTATAATATACATTTTTATATGCTTTTACTACTATTTCTAGTGTTGTAGTGTGCTATAAATTTAACAGCACGCTCCAGTATTCCCCTTTATTAGTTCTTTTAGAAGAACTGATAAAGGATTTATTTATTAGTGATTCTAAAAGTGCTGATGAAGGGCCCCTTTATCAATGAATTTTTTTAGCACTAATATAGGATGACCTTTATCAAAGCTGAATAAAAGTGTTAATAAATATGGTCCTTTATCATCACTTTTAAAAGCAATGATAAAGGGACCCTTGATCAGTGATTTTCTAGCATTGATAAAAGCATGGGGATTTTAATATCACTCTACTAGTCAGTGCATTTTTGTACTAACATGGGCCAATTTTAGAATGGTTAAATGCTTGTTTTGTAGTATAGAATTGGTAAAGAACATAAATATTTATTTAATTGACAATTAATTTGTTACAGAATAAATATTCATGTTTAATGAATCCTGTGGTTGTTGCAATTTTATAATGAACAAATTGATTTTAATCACATGTTTAATTAAATACTTAATTCCATATATTGATGGAATTTGATAAATAATATAAAGCATGTTAATGGTTGATGATGAAAGGTATTAAAGGCATATTAATAAATTATAATTCCATATGTTTTTTGAAACTCGAATGTATGCTAGGAGGCATGTTTAATTTAATTGTTTAATTAATTTAATAGATTTTTATAACAGGATTCCTTTAGTTTCCCATAGTTGTAATCGGTGAATAATGAATTGGTTAATTCAAGATGGAATAAAAAACTAATTGTTTGATAAATATATTTGATAGGGACTATGTTTCTTGTCTTCTTGAGAAGGTTGAGAACCTTGAGTTTGGAGTCATGAGAGCTCTTTTATGTATGAAGGTTGGATACCTTATTTTAGGGACAATATTCCCCTGTTGGCTATTCTTGTTTGTTTCCTACTACTTTTATGTTGTATTCTAGATTCAAGCTTTTCTTTACGACATGATATGAGCCTAGTATAACTAATGTAGTGATGGGTTATGTGATGTGGGTGAGGAGGCCCATATGATGTGGTAGTAGTTAACACCTTTGTTGGAAAGATACATCAGGATTTTCATTTGGGTAGGGAGTCCCAAATGATATAGTAGAGTTTGGTGCATGTGATGGTGAGATGCATTGGGATATGCATGTGGGTTTCAAGGAAAGCACTGAAGATGATAGAACAGTTTAAATTTGGTCTTACTCATTGACATGATAAAGATGGAATCTTTCTTTAAATGAATCCAATTAATGATTGATGGTCAGGTTTCTTGTTTTATCTATATTTTCTTCCCTGTTTCTTGAGGAAGCTAGGTGTGCTTGGTTTCATGTTTCCTCTTTTTGGTAACTTAGGATGGTTTTCATAGTTTACATTGATTATGGAATGAGGATAATAATAATTAAATAATTCTTAACCCATGGGGTTGGTGTTGATGCAATAAAAATGGTAAAAATATGTTAATCTTGGGAAACTGTTGACTTGGTTTGGATTATACCGTGAGGGAATAGACATAGCTTGATGGTTAATAATGTAAGTGGCTTAATGTTGTTAAATAATGGTTAATGATTTAATTAACAAAAGAAAATGATAACAGATAAGTAATTAATGTTTCACTTTAAATGATTATGTGCCTATAGGATATATATCCCCTTGATGGGGTATCCGGGTGTCCAATATATGATAATTGCAGTTGAGATTAGGACTAGGTTGTTCCCATAGTGTTGTTGTGAGCTATATTATATCTTGTATATTTTGTGATTTATACACTACCCCAACCATGTCAGTTTGGGTTGCTGACACCCAATGGAATCTGGTACGGTGTTTTCCCCAACATTCCAATGGGTGGATAGATGGTTGACTTCCCCCTCTAGCCCCACTCTCTTCTCTTGGTAGTTACTTGTGCTGGTATACATGATGGCCAGTTTTTTCATATATGTGTGTATAAGTATGTGATTAATTGTGGTTATTTCACACAGATGTATCATTGGATATAGTATCCAAAGTATTATAATAGGTACGGTGTGTATAGGCTATGATGACTTGATATACCTTACATGGTGTATGGGCTCTGATGTATTGAGGTATAATGCTCGATGTATGATAAACATCCTACGAACTTTGGTAGATCCCAAAAACTACTTGGTTAAATTATGTAGATGTGATATGGGATGATGTGATGATGTGACGCATGATGTGCATGTTGGGATGCCTTATCCCAAGTTTCTATAGGCTAGATTATTTGGTATCGAGTTTTATTAGGACATGTGATGGTGGAGAAGAGTGAAAAACTAGAGGGGAAGTGGTAGTGGGGTACCCTCGATGTTTCATTATTATATTATATTCTCTCTAGTATGAAATACATGGTGAGAGTTATCCATGATGAGGCTGGGAACATAGTATACATATTTAGGTGATGATTTATTTTCACTATTGTTCATTGTACTTTAGCATGATTTATTTATCTTTCTTCCAAGAGGCTTCAAGGAAGATCCTACTGAGTATACTGTTATTCTCAACCTATGTATAAATAAACTATTTCTAGGTCTGCAAGAGTAGGTTAGAGATCAATTTGTATATTACTAGCATGGGGTTTGGTAAAAAAAATTAGGCTTCATGGTGTTTACCATCTTTACGTTTTTTTGGTACTTGTAGTTTCCCATTTAGTTTTTTTAGTAGTATATGACACTTCATGTATCCACTATGGATTTATTTCATATATATGACTGATTAGGATTTTATTAGTGTGTTTATATTATCTCTTTATTCTACATGTTCTCTCATAGGGTAATACCACCCATATGTATGCCTATTATACCTTTGATGTTAGTCGCTAACCCAAGGCCTACTGGAGGCGGGGCTCAGGTAGTCACCATCTCCCATTTCTCATTTCTTTCACAGGAGGGGTACTCTTTAGTGGGAGGGGATAATGAAATCATATGTATGCACACCTATGGAAATATGGAACCACTACCTTTGGATACAAGTATGTGCTATACCTCAAGCCATTACATCCCATACATAAATGTATAGTAAAATTGTGATCCATCACATCCCTTGTATAAAATCAACATATACCATAATATATTATATCCTAGGATTTTCCTACACATATATGACTAAAGGGAGGGAAGGGGAGAGTGTAAGGACTTGGCCCACTGGGGCCCACCTGGCCTATCATAGGCCCAGTGTGACACTCCAAGCCTGCCTCCAATAGGCCAAGGGATAGAGACCAGCACTGAGACGACATATCTCACATATGGGAGGCCTTACCCTATGGTACCGATAAGCATGAACACACACATCCATATCTATAAAAAATGACTAGATAATAATAAAACTGATAAAAATGAATGCATACATCTATATCCCACAAACAGAGTATAAAAGAAGTATTGAAAGTGTAGAAGGTAAAAATACAAGCCCACTAAAAACTAAAAAATAGTTAAACCTACTCAGTAGGAGGGTACTATGGTCAAATGAAATTGTTATTACAAACCTAGGTTTGTCTATCTTACTAAGCTACTTCTGGCCTTGGACCTCCATATACACCATCAAATGGCATATCATCTGCATAATACATAACATGATCAGGAATAATCCATATAGAGAGTGAGTATAAAAAATACCCAGTAGGCACCCTAATAATCCAAAATAAATTAGAGAAACTGAAATTAAATAGTCCTATTAACCCATTTCCAAAGGGAAATGAAAATTTGAGTGAGAGAGAACATGAATATCTATCTCCATATATCAGTTATACATGACTAGTTGTATCATCACCACATGGTATGTCAAATAATATATGTTATATAATCAAATGGTATCCCATAAAACCTAGATATACACATCCTAGACTCTTGGTATCAAGTTGTGATAACTTTGTTTTTATTTTTTAAGACTTTATAATTTTTCATGGAATTTTTTCAGATCCAGGCATTAAGTCGGTGTGAAATTCCATGTCATAGAGAGCCTCGGTGTAGTGATATTAAAAATAAAAAAAATATATCATGCACACATATTTTTTAAGAAATAGGGAATAACTCCTAGTTGTAGTCTCAAAATTATAAATCCAAGACTGTAGTTGATTTCCTGATGCATATATTACACTAGATATGATATAAAGTTTTTCAGTGTTGAGTGCCCAGTTTGAGGTGACCGTTGGTGGGGTGTTGAGTAATTAGAATTATTAATTCAATAAAATAAAATTAATAACCTAACTACCTCCTCAACCATTGGTTTCCATGAATTATAAAGGATAGGGGAGAGCCCCTTGTGCATTGTACAAACCTAAGGAGAGAGGAGGTACCACTGGTCTCCAATCATAATAGAAATCGGTAATGGATCGTGGTGTAGTGCCTTCAGAGTGTGGATCTAGACGAAAATCTTCGATATTTCTCTATTAGGAAGGTGGATTTGTGAGATTTACTTATTTCACCACCTATATTCATTTTTTATGGTTTTATAAACCTATTACAATTTCCAGAGATCCACATGGGGTAGATATATGGGTTTTAGGTGAAATTGAAGGTTTTAGAAGGCTATTAGGCATTTCTTGTTTGGAAATAATGATAACAATACATGTAGTGTAAAGGCGTATTCCATGTGTTCTTCCCATTCAGGGAAGATGATATTTGGGAACTACCCACCATGTTCTAGTGGAATACATTGTGTAGTGAGCCCAGGCCCTATGGCCAAGGACATGGGTTTGCACACCATTTAATGGAACATGAATATTCAAGAGTACATGGACAAACACTAGTTGTAAATGGTAAAGGGTTTCCATATACAGGCACGAACAAGGACAAGTGATTTTTTGGGCTAAGAGGATTATTCTATGTTTATAGGATACATGTTGCGCATAGTGACATGGCTATTTAAGTCGTGTGTAGTTGAGGACACACCTAAGTGTTCCAACAACGTCGCACGCCATGTGGCATGAGGTAAACTCCATTTATATCACCGTTTTACATTCCAAGTTCCATGAAGGTACATGAATATGGGTCAGTTTTGAGATACATGTCATGTATACTAGTAGGAAACATCATGTACTTCCCTCATAGACATCTCCCTCATGATTCTTCATTTTTAGGACTCTAATAGGGGCCCATAAGTAGCCTATCCTTACTAGTTTCCCACATGGGATTTGATGATGGTCATTGTTTTGGAATTATATATGTGATATGAGGTGATGCTATAAGGACACCTATTAGTGACACATAGACCATTTTTACAGTGTGTGTTCCCTTTATCCATCCCTATGAGGGTACAATGTGTCATTATGTCCTCAATAAAGGATTTTGATCCCCTCTATAGAATGAGTTCAGATAGAGTTCATGTATCCATCTTGGAGTTCAGTGTGAGATCTTATATCGTATCATCTACCCTATGTAGGTTTTTGTTGTATCGCCATGACCAACATACACAAGGTGGTGATCCCCTATCTAGAATTTCATCCTAATATTGTTTGTTGAATCATAAAAAATATTATCCCATATTTGGCGGTTTGTTTCAGTAGGGTTTACAGTATCATCAAACATATGATCCCCTACTCCATGGGTTATTCCAGATGAGGTATGTGGTGTCCCCAAGTTGTCCTAGGTAGGATCCAATATCTGAGGGTTATGATCATAGAAGTACCATATTAGGTTCATAGTGTTCCCCAGTGGTCTTGGGTGTGATTCCTTATATATGTGATGAGATCTTCTAAGTTTTCAGTAGGGTTTGTGGAGACAGCCATGAGATCTGTGTGAGATACCCTAGTTGAGTATCATGATCCACTGGGTTCCAATGTGACCTTTATCCATGGTGATACCTGATGATCATGTCCACTCTGATAGATGCCACCATAGATAGGGGATGTTTCCTCATCTTAGTGATTCCAGATCAGTGGGATATCTCAGGTGTGCAGAGACACCCGATGAGTGGGATCTCTCATATGGTAGGGATAGAACGGATTGTGGATTGTGTGTTTGCACAAGAATTACCTTTGATCCTAAAGTATAATCCTATGGTTAGAAGTGAGGTTGGGACCTCTTGAGATTGTAAATCTGTGATGAGTATATCTAGTTTATTCTGGGAGACATTGTGGTCATGTCATATATCATGTTTGACATACCATGTGGTGATGAGCATACTAGTCATGTACAACTGAGTAGTGGAGGTGGAGTGGTTGTTCTCTCACACTATGGTTTTCTATACCCTCAGGCTATTGGTCGATCAAACTATTGTATTTTAGCTTATCATTTTTATTTTTATTTCTTGGGTGCTGACCATGATGTCATGAGACGTAAAATTGAATAAGATTTTAAGGGTGATTTAAAGTATAGGGAAGACCCAAGGTCATCTCTCAAAGAGAATTAATAGGTTTAGAATATGCATTTTTAAAAACTACTAAGGGGGGGGGGTTGTAAACAATTTTAAGAAAATAACTTAATATAAAGAGTCGTAAAGTTAAAAGACAAAGTGGATTTTGAAAAATATGAGATAAATAAGTGATCATTTATAAGTTACTAAAGCACTTGAATAGTTACTTGTTCTCAATTTGTTATTAGGTTTTGTTGTCATCCTTTGTTTGAGGGATGACTTAGATATTGGTTCCCCACTTTCCTCTTAAAATGATGCAGAAAGAACCACCCCTTGACACAACAATTGTGTTTTCAAGGTTTGGAACACAGGCATAGAGTAAGGTCTACCACATCATTCTGAAATCTCATGTATGTGTGGGAGAAATAGGATTCTTGTGTTGTCCAATCAGAACAACCCAGGATTTCCACTTGAATCTCAACCCAATCCGTATTGAAATGAGAAATGTTTCACTTAATTAAAACAAATCAATGCATTAAGAGAAAAAGTATATAAATATTAAACATAAGTGAAATACTTTACACACAAATTACACAAAAATAGTAGAATATAAGGTGTCTTAACTCCCTCTTCAAGTGTGTAGCTCCCTCACTATGATCACCCACCGTTTAGCTCGACATCGGTGGGAGGAGGAAGCTCGGGTGGAACTCCTTCTTCATTATTGATCCCCCTATGAGGATAGTGGCCTCTAAAACTTCTAGGATGAGGATGATACTAATCTAGGACTCCAAAATGACAGATCTTCACGTTTGATTCAAACTTCCAAATGAGGTTCCCAAGGTGCCTATTTATAGCAAAAATGGGAAGCAGGTTTGGGCACCAAGATTTTGATAAACCACTTAGAAAATGGTTTCCGGCTACCAGACAGTCAAATATCTCTTTTGAAAAAACTAGAAAGTTGTAGACTCACTTACTTAATATTACCAAAAAAATGTTTAGTATCATTTGTACAATCACATCTCTAGATATAGACTTATTACATAATGACACTTTTGACTTTGTGTAGATTCGGTGTCTTAGACAGATCAGTTCTGATGGGCCCTATAGAATCATAATCTGGATTAGGTTCCTTGGTATTAATTGTATCCTATAAAATTTTGGACCATTACAGAAAATTTAATCCCATTTGGATGAAATTTATAGTATTATTGTGTGGATTAATCCACTGGTGTGCTTGGATCACGTGCAGTTTGGCCCATTTTTCTTGGACGTCATCATTGGTCCTCCAAATAAACTCCACCTTCAATGAATTATCAAAAAAAGTAACATTTCCAATTTTAACAATTATAAACACAAAATAATTGAATCAAACATAAAGTTAATTTTGTTATTATATTTGGAATTTACAATACAAATTTAGTTTAATACAATAGTGTAAGGGTGAAAATGAAATAGTGAATCGTGGTATGATCACACCCACACACCTAAACATTTTCACTCTTAGAAAAAGTTATATTTCAAATGATTATTCATGTAGATATTCAGAACATTATGAAGATTTAACATTCAATGAAAATTTAATTCTTAATAGAAATATGAACAAATAAAAAATCACAATAAAGAGTTATTCTCAGTGATTATGGAAAAATGATTCTCAAAAATTGTATCCAAATGAAAACAACAATATATTCATGATAACAATCAAAGAAAAAAATTTAAAAGGTAATCGTGTCACTAATTGTCTATGTGTGTGTGTGATAACCGTTTCATGCTATTATTTCTACTTTCTGTCATATAAAAATAACTTATTTTAATAAATGTCTACTTACAATATCCATTCCACTGAACTTTCCCCACATCCTTTGCAATCAAATTTAAAGACCCACTCACCTAGGAATTCTTAGAAGTCAAACCAAAAGATCCCTACCTATATATCCTCATATGTTGTACATTTCATCACTCCACTCATTTCTTATTTTTTTATTCAAAAGTTCCACTTGGAAGAAATCTCACACTCTTCTCTTAACCCCTGTTTGATCTCCTCATGAAAATAATTGAAATAGTTATAACAAGATCAAAATTCAAGGAATAATGGTTTTTGACTTGCCCAATATACAACCTTTTTTTGTTTTTGTTTTTGTTTTTTTAGGGCGTACAATAGTTGGATAATAGGCACACACATGTAGGTCAATCTGATAGAGTAATAAAATATATTGGATAAGGAAACAATTTATGGAAAATGAATTTTATAAAGTAGAGAAAAATAAACCTAACTTATATTTACCTTCCATTAATTAAGAAATTTTTACACATCGTGTTTCGGTTCAAAAATGTGTGGAGAGATTTAGTGACACAATTTTCCCATAAACTATTCACAAAATGGGAACCATTATTATCAAAGGTTTCAAAATTATAAAACCATTTATATCATCAAAAAAGAACCAAATTTCAAATGAAATTCACACAATAGTATTGAATTCTTGGTAAAATGCACATTTCATCAAAAAAGGAATGTTAAAACAACATGAAATAGAGATATTACACATGAATTTTTAATAACTTCCATGATTAAACAAACATCATTTTCCATGATAATGTGGGCCTAAAAAGGTAATATTCCAGTATAAAGGGGATGGGGGGAAGGGGGGAAAGTAACAATACAATTCAGCAATCTAAAAAGAGAAAAAGAAGAAAGATAATGAAAATTATGAACTAATCTAGGAATATACCCATCCCCCCACACCTAAATTGTGTTGTGTCCTCACTGTAATAAAAGATAATGTGGGAAGGAAGGATAAAACTTGTGAGTGTCATTCATAGATTGTTTCTTGAACGTGGATTTCCTCCATCGGGAACTCTGGAAGGACTTTATGGAAGTGCTTCAACTGCTTGCCATTAATAGTGAAGGTTTTCTTGGATTCTTCATTTTGATCTTGAACAACACCAAATTGATATACATTAGAAACAGTGTATGAGCCAAACTAGTGGGAACTAAGCTTACATGGATGAAACTTCATCCTTTCATTGTAAAGGGGGACCTTCTACCCAATGTAGAACTAACGATGATGGATAAGATGATCGTGGGAAGTCTTGTTTCACTCCTTATAAATCTATGAGTTCCAATATAAATCTCCTCTCATTTCCTCTAGATATTAAATCTACAAATTTCTTTGAGAACCTTCACCAGAAAAATTAGAATTGCATTATTTGATGTCCTAGTAGGCCTGGTTCTCAATCACAATAGAGAGGTGACAACTCTTCCCAAAAACTATATGATATAGTGAAATTCTAATGGGAGTTTTGAAAGTGGTATGGTAATCCCATAAAGAATCATCAAGTCTAAGACTCCAATATTTTCTATTAGGTTGAACTATTTTTCAAGAATTTGTGTTACCTATATATTTAACACCCTGGCTTGACCATTGGTCTATGGTTGATATGTAGTAGACACTCTATGACCGACCCCATAGTGACACAAAAGTGATTGGATTGTTCAGTTGAAGAAATGATAACCCTTTTCACTGATGATGAAATTAGGTAATCCAAACCTACAAAAGATTTGGGTTTTAAAAAATTCCACAATTGCCTTAGAATCACCAGTCCTTGTAGCGTGTGCCTCTACCCATTTTGAAACATAATCCACTGCCAGAATAATATAAAGGTTCCAAAATAAATTGGGGAATGGTCCCATAAATTCAATTATCTAAACATCTAAAATGTCATGGAAGAGCAAGGGTTTTGTGGAATTTCATTTATTTTAGAGACATTACCCATTCTTTGACAATGAGGACAAGATTTAAAAAAAATTATGGGAATCCTGAAAAAGTTTTGGCCGAAATAGACTAGAATCAAGGAATTTGCAAGCAGTCCATTGGAAATCAAAGTGGCCCCCACAAGAAAGAGTGTAGCAATATCTAAGGATAGATTAAAACACGTTGTCAGGAACACAACGCCTAAGGACGTGATCACTACATGTGTGCCAGAGGTAGGGTTCATCCCAAAAGTACCAACTAGATTCATGTTTTAGTTGACTAAGGTGGTTTTTTTAAATTAGTTGGAATTCAAGATTATATGAAATAATTTATGTTTCATCATACCATGGAATATAATATTGCACTCAATACAATTTCTCATTAGGAAACATATCATTTATTGGAATACAGGGGGGTGATTTAATGTCTGAGGATGGAGAAATCCTACTGATATGGTCAACCACCACATTCTCTACTTCTTTTTTATCTCTAATTTCTAGATTAAATTCTTGAAGGAGGAGAATTCTACAAATGAGATGTGGTTTGGCTTCTGGTTCCTTAAGGAGATACCGGAGGGCAACATGTTCTGAGAACACAATGACTTTGGACCCTAAAATACATGACCTAAATTTGTATAAGGAAAACACAATTGAAATGAATTATTTTTTAGTTGTGGTGTAGTTTTCTTGGGTAGGGTCCAATGTACGTGAGTCATAGGCAATGACATGTGGAGCTCGATCAACCCTTTTTGACAAGACTGCCCCAACTGCATAATTAGAGGGGTCACACATGAGCTCAAATGGTAAATCCCACCAAGGTGGTTGGATTATTGGGGTGATGACTTATTAAAACCTTACTCACATTCTTTATCAAAAATGTATTCCTTTTCTTTTTGGAGAAATCAGGAGAGGGGGAATGCAATCTTACTAAAGTCATGAATTAAATGACCGTAAAATCCAGCATGACCTAGGAAATACCACACATCCTATACATTTTTCGAGAATGGTAGGGAAGAAATGACATCCACTTTTGATTTATCTACTTGGATACCATCCCCAGAAATGAAATTCCCCAAAACTATACCTTTTTTCACCATGAAATGGAATTTATCATAATTTAATACGAGATTATTTTCAATACAGTGACATAAGATAGAACCTAAACTACTTAAACATTCCTCAAAATAGGATCCATACACAGTGAAACCATCCATGAAAACTTCCACACAATTCTCTAGTTAATCCAAAAAAGTACATAGCATGCATCACTGGAAAGTATCTAGAGCATTGCACAGACCAAATGGCATCTACCTATATGAAAATGAGCTAAAGGGGAAAGTGAAGGTTTTATTTTCCTGATCCTCGGAGGCAATATGGATCTAAAAGAATCCATAATACCCATCAAGGAAACAGTAGTGGGACATACCTGTTAGCCTCTCTAGCATTTGGTCAATGAATGGAAAAGAGAAATGGTCCTTCCTTGTGTTTTGGTTTAGTCAGCGATAGTCTATATAGACACGCCAACTATTCTACACACGAGTTGGAACCAATTCATTGTTTTCATTTTTACTACATAAGGCCAATTGTTTATGAACTAATTGAACAAGACTGACCCATTGGCTGTCAGAGATGGGGTAAATGATTCCAGTATCCAATAATTTTATTACCTCCTTTTTCACTACTTCTAGGAGGTCTGGGTTCGGTCAACACTATGCATGCCTCACTGGTTTATCCTCATCATTTAATAAAATATGATGTGTGAAAATTGATGGGCTAATACCAAGAATGTTATCACGTTTCCATCCCAAAGCTAGTTTATAATACCTCAAAAGTTTATGTAGTTGCAATTCATGCTCAGGAGGGAGTGAACTAGCCATGATGAAGGGAAACTTGTTTCTATTCTCAAGATTTGAATATTTTAAATCATGAGGCAGTTGTTTTAGTTCCAATTCAGGTAGATTTTGGATTGATTGGAGTATGTTTGAAAGTGATAGGTCACTCACCTCATCTAACTGGTCAAAGGTATCATCCTTAGATGATGAATGGGATTCTAAAAGCATAATAGTATCAATGATGGTCATTGGATCCTCAGTGTTCAAGAAATTGTCAATTAATAAACATGAATGACACTTTTCTAGACCACTAAAACAATCAATGCATGATTAATTACCAAGAAATTAAATCAATGATGAAAACTTAGAAATGTGATTAGGGGAATGAAAATAAGTATTTTCATAGGAAGGGAGTAAATTAATTGAATTTATTGATAGGGAGGAATGCTCTTCGGAGGGGTTCTTCATGGAATTTAGGATGTTGAAATAGACTATTTCAGCACCAAATTCCATATAAAATGTACCATTATGGACATTAATTATGGTTTTGGGGGGTTTTCAGAAAGGTCTCCCTAATATAATTTGGGAATGTCCATTCATCCTATCATCTTCCATTTTAAGCACATAATAATCAGCAGGAAAAATTAAAATTTTCACCCTCACAAGAACATCCTATAACACAACGGAGGGGTGTGTGGTACTCTGGTTGGCCAGTTGAACAACAATTCTAGTGGGATTTAATTATTTTACCTTCAATGTAGAGTAAATGGAGTAAGGCATCACATTAATAGAATCACCTAGATCAAGCATAACATTATAAAATGAATACTCCACTATAGTTCATGGAGTTGAGAAGGTTTCATGATCATTACATTTTCTATGAAGTGATGGTTCTATCAATGATGAGACATTCCTCCCCAATCTTACCTTCTCATCACCATGAAGTCTCATTCGATGTGTACAAAATTTCCTTTAAAAATTTGGCATATCTTGGAATTTGTATCAAAGATTCAATCAAGGGTATTTTTACCTTTTCTTTTTTGAAAGTCTCCAAAATTTTCGTATCCAGTTCAGTTTCCTTTTTTTTTCTAGGTTGGGTGTCCCTATGGGTAAATAAAAGAGGAAATGGTTGGATAAGAGACTCATCGACATACACACTCTTCCCATTGTAAGGAATTCTTTTAGGACAATTTTCTACATAATTTGAAGCATTTATAGTGGTTGGGATGGTGGTTTCCTTATGAGAGGTTGAGTCTAATGTAGGGTTCATTTAGATTTTATGTTTTTTCCACTCTTAAGGGTGATGGCACAGACAGTTCCCTTATCCCTAGGGTTGACAAGTGGTTTAGAGGGTTGTTTACCCGAACCATGACTTTGGAGTTCCCCCACCAAGTTATCTAGTTGGCCTAATTGTGTTTTAAGGTCTTTTATGGCTGCCTGGGTGGTTTTATGTAATTGTAGATTATTGGAAGCCATTTTTTTCATCATGTCTTCTAGACTAGGCTCAGGTTTTGGACGGGTTTGTTGGAAAGGCCTTTGTTGTGGTTGAGGATTTCTGGGTGGTGGTGGTGGATGACTACTATAACCCAGTTGGTTCCATTGTTGTTGAGGTTGGTTTGAATACCCCCTTGCCTATATGATTTGTTCTCTTTCCATCTAGGGTTGTATGGATAGTAAGGTTATTTCCTAAAATGTTAGTTATTGGGGCAGCCTGGAAAGATTGTCTCACAACTCTCATAAGTTTCTATCAACTGAGGGCATCGATCCAAGTAGTGTCCATCAGAAGAACATATACCACAATGGATGAGTGGAGTAGATTGGTATTTCCCTTAGAAAAGATCAATTTTTCAAAGAACGGTACTTACCTATTTGAACTTCGTATCCACCTTCTTCTCAAATTTAGTACTTTGCACCTCATGGACACCTCGAATGTGTACACTAGACCTTATACCAAATTGTTTAGTTTTCTGTGCCATGTTCTCAATCAGGGCTCTTTCAGAAATTAGGGTCTTATCAACTAGCATACCACCTACAGTAGCATCGATCATATTTCAATAAATAGGTATTGACCTTTCATAAAAATATTAAATTAAAAGTTGATCACTTATTTGGTGGTGTGGGAAACATGAACATAACCTTTTAAAGAGTTCCCAATATTCATGTAACATTTCCCATTGTTATTTCTTTATACCACATATTTCTTTTCATATAGTTTCAGTTCAAGAGGCTGGGAAATATTTTTCAAGAAAAATGTGTTTCATGTCCGCCCATCCTCTTATTAGGGAAATAACATAATATAACCAATCATTTGTTGTATCTTCTAAAGAAAGGGGAATTCTCTAATATTTACTTATTATTCTTCCACATTGGTTGGTTTTAATGTAGAATATGTGTTATTAAATTCATTAAGATGGTTTTGTGGATCTTCTCCAGGAAGTCCATGGAATTTTGGTAATAAATGAATTAAACTAGATTTTAGTTCAAAATTGGGTTCCTCTCATTGAATTTGAATGTATGTGGGTTGGATATCGACATCGGGTGAGGTTAGTTATTCTAGTTTTCTGTTGGTTTCAGCCATGTTATACATTTTCATTTCAGTTTTGATGTTGGCTCCAGAAGAAGCATATAATCGATCAAGAACAGTGTTGTTGTCTTATGTGTCCTCCTTCAAAGGGTTCTCTAGTGTGTCTCGGGTTTGCTGACATAAGATCCTCTCCGATTTGGGTTTTAAAGGTGGTAAATCTCACGGATTATAATTCATCATGCAAAAAACCTACACAAGAAATAAATTAGAACACAAAAATATAGGTAAAGGTACAAGATGAAACAAATAAATGTTCACAAAATTTACAAAAAACATATAAAAAACATGCACTAAAAACCAAAGCACTCCCCAGCAACAGCACCAAAATTTGACTAAGATTACATGACACCTCAAATTGATTTTCATTTTAAGGTTTATTTGAAGTATAAGAAATACCCTAGGTCATATATCAAGGAGAGTTAATAGGTTTATAGTATGCATTTTTAAAAAGTACTAACAGGGGGGATTTGTAAACAAATTTAAGAAAGTATCTTTACATAAAGAGTTGTAAATTTGAAAGACAAATTAGATTTCCGAAAACATGAGATAAATAAGTGACCATTACTAAGTTACTACAGAACTTGAAGAGTTACTTATTCTCAATTGGTTATTAGGTTTTGTTGTGATCCTTTGTTTGAGGGATGACCAAGATCTTGGTTCCCCTCTTTCCTCCAAAAAATATGCACAAAGAACCACCTCTTGACACAATAATCATGTTGTAAAGGTTTGGACCTAAATCATAGATTGAGGTCTAACAAAGAGTATTGAAATATCATTTATGTGTGAGGGAAAGAGGATGATTGTGTTGTCTAATCGGAACAACCCAATATTCCAACTTGAATCCTAACCCAATCAGTATTGAAATGATAAATGTTTCACTTAATTAAACCAAATCAATTCATTCAGAGAAGAAGAATATAAAGATTAAACATAAGTCAAATAATTCACATAGAAATTACACAAAACCTATAGAATATAATTTGTCGTACCTCCCTATTCAAGTGTGTAGCTCCCTCACAATGATCACCCACCGTTTAGCTCAACATCAGGAGGAGGAAGATCAGGTGGAACTCCTTCTTCATTATTGATCCCCCTATGAGGATAGAGTCCTCTATGACCTCTAGGATGAGGATGGGAATCCTATACGACTCCAAAATGGAAGAGCTCAACTTTGGGATCAAAATTCCAAATGAGGTGCCCAAGGTTCCTTTTTATAGCCAAAATGGGAAGTGGTTTTGGGAACCCATATTTTGATAAACCACTTGGATAATGTTTTCTGGATACTAGGAAGTCGAATTTATCTTTCTAAAAAACTGAAAACTTGTATCACCACTTCTTGAATATTACCACCAAATGTTTGGAATCATTTGGACAATCACATCTCAAGATATGGGCTTATTACAGGACACCACTTTTGACTTTGTGTAGATTATGTGGCTTCGACAGATTAGTTCTGATGGTCCCCTTATAAGCCAAATAGGGATTTAGTTCCTTGAGATGAAATTTAGTCTATTAAATTTAGGTCCATCCAAAAAAAATTCATTCCATTTGGATGTACTTTCTAGTGGAAGTGTGTGTATTAATCTACTGGTGTGCTTGGATCCAACGCAGTTTGGCCCATTTTTCTTGCACTTCATCGTAGGTCCTCTAATTCACATCCACCTTTGATGAAATTATCAAAACAAGTAACATTTACCTTTTTAAAAATGATAAAGACAAAATAATTGAGTCAAACATGAATTTTATTTTGTTATTATATTTGGAATTTACAATACAAATTCAGTTTTATACAATGTTGTAAGGGTGAAAATGAAATAGTGAATCGTGGTACGATCTGGTGCCTAATGTGTATTTTTATACTCACCCCTTTATGGTATATGTATACACATGTTATCTATTATGTAGAAAAAAGACATTATGATGGTGTCCATAGAGGCCTAGGATCAGGAAGAGTATTGGAATCTAGACATACAAGGGTGTGTATTGGTGGTGGACTGAGGTGTGTACCAGTTGTTTCATTTGACAATAGTTCCCTATTTTTTATTAGGTTAGACACTTTTCCAGTTTTGGGTGGGCTAGTATTTTTTCCCTTTTATAATTTCAGTTCTTTTTATATACTTTGGTTATGGGATTTAGATTTGTAGATGCATTTTGTATCAGCTGTATTATTATATCTGAACTTTTTCATGGAGATGGATGTGTGTTCATTCATACAGGTACCATATGATAAGGCCACCCATGTGTGTGCTATGTCTTCATGATACTGGACTCCATACCCTGACCTATTGGAGGAAGGATTGAGTTTTCATACATGGCCTATCCCTGACTATGTAGGCCTTGATGTGTTGGGTCATGATAAAGTGCAATTAAAGGTTGTTCATCCTCTGTTCAGTGTTGGACCCATAGAGAGGATTGGAATTTGGATTTATCTATAAATGAGGATTGGTTTGGTATTTATGGAAAAAATGTTAAAATGTTTTGATTTTGGATTTTATGCCAGGGACTCTAGTGTGTCTAAGGTGGATGACGTATCTATTCACTAGGACTCTGACTACCTTCTTGATGACTTGGCGTACTGAGACATTGGTTTCATGGAAAATTGGTATATGCATCATATAAGAATGGGTTGTGGTTCTATGTCCTTATTGAGTTAGATCCTATGATATACTATTTGAATGTGGTACATCTTGATTTTATTTCAATATTTCTCTATGATAAAAGCAATAAATGATTCCATGTTGGGATCATGATGATGATCTTCCTAGTGAAGAGGTTTCAGTGGAGGAAACTACACAATAGGTGGTACCTCCGAGTGGTTTACCAAATGATACACTACTTTCTAAGTAGCAGGTTGTGCTGGTATTATTATCTGAGGATGTGCATAGGCTAAGCATGTAGTATGATTTTCATAGGTAATGGCCTCTAAGGTTTCAGGGTGAGACAGATCCTCAAGCACTAACAGATTATATTGAGGTAGCTACCTATGTTTTTAGTCTAGTGAGGGAACCTCTCTATTAGATGGTATTCCTAGCAGAGAGTCTTCTTCAGGGCTCCAATAGGATATTGTGTATTTTCGTGGTGCAAAACCACAATGATATGACTCTCACTTGGAAATAGTTTGATTGGATCTTCAAAGAAGATTTATATCTAGCCATGTTATGAGATGTGGATATTTAGGAGCTTATATAGCTTGATTATGATAACATTAGCGTGACAGAGTATTTGGTGAGGTTTACCAACCTCTCATGATACTCTCTGGAAATGGTTTGAGATCTATTTTTCCAAGAAAAGACCTTCAAGAAGGTATTATGATGATCTATAAGGGCTTCAATGGTACCTCTTTACATTACCACTTGTGATGGAGTGATCGAGTGGGCCCAATAGTGGATATCTTTCTACCTAAGGTGACATCAGCTACTGGTGTTGGTAGTGGGCATGCAGGGGTTGAGACCTCTCAAGTAGGTAGTCGACCACAGGTTTAGGGATATGGGTATTTGAGACACTTTAGGAGATAATATCCTGATAGTGGGTTGGTAGTTCAGGTCTCTCGAGATGGTTCTAGTCAGCCATGAGAGAGGTTGTGTTTTTCTTGTGATGGTTGGGGACACCTTTCTTGATATTGTCTGGCCCCTCATGCACTTTTTAGGGAGATGCTCAATGTAACACCCTGAGATTTTAAAAAAATAACAATACTCTTGATAATATATATAACATTCAACAAAAATATTATATAAGAATGTAACCACATAATAATTTATTATATATTTATTTTTATTAAATTCAATTTCTTTGATAGCATGCCTGACATGAAACACCGAGTTTTAATGAACCAAGATATACAATTAATATTATTATTATTTAAAAAATATTGTTACAGCCTAGTCATTAAACATTTCAGTATGAATAGGAATAACTAAATTTTTAAAAATAAGTATAAAATTTTTAGATAAATAAAATATATTGATAAATAAGTATTTAAATTTTTGTTCTTTATATGCTTTGAAAATATAATTCTCCTGAAAAATGATTTTTATTGTTTTTTGTGAAAAAATAATAAAATTAATTTTTGAAACTTTTATAAAATTTATATTACAAGATAAAATTTTCTTTTGGAATCATAATGTCAAAATAATCTTAGGTTTACGTTTTGGGAATTTTTTGAAAAGATTAATTTTTCAATGGATAGTGAAAATATTGGTTTGTATTGGAAACTTCCATTTCATTTAAAAAAATTATAAGGTTAAATTTTCTTTTAAAATGTTTTTAAAATTAAATTAATTAAATTATATATTTATTAATCCAATCATGGTCATTGGAATAAATTTCATATTGAATTTTGATATTAATACTTTCTCTACTTATGAAAATATTCTCTTTAAAAACCTTGTTTTTTCATCACGCCTAGGAGTTTCATTTTTAATAAAATTTTGACACTTATGGGAATATAATTTGTAAAAATGGAATCTATATTTGTAATAAAAATAATATATATTTTCTAATAAGGCCAAAATATTTTTTTACTAGAATGAATAGTAAAAATACGAAAAATTAATTACCATGGTTAAGGTAAAAATGAGTTTAATGGGTGTAAAACTAAAATTATAAGGGTTAAAAATAAACCAAAATCTTTATAATTAAATTTTTATAGTCATATTTAAACCTTATTTCTTTTTATTTTTAAAAATTTTCATTTTGGATACTTGTGGCATGAGAAAAACATGGCTGCAATTCTTTCTTTTCAGAAATTTCAAGTGTGTCCTCTCCCCTACTTATAAAAGGACACCTACTATTCTCTCATTTATACACTTAAAAAACTCATTGTTTCATCCAAAACCATCCCAGATAATTTCCTTAATTACCTCACCTCCTCCTAGAATCCTTTTTTTACCAAAACCCAATTCAATAATGATTTAGTTATAAAACCAAAGGATTTCTCTGAAGAAGAGGTAAAATTATTAACGTGCATATTTATTTTATTTATTATTCCACCTTCTTAAAATATTATTCAAATATTATAATATAAAAACAAAATTGTCTAAAATATGATTATATATTATTATGTTAATTTTATAACCAATTTCCGTCCCTATTTATATCAAACGGAAAATGAAACAATTCATAGTGTGTATGACAGACTACCGCCTCATGAACCGACATAATTCATTTTCCATAAAAACCTTTAAATAAGGAATGTACTGATGTATTTAACATTTTCATATTATATTTATGACATTATTATACTTCTGGTGTTAGGATATCACATATATCTCCTATGTTCCATTCTGTGGGGAATATGATAACGTCTCTCATGTGTACATCAGACTACCACCTCACATAGCGATGTGATTTGTTTTTCACTTAATATTTACATGAAAGGTGGTAAGGGTAAATTTAATGAATATATTTGATATTAATTAAATAAAAAATTATATTAATATAATATCACATCTAACTTCTTACCTTCTGGTCAGTTTGAAACCAATATTGTCGTTTGTGTGTACATGCAGACTACCACCTCTATACAACGATGTGAAATGTCTATAATTTTATTTTTATACAGATGTTAATAAGGATGAATTTGATTAATATAAATTATATATATGACATAATAATTACTTTTAAAATTTTATATACTATTTACCTTTCTTTTATTCCATCCATCGATAAAATGGAAACAAACTTCATGCATATGTATGACCTACTGTCTCTAAGAACAATGTACTGAATTTTATATCTACAAATTTAATGGATAACTATAAATACATATTTAATAAATATAATTTATATTTATATCATATTTAACATTCTGGATATGATGTATCCATGATCAAAGTAAAAGGTATGAAAATACCAAATCAAAATATACATGAAAAACAAATCAGTTATTACCACAAACGTGAATTTAGAAAGGAATTGTTAAAAAAAGAGTAATAAAAGGTCATAAGTAAACAATGTATGATAAGGTATAAATAATTATGTTTCTATAATATGTTTATAAGAAACATATAATTATTATATAGTAGTTTTTAACATGTATTAAGGAAGTCCAAACTTAATGTAAGAGATTTATAGTCTATCTTCTATTTTTGGGACACGTATTCCATATTCACCACTCATTTCGTTTGGGTGGAAAATATACAAACACACTTAAATTTTATATCACAAATACCCTTATTTTAATGTTATTTAAAGTTACAATTCATTTACTTCATTCATGGGAGTTTTTATTCCAATGTTACCAAAGCGATAAAGTTTTATATTTCAATATAGTTTTAATCAGGATTGTTTATACTTGAATTCTCAATATAGAAAATTATTAGATCATTGCCTAATAAAAACCATAAATTTTATTTTCCAATGTTTATTCATTAAATTTTAAATTAATATTTCCATTTTTTCTCTCTTTGGTACTTAAAATATTAAGAAAATATTTTGAATAAAAATTAACTTTATTTCTCTCTTCAGTCGAAAAACCCATTATCTTCCATGTACATGTTTTCTTTAAAATGTTTTCAAAAATATTTTTATATACTTCAATGATTTTTTAAAGTAATTTTTATCCTTTTAAAATTTTAAAAAATTATTTCTTAAAATGAATCCCCTTTTTTGTTTTCTGAACGAGGTACTTTTCAATTTTATTACAATAGTGTGAAAGGAATGTTTTTTAACTTATAGCCATGCATGGAACTACCCGTTTCATGAAAAATATTTTCCATGAATATTAATTTATAATTTTCCAATGATATTTTCAAATAGAAGTATTTCCACAATATTTTATGAATTTTTTTATTTTAAAAAGTGATTTTTAAAGGATGAAGGTTATTTTCCTCAAGAAGGTTTTTAATATTTTTATAATATTTCAATTCATCAATGACAAAAAACTTTGTTGTTATGAATTGATTCTAAATTCTGTATATATGTATCTCACATATATACATATCTTATTCTCTCTTCCTTTGATGGGGTAATACATGTCTTATGTTCATCTATCAATTTCCTTTATTATGAAATTTATTTTGATTACAATACAATACAATATTTGAAACCCCATTATCTTTACATGGGTAATTATTATGTTATGACTTAAGATAGATTTTTATTTTTTAGAACATATAAATCATGAATATTTTTTGATGGCTACACTCAGATAGTGTTGGATGATCCTTAAACAGCTTACAGTATGGGTACACCTAGATAGTGCTCCAATTCATTGGGTAATGTTTTTGTCTCATGAGGAATCTAGTATGGGATTATGGAGTAAACCTAATACAATAGGGTACTTTTTCACCAAATTATATTGTCTAGGAAGTTATACTGGACTCATGTTTCTGTCATGTTATATATTGATACCACATTTCATATGATTCCATGATAATATGAAACCATGTTCTTTATGTTATGCTTCCAAGTTATTACTCACAAGACTTATCTTTTATGATATCATGATATACCTTTGACTCACATGTTATGTTTCCTTAACATTTTTATTCCCTTACTGCCCATTTTAGCTCACCCCTTTCTTTATGTATTCCCCATTTTATCCTATGCGGTTTTAGGAGCTCAAATGGATTTTGGATCTTGCTAAGGAAAAGAAAAAATAAGGATTCCATGTTATGATACTAGTCTAATAAAGACACCATGTCTCACGATATTTGGGTTATAATTATTGTATGTTTATGTCAAAAATTAGGCAATAATATATGGAAAAATCTTGGGTTGATATAATCGATGGACCACCCAGGAAGATTTAGTGGAAATAATATGTTTCAAATGATATAAGATATGGCAGAGGAGGAGGGAGAGCAGAGGGAGGTGGTTGGCGATTCAACCAATTTCCACCACCACCCACAGGTGGTCCGCACTAGGCTCAAGGAGCTATAGGATAAGGGAAAGGATAGATTTAGTCCATAGTGTACTATGACTCATAGTATCTAGGGTTGATTATAGGTATAATATGTTTCCATTCTACTTTTGAAATAGTATTGATATACACAAGAGTGAGATACTCTATCCTTTCCACTTATTAATTGAGGCATTTCAAGGGTTACATAGGGTGTCAATGGATCCATGTTATAGTGATTCTTGATGTGACTTCAAAATCATAATAAATAGGGATGATTCCCCCCACCGAGATATGTTATTTTGAATCAATTCAAACCTATGTGTGGAAGTTTGTGCCACCCAAATAAAATATTTTTTTAGGTATGTAAGATGAGTCCCTTTTACTTTCATGTTCGGTGAAATTTTGTGTGTTGAGGTACTGTATTTTACCCTAATTATGGAGAAAATGAGGGAAAGGTGAAGAATGAGCTTAAAATAGAAGGGTTTTTAGCGTAGAGGCATTAGTATGGTCCAAGGTATGACAGGTGACTTCACCACCTCAGCTATGGTTTAGCACAAGGTTATGAGCCACACTTCCCCGATCATAGCCCTTGTTCAAGGCCTAGTGATACTGGGGGGTCCTTTTGAACTCAACCCTCATATTTGGAGTCTTTAATAGATAGGATCATAGGTCATGCAGTCTTATTGGTGGTGTGACCTGACTATAGAGGAAGGAGAGCCTCAAATATAATCTTTCCATTGTGGAAAAGAGAATCTATGATGTCTTCTTTAGTTTGGATTGGTTTCTTATCATCCATTATTGGTTGGATGATTCAAATGGGTGTAGTAGTGTTTTTAGATTTTAGGAAAACATTTTCCTCCTATGATGAAGAGTAATACAAGGTAGAAAAGGATGAGGTCATGTGTTGGAGGAAATAGTCTAATTCTTATCAGATGGTCAGTGTGACCCTTGGTGTAGTGTATTTTATGAGACTTTTGTTCCCTAAAATGGTGGAGAAGTGTAAGGACATCATTTTTAAGGATGCGTCTAGCTCTACTCCCCATCAAGAGTTAGAATTTTTCATTGATTGAAACCTAGTGATTGCCTCGATATTTGTGCTATAATGTTAGATTAATCCTACTGAGCTTCATGAGATAGGTGTAATTTGTGGTTTGTAAAAGGATGTCCTAGTAAGACCCCATGTGTTCAATTGAGAAACCATGTTTTTTTCACCTAAGATGCAGAATAAGGACTTATAAATCAGTTCCTTTAATCCTTTTTGGACTGGTTCTTAGTATTCTTTTTCATTTGTATCCTCATTTTCTTGGTTTCATAGTTTTACATGAGACACTTGAGGATAAATTCTATCCATCATATTAAAGTACCATATTCTTGGGAAGTTATTATAGGGTCAAATATTGATTTTAGAGGTCCACGTATTGGGAAATGTATTCTCATACATGGGGTTGATAGTGGATATGGAATATTTTGAGGTCATACTAACTTGAGATACACCCAAGGGGTTAGTTATATCATTAGATGATCATAATAAGGTTTTCTATCTACTATTGTTGAGAAAGGTAATGGTAAATTGACCACTTTGTAGTTGTCCCTAATGGGTGAGGTTAGTGTATCATATCTCTAATTAATGGTTATTACCCCTTCGCTTTTACCAAAATTCATGGAGGCATAACTTGGAGATATTTAATGTTAGTTCTTTCTTTAACAGGTATCCATTGGAAATGTTTTTGATGGATTTTTCGAAGGTGGGAAGTATGTCATCCTTCTGAGTACTGATGATGGAACAAATATTTCTTTGAGGTGCGGTGCTTAGGAGGTTGTTTCCCTTATTACTACACAGAATAGAGGAGGTGTTCATACCAAGAACCTTAGGCATTAAGTTTGGTGGATAGGGTTTTAGTACCTTGTGGCCTTTTTGTTTGATGAGGAGATCTTTAGTTTTGGGAGATCTCACCTCATCGAGGGTTATATATATTTAGATCAGTTGGAAGTCTATCTCTAGGGTTCATAGACCCTTTTCTTTCAGTTTCTATCTGGGTTATAAAGGTAGTGTATTTATAGACTTCTGGATCTTAATTATACTGAGTGCTTGTTATTTTCCATATGTCATAACTGATGAGATGTATGCATGACTTGTTTCATGACGCCATCCCGGATGTGCTGAGCGTTTGGTGTGGAATTCCTTTTTGAGGTACCTGGTGGTATTTTTAATTTGGATTGAGAATAATCATTATGGTAAAGTTGTTCTCTATAGTGTGTGTTGGTAGATAACAAAAGAACCATTTGGAGAGATCACTAGTTTGGAAGACCCAATTGAGATCTTAGTTTCCCCCTTGTTCTTAGGATTTTACTTTTTTGGGAAAAAATACTTCAATGGCGGGAGATTGTGAAAACATTGGTTTTTTTAAGAAAAAGTTTTGAATATTTCTTGGAAAATTTTCAAATCTAGACACTGGTTTGGAATGGAATTTCAGGGCATGGAGAGCCTCAGTACGATGATATTAAGAATATAATATATTATTATATCATGTGCGTGAAATTTTTTAATAAATGTGGAATAAATATTGATTAGAGTCTTATATAAAAAAAAATTAGACCATAGTTGAGTTTAGGATATAGTGTTTACCCTAGATGTGACATAATGTTTGTCAACATTGGGTGCCTAGTTGGAGGCAACTATGGGCAGGGCATTGACTAATGGGAGTTATTAATTAAATAAAGTTTAATCAATAACCTAACCCCCCATCCTTTGGAGTCCATGCATAGAATATGATAGTGGAGAGATCCTTGCATGTCGGATGAAACGAATATGAGAGGAGGCATCATCAGACTTCAATATTGATGGTAATCGATACAGGATTATGGTGTAGTGGCTTCAGATTGTGGATCTAGACTTGAAGATTTAGTGTTCCATCATGAGGTATGAATATTTATGATATTTATATCCTGAATCCTATATTTTTATTATTTTATGTTTTTATATCCCTATTAAAACTTCTAGCGATCCCATGAGATTGATCTATGGGTTTAGGGTAAAAATCAGGGGTTTCACGAGGCTAGTAGGGATTTTCCATTCAAAAATCTCAATCACACAGTGTGTAGTATAGAGGAACACCCCATGTGTTATTCCCATTTAGGGAAGATTATATTTGGAACTATAGGCCATGTACTTGGGGTAAATGATATGTAGTGAGCTCAGGTTATGTAGCCAAGGACATGGGATAGCATGCCATCTAAGGCAACATGGTTGTGTGATAGTACACGACCATACCCTAGGTGTAAATGGGCATGGTTTATCATACACAGGCATAGCCAAGGACATGGGATTGGGAATAACTAAAAGGAACAAGCTATATATGGAGGGTACACACTATGTATGGAGACATATCTATCCAGGCTATGTCTAGTTGAGGACATGCCGAGGTGTTTTGAAGATTTCACACATTGTGTGAAATGAGGTACACGTCATGTATACCACCCTTTTACACATTGATTACCCTAAGGGGATAAAATAAAGGGTCAATTTCAAAATACATGTCATGTACTCTAGGAGGACACGCTATGTACTCCCCTCAAATACTTCTCCCTCATATATCTTTATCTTCAGAACTTGTATTGAGGCATGTGAGTAGTCTATCCTAAGTAGTTTTCCATGTGAGATGTGGTGATGGCCATGTTTTTTTATTTAAAGATTTTAGGTTGTGTGATACTCGAAGGATTCTTGTTAATGACACATAGACTAGTTTTAGTGGGTAATATTCCCTTGATTCATCTCTATAAGGGTAGAGTGTGACATTATGCCCTTGTCCTAGGATTATGATCCCCTGTGTAATTTGAGTTTGGATAGAGTTCTTGTATCCCTCCATAAGGCCGATTCAAGATCCCCTATCATGTCTTCTACCCTAGGTAGGGTTTTTTAGTATCATTATTACTAATGTACATAGGTAGGTTATCCCCTAACTAGAAAATAAAACCAGTAGGATTTGTGGTAGCATCGAACATGTGATCCCATATTTGGAAGGTAGTTTCAATAGTGTTTATGGTATCATTAACATTTGATCCTCTACTTCATAGGTTATTCCTGATGGGGTTTGTTGAATCCCCAACGGTACAAGGAGTTTTCCCCTATCCAAGGATCGTGATCTCTAGAGTACCATATTGTGTTTGTGGTGTCCCCCAATAGTCTTGGGTGTGATCCCCTATCTATGTGATGGGATCTTCTAAGATTCTAGAATGATTTTTAGACACCCCCATGAGATATGGGTGAGACACCCTAGTTGAGTATCATGACCCGTAGGGTTCTACTGTTATCTTTATCCATGGAGGGACCCCATGAGCGTGCCCTCCTAGAAAGATTCCACCAGAGATTATGAGGATGTTCCATCAGCTTAGCAATTCCTAATGAGTGGGATCTCTCAGATGTGAAGTGATACCATATGAGTGGGATCTCTTGGATGTGTTTCATCAGGGATGTTAGGGCCCATGGAGTGTGTACTCCAGAATGATCATTTCCTTTGAGCCTCTAGTCGAATCCTATGGTGGGTAGTGAGGTTGGGACCTCTTGAGTCCAGGAGTTTGTAATGAGTATATCTAGGTTATTCTATATGAGCTTGGGGTTCTATCTTATATCATTTTTTGACATAAAATGTATTGATGATATGAATATTCATGTAAAGTTGAGTAGTGGAGGTGGAGTGGTTGTTATCCCTCAGTTGGGTTTTCTATACTCTCGGGCCATGGGTTGAGCAGACTATTTCCTTTTAATTGATCCATTTTATTTTTGGGTTTTTAGGGTTCCTACTGAGTATTTTTATACTCACCTATGTGTGTTATCTACCTACACATGTTGTATCTTATGTAAAATAAAGGATTTATGATTATTTCCATTGAGGATTGAGAGTATTAAAAACATAGAGAGATAGATAGACTAAGGTTTGCATCAGTGGTTTATTGAGGTGTGTACCAGTCATTTCATTTGACAACATTACCCCTCCTTTTGAATAGGTTGGACACTTTTGCAGTTTTGTGTGGGCCTATATTTTTTATTTTAGGCTTTCAGTACTTCTTCTGTACTATAGTTATGATATTTAGATTTATGTAAGAATTTTGTATCAATTCTATTATTATTTATGAATAGTTTCATGGAGATGGATGTGTGTGTGTACAGGTACCGTAGGCTAAGGCCTCTCATGCATTTGTTATGCCTTATCAGTGTTGTTCTCAAATCCCTAACCTATTAGAGGTAGGATTGAGGTGTCATACTTGGCTTATCACTGGCCAGGAAGGTCGTAGTGGGTCGGGTCCTGACACAAGAGGTCCCAACCTCACTACCAACACAACTAAAAATAGCACTTTTAATAGAGATAAAAAGGATATTTTTCAGGAAAAAATCATTGAATACCTAAGATATATTAAAAGTTCCCATCCTTTATCAACACTAGAAAAGTTTCTGATAAATACGCCCTTTATTAGTTCTTTTTGGTATCATTTATAAATTCCTCTTTTATCAATGATTTTTTGTAGTACTAGAAAAGGGTACCCTTTATCAGTGGTTACACTACTACAACCCTTAAAATATCTTTGTAGAATCCCTATAAAAATAAACCCTATTAGAATATATAAAAATAATTTGAATTATATAGGAAACCATATTTGAATACAAATATCATATTACATTATCATTTCAATTCAAAATTTACATACAAACTATTTACATTGATGTCATATTTAAAATAAATCAAAATCAATTACAACCCATATAAAAAATAAAAATCATAAGACTATTTCAAATAATAAACCTTTGTATGAAATATTGTACCTACAATAAAACGATTTTTTATTTTATTAGAAATAAAAAAAATTATAATTTTAATGTTATATTATCCAAATATGGTAAATCTTTTGTTAATTAATGAATATGTTGATGATATTATCAGTTAATCATGCATAAGATTGACATGAGGACAATTCCAACATGTCACAAATGAATTATGGATCTTTATCTTAAGGTTTTGAAACAATCCAAGATAGTATTCTTGATTTTTACTATGTGATAAGTGTTTTAAAGTAAAATGACACTTTTATATTGAAAACACAAACTTTGAGTCTTACCAACCACATTGTGTGTCAGATTGTTGTGAAGTCGATTACTACATATCAAAAATGAATTATGAATCGTTCTTCTAAATATTGAAAACAATCTGAGCACTTTTTCTTTATTTTGCCTATGCGATATGCGTTTTAAACTAAAATGACACTTTTATATTAAAAACAAACTCTTAGATTCCTACTGACCAGATAATGTGTAATATAGATGTGTGGTTAATTCCTACACATCATAAATGAACTATGAATCATTTTTATAATTTTTTAAAATAATACAATCATTTTTTATTTATTTTGGATATGTGGTGTTCATTTTAAACTAAAACGACACTTTTATATTGAAAACAAGCACTTTGAGTCATACCACCCACATCAGGTGATGGATGTACATGTGGTTGATTACTAAAAACCACAAATTAATTAGGGATCATTTTAATACAGTTTAAAAAAATCTGTGATCATTTTCTTGGTATTTTCCATGTTTCCCATGTTTTAAACTAAAATGACACTTATATTGAAAACATGCATTTTGAGTCATACTGAAAACATAGTATGTCAAATTGAAGTATGGTGAATTCATATACACAAAAAATGAATTATGGTTCATTTTCATAAATTTTGAAAAAAAATATCTTGTTCACTTAGTTTTGGGTATGTGACACACACTTTAAACGAAAATGATATTTTTATATTGAAAACACACACTTCGAGTCAAACCCCCTGCATCGTGTGTCAGATTTATGTGAAGTAGATTCCTACACATGACAAATGAATTATGGATCATTTTACTAAATTTTGAAAATAATATGAGCATTATTTATTGGTTTTGTCTATGTCATATTCATTTGAAACTAAAATGACACTTTTATATTGAAAACATGCTTTTCGAGTCATACCACCCACATCTTGTGTCAGATTAATGTGCATTCAATTGCTACACATCAAAAATGAATTATTGATCATTTTATTAATGTTTGAAAATAATTCAAGATCATTTTCTTAGTTTTGGATATATAATTCATTTTTAAAACTAAAATGGAAGCTATATTGAAAATTTGCACTTCAAGTCATACTGACCACATTGGGTGTCAAATTGATGTTTAGTCAATTCATACACTTGAAAATGAGTTATGGATCATTTTATTAATGTTTCAAAAAAAAACCAGACATTTTTTCTTGGTTTTGGCTTTTTGGTATGTGTTTTAAAGTAAATTGACACTTCTATATAGTAAACACACACTTCAAGTCATACCGACCACATTGTGTGTCAGATTGATGTATAGCTGATTCTTACATGTTACAAATAAATTATGGATTATTTTATTAAATTTTTAAAACAATTAGAACTCATTTTATTGATTTTGTCTATGTGATGATTGTTTTAAACTAATAGGACACTTTTATATTGAAAACATGCACATTGAGTCATACCAACTATATCATGTGTATGATTTATTTTCATTCAATTCCTATAAGTTTCCCATTAATTATGGATAACTGTAGTAATGTTTGAAAATAATATGATCTAATTTTCTTAGTTTTGTCTATGCGATGTGTATTTTAAACTAAAATGACACTTTTATATTGAAAATACACATTTCAGGTAATACCATCTACATCATGTATCAGATTACTGTATGATCGATTCATATATGTCACAAATGAATTATAGAACATTTTACCAAAGTTTGAAAATAATGTGTGATCATTTTATCAGTTTTAGCTATGTGATGCATTTTAAACTAAAATGGCAGATACATTGAAATACATATTTTGAGTCATATCGACCACATCATTAGTCTAATCGATGTATGATCGATCCGTATATATCTTAAATTAATTATCAATCATTTACCTGATTTTTTAAAACAACCTAAGATCGTCTGAATTATTTTGGCTATGTTATACTTATTTGAAAATAAAATTACACTTTTATATTTAAAACACACACTTTCAATCATGACACCCACATCTTGTGCTTGATGGACATATGGTCAATTACTACACTTCAAAAATTAATTATGGATAACTATCATAGTGTTTTAAAACAATTTTAGATCTTTTTATTAGTTTTGGAAATGTGACATGTGTTTTAAATTAAAATGTCACTTATATTGAAAACAAGCACTTCAAGTTATACCGACCACATCATGTGTCAAATTGACGTGTGGTTGATTCCTACACATAAAAAATAAATTATGGATAATTTTACTAAAATTTTAAAATAGTTGAGCACATTTTCTCAGTTTTGGATATGTGATCTGCATTTTAATATAAAATTACACTTTTTTATTAAAAACACATATTTCAATTCATACAACACATATCTTGTGTTAGATTGATGTGCATAAAATTTATACATTTCATAAATGAAATATGGATCATTTTCCTAAGGTTTGAAAATGATTCGAGCTTGTTTTCTTGGTTTGAGATATATTATGTGTGTTTTAAACTAAAATTACACTTATATTGAAAACACATACTTTGAGTAATAACGACAACAACATGCATCAAATTGATCTGCAACTCTATGGATCAAACTCCCTACTTTTCCACTTCCATTTTAGAACCATGTGATTCTACAAATCTGTGAAATCTTTTTGGGAGACTTTATTTATGAAAAACTAGAAAACTATCATGGGGAAGCACCTGATTCATGAAAGGATTTTTGTTGAATTTTACTTATTTAAGCCTCTCTCATATTTCATATGGTTTGTGGTTGATTTTGGAGTTCTAATTGAACAAAGGGAATTATATGTATTTATTGAAGTCTAATTCTGTGCATATAGGTTATAGGTTCATAAACTCTATTAATAGTTTTCTTTATGAAAATTATTTGTCTCATCTTTAAATATTGTTAACCCCAATAGTTTAGGTGTGTATAATTTTTCAATAAACTCCAAGATTCTAATACCATGTTCAGAATGAACTGAATTTTCTATGATGAATTTTTTTGTGATTCTTTATAAGATCTCGTACCTATTCATTCATCGATATTTTTTCATAGTTTTTTTATATAAAATAAAATATGTGGAAAAAATAAATTCTATTTATAATAATTCATATGCTTCAAAGACCGTATGTGTGTGCGTATCAATATAAATCCTCTAATAAATGTAATAAGTTAGATTAAACCATAATAACATAAATAACACAAAATAATTAATTCAAACCCCATATGCATCCAAAATAGTTGAGTCAAATCTTTATTATAACCAAACCATAGTTACAAGAACCACATAAAAATATCATACACCTAAATTTTTTATCTTATCAACAACCCCAGAAGACGGGCCTTGCACCCAGTGTGTAATTTATAGGTTTTTTTGGGATTTAAGCATAATTTGATTCTTGTGTTCATATTCTGGTGATCATCCTCCTGAATTTGGGGGGACTAATTAATATTACCACAATATGGACCGTAGGGAATCTTTGGTCTATAAATCTATGTTGGATTATGGTTACTCAAATAATGGGGTATCTATATTTAAATTATCTCCAAACCATTGCCCTGTTTTTAACACTAAAACAATATTATTTTAATATTAATTTTTTTTAATAAAATGTAATTATTTTTTATGAAGATAAATTAATGTAAAAAAATAAAAAAAATAAAAAAGGGATAACAATGATACCATGAAATTCCAAATTTAGTGTTTTATTGTAGCTAAATGTCAAGAAAACATTGAGGGTGATAGGGGTTGGAGGATATTTTTTAAACCAAAATAGTGTTTTCATTCCCTTATCTTATGGGTTAGAGATGGTCCTAGGGTTTGTGGAACACCCTCTGAACATTTCTATGAGTTTGGTTGGACATTCAACTTTTCAAAAACATGAAGGAAATATAGTTCACAATCTATTTGATGTCTCATGAAGAAGTTATTTGTTGAAATTGATCTTTAATATTGATAGAGAATATATTACAAATTATTTTACTTGTAATTTAAATGTTTTTAATCCCACAAAAGTGTTATTTTATAGGAAATTTTCATATTTTTTAGTTTTAGAGTAATTTCAAGCTTAATTGGAAAAATTGCATAATTTTTTATTTTAACTATTTTTATTTTCTTCAATATTTTAGCCATAAATTTTTACAAAATTGTTTAAATTGAGAAAGAAATATTTTTAGGCTCCCATAAATCTTGGGATTCATTTCATAAAACTATACCAAGATCTAAATCCAACATTTTTCAGACCAAAATAAGCTCATAAGTCAGGCCTCAAATCTGTGCACAGATCTGCAGATTTTTCATTATGGGACAATATCTCACAAATGGGTGGCCCAATGAAGCTGAAATTTAACATAGAGAAATAGAACATTTGGAGGAAAAAAATTATTCTTGTTTCCCTATGTTATTCCTTTTTATCAAGTTCATAAATGCATTGGAAACCAAGATGTGGATTACAAAGATTGATATAATCTTGATAATTGTTTTGGAGAAAATGGGATGTAAATTTTGTAACACATGGAAAATGAATCTAAATTTTTTTGGTCACACATGAAGAACATAGAGGAAATTTTTATAGAATAAATATTTTTATCCATTAATTATGTCTCTCATGTATAAATTTTCTGAGGAATATTTTTGAGCCAATATATTTCAATTCTCTCTCTATAAATTTGTATCTCTAAAACCTTTAAATAGATCAGATGATACAATAAATATTTGGCCAATGTTATGGTTTATTTTATTCTAATTCATCATTTATTTTCACTCAGTAATTTTATTTCACATTTTTTTAGTGCACTCATTTATCTCTTATTTTATCTCTCTTTTGTTTTTTTCCCTATTTTCTTCTTCATTGTAAACTCTTATACTCATGATAATGAGTAGCTTACCCAAGGAAGTTATTAGGGGGATTAATATAGTGATGAACCCATGTTTTTTAAAATTAATTATTAATATTTTTTATTTTATTAGAGTTAGTTTGATGGGGATCTTAGTGGAAAAGATTAATGTGTGTCTCCACTTACAACATGATGTTTAGCTTCTTTCTCTACAACATTTCCCTTGATTGAGGAGGTGTATGTGTGGTATAGTAGATCGAGTTCACCATATATGAATAACATGGGCATAATAGGACGTTCACATATATTATTCAGTGCGTTCAGTAAGTAAATTGAAGATAAATATTAATACAATGATGGTTCACTCAGGTCGATTCTCTCGGGAATATCTTCTTTCTATCTAAGATCATTCTGCCAACATTCATTATGTTTTCATTACATTTACATATTTAATTTTAATATTTAATTATAAATTATCACACCTCAATATATTTTAGTTTTATTTCATAAATAAAAAATATATAATTATAAGTAGTGAGTGATTGATCGTAACAACTCCTCAAGAGAACAACTTAAGTCATCCCTTATGTTGCACTTATTAAAAATCATGAACATTTTGAGATCATGCATGAAAATTATTCATAAAATTTCTTGAGATTTTTTATATCTATTAAATGTTACAAATTTATTACCAGTATGAATTTATTCATTGATGTAATGTATGCTATGTGTGATCGTAGACTTTCTAATTAACCTGCTCCTATTATTACCTTGTAATGAGTCACCAATAAAGAATTAGTTTCAAAAATCAGGTTGTGTCCATTATACTTCCAACTACCACTTTCATTGAATAAATTGGATCCATAGAATGTCGAAAAATCCTCATTTCAACAAATGTGTATGAGCTCCTTCCATATCCAAATACCTATACTAAAATATTAACTCCACCTGAAGAGTCTTCTTATGATTTTCCCTTATCTTCCTCATCACATTGCATGATTCTATATTGTTTATTTGAGTATCATTGATATAGATAAAATTTTACTTCATAGTTATGAAAAAATTTCCTAACTTAGAAGTTTCATCAGGACAAGTGTCATGCATTTGATTGGTGGTCTTTGTTTTATATAAGACTAGGTAATTCGAGATGATAGAATTTTCACTCCATTAGTCCCAAAAGTTTGAGCTACCATTTCTAAAGTTGAACTCATGATGTATTTAGTGATGATTGGTGTTGGTTTCATTAATTTTCATGTGTTTCAATGGATATATCGTTATTCTCCTAAAACAATATTGTATGTGTTAAAAATTGTGTTATATTTTGTTCCAACAATTTAGATGGTATGATAAATTTTTTTACCACAAATTACAAATTATGATGAGTTGTTGACATGTTATATTTTAGGGGAATGATAGGTTTTGTACATGTGTTGTATAATTCAAGAATAATATGTTTTGTGTTGTATTAAGATAAGGGATATGTTCTATGACTGGATTAAGCTAGATGTTATGTGATAGTTGAAAATGTTATGGTTTAGCTTCAATTATTCTATGTAATGAGAAATATGTTTTGTGTAGTGGAAATTGTTTAGTTTATTCCATGTTCCATGTGGATGAAATGATTTGTGAAAGTTGAGATGATACATTTGATAAATGTGTTTATGATTAGATGTTTTGATTAGACATGTGTTTCATATTGACGTGTCAAAACATATTCAGTGAAATGTTATGCGGTTAATATGGAGATATATATTCTATGGAAAAAAATTGAGGTAAGAAAAATGTTTTGTGGAAAAAATATCTATGTTTTTTATTGATATTGTTTATGGAATGTAAATGTTATGTTATAGGAAGAAATATGTTAGGTGTCAAAATGTTTTCTAATAGAAAGATATATGTTACATTTTTATAATATGGTAGGTGATATTCTAAATATCAAAAGGATATGTGCTATTAGGATATGTTTTATACCAGTAAGATAAATATGGATTATGTGTTCTATTTGGGATAATCTTAGTTGAATGAGAGGTTTATTACTAGATTAGATGAGTTTGGATTTATCCTGAAAATTTATTTTTAAAATATTTTTGTTCCTTACTGTGCTATGGGAGCTATGAAAAAATGATATTATTTTAGATGTATGTTTGGATGTGACCTTTCAAAATATACTAGAGATAGATTTACTATTTGAGAGTTGTGAAACTAAATTTATCATGAACCAACAATTAGTTAAGGCCTGAAGTGACTATGACCATCTCTCATGCCCAATTAACCGTATCATACCTATGAAAATGAGTCATCGCGAATGTTTTTAGTGGAAGTTTTCTAACTATAATAATAGTGAATTTTGATAAGTATCTTGAGATGAAATATCATTTACATGTGTTTTTTATCTAGTGACTTAGTTAATTGCTTTTTATTAATGGTCTTTGATGAGGAATATTCTGAATGTAGGGTATGGGGAAATATATTGATATGTCTGGTGATTAAAGGCTCACAAGGAAGATGTGACTCACACGACATTCAGTTAAGAAGATTATGATGCCTGATAATGATGCTAGAAGTGAGTGAGTTAGATCCAAGAGCCATAAATGATTATTGGACATGTGAAAGAAATGCATCGAGAAAAAGTGATCACAAGAGAGAAAATTGGAATATTCATGATCATAGGTTGATTGGATTCCCATGAATGAGTTCTCATGTTATTGTTATGGCCAAAGTGAAGAAATGAAATTTGTTGGAAGACTTGTGGAGAATGAAAGATCAATCATACACAGTTCTGTAGTGATGATGGGATGAGAAGGAAAGTGGTTCAAGGCTTATAGTGAGCAAGAATTATGTTTCTATATGTCAACATATGGGGTAGAGTAAAAAAATAATTTGAGTGCACTATATATTCATGAGAACATAAGATAGGGAAAGGGGTATGTGCATTTAATCTATATAAAAAAACAAATCTGAGAAAATAGTTGATTAGGAGGAGAATTATATATATCCACACACCCCAAGAGAAGAAATAAGTGAAACATAAGAGACTAACAAGTTGAGAGAAGATAATTTTATAGTTATGTTTTTAGAGTAAGGGACACCCCTAAAACCTGGAAATTGTATTCTAGGAGGACCAAAAAGGTCTGAGCACCTCCTCTAACAGATTGAGGTGGACCCCACCTAGATTTTGTTGGGGTTCCCTATGAGGTGGGAACTTATACACTATCCAAAAACACTATTTTAAGCAATGTGGTTGTGTAGACATGTCTAATTCATAGTGTGAAAAGGTATGGGTCTTTATACATGTGGAAGTGATCCCAACATATAAAATAAACATGAAAGGAGGGTGTGGAAACATTCCCTCTATCCAATAATATATCCTCAAGGTTAAACCTTGTTTAAATATGACAAACAAATGGGGATGAATGTGAGGGCTTGGAAAAGAGACTACACAACAAGGGGTTCTATGGGGGAGATCGGTGCGGCACTTGACTATTAATGAGTGGGAAAAATAGGAAAATAGGGTGGTGTTTTAGGTGTGGAAAGCCTTATAGTATGATGAAAATAATACTAGATTCAAAGATTAGATTCATACTCTTAGGAGAGGATTAAGTTCAACAAAATGATAGATACATGGTGATGGTTGAGGTATTTTAGCTATAATAAGGGGAGACACAAGAAGATGCAAATTCTAGATGTCTGAAAATCAAGTTCAGGCATTTACTAATAGACCCAATGAGGAGAAGAACTAAATTAAATAACTGTGGAATTCCATGTGAGTGACATCCAAATTTTTGTCCTATTTGACAGTGACACTACCCGTAATTTTATATCACCAAATTTATGTTCAATGTTGGGGATGAATTTCCATGAAAAATGAAAAAAATTATATCAAACTTGGTGACAGACATAGGATGTGTAACTATGGATTATTCCAACACTTGAGGTTAACTATTTAAATAATTCCTTACTTTATCAATGATAATTACTTAGATATCAGAGGATTAGATTTTATCTTCTTAATTGCATGAAATTTCACTCTTGGGGAAGTCCATGACCATGAAATTCATAGTTGGAGGTGATATGCAAACCATTCAAGGAGTGGATCAAATTGAGTAGGTGGTATTATATTTGCATGCACCAACCAACCGATGTGTTAGGTAAAAAACCAATATTTATAGGAAGAATTCCAATTGTAATTCAATAGGAGAAACCTTTAATAGAATAATATGATAATCAGGGATCCCCCACGTGATAATGCTATACACCTTGAGCTCCAAATTTTGTTCTCCAAACTGATAACATTATTTAATGAACCCAAGGATGTACGTCCACAATGCTAATGTGACCACACAATTTATTTAGTGAATGGGTAGAGAATAGTATTTTTTCATCCCTATAGATATCCACACACTCTAAAAAATTATATATAAAGACAAGTCTAGGTAATACTGCAATTAGGAACTATCTGAACTAGCATCAGTGCCTACTCTAACCCCATGTTTGTCAAGAAAAAAAGGATGATTTATGGAAGATGTGTGTGGATTATTGGTCCCTCAATAAGGTACAAATCCCAGATAAATTTCATATTTTTGATGAATTGTATAAGGGAACCTACTTTTCCAAGCTCTACCTTAGGTTTGGATACCACCAAATCTAAATCTTGTATGGGGGTGTAGAAAAAACATCCTTCCACACTCATAATGGCTTCTATGGATACTTCATGATTCCATTAAGCCTCACTAATGATTCTTCAAATTTCTAGGCCACTAATAATACTTGGTGTTGTCATTCAACCTCACTAATTCTCCTTTAACACTCCAATCCACTATGAATGACTTTTTCTGGCCTATACTCTGTAACTTTGTTCTTATACTCTTCAATTATATCTTGATTTATAGTCAAGAGTGGATCTTCCATTTGTAGCATTTTTAATTCTGGGTTTTTCAAGATCATCACTTCTTTTTCATCCTAAATAATTTCTCTTTTTCCCAAAAATAAGTTTCCTATGTAGGCCACATTATATCCCTTAAATGGGATGCTTTGGACCCTGGTAAAATTTAATATGTGTTAAAACGGCCAAAATCAATTTCTATCAGGGGTGTTCGAGGATCTTTGGGCCTCATGGGATATTATAGAAAGTTAATTCGGGGTTATGGAAATATTCAAAAACCCCTCATGGACTTCACTAGAAATGAAGGATTTCGTTGGATTTTAGAAGCACAATAAGGCATTTAAAGTATACTATTATGACAACCCTTGTTCTTCCCATACTCAAATTTTTTAAAATATTTGAAGTAGAGTGTGATGATCATGTAGGGAATCCAACCCATTTCATACTTCAACAAAGATTTATCTAAGAATTATCAATCCATATATACTTATAATAAATATATCATAGATTTTTTTGGCCATCCAACATAGACACCCTTACATTTTGGGAAGATATTTTACAGTGTACTCCAATAAAAATAGTCTGAAATTACTGTTACAATAAATAATAGCTTCTATGAATCAACAATATTGGATTTTTACGTTTTTGGAGTATCACTTTGATGTAAAAATAAATCCTATAAGTGAAAACACAATTGTTCATGACCTATTCTTGAAGATGGATAGATATGAACTTCAGTAATACAAGTGGTTCTTGGAATAGAAATAGGGGACTTCCTTGACATCAGGTGTAAATGAGGATCCCAAACTCTAAAATTTTATTTAGAATTTGTGGCTAGAAAGTGAATCCCACAAATGGTTTACTTATTCACATGGGATTTTGTTGTGTAAGGGGAGTCTAGTAATGATTTATCCTTCTACTTGGATTTCTCAACTGTTAAAATAATTCCAGGTGTCTCCCCAAGGAGAGAATTTGAGATACTAAAAAACCTATAGAAGGATTGTTTCTAACCTATATTGGGAATCCATTTGAAAAAAAATTCTAAACAATGTGAAACATTTCAATGTTACAATTATTGTACTTTATCACCAATAGGATTGTTGTAGTACTTGGAGATTCCAAATGCAATTTGGAAATTTGTTTCTAAAATTTTTAGAAAAGGGATATCCAAATCAAAAGGATATGATGCGATATTGGTGGTGGTAGAAAAATTACCAAAATATGATCAATTTATTGCATTAAAGCATTCTTTAATAAATAAGGGTGTGTATTGATTTTTTTAAATGGAATTTGTCATACTATATGAATTCCCAAATCGATTGTAAGCAATTGTGATATACTGTTTTTGAGTCTTTTCTGGAAACATATTTTAAATATGAAAGGTAATAAGATTTGGATGATCAAATTGAAGTGGTCACTCACAACTTATAGACCTACCTTCATTGTTTTTCTAGTGAACAACCAAAAAGATGGTCTTATTGGCTTTGTTTGGAGGCAATCTACAACAAAAAAACTTGACATGAATTAATTCAATCAACCCTTTTGAAGTGGTATATGGGTAGAAGCCTCTAAAAATTATTACCTTTCTCCCCAGTGAAGTGAGGTTGGGGGAGTGGAACATGCATAGAAAGGTCGTGATGAGGCCCTCAGGAAACTCAAACACCACCTATATCATGCTTAGAATTATATGAAGCAGTGTATTGATCACCAACACTATGAAATCACTTTTCAGGTTAGGGATCAATTATACTTGAAAATACAACCCCATAGGCAATAAAAAATCAATTAATTAATTAATTATAAATGATTCAATCAGCTCTATGGTCCCTTTATTGTGTTACAAAAAAATTTCCTGGTAGATTACCATCTAGATTTACCTCTTTCATCGCAAATTTATCTAGTTTTCCACATCTCAAAGCTCAAAATGGCCATTGGGACTCAGATCTTACATATAATTGCTTAGAACATAATTTCAAACATATTATATGCAGATTATGAATTTTATTTCCATTAATGAAATGTAGGAAATTTATTTATCATAAAAACACAATAAGAATCACTCAATTGAGAGTTTTGTATCCCAAGTAAAGGTCGAAATACAAAAGGTAACTGGTTATAAAAAATCAGCTACATTGTGAACAGTGAATCAACTACATGGGAGAAAAAACTATGTGCATAAACTATGTGTGGAAAATGACTACGTGAATCTACTATGTGGAAATAGTAGAAAACATGTAAAAATGATGTTTTAAGGTCCCAAATAATTTATTTATCCTAACAACACTATATGAAACTTGTAGAACATGTTATGTCTAATAAAAACATGAAATCTATAAATATTTTAAGAAAAGTAATATTATGATATAATCAAAGTTAAGAATACATTAATCAATACACAAAACAAAGTATTCAGACTCTTCAATGAAATAAAACAAATTAATCATTTTAATTTTCAAAACATAAAGTGGTTTAAGGAGCCAGTCAATAATGTATACCATTTTCAAATGACCAAAATCCATTTAACTAATTTCAAGTACATATGAGATCTTGAAGATGGTTTTCAATCATTGGAGACTAATCCTAGTTAAAAATACGACCTCTAATACTTAAATAAGATTCATAGTCAACTGTTGTAATTGGATTGCTTAAAATATCATACGTTGTTACTATGGGAAAAGGACTTATTTGAAATGGGTTGGGATCCAATTTCGAATAGTCTAGACGATCGAATTATTTGAAATGGCACTCATTTCCTATTGTAAAAAACTTTTTTTACAATGAAAATTGATTTTCATCATCAATACATTTGGCACAGATGCACACCATGCGGCGGGAAGGTCTATTTGGGATGGGAGGAAAATTCTCATCCCAAACAATTTTTCCGTAGACTGATGAGAATGGTTATTTGTGAAGAAAGTGATATTACTATCGCAAATAATTCATTTGTAGAGATGTATGTGTGATTGGATCCATTGAAAATATTTCTTATATCATTTTCATCTCTGTTTATAGTGGGAAGTATTTTTTATGGGTCACATCGTAAATAGTATATCACAATTAATCAGACATATATATATGCCCCCCTCTAGAATTTTTCCGGCACAACTTCTTCACTATATCCCTTGGTCTCTCTTTATAAATTAATATTTTTCCAAGGATTTGACACTTTTGGCATCACATCATTGTTTTAGTTCTCCTAACGAGTCATTTTTGAGCTATTTATTTAAATTTTTTAATAGTTAATTAATTTATTTTAATTTAGATTAGAAATTATTAGAATTATTTAAAAATAATTATTTGTAATAAGCCATAATTAGTTGTAATTGATATTAATTATAGTAATTGACAAATAATTAGTAATAATTACAAAAAAATAGTAAATAATTATTAAAAATTATTATTAATTATTGATAATTAGTAATAATTATTGATAATTTGTAATAATTAATGAAAATTAGTAATAATTGGTGATAATCAGTAATAATTAACAATAATCAGTAATAATAAATAAATAATTAGTAGTATTTACCGATAATTAATAAAAATTAGCCAAAATTGATGATAATTAAAAACTTTTACGGATAATTAGTAAAAAAACAACCATAATTAGTAAAAATTAGAAAAAATTAGTTAGAATTAGAAAAAAATATTGATAATTATTTAAACTTTGTAATACTCACCAATAATTAGAAAAAATTAATATTAATTACCAATAATTGTTAAAAATTATAAACAATTACTGATAAATAGTAAAAATTACCGAAAATTAGTAAGTAATTAGAAATAATTAAGGATAATTAATAATAATTAGTGATAACCATAAATGATTAGCGATGAATAGTAATAATTATTGATAAGTAGTAATAATTATCTATAAATAGTAATAATTAGTGATAGCTAGTAATAATTTTGATAAGTAGTAATAATTAGAGATAATTAGTAATAATTTGTGATAACTAGATATAATTAGTGATGATTGTTGATAATTAGTGATAATTGCCAAAACTTATCTTAAATTACTGATAATTAGCCAAAAGTATTGATAATTATACATAATTACTAATAATTATCCATAATTAGGGATAAATAGTAATAATTAGCAATTATAATTAGCATTAATTAGCAATAATTAGACATAATTTGTAAAAATTAGTTACAGCTAGAAATAACTAACAATAATTGGCAATAATTAGAAACAATTTGGAATAATTACAACATTGAGAAATAATTACTATATTTAGTAATAATTACCATGATTAGGAGTAATTACCACAATTAGGAATAATTACTATAATTGGGAATAATTACCAAAATTGGGAATAATTACGACTAATTATGAATAAGTACCAATAATTAGAAATAATTTATATTAATTTATAATAATTAGTATGAAATATTTTTATTTAATGTTATTTTTTAGTTAGAAATAACTTCTGATATTTCGTTTTAATTATCTGTAGTTGTTGATATTTGGAAATAGTTACATGTAACTTTGATTTTTTTTATTTTTTGATTGTTTTTATCATCCTTTCTTTATATCAGAATAATCATAAGAAATATTTTTTTCTGTTTTTTAGAGAAATATTGAAAAATAAAGTAGATAATAGTTTTTATTACAAGATCACGAACAGATAAATCCTCATATAAATTGAATCGGGTCTGGTATAATTCTGGTATTTATTGAGGGTGCAGAATCTTTTTTATCATTTGCATCATCAAAACAAAAATTTGTTTCAGATGGGATAATTAATTCTCCATTTAAGAAATATGATATGAAGATATTTGAAACATTTTACATTGTTGGGGTTCATATATTATGTTTTGGTTTTTAAAATGATTATATTTTTGCTATCAATATGGTGAACGTAGTTCAAAAAAAGATACAAATAATTTCATTTCAGATCCATCGCGGTTTCAAATTTTAGTACACAAGGTTGATATTCTGTCTTTTCAATAAAAAGAAACATGGAATGGGGATTCAAATCCTATGTGGGAACAATCATAATGTTTTGGAGTTGTTGAATTCTACTGAAGAGAAACCCCAAAACTATCAAATAATGGAATGTCAAATAATAGAATGTCAAATGGGTTTTTATATCATATATTATCTTTAGTTAAATCACTATTACCTAAGAGAAATGTGTTGACTATAAATATCTATAATAGAAATAGGATGGTCCATAATTTAGGTCTTGGTTATCAAAAGATCCTTTAATGTTCAAATGATTATATCTTATACTATGGTGAAAATCAGTTGTTAGTTAATTTCCCTATATGTGGAAAAGCAAGGTATAAAGAGGCACAATAAGGAAATTCTAAATTGATTCCCATTGAATATTTGAGGTGTTTCCCACTTATATATTGATTACATCATTTATTTATGTATCATGACATAGAATCTTTGATGATGTGGCACAAATTCAATATTTCCCCTAGTAAAAACATAAATAATCCTTATAATTGTGATTTATGGAATCATTTTGATTAGGTGAATCCATATTTCTTTTTCAAAATCCTGTAACATGCAATTGGATCTTTACATTGATGGTGTATATCCATTTGGTAATATTATTATTATCTGGTCTTTAAAACTCTGTATAACTTACCTCCTTAGATATTGAGGAATGAATAATATATCTTTTTAATATTTCTAATTCTATGACATCGAAAAATGAATATTTTTTTTATTTAAATCCACTGATAGTTTAGTTAAATATATTTTTGAGTAATGGTATCAGTACATATGATGTTTTTTCTAAACAAAATTTCATAATGAAAACTACATTTATGTGGACAATTAGTTAATTCCCAATCAATGACATGTTATCTGATTGGAGTACAAATTTTCCAAAAAAGATTCTATACTATATGAGTTACAACAAAGCATTTATGATCATCAATTTAAGAAAACCTTTTTGACTCTCATCATAGATTTCTTTAGACAGACCACCCTTCCAAAAGAAACAAAAATAATTTCAGAAAAGTTATAATTGAAAGAGATTGAACTCTATAACTGATATCAGGTATTGATTTAAAATATATTATATCTTCATTACCTCACATTACCTCTAGACCATCTATAAACAAAAAATATATGGATTTAGGAAAGTTCATAATTGGATAAATCAGATTATTTTTTGGGATCAACCAATTGGCATGATTTGTTAGTATGTCACATGTTAGATGCCAAGAATATTGAGAACTACTTTTATAACATATTTTTTTATAGTTTTGGACACACCTGGTGAGACTAAAGATAATTTAAATGCATGATTAGATCATTCCCAAATTTATAGGCATCCATAACATGATTTATTTAAAAATGAAATATCATAAAAGTTAATGAAGCCAAAAGATACTTATACAGTTTCTAATGAAAATCATTTATTATTCAATTATTGGATTTTAGATTTGTGGTTACTGGATTGTTAAGTTTCTAATTTGGATTTATGTGTCATAAATAGTCATGTTACTATATTAAAAAGTCACGATTTTCATGTTTTAATGGAAATACTACTACCAATTGGCCTTAGAGGTTTGTTGAATTCTTCTATTTGGGATGTGCGAATAGAAATATCATATTTTTTCTAAGATATTTATGTGGTGACATGAAACTATAATGAACTAAGTAGGCTATAAGAGGATGTTGTTTTAAATAAAAAAATCCTTCTTACATTAAACAAACCATTTATATTAGCTCATCAAGAACATCAAATTTATTAAGAAAATTATTATACTTATCTAATAAATTTAATTGAATGGTGGATCATTAAAAAATTAAAATCTCATGAAAATTAGTTTATATAAAGTGAAATTGATTTTTTTAAGTGTAAGGAATTGAAATTTTTCAAGAGACAACTCTAAATACATATTTTACATGAAGATACTCATATACCAATGATAAAACCCCATAGTTATGGGATGGTGGTGAAGACGATATTGATGATGCAACCAAGGAATTTTTAAATTGAATGAGATGATAAATCTGAATATCCTATGTAAATCAGTAATACTAAGGATAAATATGAAGATATTAACACTTCTGAATATAAATACGATTAGGAAGGTAAATAATGATGCAACTACCTGTTGGTTATAGTCATAATTAATATATAATAATGTTTTTCAATTATTTCAAAAAAATAGTATTTTCATGTTTCATATTTATGGTGATGATTATAACGATATGTTTTATAGCCTAGATTAGGCTTTTCTTCCTATTGATCAGTTTGATGCTTCATCATCTGAACCGCAGGTTGCTGTTAGATCATCGTTGACTTGGAGGGGCCATGGTCTTGTGAGATTGATTTTTTGACCCTAATCCTGAGTGAATTATACATCTTGACATTTATCCATGAATGAAAATGTATGTTCAATTTCATATTTTAGTTAATTTTCATTAATTATTATTAATTTATGTTTGTACTTATGGTTAAATTATTTTTACTTTTTCTCAAATTTTTTCACATTTAGTTGTTGGACCGAGGGGTGATATTATCTGGAATTCTTTTATGGGACCATGGGGGCATCAGATAAGATTATAATTGATGTTCATCATCACATTTTTGATAATTTGATGATATGTTAATAAATAATACATATTTTTAAATTTATTTAACAATTATCTTGTTATTATTAATTATTTGTAGGTTTTATGGTATCCCATTGAATATAGCATTAGAGCCTCTATCTAGGAGTCCAAATAGATCTATATGCATGAATGTTGTCCTTAGTTTTTGAACAATCTGATAAAGACACCTATGGAAGAAGATTGATCCATAGTTTTTTATCAGTCTTATTACAACAATCATCTCGATTAAATATCATCTCATGTTTTGGGTGGATTATGCTTCTACTGGATGGGAGATACACTTCAGAGGAGATCAACATTAGGCTAAAAAAATAAATAGAGGTAAGAGGTTACACATAGATCTTGTAATCTTAAATTTAGTATTCATCGAAAACATATGGTTATAACTTTAAATGTAAAATTTTTATTTTATATTCGTATGGGAAGTTGAGCATACCAATATTACAGAGTTAGATGTTTTTAAGAGGATGTACATTGATCCTACTAATGGAGAGATTACTGGTGGTAGTAAATGTCACATTGTGGTCAATATAATTTTTTTATTTTTAAAATTAACAAAATATACTATTTTAACTATTTAAATTTCAAATAACATTTGAAAAAGGAATATGAAGTTACAACTTCTCACACGCGTGATGAGATTCAGGCCGAGAATGGGGATCAGGACTTTAGTACACTAAGATCTGATGAGGAATCCTGGATGAAGATGACTTAATATACTATTAAGAAAGGACGAGTGGTTGGTATTAGTTCTCAATTGAGTTCTTCTAGTTATTATGATACTCCTGTGTGGTCATAATTTTTGACACCCCTTTTTGTCACATGAGAACAAGATGTTTCAAAGGAAAATACATTAGGGAAAGACAAAGTGAAGAATTCCAAGGGTAAATTCTTTTCCAAACACATGCCACAAAGGTACCAAAGTACCATTGTATCCTAGTTGTAGCCTACACATTAGCAGCATCACACATTCCCAGAAAAGCACACCCAAGATAAATGTGTAGGTTATATCTATACATTAAATAGCGCAAAGCACCTCCATGAGATACATCCTTCACCTAGGGTCCCAAGATATCCTATAAATAGTACACTGGGGATCCTCATTCAAAACAACTAGAAAACCCAGATAAGCCTCAAAGCTCTTCTCACCCTATTTATTGGGAAATAAATCCCCCAAGGAAACATTGCAATTTTCATGGGTTGATTGTGTTTGTTGAAAAATGTGGTTTCCATTGTTAGTTGTGGAATTCCACAAAGATTTTTGAAAAGGTATATTGAAAAAGCTATAATAAAAAAATAAAAGTATGCTCTAGGGGTTGTACAAAAAGAGTGTATATAAGGTGGAAACATTTCCCAATGTTTTCCAAATTTTTGGGGTCCAAAATATGGAAAATAGAGAAAGGTGTTTCGGAAAATGAAGTTGTGTGCAAGTTTGAAGGTGAATCTGAATGTTGCATGCAAGTCAAGATTCAGGATCACCACATCAAAATATTTATAAGAAAATAATTTCACTAAAAATATAAATGTTTGCATGGGATGAGTTTGTACGACAAAAGCAGAGTTGTTCATGCATGTGAAATAAATATGAAGTGATTGGCATAAAAGAGAGTTATGTTCTCAATGCGACATCAAATGTGGTTTTATGTGCTTGAGGGAAATTTTTCATGCAAGGTGGTAGTTGCCTGATAAACTTGCACGAGGAATCTAAAATGTATATAAATAAGTGGATACCCCCCCCGCCATCATTTAATATCTCACACCTTATATAAAATCAGGGCTCTAAATCTCATAAATTTTATGTGTAAGAAGAGTTTCACATAAATAGAGTTACACATAAAGAAGAACATTTTCATGCAAGAGGTTTTTCTATGATGGTGTGATAAGTTAGATGTTCTCACCTATATTCTAATATTGTATGAAAAGTGCTAATGCTGCGCACAAGACTTCCCATGGTTTCATGGAAGATAGACTTTACCTAGTAAAACTATGGTAAATTGGTATTCATAAATTGGATGAAAGTGGGACTTCAATAGAGCATATTTCTACAATTTAAGATGTATTCATTAGTGATAATGGAGAGACCTAAAAGTGTATAAAATATGGTAAAAGTTTTTCAAAAAGAAGTGAGATAGTGAATAGAAAGAAGGAGATCCTTTCCCTAAGTAGTGATCCAGAGAAAAATAGTTGGGAAGTGACCCTTGGGAATGTGTTGATCTAACCCTAAACCATATAAAGGCAGTGATTCTGAAAATAAAAGTGATCTATCCCGAACCTTATAATTTGGCACTGAGCTTTAGTGTATTTGGTATACTGGAACATTATAATTATATGCTCCTTGTGTGTATCCTACTAAGGGTGAACTATGTAAAATAGTTATGTATCATGCATGGTTTAATTTTTGTTCATACATTTCTATGGGAAAGGAAGAGAGGAGTGTTTTATTTAATGAAGAAACAAGAACCAAAATGGAAAGTTGTTTTAATTTGTCATACCCTAATTCACCCCCCGCCCAATTCGGATATTTGATATAGTTGGGATAATAATTGGTATTAGAGTATAATTTTAATATGAGTGTTTCTTGAGCGGTTCAATGGATGTTGTCAATCACAAAGGGATTACGATATTTTATGGGAATAATTTTCTATTATGGAAGAATCACATGCATCACTACTTCTAATATTTAGGAATGGATGTCATTATAATAATGATGTATAGTATTCTGGCCAGTATTGAGAATGGTGATTTATCAGAAACTAAATGAAGGGAATTGGATGATAACGCTAAAGGAATCGATGCTTTATGGGAAGACCTATCTAATTTAATATATAAAAAGGTTATTTCATAGAAAAAATCACATGATATATATGAAAAGTTTATAAATATTTATGGGGGTGAATCAAAATTCATATAAGTAAAGATTTAAGTTCTATGGAACAAGTATAAGGTTCTTATAATGCACCCAAATGAGTATATTGATGCATTTTTTGATAGGGTTAATGCTATTGTGGAACACATGCCTGGTATTAGAGAAATTATTAAAATTTTAAAGATTTTTAATTGAATATTGAGAATACTCTCATCTTGGTTTAATCTGAAGGTTTATATATTGGAGGATGAAGATCTAAAGGAGCTGACATTGGATAGATTACATAGTACTCTTGTTGCATACAAGATGATAAATGATGATAATGATTCTGTGGAAAAGGGGAATTTAAAAGAAGTGGAATTTAAGTCCATGAAGAGGATGACTATTGAAAATGGCTAGGATATAGAATAGACAAATAAACTCATTTCATTCCTTTCACTAATCTTACGAAGATGAAAAGGAATGTTCAAATGGAAACTCCCACCTTCTTTATTTTGGTGTGGAATGTTTGAAAATCTTATAGTGAGGTTCCCTAAGAAGTTTCAAGATGATGAGGAGGATGAAGATGAAAATCATAGGAAGAAGTCATCAGTCTATGTGAAAAGTGATAAAAAATTTAAGAAAATTTTCTTCAAAAAGAAGAATCTTCTTTCCAAAGAATATGATTATTCATAAGAATCTGAGGTAGAACATTTGGAGGAGTGCATGTATATTGAAGAAGATTATATGTTGGAAGTTGTTGGTAGATCCTAGAAAAGGTAAGAAAGATACAATGATGAATAATATATCGATGGATGAGTTGATATGTAGTCTAAATTAAAAGATACACTTAATGAAATAGATGCTTAGAGAGCCAAAATGATGAAATCCAAGAAAGTGGTTCATGATGACAATATTTATATACAATATAAGAAAGAAGACAAGTCTTAGATGAATGAATAAATTAAACAACTAAAATATTCAATTCCATAGAACTTAGAAAAGGTTTTTGAGTACAAAATCAAAATTTAAGAACAAAAAAGAGAGAATGAATAGTTTTACTAATATTATAAAAGTTTAAATCAGACATATAAAATAGCTTAAAGAGGAAGTTGTCGGTATGAAGATGAAAGTGAAATATTAGGATAAACTCTTGATACCAATAAAGAAGGATACAAAGTTAATAGAAAAGGAATTTTATCTCACCCATTTTTTATGATCACACTCTCATACCCCTACGCTCATGTTTATCCTTACATGTCTCCATTGTTTATCATTACTGAACATCTGATCTCACCAATTTTTATGTTACCTTATCTAGGTTATAAAGATTTATATTAAGTGTGATTTTTCTAAGAAGGGTTCTAGTCAAGAAGAACCTAGTGGGAGATAATGTAGCACAATTATTTATTAGTTTTTATGTTTCTATGTTTCCAAAGGCATTAAACTAATACGTTCTTTGAGTGTCTGTTTTTATAATGTTTTAAGTATTCTGCAAAATTGATGTAATGTAAATATATGGGAATACATGGTCATTATTCTCTTTAAAATGACTGAGTTTATCCTTCTCCGTAGTCACAAAATCCTTTCCCTATGTTGAGACCCTCTTCAGGGAACGATGGGTTTGGATAATCTCTTCTTGTATGGAATTTAGTTCTTCTTGAAGGCATTCCATATAAAGAGATTTCTTGTCTATATGGTACTGATACTTCTCCATCTCCTTTTCATGGTTGATCTCTACCTAGGATATAGACGATCTGCATTATTCAAACTAACCTACCAATTGTAACTTCTCCTTCTGCGCCCTTTTCTCCTCTTCTCATTTTTAAATGATTGACTTCACAACATTATAGATCATGCGAAAATAAAACCCGCCATAACCTAATAATTAAAACATGGTTTTATGTTATCAAATCCATGATGGAAGATATTTGAAAACTATCTCTATGATTATCATAGATATATCTCACCAAAAAATATAGTGAGTGGTTCACAAGGTGTCTTGTGTCTTCATGCATATTGTGAAATCCCTTTTAGAGAGACTGAGTGATATATTCCAGGATCAGCACACTCAATGAGCCACCCTGATCTACTTCTCCTACCAGTATTGGATGAGTTCACATGGAATCTCCCCTCTCAAGCTCTAACACTAAAGTCGATGGTGCTAGAAAATAGATAAAACTTTTCATTAACATCAGGAGATTAATAGAAAACAAAGGTATTGAAAAAACTAGAGTATTTAACAACACTCACTCATTATTGGATAAAATTATGGGATTGATTCCTCCCTAACATCCTCGGTCTTAATTCTTTGGGTAGGTATCCCTTAATAAGAAACATCCATTTGAGTTTTCTCAGCAACCAGGATGGAGGGCCCTTGAGAATCTCCCACTTTAGGGTCCTCCTATATTACTCCATTATCAATGGGAGCTTGATGGACTTGGTTGCCTTGGCCATGAATTTTCATGGAAATTTTTTCTGTGGATAAATTTATAAAATTAAAGCTCAGGTGTAAGACATAAAATGAAAGGAAGTCAACTATTATTGAAAATTCAATAAATGGAAAACCCACATCTATATAATTCCCTATTAATGTCCCCAGACACCTCAAGGGATCAATAGATATAAATATATGAATTATGTGTGTCCATTATTTCATTATATGTGGCCTCAAGTATCATAGTATCCTCACTAATAAAGACGTCTAAGATGCGAGGCTCAACACCCAAATTGGCTCCCCCATCAAAAACATCCACTATCCTTTCGGCATGCTCAACCCTTTCAGTCCTCGCTAGATCAATATCAACACTTCCATATTTGTTGGATGGTATGATATCCATGTCAACCCCTTCTAGAGGGGTGACATGATTGGCAGTATTAATCATAGGGTCTTCCAGTATATGTGCTGAATCTGAAATTTTATCAGGAATAAAAGTTAGTGATTGGTACATGATTCCTTATAATGCATTTTTTTATGTTACCAAGATTATCCTATCTCTCCACAGTGACAAGGGTATATGTGGCCTCTACCCTTGATGATTATCCTTTTGAGGAAATAGAACCACCAATAGGAACTCATAGCTCTTCCAAAATGTCATCCTCAGTTCTTGGTGGGCCATCTCTAAGCCCCGTGAGAGAGGAGACAATAGTGGATTCTCCAAACCATGGGCATGATGAAGCATTATTCTAGACAAATCAAGAATAAACAGTGTTAGGAAATCTCATCCTGAATAATGATGCGCTTGTTTAGGTGATTAACTCTCTGTTATTACTTTACTTTTTATAGAGTAAGGATATCACTTTCCCCACAAAATATAGGTATTGGAGGTGGTATTCGAGAGGACTTTATTACCATATCCTCCTCCAACAACCTCTAGCTTTAAGATAGATCCCCTGATTCATGAGGTGATTCCTCATCCCCCATAAGGGAACCTATCAGCCATACCTCGGTGATGAGATCTCAGCCGAATCTTCATCTACCCATTGCAAATCAACATCACTCTTTCCTCATTAATTATCTTTTTTCAAAATAAATAATAACAAGATGAATGAGGAAAATAAGTTATGGTAAAACTTATATCCTATGTATTGACGAAGTCTTCCCATTCATTAGTGGATATCTCATCAACCCCTTCATATTCCCCCCATTAAATCATGTCAGTTAACCTCTTCGTGGCTAGGTTCTGATCATCAGTGGTGTATTTCAGAATCTCTAGCTCTTGGATATATATCGCTACCACGATAGTGCTAGCATCAAAGTGGAGGTTGAATGGGGCTCAAACATACTCGAAATGTGGAATTGGAAACCTGACAAGAAGGAGTGACCACATTTCCTTGGAATCAGAAGGCCTGCCCTATCAAGTTTAAACTACCTCCAGCCACACAAAATATGAGGTTATTCCAGCCTAATATGAAGAAGACCTAAAACATCTTGATTTCATGAGCTTAACAAATCTCTCCATTGTATTCAATGGTTCATAAACCAGATCTCAAGTTTCCTATTGGTGATGGAGGATGGATCATCTAGGCCCAATCTCAACATGAATATCCCTTTTACTCTAACTTGTGGGCTAAAACGTGCATGAGTTTATTTGGGAAAGATCATGCCTCATCCTTATCACTCCCTAGAATAATTGGATCCTTTATACTATGCTTCCACATCCTAAAATTCATTGATTATCCAAATCTTGGAAGGACATTACTCAACACCCCTTAGGGATACAATAAAATCCAAGCCTCAACATACTAGGAGGTCAACCTAGTAGACGCACTCACTAGAGGTAGATTAATTACTTCTCATGTCACCTCAATAAGTGTAATAATCTAGAGTTGTTAGGCCACCATTCGGTGCCTCTCTAGTCAAATGTGCATTGTAGAGGATACATTTGTTTATGTAGAAACTTTAACTGGCATGTTAATCTATATGGAGCATAGGCCACACATATAACCTTGCCATAAATTTGGGCCACCAGCACACCATCTCTGAAAGTGAGCATGAACAACCTTATCTTGTCAAATGGTTTTCCATTTTTAGTTATTATCCCAAAATGAGGATCCCTATATGGATTTCACTTTAAAATGGGCAAGAATTTGGTAAGGTCCCTTAAACCAGGCTCGCTTATCAGGAATAATCAAGTAGGGAACATTTTAAAAACATGTATATATCCAAAAAAGAATGATGAATGGATATAGATACATGAGTTTGGAATATATTTACTACATTTAAAATATTTACATAAAAAAGAAAATATAATAACATTTGGGTAAAAAGTGATAAAGAATAACCCGAAGTAATAATGTAGGTTCAGGTAGAATCCCTTACCTTAAGTCTGAAGGTCTCCTTCACTTGATCTTAACATCCTGGATAATCAAATTAGATTCCTTAATTAAAAAATTTATAACCTCTTATACATGAATTTCATTTATTATAAATTAATTAAGTTCATATATGGCCTTTTTTATGGTTTAATAGATTCAATTTCATTTCTTGGGAACATTAGGTTTTCCTTGGTTTTCATGATCAGTTTACTTGTATACATGTACAAAGGGTTGTGTAAAGTGGGGTTAATTATAAAAAATTGAACCTTTATTTAATTAATGATCTTACAGTTGTTAAATTGATGTTATATCATTTGGTTTTATGACATGTTGATGAATTATTAGATGAATATTTAATGATAATCATTTGGGTTTATTTTGGAGGTTTTTCGATCACAACAAACTCATTTTTTGTTATAAATTAATATCTTGAGTAAAAAATGATTCTATAACCTTAAATAAGATATAATACATATATCATAATCTTGTTTAACCATAAATATGGTCTCATAACCATCTCTTGAAAAAGTTAAAGTAAATTGAAAACTTTTTCATCCTTGATTGTCATAAATTAATATATCTTGGATAATGTTTTCATTTTTAGTATAAAAGGAGGGGGAATGAGAGATGATGATGAATTATTCCATTAGCATAAAAAATTAAAATATTTTTATGTTACTGGAGTTATCATACCATTTTGATGATGGTATTTTATGAGAGAAAAAAGAAAAGAAAGAAACTTGAAAATAAAATAAAAGAATCAGAATGAGGAATTTTCCTCTTCAATTTATCCTCTTGAGAGCCTCCATAGGGAAGAGGTTTTGGTCTTTTAATGAGACCAAGATATCTTAGATGTGGGATAGGGGCTTTGTAAGAGATTTGAGCATAATTTTTACAATTTTCAAGCCTTGATAAGTGTGAGGATAAGAGGTGATGAGGTGTGGTTTTTATAGTGGATGAGAGGAGTGTTTTCTCAATACTTAATTCATTAGTTTATTATTTTTCTCAGGATAAGAAATAGTTATTATTCTTGAATATTGATACAGTAATGATATTATTTTAGTTCGAATCAATGGTTCTTACATCATTCAAGACTCAATTATTAGTGTATTTAACTTATAATGTATATATACTGTAAATTACCGTATTTTACTATTCATAAAAATTCAAGTATTTCAGAAAAATCCCAAAAAAATCACCCTAACCATTTTTTATGTGTATAAAAAAAAATAAACTACATTTTTTAAAAATAATTTTCTAAATATGTAAAATTAATTTTAATTAAAATCATAATTTACTTGAAAAATACAAATTTAAAAATTAAAACTACTTTTATAACACTTTGAAAAATTAATTAAGGTATCATAAAATTATATTTTAATCATAATAAATCAAAATATTATGTTATAAATACATTTTATAAAAAATAAATTATCTCTTAATTTATTAAATTAATCATAAAATTGTAATTAAATATACATGGCTTACAAAAATACCAACACTTAATTAAAAATTTTTAAAATATTTATTTACTTATATTATGATATAATTATATCATACTGACACTTATAACATGGATAAATTTTATTTATACTTTCATTGGTGATGTTACTATTACATTGTTCAGTTTACAATTCATAAGGGTCACATTACTATTCCACATCTCAAGTTACTATTTCATCGGTATGTGTTCTTTAACTTCTAGAGATACATTTTATTTCACTAATTATTCATTTAAAAAGTTTTTATTGTGTTATATATGAATTATTATGCGATTATACAATAATACATAATTATATGAAGGTAATTTCATTGATAAAACATTGGTTTGTTACAATATTGACCACATATAAAGACCTCAATCTGAGAAAAATACTAAAATGGACTCAAATCCCTCATTTGAAGATTTAGAATAAGGATTTTATTTGTTTGATCCCAGTATCATTGTTGATTATAATGATAATATCGTAAATATACACTACCAAAATATTGTTACATGTGGACTGATGATAAAAAACAAAGAGTTCTTTTTTTCTCCAACACGTATAAAAAATTTCATCATAACCATGGAAAATCAACCAAATCAAGCCCATGGATACTACTTGACTTCATATAATGTGAAATGAATATGACATACATTGGAGTAATATTCCTAAGACAAAACTGCAAAGGTTGATCTATATATACCTAATCATTGAGAAATCCATGAAGAAACAAATTTTTGGCATTCGGCTTATAAAAGTAGAAACTCATGAATTCATGCCTCCTAAATGATTTCTGGTTTCTCTATTCATAAATGAATATATAAGATAAAATCCCATGATAGCAGGATATTTTAAATTAAAAATACTTGAGTGGATTTAAACTTACCCTGAGCAATCTATGAATAGTTTTGTAGAATCATTTATTATAAGTGGACAGATCTATAAATAATTTTTAATAATTGATTTCAAACAAAGACAAAACCATTATTGTAAAAAAATAATCAAATTTATGGTAACTATCACGGTATCCCACAAACTAGTAAGATATCATTCTACATTTCAAAAAATTAGTAATAAATTCACCTTAATCTTCTCATCAGAAAAAATACCCTACCCTTGGCCATTAGTTTCAAATAAATTAGTCTTATCATATTCACATTTTTAAAATTTCTTCAATTGCATAACAGACAATAAAAAATATAAAAATAGTCCATGAATTTTATAAAGGCTATCTCAAAGGAATATAGGGAGAAAATTGATGATACAAATTCATACTTGATCAAACACAAGATGTGACAAAATTTTATAGTTCAATTGAATCAATATTTCTATTGAGAAAAATTATTTTCTGCATAGGTTATATAAAAGGGCCCCAAATGTAATTAACTTCTAGAAGTTTCTATAGTATAAAACACTATAGTTGGGATTTAATAAAATTATATAGTATTATTTATTAGTAAGTTCATACCGAGTCTTCTAAAAGGATTATGCACATACAACATTCCATGATGAATTTCAATAGTTTCTAAAATAACTTAATGAACATTGATTACAAAACATACCACTCATGATAATAAATTTGAAAAAGTGATGTTAGTTTACTTTTGAAAAACATTTTAAACTTAAATTCCTAAAACCACATAAATGAGTGGAAGAAAATTATTTTTTGTAATGATAGGTCTTAAAACACTTAAACAACATCAAAAATTATAAGTGGTAAGTTTATTAAGTAGTCTTCAATTAAATGTTTTCAAATAGACACTTAGGCTCTGACTAAATCGTTTTTTTTTTGAAAACTGATTATAGAACTTATCACTTATAACAAGAAGTTTGAAAAAATAAGTGGTGTTTATTCTGTTAAATCACTCAAATAAGTAGAATAACGAAATTTTTTCAATGAAAATTCTAGAAACACTAATACAAGTGTTATAGTCAATTTCAAACCAGGTTCCACTTATATAATAATAGGGGGGAGATTGGATAACTCTAATATTATTTTCATTTTTATAAAAATATGAGAGTATTTTCAAGCATTAAATTTACATAATACTGACCTGGTTCTTATAGTATACACCACAGGTTATATATCCAGGCATGTATTCAGATCTAGTAAACATGTTAAATCACATTTATCCACATACAATATCAAGAATATTAGAATTATATTTTCATACATATATAGTAATATAAAACATACAACAATGTAATCAAGAAAATTGTATAACTCCCTACCATTTATGCTACATTGAAAGCCCTTTTTAAATTTTCATGCATCAATTATCATTTATAAAATTGCTAATGTGTAAGTGTTTTCATATTACATATTAAAAAAGTGTTTTTTTTTCAACTTAGTAAATTTATTTATTTAATAATTTAAGTGTAAGAAGATTTCAAAAACATAAAAAACACCACTCAATTTTTCAAACATCTTTCTTTGAGAATTTACGTGTAAATATTTCAAAAACACAAGTGTTAAGTTTTATAATCACTTATTTTTAAGTGTTTTCCAATGAATTATTATAACACCTAACATGTATAATAAATATTTCTCTAAAATTGTTTCCATATTTGTTATTGAAAATTTATTTCTTCCATTTAGTTAAGTAGTTTTCTTCTGAAATTAAAGTATAAGTGTTTTTTTAGAAACAAAAAAAAACAAAAAACATTTTTTTCAAAATGACTATTTCAAAGTGATAAATGATATGATAAATTTAAAACATAGCCTATTAAATGGAATACATTCACAATTTAACCTTCCTGAAATATCCAACATATCAATGATTTAGTTTGGTTTAAATGCATTCAAAAACATTTCATGGAAAAAGATACGAATCCTTACAATGTAGACAATCATAAAATTCATATTATAGAAAATATATTGCATTCCCATGATTTAACCATGTATAAAAAAATATATGAACATTATGAATATGATTCTGTATAAGGAAAAATCCTTCATATCATATGCTCAAAATATTTTACATTCCAAAAAGTAAATGAAAGAGAATCCTGACCAAACCAATAACAAAAAATAATAAAAAATCGTTAAATCAATTAAATGGGGTTAGATACAAGAATCAAAAAAATCAATTATATTTATTGAAGACTATATTTTCATTCAAACCATATAAAACAACATCATATTTATTTCTTTTTTAAGGGTCCTTTTAGGTCTAACTCTGCATATTTTAATAAGTGAACTTGTAATTAACTTTACTCTATTGGAAAGTGTATCCCTAGGTCTTCTTCTAACATTTTAAAACCATTTAAATCTAATCTCATTGATCTTCTCATTAATCGAAGTCATTCCAATTTTCTCTCAAACACATTCATTTTGGGAGAAAAAAAATTATTTTTTAGAATGGAATCCCTTACCTCAATATGAGGTCGGTTGTTTATTTATAGATTAAAGGTAGGAACACATAAGATAACATTCCATGTGGGACTCTAATAATAATACATACAGGGGTCAATTCAGTTATACACACCCAAACTCCCCCTCAGGATACCGCACCATGAAATACAAGAGTCCCACACAAGAAAAGAATAATTTTGATGAATCCACCCTCACAAGTTCATGTTGTGTAGACCAGACTTAGCAAAAATATATTGGAAGTGATACCTAAAAAGTCATTTTATGAATAGTTCAATAAGTATATTTTTAATGATAACATTTCCAGAAGTAATGTACTTCTATAAAATGTGATGATGTATGAAATGATATTAAACTTTAATATGTTTTGTGCACTCATGGAAGACCATGTTGGTCACAATATTCATGGATGCCTGATTTTTATACCAATGTTGAGTCAGTTGTTAGATCGGGAAGTTATTCACATAAATTAATTAATATTCCCATAAGATATCAATAGCGATGATTATCCATGGAATCAGTAAAGAAAACCTTGACCAAGATCCTGCTTAATATATTTCATGATTCCAAGGGTCACATATCACTGAGACTTCTATATTTACCATGAATTGGGTAACTTTTCTAACTAAAAACAAAAATCTTTATAGGGTTATGGTAACATAACTAATTTTTCCAATAAGACATTGATAGTGATATGAATGGTCATAAGTTTTGTTTTTATCATGCTAATAAGTTTTCCCATACACAAAATAAGTGTCAATTAGGGATTATTTAGATAACCCGGCATCTTGGAGAATTCCTAGGTCATACTTGTGATGGAATGAGAATATTGTTGGTTTTAGATGCAGCATAAGTGCCTATTGGGACTATAGTTAACTCATATTTTTTTATATTCAATGGATAAAATACATGATATTGAATTCTATAATCAATGAATGGTTTTCAAAAAATAATGACAAACGATTTCATTGAAACCAAGAGAGGGAATCTTTTCATGTTAACTTGTAATTAATTTAAAAAAAGTATCATTACTAGGAGATTAAATAACTTTTTTGTTGGTGGTGTTCCTCATCTAAACTTGATTGGACTATCATCATTATATTACAATGACCTAAAGAAGAGAACCTCCAGTAATGATCCATGTGTGCTTATTCAATCTCCAAACAATGATGATGAAACATTAGATGCTAGAATCATCGATCCATCTTATTTCATTTTTCTCCTTGTTATCTTCACTTTCATTCATGCTTGAATGAATCTATATTTTTCTGTATCTTGGGAGGAAAGGATGAGGTAGAAATGGAGAGGATTTTTTTTGCAATAATTAACCTCTTTCAAAATAATATGGAAATCTATTTATAGACCTAGGGTTAAGGTTTTATATTTAATTAATTTAATAGATACCCTTAATATTATATTAAACACAAAATAAATATAATGTCATGTAATAAAATAATAAAAATATTTTAATTCATGGAATGTTCTACCCCTCATAATGATTTATATTTACTTTTACAATCTTGTTAATAAATATTTATCACCAGACAAAATCGTGTCTTCTCATTCACTTCAACATTTATTGAATTCTTGATTAAATATGAAATTAAATATTATTAATTATTTTAATAAATAAATATTTTATTTTCAATATGAATAATTAATATTTATTTAATATTAATTTAATTAAATAAATTATTTATTAATGAATTAATAATTATTTATTACCTTGAGAATAATAAGAGATAAATAAATATTATTAATTAGTGTAATTAAACAATTACCTCACAAATGAATATTTATTTAATATATGTGATTGATTAATGAGTCTTGAATAAATGATATTTTTTATCTCAAAAATAATATTTATTCAAATTTTTATATAAATAATATTGTGATGAGATGAATGGAAAAACTTTGTGTGTGGTCATCTAGGCCTCTTCCTCAGTGGCATTATATGGGATTGCCTAAAGTCGATGATTACTATCTAGAAATAGGTCAATCCACCCATAAAGGAAGAAGATATATTGAAATGAAAAAAAATAACATACAAACAATCATTGTTTAATATAATTTTTTTCATGATATCTCATCAAAAAGGTTTCAAACTCGTTCCATCAACTTATATGCTTGTTATGTCTTTCTTTGGATATCTGAAATGAAATTTGTTTTACACCATGGTCATTGAATTTAATGTGACAGTTTTATTTCAATCAAAGGGTCTAGTTATTAGATTCCATAAATATGGAAGGGAAAAAATTCTTCCTTGGATTTTCATTAATAACATAACATTCATGACACACTTAATGTTACCAACATCATCATAAACTTATATCATCACGGTTTACGAAAATACTTCTAAGTGCACAATTCATAGTGTTCATTAAAAAAATATTAAATTCTAAGGATCATTATAAAAACTCATATAAAATAATATACAATGAAACAAAAAAAACATGTGAAATTAATAATAGTAGTACCATTTTTATAATATTCTATCTTGTAGATTACTAAGTGAAAACCTCAAAATATGGAGTATCATCTACTTATAAGTAATTACACCTGATAGTCAACATACTATGAGTCTCATAATAGAATATTTTTTGATAATAAAACAATATTTATGAATATATTCATATCATTTCATGGTTTTAATCATAGTGGGAGATTCTAGGACCCTTTCAACGAGATAGATACTATAAGATATTATTACATTAAGGACACAAAGAAAAATGAATAATAATTAACAAAATATTTTATTAATATTAACTTATTTAAATATACATTCAATATAAAGTACAAAAATTTGGTTCTCAAACACTAACTCCAACACTCCCACTTGGAATAGAGTAAACTACTAATGACTGTTAGTCTATTATATATCACATGATGATCATATTTCTACTGATTTAAGGCTTTAGTTAAGGGGATCATCACATTATCTTTTGTGGAGACTCTTCTCACTGTGACATCACCACTCAAGGAAAAATTCATTAAAATATGATATTTATAAAGTCTATGTTTTTTCTATTTATGTGACATTGGATCATATGTAAGAGTCGCTGCTACAGTATTATCACAATAAAGTTTGATAGGGTCTTTACTATTAGACACCATGTCCATCACTTTGATGAATTTTTTTATCCAAACCACTTATTTAACTACCTAAAAATATATAATGTACTTGGAATTCACTACAAAATCAATGGATGTAGATTAATTTAAGAACATGCAACTCACTCCACCTCCATTAAGAGTGACGAGGTATCTCAACTGTAATTTCATATCACCTTGATATGTTCGGAAACTAGTATCTACATATCCCATGATGCTAGCTCCCCATATTCTTCATGGACTAGGAACATATCCTTAGTATGCCTCAAATACTTAAGGATAGTCTTGAATGTCATCCATTGTTGGTCACCTGGTTTATCTTGATATCTTCCTACCATGTTTAAGGAATAATAAACATCTAGCCTCATACATAGCATAACATTCATGATTGACCCAATCACATACAACTACAAAATCCTTTCTATCCTGGATATCTTTTCTTATTTCAGAGGAAAAAATTTCTTGGAAAGATGAATTTTTTGTGACACTGATAATAATTCCCTATTGGATTTTTTTTCATACTGAATATCTTCAATATCTTATTAGTGTACATACTTTGACTTAGTCTAAATAGTTGCTTGGATCTTTTATGATGGATCTTGAGCCCAAGAAGATAAGTTGTTTTTCTAATTATTTCATGGATAAGTAATTTTATAACCTATATTTTAAAAACTATGAGAGTGATATTTTTTTCCAATAATTACAATTTCATCATCATAGATTATTTGTAAAATGATCGCACTCCCACTAAACCTCTTATAAACAACATGATTTCATTTATTATTTTTAAAACTGAATTCTATTATGTATTCATAAAATAGAATTTTCCATGACATGTATTCTTGATTTAATCTATAAATGGATCTATATAACATTCATCAACCACACAGCCACGAAAATGATTATAGACACAAGTCTCACATTCATTCTTTATAAAATTTAATTCCATTATGACTTTATCAAACTGAATGTTCCATGATATGGATGCTTTATCCAATACATAAATGGATCTCTAAAACTTTCATACTTTTATATTATCCTTTAGAGTGACAATCTCTTCTGGTTGTTTCATTAGACATCTTCCATAAGTTTACCATTAAGAAAGGTTGTTTTGAAATCCATCTTCCAAATTTCATAGTCATGAAATGTTGTTATGAAAAGTAAAATTATAATGGATTTTCAATGAATTAATAGGTGAAAATACAATGTCATAGTATATGACTTGATGTTTTTTGAAACCTTTTACAACCAATCATGTCTTATAGGTATTGAATCTCCCATTCAAGTCCAGTTTCTTCATGAATATCCATTTGCAACCAACATTCATTGCATCTATTGTACCAAAATTCATACTTGGTTTTGGTACATGAAATCCATTTTAGAATTCAAGGATTATTTATATTTAGTAGCGTTATATGAAATATAATGATTTCTTGTAAGTTATAATATCATTATTATCAACTAATAATGAGTTACCATCCTTGGTGACTAGAAAATCAGATCGTTCTGGTTCTATAACCTCTCTTATACTCATACACAGTACTTGTATCTCTGGAACATACTCTTCTTATGGGGCATTGTGGAATCTTTTCTTATTATAACTCTTAAGAATATAGAGGAATTAATTTCACATTCATGTAAAATTTCTTATTTAATATACATTTTTAACCAATAATTTTTACATATATAGGAGGATCTTCCAAAATCCATACTTGGTTTTGGTTCATGAAATCCATTTCAAAATTCATGGATGGTTTCCATTTAGTATATTTTTGTGATAATTAATTCTTCCTTGTAGGTTAAAAGATCATAATTATAAACAAATAATGAGTATTCATCCTCATTAATTTTAAAAATCATATCATTATTGTTCTTTACCCTTTCTTGTACTCATACGTTGTACCAGTGTCTCCAGGACTTCCTCTTTTATTGGGGTTTGTGAAATTTATTCCTATATCAACTCTTAAGTATCTTGAGCCATGAAATTATGGAAGCCTATATTTCTCCCACTATTTAATTTTTAGATATTATCCATCTCAAGGAATTTGGGACATCTTTCATCCATAAAATTCTTATCTTAAGGGTTGAATAGGTAACAACCCCTTGTTTCCTTGAGATATCCTATAAAGATACACTTAGTGTATCAGGGTGAAATATTTTTATTAGAAATAGCATTAAAAAATTATTCACAACATCACACATGTATATGTGACAATAAATATTTATTTACATATAAAATTTCATATAAAATACTATTTTTTCTTTAGTTGGAACTCAGTTTAGAATTTTTGATTATTTCACTAATGTGTATCCCCAAAAGGAAAATGGATAACTCACATGGCTCGTAATTGATCTCACCATGTCTAAAGAGGTTTGTTTACTCATTTCACTTACACCAATTTATTTATCTCACCACATTCATACCCAAGTGTATACCCACATATAAGATTTTAAAGACCAATTTCAAGGATGTCCTGGCCCATACGAATTCCACTTAAAAATTCAAAGCCCTGGCTAAAAACATTTATCATATCCTTCCCCCAAGTGGAATTTAACATATAGTGAAGATATGTAACATCAAATAATTTCCATTAAAACCTTAATGAAGGAGTAAAATGTTCAATTGTGGGAGGATAACACTTAAACGAAAAATATTTGGGTATGCTGATTTGGAGAAATCTTGGATGTTGATTTGTGCACGTGGTGACAACATGAAGACACGGAAGTGAGATCAGAATTCACAGAATAATTCAAACTTTTGGGGTCTATTATAATAAAATATTTTTCTTATAACATGTCTATAGATGGGTGATTTAATAACTTAGATAATTTTTCCATAAAAAGTGAACTATTCACTAGAGAAAGGGTGTGCTTCTGTGATCATCAAAGCAAATCTGTTGCTACATTTTACATTGATTTTTTTTCATTTTATTTTGCTATAATTATCTAGTGATGCCACATTAAACCATTAGTGGTTGAGACAAGGATATTTCTATTACCCCTATAAATTAATTCAATATTATGATCGATTTTACCTTCTATTGATTTCTTGATTTATTTGAATGTGTTTAGGTATTAATCTATCTACTTCTACTTATTCACTTAAATTTTGTTTTCCTTCTACCTATGTATTGAAAAAATAGGCCACTCAAACCCACTCCTCTATATTTGATAGTGAGAAGTGGGTAAATAGAAGTTTGGTAAGATATATCTAGTCACCAGGAAAGGTGATAGTTGAGTTTATAGTGATCATTTCACTCCCCTACTAAAGCTAATAATTCTAAGAGAGGGTAATCTAAGTGAGTTTTCACTAGGTGAGAGATATAATGGGACATCATTAAAATGGAATTATTGTTTTATAGTAAAGGTACGTTGATGACTCGATGATAAGAAACTATTTCAAAAACTGAATTTAAAACCAATTAAATCAATGTTACACATAGTTTTCAAAAAATATATCCCACAAAACAAAAGAGAAAGATAGTCATAATATTATCCTCTCTAAGAGACAACTTGAGTCCTACTACTACTATGTCATACTTGTGTTCAATATTTGTTTTTTGGTAGCATCGTAATAGGAATTCGTCATTATGGTGTATAAGGGGAATGAGTTGAAATCAAATCTCTTAATCCTATAAAAAATCAATGAATTCTTGATTAAGATATTTCCCACTATGGTCTAAGAGTATTTTCTTAATATTCATACTAATATGATTCTCAACTTCATCCTTATATTCCTTGAAAATTTTAAAATAAGTTTAATTATACCTTATTGAGTATACATATTCATATCTACTAAAATCATCAACAAAAGTTATGATGTATAAGTACCCACCTATAACTCCAACCAAAAATGGTCTACACACATCGGTATGAACCAACCCAAGAATCTTGGTAACCTTTTCACATTTTTCACTAAAATAGGATTTGGTCATTTTTACTTGTAAACTTGCATGATAAACATATCCAAATATCCATCTTGGTATCATCAGGAGAAAAAAAATTTGTTTGTAGAACCAATCTAATGATGTCCTGGTTGGGTGTGGTATGAGTCATGTGAACTATTTTAATTATCAATTTTTATTACTTATTTCATGTAACCCAACACATAAAGACCTTTATTTAAATATATTTTCACATAAAAATGATTTATTTGTAAAATAAGAAACAATTATTCCCAAATTTGAAAACAAAACATTATGTATCAAGTATAGACATAAAGAATAATTTTTTTTGTAACTGATGGAACTTAATAATAATATCTCAAAACCAATATCATTACAACTGGTAGCATAAGGTGGTAATCTCCTATAGAAAAATAAACAAGGATAAATTCATTGGTTTCTAATAGATCTAATTCACTATGGGAAATATTCTATAATCTAATTGGTTCTAGTATTAAAATACATATGTGATAATCACATGATGTATCTAATACTCAATTTGTTGAAATAGATTGTTCTTGATAACAATCACACCTAATGCTTCTCCTTATTTATTTTTTTGGGTGAAGTTTTTCTTCTAGTGGACCTTATTTTCAAATTAATAACAAATAGTGTGTTGTTAACTTGATTTCCCCCTGATCCTCCTTTTCTTATAAGGGTATTTTAGAGAATATTTAATCAGGGAATTAGTCTTGGAGATCTTCACATGACCTTTCCTCTTATTATGAATATGGATGGAAGGTTTTTATTGCTTCATATTTTTGTTAAATTGATGAAGTAGAGTAATAATAATTGATAGAAACTTCTCTATGTTGTTTATATTGAAATTTAGAACAAAAACAGAGAATTTAGATTAAACCCTAGAACCTCTGGGTGCTCAATGTGGCTAATAATTCTAACTAAATGAGGCCTAGTTATTCTATCTTCTCCATGTTTTCTCATGAAGAGTTCATTTTAGATCTCATACCATTCCTTTTATACTCTCTCCTGAAATGGCTCACAGAGATTTTTCATCATGTTATAGGATTCCATGATCTCATGTGACTTCAAGAGTCTTCTAGAAAAGGATGAAATCATTAAACACTGAAAATATAGCACATAATTCAATTGTTTTTAAAAGACAACAAACTCCTCATCACCTACCTCCTTAGAAGATGGATTGGGGATTGAGGATTCTAATACACAAGATATATGCTCATGTAACATCACAATCTCTAAAAATATAAACAATTTAAAAAAGTTACTTTATGTTAGGACATGGTCTTTCTATGTAATTTATCATAGGGATAAAGTGGTTGATGAACTTTTAATTATTATATAACTATATAAAAGAAGATTATCAGTACTTTACTTGATTAAAAATCATGTGCATAAAAATTATTTTATTCTCAATAATTATCAAATTATTTTATAAAGCCTCAATAACAAAAAAAATTTAACTCAAAATGTATCGATATAAGGATATTTTAGTGGAAAAGATATCTATTTCCCTTGTTATATTCCAAATGCAGACCATTAAAATTATAAGCAATTATTTAGGTATGTGGTCTTACTAAATGCAAACTAGAAGTTCCTTGATTTGTTGAATGGACTCCCAAATCCAAAAATCTTTACTTGGATTTCATCAATACTTGCCACCAAATTTGTATCAGGAATACTAAGATCATTAAACCTAATAAAAAGTTGGTTAAGTCAACCCAATATCTTATTTAAGACTTTCGGATAATTAAAATTTCCCCCAAAGGTGGGAAAACTGTTGCTTTAACTATGAGTCTATCTTAATTTAGATGATAAAAGACCAAGTATGACTTAATATTTTATTCAGTGATTTTAAATTTATTATGTGTAAATTTTCTTATTTTATCTTTTACATGTATTGTTAATATAAAGTGGATCTTACTTAAGTGATTAACCATGTGCTGATAAAATATTTACAAACAATGGTTTTATTTTATTTTCATTTATCTTTATTAATCCATCTATTTATGTGATCGTGGTCTTGTAACCATAAAATAAAAAATGAATTAGATAAAAATAAAATAAATAAAACAAGGCATGATTATAATTTTTAACTAATGGATTATTTATTGAGTAGACAATAAACCAACCATTGACTCTAGGGGAAAACTCCTTGAGTGGGTTTGGGCTTAAGTTGTAGAATCCCACCACTATCATGTTTATCTCTTAAGTTTAATTTCTCCTTGTCACCATCTTATACAAACCCCATGTGCTTAGGAGCTTCATTATTACAATAAATAAACTTAACACAAAGTTTAAGGAACTAGAAGGGGTTTATGTAAAATAAACCGTGAAAATACACACTCGTGCATAATAAGGAATGTATAACTTGTAGAACATAAATTTAATTTAATAATAAAAATTAAAAGAACCCATGAAATAGTTAAATTAAAAGAAACCAATCACATTCCAGTCTTGACTCATGATCATCCACTTGTGTAATGAATACACATTTAAAATAACATTCTATTATTCAACTCAATTAATTCATACATTATATATATAATGTGCATGAATTAATCTGATGAATTATATTATTAATTCATTTATTCATTTTACCTTAAACTTCATCCAATATATATTAAAGATACTCATCTACTGTGATTTTAAATAAATTGAACAAATTAATTTTAATTAAAATTTAATAAAATAAGTTAACAACTTGTACTTGGATGCAACTTGAAGAGTACATGTTCAAACTACTCTGATTTTATTGAGATCATATATAGTATACTTATGAAGAATACTGTATAAATATTTTTTCATATAATTACATTGTGTGCACGAGTTAATAAATTACACATGGAACACATGTTAATTAACATATAATCTTCTCCTTTTAATACATGTGGAGTGGTCAACATATTATAACTATAGAGGGTCTTTAGTTCATAATTTTATGCATAAATTAACTATTTAATATTATATAAATCCTATCATATATAATGTATGAGTCAATAAATGACACATGGAACACATAATGATAAGATTTATAGAGTAATAAATTAATTTTTAATTTTCTAGGTAAATAGTTTGCATACACTGTGTATTCATCTAGTTACACATTATTTATCTCACTCAACATATGTCTATGATAAATGTCTAGGGGCTAGGTGTGTATCTCATTATGTAATTTTCAAAGGTAAATGGTGTATGTATATAGTACACTCCAAGTAACATCCTTGTTACACGGTAACCATTCCTTAAATACATGATGTGATTTGTACTCAATGTTTTTTTATGCGAAAACATGTGGACTACATGGAATGTAAGCAAGTTATAGGCATGTAGTCAAGTGATTCGTGTGTCATCCCAACCCGATCAACATGTGGGATGAATTTAACTCATGTTACATGTATTTAATACTCTATCCTTCAAATTAATTTGAGTCAACATGGTGCATTGAACAAGGGTACATGGCATGTATCTTCAAGCTACACGATGGGTACTCTTGTATTATCCAGCCAGAATCATCAAAACCTTCAAGTGGGTTCTTTAGATTTTATTTGTTAATTATTAATCATATCAGGGTTTTATGATCAAAAAATGAATAGAATAAGAAGAGATCTTGAAAATAAGATTACAAGAATAACTTTCTTAAAATGAAAAGATTCAAATACATAAATGATCGAAAAACAATAAATAATTATAAATTGAACATGACACATTTGATATCAATTTTTGGTTCCATATGCAGTAAAAGTTCCTATTGGAGACATGTTTAACTTAGATTTTGTTAGATTCAATGGATCATCATCAAATTAAATGATAAAAAATTTCATCATAAATGAATTTCTTTTACAAAATATTGATGAATGATTTCATCAAAACCAAGATCGTTGATCTTTTGACATTAATTCATAATTAATTTTGAACAAAAGAAAAAGGATTAACTCGGTGTTAAGATCTTCTTTCATTTGTGGATTTGATAATTAGAACCTGATTGGTGTATCACCATTTCTTCGCAAGGATAAAAATAAGATACCGTAAAGCGGTGATCCACATGTGCTCCTTCGATCTCTAAACAATGTCGATGAACTATCAAGTTCTAGTGCATCTGGTTGATCATATTTCGTTTTTTATCTTGATCATTTCACATTCCTTAGAGCTTGATGGAATCTCCATTGTTATTCTTAGTCTTGAGAGGTAGGTGAGGAGTAAATTTAAAGGAATGTTGTGCATACCAATTAACCGCTTCCAAAATAAGATTGAAGTTTTTTTATAGACCTATGGTTAGGGTTTAATATTTAATTAATTTCAAAAAGTTGTTTAATAATGTATTAAAGCCAAAAGGAACCCCATGTCATGTAATAAAATTATATTATTATTTTATTTCATGGAATTCACTACCCCACACAATGATAAATATTTGTTTTTACAATCTACTAAATGAATATTTATAGCCAAATAAAATTTATTCCACTCCACCTTCTCTACATTTATTTAATTTTTGAATAAATATATAAATAAATATTATTCATTCTATGAATAAATAAAAAATCTATTCATGAATATTTATTTAATAATTTCATAATGAAATAAATTAGTTATTAATTAATAAATAATTATTTATTACCTTACGAATAACAAGAGATAAATAAATATTTTGTGATCATTGGGTAAACTATCCTAAAGACCAACCACAAATGATCACTCACTGCGTAATATATGATTGAGCTAGGGAGTTTATTTGTTTGATTTTGGTGTTTATATTTTCTGTTTTTCATATTACAAAAGTATCTCAATGTTATTTATTAGTTTTCAAAATATTATTTTTTAATTATATTTTATGCCTATCAATATTTTTATTATTAATATTTTTATTAATTTTATTTATCATTTATTTTATTTATTATTTAATTATTTTATATTTTTATAAAATATATTTCAAGTTTTTATACTTTTTTAGCCTTTTTCTTACCCTTATGTAACTTATTTTTACCCTTATATACCTTTGTATCTACCTTTACGCACACTATAAGTTTTGTTCTTTATCCTTACATAGATTTTCATATACCATTATGCATGTTTTAAATTATTATTTTACCATTAGGTAACTCTATTATCCCCTTATGCATTTTTTATATACCCTTACACAATACATATGAACTCATTTATACCTTTCGACAACTCTATATTTTCACTCTTACACATTATATAGAAAATGTATCTTACCCTTACGTAGCATGTATGTTTACTTTTACTTCGTGTATGACTTTTCATGTTACCTTTACACATGAAATGTATTTTACTTGGTAGCTTTATACAACCCAAATAACTTATTACCTTTATGTGAGCCTTTATAAAACTTTGTTACCCTTACGCAAGGTTACCCATATGCAAGGTATGGAATTTTTTTACCATTATGTAACCTATAAAAATTCATTGTTATTTTAACATGGGTTATAAGGAATGTTTTACCTTTATGAATTGCTTCAAAAAATATTATTACCCTTATACATTCAGAGTAATTGTCTCTTACATAGGAATAAAATTATTATTTTCTCCATATTGTTATGTTTCAATATTTTTATGGTATTTCAAATCAGTGTAGGTTTGTTTTAAGTGATTAAATTATTTTAATCATATTATAAATTCAAATTAATTATATATAACCTATGAAAATTATTTAAAAAATTGTAAACATATTTATATGAAAATAAAAGTTGTTCTTTATTTACACATGAACAATCAACAAGAAATTCAAAAAAAATGATTTTATTATTATAAGTTTTTTTCTTTTTTAAAAGTTTCTAAATTCATATTAGATGATAAAAAACTTATTCAAACTTATTTTATAGTCTTTAATATGTTGTTATTAAATTTTTAATATCTTCATATTTATATACATTTCTTCTATATGTTTGTAAACTTTTATTTTTCAATAACATCATGCAATTATCATGGGATTCCTATTTTTCCTATTAAAATGGAGTTATTTTATAAATATTCTAAAATCGGAGAGACAATATTTTAAATTCTAAAAATCTCCCTCTTTTGGAAATTACAAAATAGAATATATTTCTAAAAAATTATACCCCTTTCTGAAATTTTTTTACAATAAATGAAGGAAATATTTAAATTTAAAACTAAATACCTTTCTCAATAAAACAAAAATAAAATAGTATTTTTTAAACTAAATTTTCCAAATTCAATGTTCTAATTTGATTTTCCAAAATCTATAAAAATATAATAGTTTAGTAAAAAATATTTGTAAGTTTATTTTTAATTTGGAGATATTCCAAAATAATATTTCATTTATTAAAAAATATCAACTAAAATTAATTATCCTATGAATATTCTTAGTTGAAGGATTTTATAAAGGGTTTTTTCAAGTAAAAATAGTATATAAATTCTCAAAATAAGTAGGTATTTTTTTCAAAATAAAAACCAAAATCATATAAAGTTTTTTATTTCATAATGATGAAGAACATGATGTGAAAAAAATATATTCACTCACAATGGTAGATAATACAACAAATTTTTTCATGAACTCAAAGAAACTAAAATTTTATATAGAAAATGACTCAAAATTGAGGAATTGTTTTCATCAAGCTTGCGTCCTCTAAAATCAGAGTTAAAGTAACTAATTAAATCAAAATAATTTTTTATAAAGTAAATTAATCGGGTATAGATTGTTTATTTAACATATCTCATAATTTATTTAATGAAATTTATGTAATAATCCTTAAGATCAGATTGAAATCTAGCATGTAAATAAATAATGAGCCTCAAATCATGTCTAGAAGAAGTTAAATGCAACAAACATTCAATAATTCTTTTAAATAATTTAGAATCAATAGATTTTCCACAAGCATAAAAATATAATTTAAAACTAATACTCATAAAGATTTTAAGAGTTTTATAAGTATCAAGACCAAAATTCTTAACCATGTCTTTAACATATTTAGATTTATTTAAGAAGGTACCATCATTTATTTTATTAATTTAAAGACTAAAAATAATTTCAGTTCACCTATAAGAATCATTTCAAAATCCTAAGCAATAAAACTAGAATATTATTTATGAAAAAATAATTCAAATAATTTAAATCATCATTAGGAATATAATCACAAACAAAAATAGGATTAAAAATTAAATTTAAAGGAAAACATATAGTTTAATTATTAAAACCAACACTACCAATAACATAGTCAATTATATGATATTTAGGAATCCATTAATATCTAGGATCAGATTGGGAATAATTTTATCCCCCTCAATATATACAGTATCATTATGTTTTTCTTTTAAAAAATTGAAATCCCTAAAATCGTCTTCAATATTTTAAAAAATATATTTTTGAACATCACAGGATTTAGTACACTTTATATGCACAAATTCTTCAATACTCATAGTATTCTTATTATACACTTTATAAGATTTATTAATTTAAGAATAACCAAGGAATATACATTCCACATTTTTTTCATCAAATTAATCTAAATTATACTTCATATTAAAGATAAAAACTTTACTGCTGAAACATTAAAACAACCAACCTTCAGTATTCTTCCACTAAATAATTCATAAGGGGTTTTCATCAACAAAATTCTAACCTAAATTCCCTTAAATACATAGAAAGTAGTGTTAATAGTAACTTTCCAAAAAAACTTTGGAAAACTATATTAATTATGAATAGTTATCTGAATTTCATGAATAGGTCTATTTTTCTATTCTACAATATCATTTTCATGGTGTTTTAAGAGAAACAAATTATGAGCATAACCATTTTCTTCATATTTTTTTCAAAATTAAAATTAAAAAATTCACTATTATTATTACTTATAATATAAGAATTTTAAAAAATAATTCATATTTTTAACTAGATTAAAAAATAAATTATTATGGGTAAGGATTCATATTTATGAGACATAATATAAACCCAGGTAAATCTACTAAAATCATCAACAAAAAAAATAATAAACTTTTTTCCACCTCAAATACAATTTTTCATTGGAAAAAATAAATCAATATTGTGATTCAATAGGTTTAAAAGTAGAAACATGATTGATATATTTGAAATATTTCATGTGCATATTACCTTTTAAGTGTAAATCATAAACAAAATATTTTCATAACTTTATGTTTGGTAAATCTAGAACATGTCCATTCTTGGATAATTTTTGTATCATTCAAAAATAAGCATTTATAAGACTTATATTCCATAAAAAATCATTTTATATATAATTTATACACTTAATGTTTTGATTGGATAGATTTGAGAAATTAATAAAATATATATTATCCTTTATATTTGAATAAAATAAAACATTTTAATTTTTAAAAATTAGACAAATACTGACTTCAAATTTAATATACATATCATCATCACAAAGTTGTTAAATACTAATTAATTTATGTTTCAAACCTTCAATATATAAAACTTTAGAAATTAAAATAATATTATAAATGACTCATGGAAACCTTTAACATTTTATTTAGAGTTGTCTCAAAAAGTGACAGACTCCCTTGCATTTGGTATAAGAATGGAAATTTGATAGGTCGCGGTTCATCTGTTTGGAACATCCACTTTCCATGTACCATGTGTCCTTGAGATTCTTAAGATGGTTATCCTAAAAATATAAATTACATAGAGAATATTTTTTGTACTCATACTATTTTAGATATAATTGGGTTATAAATATAATTCTTGGGTACCCAAATAGATTTAAAACATTTATTAAAAGGTATATTATGTAACAAACCTACACGGGTCATCTAGACAAGACATGAAACCAGAGTAAAAAATTATAAATTGACAAGATACCATAAAAAACAATCCAATCCAAAATAATATAAACTAGAAATTAAGCCATATCTTCATGTGACCAATATTCACCTCTAGACCAACCAGAAATGAAAGAAACAACAACAAGAGAAGCCAGTATATTGCAAAATGATCTTCCCTTTACCTAAATCCTATAATGCAGTATCTAAAAATTCTTAAATCCATAATTAGGGTGTGATCCAAATCCCAGTAGAATACTACCATTTTTTTATAAAAGGTCTAATATCCAGAATGCAACAATTCAAGATTTTAAAACAAAAAAAATTTAATAAATAATTTTCATAAATCCAAATCATTTTTAAATAATTTTCCCTTTTTCTTCCTTTGGTTTTCATAAATCCATTAATAATATCAAACCATAAATATTATAATTATAAGTGATAAAAATTAAAAAACATTTCCATGAATAAATAGGATAATAGGTAAACACATATCCACAAAATAACCTCTCATGCAAAGCTATGTGATACAACCTTATATAAAAATATATGTGAAAAAATCCATGATATAAAAAAAATCATGTGATAAAAAAACATAAATGAAAAATCAACTCATATATTAGGCTCCATCATATGGGACACTTCATACTAGATACTCAAAATACTAAACAACCATATATTAGATCCAAAAGATATCAAGTTCTTCCAATCGATATCACAAAAAGTTATCTCCTAGTAGTGCAACACACACTAAGATCACCCATGTCTATCCTAACACACCCAAGGTTCCCAATGTGAATTTTTACAATACATTTTCAAAACCAAACTCACAATTTCATAAAATGTTTTAAAATTAAATAAAATCCTCTTTGGAGTATGAAAACCCATTTCTAAATCAATAAAATCCATTGTGAATGAAAAAAAACCTTTTTTTCAAAACATTTTTCTTTCCAATATATCATTTGAATCCATTTATCAATTCAAATAAATGAAAAACCTAAAGAAATTTATCAGTAGAAACATGAAATTCATAAAAATAAATTTTTTTATAGAAACACTTAGCTCAACATGGTAGAAACCAAGCTTCTTTCGACAATGGTGACCAGGAACCAAGAGAACAACCTCTGTATCAAAAGGAATGACAAGAAATAGAAAATTATAAACAAAAAAAATTATCTAATCACATAACCCTGGCCAAATGATAGCTAAAATAAAAACCTAAAAAGGTCTAAAAATATTACATGCTCAGAGAGAATCAATCAAACCCCAATGGTGATCAATCACTAAACGGAGCGATCCAGATGGGAAGCAATCACCCAAAATCACATTAGAAGAGCCTATAAGTCGAGAGCAAGGAAGCCTATAGTAAAGAAATGATAATTTTAGCTAAAAACGTATGTTAAAACCAACCCTTAGGAATTTATAGGGCATTTAATCTAATTACACATTGTGAAATCCTTGTCTCCCACATATGATGAAAAACTCATCGCTTTTTAACAAGAACTGGATGTTTTCTCATTACATGGTTATACCTTAAATGATGTGTAATGTTTTCATGTTGTGTATCAGTTTCATGGGTTATGTATGAAATCCATTACACATATTGTATTACCACTACACGTCATGTAATTACCCATTGTACAGTATAAATAACTGGTTTTATGCTGAAAATTTCAAAAAAAATTAATTATCCATTATAGGTATCCTCGAAATTTCATTTTCAGCATACCAAAAATAATTAAAAGTAAACCAAAAAAATTTTTCAAAACATGCCTAATAGAGATGTAACAGGCTGTTATAATCTCCCCACCATGAATTTTTTTTACCCCCATAAATCCTTAAAGATTCTGGATCTATAAAAAGAGAAGACAATTTCTTCCTCAACAATGAATCCTACTCCCATATATCATGGATATCCTATATGCACTACCACAGTTCCCATACTAGGGGGATTGTTTTACCACATAGTTATTTATCCTGGAAATCCATAATATGAAATGAATGTTCAACCAAAGTGGTATCAGGATCAATATTAGCATCCTAACATAAAATTATATGGGAAGGATTTGGTATGTACCTCCTCAACTGGTAAACATGAAACAAATCATGTATAGATTTCAATTCCAATAGAAATAGAAGTTTATAGGCCACCCTACCTAGGCATCCAATTATCCCAATGGGTCCCACAAACCTTGATGCCAAATTATTGTGCTTACTTGGCTGACGATGTCTCAAGCAAGGTGAAACTCTGAGAAAGATATGATCACAAAACTCGACTCCATTAGATGATATTGAAAGTATGCATGGGATTTATGAGGACTAAATATTGTGATCAAATACTTCTTGGTCAACTGCACCATCTTTGTCATCACCTGAACAATACTCTACCCAACCAAGGACTTCTCTCCCAACTCACGCCTTTACAAGGGAGATCTACATGCCCACCCCTAAAAATTCTAATAGGGCACTATCTTTATCAAATATTGATAACTATTATTATATGAAAACTCAACCAAAGGAAAATTATTTTCCCAATATCCTCATAAATCAAGGACACAAGCCTGTAGAATATCCTCTAGAACATGTATATCCCTCTCCATCTTCCCATTCATATGTGGATGATAATTTCTGCTTAACTTAATATGGGAAACCATTACCACTTGAAAACCTTTCCAAAACCTATATTTTAACTTCCAATCCGTCTCAAAATAAACTGTATAGGGAACCATATAAAGTCTAACAATCTATTAAACCTATAAGACTCCAAGTTGTTCCACTTTAATTTCCTCCCGTATAGGTAATAAATGCACTAATTTCTTGAGTTAATCAATGATCATCCAAATAATATCCTTCCCACTCAGAGTCTGTAGAAAACCAATGCTGAAATCCTTTTAAATATCATCCCACTTCTATACTTGAATGGGAATATGATATAATAACCTTGTAGGTATTTAGTGTTCCACATTAATCTTATGACAACTAAGGAACCATGAAATAAAGTACGTTATTAATCATCTCATCCCTTATCACCAATACCAAAACCTAAAATGAGGATATATCTTGGTAGCCCCATGGTGCACAAAATAACAAGAATGATTTCCATTGTCCAACAACTCTTGTCTAAAGGAGAATAGAACAAACAAATTGTTACGAAAGCATAAATCTCTACTGGGAGACCGATACCACTCACCTAAGGTCTCCCCACCATAACGTATTTCACTAAATAATTTGCACTTGTTTTCTTACACCTTCTTAAGTTGAACTTTTCCATTAAAAGATGAGTTAGCTTTCATTGAATCCAAGAACACATGTCCACCAACGTATTCTACTCCCAAGATCATCTAAAAAACTCATTAGTGACCACTGCTTAATCATTTTTTCACATGGATTGTGTCAGTAATTTTAGACTCAGTGCATTGGAACACACATTTCCTTTCCCATGGGTATAATCGATATCAAAATTAAAAGTTTGAAGATACTCTACCCAACGTATTTGTCTCAAATTCATATCCCTCTAAGTAAAATATATTTCAGGCTCTTATGATTATAATATTCCATAAACCGCTCCCCAAAGAGATAGTGATGAAACATTTTCAGTGCATGGATAATAGATACAAAATTAATATTGTGGGTAGGGTAGTTCTTTTCATGAGGTAATAAATGGAGACAGCCATAATCCACAGCCTATTTCCCCCACATTAAGACACATCCTAAACCCATACTAGAAGCATCACAAAAACAACATCATAACCTGACCTCATCTCCATAATAATCAAAAAAAATATTGAGTTCAGCCTCATCATCAACTCCTCATAAGATCTATGTCACATTTTATTCCATTAAAACTTTACACCCTTACGGGTCAAAGCTGTCATCAAAAAAGTGATCTTGGATAAGTCCTAAATAATCAATTTATAGTAACCAACTCACCCAAGAATCTTCAAATATCAAAAAAGTTTAGGATTATACCATAAACAAATTTCTATTCCTTTTTAGGATCTACTAAGATTCCCCTCTCAGATATCACATGCCCTAGAAATTTGACCTCTTGGATTGAAAACTCACACTTAGAAAGATTACCATATAGACTATATTCTTTAAGGGTTCAAAGAATGATATCCAAATAGTAAATATGATCCTCTTTGGAATGGGAGTACACAAAAATATCATCCATGAACACAATAACAAAGTATTCTAAGATCAAATGAAAAATTCTATTCATCAAATCCATAAACACTGTTGGAGAATTAGTGAGACTAAATGGAATAACCAGAAACTTGAAATGCCCATATTGACTCTTAAATTTTGTCTTAGGTATATCCTCATCTTTAATCTCAACTAGTGATACCCTGACCACAATTTAATATTATAAAATTAATGATCTCCTATAAGCTCATCAACAAGATCATCAATCCTTGTAAAATGATATTCGTTTATAACGGTAACCTGATTCCACTTTCATTAATCAATAAAAATCTTAATTCTACCATATGCCTTCTTATAAAATAGGACAGTTGAATCCCATAGTGAAATTATATGATGACTAAGTCCTTTAGCCTCTAGGTCCTCATGATGAAGCTTAACTTCCACCAACTCAGTAGGTTCCATACAGTAAGATGACATACAAGTAAGTATTGTGCTAGGGATATAGTCAATAGTAAACATGACCAATCTCGGGGGTGGTAAACAAGAAAAATCATCCAGGCATACGTCATGTTATTCCCACACAATTATGATAATTTGAGCACCCAATCAAGGGTCAATTGTATCAAGAAACATCACTGAAAAACTGACATGATATTACCTCATCATAATGAACAAAAGGTATTTCCCTTCCTGATCTAGAGTCTCACTCACCCTGGAAAACATGATTGAATCCATTAAAAGATAAGAACTCAACCTAAAAGTTATAATAGTCTATATGAACCTTGACTCTAATCATATAATCCATGCTGATAATCAAGACAAAGACGTCATGATCAAGAACTAATAAGTCCAACTCCACCTCAAATTCAGTTATCATCACCCAATAGGAAGGACATCGAAAAATTTGTTCAGACCTCTTTCCCAAATGCATGGAATGATCCAAAAAGAATGGAATAAGTTCTAAATTCAATACCAACACATCAACTAACATTTATGAAATAAAATAATGAGTAGCACCTATTTTGTTGGTCAAAGTAGAGTACTCAAGAGGGGGGGTCAATTGAGTATCTATAAAAAATTCTGTCAAAAAGGTTTAATTTTAAGATCTACAATATTTAAAATTCAGTTGCCCAAATAGTTAGTAGTGAGTTTATAAGATATTGCCTGTTCAATTGATTTCTCAAAAGATTTATTAGTTCTCATTTGTATCAATTTCATAATTAATACAGATTTTGAAACTAATATAATAAGTCAATACTGTTATAAACACTTGATAAGACTAACTATTAGAGTTCAATTTAGTTTTATGAAATATGTGATAAAATAGAGTATAAAAAAAGGTAAAAACATAGTGTAAATAAAACAATAGGTTCAGTCATAAGTAGATAATTAATACTCTCCACTTGGTTATCACATGCCACCAAGTAGTTTAAATAAATAAATAGTTTTATCCAAACCTTGGATCGGGGTTCACAATAGCACACAGGTTTTCCATGTCACAAGGTCTCTACCACAGTTCTTCATGGGTTCAAACTACCAGGTCACACAAGGACCTCTTCCACACTTATCCATGGGAGAAATAGGTGTATGAAGGTATGAATGTAAGGATATATTGTATCCTTTAGTTTGATACAGGAGATAGTGTGTTCTTAACATACAAATACACACACTGCTCGAAGATATGTAAAAAGCACAAAACAATGAAAACAAATCTAAGAAAGGATTTAAAAAGATCTATGTGTCTTAAGATTAAAATCTTTACTTTTTAGATGTAGATGAGATGAATTATGAGTCCTTCTCTAGAAGTTGACACACACAAAAAGTGTTGAATTCTAACTTTTAGGAACAAGTATGATTTTGCAGGCATATTATTCTCCTTCTTTGATATGTTAAAGTAGTTTTTCAATTATATGTGCATCTTGGTTGAGATTTACTTGTGTATTATTATTTTTAGTTTTATGTGGTTTCATGAGAGTTTTATATGTTCTTTAGTATGGTTTTTTCTCTCACACAGTCATGCACCGCACCACTATATCTCTTATGTCTTCATAAATTCTTTTTTATTCTTGAGGGCTGACAATGAGCATGTCCATTCCACGTGCATAGGTTTATCATACCTTGTACTATATGATAAAATTCCTACAAGAGGATTATAAATCATTTCAGTATCATTAAATGAAAAAAATATGAATGTTATAAATAATATTAATAAATGTATTTTTAAATAGTCTATCGGTGACTCGTGTGTCGGTGTCTCCTTCGGTTGGTGTCTCTTTCTATAGGTGACTCAACCCATCTGTATTTCATTTTTTCGATCTTTCCATACATCAGTGACTCGTTACATTGGTTAATTGTTTCAATGGTGATTCATTCTTTCTTTTAGTGAACAGCTGATTTATTAGTGACTCATTTCAATGGTGAGTCCTTCCTTTTTTTGGTGAGAACATTGATCTATGGGTGAATCATTTCAACTGACGGTGAGTCCTTGCATTGGTAGAACCATGAAACAGTAGGTCACTTGGACCAATTGTAGGTCATCTGCGTCAGTGATTCATGTGCATCGTTGAGTCATGTGCTACGGTGAGTCATCTGCATTGGTGAGTCATATGCAACGGTGAGTCCTTTCAATAGTTTCAGCTTAACATACTTAGAAGATATGCATGTTTAAACTATCTGTCAGTGATTCATGTTTCTTTCGATGAGTCATCTGTCTGTCGGTGTCAATGACTCATACGTAGAGAATTTTAGATGTTTTTTCAATCTTACAATTCAAAAATTTCAGAGAGTGTTAATACCCATAAACACAGATAAATAATTAGTTATACGATTGTGTAGACTTAAACACACATAAATAATTATGTTATTGAAATTATCTAATTATTCAAGATAATACTTTGAAATAATTTAGGATCTGACATGAGATATGATATAAGTTAATATATGACATGATTTGTGATAATTAAAACCATTATAGTCAGAGATAGTGTACAATAGTACCTATGGGCCAATAATCTCCCCCTTTTGATGATCACAAATCATTGTATTATTAAGTACCATTGGAGAATGATTAAAGTAAATAGTTTGATTAGTAGCTCCCATAAATATAAAATAATACATCATAGATAATAATGCATTAACACATAATAACTCTTAAACTCATAATAATACTTAATAATGTTCTCCCCCTTTTGGGATTAACAAAAAGTGGAAGCTAAAAAAATGAAAAACTGAAAAGTATAAGTTGTTAAATATCATTCAAGAGTAAAGTACACTAAATTAGAAATAGTACAAGGACTCAGAACTATCAAATAAATCACTCCAAGTTACATGGTAAGGTCAAGGGGTTCCTTCCCCTTATCAGAAAGATCAAGGGATGGTCTGGTAGAAGTGTTAGGCTGAGAAGTAGGAGGTTCTGAATGGATTTTTAGAGGAGGTATAGTCACTCCTTTAGGAACTATATAAGACAGGGTAGGAATTTGCTGAGATAGAAGTTGAGGATGAAAAGACTCTGTAATGATTGGTCTAATCTGAGATAAGGCCTGAGCAACTGGCATATGAGCTTGATCAAGCACTGAACCAGTAGGGCCAAGTGATGTAGAAGCAATCACAAAAATGGATTCACTTTATACATAGAGATATGGTTTTAATAGATTTATAAAATCTTCAATTATCTCTCCACCATAATTCATTGCCTTTTAAAAATCATCTCTTTTTCTATGAACTTGTCCAAAAATGGAGTGAATTCTCTCAACTTCTGAATCCGATCCTTAAAAGCCTTTTTCACTGGAGGAAGAGTAAGATTGGTTTCCAAATACTTAAATAGACTATTCATCTGATTATTTGTGATGATTTTGGAGAAAAACTCATTAATATTTTTTATCAGATCTTCTTGAGTGTGTAAAGCACTCCGTGTATAAAACATCACAAGTTCATGCACCTTGTCTGAAGTTTCCTCAACCTTGGACATGCTGGAAATTAAATCTTGCAACACTTCTTTCAAAACAGAACTAATATTAGTCAAATCCATATATTAGAAAGGCTGAACAGGTGGAGTAGATATTGAAGCAATAGAAGAAGAGTAAAGTTCCTTAACTTCTTTTCCTAGTTTAGAAAAATCAAGAGCTTTAAAATGGGGAACAGTATTCTAAAGTCCTTTCATGACACTTCCCAAATTATTTCTGTACTCGGTGGTTAAATCATTGATGCCAGTGACTAACTTGTTCATCTCATTCTCAAGATTAGTGTTTCATGTTGAAATTGTTTCAACAGTACTAATCAAACTTGGATGAATTTATTTTATCACCATCTTGGAAACCAAAGAAGCATAATCTTGAGATACACTCTTTGAGTTAGGAGTAGAACTAGAAGTTTCATCTTTCTCTACACCTTTAACCATAGATATAATTTCTTCTAAAATTGTAATTTAGATCATTGTTCTCTCTCCTGGCTTCATCAATCTAATATCTCGTTTGAGATTGTACCGAGTGTCTTATGGAGGAACATATGTCTTGCATGAATTTTTCAAAATTGGACTTCGTGACATAGTGTAAGAACCCGGTTTCTTTGATAAAATACTTTGGAATTTTCTTGATGTTATTCCAGATCAGCGCCTTCAGACAGCATGCGATTCTGAGCCTCGGTCTGGCCGGAATTAAATTTTCAGTGCGTTCACACTAGGCACACAAAATAAATGGGATAAATCCTAAATGGTGTTTCGGATTAGAAATATGAGTTTAAAGATGGGTCCAAAATTGGTTTTTACCCTAGGAATGACATAAATCATGTCGACACGGGACGTTGGGACCCCTCTCCCATTAACAGAACGTTAAATGGAAAAATAAAATAATTAATTTATTCGTTTAATTGTTAAACTCAGGTCTCTATTAAACGGTTGGTCTTATGGGAAAACCGAGGGCACCATTAAGTCCAGAGCGTACCATTTACCCAAAAAGGGGTGTAATTTTCATGGGCGTGGCCCTTCTGTGCAAAATGGCCCCAGGCGCGTTTTCGTAATTTTGCGGCATCGGGAGTTGAGTTTTATAACTTTTGAACGGGGGATTAGATTAAAATTTTGAGACCACTGTTGTGCTCGGGAGGTGGTGTTTACCCTATGGGTGGGGGGGGTTTAAACCTAACTCCACTGAGAGTTTCAGATGTGGGTTTTTTCGTGGGTGATTAAAAATTAATTAAGTTATTTTTTGTTTCCTTACTTAAGACAAACCCACCCCTCCTCCCCTTGGTTCTTCCTCTGGCGGAAGGATCTCCCGACCAAGGATCTCTCAACCTCAAGACCCATGATCCCCTCTTCCTCCAAGTTGATTGCGGATCCAGCAAAGGCATAACGAACATGAAGCTACGGGCTACACCCAAAGAGGTAGGGATTTTTGTTGCGTGTTTCAATTTCAAACATCCCTCTTTGAATTTCTATATATGCGTCAAATTGATATTCTTTTTTACCGAGCGAATCCCATATTTGTGTAGTATATTTTCTGAGCTTTCTGCTTCCCTTTTCAGATTTGAAATCCGAGATCTGAGGCGACCGCAGTCGTCCAACGAAGTCTGGGGAGTTTTTTGGTGTTTTTTCGGCGGATCTGGGCACTCTGGTGGTCCAGCGCGGCGGTCCGACGAGCGGGCGTGGCGGCGCGGTGGGGGTCCAGGTGGAGGTGCGGTCGACCGGATGTTCTGTGGTGCCTCAGAAGCAGGGCAGCGTAGGCGGTCGGCAGTAGGGCGAGGCGACGTTGGCGATCGAGCGGTGGCGCCAGTGGGAGGCGGTCGGGGTCGAGGGCGTCGGGCGAGCGGCTGCGGAGGCGCTGGGTGAGCGGGCATCAGCAGGGGCATCAACCGAGGTGCGACGCGGAGGACCTGGGGTCCTCGTGACCCTGGTTAGAAGACACGACCCACAAGGGGCGGATCTCAGTGGAAGCCCATCTTGACCAGCTGAGCCGGTCTGGGTGAGACGGGCCGGCCCGCGCGGTGAACTGTTGGTCGGTTCAGGCATGGTGGGCGGCCCACCTCGTTTCGTCCAATTATATTTAAACGCCCCTAAAATTCAAACTGTAAGTCAGATTCATGTGTTGTCAGTAGAAACATGTTCCTTGAAACGAGACGAGCATTTTGATATGGTCTCGGGGGTTTTAATTTCCGAGCGGGGGGGGGGGGGGGCTCGGTGGTGTGACACACCTTTAAGCGGATTGACGTTTCTCCGGGGGTTCATGTTTTGGATGGCGCGGACACATCCAATATCCGTTTTGAGAGTCGTCAGTGGTGCTGTGACCCTAGAGACGAGGTGGAGTTTTCTAAGGGGTTTTTAGGCACTGAAGTTAGAGTTGAGGTGTGGGCCCCATGAGCCATCTTTCGAGCTGCACGTAGCAATTTGTAACTTTTTCATCAGATGTCTGTTCGGGACATGTGAGCAGTCGATTATAGGTGATTTTCTGAGGCAATTTCAATGGCGCAATCCACCAGCTTTAATTTTTCATGATGGTGTGGGGCCCACGGGGGCCGTTTTGGGAGTTGGCGGTGATTTCCATCTTTTTCACCAGGTGTCTATTTTGGGCGATTGAGTAGTCAATCCCATGTATTTTTTCGATGGGATTGCAATGGTGTTATCCGTTTTTTTAGTTTTGGGATCTTTGTGTGGGCCCCACACAGTCTGGCAATAGTGAATAGTACCATATTCACCGGTTGATAGTTTCGAATGAAAAATGGTGTATCTTGCAATTTTTTCCACGAGAATTACAATGGTGTGATCCATTTGGGGATGTGGAGTCTTGTTTGAGATCTTATTAAATGTAAAAACATGAAAGGGTGTTGGATGGAGGACACTTTGATGCACTCTGAACCAACGCACGATAGCGATGTTGGTAACACCCAGTGATTTCAGTTGCAGTGCTGAGTTATCGGACCAATTCCAGGTCTACCCTCAAACAGGGCTGGGCAGTGGGTCACTCGATGACTCTTTAGGGTCTACCCTCTAGCAGGGTTGGGCAGTGGGTCACCCGATGACTTATTCCAGGTCTACCCTCCAGTAGAGACTGGGCAGCGGGTTGCCTGTTGACTTATTCCAGGTCTACCCTCCAGTATAGACTGGGAAGTGGGTCACCTTTTGACTTCTTCTAGGTCTACCCTCCAGCAGAGATTGGGCAGTGGGTCCCCTGTCAACTTCTTCCAGGTCGACCCTCTAGCAGAGACTAGGTAGTGGGACACCTGTCGACTTCTTCTAGGTCTACCCTCCAGCAGAGACTAGGTAGTGGGTCGCATGTCGACTTATTCCAGGTCTGCCCTCCAGCAGAGACTGGGAAGTGGGTCGCCTGTCGACTTATTCCTGGTCTACCCTCCAGCATGGCTAGGCAGTGGGTCACCTTTCGACCTCTTAGGGTCTATGCTCTAGCATATACTGGACAGTGGGTCACCTAACGACCTCCTAGGGTCTACCCTCCAGCAAAGAATAGGAAGTGGGTCACCTGAAGACCTCCAAGGGTCTACCCTCCAGCAGAGACTAAGCAATGGGTCACTCGACGACCTCTTAGGGTCTACCCTCTAGCAGAGACTGGGTAGTGGGTCGCCTGATGACCTCTTAGGGTTTTCCCTCCAGCGGGGCTGGGAAGTGGGTTACCTGATGACTTCTTTCAAACTCAGTCCTTTCTACCAGGATAGTCTGTGGATTTTCTCCGTGACTACCGGAGCGAGAGCCTTTGTTGTACGGGCCAGTGATGTGATATCTTGGCTTTGAGCAGACCTCTCGACTGTGTGACAGTGACAAGGTGTGGTTTGACTTTCTCCATAACCCTCGAGTACGAGGGGCGCTTTCCCCACTAAGACACGTCCTTGTGACGCGACCTAAAACTGTGCGGGCGAGTAAGTGTCACCCAAAGCGTATAGTGTCGAGATGCGGTGATTTGAGCCCCTTAACTTCCAGTTTGGGGCAGATGTACATGATACTTGGCATCGATGGTTTTTACTTCTGGGACTGTTGGGGATTCACTTTCTTGGGCTGAGCTACGGGACGGAGATCCCCTTACGATCTTGTTTGGGTTTCTTAACAGAGCATATATATATGTAAATCTTGTTCCAGTACCCACTCATTGGGTTTTGGCTACTCTCCTTCCAAGAGAGGCTAAGACATGCAGGGTATGCCACGTGCTTTCTGTGTCTAGCTTCCCGTGGTTGGACGAGTCTACTCTCTTGCTATAGGTAGTGATGACTCGACAAGAAGTTCATCTTCTCACTGTTTCTAGCTCCTTGTGTCTGGACGAGTCTACTTCCTTTCTCAAATTGGGTTGAGTTGTTACTCTGTTGTACTCTTTGCTGCACTCTTTGTTGCACTACTTTACTATTACCTATTCTATCTACTGCTCACCTCTTCAGTACCTCCTTTTTCTCCCTCGAGCCTTTAGGGAATCCTACTGAGTATTTTTATACTCACCCCTACTTGGGCTTTGCTCGCACCTGGTGTTCCCTTGCATTCTAACTGTCTCGGGAGATGCTCTCAGGCTAGGGAGTCCAGTGATGGTGTGGCGGCCGACATATCCATTCACTAGGACCCTAACAACTTGTTTGTCGACTCGGCATGCTGAGACACTTGTTGCATGGAAAATTGGTTTGTGTGTCACATAGGATTGAGTCTTTGACTTTACTTCTTGAGTCATCTCCCCATTTTTTTCACTGTTATATATATATATGTGTGTGTGTGTGTGTGTGTGTGTGCATCTGATCGTGGAACTCCTTGATAACATTCAGGATGTCTCCGCGAAGAAAGCTAACCAGGAAACCAGCTTTGGTTCCTAACGACGACCCAGTGTGCGACGAGGACTCAGTCTAGGAACCATCATGTGATACCCTTTCTCCAGGTGGGCCGGTAGCATGACCCCCACCTGGTGAGTAGTAGATAGCTCCAGTAGAGTATAAGAAGCTTGAGCGCAGGTTGGGCATGTTCTGTGAGTTCCAGGGGCAGAGATCGTTGAGGTTCAGTGGTGAGCCAACCCTCAGGCAGCAAAGGTTTGGCTCGAGATAGTGGTTCGCCTCTTCAGTCTTACGCAGACACCGGCAGATCATATGATGGCTTTGGCATCCCACCTTTTCCACGGAGCAGTTGGGAATTGGTGGAGTGTAGTGACTCAGTTACTTGATGATTCATCACTTTCGTGGGGAGACTTTCAACTACTGTTTCATGAGAAGTTTTACACCTCCTACTTACACTCCATTCAGATCAAGGAGCTCATGCAGTTTTAGTAGGGAGGGATTATGGTGACTGAGTATGTGACTAGGTTCACAGACCATGCACACTTTTATCTGGAAATGGTTCATGACAGAAACTTCCAAGCATGGAAGTTCGAGTAGGGTCCCACATAGAGATTCATGTTTTCATAGCATCCTTGGGCATTCCCACTTATGCCGAGGTTCTAGAGCAGGAGATGGTGACAGAGAGCTTCTTGTCATGCTTTAGGGTTGGTTGTGGTAGTAGGAAGGATAGAGTCGAGACGTCTGCCGCAACTAGCAGGCATCAACAGATGGAACCCCAACGCAGGCGGCCTTCTCACCGCTAGTTTCGGAGATGTGTTTGTGCACCACAGTGGTGGTAGAACGCAGGTCCTCAGCTGAGGAAAACCTTCTATGAGTGGACTCAGGGCCATGGTCATACCCCATAGTGGCGTTGGAGGGCACCAGGGCAACCCAGAGAGCGTTGGTTCTATGCTAGCAATGAGCGAGGTCACTTGGCATGAGACTGACCGACCCGCCACAGTGAGAATATCGGGCAGGCAGTAAGTGCACCACCATCGTAGAGTCAGCATTGTGATCAGAGTAGCGTCCATAGAGGGGGTGCTAGTGGAGGAGTGGGGGAAGATGGAAGTGGGGGGGAAACATTACGAGGTATTCCCATCACCACTGGGCGGTCCACGTCAGGCTCTGGGAGTTGACAGTTTGGACCATAGAAAACCGCGAGCTTTGGGTGTCTACGATCCTGCAGAGCATGAGATGATAAGAGGTATGCTTTACGGCTCTCCTATTTTTGCAGTAGAATTGTTAGACTCTGTGTTTGAAATGATTTTCTCCTTGCTCCTTGCTTGAGTTGTTACCAGGGTGACGCGGGGCGTCGGTGTAACCCTGTGTTAGTAGAATAAAAGGCATGGAACCTTTCTCTTTAGTCGATGATAGAGACTCATTTTCCTTTCGAGTGTGTAAGGTACTCTTGGTCGTGGGACATCGACTGTGAAATCTTGCATGACCAGATATCCTTGGGTGTTCCACCATATAGATATTCTGAAAGAGGGAATCAGCGGGCCTTGTCCCAAGTTCGAATAGTGATTTCCAGTTGCAACGTGCGACGTAGAGGTTTGAACGGGGAGGTGAGCTACCCCCAAGGGCCTTCGGGTCGTTTTCAACCGTGCGAAGGTATGGATAGGTTGTCTACCGCCTTGCCCTACCCCCCCCCCCCCCAAAGTCTGGAGTGGGTGCATGACGTCTCCCGTGTGGCTTACCTGAGGAGATGTGTGAATACTCCTATACATGTCATCGGCAAGGTAATACCTCATGTGAACAGATTAAATCCATTGTTCTGTGTACGGTGATGTGGGACTATGCAAGAGTTCTTCTAGGTATGGGAGAGCCAGGTGTGGGATTAGTACCCTGAGTTGTTCCATGGTTTTTCTTTTCGGGTAAGAAAATATTGAATTAGGGAATGATGTAAGAACCTGGTTTTTCCTATAAAACACTTTGGAATTTTCTTGATGTTATTCCAGAGTAGCGCCTTCAGATGGCATGCGATTTCGAGCCTCAGTGTGGCCCGAATTAAATTTTCAGTGCGTTCACACTAGGCAGACAAAATAAATGGGATAACTCCTAAATGATGTTTCAGATCAGAAATATGAGTGTACGAATGGGTCCAAAATTGGATTTTTACCCTAGGAACGACATAAAGCATGTTGGTGTTGGACGTTGGGACCCCTCGCCCGTTAACGAAACATTAAACCGATAAATAAAATAATTAATTTATTCATTTAATTGTTAAACTCAGGTGTCTCTTAAAAGGCTACTCTGATGGGAAAACCTAGGGCACCGTTGAGTCTATAGCATATCATCTACCCTAGGAGGGGTGTAATTTTCATGGGTGCGGCCCTTCTATGGAAAATGTCCCCAGGGGAGTTTTCGTAATTTAGCGACATCGGCCGTTGTGTTTTATAACATTTGAACGAGGCCTCATATTAAAATTCTAAGACCGACGTTGTGCTTGGGAGGTGGTGTTTACTCTAGGGGCGGTTTAACCTTGAACCCGACGAGAGTTTTGGATGTTGGTCCTTTCGTGGGTGATTAGAAATTAATTATGTTAATTTTTATTTCCTTACTTAAGCCAAACCCACCCCCTCCCCTTGGTTCTTCCTCTAGCAAAAGGAGCTCCCAACCAAGGAGCTCTCAACCTCAAGCCCCAAGATCCCCTCTTCCTCCAAGATGATTATGAATCTGGAAAAGGCAAAATGCTCACGAAGCTTCAGGCTACGCCCAAAGAGGTAGGAATTTTTGTTGTGTATTTCAATTTCAATCATCCCTCTTTGAATTACTATATATGCGTCTAATTGCTGTTGTTTTACCGAGTGAAGCCCATATTTGCGTAGTATATTTTCTGAGCTTTTTGCTTCCCTTTTAGGATTTTAAATCCGAGTTCTGAGGCAACTGCAGTCGTCCGATGAAGTCCAGGGAGTTTTTGTGTGTTTTTCCGGCGGATCTGGGCACTCTGGTGGTCCAGCGCGGCGGTTCGGTGAGTGGGCGCAGCCGCACGGTGGGGGTCCAGGCGGAGGCGCGGTTGGCCGGGCGGTCTGCGGTGGCTCGACAGCAGGCGGCACGGGCAGTCGGCAGCAGGGTGAGGTGGCATCGGCATTCGATTGGAGGCACCAGCGGGAGGCGTCTAGGGTCGAGGGCGTCGGGCAAGCGGCTGCGGAGGCGCTAGGTGGGCGGGCATCAGCAGGGGCGTCAGCCGGGGCGCGACGCGGATGACCCAGGGTCCTCGTGACCCCGATCTGTAGACACGATCTGTAAGGGGTGGGTCTCCATGGAAGCCTAGCAGGACAAGATGAGCCGGTCCGGGCGAGATGGGCCGGCCCGCGCGGTGAACCGTGGGCCAGTTCAGGCAGGGTGGGTCGGCTAAACCGGCTCGGCCCACCTCGTTTCGTCCAATTATATTTAAAGGCCCCTAAAGTTCAAATCGTAAGTCTGATTCCTGTGCCGTTAGCGGCTATGCGTTACTTGAAACGGGATGATCATTTTGATATGGTCTCAGGGGTTTTAATATCCGATTCAGGGGGGCCTCGGTGGCGTGACACGCCTTTAAGCTAGTTGATGTTTCTCCGAGGGTTCTTGTTTTGTATGGCGCGGACACATCCAATGTCTATTTTGAGCGCCGTCAGCAGCATTGCAACCCTGGAGTCAAGGTGGAGTTTTCCAAGGGTTTTTTGGGCACTGAAGCTGATGTTGAGTTGTGGGCCCCACGGGCCGTCTTTCGTGCTGCACGTAGCAATTTGAAACTTTTTCATCGGGCGTCCGTTTAGGATGTGTGAGCAGTCGATTCTGGGTGATTTTCTGAGGGAATTGTAATGGAGCAATCCACCCACTTTAATTTTGCATGATGGTGTGGGCCCCATGGGGGCCATTTTGGGAGTTGGTAGTGAATTCCATCTTTTTCACCAGGTGTCCATTTTGGGCGATTGAGTAGTCAATCCCATGTGTTTTTCTGAGAGGATCGTAGTGGTGTGATCCGTTTGTTTAGTTTCGAGATCGTGGTGTGGGCCCCACATGGGATGGATATAGTGAATAGTATTATATTCACTGGTTGGCCGTTTCGGGCGAGTAAATGGTCTATCTCGTGTGTTTTTTCCTCAAGAATTGCAATGGTGTGATCTGTTTGGGCATGTGGAGCCTCATTTGAGATCTTATTAATTGTGGAAACATGAAAGGGTGTTGGATGGAGTCCCCTTTGATGCACTCCAAACCAACTCATAGTAGCGATGTTGGTAACACCCGGTGGTGTCAATTACAGTGCTGAGTTATCGGACCAATTCCGGGTTTACCCTCCAGCAGGGCTGGGCAGTGGGTCACCCGACGACTCTTTAGGGATTACCATCCAGTAGGGCTTGGTAGTGGGTCACCTGATGACTTATTCAAGGTCTTACCACCAGTAGAGACTGGGAAGTGGTTAACCTGTTGAATTATTCTAGGTCTACCCTCTAGGAGAGACTGGGAAATGGGTTGCCTGTTGACTTATTCCAGGTCTACCCTCGAGTATAGACTAGGTAGTGGGTCTCCTATAGACATCTTCCAGGTCTAACCTCTAGCAGAGACTGGTCAGTGGGTTGTCTGTCGACTTCTTCCAGGTCTACCCTCTAGTAGAGACTGGGCAGTGGGTCGCATGTCGACTTCTTCTAGGTCTACCCTCTAGCAGAGACTGGGCACTGGGTCATCTGTCAACTTATTCCAGGTCTACCCTCCAGCAATGACTGGGCATTGGGTTGCTTGTCAACTTATTCCATGTCAACCCTCCAGCAGGGTTGGGTAGTGGGTCGCCTATCGACCTCTTAGGGTCTACCCTCTAGGAGAGACTGGGAAGTGGGTCACCTGACGACCTCTTAGGGTCTACCCTCCAGCAGAGACTGGGTCGTGGGTCACCTGAAAACCTATTAGGGTCTACCCTCCAGCAGAGATTGGGCAGTGGGCCACCTGACGACCTCTTAGGGTCTACCCTCTAGCAGAGACTAAGCAGTGGGTCGCCCGATGACCTCTTAGGGTTTACCCTCCAGTGGGGCAGGGCAGTGGGTTACCTGATGAATTCTTTCAGACTCAGTCCTTTCTACCAGGCTAGTCTGTGGCTTTTCTCTGTGACTACTGAAGCGAGACCCTTAGTTGTATGGGTCAGTGATATGACAGCTTGGCTTTGAGCAGACCTCTCGACTGTGTGATAGTGACGAGGTGTGGTTTGACTTTCCCCAGAACTCTCAAGTACGAGGGGCGCTTTCCCCACCAAGATGAATCCTTGTGATGTGACCTAAAACCGTGTGGGTGATTCAGTGTTTCCTAAAGCGGAGAGTGTTGAGATGCATTGAATTAAGCCCCTTGACTTGCAGTTCGGTGCAGATGTACGGGATACTGGGCATTGATGGTGTTCAGTTCTGGGACTGTTGGTGACTCACTTTCTTAGGCTGAGCTACAGGAAGGAGATCTCCTTACGATCTTGTTCCGGTTTCTTGACAGAGCATATATATATTTATACCTTGTTCCAGTACCCACTCCTTGGGTTTTAGATACTCTCATTCCAGGAGAGTCGAAGACGCGCGGGGTATGCCACATGCTTTCCATGTCTAGCTTCCCGTGATTGGACGAGTCTACTCTCCTGCTATAGGTAGCGAAAACTTGACAATAATTTCATATTCTATCCATTTCAATCTCCTTGTGTTTGGATGAGTCTACTTCCTTTCTCTCGTTGGGTTGAGTTGTTACTCTGTTATACTCTTTACTGCACTCTCTGTTGCACTCCTTTACTATTCCGTGTTTGATCTACTGCTCACCTCTTCAGTACCTCCTTTGTTGCTCCCTCAAGCCTTTGGGGCATCCTACTGAGTATTTTTATACTCACCCTTGCTTGGGCTTTGCCCGCACATATTGTGCCCTTGCAGACGATGGACAAGTTGGTCATGACTTCCGAGGAGCTTAGGATTTCAGCAGCTTGGACCGCGTACGGTGGTCGCAGAGGGGTTTCCAGGTGGGAGACTCCCCAATTGTTTACTTTTGTTTACCTATTTCCAGGTTGTGGGGCTTTTCTGGTTGGGATCTTATTTTTCCCTTTTCTTTTCAGTTTACCTTCAGCACTTTCTTTGTAATTTTTAGAGGTCAATGCACATTTATTGTTTATTTATAGTAGTTGGTACTTTGCTTTTCTTTTTTACTTTGCACTTTTGCATTGAGTGGGCTACGTGTGTGTGTACAGGTACTTAAGAAAAGGCCTCCCTGAGCTTTTTAGCCTTCGGTGCTTGTTTCCAGCCCCTGGCCTATGGAGGCGGGCTTGGGGTAGTTACGGCTCAAGGCGGGTAGGGTCAGGTCTTGACACATAGTCACTAGAAGAGGTCTCATCCACTAGTCCACTTATAGTAAGTGAAAAGAATTCATCATCTAAATCTTCATAATCGATTCCCAGTGCCACATACCCAGTATTCTGTCCCCATTTAGCCATTATATAAGAATCCAGAGGAGTAAGAGTTTCAATCCTTACTCTTCCAATTTTCTATTCTTCATCAGCTTGAGAAACAATTTATTGAGGCTCCCCCTCAATGTCATCTTAAGTGGCAGATTTATCCCCCTCACTTGATGCTTCTTGTCTAGGTTTCTTCTCTTTATGAAGAGTTCTTTTTCTATAATATACATCTTGAGAAATAGGATCTACTGGAGAAACAATTTCATCTTGAATGGCACCCTCAATAGATGAATCATCATTATCTTCAACAACTTCCATACTAATAGAATCTAAATTTTTATTAGGATGTCCAGATTCACCACTACCAGCTCCATCTTAATCATCTTCTTATTCACTAGATACACTAACATATTCTAAACTTCCTTTTACTTCTATTTCTTCACTCCCGATAGATTGAAGAAAAGGTTTGTGATAAGGTAAGTCCATATGTGGACTTAAAGGTTCAATAGAAACTATTTTTGTTGGTCCAGTTGTGTTTGGGTCACATCTATCATCAACTGGTGATCCCACATCTCGGACATGAGTATTAGGCTCCTCCTCCTCATTTGAAGAATAGGTTACTTCAGCATATGGACCGAGTCCAGAATCCACTAGATTCCTTGGTCTAACTTGATGATCTATAGGATTAATCATTTTATACAGTCTATCTTCATCACCAACCCATTTCTTCCTCCATCGATTCCAGTTAATTTTCATTCTCTTAAATTAATCATAACTTAAGCATAAAACACTACATTCAGTAACTACAACATCATCAACTTCACTTACATAGACTTTCTCCTTTATCATTGTTGAAATCATTTTGGTGTAGAAAGGGTAATTTGACTTACAATCAGTTTTTATCATCTCATTTATGTTCACCATCAGATATCTTCATAGATTCCATTTAACTCCTTTTTGTAGAAAATACACCAAGTATACATCCTGATACTTGAGAGAAGAAAAGTCACATTTCCTATGAAAAATATGGTACTGAATAAACTTAAATAAAATTAGGCACTCACCATTTAATTTTGATGAAATGGGTCTCCTATGTTCCTAATTTATAGTTATCTTCTTTAGAGCTATCTGATAACAAAATAATTTACTTTTGAGCGGAGAAGTGCCTTGATAATCATCAAACATTCCTTCATGAGGAACTTTAAGACATTCATCCCAATGTCTTGAAGAGAATGATATTTTATTCCCTTTTAAAATGGACTTGACTTAAGCTACATCACTTCCTTCCAACATAAGTTCTATACTTATGTAAAATTCATGTATCATATTTGAGTAGAAAAATCTTTCATTGTTTTCTAACCAGTCAAGTCATCCTTGATCTTACAGTACCTTTAAAAACAAATACTTTATCTCTAAGAGATATTCCTCCAGTACTTCTTTCTATGGTGTTACAACATGGTTTGTCAGACCATGATTTACAAGAGCTTAAGATTTTCTCGATTCACCTTTCTGTTTCTTGGAATCATGAGACTCACAATATTTAAGAGATCGCTTCACACATGCCATTATAATCAGTTCAATTTGGAGATCACAAGGAGAAAGGTCGGGAGTAAAGAAAGAGAGTAGCGGTTGAGAGAGACTAGTGATAAAGAAGTAGAGTGGATAGATTTAAATTTATGTCATTTATGGATTTTGAAATTTCACAATTGTAAAATCGTGAACCGGGTTTGACAAAATTAATAAAATAGTGTATTTTTTATAAAAACATAAAACATATAGAAACAGTGAGTCATTGTTGTTGGCATGATGGACCTTGTATAACACTAACAGTGTCTTCATGACAACAGTGTCTATATGACAGCAGTGTCATCATGAAAATGGTTTCATCATGAACATGGTGTCATCATGACAACGATGTTAGCATTACCACGGTGTCGGTGTGACAACAGTGTCGGCATGATAGCTTCATAGAAAAATATCAAAGTAAATGCAACACAGGGCCTTACTGATTGATCATTCCTAACACATGTCTGATGTAATTAATTATTTCAGAGATCAATATCTTAGTGAATATGTCAGCAAGATAATATTCAGTTCCAATAAATTCTAAAGTGATATCACTTTCTTGATAATGATCTCTCAAAAAAGTGTTGTCTTACATCAATATGTTTTGTTCTAGAATGAGAAATTTGGGTCTTAGAAATGTAAATAGTACTTTTATTGTCTAAATTTATAGGTACATGTCTAAATTGATATCCATAGTCTATCGGAGTGTGTTTCATCCATAAAATTTGAGCACAATAACTACCAGTAGCTATGTATTCATCTTCAGCAGTAGATAATGCAACAGAATTTTGTTTCTTACTACACCATGAAACAAAAGGCTTTCTAAAAAAGTGACATATCCTAGAGGTGTTATTTATATCTAACTTTTATCCACCAAAATCAGCATCAGAATAACTCACTATATCAAATTATTGTCCTTTGGGGTAAAACAAACCAAAATTGACAATATGATTGAGCTATTTGGAAATTCTTTTAACAAAATTTAAGTGAGATTCTTTGGGATTATCTTGAAAATAGGCACACATACACACACAAAACATTATATCTGGCCTACTATCAGTCACGTAGAGAAAACTTCCAATAATTCCTTTGTAAGTGGTTTGATCAGCATATTTATCAACTTCATTAAGATCCAAATTACATGTAATACTCATTATAGTGTAACTACTTTGAATTATATCAAATACAAATATTTTTAAAAGATATATTGTGTATTTACTTTGATTTAAAATGATTCCTTCTTTATTTTGAAAATCTAAAATCCATGAATGAATTTTGGATCACATACTAAGATTATTTTAAATTCATTTTTCATCATCTTAGAAAACTAAATAGATAAATAATTTCTTGAAGATCCAAAAATAATACCATCAACATATATTTGAACAACTAAAATATATTTAGAAATTCGTTTTATAAAGATATTAGGATCAGCAATTCCTTTTGTAAAACCTTTTTAAATAAGAAAACTACTTAATCTATCATACCAAGATCTTGGATCTTGTTTTAAACCATATAAAGCTATTATTAATTTGAAAACATGATTTCCAAAATGAGGGTTTTTAAAACTAGGGGTTGTTAAAAAAACATCCTCAAATATATACACATTTAGGAATGCACTCTTATCATCCATTTAATAATGTTTGAAATTAAGATGGTAAGTAGAGGCAAGCAATATTCTGACAGGCTAAAGTCTAGAAAAAAGTGAAAAAGTTTCCTCATTATCAATTCCTTCTTCTTGAATATAACCTTGTGAAACCAATCTATCTTTATTTCTAAAAATATTAACAGATTCATCTACTTTGTTCCTAAAAACCCACTTAGTTCCTATGGTCAATGTGTCTTTGGGTTTATCCACAAGTTTCCAAAATTTATTTCTTTCAAATTGGTTAAGTTAGTCATGCATATCCATCACGAAAAATTAATCTTTAATTGCATCATTGATGTTTTTAGGTTCAAGTTGTGATAAGAAATCTTGATGTTCAACCATATTTCTAGAAGAGTCTCTAGTTTGTGTCTTTTTATCTAAGTCTCCAAATACAACATCTAATGGACGGTTCTTGAGGTTTCTAGTTGTTCTAGAAAAATAGGGGCTAGTCACTTCAAGTTTATCTATAGGTTCATGTTCATCATGTTCAGATTCTGAAGAATTTCTAGAACTATTTAATTTAATAGATTGATTTACAAGAGGATTAGATGATTTTGTATTTATTTTTAGGTTTTAAATATCATCTTCAAGGTTTTCTAGAGAGATCTTGGGTTCATTGGATCTATTTCATCAAATTTGATATGCACATATTCTTCCACACACTCGGTTCTTTTATTAAAGACTCTCTATGCTTTAATAGAGGTTGAGTAACCTAATAATATTCCTTCATCACTCTTGGATGTGACTTTATCAAGATTATCCTTAGTCTTATGAATATTGACTTTGTAACCAAAAAATTTTAAGTAACTAACTTTGGGTTTTCTATTGTTCCACAACTCATAAGGAGTCTTCTTGAAGATAGGTCTAATTAAGACTCTATTAATTATGTAGAAAGCTATATTTACAACCTCTGCCTAAAAGTAAATAGGTAGTTCATATATATTAAGCATTGTTTAGTCTATATTTTGTAAGGTTCTATTCCTCATTTCTAAAATTCCATTTTGTTGAGGTGTCTTAGGGGTAGATAAGTTATGACTATAGTAATTATGTGAGAAAAAAGATTAAAAGTCCTGATTTTCAAACTCACAACCATGATCACATCTTATGGATTTTATTAAAATTCCACTTAGATTTTTCACTATTTTAGCATACCTGATGAAGTAAGTACATGCTTCACTTTTGTGAGCTAATAAATAAGTCCAATTATACCTATAATAATCATCTACAAGAACATAGACACAGTTCTTCCCATTTAAACTAGAAACTCGATATGGTCCAAACATCCATGTGAACCAACTCTAAAGGTTGAGAAGTTGAAACTTATTTCTTTGATTTGAAATATATCTTGCGTTGTTTACCTTTTTGACAAGTATTACAGGCTTTTTCTTTTCAAAATTCAAGTTTGGGTAGATCCTTGACTAGTCCTTTTTAATTAAGATTTATAAGAGAGTGTACATTACAGTGCCCTAATCTACTATTCCAAAGACAATACTCATTATGAAAGGCACTTAAACAAGAAATTTTTTGAGAAACTAGAGAATCTAAGTTAGCATAACGTATATTTTCATTTTTAAAAGCAGAAAATGCCAATTAATTTTTATAGTTAAAAACATTTCAAGCATCATTTTCAAATTTAACATGAAATCCATCATCACATAATTGTGAAATACTAATAAAATTATATCTTAATCCATTAAAAAAATTTAATTTATAAATTAAAATTGATTTAGAGTTACCAATATGGCCTAGACCAATTATTTTTCTTTTAGCATTGTCACTAAAGGTGGAATATCCACCATCAATATTGATTAGGTTCTAGAAGCTCGAATAATCTCTTATCATCTGTCTTGAACATCCACTATCCAAGTACCATAATGTCTTGTAGGATAACTTTAGACAACTTTCCTATAAAATAATCTAACAAAAATATATTTTGGTACCCAGACTTGTTTTGGTCCACTTACATTAGTAATAAATGCTTTAGGTACCCATATTTTCTTTATGGGTTTCTTATAATCATTATATAACACATTTGAACAATAGACTCTTTTTATTCTAGAAAAAACTAGAGGTAGTAAAAGATTTTCCAGAACAAAAACTAGCAGCAGAATTTTGATTTTTATGCAGAAGAACAGATTTTCCATATTTAGTTACAAAATGTGTTTTAGAAAGGTTTCTCTGTTCAAGCTGATATCCAATACCAGAAGTATACTTTGGAGCTATCTCTTTACCAAGAATTTGAGTAAGGTTATTTTTTTCATTGGTAAAATTTTCTAGATCTTTATTTAATTTCTCATTAGACATTTTAAATTTATTATTTTCTTTGATTAGTTGAGCATTCTTTTTTTTCAGTAGTATGTTCAGACATAATAGTTATAGTAAGAGGATGTTGATTCTTTAATGATTTATATTTATCTTTTAGTTCATTGAGAGTCTCTTCTATCATGTTCCCGTATTCAAATAGTTCATCACTTATCATATTTTTAGACTCACATTCACTTTCATAATAATAGTAATTGTTTGCAAGAGAATATAAGGTTAACTCAGATGTGATTTTAATAAATCACATATTTTTCTTATAATAGTTCTCATTATGATATGATTCTGATTCACTAGAGATATCCTTAGATTCACTCCAGGTGGACTTCATATATTTCGTATACTTCTTATCTTTGTTTTCATACTTCTTTTTGTGTTTTAATTTTGGACAGTTAGCATTGACAGTTTTTCTCATTTTTCATTCATAGCAGACAATCTCCTCTAATTTCTTATTTCTTTTTTAGTCCTCTTTTTAGTTGACCTTATTATCATATCTCTCTTAATAATTGGTCATCCTAAAGAACTACTTATTTATATAGAATTTAGGGAACCTTCTAGAAAGTTTATCCATCTCTTCATCACTATCTGATGTTTATTCATCATTACTTGAGCTTGCAATAGAGTCTAGCACCTCCTCTTTTTCATTATTCTTAGAGGTAGTAGTCTTGAAGGCTACATATTTTCTCTTTGGTTCATCCTCTTCTTCTTTTTGAAATTTAGATCTTCTTCATACATCCTTAGTTTTCTAATTTGGTATTTGATATGTAATTTGTGGATGTCATGTGATTCTCTAATGGATACGGAATTTTCTCTTCATCTATCATTTAAGAATCTGATAATACTTGTAATTTGTTCTTTGGAAGTAACATTTTTTCATAGAGAAATCATTGTGTTCTCTATTTCATTAAACCTAAGATACATGTTAGAAATAGGCTCATCAAGATTAATTTTAAAGTTATTATATTTAATATTATATGTGTTAAGTCTCATTTCCTTAAAACTATAAGTTCCTTCATGTGAAATAGATAATGTATCCCAAATTTCATGGGTTGTTTTACATGCATAAATTCTGTTAAATTCTTCATCTCCTAGAGAATAGTATAAGGCATTCAAGGTCTTGAAATTATTGTTATAAGAAGTCTTATTTGGTCCATTACAAGAAGTTATATTAGTAGAAAAAATCTTATATTCATCTACAATTGAAGACCAAATTTTAAAACCCATACTTTCTAAGTGCATTTTCATTTTAATTTTCCATTGAGCATAGTTTTTTCTACTAAAGAATGGAGGTCTGTTGGTAGCAGCACCTTCCATCCTATTATCCATAATAAAATTTTAGAACAATATTTTTAAGAGATAAAAATTTAGTATTAATAGAAATTTTAAGATCATTAAAATACAACTAAAATCATAGTTAAAGAGATTTGAAAAATATTTGAAAACTAAAAATTACTAAAATAACTAATACCAAATGTTGGTCAGAGTAGAGTACTTAAGAAGGGGGTGAATTGAGTATTTATAAAAAAATTAAAAAAGGTGTAATTTTATGTTCCCAAATATTTAAAATTCAGTTTCCTAGTTATCTAGTAGTGAATTTATAATAGCTTGACTATTCGATCAAATTCTCAAAAGATTGATTAGTTCTCAGTTGTATCAATTTGATAATTAATACATATTTTAAAAATAATATAATAATCCAATACTATTATAAACCCTTTCTAATACTCACTATTAGAGTTCAATTTAGTTTTATGAAATATGTGATAAAACAAAGTAAAACTAAAAGGTAAAAACATAGTAGAAATAAAATAAGTGGTTAAGTCTTAAGTAGAGACTTAATACTCTCCACTTGGTGATCACCTGCTATAAAGTAGTTTAAATAAATAAAAAGTTTGATCCACACACTGTATTAGGGTTCACAATAGCACATAGGTTGTCCAGGTCACAAGACCTCTACCATAGTTCTTCATGGGTACAAACTACCAGGTCACACAAGTACCACTTCCACACTTATCCATGGGAGTAACAAGTATAAGAAGGTATGAATGAAAGGATATATTGTATCCATCAATTTGATACAAGAGATAGTGTGTGCTTAATAAAAAAATACACACACCACTCGAAGATATGTAACAATCACACAACATAGCAAACAAATATCAGAAAGGATTTATAAAGCTCTATGTGTCTTAATATGTAGCTCTTAACTCTTCAGATATAGTTGAGATGAATTCTAAGTCCTTCTCAAGAATTTTTCACAAAAATAGAGTGTCTTATTCTGGATTCCAGGCACAAGTATGATTTTACAAGTATATTCTTATCCTTCTTTGATATGCAGAAGTAGTTTGCCAATTCTATGTTCAGTTTGATTGATATTTCCTTGTGTGTTTTTTTTTGAGTTTTCTTTGGTTTCATGAGAGTTTCAAATGTTCTTCAGTGTGTGTTTTTTTCTCACACACATTCATGAACCACGCCACTATATCTCTTCTTTATTCTCAAGTGATTTTTATTCTTGTGGGATAAAAATGATCATTTTCATTTCATGTGAATAGGTTCATCAAAACATGTACTGACTTCTAAAATTACTACAAATGATTATAAAATATTTTAGTTTCATTAAATGACACAAATATGACTATTATAAATAATATTTATATGCATTTTTAAAAAGTATATCGGTGACTCGTCTGTTAGTGTCTCCTTCTATTGGTGTCTCCTTCTGTCAGTGACTCAACCCATCAGTATGTCATTCTGTCAGTCTTTCCATATATCGGTGACTCATTACATTGGAGAATTGTTTCAATGATGATTCCTTCCTTATTTTGGTGAGATAGTTGATCTATTAGTGAATCATTTAAGTGGTGAGTCCTTCCTTCTGTTGATGAGATAGTTGATCTAACGGTGACTCATTTCAAATGACGGTGAGTACTTGTGTCAGTAGCACCATGAAATGATATGTCACTTGGACTAATGGTAGGTCATCTGCAGTAGTGAGTCATGTGAATCGGTGAGTCATATGCAATGATGATTTATCTACATCAGTGAGTCATATGAAACGGTGATTCCTTTTAATGGTGTCATCTTCACATACTTAGAACGTATTCCTGTTTGAACTGTCTGTTAGTAAGTCATATGTCTATCAGTGAGTAATCTGTTTGTCAGTTCCAGTGACTCATACTTAGATAATTTTAGATGTTCTATCTATCTTACAGATCATTGAAGTTATTGAGTGTTAACACCCATAAACACACATAGATAATAAGTTATATACTTGTGTGTACTTAAACATACATATATAGTTATATGATTGAAATGATCTGATTATTCAAGATAATGATTTGAAATAATTTAGGATTTGACATGAGATAAAATATATGTTAATATGTGACATGATTTATGATAATTAAAACCATTATAGTCAAAGATAGTTTCCAATGGTATCTATGGTCCAACATGTATTAAAAAATCTGACACTATTGAAAATGAAATAAGCATTGTACCTCTCACAGTCATTAACCCTCTTTCAGCTGCCTCTTGATCATAATCTGATGTATAAATTCATTAGGTCTTAGCCACATGAACATCTCTCTTAGACTAAGGATTAGACCCACCACCCTTAGAATCTTCTACGTGAACCTATGAACCCTTAGTGAGAATAGATCTTTCCATACTTCTCTGAGATATCTTTTCACAAAAACACTATAGATAGATAGATCATCCACAAAGATGAAAATTCTTAGAAGCCACTACATAGTTAGTCTTGGTATGACCATTCATTACACAATAGTATTAGACAACCTAATTTTTCTCTATCATCGCCCAAAATACTTGGCTTAATGAAAACTAACCACTCTTATGCTTCCTTTTCTATCTAGAAGGTACACCTTGGCTAACCACTAAATCTACTAAAGCTCTACCAAAACCTATCTCTCCAGCTATGTCTACCTCATCTAAAGCTACCTTGTCAACTACCCCCACAAAGTTCTAAAGGCACATGAGTATCAACATCTACTAAATATCATGCCTCATTCCTAACTCAAACCTCCAATCCTTCAGGTACTCATTAGTGACAATCTCTGATTCTCGATGCACTAACCCAGCAAAATGGGTAGAATACTCCATAATATCATGTTCCACCTGATATAAGGTTAGAAACTCTCAGTTCTTCACCACACAAAATTTCTCTAGATAAAAAGTTTGGATAAATATTATATTTAAGGAATCCCAGGTAATATCCCTATGAAAATAAATTGCACAATAGAGCCCCACCATATTCCTCATGGTACCTTTAGAATATACATGGAAAAACACACCTTAGATTCTTCAAGAGTCTTCAAGTAGTTGAAGATTCTCTCTATCAGCTCAATCCACTCCTCATATTACTAGGGTCCTTGGTCACCATAAAATATGGGTGGATGTTGCTTAGTAAATTCTGATCCATGATCCACTTTGCATCATGGGTTCTCGACACCCACTTAACTCAAAGTCTGAATAGTGAAGATAACAGCCTCTACCAATGTAGGGCCCAATAGAGAGATCACCTATGGAACCTTTACTATATCTTACTCTCTTGGTTTTGAAGGAGATCTCCTCAGAGGAATTATCCAACAAAAGATTAAAACCAATCAGTCATAAGCAAATTTATAAATCATAGGACAAACTTATGGTATTTATAACAAAGCATTAAAACATTGTGAATTTAATGTAACCGTGAAAAAACATATTTAAAAAGGAATAGGTCAATTGAAATAATCTTCCCATACATTTTATTCAAATAACCACAAACTCCAAGTCTTAAACCTGGTAAAAACCCTTGACCACCCATGGTAACTCAATTTCAATTATAGAAGTGAGTGGTCCAAGCCACTTTTTAGCACCTATTATCTAAATTCTAACAGTTATTACCATAGTCTACCAATGACATACAACCAAACATAGGCAGTGCTAAAAAAACTTCCGAATGAGAAAACCCTTTGATATCAAATTGTAATGAACCAACCCAGGTAAACTAGAAAATCCACCTGAACTGCACTATCACATGATATGGGTAAAAAAGGATAGAAAAACCCAAACTTGACTGTAAGAAAAAAAATACATAATACAAAAGTAAGAATAAGAAATAGAAAATATACCATAAATACATAAAATTTAATCCAAAATAGGCTAAATCAAAAAGTAATGCATATCCCTATGTGGCCAAGAGTCACCTTTAGACTAACCAAACCCGAAATCAAAAGAAACAATATTAGACATCATTCTATAAGATGATCTTCCCAATACCATAATACTAAAATAAAACATCTATAAATTCCCAATGTATTAAGTATGTTGTGGGAAAAATCCCAATAGGATTCCACCATAGTTTCTATACATGGTCTAATATCAATAATGCAACACTTTAATATTTTAAAACAAAATTAGTTTTACAAATAATTTTCTTAAATCCAAACCATTTATATATCATTTTCCCATTTTCTTCCTTTGTTTTTAATAAATCCATTCATATTCTCAAACCATAAATATGACAAATAGAAGTGATAAAGACAAAAAAACATATTTATACATTAAGTGGTAAATAGGTAGACACATATCCACGAAACAACCTATCATTCAAAGATATGTGATAAATCCTCATATAAAAATTAGTGATAAAAATACATGATATAAATACAATCAGGTGATAAATAAACTTAAATGAAAAATTAAAAATAACCTCACATATTAGGCTCAAGCTTATAGGAAACTGCCTGAAAGAAACTAAAAATCCTAAAGAATCATATGTTGGATCCAAAATATATTGATTCCTTCCAATAAATATCATAAATATTTACATCCTAGTGGTGAAAAACACACTAAGTATATTAGTTTCTATATCCTGGTGCACCCAAGGTTACTAATGTGTGATTTTCCAAAGCATTTTCAAAATTATGCTCACAATTTCATAAAAAAATCAAAGCTAATCCAATCTGCTTCAGAGTTTGAAAACCCATTTCCAAATCATTCACATACACTTTCAAAGAAACACCCTCCCTTTAAAAAACATTTTCCTTTCCAATAATTCATTTGAAACCATTTATCACTTCAAATAAATGAACAGACCAATGGAATTTGTCAATAAAAACATGTAATTCATTAAATTATCCCATTTTATAGAAACACTTACCTCAACATAGTAGAAACCAAGATTCTTTCAACCATAGGGACTAGAAATAAATAGAACAGCCACTACAAGTCAAGGCATGCCAAGAAACTATAAAAAATTTATAGAAAAAACTTTGTAATCACAAAATTATAGTCATACCATAGTCGTAACCAAAAACTAAGAATAACCAAAAGGATTACATACCTGAAGAGAAGAAATATTGCCCAAATAGTGATTAATCTCTAAACGAAGTGATCTGGATGGGAAGGAATAACCCAAAATAACCTAGGAAGAACCTCTAGGTTGAGATCAAGGAAGCTTATAGGAATGAAATGATAATTTCAACTAAAATGGTAGGTTAAAACCAGAACCTGGGAATTTACATGGAGTCTAATCTAATTACACGTAGTGAAATCCTTGGATCCCATATATATAGAAAAATCTATCACTTTTTTTTAAGAAACTGATATTTTCTCACTATAGGACATGTAACATTTTCATTTTGTGTACCCATTTCATGGGTTATATCTAGAATCCATTACACATCATGTATTACTATTACATGTCATGTAATTTCCAATAGTATAGAAGAAATTGAAGATTTTATGTGGAAAATTGCAACAAATTCTTGACTTCAACTTACACATATCCTCCCAAATTTCTTTTTAAATTATTATAACCAATAGAAAATGAAACAAAAATAAATGGTCAAAACATACCTAATATAATGGTAATGGGGTGTTACAAACTAGCAGATAAATATTTTGAAATATAATTTCAAGTATAACCAGTAGATTGATGAAATATATGTAAACATTAATTAGAATAATATCTTGAATACAACATTTAATGAATGTAATAGAAGAAACATTTCCACCAATGATTTTAACAAAATTAGTTTCATATAACTTAGGAATTTATGGATTATTAAAAAACATTATCTTTATTCGGTTTCATCATAGATACCATATTTTCATATTTTTACTTTCCTTGAACTTAAGTAGATAACATTTCTTTTAGGATAAAAACTTCATTTCTAATATTATCATTCTTCTTTTGAATAGACTAAAGATCATCATTGATCTTAACTTTAGAACATAAAGAAAATTTTATTATTTCTCCATTGAGAGTATTATTCTTCTTATAGACATTATTACTTTCCTTGATAATCCTCTTATTTTATTTTTTCAGTTCTTTATATAACTAATCAACTCTTAAACAACCATTTGAAGTTTTAATTTTCTTGATTCAACTCATGAAATTTATAAGCATCACTATTAAAATAATAATAATAATCATAATCATTGTATACCTAATTTTTTCAAAAAAAAACATAGGTTGGGAGATTCTTTCTCACTTTAAGATTTGTCACATAAAACAGACTCTTTGGTAAAACTCCATCTAGCATGATAAGAACATTTAAAAAATTCATGTATTTTTTATCACTCCTATATTGCTTCAACTTTGGAAAATCATGTTCGATGTGTCCTTTCCTTCAACATTCACAATAGGTTACATCTATTTCATATATAGTACTCTTCTTTTATTTTCGATCATTATTTTGATCTTCACTTGGTTGCTTCTTGATCTTTTTCTTTTGAATCATCAAATTATAAATATCTTTGATTATATTCTCAATTTATCCTTTGTAATTTTCCTATTCCTTATATTTAAAAGAGTTAGAAATAAAATTTATATGTGATTTGAAAACTATTCATTTATTATTTGAAGTTTCTTCTTCCATAATATTCTTTAATTCAAGTTTATATATAAGAAGTGATCTAATAAGTTCTTCCAATGTGTATTCTTTGAAATTTTTGATTTTATATATAAAATCCATCTTGTTATGACATTTCTTGGGTAGTGATATTAGTAATCATTCAACAAGTACATGGTACTCCAAATTTTCTCCAGGGGAATTCATTTTATCCACAATGCATGTGAATTGGTGGAAAATTTAATTAAAACTTTCATCTTCACCCATCTTGACATCTTGGTACTCCACTAGAAGCATTCCAAGTTATGTTCTGATCAGCTCTTTGAACCAAGGTATGTTACTTGTAAAATATTATATATTTCATGAGTTGTCTTACATGTAGACACCTGACTAAAAAAACATATGTTAATACAAAAAATATAAAATATTTTTTACTTTGTAATTTATAACATTTTTAGTGGAATCATTTCTTGTAATACTATCCAAGTCAACTTTAGGTAGTTTTTATAGCTTTAGCATGATCATCTAGTGTTTTATGCTAAACTTCTTCAAGTATACCTCCACTATGGATTGTTAGTAACTATAGTCATTTTCATAAAATTTGTTTAGTTGATGAGGAATCCATGAATCATTTTCATTCATTCCCTCCATCATATAGATATTTTTCCTTATACAATGGGTTATAAGAAAATATTTCCACAATAAAAAAATAACAACAAACTATAAACTGAAAATTCATAAAAGTTTCAACCTTTGATACCCCTTTTTAGGTCAAATTAGGTGGTGGTAGATGTTCTAGAGTTGGGGTGAATAGAACAAATTAAAAAACAAAATATTGATTAATTATCTAAATTAATTATCAAAGTTAATTTTCAAAGTTAATTAGAAACAAAAAAATAAAATAAATAACACAATGACTTTTATAGTAGTTCAGTCCAAAGTGGACCTAGTTGACTCTTATACATTTCAACTAAGAAGGAGATACGTTATAAACTATACTGATTTTTTAAGGGGGTTATAACACAAATACAACCTATGTTTTTAGTATAAGTTTAACCAACACACATAACGTTTTCATGAGTAGTCACAACCCAATTATAACACTAACTTTAGACAGTGGGAATCAGAACCTGAATGGTCCTGAATTTAGAATCTAGAAGCCACAACCTAAAGAAAAGATTTTTTATGTAAATGAATAATTATAAAGTGAGAAAGTTACAAATATATAGGAATAATTTTTATAGATAAAATACACTGGAAAAAAATTGATTGAAGATAAATAAGAGAAGTGTGAGTACTAGTCCTAGGGTATTGGATTGGATATTCTCATCAAGGAATTAGAAGTAAAAAATAAATAGAGTTCTACACTTGAGATATTTTCTAGTATATAAGAGAGTTTTTATCACAAGATCACAAACATTTATAGTAGTATCATATTATCACACCAGAAAACTTTTTTCACAGTATCACATGAAAAATAAGTACTATTTCATCAAATTAGTATGGTTTTAGTATCTTGTGTCTAGTTTTAAAGAATTTTTCAAAATCCTTAAATAAAAAGGTAAAATAAACACAATAAAGACATATATTAAATAATTAAAATACAAATTCAAATTCAAAAGGATAATTACAAAATTATCAGAGATAGAGATAAGGATATTATCATTTAAAATTATTGCCTCACACTCGTCTAAAAATTCTAACCCATGAAGACCAATTCAAACTCATTTAAAATCATCATTCAAATAGTAAAACACTTCCATAATAATAGGTTAATGAAATTATCATAATAATCACACGACATCATTCATTAAAATTCAAAAACCTATAGAATATATTCATATAGATACAAATAAATTAAAAAATGAATAAATTTTAATTAAATATTATAAAACAAGTTTTAATAATATTTTTAATCATCTAATATGAATTTAGAAATATTAAAAATGATAAAAAAACTCAGAATAAAAAAATTGGATTTTTTAACTTCATGATTAAAGTTCATGAAAAAATAAAGAACATCTTTGATCTTTATGAAAATGTGTTTCAAAAAATGTAAAGTACTTAAGATAAATTCAATATAATTAATGTTAATTTTTAAAATGATTAAAAAATTTAAACATTAATAACTAACATGAAATAAAAGAGGATACCATGAAAAAAGATAAAAGAGAGTGTACTAGAAAATCATATTCACATAAGTTTCATTCATAAGACATGTGTAAAGGTAGAATATATTATTCAAAAGTTTCATAAAGGAAAAAATAATTTTTAATATCATGCATAAAGGTAATTTAAGTTTTATATTGGCTACATGTGGGTAAAAGAATTGTATAGAATGTGTAAAGGTAACCAAAATCATGTGTAAAGGTTCATAATCTCTTGAATAAGGGTAATTGATAACTTTCATAAGGGTAATTGAAAGCTTTATAAAGTTACAAAAGATTTTATATGCCTCGCGTAAGGGTAAAGTAAAATTTACATAAGGGTAAGCAGATGAATACATTGCTTGTGTATGGGTAAAGAAAAGGGTTATTCAAGAGTACAAGTATGCTCATGAAAATGTAAATTTGACTTCCATAAAGGTGAAGATTTAAATAAAAAGGTTGCGTAAAGGTATAATATTACTTGTGTAAAGGTAAAAAATGAATTCCAAAAACTAACTTAGGCTAACAAATGACATTGAAAATTTATGTAATGATATGTAAAAAAGTTTGCAAAAAATATAAAAGTTTGAAGTCAGTTCTATAGAAAAATAATAATTAAATAATTAATAAAATAAATGATAAATATAATTTATAAAATATAATTAAACAAAAATATTGATAAGCATTAAAAATTTATAAATATTTTTTAAAATAATAATAAAATTATTATGAGGAATTTTTAATATTTAAAAAATAAAATATAAATACTCCAAAATCATTGAAACAAAATTTCAAGTTCTAACAACTCTGAGATTCAAAAATAATAAAACTCTACTTTTCTGACATGAGTATACATATTTTCAAGAGATATTGTGAAAAAAAAATTGGTGTGTTATATTGTGAAGTGTTGTGGAAGTTTAATGTATTTTTCAAACAATTATCTAATCTGTTAGAAGATGTCCCATGAACTATACCTAAACTACTTTGACTTCTACTGCCTTGATGATACAAGTTGATCATATACTCAAGAACTGGTATCCATGTTTCTCTTGTTAATTTATCTTTTTATTCCTCATTTCTTATTTCTATAGCACTAAATTCTATCTCTCACATGTTCTCTTTCTTTATATTTATGTATTTACATACAAAATCAATTTCTTTCTTCGAGTTGTGAATAATAGATTCTAAATTCATGAATTTTCTGGTTGTGACTTCCTTGGTCTAATTTTAGGGTAATAATTGAGTTGTGAATCCCCATAAAAAATTACATTCCTTAGTTATGATTTCACTTGAAGAAGTATATTGTAATATGGTTACGATTCGCCTTTAAAAATAAGTATAGTGAAAAGAATATATGATGATGAGTAGAGATGTATAAGAGTAGATAATAACCACTTTGGATAAAACCACTACAAAAATATCTTGTGTTCTTTCTTTTATCTTCTTCTTCTAATTAACTTTTTTATTGAAATATTGATAATTAAATTAGATAATTAATACATCTCTTTAAAAAATTCAATCTGATATATTCACCCCCTCTAAACCATATATCATCACCATATCTAAACTAGGAATTAGTATTAGTGGTTGATCTTTTTATGAATTTTTAGTTTAGTTATTTTACTATTTTATTATTCTTACCCTTTCCTAGACATCATAGTCTAAAGTCAATATCTATAATATAGAATTAATGAACATGAAAAATCCATGGATTCCTCAAAAACAACCCCCACTTTGATAGAAATTATTATGATTAATGGAAGTCCAAAATGGATTCAAACCTAAAATAGTTAAGGATAGAACACCAGTCAGTCATGGTAAAACCATAAAAACTACTAGAAGCTGGAAAAAATACTCTTACAGGAAATGACGATACTAAATATATATGTAATTACATTGAAAATATTTTATATTTTTATATTAATGGAATTATTTTTAGTTGTATATATTCTTGTAAGATAGCTTATGACATCTAAAATATTCCATAAGTTACTCACCTTGTCTTAGATAAGCTGATCCAAACCAAACTCAAAAAGCTTCGAGCGGAGTATCAATATTTAAATATGGGTGAAGTTGAAAGAATTAATCAAATTTTCCTGTTATTCACAAGAATTATGAGTGGAATGAATGTTTTTATAGAAACTTTAGAGAACCATGTACTTTTTTAAAGATACTTAAGAGCTATACCCAATAAATGGAATGTAAAGAAGGTTCTGATTGATGAAAATAAGAATTTCAAAGAATAAACAATGGATGAACTCATCATATCACTTTTTCAATATGAACATTAATTAAATAATTTTTAAAATAAAATACTTCAATGAATAAAGTAATTACTCTAAAATCACATATAAATGTTACTTCTAACTCTTATGGATCTGAGGCACAAGAAAGTGAAAAAAGGAGAAATTGAAAACATAAGAAAAGGTATTTATAATTTAATAAATAAAAAAAAGTTTAATAAGTGACCAAGTAAAGAGAAAAAAATGATCAAAAAAATTAAATAAACCATAATTATAATTTAATTTTATATGTAACCTGCTATGAATTTAGAAATAAGGGGAATATCAAACTATATTGTCAAAATTTGAAGCCTGAAGTCATAGATTAGAAATATAGGAAATAATTGAAATGTTTTTATCATGCTGAAAGGAGTTGGATTGAAGAATATAATTCAAGTAATAAATCCAGAAATGAGACATGGTCATATAAGCTATGTTTGATGGCAGTAAATTAAAATGATCTATGTAATGATTTTGATTCGTATTATTATTCTGATTGTTATCATTATAGCTTTGATGAGATGTATGAATAAAATTAAAAAACTAAAAAGGATGTTTTAAGAGTTATAAAACTATATAAATAGTTTAAATAAGAAAATAAAAGTCTTATTAAGGAAATAAATAAACTCAATAAGGAGAATGATTATCTTAATGAAGAAATAAAAAAATTCTCTATGTTTTAAAGGTAAGGTCTATGATTATTTTGAGTATTTTTAGGACTATGTTTTATGGTAGTAAATAAAAATGAGCTTTTTAATTATTTTGATTCTAGTTATTATTCTAAGACTGATTGTTATAGGTTTTATGACTTTTATAAAGGAAATTAAAATTTAAAAAGGATATTTTAAGAGTTACCAAATTATAAAAAAAATTAAATAATAAAATAATATGATTATTAAAGAAGGAAAGGAATTCAATAAGAATAATGATGCTCATAAGGAATAAATAATAAATTCTATTTCATGTTCTCAAGGTAGGATCTATAGTGATTTTAAGTTTGTTTAAATGGAGAATGACAATAATATAAAGAAATTTGTTAGCTTAAAAAAACAACATTTTTTATTAAGGTAAAGGAAAAATATGAAAATATTGAGGCTATAATGATTCTTAATAAAGATAAAAAAAAAATTTGGTTATAATTTGCAGATTCCAAAGTTATAAAAGACTACTTTTATTAAATTTTATACTGGAAAAGTATCTCATGTTACATGATTTAAGTTTGGTTTGTATGGAAATTATCCTAATTAATGTTATCTTGTATTTCCTCAATCTATTGGATATAAAAGATCATTTATTTCAAAATATTTATTTTCAAGATTACCTTATAATAAATTTTTTTAAATCTATTTAGGTACCTAAGAATTCAATTTATAATCCAATTAAATCCAAAATTGTATGGGTACAAAACATTATTCTTTACATAATTTATCTTTTTAAGATAACCTCATCAAAAATATAAATGAAACATGGTACATGGATAGTGATTGTTCCTAAGAAATGATTAGTGACCTATTACATTTCCTCTATTATTCCAAAAGTGATATAGGTGCTATCACTTTTGGATATATAACTTGAAAGGAAATGTTAAAGGTTTCTAGGAAGTAGGTATTTCTAATGTTTTAATTTCTAAAGATTCATATATCTAAGTTATTAAACATAATCTAATTAGTATATCACTACTTTTTGATGATGGTATGTATGTTAACTTTGAAGATGATAAATTTTTAATGTTTAAAAATAATTCTGATTTGTTTTATAAATATATAAAATATAATATTTATTCTATTAATTTCTCTAATATATCTAATAAAAATGTTAATTTTCACAATACTATAGAATTAGATGATGTTCTTTGTAATAGAAGGTTTGTAAATTCCCATTTTTGAATGATACAAAAATTATTTAATCTTGTAAATGTTCTAGATTTTCCCAAATTAAAGGTAAAAAAATCTTGTGTTTGTGATTTTTTCTTGAAAGGTTAGCTGAATAAATAATATTTCAAATATATTAATCATGTTATTACTGATAGACCTATTGAATTGTTGCATCTAGATTAATTTGGTTAAATGATAAATATACGCTTGGGAGGTTGTAAATATGATTTTTATTATTTTTAATGATTTTATTAGATTAACTGGGTTTATTTATTATCTCATAAGAATGAAAACTTAGCTATATTTACTTCTTTTTGTAAGCTAGTTCAAAATAATAAAGTTTGTTTAATTTTTTTCATTAGAAGCTAAATATCCTTTATGATATTTTTCTAAAAAATCATTTTTTGAAATCTAAATTTTTATAAATAATATTTTTTTTAAATGGGTGAAGTTATCAAATTCGACCTACTTAAGAATCCCCTGAATTTGTCTAGTTTTTATTTGATAGTGTATTCTGAACCAAACAAAGGATAGTACATGAACATATTTTAGACTACTATTTTTCTTATGGTTTAAAGTCCATAACTTTATGGATAATTTTCATTATGATTATTAGATGTCTTTTATTTATAGATCTTTAACCCCACCAGTTGAGGTGTGTATCATTTTTCTAACAACTCTAAGATGCTTATACCATGTTTAGAATGAACAAAAATTTCCATTGTAAAATTTTTCATATTGTGTTACTGGTTCTTGAACCTGTTGAAGTTTCAGTATTTTTCAATAAATTTTTTATATAAAATCAAAGATGTGGAAAATATAAACTCTATTGATATTAATTAATATTCTTCAAATAAAGTATGCATGTGTGTATTAATCTAAATATTCTAATGAAAACAATTTATTGGATTAAACCATAATAAAAAATTGAGTTAAATATCATAATCATCTAAAATAGTTGAGTCAAATCTTAATTATAGCCAAAACATAATTATAAAAACTACTTAAGAAGGAACATATACCTACTTTTTTATCTTATCAATAACCCTAGAAGTTGGGCCATGCACCAGGTGTGTACTTTAGAAGATTGTTTTTGGGTTCCAAGCATAATTCAATGCTTGTGTTCATATTCTGTTGATATCCCTCACAAATATATGATGATTAATTAATATTACCACAATAGGATCCTTAGGGAATATCCAACCATAAACTATAAATTGGATCATGGTTACTCTAAAATGGAGTATGTGCATTAAAATAATCTCTAACTCATTGCCCTATTTTTAACACTAAAAAGAATATTATTTGAATATTATTATTTTTTAATCAAGTGTTATAATTTCCAATATAGATAAAAGAAATTTTAAAATAAAAAATAAAATATAGATAGAACTTTTATATTGATACCCCAAATTCAGTGTTGTGATACAACAAAATGCCAAGATATAATTGAGGATGACATGGGTTCGAGGTGGGTTTTTACACCAAAACATCATTTTCAAGCCATTCTCTTATGGGTTGTAGATGGTCCTAGGACTCATGGAACACCCTTTGAAAATTTCTATGAGTTATATTATATATTCAAAATTTCTAAAACATGAAGTAAATATAGTTAAATATCTCTTGGATGTCCCATAAATAAGTTATTTGATGACATTGATCTTTTCTGGCTTGAGCATTTTTATATCCATTCAATATAACAAAATTATTATTAGTATAAATTTAATCATTGATGTAATTTATTCTGTTATTTTTTATCACAGATTCACTAACTAACTTGATCCTATTATTACTTTGGAATGATTCAATAACAAAACACTGGTTGAAAAAATTAGGTTGTGTCCATTCTGTTGCTAACTAAAACTTTCAATGAAGGAATTGGATCCCTAAAAATTTTAAGATGTTTAACTATCCTCATTTCAAAAAAGATGTATAAGATCCTACTGTCTCATAATACTTGTACTAAAATATTAACTCCACCTAAACCACCCTCTTGTGGTGTGACCTTATCTTCCTCGTCACATTTTACAATTCAATATTCTTGATTTGAATAGCATTGACTTAGAGAAAATTTTCTTTCATAGTTATTAAAACCTTTCCCTACCTAGAAGTTACATCCTGAAAAAATTCATCCATTTGATTGGTGGTCTTAGTTTGATAAGATACTAAGAAATTATATATGATATATTTTTCACTCTATTAGCCCCAAAAATTAGAGCCACCATTGAAAAAGTTGAACTCGGGTTGGATTTAGTGGTGATTGGTGTCGGTTTGGTACCTCTATGTGTGATGTAATGGATGCATATATATTCTCATAAAATAATCATGTATGTGTTAAAACTTTAATTATATTGTATTTAAAACTTTTAAATGGTGTGTTAAATTTTTTTTCAATCACAAATTTGAAGTAGTGATGAGTTTTTGATATGTTCTATGTCAAGGTAAGGATGTTTTTTGTGCATGTGTTGTGTACATGAAAGGGAATATCTTTTATGTTTTATTAATAAAAGGGATATATTCTATGATTGGGTTGAGAAAAAAATTTCTATTTGAAAATTTTATGTGTTAGCAGTAATTTTTCTATGTAATGAGAAATATGTTTTGTGTAGCGAAACATTTATTGGGTATTCAATATTATGTGTGGTAGTAATGATTTGTGAAAGTTGAGATAAGACATTTGATAAAGGTGTTTATGATTGGATGTTTTGAGAATATGAGTATTCTATATAGACTTATCAAAAAATATTCTCGGAATTGTTTTGTGGTTAATATAGAGATATATATTTTGTGGAAATTATTTTGAAGAAAGTAAATGTTTTATGGAAGTACTATCTATATTTTTTATTGAAATGTTTTTTGGTAGGGAAATGTTATGTAATAGGAAGAAATATGTTACGTGTCAAAACAAATTATGATGGGAAGATATATATTCTATGTTGATAATGTGGTAGTAGTATATGCTATATTTCAGAAGGATATGTGTTACGAGGAGATTCTTCTATACCAGAAAGATTAAAATGGAGTATGTTTTTTGTTTTGGATAATCGTAGTTGAAGGAGAGATTGATTACTAGATGATATTAGTTTGGTTGTATCCTAAAAATTTATTTTAAAAAGCTTATTGGAGATAGTTTCCCGATGTGCATTTTTGTGATATGGGAGCTATAAAAAATTAATATTGTTTTAAAATATGTTTGGAATTCCCCTTTCAAAATATATTGTATCTAGAGTTAGTGGTTGAGAGCTATGAAACTGAATTTATCTTGAACCAAGAATTATTAAAGGCTTGAACTATAATGACCCACTTTTTCAAACATAGATATTATACCTAAATAGATTAATATTTATATTAAAATAAAACCACGCCAAAATCATATGGGTTTAGTGTCTTTGGAAACATGGAAATAAAAATAACTAGTTTCTAAAACTTCTACATTATCTCATTCTTATTCAATCGTAACTATAACCCTTTTTGATATATCGAACCTAATACCATTCTTCATGTCCTAGGGAAAAGAAAAATAAGAAAAGGGTGAGCTAAAATGCTTGGTAAGGGTAAAAAAAGTGAAATATAAGTCATAAAAAAACATAAGTGAATAATAATATAAAAATATCATTTTAAAATCAAACCTTTTATATCAAAGATCATAATATTTAGTCATATAATAAATCATAAAAATTTCACAAGACATGAATCATAAAATAATAAATTTGGAATAATACATAGGATATTTGAAAACATAATATCATAGATAATCATTTCATTAGTAGTCAAGGGTATTTTAAAAGACTATCATAGTTGAATTATTTCACTCATTAAACCAACATAGTAGTCAAATTTCACTTTCAAGACTATCATAGTGGACAAAGTTATTTTATGAACTGATTTCAATTTCCATTTCAGTCTTGTATAAATCGAGTTCAATACTCATTCTAGTCATGTCTATCTAATGAGATATAATATCATTACCTAATGAATTTTAGGTAGATATAGGTCCCACCAATCAAAAAATGTAAACCATACATATGTGTTCCATAAGAACAGAAATCATTTTAGAACCAATAAAAATAAATAGGTTTCATAAACATTTCATCATAGAATTACCCATGGGAAAGCAATAGGTTTCATAAATATAAATATAAACAAAAACTAAAATAATAATGATAATTTATATGAATAATATTCCAATTAAATAATAAGTAGCATTAAATAATGTTATCTTAGATGGAAAATAATTTTGACATATCACTTGAAATAATTCTCAAAGAAAATATCCTTTCTATTTTGAAAAAAAAATTGCAAAAGAAAACTTTTATCAAACCTTTTCCATTTAAAATATCCTATAAAACTAATAAAATAATCTTTGAAAGAACATTTTAATCATATTTTAAATCATTATCCTTTAAAATTCATAAAAGATCATTTAAAACCCTTTTTTGAAAACAATATTAGAAAACATGATTTTTGAATAAAACAAATTTCTGATCGAAGAGAGAATAACATTACATAGAACAAATAATATAATGAAAATAATTAGATTCATGATAACAAATTTCAATGGGAAGTATATACACCTCATTAAATAATATAGGTGTATACCACAATATGTGTCTCAAAGAAGGAAAATTGAGACAAAATTACCTTACCGATTTGGTGACTTTTGAAATGTAAACCCCATGAAATAGATTTCATAAAATGGATATGTAAATACCCCTAAATTAAATAATAAGGATCATATATTACTTTCATGGCCAATATATACACTACCCAAAAGAAATAAGTGGTTAATAACACATAAATCTAATAGTAGAAAAATTGAGATGAGAAACTCTTACCTCATGCTTCCCTTTAGTTTTGGGAAAATAAATGTCCTGTAAAATGGTTTAAATAATGTTATTAATTATTTATAGAACCATAAAAATGTTTATAATACCTTATATTATATTTTTATAACATTTTACCACCCATTAATTAATAATATTTAATGGTTTTCATTGTTTTGAGTGAGTTCGTATCACGAGTTCCATGATCAGTTCACTTGTGTATAATTTTGGATTTTCCTGTAAAATGGAAATAAAACTCAAGAAGTGTAATGAAATGGTATTAATTTACTTACATAAGTTAAAATGGTCCCATTTATAATTTTTCTTCCATACATGAGGATTATGTTTTTAATAAATATTGATTATAAATGTTTAGTTTCATTTTGCGATTTTTCAAACCATCGTGAACTTGTTTCGTTTTATTAAATATTATGTGTGTGTGTGTATTAGTTACAGAATATTAAAGAAGTTATAATATACTGTTTAAAATATTATCTAACTAGTATAATATATTTATTACCAACCATTAATGTGGTAATGTAAAATGAAAAAAAAACATTATTCATAGAAGCGACTAACCAGCATAATTTGGAAAACAGTTACGTTTCTTTGAATAAAATGAGTTAATAAAAGGGATGGATAAAATATATTCTATTAAAAATATATAATTAAATTATTTACATGATTAAATTATTATTATTTCATTATGTATGAAGGAGGTGGGGGAAATAGAATAAGAAGAAAAGTTAAGAGAGGTGTTTTCAGAAAATTACCTCTTGAATATCACCTCCTTGAGAGACCCTAGAGAACCTCGGATTTAGTCTAATGGTGAGACCAGAATAACTAGGAAACTTGGGGGGTTATTATGATAGTTTTGAGTAGATATTATAGGTTCTTAAATTATGGTGTTTTGAAATGTGGTGGAAAGGGTGGTATTTATACTTGAGGATAGGTGGGTTTAAGTGGGTAAAATAATAATTATTTTATATTTAAAGACAACCACATTGGGGTGGAATTAATTTCCATGAATTTTATTGTTAATTAATATTTTAGAGTTTTTTTAGGGTTGATATATACCTCAAAAAACCATTATATTTTTTATTTTTTAGGTATGATAATCTTTTACCTTTTAACTTTAACTCGTGTCACTCTTCTACCTATACTGCAGTAAATAATTTTTTTACCATAGTAAATTTTCATAACTAAAAATGAAATTGAACTAAAAACAAAATTTTTAACTTCTAATTCCAAATATGGAATCAATTTTTCTAAATTAAATTCACATAATTTGAAAATTTAGATTTAAATTTAATTTTGTAGACACAATGAAAAAGTGGGGTTTTAAAGTGAAAAGTTCAAAAGTTTGAAAGGTTTTTTTATCTGATTCCAATGTACAAATTGGTTTTTATTTATATATAATTGGAATAATTATACTTTAAAACCAATTTAAAATATAATTTAAAAATATAAATAAATTAGATGAAAAAACTGTTTTTAATTAAAATAAAGTATTTTTTACTATTCACTAAAAAATGAAACATATCATAAAAATACCAAAAATTAAAAATAATATAATTTTGAAATTAAAATTTCAAAAATAAATTTATAATAGTTTTAAAATTTATATTTAATATAGGTGTTCCATCAATTGGCAGAAAAATTGTCTTTTAGAAAAATATAGATTTTTATGCTCAAAATTGAATTTATTCATATCTTAATCAAATCAAACATATTAGAAAAACAATTTGTTAAATATATAAAATATAATTTACATTAATATTTTTCACTAATATTTATTATTTTAATTTGTTAAGATAAAATTTCATTGTGGGTATAAAAATAGTTTATTATAAAAACACTTCTTTTATGTTCAGTTGGTTTTTATTTTCATTTCTAATTAATTGGTAACCATTAAATTAATTTTATAAATTTGTGTAAACTATATTTTAATAAATTAAGTTAATATCATTAATTCCCATAATTCTAATGGTTAGGTTTTAAATATTATAATTAAATATTTTGGAGTTCATTTAAGCTCGGTATTTGTGAAAAGTAGGTTATCGAAGAGATTAAATTTTTTTAAAAAAAAGAGAGAAATTATGTAAAATCTTGGGGTGTTACAATATTCCCCCATTAAAATTAATTTTACCCTATAAATTCATTACTTAGATATAATCATGTAAGGATACCTATTCCTCATCACATCCACAAGTTCTCACATAGATTCCTCAAATTGGTGGTTTCTCCATAAAACTTTAACCAGACGAGTGGTATTATTTCATAGAAATTTATCTCTGTGATTCAGAATCTCTACTAGTTTTTTAACATAATAAAGATATTGATCTAGTGGTATGACCTACGAGTTTAGAACATGTGAAGAATCAGGTATTATAACCCCCCAATCTTCCACGATACGCTTCTCTTTGAATAATGCAATATCTTGTGATGTACGGAACTTCGAGTTCCAGCACACTACGACCAATCAAACTAGCTGTTTAAAAAATCGTTATGAATAGTAATACCAACTTTTTAAAATTTTATAAATTTTATTTTTCATAATGGACTTCATTTTTGGATTCTTAATATCAAAATTAACTTAGAGTGAATTTTTGGTATTTTTATGAAAACCTTCAATTTTTTATGAATAGTGAAAAACACAGAGTTATTGTTTAAAAGCCGACTTTTATTTAAATAATTATTATTTTTATTTAAATTTATTTTAAAGTCAAAATAGATACATAATACCTATATTATTCCAATTTAATTCATTGGAGTCATTTTATAATAAGATTATATATATATATATAATTTTATTGAACGTTTTAACGTCTTTTACCAACCTTCTAGGAACATTTGAAAATTTGCATAAAACATAATTTTACTACTTCTGTAAATTTAATTTAGAAAATTCTGAGAGACACGGTTTATTTCAGTAATTAAAATGTGGTTCAATGGGATGAAAATAATTTTTTTTGAATAGTAACTTTTAAATTTTATTTACCACGATTAAAAGTAAATAGGGTAATTAAAGGTAAAAATGATATTATAATTACCGCAACATATGTCCTAATTCTATTAGATAAGTTTATTTAGACCAAAATCAGTCTTAGTAATAAAATATTATCCTCTTTTATCCTCTTGGATTAGATTATGACATTTATTATTATTTTATTTAAATAAGAGTTAAAGGTGTTAAATTCAAATTTTAATAACTAAACCATTTTTAATATATGGTTATACATAAGATAATTTCAACTATAAATACTCATTAGAAATATAAATATATTTCCTACATCATGTTATTTTATTTAAAAAAATTACACATTAAATAATTAAATTTATTTTTCACACAATGATGATGCAGTAATTACCTTATTAATGAATGATTAAAATAATTGATATTATAAATATCAAAATAAATTTAAATTAATATTTTGATGCATTCCACTAATTTTACAGGTTAATATGACATGTTATAATTGTTTTAATGCATTTTTTTTCTGAAGTAATCAAGTTTTTTTGACTTTCAAAAAAAACCAAATACTAAATAGTGTCACAATTGACATAAATGATTTTTTGAAACAAATACTATATTATTAAATGATATAATATTCCTAAAAATATAAGGTTCTTCCAAAGGACTTATATAATTATAGATATGTCATTAATGAACCACTTTAGGTTCTATTGGCATTTTATACTAATTTAATTAACCATGTATTATAAAAATTCAAGAAGACATGGTAAAAGGTAAACTACTTAACTAAGAGTTAAATCTAAAAGAAAAGGTTAATAGGGTGACATAAACTTGTCTAAAACCTATTGGTTGATATTTTTTATACCCAACTCCACCTTATCCTAGAAATAAATCCATTTTTATCCATTTTAAACCGAAAATTATTTTTTAATAAAATAATATTTCAAGATTTTCCAAAAGAGACCACCACGTCTCTTATAAAAGGGTACTTCCCCTTCTCCTAATTTCACACCTCCAAAGCCATTTGGCTCAGCCAAACCCTAATCTAATCTCCTCTCTACTACCCTCACTTCAACTTAGAGTCTATACTTTGATCATAAATCCAACCTAAGGATCTCTTTTGATCAAATCAATAGGAAGCACCCGAAGAAGAGGTAATAATTTCATCACCTCTTTCAAAGTTCTTTTCTTCTTCCACTTCCTCTTTCTTTGTTGTTTCCATAAAAAAATAATAACTCCAGTACATTATACATACTAGGATATTATTATAAATATGGTACAACCATATTCATTATTATATCCATCTTATGAATGACAAAGTCACCATACGTGTGTGCGTACGGCTTACCGTCTCTACGTTATGGTGTAGTTTATTATTTAACACTTTATTATTTAGATGGGTATAATAATGATTATAATTTATTTAAATAATAAATATAACATGTTAATGATTCTTTTTATATGATATATCTTCCAATTACATACTATTTTACCATCAATAGAATGATATTGTCGCTCTGGCGTACATAATGATTACCGTCTCCACGAACGCGATAAGATTCATTCCCCATCATAACCATTCAAGAATAATTTTCATTTTATGATTTAAAAATAATTTTTAAGAACATGATATCATTATAGATATGAACCAAATACATTATATTCATAACAAACATTACTTATGTAATAAAATATATAAAGGTAAACAAATCAGTTAGCACCTGAAATAATGACGCTACTAAAATATCATTAAAAAAGCAATATTATAAGATCATATATGATTTAATATTTATTTATGTAATTATTGTATAATTTAATAAAATTGATTAACTATTATACATGAGTTTAATTTACCCTTTAACAAGTAAAATTACAAGATAAGTGTTAATTTTACAATCTCTTTATTATCTGAGGTTGTTTGTACGTAAGTATCTATTGGGACCTCTTTATCATCCACATATGTGTTTCTTAAAAATGTATTTCAAAACATTTTTACTATTTAATATAATATGGTTTAAATTAATTTATACCCTTTTTTGTCTTTTTATAAAATGGTTTGAGAGGAATCTTTATGTCACTTTCCAAAAAAGGTACTTTATGATCTTTTTGACAAATTATGGAAACAATGTTTTTTTAACTTATACAACGGGTGATGGAATTTACCAACGATATAACACCTTTGAAGCTTACCTTAAAAGTTTATAAGAATATTATAAAAATATATGTTTTATTTTTTAATTATGTTACTTTTAAATGATTTCAAAATAGAAAGAAATATTTCTCTCAAATAGTTCTGATTTCGTCAATGTCAAAATCCTTTGTTGGATTTTACACTTATTTGAAGTTGATTTATTATGATACAATATCTTATATTATATTGAATGGTTTATAATATGTTTTACTATGGATGACCTATTTTTATTCCATTCATCGTTTATGGTTAAGGTATTGACATTTCATATGATAGTTTTTATACTAATGTTTATGTTATGTTTCAACATTTTCATATGAGTAATGCGTTAGACTTAGTAAGTGATGAGTGGATCCCACTATAGCTCCTCGATGCATCGGTAGGTCTCATGAGACAAACTAGTGTCTTAGCACAAGGCCTTGAAAAAAATCTTATTTTTATTCTTATCACAAGGCCTTGACTATGTGGTTATGACGTTTGACATTATGAATTCCATCATTATGAAATTTGATAATGATATTACATGTGATTATTCAACTAGTAGAATATCCATGTGAATAAGTAAATTGAATTATTTGATTTATCTTTGCCATATTATTCTGAAGTTTAAGTTTAAAAGTTTTTTGTTTTAGTCTTATACATTTCAATAAATGTTTATGCTTATTTATAATAGTTTCTGTTATATTGTTATCCTTATTGAGCATCTGAGATCACTCATTTCCTATGTTTTCTTTTCCCAGGATGTGAAGAAGTATATTATTATTGACCTTATGGGATAGGCTAAGGGATATAAGTGTGTTAAAATGGGATATAATGATGTTGTCTTTTTTATTTTTTGATATAATGAAAAACTTATGTTTGTATCTAGTACTTCCAAGGCTACTAAACTAATCGATATTTCGAGACTTGATCTCTTGTGATCATGAAAATGTTATGTAATAATGCACTGACTCTAGGTAACAAGGGTCGGGGTATTACAGTTGGCATCAGAGGAAGTTTAGTAAAAAATTTGGAAACTGGATTTAGAAAAACCATGATTAGAGAACATTACCCTAAGATGAAATTGGGGGATTAGTATAGAATAACTTCCTAGAATTTTGGTAATGTATAGATTTTGTGAGTTTTCCAAGTAATACATCCCTATATAGATACGAGCAGATAGATGTGTCTCTATAATAGATGTACCTAGGAGTGAAAACTCCAATAATGAGTTTCGGGCTTGACCCTGGGTATCCTGGTACATGAAAACAGGCCTTGCTGCACTCTTGGTTAAGACACTCCTGTGGGATATGCTTAGTATAATTCACATTTTATTTAAAAACCATTATGAAGGATTTATGAGTAAATACTTCCTCAAAGATAACATTTTTTATGATTATGGATTATGTGCATAAAATGTTCAATTTAGATTAGGTATTTTACTAGTTTGGAATTATGTATTGTGATTCATAAATTAATCTAGTGTATTACATTATTTAGAAATGGTGCCTAGTGGAAGGAATGGAAACTGTATCAATGAATGTAATCCATGTATGGATTTCCCTCCTACTCAAGATAATTATAGTGGATCTGGTGATGCAACTGGTGTTGAACAACTTATAACCATACAGGGACAACTCACCCAGGTTATGAATAATAACTATACCAGTATAAAGAACCCTAATCCACAACATGGAGGATCAATGTTAGACTTCTTCATGAGGAAACAACCACCAACATTAAATGGGACTACAAATCCATTTGTGGCTGAGCAATTGATAAGTTCTTTAGAGAAAATATTTTATGCTTTGGGGAGTAACAAAAGGGAAAAAGCTTTCATCGTATTTTATCTCCTCACAGGATATGCAGATCAATAGTGATCATTAATTCAAAAAAAAGAGGATAAATAAGTATAAAATATGGAATGTAGGTATTTTAAATAGATTTTATTAGAAAAATACTTTCCTCGTGACCATTGAGTGGATATGGGAAGGCAATTTCTAAGTCTGAGGAAAAAGGAGGATGATAATATCGCAAATTATGTGGCTAAATTTACAAGGTTAGCAAGGAATGTTGCAAATTATATTTGTAACCCAAAAAGTAATATTGATCAATTATTTTATGGGTTAAAACCATTTCTTCGTCGAGCATTAGTCTCACAATCCTTCTCATCGTACAAAGATACAGTCTCATGTGCTATGAAGATAGAAAAGGAATTCTCTAAGTCTTAAGACTTTAAAGAGAATCAAGAGAATAAGAGATCTATTTAATACTATGAAAAAGGAAATAAGGGGAAGAAGTGAAAAGTTGAATTTCCATCCTATAGTAAATGTGGAAAGAAAACCCTGGTACTTTCTTGAAAGGGATGGGAGTTTTTTAAAAGTGTGTGTAAAAAGGCCACCAATCACATGATTAAAAGGGAAAGAAAGAGTCTGTAAATGTTGAATGCTAAAATTTTTGAGAAATGGGGTGTTATGAAAATGAATTTCCTAAGATTCATGGAAACTTACCTCATAAAAGGCCAAGGGAGCAAGGCCATGATTATGTGATCATTATTTTGGATGTTGAATCTCCAAATGACGTGGTGGCAGGTACTTTAATCATTTCCTCAAAATTAGGCAATGCTTTATTTGATTCTGGATTATCGCATTCTTTCATATCTTCCCAGTTTTCCAAGAAAATTAGATATTTCCAATTTGACTTAACAAGGGATTTGTCAGTCAAAACTCTTAAGGGAAGTATCATTGCAACAATGTTTTATCAATCAGTTACCATTATGGAATATAAAAATGCTTTATCATCGCATCTTATTGTCATACCCATGATTGAATTTGATATAATTTTTGGTATAGATTGTCTTTCGGACCATGATACAAAAATTTATTGTAAGAAGAAGGAGGTTACAATTTTTTATGATGATAAGGAATAACTTATCTTTAGAATAGAAACATCACCATCTGATTCTTATCTAGATCCACACATAGTAGCTCTACTAAATTCAATTATTGAGGAGGAAGGGAGTAAAATAAATTTGGTTTAGGAAAAGAATTTTCAAATAGATGATGTACATATTGTGCAAGAATGTGTTGATGTGTTTCCAGATGATTTACCTGGACATCCTCCAAAATTATAAATTGAGTTTTCTATTGATTTAATTCCTGGTTCAAGGACCATATTTAAGACCCCTTATAGAATGGATACTATCGAATTAGTGGAATTAAAGAAACAACTATAATAATTGAGTAATAAAGGATTTATTTTCCCTATTGTTTCTACATGGGGATCCCATGCTCTTTTTGTTAAGAATAAATATGGATCTATGAGGTTGTACATTTAACATAGGGAGATAAATGCTATAACAATAAAGAACAAGTATCCCCTACCTGGCCTTAATGATTTATTTGATCAACTTCATGGAGCTCAATATTTTTCAAAAATTGAGCTTCGATCTGGATATCATCAGTTGTGCATGAATAAGGAAGACATTCCAAAGATAGCATTTTGAACCAAGTATAGGCATTACGAGTTTACAGTAATGCCTTTTGGACTGACTAATGCACCCTCTATTTTCATGGATCTAATAAATAGAGTTTTCAAGGAATATCTTAATGACTTTGTAGTGGTATTTATTGATAATATCTTGGTATACTCCAAAAGCTAAAAAGATCATGAAAATAACTTGATAACTATTCTAAAGACTCTTAGAATAAATGAATTATATGGTAATATTAGAAAGTGTGAATTCTAGCATCAAGAGATTTTTTTTTGGCCATATTGTCTCTAATGATGGAATTTCTATTTATCCTTTAAAGAAAATTCAATCCCAGAATGGACAGCACCGATGAGTATAACTAAGGTATACAATTTTATTGATTTTGTAGGTTATTATCATCATTTCGTACAGAATTTTGTTTGACTGGCTAACCCATTAACCAATATCACATGTAATGGGGTTAAATTTGTTTGGAAAAAAGATTGTGAAGAATTTTTTTGAAGAATTGAAGAGAATATTATACAATGATTCTATATTGACTCTACCATCAGGTAATGATAGGTTTGTTATTTATAGTGGTGCTTCAAAGAAAGGACATGTTTGTTTTTTTATAGAGAATGATAGAGTTATTGATTATGCATCACGACAGCTAAAACTTCATGAACAGAACTATCCCACTCATTATCTTGAGTTATTAGCTATAATATTTGCTCTGAATATATGGAGACACTATCTCTATGGTGGAAATGTGAGATATATATTGATCACAAGAGATTGAAGTATATTTTCTCACAAAAATAACTCAACATGAGGAAAAGTAGATGGCTCAAACTACTCAAGGATTATGATTTCACTATAAACTAACCCTTGGGGAAGGAAAATATGGTGGAAGATGATTAGAACAGAAAAGTTAATAGAGTTTTGAACAAGATGAGAGTTGAAAGGGGTCTTATGTTCATGGATCTTGTAAAGATGGATATGGGAATAATCATGGAAGGTGAAACATTGATACTTTTTCAAATGGTTTCCAAAACATCTTTACTAGAAAAGATAAAAATTTCTCAAACTGATGATGATGAGTTTCAAAAGAAAATTAAAGATGTGAATGATTGTAGATTGATAAATTTCGTATATAAAGATGGAATTTTGAAATTTGAAAAGAGGCTTTGTGTTCCTGACATAGCTGATCTAAAAAAGAAATTTTTGGATAATGATCATAGCTCCAATTTCTCTATACACCCTGGTAGCACTAATATGTATAAAGATTTGAAAGAACATTTTTTGTGGGAAAATATGAAGAAGGAGATTGCTGATTATGTGTCAAGATGTATGGTTTTTAATAGGTTAAAACTGGAAGGAAACATCCTGGAGGAATCATTCAACTTCTTCCCATACCTATGTGGAAATGGGATGATGTTACGATGGAATTTGTCAAGGATCTACCAAAGACTCTTAGAAGGAATGATGCAATATGGGTCATTGTTGATTGTCTTACCAAGTCAACGTGTTTTTTTATTATTAGAGAAGATTTACCAATTGAACATTTAGAAATACTATATATTAATGAAGTTGTAAGACTTCATGGTGTACCCCTATCGATCATTTTTAATCATGATCCCCATTTTACATTAAGTTTCAAGAAAAGTCTTCAAAAATCCCTAGATGTTGAACTTCATTTGAGCACTTTCAACACCCTCAAACTGATGGACGATCAAAACAGACTATTTAAACCTTAGAAGGAATGTTGATATCTTTATCACTTGACTTTCAAGGTATGTTGGATTAGTATTTACCTCTGGTAGAATTTTCGTATAACATTAGCTTCTATTCAAGTATTCAGATGGAACCAAATGAACTGTTATATGGAAAGAGATTTCGCACACCAACTCATTGGGATGATGTTGGTGGAAGAAAATTCATAGGCCTAGAACATGCTAAGGAAACAATGGAAAAGGTAAAGATTATCTAAACCGACATCAAATCAGCTCAAAGTAGGAAAAGGAGCTATGTTGATAACCAAAGGAAGGATTTGCAATTTCATGTAGGAGATCATGTTTTCTTGAAGGTATATCCATGTAGGGTGTTATAAGATTTGGTAAGAAGGGTAAATTAAGTCCCAAGTACATCAGACATTTATAAATTCTAGAATGAATTGGAGTTGTAGATTACCATTTGAAAATTCTTCCAAGTCTCTCTAATGTTCATGACTTGTTCCACGTATCACTGTAGAGAAAATACATGCCTGACCCAACGCATGTACTCACCTATGAAGAGATAGAACTAGAACCCGATATATCTTATTGTGAAGATCCTGTCAGGATTCTTGATACCATAGAACAAGTGTTGAGAAACCGGACGGCTCGTCTAGAAAAAGTTCAATGGAGAAACCCTAAAATGGAAGAGGCAATGTGGGAACCTAAGGAACTTATGATGAAGAACCACCAAAATCGTTTTATGCAGTAATATTCTAGAACTTTTGAGGATTAAATTATTTATAGAGGATAATGTAACACCCCATGCTTCCATGGTACGCTTCACTTTGAATAATGCAATAGCTTGCAATGTACGAAACTTCAAGCTCTAGCACACCACGACCAATCAAACTTGCCATTTAAAAAGTATCTATTAATATAAATACCCACTTTTAAAAAAACATTAAATTTTATTTTTTAAAATGGACTTCATTTTTTGATTTGGAATATCAAAATTATCTTAAGGTGAATTTTTGGTATTTTTCTAAAAACTTTCAATTTTTGATGAATAGTGAAAAACACTACGTTATTGTTTAAAACCCAACTTTTATTTAAATAATTATTATTTTTATTTAAATTTTTTAAAAGTCAAAATATATACATAATACCTATATTATTCCAATGTAATTCATTTGAGTCATTTTATAATAAGATTAGATATATAAAATTTTATTGAACTTTTTAATGTCTTTTACCCACCTTCTAGGATCAATTGAAAATTTTCATAAAATGCAATTTTACTGCTTCAGTGAATTGAATTTCAAAAATTCAAGATAAATGTTTGATATCAGTAACTAAAATGTTGTTCAATAGGATTAAAATAATTTTTGGTGAATAGTAACTTTTGAATTTTATTTACCACGGTTAAAATTAAATAGGGTAATTAAATGTAAAAATAATATTATAATCACCCCAACACATTTACTAATTCTATTGGATGAGTTTTTTTTAAAGAAAAATAAAACTTAGGACAAAAATATTATTCTTTTTGATCCACTTGAATAAGATTAGGACATTTGTTATATTTTATTTAAAGAAGAGTTAAAAGTGTTAAATTAAAACTTTAATAACTAAACCATTTTCAACATAGGGTTATACAGAAGATAAATTCTACTATAAATATTAATTAGAAATATAACAATATTTCCTACATCATGGTGTTTTATTTATAATTTTTAGACATTAAATAATTAAATTTATTTATGACAAAATGATGATGTAGTAATTACCTTATTAATTAAAGATTAAAATAAATGATATTATAAGTATTAAAATAAATTTAAATTGAAACTTCTGATGCAATAAATGAATTTTATATGTTAATATGACATTTTAGGGTTTAATCAATTTATTTTTCTCGAAGGAATAAAGTTTTTATGACTTTAACAAAAACCAAATACTAAATAGTGTCAAATTTGACATAAATGGGTTTTTAAAATAAAAACTAAATTATTAAATAATATAATAGTTATAAAAATATAAGGTTCAAAAAAATGACTTATATAATCTTACATATGTCATGAATGAACCACTTGAGGTTTTCGTTGAATTTTCTAGTAATATTTTTAACCATATAGTGTAAGAATACCAGAAGACATGGTAAGAGTTAAACTATTTAACGAAGGGTTAAATCTAAAAGGTAAGGTTAATATTGTCACCTAAACATGTCTAAAACATATTGTTTGAGATGATTTTGACCCATACCCATATTATACTCTAAATAAATTCATTTCAAGCTATTATAAACTGAAAATAATTTTATAATAATTTAATATTTCAATGTTTTCCTAAAGTTCCCCTCACCTCTTTTATAAAAGGACACATTTCCTTCTCTTAAATTCACACCTCCAAATCCATTTATTTCATCCAACCCTTACTCAAATATCTTACAAACTACCCTCAACTAAACCTAGAGGCCTTACTTTGATCATAAATCCAACCTAAAAAACCCTTTTGTTCAAATCAAAAGTAAGCACCTGAAGAAGAGGTAATTATTTTATCACATCCTTCAAAATTATTTTCTTCTTCTACTTCCTCTTTATTTCTTATTTCTATAATGAAATAATAACTCCAGTACTTATACATATTTATATGTTATTCTAAATATGGTAAAACCATATTCATTATTCTATACATCCTATGAATGACAAAGTCACCATATGTGCTTACGTATGGATTACCGTCTTCACGCCATGGCGTAGTTTGTTATTCAACACATAATTATTTGGATGGGTATAATAATGAGTATAATTGATATAAATAATAATCATAACATGTTAATTATTATTTATATATAATATATCATCCAATAAAATACAGTTTCACCATCAATAGATTGATATTGTCGCTCGTGCGTACGTACGACTTATCGTCACCACAACGTGGTGAGATTCATCTTCAATGATCATCATTAAAGAATTTTTATAAAAAAAAAATATTTATTAAGTATGATATATATGAAATAATATTCTACTAGAATAATATATATTTATGTAGATAAATATATGTTGTTTACTTACTTCCATACTATACGATAAGAAAACAGAAACAACGTTCATGCGTACGTACTGACTACCATCTCCATGAATGGTGTTTCCACATCATATATCTATATATTATAAATATTTGTATTCTGAATATATATTATATATAAATAATTTTTTATATTTTTTAAGTATGTAAATCATGATTTATGTGTTACGATGAAGAATAACAAGTTAAAATGTGTACGATAAAGAAAGCGATTATTACCTAAAATGTTACTTTAACATGGAAATTATTTTTAAATAGGTAGTATAAAGTCATAAATGAATAATATATTATATCATTAATATTAATATGGTTATGGTGTGATTTAATAACATACTATGGTCATTATACAGGAGGTTAAGCGTACCCTCGACAAAAGGAAAGTACAAGGTAAGGGTTAATTCCTCAATCTCATTATTATCCAAGACTGTTTATGTGTAAGTATTTTCTTGGAAATATTTATCATACAAGTCTATATTTCATAAAAAGATTTTCAAAAGGAATATTTTAAGTTTTAGGGAAGGTACACTTTAACTAGATAAAAATTTTAATGGTTTTAAATATTTATTTTTCTAAATCTCTTTAATTAATGTCCATGTTTTTAAAATGATTTTAAGGATTTATTTATATGGACATGATTGTTTTAAAATGTTAATTCATTTAAAAAGTTTCAAAGTGGTATGGGACACTTTGATTTAAAAATCTATTTTAAATGATATCTTTTATAAATTGTGTGACTTTTAAATGATTTCATGAAATAGGGATATTTCCCTCAAAGAGTTTTACTGATTATTTTCATCTATATCAACATACTTTATTGGATATTATTATTTATTGAGGTTTATTTATTATAATACAATATTCCATATTGTATTGAATTAGTTATGATATGTTTGATTTTTGATGTGCTATTTTTATACCATTAACGGTTTATGATTAAAGTATTAACATTTTGTGTGCTAATTTTAATATGAATGTTTATGTTATGTTTCACCCCTTTTCATATGAGGAATGCATTGGACTTAGTATGTGAGGGGAGGGGACTGCTATAGCCCCTCTAGGCATCGGTAGGTCTAATGAGACAAACTATTTACTTGGCACATTGTAACACCCCAGGTAAATAAAGAATAGAAATTTTCATATTTATCCATATTTGTGAATAAAATATTAATATGACTTTAAAGGGGACGCTATGCTCGATGGCGTACCCAACACGCAACAACGAGTTTCTTGGGAATCTTACGTTGCACTCTAATAATAAAATAATATTATTTTAAATGGTAGTTAACATGTAGTCGTTGTATTGGCGGGAATGGATAGAAATAACTAAAATATGATTATATATGTTCTTAAATATTTTTACATTTTTACAATAAAAGATAAAGGCTTAAAATACGGAAAGAATTCAATTTTTGGCGTATATGCCCTAGTTTTCACTAAAGGTTCACTTATCACCTTTTTAATGGAGAACCGTCATTAAATATAGTTTTTTTCACTCTTAAACATTCTTTTGGACCATATAAAACTCTTATTAAGAATCGGGACATCAAAATTTACTTTGTGTAAATTTTTGGTATCTTTTTGATAAAGTTCATTTTTTTAATGAATAGTGTAGAATGTTGTGTTTTAATTCAAAACCATTTTTTAATCTAATTTATTTATATGATTAGATAATATTTTGAATTGGTTTTAAAGTTAAATTAGAAAATATTTTTACCATTAAATCCAATAGTGGTCATTGGAATTAATTTCACTTTGAAATCAGACTTAAACTAGTGTCAATCTTTTGATACTTATTGTTTTATAAAAACACGCTATTTGCTCTGACAGCGGGAATTAATTATTAAATTAATTAATGTGACTAATATGTTTTGAATTTTCTAAAATAGAATTCATTTTTGAATTCGGAATATCAAATATATCTTAGGGTGAATTTTTGGTAATTTTCTGAAAAACTTCAATTTTTGATGAATAGTGAAACCACTAAGTGGTACTTATAAAAACTGATTTTTCATTTAAATGAAATTTTGCCATAATTGTGTTTTGATTTTCAAAAATCCGACATACATGATTTTCATTAAGAAGTAAAATGTGGTTCAATGAGATTAAAATAATTTTTTGGTGAATAGTAACTTATTAAGTTTTTAATCGCGATTAGTGGTAATTAGTGTAGTTTAAGGTAAAAATGATATTATAAGAATGTGAAAACACCTTGAAACTTGTCCTACACCTATTGGGTGAGTCATGGCCGACCAAGACAAGCCATGGGCCAACTTGGGGACCCCATGGATCAACTTTTGTTGGGAAATGACATAAATTACTTTTATTTAATGTTGAAGTGAAAATGACACAAACATAATATGTTTTACGAAAACAATTTTTAAGTGGGGTTATACAAGTCCAAATTTTGATTATAAATAGTAATTGGAAAGCTAAAATGATTTCCTATATCATAGTAGTTTTTTTATAATTTTTAGACGTTAAATAAATTTAATTATTTATGACATAATAATGATGCAGCGATGACATCATTATTTGACGATTTAAATAAAATAGAAAGATAATGTAAAATCTATGAACTACACATGGACAAATCCAATTGGATGAGTGGATTTCGAATACTTATCACCTTATCCACTAATGTTATCAATGTGGGACCTTTTGAAACCGAAACACATTTTCAAATAAAGTAATATTTCTTACTTTCCAAAAGTACCCCTCCTCTCCTCTTATAAAAGGCCCCCACCTCTACCTCATTTCACATACTTCTCAAGCCTTTGGATCGGCCAAACCCTGCCCATTTACTCTCTCCACATCCCTCTCCTCATCCTAGAGGACTCCCTTTGGGCAGAATCCTTTGAAAAGAAGCCTTTAGACTTAAATCAAAAGGAGTTACACTTTTAAAGGTAATTCATTCTCTCATGTTCATTTGTTTTATTTTGCTTCTCCAACCCCCCTAAACTCTTTTTATTTACTTATTTTGTAACAACACAAGTATCCTCAATATACTAGCATTTTGTTATAAGATTTATTCGATCTACACTCTCACACAACTACATCAAATGGTTAAAGAACATACGGTTTCCGTGGATGGTGAAATTCTGCCTCCCGAAACGATGATTGTTCAATACTCATTTAACACCTTCAAAGGTGGCCATTATGATGTCACTATTTTTATATGATATATAATATGTTTATGTTTTATTTATGCTTCTTTATTTTTCATTTTTGTCTTACCTTTATGGCTTCCATTATGGGTATACGCGATATCTTCATTTAAGGAAGTGCGGACTACCGCCCCCTCAAAGTGATTTGATTCGTTAAATACCATATGTGGGATGTATAAAGGATGGAAATATGATATTATATATAATATTATACTGTAATTATAATATACCTTTATATAATTATTATTCCATTCTATAAAATACGAAATAGAAATGAAAGTAGCGTTCATGCGTACGTACAGCTTACCGTCTCCATGAACGGTGCATTTCATTTCTTACATCTAAATGATTATGTAATGTTATAAATGCATGCATGTACTGGATATATATGACATATATGATATCTACATAATTAATACAATTCAGGATATAATAAACATTTGGCCACATGAACAACATGTAATTGAAAGAAGACCACTTTCGACTTAAGAACCAAATATCGGCAAAACAAATATTATTAACTTAAATGATTACATAATGTTTGTGACATGGTAATAACTGGTATAAAAGTAATAATGAACTTGAAAAATGGTTCTTAAGGAATTAGAAATTAAATAAAGTTTATTATTCAGGAGATTAAGGAACGATCGATTCAAGTCGGACCCGAGGTAAGGGATCCTACAACTCTCTTTCTTTTTAAGTACACTCTTTTATGTAATTTCTTTTAAGATCATCTTTCTTATGATTGGGATGTTATTTTATATTACTCCTACTGTAATTTTTATGTTCATGTGATGAGAGACCCTATTCTCTCTCATCAATCCTTTTGGAAGTTTTGAGTGGCGCCGTTAGGCTGCCGAGTTTTCGTAAGGGATTTTTCATCTCACTTTTATTCCCGTAAGATTTACGCTACATTCGCCACAAATTCGATTGAGTGGTGTATGTAATTCCCATTATTCTACTCTTTGTGTAATATACTTTCTTTTATGAGTATTTACATCAATGAACTATTGTCTTTCTTTCATGGGGTGTATGTTTTGAATGATACCCAAGTCGGTAAGGGAACCTTTCACCCTCCTCTTTTTTAAAAGACTTCTTTTATTGGATCTTTTAATTTACATATTTTTATGTTGGGATATGTTCTCATACATCCTTATTGATGTAAATTTTATGTCCAAGTGATGAGATACACTTTTTATCTCTCATCAACTCATTTTGATGTGATGTCGTTAGGCTGTCAAGGGAACTTTTTAACCCAATTTCGATTTCTATGGGTTCAACATGTAGTCATTGAATATGTCATCCATTGAATATGTGTGAATGACCTTTAATTGTTTTACACTTAATGTCCACTTATATTGGGTGTATTTATATTTGTCACATATATTTTTGAGATTGATTTTTCCTTAATTTAAGGATACATTCTTTATAAGGGATTTCATCACATTTGACATTTCTATTGAGAGTTCATTGTTGTTATTCACCAATTCACTCTTATATGGTGTATATACTGTCCTTTGGAGTATTATATCATGAATCCCTTTATTCTCATGATATTATAAAGTTCTGAGTAAATGTTATTCCTCAATTATCATATTCAAGTGTCTCTGATTTTGGTGAAACCCCTTTAACCAAAATATCGTTTTAAATGTTTTAATTATTTGTTCTTATTAATATCCATGTTTTCAAAATGGTTTTAAGGATTTATTTATATGGATATTAATGGTTTAAAATTTTAATCTTCAAGGTGGTATGGGACACTTTGATTAAAAAATCTCTTTATTAAATGTTTTAAATGGTTTTGGAAATGGTTTCTTTTTGAATGGATTCATTATTTCAATATCCTAAAATGTTATATTGTGATTGAAATGTAGTAATGCTATGTTCATGTTTATGTGATACGATTATGTTATGGTTCTTGGGCATTGTTATGAAGAACGGGTGGTTCCGTGATAAACTAAGGGCGGGTGAGCCCGTTATAGCTCTCCAATGCATTGGGTAACGCGAATGAGTGAAACGTTAAGGTTTCTCCGAAGAGATTTAGGGAATATACTGTGATGGTTATTCCAAACGTAACCAAGAGGGTTACTCCCTACGTAAGAATGTTATGAATGCCTCAAGTTACCTTTATGTCTTATGATTTCTATTATTTATTCATGATTTGATGAGGTAGGTTAAAGTGCCTATGTTTTATGGGTAAATTATGATTTCATTCTTGTGTATATATGAACTCATGTTTCCTTTCCATATTTTTATATCCCTTACTGAGCTTTTTATGCTCATCCCAAGTTTTTGACATGTTTTTTTTCAGGTCAAGGGAAAGGTACATGATAAGATGATAGAGTCAAGGATGTGTTAAGAAAGATTCCATGTTTTATTTTCAATATGTTTCCGTTGATGGGAAGAATGGATACTATCTTTTATGTAACTACTTTGTTTAAATGTGGAATGTAATGAAAGTTTCATGATCTAATTCTCTAAAACTCTAAACCTGAAAAGATCCTTAATGTGTAATCTTGTAATAACTCAAGATTAAGTAAGTTTTAAGGTCGGGGCCTTATAGTTGGTATCAGAGGTCGGTTTAGATAACTTTAGAGGTTTGGGTATTCTTTAAGCATAAGTGACATTAACATAATGGTTAGAATTTCAGAAAGAGTCCTAATTTTAGATAAAGTGAATGAGTAAGTATATCTTAGAGTCTACCTTCCTCATTAGTACATGATGTTTTTGTTGATATACTCACACTGACATTTATGTTTTTAGTGAATGGATGGATCTAGCAGGCACCAAAGTGACAATGGGTTTGACGGAAACTGTGGTGGTTCTCTGATTATGATACTAGATGAGATGGGGGATTCAATGAGGAATCTCATAGTTGTTCTAAACCAACTATCAAGGAGCCATGATCAATCACTTCAACCTTGGTGAGTTCTCTAATGCATCATTTACGAGATGGCCAACTCGATGTGGAAATTCAGGTAATAATTATTAAGGTAACCATTAGGGTTTATATGATCCTTACTTTTTAGGTAATTATGGGTTACTCTATGATATGATGGAAAAGGAAAGGAATGAGATAAACTTGAGGTTAAAATATGTTATGAATATTTTTGAAGATTTTATCTCGTTTTGGGGAATTTTTTAAGAATTATATAGTTTTGGAAAAAGGACAACACGCAGACCGTGTGACAACCCGTCGCGTCGGACAAAGATGCGGGAATCGAACCCACAACCAAAGTGCGACTGGTATTTATCGCCTACCACTGGACTACGTGAAGTCCCTGGTTAGTTTGACTGATTATTTTTGGTTATATGATTTTATGAATTAAGAGTAAGGTGATTTTGGGTTATTTTTGAAAATGATTAACCTATCATGGAGGATATATGATTAGGTTAATTACTTTTCAAAATGAGACTTTAGGAGCAACTGATATTGTTTGGAGATAAATGTTACGATTTATCATGGAAGACTATGCGACTAAATCCTTCAAATATTTGGGTTTCAATCTTATATTGGTTTACTTTGAAGAATTTTATGGACAAATTGATTATAGAATGGTCCTCGATGAACTTTGGGTTTTGTTGGACAAATTTTGGAGATTAAGAATAGATTTACTTTTTATAAAGGGTTATCCTTTTCTGGATTATCTGACCTTGTACTAACCTTTTTGGTTTTGGTTATGGTTAAGGTCTAATGATATGGGAATTATATAGTTCTCTTTTGTGGATTAGGTGATTCTCTATAAGTTGATTATAGTACTCTTAATGTGAACAAGTCTTCCTAAATACTCATCTTTTGGAGAAAATATGAGTTTGTGTAAGGAATCTAATAAAGGTTGAAAGTCAATATGATAAGTGATTATGTTTCCTTATGAATAAATTCCTCAATAAAAAGTAACTTAAAACCAAAATGTTGTCTATTAACTTTTCCTACTGGGGAATCGAAGACCGTTTAACCCATCACAAGTTTGTGATTTTCTCGTGGTTAACTTTCTCCTAAACATGTTTTCTGTCACTCTCCATCAGAACATGACCCTTTTTTTTCCTCCATGTCCATATTTTCATACTTGGAATCCTAGTATGGGTTAACTCGGGTGACCTTTGTACTTATCTTTCTTTATTTCAAAGTGTTTGTTTTACCGACTTTTGTTCCGATGTGGGACTTTCAAGGATGTTTCCAAGCGCAATTTTAAAATTGCGAGGACGCAATTCCCAAAAGGGGGGAAGGATGTAACACCCAAGGTAAATAAAGAATAGAAATTTTCATATTTATCCATATTTGTGAATAAAATATTAATATGACTTTAAAGGGGACGCTATGCTCGATGGCGTACCCAACACGCAACAACGAGTTTCTTGGGAATCTTACGTTGCACTCTAATAATAAAATAATATTATTTTAAATGGTAGTTAACATGTAGCCGTTGTATTGGCGGGAATGGATAGAAATAACTAAAATATTATTATATATGTTCTTAAAAATTTTTACATTTATACAATAAAAGATAAAGGCTTAAAATACGGAAAGAATTCAATTTTTGGCGTATATGCCCTAGTTTTCACTAAAGGTTCACTTATCACCTTTTTAATGGAGAACCGTCATTAAATATAGTTTTTTTCACTCTTAAACATTCTTTTGGACCAAATAAAACTCTTATTAAGAATCGGGACATCAAAATTTACTTTGTGTAAATTTTTGGTATCTTTCTGATAAAGTTCATTTTTTTTAATGAATAGTGTAGAATGTTGTGTTTTAATTCAAAACCACTTTTTAATCTAATTTATTTATATGATTAGATAATATTTTGAATTGGTTTTAAAGTTAAATTAGAAAATATTTTTACCATTAAATCCAATAGTGGTCATTGGAATTAATTTCACTTTGAAATCAGACTTAAACTAGTGTCAATCTTTTGATACTTATTGTTTTATAAAAACACGCTATTTGCTCTGACAGCGGGAATTAATTATTAAATTAATTAATGTGACTAATATGTTTTGAATTTTGTAAAATAGACTTCATTTTTGAATTCGGAATATCAAATATAGCTTAGGGTGAATTTTTGGTAATTTTCTGAAAAACTTCAATTTTTGATGAATAGTGAAACCACTAAGTGGTACTTATAAAAACTGATTTTTCATTTAAATGAAATTTTTCCATAATTGTGTTTTGATTTTCAAAAATCCGACATACATGGTTGTCATTAAGAAGTAAAATGTGGTTCAATGAGATTAAAATAATTTTTTGGTGAATAGTAACTTATTAAGTTTTTAATCGCGATTAGTGGTAATTAGTGTAGTTTAAGGTAAAAATGATATTATAAGAATGTGAAAACACCTTGACACTTGTCCTACACCTATTGGGTGAGTCATGGCCGACAAAGACAAGCCATGGGCCAACTTGGGGACCCCATGGATCAACTTTTGATGGGAAATGACATAAATTACTTTTATTTAATGTTGAAGTGAAAATGACACAAACATAATATGTTTTACGAAAACAATTTTTAAGTGGGGTTATACAAGTCCAAATTTTGATTACAAATATTAATTGGAAAGATAAAAAGATTTCCTATATCATAGTATTTGTTTTATAATTTTTAGACATTAAATAAATTTAATTATTTATGACATAATAATGATGCAGCGATGACATCATTATTTGACGATTTAAATAAAATAGAAAGATAATGTAAAATCTATAAACTACACATGGAAAAATCCAATTGGATGAGTGGATTTCGAAGACCTATCACCTTATCCACGAATTTTATCAATGTGGGACCTTTTTAAACCGAAACACATTTTCAAATAAAGTAATATTTCTTACTTTCCAAAAGTACCCCTCCTCTCATCTTATAAAGGGCCCCCACCTCTACCTCATTTCACACACTTCTAAAGCCTTTGGCTCGGCCAACCCCTGCCCATTTACTCTCTCCACATCCCTCTCCTCATCCTAGAGGACTCCCTTTGGGCATAATCCTTTCAAAGGAAGCCTTTAGGCTTAAATCAAAAGGAGTTACACTTTTAAAGGTAATTCATTCTCTCATGTTCATTTGTTTTATTTTGCTTCTCCAACCCCCCTAAAATCTTTTTATTTACTTCTTTTGTAACAACACCAGTATCCTCAATATACTAGGATGTTGTTATAAGATTTATTCTAGCTACACTCTCACACAACTACATCAAATGGTTAAAGAACATACGGTTTCCGTGGATGGTGAAATTCTGCCTCCCGAAACGATGATTGTTCAATACTCATTTAACACCTTCAAAGGTGGCCATTATGATGTCACTATTTTTATATGATATATAATATGTTTATGTTTTATTTATGCTTCTTTATTTTTCATTTTTGTCTTACCTTTATGGCTTCCATTATGGGTATACGCGATATCTTCATTTAAGGAAGTGCGGACTACCGCCCCCTCAAAGTGATTTCATTCGTTAAATACCATATGTGGGATGTATAAAGGATGGAAATATGATATTATATATGATATTATACTGGAATTATAATATACCTTTATATCATTATTATTCCATTCTATAAAATACGAAATAGAAATGAAAGTAGCGTTCATGCGTACGTACAGCTTACCGTCTCCATGAACGGTGCATTTCATTTCTTACCTCTAAATGATTATGTAATGTTATAAATGCATGCATGTACTGGATATATATGACATATATGATATATACATAATGAATACAATTCAGGATATAATAAACATTTGGCCACATGAACAACATGTAATTGAAAGAAGACCACTTTCGACTTAAGAACCAAATATCGGCAAAACAAATATTATTAACTTAAATGATTACATAATGTTTGTGACATGGTAATAAGTGGTATAAAAGTAATAATGAACTTGAAAAATGGTTCTTAAGGAATTAGAAATTAACTCAAGTTTATTATTCAGGAGATTAAGGAACGATCGAGTCAATTCGGACCCGAGGTAAGGGATCCTACAACTCTCTTTCTTTTTAAGTACACTCTTTTATGTAATTTCTTTTAAGCTCATCTTTCTTATGATTGGGATGTTATTTTATATTACTCCTACTGTAATTTTTATGTTCATGTGATGAGAGACCCTATTCTCTCTCATCAATCCTTTTGGAAGTTTTGAGTGGCGCCGTTAGGCTGCCGAGTTTTCGTAAGGGATTTTTCATCTCACTTTTATTCCCGTAAGATTTACGCTACATTCGCCACAAATTCGATTGAGTGGTGTATGTACTTCCCATTATTCTACTCTTTGTGTAATATAATTTCGTTTATGAGTATTTACATCAATGACCTATTGTCTTTCTTTCATGGGGTGTATGTTTTGAATGATACCCAAGTCGGTAAGGGAACCTTTCACCCTCCTCTTTTTTAAAAGACTTCTTTTATTGGGTCTTTTAATTTACATATTTTTATGTTGGGATATGTTCTCATACATCCTTATTGATGTAAATTTTATTTCCAAGTGATGAGATACACTTTTTATCTCTCATCAACTCATTTTGATGTGATGCCGTTAGGCTGTCAAGGGAACTTTTTAACCCAATTTCGATTTCTATGGGTTCAACATGTAGTCATTGAATATGTCATCCATTGAATATGTGTGAATGACCTTTTATTGTTTTACACTTAATGTCCACTTATATTGGGTGTATTTATATTGGTCACACATATTTTTGAGATTGATTTGTCCTTAATTTAAGGATACATTCTTTATAAGGGATTTCATCACATTTGACATTTCTATTGAGAGTTCATTGTTGTTATGCACCAATTCACTCTTATATGGTGTATATACTGTCCTTTGGAGTATTATATCATGAATCCATTTATTCTCATGATATTATAAAGTTCTGAGTAAATGTTATTCCTCAATTATCGTATTCAAGTGTCTCTGATTTTGGTGAAACCCCTTTAACCAAAATATCGTTTTAAATGTTTTAATTATTTGTTCTTATTAATATCCATGTTTTCAAAATGGTTTTAAGGATTTATTTATATGGATGTTAATGGTTTAAAATTTTAAGCTTCTAGGTGGTATGGGACACTTTGATTCAAAAATCTCTTTATTAAATGTTTTAAATGGTTTTGGAAATGGTTTCTTTTTGAATGGATTCATTATTTCAATATCCTAAAATGTTATATTGTGATTAAAATGTGGTAATGCTATGTTCATGTTTATGTGATACGATTATGTTATGGTTCTTGGGAATTGTTATGAAGAACGGGTGGTTCCGTGATAAACTAAGGGCGGGTGAGCCCGTTATAGCTCTCCAATGCATTGGGTAACGCGAAGGAGTGAAACGTTAAGGTTTCTCCGAAGAGATTTAGGGAATATACTGTGTTGGGTATTCCAAACGTAACCAAGAGGGTTACTCCCTATATAAGAATGTTATGAATGCCTCAAGTTACCTTTATGTCTTATGATTTCTATGATTTATTCATGATTTGATGAGGTAGGTTAAAGTGCCTATGTTTTATGGGTAAATTATGATTTCATTCTTGTGTATATATGAACTCATGTTTCCTTTCCATATTTTTATATCCCTTACTGAGCTTTTTATGCTCATCCCAAGTTTTTGAAATGTTTTTTTCAGGTCAAGGGAAAGGTACATGATAAGATGATAGAGTCAAGGATGTGTTAAGAAAGATTCCATGTTTTATTTTCAATATGTTTCCGTTGATGGGAAGAATGGATACTATCTTTTATGTAACCACTTTGTTTAAATGTGGAATGTAATGCAAGTTTCATGATCTAATTCTCTAAAACTCTAAACCTGAAAAGATCCTCAATGTGTAATCTTGTAATAACTCATTATTAAGTAAGTTTTAAGGCTGGGGCCTTATACACATGGCCTTGACAGAATATTTGTCAATGGTCTTGGCACAAGTCCTTGACGTAGTAGTTATTTTGTCTGGCATTATGCATTCACTCATTATGAAATTAGTTATTACATGTGATTATTCAACTAGTATAATATTCATGTGCATGTTTATATGGTAATTTTTTACTTTTATTTACCATATTATTTTCATGTTTTATGTTTAAAAGTTTTATGTTTTTATTATACATCTTTCATTAAAAGTTTATAGCTTCCTATGAATTATTTACCCTTACTGAGCATCTAAGCTCACCCCCTTTCTTATGTTTTATTTTCCCAAGATTCCAAGAAGTGCATTATGTTTTTTATGGAGGGTTAACCTATGGGAAAAATGAAATTCTAAAAGGATTATTTATGTTGTTTTTTATGTTAAAAATTGTAATATAACTTTCATGTATGTAATATATTTTCCAAGACTTCTAAATTGATCAGTCCTTCGAGACTTGATTCCTTGTAATCATGCGAATATATTAAAATAATAGACTGGATTCGAGCTTCTGGGGTCAATGAGTTGTAGCTAGTATCATAGTAATTTTAGAATCAACCTTTGAAATAGATTTGGAAAACATAGATTAGGTATCATAACCCTACGATTAACTTTGAGGATAAGTATATAATAACCCCCTAGAATTTTGGTAACAATCATGGATAACCTTGGATTAAACCTAATATATTATATATTGAAAATACCTTCCCTTGATTATGTGATTTTATTTAGTGATATTTTTTTCTCACCCTGTGCTTTCTGGTCTTAGTTAATGGAGGAAACCAGAAGTAATTAGATTAAAATTGAGTTTGACAGAAAATATGGTGATTTTGGGCAATAAAATCAGATAATGACTAGAGAGAAAGATATTTTGATTATGTCAAATAAGTTATCACGATATATGATTAACAATGTGATCTTTGATGACATTCCTAATGCATTGTGTAAGAGGAAGATGAATGTTTATAAATGTTCGAATTTTAAGAAATATAGAGGAAAGAAGATTTGGTTTCCTTCATGTCAAGAGGAAGGGAAGAAGAGCCTTAAGGAATACATCAAATGGAGGGAAAGATGTTATCTCTATGGGAAAAGGTTCATAGAGTGACCAATTATTATGGAGTTCAATGTCTCATCTGTGGAAATCAGGGGCATTACCCAAATCAATGCCCAGACATAAGAATCTACCTCTAAACTCATGAAGGACTTATTCTATGCCAACCATTAAATTGGAAGGATTGAAGTATTTGTGTATTTGGATCCAAGAATTATGAATAAGTGGATTATATAAGGATTATTTAGTTTTTGTTTTTCGCTAAGGGTTTTCAAGAATATGTTGAATTGTTATAAAGGACAAGAAAATTGATTTAAGGGTAAGATTATATTTGGATAGCATGTTATTAACTTAAAGATAACCCTTAATATGTTCCTTATGTTAAGATAATAATGTTATGTTTTAATAAGTAAATTGGATGATGCAAGTTTCATGAGGACTGATTTTGGATTTTTCAACAAGAGGGTTATGCTATCATGGATAAAGTGTATATATTTTTGGGACTTAAGGAATAATACACTATGTTTTGGAATAAGGAAACATGCATGTTTTCAATAAGGACATTTGATAATTCAGGTTTTTACCGTGACTCAAGAGAATACATGATGAAGGTGTTCACATGTTTGTAATGTGGAAACCAAGAACTGCCCTATGAGATATGGGAGATAAATGCTAACCCGATTTGGTTCACCTATTTCTAAAGTTGTATATTTTTAGTTTTTGGAAGGATTGTAAGGTTATACATTATTAGATAGTATAGGTTATAATCTAGTTGAAGTTTGTTATATTAATGTATTATCTTTCTATAGGTGGACTTATGTATATGTGATAACTTGTTATAATGCTTTTGGTGAGACAAATGGAATGACCTATCATTCTATTTATGGATCACATGATCTTCTAACATTTTAGGAAAGAAAAATTCAACTTAATTTCCTAGTGTAATGGATGAAGTGAAAATAGATCTAAGCGCAACCAAATGATGAGATTATGATTATGATAGGTAATGAAATCAAGTATGTTTTCTTGAGTTATTATCTTGATATTAAATTAATACCTCCTATTACAAAAAAATGTATCGATAAAAATGTGTTATCGTAATGCCTTATGTTTTGTTGAACAGATGATATTTTAAATCATCATAGATTTATGGATTTGAAGCCCTCAATTTTACATTTATTGTTCACTTTTTTGTGACTGATGACCTCAATCACTCCCTATAAATATTTACGTTTTTCCTCCAATTATGTGTCTATAATTTCTACCAATGTTATCCTATTATAAATTCTAATTTGGTGGTGAATTATTCATTTCTCATTCTTTCTTATTAAGACTAAGTTTTATTAACCTTATTTCTGATGTGCATTTTTCACAAAGGTATTTTCTATTTTCAACATTTTATTTTCAAAGAATAATTTCAAATTGTGAGGACTCAACTTATTAAAGGAGGGGAGAATGTAACACGCCAAAATTTCTTAGTATGTTATCTCTTTAAAGTAATTTAATAGCTTATATTTCATGCAATACTGACTTGGCTTGCGCAAGATTGAGTTTCTGTGAAACAACACATTAGTATTATAATTATTTAAAAGTTATATTTATTTATCAATTAAATATTGTAATATGAATTGTAACAAATAAATTTTAAATGTTATTTATAATTTTTTATAAATAAAACATATTTATAATGAAATGTATAAGTTTTGTTAAAATAGTTATATATTTAGGAAAAATATTTACGTTCTTTTGTGAACAATAAAAAAATTAATTTTAGAAACTCCTATAAATTGAATTTGGTAAAATATAATTCATTTTTTAATAAAGAATATCAAAATTATCTTAGGTTTAATTTTTGGTATTTTTCTGAAAACATTCAATTTTTTTATGAATAGTGATAAATACTACATGGTACATAAAACCCGAATTTTTCATTTAAATAATTATTTTCAATTAGAAATTATCTTAAATTCAAAATATATACTTAATACATATATTAGTTTATTTTAATTCATTTGAGTAATTTTCTAATAAGATTGGATATATAAAATTTCATTGAACTTTTAAACGTCTTTTACCCACCTTCTTGGCACATTAGAAAATTTGCATAAAACATAATTTTACCACATATGTGAATTGAATTTAAAAAATATGATACACATTATTTTCATAAGTAAGTAAAATTTGGTTCAATAGCATGAAAATAATTTTTGGTGAAAAGAAACATTTGAATTTTATTTGCCACGTTTAAAAGCAAATAGGGTAATTAAAAGTAAATATAATATTATAATTACCCTAACACATGAACTAATTCTATTGGATAAGTGTATTTCGACCAAAATAAAAATTATTACAAAAATATGATCCTTTTTGATCCACTTCGATCAGATTAGGACATTTATTATATTTTATTTAAAGAAGAGTTAAAAGTGTTAAATTCAAATTTTAATAACTAAAACATTTTTAATATAGGGTTACACATAAGATAAATTCAACAATAAAAATTCATTAGAAATAAAAAAATATTTCATATATCATGGTATTTTATTTATAATTTTTAGACATTAAATAATTAAATTTATTTATGACACAATGATGATGCAGTAATTACCTTATTAATTAAAGATTAAAATAAATGATATTATAAATATTAAAATAAATTTAAATTGAAACTTTTGATGAAATACATGAATTTTATAGGTGAATATTAAATTTTAGGGTTGATTAAATGTATTTTTTTTGAAGGAATCAAGTTGTGATGACTTTAACAAAAACCAAATACTAAATAGTATCAAAGTTGACATAAATGGGTTTTTTAAAACAAATACTTTTTTATTATATTATATAATAGTGATAAAAATAAAAGGGTCAGAAAAATGAATTAGATAATGTTAAAAAATTCATTAATTAACAACTTTATGTTCTCTTTGAATTTTATAGTAATCTTATTAACCATATAGTGTAAGAATACAAGAGGACATGGTAAGAGTTAAACTATTTAACTAAGGGTTAATCGAAAAGATAAGGTTAATATGGTGACCTATACATGTATAAAACCTATTTTTTGAGATTATTTCGACCCATACCCATCTTGTACTCAAAATAAATCTATTTTGAGCTATTAGAAACCGAAAAGTATTTTATAATAAATTAATATTTCAATCTTTTCCTAAAGTGCCCCTCACCTCTCTTATAAAAGGGTACTCCCCCTTATCTTAAATTCACACCTCCAAATCCATTTTTATTGGCCAAAACCTGATAAAATATCCTCCCAAATACTCTCACCTCAACCTATAGTCCTTAATTTGATCATAAATCCAACCTAAGGATCCCTTTTTTTCAAATCAAAAGGAAGCACCCGAAGAAGAGGTAATTATTTTATCACATCTTTCAAAATTGTTTTCTTCTTATACTTCCAATTTATTTGTTGTTTCCATAATAAAATAATAAATTATGTATCTTATACATACTTATATGTTATTATAAATATGTTACAACCATATTCATTATTATATCCATCCTATGAATGACAAATTCACCATACGTGTGTGCGTATGGCTTACCGTCTCCACGTCGTGGTGTGGTTTGTTATTCAACACTTAATTATTTGGATGGTTATAATAATGAGTATAATTCATGTAAATAAAAAATATAACATGTTAATTATTCTTAATATATAATATACCATCAAATTATACACCGTTTCACCATCAATAGAATGATATTATCGCTTGTATGTACGTACGACTTACCGTCTCCACGACTCGATGAGATTCAACTTCAATGATCATCATTCAAGAATTTTTATAAAAATATATATATTGATTAAGTATGATATATATGAAATATTATTTATAATATAATAATATTTTTTTTATATAAATATATGTCATTTACTTTCATATTATATGATAAGAAAATAGAAACAATGTTCATGCGTACATACGGACTACCATCTCTATGAATGGTGTTTTAATTTCATATATATATCTATTATACATATTTATATTCTAAATAATATGATATATAAATCATTTTTTATATTCTTTAAGTATGTAAATAATGATCTATGTTGTACGATGAAAAATAACAAGTTAAAACTTGTACGATAAAGAAAGAGATTATTACCTGAAATGTTACTTTAACATGAAAATTATTATTAAATGGGTATTATAAAGTCATGAATGAATCATATATGATATCATAAATATAAATGTGGTTCTGGTATAATTTAATAAAATACTATTTTCATTATACAATAGGTTAAACGTACCCTCAACTAAAGGAAGGTACAAGGTAAGGGTTAATTATTCAATCTCATTGTTATCCGAGATTGTTTATGTGTAAGTATTTTCTAGGACATGTTTATCATCCATATACATGTTTCATAAAATAATTTTCAAAAAAAATATTTTATGTTTTATAGAAGGTACTCTTTAAATATGTCACAATTTTAAATGTTTTAAAGATTTATTTTTCTAAATTTATTTAATTAATGACCACATTTTCAAAATGATTTTAAGGATTTATTTATATGGAAATGAGTGTTTTAAAATGTTAATTCCTTTCAAAAGTTTAAAAGTGGTGTGGGAAACTTCGATTAAAAAATATCTTTTAAATCAAATCTTTTATAAATTATGTGACTTCTAAATTATTTCATTAAAAAGGGATATTTCCCTCAAAGAGTTTTATTGATTATTTTCATCTATGTCAACATCCTTTATTGGATATTATTATTGATTGAGGTTGATTTAATTTAATACAATATTCCATATTTTATTTAATGAGTTATGATATGTTTAACTATAAATGTTCTATTTTTATACCATTAATGGTTTATGATTAAAGTATTAATATTTTGTGTGCTAATTTTAATTCTAATGTTTATGTTATGTTTCACCCCTTTTCATATGAGGAATGCATTGGACTTGGTAAGTGAAGGGAAGTGCTTGCTATAACCCCTTGATGCATCGGTAGGTCTCATGGGACAAACTAGAGTCTTGGCACAAGGACTTAACAGATTATTTTTAAATGGTCTTGGCACAAGGCCTTGACGTAGTAGTTATTATGTCTGTCATTATGCATTCCCTCATTATGAAATTAGTTATTACATGAGATTATTTGACTGGTAAAATATTCATGTGCATATTTATATGGTAATGTTTGACTTTTTTTTACCATATTATGTTCAAGTTTTATGTTTAAAAGACTGTTATTTTTATTATACATCTTGCATTAAAAGTATATATGTTCTACTGAATTATTTACCATTACTGAGCATTTGATCTCACCCCCTTTCCTATGTTTTATTTTCCCAGGATGCTAAGAATTGTATTACGTTTGATATATAGGGTTAATATAGGGGAATAATGTAATTTTCAAAGGATTTTTTATGTTTTGTTTTATGTTAGAAACTATAATGTAACATTCTTGAATGTAATCTATTTTCCAAGATTGCTAAAATGATCGATCCTTCAGGACTTGATTTCTTGTAATCATGCCAATGTATTAAAATAATGCACTTGCTCCGAGCTTCTGGGGTTAGGGCGTTACATCTTGTGTCAGTATAGCAATAAGAATTTTTATTCCATATCCTATAACATTTTTTTTCAAGAATATAATCATCTCATGTCCCATCGCATTCAGTAGTAACATGGTTCCTCCAAGTTCCATCCATTAGATAAAACAAAAAAATAATAGTGTGATCATCACTAATCATAATGGGAAAATTGCATAATCATGGGAAAATAATTATAAAATTTCAATCCATGACACCTTAGGTTTGCTCCTAGGTTATTCATGATCATTACCAAAACTCTAGGTTTATAACCTAGACTTACACTTTGGGTTCTTACTAAGGTTCTCTTATCCTAGTTTCTAAAGGTTAATTAAAACTTTCTTTGATACCAACTATAATTAGCTACAATTTTTGTACATGGATATTACATATAAATAGAAAAATATTCATATTACAACAAAACCACACTAGAATAATATGGGTTTAGTGTCTTTGGAAACATGGTAACAAAAATAACTAGTTCATAAAACTTTTAAATTTTCTCCCACTTATTTCTTCATATCTAGAACCCTTTTTTATATATTGAACCTAATACCTTTCTTCGTATCCTTGGGAAAAGAAAAATAAGAAAAGGGTGAGATAAGATGTTCAGTAAGTGTAAAAAGTTAAATATGAATCATAACATAAACATAAGTGAATAATAATATAAATGTAACATTTTAAAATCAAAACCCTACATAACAAAGATCATAATATTGATCCATAGAATAAATCATAGATAATTCATAAGACATAAATCATAAATGAATAAATTTGGCATAAAACATGGGATTGTGAAAAACACATAAGCATATAAAAATATTTCCTTTGTAGTCAAGTATATTTTACAAAAATATCATATTGTACTGGATTTACTCCCTAAACCATCTTAGTATTCAAGGGTCACTCTCCAGACTATCATGACGAACAAAGTCCTTTGCTAAATCGATTTCACTTCTCACTCCAGTATTATCTGAACCAATTTCAATACCATTTCCAGTCATGTCAATATCATGAGATATAATATAATTTCTCAATTCATTATATGGTGATAAATTTCCCACCCATCACATAATTAAAACCATATATATATTCATTCCACAATAACATAAATCATATCAGAACCTATAAAAATAAATAGGTTTCACAAACATTTCATCATAGTGTAACCCATGGGAAAGAAATAGGTTTAATAATTATAAACATAAACCAACCATAAAAGAATAAGGAAAATTTCTTTTAATAATATCCTCATTAAAGAATAGGTAACATCAAATAATGTTATCTTATATGTAAATATTTTTGATAAATCACTTGAAGTAATTCTTGAGGAAAATATCCTTACTGTTTTGAAAAAAAACTTTTTAAATAATAAAACATTTATAAAACCCTTTTAATTTAAAATAATTTTTAAAATTTATAAATTAATGTTTTAAAATCCATTTGAAACATATTTTCAATTATTTTCCAAGAAAATTATTAAAAGATCATTTAAAAACATATTTTAAAACATTTTTAAAAAACATAGTTTCGAATAAAAAATTTTGATCGAAGAGATAATAAAATTACATGAAACGTATAATATCATTAAAATAAGTATATTAATTATAAAAAATTTCATAGTTAAGTATATACACCTCATAAAATATTATAGGTTCATACCACAACATTTATCTTAAATAAGAAAAATTGATATAGAATTACCTTACAGATTTGGTAACTTTTGAAACTTAAATACCATGAAATAGAGTTCATAAAATGGATATGTAAATATAAATAAATTAAAGGATATGAATCATATATTAAATTAATTGGAATTATATACACCAAAAAATAATAATTGGTGAATAAGTTATATATCTCACAGAATAAAAAGTGAGATGATAAACTCTTACCTCAAACTTCCCTTTAGTTTTGCGCACCTAAAAATAATTTATAATTGTTTAAATAAGGATATTGATTCATTTAATAACCATATTAATGTTTATAATACCTTATATGATATTTTTATGACATCTTACGACCCATTCATTAATAATATTTCATTATTTTCATTGTTTCGGGTGAGTTCGTTTCATTATTTTCATGATCGGTTCATTGGCGTATAATTTTAGATTTTCCTATTGATTGCAAATAAAATTACACTAGTTTAATGAAATAGTATTAATTAACTTAAAAAAAATTAAATGTTTGTATTTATACTTTTTATTTCATACATGAAGATGATTCATTTGATAAAATGTTAATGATAAATGTTTAGTTTAATTTAGTGATTTTTCTGACCATCATGAACTTGTTTCCTTTTGTTTAATATTATCTATATATATTTGTTATAGAACATAAAATAATTTATAATATACTAATTAAAATATTATTTAACCATAATAATATTTTTATGACCATACTTGAAGAGGGTATAGGAAAACAAACAAAATTATTATTCATAGAGGTGATTAACTGGCATAATTTGGACAATAGTTTCATTTCTTTGAATAAGAGGAGGTAATAAAAGGGATGAATATAAGATATTCCCTTAGAAACATAAAATTAAATTACATACATGATTTCGGAATTATTATTTCATGATGTATGAAGGAGGTTGGGGGAATAGAAGAATAAAATAAATTAAGAGAGGTATTTTGAAAAAAGTACCTCTTGAATATCACCTCCTTGAGAGACCCTTAATGACCTTGGATTTCATATTTTAGTGAGACAATAATTATTAGGACATGGGGAGAGTGAGGAGAATAGTTTTTGGTAGATATTTTTTGATATTTAAGGATTTTTTGGTAAAATGGCGTGGTGAGGGGTGGTATTTATACTTGAGTAGAGGTGGGTTTAAGTGATTAAAATAATGAGTATTTTATATTTAAAGTCAACCACATTGAGGTTGCATTAATTTACATGAATTTTATTGTTAATTAATATTTTTTAGTCTGGTTAGGGTCGATATATACCACAATAAACTATTAAATGCGGTAATGTTTTGGTATGTAAAGCTTTTACCTTTTAACTTTAACCCCTGTCCCATGTTTACCTATATTGTAGAAAATAATTTTTTTACCATGGTAAATGTTTTATTAATAAAAATTAAATTGAACTTAAAACCTAATTTTAACCTTATAATTATAAATATGGAATGTTTTTTTATAAATTAAATTCACATAATTGGAAAAATTATATTTAAAGTAAATTCTACAGACAAAACAAAAAAGTGGGTTTTTAAAGCAAAACGTTCAAATGTTTGAAATGTTTTTATATCCAATTTCAAGGTGAAATTTATTAAAATGTCCAAAAAATTTAATGATGTATAATTTTACTAATTATTCTTTTAAAAAATCAAAATATAATTTAACAATATAAATAAATTAGATGAAAAAATAGTTTTTAATTAAAATGTGGTATTTTTCACTATTCACTGAAAAAATTGAACTTATCATAAAAATACCAAAAATTTACTCTAAGATAATTTTGACATTATTATTTAAAAATTAATTTTATTTTTTCAAAATAAATTTACAAAAATTTCAAAATTTATATTTAAGAAAGGTGCTCCATCAAAAGGCATCAAAATTGTCTTTTAGAAAAATATAGCTTTTATGCTCAAAATTGGATTTATTATTATCTTAAGCCTATAAAATGTATTTTAAAAAAATTATTGAATATATAACATATAAATTACATTAATATATTTCACTAATATTTTTTAATTTAATATATTAAGATAAAATTTCATCTTAGTTATAGAAATAGTTTTTTATAAAAATACTCATTTATGTTCAATTGGTTTTTTTTCATTTCTAATTAATTGGTAACCAATGAATTCATTTTATAAACATTTGTAAATTATATTTTTATAATTTATTTAATCTCATTCATTCCTTCTATTCTAATTTATAGGGTATAAATATAACAACTAAATATTTTGGAGTTCGTTTAAGCTTGGTTTTTTTGTAAAGTAGGTTATTGGAGAGATTAAATTTATTTTAAAAAAATAAATTTCATAAAATCTTGGGGTGTTAAATTAAGTTATTGTGATCATCTATCATGCTCAATTTACCCTACCATGCCTATACAATGTAATCATCATGAATATTTTTCAGTGGATGTTTTCTAACTGTTATCACATTAAATTTAGAGAATGATCTTGTGTGGGAAAACCATTTACATGTGTTTTTGATCTAGTGACCTAGTAAATTTCTTTGTATTTAGGGTCATTTATGAAGCATAATATAAATTTGGACAATGTGGAAATAAGTGGATCTATCTTGTTATTTTGGGATCATGAGGAAGATGTGTATTTCTTGACGTTAAGTTAAGAAGATCATGATGCAAGATAAGGACATTAGAAGTGAGTGAGTTAGAGCCAAGATCCTTAAATGATTATTGGACATGTGAAAGACATGAATGGAAGAAGAAGTGACCATGGGAGAGAAAATTAGTACATTCTTTATCATGGGTTGATTAGATTCCCATAAAGGAGTGCTCAAGTTGTTGATATGGACAATGTGATTAACTAACATTTATTGGAAGATTCTAAGATAATGAAAGATCCATCATACATGGTCATGTGATGATGATGGGCTCATAAAGAAAGGGGGTTATAGTCATTTAGTGAGCAATAATTATTTTGTTATATATCAACATATGAGGCAATGTAAAACAATAAGTTGATTACACTGTATATCCATGAGAAAAGAGGAGAGAAAAAAGGATACATGTATTTCATATCTATAAAATAAAGAAGGTTGTGTAAAGATTTTAGTAGGATGAGCATTCTTCTAACCCACACAACCCATGATAGGAATGAAGTGAAACATAGGAGACTAAAAAGTGGAGAGGATGTAGTTATGGGGTTATATTGTTAAAGGAAGGGACGCCCCTAAAACTTTGAATGTGTATTCTAGGAGGGTAAAAAGGTCCCATCAGCTCCTCTAATAGATTGGTGTGGCCCCCACCTAGATTTTTTTATAATATTCCTTCAAGAGACTATTTTAAAGGAATAAAGGGGGAATTGAGGAATTATATTGTAACAACCTGGGGCTTGGGGTGAGAGAGATAGAGATAGAGATAGTTTCCTCTCTTCATCGTGTAATTACTCTTTTATTTAACTACTCTTTATTCTCTAAAATACATGTATTTCACTAGGTACTACTAGAATATACTATAAAAACATATTTTGGTCACATGTTAAATTATCACCTTCTTCAACCTATTAGAAATATTTTGGAATGGCATTGGAGATATGACATCAATATTTCCTAGAAGGGGTGGGGATATGAATAGGGATAGTTGAGTTGGAACTCTCTATCTTGGAACTATGAGATGAAAAAAAGCTGAATTATGTCAAAATATAATGGGACTACAGTAGCACCTAGGGAAAACACTACAATAGTAAGAGGTGAGTCTGTTGTTAGTAACATATTTCTCTAAATCATTTTTAGGGGAACTAGGCAATGTCAGGAAGCTAATGACTAACTCTACTGATTTATGATCAGTTCAGTATTCAACATCATGATGGGTGGATCTCTCAATGTTTTAAGACCAGGATTAAAGATTTTGGATCACATGAGATGAATTATTTTTCCACATCAACCAAACACCTGAGGATGTGAAGGTTCCCCTCACACAAGTAAGCATATAAGGAGTCATAATTCATTTGTTCGCTATTCTTAGTGAATCTCAACTAAAAGTAACTTGAAAAATGTTTAAATTGGAACATATAGAGATATTCAGTGGGATTGAAATTAAAAAACCATGTTAAGAACTTGTTTGTACTATATCAACAAGGATCGTTCCAATAATATATCATATAGTTTGAATACTTGACTTCCCTAGTTCCTTTCTAGCCAGAGTTCTAGTACGTGGGCTATTTCCTTTATGGATTATGTTGTCAGATTTAAAATTAGGTACATATATAAAATTTGAAAACATGATTTCAATAAATGTGGTTGGCTAGAAATGTATAACTCATAGTGTGAAAATGGATGTGTCTTTATACTCTTGGAAGCAGTCCCAACATGTAACATGGACCCGGTGGGAGGGTGTGTAAATAGTCCCTCTGTCTAAGAATGAAGTCTCAAGGTTAACCCTTATTTAGATATGATAAATAAATGGGAAGTAACTCAGGGGTGTATAGATAAGAGACTATGTAACAATGGGTTCTAGAAGAGATATAGGTTCATCACTTGACTATGAATGATTGGGGGGAAATCATAAAAATGGTTGTGTTTCAGATGTCGAAGTATATATAGTCTGATGAAAAAATTCCCAAATTTGAATATGGGAGTCATACTATTGGGAGAGTATGAAGTTCAACCAGATGAGGGAGATATAGTGATGATTGAGGTAGTTTATCTAAAATAAGGGGATATTCAATGGGAGGTATAATTCTAGATATTGGAAAATCAAGTTTAGGCATTTAATAATAGGCCCAAGGAGGGGGAGAACTAACTTCAATGATGGTGGAAGGTTATGAGAGTGACATCCCAATTTTAGTCCTCCAGTATGGCAACATTACCCATAATTTTATAACACAAAAGTTAACTTTTCTATTTTTGATGATTGTCCTAAACACACAAAAACATTGTGTTAAATTTGGTGACCGACATAGAGTGTGGACCCATGGATTATACCAACACTTAAGGTTAACTATGGGAACGTATTCCTTCTCAATTGATACCCATGTCTTGGATATCATATGATTGGATTTTATCTCGGAAATTTTCTAACTTTTCACTCTTAGAAAAGTACATATTAAATTGAATCCTATTACCATGAAATTCATAATCAGAGGCCACATGAATACCCTTCAAGGAGTGGATTAAACTAAACGATTGGTCTTATATTTTCATGACCAAACCAACTGACTAGGTAGGGAAAAACCCAATATTTCTAGGAAGTAGGTTTGTCATAATTCAATAGGAGAAAACATAAATGGAAGCATATGGGAAGCTAGGATCCCCCACTAGATAGCTCTCTGCACCTTGACCTCCAAATTTTGTTCTCCAAACTGAAAGAAGTATTTAATTAATCTAAGGGCATATCTCTATGACACCAATGTGACCACCAAATTCTTTTAGTGTAAGGGTAGAGACTAGAATATGTTTGGCCCTATCGATATAAAAACACTCAAAAAATGAGATTGAAAGACAATTCTAGAAAACGATTCAATTGGGAACTATCAAAAATAGCATCAGTGCCTACTCTAGCCTTGTGTTAGTTAAGAAAAAATATTATTCATGAAAAATGTGTATAGATTATTAGGCCCTCAACAAGGTAACAATCCTAAATAAATTTCCTTTTCTTGATAACTTTCAAGGGGGATAATGTTCCACACTCAACCATAGGTCTTGTTGCTTCTAAATCTGAATGTGGGATGAGGACGAGGAAAAAATAACCATCCTCACCCATTGTTTCCACTATGAATACTTTTTTATTCCATTCATCCTCAATAATTCTTCTTGAACTTTCCAAGCCGCTACGAATACTTGGTGAGGTCATTATTCCACTAGTGATCCTTTAAATTTCCAAGACATTATGAATGACTTGTTCCAATCCCAACTATATAAGTTTGTTCTTATATTTTTCAATGATATATTGATTTATAGTCAGGAGTGGAGCTTCCATTTTAAACATTTGGTGTTCATCTTACGGTTTTTTCAAGATCATAACTTATTTGTCAACCTAAATAAATAATCTTCTTCTCAATAAATATTTGGTTATCTGGTCTACATTATAACATTAAAAGGGTTGTTATGGAACCTGCTAAAATTCAAGTCATGTTTGACTGACCAAAAATAGTTTCTATTAGGGATGTTCGGGGATATTTTGGCCTTATGGGATATTATAGAAAGTTTATTCGGGGATATGGGAATATTTCCCAACAACTCATGGTGTTGAATATAAATTAATGATTTCTTTGGATTTTATAATCAATATAAATCATTTAAAGTATACTATTATGACAACCTCGATTCTTATTATTCTAGAATTTTAAAAAAAAATCAGTAGAGTTTGATGCTTATACGGGGCCTCAAACCCATTGTCTACATAGATAAAGATTTATCTGAGAATAATATATCCAAATATACCAATGATAAAGAGATAATGGATTTGATTTTGGCCATCCAATACTCACACCATTACCTTTTGGGTAGATCTTTTATAGTGTACTTTGATCAAAGGATTCTCTAATTTATATTGTGGTAAAGAATAGCTTTTGCGGATCAAAAGCATTAGATTACTGTGTTTTTGGGGGTATCAATTCAACGTCAAATTCAATCCAAAAATAGACAACACATATATTAATTCCCTCTCCCAGAATCAAGACACATATGAAATTCAGTTATACAAGTGGTAATTGGAATGAAAAGAGGGAACTACCTTTACATCATGTGTAAACAATGATCCCTACCTCCATAAAATTATTCAGCAGTTACAGTTAGCAAGTAAGTCCCATAAAGGGTTTACTTATTCATATGGGATATTATTGTATAATTGGAGGGTAGTAATTTTCAATTCATTCACTTGGATTCCATAGTTGTTAATAAAATATATTGTGTCTCCCCAAGGAGGGAATTCATGCTAATACAGAACTTATAGAAGGATTTATGCTAACCTATACTAGGTAGGCATTGAAAACAAGTTTTAAACTATATACAACAATGTGAAACACATCAAGGGTTAAAATACTCTACTTTATCACCAGTAATACTTTTACAGCACTAGGAGATTCCAAATGCACTCTGGGAAGATGTTTCAACAGAAGATTTCATAGGTCTAGCCAAATTAGAAGGCTTTGATGAGATCTTGGTGGTAGTGGAAATTATAACCAAATATTCTCAATTTATTACATTAAATCACTATTTCACCACTATGGGGTAGCCAATGTTTTTTTAAAGGAGGACATGTCATTCCCCAAAAAAATATAAGTGACTACGATCCATTGTTTTTAGTCTTTTATGGATAGAATATTTCAAGATGTATCTTAGTGAAATTACTACATTATTTTGGAGGTGAGAAACCAAAAGGATGGTCTTATTGGTTTCATTTTGAAGAACTATACTACAATACAACTTGACATGCATCAATTTAATCAACCCTTTTGAAGTGGTGTATGAGCAGAAACCTCCGACCATTTTTACCTTTCTCCCCAATGAAGTGAGGGTGGTAGAAGTGGTACAATCCTTGATAGATTGTGATGAGGGCCTAAGGAAACTCAAACAACACTTGTAACATGTTTAGAGTTATATGAATCAGTGTACAAATCACCTTCATGGCATCTATTTTCATGTTAGGGGTCAATTCTACTTGAAAATATGACCTCAACACCAACAGATGGTTTCTTAATCCATTAATTGTAAATGATCTTCTCGGTTCTTTTTTCCCTTTACTATGTTACAAAAAATTGTCTTGATATCTTACCAGATCAATCTACCACCTTCATCACAAATTTATTTAGTTTTCCATGTCTCATGGCTCAAAAAGGCTATTAGGGCACAAGTTTTACATACAGTAATTTATAACCTAATTTATAACATTTTAGAAGTTGGTTCGGAATTTTTTTTCTTATAATAAAATGTAACTAATTTTTTAGATTGAAAACTCAACAAGGATCCCTCAATTTGGATTTTTGTAGACTACATTATAGTAAAAATACAGAAGGCAACTGATTCTGAAAAATTAGTTGCATAGTGATTAGTGAATTAGCTACGTGGTAGAAATGACTACTTGAATCGGCTAAATGGGAGAAATGACTATGTGGAAATAGTAAAAAAATATAAAATTGATATTTTAAGGTCCTAAAGGATTTATTTAGCTTAACAACACTATATGAAACTTGTAGAACATGTTATTTCCAATCAAAACATGAAATGTAAAAATATTTTTAAGTAAATAAATTTTATGATATAATCAAAGTTAAACAAACTTATATCAGTACACAATAGAAAGTATCAAGACTCTTAAAGGAAATAAAACAATTAAATATTTGTAATTATCAAAACATAAAGTGGTTCAAGGAGCCACTCAACAATGTATGTCATTTTCAAATGATCAAAATCCATTTAACCAATTTCTAGTACATATGAGAGCTTGAAGACGATTATCAAGCATTGAAGACAGATACTTGTTAAGAATACGTCCACCAATACTAAAATAAGATTCATAAGAAACATTTGCAATCGGAATACTTAAAATATCACATTCCATCACTACAGGAAAAGGGTTATTTGCGATGGGTTGGGCTCCAGTTGCAAATAGTCCAGATGATTGACTTATTTGTGACATGACTTATTTCTTGTTGTAAATAACTAATTATTTTTTTTATTTGTGATGTAAATTGATTTCCATAACAAATACTTTTATCATCGATGCATGTCATGTGATGGGAAGGTATTTTTGCGACTATAGGAATATTCCCATTGAAAATACTTTTGGTGAGGAATGGCATTAAGGGTTATTTTGTGAGAGAATTGATATTCCTCTAGCACATAATATGCTGGAAAAGTTGTATTTGTGATAAAACCATTGAATTTTTTTTATATCACCACCATATCTATTTATGGTAGGAAGTGTTTTCAATAGGTCTCATAGAAAATAGTCCCTCACAACTAATCTAACATATACATATGGCCCCATGTAGAATTATTTCGTCACAACTTCTCCATTAATTCTCTTGATCTCCCTCTGAGTTCTCTCTATATAAATTTTGATTTTTCTAGGGATTTGATGCTTTCGGCATCACATCACTGTTTTAGTTCTAGTAAATAGTTATTTTGTGGTATTTATTTTAATATTTTTAATTTTTAAATATTTTATTTTATTTTATATTAGAAGTTATTAGCAATAATTAGCGTTAATTAGTTGTAATTAGTAATAATTAGTTGAAATTGATATTAATTATAATTAATTAATTAATAATTAGTAAATAATTTTTGATAATTATTAATAATTATTGTTAATTAATAGTAACTATTTTTAATTAGTAATAATTATTGATAATTAGTCATAATTAGTGATAATTAGTAATAATTAGTGATAATCAGTAATAATTAATAATAATTAGTAATAATTAAAAATAATTAGTAATAATTAGCAATAATTAGTAATAATAAGTAAATAACTAGTGATATTAAATGATAATTAATAAAAAAATCCAAAATTACTAATATTTAGCAAAAATTACCGATGATTAGTAAAAAGATGCATAATTAGACAAACAATTATAAAAAAAGTTAAAATAACAATAAATAATGATAATTAGTAAAATATGTAATAATTCCCAATATTAGAAAAAAAAAATAATAATAATTACTGATAATTAGTAAAGATTAGTAATAATTACTGATGATTAGTAAAAAATACCGATAATTAGTAAAAGTTATCAATCATTAGTAAAAAGTTCTGATAATTAGAAATTAATTTTTAGTAATTAACAATAATTAATTATAGTTAATGATAATTAGTAATAATTAGCATTAACAAGAAATAATTGGTCATAACAAAAAACAATTAGCAATAACTAGTAATAATTAGTGATAACTAGTAAACATTAGTGATGACTAGTAATATTTTGGATAACTAGTAATAATTGTCAATAATTAGTAATAATAGTGATAATTAGTGATAGTTAGTGATAATTTCGATAATTACCAATAATTACCGATAATTAGAAATAACTATCGATAATTAGTGATAATTGCCGATAATTAGCTATAATTACCAATATTTAGCCAAAATTATAGATAATTAGCCAAAATTAGTGATAAATAGCCATAACTAGTGACAATTAACCATAATTATTGATAATTAGCCATAATTAGCGATAATTAGGAATTATTTGATATAATTAGTAATAATTAGTGATTATAACTAGTGATAATTAATAATAATTAGCGATAAATAGAAATAATTATTCACAATTCACAATAATTATCTACCATTATAAATAATTATACTCAATTAGAAATAATTAGCCATAATTAGCAATAATTAACCATAGTTATCAATAATTAGTCCCAACTGTGAATAATTACTGCATTTAGGAATAATTACCACATTTAGGAATAATTAACACAATTAAGAATAGGTACACCAATAAGGAATAATTTCCACAATTGGGAATATTTACCAATAATTAGGAATAATTACCATTAATTAAGAATAATTTGTATTAATTTATTATAATTATTATGATATATTTTTATTAACAATTAATATTTTGGTTAGTAATCGTTTATGGTATTTAGTTGTAATTTTCAATGATATTTGGTAATAGTGACAAGTAATTTGAATTTTTTTGGTTTTCTGGTTTTTTATCATCCCTTCCTTGAAATATTTTTATTTTTTATTTTTTTTAAAATATAGAACAAGTAGAAAATAGTTTTTATTACAAGATTTCGATTAGATAAATAATCAAAGAAATCCGACCAGTTCTAGTATAAATCTGGTATGTATTGACAGTGTTGAAATATTTTTATCATTTTCATCATCAAAACTAAAAAAATCATATGGTAGAATTACATTTCTACTTAAAAAACTGATCTGAGAAGATTTGAAACATATGAAAGTGTTGGGGTTCATATATTTCATTTTGGTTTTTGAAAACATTAAATTTTTGCAGCAACATGGTGAATTAACTTCACAAGAAGACAGAAATAGTTTTATTTCAAATCCATCACAGTTTCAAACATTAGTACACGAGGTTCGTAGTCTGTATTTTCAACAAATAGTAATGTAGAATGATGATCCATCTATCGATTTAGAACCATCTCAATTTTTTAAGTTTCTAGATTCTAAAAAATATGGCTTGTATCCCAGTTGCCAGATAAGAAAATTTGAAGTTTTTACTAAATTTATGGCTATTAAATCAGATAATGGAATGTCAAATAGCTATTTTAATCAGATATTCTCTTTGATAAAATCACTTTTACCTGATGGAAATATGTTTCCTATAAGTTTTTATAAGGGAAATATCTCGGTCCATAATTTGGGTCTTGGTAATCATAAAATACATGTATACTCAAATGATTGTATCTTATATTATGGTAAAAATGTTTCATTAGTTAATTTTCCTACATGTGAAAAATCGAGGAATAAAGAGTCAGAATAAGGAAAGTCTAAATTCATTCTAATTAAATAGCTGAGGTATTTCCTACTTACAGCTTGATTATAGAGTTTATTTATGTCTTATAACACATTATCTCTAATAAATTAGTAAAAATTCAATATTTTCACTGGTAAAATATTAAATCATTATTATAATGTTGACTCATAGAAACATTTTGATTGGGTGTATCTATATTTTTATTTGAAATCTTATAACATACAATTGTATCTTTCCATTGATGGTTTCAATTCATTTGGTTCTTATGGTAGTCAATATTCTTATTGGACAATCTTTATAACTCCGCACAACTTTCCTCCTTGGATGATGATTAATAAACCATATATATTTTTAACATTACTAATTCCGTGACATCCAAAAAAGATTATTTATATTTATTTGAATCCATTGATAGATGAGTTAAATTAAATTGATTAATGGTATCAATAGAAATTATGTTGTTGAGAAATAGAATTTCATAATTAAAGCTGCATTAATGTGGACAATTAGTGACATAACAACATATGACATGTTATCTAACTAGAGTAAACATGGTAAAAAATCATGTTTGTACTATAAAAGTGATAGAAAAGTGTTTATTCTCATCAAGGGAAGAAAAAACTTTTTTACTCTTATCACATATTTCTTCTAATAGATCATCCATTCAAAAGAAATAGAAATAATTTCATGAAAGATCTAATTGAAAGATATCGAATTCCAACAATGATATCAGGTATTTATTTAAAATCTATTATCTCTTTATACCTCTCATTTCCTCTGGACCATCTATAAACTAAAAAAATAGATATATTTGGAAAAGTTCATAATTGGATAAAATATATTATTTTTTGAGATCTACCATATTGATCTGATTTGTTGGTCTGTCACATTTTAGATGAAAATAATATTGAGAATTACTTTGATAATATATTTTATATAGATTTGGACACACCTGGTGAGAATAAATATAATGTAAATTTATGATTAGTTCTTTTCCAAATTTACAATCATCTAGAACTTGAGTTATTTGAAAATTATGAATCATATAAGTTAATGAAGCCAAAAGTTTCTTATACAATTTCTAATGAAAATCGTTTATTATTATGTTAGTGGGTTGTAGATTTGGGGTTATTAAATGGTTTTGTTTCCAATTTGTCTTGGTGTTTTAGAAATGGATATCTTATCAAATTAAAAAGTTATTATTTTTATGTTATAATGGAAAGACTATTTCAGATTGGCCTTATGGGTTTGTTGAATTCATCAATTTTGGATTCAATTATAGAAATATTGTATTTTTTCTGATACATTTGTCTAGAGATAGCTGACTATAAGGCACTGAGTAGGATGTATGAAGATTTTTTTTAATTTTATGTAAATTTGGACAAAAAAATAACCAGATTTATTTGACTCAATGAAACATTTAATTTTACATTTGTTTCATTAATAAAGATGTGGAGGACAAGTACAATTATGATGGATGTACCCATACAATAGATGCATACAAAAATTGAATACAAAGGTATATAACAAACTATAAGTCGAATGCTCAATTATAGAATCATATTTGCAAGATTAAATTTCATTTTTTTGTTATTTTTATTTTTAAAATCAATATCCTTCAAAACATAACTAAATGGGTCATAATGAGGGAAATGTTGATGATGAAATGAAATATTAATTATCTATTTTTAATCGCCCTGAAATTTGATTTAGTGATGTTCATAAATGATGGATTTCAGATGATGAACATTACAAGGCTTTTGTTCCTGTTCAATTATAAAGAAATGAAATAATTTGTATAGTTAGTGATAATTTCACCTATTTTTTATAATTTTTTAAAAGAAAATTAATAATACTTCATTATTCAATTATATGATGATCATACCAAAAAACGGTTCCAGTAAATTACACTACCTGCTCATAAAGAATGCCGACAGCGCAATTTTTTCTATTGGTTTCAAAGATTGGTAAAGTAAATTATTTATGGTTAAATATATGAAATCTATATATTATTTTTTATATTGAAAATTTATTTTCAATTTTTTAGATATCACAACATGTAAATAAAATTGGTAATCAATTATTTGTTTTGAGTAACCCACCATCCAAATTGGTTAAATCCTATCATGCATATATGGTGAGAATGGTTTTTGATTTCAGACATGTGCATATGGTGAATAAAAAATAATAATAAATAATGTATTTTTTTTAAAGGATCTCATCATAAATGTGACAACCCGACTCCAAAATACCAGGAGTCAGTACCTTGAAACATGATGTGTGTGTTTTTAGAAAAAACATGCACTGATAAATTACACATCATGCCCTATACAGAGGATCGAATTTGGTTCAGGTTTTGGGAAACCACCAACTTTTGTAATACTTATTTAGCCCAAACTGATACCTAAAAAATTTATTACCAAAACATAGGGTGAGCATACGAATGCCTTATAAGGGGTTTTAAAAATACATAATATACTAATAGAACATTTGAAAACATTCTTTTAAAACTTTTCACATAACAATTTTCTTCAGAAATGCTATAACACATGTAACATATCATAAAACTTTTCTAGGAAATAAAAGTGCACAATTAAAATCATACTAACTGAATTATAAGGGAACATGATTCAATTATAAGTATGCTCATTCAGAGTAACCAGTAATGGATATTATAAATAAGTATGAATTATGAATTTGCAGGTACAATTTTAATAACTAAGAGTGATACATAATCAGAGTTGTGCATAAAGGTAATAACTTCAATTTCATACACTACTACTGTGAGACATACACTAGTTACTAAAATCACTGAGTGCCAAATAAACATCATGACATAAGCATTTACTTTTTCTAATACTCGTAATTATTGGATATTAACCATGGATATTCTACTAGTCGAATATCCTCTTGGTTAATTAATCGTCATAAGTATAATGAGGAAACTTATAATATCAGACACTATCAAGAACTCATGTTAAGACACTAAAAATTCAATGGCCTCGCGCCATAACCTGAAATGTCAATGGCCTTGTGCCATGACCTAACTATCTCATGAGAACTATTGATGCATCGAGGGGCTTCATTAACCAGTCCCCAACCCGTTATACCAAGTCTGTACATTCCTCATATTCTAAAATTCGTATATTCAAATTGTCCCATAGCACTTTGAATATTTAATTTCACACTTCATATTATTCAAAGTGTCCCATAACACTTTGAACAATTTAGGACTTAATCCATATTTTGTCATAGTAGTTAAATTTTATCCTATAAAATTTACATATATATAAAGTGAATCATGCATTTAGATGCTAATAACAATTCTATCAACTAAATGACAATGTCACTGAACGGTAAAATGATAAGCAAGTTTGGTATATGTGCAGAAAAAAAATGCACTAAAAGGAATACAAATTTTGTCACATATAATGATAAATTCTAAAACCATATAAATCAATTACATATTTGAATTTCAACTAGATTCATAATTAATTAAAAGGTAAACCAAACATTTCATGTAGGGTTTTAAGCTTATAGATTCTCAAACATTTATTTTTAAAATGTTTTTGTATATCACACCATAATGTCAAATAATAGAAAGAAAGAAACTCAACCACAACCAATACGAAAATCCTAATAACACACAGATGACTTAAAATTAATAGGGGTTCTTGAATTAAAAACCATAGAGTAAAAATTAAAGGGGAACTTGTTAAAAGTACTTATGTATGTACATATTTTCTAATGTAAACATGAATATCTCACATGTATAATCGAGTACACTAATGGGTCTTACACCAAAGTTAGTTTCCACTTACTTATTTATCAAAAACATCCACTAATTATAGAAGTTAAATGTTGAAGGATTTATAACTGGTACAGAAGGTTAGATACAAAAACTATACCATTATATAAAACCATGTATACTATATATAAATATGTATATATGAGAATGTTACAAAATTTTACCACCTATTTAAAACTCAAAGTATAGATGACTTAAAACTGAATATCAAGGAGGTTCTTTAAAACCGTATAATTATATATATATATGAACATACATAATCAGGTACGAATAGTATAAAAAGTTTTATACAACATATAATTATTTACATTTTGAAGTTCTTTATTAACTTTGAAACTCAAAGTTTAGAAATCTTAAATCTGGACATAAGGGGTTTGTGTAAAACTGTAAGGTTGTATATGTGTACATATATATTTGGATATATAAGGTTTATATATATATATATATATATATTTCATGAGAAAAGAAATTATTCCTTCAAGTTTGAAAAAAATTGCTTAACCCATAATCCGTAGGACCTAGGTTTGGGTATTTGAGGGATTTCCACCCAAATCCATATAATAATACATGAATTTATATATTCATAACCCGTTTATAAAAACAATTACATATATATATAAAGTACCTAATTAAGTTTTGTATGAATAAAATACACCTTTATGTTCATAAAATCTCCTGAACTCAAAAACAGAAAACTTAGGGTCGGATTAAGAGAAAGTTTTAGCTGAACTGTCGGGTTAAATATATATTCTTGTGAGTATAAAAATGTATATATATAGCCTCAAACAAAAAATAAAAGGAAATCTAAAATCCTTACATTAGTTTGAGGAGGGATGAGAGGTCTCGGGAAGCGTTCGGAGGTTCCTGAAGAAATCGGTGGAGGTAGAAGGGAAAGCCGAGGGATTCTTGGGGGTGAAACCAAGTTGCATATATGATATATTATACTAGACTTTTATAGAATATTTTAAGGACACTTTTATAGGATCTGAGGCTTCTTTGGTATATTAAAATACTGTGGAAGGTCTTTGTGGAAAACGCGTGAAAGGAGGGGGGTACAACGGCTATAACGGGAGAAGAAAATGGTGCAAATAGGATATGTAGGGGTTACTAGTACAAAGAAGGACGATAAGAGGAAGAAGATGTCATGGGAAGAGAAATTGGGAAATAAATGGATGGTCGGGATCTGTTCTGGCCTTGATCCAATGGTCGTGGTGCGTCCATGGATTTTAAAAATGATGGATGACTCAGATTTGATTCGCGGGTAAATCGGAAGGCCCTGGTTTGATGTGACGTTTTAAAAATCTCAGACTGGAAAGATTAGATCCATGTTGGATGGGAAGGTGTATGAAAATGAGGAAGTATTCTGTGGTTATTGAGGATCGAGCACTGGATCGAAATCGACAGCCCAGATCACGCGTGATGCGATCCTACATCCAAGATTTTATCCCATGTGATTTTTTCCATCCCACATCGAAATTGAGTGGCTCACGTGGTCTCTTTATAAGCTTGGGACTCTAAACATCAACTTAGAAAAAACAAAACACACACAAAGGGATCCTTATACACGGCTCTCTCCCCCTGTAGGCCTTGGACTACCCCTACCACATCGTGGCCTCATGGCCACAGTGGTGCACTCTGATTCCTCTGTGCGCTCATGTGCGCCCTTCGGGGAAACTATGCCCACGCTCGGACCAGCCTGAGCTGAGGCTAAGGGCTAGGCTCAACCACCTAATGTGAGCTGCCTCCCTCAGCCTAGCTTAAGGGCTGGCCCTAAAGGGCTTAATTTTTTAAAAAAACAACTTTCAAAAATAAATTCATAAGAAAATTAATTCATTCATTTTAACTATATATAGTGAATAACTTAAATTTTATAAAACATGACTTTTTATTTAAACATTGAAATATTAAAGTATACAAATTAAATTATAACTTTTCTTATCTAAGAGTATTACTAAATTATTTATACACAATAAAACTTTAAAATACCAAGTTATAACTTTTATATATCCATATGAAAACATTTATACTAGTATTATAGAACTAAAACATAGTTTAATTAAAAAGAAAACAAAAATAGTTTAATTAAAAGAATTTTTAAGCATTAGAAATGAAAACATTTACAACATATTTGAAATATTCGCAAGGCATTTTAAATCCTCATCTCATTTCAAGATCACTTATGTGTAGTTAATAAATATTATACCATGTCCTTTTAAAGTTCATGGTTAGATGTTGTTTTATAATATTCAATTCATAACTTAATTATTTAGAAAACTAAATTATACTTAAATGTTTTTAATTAATTCACCAAAAGTCCAACGGCTATAATTATAGCTGTTAGAATTCAAAATTCAACCAAGGAAATGGTCTAGTTGATGCCTTATAAAACCATGCCTTGGGGTGTCTTAATTTCAAGTAAATTGAAGAAAATGGTTCACATTATTCCATTGGTGCTTAGTGCAGCTCTTGTGGCTTCAGCCATCAAAGGATTCTCTAATTTATGTTATGGTAAAGAATAGATTCTGTGGATTAGAAGCATTAGATTACTATGTTTTTGGGGGTATCAATTCAACGTCAAATTCAATCCAAAAATAGACAACACATATATTAATTCCCTCTCCCAGAATCAAGACACATATGAAATCCAGCTATACAAGTGGTAATTGGAATGGAAAGAGGGAACTACCTTTACATCATGTGTAAATAATGATCCCTACCTCCATAAAATTATTCAGCAGTTACAGTTAGCAAGTAAGTCCCATAAAGGGTTTACTTATTCATATGGGATATTATTGTATAAGTGGAGGGTAGTAATTTTCAATTCATTCACTTGGATTCCATAGCTGTTAATAAAATATATTGTGTCTCCCCAGGGAGGGAATTCATGCTAATACAGAACTTATAGAAAGATTTATGCTAACATATACTAGGTAGGCATTGACAACAAGTTTTAAACTATATAGAACAATGTGAAACACATCAAGGGTTAAAATACTCCACTTTATCACTAGTAAGACTTTTACAGCACTAGGAGATTCCAAATGCACTTTGGGAAGATGTTTCAACGGAAGTTTTCACAGGTCTAGCCAAATTAGAAGTCTTTGATGCGATCTTGGTGGTAGTGGAAATTATATCCAAATATTCTCAATTTATTACATTAAATCACTCTTTCACCACTATGGGGTAGCCAATGTTTTTTTAAAGGAGGACATGCCATTCCCAAAAAAAATATAAGTTACTATGATCCATTGTTTTTAGTCTTTTATGGACAGAATTTTTCAAGATGTATCTTAGTGAAATTATTAAATTATTTTGGAGGTGAGAAACCAAATGGATGGTCTTATTGGTTGCATTTTGAAGAACAATACTACAATACAACTTGACATGCATCAATTTAATCAACCCTTTTGAAGTGGTGTATGAGCAAAAACCTCCGACCATTTTTACCTTTCTCCCCAATGAAGTGAGGGTGGTGGAAGTGGTACAATCCTTGATAGATCGTGATGAGGGCCTTAGGAAACTCAAACAACACTTGTACCATGTTTAGAGTTATATGAATCAGTGTACAAATCACCTTCATGGCATCTATTTTCATGTTAGGGGTCAATTCTACTTGAAAATATGACCTCAACACCAACAGATGGTTTCTTAATCCATTAATTGTAAATGATCTTCTCGGTTCTTTTTTACCTTTACTACGTTACAAAAAATTGTCTTGATATCTTACCAGATCGATCTACCACCTACATCACAAATTTATTTATTTTTCCATGTCTCATGGCTCAAAAGGGCTATTAGGGCACTAGTCTTACATACAGTAATTTATAACCTAATTTATAACATTCTAAAAGTTGGTTATGAATTTTTTTCTTATAATAAAATGTAACTAATTTTTTAGATTGAAAAATCAACATGGATCACTCAATTTGGATTTTTTTAGACTACGTTACAGTAAAAATACATAAGGCAACTGATTCTGAAAAATTAGTTGCATGGTGATTAGTGAATTAGCTACGTGCTAGAAATGACTACTTGAATCGGCTAAATGGGAGAAATGACTATATGGAAATAGTAAAAAAATATAAAATTGATATTTTAAGGTCCTAAAGGATTTATTTAGCTTAACAACACTATATGAAACTTGTAGAACATGTTATTTCCGATCAAAACATGAAATGTAAAAATATTTTAAGTAAATAAATTTTATGATATAATCAATGTTAAACATACTTACATTAGTACACAATAGAAAGTATAAAGTCTCTTAAAGGAAATAAAACAAATAAATATTTGTAATTATCAAAACATAAAGTGGTTCAAGGAGCCACTCAACAATGTATGTCATTTTAAAATGATCAAAATCCATTTAACCAATTTCTAGTACATATGAGAGCTTGAAGACGATTATCAAGCATTGAAGACTGATACATGTTAAGAATACGTCCACCAATACTAAAAGAAGATTCATAAGAAAACGTTGCAATCAGAATACTTAAAATATCACATTCCATCACTATGGGAAAATGGTTATTTGCGACAGGTTGGGATCCAGTTGCAAATAGTCCAGATGATCGACTTATTTGTGACATGACTTATTTCTTGTTGTAAATAACTAATTATTTTTTTTATTTGTGATGTAAATTGATTTCCATAACAAATAATTTTATCATCGATGCATGTCATGTGATGGGAAGGTATTTTTGCGAGTATAGGAATATTCCCATTGCAAATACTTTTGGTGAGGATTGGCATTAAGGGTTATTTGTGACAGAATTGATATTCCTCCAGCAAATAATATACTGGAAAAGTTGTATTTGTGATGAAACCATTGAATTTTTTTTTATATCACCACCATATCTATTTATGGTAGGAACTGTTTTCAATAGGTCTCATAGAAAATAGTCCCTCACAACTAATCTAACATATACGTATGGCCCCATGTAGAATTTTTTCGTCACAACTTCTCCATTAATTCTCTTGATCTCCCTATGAGTTCTCTCTATATAAATTTTGATTTTTCTAGGGATTTGATGCTTTCAGCATCACATCAATGTTTTAGTTCTAGTAAATAGTCATTTTGTGGTATTTATTTTAATATTTTTAATTTTTAAATATGTTATTTTATTTTATATTAGAAGTTATTAGCAATAATTAGCGATAATTAGTTGTAATTAGCAATAATTAGTTGAAATTGATATTAATTATAATTAATTAATTAATAATTAGTAAATAATTGTTGATAATTATTAATAATTATTGTTAATTAATAGTAACTATTTTTAATTAGTAATAATTATTGATAATTAGTAATAATTAGTGATAATTAGTAATAATTAGTGATAAATAGTAATAATTAATAATAATTATTAATAATTAAAAATAATTATTAATAATTAACAATAATTAGTAATAATAAGTAAATAACTAGTGATATTAAATGATAATTAATAAAAAAATCCAAAATTACTAATATTTAGCAAAAATTACCGATAATTAGTAAAAAGATGCATAATTAGACAAACAATTATAAAAAAAAGTTAAAATAACAATAAATAATGATAATTAGTAAAATATGTAATAATTCCCAATATTAGTAAAAAATAATAATAATAAGTACTAATAATTAGTAAAGATTAGTAATAATTACTAATGATTAGTACAAAATACCGATAATTAGTAAAAGTTATCAATCATTAGTAAAAAGTTCTGATAATTAGAAATTAATTTTTAATAATTAACAATAATTAATTATAGTTGATGATAATTAGTAATAATTAGCATTAACAAGAAATAATTGGTGATAACAAAAAATAATTAGCAATAACTAGTAATAATTAGTGATAACTACTCAACATTAGTGATGACTAGTAATATTTTAGATAACTAGTAATAATTGTCAATAATTAGTAATAATAGTGATAATTAATGATAGTTAGTGATAATTACGATAATTACCAATAATTACCGATAATTAGAAACAACTATCAATAATTAGCGATAATTGCCGATAATTAGCTATAATTACAAATATTTAGCCAAAATTATAGATAATTAGCCAAAATTAGTGATAAATAGCCATAACTAGTGACGGTTAACCATAATTATTGATAATTAGCCATAATTAGCGATAATTAGGAATTATTTTATATAATTAGTAATAATTAGTGATTATAACTAGCGGTAATTAATAATAATTAGCGATAAATTGCAATAATTATTCACAATTCGCAATAATTATCCACCATTATCAATAATTATACTCAATTAGAAATAATTAGCCATAATTAGCAATAATTAACCATAGTTAGCAATAATTAGTCCCAATTGTGAATAATTACTGCATTTATGAATAATTACCGCATTTAGGAATAATTAACACAATTAAGAATAGTTACACCAATTAGGAATAATTTCCACAATTGGGAATATTTACCAATAATTAGGAATAATTACCAGTAATTAAGAATAATTTTTATTAATTTATTATAATTATTATGATATATTTTTATTAACAATTAATATTTTGGTTAGTAATAGTTTATGATATTTAGTTGTAATTTTCAATGATATTTGGTAATAGTGACAAGTAATTTGAATTTTTTGGTTTTCTGGTTTTTTATCATCCCTTCCTTCTATCATATTAATCGTAAGAAGTATTTTTATTTTTTGTTTTTTAAAAAATATAGAACAAGTAGAAAATATTTTTTATTACAAGATTTTGATTAGATAAATAATCATAGAAATCCGACCAGTTCTGGTATAAATCTGGTATATATTGAAAGTGTTGAAATATTTTTATCATTTTCATCATCAAAACTAAAAAATCATATGGTAGAATTACATTTCTACTTAAAAAACTGATCTGAGAAGATTTGAAACATTTGAAAGTGTTGGGGTTCATATATTTCATTTTGGTTTTTGAAAACATTAAATTTTTGCAGCAACATGGTGAATTAACTTCACAAGAATACACAATTAGTTTTGTTTCAAATCCATCACAGTTTCAAACATTAGTACACGAGGTTCCTAGTCTATATTTTCAACAAATAAAAATGAAGAATGATGATCCATCTATCGATTTAGAACCATCTCAATTTTTTGAGTTTCTAGATTCTGAAAAATATGGCTTGTATCCCAGTTGCAAGATAAGAAAATTTGAAGTTGTTACTAAATTTATGGCTATTAAATCAGATAATGGAATGTCAAATAGCTATTTTAATCAGATATTCTCTTTGATAAAATCACTTTTACCTGTTGGAAATATGTTTCCTATAAGTTTTTATAAGGGAAATATGTCGGTCCATAATTTGGGTCTTGGTAATCATAAAATACATGTATACTCAAATGATTGTATCTTTTACTATGGTAAAAATGTTTCATTAGTTAATTTTCCTACATGTGAAAAATCGAGGAATAAAGAGTCAGAATAAGGAAAGTCTAAATTGATTCTATTTAAATAGCTGAGGTATTTCCTACTTACAGCTTGATTATAGATTTTATTTATGTCTTATAACACATTATCTCTAATAAATTAGTAAAAATTCAATATTTTCACTGGTAAAATCTTAAATCATTATTATAATGTTGACTCATAGAAACATTTTGATTGGGTGTATCTATATTTTTATATAAAATCTTATAACATACAATTGTATCGTTCCATTGATGGTTTCAATTCATTTGGTTCTTATGGTAGTCAATATTCTTATTGGCCAATCTTTATAACTCCGCACAACTTTCCTCCTTGGATGATGATTAATAAACCATATATATTTTTAACATTACTAATTCCATGACATCCAAAAAAGATTATTTATATTTATTTGAATCCATTGATAGATGAGTTAAATTTAATTGATTAATGGTATCAATAGAAATTATGTTATTGAGAAATATAATTTCATAATGAAAGCTACATTAATGTGGAAAACTAGTGACATAACAACATATGACATGTTATCTAACTAGAGTAAACATGGTAAAAAATCATGTTTGTACTATAAAAGTGATAGAAAAGTGTTTATTCTCATCAAGGGAAGAAAATACTTTTTTACTCTTATCACATATTTCTTCTAATAGATCATCCATTCAAAAGAAATTGAAATAATTTCATGAAAGATCTAATTGAAAGATATCGAATTCCAACAATGATATCAGGTATTTATTTAAAATCTATTATCTCTTTATTACCTCTCATTTCCTCTGGACCATCTATAAACTAAAAAAAATAGATATATGTGGGAATTTTCATAATTGGATAAAATAGATTATTTTTTGAGATCTACCATATTGATCTGATTTGTTTGTCTGTAACATGTTAGATGAAAATAATATTGAGAATTACTTTGATAATATATTTTATATAGATTTGGACACACCTGGTGAGACTAAATATAATGTAAATTTATGATTAGTTCTTTCCCAAATTTAAAATAATCTAGAACTTGAGTTATTTGAAAATGATGAATCATATAAGTTAATGAAGCCAAAATTTTCTTATACAATTTCTAAAGAAAGTCGTTTATTATTATGTTAGTGGGTTGTAGATTTGGGGTTATCAAATGGTTTTGTTTCCAATTTGTCTTGGTGTTTCAGAAATGGATATCTTATCAAATTAAAAAGTCATTATTTTTATGATATAATGGAAAGACTATATCAGATTGGCCTTATGGGTTTGTTGAATTCATCAATTTTGGATTCAATTATAGAAATATTGTATTTTTTTTTGATACATTTGTCTAGAGATAGCTGACTATAAGGCACTGACTAGGCTGTATGAAGATTTTTTTTTTAATTTTATGTAAATTTGGACAAACAAATCACCAGATTTATTTGATTCAATGAAACATTTAATTTTACATTTATTGCATGAATAAATATGTGGAGGACAAGTACAATTCTGATGGATGTACCCATATAATAGATGCATACAAAAATTGAATACAAAGGTATATAACAAAGAATAAGTCGAATACTCTATTATAGAATCATATTTCCAAGATTAAATTTCATTTTTTTGTTCTTTTTATTTTTAAAATTAATATCCTTCAAAACATAACTAAATGGGTCATAATGAGGGAAATGTTGATGATGAAATGAAACATTAATTATCTATTTTTAATCACCCTGAAATTTGATTTAGTGATGTTCATAAATGATGGATTTATGATGATGAACATCACAAGGCTTTTGTTCCTGTTCAATTATAAAGAAATGAAATGATTTGTATAGTTAGTGATAATTTCACCTATTTTTTATAATTTTTTAAAATAAAATTAATAATACTTCATTATTCAATTATATGATGATCATACCAAAAAAACTGTTCCAGTAAATTACACTATCTGCCCATAAAGAATGCCGACAGTGCAATTTTTTCTATTGGTTTCAAAGATTGGTAAAGTAAATTATTTATGGTTAAATATGTGAAATCTATATATTATTATTTATATTGAAAATTTATTTTTAATTTTTTAGATATCACAACATGTAAATAAAATTGGTAATCAATTATTTGTGTTGAGTAACCCACCATCCAAATTGGTTAAATCCTATCATGCATATATGGTGAGAAAGGTTTTTGATTTTAGACATGTGCATATGGTGAATAAAAAATAATAATAAATAATGGATTTTCTTAAAGGATCTCATCATAGATGTGACAAACCGACTCCAAAATACCAGGAGTCAGTGCCTTGAAACATGATGTGTGTGTTTTTACAAAAAAACATGCACTGATAAATTACACATCATGCCCTATACAGAGGATCGAATTTGGTTCAGGTTTTGGGAAACCACCCACTTTTGTCCTACTTCTTTAGCCCAAACAGATACCTAAAAAATTTATTACAAAAACATAGGGTGAGAATACGAATTCCTTGTAAGGGGTTTTAAAAAAACATAATATACTAATATAACATTTGAAAACATTCTTTTAAAACTTTTCACATAACATTTTTCTTATGAAATGCTATAACACATGTAACAAATCATAAATATTTTCTAAGAAATAAAAGTGCACAATTAAAATCATACTAACTAAATTATAAGGGAAGATGATTCAATTATAAGTATGCTCATTCAGAGTAACCAGTAATGGATATTATAAATAATTATGAATTATGAATATGCAGGTACAAGTTTAATAACTAAGAGTGATACATAATCAGAGTTGTGCATAAAGGTAATAAATTCAATTTCATACACTACTACTGTGAGACAGACACTGGTTACTAAAATCAATGAGTGCCAAATAAAAATCATGACATAAGCATTTACTTTTTCTAATACTCATAGTTATTGGATATTAACCATGGATATTCTACTAGTCGAATATCCTCTTGGTTAATTAATCATCATAAGTATAATGAAGAAACGTATAATATCAGCCACTATCAAGAACTCATGTCAAGACTCTAAAAAGTCAATGGCCTCACGCCATAACCTGAAATGTCAATGGCCTTGTTCCATGACCTGACTGTCTCATGAGAACTATTGATGCATCGAGGGGCTTTCATTAACTAGTCCCCAACCCGTTATACAAAGTCTGTACATTCCTCATATGCTAAAAATTCGTATATTCAAATTGTCCCATAGCACTTTGAATATTTAATTTTACACTTCATATTATTCAAAGTGTCCCATAACACTTTGAACAATTTAGGACTTAATCCATATTTTGTCATAGTAGTTAAATTTTATCCTTTAACATTTACATATATATAATGTGAATCATGCATTTATATGCAAATAACAATTCTATCAACTAAATAATAATGTCAATGAATGGTAAAATGATAAGCAAGTTTGGTATATGTGCGGACAAAAAATTCACTAAAAGGAATACAAATTCTGTCACATATAATGATAAATTCTAAAACCATATAAATCAATTACATATTTGAATTTCAACTAGATGCATAATTAATTAAAAGGTAAACCAAACATTTCATGTAGGGTTTTAAGATTACAGATTCTCAAACATTTATTGTTAAAATGTTTTTGTATATCACACCATAATGTCAAATAATAGAAAGAAAGAAACTCAACCACAACCAATACCAAAATCTTAATAACACACGGATGACTTAAAATTAATAAGGGTTCTTGAATTAAAAATCATAGAGTAAAAATTAAAGGGGAACTTGTTAAAAATACTTATGTATGTACATATTTTCTAATGTAAACATGAATATCTCACATGTATAATCGAGTACACTAATGGGTCTTACACCAAAGTTAGTTGCCACTTACTTATTTATCAAAAACATCCACTAATCATAGAAGTTAAATGTTAAAGGATTTATAACTGGTACAGAAGGTTAGATACACAAACTATACCATTATATAAAACCATGTATACTATATATAAATATGTATATATGAGAATGTTACAAAATTTTACCACATATTTAAAACTCAAAGTATAGAGGACTTGAAACTGAATATCAAGGAGGTTCTTTACACCCGTATTATTATATATATATATGTATATATGAACATACATAATCAGGTATGAATAGTATAAAAAATTTTATACAACATATAATTATTTACATTTTGAAGTTCTTTATTAACTTTGAAACTCAAAGTTTAGAAATCCTAAATCTGGACATAAGGGGTTTGTGTAAAATTGTAAGGTTGTATATGTGTACATATATATTTGGATATATAAGGTATATATATATATATATATATATATATATATATATTTCATGAGAAAAAAAATTATTCCTTCAATTTTGAAAAAAAATTCTTAACCCATAATCCGTAGGACCTAGGTTTGGGTATTTGAGGGATTTCCACCCAAATCCATATAATAATACATGAATTTATATATTCATAACCCGTTTATAAAAACAATTACATATATATATAAAGTACCTAATTAAGTTTTTCATGAATAAAATACACCTTTATGTTCATAAAATCTCCTGAACTCAAAAACAGAAAACTTAGGGTTGGATTAAGAGAAAGTTTTAGCTGAATTGTCGGGTTAAATATATATTCTTGTGAGTATACACATGTATATATATAGCCTAAAACAAAAAATAAAAGGAAATCTAAAATCCTTACATTAGTTTGAGGAGGGAGGAGAGGTCTCGGGAAGAGTTCGGAGGTTCCTGAAGAGAGCGGTGGAGGTAGAAGGGAAAGCCGAGGGATTCTTGGGGGTGAAACCAAGTTGCATATATGATATATTATACTAGACTTTTATAGAATATTTTAAGGACACTTTTATAGGATCTGAGGCTTCTTTGGTATATTAAAATACTGGGGAAGGTCTTTGTGGAAAATGCGTGAAAGGAGGGGGGTACAGCGGCTCTAACGGGAGAAGAAAATGGTGCAAATAGGATATGTAGGGGTTACTAGTTCAAAGAAGGACGATAAGAGGAAGAAGATGTTGTGGGAATAGAAACTGGGAAATAAATGGATGGTCAGGATCTGTTCTGGCCTTGATCTAATGGTCGTGGTGCATCCATGGATTTTAAAAATGATGGACGACTCGGATTTGATTCGCGGGTAAATCGGAAGGCCCTGGTTTGATGTGACGTTTTAAAAATCTCATACTTGAAATATTAGATCCATGTTGGATCGGAAGGTGTATGAAAATGAGGAGGTATTCCGTGGTTATTGAGGATCGAGCACTGGATCGAAATCAATGGCCCAGATCGCGCGTGATGCGATCCTACATCCAAGATTTTATCCCAGGTTATTTTTTCCATCCCACATCAAAATTGAGTGGCTCACGTGGTCTCTTTATAAGCTAGAGACTCTAAAAATCAACTTAGAAAAAACAAAACACACACAAACAGAGCATTATACACAGCTCTCTCCCCCTGTAGGCCTTGGCCTACCCCTACCACATCGTGGCCTCATGGCCACAGTGGTGCACTCTGATTCCTTCATGCGCTCATGTGCGCCCTTCGGGGAAACTATGCCCACGCTCGGGCCAGCCTGAGCTGAGGCTGAGGGCTAGGCTCAGCCACCTAATGTGAGCTTCCTCCCTCATCCTAGCTTAAAGGATGGCCCTAAAGGTCTTAATTTTTTTAAAAAAACATCTTTCAAAAATAAATTCATAAGAAAATTAATTCATTCATTTTAACTATATATAGTGAATAACTTAAATTTTATAAAACATGACTTTTTATTTAAACTTTGTAATATTAAAGTATACAAATTAAATTATACATTGTCTTATCTAAGAGTATTACTAAATTATTTATACACAATAAATATTTAAAATACCAAGTTATAACTTTTATATATCCATATGAAAACTTTTATTCTAGTATAATAGAACTAAAACATAGTTTAATTAAAAAGAAAACAAAAATAGTTTAATTAAAACAATGTTTAAGCATTAGAAATGAAAACATTTACAACATATTTGAAATATTCGCAAGGCATTTGAAATCCTCATCTCATTTAAAGATCACTTATGTGTAGTTAAAAATATTATACCATGTCCTTTTAAAGTTCATGGTTAGATGTTGTTTTATAATATTCAATTCATAAATTAATTATTTAGAAAACTAAATTATACTTAAATGTTTTTAATTAATTCACCAAAAGTCCAACGGCTATAGTTATAGCTGTTATAATTCAACAGTCAGCCGAGGAAATGGTCTAGTTGATGCCTTATAAAACCATGCCTTGGGGTGTCTTAATTTCAAGTAAATTGATGAAAATGGTTCACATTATTCCATTGGTGCTTAGTGCGGCTGTTGTGGATTCATCCATACTAATGTTTGATATGATGGATCCTAAGGACCCATATTACCTTCTTGGGGTTTTTTTGTTATGGGTGGCCTCCCTGTAATTTTGATAGGGCTTTTGATATATATTTTTGGGTAGTATGGCTTCATATTATCTCAGTGTATTGTAAACACTTTGGTGTCTTATTTAAATAAAAATCCTTGTGTCCATTTTTTATTTTTCATTCTGATTTCAATTAGAAATAAAATAAAATAAAATAAAACCATATTATTATCATTATATGGGAAAAAGTTTTGGGGTGTTAAATTATCTCCCCCTTAATAGGAATTTTGTCCTCACAATTATTTTCATACAAATTCACTAAAGAAGACTCCATAACATTCTTTACCACATCCTCCATCATGGAGGATCCTCCGGTAAGGCTAGATGAATACCCAAGTTGGTGTTCAAATCCTTTACTTCCCTATCCGAAAGACACTTTAGGTAGTATGGGTCGAACTCATGCGATGTACACTCGGGCTTCTAAAGGGAGGCTTGAATGGTAGAGAGTTCAGAGATGTCTGAATGGACAAACTCTCTAAGGACTTTTCAAATTGTCTCTCATCTGAGAATGTCAATGACATCAACATGTTCATATATACTGATACTCATGATCTTGTACATGTAGGTTTCATGTAGTTCTTCTTCCAAGGTGTCCTCTTGAAACCTTATCCTGGATGTGAAGTTTCGGGATTGTGTGAAGCATAGGAGAATACCTTGTTGGTACTTTCCCCTTTGTCTATACTCAGCAAGTTGAGTATTGTCTATACACTGGTAAATGTAAGCATTATCTTCACAGAAACAGAGAATTTTTGGATTTTTCAATATCCAGTAAAAAATATTTTCACGTCCTCTACAGGTTTTTGAATGGAAGGTACTCTTCTGCACAGGTTTTGAACATGATGGTCTCTAGTATCTCAACAGGGAGATATAAGATGTGAGTTTATCCTTCCATCTAAAAAAACAATTGTGAAAGTCCAATCAGTGAAACACAAACACCAAAAAGGTAGAAGGAAGAAGAAACAACATATTATATTTTCATAAAACAACCGGTACATAACACCCAAGACTAATGGTTTCCCCAGTTCCCAAATACACGAATCCCCAAAACAAGTTCAAAACTCTCAATCATCCTATACCATGTGCAACCCGAGTAGTATGGTTCAATCTTGTTGGTGCACTTAAGGTGTCTCCAAAGATTGACCAGAGAGGTGTATAGTTGAGAGACATTAGTATGTACGTGATGTCTGTACACATAACGGGAGGCTTCAAATTCAAGAATTTCAAAATCCATTACTTGAACAAAATGGACATAGGACAAGACTTGACACATATATGCTATGCGGAGGTCTCCTACTGCTGTAGCTTCTTGGAAGGCCATGAGAGATTAGATGCCTTCATCCATAGTGAAGCATCTAAAGATACCCTCAAAATATTTTCCACAACGTGCATAGGATGGAAATTGGGTTTTCATCAAAAAACGATAGTCCAAACCCACTCCTCGATGGAGTTGAAGTACCCGGGGAGATTTGGACACGTTGTAGAGGTGGTTGCATGTCATTTAGATATGGGCATAGTTTATGAAGTTATCTTGGTTGGCTATGGAAATTATGGTTGCTAGAGATTCTATAGGAATATACAAAATACTAGTACCTTCATTTTACATCTAAAAATTAACAAAAAACTCATATTTATTAATGATTAAGTAAATTTTTCTTTGTTTCATTTTTGGTTTTCCAAAGTTATCTAAACCAAACCCTCTTATACCAACTGTGAAAATACAACTCCAGAATACCTGGAACGAGTTCCTTGAAACATGATGTGTGAGTTTTTACAAAAACCATGCACTGATAAATTACACATCATGCCCCATATAGAGGATCTAATTCGGTTCTGGTTTTGATAAACCATCCACTTTTTTCATACTTCTTTAGCCCAAAATGATACCTGAAAAATTTATTACAAAAATGTAGGGTGACCATACGAATTCCCAGTAAGGAGTTTTAAAATAACATAATATACTAATATAACATTTGAAAACATTCTTTTAAAAATTTTCAGAAAACATTTTTTTAATGAAATGTTGTAACACATGTAACATATCATAACAATTGTCTAAGAAATAAAAGTGAAAAATTAAAAGAATACTAACAAAATTATAAGGGAACATGATTCAATTATAAGAATGCCCATTCAAAGTAACCGGTAATAGAAATTCTAAATAAGTATGAATTGTGAATATGCAATTACAAGTTTAATAACGAAGAGTGATACATAATAATAGTTTCGTATAAAGGAAATAACTTCAATTTCATACACTATTACTGTGAGACATACAATGTTTACTAAAATCCCTGAGTGCCAAATAAACATCATGCCATAAGGATTTAATTTTTATGATACTCATAAGTACTAGATCTTAAATATAGATATTCTACTAGTCAAATATCCTCTTGGTTAATTAATCATCATAGGCATAATGAGGAAATGTATAATATCAGACCCTGTCAAAACCTTGTGTCAAGACTCAAAAATTTCAATGGCCTCGCATCATGACATGAAATGTCAATGGCCTTATTCCATGACCTGACTGTATCATGATAACTATCGATGCATCAAGGGGATTTCATTAATAGGTCCCCAACCCATTATACCAAGTCTATAAATTCCTCATATGCCAAAAGGTCATATATTCAAAGTGTCACATACCACTTTGAAAAATTTAGGACTTAATCCATATTTGGTCATAGTAGTTAAATTTTATACTTTAACATTTACATGTATATAAAGTGAATAATTCATTTAGATGATAATAACAAGTCTATCAACTAAATGACAATGTCACTGAATGGTAAAATGATAAGCAGATTTGGTATATGTGGGGACAACAAATTCATTAAAAGAAATAAAAAAAATTCACTTATAATGATAAATTATAAAACCATATAAATCAATTACATATTAGTATTTCACTTGTATGCATAGTTAATTCAATGTTAAACCAAACATTTCATGTAGGGTTTTAAGCTCACAGATACTCAAACATTTATCATTGAAATGATTTTGTATATCACACCATAATATCAAATAATAGAAAGTAAGAAACTCAACCACAACCAATACCAAAATCCTAATAACACCCAGATGACTTAAAATTAATAGGGGTTCTTGAATTAAAAACCATAGAGTGGAAATTAAAAGGGTTACTTGTTAAAAATACTTATGTATGTACATATTTACTTATATAAACATGAATATCTCACATGTATAATCGAGTACACTAATGGGTCTTACACAAAAGTTTGTTTCCACTTATTTATCAAAAACATCCATTAATCATAGAAGCTCAATGTTGAAGGATTTATAACTGGTCCATAAGGTGAGATACACAAACTATACCATTATATAAAACCTTGTATACTATATATAAATATGTATATATGAGAATGTAAGAAAATTCTACCTCATCTTTGAAACTCAAAGTATAGAGGACTTGAAACTGAATATCAAAAAGGTTCTTTAAAATCGTATAGTTATATATATATATATATAAGAACATACATAATCAGGTATGTATAGTATATAAAAGTTTTATACAACATATAATTCTTTGAATTTTGAAGTTCTTTAATAACTTTGAAACTCAAAGTTTATAAATCTTAAATCCAGACATAAGGGGTTTGTGTAAAACTATAAAGTTGTTTATGTGTACTTATATATTCAGATATATAATGTGTATATACATATATTGCATGAGGAAAGAAATTATTCCTTCATGTTTGAAAAAAATTGCATAACCCATAATCCGTAAGAGCTAGGGTTGCGTATTTGAGGGTTTTCCACCCAAAACCATATGATCATACATGAATTTATATATTCATAATCCGTTTATACAAACAATCGCATATATATATATAAAGTACCTAATCAAGTTTTTGATGAATAAAATAAACTTTATGTTCATAAAATCTCCTAGACTCAAAAACGGAAAACTTAGGGTCGAATAAAGAAAACGTTTTAACTAAACCGTAGGGTTAAATATATATTCTTATGAGTATACACATGTATATGTATATACCCTCAAACAACCAAGACAAGGCAATTTAAAATCCTTACATTAGTTCGAGGAGGGAGGAGAGGGCTTGGGAAGAGTTTAGAGGTTCCTAAAGAAAGCGTTGGAGGTAGAAAAGAAAGTTGAGGGATTTATGGAGGTGCAACCGGGTTGCTTATATGCTATACTATACTAGACTTTAACAGAATATTTTAAGGGAACATGCATAGGATCCGTGGCTTCTTGGATATATTAAAATACTGGGGATGGTCTTTGTGGAAAACGCATGGAAGGAGGGGGGTCCAGCAGCTATCACGGGAGAAGAAAATGGTGAAAATAGGATATGTAGGGGTTAGTAGTTCAAAGCAGGAGGAGAATAAGAAGAAGATGACGTGGGAAGAGAAACCGAGAAATAAATGGATGGACAGGATCTATTTCAGCCGTGATTCGATAGTTGGGGTGGTTCATTGGATTTTAAAAATGATGGATGACTCGGATTTGTTATGTGGCTAGATAGGATGGACCTGGTTCGACATAGCGTTTTAAAAAACTTGGACGGACAAGATTAGATCTGTGTTGGATTGGACAGTGTATGAAAACATGGAGGTATTCCTCGGTTGATGAGGGTTGAGTTTTGGATTGAAATCAACAGCCTAGATTACACATGACATGATCCTACAGCCCAGATTTTATCCGAGGTGATTTTTGACATCCCACATAAAAACAGATCGGCTCACGCAGCCTCTTTATAAGCCATAGACTCCGAATATCAGCTCAAGAAAAACACAACACACACAAAGGGAGCCTTATACATGGGCTCCTTCCCCCTACAGGCCTCAACCTACCCCTGCCTCACTGTGGTCTCATACCCACGGTGGTGCGCTCTGATTCCTTCATGTGCTCATGTGCGCCCTTCGGGGAAACTATACCCACGCTCATGCCATCCTGAGCTGAGCCTGAGGTCTAGGCTCAAACCCCTAGCGTGAGCTAGCTCCCTTGACCAGGCTTATGGTCTGGACCTAAAGGGATTAATTTTTTTAAAAAAAAATCAAACTTTCAAAAATAAATACATAAGAAAATTAATTCATTCATTTTCACTATATATAGAGAATAACTTAAATTTTATAAAACATGACTTTTTATTTGAACTTTGAAAGATTAAAGTATATAAATTAAATTATACCTTGTCTTATCTAAGAGTATTACTAAATTATTTATACACACTGAATATTTAAAATACCAAGTTATAAATTTAATATATCTATATGAAAACTTTTATACTGGTATTATATAACTCAAACATAGTTTAATTAAAAAGAAAAAAACATAGTTTAATTAAAACATTGTTTAAGAATTAGTAATGAAAAATTTGAAAACATATTTGAAATGTTCTCAAGGCATTTGAAATCCTCATATCATTTAAAAATCACTTAAGTTTAGTTCAAAATTTTATACCATGTCCTTTTAAAGTTCATGATTAGAGGTTGTTTTATAATTTTCAATTCATAACTTAAATATTTGGAAAACTAAATTATACTTAAATGTTTTTAATTAATTCACCAAAAGGCCAACGACTATAATTATAGCCGTTAGAGTTCAATGGTTGTTGTACATCTCGTTCCCCTCGTTTTTTTATTTTCATGATCACAATCACCTTCTTATTTGTCTAATATTGTTTTTAAGTGTTGTGGATGATAGGCAAAAGATTTCCAAAGGATTGGCCCAAGAATGGTCATCAAGTGGACTGAATTTCAGTCCACCGGCCAACCGGTGTGATGGCACCGGCCAGCCGGTGGACCTGGCAGAGGCTTTGCCCACTGCCAGGTTCCACCGGTCAGCCGGTGGCACCCAGATCAAACAGTGTGAGCTACTGTCTTTCCACCGGCCAGCCGGTGGCTCTGGCACCGGTCAGCCGGTGGAGCCTGGAGCAGAATTCTCCTCCTCTGCCAAGGCACCGGCCAGTCCACCGGCCAACCGGTGTGATGGCACCGGCCAGCCGGTGGCACCGAGATCAAACAGTGTGAGCTACTGTCTTTCCACCGGCCAGCCGGTGGCTCTGGCACCGGTCAGCCGGTGGAGCCTGGACCAGAATTCTCCTCCTCTGCCAAGGCACCGGCCAGCCGGTGGCCCTGTACCGGCCAGCCGGTAGACCAGTCAAACTAGCCGTTGGCTTTGACCAGTCAACTCCAAAAAGCCTCCCAACGGCTCCGAGGCCTTTTCCAACGGCTCCAAAGCCCTCCAACGGATACTTGAAGGTTCCTATCCTATAAATAAAGGCCTAGGAATCCCCGGAACAAAACAACAAGCCACCGGACACATTGTTGAACATTTGGCGAACCTCCGGCGCTCCACCTTCAAAGGAACCTCAAGTGCTCCAACAACTTCCAATCCAAGGAGCACCTCAAGAAGCTTGGGAGAGCACGCTACATCAACTCCATCTATCCAATTGGCGCCCAAGTCTTCCTCCAATACGGTTTTTCTTGTATTTATTATTTTGAGCTTTAAATTTGGGTTTGTGCCTACAAACCCCAAACTCTTTCTCATCCCCCTTTCTTTTGGGTTCTCACACCACCATTAAGGTGTGAAGAGGTTTCTTCAAGCCTTTCCTTTTAAAAGGCTTGTGTCACCGGTGAGCTAGCCTTCACCCGTTAAAAAGGCTAGTGGGTTCTTGCTAAACCATCAAAAGCAAGTGGGTTCTTGCTAAACCACAAAAAGCAAGCTGTAATAGGTCCTAGTGCTACCTCAAAGCCTAGTGGGTTTCTTGCTAAAACCATTGAAAAGCAAGCGGTAGAATCTCTCAACGGTTGAGTTGGGAGCGGAGACGTAGGCCGGGTTTTGGCCGAACTCCGTTAACAATTTCTTCTGTGATTGCCTCTTTTATTTTCCGCTGCACATACTTTGATTTCACTTTGATTTTAATTTGTTAATATTTTTTTAAAAGGCAATTCACCCCCCCTCTTCCCATCATTTCCGTCTTTTTTCCGACCCAACAATTGGTATCAGAGGACGTATTTGAATAATTCCCTAACCGGTTTCAAATTAAAGATCCTATTTTTTTTATGGCTTCTACCGCTTCTTCCTCTCAATCCCCCGAAGGACATTCTTTGGATCGTGCTCCATTCTTTAATGGAGCCGATTATTCTTTTTGGAAAACCCGCATGACCACTTTTCTTAAAAGCATTGGTTATCCTATTTTTAAAATTGTCACGCATGGTTATTCACTTTCTTCTCTCGATGAGTCTAAATGGACCCCCGTCGACATTGCAAATTTTGAACTTGATGGAAAAGCCATGAATTCTCTTCATTGTGGCTTAGACCGTAATGTTTTTAATTGTATTTCTACTTTCTCTACTTCTTACAATCTTTGGAAATTTTTAGAACTAACCTATGAAGGTACTAGCGAGGCCCCAAAGCAAGAATCCGATCAAAAGCAAGAACCCGACGAAAAGATCAAGCCCGTTTGCCCACCTCACAAGAAAAGGGCCAAGAAGAAGAAGAAGAAGGCTTTAAAGAAAACTTGGAGTGATAGCTCCTCCTTCTCTTCTTTCTCCTCGAGCGACAATGGTAATAATTGCCTAATGGCAAAACATGAGGTATCTTCCTCCTCTTCCTCCTCCTCCTCCTCTTGCTCTTCAAATTCAAATTCTTTAAATCATCTATCTTATGAAGAACTCTCACACGCTAGAGATCAATTAGAAAATGGTTTTCATGCCTTATCGTCAAAATTTGTTTCTTTGAAAAAGAATTTCAAAAAACTCTCTTCCGAAAAAGAACAAATTCTCAAAGAGAAGGAAGAGTTGTCCCTTAAAATCCAAAATTTTCCAAATGTTGATTCTATGGAATCAACCATCAAAGACCTAAGGGAGACCCTAGCTAAGTTCACCCAAGGGGAACAAAATTTGAACAATTTGCTTGGTTCCCAACGTATATCTAGAACCACCCAAAGGCTAGGATATACCAATATAGCTTCCTCCTCCCATGCTCCAACTGTTTTTGTAAGGGGGAGCTCTAGTTTTAAATTTTGAAATTATTGTAAAAAACTCGGGCACCTTATTTATGAATGTAATTGCAAAAACGCTCGGTATGGTAGGCCCAAATCGATTTTTTATTCGGACGAATTTTATAGGAGAAGACCCGCTATGAGACAAGTATGGATTGAAAAATCCCTTCTAGCGAGTCTCTCCGGGCCTAAAATCATCTCTTTTCAAAATCCCTCTCCCCGATGATCTTTTGTTTTATTTAGGGGGAGTTAGGATTGATTAAGCTTTTCAATTTCAAATTTTTTTTTCTTTCAATTTCAACACTTGGTTTCAAATTTTCATTCAATTTTTCATTTCAATTTCAAAAATCTCAATTGATTTTCAAATCTCAAATCCTGTTTTTCAAATCTCTTTTCCCTCAATCAAGTTTTATGCCCCATTCTATTTTGATAATCACAAAGGGGGAGAAAATTCTTGATTGATTGGGGGAGAATCGTTTCTCTCATGCTTAGTATTTATTTTCAATTTATCATTTAAAATCATGCCTTTCATTTATGTTTTTACTTTAATTGTTTTGGTGATTGTGATCATCAAAATAGGGGGAGATTGTTGTACATCTCGTTCCCCTCGTTGTTTGATTTTCATGATCACAATCACCTTCTTATTTGTCTAATATTGTTTTTAAGTGTTGTGGATGATAGGAAAAAGATTGCCAAAGGATTGGCCCAAGAATGGTCATCAAGTGGACTGAATTTCAGTCCACCGGCCTACCGGTGTGATGGCACCGGCCGGCCGGTGGACCTGGCAGAGGCTTTGCCCACTGCCAGGTTCCACCGGTCAGCCGGTGGCCCTGCACCGGCCAGCCGGTGGCACCCAGATCAAACAGTGTGAGCTACTGTCTTTCCACCGGCCAGCCGGTGGCTCTGGCACCGGTCAGCCGGTGGAGCCTGGACCAGAATTCTCCTCCTCTGCCAAGGCACCGGCCAGTCCACCGGCCAACCGGTGTGATCGCACCGGCCGGCCGGTGGACCTGGCAGAGGCTTTGCCCACTACCAGGTTCCACCGGTCAGCCGGTGGCCCTACACCGGCCAGCCGGTGGCACCCAGATCAAACAGTGTGAGCTACTGTCTTTCCACCGGCCAGCCAGTGGCTCTGGCACCGGTCAGCCGGTGGAGCCTGGACCAGAATTCTCCTCCTCTGCCAAGGCACCGGCCAGCCGGTGGCCCTGTACCGGCCAGCCGGTAGACCAGTCAAACTAGCCGTTGGCTTTGACCAGTCAACTCCAAAAAGCCTCCCAATGGCTCCGAGGCCTTTTCCAACAGCTCCAAAGCCCTCCAACGGATACTTGAAGGTTCCTAGCCTATAAATAAAGGCCTAGGAAGCCCCGGAACAAAACAACAAGCCACCGGACACATTGTTGAACATTTGGAGAACCTCCGGCGCTCCACCTTCAAAGGAACCTCAAGTGCTCCAACAACTTCCAATCCAAGGAGCACCTCAAGAAGCTTGGGAGAGCACGCTACATCAACTCCATCTATCCAATTGGTGCCCAAGTCTTCCTCCAATACGGTTTTTCTTGTATTTATTATTTTGAGCTTTAAATTTGGGTTTGTGCCTACAAACCCCAAACTCTTTCTCATCCCCCTTTATTTTGGGTTCTCACACCACCATTAAGGTGTGAAGAGGTTTCTTCAAGCCTTTCCTTTTAAAAGTCTTGTGTCACCGGTGAGCTAGCCTTCACCCGTTAAAAAGGCTAGTGGGTTCTTGCTAAACCATCAAAAGCAAGTGGGTTCTTGCTAAACCACAAAAAGCAAGCTGTAATAGGTCCTAGTGCTACCTCAAAGCCTAGTGGGTTTCTTGCTAAAACCATTGAAAAGCAAGCGGTAGAATCTCTCAACGGTTGAGTTGGGAGCGGAGACGTAGGCCGGGTTTTGGCCGAACTCCGTTAACAATTTCTTGTGTGATTGCCTCTTTTATTTTCCGCTGCACATACTTTGATTTCACTTTGATTTTAATTTGTTAATCTTTTTTTAAAAGGCAATTCACCCCCCCTCTTCCCATCATTTCCGTCTTTTTTCCGACCCAACAATGGTCACCCAAGGCAACGGTCAAGTTGATGCCTTATAAAACCATGCCTTAGGGTGTCCTAATTTCAAGGCAATTGAAGAAAATGGTTCACCTTATTCCATTGGTGATTAGTATGGTTGTTGTGGATTTGGTCATACTAATGTTCGTTATGACAGATCCTAAGGACCCATATTACCTTCTTGGGGTTTTTATGGTTATGGGTGGTCTTCCTATAATTTTGATAGGGATTTTGATAAGTATTTTTGGGTAGTATGGCTTCATGTGATCTCAGTGTATTGTAAACACTTCGGTGTCTTATTTAAATAAAAAGCATAGTGTCCATTTTGTATGTTTCATTCAGATTTCAATTAGAAATAAAATAAAATAAAATAAAATAAAATAAAACCATATTATTATCATTACATGATAAAAAGTTTTGGGGCGTTACAATAGATAAAGTGAATTTTAACTTTATGGAATTCTGGATGAAATAATTAAGCTATTTTATCTAGGATAGATTTATTTAACAATGTTTAAATTTCATTGGACTGATAATAATAGAGGTTTGTTTGTTCATATATGTCATATAATCATTAACATTAAATAAAAAAGCCTTATTTTAGTAAACAAACCATTTATGTTTTCTCATCAAGCACATAAAGTTTATTATACAAATTATTATATTATTTTAATAGATTTAATTGACTCGTGGAGAATTATAAAAATGTAATCTCATTAAAATCAGTTTATGTAAAGTGAAAGTGGTTCTGCTGAAGTGTAAGTATTTTAACTTTTTCAAGAGAAAACTATGAATAAATATTTTGCATGAAGAGACTCAATTATCAAGGATGAAACCCCGCAGTTATGAGATAAAGGTGATGATGATGTTGATTATGTAAAAAATGAACTTGAAATGGAAAGAGATGATAAAGATTAGGCACCTATAAAAATTGATAATATTTAGAATGAATATGAAGATACTGAAACTTCCAAATATGAATATGATTATGAAGATAAATAATGATGAAATTGATTTATTTTTATAGTCATGATTAATATATAATACTCATTTTCAATTATTTTCATACAATAGTATTTCCATGTTTTAGATGGATGGAGATGATTACAATGATTTGTTTCATATCCTTGAGGAGAATTTTCTTCCTAGTGATCGGTATAATGATTCATCATCCAACCCATAGGTTGTTTTTATTTCATATTTTACTCAGAGGTGTCATGGTCTTATGAGATTAATGAATCTTGACCTTATTCCTGAGTGATTTCCACATCTTGACTTCGATCCACACATGTGTAGGTACATTCAATTGTGTATTCTAGTTAATTTTCATTAATTATCACTAATTTATATATGTACTAATTGATTTATTATTTATTATTTTTCCCATATTTTTTCATATATAGTTATTAGACATATGGGTGATATTCTAAGGAATTATTTTTCTAGACCCTGTGTGGTGTGGGATTATATTATCAGTAATGTTGGTCATCACATATATGATAATTTGATGAAACATAATTAAATAATACGTATTTTTAAATTTATTTAATAATTATCTTGATATTATTAATTATTTTTAGGATTTATGGTATACCATCAAATATAGAATTAGAACCTCTATCTGGGAGTCCTGGGAGATTTGTATGCATGAATTTTTCATTAGTTTTTGCACAATCTGAGAAAGAGACCCATGGAAAAGTTGAATTGATAATTTTTTATCAGTATTACTACAACCATCAACTTGATTACATGAATTTTTTCATTAGTTTTTTATGTATTTTACTCATAATATATGGGTGATAGTTTTCAGAGGATATCATCATCGGGCTGGAAGAACGATGGGAGTCAGTAAGTCACAAATAGATATGGTATCCATACATTTATTATTCATCGACCAAATATGGTAATAACTTTAAATGTAAAATTTTTATTTTATATTTATCTAGGAAATTGAACATCCCAATATTGTAGAGTTTAATGTTTTTAAGAGGATGTACATTGATCCTTAAAATTGAGATATTACCGATGGCCAACAATGTCATATTGAGGTTAGTATAATTTTTTTATTTTTAATATTAACTAAAAATAATATTTTAACTATTTTAATTTCAAATTTCATTTGAATAAGGCATATGAGGTCAAGACTTCTCACACACATGATGAGAGTAAGGATCAAAATGGGTGTATTGACACCAGTGCATCAGGATTTGATAAGGTATCATGGATGCGAGTGAATTGGTATAAGATCAAGAAAGGCTGAAAGGTTGGTATTAGTTATCAATTGATTTCTTATAGTTATTATGATACTTTTCGGTGGTTATTGACTAGCTCAAGGGGAGATCGTTCAAGGTCTTAGTTATCATTTTTAGAGTATTAGGAGAAGCAAAGAGCTTATAATGAGGTCATAAATACCTTTCATAGGGATCAGAAGGAGCTTGGTTGACCCCAGTATTAGCAGGAGGAGGAGCAATAGTAGGAGCAGCAGCAACATCAATGGCAGGAGCAGCAGCATGAGTAGATGATAGATTACATGTGACAACTGATATAGGGTATCACTACTAGAATAATAATTATTAGTGAAGGTTCATTTTATATGGGTTCCCATCTCAAATAGTAATTTTTGAAGGGAACTCTTCACAAATTTCTTATATCTAAATAACATGTCGTAAAGGCTGTTTTTTAAGGCATGTCATGGATATTTTTTCAATGAAAAACACCACCATCAAAAAAATATTTTACCAGTTATATATATGTCATCATTTTTTAGGGGATTTTTACTGATCACAAATAATTTAAAAAGAATAAAATAAAAAACATTAAAAAAACTTCAAAATAATATAAAAATGAAATATATAGAACTATAAAAATATCAATTAATAACAATATTAAAAATAATATGTTTATTCAAATATTTACCAATTGATAACCAATACCAAAACCTAGGACTTCCTCAAAGGCATACTTATTCTCCTGCATCCATGTTGCGTCATCAAATCTAGATTCACTAGTGTTTTGACCCTTAGTCACGGCTTGACTCTTATCATGTGTGTGAGAAGTCACAGTCTCATATGACTCCTTCAAAGTCAATTTGAAATTAAAATAGATAAACTATTATATTCAGTTAATTTTAAAACTCAACAAAATGTACTGACCATAATATAATGTTGTTGACCACCAGTAATATCTCCAGTGATAGGATCTATGTACATCCTCGTATAAACATCAAACTCCATAATATTAAAATACTCAACTATCTATATGAATATAAAATAAAAAAATTACATTTAACAATATAAAAATTATTAAATAAAAGTACTTACCATATTTCATTGATGAGTACTGATCGTATGACTACCAGCTCTTTGTGTAACCTCCTACCTCCCCCAACTTTGTTGACCTGATGATGATCTCCACTAACAACTTTCTCCCATCCAACATGAGCATAATATATCCCAAACATGATAGGATATATAACATCCCAATTAAATAAAGAATATGACATTCTCATATTTATTAATATTTGTGAATAAAATATTAATATTACTTTAAATGTAATGCTATGTTCAATAGCATACCCAATACGCAACAATGAGTTTCTTTGAAATCTTACGTTGCACACTAATAATATAATAATATTATTTTAAATGGTTGCTAATGCCTAGCCATTGTTATGGCAGGAATGAACAGAACTAACTACAAAATGATTATATATGCTTGTCAAATATTTTTTTCTTTTATTCAAATAAATGTTAGAGGCTTAAAATGCAAATTAATCCAATTTTAAGCGTAAATATTCTAATATTCCTTAAAAGGTCGATTAACCGCCTTTTGATGGAGAACCCTTTTTAAATCCACTTTTTGACAATTTTATATGTTATATTGGACCAAATAAAATCCTTCTTTTGAATCTGTACATCAAAATTTACTTTGTGCAAATTTTTGTTATTTTTCTGATAAAGATCATTTTTAGTGAAAATGTTGTATTTTAATTCAAAAACTCCTTTTAATATGATTTATTTGTATGGATATATTATATTTTTATTTGGGTTTAAAGTTTAGTTATAACATATTTTTACCATTTAATCCAATGGTGGTCATTGGAATTAATTTCACTTTGAAATTGGACTTAAACTAGTGTGAATCTTTTGATATATTTTGTTTCTTAAAAACACGCTATTTGTTTTGACAACGAGAATTAATTATTAAATAAATTAATGCAACTTATATGTTTTGAATTTTTGAAAATATAAATCATATTTGAATTCATAATATCAAATATAGCTTAGGGTGAAATTTTGGTATTTTTCTGAAAAACATCAATTTTTGATGAATAGTGAAACTACTAAGTGGTTGTTAAAAAACTGATTTTTTGTTTAAATGAAATTTTACCACCTCTGTGATTTGAATTTCAAAAATTTTGCATAAATGGTTATAATTAGGATGTAAAATGTGGTTCAATGGGATGAAAATTATTTTTCGTGAATAGTAATGTTTAAGTTTTATTAATTGCGATTAAAGATAATTAGTGTAATTTAAGGTAAAGATAATGTTATAATAATATGAAATGACCTTGAAACATGTCCTACCCTTATTTTATGAGTCATGTCAGACCAAGAAAATCCATTGGAAAACTTTGGTACCTCATGGAGCCACTTGGGTAAGAAAATGACATTAATACCTTTTTATTTAGAGTTAAAATAAAAATGTCACAAACATGTATTGTTTTACTAAAACAATTTTTACATGGGGTTATACAAGTCATATTTTTTATTATAAATATTAATTGGAAATATAAAAATATTTCCTAAATAATAGAATTTTTTTATAATTTTGAGACATTAAATAAATTAATTTATTTTTGACACCATGATGATGCAGTGATTACCTCATTAATGGACGATTTAAATAAAATGAGAAGATAAGGTAAAATATAAGACTTAAACTTGTAAAAAACCAATTTTATGGGTGTATTTAGAACCCTTATCACCTTATCCTAGAAATATAAAAATTTTGGACCTTTAATATCGGAAAATCATTTAATAATAAAGTAACTTTTCAAGACTTTCCAAGAGTGCCCCTCCTCCCTCTTATAAAAGGCCCCCACCTCTACCCCCTTACCCATACCTCTCAAGCCTTTGGATCAACCAAACTCTGCTCCTTTTATCTCTCCACATACCTATCTTCATTATAGAAGCCTTAACTTAGGCAGAAAGCCCTTTAAGAAACCCTTTTGGTTCAAACCAAAGGAAGATACCCGATTTAAAGGTAATGTCCTCTCTTATGTTCTTTTGTTTTATTTTGCTTTTTAAACCCCCTAAACTCTTTTTATTCCTTTATTTTGTAACAAAAACAGTATATTAAATATACTAGGATGTTTTTATGAGAATTATTTGACCTAAACTTACACACACCACCGTCTAATGGTTAAAGAACATACTTTTTCTGTGGATGGTGAATTACTGCCTCACGAAACGATGATTGTTCTATATTCTCCTACCACCTATCATGGTGGACATTATTATGGAACTATATTTATTTATGATATATATTATATTTATTTCCTCTCTCTTATTCTGTATATTACATTTAAAACATACCTTTATGCTTTGCATGTTGTGCAAATGCGATAATTTCATTTGAGGAAGTGTGGACTACCGCCCCCTCAAGTGATGTGACTCGATGATGCAATACATGGAATGTATAAAGAATGAAATTAATGAACTTATATGACATATATAACATATATATTATACTAGAATTATAATATATATATATATATATGTCTCTCATTTTGTTTTAATTCCATTAATGTGACAAAGAAATGAAAGTAGCGTTCATGCGTACGTACGGCCTACCATCTCCATGAACGGTGCATTTCATTTTATTATCTCTGAATGTTATGGAATAGTATAAAATGAATATATAATGGATATATATGATATTTAAATCATTTATACTATTCTTTATATGGGGTAATTATAACTACATGGGCAATTCTTTTCAAACAAGGTCATTTTTACTCATGTACTGAACATTGACAAAAACGTCTAATATGAACTCACATTATTAAATAATTATTATAACATTATAATATGTGACATGAATTGAATAATAAAATTTAAAGGATGACCTTAAGCAATTATAAATTGACCAAAGTTTATTATTCAAGAATATAATGAAATGAACAAGACAAGTCGGACTTGAGGTAAGGGATCTGACCTCTCTCTTTCTTTGCAAGTACCCTATTTTATGTCATTTCATTTATGATCCATGTTATTATGTTGGAGGATGTTCTTTTATAGTCACCATACTGTAATTTTTATTTTCATTTTATGAGATACCCCCTCTTACTATCATCAATTCATTTTTAGAATTTTTAAGTGGCGCCATTAGGCTGCCGAATTTTCATAAGGGATCCTACCTCTCTCTTAATTTTAAGTACTCTCTTTTATGTAATTTCTTTTAAACTTGTATTTATAATGTTTGGGGATGTTATTTTATATTCCTAATTCTGTTATTTTTATATTCATATTATGAGATACCCTATTTTATCTCATAAATCAATTTTTGTAAGTTTTATGTGGCGTCGTTAGGCTGCCGAGTTTTCCTAATGGATTTTTCATCTCACTTTTATTCCCGTGAGATTTATGCTACATTTTCCACCATTTCCTTTGAGTGGTGTATGTACTGCCCATTATTCTACTATTTTTGTATTATAATTTCTATTATGAGTATTTAGATCAATGTTTTATAGTCCTTCTTTCATGGGGTGTTCATTTCGAAAGTTACCCAACTCGGTAAGGGAACCTTTCACCCTCCTCTTTTTAAAAAGACCTCTTTAGGTTATGTCTTTTAATTTACATATTCTTATGTTGGGATATGTTCTTATATATAATTATTGATGTAAATTTTATTTCGAAGTGATGAGATACCATTTTTATCTTTCATCATCTCATTTTCTAAATTTTAAAGTGATGTCGTTAGGCTGTCGAATTTATGTAAGGGAACTTCTTAACCCAATTTCAATTCTTTGGGTCAAACCTCTACTACTTGATTATGTAATGTTTTAAGGATAGGTCCTTATATTTGGTATCAGAGGTCAGTTTAGATAACTTTATAGGTTAGAGTGTTGTTTAAGCATAAGTGACAAGTTATGTACAACCACAATGGGTAGTATATTAGATGGAGTCATTGTTTTTTTTTAATTAGAATGAGTTTGAGATAACTTGGATTACTATATCTTAGAATTTATATTCCTAATTATTATTTGAAGATTTTACTGATATGCTCACACTGACCTTTTTGGTTTTAGTAAATGGCAGGAACTAGCAGGCACCAAATTAACAGTGGATGTGAATGAAATTGTGACAGTTTTCTGAGTGAGAAACTGAATGATATGGGAGCTACAATGAGAACTCTTGTTTTTATCCTCAACCAACTATCTGGAGTCATGATTGACCGCCTAAACCATGGTGAGTTTTATAAGGAATCATATATGTGAGAAACAAATCCCTACGGAAGTTCATGTAACAATCATAAAGGTTAGTGTGTTCAAAAACCTATGTGTCAAAGATGTGGAAAGAAACACCAAGGAAAATGTTTCAAAGTAATAGAAATATTCTATAGATGTGGAAATTAAGGTCATAAAGTGATAACCTTCCATGAAAAAAGTAATAATCTAGTCAACTCGAGGAAAGGGAAAGAAGTTATTTCTGGTGGATCAATTGAATGTTTTAAATGTGGTGTGCATGGTCATTATGCAAACACATGCCCTACAAAGAAGTTTCGGGAATGGGATAACCAAGATCATACAAATATTCATTTACCAATACCTAATTCCATTCTGATTGAGGATTAATAAACCAACAATGACCAATCAAAGGTATGGATTATTTCTTAACTTATGTTTTCCTATTTTGGAATCTTAGGATATGATTCATGATTCTGATTGTAGAAAAAAAGTATTTCAGAATAAGTTGAAAAATAATGGTTAATGGATCATGAAGAATGTTGAATGAGTAAGAAGTCAACATATAAGGGATTCAAGAGTTATGGTATATTTTAGGATTGTGAAATTATTAAAAGTATTATGTCTCTTTTGATGATGGGGTTACATTAGAAGACTTTTTATAGTATGTGTAACCCTGATGTTTGATATATGAAAATTTTATTCAAGGAATAGTTATCTGTTCTTTTGTGGACATAGTTATAAAGAACCATTTGGGTTTATATGATCCTTACAATTGAGGTAATTATCGGTTACTATATGTTATGATGGAAAATGAAAGGCATGAGATAAAATTGAGGTTAAATTATGTTATAGTTATTTTTCATGATTTTATCTCTTTTGGGGAATGTTTTGAGAATTATATAGTTTTGGAAAAAGGACAACACGCAGACCGTGTGACAACCCGTTGCGTCGGACAAAGCAGTGGGAATCGAACCCACAACCAAAGTGCGGCTGGTATTTATTGCCTACCACTGGACTACATGAAGTCCCTAGTTAGTATGACAAATCCTTTTTAGTAATATAATTTTATGAATCAAGAATAAGTTGATTTTGGGTTATCTAAAAAAATATTGACCTATCATAGAGGATATATGATTAGGTTAATTACTTTTCAATATGAGACTTTAAGAGAAACTGATGTTATTTGGAGATAAATGTTAATTTTTTTTACCTTGGAAGACTATGTGATTAAATCCATAAAAGAATTGGGTTTCAGTATTAATTTGGTTTACTTTGAAGAATTTTATGGACAATTTTTTATCGAATGGTCTTTGTAGAACATTGGGTTTTGTTGGACAGATTTTAGAGATTAAGAATAGATTTTCTTTTTATAAAGGATTATACTTTTTGGGTATTATCTGATCTCGTACTAACAACTTTGGTTTTGGTTTTTTTTCTAAAGACATGGGAAATATATAGTTCTCTTTTGTGGATTAGGTGATTCTCTAGATGTTGATTATAGCACTCTTAATGTGAACAAGTCATCCAAAATACTCGTGTTTTGGAGGAAAAAAGGAGTTTGTGTAAGAAATATAGTAAGAGATGAAAGTCTAAACGACAAGAAAGTATGTTTCCTTGCGATTTAGTTAAGCTCATAAATAAATTCCTCAATGAAAAGTAACTTAAAACAAAAATGTTGTATGTTAACTTTTCCTACTGGGGAATCAAATACCATTTAACCCATCACAAGTTTGTGATTTTCTGGTGGTTAACTTTCTCCTAATAATGTTTTCTAACACTCCCCATCAGAACATGACCCCTTTTTTTCTTCCATATCCATGTTTTTCTACATGGAATCCTAGTATGGGTTAACTCAGATGACCTTTGTACTTCTCTTTCATTCTTTTAAGTGATAGTTTTGCTGACTCTTTTTCCGATGTGGGGATTTCAATGAAGTTTCCATCCCAATTTTAAAATTGTGAGGACACAATTCCCAAAAGGGAGGAAGGATGTAACATCCCAAGTAAATAAAGAATACAACATTCTCATATTTATTAATATTTTTAAATAAAATATTAATATTACTTTAAAGGGAATGCTATGTTCAATAGCATACCCAATACAAAACAATGAGTTTCTTTGAAATCTTACGTTGCACGCTAATAATATAATAATATTATTTTAAATGGTTGCTAACGCCTAGCCATTGTTATGGAATGAATGAAAAGAACTAGCTACCAAATGATTATATATTCTAGTCAAATATTTTTTCTTTTATCCAAATAAATTTTAGAGGGTTAAAATGCAAATGAATCCAAATTTAAGCGTAAATATTCTAATATTCTTTAAAAGGTCGATTAACCACCTTTTGATGGCGAACCCTTTTTAAATCCACTTTTTGAAAATTTTATCTGTTATATTGGACCAAATAAAATCCTTATTTAGAATCTGAACATCAAAATTTACTTTGTGTAAATTTTTGTTATTTTTCCGATAAAGATCATTTTTAGTGAAAATGTTGTATTTTAATTCAAAACCTCCTTTTAATCTGATTTATTTTTATGGATAGATTATCTTTTTAATTAGTTTTAAAGTGTATTTAGAATATATATTTACCATTTAATCCAATTTTGGTCATTGGAATTAATTTCACTTTGAAATTGGACTTAAACTAGTGTTGATCTTTTGATATATTTTGTTTCTTAAAAACACACTATTTGTTTTGACAATGAGAATTAATTATTAAATTGATTAATGCAACTTATATGTTTTTAATTTTTTAAAATATAAATCATATTTTAATTTAGAATATCAAATATATCTTAGGGTGAAATTTTGGTATTTTTCTGAAAAACTTCAATTTTTGATGAATAGTGAAACCACTAAGTGGTAGTTAAAAACTGATTTTTCGTTTAAATGAAATTTTACCACCTCTATAATTTGAATTTCAAAAATCCGGGATACATGGTTTTCATTAGGATGTAAAATTTGGTTCAATGGGATGAAAATAGTTTTTTGGTGAATAGTAACTTTTAAGTTTTATTAATCGCGATTAAAGGTAATTAGTGTAATTTAAGGTAAAGATAATGTTATAATAATATAAAATAACCTTGACACATGTCCTACCCTTATTGGATGAGTCATGGCTGACCACGACAAACCATGGGTCAACTTTGGGACCCCATGGAGCCACTTGGGTAAGAAAATGACATTAACAACTTTTTATTTAAAGTTAAAATAAAAATGTCATAAACATATATGATTTTACTAAAACAATTTTTACATGGGGTTATACAATTAATATTTTTAACTATAAATATTAATTGGAAAGCTAAAAATATTTCCAACATCATGGTATTTTTTTATAATTTTGTGTTATTAAATAAATTAATTTATTTATGACACCACGATGATGCAGTGATTACCTCATTAATGAACAATTTAAATAAAATGAGAAGATAAGGTAAAATCTAAGACTTAAACTTGTCAAAAATTTATTGGATGGGTGGATTTAGAACCCTTATCACCTTATCCTCGAAATATATAATTTTGGGACCTTTAATATCCGAAAATCACTTAATAATAAAGTAACTTTTCAAGACTTTCCAAGAGTGCCCCTCCTCCCTCTTATAAAAGTCCCCCACCTATACCCCCTTACCCACACCTCTCAAGCCTTTGGATCGACCAAAATCTTCTCACATTATCTCTCCACATTCCTCTCTTCATCCTAGAATCCTTACCTTAGGCAGAAATCTCTTCAAGAAACCCTTTTGGTTCAAACCAATGGAAGATACCTGATTTAAAGGTAATGTCCTCTCTTATGTTCTTTTGTTTTATTTTGATTTTCCAACCCCCTAAACTCTTATTATTCCTTTATTTTGTAACAAAACCAGTATCTTAAATATACTAGGATGTTTTTATGAGATTTATTTGAGCTAAACGTACATACAACTCCTTCTAATGGTTAAAGAACATACTGTTTTCATGGATGGAGAATTACTGCCTCACGAAACGATGATTGTTCTATCTTCTCCTACCACCTCTCATGGTGTCCATTATGATAGAACTATATTTATTTATTATATATATTATATTTATTTTCTCTCTATTCTTCTGTATTTTACATTTAAAACATACCTTTATGCTTTGCATGTTGTGCAAATGTGATAATTTCATTTGAGGAAGTGTGGACTACCGCCCCCTGAAGTGATGTGACTCATTCATGCAATACATGGAATGTATAAAGAATGAAATTAATGAAATTATGTGACCTATATAACATATATATTATACTATAATTATAATATATATATATATATCTCATTTAGGTTTAATTCCATTAATGTGACAAAGAAATGAAAGTAGCGTTCATGCGTACGTACGGCCTACCGTCTCCATGAACAGTGCATTTCATTTTCTTATCTCTGAATGTTATGGAATAGTATAAAATTAATATATACTGGATATATATGATATTTAAATCATTTATAATATTTTTTAGATGGGGTAATTATAACTACATGGGAAATTATTTTCAAACAAGTTTATTTTTGACTCATGTACCAAACATCGACAAAAACATCTGATATGAACTCACATTATTAACTAATTATTATAACATTTTAATATGTGACATGAATTTAATAATAAACTTTAAAGGAGGACCTTAAGCAATTATAAATTTACCAAAGTTTATTATTTAGTAATATAATGAAACGAACAAGACAAGTCAGACTTGAGGTAAGGGATCCGACCTCTCTCTTTCTTTTCAAGTACCATATTTTATGTCATTTCATTTATGCTCCATGTTCTTATGTTGGAGGATGTTCTTTTAAATTCAACATACATTAATTTTTATTTTCATATTATTAGATACCCTCACTTACTCTCATCAATTCATTTTTCGAATTTTTAAGTGGTTTCGTGGCTGCCGAATTTTCGTAAGGGATCCTACCTCTCTATTCTTTTTAACTACTCTCTTTTATGTCATTTATTTTAATCTCATCTTTCTTATGTTTGGGGATGTTTTTTTATATTTCTAATTCTTTACTTTTTTAGTTCATATTATGAGAGACCCTATTTGATCTCATAAATCCATTTTTGGAAGTTTAATGTGGCGCCGTTAGGCTTCCGAATTTTCGTAAGGGATTTTTCATCTCACTTTTATTCCTGTGAGATTTATGCTACATTTGCCACCATTTCCTTTGAGTGGTGTATGTACTTCCCATTATCATTCTTCATATTGTATCATTCTTCATATTTATCCTCATCTTCATATTTTATGGTGTCAATATCTTCATCTGTGTCCTAAGTATCATCAATTTACATAGGAGTTTTAGCTTCATCATCTATTATTATTTAAAATCCATTTGTTACATCATCAATATCACTATCACCATCGACCTGTAACTGTGGGGTGTTATCATCAATATTCAGTCTCTTAATTTAAAATATTTATTTGGATCTATCTATTGAAAATTTTTTATTCATTTCACTTTAGCAAAATCACATTCACTTTATATAAAAAGATTTTCATGAGATTTCATTTTTATAATGCTCCCCCAATAAATTAACTATCTTGAAGTAGCATGATAATTTTCATAATAAATTTAATGGTCTTGATGAGATAACAAAATTTGTTTATTTACTAAAACAAGGATTTTATATTTAATGATAAAGATTTTAGTGTACACATGAACACCCAAGACTCTATCAGTATCAAAATAATGGAATTTAAACATTGTTTCATAATTCAGTCTCAGATAACACGGTTCAATTATTTCATCCATAATTCTATAAAATTAAACTTTACTTTCACTATGATGAGATCCTCTCAAGAAAACACCATTATTAATTGTTTTGTTATTCACATATTAACATGTATAAAATGGAAAACCATTCACCACATATGCATTATAATATTTAACCATTTTTTATGATGCATTAATCAATACACATAATAAATTATCAATTTTATCATCTTGTTATGATGCCTGAAATATTGAAAAAAAATTATCAATTTAACAAATAATAAATTTATTTCATATGTGAAACCATAAACAATTTACCAATATTTTAAACCAATAAGAAAAATTATGTTTCCAACATTCTTCAAGGGAAGATAGTGTAATTTGTGGAAACTATTTCTTGATATGATCATCATATAATATACAAATAAAATAATATTAATTTACCTTTAAAAAATAGGTGGTATTATAAATCACTATGAAAATTATGTCATTTATTTATAGTTGAGTAGAATATATGTATAAACATTGTGATGTCCATCATTCATAAGATACACCAAAGAAAAGTTTAGGATGATTAAAATCTAAAAATTTAATATTCATTACATTATAAAAAATTATCTCATTATGGATCATTCTGTTATGATTTAAAGGATATTAAAGTTGAAAATAATAGGATCAGATAAAATAATTTTTCTCCTATAAATAATATTCTCTAATTGACCCTTCAACTGATGATTTGTCACATACCTTTTTATTCAATTTATGTTTGCATCTATCATATGGTTATATCTATTAGAACTATAATGACCCTTTACATTTTGTTTCATATGAAAAATGTAGTATCAAATGTTCCATTGAATCAAAGAAATCCAACGGAAAAAAATCAAGTCTACATAAAATTAAAACATATTCTTTTAGTTTACTAAGTGAATCATAGTTTGTTTTCACCACACAAATGACTTCAAAAAAAATATGATATTTGTTTTATCACATCCCAAATTAAAATAATTAAATAAACCTCTAAATCCAATTGGTGGAAGTATTTCCATTATAACAAGACAATCATGATTTTTTTAATCTGGTAATATGACTATCTCTAAAAAATCTAGCCAAATTGGAAACATAACCATCTAGTATCCTCAAATTTGTAATCATGTAACAAAATAATAAATTATTTTCTTTTGAAACTAGATAAAATGCTTTTGGCTTCATTAAATTTTGTGATCTATCATTTTCAAAAAACTCAAGTTATGTTCACCTGTAAATTTGGGAAAGATTTAATCATGCCTTTATATTACCTTTTTTCTTACCTGGGGTGTCCAAAAATATATAAAATATATTTTGAACATAGTTCTTCTCAATATTCATGAAATCCAATATGTGACGGTCTGAAAAATCAAATTAATATGTAAGATCCCAAAAAATTATCATTATTATCCAACTATGATATTTCCCAAAGCTATTAATTTTTTTTGGTTTATTGTCATTACAAAGGTAATAGGAGGTAATTAAAAGACAATAAATTTTAAATCAATACCTGATATCATTATTGGATGTCTATATCATTTATTTGTACCTTTTTTGAAATGATTTTTATTCCTTTAGAAATGATTATCGATAGGAAGAAATCTATGATGGCAGTAAAAAAATAAAATCTCCCATTGATGAGCATAAACTCTTTGATGTCACTCATATAGTATGAACATGATTTTAGACCTTTTGTACACCATCCAGATAATATTCCATATGCTAAGAAGTTAGTAATTTTTCACACTAATGCAAATTTCATTAGGAAATTTTGTTTCACAGTAACATAATTTTTATTGACACCATTACTCCATAATAAATTTAACTCATCGATAAATGGAACCAAATAAACATCAATTTTATTTTTTGGATGTTATGGAATTAATAATGTTAAAAAGATAAATGGTCCATTCATCAATATCCAAGTATGTAAGTTATATAGAGTTATAAATATGGGCCAACAATAATATTGACCACCATAAGATCCAAATGGACAAAAATCATTAGTAGAAAGACTAAATTTCATGTTATAGGCTTCGAGAGAAAAATAAGGATGTACCAATTGAAATTTTTTCCATGAATCGCCATCACAAATATGATTTAATATTTTTCTGGTTTAAATATTGTATTTCTTCCCTGATCTCAATGATGCTATGTTTTTAGACACAAATAAATGTTACAATCTAGGTGTAAGTACGAAATACCTCAGTTTTTTAATAGGAACCAATATGACCTTTTCCTGTTGAAATTATTTGTATCTTGATTTCCTATATATAGGAAAACTAACTAAAAACTCATTTTCACCATAATATAATATTTTATCATTTAAATATTCATGAATATTCTGATAACCAAGATCAAAATTATGAACCATCCTATTTCTATTATAGAAATTTGTAGGTAACATATTTACTTCAGGTAATAATGAATTAAACAAAGAGAATATCTGATGAAAATAGCTATTTGATATTCCATTATTGGATTTAATATCTATAAATTGTATAAGTGCTTAAAATTTTCTTATCTTAAAACTAAGATATAAGGAATCCTCAAAAAAACTTCAACAACTCATAAAATCAAGATAGTTATAACTCCGGAGTTAAATAAAAATAATTCTGAGTTTTTGTTTTTTGAAAAGATGGACCAAAATTTTCATGTACTAAATTTTGAAACCATGATGGATATGGAACCAAATTATTAGTATCTTATGTGGAACTGTGTTCCCCATGGTGATACCAAAAAATATATTGTCACTAAAAACAAAAACATCATAGTTGACCCCAATGTTGTCAAATGTTTCTAATATCCTCATATCACATTTCTTACATCGACACTTAACTCTCCCTTCTAAAAAAATTCTGGTTTTTATGTTGTAAATGATAAAAAAGATTCAACATCCTCAATATATATAGGACTTGTACCAGAACTATTTGGATTCCTATGATTATATATCCAATCTTGATCTTGTAATAAAGAAAATTGTCTACTATGTTATTCCATATTTTTTAAAAATAGAAAATAAAAAAATCTTATGATTATTCTGATATAAAGAATATGTGATCCAAAAAAATAAAAAAAATAAAAAAAATACAAATTAATTTTAAATATTATCAATTCTATCTAGTTGCCTCTAATTTTTTCTAATTACTAATAATTTATTCTATATATGCAAATTACCTCCTATTTTCTCTCATTATTAATAAATTTTTATAATTACAAATAACTTTTTATAATTACTATTAATTAACATTAATATGAATAGAAGTTTGACCAAGGGACATGAGGGAAGCATGGATTATCTGGGATAAAGCCGCTAGTAGATTGAAATAATTCAAGTTCCCTTGCATTCATAACATTTGGAGGAGAGGCATTCATGGGTAAACTCGCCAGTTTACCCATGATTGTCTCTCCTCCAAATGGTCTAAATGTGGTGGCACTAGAATTGATTCACATTGTTTCCACCTATATCCCATTCACTCCATGATTCCCTCAATGGAAATAGGGAGTGGTGGGGATATAGGTGACAGTAGAGGGGAAAATTATGGCATCCTTGGTTTTAGACCGATTAGATAAGAGACCTTCATGGATAAAACTATGAGTGGTGGAACAGGAAGAATATGTGAGAGATAAAAATAACACTCTTAATGGAATATTTCTTTTTTAAATTAAATCTCTCTTCATGAGAAAATAATTTTTTTTAATAACCATGCATTTACATTACGATTTTCAATAAAACATTATTTTCTCATGAAGAGTGATTGAACCCAAAAAATGGAAAAAATTACTAAACATGTCATTGTAATCTCTTGCATCTGTTTCATTTTCCATTACTCATAGGTTTACCCATGACTGTCTCTCCTCCAAATATTCTGAACTCAAGGGCACTAAAATTCTTTCACTCTATCATCGCCTTCATCCCCTCCACTTCATGCTTCCCTCACACCCCTTGTTCAGTCTTCTATTACTAATTATGATTATTTGTGGTTATTTGTTGTTAATTTTTGTTATTTGTAGTTAATTATTACCATTTTTGCTAATTATTGATAATTTTTACTTATTATCGCTAATTATATTTAATTTTTACTAAATACCACTAATTTTTACCAATTACCACTAATATCCACTAAGGTTTACTAATTACTTCTAATAACTTCTTATTTTTCCTAATCATCGTTAATTGTCGATTATTTTTATTAGTTACTGCAAATTGCCACTAATTTTTACTAATCACCTCTAATTGCTGTTAATTTTTACTAAGTATCACTATTTGATGCTTATTTTTTCTAATTACTGTTAATTGTAGATAATTTGACTTAATTGTTTCTAATTGTCTCTATTTTTTATTAATTACTGCTAATTATTGATATTTACCCCTATTTATTGCTAATTTTCTCTACGACTTTCTAAATTTTTATATTTACCCCTATTTTTTCTTATTAACTCTAATTAACACTATTTTTCTAATTACCACTAATTAACACTAATTGTTGTTAATCATCACTAATTAATACTAATATTTTATAATTGCCGCCAATTGATGTTATTTTTTTCTAATTACCGCTAATTAGCACTCATTTTCAACTAATTAAAGCTATTTTTTACTCATTATTGCTAATTACTGCTATTAACTATTCATTACCAATAATTATCACTATTTTATACTCTTTTCCACTAATTACTGCTATTTTTTACTCATTACCAGTAATTTTTTTCTAATTGCCACTATTTTTTCCTAATTATCACTAATTACCACTAATTTTCTTAATTACCTCTAATTAACACTAATTTTTCCTCATTATGAATAATTATCACTATTTTTTACAAATTATCAATACTTTTTTTCTAATTACCGCAATTTTCTACTAATCACCACTTTTTTTACTAATTACCGCTATTTTTTACAAATTACAGCTATTTTTTACCAATTACCACAATTTTATTCTAATTATCACTATTTTTTTCTAATTACCTCTAATTACGGATAAAGTTTATTAATCTATACTAATTTGTACTAATTACCTCTAATTTCTATTAATTTCCACTATTTTATACTAATTACATTGAATTTCTACTAATTATATCTAGTTTTTACTAATTACCACTAATTTATACTAAATACCACTAATTATCGCTAATTTTTACTAATTACCGCTAATATTTACAAATTACCGCTAATTATTACTATTTTTAAAAAATTATTAATATTTACTGTTAATTACGAAAAACTAATGTTAAATACTATTAATTACTAGAAAGTGTTAATTATTAATAATTACTATAAATTATTATTAATTATTACTAATATCTATTAATTATAACTCGTTTTATTAATTAATACTATTTATTTATCAATTATAAGTGGTTACTACTAATTAAAAATATTTATTTCTAATTAAAACAAATTACTTCTAATTAAATATAATTACCACTAATTAAAATAAATTATTACAAATTAAAACTAATTACTACTAATTAAAACTAATTATAGCTGATTATGAATACTAATTTCTAATATAAAATAAAATAAAATAATTAACAATTAAAAAATTAAGTAAATACCTCAAAATTGATGTTTTATCATAATTAAAATACTGATGCAAATATGAAAGGATCCCTTCCCTATAAAAATTAAAAAATTTAAAGGAATAAATAAATAAGTGTAGAGGATATGAGAGGAGAGGTGGGGGAGGAAATGTTAAGGGGTAATTCGACTAGAGGGCATAAATATAGGTTAGATTAGTAGTGAAGAGTATTTTTGTAATGGGACTCCCGTTACAAAAAAAAATTATTTGTGATGAATCCCATCGCAAATAGTACCCACCATAAATAAGGGTGTTGGTGTTAATAAATTTATTTATGATAGGTTCTTTCATAAATAGTATTATGTTGACATATTATTTGTGACGAGTTATAAATGTCCATCATAAATAACCCTAATGTCGAATAGTATTTGTGATTAGAGAAAATTCTTATCACAAATATTGGTTCTCATCATATGGCATGCTTGTTCCACAAAATTATTTGTAACAGGAAACTCATACCATTGCAAATATTCCTTACGACGAAACTATTTGTAGTGGATTATGAGCATGTCATAATTATTCAGTTTTTCAATAGTGTATAGAGATGTGGTTCCCTCCACCCAGTCCTTTAAATGACCCACCAACCCTACAATGATTGATATATTTTTTTGAAAAACAAATTATGATGACTTTTAAATGAATATATTATGATTAATATTGGTATTAATTCAAATGTATATAGTTTTATATATTTTATTTTTTAAAATTTGATTGATTTTTTATCTATATTTTATTTTATTATTTTTCTTATTGTGACGAAATATAATATTCATCACAATTGGTTATTTGTGACAGATATGTTATTTCGTCACATATTGTGATGGAATAACATATTCATCATAAATAACCTATTATAAAGGATATTCTATTCCATTTTAAATAGGTTTTATATAAATAAACGTTTATATATAGCATAAGACTATTTTCAATGGAAGAGTTTCTAGATGAAAAAAATATTTTTGTGATGGATCGTCACAAAAAAATATTTTTCCGATGGATCGTCGCAAAAAAATACTTTTACGACACCATTTTTGACCATGGGATAATTGCAACGGGATCCCATCATATGTGTCCCATCATAAATAACTAAATTTTTTATTTTTCATGTTTTCAAGATCTCCAATGTGATGCTTATGATATTTTGAATATTGAAGCACGTTTAGATCCCCAAAATGGTTCATTTATAATTTTGGATCATCTAAATGAAGGTCTAAATGAGACTTTCTAGTTTTTTTCGCATGTTGAATCTCATATTTTATATATTCCTATATCAATAAAAGAATGTATATGATTAAAAAATTATAAATTTATAAGAATATAATTCAACTAGTACTTACATCAAAGAAATCCTAGTCAGTTATAAATGATCCATTTTCATGTTTAGAGGAAGATGTAGATGCTTGAACTTAAAAACATTCAATTGATACATTGTTAAAATACTTTATTCATAATTTTCATTCTTAACATTTGAAACCATTTATTCATAAGTTAAAGTATTAAGTCTTTGATAAAAACAACTTTAAAAAAGAAGCTTCATTCTTGGATCAAGAACTGCTTCAAGAGGAAGAACAACACTTTATTCAGTCCAATACTTGTCAAGTTTATTTCTCATTCTAGAATCCATATCCTTAACAATATCATCTTTACTTGTCATGTTTTCTCTTAGTAAACATTCAATTTTCCATAATTTCATGAAGTAAATATTTGATGTTTTATAAGATGATCGTGATATCAAATTAGTCATAATGTAAAATAGACGTAAAAACTCACTTATAATTGATTCCCTTTTCCACTGCTTTTCTAATGGGCAGTATTGATATTTAGAATCAGTCAATATAAGATCATAAAAAACTCATTTATGCTTGATAGCACTTTTAAGCATAGTAAAAGTTGAATTCCATCTATTTGACACGTTAAGATGCAATCCAACTTTAGTTCAACACCGCCAACATTCTTAATAGAAACTTGAAAAACTTCCATCCTAACCTCGAAAGATTTAACATATTTTAGACATTCTCGAATTTTAAAGAATGCATCACTTGATATTTTTAAAACTTCTTGAATATTAAGGTTTAATATATGATTACATCCCACATGAAAAAGGTATCCATTACATAGTAGACTTCTTTGATTATGAAACACTATTTAAAAAATTATTGTATATTATCTTTTGCTGATTCATTATTTAAGGTGAGTGAGAAACATTTTTGGTCAATGCACCAAATTTTAAATCAACAAAAACTTTCTTTTTCAATTTAATTCTTGTATGGGGAACATCCATTTTACAGAAACATAACAACTTTTATTCAAATTTTAATTATTATCAACAAAGTGAGAATTCAAACATATATATCCTTCACTATTTCAATCATTCCAATAATTAGATTTTAATCATATTCTTCTAAGACTAGAATCCATTATTTTTTCAGATTTTCCTTCTGAGTAGAATAATATTTCATAACATCGGATGTTGCAGTTTATCCACTATATGACTTGACATCAAAGTTAAGTAACTTTATAAGTTCTTATATTCTCTTATACTTAACAAAATGAAATGGGATATTATGCTCTATGATACACATAAAGAGTCATTATCGAACCATTTTTTCATCAAGTTTTATATATGTCCACCTCCACTCATGATAAATAATCATTTTAGACACATCATCATAACTTTTTTTCTTAGAATCGATCAAATTTAGAGATGATGTTGAAGTATTGTATTTGTTTCAAAAAAAAATCCACATAAATTACATTTATCATGGATTTTATTAGTTTTTTATACGCAAGTTACAAAAATCTAATGTATTTTGTCTCATAATATTGGGATTTAAATTAACATCCCATTCTATCCCACTATTTCTAGAAATTTTATTTTGTTGCTCACCATAATTTTTCTTATTAGTTGGTTATGATGGAATATCATAATAATTTCCTCTAATTTCATCTAGAATATCGTAATTCATACTATAAAAATAAAATAAATATAAATACTATATTAGAATTTGTTATGTGTTCAATTTAAATTCATTTATTGAATTAGTTTTAATTTTTAAAAATTAAAAAAAAATCATACCTTGTGATAATTACCATAATTAAGTATGTTCCTAAGATGATTGGAAATGGAGAGAGAAGACCTTGTGATAATCATACACTTATCTATTTTACAGAGAGTTTTCATTGACATGTGGTTGATTGGAGAGGTGTTGTTGTACCTGCATAAAACACTACTGTAAAACCCTGTAGTAAAATAAAAAAATACCCAATAGATAAACTAATGGACTCCTCTAAATACATTAATCACATTGATATAAGGATTAAGGTGAAATAGATAAAATTTATATAGGTGATTTGGTGAATATGATCACATATAAAAGATCAAGACTCAAGATGTCTCTTTTTTGGATGTTACAGGGAGAGAAAACATACCATATTTTGAACTGATGCTTTAGAAATAAGATGATCATGACCAGTAATAGAAGTAGTGATCTTTAGTCAGAGGAACCAACAATGATCATCGAGAGAGTGGCCATAGGGGTATTGGGGGATTTAGGGGAGGGATGTGGAGGGATTTAGGGGAGGTATTTGAGGAGATTTTTTGGGAGAGGGAAGGACAAGAGAGAGTGATAGGAGGAGAAAGGGTTTTTAGGGATTTTTTTGGGAGAGGGAGGAACATGATTGATAGGGGAAAATAAATTAATTGAAAAAAATATATCAGTGGTTGGATAGAATATACAAGATAAATTTATTTTTTTTTATGTTATTATAAAATAAAATAAATTAGGGCTTAATGAGACCCATGGATACCCAACGAGTTTATACACATGGGTGGTGGGTTTCACATACCAGGTCAATTGTAGTCTATATGTATATGGACTTGAATATTGAAATCCATAACATGAAAAAATCCACATGCTAATATATGATACCATAGGTTGGCAGTTTTTTTGATAACTCTAATAATATGGGTGGTTGGATATAATAGATAAGTTAAATTTATTTTATTTATTATTATTATTTTATGGTAAAATAAAACATTTATAGATTTACTACACCCGCAGATACCCAACAGGTTTATCCACATGGGCTTCTATTTTAGTATATTTGTCCATTTGTGGTCTTGATTTATGCAGACTTTCATGTGGTTTTTTTGGATAGCTCTAGCCATCCATAAAATCAGCTAGTAAGCATTGACAATGATAGATTTCGGCATGGTCAAGGGTTAAAATTTATGATTATTTACCTTTATGATCACCTCCAAGGTCCCTAATATAAATGTTCATTCAATACCTTATCCTAATAGTTGAGTTTGATGATCTATATCATAAATTGTTGGGGTTGCGCTGTAGGGTATCCCCATTCAACAGCCTAAAGAGATGTATGCATTTATTTTTGTTCAAAAAATTCTAAAAAATATTGAAATATGTTTAATATTATGAATCTAATAGGGAGCAGTTATATAGGAATACAATAAGTCTTTCATTAAATCCTCGTAAATGGAATATTATACAAACGATTCCATCAAACCAGAATCAAATAATGAGAATACAAATTTTGGATTTGTGTTAAAATAGAACATCATTATTTACATGTCTCACAAAATTAATAAACCTAATCTTGAACAACACAACCAATGTGTAATAATGATAGGATACAAGTGAACATAACCAATAATAATTGACATAAATTAGTAAAACAATCCAAAATAGGACACCAATATTTTTATGTGCTTCATTAAATTGGATTACGTTCATGGGGAAGAGGCACCATGGTTCCACTATGAAAATAAATAGGAGTCACAATAGATACAAGAAGCATCAAACAATAAAAAAAATAGAAGACAAACTCACATGGGGAAATTACCCAAAGGTCAGGTGTTTTCAACTCCAGGACTCATAATGAAATTGAGGTAAGGATGATGCATATATCCCAGACCTTGGATGAACTCAAAATACATGAAACATGGCACTATATAATGTTATAATAAACATGGGATTGAGAACAAAAAGAAATGAAAACCAAAAATGAGACCCCATTACTAGGGATTGAACTCGTCTGTATATCATCAAAAACCCTCCCTGTTGGGTTTGTTGGTATTCATCTCAGGTATTCTAAATTTAAGGATAAGGTTTTTAAAATTTGAGAAAGAGGTTGGATCTTTTGGAATCATTCTTGTTTAAAAATGGGGATAAATTTTTTTACCCTTTTTTGTTTGAATTTTAAACCCATCATGGGAGATATTTTTTGGGTATCCTATATCATAAAAGATAAAGGAGTAGGCTTCCAAAGTTTTTTGGTGCATAGAGATTCAGAAAAGAAATACATGGACAATGATTTTGGGTGTGGGTAGCAGTTTTGGGTGTGGGTAGCAGTTTTGGGTGTGGGTAACAACATTCCATAAACAAAAATGAATATTGTAAAATAAGGTTATGAAACGACTTATTTTGTGTTGTTTTAATGACACCACATGTTTGGTTTCGATCTCTAAGGGGTGGAATTTTTTCACAGATTATTTTTAGAAGAATACAGGCATATCATGGTGTGGAGTTTCACAAATTTTTTCTACATTGTATTTTCAATTCAATCAGGGAATTACTTAGATTTTTTACTCTCTGGTTCGTAGTGGTTTTTTCATAATTTCCCCTTGGTTCTTAATCATCCACATTTGAGGGTTTTTTCACATTAAAATTTCTATGTCCCAATTTATTTTCCTACTATTTTTTAGTTCTATTTTCATTGGTGGTTCTCAAAATATTTGGTCACAACTGAGTTTTTATTCTGGAACTGATACACTCTCATCCCAATAAGTTGTGTCAAAAGGATTTTTCCATGTTTATTGTGGATTGGATATAGGTTATTCATTCCAAGGTATTTTATTCCACATCGAACTGTTTAATAGGAAAAATGATTTTCCTCTATGGAAGAAATTAGTAAACAATATTTTAGTCCATTAAAAGGTAGTGAAGCTGCGGAATAAAAAATTAGATAAGCCAGAGATGAGGAGCGATGGTTATTGGAAGGATATGATAGAGTTAGTGACAAGAAAAATTCATAATTATTTGGATGATAGTACTATATGGGAAGTGATGAATCTAAAATATCTATAAGAGATCTAGGAAAATCTTGAAAACATGTATAAATAAAAATACCTCACAAATAATTTATTTTGGAAAAATGATTTCATTGTTTACAAGTATCATACAATAGATATTTAGGTAATCATATGGATGAGCTCACAATACTAATGACTTAGCTATCTTCAATGGTGGTTGAGTTTGATGATAAATGTAACATGATACCTATTAAAATGGAAGAAGAAAAAATGTACATCATTGTTGATGAACAAGATTTTGAGAAATAACAATAATGGTGAATCATCAGGTAATAATGGTATTTTGGTTGTGACATATAGATGTGGTAATTAGACTGTTTATTTTAAGATAATAAGGAAAGTAAAGTGATTATTTCATGATAAGGAGGGTTATGTGAAGAGAAACTGGTATGCTTTGAAAAATATTAAAGAAGAAAACAAATCACATGACACCGATTCTAAAGATACCAATGTAATTATTATACAGGGTGTGGGTGATTAGCTTTCAGTTGGCATTGATTGTCGCAAGTTAGATCAGTACAACAAATAGGTGATCGATTTAGCCGCTTCATACCATATTACACTGAAAAGGGAATTATTTTCTTCATATGAAGAAGGTGACTTTGGTTTATTCAAAATGGGAAATGGATATTCTTCTGGTTCTATTGGTTTTGGGGATATTTGTATCACTATGAATCTAGGTTTTTCAATGGTGTATAGGGATTTGCGACATGTTCTTGTTATACACAATAATTTATTATCTTCTTATACTCTTAATAATGATGGATTGAGGAGTTCATTTGGAAATTGAATATGGAAATTATACCAAGGATCAATGGTATATACACAAGGAAGAATGGTTGACACGATTTAGAGGGCCGATGTAAAGGCATGCAGTGAAGTGAAAAATGAATTTGCAAGGAGCACTTTATTAGATTTATGGAGCTATTGATCAAAATGCATGATTTAAAAACCATTGACTAAAATGAAGAATTTTTGGAAGATGAAGCAGTTTGGGTCAGGTATTTCAGGTATTACACCTAAATGTTTTTCTTCAGAGAGTTAAAATGGTGAAAAAAGAATTAAAATAAAAGATCAAGGTGATGCACTTAAATTTTTTGACTTCTCTAAGGATGTTGAGAAGAGGGGGAAATTAATTTCTATGGGTGCCCCAAATTATGTGGTGATCAAAGTTATGGGGGAGATAGAAATTTTTTATTCGGGTATTTTAAATATAGACATAGGTATGATGAATACTTCTTCATTTGGATTTATTTTAAAGGAAGAGATTTTAGGTTTTAGTTAGAGATGAAAAAGAGAATCATCATATTTTCTACATAAGATGATGGCTAGTGTGATACCAACCGGCTTAAAATCCAACTAAGTTCATTGGAATTAATCTCCTTCTTCATTGGGATGAAGGTGGAGATTGTTGAGGTTCAAGCCAATTTTTCTAAATTTAAATATGAAGTTTTTTAAATTTGAAAAAGATGCATGTTGTTTTGGAATAATTATGGTTTAAAAATGGGGATAATTTTTACTCATTTTTTTAATTTTTAACCCATCGTGGGAGATATTTTTTGTGGTATCCAATGATATAAAAGGGAGAGTATCATGGTGTTGAAGTTGTGTAGTGTGGAGCGATTCAAGGAATAAATACATGGGAAATGGTTTTGGGTGGGGAAAATAGTTTTTGGTGTGAGTAGTACCATAATGTAACCTACAGTGAGCAGTGGAAAATCAAGTTATGCAACATATTATTTTGAGGTTCTAGAATGATTTCATGTGTCTGATGTTTATCTCTGAAGGGTGATGTTTTGTCAAAAAGTATTTATAGAGAGAATATGGTCATATCAGGATTTGGATTTTTACATAGGTTTTCTACACTATATTTTCAATTCAATAAGTGTGTTACTTGGATTTTGTACTCTCTAATTCATATTGTATTTTTTCTAATTTTCCCCATGGTTTTCTTAATCTTCCACATTAGAGGATCTTTTTATATTAAAATTTATGTGTCTTAATTTATTTTCCTTTTATTTTTTAATTCTTTTTTTATCGGAAATGCTCACAAGATTTTTTTTCACAACTAATTTTTCATTCTAAAACAGATATACTTCCTCCCTAATAGGTTTTTGATCATATCCATCAATAATAATTCCATGTATACTCCTCATCTTTATCCAATAACAACAAACTAAGAGGAACATAAGGATCTCTTTGGATATCCTCAAAAAGATCTAAGGATAAATAGACCTATTCTATCTTGGTGCTTCTCCACCGGTGAAAAGGAATTTGAACCCTCTCCTCTATTTTCTTCTCTAGAAAACCAAATATAGACTTGTGGTGATCCTCCTCCTCTAGTGAAACCAGATCTCCAAAACCAGTCACCCCTAAATTGGAATGGTGCACCCACCCTGAATCCATATGCCTGAGAGGAATAAAAAAGGAGCATATATGTTACAATAGATCAAAACCACATCCATATATGGAAGTCTAAAAATCAGTCTAGCTAAACCATCGAACATAAAACCAAGGAAACACAGCACTTCCATATGAAAAGTTGGTGAAAATGAATTGAATGCCTAAGGGTCTCACGCACCCCGCATAAGGGTAACCACATCACCCACATTAGGGTAACTACATCCTCTTTGAAATTATGGCCACATCCCCCATGTAAGGATATCCACAGATGAAGGAATTGGTGTACACCACCAAAAGAAACAAGGCATACAAGACATAATTTAATATATCCATCATTTGTTTATCAGATAAAATGAAATTAATATCATTCCAAAAATAAATAATTCAATTCATAGAATCAAATCCATTTAATTTCCAAAACTATCCTAATTGAATATTCAAAAATCTCCACATTGAAAATTAAACGAATAACCTTAAAACCCCCGATTCTACTTGCACCACCTAACCTATCAAATTTATTTAGGTGAGCATTAAATTCTAATCAATTCTATGATTACATCATAATTCCCTCTATGTGTATCTTAATAACACACACCATCCCAAATTAAATGACATAGAATTATAAATACTAAGAAATTCACAAAAATGGTGTCTAAATCTATGTAAAAACATTAATTAAACTCATACATTCACTTAGATTAGCTTCTCATCCTCACATACCTACAAATCAATTGAACTCATGTCATTATAATTATCGAAGAATCTCTCTTGTTCTTGTAAGACACCAAAAAACCATAAAAATATCCAATCCCTCACATAGAATAGAAAAACAATAATTAAAGGTATGAACAAGTTCAAAACCTAAAACTGTTCAAAAATTCACCAAAAAGAACAACAAAAATAAATCACCACATAATGTAATAACCTGAAAAAATGGAATAGATAAATCAATATATCTGAAAGAATATAAAACACCTAGATAATATCACTGAATCCACTTAGTTCCATTCATTATCAGGGATTCTCTATGATTCTGATTCAAAAAACACACCCTCGAGAAGACACTAAAACCACATTGATCGTGGTACACAGCCTTATAAACCTCTTCCAGAAAAGGTGATAGTCTAAGTCCATGATGATTTTTATTTAATGGCCACAAGAATCCAAAATGGGTTAGATTCATACATGTCTCCTGTCACGAACCGAATCTGGTCACCGCCAAAACCAGCACCAAACCCAGCCCTTGACATGACCCGAAGGGCATTCCCTATCCCCACGGGCTGGCACAAGTGCTCGGGTATCATTTCTTTAGGTTTGGGAATGATTTACCCGAATATGAAGTCATAAACCATTAAAAACAATCAATAAACTGAATCTGAAAAATTTATACCAAACGATGTTTAAACAAAAACCAGAACTGAATACATAGGTTTAGAGTCAATAAAAAAGGTCCAAATACACAATGGAACAGAAACAAAACAGCCCCATGGACTCCACATGACAAGGGGTCATCACCCCCAAGTCGTCTCCACTACTCCGCCCCAAGGATGAGGACTAACACCCTGAACCGCCATCACCCTTAGCCTTTCCTTTACCTGGGTCAAAAAAAAGGTCTACTTACACCCAAGGGGTGTAAGTAGGGTGTGAGACTAAGCCCAATAGGATACCACCCTATGATTCCAAGGTGCATGCAATACAAGGTGAAAAAGAAAGCAGTTTTAATATGCAATTAAAAGCGGTGACAAATTCCACGAAATGAAACATTAAATTGAAAACATTTTTCAAGATAAAACTTTTAGAATGTTAACACATTTAAATAGGAATATTATATACTGAATTATAATTCCAAAGACACCCAAAAACATGGGCAAATACCACAAATCCTTTGAGCAACAAACCCGGGAACACCCCTAGGCACTAGATAGTCTCAGGCCCCATGTACCTCGTACCTCAGTGTAATGTAACCATAGTAAAATCCTTTCTCGTGCACGAGCCACTAGTAGGGAACATACCCATAACCTAGTGGTCCCCAATCATCGTCCACATAGTTTAGTTAGAGTTGTCGTTATCCAAATTCTAAGTGAAACAGGGACAAAACCCATCTGGTCCACTAGCCGTACTAGTACAAATCCGCCCAACCTAGGTACCCGGGCTTCCCCCTTTGTGCTCAAACAATTTCAGGATTTAACACACATCCATTTTAATGTAAAACACCACTACTGGTCACATACACCAAATACAATAGCTATCTCATTTTATACCACTTAAAACACACAACAAACTCTTTGAATTTGAATAAATCAATTTCACAAAATCTCGTGTAGTTTTGCACACAAAACTCCTTAAGAAACCCACTTGTACACGATGTTCACAATTTTAAGTTACCAAAACAGTAAAGACAGCCCAATAAATATCAATTAAAACAACAAATCAATTTTTGGGCATCCTCATGTTAAACAAGAAGTGTTATCTTTGTAAAACCTTCATTTTCACACAAAAGTGGAACCAAAACATCACTTTCTTCACAAACAAAATTAAAACCCATTTTTTTGCAGAAATTACCAAAGGGGATAAAAATTATAAACAGTATTTTATGCCTTATTACAGATCAATAAAAACAACTAAGTATATATAGGGCATCCCCAAATAAACAAACAAAACACTTCTTTGGAAAACCCCCAATTTCACACCAAATTAGCATTTTAAATTCAATTGCAATGGAAACATCATTAGAACCAATTTTTGCAGAAATAATAAAATTATATACATCTGAAAATATGATAAATACAGCATGCTAATACACAAAGATTGCATCAACATTGGAATCACCTACCAAATCAAATGAAACCATTGAATCCTTTGTGCGAAAACACAAACGCAGCACCGCCGCACCTCAAGAAGGGTAGATCAAACCTAAAAATAGAAAATTGGACCAATAAAACCCAAGGTTAAACCTTAGGTTCTAACCCCTACCCACTGGTCATTGTTCAATTCAATAAAAAGGGAGGAAACCCTAAAAAAATAGAATGAAACCCTAATCAATTTGAAAGGGGAAAAGAAATGGACAAACTTACTTGAGAAATATAGAATGAATCTCCCCAAAACACCAGTATCTAAAATTTCAAACGGCCAAAACTCAGGGTATATTCTCACAAGAATTATTATGTCATTTACGAATTGGAATAGAGGGAAAAGAGTATGAATTGAGAGAGTTATGATTGAATGTACATACCTCATCAAATCTGCCCGATTTTAGAAACCCTAAGATGTTCGTCCCTAAATCGCAATCCTAAGAGCTCCAAAAAGGGGTGTAAAGAGTCTGGGGGAGCGTCTGGGTGTAATGGCCGCATATGAGGCTTGGCATCACCGAAAAAACGCAAATATTGAATGAGATATTAAGGAATTAAAATTTATTTTTAATGCAGAAAATGGGCTTTCGGGCAGTCCTAATTCTCTAACTAAAAACCCAACTAAACCATGGTTATGGATTTCCAAAGGCTCCATATTTTAATTTTAGTGTTAATATATCAGGGGAGGTCATTTAGGAGTTGTAATGAGTGAAAAATATTAAAAAATGAATAAGTTATAAAAGAATCAAAATTTATTTTTAAATCTGGAATTGGGCTCACGGTTCGGCCCAATTCACGAAAACTCACCTATTCTCCATAAAACCATTGGAAACCCCCAAAACAAAGCATTAATGGAAATTAAAATAAAAATAAATTTAAAATAATCTATGTATGTGACAATTCTCCCCACCATAAAAACTTTCCGCCCCGGAAAGTCACAGCAAGACCAAATCAACAACCAAACCCAACTGAGAAACCAAGAAGTACTCCCTTGCCAGGTTTCTTCCCCAAAGGCCAAAACACCTCCAGTGATCAATGAAGGAAGGAATAATCTCACAAATCAAACTTACACCACTTTCCTAAAACCATCAAGAACATTCAGGCTTTATCCCAAATAAAAACTCCTCAAACATAATCTGAACAATACTCAAGCAATTCATCCAAACGAACAACAACTTTGAACAAGGTTACACTTACCTTACTTTAACTAAACCATTGGGTGCTCTCCAGTACCAATGTTTACTCAAGAATGATATTGGTAGCTAGATAGATCAGAACGAGACTATCTACACCAAGCCAAGACCATGGAAAAATCTACGTTACTGGTACGGGGGGACACAAATACGCTCCCCACCATAAGAGACAACCAATATTTTTTTTGAGACATAATCAAGAGACTAACAGGGGGAGGCCTAAATGTACTCACCGGTACAAAGGATATACTTCCATCAGAAATTTACAAATGAAATTATATAAGACTCTTAGTGGGTCTCCCCACCATAAGAACCAACCATCTTAACCAACCAGCACTGGCCGGTAAAGAAAGACCCCAAAATTTAAAGAGTTGGGGTGACCACATGGTTAGTTTGCACGGTTTGGGAAGATATACACTAATAGTTGGGATCCTTCTTTCAAATGTTATATAATCACCTTGAATAATATCACAAAATATACCCATGAGAACACACAAATCCATAAAACACTTTCAAGGAGTATAACAAGGTTATATAAATAAAACCATTCAAATACACCCCCTTTTTAGGCCCACATGGAACTATACCATTTTGTCACGAACCGAATCTGGTCACCACCAAAACCAGCACCAAACCCAGCCCGTGACATGACCCGAAGGGCATTCCCTATCCCCACGGTCTGGCACAAGTGCTCGGGTATCATTTATTTAGGTTTGGGAATGATTTACCCGAATATGAATTCATAAACCATTAAAAACAATCAATAAACTGAATCTGAAAAATTTATACCAAACGATGTTTAAACAAAAACCAGAACTGAATACATTGATTTAGAGTCAATACAAAAGGTCCAAAGACACAATGGAATAGAAACAAAACAGCCCCATGGACTCCACATGACAAGGGGTCATCACCCCTGAGTCGTCTCCACTACTCCGCCCCAAGGATGAGGACTAACACCCTGAACCGCCATCACCCTTAGCCTTTCCTTTACCTGGGTCAAAAAAAGGTCTACTTACACCCAAGGGGTGTAAGTAGGGTGTGAGACTAAGCCCAATAGGATACCACCCTATGATTCCAAGTTGCATGCAATACAAGGTGAAAAAGCAAGCAGTTTTAATATGCAATTAAAAGCGGTGACAAATTCCACGAAATGAAACTTTAAATTGAAAACATTTTTCAAGATAAAACTTTTAGAATTTTAACACATTTAAATAGGAATATTAGATACTGCATTATAATTACAAAGACACCCAAAAACATGGGCAAATACCACAAATCCACTGAGTAACAAAACCGGGAACACCCCTAGGAACTAGATAGTCTCAGGCCCCATGTACCTCGTACCTCAGTGTAATATAACCATAGTAAAATCCTTTCTCGTGCATGAGCCACTAGTAGGGAACATACCCATAACCTAGTGGTCCCAAATAATCATCCACATAGTTTAGTTAGAGTTGTTGTTATCCAAATGCTAAGTGAAACAGGGACAAAACCCATCCGGTCCACTAGCCGTACTAGTACAAATCTGCCCCACCTAGGTACCCGGGCTTCCCCCTTTGTGCTCAAACAATTTCATGATTTAACACACATCCATTTTAATGTAAAACACCACTACTGGTCACATACACCAAATACAGTAGCTATATCATTTTATACCACTTAAAACACACAACAAACTCTTTGAATTTGAATAAATCAATTTCACAAAATCTCGTATAGTTTTGCACACAAAACCCCTTAAGAAACCCACATGTACACGATGCTCACAATTGTAAGTTACCAAAACAGTAAAGATAGCCCAATAAATATCAATTAAAACAACAAATCAATTTTTGGGCATCCTCATGTTAAACAAGAAGTGTTATCTTTGTAAAACCTTCATTTTCACACAAAAGTGGAACCGAAACATCACTTTCTTGACAAACAAAATTAAAACCCATTTTTTTGCAACAATTACCAAAGGGGATAAACATTATAAACAGTATTTTATGCCTTATTACAGATCAATAAAACTTTCTCATCATTAAATGGTTATCCACGGAATCACCTACCAAATGTGTCGAAACCCTCAAATATTGGGGTGAAACATCAAACGCACCACCACCGCACCTCAAGAAGGGTAGATCAAACCTAAAAATAGAAAATTGGACCAATAAAACCCAAGGTTAAACCTTAAGTTAGAACCCCTACCCACTGGTCATTGTTCAATTCAATAAAAAGGGAGGAAACCCTAAAAAAATAGAATGAAACCCTAATCAATTTGAAAGGGGAAAAGAAATGGACAAACTTACTTGAGAAATCTAGAATGAATCTCCCCAAAACACCAGTATCTGAAATTGAAAACGGCCAAAACTCAGGGTATGTTCTCACAAGAATTATTAGGTCATTTATGAATTGGAATGGAGGGAAAAGAGTATGAATTGAGAGAGTTATGATTGAATGTACATACCTCATCAAATCTGCCTGATTTTAGAAACCCTAAGATGTTCGTCCCTACATCACGATCCTAAGAGCTCCAAAGAGTGGGGTAAAGAGTCTGGGGGAGCGGCTGGTTATAATGGCCTCATATGAGGCTTGTAATCACCGAAAAAACGCAAATATTGAAAGATATATTAAATAATTAAAATTTATTTTTAATGCAGAAAATGGGCTTTCGGGCAGTCCTAATTCCCTAACTAAAAACCCAACTAAACCATGGTTATGGATTTCCAAAGGCTCCATATTTTAATTTTAGTGTTAATATATCAGGGGAGGTCATTTAGGAGTTGGAATGAGTGAAAAATATTAAAAAATGAATAAGTTATAAAAGAATCAAAATTTATTTTTAAATCTGGAATTGGGCTCACGGTTTGGCCCAATTCACGAAAACTCACCTATTCTCCATAAAACCATTGGAAACCCCCAAAACAAAGCATTAATGGAAATTAAAATAAAAATAAATTTAAAATAATCTATGTATGTGACATCTCAACCTAAAAGAAGAACACCCTGCCTAAAATACACACCACCAAAAAGATATTCCATCAACAATAAGGTACCTTATGAAACAAAAAACAATTTTTTGGGATTTCATTGAGTGGAACACCCCCATTAAAGGTCAATTATATCATATATATTATGTTGGTTTCTCTTGATCAATAAAAAATAGAAAAAAGTCAAATAGATGGATGAATATGAAAATCGTAACTGAATCATGGTTTGGTGAGTTGAGATGAGAGCAAACTAGAAATAGAGAAATAAAACATATGAAAAGAAAAAAATTGGAAGTAGTAAATTGTATAAGGATTTAACATTTATATAACAATATCTAGGGTTTCTCTCTAAAAAATCAATAAATAAGTTTGAAAGAGAGAAATTGTGAGAGGATTGATTGCTCTTAAAATAATGGACTGCAAGAGGAAATAAATGCACCTAATAATTGGAATAGCTGAGGAGTGTTATAACATCACATCCAATGCAGAGTGAGCATGCAGATGACCACAAATAATTGATCCCAGTAACCCACATGAAGGGAAATAAATTAGGTGAGGAATGATCAACCTAATATTGAATGTTCCTTTATATCAAACATGGCCATAAATATCCTTATCTTCCAAATTGGAAGGATGTGTGCCTCCATTAAATGATCAAACCAACACTTACCCTATCTCTGTCACTGTCTAATACTAAAAAAGATTTTTTTTCTCTTTCATCGCCCATACCTTTTCTCAAATCAATGTTCCTATATATCAAACATGAACACAAAGTTCCACAACTTCAAGATCTATAATTTTTATATACATTTTACTTGGTGGATCCCAAACAATAGAAGTACTACAAAACCCAAATTTATGATAGATTGAAAATTTGAGTACTCAATGATGGATGATAGAGTGGGACCCGGGCATGAGTTTGATCCAACGACTATTGCGATGGATATTCTTGACTAAAAAAAGAAAAACATAATAAAAAACAACTATCACAGATGAAAAGAAATTAACCCGGATGCAAATAAACTTGCCCAGATACAAGTAGACGCAAATATAGTTTCGCAACTCCTTTCATCAAATAATGAAAGAGAAGAATTAATGAAATGGGTGGTAATGAATTTTATGTATTTTTTTATTTCGTTTTTTTAGGGAGAATGACTATTAAAAACCATTTTTAGAATCCCATTACAAGACCTTGAATCATTTAACTGGCTACTAGAAGTTAAAAAATATATGTTTTTTCTATTATTTTTTATCATAATTTTGTATACCACAACATGTTTTATGATTTTTTATTAAAATTTTCATACAAAGTAATAGATATAAGATGTGTTTTGTTGTTATTTCATGTTTTTTTATTTATTATCAATCATGTTTTTCATAATTTATTTTCTTAATATTTTTTTACTTATTAATGATAGAATATATTTATTATTATTTTTTAATGATTTTTTGACAACAAATTCCATTTTATTACTTTTTAATCACAATATTCATGTAAAATGGATGACATGATGCATTCTAAGTGTCGTTATTTTTTATAGGACATGTGTTTTATGATAAAAATAAATATAATGTATGTTTTGTTATTTTAAATAAAACATTACTTTTACAATTGATGTAAGAATGTATGATTTATATTTATGACTATAATTGATGTAATAAAAAAATTATTGTAGAAATATATTATGTATTTGTTGTACTAATGAGTTGTTTTAACCAAAATAGATAATTATATCCATGGGTGAAATTTTTATACTTTATATCTATTATTTAACTAATATACATGCTTTCTACCTCTTTATAAGACTCCCATTGATTTAGACTTCTTATCATACATTGATTTAACCTAGTCTACATCTATGAATTTCGTAAGGTGTGTTTCTTTTAATTTACAACATGGAATAATTAATGTCCATAGTACCTTTAATGTGTATGAAAATTTGTTTCACTGCATTCATTTCATGACCTTATCCCCCCAAAGGTATCCCTTTTGGGAAGACAATGAATAAAGAGAGATAATGTCCCACGAAGCCCGCCTACAAAAGGCCACGAGTTGTTGAATAGTACCGAGGTATATAAGTCACACATATAGGAGGCATTACCCTCATGAAATTTAAAAAGTAAGAGATAAGATAGGAAAAACATTGATCCACTCCATATCATAAATGAATGGTAAAGCATCCTAATATAATAAATGATAATCCTAGTACATGAATTTAATGAAATACAGCTGAAACAACTAAAAATACAAAAACAAATCCTCCAAATTGACTATGAAGCTCCAAAAGCTTCTGTACAACTCCTCGAACTAATAATGTCCCACTCGATCATCAAAAAGCTCCCAATGATTTAAAAATTAGTTTATATATACATGGGGTGAGCATAACATGTATACTTAGTAAGATATTCCTGGAAATGTTTTGTGAAAAATTGAAAGAATCATATTATAGCCTTGTGAATAAATAAATAAAACTAACTCATCACTTAAGGATGTATATCATTTTTTATTATCCTCATCATGACTCACTCTCTAAATAATGCATAAAAGTAAATCATGTTATTTCAAAAGAATATATATATATATATAAAGGAACCTCACTTCCACTTTTCTCAGGATTTTTCTCTCACACATCTCAATTCTACACATCCTGTGTTTATCCCTCCCATAATTAACATCATCCCTAATGTGAGTTAGACCTCATTACCTCATAGGGACCAATATATTATGTTGGTATAAATCAGTATATCTAGCTCATAATCATCATCATATCATCTGAAATAATGTGTATTCATGAAATCCACTACAACCTTTATACATGCACTATACATCAAGTCGTCACAAAACACGAATGCACACCCATGGGAAGCCTAAACCACTACGTTTAGGTAAACTTATGTGTTATACCTCAATCCATTACATCCCATACATAAATTTATAGTAAAACCATGAACCATCATAGCCTTGGTAGAAAATCGTCCTATACTAGAATTGATCATATCCCAGGATGGACTTAATCATCTACATCTAAAGGGGGAGTAGGGGAGAGTATCCCGACCAGACACATCAGGGCCTACCTAGATAGAAATAGGCCAACTGTGACACCCCAAGCCCACCTCGAATAGGCCAAGGGTTGGAGACTATCACTAAGAAGGCATATCTCACACAATGGAGCCCTTAGCTATTGGTACCAGTACACATGCACACACACATCCATGTCCTTTAAATAGTGTCGATATAATAATAAAACCAATAAAAATTCTTGCATAAATCTATATCCCAAAACCAGAGTACAACATAAGTACTAAAAGCATAAAATGGAAAAACACAATCTCACCAAAAATTGAAAAAGAGTCGAACCTACTTGGAAGGAGGGGACTATTTTAAAATGAAACCACTGGTACACACCTCAGTCTGTCTAGATCACTAAGATCCCCCTACTTGTAGTCCTCTAAGAACATCGTCGAAAAGTTTGTTGTCTGCATAAGAGATGACATGTGTGGACAGATCCCATATAGGGGTGAGTATAAAAAATAACTAGTAGGTGTCTTGGTACGGTGATATTAAAAACATAAAATATTTTTAAATCATGCACAAATATTTTTTTCAGGAAATGTGGAATAACTCATGATCAGAGTCTTAGATTGAAAATTTGATATCATGGTTGAGTTTCAGACGTGGTGTTTACCCTATACACAACATAAGTTTTATCAGCATCGGATGCCCCATTGTAGGTGATCGTTGGTGAGGCATTGAGTAATTGGGGTTATTAATTAAATAAAATTTAATTAATAACAAAACTCCCCCTCATCCTTTGTCTTCTGTGAATTAAATAGGATAGGGAAGAGACCCTTGTGCGTCGGACGAACTGAAGAGGAGAGGAGGCACCGTCGGACTCCAATTTTGATGGTGATCAATATTGGATCATGGTGTATTGTATTTGGAGTATATATCTAGACCCGAATCTTTTTAATTTCTCTAATGGGGGTAGATCTATGGGTTTCATGAGAAAATAAAGGTTTTTGGGAGGATTGTATGGATTTCATGTTTGAATCCCGATCACACGGTGTGTAATGTAGAGGCACACAATGTGTATTCTTCCCATTCAGTGAATATGATCTTTGGGAACTAAACATCATGTACTTGGGGTAAACATTATGTAGTGATCCTAGTCCATGTGGTTGAGGACATGGGATGGCATTCCATACAAAGGGACATGGTTGTGTGAGAGTACATGACTAGACCCCAATTATACATAGGCATGGGTTTCCATACAAAGGCACAACCAAGAACATGATAATTGTCTAGGCCAAGGGGAATATTTTGTGTATCAAGGTTACATGTTGTGTATAGAGACAAGGTTGGCCAAGTTTTTTGTGGGAAAGGACAGATCCAAGTGTTCGGATGGGGGTACACTTCATGTGACATGAGTTGCATGCCATGTATATCACCCTTTTACATGTTGGTACTATGAGAGGACATGAAAAAGGACATTTTTGAGAGACAGGCCATGTACCCTATGAGGAAATGACTTTTACTCCACTTAGAGACATCTCCCTCAAAAATCTCTATCTTCAGGACTCATATGGAGGCCTGTAAGTAGCCTATCCTGATTAGTTTTTCACATGGTACATGATGATGGTCATGGTTTTGGAATTAGATATGAAACATGATTTTATTCTAGCCAGATTCATGTTAGCAATACGTATACCAATTTCAGTGGGTGTGTTCCCATGGTCCATCCCAATGAGGGTAAAATGTGGAGTTATGTCCTCAACACAGGATTGTGATTCCCTCTATAGTATGAGTTTATATAGAGTTCATGTATCCCTCTTGGAGGTCGGAGCAGGATCCTCTATCATATAATCTACCCTAGTTATGGTTTTTTGGTATCTTCATGAGTAATTTACACTAGGTGGTGATCCCCTTTCTAGTAGGTTGGCCCAATAGGGTTTGTGGTATCGTCATACATAAAAACTTTTACTTGGAATATTATTTTAGTAGTGTTTATAGTGTCACCGAACATACAATCCCCTACTTAGTGGGTTATCATAAATGAGGTTTGTGGAATTCCCCAATGGTCCTGGGCATGATCCCCTTTCTGAGGTTCATTATCTTCAAAGTACCATATTTGGTTTGTGGTGCCCCCTAGCGGTCCTAGGTGTGATCACCTATCTATGTGATGATATCTTATGAGTTTCCAGTAGATTTTTTGGAGTCCCCCATGAGATATGGGTGAGATCACCTAGCTAATTATTGTGATATTTTTGGTTCTGGTGTGACCTTTCTCTATGGAGAGACTCGGTTAGCTTGTCCTCTTGGATAGATGCCACTAGAGATGGTGAAGATGTTCCATCAGCTCAGCAATTCCTAAGGAGTGGTATCTCTTAGATGTTGAGCGATACCTAATGATAGGGATATCTAGAATGGATTCCATTGGGGATGTTAAGTATCATGGTGTGTGTTCTCCCATATGATCATTAAATTTGAGCCTTGATTAGAATCTTGTGGCTAGCAGTGAGGTTGGGACCTCATGAGACTTGGAGTCTATGATGAGTATATCTGGGTTATTCTAGGAGACTTTGAGGTTATGTCACATATCTTTTTTGACATACCATGTGGTGATGAGATGACTAGTCATGTACAAATGAGCAGTAGAGGTAGAGTGGTTATTCTCCCTCACTAGTGTTTACTATACCCTCGGGTTATGGGTTGAGTGGACTATTTTCTTTCAGTTCCTAACTTCTATTTTAGGTTTTTGGGGTGCCTATTGAATATTTTTCTTCCCACCCCTATATGGGATCTTCTATTACATGTCATTTCTTATGTAGATGATAGAATTTACGATGGTTTCCATGGAGTCCTAGGAGAGGGTGGAACATAACAAGCTAGATAGACTAATGTGTGAACCAGTGGTTGACCGAGGTGTGTACCAATGGTTGTATTTGACAACAGTACCTTACCTCTAAGAAGTTTGGACACTTTTTCAGTTTTGGGTGGGCTCGTATATTTCCCTTTTATGATTTCATTTCTTCTTCTATACTTTAGTTCTGTGATTTAGATGTATTCATGAATTTTGTATCAGTTTTATTATTATCTCTTCATTGTTTCATAGAGATGGATGTGTGTGTGTGAGAGTATAGGTACCTTAGTCTAAGGCCCCCCATGTGTGTTTTGTGACATATCGATGTTGGTTTCCTACCCTTGTCCTACTGGAGGTGGTCTTGGGGTATAATACTTGGCCTATCACTAGCCAGGAGAGCCCCAATGGGTTGGGTCATGACAGAGTGGAATTAAAGGTGGTTCATCCTCAGATCTGTATTGGACCCATGGTGAGGATTGGGGTTTTGATTTTTCTAGCTGTAAGTCTTGTTTTAAGATTTACGGAAACAATTTCAAAGTTTTTTGAGTTCAGTTTTCATGCCAAGGACTCTAATGTTGGTGTGGAGATTGACATATCCATTCAATAGGACTATAACTACCTACTTGTAAAGTCATCATACCAAGACATTGGTTGTAGTGATAATTGGTACAAGCTTCATTTAAGAATGGTTTTTGGTTCAATGTACTTCTTAATTAAACTTCCCAAATATACTCTTTGACTATGGTACATTTTGATTTTATTTTAGGATTCCTCTATGACTCCATCCAGATAGGATTCAATGCTAGGATCATGATGATGATCCACCTAGTGATGAGGCTTTAATACAGGGTACTTCATAGGAGGTGGTACCTCTGGGTGGTTTTCCAGATGATCAACTACTTATTGAGAATCAGTTTGTGCTATCAGTACCGTCCAAGGATGTGTGTAGGATAAGCGCACTATATGAGTTCCAGAGGTAGGTGCCTATGAGGTTTTGGGGTGATCTAGATCTGATAATAGTAAAGTATTGTCTTTAGGAAATCGCCTGAGTATTCTTCCTAGTGAGGAAACCTCTTGATCGGATGGTGGTCCTAGCAGTGATTCTTTTTCAAGGCTTCATTGGGTGATGGTGGAGTCTAGTGATGTAGACCCATGATGATAGGATGGTCACTTGGACATATTTTGAGGGGATATTTAAGAAAACTTTGTATCTAAAAATGTTGTGAGTAGTGTGTACTTAGGTGCTTCCATAGCTTTAGAAGAGTTGAATAACTGTGACATAGTATTTTGAAAGGTCCACCAACCTCTCAGAAAACTATCTAGATCTGGTTCAAGATCCATTTTTTCAAGAATAACCCTTAGAGTAGGGATTATTCTAATATATCAAGACTTTGATGGTACCTCTTTCTATTCCCAATTATGTTGGAGTACTCAAGTGGGCCTTGGTAGTGGAGAACTTTCTAGATGATGGATGCCAACTGTTGGTGCTGTTAGTGGAAACACAAGAGATGAGACCTCAAAAGTAGAATTTGACTTCATGATCATGGATATGGACACAAAAATAATGTCATGGGTTATTCATGGAACGTAATAACAATCTTCCAAAACTAAGATCATTCTATTTGGCATTGTGAGGTGGTAATCTCTTATAATAACAACAGCGAGTCTGTCTTTTTTGGTTGCTTGTATATAAACTTAACCATGGGAAATATTTTGGAATATACTTGGTTCTTATATTTAAATACATATGTGTGAATCACATGCTGTATCTAATATCCAATTTGTAGAAATAGATTTCACTCAATAACAAACGCACCTGAAACTTCTTCTTACTTCTTTGACTAGGGGATGTTTTTTTTCAGTGGACCTTTCCAAATGTGAAAAAAATAGCATCATGATCTCTTACTTTCCCCTTGATCCTCCTCTTCTTAGAAGGGAGTTGTGAAGAATATTTAGACTTAGAGTTAGTCTTAGATCTCTTCACCTGAACTTTCCTCTTATTTATCATAAAGACGTAAGGTTTTTTGCACTTTATATCTGTTCTTACCTCATGGAGTAGAGTAAGAATAAACGGGAGATACTTCTCTATGTTGTTCATATTGAAATTTAAAACAAAATTGGAGAAGCTAAATTAAACCCCAGAACCCCTAGCTGCTCAATTTTTCCAATAAGTTTAACTAGGTGAGGTCGAGTTAGTGCATATTTTCCAAGTTTTCTCATGAAGATCTCCATGGCGATCTCATACTATTCATGTATGACTATCTCCTGATAAAGTTCAAATAGATGTTGGAGCATGTTATATTCATCCCTGTTCTCATGTGACTTCATGAGTTTGTTAGAAATGGATGAAAGCGTCAAACAATGAACATCTACCACATCATTCAAGTATTTTTCATAGACAGTGAACTCCTCATCACCCACCTTCTTAGTAGGTGGATCAAGGATTGAGGATTCTATCATGTAGAACTTTCATTCATATCACAGCAAAACCTGTAAATGTCTGAACCATTCTAGGAAGTTATTATCCATTAGAATATGGTCTTTCTTCAGAATTGATCATAGGGATAATGTGGTTGATGAACATGTTATTATTCTAAAACAATATAAACTTATATTTTTTGTACTTTAATTATTACAAATTATAATAGGCATAATAATTTTATATTCATTAAGTCTCTCACTATTTTATCAAGTCTCAATATCCCTCACCATAAAACTTGTAATGTGTAGTCGCGAGGTTATTTGAGTGGAAATGATCTCTATTTTCCTTCTTATATTCCAAATAGAGACCATGAAATTTATAAAAAGTATTTAGGTAGGAAGTCTTGCCAAGTGAAAACCGGCATCTCCTTGATTCGTGGAATGGACTCCCCAATCTAGAAATCTAGACTCTGATTTCATCAACACTTTCCTACAAATCTATATTGGATAGAATATGGTCATTAAACCCAATACAAGTTCAGTTAATTCAACCCACTATCTTAGTTAATACTTTCTGATAATTAAAAGTGCCCCAAAAGGAGGTTGAACTAACACTTTAACTATGGTTCTATCTTAATTTAGATGATGAAACACCAAGCATGACATAATATTTTATTGAGGGATTTCAAATTTATTATAGGTAAATTTTATTATTTTATCTTTTACATGTATTTTTAATATCAAGTGGATTTTACTTAAGTGATTAACCATGTGCTGATAAAATATTTACCCATACACTACACCAAATTCATTGTTTAGTAGTGCTTTTTTAGCGGTGGTTTTTTAAAAACCACTGCTAAATGTTATCCATTTATTAAAATAAACACACTTCTCTCAAAACCTCACTCTTCTCCCCCAAGCCCCCCCCCCCAACCCTGACCTTGAGCCACTACTTTTTTTCATCCCTCATCGGTACTCTGGTTTTCCCCAAACCCCCTGAGCCCTCGTCGGTGCTCCAATTTCCCCCAATCCCCCCAAGATGATGTTGTGATCACCCTTGAGCCCCCTGAGCAATCACCCTCACCCTCTATCTCATTGGTGATTCAGTTTCCCTTGATCCCCATGAGCTCGAGCTCAATCCCTCGCCACTTATGGCCCCTTCTCCCACAAGACATCCCCACCAGCCCCTCTTCTCCCCTACTCCCCCGACTCCCCATTCTAACATTGATTTCAATGAGAGGTAATCTATAATTTATTCCTATTTTATTATCCTCTTTTATTTCCTTCTCCATATCAAAGTTTTTATTACTCCTAATGATGTGGATTTGGATTTTCTAGGTAGAGGACGTCATTTATTGGCTAGATTGTGCATCTGCATACTTGTATACGTCACCTAGGTCTAAAAGTATAAGGGTAATCTTCTTGTTTCACTTTAGGTTCATGTATTTTATTGAACATGTCATCTATTTCAGGTTTAATTGTTTATTAGAGGCTAATAATTGATTAAATATACATTATAAGATTGTCTAGATTCGATTATATGTCATTATTTTTAATTGTGATGAATATATTTTAGCTACTGTGAAGCATGTTATTTTAATTCATTTGGGATGCTAATATTTATTTTTTATTAATGTTTTACTAATTATAATTAATGCATCAAGTTGTTAGTTTTTTTATTTTTATATTCTACATAATGGGGGATCTTCTATATCACAATTGTATTTCAAGATTTTTGGTTAATCCCTCATGTAGATAGTTCATGTAACGCCTCGACCCTAGATGCCCAGATCCAATGCATTATTTTAATACATTGACATGATTACAAAGAATCAAATCCTGGCGTACTGATCAGTTTAATAGCCTTGGAAAATAGATTACATACATGAACTTTACATTACAATTCAAAACATAAAATAAAACATTGATAATCCTTTGAGAACGCCTTTATTATCCTATCTTAACCATGCATATAAATAATAATACACTTATTGGTATCTTGGGAAAATAAAACATAAAAATGAGTGAGATCAGATGCTCTTTAAGGTTAAACAATATAGTATATGCTTTTATAAATAAGTATAAACTTTTAAGGTAAGCTATAAAATTAAAACACAAGCCTTTTAAACATTACCTTCTGCATAATATGGAAAGAATAAGTCAAATAACATCATTTAAACCTTCACATGTATATACTATTAGTTGAATAATCACATGTAATATCAATAACTAATCTCATAATGAGGGAATGCATAATTTCGAACATCATAACCATACTGTCAAGGCCTCATCCCAAGACCATACATAAATATATCATTAAGGCCTTGTCCCAAGACACGAGTTTGTCTCATGATACCTACTGATGAATCAATGGGCTATAGTAGGCCCTGCCCATCAATTACTAAGTCCAATGTATTCCTCTTATGAAATGGGTAAAACATATCATAAACATTTATATTAAAACTGACATACGAAATGTAAATAATTTAACCAGAAACCATGAATGGTATCAGAATATAACATCCATAGTCAAGCATAACATAAACTCTTCAATACAATATGAAAGAGTGTATCATAAACAATTAACCTCAATTAAGCATAAAATCTAACAGAGGATGTTGACATAGATGAAACAAATTTAATAAAATCATTAAAAATATTTGAGAGAAATATCCCTTTTTTACATTGAAAACATTTAAAAGATGTGAAATTATAAAATAAAACACTTCTTTTGAAAATTAACCATGTAATCTTGTAATGGAAGATTTAAAATGTTAAGGTGTCATAATGGTGGAAAATAGCCACTCACACCATATAAGTTAAAAAGCATTCTTTCCTTAATTTTTAGAAAAGTACATCATTTGGAAAATTATGGAAAGAATCATTTCAAAACATTTTATAAAAATTAAAAAATGGGTAAAAATTACTTTAAACAATTGTCAAGGAATAGTAATAGTATTTTGAAATACATTTTTAAGATACATGTACATGGATGATAAAGATATCCATATAGATACTTACGTATAATCAATCTCAGATGATAATGAGATTGTAAAATTTTAACCCTTACATAAAAAACTTAAAAGATTTATTTTTAAAAACATTTGAATGAAATTAAAAATAAAAAAAATATTTGTAATCCTTTATATACATATAAAAAAATATGTATAAAAATATCAAGAATATTGAAAAGGAGAAAGGATTAATTCGTTAAACATTCAAAGCGTCACATACCACTTTGAACATTTAAATAATAAGCTCAATAACTTAAAATGAATCATTAAATACCATGAAGATAAATTTATTCATGATATCAAACATAATAGGGTCATTACATACACCACACATAAGAAATAGGTGGTGAACATGGATTATTTCTCACAAAAATTAAAAGTGAGATGAAATTCCCATACCTTAAGTTTGAGACTCTCCATATGTGTCAAAAACTCTTGTATAGTGGTTTTAAACATATTATTACCTTTTAAAAAATCATAATAATATTTATGATATCATATATGATTCATTCATGTCTTTATATTACCCGTTTATTAATAATTTCTAAGTTAAAGTAACATTTTGGGTGATAATCGCTTTCTTTATCGTACATGTTTTGACTTTTTATTCTTGATCGTATTATTCAGATCATGATTTGCTTACTTCTATAAAGTATAAAATGATTTATATATCATATTTATTCATAATATCAATATATATAATAGGTATATATATGAAATAGAATACAACATTTCAGGAGACGGTAGCTCATACGTAGGCCTGAACGTTGTTTCTGTTTTCTTATTATATTGAATGGAAGTAAGTTAATTAAATATATGTACATGCATACATATATATATATATATTATTCTATTAACAAAATTATGTCATATATTTCATACATATTAATAATGTATATTTTTATAATCATTCATGAATGGTGAATGTGGAAGATGAATCTCATCACGTCATGGAGACGGTAAGCTATACGTACGCATGAGTGATAATATCATTTAATTAATGGTCAAATGGTATATAATTGGATAGAATATGAATTTTATAGAAAAAATAACATGTTATATTAACTATTTAAATCTTTTATATTCATCACTATACCCATATAAAAAAGTGTACTTGAAAAACAGTTTACATCATAGTGTGGAGACGGTAAGCTGTACATACGCACGCATGGTGATATTACTTTTCATTGGATGGGTAAAAGGAGAAATATGGTTGTCCAATAATAATAAAAACATCTCATCATATATTATATTATTTATTTATTAATTTAGTATGGAAAAACAAAGGAAGAGGATGTAGAAGAAGAAAATAACTTTGAACGAGGTGATAAAACAATTACCTCTTTTTCCGGTATCTCCTTTTGATTTGAACAAAAGGACTTTATATAATAGATTTATGATCAAAGTATGGACTCTAGGATGTAGTGAAGATATTTGGGAGAGTAAATATCTAGGATTTTTCTGATCTAAAGGGATTTGGAGGTGTTAATTAAAGATAAGTAGAAGTTTTCTTTTATAAGATAGGTGAGGGGCACTTTTGGAAGATCTTAAAATATTAACTTATTATAAATTTATTTTTGATTTAAAATAGCTCCAAAGTGATTTATATCAAGGATAATATTATTATGGGTCAAAATAATCTCAACCAATGAATTTTAGACATGTTTAGGTCATAAAATTAACCTTATCTATTGGATTTAACCCTTAGTTAAATAGTTTAACTCTTACCACGTTTTTTTGTATTTTTACACCGTAGGGTTAATATAGTTACTATAAAATTCCAAAGAAACCCCAATTTGATCATTTACGACATATTTGACAATATAAAAGTTATTTAGATAAACCTTTGATTTTTATGATTTTTATATAATTTAATAAAATAGTATTTATTTTAATATATCATTTATGTGAATTTTAATACTATTCAATATTTTCATTTTTAAAAATATCAAAACAACATGATAATTTCGACCTAATACTTCCAATATGTCACTAAAAAACCTAAGTTACCTATAAAATTAGTTTATATCATTAATTAAGTCAACTTTTATTTATTTTAATATTTTTATTATCATTTATTTGATATCTCAATTAATTAAACAATTACTACATCATCATTGTGTCAACATTTAATTTAATTATTTAATGCATGAAAATTATAAATAAATTATCATGATGTAGATAAATTTATTAGGTATATAAATAGTATTTATGGTTTACCATATCACTTATATAACCTCATATTAAAAATAAAATAATTATTAACATTTGAATATTACATTTTTAACTCTTCTTTAAATAAAATAAAATAAATGTCCTAATCAAACACAAGTGGCTTAAAAAGGATAATATTTTTGACCTGAGGTTGATTTTGGTCAAAAAATACTTTTCCAATGAAATTATAAAAGGTTTTAGATAATTTTATATTATTATAATATTATTTTTACCTTTAATTACCATATTTACTTTTAACGTGGTAAATAAAATTTAAAATCTAATATTCACCAAAAATTATTTTGATCCAATCAGACAGAATTTTTCATAATTATTACAACTATGTATGTTGGATTTTTGAAATTCAATTCACAGAAGCGGTAAAATTGTATTTAATGCTAATCTACAAATGTGGCTAGAAGGCGGGTAAAAAGATGTTAAAAAAGTTCAATGAATTTTTATATCTAGTTATATTATAAAAATGATTTCAATGACATAAATCGGGTTAATATATTCATTATTTATATATTATGACTTTAAAATAAATTTAAATTAAAATAATTATTTAAATGAAAAATTCTATTTTTTAACAATAATGTAGTGTTTTTCTCTATTCATCAAAAATTGAATGTTTTCAGAAAAATACCAAAAAATCACCCTAAGATAATTTTGATATTATGAATTCAAAAATAAATACTATTTTACCAAATTAAATTTCTAATAATTTCTCAAATTAATTTTATTATTATTCACAAAAGGACATAAAAAGTAGTTCTTTTAAGAAAATAGTATTTTCTAAACATATAACTATTTTACCAAAAATTATATATTTCATTATAAATAGGTTTTATTTATGTGAAAACATTATAAATAAAATTTAAAAATTATTTATTACGATTTATATAATGATATTTAAAGGATAAGTTATGAATATATCATTTAAATAAGTTAAACACAAAATTGTTGTTTTGCAAAGACTCAATCTTTAATGTTACGCAACTCAAGTTGGTGTTGTGTACAACATAAGTTATTAAAGATAGTATACTATGAAATAGTGGGGTGTTACATTCTCTCATCCTTCAATAAATCGGATCCTCGCAATTTAAACTCTGAATTGAAAACAATGGATTGGACTTTTCAAAATATCTTTATTGAAATCCCACATCAATGAATTGATTAATGAGACTAGAATTTTTAAATAAGGATAGGGAAGTACAAAGGTCACCATAGAAAACACTTAATAGGGTTTCATATAGGAAACATAGATATGATAGATAAATCTAACCATCAAGTTCAGATGGAGAGTGATAAGGAACATGGTTAGGAAAAATTTAACAATAACAAAGCTAGAAGTCGGTGATGATCTATGGGACCATTAGATTCATCCAAAAATAAAGTACTAGGGATTTTTTTTGGTTTTAATATCTTTTTACATCATAGAATAAGAACAAAAGGAATAATACTTGACAAGTATAGCATCATCCTTTAATTAATTTCTACCACAAACTCATCTTTCTCTCTAAATAATAATATTCAAAAAAATATTATATTTATCTTAAAAGTATGGGGATCCAAAAATGAATTTAGACTTCATCTGTTAGAATATTTAAATAAAAAACTACATTATAAGAACTAGTTCATCACATAGTCCATTGGTTGGTGATAAATCCTTGTCGCACTTCGGTTGTGGGTTTGATTCCCGCAGTCTTGTCAGACGTGACGGGTTGTCACTTGACCATTGGGTTGTCCTTTTCTTAAAACTATATTATTATAAAATTCCAAAAATAATCTTAAGAAATGTTTTAACCTTAAAAAATACTATCAAATGTCCAAATTAATCCATTCCAACCTTTAGGATTATCCAAAATACATCTGCCCAAACTCATAATCCAAAGATTTATAAAGAAGGTTACTAAATTTCTAAAATCATCATAACATAATGTAGATATCTTTTGTCACATAAAAAACATGTTAATACCTTCATCATATATCATATTAAATCCTGAATTACCTTAAAAACTTATTGAATATGTTCATTCTTTCTTATTTCTTATGTAAAACATAGAATATTGGATATACTTATTAAATCCAAAAATATTTTAAACTCTAACAATGATGGAATAAACAAACCATGATCCAATTCGAAGGTAGTTGATAATATCCAATATACATTATCTAAATCAATCGTCTATTTATTCCAACATTGTTATCTTAGTATCTGAAACATATTAAGGGATATCTTTACCTCAACCATATATTTTCAAAAAAGTTTAACTTGCAACTGTTTCACTTTACTTGGTACCATACAATCTCAAATCCATAGTGAAATAATATTGTGGTAAAATCCTTATTTATTTCATTAATTCATATAACCAGTACATCATTGACCCAAAAATCAAATTACATAATTCCTCAATCCCAACATAATCACATTAATCATTCCTCTTCATCTGTGGTAGAAGCATAAACTTGATTTTTATCCATTAATAGCTTTTAGGGTATATTCTTTAGATTCTTTGGGAATTCTCTTGAATAGTGCACTATATTATTACAGTTGAAGCATTGAAAATTGGAAAATTCTTTTCTTCCCTTTCAATCATGAGCATGGTGTACTTTTTCTCCACACTTGAAGCAAACTCCTTTTACTCTCAAGCACAGACCGGGGTGTTTTCTACCACAATTATCACATGTGGGAAAATACTTCTTTCTCTTATTCTCTATATAAAAAAATTTCGCTGCTATCCTTTTATTCACATTCTTCCCTCCAAATCCATAATACTTAGGGTATTCATTACCTATATCGTTATCACTAGATATTATGTCCTCATATGATGGTAATTCTTGGGAGATTATTTTCCTTCGAAATATTGGCTTAGGACCATGAAAGATATCCTCATTCTTACTATTTGGATCACATTATTCAGTGAGGTTCACATTCCATCTACTGGGCACCATTTCTAAATGAATACATACACTAGGATAGATCATATTGTATTATATAATCCAAAAACTACAAAAATTCATAACATAAATTGAATATTTACATGTATCCAGTCTCATAATAATAAAAATGATTTCTTTGGGGACATATTTACTCATAAATCCTTCATAACAGTTTGTAAAGAAAATGTGAATTATCCTAATCATATCCCCCATGAGTGTCATACCAGGTGTGCGGTAAGGCCCTTTGTCATGTACCAGGTTATCCCAAGTCAAGCCCAGAACACCATGTTAGAGTTATTAATCCTAATTACATCTGTTCCAGAACCACATCCACATGAAATATCTAGATTGGGATTTATTTGCTAAGAATACCCACATAATCTCTACATTATTAAAATTTTAATATTTTCCTCTATACTTATCCTCTAATTCTATCTTAGGGTTATGATCCCTAATATAGGTTTTCTAAATCTAGTTTACAAGGTGGTTTATAAACTTTCTTTGATACCTATTGTAATTCCCCAACCCAAAATTCCCAGATCCAGTGCATTATTTTAACACATTGGCATGATTACAAAGAATCAAATCCTGAAAGACTTATCAGTTTAGAATCCTTGGAAAATAGATTAAATACATGAACATTACATTACAATTCAAAATATAAAATACAATGTTGATAATACTTTGAGAATAGAATTATTATCCTAGATTAACTTGGATTATAAATCATACTACACTTTTTGGCATCCTAGGAAAATGAAACATAAGAAAGGGGTGAGCTCAGATGCTCGATAAGGTTAAATAATATAGAAAAATCTTTTATGAATAAGTATAAACATTTAAGGAAAGTTATAGAATTAAAACACATTCCTTTTAAAAATTACCTTCTAAATAATATGGCAAGAATAAATCAAATAACTCCATTTAAACCTTCACATAGATATTATACTAGTTGAATAATCACATGTAATATTAATAACTAATATCATAATGAGGGAATGCATAATGTTGGACATCATAACCATATTGTCAAGGCCTTGTGCCAAGACCATACATAAATATACCATCATGTCCCTGTTTCAAGACACTAGTTTGTCTCATGAGGCTTACCAATGCATCAAGAGGCTATAGCAGGCTCTTCCTGTCACTTACTAAGTCCAATGCATTCCTCTTATGAAAGGGGTAAAACATAACATAAACATTTGAATTTAAACTAATATATTAAATGTTAATAATTTAATAAACCATGAATGGTATCAAAATAGAAAATCCACAGTCAATCATAAGATTAAATTTTCAATAAAATATGAAATATTTTATCATAAACAATTAACCTTAATTAATCATAAAATCCAACAAAGTATGTTAACATAGATAAGAAAATCTAATAAAATCATTAAAATTATTTGAGATAAATATCACTTTTTACTTTGAAATCATTTAAAAGTTAAACCATTATAAAATAAAACATTTCTTATGAAAATTAACCTTGTAAGCTTGTAATTGAGTCTTTAAAATGTTACGGTGTCATAATGGTAGAAAATAGTCGATCATGCTGTATAAGTTAAAAAACATTCTTTTCTTAATTTTTAGAAAAGTACCTCATTTAGAAAATAATGGAAATATTCCTTTAAAAATATTTTATAAAAATTAAAACATGGGTAAAAATGACTTTAAACATTTTTTGGTAAATAGTAATATTATTTTTAAATATGTTTTTAAGATACATACACATGGATGATAAAGATGTCCATGTAGATACATATAAAAAATCTCAGATAATAATGAGATTGTGAAATATTAACCCTTACGTAAAAACATTAAAAGGTTTATTTTTGAAAACATTTGAATGAACCTAAAAATATAAAAAAATATGTTATTTATAATCCTTTATTTATATATAAATAAATATATATGATAATATCAAGAATATTGAAAAGGAGAAAGGATTAATTCTTTAAACATTAAAAGTGCCTCATACCACTTTGAACATTTAACTAATAATCCCAATATATTAAAATGAATATTTAAATACCATGAAGATAAATTTATTCTGGATATCAAACATAATAGGGGTAGTAAATACACCACACACAAGAAATAGGTGGTGAACATGACTTATATCTCATGAAAACTAAAATTTAGACGAAATTCCCTTACCTTATGTCTGATACTCTCTATATTCATTTGAAAATCCTATGTAATGGTTTTAAATATATTATTAACTTATAAAAGAATCATAATATTATTTATAATGTCATATATTATTCTTTTTTGTCTTTATATTACCTTTTTATTAATAATTTCCAAGTTAAAGCAACATTTCGAGTAATAATCGCTTTCTTTATCGTACGTGTTTTGACTTGTTATTCTTGATCGTATTACTTAGATCATGATTTACTTCCATAATATATAACATGATTTATATATAATATATATTCAAAATATCAATATATATAATAGATAGATATATGAAATGGAATATACCGTTCATGAAGATGGTAGGTCGTACGTACGCATGAACGTTGTTTCCGTTTTCTTATCGTATTGAATGGAAGTTAGTGAATGAAATATATGTACATAAATATATATATATATATATTATTACATTAGAATTATTATTTCATATATTTCATACTTATTAATAATATATATTTTTATAATCATTCTTGAATGGTTAATGTGAAATATGAATCTCATCGCGTTGTAGAGACGGTAAATTGTACGTACACACGAGCAATGATATCATTTCCTTCATGGTTAAATGGTATGGAATTTGAGGGAATATGAATTTTATAGAAACAATTTTATGTTATATTTACTATTTACATCCTTTATATACATCTTTATACCCATATAAATAAAGTGAACTTCAAAAACAGTTTACACCACGGGGTCGAGACGGTAAGTCGTACGTACGTATGCATAGTGATATTGTTTTTTGTATGATGGGTAAAAGGATGAATATGGTTGTACCGTAATAATAACAAAATCTCATAATATATTATATCCTGGAGTTGTTACTTTATTATTGATTCAATATAGAAAGAGGAAGTAGAAGAATAAAATAAATTTGAAATAGGTGATAGAACAATTACCTCTTTTTTGGGTATCTCCATTGTATTTGAACAAAAGGACTCTATAGGATGGGTTTATGAGAAAATTATGTCCTCTAGGATATATCAAGGGAAGTTGGTATAGTAAATGGGTAGGGTTTGGGCGAGCCAAAGGGATTTGGAGGTGTTAATTAAATAGAAGGAGAAGTGCACTTTTATAAGAGATATTAGGGGAACTTTTGAAAGATCTTAAAATATTAATTTATTATAAATATATTTTTGGTTTCAAGTAAATCCAAAGTGATTTATTTCATAGATAAAATTAGGATGGGTCATAATCCTCTCAACCAATTAATTTTAGAGATGCTTAAGTCCTAAAATTAACCATATCTTTTGGATTTAACCCTTAGTTAAACAGTTTAACTCTTACTGTGTTTTATAGTATTTTTACACTATAAGGTTAATATAGTTACTATAAAATGACAAAAGAACCCCAATTGGATCTTTTATGACATATTTGACATTATCCAAGTTTTTTGGCCGAACCTTTGATCTTTATGACTTTTATATCATTTAATAAAATAGTATTTATTTTAAAATATCATTTATGTCAATTTTAATACTATTCAATATTATCATTTTTAAAAATATCAGACCAACATGATAACTTCGATAAAATACTTCTAATATGTCACTAACATGTCTAATTTATCTATAAAATTATTTTATGTCATTAATTAAGTAAAATTATATTTATTTTAATATTGTTATTATCATTTTTTTGATATCTTAATTAATTAAACAATTACTACATCATCATTGCATCACAATTTAATTTATTTATTTAATGTGTAAAAATTATAAATAAATTATCATGATGTAGATAAATTTCTTATACTTCTAAATAATATTTATATTTGACCATATCACTTATATAACCTCATATTAAAAATAAAATAGTTATTAAAATTTGAATATGACATTTTTAACTCTTCTTTAAAAAAATATAATAAATGTCCTAATCAAACACAAGTGGCTTAGAAAGGATCATATTTTAGACATAAGGTTGTATTTTATCTAAACATAATTATCCAATGAAATTAGGGAAATTATTAAGGTAATTTTATATTATTATAATATTATTTTTACCTATAATTACCCTATTTACCTTTAATCGTGGTAAAAAAATTCAAAAGTCACTATTCACAAAAAAATTATTTTGATCCTATTCGACCACATTTTTCATATTTATTAAAACCATTTATGTTTTATTTTAAAAATTTAATTCAAAGAAGTAAAATTATGTTTAATGCTTATCTACAAATGTGGCTAGAAGACGGGTAAAAAGATATTAAAAAAAGTTCAATGAATTTTTATATCTAATTCTATTATAAAAATGATTCTAATGACCTAAATTGGGTTAATATATGAATTAATTATATATTGTGACATTAAAATTAATTTAAATTAAAATAATTATTTAAATGAAAAAATTCAGTTTTTTAACAATAATGTAGTGTTTTTAACTATTCGTCAAAAATTAAATATATTCAGGAAAATATCAAAAATTCTCCCTAAGATAATCTTGATATTTAGAATTCAAAAATAAATTTTATTTTACCTAATTTAATTTCTAAAGGTTTCTAAAACTAATTTTATTATTGTTCACAAAAGGATATAAAATGTAGTTCCTTTAAGAAAATAGTATTTTCTAAACATATAACTATTTTACTAAAACTTATACATTTATTTATAAATAAATCTTATTTATGTATGAAAATTATAAATAACATTTAAAAATTATTTATTATTATTTATATTACTATATTTAACAGATAAGTTATGAACATATCATTTAAATAATTTTAACACTAAAGTGTTGTTTCGTAGAGACTCAATCTTGCGTGTTATAGACGCTAAGTCGGTGTTGTGTGAAACAAAAGTTATTAAAGATAGCATACTGTGAAATATTGGGGTGTTATAGTTCAATAAAAATTTTATGTAGAATCATTCATGTCCATTTCTCTCTTACATTGACGTAATAGTTTCTCAAAAAAAATTGAGTCCCTCATCAGTAGTTGGAAACCTCAAGAATATAAGGGGTCTCAACTGAGGTGATGTGAAGATCCTCACTTGAGTACTATTTGGGTTACTTGGGCTGGGGTATTACCCATCCATGCTTAGTAAGGTCACTGGTTAAGAGTTATTTTTGTATATGATGTAGATTCTATCACACTTATCTTTCATTATTAATTCACTTTATAATCTATATATTTACCAATATAAATTAGAATTACATAAAAATTACATAAATAATATCATGTCATTATAAAATTGATATAAAAAATAAATATTATATATCTCTTATTTATCTCATAATTCAAAATTTTCATTCATGTAATGTTTTACTACCTAAAGGGATGATCATTATTCTTTAATTATCACTACCATCATTGATTGTTACTTTAGTATATATACTTGATAAATATTTATTTATTTATGTTTATCCTTTTGTACATGACATAACTCATGTACAGAGAAAAAATAATCAATACTATTATTTTTGAAAATTCATGGAATTCTTTAAACTATCATTTCTTTATGGATTATATTTATAATGAAAATATAATAATAAATTAAAAAAATGATTATAAATAATATAAATAAATATAAAATATTTATATTTTAATTTTTTTAAAAATAATATTATAACATATTAGAGGTTGAAGTGTATTGAAGCAGCCCTAGACTTATGGTAAGGGTAATTCATCTCGATTGCCTCATTTTTGAATTTAGCTCCATATATTCCAAAATATTCTTTTATGTGTTTTATTCTTTCCTATATATGCATCCAATTAATTTTACTTTTATTCTAGTATATTTATTCAATTTTCATATTCCCTTTTAATTGACTAAAATTTTTTATGGAAACTCCCAATTTTCTCATCAAAATAATATTTTCTCTATCTTCTTTTTAAAAAAAATAATTTAATTTTTTTTAGTGTCATATATATTTTTAGGGATTTTATATGGGAATTTCAATTTCATTTTAAATTAAAAATTTGGTATTTTTTCATATACACCCTAAAAATGTAAAGAGGTAATCTTCTCAATTCCATTTTTAATTACATTTGAATTAATTTCTATGTAATTCCCTTATAATGCATGGTTTATATTTCATGGATTATTTTAAATGATTTATTATTATTATGGAAACATTTTATAAGCTCGTTTTATGATATAAAGGATTTATAAATGGTTTTTTTTCTTGTAATAGACATGTCGCATGCTTAGATATTATGAAAATAGTTGAGCGGTCCTCTTGAAAATGGTCTCTTATGGAATTGTTTTTATAAAATAAACTTTTTTTGTCTATAAATGGTTTTAAATAGTTTAAAGACTTCTCATAGAAATAAGTCACATGTAAAGTGGTTGTTAAAATTATCGGAGGATATTCTAATGGTAATTAACTATTTAAAGGGGTGTTTGACATTATTTTTTTCTTTACAATGTGTGTGTGTTTTTAGAGGCATGTTTTAGGAATAGAAGGTAGTTGACCTTTAATATTTTTTAAGTGTTTCTAAGACCATAATTCTCATGGTTGCTTGAAATATTTTAAAAAGGTGAAAGTATGGTCTTGAAAAATGGTTTCTTGACACCAGTTGACTTCTTCTAAAGAGGGATGTCTTGCCTTCAAAAGTGATTTTATGGAAATAGTTAGCTTTCTAAATTTTTTGTAAATGTGTGGTTTCATAAATTATTTTCAAATAATATTATAAATATAGATTTCAAATGGTGTGAAAATTTCTTAACTTCTGGATCTCTTTATGAATGCATGATTGAAACTTTAAGAAATGTGTTTTTATAAATGTGTTAGACCCTATTGAGCCTCTTGTTACTAGAGTTATACACAATGAGGATTATTATCTTATGAGGGGATGATTCTTATTGATGCATCTTTGTTTGTTTCTTAATGATTGTATAGTTTTTTACTTGATTTTATTTTACATATTAATATCCATGATTGGTTTATTTTTTTTACTTTAAACTTTTTAATACTTATACGAATCTTCTTATAACTACTTGGGTTCTGTTTTTTTTACTTCCATTTATCTATTTTCCTACTTAGTAATACTTATCTGATTTAATTTTTTTTAATAAATTATAGGCTCATTGTGATATATATAGATAAAAGTTGGATCACATTACTCGGAAACACGCATCAGTATACTAAGGGTTTGGATGAGTTTTTATATTTTTTAATTTCCAATCGATCCATTTATGGGAAAATAAGATGCCCATGTCCTAAATGTAAATTAGAATATTGATGAAGAGATATGAAGTTTATTAACACTTTATATTGAATCAATTCCCTGCTCAATATTTATGTTTTATTTGGCATGTAGAATCGAACATTATAGAATGTTTAAGCACTAATTTTAATCAATATAATGATCTATAAACTTCATTGAAAATGGAAAATGAAATGTAAAACCCCATAAATAATGATTTTATCATTACAAGACAACAACATCAACATCAAAACATATCAGAATAACCAGTTGAGGGTACTGAAAAACAACTTGAAAAGTGATGTTTTGGGGACTATAATATAGCCAGAACAAGATTGTAACATATCATTGGACCCTCCCCGTTATTCTATGAAGACTAATATAAGTGAGAACTTCATTGAGAAGACAAATGTGTTTCATGATTTAGTTGATGATGGAAATGAAGAGTTGTATGGTGGATGTCTAAAATATTCAAAACTTTCATTTTTCTAATGTTGTACTATATCAAATGCCTAAGAAGAATTACAAATAAGGTGATGTCTATGGTATTGGAATTGTTATGTGATGCATTTCATGAAGCTAATATCCATGAATATTTTTATGATATGAATAAAGTTGTTAACAAGTTTGGTCTAAATTATATAAAAATACATGTTTGTCCCAATGATTATATACCTTATTGGGGAGTGGATCCAAGCAGATAGGATTGGAAAAAATTGTTTTATTCTAGATGATGATCAATGGGTGATGTTGGAAGTCTAAATCAACATAATACTATAAATAAGAAGAAGAAGAAGACACCTAAAAAGGTTTTCTATCACTTCCCTTTAAAACCTTGATTGTAATGATTATTCATTTCATCAAAAAATTTCAAGCACATGAAGTGGCATTCAATAGATAATAACAATCATAGGTTCATGTGGAATCCAAGAGATTCAAAATTGTGAAAAAAAATTGATTTGTTACACCCAAATTTCTCATCTGATCCTATGAATGTGCGATTGGGATTGGTTGTCAATAGATTCAACTCATTTGGGACTTTGATCACTAGTTATATCATTTGGCCAGTTTTTTATCCCTTACAATATACCTCCATGGATGTGTATTCAATAAACATATTTTAGCATTTCAATGATTATTCTTAGAAAAAAATGTCTAGAAATGATATTGATGTATACTTGCAACCTCTAATTGAATAATTACAGGAGTTATGGAGCAATAATGTTAAAACATAGGATGCATCTTCTAGAACAATGTTTAAAATGCATGTTGATCTAATGTGGACCATTTGTGATGATCCTGGACTTGGGAACTTATCTATTTGGAACACTTGCATGGTTTTGGATTGTCTCGTTTGTAAATTTTATTTCAAGCATGAACGACTACCTTACAGTAAAAAATAGTGTTTTTTGTTTCATCAAATATTTATCAATGCATATCATATATTTCGGTTTAACAAGTCAAATTTCAATAGTTCTATTGATCATAGACCACCTCCAAAGTTATTGATAAGTTATGAAATATTGGAAGAACATTGAAATGTTGAAATAGAATTTGAGAAGGTGCATCATTTGAATAATAGTGGTAAATGAGTTTGAAGTGCCTCATCAGGTGAAATTGGAATGAAAAAATGGAATAAAAAAGTATATTATTCAAAATTTCATATTGGGAATTTAATTTTTTGAGGAATAATCTTTATTTTTTCATATTGAGAATAATTTTTGTAAAAATTTGATATTCATGTTAATTAATGAGCATGGAAAATTGAAGGACCATCTCAATTCTCAGAAGGACTTACAAACAATGAACATAAAGTGAGATCTTTGTCCAGATGTGAATGGAAATTATACTCTAAAAAAATTTAAAATGATAAATAGGGATAATGATACATTCTATTTGAAAATAATTGAAGGTATCTGATGGGTATTCAAGTAACATCACAAGGTGTGTCAACTTAAAGCATCGTAGGTAACATTTTCAAACTTCATGATTCACATATTTTGTTATAGTAGTTACTACCATTGGAATTGCATACATTATTACCTAAAAAGGTTATTGTATTTGAACTCAAAATTTTCACATTATTTATAAAATTATGTTAGAAAAATCTACAACTAGATGAGCCTGAAAACCTTCAGGAAATATTTGTATTGACACTTTGTTGAATGGAGATGATCCTTCCTCTATTTTTTTACTTTCATGATGCATCTAACTGTGAATTTGGTCGAGGAAACTAAATTAAGAGGCATCATACATTATCAATGGATGTATCCAATTGAGAGGTATTTTATTTATATGTTTTTAAACTTAAATAATAAAATCTTGGAACTTCACTAAATATATAATTATGTTTTATTTATTTTATTTCATAGATATCATGGTCATTTGAAATCATACATGAAAAAAAAATCTCAACTTGAAGGATCTATTTCTGAAGGCTATTTAGTAGAGGAGTGTCTTACCCTTTTTTCTAGATAATTTAATGATATTGAGACAAGATTAAATTGAGTTTGGTGTGTTAATGACACATCAGATCAATCTCAATAGTATAGAAAATCAAGAATCATTGCTACTATTGGTCAATTAGTTGGGATTATCTTAAATGTTACACTGATAGAAATGGAATTATTACAGGCACATATATATGTGCTACTGAATAGTGAAATTTTAGATCTATTTATTTAAAATATTAAGATAAAAATAAATATACGAATGAGTACCCAAACACGAAATGAGCAGGATATGGAAGCTCCCCTTGGTCGATTATCTATGTAATCAGAATGTGTCAACGCTCTCTCAGTAGCAACACTCAGGCCATCCACACTTGGAGGGAGGGGAACACATTTTCGAATCACCTAGCCTCTTTGGATTTTGATAGTCACAGGGAATTCTTTTTGTATAATGTGGTGAGTATTAAGAACGACAGGGTCAATCTCATTAAAGTGGATTCCCTAGGGCACCACTATTTCAGGCCTCCATAGGCTTCCTATATTTTTATTTTTTTCATTATGTTCCTCTTTGTACTCTTCTTTCATTTTGAATAAAAATTTACTCTTGATGATGAAGATCTTGTAGAATGGTTTGTACATCGTGTAAGTTGATAAATATTGAAATCAATGTGGATATTATGTTGACACATATTTTTTAAATCTAATAATGTATATTACTTTTTTTAGATCATGAATAGTGATACTCGGGCTTAGTTATGGGAAGATTTGAACTTTCTCACTTGAGATACTCTAAAAGGGGCTAGAAAATTCGATGCTTATAATGTCAATGACTTTAAATTACATATAGAAAATCGGGAAGAAGGTTTGAAAAAATATAATAGTGGTATGTTTATAGTTTCCTAATTGGGATACTATGAAAAGTTAAATGATATTATCGAATTAAACTACCATATAAATTTTTTAGTTGTTTTATTCAATTGAAAGTGGGTTAATGTTACAAGGGGTATTGAAAGATATTCCTTCCAATTTACTTCTATGAACTTATTTCACTTGATGGATGTCAATGATTGTGAATTACAGGATACATATATCTTCTCATCATAAGAGAAAATGGTATATTATGTGGAAGATGTCGTGGATGAAGGGTGGAGTGTATTTATTCACATAAAACAAAGGTACTTGTATGATACAGGTGATGAAGTGGAATATTTGACCTCTAACATTGAATCTCATCAATAGAAACAGATAAACTTTTATTCCCATTATGATATTTAAAATATTAGTCTTTCAAGGGTGTATGAAGTGGATGAAGTAATGATAGAGAAGTACAATGACATGATTGAATGAAAAATTATTGTATGTGTAGTCATCCATTAAATTATCAACCATGTTTGTTATATATGCATTCATTCGTTATCATACCTATGTATATTTTTTTGTCAGTAATGGGCATCTGTTATCATTTCTAATTTTTTTCTGGCTGAATTTTTTGAAGTATATGTTTTAAAGTTAATTTTATTTGATTAAATGATATGAATGTCAAGGAAGAAGAGTTTCACCGATCCCAGTCGACTCCAAGTTGGCGTTCCCTCAACAAAACTGACATATGATTATCCATCAGACTCCCACCTAACAGCATCTAAGGCACCCTCTGTCTTCCCCCTTCAGCATATCTTACACCCTCATCTATTTTTTTAGTGTCTGGAACAACCTCCTTCTCCGTCCATAAACATCGGGGACATTGCCTCCCCATTCAGTAGGTTCAACATCAAGGGAACAGGTCTTCACTCCTTTTTATTGTGAGGATATTGTAGGGAGATAGTTATAGGTAAAAATTTTAATATGAATAAAGTTATTTTACTTTTTTATAATACTAAATATTTTTTTCCTAAAATATTAAAACAATGTTACTATGTTGAGAAATATGAATAGTTCAGATCTCTGTAATCTGAATGGATTGAAGATAGCTGTCCCATTTAACTATTATGGAGTCCTTATGGATGATGTTTTAAGAATATTTAGCCAGATTCTAGGCCATCTGGCGGAAAATCTGGTTACCCTTATGATTATCTATTCTGATTGGAGGAATATATCGCAATCTTGGAAAAATGAAGTCTTTGATTCCCATATAAAGTTTGTTTAAATACATTATGGTGTGATTCAATGTCATTAGGTTATTAAATTATAATATTTTAAAAATTAATCTCTTTGTACTGATGTTATTCCGCATTATCGTTGCTAATCTTATTGCACGAAAGTGGATGTTAAAATATTTTGGAAATAAATGGAAATATTTTAAATGGATATTATGGAATAAATTCAATGATTCATCATTGAACACTTAGAAATAGTATGATAAGGTACCAGAAGTAGTGCCTAGAGTGATGTGGAAGGTGTTTGTCGATAGCAATCGTCATAAGTAACACATGGTATTGAAATATATATTATTATATTAATCTCTTTTAACATATATACATGCATGTGACAAGAATACTACATTGCATACATTATTATTAAATTAAATTTTATTTATATCAGGTTGTTTCAAGGAAAAATTCCTCAAGTCGAGCAAAACAAATCACCCCACCACACTATCAGGTAAAAGAGATTTTCCAGAAAAATATCGACTCTGGTAATATTTTCATTGATTTAAATATTTATAATTCAACATTGTATGTTTCATATATTAAATTATTGATTTATATTTATTTAATGTTTTCAAATATTTTATGGGACCAAGTCTCCTGAACAAAACATTGGTTAGATGTTCATACAAAATCTGATGGGATTTATGTTAATGATCCTACCAAAGTAGTTGGGGTATGAATTCCTTTTTAATTGTAATAACTTATTATCAGGTTCCACTATTTTAATATATATTACTTAAAATATGACTGATATATAATTTAAATGTAAAAATAAAAGAACTATGGGATGTCAATCCCATGCAGTCCTTCTCAGTCTCCCAAGATGAACTAGTTGGTCATGTCCTTGGGAAGGAGCATCCCGGTCATGTGCACAGGATGGATTTGGGACCATTACTGTCTGAGCTATTTGGCAGGCCATTAGGGATTATAGAATAATCTACTACTAGTTATAGTTACTCATTACCTTGAGATGCTTAGATAGAGTTTTTTGTGATGAAAAGAAAAATTCAGAAATAGGGGGCTTATATAAAGATATAATTTGCAATAGTTATTGCTCTGTAGAAAGAGTTGATTGAATTATATCAGAATATGAATAGATCTGTCCACATTGATATTGTATCGATGGATGGTATTGAGAAAGTAAATAACACAACTTCATAATCATTTAGTAAACCAAATTTTATTGGTTTTAAGTTTAAATTTAAATATAAAACACTATTTAATTTTCAAGAAAAATGTCATGCAAGTTTTGGCAACAGGGAGTGGAGGTGGAGACTGTAACATCCCGTTACTTCTTTAGGTATTGATAAAACCTCTTATGTTAGATTAATAATATCTTACATTAAATGGAAAAATATGTTTTATCAATAAAAAGTTGTGTTTTTGTTAAAAATTTTGTGGATGGTAAAACTCCCAATTAACACTCCATGATATTCAATTAAATATTTTTTGAGTTAAACATTGAGTAAGTATGAGTTTCTGAGACCTAAAAAATCTTGAAAAAGACTGAATAATACTATTAAATAGTGTATATTAAGTGTGTACTTTTTATTAAAAACATTTAAATAAATCCAAAATGGTGCATTGTTTGAGAAATATGAGACCACAGTTATGTCCAAAGTAGGGTGTTTACCCTAGGAGGGGAAAAATATTTGAAGGCATCAGGCGTTTGGATTCCTCACTCATAGAAACAACTTATTATATTTTAATTAATTAATTATTATGGTTTTTAATTAATAAATCATTAATATCTCTCAAACAGTTCATCATTTTAGAAATATGAGACCACCGTTGTGTCTGAAATGGGGTGTTTCTTTTAGACGGGGTATAAATTTCATCAGCAATGGACGTTTGATCGTGTCGCTAAATAAGTTTTCTTTTTTAATAAATATATTAAATAATTAATTATATTATTTTAATTTAGTTATTAAAAAATGGAGTATACTATTTATCTTCTTCAATAAATGCACGGACCTCCATTTTTAACCGCTGTAGAAATCCAAAAGCGTTTGTTTATTAACCATTTAAATATTTTTCCATTGTAATGCAATAGTATGGACAAATTAATGACTCCGTAATAATTTTTCGGTTTAATAGTGTGTTAAATAAAATGTTTTAAATTGGGTTTCTCAAACCTTCATTTTTAGGGTTCTTAAACCCATCAAACATCTTGGTCTTGATTATTACTTGATCGTGTTGAGTTTATACAATCCAAATATTCCATGGATGCGATTGTAAGGTTCTGATTCATGGACTGTTGATCTCTTCCTCCTTCAGTGGCCAAGTTGGGTGACCTCCTTTGTGTGGCTCATATGAGGTGTTCCATTTTATTTATTTTATTTATTTTATTTATTTATTATTCTCCAAATATTCAAAATTCAATAACTTTTTTGTTATTAATCATAATTGTGTGTCGTCGGTACCATTGAATTTGTCTTGATAAGAAAAATCAAATAATATTTTTTTGTTTCGAAGGCAGCAAGGTATTCCTCAATTTTATTTTTCACATTTTAATGGATCTATGAAAATAAATTATTAAAGGATAATTTCTAAATTATAAATGGATAATTTTTGAAAAAATATCATAAAATAATTATACATGGATAAATTGTAAACGAATTTATTAGAATATATCAATGATAATCCACTAGATTATCAAATGAATTTTTAAATAAAATTATCAAATGTTTTTTATCATATTATTTTCTGTAATATTCTAGAAGATATTTATTGTGAATTTATCAAAAGATAATTGTTAAGAATTATTGAGTGATAATTGCAATGAATTATCAAAGACCAATTGCATGGAAATATAAAAAAATAATTATTTTACATATATTATCAAAGGATAATTAATATAATAATCAAATGATAATTTTGAGATTATCAAAGGTTGATTATTAATATTATTAAAACGATAATTGTGAGATTATCAAAGATAATTATTATGACGGATAATCATGAGTGCATGCATTGAACTAACGATAAACTGAAAATTTTCCTTGAAAGATAAATATTATCTCATGTGATAATATATATGTAATTTGAAACTTATCCTGGTGAGATAAATTATCATCGCATGTGATAATTTAAATGATAATCTAAAAATTATCTAGGAGAGAGAAAATATTTTCACATTTGATATCTTATTTCCTTGTAAAATAAAATAGATAATTTTGGTACTAGGAGCCCTTGATGAACATTGACCATTGGTGTGTCGATGCGTACATTAATAGGGTCGTTAAGAGGTGTATTAAACCACACGGGATGGTTTATCATTGCCGCTGACATCGATGACCTTGAGGTAGGTGGTTCCATTCCGATTAGCCAAATTAATTACCCTTGTATTTATTGATTTATTTCAATTGTTTATTTAAATTCAATTGCTCAAATTTTATTTCAATTAAATTGATAAAAACCTGATTCTAGTGAATTGAGATATTTGAAATGGTTTTGGCATGAAAATTTTGAAAACCCCCAATTCCATTGAATTGGGTGTGTTTATGGAAATTGGTTGATTTAAATTGTTTCATATAAATTGTGAATTAGATGAAAATGATTTAAATTAAATAATTGAATTTAATTGTAGAAAGAAATTGTGTAATGATGGAATTGGTTTTGAATGGATTTAAAACTGGTGAAAATGTATTAAAATGATTTGATAGAAACCCAGTGGTTTTATCTTGTGAAAAAGGCATGTTTTTTAATAAAACCTGTTTTGGTTTTAAATGGAAAGAAATTGGCACTTTTGAAATGGAATAATGGGATTTATCATATTTTTAAGCAGTCTTAAAATAGTTCACTCATCATTTAAGAGATCATGCAAGCCTTAGGAAGTTAGTGAGTTATTTCGATACACTCTACGCTACAACAACGTTCTATAACATATTTACGGTGGGTCACATCCCCGACAGGTTGGTGATGAGTCTCCTTTAGCCAGTGTCATAGGGGTGTGTGTATATATATTTTTCTGATTTCACATAGATAGTGTAGAATCCTATAGTTTGTTAATACTATCGTACCTTTTGGTAGATGACCATGCTGCTCACTTGTTTATTTATATTTGAGATATAAATGTATTCCAATGTTTGTTGGAAATGCTATACATGCCTATTGAATTTATATAAACTGTTTTATATAAATGTTTTACTCAATCCATTATTTTAAAAATATTTCATCTATTTTAAAGTAAATTTTGTGCTTTGAATTCATTTTACATCATTTGAAAATGTATAGCATGTTTTTTTTAAAAATGCTTTTGAATTTCCAAAACTGTTTGTCTTTAAAAATTGAAAGCATTGCTTTGGATAATCTATATTTGGCATCTGTTATGGAATATTTTGTGGTATCCTATTGGGTTTAGGCTCACATCCTACTTTTGTCTTTAGGTTTTATAGACTTTCTTCTTCTAGTTTCAAGCAAAGGGAAGGGATCTCTTGGATGTGGATCCATCTATTGATCTTTGGTCTTGATTAGTTGTGTCCTTAGGAACCTTGGAGCTATTTTCCCATTTTAGTACTTTGGATTTTATGCCTCTTTGTATTCTAGTACATTACTTCTAGTGGAATTTCTTTTGTTTTTTTACTATCTTGTTTCTTTTCTCCCATATTTTTGGTGCCAAAATCATTACCACTTGCATGTTGTGTGATTCCAAGTGCTATTTTTCAACCCATGGGGATCGGGAATTCCCTTCAGACTATGTCAGGGCCAGATCGGTTATCGAGTTACCAGGGTACCTGGGCTGGTTCGTGAAAAAATTGTATCAAACTAAGGTTAAGCATCTTGCCTTGATGACAGTATGCATTTGATTATTATTTTCGGGACTTAGGAGGTAGTTTCGATTGAGTGTCTCTCCAGCTCTCACCATAATGATCCTTAAGTCACTAGGGGTAGTTAAGGAAAGGATACTTGTGGATTAGTTCTATTATTTTCCCTATTTTTATTTGGATAGAGTGAAATCCAAATCATGTTTCCCTCATTGTTGTGTATGAGCATTATCTAATGTCTTCCTTATTATTTTCTGATGTTGTGTAACATCATGCCTCTGAGAAGACGTGCGAATCAGATCCAGGAAGGGGCTACTGCTGAACATCAGTGAGTGAATCCTCTAGTGGACCCGATCCTAATTGAGGTGATTGTGCACACTCTCCAAGCTCTGGGATAGGCACCACCTCAAGTCCACATTCAGGATCCAGGTGTGGAACCTGGGGGTGCTCTTTGAAATTTCTCTCAAGAGTTCTTTCACCAAAGACCACTAGTTTTCAAAGCCTCTACTAATCCTCAACATACTGTGGAATGGTTATGCAGGATAGAACTTTTGTTTGAGTTATTGTATACCCCGGGTGAGATCAAGGTGAAGTTTCCACCTTTATGTTGGGGGGACTAAGAAAGAGATGGTAGGACATGATAGTGATGACAAAGAAACATGAGGGCTTAGATAACGAACATGTTGGTCATCTTACATATGGACATCCCATTAGTATTTTTCTTGTTTGTGACACATTTAGATTGTTAGATTCACTCTCCTTTCAAATAACAATCCTTAAACTAGTTTATTCATAGAGATAAAATTTCCATCAATCTATACACTCCAAAAAAAATATTATCTAATTGTAATGTTACCTTAAAACTCAGTTAATGTAACAACCTACCATAATAATTCTTTATAATAAGTATTTTGAATATATTCATGCTACAAGAAGAAATATCTACATCATCTTTAACCTTCATTTCAAAAATGATTATTCTTCATGTAGTATTATTAATGTCAACAACTTATTATATCATATTAATTGTTATTTAGTATGGATAAACCATGAGAGAATATATAGATCTATTCTCATCAACACGCTTGGGAACTCCAAACTACTTCACAAATGTACCCCATAATAAATATTATGATCATCCATTTTAACACCTTCTTTAAGGATAAAAAATACAAGAAAACACAATTGGGTTCAATATTTATACTAGATGAATCGCCACCCTCGACTATGAAATTTTTTTATCCCACCCTTACAACTTATGTGAAGGTATTTGGGGGGTTTTCTAGTATACTTTAAGTTGTTATCAATATGTAAATTTTAATGTGATAAATGTTATTTAAAATATATTGGAACCTTGTCACATAAGTGTTTGGGTGAAGGTATTCAAGGCCTTTATTTATCCTTTGTATCTTTTTGTGTCACTTTCCTAATAAAATTACAATCCCGTTAAGCATGTTGTCTTTCATAGCTGGAATCTCTTAAGGATGGAATCAGACTCTGAACTTCCAGTACATGATCTCTGGATGAGAACTCGGGATGTTCCATAAAGTATTATACCTCATTGGATTGGATGTCTTAACCCGGTAAAGAATCTCAATTTAATGATCTCTCATGCCTATCGAGAGGCTAATCAAGTGGCTGATGCCTTTTCCAAGAGTGTAGTCACAGAAATGAAAACCATGTGGTCCTTTCAAGCTCCTGAATTGTGTGCATCCTTATTAAAGGCTAATATTAGGGGAGTGTCTTATTCCCGGATTTGTAAAACCCCTTGCTCTGCCTGACTTTATACTTTTACTTTTTTATTAATATTTTATGGGGACGGTCTAACCGGACCCTATTTTCTCAGTAAAATCATTATAATTATTTAAAAATGTTATTATAATAAAATCACATCATATGCATTTGCATCCACTAAAAATGTGCATGCTTATATGACATGATATATAACTCACATCCATGTATGGAATGTTTTCCCTACTCTTTTCATATAACTCAATCCATCACAATGTTCATATCCATGGCTAGAATGAATACCAGAACCAAACCATATAATATTTTAGATAACATCTCATATTTCCATAGTTTACATGAACACCCAAACCACATTTCCATGATATCTCCCAACATCATAGGCATCATCATCCAACCCAATCAACATAACCATTCTATAAAATCACATTCCAATGGCCGGCATGCTCACTCAACTCATGTCATAAGGCACCCATATAAAATCCAAGAATAGATAATCTTAAGACACAATTATTAACTCACTATTAAAAATGATAATATTAAACATACCAAGAACTAACATAAAAGGGAAAGGGTTCTGACAGGTTATAAAAACACCCAATACTAAATGCTACACAAGCTAGGGTAGCTACAGTCACACCCCCAACCTCTTTAAAATTCCCACTAATTTATAAGGATACCACCACTTTTTCCTTACTTTAACATTGTATAATTTATCATGGAGGGATAAAAGGTTTATAACTTAGTTCACTAGTCCATAAAATGCTTTCAAACACCCCACTTGGGTTCCTTTATATCATTTATATATCAAGAGGATCAAATGAATAGTAATCTGTGACCTAGCCATCAAAATAAACTCAAGAGGAATATCAAATAAAATTATTCATGTTAATTCATTGTTGATTATTATCTTTTCTATATTAAGGCTTTGTTGTATGATGGTTTTGTATAAATTGAACTTGACATGTTCTAATTATGATTTTATTATACTGGAATAGATTTTTTACTATTTGTATAATGTAATATCTGTTTTTTTCTGTTCTAGGGATGTAGTTTCTGTAGCTGTATTTTTTTGAAAAGTGATTGGCGGTTTAAACCGCCACTACATAAGGTCAAAAAAAATTTAGTGGGTATATTTCATTTTTATTGGTGGTTTCTCATCCCAAAAAATGACGAGGGGAAAGAAGGAGTTTAAACCACCATTATCCCATAGGTGTTTTTGGGAGGGGAAACCGCTGCTAAAAAACATTCTGTGATCATTCTCAGAAACCACCACTAAATGGATGGAATCGACATGAGTTTAATGTCAATATCAAATTTAGCATCGATTTCTAGAAATTGTCGTGAAACCATATGGGGGTGGTTAAAACCATATTCAAATCAAAAAATAGCTTCTATTGTTAGTTGATTTTGTTGTAGTGGTAATCCATTTATTTTAATTTCATTTTTCCTTATTAATATAGTGATTTATGTGATCATGGTCATGTGACCATAAAATAAGTTATTCATCAGACAGAAATAAAATAAATAAAATTTGGAATGATCATGGGTTTTAAATAACATATTTCTTATTGAGTGGACAGTAAACAAACCATTGGTCCTAGGGTAAAACTCCTTGAATCGGTCTGAGTTCGAGTTACAACATCTCACCTCTATCTTGTGTATCTCCAAAGTTTGGTTTTGCCTTAGATCCATCTTGAACTAACCCCATGTGTCTAAAATCTTCATACGTACAATGAATTTACTTCACGCACATGTGAAAGAATTAAAAGGGGGTTTACGTAAAAGAAACTATGAGCACGCATGCCCATATATAATGAGGAAGGGATGACTCACAGACCATCAATTTAATAATAATAATAATTGAAGAACCCGTGAAATAATTAAATTAAAAGAAACCACAAACACAGGTCAGTCTTGGCTCATGATCATCCACTTTTTCATCGAATATACATTTAAAACAATTGGATAGAATTAAATTAATTATGTTCTTTCATTTAGATATAATGTGCGTGAATTAATCCGATTAATTTTTTTATTAATAAATTAATTCATTTTATCTTAATATTCATCCAATATATCCTGAAGATACCCATATACTATGATTTTAAATAAATTAAATAAAATAATTTTATTTATAATTTAATAAAATAATTACACAACTTGTACTTGGATGCAACTCGGTGAGTACCTGTTCAGACTACTACACATGTATCGAGATCGTATACAGTCCACTTATGCAGCATATAGTATACATGTTTTTTCACATTATTATATTACGTGAACAAGTTGATAAATGACATACAAAACACATGTTAATTAACATATCATGTACTTATTTTAATGCACACAGAGTAGTTAACGTATTACAACTATACAAGGTATATAGTTCATAATTTTACGCATAAATTAATTAAATATTTAATATCATATAAAACCTATAATATAGAATTTATGAGTCAATAAATTACACGTGGAACACATAATTATGTGTTTTATGGAGTAATAAATTAATTTTTAATTTTATATGTAAAAAGATTGGGCACACGACATATACATCTAGTTACACGCCATTTATCTCACTCATCGTATATTCATGATACATGTCTAGGGACTAAGTGTGTATATCTACATAGATATTTTTGAGGTAAAAGGCATATGCATCTAGTACACGCCATGTAACCTCCTTGTTACATGATTACCACTCCCCATTTCGTGTAATAAATGAACAAAATGGCTTGGAATCTATGTTTTCGTCCACAAAAACACATGGACTACATGATGTATAAGAGAGTTACAGGCATGTAGTTCAGCGAGTCATGTGTAGGACCGGCCCGATCAACACACAGTGTGCACTTTATGCATGTTACATATATTTAATGCATGACACTCTAAATTAATTAGAGTCATCCTTGCGCATTGAACATGGGTATAGGGTGTGTAACTTTGAGCTACATATTGTGTACTCTTGTATTATCTGGCCAAGATCATCAACACCTTCAAATGGGTTTTTCAAATGTTCTTTGTTAATTATTAACTGAATCTGGGTTATATGAGCGAGAAATGAAGAGAAGAAGATATCTTGGAAATTAAATTGTAAGAATGAATTTTTTAATATGAAAACTAACTTATAAATATGTAAATTATCAAAAGACAATAAATAATTATAAATTAAATGTGATCCCTTTGATACCACTTGTTGGTTCTGAATGTAATAGAAGTGTCTGTTGAACCTATGGTCAACTCGACTTTTTTCAGATTCAATGGATCATCCACAATTCACATGATTGTAAGCATCATGAAAAAAAAGTATTGACAAATGATTTTGATAGAACCAAGAGAGGTTCTCTTTTCACATTAATTTATAATTAATCTAGAACACGAGAAAAAAGATTAACTCCACCTTGAGATATTTCTTCATTTTTGGTGTTGATCATTTGAACCTGATTGGTGTATCGTCATTGTGTCACAAGGACCCAAAGAAAAGACCCACTAGTGGTGATCCACATGTTCTCCTTCAACCTTCGAATAATGTCGATGAAATGTTAGATGATGGCATAGCTAATTGATCTTTTTGCATTGTTCATCTTGATTTTTTCACATCCCTTTGAGCTTGAAGGAATCTTGCTTGTTCTTCTCGATCTTGAGAAGGAGGTGAGAAGGAAATTGAGAGTAATTTTGTGCACACCGATTAACCTCTTCTGAAATACGATACCAATTTATTTATAGACCTAGGGTTAGTGTTTAATATTTAATTAATTGTACAAAGACCCTTAATAATATATGAAACCCAAAAGAAACCACATTTCATGTAATAAAATAATATTATTATTTTATTTAATGTCATGCACTACCCTACACAAAAGTTAAATATTTATTTTTACAATTTACTAAATAAATATTTACCATCGGATAAAATATTTTCTACTGATCCTACTCTACATTTATTGAATTATTGAATAAGTATCTAAATAAATATTACTCATTCTATAAATAAATATATTTTATTCATAAATATTTATTTAATAATCGCATGATGAAATAAATTATTTATTAATTAATAAACATTTATTTATAACCTTTCAAATAAAAAGAGATAAATAAATAATATATATTCACGTAATTAAAAAATTTCTTCATGAATGAATATATATTTAATATTTTCAATTGATTGATAAATCCTAAATAGATATTACTTTTCCCCAAAGAATAATATTTATTTCAATTGTAAAATAAATTATATTTAACTCAGTTCAATAGAAACACATAGTGTGTGACCCTTTATGCTTCTTCCATGGAGGCAATAGGTGGGATTGCCTAAAATCCAACTGCATATGATCATACACTGTATAATATATGCTAGATATAGCATCCCATCTTTTTATCACATAAACTTTCATTACATTATACAAAACTGAGGATCTTTAAGGTTTAGTGTCTTGGAAACCAGGAACTTAATACATGACAACATAAAACATTATTCTTAAACACTATAAAGGCTTCTTCATTTTTTCATCCTCAGTTCATTACAGCATCTCATAACCTGGGAGCATACATCAAAAGAAAGGGTGAGCAGAAGGCCCAGTAAGGGAAACAAGGGAAACATTTAACATGTGAGCTTGAGATACATCAATAAAGTCATGAAAAGAACTTTAAGGCATGAGAAAGAAATAATGAGACATATCATAATGGAAATAACATGATTCATAACTTGAAGATGTGGCTACAAAATTTAACTTAGTCGTTAAAATTGTAATCTCTAGTGGTTACATCATTACCCAATGCATTGGAGCTCTATCAGGGAGCACCCTTAATTTGTATTTATTATCCTGTGATCCACATATATCATCATAAACATTTCATAAATAACCCATATAGAATAAAAATAAATGGGTTTCATTTCATAATGATAACATTTTAAAAACTGCTTTTAAGACATGATCTTTATGTCACTTTAAACCCATGGAAAAAGAAATAGGGTCTCATGTATATAAATCCAAAAATTTAAAATAGAAAATTTTGATATATATGTGAATACCCCTATAGAATAATGATCTTTGAGTATTCACTTAATAAAATAAAATAATTTGAGAAAAAGAGAGAGACATTTTGAGACGCAAATTCTGCAGCATAACGACTATGTTAAAGGGTTTTAAAAAATACTGAAAAGAGAGGGGACATGGGTCACCCACTCATAAATGATCCATAAAATAGTAGAGTAACAGGATATAAAGGATATAAGAACATGGTAATGAAATTTGAAATACATACCATATGAAATGAAAAACATGGAAGGAAAACAAAAATAAGATTTCTCTTATGAAAATTCGGCAGCCTAACGGCGTCACTTAAAACAAAAAAAAATGAATTGAAGAGATAAAATAAGGTCTCTGATCACATAAAAAGTACAGGATGATAGATATAGAGATCATACACCAACATAATAAAAACGAACTTGAAAGACTTGATATGAAAATAGAACTTGAAAATGAGAAGGGTGAAAGAATCCCTTAAAAATTTGACAGCCTAACGGCACCACTTAAACATTCTTAAAATGAATTGATGAGAGAAAGATGGGGTCTCTAATAATATGAACATTAAAAGGATAGTAGGATGAATATAAAATAACATCCCCAACATAATAACATGGAGCATAAAATAAATGACATAAAAGAGAGTACTTGAATGAAATAGAGAGGTAAGATCCCTTACCATAAAACGTAACTCTTAAAACTCGACGGTTGGGACCTTGAGGGATTGGTGGAACCTTTGGAGGGCTTCTTGGGAGGTAAGGAGACCATAAATTCTTTGAGGATGATTTTGGAATGTAAAGGATGAGATAATGGCTTGGTATTTATAGGGGAAGTGAGGGGACAAGGCAGTAATGGCCAAGGGACACCTCATTGGAGGTATTGGCAAAACCATGGGCTTGCCCATGGTATTTCCAAATGTGTTAGGCCACATGGGACCCCTCACACAATAATTCATCCCCTTTAGTCGATCATCCCTTAAAATATCTCATGACAGCATCATGACACAGTTATGATGTCATTAAACATACCAAAACACTAAAACCTATTTTTACTATTCACTGAAAATTCAACTTTTTTAGAAAACTCCCAAAAATTTATCTGAACACAATATCAATGCTCTAAATTCAAAAATAAACTCCATTTTATAAAAATAATTTAATATTTTTAATTTAATTTTTAAATAAAAACACTTCACCGAAAATTCATTTTTTTCAGAAAAACCCCCTAAAATTACCTTAACATAATATCGATATTCGGAATTCAAAAATAAATTCCATTTTATAAAAATAATTTTCTAAATATTTTTATTTTAATTTTTAATTAAAAAACTCTATTCACCTGAAAAAACTAATACTTGACTAATAATTTCTGAAACAGTTATTTACCTATTTTATTGAATCACATTACTTAATCAAGGTGCCTAAATTATATTAATGCTTTCTTGAAACAAGATTACTAATCCATTTGGTCACATTACTAATCCTAAGCATAAAATCACTATTCATAAATTATTATTCACCAAAAATTAAGTTGATCTTACTAGACTCCAAATTTCTTACTGAACACATTTGCAGAAGACCATTTTTTAAAAATAATTGCACATCATTAATTATTTAAGGTTTACAAAAATATTTTAAAATGTCCTTTTTTCAAAATTCATCAATAATATACATCCTAAATTTATCCAGACATTTAAAAATTTACAAACTTATCCATAAGAAGAAATCACAATTTTTATTTATCAAAGGATTACATAAGGCAGCTAAGGTCTCGTTACATAACCCCTTATAACACCAGCATAGGATCTAAGTGTAAGGTGTGCTAAGGTGAGATAATATGAGGGTGGCTCGACCAACATTGCACGAGTAGTAATATCTATCAGTTTAAACTTCTTGTGAAGGTGATTATTTTCTAGCTTAAAACGATGAAGTTCGGCTTGGGTTTGGTCCAGAGCAAAGCCCAGTGGTGCTACCTCCTTCCCAAGTTCTGTCAGATGGGCTTTGATCGGCCCGAGACTACTAGATGTGGCCATCGAATATTCTTTCTATATTAATTAACTAAGATCACTTGTACTTATTTACAATAATCACAACATTTAGTTTCCAACGGTCATATTGACCAATGGTCATATAATAGTTGAAACCCAATGGTCTCATTCTAATTATACTCATTTTATCAAATGAAATAGTTTTGTTCAGTATAAAATAAAATAACACAAAAATTTAGGAAACAAAATTTATTAAAAATTTTGGGTCGTTACATTCTTCCCCCCTTAAGAAATTGCGTCCTCACAATTTTTAAAATTGGGCATGGATATTTCATTGAATGTCCCACATAGGAATATGAGTCAGTAAAACTATTACTTTAAAAGAAATAAAGGAAAGTACAAAGGTCACCCGAGTTAACCCATACTAGGATTCCATGTATGGAAACATGGATATGGAAGAGAAAACAAAGGGTCATGTTCTGATTGAGAGTGATAGAAAACATGATTAGGAGAAAGTTAACCACAAAAAATCACAAACTTATGATGTGTGTAAATGGTCTTTGATTTCCTAATAGGAAACATAAACCAACAACATTTTTGTTTTACATTCCTTTTAATAATTTTGAGGAATTCATTTACTACATAGAATAAGAACACAAGGAAATATACTTACCTTCAAGTAGAGTTTCATCCTTTAATAAGTTTCTACCAAAACAAATCTTTTCTCCAAACGATGAGAATTCAAAAACACTTGGTCTCATAAAAAGCACAAGAATCATCTTCTAGAGAATCACATAATCCACAAAATATTAACTATCTATTTTTTCTATCTTTAAACATTATCCCATAAAAATAAAGGGTAAGATAAAACAACTCTTCAACAAAAAAGAACCCCATAGGAAGGGAAACTACTTTTAAATCTTCAAAATTACATGGTACTACCCAAAGTTCATCATAGACCATTCCATAAATAATTGTCCTTAAAATTAATCAAAATAAACCAAACTAAGATTGAAACCCAAATACAATAAGGATTTTATAACATAGTCTTCCAAGATAAACTTTATCATTCATCTCCAAACAACATCAACCACTCCTAACATCTTATAAAAAAATAAACTAACCTAAAAATATTTTCCCCAAGATAGGTTAATCATTTCCTTAAGTAACCTAAATTACTATAAGTTCACCTTAAATTCATCGATTCCTCAAAATATAAGTCAAACTTTACTCCTTTAAGAAAATACCGTATTAATCTATTTACCTTGATCATATAGGGTTCCTAAAATAGTGAACATCTTCCAAAATAATAATTATCTTTTAATTCCCTAATCACCATTTTTTTAATAAGAACAGCTTCACAACATCAAAATTTGGTACATAACAATATATGTTTTCCTTAATGATATAAAACCATCTTGGGTAGTGACTCGATGTTCTTAGAAAACATTAAAGATATGCTCATAGGGCACGAACTGAAATACAACATGACATAGACAATCATTGTGAAGAAGTTACATGTACTTTAGTCATCATGATCCATCTCAGTGTGGGACTTGAATTGTTCCCTTGTTCTTGAAGATTGTTGATTCTCATCATGCTTCTCATCCCTTCCAAGAGATCATCACCTTGGATAATTTCCAACTTCTCCACATTTATGACATTGAAAAGTATAAGGTAAATTAGATCGAACCTTATCTCTATTCATCACATTATCCATTTTTTAAAGCAATTGGCTACTTTATGCCCTATCACCCCACACCTAAAACATCTCCTGGTTCCTTTGTGACATTCTCCTTGGTGCCCCTTTCCATAATTTTTGCATAAAGGCAATTGGGTCTTCTTTCCCTTATCAACTTTATCAGATGAACATCCTTGAGACTTCATCTTCTTCTTCCTTGATAAATTTGGGCATTGAACTAGGTACCAATTATTAATTGTGATTTGTGATAGATGGTTTGGCATAATCACAATATGTTCAACTTGATCTCTCGTCATCTCTGTCATATTAATAGGTAAATCGTCACATTTCCTATCACATTGGTTATTGGGACATGTTCTTCCATTTCCCTCCATTAACTAAGAAAAGAAAGTATAATTAGGGGGATTAAATACTTAGCCAATAATCATATAAAGCAAACATAAAGCATAGAAGGATAAACTTGTAGAAGAAAAGTATACCCTAAGTTGTGATCCCCTAGGTTCCAATCTAGGTTATCCATGATCATATATTCTTATGTGAATCGTTATTTTATTTTATCTTTGACCCTTTAATAATGGTTCATACAAAGATTGTGAATTTACTGAAGCATATCCCCCAAGAGTGTCAAACCAAGAGTGCAGCAAGGCCCGTTGTCGTGCACCAGGTTACCCCGGGTCATGCCCGAAATACCTTGTGAGAGTTTTCACTCCTAGGAACATCTATTCCAGATCCACCTCTACTTGTTCGTATCCAGACAGGGATTTGTTTGTTTGAAACCCATTTACTCAATACTCACCAAAATACCAGGAAGATTTCAATATTTAAACTTTTATATAGGGTTATTCCTAAATTTTTCATATCCTAATTTACACAAAAAACTAAACCATCCTTTGATACCAACTATAGCATCCCGCCTTTTTATCACATAAACTTTCATTACATTATACAAAACCGAGGATCTTTTTGGTTTAGTTTCTTGGAAACCAGGAACTTAATACATGACAACATAAAACATTCTTCTTAAACACTTTAAAAGATTCTTCATTTGTTCATCCTAAGTTCATTATAGAATCTCATAACCTGGGAGCATACATCAAAAGAAAGGGTGAGCAGAAGGCCCAGTAAGGGAAATAAGGGAAACATTTAACATGTGAGCTTGAGATACATCAATAAAGTCATGAAAAGAACTTTAAGGTATGATAAAGAAATCATGAGACATATCATAATGGAAAGAACATGATTCATAACATGAATATGTGGCTACAACATTTAACTAAGGAAATCATGAACATATCACCAAGGTCCATCCCCAAGGTTTCATTTGAATTTACCAAGGTTATTCACCAAGGTATCGTTAAAATTGTAGTCTCTAGTGGTTACATCATTACCCAATGCATTGGATCACTATCAGGGAACACCCTTAATTTTCCTTTATTATCATGTGAGAAACATATGTCATCATCAACATTTCATAAATAACCCATATAGCATAAAAGAAATGGGTTTTGTTTCATAATCATAACATTTTAAAAACTGCTTTTAAGACATTATCTTTATGTCACTTTAAACCCACAGAAAAAGGAAAGTGGGTCTCATGTATGTAAATCCAAAAATTTAAAATAGAACATTTTGATATATATGTGAATACCCCTATAGAATAAATAGCTTTGATTATTCACTTAATAAATTAAAATAATTTGAGAAAAAGAGAGAGACATTTTGAGATGAAAATTCTGCAGCATAACGGCTATGTTATAGGGTTTTAGAAAATACATAAAAGAGAGGTTACATGGATAAACCACTCATAAATGATCCATAAAATAATAGAGGGAAAGGATATAAAGGATATAAGAATGTTTTAATGAAATTTTAAAGACATATCATATGAAATGAAAAACATGGAAGGAAGACAAAAATAAGATTTCTCTTATGCAAATTCGGCAGCCTAACGGCGTCACGTAAAACATAAAAAAATGAATTGATGGGATAAAATAAGGTATCAAATCACATATAAAGGACCGGATGATAGATATAGAGATAATACCCCAACATAATAAAAAGGAACTTGAAATAATTGATATGAAAATAGAACTTGAAAATGAGAAGGGTGAAAGAATCCCTTAAAAATTCAGCAGCCTAACGGCGCCACTTAAACATTCTTAAAATGAATTGATGAGAGAAAGAGGGGTTCTCTCATCATATGAACATTAAAAGGAATGTATGATTAATATAAAAGAACATCCCCAACATAAGAACATGGACATAAAAGAAATGACATAAAAGAGAGTACCTGAATGAAAGAGAGAGGTAAGATCTGTTACCTTAAAACGTAACTCTTAAAACTCGACGGTTGGGACCTTGAGGGCTTTTTGGCACCTTCGGAGGGATCATTTGGAGGTAAGGAGATCAGAACTTCATTGAGGATGATTTTGGAATGGAAAGGATGAGAGAATGGCTTGGTATTTATAGGGGAAGTGAGGGGACAAGGCATTAATGGCCAAGGGACACCTCATTGGTGGTATTGGCAAAACCATGGGCTTTCCCATGGTATTTCCCAATGTCTTAGGCCACATGGGACCCCTCATACAATAATTCATCCCCTCGACCATCCATTAAAATATCTCATGACATCATCATGACGCATTTATGATGTCATTAAACATATCGAAACCCTAAAACCGTATTTTTACTATTCACTGAAAATTCAACTTATTCAGAAAACCCCAAAAAATTTATCTTAGCATAATATCAATGCTTTGAATTCAAAAATAAACTCCATTTTATAAAAAAAATTCTAAATATTTTTAATTTAATTTTTAAATAAAAACATTATTCACCGAAAATTTATTTTTTTCAGAAAAAAACCCCAAAAATTACCTTAACATAATATCAATGTTCTGAATTCAAAAATAAAGTCCATTTTATAAAAATAATTTTCTAAATATTTTTAATTTAATTTTTAATTAAAAAACACCATTCACCTAAAAAACTATTACTTGACTAATAATTTCTGAAATAGTTATTTACCTATTTTATTGAATCACATTACTTAATCAAGGTGACTAAATTATATTAATTCTTTCTTGAAGAGAGATTACTAATCCATTTGGTCACATTACTAATCCTAAGCATAAAATCACTATTCATAAATTACTATTCACCAAAAATTAAGTTGATCTTACTAGACTCCAAATTTCTTACTGAACACATTTGTATAAGACAATTTTTTGAAAATCATTGCACATCATTAATTATTTAAGGTTTTCAAAAATATTTTAAAATATAATTTTTTTCAAAATTCATTAATAATATACATCCAACATTTATCCGGACATTTGAAAATTTAAAAACTTATCCATAAGAAGAAATCACAATTTTTATTTATCAAAGGATTACATAAGGCAGCTAAGGTCTCATTACATAACCCCTTATAACACCAACATAGGATCTAAGTGTAATGTGTGCTAAGGTGAGAGAATCTGAGGGAGGCTCGGCCAACATTGCACGAGTAGTAATTTCTATCAGTTTGAACTTCTCCTGAAGGTGATTCCATTCTAGCTTAACATGATGAAGTTCGGCTTGGGTTTGGTCCAGAGCAAAGCCTAGTGGTGCTACCTCCTTCCCAAGTTCTGTCAGATGGGATTCGATCAGCCCGAGACTACTGGATGTGGCCATCGAATCTTCTTTCTATATTAATTAACCAAGATGACTTTTACTTATAGACAATAATCGCAATATTTAGTTTCCAACGGTCATATTGACCAATGGTCATATAACAGTTGAAACCCAACGGTCTCATTCTAATTATACTCCTTTTATCAAATGAAATAGTTTTGTTCAGTATAAAATAAAATAACACACAAATTTAGGAAACAAAATTTATTCAAAATTTCGGGTCGTTACACTAGAGCTACGGAGATTGTTTGTCTTATTTTGGAACTTATATTTGATGTTTTTCATATTACAAATATCCCTCAATGTTTTTATTATTTTTCAAAGCATTATTTTTTAGTTATATTTTATGTCTATTAATATTTTATTTAATCATTTTTTTATTAATTTTATTTATCATTTATTTAATTTATTCTTCAATTATTTTATTTTATTTTATAAAACATATTTCAAGTTTTTAAAAAAAATTCAAACTTCTTTATTAACCTTACGTAATGTGTTTTTACCCTTACATAGCTTTATATCTACCCTTACGCAAGCTATAAGTTTTGTTTTTTACCCTTACGTAGTTTTTCATGTACCCTTACACATGTTTTAAAATTATTTGTTAACCCTTATGTAACTATTTTATACCCTTAAATATGTTTACATTACCCTTACACAATACATATATACTCATTTTTACCCGTACATAGCATGTTTGTTTACTTTTACTCAGTGCATGAATTTACATGTTTCCCTTACACATGCTATGTATTTTTATTGGCACCTTTACACAACTCAAATAACTTGTTACCTTTACATGAGCCTTTATAAAACTTTTTTACACTTACGCAAGGTTACCCTTAAACAAGGTATATAAAAATATTTTTACCTTTATATAACATATACAACGACATTGTTACCTTTACACAGGTTATAAGGTATGTTTTACCTTTATTCATTGTTTGAAAAGTTATGTTTACCTTTACGCATGCATAATATTTGACCCTTAATAAGTATAAATTTATGATTTTCTCGAGATTTCTCTATCTCAAAATTTTCATGGTATTTTAAATTGGTGTGTGTTTGTTTTAAGTTTTTAAATTGTTTTAATCATTCTATAAATTCCAATTAATTTTATAAACCCTATGAAATGTATTTTTAAATTTTTTAAACCTATTTATATGAAGATCAAATTTGTTCTTTATTTATACATGAACTATCAGTATGAAACTTAAAAAAATTGATTTCATTATTTTGAGTTGTTTTGTTTGTTTTTAAGGTTTCTAAATTCATATTCAATGGTAAAATACTTATTCAAACTTGTTTTAGTATTTCATACATTGTTATTCATGTTTTAATATCTTGGTATATATATGCATTTCTTCTGTAAGTTTTTAAATTATGAATTTCCAAGAATGATGTTGTGCAATTATCATGAGATTTCTATTTGACTAATAAAATTGAGTTGTTTTACTATAATAAAAATGATTTCAAATTAGTTTTAATTTTTCTTGTTTTGAATATTGGATGATAGTTCATTGATAATATTTTAATGATAACATATTTCTCTCTCTATGATAATTTTGTAACTATATTTTTGAATTTGAATTTTCTAGCATTTGTCTCAATTGTGTTAAGTTTCTATTTTATTTATGGATTTCAAGAATTTATTCAAAGGTAGCTATTGTTATGTTGTATAAGGTAATGGTAGATGGTCTAAAGGTGGTGAATATACCAGCTTAAAAAATTTAAAATATTTATTAATTATCTAAATTAATTATCAAAGTTAATTAGAAACAGAAAAATAAAAGAATTTTTATATTAATTTGGTCTAATGTGGACCTAGTCTGCTCTAATACCACTCTACTTGGTGAGAGATGTGTTGTGCACTATACTAATTTTTTAAGGGGAATAATAACTATAGCATCCCGCCTTTTTATCACATAAACATTCATTACATTTTACAAAACTGAGGATCTTTAAGGTTTAGTGTCTTGGAAACCAGGAACTTAAAACATGAAACAAAAAAACATTCTTCTTAAACACTTGAAAGGCTTCTCCTTATGTTCATCCTAGGTTCATTACTGCATCTCAGAACCTTGGGACATACATCAAAGGAAAGGGTGAGCAGAAGGCCCAGTAAGGAAAACAAGAGAAACATTTTACATGTGAACTTGAGATACTTCAATAAAGTCATGAAAAGAACTTTAAGGCATGAGAATGAAATCATGAGGCATATCATAATATAAATAAAATTTTCATAACTTGAATATGTGGCTATATCATTTAACATAGACATTCATGAACATATCACCAAGGTCCATCCGCAAGGTGTCATTTGAAAATTACCAAGGTTATTCACCAAGGTATCATGAAAATTGTAATCTCTAGTGGTTACATCATTACCCAATGCATTCGAGCGCTATCATGGTGCACCCTTAAATTTGCCTTTATTATCATGTGATCCACATATGTAATCGTCAAACATTTCATAAATAACCCATATCACACAAAATAAATGGGTTTCATTTCGTAATCATAACATTTTAAAAACAGCTTTAAGGACATGATCTTTACGTCACCTTAAAACCCACAAAAAAGGAAGGTGGGTCTCATGTATGTAAATCCCATAATTTAAAATAGAAAATTTTGGTATATATGTGAATACCCCTTTAGAAGAAAGGGATTTGAGTATTCACTTAATAATATAAAAGAACTTTAGAAAAAGAGAGAGACATTTTGAGACGGAAATTCTGCAGCATAACGGCTATGTTACGAGGTTTTAGAAGACATTAAAAAGAGAAGGAAAATGGGTGAAACATTCATAAATTACCCAGAAAACAGTATATGGACAGAATAAGAATGATACATGATCATGGTAATGAAATTTCAAGGACATACCATTTGAAATGAAAAAACTGGAAGGAAGACAAAAATTAGATTTCTCTTATGAAAGTTCGGCAGCCTAACGGCCTTACTTAAACGTCAAAAAAATGATTTGAAAAGATCAAATAGGGTATCTCATCATGTGAACATAAGAGTTAAGTATGATAGATATAGAGATAATTCCCCAAAATAATTAAAAAGGAACTTTAAAGACTTGACATTAAAGTAGAACTTTGAAATGAATGAGAAGGGTGAAAGAATCCCCTAACAAATTCGGCAGCCTAACGGCGCCACTTAAAACATCAAAATACTGAATTGAAGAGATCAAATGGGGTATCTCATAATAGGAACATAAGAGTACAGTATGATAGATATAGAGATCATACCCCAACATAACAAAAAGAAACTTGAAAGAATTGACATGAAAGTAGAACTTCAAAACGAGAAGGGTGAAGAACCACTTAAAAATTCGGCAGCCTAACGGCACCACTTAAAACATCAAAATACTGAATTGAAGAGATCAAATGGGGTCTCTCATCATATTAAAATAAGAGTCTAGTGTGATAGATATAGAGATCATACCCCAACATCAAAAAAAGGAACTTGAAAGAATTGACATGAAAGTAGAACTTCAAAACGAGAAGGGTGAAGAACCACTTAAAAATTCGGCAGCCTAACGGCGCCACTTAAAACTTCAAAATACTGAATTGAAGAGATAAAATGGGGTCTCTCATAATATGATCATAAAAGATCAGTATGATAAATATAGAGGTCATACCCCAACATAACAAAAAGTTACTTGAAATAATTGACATGAAAGTTGAACTTCAAAACGAAAAGGGTGAAGAACCACATAAAAATTCGGCAGCCTAACGGTGCCACTTAAAACTTAAAAATACTGAATTGAAGAGATAAAATGGGTTCTCTCATCATATGATCAGAAAATATCAGTATGATAAATTTAGAGATCAAACCCCAACAAAATAAAAAGTAACTTGAAATACTTTACATGAAAATAGATCATGAAAAATGAGAAGGGAGAAAGAATCCGTTACAAAAATTCCGGCAGCCTAACGGTGCCACTTAAAACTTCATAAAACGAAATAATGAGAGTAAGGGGGGATCTCTCATTATATGAACATGAAAAGGGCAGTAAGAGGAGTATATAAGAACATCCTCCAACATAATAACATGGAGCATAAAAGGAATGACATAAAAGAGGTTACTTGAAATAAAAGAGAGAGGTCGGATCCCTTACCTTAAAATGTAACTATTAAACCTCAAAGGATGGGACCTTGAGGGCTTGGGGGCACCTTGGGAGGACTCCTTGGGAGGTAATGAGACCAGAAATTCGTTGGGGAAGAGTGGGGAGTCGAATGGATGAGAGGAGGGCTTGGTATTTATAGGGAAAGTGAGGGGACAAGGCATTAATGGCCAAGGGACACCTCAAAAGTGGTTTTCTCAAAAGCATGGGCCCTCCCATGGTACTTCCCATAAAGTTAGGCCACATGGGGACCCCCACACAATAATTCATCACCCTTGGCCGGCCAACCCTTAAAAAAACTCATGACATCATCATGACACAGTTATGATGTCATTAAACATACCGAAACCCTAAAACTGTATTTTCACTATTCACTGAAAATTCAACTTTCTCAGAAAGATCCCAAAATTTCACCTTAATCAAATATCAATGCTCTGATTTTAAAAATGAACTCCATTTTATACAAATAATTTTCTAAATATTTTTAATTTATTTTTTAAATAAATACACTATTCACCGAAAATTCATTTTTTCAGAAAAAACCACAAAAATTACCATAACATAATATCGGTGCTCTGGGTTCCAAAATGAAATCCATTTTATAAAAATAATTTTCTAAATATTTTTAATTTAATTTTTAATTAAAAAAACCCTATTCACTTGAAAAAACTAATACTTGAATAATAATTTATGAAACCGTTATTTAACCATTTTATTGAATCACATTACTTAATCAAGGTGCCTAGATTATTTTAAAACTTTCTTTAAGTGAGTTTACTAATCCATTTGGTCATATTACTAATCCTAATCATAAAATCACTATTCATAATTTACTATTCATCAAAAATCAAGTTGATCTTATTAGACTCCAAATTTTGTACTGAACATAATTGTAGAAGACCATTTTTTGAAAATCATTACACATTTTTAATTATTTAAGGTTTACATAAACATTTTTAAAATATCCTTTTTCTAAAATTCATCAAAAATATGCATACTATATTTATCCGGTCATTTGAAAATTCATAAACTTCATCATAAGAAGAAATTCCAATTTTTATTTAAAACAAAGTATTACACAAGGCAGTTACGGTCTCCTTACATAGCCCCTTATAACACCAGCATAGGACCTAAGTGTAAGGTGTGCTAAGGTGAGAGAGTCCGAGGGAGGCTCGGCCAACATTGCCTGAGTAATAATTTCTATCAGTTTGAACTTCTCGCGAAGGCGATTCCGTTCTAACTTCACATGATGAAGTTCGGCTTGGGTGTGGTCCAGAGCAAAGCCCAATGGTGCTACCTCCTTCCCAAGTTCTGTTAGATGGGCTTCGATCGGTCCAAGACTACTAGGTGAGGCCATCGAATCTTCTTTCTATAATAATTAACCAAGATTACTTGTATTTAGAGACAATAATCAAAACATTTTGTTCAAAGCGGTCATATTGACCAATGGTCATATAACAATCAGAACCCAATGGTCTCATTTTAATTATAATCATGTTTATCAAATAAAACATTTTTGTTGAGTATAAAAATAAAATAAAATAACACATGAAATTAGGAAACAAGATTTATTCAAAATTTCGGGCCGTTACAATAACCCAAATATAACCTAATTTTTCTAGTGAAATTATAACCAAGACACCTAACTCTTTTATGAGGATTCACAACCAAATTACAAGCCTAACTTTAGGCAAAGGGGGTCACAACCCAAATGGTCTGGACTTTATAATCTAAGAGCCATGGCCTAAAAAAGAAAATGTTTTTATATGTAAATTCATGAACAGAAAGTAAGTGCATGTGTGAAAGATGAGAAGAAGTGTTATAGACACATGAAAACATAACAAAATAGATAAAAGATAAACAAAGAGAATCACGGGTACTGGTTCTTGAGTATTGGATTGGATGTTCTCATCAAAGCAATACAAGTTGAAGCAGATGTATCTCAACACTCGAGATATCATCTTGTAGATGAGATAATTGTTTGCACGAGATCAGAAACTTGTACAACAATATAACAGTATCACACCACAACACTTATTTGATAGTATCACTTGAAAAATAAGTAATATTTCTTTGAAGTATTGTTTTAGCATATTGTGGACACTTTTAAATAACTTCTCAAACTCTTTGAATAAGAAAAACATAACACAATTGAGTCCATGTTTAGAAAATTCAAATTCAAAAAGCATAATTACAAAATTATCAGAGGGAATGATATTATCATTGCAAAATTATCATCTGATAGTCTAAAAAATCAAAACCATGAAGACCAATTCATACTAATTTAAATAATTAATCAAATATTAAAACACATCAAGAATAATAGGATAATTAATATCTTAGGATAATCGCACAACGATGTTCTTTAAAATTCAAAATAAGAAAACCAATAGAATATATACAGGTAGATATGATGAAATTCAATATAAGAAAACCAATAGAATATATACAGGTAGATATGATGAAATTCAAAAATGAATAACACTACATTAAATGTTATAAAACAAGTTTGAAAAATATTTCTATTATCTAATATGAATTTAGAAATGTTAAAAACAAACAAAACAACAAAAAATAATAAAAAATGATTTTTTTAGTTCTATGCTGAAAGTTCAAGAGAAAATAAAGAGCATATTTGATCATTATAAAAATATGTTTAAAATAATGTAAAACTACTTCGAATAGCTTCTATAAAATTAATGTGAATTTATGTAAGGATTAAAATAATTTATAGATTTATAACTAACATGAAAAAAAATAGAATATCATAAAAATCTATAAAATAGTATCTTGGAAAAAACCTATTCATGTAAGGGTCATTCATAGTCCATGCATAAAGATAAAATGGGTTTTACATAAGTTTCATAAAGGAAAAATAATTTCAAATACCGTGCATAAAGGTATGACGTATTTTATATTGGCAATGTAAGGTTAAAAAAAGTTTTGTATGGCATGCATAAAGGTAAAAAAATCATGTGTAAAGGTTCCGAAGCTATTGCATAAGGGTAATTGATAACATTCATAAGGGTTACTGGAAGTTGTGTAAATGTACAAAAGAGTTTAGATAACTTGTGTAAAGGTAAAGTAGAATTCACACAAGGGTAACACATTACTTGCATAAGGATAAGGAAAATGTCTATGTAAGGGTACAAGCATGGCCGCGTAAAGGTAAACCTGACTTGGATAAAGGTAAAGATTGAAATACAAATGCTACGTAAAAGTACAATATTATTTGCGAAAAGGTAAAAAATGACATTCAAAAACTACGTAAGGGTAAATAATTACTTTAAAAACGTATGTAAGGGTAAGTAAAAAGCTTAGAAAAAATATAAAAACTTGAAATCTGTTTTTTAGAAAAAATAAAATAATTAAAGGATAAATAAAATAAATTATAAATAAAATAAATAAAATATAAATAAAAAATATTAAAAGGTAATAAAAAAATAGAAAAAAAATATTTTGAAATATAATAAAAAAAATCAAAATAATTTGTAATATTCAAAACATAAAATATAAATACTCCAAAATCAGAGAAGTAAACATTCAAATTTTTACAAACTACCTTTTCAGAAATTACAAAACGGACAATATTTTTCAAAAATCATCCCCTTATTGAAATTTATCAACAATAAAATATAGGAAATATTTAAATTAAAAGATAAATATCCCCATCAATAAAACCAAAATAAAATAGTATTTTCAAACTAAATTTTCAATATTTCAAGTTCAAAATTGATTTTTTCAAATCTAGAAAATTACAAGGGTTTAGTAAAAAATATCTAAAAGTTGATTTTCAATTGAAAGATATTCCAAAATAATATCACCTTTATTTACAAAATTTTGAACAAAATGAAATCTCATATGAATATGCTTAGTTTGAGAATATTGTAAATGGTTATGTGAAGTGGAAATAGGAGAAGAATTATCACAACAAATAGGAATATTTTCAAAATAAAAACCAAAATCATATAAAGTTTATTTAATCCACAATTATTGAGAATATGATGCAACAAAAATATATTCACTCTCACCAGTAGATAAATTAATAGAATTTAATTTTCTTGAACTCCAAGAAACTAAATCTCTACCAATAAAATGACACATACCTGACACATCATTTCCAACAAGTCTATATCTTCCAAAATCAGAGTCAAAGTAACTAATTCAATAAAAATATTTTTTTCTAGGATAAAGTAATCCAGTATTAATAGTTTATTTAAAATATATAATAATACATTTAATGTCCTTTAAGTGAGACTCCATAAGATTATATTGAAATCTAGCACCTAAAAAATACTAAATATTATATCAATTCTAGAAACAGTTAAATAAAACAAACTTTCATTCATTCCTCTAAATAATTTAGAATCGGAAGATTTTTTAGAAGCATCAGAATCTAAATTATAACTAATACTCATAAATATTTTAAAATTTTTACAAGAATCAAGACCAAAATGATTAACTAAATTTATAACAAATTTAAATTAATTCAATAAAGTTCTATCATTTCTTTGATTAATTTGAAGATCTAAAAAGAATTTCAGTTCACCCATAAGACACATATCAAATTAACGAGCCATCAAATTAGAAAAAAAAATTACAAAGAAAATCATTTTAAGATCCAAAAATAATATTGTCAACATATATTTGAACAATCAAAATACCATTTGAAATTTTTATGATAAACGTAATAGGATCAACTTTGCCTTTATTAAAACCATTTTTCAACAAAAAAAATAGTCTACCATAAAAGTTAGGAAGTGCTTGTTTAAGACCATAAAAAGCTTTTGAAAATTAAAAATCATGATTATAAAATTTCTCTTTTTCAAAATCAAAGAGTTTAGAAACATAAACATCTTTATAAATAAATCCATTCAAAAATAAACTTTTAACATCCATTTGAAATAACTTAAAACCTTAAAAATCTGCAAAAACTAATAAAATTATAATCGATTCAATGTGAGAAATGGGTGAAAAGGATTTATCAAAATCTATAACTTCTCCCTGAAAATAACCATTATCATCAAGTTTATCTTTATTCTTAACAATTTGACCATATTAATCCATTTTGTTTCTAAAAAACTATTTAGTAACAATAACATGCCTATATAAAGTTGGTTTAACTAAAGTCCAAACATTATTTCTAGAAAACTGATTAAGTTCTTCTTTCATAGAAATAATCCAATTAGAACCATTCAATGAATCTAAATCACCAATAGGAATATAGTCAGAAATAAAAGTAAAATTAGTTAATAAATTTAAAGAATTTATGGTTTTCATACCAAAACCAACATTGCCAATCACATTGTCAATAGGATGATCTTTATAAATCTTACAATATCTAGGATCAATTTGAGAATCATTTTTCTCCCCCTCAATAAATACATTATCCAGAAGTTTTTATTTTTCAAAATTGAAATCCCTGAAATCATCTTGATATTTTCCAAAACATATTTTTGAACATCACAAGATTCATCAAACTTTATATGCACAAATTCTTCAACAGACATGGTATGCTTATTATAAACTATATATGCCTTATTATTAAAAGAATAACCAAGAAATATACATTAAACACTTTTAGAAAACATATCTAAATTATCCTTCATATTCAAGATAAAGACTTTAAAACAAAAAACCTTAAAATATTCAACCTTTGGTTTTCTGTCATTAAACTATTCATAAGGGTTTTTCTTAAAAAAAATGCATAACATAAACTCTATTCAAGACATAGCCAGATATGTTAACAGTAACTACCCAAAAATGTTTTGGAAAACAATATTCATTAAGCATAATTATATCTATTTCTTGAATAGTTCTATTTTTCTATTCTATAATATCATTTTTTCATGGTGTTCTAGGAGAGAATAAATTTGAGTATAACCATTTTCTTTAGAAAATTTTTCAAAATTAAGTTAAAAAAATTCACCTTCATTATCACTTCTAATAGAAAAACTTAAACCATTAATATTCTGATCTATCTTACAAAAATAAATAAATCTAGTTAATGTTTCATGCGTATGATATATAAAATAAACTCATGTAAATCTACTAAAATTATCAACAATTAAACAAAATTCTTACCACCTTAACTAACAGTTTTCATTGGACCAAATAAATCAATATGCAATAATTCAAGAATTCTAAACGTAAAAACATGATTGATATATTTGAATTAGTTCTTGTGTTTATTACCTTTTAAGTATGAATCGCAAAAAAAAATACCATTAACTTTGGTAAATTTAAAATATGTATATGCTTGGATAATTTGTGTATCATTCAGAAATGAGAATATCCAAGACTTTTATGCCATATAATATCATCTGTTTCTATAACATTGAGATGCTTAAAATTTTTATTAGATGGATTTAAGAAATTAAAAAAATTAATATTATCCTTTCTATTAGAATAAAAAACAATCATTTTTAAAAAATAAGCAGTTATTATGTTCATGTTTAACAAAAACATCATCATAAAAAAGTTGTGATATACTAATTAAATTATATTTCAAACCTTCAATGTACAACACTTTAGAAATTAAAATAATATTAAAAATACTTCATGAAAAACATTAACATTTCCTTTAGAGTTATCTTCCAAAGTGACAGTCTTCATCACATTTGGTATAATAGAGGAAATTCTATAGGTCATCGGTCATCTACCGGGAACAACCACTATCCATGTACCATGTGTCCATCAGAATCTTAAGACGTTTATCCTAAAAAGACAGATTATATAGAGAACATTTTTGGTACTCATGCTATTTTGGATCCAATTGGGCTAGTAATAAAATTCTTAAGTATCCAAACAAATTTAAAACATTTATTATTAGGTACACTAGCAGATAAATATTTTCAAATAGAAGTTCTAGTATAAACAACAGATTGAGAAAATCTAGAGAACATTCATTAGCATAATTACCTTATATACAATATTTAAATCCTGTGACAGAAGAAACTTTTCAAGCAAAAACTTTAACAAAAGAAGTTTTGTATAACGTAGGAATCTAGGGGTTATAACATAAACTGGTTTTATCTATATTTAGTTTCATCATAGTTACCATCTGTTCATATTGTTCCTTTACGTTAACATAAGTAGATAATGTTTCTTTTAAGATCATAACTTTCATCCTAAGATTATCATTCTCCTTTTGAATAGAACCAAAATCATCATAGATCTTAACTTTAGAACATGAAGCAAAAAAATCTTATTTATTCATTAAAAAAACTATTATCCTTATAGACTTTCTTACTTTCCATGATAAGACTCTTATTTTATTTTTTCAAATATTTATACAACTTAGTAACTCTTAAAACATCCTTTTGAAGTTTTTCATTTTCTTAATACAACCTCATCGACATTATAACCATCACTATCAGAATAATAACTAAAATTAAAATCATTTCATACCTCATTTTTATTCCATTTACATGTCATGTATTCCATTTACATAATGAGTTTTTTTGGGATACGTTTTTGGAGGATAGGTTGGGTCCTCACATAAAACATAAAACAATTCAAAATGTCTAGAATTGGGAAAGAATTATGAATTAAATACAAAAAAATAAATAAATTAAAATACACAAAAAAAATATGCATGAAATACATATATCACTATACAGATGTAAAAGTTCATTGGGACATGAAAAATCTCATGATACACACATTTATTGAAAAAGTAAGTGCATGTTTTCTGGATGTAGCTTATCGGAAAGAGAAGTATCAGATGCAGAATGTAACACCTCATTACTACTTTAAGGTAATCCTAAACCCCTCTTTAGATCATGTTATGGTTAGGTTTCATTTGGGTTTGTTTCAAGTGAAAATTTTGGAAAATTTGAAAGTTTCTGGGTTGTACACGGTTGGTGCACGGTTTTCCCAAATTTTTGTCCTGCTAGTGCAAACCATGAAAACTCAGACAGTGAGGGTTTGCACAATTGGTGCACGGTTTGACAAACTGTTCATCCACCTAGGAGAAACCATGAAACCCTATTAAAATAGGAACATAGTTTTTCTAATATTTCGACCTTGCTCAATAAACCATGTACGGTTTTTAATTAATCCAAGAAATTAATTTTAAAATCCTGAAGCTCTCTTTTTAGGTGTCTGACAGACCTAACTCAGCCCCCAGCATTTTCTTCATCCTTGGAGACTCCAAAGAGACAATTTTGGCCCCTCTACACCCCTCCGAAAGTGAATCAAATCTAGGTGAATGACATTCGATCTCCTCTCTATAGGTTTCCTCTTCTCATTCTCTTTCTCTCATTATATCCTCTTTCCTCCCTAGGGTTTTGTAGATCTCTGTGTTGTTGGAATATCTCATCCCTGCTATTTCAGATCTTGAATCTAGGTTTGATTCTCATATCCTCATTGGTGATGTTCTTTGTTGGAGTTTCTCGAGGTAGGTGGTTCAGTTATAATGGCCAATTTTTATTAACTCTAAATTTCATGATTTAAATTCAACTGCTTGATAAGTTGCTTTCAATTGGTTTATTAAAATCTCAATTCCATTGAATTAGGGGATTTGGATTTGATTTGGCACAAAATTAGGAAAAACCATCAATTCTATTGAATTGAGGTGCCACTATAAAATTAATGGAAAATTGTGTAATTTAAATTTTTGAATTTAAACTTTGAGATTGGATGAAATTGATTTAAAATTGGTATTTTAGAAAAATGTCTTAAAATGGTTTTGATAGAAACCTATTGGTTTTATCTTGAAAAATGCATGATTTGATTAAAAACTCATGTATTGGTTTTTAAATGGAAATTAGCATATTTGAAATGGAAGAATGTGATGAATTGTATTTTAAGCAGTCTTAAAATAAGTTTTCCCTCATTGATTTGTATTAGAGTGCATGTAAGACTAGGTAGTCAATGAGTTATTGTGATGTCACTCTTTTGACGCTTTACAACTGAAACAAAATGTAGTACAACAAGTCACATCCCCGATGAGATGGTGATGAGTCCTCTTTGGTCAGTATCAAAGGGATGTGTGTATACACATATTGTCATGATTCACCTTCGAGTGTGTGAGGATCTTGTAGCTTGTAACTATCATACCTTTTGTAAGATGATCATGTTTCTCGTTGTTTGTATTTGAAATATATTTTATTTTTTGTAAATGTTTTTACACGTCTTCTGAATTTATATAAACTATTTTATATAAATTGTTTATTTAAGCCATTTGTTTAAAGTATTTTCATCATTTGAAATGTAATGCTGATTTGTTTAAATATGATTTTAAAATTTCATGCATGTTTATTTAAAATTGAAAGCTTTATTTTGTTAATTAAATGTTGGCATCTTATTATGGAATCCTTGGTGAGACCCTTCTAGGCTTTTAGATCACACCCTAAATGTGACTTCAGGTGTTTGTATATTATCTTCTTCCTAGTTCGAGCAAGGGTAAGGCACCACTTGGAGGTGGTAGTAGTTGTTGATCCTTGGGCTTGGAGAGTTGTTTCCATTGGAACTTTGGTTGTTATCCAATTTTCTGTTATCTTTTGGTTGCACTTTGGGCTGTTTTTTTCTATTTGACTTCTGGTGCACTTCTCCCTATAGAGTTTTCTTGTATGCATACTAATTTTTTTGTCTTTCTTCTATTGGGTTTATGGAAAATTTGTTCATACTTTCATATTGTATGATTTCATGTGTTAGTCTCCAACCCATGGGGATCGGGAACTCCCTTTGGGTTATTTCATGACTGCATCGGTTAGCAGGTTACCAGGGTACCTAGGTTAGTTCATGACAAAGTGGTATCAAAGGTGTATGTTTTGAAACTTTCCTTAATAGAATAGTGCTCATGAGTTCCTTCACCAGAAGCCACCAACGTTCAAGGGATCAAATGATTCTCAAGAGGATAAGGAATGGTTGAACAAGATTGAGTGTTTGTTCAAATTCTGGGAGGCACCTAAGGAGATCAAGGTGAAGTAGCTTTATGACAGGAACCACCACCAGTTTTCATTTAGGCTCCAGTGGTGGAACCTAAAATAGACCCTTTATAGAATCGTGATCATGAGTTCCTTCTCCAGAATCCACCAACGTTCAAGGGCTCAAACGATTCTCAAGAGGATGAGTAATGGTTGAACAGTATTGAGTGTTTGTTCAAATTCTTGGAGGCACCTAAGGAGATCAAGGTGAATTGTGTCACCTTCATGTTAGAGGGACCGAGCAAGAGATGGTGGGACGCGATGGTGATGTTGAAGAAACAGGAGGGCTTAGAGTGGAAAGACTTCAAATCTATTTTCACCGAGTAGTTCTATCTAGAGTCGATGTTGTTACCCAAGGCTATTGAGTTTTTTAAACTCGATCAGGCTGACAGGACCATGACAGAATATGCAAATCACATTGATGATCTTGTTCAGTTTTCACCTGATATTGTGTTGAATGAGAATATGAAGACTCAACGGTTCAATTTGGGACTTTGATCTGATATTCATTCTTGGGTTTTCTTGTTGAAGTTGTCTTCTTATGCTGATATGTTGGATAGGGCATTGATGGTAGAAATGGACTTGGATGGCAAGTTATTTTCAACAAAAGTTTCCTTTTCTCCCAATAGAAGTGTTAATTCATCTAAGCAGAAGATGGAGCGTGATGATTCTCATGGTGATTCTCGACATCAGGGTTTTTCTAAACCTCGCGTAGCACCTGGAAGATACCCTTTGATTTTCTACCGTTGTGGAAATATTGGGCATTCAAATAAGGTTTTCACTGAGACACCCAACATATGTGGCTACTACGGATTCTCAGGTCACTTATAGAAGTTCTTTCATGTCTAGTCTATTCCATGTAGTGGCACAAGATCATCAGCGCCAGCTAAAACTGTTGTGCAATCAGATACTTCACGAACAAAGAGGTTTTAGCCACATGCATCCAGAACGAAGCTTCTTCACGCAGTGGAAGAGCCTCCAAAGGAAGAATATACAAGCCCAGTGACTGTGAGTGGTGTCATCACTATAGATTTGTCATTAGTGATTGCTTTATTTGACACTAGTGCCTCTCATTCATTCATTTCAACTTGTATTTTGAATCTTCTTAATCTTCTTACAGAGCATTTATCTTATGTGATGAATATTACTACACCACTTGGAACGAAGAGAGAGTAAGGTCTATGTAGCCCCACTTATGTTTTCTCTTTATCAAATGTCAAGATTGCTTGGATTTTTCTAGTTCTAGACATGAAACTGCTTTACATCATTTTCAGGATGGATTGGCTCATTTCAAATAAAGCTAGGATTAATTGTTATCTTCGACATGACTCATTTACTACACTCGATGATGTATGTTGCATATTTCAAGGAGAATGGGACCCGAGATCGAGTAAAGACAGACCTTATTATCCAAAGTTGTAAAAATTAATATCACTATTCTCTTTTGATCTGGAGCGAGAATCTTTGAGAGGTTATCTCTCTCCAGTGTTCATCGAGTTTCCTGACATTTTTCCTTCTGACTTCTCTGGTTTGTCACCGATAAAAGAGGTAGAGTTCTCTATCAATCTAGTACCTCATACTCAACTAGTGTCTATCCCTTCTTTCCGAATGGCACCATTTGAAATGAAAGAGTTTAAGACTCAGTTGGATGAACTTTTAGAGAAATGATTTATACACCCGAGTGTGTCACCTTGGACGAAACCTGTTTTCTTTTCTAGGAAGGTTGATGGGTGGCTTCACATTTTTGTTGATTACCGAAAACTCAATCGAGTTACGGTAAAGAACAAATATCTATTGTCATGGATTGATGGTTTATTTGTCCAGCTGAAGAGGGAGAAATGGTTCACAAAGATTGATCTTTATTTTGGTTACCATCAGTTGAGAATAAAAGAATCTGACAATCTGAAAACTGTCTTTTGGAGTAGGTATAACCATTTTTAGTGCCTTGTCATGCCATTTGTTTTAACCAATTATAATTTAGTCTATGGATTTAATTAACAGGATTTTCCATGAGTATCTTGATACATTTGTTTTTCTCTTTATAGATGACATCCTTGTTTACAACAAGTTTGAGGAGGATCATGTGCATCATCTGAGAGCAATTCTGGAATTGTTGAGAAATCACTGAATTTATGTCAAGCTTTGAAATGTGATTTTTGGATTCAAAAAGTGAATTTCATGGGAAACATGGTGTAATAACATGATATTTCAGTTGATCATGAAAAGGTGAAAGTTTTTATGACATGGAAACAACCGCAAAATGTTTTAAATATTCGGAGCTTCTTTATTTAGCTGGGAATTATCGCTAGTTCATTAAGGACTTCTCAAAGTTGGATTCTCCGATGACTTCTCTAACTCGAAAGGGGGTAATGTTTGTTTGGGATGATAAATTTTAAAATTATTTTGTTGAGATGAAGCATCTTTTGACTACTGCATCAGTGTTGACTCTTCCAGAGACCGAGCAGGGCTATGTGGTCTTCTGTGATGCATCAGATTCAAGTTTGGGATATGTTCGTGTGCAGGGTGATCATGTTGTTGCTTATGTATCTTGTCGGCTTAGGCCACATGAGAAGACATACTCAACTCATGATCTTGAACTTGCAGTTATGGTGCATGAACTTAAGAGTTGGTTACATTACCTTTTTGGAGAAATGTTTACCATGTTTTCTGACCACAAGAGCTTGAGTTATATCTTCTCCCAAAAAGATTTGAATCTCTACCAAAGGTGTTAGGTGGGGTGCCTGCAATATTTCAACTTTGACATCTCTTATAGCCCGGGGAAAGGAAATTTTGTTGTAGATGCCTTAAGCAGGAAACTTCTGACCTAGGCCCTGAAAGAATCATAGGAAGAGTAGAACTTGATGGATATTTTTTCTCAGTTGCATATTGGTTTCCGGGAGTTAGGGACTGAGGTTTCCTTGGCCTGCATTTAGTTGACATATGTTCTTCTCGAGTTGATTCTTCAGAAAAAGTAGCTTGATGATGAATTCCACAGCATCAGACAAACTTTATGGTGGGGAGACTATACCTGACTGGTCATTCTCCAATGAGAGAATTATATGGTATCAGAATCACTTTGTTTTTCCTTTAGCGGTAAGGAAAGTTCTGATGGAGGATTTCCATAATTCCTAGTGGGCAGTGCACCCATGATCCACGAAGATGTTCTATGACATGCGGCGTAGATTCTATTGGTCAAGTATGAGATGGGGCATTTCTGAATTTGTCTCTCGTTGTTATACATGCCAACAGGTCAAGGTAGAGCACCAGAAGCCTTCGGGTTTGCTTCATCCACTTCCAATACCGACTTGGAATTGGAATGCATCTCTATGGACTTTATGGTTGGATTGTTACATACTCAGATAAAGAAGAATGTGATATGGGTTGTGATTGATCGGATGACAAAATCAACTCACTTTATACTCATTATTGATACAAACAAAGTTAAAGAGTTGGGTAATCTCTATGTGAAAGAGATTGTTCATTTTCACAGAGTTCAATCTGCTATAGTCTCTGATCAAGATCATCGGTTCACATCTCACTTTTGGAGAGGCCTTCAGAAATCACTAGGATATAAGGTCTGTTTGAGCATGGATTACCAGCCACAGGCAGATGTCTAAATATAAATATCTGTACAAACTCTTGAGGATATGTTTTGCGCATGCGTTTTTGACTTTGGTGGGACTTGGGATGACTATCTGGGGCTGGTTGAGTTTTCTTATAACAATAATTACCCTTCTGCAATCAGAATGGATCCTTTTGAGGCCTTGAACAGCTGACCTTGTAGATATTCTTTGTGTTGGTTGGATATTGGTGAAAGTCCCTTGGTTGGACCAATCTTGGTTTAAGAGACAACAATAAAGACTCAGTTGATGCATCAAAGAATGTTGACGACAGAGAGGCGGTATAAACCTTATGATGATCATCATCACAGACCATTGGATTTTTCAGTTTGTGACCAAGTGTTCTTGAAAATTTCATCCAGTTTGAGTCATTGATGGCTTGTGGGACCTTTTCAGGTTGTTGAGAAAGTGTGGAAAGTGGCTTACCATTTAATATTTCCACCGTGGATGATGTCAATACATAACATGTTCCATGTGTCTTAGCTACAAAAATATTTATCTGATCCATCTTAGGTTTTGAGCTGGAGTGATCTTGAGGTTGAACCTAATTTATTTGTGACTGAGCATCCAATAAAGATAGTTCATTTTGAAAACAAGGTACATTGTGGGAGGAAAATACCTTTGGTTCGTGTGCTAGTGTAGCATGGTTCTGAATCTCATGAGATGTGGGGGAGGGAGGCACTGATGAGAGAGAAATGGTTTCATCTTTTTAATATGGAAGTTTCTTAACAGACATTCTGGGGGTAGAAAGTTTCTATGGTGGGGAGGTTGTAACATCCTATTACTGTTTTCAAATATTCTTAAAACCCTCTTTTGATCATGTTGTGGTTAGGTTTCATTTGGAGTTGTTTTAGGTGAATATTTTGGAAAGTTTGAAAGTTTCTAGGCAGTGCACGGTTGGGGCATGGTTTACCCAAACTATGCACTACGCTAGTGCAAACCGTGCAAACCCAAATAGTGAGGGTTTGCGCAGTTGGCGCACGGTTACGGTGCACGGTTTTTCTAACCATGCGGCCTTTCCTAGGAAACCATGCGTGGGTTTTAATTAATCTGAAAATATAATTTTAAAATCCTAAAACTCTTTTTTAGGTGTCCGACGGACCTAACTCAACCCCCTACTTTCTCCCCTCTACACCCCTCTGAAAGTGAATCAAACCTAGGTGAACGATGTTCGATCTCCTCCCGATAGGTTTCCTCTTCTCGTTATCTTTCACTCATTCTATCCTCTTTCCTCCTTATGTTTTTGTAGATCTCTGTGTTAATGGAGGATCTAATCCCTACTATTTCGGATCATGAATCTAGGTTTTATTCTCGAATCCTCATTGTTGACATTCTTCGTTAGAGTTTCCCGAGGTAGGTGGTTTCATTAGGATAACCAATTTTTATCAACCCTAAATTGCTTGATTTAAATTTAATTTCTTGATAAGTTACTTTCAATTGGTTTATTAAAAACCAAATTCCATTTACTTGGGGGATTTGGATTTGATTTGGCATGAAATTGGGGGGAAACCCCAATTCCATTAAATTGGGGTATGTGTGAAATTGAAGGAAATTGTTGAATTTAAATTGTTGAATTAAAAGTTCAAGATTGATTTCATGAAATTGATTTCAAATTGGTATTTGAGAAAAATGGATTAAATGTTTTTGATAGAAATTCATTGGTTTTATCTTCGAAAATGTATGATTTGATTAAAAACTCATGTATTGGTTTTTAGATAGAAATTTGCATATTTGAAATGTAAAGCATGATTTGTTCAAAAATGATTTTGAAATTTCATGCCAGTTTATTTAAAATTGAAAGCTTAATTTGGTTAATTAAATTTTGTCATATTATTATGGAATCCTTGGTGAGACCCTATTGAGATTTTAGCTCACACCCAACCTATGTCCTCGGGTGTTTGTAGATTATCTTCTTATAGGTTTGAGCAAGGGTAAGGCACCACTTGGAGGTGGTAGTGGTTGTTGATCTTTGGGATTGGAGAGTTGTGTCTATTGGGAGATGATTTTTTATCATGTTTTCAGGTATCTTGTGGTTGCACTTGGGTTGTTTTTTCCTATTTAACTTCTGGTACACTTCTTCCTATGGAGTTTTCTTGTTCGCATACTAGTTTGTTTATCTTTCTTCCACTATGTTGCTGGAAAATTATTTCATACTATCATATTACAAGATGTCAGGTGCTAGTCTTCAACCAATGGGGATCGATAATTCCCTTTAGGTTATGTCAAGACTGGCTTGGTTATTAGGTTACTAGGGTACCCGGGCTGATTCGTGACACAAAAGTTGTCAAAAAACTGGAAGTATGAATTTACTGAAGTTTGGAAAATTGTAAATTTGTTGATCAGATGATCCATTAGAGGAACCATCAGTTTATGCTTCCATTAGAAAGTCTGAGTTTGTAAAAAGGAAATTTTATATAATGGCATCAGACATAGATTATCAAACAAATTTGAACACAGCGGTCCAAACACAGTTTTACAGACGTAGAGCTTCAAATGCAGCTTCAGATGTAGACCTCTGGAAGCAGCATGTAGGATACATAGCTTTATATTTAGATTACCATGTATAACAAAATTTGATAGGTATTTGTTCAAATTTGAAGTTTCCAGACTCGGATTTCCAGACACATTTCTCTAAAGAGAGAAAATGCAAGAAAGAAGGAAGTGTAAACTTGCTGAAGTTTGATAAAATTTAACCTTGGTGAATAGACGCAACCTTCTATATAGAAATTTCGAATGAATATTTTGGAGGAAATCTTGAGTTTGTGCAAGCCACGGAGTTTTTTAAAAATGTGAGAAAACAAAGATGTTGGTTTTTAGTCAAGCCGATAAGATAGAAGTTTTTAACCAATAAAGAATGCATTTGTGTTTTTAGAAAACAAAGGGAGAGATCATCTTTGGTTCCAGATAGAAATTTTTAAACAAACTATTCTGAAAATATATTTCTGAAGAAGTTTTAAAATGCATGAACAGATAGAAGATGTTCAGGTAGAGAAGTCACAATAAGTAAGTAAAGTTCATGTTTGAAATCAGACATAGTTTTCAAGACATATGAGAATGGATGAAATAGAACGGAAAAAGTGTCCTATTAAAGGAAAATGTTAGAAATATTGAAGTTGCTATGGGACAGTCATTGCAGGCAACTAAAGTCATTGAAGCAATGGACAGAGTAATGTTTTCTTTGTTTATTTTGAGGGATTTTTTCTTCATCGATTCAAGAGAATATGATGGAGGAAGGTTGAAGTTCAAAGTTGTGATGTTTTGAAGCTATTATTAAGAAAGTCCATCGGACGATATTTCCATAAAAAATTCCATTGAAAAATGTATCATAAGAATATCCTTCGTACATAATTTGTTTACAAAGTTTCAGTTGATAAGAATTGAGTTTTCACTGAAACCTTTTTGGTATGTTTGAGTTTGTTTCAAGTGGTTCAAGAGGACTGGATAGATGATGATTTTTCCAGACATAGAAGTTCTGAAAAAACATCTCTGGAAAAAACTTCTATAGAATGTTTCAAAGTTCTGAAGATTAGAAATTTTGAGAATGTTGATGTTTTCTAGAATTCTATAATATTTGAGAAGACTCTGGATAAACTGAGAATATTTGAGAAGCTTTCAAATGAAGTTTAAATATTTGAGAAATTTAGACTTATTAATTTGGGTGAGTGGGAAAATATTTCAGGTTTCCAGCCTTTACTATTACGGCATCTTCTATTCTAGGAGCGCCTGTAAATAGAGGTACAAAGTACAATGGTAATTGTGTGAGAATATTTTGATTTTAAGAAACTAACAAAGGTTATCTCAGTTACCAGACAGAGTACAACATACAATGTTTCTGTGCAGAATGTTTTTGAGATTCTGAGTTTTGTTAAATCGGGAAAAATAGAAGTTTGTATCATGCACAATTTTAGAAAAGGTGCATCAGACAGAGATTATCAGACATAGTCACACCAAATGGAGAAATCTGATATAGGAATCAAATGGACTTTTCAGACAAGCTTTCCTAAAGAATAATTCACAAAGTTACATTTTTGTTGTAGCTCAAGCTTTGCGAGCAAAAATTTGTTAACTGACAGGAGTCAGTTTAATCATACCTATCAGGAGATAGAAGGATACCAGCAAGAGTTGGCTCAAAATTTGTATTTAATACTTTCTAATAGTGAATTTTCATGGACCCACAGAAGTGTCCATGACAAGGATTTAGGTTCTCATAAGGTCGAACATTATAAATCATACATGCCTGTTTACTTTCCCACATTTGCATTCTTGTGGGTTTCTTATAAAAACTCATAAGGAAGATAACTCTAACATATTTTAGGGGTTAATTTCATGACTCGTACCCCAGGGCCCATGTCACGACTACCCCAAGCCCACCTCCCAAAGGCCAGGGGAAGGTGACTAGTGCCAAAGGCATTATCCTGCAAGTGGGAGGTATTTGTCGAGTACCTATACACATGTACACTCACAACCCTAGCCCACAATGTTGAAAAGGAAAACATGCATACCACTAAGGAAACCACTGAGAGTAGAGGTACAATATGTAAGTAAAACTGTCCAGAATACAAACCCAACAAAAGACAAGCTGTAAACAATGGAGTACAAGGTCTCTGATAATCTGTCCGTAGAAAACCCTACCTGAAGGGTAGGTGAAGAGTAGATATCAGAAGTCGTAGGAGTACACCTTGCCTGTTTGTTCCCACTGGGCACTGCCTGGTCCTGGACCTCCAAGGTCTCTATCAAAACATCATTTGTCTATACAAGACACAACACGTGCGGGTGAAGCCCGTACAGGGGTGAGTAACACAGTACTCAGTAGGGACCCCAAACCACAAAGAAATAATAACAAAGAAAAGTAGACATGAAGTAATGGACAACTCACACGCGTATAACCTACAGTATAGAAAGTAAGACTATCAGTAGTAAGGCTGAACATCTTGTATTATTGAGGGACTCATACCTGATGGGTCACTGAGGTCTGTCGGGTCACTGAGGTTCGCTCGTCTGTCGGACCACTGAGGTCTGCCTGTCGTCACTGAGGTCTGTTGGACCACTGAGGTCCGCTCAACTATCGATTCATTGAGGTATGCTCATCTTTCGGGCTACTGAAATCTGCTCATCTATCGGGCCACTGAGGTCCGCTCATCTACAGATTCACTAAGGTCCACTTGTCTATTGGGCCAATAAGTTCCACTCTCCACTTCCTTCTTGCCACAGCCAGTTGTAGGATATCTGCCCGTAGCGCGCCTGATTATGGGAGAATCTACTTCTCAAGCCATCGGTCATATTTAAACTTCCACCGAAAATAACATGGATTAAGTCAAAGGCACTGACTCGTCGTGAGGGTCTCAACGCCGCAAATGACTTGTTAATCGAATGCACGATTTGTAAGTTATGATCATTTTAGTGAAAAGGGGTTGTGGGGTCCAAGTATGGTCTGACCCGGTTGGGCCAACCCGACCCAGGTCCGACTCGGGCCGCCCTCTCCAGCCTGGCCCACTGTGAGTGGGCTAGCTTGCCACTCTCGGATGAGGTGGCAGTCACCGCGTCCGCTCCCGGTCAAAGCGGCGAGTTCGCTGCGGCGCCCTCCTATCACAGTCCCTTCGACCGTGTGACGCGTCTCGATACTACGTTCGTCGAAGACCCTACCACTGGATATTGTCGGTGGCCCATGTCTATCGCCCCACGGCCAATGTCGCGGGGACCTCCACCACCTCAACGCATTAGGGGTTTCTTCTGTGGGCCACCAGACTTGCTCTAGTGGTCCGTTCTTCGATCTACGATCACCTTCGGGATCTTCGGGTCGTTGTCATCACTATTACGTAGTCCAAGTCACCTTGTCGCCAATTCATGAGTCTTTTCACGTTTGGCACCTCCCAGAAAAGTCTGACGTGACCACGTGGGTCTGTCAGTGAAGAACAATAGGACCAGAGTAGGAAGAGCACCAAGAACACCTGAGGGACGGACGATGGCCTTGTTCGTTCGCCCTTTGTTCATCCTCTTAGAAGGAAACTAGAAAGGGAGTAATTACCAAGTTCCTACCCTTCAAGTCCCACAATATTTAACTCATCCCGCATGAATGAATAACTCACGGATCAACCTGTTAGTGGGTTGATCCGCGCTCATCGTTTGAAAATAAAGAATGGGGAAACCGGATCATAAAAAAACCCTACCTCGAGATTGGATCGTTCATTGACGAAGATTGCACCGCTGTCTTTCATCATTCCTTGATTTGAATCCCGCCATTGTTGTTGGCGATCCTTCGAAGGATGGAATAATGGAAGTAGGATGGTGCTCACCATCGCGGGCGATTCGTCGATCATCACTCGTCAATGCCAAATCTCCATGTTCATAGCAATACTGAATTGTGCTCACGATTCAGTATTCAATTAACCCATTAAATGGAGAAAATGTGTTTCAGCATTTCTGTTACGCAGAGTCATAGCGTTGTTACGTTTATGAAACATCATTTCTGTTACACTAAAATGAAATTCAAAATTCAAAATAAAATAAACTATTATTGTATTTTATTTTTTTCCTTAAGAAAATTCTTTTATTAAATTTTATTAAAATATATAAAAATTAACTCTTTTTCTCGACTCGTGCTGGTCGAGGTTAGGTCCTTCCTTAGATAAAGTCATTGTTCCAGATGCAATAGTGTCCTCAGATTTTTAATCCAAGCACCCATTTATAAATTTTGAAAATCGCTTACGTGCGCTTTTTTAAATAAACATAAAAAAATCACACTTATTTCGGAATCACTGGGCCTTAGAATCAAGTGTCTTTTGAACGCGTAGTCTCAAAATAATCCCATATAATTTAATGAAATACATGAAATTTCTGATAAATTACAGTTAAATTTCATAAAGTTGGAAATTTGAGAAAATACCACTGATTCACCCCCCCCCCCCGCTCAGTGGTTCAACGACCCTTAGGAACTTCGAAAGCGATAAAGGTGGTGAGTTTGTTAATTTTGAGTTTGATAAGTTTTGTAAATAAAATGGTTATCTGGTCAAATTGTTAAGAATAAATCTAGGATTATTGCTCAAGGTTATTATCAAGAATAAGCTAGAATTTTTAATGAATCTTTTTTTACTCTTATTTTAATCTATTAGAATTTTATTATCATTTTCATCTTTTCAAGGTTTTAAGTTATTTAAAATATATGTTAAAATTGATTTCTTAAATGGTTTCATTTTTAAGGAAGTTTATGTTTCTCAAATAGTGGTTTTGAAAATGAAAAATTTCTTAAACATGTTTTTAAATTATCAAAAACTTTATATAGTCTTAAACAAGCACAACATTATTTATATGATATACTTAATTTGTTTTTGTTGAAAATGATTTTAATATAGCTAAAGTAGATTCTACTTTTTTTTATCAGAATAATTTGAAATAATATTTTGATTTGTCATGTTTAGGTTGATGCTATTGTTTTTGGCACTTCAAATGATGTTCTTTAAAAATAATTTTCTAATTTGATGGTTAGTGTGTTCGATATGAGTCTTATGGGGGAACTCAAATTATTTTTAGGTAATAAAATTAATCAAATAAATGATGGTATTTTCTTGAATCAATCTAAGTAAGTCAAAGATTTGGTTAAGTGTTTTGGTCTTAACTCTTGTAAAACTTTTAAAACCCCTTTTATTTGTAAATTAGATTCTAATGTTTCTGAAAATTCAGTTGATTCTAAATTATTTACAGGCATGATTGGAATTTTTTTGTATTTAGTTTCTTCTAAAGATGATATTATGTTTAGTGTTTTTTATGTACTATATTTTAATTTGATCCTATGAAATCTCACTTAAAGTATGTTAAATATATTATTAGATATGTTAAAATAACTATTAATACTAGATTATTTTATTTCATACAAATTTTTTTTGATTTAATTAGTTACTCTGACTCTAATTTTAGAGGATGCAGACTAGTTAGAAAAACACATTATGTCATTTTCTTAGTAAAAATTTAGTTTCAGAAAGTATAAGAAAACAAAATTTTATTGTTTTATCTACTAATGAGAGTGGATATATTTGTATTGCATAATTTTATTCTCAATCATTATGGATTAAACAAAATTTAACTAATTTTTTGTTTTTATTTTGAAAAAATACCTATTTATTTTGATAATTCGTCTGTATTTCTATTTCAAAAAAAACCCTTTACAATATTCTTAAACTAAGAATATTAACATGCAATTTCATTTTAATTAAAATTATGTTAATAAAAGAGATATTATTTTATAATATGTTCAACTGAAAATCAACTTGGTGATATTTTTACTAAACCGTTGGATTTTTCTAAATTTGAGAAAATAAAATTTGAACATGAAATGATGGAAATTTAGTATGAAATTACTATTTTATTTTTCTTTTATTGAGGGGGGTTTATTTTTTAATTTAAATATTTCCAATATTTCTTTTTCATAAATTTCATAAGGGGAGAGAATTTTTGAAAAATATTGTTCTTTTTGCAATTTCCAAAAAGGGGGAAGATTGTTGGAGCTAGAGAATTTATTTATTTAATTATGAAGTATTTATATTTTATGTTTTACATCTTACAAATTCTTATCAATATTTTTTATTATTTTTCAAAATAATATTTTTTTAATTATATTTTTATGCCTCACAAACTTTTTATTTAATTATATATTTATTTATTTTACTTTACATTTATTTTATTTTTGCTTTAATTGTTTTATTTTTCTATAAAATAGATTTCAAGTTTTTTTGTTTTATCTAACTTCTTACTTATCGTATGTAACATGTTTTTACCCTTACGTAGCTTTATATCTACCCTTACACAAGTTATATGTTTTTTTCTTTACCCTTACGTAGCTTTCCATGTACCCTTATCTAAATTTTTAAATTATTTGTTAACCCTTACCGTAACACTTATAACATTACGCATGTTTACCTTACCCTCAGGAAATGCATATAAACACATTTATTCCTTTACACAACTCTTAATTTATACGTGTATGCATTATATAGAAAATGCATCTTGCCTTTACATAGCATGTCTGTTTACCTTTACCTTTACAAGGGCATGACTTTACATGTTGCCCTTATACATATTGTGTATTTTTCTTGACACTTTTACCCAACTCAAATAACTTTTTAGCTTTACGTAATCCTTTTTAAAAATTTGTTACCCTTACACAAGGCTACCCTTATGCAAGGTATGGAAAAATTAGTTTACCTTTACGTAACATATGCAAAGTCCATGTTACCGTTACGGACCTATGTTTTACATTTATGCATTGTTTGAAAAATTATGTTTACCTTTACACAGGAATAGTATTTGACCCTTACATGGGTTTAATCTTATGATATCCTCCAAACTGATCTGTTTCACAATTTTCATGGTATTTTAAATTAGCGCATGTTTGTTTTAAGTGTTTAATTCTTTTAATCATTTTTCACTGCAACAAAACTAGGTTTATCCATCACTATGCCTTTAACAGTGCTAGTTAAAATCATTGTTACAGACCTCTTCTGACAGCGCTATAAAAAGCGTTGTTAAAGAGGGGCCTTAACTGCGCTTTTTTTAGCATTGTTGAAAACGCTAATAAAGACCCATCTTTATCAGCGTTTTTTACTAGCACTGAAAAAGGGTAAATTTCAAAAAAACATTAAAAATACTATATTAATAAATAAATATATTTATATTGATAGAAATATAATATATAATTTTTAAATGTGTTTTAGATAAGGCTAAATAAGCATTTACACCTAATATATAATATATTTAATGAAAATGGATTATAAAATATTTAAAAAATATTTATAATTTATAATTTTCTAATTAGTATCGAGTAATAGTCATTTTATAACTATTTAAAGATAAAAAAATCAAAAACAAATATCTAAAATAAGTTGAAAACGTAACTCGAACATCAAAAAGTCATAACTTTCGATCTGGGTATCAGTTTGAACACTACCACATATCAATTCAAAGTTTGTAATGATCTCTACATTGTGTTGGCCTCGGGGACGTTAGTGACTTTTTTTAAGCCAAAAGAAGTCATGAATGCCTCCAAAATTGAGTTTTCAGTCGGGGTACCCCAATTTTTTAACATTCGATGGAATCTCAACCACATTTAAGGGGGTCGTTTGCCCTATTTTCAATGGAGACTGAATTTATTCCCAGGACTAATATTCATATTGATATTATGGTTTTGAAATTTTTTCATTTTTCGCAATATAGTTTTATTTATAATTAAATATATGCATATTTTCTTATATTTACTTATAATAATTCACTTGTATAAATACATATATCAATATATTTACGTAGAAACATATTTTTAAATACATAAAATAAATATTTATTGTTCATTTTTTAAAATAAAAAATTAACCATTTTATTTACCTTATAAAAATGCATTCATATGTATATTTATATCTATAAAATTAATATTTATATATAAACATGTGTGTGTCAATAATTAACAAATCTAAATATATATATATATATTATAATATATGTAAATAAATACATATTCTAAAAAAATATTTAAAACGATATCTAACCATTTTTTACATATACAAATACATATATATATATATATATTGTTTATATATACATATATGTATGTATTAATAAACGGGTATATGTTTATATTATATTATAATATATGTAAATGAATATAATATATAATATATTTAAATAAATATAATTATATATGCATATATATATGACACACACACAAACACTTATATTTTATAAATGTATTTAGAAATAATTATATAAATATATGACTAAAATATATATTTGTAAATATATATATATATATATATATATAAGTTGAGGTCGAAGCCTCAGTTTATTCGGGGAAGAGGCTAGAGTAAAATGAAAATCATGCAACAGGCAGTACATGGATGAACTCTACGAGACTCGAACTCGTGACATCACTGAGACCCACAGGGGCAGCTACCACTTAGTTGCATCCTACGGGCAAAAAAAAATAGTGTAGTGTTAAAGGCATTTCATCTTCAAAGGAGAGGTGTGGGGTTCGAATCCAAGCGAACACAAGAGGCTAGAAATTCGCAAAGTACTAATAAAGGGTTAGTGGGTGAAAAAAGCACTAATAGTGGGGGACATTGTTAAAGGGGTCGTGGAATTAACGCTAATAAAAACCTAGGGCTTTTAACTGTGTTCAAGTAGTCATCCTTTTTTTAGTACTGATAAAGACCTATTCTAGGGCCATTAAATGTATCTTTTCTAGTAATTTTATAAATTCAAATTAATTATATAAAATCTATGCGAAATATTTTTACATTCTTTTAAACATATTTATATTAAAAACAAAGTTATTCTTTATTTATGCATGAATTATCACCATGAAACTCAAAAAAAATGATTTTATTATTTTGAGTTGTTTTGTCTATTTTTAAGGCTTCTATATTCATATTAGATGATAACATACTTATTCAAACTTGTTTTAGTCATTAATACAACGTTATTCATTTTTGAATATCTTCGTATCTATATGCATTTATTCTGTAAGTTTTTAAATTTTGATTTTTAAAGAATGATGTTGTGTAATTATCATGGTATTTATATTTGACCTATTAAAATAGAGTTTTTTTATTATTATGACGATGATTTCAACTTAGTTTGAATTTTTCTTCTTGTTTTGAATTTTGGACAAGAGTTGGGCGATAATTTTGTATTGATAGTATCTTTCACTCTCTCCCCCCGATAATTCTGTAACTAACATTTTGAATTTGAATTATCTAACTTTTGCCTTGATTGTGTTAAGTCTCTATTTTATTTAAGGAGTTCAAGCATTGATTCAAAAGTGATTGCGAGATACATAAATACTGAAATAATACTTCTTCAACAAATGCTTACATACTTTCAAGTGATACTGTGAAAAAAGTATCGAGGTGTGATACTATGAAATGATGTGCAAGCTTGAAATCCTATGAAAACTATTCTCTAATACGTTGGATGATCTCTCAAGGATTATACCTAAACTAATTTTACTTCTAATGCCTTTATGAAACGAGTTGATCCTATACACAATAAATGGTATTTGTGCTTCTCTTTTTTATCTGTCTTTTTCTTCTTGGTTTCTTGTGTCTGTACCACTATTCCTATATCTCACATGTTCTCTCACTTTCTATTTATGCATTTACATAAAAAATCATTTTCATTATTCAGGTTGTGACTCTCAGATTCTAAAGACTAAACCGTTCGGGTTGTGACTCTCGCGGTCTAAAGGCAGAGTTGTAATTTGGTTATATAAATCCCCATACAAAATCCAGGTGTCATTGTAATACTTACACTAGAAAAAGTAACTTATAATTTGGTTATGATTCCCCTTTAAAAACTAGTACAGTGCACAACATATCTCTCACTAAGTAGAGTAGGTCCATTTTGAAACGAACTACTATAAAAATGTATTGTGTTCTTTATTTAATTTTCCGCTTCCAATTAACTGTGTTAATTAAACTTCGATAATTAATTTAGATAATTAATTAATCGTTTTAAAAAAATTAATCTGGTTTATTCACCCCCTCTAAATCATCTATCATCACCATATCTGACCTAAAAATATAATCCATTTTTCATGATATATAATCAAACAGATTGTACACTCATGTCATCAACTAATATTCTTGATGTGTCTTTCTTTGACTATCAGAAATGAACTCACCTATACATCAGGGCCATCAAATTTAATGTGGTGATTCTATTTCAATCAAAGGGTTGAGATATTAGATTTCATAAATATGGAAGGGAGAAATCCTTCCTCAAATTATTCATTAATAACATATCATTCATGATGCACCAAATGTACCCAATTTGATCATAAACATAAGTCGTCACAGTTTTCAGCTATACGTATAAGTGTGTGATTCATGACATGCATTAAGAATAAAAGTATAAGGATCATCACAAATTCATAAAAAAAATATTCAATGACACAAAACATGTGAAATCACTACTGACGAGTCAGTTCTCATAATCTCTCGTTTTGGAGATTACTAAATGTGAACTTCATGAGATAAAGTCTCGTCAGGTTATGAGTACTCACACCTGACAGCCGACATGATATTTTTCCCATCATATATTTTAATATGACTATAGAAAAATATAAAAGAATATTGTCATATAATTTCAACGTTCTCATCATAACAGAGAAATGTTATGACCTTTTCAATGCGATAGATACTCTCAAACATTTTTACATTAAAGTCACGCAGAACAATGAATAATATGTAATAAGATATTTACCTAATATTCACTTCTTTGAATATAAATAAAATCTAAAGTATAAAAAAATAGTTCTAGAACACCAACTTCTACAGAGACAACTTTAACACAACCAGAAATTTCAATCCAAGAAAATATTTCAAGGAGTTAGGTGTCAAATTATTGATGGAAATGTGTCTTAAAATTAGCAATGTCAATCGTGTAACTATCATCAACAATAATAACATCAACATTAATAATCATAAGGGTATATGAAATATTAGTTTGGCAGTATAACACTGATAAATCTGTCATGCTATGAGGAATCTTAAATGAAGTGATAACACAGCAAAAATAACCAAACCAAACCGTCAATGACTACTTTAAACCGTATAATGAACATCATAGGTGACACACCATAGAGGGATTCAAGGATGCAATAAAATTGGGTTGTAACTTCATTTATACCACATCCAAAAAAACATGAAAGAATACAGGTTTGACATTGAACTAATGGATGGGGCTAGTGAGTAGTGGCAGCCATAGAAATGAGAAAGCAAACAGAGGTCCTTTGGATAACTTGTGAAAAAGTGTCAAAGTAATCCACTTCACATGTATGGGCATAACCTTTGGTGACTAAGTGAGATATCAGATGATTAAAAGTGTCATCCATATTAGCTCGTGGAATATAGATTCATTTTCAAACCACTGCATGTTTATTATGGGGTAGCATCACAATATCTCGAGTGTGATTATCATCCAGAACATTTAATTCATCATGTATAGTTTTAATCCAACGTCAGAATATTTAGAATATTTAGATATTTAGATATGTGTTTGAAAAGATTAATTATCTTAAATGATTCTAAAATCAATGGTTTGACTTTGTATTTATGATCCTTCTTAAATCATTATTTTCATCATCTATAAATAAAAGTAACTCACCCTCACGCAGAGGTACAGATTCTAGGTATTCTCATTCAACATGGTATCTGAGCGGGTTCCAAGCCCCATCCAAACCCTCCCTCCTCTCCCCTTATAGGGTCAACCAAGTACCCCCCACCACCACCACAACAAAGGGGCAACATCCTCCATGGCCAGAGGTCATTCCCATTACGAATCACATCCCTTGTCATCCAACTTTCGACCAGCAACTAACACGTAGGTTCAACACACTTCCGCAAATAGATCGTAACACCAATGATTTTCCTAGATCACTGTCAAACATATTTTTTGTTGCTCGGATCACCGTCAAGCTCCATGAATCACTCTTTGGACTATTTTTTGTTATCTAACTCTTCATTGAGCCTCGTTCTTATTGAAAACAAAATGTTTGGGTTCGCAAGATGGGTGTTGTTTCCCCCAATATTTTGGATCCAAAAATCGAGTGTTGTTCCACCTAACCTTTTAGGTCTGCAAATCAGGCGTCGTTTCACCCAGCCTTGTGGGACTACAAATCAGGCATCGTTTTACTACAACATTTTGAAAGTCACCCTTTTATCGTCATTTCATCCTGTATTTTCAATCATTGATTGTCATCATCATGGGAGTTCATTGGGTTCAAAATATTCGTCAACAAAAACAATTTGTTCCACTTCAACGTGTTTAATAGTATTGAGGGGGAGCGGGTTTAGAGGATGAAATTAATTTTTCTTCTAATTTTTTTAATGTAATCAAGTTGGGCATATCCAGCTTCCTAAAGGATATCTGGGGTGAATTTTCTTTATTCTTCTTTTATTATGTATCCAAGCTAGCTAAACCTAGCTTTAGGTGGAGTGTTAGAGTATTCATAATATTTAGATATTTTGATATTTTGATATTTTGATATGGGTTGATATGATTAATGCATTGACTAAGTCAGAGATCAATGGTTTAACTTATATTTATAATCCATCTTGTAAATTTATTCATTTATAAATAATAACCTGACCTCACTCGGAGGTACCTATTTTGGGTATGCTCATTCTACAGCCAACAGGAGTGAGTTTTGACTTCAGCATAACTAATACCACATCAATAGTAGTAATAAAGTTATTTTTAGTGACACATAAACCTATGTATGGATGAGTAAACTAATTGAGAAAATCATGAACAAGTACCTAAGTTTGTTAGATGTTGTTTAGGATTGTTAATCTGGGTCGAAGAAGTGATGCCAGCCGTGAACAGTGCGCATAGAACATGTGGATAATGATAGGTCTTTAGGAAAAATTGAGTGCCCCATGGGATATGGTGGAGTGAAATGAATAAAAAGAGGAAGATGGCCATCAAGATTAGTGGAGGTTTGCGATGATGGGGTAGAAAATAATGGACTAGTCTACACAATTGATACGATAGCGACAAAGATATAGAGAAAAACAATGATGTCCTATAGGTGTGAGAATAACCAACAATGATATATCGAAGGGAATGATGAAAAAAATTTAATGAAAAAGGTGGGTTGTTCCAGACATAACATAGACAATCAAATATATAAACCTGAAGTGGGTGAGGAGGAGAAGTGGGAAAATAATACCTAAAAGGAGTTCTCCTCATAAAGAAAAGAAAAAAGGAGGTGAGATAAGTGATCATAATAATGGAATTTACCCAAGAATGTGAGAACATTCATGTGAAAGAGTAGATCTTGAGCAGTTTTAAGGATGTGATGGTGCATCTGTTCTAAAAAAAACTGTATTTTCTAAAAAACTGTTTAGACGTGTTTTGCGTACATAATTTGAAATTAATTTTTACCGCATTTAAAAATTATATTTTATAAAATGAACTTAATTTTTGAAATCACCATATAAAAATTATCATAGAGTGAATTTTTGATATTTTTTGAAAAGTTTCATTTTCAATAAATAGTGAAAATACTGATTTTTATTGAAATTTTCCTTTTTGTTTAAAAACTTCACTACGTAAAATTATATTTTAAACTGGTTTTAAAGTAAAATTTGTTCAATTACACTAATATTTCACTAATTTAGGCCATTGGAATCAATTTCATATTAAATTTTGATATTAAAATCAATTTTCTCTTTAGAAACCCATTTTTTCATCGCATCTGTGGGTATATTTTCACATTGAATTCTACCACATCTAGGAATTGAATTTGAAAAAATAGATTGCATATTTAGAATCATAATATTTTATATTATCTAATAAAGTCAACATAATTTTTAACCATAATGAATAGTCAAAAACAGTAAAAATTAATTATCACGGCTAAGGTAAAAGTAAGTTTATCGGGGGTTAAACAAAGAAGATAATTATTAAAAATGAACTAAAACTTGTCCAACACACACTGAATGACCATATTTAGACCTTATCACCTCTAAGGTTCTATAATTTCCCATTTTTTAGGCTTGTGTCATGATAAAAATGTGGGTTTAATTGATTCTTTTCAAAAATTTCATGTGTGTCATCTCTCACACTTGTAAAAGATCACAACATATCCTCCCCTATCCACACTTCCAAAGCCATTTAATTCGGCCAAGAGATGTCCAAATTGCTTCCTTAATCCCCTCCCATAATCCTAGAGTCCTTTTTTTAATCAGAAATACAACTCATGAAGTCTTTCGTTGGAAACCTAAAGAAGTGGTTCGAAGAAGAGGTAACATTCTTAAACGAGCCTTTTTATTTTGTTTCTTCTTCTACCTTATTCAAATTTTATTAAATTGTGATTATATAATAACTTAAATATCTTAAAAATCTAATAATATGTTATTACATCAAGGTAATGACCTATATTCATCTCCTCTTCCATCAAATGAGAAACAAAATCATCGATCTTGTGTACAGAAGTCTACCGCCTCGCAAATCGATGTAATTTGATTTCCATCACCACCTTTCAAGGCTGGATATAATGATGGATTTAACACATTTATATTATATTTATGATATTATTATACTTCTTCAATTATAATATCACATGTATCTTCTTACTTTCCATACCGTTTAAAATACCATAATGTCACTCGTGTGTACAGCGGACTACCGCATCGCGAAACGATGTTATTCATTTTTCAATTGCATTTTACATGTAAAGTAATAATGATAAATTTAATGGATATATTTTATATATATGGAATGATATTGATTATATAAAATAAATATATCACCCACTTCCTTACCCTTTCACTCGTTAATGAAATGATATTGTCGCTTGTGCATACGTACGATCTACCATCTCCATAAAGTGATGTGATTTATTTTCCATGTCCGACAGTAAAGAATGATTCTAAAAAAGTATATAATAAGTTGATGTTATATTTATAACACTAATATCATTATAGAGGTGATGGATCTATATCATATACTCAAGAACCAGAACATTCATGATGAAGAATGAATGAGAAAACACGGCAATTAACACTCGAAACAATGAAAATAATGAAATATAATTAAAAAGTGGTAAGATGTTATAAGAGTATCGTATATGATATTATAAATATAAATATGGTTATATCTAAATTTATAAAAAATTTAAAACCATTATACATGAAGAAAAATCATGTTCAATCGAAAAGAAGTTTGTGGTAAAGGACTTCGTCTCAATTTCCCTTCATTGGGACATATTATAATATTATACACATAATTTCTTTAATATGATATATATATTTCCCATTTAACATGTAATATCATGATTCCTAAATAATTTTTGGAATTTTAAGTTTCAATTTGAATTATTTCATCCAAAGGGGTTTGACCTAAAAGTTACCAAGTGGTAAAAAACATTATAATTCAATTTCTTTTCATTGGGTTATATTACTTCTTCATTATCTTTGATATCATTAGATTATTTGTGTACTGAATTTTGAATATATTATGTTGTATTTACACTTTTTTGATGTGTATTTACATTTGATACACATAATCTATTCATTTATTAATTCTCACTTCAATGTTATGATCTTTATACGATTTTATTTCACAATTTCAAATTATTCAAAATTATTTATGCTTGAATTTCCATTGAAATAAATTATTTGATAATTGGATAATAAACCCCATAAATTTTATTATTATCTAGTTATTCATAAAGTTTTAAAGTAATAATACCATTTTCCACCTTTTGGTACATAAAATGAATGAAATTTGTTTTAAGAAAATCTAACATTGATTCTCTTTTCAGCTGAAAATATATTTTATTTCAAAACCATTTTTTCTAAAAAAACTTTTCAAAGATGTTTTTAACATTCTCCAAATGATTTATTAAAATAATTTTTAACCATGTTTTACTTTTTTACAAAATTGTTTGAAATGAATCTTCATGTCATTTTCCAAACAAGGTTTGTTTGGCTTTTATAGAAAATGTGAAAAAAAATATTTATTTTAACATGTACGGCATGTATAGAATTTTATTTTCCATGATCACTAAATGTTTTAAAGATAAATTTATAAGTTTAAAAGGTTATTTTCAAAGAAAATTATTTTCAAAATATTTTTCAAACTTTTAGTTTTTAAAAAATGTTCTCAAAATTAAAAGTATATTTTCCTCAAAAATGATTTTAAAGATATTTTATGATATTTATATTCATCAATTACAACTCTTTATTTTACTTATACTCCATTGGGGATATATTATATTGATATAATCCTTATTCTTTCTATGTATGGTTGATGATCGTTATGACTAAGGTATTGACATTTATTTTCTTAATTCATTTTTTGTAATTATTAACATTTCCTTGAAATATCCACTTTCCTGTGATCATTAGAAATTAAATTTCCCCTAAATATCCATATTATTTATCATGGATATACTTATTACTTAAATAGTATGTAATTTATTTTATGTGGATTTACATTTGATACACATAATCTATTCATTGTTTAATTCTCACTTCAATGTTATGATCCTTGTACGGTTTTATTTCACAATTTCAAATTATTTGAAATTGTTTATGTTTGAATTTACATTAAAATAAATTATTTGATCATTGGATAATAAACCCCTTAAATTTTCTTCTTCTATATTTATTCATAAAGCTTAAAAGTAATAATACCATTTTCCACCTTTTGGTACATAAAATGAATGAAAAAATGTTTTTAATAAAATCTGACTTTGATTCTCTTTTCAGCTAAAAATATTTTTCTTTCAAAACCATGTTTTCTAAAAAAACATTTCAAAAATGTTTTTAACATTCTCCAAATGATTTATTAAAATCATTTTTACCCATTACTTTTATACAAAATTTTTTGAAATAAATCTTGTCATTTTCCAAACAAGGTTTGTTTGGCTTTTATCGAAAATGTGAAGAAAAAAATATTTATTTTAACATGTACAACATATATAGAATTTTAGTTTTCATGATCACTCAATGTAATAAAGATAAATTTTTATGTTTAAAAGGTTATTTTCAAAGAAAATGATTTTAAAAATATTTTGCGAACTTTTAGTTTTTAAAAAATATTTTCAAAATTAAAAGTATATTTTCCTCAAAAATGATTTGAAAGATATTTTTATGATATTTATATTCATGAATTACAACCCTATTTTACTTGTACTCCACTAGAGTTATGTTATATTGATATCATCCTTATTCTTTATATGTATGGTTTATGATCATTATGACCAAAGTATTGACATTAATTTTCTTAATTCTTTTTTGTAATTGTTAACATTTCCTTGAAATATCCACTTTCCTATGATCATTAGAAATTAAATTTCCCCTAAATATCCATATTATTTATCATGGATATACTTATTACTTAAACAGTATATCATTTATACAGAGTGTTTTACATTGAATGTTATTTGATTGACTGAGAAAATATTGATAAATTTGTATTCTTTACTCAATATGGATATTTATTGACAAGGCATATTGTTTATGAATTAAATTGATTATTCGATATATGATTAATATTTTAGACATGCAGATATGGATGGGGCCTAGTTATAGATAGATCCTCGATGCATTGGTAGTTTGGTGAGATGAATCAATTCGATGGCCTTAGTTAAATAGGTTTATGGTGTAAACCTACTCATCAGTTCTAAAATATCTTGTGAAAAGTCTTAGAAGTATAAGTATAATGATGTTTGAGATCATGATGTACTAATCATTTCCTACATTAAGAATTCAGTTATTATTAATCATGATATTTTTGTAATAATATTATCTCTGGATGCATTTCATTCTAAGTTTATTTATTAAATGGCATATGTTTTTAGTTATTTACCATACCATATTTATTATGCGTTATCTAATCATGATAGTCAAGTTATTGATTAAATGACATGTGTGTTCATATATTCACCTTTCCATATTGATTATTTATTATCTAATCATGGTAGTCAAATTATTTAAATGGCATGTGTGTTCAGTTATCTATCTTACCCTGTTGATTATACATATTGATTAATGATAGTTTCTATTGTACTTAACCCTTACTGATCATTTGAGATCACCCTTATTTTGTTTCCTTTCCCATGAATCCGAAAAGTCTACTATGAATGATATACATGGATACACTAGAAGTAATAATGATATTCTCAAAAAAAATGTTGTAATTTGAGTATTTAAATGTGATATGGGAATCACGTATGTATCTAGTTTACCAAGACTACTAAACTATATAGTTCTTTGGGATGAGATTTTGTATATCATACACCAATGTAATAAAACAAACATCGACTCTGTGCTACTAGGATCAAGGACGTTACATGATTAATTTAGATAATTAATTCATTTCCTTAAAAAAATTAATCTAATATATCCACCCACCTCTAAACAATCTGTCATCACTATCATTGACCTAACAATTATCATCAAATGTTGATCTTTAAAAAAAACCGGTTTAACAATATTATTATATTATTGATCTAACCTTTTCCTAGACCTCACAATTTAAAGAGAAGATATATAAGATGATAATAATAAACATAAACGATATATGAATTCCTCAAAAAAATCACCTCACTTTGATTAAAAAGACTATGATTACTAGAAATCCATAATTGAGACATACCTAAAATAATTATGCATAGAACACTGTTTCATCAAGGTAAAACCATACAAGCTATCAGAAGCTGACCCGACTACTCTTACAGGAAACAATGTTGCCAAATATGTTTTAATTACAAAGTAGTAAATATTTTATATTGTGCTATTAATGGATGTGTTTTTATTCACGTATTTTCTTGTAAGACAACTCATGAAATCAGAAAGATTCTACAAGTTACTTGCATTGGCTCAGATAAGCTGATCAGAACCAAACTTTGAATGCTTCGAGCAGAGTGTCAAAATTTGAAAATGGGTAAAGATGAAAGCATCAATGAAATGCTCCACTAATTCACAAACATGGGAATGAATTCCCTTAGAGAAACTTTAGAGAACCATGTACTTGTTGAAAGAGACCTAAGATCTCTACCTAAGAAACAGTATGTAAAAAATGTTGTGATCGATGAAAGTAATAATTTCAAAGAATACACATTTGTTGAACTCATTGGATCACATCTTCAATATGAAATTTAATTAAAGAATATTACAAAAGAAGGGACTTTAAAGAAGAAATGTATTACTTTAAAATCGCATATAAATGTTGCTTCTAACACTTTTGAATCAGAAAGTGACAAAGGATAAATTGTGAACATTAGGTATTTATAATTTAATGAAGAAAAAAAAAGTTCAAGAAGCGACCAAAAAAAGATCAAAAGAATGGTAGAAAAGAAAAAAAACACCTAAATTATAATAGTATTTTAGATGAAACCAAGTATGAATATAGAAAGAAGGGACATATCAAAGCAGATTATTCAAATTTGAAGCAATAAGGGAGAGATAAGAAATACAAAGAATTGAAATATTTTTATCATGTTGGATGGAGTTGCAATGAACAATCTGATTCAAGCAATGAATTCGGAAGTGAGAAAAAATCATCGGACCTATGTTTGATGGCAGTAAATACAAATGAGGTATGTAATGATTCTGATTCTAGTTATTATTCTGATAGTGATGGTTATATATTTAATGTGCTTGAAGAAAATGAAAAACTTCAAAAAGATGTTTTAAGAGTTGCTATATTATATAAATAATTAAAAGAAGAAAATAAGATTCTTATTAAGAAAAATAAGAAATTCAATAATCAGAATGATTATCTAAAGGAAGAAATAAGAAATTATGCTTCATGTTTTAAAGGTAAGATCTATGAAGATTTTGAGTCTGTTCAAAAGGATTGTGTTTGACGGTAGTAAATACAAATGAGGTATGCAATGATCCAAATTATATTTGTTATTCTGATAGTGATGGTTATAGCTTTGATGTTTTGTATAAAGAAAAAGAAAAACATCAAAGGGTGTTTTAAGATTTATCGAATTATATAAACAATTGAAAGAAGAAAATCAGAGGTGTATTAAGGAAATAAAGAAAGTCAAGAAGGAGAATGATGCTCTTTAAGAAGAAATAAGAAATTCTACTTCATATTCTAAAATGTAGGGTGTACGATGATTTTCACATGAGCCTTAGCCCAGTTGGTAAGGACTCTACAGGTGCATCCAGGAGACCCGGGATCAAATCCAGGTGGAGACATTATTTCTGGGGGGTACTGTAGCAGTACTATAGCGGGAACTGTGCAGTGCTGTAGCAGGTACTGTAGTGGTAACTGTAGTAGGTACTGTTTGGCACTGTAGTAGCCGGGAATATGCCCCCATTTGGGCCTTCAGACCCTCGATTTGGTCCACGAGTCCTTTAAGGCCTTCGGGCCACCCAGGCCTTTGGGTCAATAAGGTCTTAGGGCCACCTTAAGTGCATATGCAAACCAGACGACCTATGAGGAACAAGCTCTAAAAGGAGGATCAGCAAGGAGATTTTCACCACAGCAAAAGCTAAACGGATTGCAAGAATGAGAGGGTATGACACCTACCATTGGGACAAGCCTGTGCATGCACGAGAATGCCTAGCTGAACAGTCATGCGAAGGTGAAGAGCGGATTTCACGATGAAGATGCTGGGGAGGAGCAGTTCAAAGTAGTTATTTTGTGTTGTATGTAATGTTTGAAGCCTATGGGCAAATGAATTCCTCTAAGGCCTACGGTCCAAGTAATTCCTATGCCTACGGGCCTTGTTAGGGTTCCACCTCACCCCTTGAAAGGTGGATTATCAAAAACTAATAAAAAATGAAGGCCTTCGGGCCATTGGAGGTGGAGGGTGTATGATGATTTTGAGTCTTCTTAAAAAATAATAATAATCTGAGAAAGTAATTTGTTAGCTTAAAAGAAACATTATCTATTTTTGTAGTTAATGAAAAATATGAAAGTATAGTGGCTATGATGAAACTGAACAATGATAAAACTGATTTTGGTTATAATCTATATATTTTAAAGTTATACAAGACTACTTTTGTTAAAAGTTCTGCCGAAAAAGTTTCTTCTGTTGAATGCTTTAAGTGTAGGTCACAAGGACATTATGCTAATAAATGTTTTCTGATATTTCTTCAATATCTTGACTATACTATATATTTTATTTCCAAATATTTGGCTACTAGAGTACCTTACAATAGATGTTTTAAATCTATTTAAGTACATAATAATTTAATTGTTAACCCAATCAGATCCAAAATAGTATGGGTGTCAAAATTGTACTCTACAAACTTTATCTTTTCGAGATAATCTCTTTAAGAATCTCAAGGACACATGGTTCCTCTCTTATACCAAATGTGATGGAGGCGCTATCACTTTTTGAGATACCTCTAAAGTTAATGTTAAAGGTTTCTATGAAGTAGTTATTTCTAATGTTTTTATTTCCAAATTGTTTATATGTATAAGAGATTAAACATAATCTAATTAGTATCTCACAAATTTTTTATGATGGTATGTATGTTAAATTTGAAGATGATAAATGTATAATGTTTAAAAATAATTCTTCTTTGTTTTATGTGTATAAATGGGATAATATTTATTCTATTAATTTTTTTGGTCTATCCAATAAAAATGTTAAGTCTCTCAATGCTATATAAACAAATGATATTCTCTGGCATATAAGGCTTTGACATGCTCATTTCTGAATAATGCACAAATTAGCTAAAGCATGAAAATATTCCAGATTAACAGAAATTAAAGGTAAAAATAGATTTTGATTATGATTCTTGCTTGAAAGGTAAGAAGAATAAGGAATCTTTCAAATATATTAATCATGTTTTTTACTTCTCGGCCTCTTGAATTATTACATTTTGATTTATTGGGTCCAATGAAAACTATAAGTTTGGGTGGTAAGAAATATTTTTTTGTTGTTGTTGATGGTTTTATTAGATTTACATGGGTTTATTTGTTATCTCGTAAGCATGCTAGATTTACTTATTTTTGTAATTTAGTTCAAAATATAAAAGGTTGTTTAATTATTTCCATTAGAATCGATAAAGGTGATGAGTTTTTTAATTTCGAGTTTGATAGGTTTTGTGAATAAAATGGTTATTTTCATAATTTTCGCCTAGAACATCACAAAAAATGGCATTATAAAATAGAAAATATAACTCTTTACGAAATGACTCAAACTATGCTTAATGAATAGAGTTTTACTAAGTATTTTTTATTAGAATCGATTAATATTGCTTGGTACATTCAAAATAAAGTTTATGTTATCTTTGTTTAAGAAAACCCCTTACAAATTATTTAATAGTACAAAACCAAAGGTTGATTATTTTAGATTTTTTGGTTGTAAAGTTTCTATCTTGAATACGAAATGTAATTTAGATAATATTGATGCTAAAAATCTTGAAGGTGTCTTTCTTGGTTATTATTTTAACAGTAATGCTCATAGAGTTTATAATATACATACCATGACTGTTGAAAAATCTATGAATATAATGTTGATGAATCATGTGATGTCTGGAAATCTATTTTGGAAAATGTTTAAGATGATTTCAGATATTTCAATTCTGGAAAAGAAAAACCTCAAGATGATGTAATTGTTGGGAGGGGGTTTACTCCTCAATCTGATCCTAAATGTTATAAGGTTCATAAAGATCACCATATTAATAATATTATTGGTAATGTTGATTTCGGTGTCAATACTCAAAGTTAAGTTTTAAAGTTTTATGCAAATTCTGCTTTTATTTCTCATTGTGTGCCTGATTATGTTTTAGATGCTCTAAATGATGCTAATTGAATTATTGTTATACAACATGAAATTGATAGTTCTCTAGAAATAATTTTTATAAACTTTAGTTGAACCCCCTTTAAATAAGCATATTTGTAAGGGTCAAAATCTACGTGGATCGATCCTTTGCGCTTTTTTGAAGACAAAGGTGCTAGGAGGAGGCTCTAAGGAAGTCTGGAGGATTCCAGTTGCTAGAAGCTGGAAGTAGGGGGATTTCACAATGTTTAAAGGTTTTACAAGACGTGAAAGTGGGTTTCATGACGTGAAAGTGGGGTTCACGACGTGTAATGAATCGGGGTTTAAAAATAAATAAATAAGAACACGACGTATTTTTCGAGGGAACCGAACCCTGAGAATTACACGACATGAAAGGGGATTACATGTCGTTAATATCCTCAATGTTGTACGTTTTATAACATTTTCAGCCACTAAAGTTTGTTAAACTCTATATCTGTAGTGTCTCCCTCTCGTTCTAGATGACCCAGTGACCCCCTCTTCAACGTTTTGGGTATTCCTTTGTCAAGGATTGATCCCTAACTTCCCTCTTTCGATCCATCTTCGATCCAAGGTATGTTTACCTCTGTTCTTACGGACTCTTCGATCTATTTCCTCTAGTTCCTCTTTGCCACGTTATGGCTCTTGATCTTCGTGTTGTAATAGAGTTTTGATGCATGTTTGTTGGTGCAGTTGTGGCGTGATGTCCTCAGGTGGATGCAATTCTTGCGAGAGAGGTGATTGGGATCCGCAGTTGGTATGTTCTTGTATGAAGAACGTTGAAACCCTTTTGAGGTAGGGGATTCATTTTTTCTCTATTTAATCATGTGAAATCATAGAGTTGGCATGATTTATCCCCTTGGATCGCAATGAAATTAACCAAATAATTACTTGAACCGGATTAAAGAATTGGTATCGGTCGCATGGCAATGTTGTTGTTTGTTTCATGATAATGGTTTGGATCTTGATTTGCTAGATAGTGTGATATCTTTGTTGTGCTTATTATGCTTGTTTTAGCATGTGGAATTGGAAAATAATGTAAAGCTGAAATTAATTATTAATTAATTGGCTAAAAGATTAAATATGCATGGCTAATGAATCTGATTGTGATTGTTGTAATTTGATAATAATAAAATTGATGCAAGTACGCATATTTAATTGAATTGGTTAATGAACTTGAAGCATGTTGATACTTGTTGATAAAATAATTAAAGGTGTGTTAAATTAATTGTTTAATTAATTTTTGATAGTTGTGATAGCTTGTGGATTAGGTTGTATGTAGTTGGAACTTATGATAATAAATCAGTTAATTCAAGATGGAATAAGAATCAGTTGTGTGATAAAAGATAATGTGTTATAAGGCCTGAGTTTCTTGTTTGTTTGTAAAGGTCATGTGCCTTGTGCTTTGAAGCCATGAGATCATGTTGTGTGTGAAGGCCAGATGCCTTAATTTAGGGTCAAGAGCCTGGTTGTTATGTTTGTTTTCTACTGCTTATGATGTGATGTGTGTCTGGGATGGCTGATCCTAGAGGTTTGTTGGGGTATGTGGGGCAGGGAGTCCCTAATGTGTTGAGAGCCTGAGATGGATAAACCTGGAGGGTAGTTGTGGTATCATGGGCGGGAAGGCCCAGTTGTTGTGGCAATAGTTGACACCTAGAGTGGTGAGATGCATCACTATATGCATGTGGGTATCGGGGAGGACACCTGAGATGACAGAACGGGTGGATGCTGGGTTTACCCATTGATATGAAAGATATATGCTTATTTGAATCTATTGTTTTGTTGACGACCTAGTTGTTTGTTTATTTGCTTTCATTTTCACACTACTTGAGGTAGATGGATGTGCTTGGTAGTATTCCTTGTTTGGTAGCTTAGAATGTTTTCCTAGAGTACCTGATAATATGGGAAGTAATGATGTTAATAAATGAATAAATGTTTAACCCATGGGATTGGAGCTTGCTGGGATGCAATGCTGAGGTTATAATTCTGAGAATTCGTGGACTCAGTTTGCTTATGCCTGGAGGGGCGTGGAACTTTGTTGTAATATAATGTGTAAAATGCTAATGGTTAATTAATAGTTAATGAATTAATTAACTTAAAGTGAAACTGATAAAAAAGAATAAAATAATTTAATGTATCTCCTTAAATGGTTGTGTGGTTATAGGATATCTGGTCTTCGTAGAGGCAGTCGAGAGTCCGAGAGACGTTAGCTACAATTGAGCCTGAGACAAGGTTATTCCCATAGTGTGGTTGTGAGCTATATTATATCTTGTAATTTTTTTGTTTCTATACGCTACTCAACCCAGTCGGTTAGGGAAACTGACACCCCAAGGATTCTGAGCTCTGGGAGGTGTTTTCCCCGAAATTATGGTGGGAGGATGGATGGTTGACTACCCTTTTGGTCTCACTCTCATCTCTTGGTAGTTACTTGTACTGGTATGCATGACAGTTAGTTTTCCCCATATATGTGTGTAGAGGGTTGTAATGGCATGTGGTTATTTCACACATGTATTCTGGATATAGTTTCATAAGGGCTATTATAGTTATAACGTGTATAGGTTGTGATGGCTTTCATATCCTTACTCGGTGTATGGGTTGTGATGGATTGAGGTATAATACCTGATGTATGATACACATTATGTGGGTTGTGGTGTCTCCTACTGGTATGAATGGTGGTTAGTTTTCCCCATATATGTGTGCAGATGGTTGTAATGGCTTGGGGTTATTTCACACACATATATTCTAGATATAGTTTCCTAAGAACTACTATAGGTATAACATGTATAGGTTGTGATGTCTTGTGGATCCTTACTCGGTGTATAGGATGTGATGGCTTGAGGTATAATATATGATGTATCATATATATTATGTGGGTTGTGGTGGCTTCTGGAAACTACCTAGTTACATTTGGTTACGTGGACGTGGTGATGTGTTGCACGGAGTGCATTTTGTGGTGCTTCTCTTAGGTGTCAGTGGGATAGTCATTTTTGGAGAGAGATGCCCAGAACGTGCGATGTTGGAACAGAGTGGAAAAACAGTGGGGAAGCAGTAGCGGGGTACCCTTGATAGTCATCATTATATTATATACTCTTGTATGTGATACTTTGTGAGAGTGGTCATAGGGATGTTGGGAAAATAGTATAACTATTTAGGTGACGAGTTAGTTTCATTGGTTGTTCACTATGATTTAGCATTCTTTCTTTACCTTTTTCATGAGAGGCTTCGGGGAGGATCCTACTGAGTATACTGTTACTCACATTACGTATATATAAATTGTTTTTCAGGTCAATTAGAGAAGGTTAGAAATCAGACTGGTTGCTACTATCTTGGGGTTTAGCAAGAGATGTTTGGGCTTCGTAGTCGATGACATCTTTACTTTTCCTTCGGTACTTGGAGTTTTCCTTTCAGTTGTAGTAGTTCTTTCATGACATTACATATGTGTACTTTGGCTTTTATTTTATATTAGAGTCTGAGAAAGAGTTGGTTGGTGTTTATCTTATCCCTATCTTTCACATGTGTTCTCTTATAAGGCAATGTCTCTCATATGTGTGTTTATTATACCCTCAGTGCTAGTCGCCAACCTGGGGTCTACTGGAGGCGAGACTCAAGTGTCACTATCTCTCTTCTCTCATTGTTAGCCCAGGAGGGGTACACCTTGTGGGGAGGGGGTAGTGACATAGTGGTATCAAAGGTCTGGTTGAGCGATAAGATGGAGTTTGGAGTTAGGCACAAGTGAGGTTGCGTGGGTTGGTAGAAAAACAGTATTAGTTAATCTTAGAAAACACTGTAAACATGAGACTGGCTTAGACATGGGTATTTAGGGCCCCCTGTGATATGATTCACAGACCTTTAATCTTACAACAACTACTAAACGAGGTGATATTGGTTGCAGGGTAGAGACCTAGGAAAGGATCATGCATCACTCTTTTTTGCATCTGTGTTTGAATAGGTCGACCTTGGATAAGTCAACCTAAAACGAATAAAAAGAAAACAATTAATTAATGTCAAAGTTTTCCATATTTCGAGTTTATGAGCTCTAACTATTTGTACTTTTGTAGGCATGGCTTCAGGATGACGTCCTCGTCAGGTTCGTGCAGAATATGTTCAGCAAGTGGTGCCATAAGATCGTCGTAGAGTAGAGGTTGACGATGACGACACTTAGAGGAGGGAAATCAGAGAGTTCTAGCACTAGAGTTTGCAGAAGTACGAGAGATTCATTTCAGATGCAGTCATGGAAGACTGGTTGGAGGAGTTTCAGATAGTATTCAATTCTATTTGTGCTTGGAAGGAGCACTGGGTATGGTTGGTTGTGACGATGTTGCATGGGGCAGCGAGGCGGTGGTGGTTCTTGTTCCTTGGGATCGCGAGGAGTCAATAGTCTCATGGGAGGAGTTCCAAGACCAATTCAGAGTCAAATTTCTTTCTTCGACTGCAAAAGCGGTCGGTCGTCTAGAGCTACTTACCCTTCAGTAGGGGAGCTCTAGTGTGCGAGAGTTCGGGATCCATTTCAGGAACCTTCTGCGATAAGCTTCAGACCTGTTGTCAAATGAGTAGGTTAAGGCGATCCATTTTGAGGAGGCTTTGTGTCCAAAGATCCAGCATCAGGTCACCTTATTTAAGCTAAAGACTTATCTTGAGGTCCTAGTGAGAGTAGAGGTCATCAAGAGAAAATTAGCCAGAACTGAATCATCATAAGAGGGGATTCGTCAGGATTCCTCACAAAGCATAGTTGTGATCTGGGGTTCCCAGTTGTCAGGATAGAAGATCTTCTGATTAGTCGGGGTAGGTCTTATCCCTCAATGTCTCATTTCTCTAGGGTGGGGGGGGGACTCACAGACCTATGTCAAAGGATCAGACACATGTTTTTCTTATAGAGGTCATCGTCTCCCGACCTTTTTGAGTAGTCAGTGTGTGCCAGTTGTTTTGCTTCAGGTTCCTCTATTGTGACAGTTCCAACTGAGGCAGCAACAACAAGTTTCTCCAGTTTGGGATCAGCGGAGAGTTGATGGGGCCGGCAGAGGACAACCCTGGAATGATCCTTTTCCTCAGAGAGCAGAGCGCGATCATGGAGGTGGTCATCAGCATGGTCACAGATGTCATGGAGCATGTCATGGTCAGCTTTATGCTTTAGCATTGTCAGTGTCAGGAGAGCCAATCCATTCACGATACCCTTTTTTGCTTGTTTTCTACTTGGGTTCATGCCTTGTTTGATCCAAGGGCGACACACTCATTCATATCACCTACCCTTGTCCATGCTTTAGGACTTGAGGTATAGAAACTTTCAGTTCCCTTGGTGTTGACTATGATAGTTAGAGGTCGATCTGACATGTTTGATGTTTTTAGAAACTATGATATAGTGCTGAGATGACACCACTCTTGGGGAGATTTCCTATGTTCACGGATACAACCATATGAAATCATCCTGACATGAATTGGTTATATTCGGTGCAGGATATCATGGATTTCTTCAGGAGGCATGTTGTGTTCTTCGACGCTAATGAAGAGACAGTAGTGTTTGATGTCGAGCGAGACTCTCAGTTTTGTCAGAGACATGTTACATCCTTATCATCCTTGATGGCTGAACTGATGCTAAGTTCATCAAAATTTGCAGCCTTGTGCGCAGTACAGGTCGCAAGCATTTAGCTCAAACAGCATCCAAAACGGATCAGGTTACACTAATCCAACGGGCATGAGGTTGATATCCTACATGTTCATGATGCCCTACTACTCTGGTTTTGGCAGTGGTTGTGTTGTGGCCCAGGTTTTTCGGACGAGATGTGTTGTGGTCGTTCTTGTGGGGCGGTGAGCCTAGGTGTCTTCGGGCGAGGTGTGTTGTGACCATGCTTGTGGGGAAGTGTGTTATACGAAAGGGATATAAGTGTCAGGACGCACAACTTTATGGTTTGAGAGTGGAAAATCAGTGAAAAAGTTGTGTGGGGTGCCCTTATTTACATGCTTCTTGTTATATTATATTATTTGTCTTGCGTTATTTGTTAAGCATGCCTTGAGGAGGTTGGGTTTGGTTAGTATGTCAGTATAGGTGATGTTTGCTTATGTTTTTTCTCACATGTGTATAAGTATGCTTTTTTCACATGTGCACGAGAGACTTCGTTTTTTCTTACTGATTATACTTGTATGTTCACCCTACGTATAGTTGTCGTGTCGCTTCTTTAGCTTTACTTTTGGGTATTCACTTTGTAGACTTCTATTGTATTTGTTTCATTTATACATACATTGTGGGGAGGTTTGGGTTTCTTTTTATATTATGTCATGGAGTTTATTGTGGATGATTTATCTTATCTCTTGATCCTATTTATATTATAGAAGTTAATGCCTCCCACACATGAGATTTGTATACCCTCGATGCTAGTCACTAACTCGGGGCCTACTGTAGGTGGGACTCAGGGGTTATTATCTCTCTCCCCTTATTGTTGTATCTTTGGAGGGAGGAGTCATGACACTTCAAGTCATATCAATCACATCGTGTGCCATATTGATGTGTGCTAAGTTCCTAAACATGACCAATAAATTATGGATCATTGTCCTTTCGTTTGAAAACAAAGCTTCTTTGCTCAATTTTGACTATTTGATGAGTGTTTTAAACTAAAATGACACTTTTGAATTAAAAACATGCACTTCGAGTCTATCGAATACATCATGTTTCAGAATGATGTGAGGTCAATTCTTACACATGACAAACGAATTATGTATCCTTTTCCTAAAGTTTGAAAACAATATGAGCTCATTTTATCAGTTTTAGCTATTTGATGTGTGTTTTAAACTAAATGACACTTTCTTTGAAAACACACACATTGAGTATATTGACCACATCGTGTGTCAGGTTGATGTGATGTCAATTATTACACATGACAAATGAATTATGTATTGTTGTCCTAAAGTTCGAAAACAATATGACCTCATTTTCTCATTTTTGGCTATTTCATCTGTGTTTTAAACTAAAATGGAACTTTTTTATTAAAAACATGTACTTCAAGTCATATCGACCACATAATGTATCGAATTGGTGTGGTCAATTCCTACACATGACAAATGAATTATGAATCATTTTCTTAAAGTTTGAAAATAATATGAGCTTTTTTTCTCAGTTTTAAAGATGTGACATGCTTTTTAAACTAAAATGGCTTCTTTCTATTGAAAACACGCACTTTGAGTCATATCAATCTCATTGTGTCTCAGATTGATGTGTGATCAATTCTTATATGTCACAAATGAATTGTGGATCATTGTTGTAAATTTTGAAAACAATGAGCTTGTTTTCTCAATTTTGGCTATTTGATGTGTGTTTTAAACTAAAATGGCACTTGTATTGAAAACGTGCACTTTGAGTCATGATAACCGCATCGGGTGTCGGATTGACGTGTAGTCGATTCATACAAGTCAAAAATGAATTATGAACCATTGTCCTAAAGTTTAAAATCAATCTGAGCTTGTTTTCTTGTATTTTTTTGTGTGATGCGTTTTAAACTAAAATGACACTTATATTGAAAACACATATTTTGAGTCATATCGACCACATTGTGTGTCAGATTGGGGTGTGGTCAATTCCTAAGCATGAAAAATGAATTATGGATCATTTTACTAATGTTTGTAAATAATATGAGCTTGTTTGCTCAGTTTTGGAAATGTGACACGTGTTTTAAACTAAAATGACACATTTCTATTACAAACACACACTTTGAGTCATATCAATCACATCGTGTCTCAGATTGATGTGTGGTCGATTCATACATGTCACAAATGAATTATGGGTTGTTTTATTAAAGTTAGAAAACAATCTAAGCCTGTTTGATCAGTTTTTTCTATTTGATGCGGGTTTTAAACTAAAATAACACTTTTGTATTAAAAACATATACTTCAAGTCATACCAACCACATCGGATATCGGATTGACATACACTTGATTCCTACACGTGACAAATGAAACAATCTAAGCCTGTTTGCTCAATTTTTTCTATTTGATGCGAGTTTTAAACTAAAATAACACTTTTGTATTAAAAACATATACTTCAAGTCATACCAACCTCATAGGATATCGGATTGACATACACTTGATTCCTACACGTGACAAATGAATTAAGGATTGTTGCCCAAAATTTTGAAAAAAATGGGAGCTTGTCCGCTCGATTTTGGCTATGTGACATGCATTTTAAACTAAAATTACACTTTTATATTGAAAAACATGTATTTCGGTTCATACCGACCACATCACGTGTTGGATTGTCTTGTAGACAATTCATGCACATGATAAATGAATTATGGTTTTTTTCTAACGTTTGAAAACAATCCGACCTTGTTTGCTCAGTTTTAGATCTGAAACATGTTTCAAACTAAAATGACACTTTTGTATTGAAAACACATACTCTAAGTCAAACTATAAGGCCCCAACCTTAAACCTTACTTAATCATGAGTTATTACAAGATTACACATTGAGGATCTTTTCAGGGTTAGAGTTTTAGATAATTAGATCATAAAACTTCCATTACATTCCACATTTAAACAAAGTGGTTACATAAAAGATAGTATTCATTTTTCCCATCAATGGAAACATATTTAAAATAAAACATGGATTCTTTCTTGACACTTCCTTGACACTATCATCACATCATGTACCTTTCTCTTGACCTGTGAAAATCATTTAAAAAAACATGGGATGAGCATAAAAAGCTCAGTAAGGGATCTAAAAATATGGAAAGGAAACACGAGTACATGTATACATAAGAATCAATGAAATCATACTATACTCATAAAACATAAGCAATTTAACATACCTCATCAAATCATGAATAAATCATAGAAATCATAAGACATAAAGGTAACTTGAGGCATTCATAACATTCTTACGCAGGGAGTAACCCTCTTGGTTACGTTTGGAATACCCATCACAGTATATTCCCTAAATCTCTTTGGAGAAACCTTAACGTTTAACTCCTTCATGTTACCCAATGCATTGGAGAGCTATATCGGGCTCACCCGCCCTTAGTTTATCATGGAACCACCTGTCTTCATAATAATGGCCAAGAACCATAACTTAATCGTATCACATAAAACATGCATAAAGGAAACATAACATTTCCACTTTTCAATCACAAGATATCAATACAAAACATTGATATAAAAACATTATGAAAACCATTTTCAATACCAAAATAAAATAAAAGTAAAACATGGTATTTATTTTTCATTTTAAAAGAAGTTATGCCCTGTAGAGGAAGCCGAAACTCAAATAATGGTCACGGCGGTGGAGAAGTCGTTTTCACCGCATACGTACGATAAAAAAACATTACCTTTTTTCGTTTAGTAAATGATTCGTATAAAAATATTCCTTTTGAATAAATGTAAAAATCAAAAGGGGTTTATACACTATATAAAAGAAAGTTGTGTATAAAACAAAATATGCCTCAATGAAAAGAGATTGAGAAGAAGTCCCTTACAAAGATCATTTTTTTTTAAATAAAATAGATCTATTTTGTGTATTCACCATAAAGAAAGTACAAATACAAGATAGGACATAATAATATCATGAGAAAATTTGAAATTAGGAGATTAACTCAAAGAACGGAAATTGGGTTAAGAAGTTCCCTTACCTCGGGTCCGACATGACTTGGTTGTTCTTTAATGTCCTGAATAATAAAATTGAGTTAATTTCTACATGCTTAAGAACCTTTTTCAAGTTCATTATTCCTTTTATATCAATTATTACCATGTTATGAACATTATTTAATCATTTAAGTTAATAACGGTCGTTTTGTCGATATTTGGTACTTGAGTCAAAAGTGAACTTCTTATATTTACAAGTTGTTCACGTAGTCAAATATCCATTATCTCAAGAATTATATTCATGATGTAGATTCCATATATATCATATATATCCAGCATATACATTCATTTATAATATTACATAATCATTTAGAGGTAAGAAATGAAATGCACCGTTCATGGAGACGGTAAGTCGTACGTACGCATGAACGCTACTTTCATTTCTATGTCATATTAATGGAATTAAAAAGTAAATGAGAGGTATGTATATTTTAATTCCAGAACTATATTCATCACTTATATGTAACATACATCATATATATCCATTATATATATGTACTTATAATAGTACATTATATTTGGGGATAAGAAATGAAATGCACCGTTCACAGAGACGGTAAGCCATACGTACGCATGAACGCTACTTTCATTTCTATCTCATACTTTAATGGAGTGAAATCTTAATAATATAAAGGTATATTATAATTACAGTATAATATCATATATAATATCATTAAATCCATCCTTTATATGTCCCACGTATGGCATTAATGAATCAAATCACTTTGAGGGGGCGGTAGTCCGCACTTCCTAAAATGAAGATATCGCGTATACCCATAATGGAATCCATAAAGGTATGCCATAAATGAAAAATACATAAGCTTAAAGAAAACATAAACATATTATATATCATATATAAATATAGTGACATATTAATGGCCACCTTTGAAGGTGTTAGAAGAATATTGAACAATCATCGTTTCGTGAGGCAGAAATTCTCTATCCATAGAAACAGTATGTTCTTTAACCATTAAATGTAGGTGTCTGTAAGTGTAGCTCGAATGCTTCTTATAACAACATCATAGTATATTGAAGATACTGTATTTGTTACAAAAGAAATTAATAAAAAGAGTTTAGGTGGTTGGAGAAGCAAAATAAAACAAAAGAACACAAGAGAAAACACTACCTTTAAAATGGGTAACTCTTTTTGATTTGAGCTCAAAGGCTTCCATGGGAAGACTTCTGCCCAAAGTGAGGATTCTAGGAGTAAGAGAGGGATTTGGAGAGACAAAAAGAGCAGATATTGGCCGAACCAAAGGCTTGAGAGGTGTGGGTAAGGAGGTAGAGGTGGGGGCCTTTTATAAGAGGAGAGGAGGGGCACTCTTGGAAAGTTAAGAAAATATACTTTATTATAAAATGATTTTTGGATAAAAAGGGTCCCACAATTATATATTTATAGGATAAGGTGATAATAGTTCTAAATCCACCCATCCAATAGGTTTTTGACATGTGTAGGTCTTAGATTTTACATTATCTTTTCATTTTATTTAAATCGTTAAATAATGAGGTAATCGTTGCATCATCATGGTGTCATAAATAATTTAATTTATTTAATGTATAAAAATTATAAAAAAAATATCATGATGTAGGAAATATTTTTATCTTTCTAATGAATATTTATAGTCAAAAATAGGACTTATATAACAACATTTAAAAATTGTTTTAGTAAAACAACATATGTTTGTGACATTTTTACTTTAACATTAAATAAAAAGATATTAATGTCATTTTCCTGAAAAGTGGCTCCATTGGGTCCCCAAGTTGACTCATGGATTTTCTTGGTCGGCCATGACACATCCAATGAGGGTAGGATATGTGTCTAGGTCATTTAATATTATTAAAACATTATTTTTACCTTAAACTACACTAACTACCTCTAATCGCGATTAAAAACATAAAAGTTACTATTCAAAAAAATATTTTAATCCCATTAAACCACATTTTACTTCCTAATGACAACCATGTATGTCGGATTTTTGAAATTCAAAACACAGAGGTGGTAAATTTTCATTTAAATGAAAAATCAGTTTTTTAAGTACCACTTAGTGGTTTCACTATTCATCAAAAATTGAAGTTTTTCAAAAAAATATCAAAACTTCACCCTAAGCTATATTTGATATTCCGAATTCCAAAATGATGTATATTTTACAAAATTAAAAACATATAAGTTGCATTAATTAATTTAATAATTAATTCCCGTTGTCAGAGCAAATAGGGTGTTTTTATGAAACAATAAGTATCAAAAGATTGACACTAGTTTAAGTCCAATTTCAAAGTGAACTTAATTACAATGACCATTATTGGATTAAATGGTAAAAATATATTCTAATTTAACTTTAAAACCAATTCAAAAGATAATCTAATCATATAAATAAATTAGATTAAAAAGAGGTTTTGAATTAAAATACAACATTTTTCACTATTCATTAAAAAATGAACTTTATCGGAAAAATACCAAAAAGTTTAGACAAAGTAAATTTTGATGTCCCGATTCTAAAGAAGAATTTTATTTGGTCCAATAAAATGTATAATAGTTACCAAAACTATATTTAATTAAAGTTCTCCATCAAAAGGTGATAAGTGGACCTTTAGTGAATATTAGAATATCTATGCCTAAAATTGAATTCTTTTCTTATTTTAAGCCTTTATCCATTATTGGATAAATGTAAAAACATTTAACAAACATATATAATCATATTTTAGTTATTTCTATTCATTCCCACCAATACAATGGCTATGTGTTAACTACCATTTAAAATAATATTATTTTATTACTAGTGTGCAACGTAAGATTTCAAAGAAACTCTTTATTGCGTATCGGGTACGCTATCGAACATAGAAACCCCTTTAAAGTAAAATTAATATTTAATTCATAAATATTAATAAATATGAAAAAAAATCTTTATTTACCTGGGATGTTACATCCTTCCCCCCTTTTGGGAATTGCGTCCTCGCAATTTTATTCACTTATCAAAATAAGTGGGGGTATTTATCCCTCATAGCATATTCAGGTTCCCACATTGCCTCTTCAACCATATGGTATTTCCACAAAACCATTACCTGGTGAATTACCTTATTTCGCAACACTTTCTCTCTTCGGACAAGAATCTAGATTGGTTGTTCTTCATAAGAGAGATTCTCTTCCAACTGAACTACCTCTAGGCTCAAAACATGAGATGGATCTGGCATATACTTTCTCAACATCGAAACATGAAAAACATTGTGTACCTGAGATAAACTCGGAGGTAATGCCACTCTGTATGCAACTGATCCAACTCTCTCCATAATTTCATATGGTCCAATGAACCTTGGACTCATCTTTCCTTTCTTACCAAATCGCATCACACTTTTCCATAGAGAAACTTTGAGAAAAACATGATCACCTACCTCGATAGATAGATCCTTCCTCCGGTTATCTGCATAACTTTTCTATCTGCTCTGAGCTGTTCTCATGTGTTTCTGAATCAACAGAACTTTTTCTGCTATCTCTTCTACCAATTCTAGTCACATCAGCTTCCTTTCACCTACTTCATCCCAAAAAGCTGGAGTTCGACATCGCTTCCCATATAATACTTCAAACAGATTCATCTGTATATTGGAATGAAAACTGTTATTATATGAAAACTCAACCAAAGAAAGATGTTAGTCCCAACTTCCCTGATAATCCATCGAACAAGCACGTAGCATATCTTCCAAATTATGAATTGTTCGTTCTGACTGCCCATCTGATTGAGGATGAAAAGCTGTACTAAAATTTAATTCAGTACCCAACAACTTCTGAAGGCCTTTCCAAAAGTTAGAAGTAAACCTGGGATCACGATCAGATACAATGGAGAGGGGAACTCCATGTAACCTGACTATCTCTTTAAGATACAAACAAGAAAGTTGATCTAGAGATAAAGTATCTCGAATAGGAAGGAAATGAGCAGATTTAGTCAAGCCATCAACAATAACCCAGATTGCATTATTACCTCGAGGTGTCTTCGGTAATCCCACAACAAAGTCCATGGATATATTTTCCCATTTCTACTCTGGCACTGGTAAAGGATGAAGCATCCCTTTTGGTAACTTCTTCTCTGCTTTAACCTGTTGTCAAGTCAAACACTTTACAGTAAAATCAGCAATATCCCTTTTCATTCCATCCCATCAGTAATACTCCCGAAGATCTCTATACATCTTAGTACTACCAGGATGAACTGAAAACAGAGAACTATGAGCTTAACATAACAACTATCTCTTTAACTATTAATCGCAAGGCACACACAATATCTTCCCAAATCTCAAAACACAATCATTATCAATGTTGAATTCAGGAAACTTACCCTTCTGAACTAACTCTACCTTTTTCTGCAACTCACTGTCTTGCTTCTGTGCTTGCTTGATTCTGTTTGATAGAGAAGATTTCACTGATACCTAAAACAAAACAGAAGAACATCCTGCACTGACAAATTCTATGCCAAAGTTCATCAAATCCTTAACCAATGGATCACGTTCCAAATGCAACATTGTTAATGAAGCATTACTTTTTTGACTCAAAGCATCAGCCACTTTATTTTCTTTTCCCGGATGGTAATGAATTGTACAATCATAATCCTTGATTAATTCTAGCCATCTCCTCTGTCTCATGTTCAATTCTTTCTGAGTGAATATATACTTTAAAATTTTGTGATCGGTATATATTTCACACTTTACTCCGTACAAATGATGCCTCCAAATTTTTAAAGCGAAAACTAAAGTAGTTAATTCCAAATCATGTGTAAGGTAATTTACCTCATGAGTTTTCAACTGTCGTGAAGCATAAGAAATTACCTTATCATTCTGCATTAGGACGCAACCAAGTCATTGCAATGAAGCATCACTGTAGATAACAAACTCCCCATTCATGGAAGGTAGTGCCAAAACTGGAGCATTCACCAATCTTCTTTTCAACTCCTGAAAACAATCATCAAATTCTTTTATCCAGATAAACTTAACACCCTTCTGAGTTATCTTAGTCATTGGACTAGATAATCATTAAAAAATTTCAACAAACCTTCGGTAGTAACTTTCCAAACCAAGAAAACTACGGATCTCAGTTACATTTGTGGGTCTTGGCCATTCTTCAACAACTTTGGTTTTTGCAGAATCAACAGTTATCCCATCTTTTGAAACAATGTGACCAAGGAAAGAAATTTGTTGCAACCATAACTCACACTTTCTGAATTTCCCATACAATTTCTTCTCTTTTAAGGTTTTCAAAATAACCCTTAAATTTCTTTCATGCTCCTCTTTACTTTTAGAAAACAACAAAATATCATCAATGAAAACAACCAACATTTTTCACCTGAGTCAACTGAGCCATCACTATAAAAAACTATTTAGTTCTGATTTTGACCATCTCAGGATACTGATTTGAAAGTTCGTTATACTCTGTATGCCTTCCTAGAAGATCTGCTCAGTTTCCTTTGTGGAAAACCATTCTGAACAAACATGTCTTAGATGAAGCAACATGATAATCTTAAAATGGTATATCATTTCAATTTGACCATAAAAAATATTTTTGGATAATCATTTAATAGAATTCTAACTCCTAAAGTTATCTAAACCAACCTCTGATGCCAACTATAAGGCCCCAGCCTTAAACCTTACTTAATCTTGAGTTATTACAAGATTACACATTGAGGATCTTTTCAGGTTTAGAGTTTTAGAGAATTAGATCATAAAACTTGCAATACATTCCACATTTAAACAAAGTGGTTACAAAAAAGATAGTATTAATTTTTCCCATAAATGGAAACATATTTAAAATAAAACATGGATTCTTTCTTGACACTTCTGTGACACTATCATCACATCATGTACCTTTCTCTTGACCAGTGAAAATCATTTAAAAAAACTTGGGATGAGCATAAAAAGCTCAGTAAGGGATCTAAAAACATGGAAAGGAAACATGAGTACATGTATACATAAGAATCAATGAAATCATACTTTACTCATAAAACATAAGCACTTTAACATACCTCATCAAATCAAGAATAAATCATAGAAATCATAAGACATATAGGTAACTTGAGGCATTCATAACATTCTTACATAGGGAGTAACCCTCTTGGTTATGTTTGGAATACCCATCACAGTATATTCCCTAAATCTCTTCATAGAAACCTTAATATTTAACTCCTTCGCATTACCCAATGAATTGGAGAGCTATATTGGGCTCACCCGCCCTTAGTTTATCACGAAACCACCCGTCTTCATAACAATGCCCAAGAACCATAACTTAATCGTATCACATAAAACATGCATAAAAGAAACATAACATTTCCACTTTTCAATCACAAGATATCAATACAACACATTGATATAAAAACATTATGAAAACCATTTTCAATACCAAAATAAAATAAAAGTAAAACATGGTATTTATTTTTCATTTTAAAAGAAGTTAGGGCTTGTAGACGAAGTCGAAACTCAAATAATGGTCACGGCGGCGGAGAAGTCATTTTCACCGCATACGTACGACAAAAAAACATCCCCTTTTGTCGTTTAGTAAACGCTTCGTATAAAAATATTCCTTTTTAATAAATGTAAAAGTCAAAAGGGTTTTATACACTGTATAAAATAAAGTTGTGTATAAAACAAAATATGCCTCAATGAAAAGAGATTGAGACGAAGTCCCTTACAAAGATCATTTTTTTAAATAAAATAGATCTATTATGTGTATTCACCATAAAGAAAGTACAAATACAAGATAGGATATAATAATATCATGACATAATATGAAATTAGGAGATTAACCCAAAGAACGGAAATTGGGTTAAGAAGTTCCCTTACCTCGGGTCCGACTTGACTTGATCGTTCTTTAATGTCCTGAATAATAAAATTGAGTTAATTTCTACATGCTTAAGAACCTTTTTCAAGTTAATTATTCCTTTTATATCACTTATTACCATTTTATGAACATTATGTAATCATTTAAGTTAATAACGGTCGTTTTGTTGATATTTGGTACTTGAGTCAAAAGTGAACTTCTTATATTTACAAGTTGTTCACGTAGTCAAATATCCATTATCTCAAGAATGATATTCATGATGTAGATTCCATATATATAATATATATCCAGTATATACATGCATTTATAATATTACATAATCATTTAGAGGTAAGAAATGAAATGCACCGTTCATGGAGACGGTAAGCTGTACGTACGCATGAACGCTACTTTCATTTCTATGTCATATTAATGGAATTAAAACTAAATGAGAGTTATGTATATTTTAATTCCATAATTATATTCATCACTTATATGTAACATAAATCATATATATCCATTATATATATGTACTTATAATAGTACATTACATTTGGGGATAAGAAATGAAATGCACCGTTCATGGAGACGGTAAGTGGTACGTACGCATGAACGCTACTTTCATTTCTATCTCATACTTTAATGGAGTGAAATCATAATGATATAAAGGTATATTATAATTCCAGTATAATATCATATATAATATCATTAAATCCATCCTTTATACATCCCACGTTTGGCATTAATGAATCAAATCACTTTGAGGGGCGGTAGTCCGCACTTCCTAAAATGAAGATATCGTGTATACCCATAAGGGAAGCCATAAAGGTATACCATAAATGTAAAATACATAAGCTTAAGGAAAAAATAAACATATTATATATCATATATAAATATAGTGACATCTTAATGGCCACCTTTGAAGGTGTTAGAAGAATATTGAACAATCATCGTTTCGTGAGGCAGAAATTCTCCATCCACAAAAAACGTATGTTCTTTAACCATTAGATGTAGGTGTGTGTAAGTGTAGCTAGAATTATTCTTATAAAAAAATCCTAGTATATTGAAGATATTGGATTTGTTACAAAAGAAATGAATAAAAAGAGTTTAGGGGGTTAGAGAAGCAAAATAAAACAAAAGAACACAATAGAAAACACTACCTTCAAAAAGGGTAACTCTTTTTGATTTGAGCTCAAAGGCTTCCTTGGGAAGACTTCTGCCCAAAGTGAGGCTTCTAGGAGTAAGAGGCGGATGTGGAGAGACAAAAAGAGCAGAGCTTGGCCGAACAAAATTCTTGAGAGGTGTGGGTAAGGAGGTAGAGGTGGGGGGCTTTTATAAGAGGAGAGGAGGGGCACTCTTGGAAAGTTATGAAAAATACTTTATTATAAAATGATTTTCGGATAAAAAGGGTCCCCAAATTATATTTTTCGAGGATAAGGTGATAATAGTTCGAAATAAACCCATAAAATAGGTTTTTGACATGTGTAGGTATTAGATTTTTCATTATCTTTTCATTTTATTTAAATTGTTAAATAATGAGGTAATCACTGCATCATCATGGTGTCATAAATAATTTAATTTATTTAATGTTTAAAAATTATAAAAAAAATATCATGATTTAGGAAATAGTTTTAGCTTTATAATTAATATTAATAGTCAAAAATATGACCTGTATAACCCCATTTAAAAATTGTTTTAGTAAAACAACACGTGTTTGTTACATTTTTACTTTAACATTAAATAAAAAGATATTAATGTCATTTTCCTACCAAAGTGACTCCATGGGGTCCCATAGTTTACCCATGGATTGTATTGGTCAGACATGACACATCCAATGAGGGTAGGACATGTGTCTAGGTCATTTCATATTATTAAAACATTATTTTTACCTTAAACTACACTAATTACCTCAAATCGCGATTAAAAACATAAAAGTTACTATTCACCAAAAAATTATTTTAATCTCATTGAACAACATTTTACTTCCTAATGAGAACCATGTATGTTGGATTTTTGAAATTCAAAACACAGAGGTGGTAAAATTTCATTTAAACGAAAAATCAGTTTTTTAAGTACCACTTAGTGATTTCACTATTCATCAAAAATTGATGTTTTTCAGAAAAATACCAAAACTTTACCCTAAGCTATATTTGATATTCTGAATTCAAAAATGATGTCTATTTTAAAAAATTCAAAACATATAAGTTGCATTAATTAATTTAATAATTAATTCCCGCTGTCAGAGCAAATAGCGTGTTTTTATGAAACAATAAGTATCAAAAGATTGACACTAGTTTAAGTCTAATTTCAAAATCAACTTAATTCCAACGACCAATATTGGATTAAATGGTAAAAATATATTCTAATTTAACTTTAAAACAAATTAAAAAGATAATATAATCATATAAATAAATTAGATTAAAAAGAGGTTTTGAATTAAAATACAACATTTTTCACTATTTATTAAAAATGAACTTTATCGAAAAAATACCAAAAATTTACACAAAGTAAATTTTTATGTCCTGATTCTAAAGAATAATTTTATTTGGTCCAATAGAATGTATAAGAGTTACCAAAACTATATTTAATGAAAGTTCTCCATCAAAAGGTGATAAGTGGACCTTTAGTGAATATTAGAGTATTATTGCATAAAATTGAATTCTTTTCTTATTTTAAGCCTTTATCCATTATTAGATAAATGTAAAAACATTTAACAAACATATATAATCATATTTTAGTTATTTATATTCATTCCTGCCAATACAATGGCTACGTGTTAACTACCATTTGAAATAATATTATTTTATTACTAGTGTGCAACGTAAGATTTCAAAGAAACTCTTTGTTGCGTATCGGGTACGCTATCAAACATAGTAACCCCTTTAAAGTAAAATTAATATTTAATTCATAAATATTAATAAATATGAAAATGTTTTATTCTTTATTTACCTGGGATGTTACACAAACCGACTACATCCTATGTTAGATTGATGTGCGGTCAATTCTTAAACGTTAAAAATTACTTATGAATCATTGTATTAAAGAATCAAAACAATATGAATTTTTTTATTACTTTTGAGCATGTGACGTGCGTTTTGAACTAATATGTAAATTTAAAAAAATAAGTATCAGATAAAAATGATAAGGAAATTAACTAAAGATGTAGATAAAATTATGATAAAAATAACTAAATTAGTAGTAGGAAGTCACATATTCATTATGTTTGTGTACATTCTGAAACCACCATGTATTCTTCTCATTCATTTCTAAACAAATTGATTTCCTCCATTATACTTCTCCTTGAGAAATAGATAAAAAATTATATATAAGCATTCTGATACTAATGATTCACACCCCAAATATATTTATAAGGTCATAACCCGAACTAGATCACAAACAGAGTAGGTAATCACCTAAATTTAATGTCAGCAAACATTCTAACACCCTATACAATGTCAAATCATCTCTAAACAAATGTACTTCTCCTTTTGAGTATGTAGATTGTTGGAAATCTTGGTAGTAATGAGAAAATATAGACAAACATTTAAAAAATCATTTAATGAAATTTTAATTACCTTCGAAAATTATATGTTCAGGGATGTTAATCTTTTGATGATATATGATATCTTTCAAAAATTTGAAAACATAATATATACAATCGTTGTTGTTATCTTTCTTCTAACACTGCAGAAACATTAACAAAAATAAGAAAATTGTTTTGAAATGTGTTTTTATAGTTAAATCTTTCAATATATACCTTAATTTGTTTCCATTTAAAGTAATCTGCAGTCTTCTTATTTTCAATCACCACCCTCATACCATCATTTAGCCAATATTTATAGATTGTTCTATCAAAATAAAATTCTTGTTATAACATATATTAAAACATATAATTCAAAATTTATCTATAAAATTTTGATTGCAGTGCATTACAAATTCACAATACACATCATGTGTGGCCGATTTGATGGAAATCCATGAATTGGATCCAAAAAATAAATATTTTAAGTATCTAGATTGATTGCGATCAGCATATAGTGTTTTATAAAAAACAAATATAAATAAATAAAAATATAAAAATATATTTTATATGATTAGAATGCAGAGTTTTACCCCTACATTTTAGGCATCAAAAAGAGTATGTTTTCAGTTGTTTTTTTCTTAAACTCCTCATTTGTCTCATCTTTTTTTTAATCAATTCCTTTCAACACCAATGAAATTTCTTCCGTAGAAAAGATACAGGGTTTAATGAATCCAAATCATGATATTCATGGTTTTACCTTTATATAGTGCCATAAACCTCTGTAGAAAATATGAATAGTTGTTAATTTAATTAACATGTTAGATCATTTTTTGAACATACATATTATGAAAATGTACATTATGTAAGTATTCACAACCTAGACTCTCAGCCATTTAAACTTGAGAATCTCATTTATACTCTCAAGACCAACCGCATCTGTAATGACAGTTCCAAATATTTCTTCTTCATATGGAATGTAGGACATGTCTCCATCTCTGAATATGGTGTCCGCAAGTTCTAATGATAATATAGGTTGCAGTGGATCTAGTGGGGAGAATGAGTTCTTGGAAGGTCTTTTTGTTTTCTTGGTCAATTCAACGGATTGTCTTGTGTGTCTTTTCATTTCCTCGTCATTTTATCTATCTCAAATATCATTCCTCACTTCAGACCTATTTTAATAAACTGTTACAAGTTTTTCATTTGAAAAAAATGTTTAAGTACATACCTCAAGTATCTTTATAAGATTAGACAGTCATGCTACGAATGTTTCAGTAGCATCATTGACTGTTGTGATATCTGGATCATCAAGTAGAACAGAAAACTCAGTGCTCAGATCTTGAGATACTTCAATCCTCACTCATGTTATCTTTTGGGAGTTTTTTATTGTATAGTTTTTCTCTCTATATATTATACATTGTACCCCTCACAACAAGGCGATGTGTGCGCGTTGATAGATAAAAACCAAATACAACTTTACCCTGTAGAATTTTAGTAATATAAAGTTATCAGAAGTTGTTTGATTCACATTTAGAAGAAATATTGGTGACAAAAATGATTAATTTGGGTGAGGTATGCGGTTGAGGGGAATGACTCGTCTCAAAACTAGTAGGGTTGTTTGGTTGTTCATATGCTAATCTTTATTCCTCTATCGGTTCGCTTTGATCATTTCCCATATAGTAGTCTGTCAAACTAGACCAGATATAATATCTTTCAAAGCATTTATTTGTTTCTACAATCCTTTCATAATCTTATATGAACCTTCTTGTGGTTTTTTATTCTTAAAATATGTTCGAGAAGACACTATGAAACTTACACCTCTAACATGACCATATTGTTTCGACCACTTCAAAGCTACTGAAAGTAGTTTTCATTTTGGTACAATTGTTGAAAATTATTTTGTCTAAACTGTATAAAAACATATAAAGTAGTACCGATTCATTTCAACTGTATTCTATCAGAAAATCAAACTTCAAGAACTTTTTAGAAGAATCTGACTGGGAGGAATCGGACTGAGAAAATCGGACCCAGGAAAAGTATACTCGGTTTTTCATAACAAATTCCATGAGGTCTTACCTTTCTTCTGGGTAAGGAATTGAAGAATTGAATTTCAATTGAATACATTTTTTGAATTGAAAAGAAGTGCAGCTAACATGAGTTGTGACACAGAGGCGGTTTTTCCCTATTTGTGCTAAGAGGGTGCACACGCACTTGGGGATTGTTTTCAAAGTGCTTCACGAGTGAAAGAGTATATCTTACTCGTTGTAATCCAGAGATTGTTTTCTAGTGAATTGTATGGTATTAGATCATTTCCAAAACATACCAATGATGTAGCTATTCTTATTGAATATTGAACTGTCACGGTCCTCCTTCTTCAAGATGACGGAAGGGACAGCAAGGTGTCACGCCCTTCCTTCTTCAAGATGAAGGAGAGATAATGACCCACAAGTCTCTCCCTCAATAGGCTCCGGAGTGATGACTTGCACCAAGGGTATACAATCTCACACAAAATGGACGGCATTACCATTTTTAATGAAAACAAGATCAAGAGATAAGGCGGTAAATATCCCAAACACCAAACCTTTATATAAAGGAAACCAAAATCCAACACATGCATTATTTAAATGTAAACTATGATAAAAGTACAATCAGAGCACCAACACAAGTACCAAGAGAAAGAGACTAAGCAGCACAACAACTATTTCAACACCTGAGCTAGTAAAGTCTAGCATGGTCCTCAAAGTCCTCCTGGGAACTTGAAAATAGTTTTACAAAAGTAGGGTGAGTATATAAGTATACCCAGTATGAAAACTAAAGTCACCAGTGCACAAGTGGGGGAAACATACTAATGTCCATGTGAGAGAACAGTAGAACCTCAAACCACCTACCAAGGAGTACTAATCAGCTCAACCTCAACAAGTCACACTCACCAAGTAACACAAGTCAAGTAAAATAGTAGTATAAACACATCGACAGTGGGTATCCCGCACCACTTTCTCACTAATCAGCTGGTCATTCATAACGGCTAACGTCTTAACGCTACCACTCTTACAAAATGCAGTCACTGCCACAACCTGTCCGCACACACCTGAGCCTCAAACCACACACAAATCTCACCCGTAGACACCTGGGTCACAACCACATCATGCATCCCACCCGTAGACACTTGGGCCACAACAACCACACCTCTCACCTGAAAACACCTGGGTCTCATCCTGAAGACACCTGGGAAACAAACCCGGCCCATAACACCTAGGTCTCTCACCCACACCACAACTTGCCCGAATGATCTTGGGCTATGGTAAACCTCAATCAATTATAGTCTTCTCGGATATGCTTGAGCGGTAAGAATCGCGGAAGAGGGTGCGAGGAAGAAATTCAGTAACCAGTCATCCATCCTCTTACCGGGATGTTGGGAAAGACACCCTCCCCCATGAAATGGGAGTGTTCGGCACATGGTGCTCAACAAGGGTGGGGTATGTATAGAAATCACAAGGAACTACAATTTATACATATATGTAAGTAAACACCCATCCCAACCTATAGTTTCAAACAAACAATCAACCCATACAGAAGCACATTTGTTGTTACCCTTATATGTACAAGCACACAAACAACCACAATAAAACACAAGCCTAACCCCTTTTCATTTAACCATTTGTCATTCATTAATTAAGGGGTTCATTTTAATTTATTCCAGCACTACCCAGGGAAAATACCAAGCACATCATCTGCAACCATTTCCAGAAGGCTAAAATCCACTAAACACTACCAAGAAAAACAAGAAAGTAATAATCAAGGTAAGGAAATCCATTTTAACACTCATTCATAAAAACAACAGAGAACAATCAACCTGCAATCCCACTACACACTCCCTTTTTCCTAGACACTTGTTCAACCACTGTCAACTGTCATTCTTCAAAGTTATCCGGCTCAATCATGCCCTCGCAACCAAACCCGACATCCCTGCTGCATAACAACACCACACCCGGCACACCTATAAACATAGTCATGACACACCCCAATCCTGCAGTCCCTCTACCCAACCACTACCCAAAAGCAATCTCACTGCACAACAAATTTGACGGCCAAAACATAAACCCAAATGCGGTCTCACTGCCTAAAAGTTTATCCATTCCATAATCAATCAATCTCTCAAACTGAGATACCAACACACAACATGTACCACCCCATACACAGAGCCCACAACAACCACCATTAAACCACATCCCCACTGCACACACCTATCAAACATGATGTATTCAGATTTGGTAAACATTATTCTTTAAAACCACTTTGATAAATGAGGGTGATCACACAAGGGTTTCCATCCTAGGGAATTTATTTCATTTATAACCAATTGTGCATGATTAAGTAGATTTCATGTTACAACCATTTATCAAAGCATCGCAACAAAATACAGAACACCACCAGTGCACAAACAAAGACCACCAACGACCATGATTTTCAGAAGTCATACGGCCACGACAGATCACATCCTAAACAAAGATAACAATTAAAACAAACACAACATTAACATCTCCCTCGTCCCCCATTTATTAATTCTCATTATCTTTATTGAATTTTGATTCAACCATTCTCACAAAAAAAAATTACTACACCCACCCCGCATGATGCACAATTAAAGAGATGCAGAAGAATCCCTAATTGGAAAAACAAGTGACCAAAACTCCTCCTTCTGCCAAGAACAGAGGGTCACGCGAGTAGCAAGAAAACTCCAAGGAAAAAATCTAACGAAGGCTCGTTCAATGGCCACGGCACCACACGCGACTCCACAGGAAGGGAAGGCTCTAGGCACACCAAGAGGAAGCCAAAACACACTGGGAAGGGAAGATCCCAGATTTGAAGATCCAAATCCTATATTAAAGGAAGAACAGTTTCCAAAGTCATTAACGTGGGATTGTGGTCAAGATCATGTGATTTGAATATCTCATAGTCCCCAGAGCATTAGGATATTAAAGATATACTTAATATAATTTAAAGTGCCCTTAAAATAGTCAAACAATGTTTTAATCTCGATTTACATCAAATAAAACGTAAGAGGAGTGAAACTAGAAAAAATCAAAAAACTGAAAATTTGGGAAAGGGTGATACACCGTTTGGTGTGCCACCATTATGGTGCCACTGCTTCAGTGTGCCACTGTTACGGTTCCACCGTGAAACCATTTGGTGAAACAAGATTTTTGGAAAACTTCCAAAACAAACCACTGCTACCCCCGAGAACACCACAAGCATTGGATTTTTCACAAAGGAATGGCATGGGGAAATCTGGGTCATTACATCAGATACCTCTCAAACTAATCTCGTCCCCAAAAATTTAAAACCAAACTCAAGAAATTAGGGGTCCAAACAACCACCCCGTAAGATACCTCTAAGGAACAAACCACCATGCATTGTTTAAAAACTGTATAGAAAACCTCGACATCCAAGAACACCTCCTTGACATCTATCTCCTGAACAAATGTACAAACACTAAGGCCCCACTACCCGGACATATTGATAAGGAAAAATCTTCCTCTGTGTCAAGATACTATCCACTCTAGGCGGGACTGACTCACCTGCACAGGTTTAATCGCATCCTCACTAATGCGTCTTGATTAGAGATTAGGTCTTCCCCTCTCCACATGTCAGGACTTTCCACATAAAACTAATAACAAGGGAATAATGCATTTGATAACGAACAAGGTCAAGAATTACATCAGAAAATGAAGCACAAAAGTAAAACACATAAACAAAACATAGAACAGCTCTTGTTACTAGGCATGCATTTGTGTCTATCGCTCTCAAGTACTCTCCCCGATGTCATCATGCCTCCATAACACACGAACAAAAGGAATGGTTCGTCCATGAAGCACCTTCTCCTAGCGATCCTCAATTCCTACTGGTCGCCCATGAACGTTGTTGGATTGGTGTAGCCCGATCCGATTGGGTCGAATGCTTGTGGACCGCAATTGTCGCAGGTCGAGCTGACCAACCGACACCGATAGGCACTATATCAGTGCGGGCCGACCAACACCGACATGCACTGTAGCAGTGCGGACTTCAGAGTCAACAATACTGTTGCACTTTTGACAAAGGTGGTCGTTGTTCAATGTAGCAACGCGGACTTCCTGTTCAGAACAGTGGAACGTCTTCTCCATATGTAGCCCATTTCGGGCTAGGGTTTTTTAACCTAAAAAAACTTTGTAATTTGTGCTTAGTTTTTAGTGAGAATTCTTCATCTTCGTGGACGTAGGGATTTTTCCTGAACCACGTAAATTTGTGTGTTCTGTGTGCTTTCTTTTCTCCTACATTTTATTTCATTTCTCATTTCTGCCATTGCGACTCCCGATTATTCTGCAAAAAATGTCACATCGTCATTGATATCCAACTCTCCCCAGTCAATGACATGGGAGTCATAGTGTATATATCGATGAAGCTGAGAGACATGGAAGACGTTGTGAATCCTCTTCAACCACGGTGGCAACACCAGCTAATATGTCACCTCACCAACTCGTCCTAGAAACTCAAAAGGTTTGATGAACCTGGGAGAAATCTTGCTCCCTCTTCCAAACCTCTTCTGCCCATGTCAAGGGGAAACCTTCAAAAATACATGGTCCATAACCTCGAACTCCAAAAACCTCCTCTTATAATCAACATACGACTTATGTCGGTCATGTGCTGCCTTCATCCCCCCACAGACAAGTTGTACCTTCTCTGTCGTACTCTGAACCACGTCCGGATCAAGGATAGTTGCATCCCCAACTTCCATCCAACATAAGGGTGAACAACACAACCTCCTGTATAGAGCTTTGAACAGAGTCATACCAATGGAAGAGTGATAGCTATTATTGTAATCGAACTCTACCAAGGGAAAATGTCGCACCCAAGACCCACTGAAGTCCAGAACACATGCCGGTAACATGTCCTCCAATGTCTGGATGGTCCTCTCTATCTGTCCATCCGTCTGAGGGTGGAAAAAAGTGTTAATGCATAACTGAGTTCCAAAGTCATGCTGTAATCCTTTCTAGACTCGTGACTTAAAACGTGTATCTTGATCCGAGAAAATGGATCTTGAAACTCCATGCAGTTGCACCACCTCATCCACATACCTCTGTGCTAAGGCAACCATTGCGCTCAACTCCTTAATCGCTAAGTGAGCTGATTTCATCAACTGATCCACTACTACCCAAAGATAAATACATCCTCCCTGAGTCTTGGGTAATCCTGTGACAAAATCCCTTGAGATGTCATCTCACTTCCACTCAGGAACATCTAAGGGTTGCAATAGACCATTGGGAATATGGTGCTCATCCTTCACCAACTGACACACTAGGCACCTTTCCACAACCTCTGCCACTTCTCGCTTCACCCCGGGCCTCCAAAACTGTTCCCTCAAATCTAGGTACATTTTATAAACTCCTGGATGCACCACCAAGGGTGATCTATAGAACACACAAAGAAATCCCTTGAGCATTTCCACCGGGACAAATAGCTTCCCACAGAACAACATCTGATTCTAAATATCCTCTGACCATCCCTCCAGAGTATCACCTTGGACAGCGCGATCACACATCACTTCATTCTATAAGTCTCCCTACTGAGACTCCTCCACTTTTCGCATCAAGGAAGACTGTACTGTCATCTGAAATAGACAGTCTCTGCCGACATCCAACCTCGCATCCAGACGCAAAGCGACCAACTCCTCCATTGACTTCCAAGCATTTATGGACTCCCGAACTACATCCTTTTGCGACTTCCTTCATAAGGCATCGACCACCACTTTCTCCTTTCCTGATATGTAAGAGATATTGAAGTTTTAGTCCTAGAAAAAAACTTCATCCACCTTCGTTGTCGTAACTTCAGGTCTCACTTAGAGAAAATATAACTCAAACTCTTGTGATCTGTGAAGACCGCAAAGCATTCCCTGATGAGGTAATGTTGCCACAACTTCAAAGCGAATATGACCACTGTAAGCTCCAGATCATGGGTGGCATAGTTACATTCATTTGGATGTAACTTCCTAGACCCATAAGAGATCACTCATTATTGCATCATCACACATCCCAAGTCTAGAGCGGAAGCGTCACAGAACACCTCGAATATCACCCCTTCATCCGGAAACATGAGAACCAGAGCACTAACCAGATTCCCCTCCTGGTAGCTGAAAGATGCCTAACACTACTCACTCCACATGAAGGCCTAGTCTTTACTGGTAAAAGCTGTCAACGAAGACGCAACTCGACAGAAATTAGGTAGGAACCTCAGGTAAAAACCTGCTAGACCCAGGAAGTTGTGAACTGTTTCCACATTCTTGGGTGTTTCCCAAGAAACAATCACTTCGACCATTGATGGGTCCACTGCTATCTCTTATGGAGACACCACATGTCCAAGTAAGTACACCTCTTGCATCCAAAACTTTCACTTGGAAAACTTCTCATAGAGATGGTGGTGTCGGAGGACCTCCAAGACTGTCCTGAGGTGCTCAGCATGCTCCTCCTCTGACTTTGAGTAAACCAGAATATCATCGATGAACACGACGATGAACCGGTCCAGGAACTTGAGGAAGACAGAGTTCATGAGCTGCAAGAACACAGCTGATGCATTCGTAACACCGAAGGGCATGACCATGAACTTGAAGTGTCCATACCTTCACCTGAAAGCATCCTTCAGGATGTCACCCTCCTTCACCCTCAACTGGGGATATCCAGACCAGAGATCGATCTTGGAGAACCAACCTGCTCCCCTTAACTAGTCAAAAAGATCGTTTATTCTTGGGAGAGGGTAACGGTTCTTGACTATTACCCAATTCAGTCTCCGGTTGCCTATGCACATCCTCAGGCCACCGTCTGCCTTCTTCACGAACAAGAATGGAGCACCCCACGGCGACACACTCATCCAGATGAAACCCTTTTTCATTAGGTCATCAACCTAGATCCGCAACTCCCGCAACTCATAAGGCATCATCCGATAGGGAGTCATCGAAATAAAACAGGTACCGGGTTTCAAATCTATTTTGAACTCAACGTCACGTCGAGGGGTTAGATTCACAACCTCTTCGGGGGAAACATCCAGGAACTCCCTGACAACTCCTAGATCCTCCACCATCTTAGCATCCATCAACCCCTCTAACAGCTTGGCTAACACAGAAAGAAGAGGTTTCACACACCGGCTACCCACCTAATAGATCTGCTTGCAAATGAAAGCTACACGCTGTCCATCCATGTCTGAAAACACGACTCTCCTTCGGAAGCAGTCGATAACGGCATGCACAGAGAACAATGAATTGACGCTAAGGGTAACATTGTATGGTTTCAACTGTAGCATAAGAAGATCCTCGTTGGACTGATGTGGTCCCAACATCAGTCTAAATCCCTGACAAACATCAAACAGATTGGTTTGACCTCCAATTGGCATTCTCAACACCAGGGGCACGAAAAGTATATCTACATCCAGTCCCAAGGAAAGGGCTAGACTATGTGAAACAAAGGAGTGTGAAGCTCCTGAATAAAACAAAGCACACGCAAGAGTACTAAATAGACTGATTGTACCTCGAACAACCTTTGGCCCCACTGGAAATACTGCCTCGGTGGCGTGCAACTGTCCACGCTCAGCTCCTCTACCCCTATGTTATCGATTGCCTTTCTGACCACGCTCTAGTCGAGGTCTCTGAGGATCACCTGAGATCGGCCTCTTCTAGCACCGTCTACCCTCAGTGGAGCGAGAGCCCGCTGCCCCTACTGCTAGAAAGGTCTGACCGGCAACTGTTGCTATTGAGATGGGCACTAAACCTGCCCACCCCCACCATATTAAGCTCGAATTGGGAACTAGGTCTGAAGATGTCCATGACCTCCACAGGCAAAGCACCTCGGTCTTAGGCCCATAGGGAAAGTGTGAGGAACAAGAGATCGGAAATGGAACTGCTAAGGCCTCCATCCCACTGGCCGAAACTGGGAAGGCCCTGACGCCAGAGACCTGCTGCTGACTGTCTTCCCTTTTGACAAACTCGGTTGGCTCCCATCTCACAGTACACCTCCCTACAAAAACACAAGTCATTAAGATGCATGTACTTTTTCTAGAGTCTATTTTTCAATCAGTGTAGGCTCACTTGGTTGTTCAGTAGGTCCAGAGTCTTTGCATCGGATCACAAGGGGCCCTAAAATCTCATGCCCTAAACGGTCTTCCCTAGTCTATTTCACACACAAAGATTTCCTAACATCGTTGCTCTGCCATCACATGCAATCCTCATTGTGCCTAACTCCGAACTCCATCATATCTCTCAACTGTCACATATAATAAAATTATATCATGAACTACCTTCTTCAAGATGAGGGAAGGGACAACAAAATGTCACACCCTTCCTTCTTCAAGATAAATGAGAGGTAATGACTCCTGATTCCCACCTCAATAGACCACAGAGTGACAACTAGCACCAAGGGTATAAAATCTCACACAAAATGGAAGGCATTACCCTTTTTAATTAAAATAGGATAGGGAGATAAGAGGATAAAAATCTCAAACACCGCCAAAATTTTATATAAAGGAAACTAAAATTCAACCCATGCATGATTTAAACGTAAACTGTGATAAAAGTACAACTAGAGCACCAAAAAAAGTACCAAGAAAAAGAGACTGAGCAGCACCACAACAATTATCCCAATGCATGAGCTAGTAAATTTTAGCACGGTCCTCAAAGTACTCTTGGAAACCTGAAAATAGTTTTACAAACATAGGGTGAGTATACAAGTATACCCAGTAGGAAAACTAAAGTCACTCGTGCACAAGTGGGGGAAACATACTAATGAACCTATGAGAGAATAGAAGAACCTAAAACCACCTACCAATGGGTACTAACTAGCTCAGCTTTACCAAGGCACACTCACCAAGTAACACAAGTCAAGTCAAGTAGTAGTATAAGCACGTTGACATTTGGGTACCCCGCGCCACTTTCCCACTGATCAGCTACTCATTCCTAATGGTTAACGTCTTGACGCTACCACTCTTACAAAATGCAGTCTCACTACCACAACCTGTCCGCACACACCTAAGCCTCAAACCACACACAAATCTCGCCAGCAGACACCTGGGCCACAATCACACCACACATCCCACCCGCAGACACCTAGGCCACAACAACCACACCTCTCTCCCCAAAACACCTAGGTCTCATCCTGAAGACACCTGAGAAACAAACCTAGCCCGTAACACCTAGGCCTCTCACCTACACCACAACCTGCCCAAAGGATCTTGGGGTATGGTAAACCTCAATCCATTGCAGCCTACCTAGATACGCTCGAGCGGTAAGAACCCAAAAGAGGGTGCGAGGAAGAAAGTCAATTACCATTAGTCCATCCTCCCACCGTGATGTTGGGAAAGACACACTCCCTCATGAAATGAGGGTGTTCGGCACATGGTGCTAAAAAAGGGTGTGGTGGGTATAGAAATCAAAAGAAATTTCAATTTATACATACAGGTAAGTAAACACTCAACCCAACCTATGATTTCAAACAAACAAAAAACCCATACAGAACCACATTTGCAGCTACCCCTATATGCACAACCACACAAACAGCCACAATAAAACACAAGTCTAACCCCTTTTCATTTAACCACTTGTCATTCATTAATTAAGGGATTCACTTTAATTTATTCCAGCACTACCTGGAGAAACTACCAAACACAACATATGCAACCGTTTTCAGAAGGCTAAAAGCCATTAAACACTACCAAGGAAAACAAGAAAGTAGCGACCAAGGTAAGGAAATCCATTTTAACAATCATTCATAAAAATAACAGAGAACAACCAACCTGCAGTCCCACTACACACCCCATTTTTCCTAGACACGTTCAACCACTGGTAACTAGCATTCTTCAAAGTTATCTCGCTCAATCATGCCCCCACAACCAAACCCGACATCCCTGCTGCACAACAACACCGCACCCGGCACACCTATAAACATGAAGTCACGACACAAACCATTCTTGCAGCCCCACTGCCCAACCAATGCCCAGAAGCAGTCCCTCTGCCCAACAAGTTCGATGGCCATAACATAAACCAAAGGCAGCCTCACTACCTACAAGTTTGTCCATTCCATAATCAGTCTCTCAAACTAAGATACCAACATACCACCTATACCACCCTATATACAAAGCCCATAGCAACCACCATTAACCATAGCTACACTGCACACACCTATCAAACATACTGTATTCAGATTTGGTACACACTGTTCTTTAAATCCACTTTGATAAACAGGAGTGATCAAACAAGGGTTTCCATCATGGGGCATTAATTTCATTTAACCAAGTGTAAGTGATTAATAATATTTCATGTTAAAGTCATTTATCAAATCATCACAACAAAATACAGAACACTAGTGTGCAAACAAAGACCACCAACGACCATGATTTTCATAATCCATACGGCCACAAAAAATCACATCCTCAATAAATATAACAATTAAAACAAACACAGAATCAACATCTATATCCCCCATTTATTACTTCTCATTATCTTTGTTGAATTTATATTCAGTTGTTCTCACAAGAAAACATTACTACACCCACCTCGCATGATGCACAATTAAAGAGATGCAGAAGAATCCCTACTGGGAAAAACAGTTGACCAATACTCCTTGCACCAAGAACAGAGGATCATGCGAGATGCAGGAAAACTCCAAGGAAAAACTCTAAGGAATTCTCGTTCGATGGTTACGGCACCAGATGTGACTCCACTGGAAGGGAAGGCTCTAGGCGCACTACGAGGGAACCAAAACACACTGGAAAGGGAAGACCCTGGCTTTGAAGAGTCGGATCCTATATTACAGTAAGAACCATTTCAAAAGTCATTAACATGGGATCGTGATCCAGATCACACGGTTTGAATATCTCAAAGTCCCTGGAGCTTTAGGATATTAAATATATACTTAATATCCTTTGAAACACCCTTAAAAACACCCAAACAAGGCTTTAAACTCGATTTACTTCAAATAAAACATAAGAGTGGTGAAACTGGAAAAATTGGGAAACTAAAAATTTGGAAAAGGGTGAGACACTATTACAAGGCCATCGTTTCGGTGTGTCGCCGTTTCGGTGTGCCGCCGTCACGGTGCAACAATTTTGGTGAAACTATATTTTTTGAAAACTCCCAAAACAAACCACTGTGACCCCTGAGAACACCACAAACACTGGATTTTTCACAAAGGAATGGCCCGAAGAAATCTAGACCATTACATGAACCTTGTAAATCTTTGTGTTCCTATGAATGTGTGTTTGAATTGATTTCAATAGGGAATTGAATCTTTAACCATAGTTGAAGGTTGTTTCAATTTAAACATAAAATAAAAAGGTATCACTGATTCACCTCCTCTCCCTCTCAGTGATACAATCACTATGACTGGGCACTTACAATTGGTATCAGAGCATTGGTTCTCTTTGCTCATTCTTTGCTGAAGTATTTGAAGAAGTAATGATGGATAATCTGAGTTGTGTGAATATTAAGGGGGTTTTGATCTTAAATGATAAGAATTATCATATCTAGAAATGAAGAATGTCTTCATATCTTATGTTTCTTGGGTATGATGTTTCCAGAGCAGTTACAGATGGGTTTCCTCTTTATTTTGAGAATGCTACTCTCACAAAAGATGATAAAGAAAATCTTGAGAATGATGGAAGAGCCAAGAATGTTTTGCTCTCATACCTTTCTAAAAGTGAGTTTTTGAGAGTAAAAGGAGTTTTCACTACCAAAGGAATCTGGGATAAGTTGAATAATAGTTGTGAAGGCAATAAAAAAGTGAAGAAGAAAAAGTTGAAAATATAGAGATTGAAGTATAAAGACCTCAAGATGGGTGAGCATGAATCCACCGATGACTTCTTTACTAGGGTAAATGACATTTTGAGAAATATCAGATGTCTTGGTGAAAAAATCGAAGATTCTACAATTGTTGAAATGATCTTGAGAATCTTTCCTGACAAGTTTGATTCCAAGGTTTCTTCGTTGGAATATAGAGATCCAGAAATATTGTTTCTAGATGATTTTCATAGTACTCATTACTTATGAAATGATAAGGGAGAATGTTATGAAAGTAAAAACTAAAATTGATAGAAAAATTCCTTCAAGGATGCCAGGAAAGAAGATCCAAAGAAGATCCTTGAAGAAGAATAAACTAGATATTCTGATTCCAAAAATGAGGTATGTAAAAATCTTAATGATATTTTATCCTTGTTTTCTAAAAATGTGAAAAGAGGCATAGGAAGGTATAAAAAGAAATTTCCCTTAAAATGTTTTGGATGTGAAGACATTTGGCATTTTTTTGTCAATTGTCCTCAAATAGGTAATGGAGAAGAAAGTGGTGAAGAAGAAAGTGGTGAAAAGTAAAGAATGGTGATAAAGGAAAATTCTATTCGAGGAGGGAAGATAAGAATTTCTCCAAATCCAAAAAAAGAACCTTTTTTTTCTAATAAAGATGATAGTGAGGAGGTTACAAATGATGGTGAAGACAACACATTTATTGCAATAGTTAATGAGAAAAGTTCTTCTAGTAGTGAAAGTAGTAGTTCTGAAAAATAACAAAGTGAAGCCGAATCCAAAAAAATCTATTGATCTTGATGGGAAAAATACTTTTATTACAACAATGAATGATGAAAACTTCAGAAGCATCAATTCTAATGAAGAAGAAACTCAACTTGAAATGTGTTTGAAAGAAAGTTGAAAGAATGTTTGAGAAAGATCAGAAGACTTGAAAAGAAAAACAAGAAATTGGAATATGGATGTTACTCAACAATTCAAGAAATCTTTTCAGAAGATAAGAACAAGATGCTCATAGAGATTGGAGATTTAAATAAATATCTTGAAGAAAAAAAATGATCGTAATAATCATCTGGAAGTAAAACTAAAAGAAAAGGAAAAAAGAGTTATAACTTGTCCAACAAAATTTATCTAAAGCTGAATTGAGGGATAAAAGTTCCAAAAACTATATCACTAAAGTTGGTGAAAGTTCTCAAAATGAGAAACCTGAGAAGGTTCAACAAAAGTTACCTTCAAAGGGTGAGACAAAAGATGGAATTGTTTTTGAAAAGATTAAAGCTGGAAAAGTCATATATGTGGACAAAACCAACAAGTATGGGAATTAAGAAGTTACAAAATACCCTGAGTCCAAAAATGTTTTGAAAAAATATAAATCTAAAAAGGTTTCAAAGACTTCTAGTTTGAATAAATCAGAAAAGAAAAGGAAGAATCTGATTGGTAATAGAAAGGTTGATAACTTAGAAAAGAAAGAAAAGAAGGTGGAAAAAAACGTATTCACAAATCTGGACAGTGTGGAAGTCTCAGAGGAAAATACTCTATAGCGACCCTAGCCTTTTACACATAACATTACATGATTTTAAGAATAATTATACATCAGAGTGCAAGTCAATGATTGTAAAGTCTTGTGTCATAGAAGACTGCGTACATAAAACTGAAAACATGGAACTAAAAAACACTTCTTTATTTAATCTTCATACATAGCTCTTAATTTCCTTTGAGCCCTTACATCTGCATAGGGTGCTCTGAAGATCACGTGAACAAGGGGATGATCTAAAAACCCAGCAAGAAAATAAACATAAGAATAAGGATTTACCACAAGGGTTAGAACAAGGGTTAGAGATCATGACATAATGATATAAAATGGCATATAGAATCATAACATATAAACATGAATTCATAGTAATGTGTAAACAACATAAATCATGACTTTAGCATGAGTTAAGACTCATTTCACATAGAATATCACATTTCAAGGTTAACCACCAAAACCGTTTCACATGGTAGCACAAGTCCAGACTAACCGCCAAGATCATTGCACATAATGTCTCATGATACTAAACTTTACCCAATGCATTAGAGCGTTATCTGAGCGCACCCATATTAACATGATCATGAATATGTTTTCCACATAAATAATCATACATAATCAATCATACATAAACATAAGGGAACTCATGGAGAGAAATGAGTATCACATTCATGTCATAAAGCATAATGAATGGGCGTACCATAAAAGTGTCCATGAGAGAAATGAATTAAAACATACATGTACATTAATAAGGTAAAATAGGTATATAGCATGGTAAGTGATGTCAATCATAAGTGACAACATGTAAGAAGAGTATTTAGGAAAATAATAGCATTAAAACATTTTAGTGTGGTTTTAAGGAAAATACTAAAGAGCATTTAAAATCAAAAAAAGGATAATATTTTATATAAACCCAGAAGTTAAACAAGAATGTTTTCATAATAAAAAAGACTGATTTTATAAAAACAATGATGGCTTAAACAAATGGTAGTGTACTTGAAATTTGGCAAAATTTTGGGAAGTTCTCTTAAAATGAGTTTTCTTATTAAGAAGTATCGATGAGGGAATCACTTAAAAGCATGTATATCCCTGAAAGAGAATGAGGGGTGGATCTTGAAACATGAGTTTGAAGCATATACATAGTATGTATAAGTTGTACATAAAAAATAAAAAGAAACTTCATTTGGGTAAAAAGAAAGATATAGCAACCCAAAAGAATAAAGGCGATTCGGGTAGAATTTCTTACGGAATATCAACATGGTATCAAGTGTACTTATGAGGGATTAATGAGAGATAAAGGGATTTCTCATCTTTTATACATCATGAGGGAAGTATGGGTAAGGTGTGAAATCATACCCCATCATTAGGAATTATACATAAAAAGGCATAACAAAGAGGAGATTCTTGAATAAAAGTGAAATAGAGAGGATCTCTTACCTTAAGTCTGATGATGTTCACCACTTGATATTGATAACCTGAATAATCAAATTAGGTTCATTAGTTAATAATTACAAAACCTCTTTTACATGTAAATTATTTAGTATAAAATTTTTGAGTTCATTCAAAACCTTTTTGATTGGTTATGAGGTTCAATTTCATTGTTTGGACCCATTTGTTTCCTTGGTTTTAATGATCGGTTCACTTATATTCATGTTCGGATACACATGTTGATGGAAGTGGTTGTCTAGAATTGAAGTTACATGACATTAGTGAACATCTATAAGATTACATGGTTATAAAATTAATTTGGTTATTTAGACTGAAAGTGAATCATTATATAAAACATTAATGATAAATGTTAGGATTAACTTGACGATTTTGCTCACAATTAACATGTTTTGTATTATTATTTTACATCGTGAATTTAAAAGGATTCCAGAACATTAAATAAGATAAAATACATATATTATTATCTGATTTCACCATTAAAATGGTTTCATGACAAGTCTAAAGGATTGTAATGAAAATTGAAAACTCGTCGTCCTTGAATATGATAAATCAACACATCCCATACGGTGTTTTCATTTATAGTACAAAAGGAGGGGAAAGAGAGATTATGATAAACTATCTCATTAGAATAATAGTGTTTCAGTACATGTATCTTACTGAAGTTATCATATCATTTTGTTGAAGGGATATGAGGAAAGAAAAAGAAAAAAAAACTTGAAAGAAAATAAAAGAATCAGAAAGAGGAATTTACCTCTTGAGTTTATCTCCTTTGAGAGCCTCTTAAAGAGAGATGATTTGGTCTTTTAGGAGACCAAAGGCTTCTGGACGTGGGGTAGAAGCTTGAGGAGATATTTGGGAAAAATTTAGAGAACGCACAAGGATTAAGAGATGTGAATAAAATAGGAGAGTGTGGGTGGTTTTTATAATGGAGGGAAAGAGGGTTTTCTTAATATTTTAATCATTGATTTATTATTTTTCCATAAGACAATCAATATTGACGATCTCATGACCAAGAATAGTAATAATTTCATTTGATTTCAAGATTTGAGTGCTTACATCACTCATGATGTTAGGAATAGTGAATTTAAATTATAATGTATTTATACGGTAAATTAATGTATTTTATTATTCACTAAAAATTCAAGTATTTTAAAGAAATATCAAAAATTCACCCTAATTATTTTTTGATGTGTAGATTCCAAAAATGAACTCCATTTTTCAAATATAATTTTCTAAATATTATTAATTTAATTTCTAATTAAAAACATAATTTACTTGAAAAATATAGATTTTAATATTATAACTAATTGTATAATGCTTTCAAAAATTGCATAAGGTCTTATAAAATTATCTTAAAACCAGAAGAAATGAAATTATTAAATTATGAACGTCTTAGTAAAATAAATTTTCTTTTAAATTAATTAATTAATTGTAATTAATTATTTATGACTTACAAAAATACTAATAATTTCACTATGATCATATTATCAATTATAAGATTCCTAAATTTTATTTATACATTTAAGGGTGAGGTTACTATTCTATTGGTCAATTTACTATTCATAAGGGTCGTATTAATATTCATAAGTATAAAATTACTATTCATAAAGGCTAGTTATTATTCACCAAAAATTAAGTTTGTCTTATCATACTACAAATAACTTATTGATCGCAACCGTGTATGTCAGATTTTCAAAATTCAAAACACAAAAGTGATAATATTATATTTAAAGGTCACATAGTACTTAGTAGTATATTGTGTTATGATTTCATGTGATTGTATGACATAATTATAAGATGATAATTTCCATTGATAAAACATTAGGTCGTTACATACTCCTTTTATGGTTATTGTTGGTATTGTGGGGGATTTGGACACACTGCAAATATATGTTGGTTCAACTAAGAAAATTTCTATTATCCCATAGGTTATGAATGGAAAAGGTTGAGGGGGGTCAATCTCCTCAATGAAAGAAGTCTGTGAAGGTTTTTTGAAAGAAACATAAGAGAAATGGAGTAAAGATTGAAATAGGTTCCAACCATTGGAAACTATTTGTGAAAGATGTGATCAACCTAGACACCATGAAAAAATATGTCTTGTTTTGTTGCTGGCACAACAAAATGTTTGGACGAAGCACAAAAGAAAATGAAAGAAAAGAGGAAGAAACATACTTTTGATGAAATAAGAAATGTTGACAAAAAGGCATCAATATATTATAGATATGAGAAGGTGATGCATGACATCAAAATTTGTCCAACTATCTTTCCAGAAGAAAACAAATCATGGAAAAAATGTTACAAACTGATTGTAACAAAGATGTTTATGAAGATGAAGAAAAGTAGGCATCCTCCTCAAAAGATTCTACAGATAAGGAAAAAATTAGTACAAAACCTAAGAAAGATGAACAGAAGGAAGAAAACACGCCCAATGAAAAATACAAGAAAAAGAAGAAAAATCCAAGAATGAGAAAATACTCTCAATCCAATTGTTGTTTCTAAGGAACACTTGAAGATCCTCCTTATTTCCAAAATCTTTTTATACTTGTGCTAACTTGCAGGGAATTGAAGGAGGGAAAATAAGGAAGCTAGAATTGATGATACTCTTACTATTCTTACAAAAGAAAGTAATGAGTTTGTGAAAAAAATATGAGGTTTTGAAAATTTTTGTTTTTATACACCTGAACTTTATGATGTGTTTGTTGAGATGGGTGAAGGTTGCCTTTATCTTAAACAAGTTCTTCCAAGAATTTCCCCAATCATGAGAATGTTGAAAGAAAAATGAAAATGCATTACATGAAAGTTTTATTATGGAATAGGGGGAACAAGAAAGGAATAAAGAGAATAAAAATAAAGAAAAGTTTCATGTAGTTCAAATGATTGAAGTGTTTATTGAAAACAAATACAAAGTGGAAGATTATTAGACCCAAGTTGTGTTTTGGTTGTATTTTTTGTCAATCGATAAGTATGATGAAGAAAGAAATGATGTTGAGAAAAATGATAAATGGGGATTCGGATTGAAATGGATTGAATAAAGTTTTCAATCAGATTCAGAGTATATCGTATTGGGATATTGATAAAAAGTCAAAAAACTATTGAAAATTGAATTCCCCATCGTAATCAGAAAGAAGTTTTGTGGGTGATCGGTTTTGTTGGGAAGCAATAAAAAAATTCTGTATCACTTTATTTTTTGGCAAGAATTAAAAAAGAACCGGACTCATGTTTTTCAAAAGAATTAGACTCATTGTGAAAGTTAATCATAATAAGAATACATTTTGGAAGAAAATATTTAGATCAGACTTTCCTTGGGTTTGGAGTGGAAAAAGATTGTAATGAGAAACTGATTATCATCGGATTCACTCTAAATTTGATATGAAATAAGTTATTGTTTTGATGAAGAATTGGAGTCTCTATGACTACGATGAATTAATTGTGATGATACTTTACTGATTTATATTTCATAAAAATCATGAGTTAAATTGAAAACTTATGATGCAACCTTGATGGAAGAAAGGGGGAGTAAGAGATGGTGTCAATTGGAAAGGTGGCGCCGATTGGAAAGGTGGCGTCGATTGGAAAGGTGGTGTCGATATAGTGTGGCTATTGTAGCATCCGAATAATCCATTTGACCGGCCATAAACTTTTCGTACCTAGAATTATCATACCTAGAGCAATCATACTCAGAAATATTGTACTCAGCATATTGTAATCAGGCTGAGTTAAATGGTTGTTTGAATTTCTAAAGGAAGAGACATATGAACACTGATTTACTCTCAAATATTCTTTTCCAATTATGTCAAGAGAAGAAGATAAGAAGTTTTGTTTAAGTGAGTCACAAGAAAAGAAGGAAAAAATGAGATTAATAATGTAGTCAACCATTTCAAAAGGGTTGAATTACTTTGTAGGTTTCCATTTGGGTCAAACAAAGAGGAGAAGATGAAGTTTTGAATCTCAAGTGTGTCAAAGAAAAAAAAGGAAGGAGATTGTTGAATGAATTATAAAGGGGAAATTGTACATTAAAATGAAAGGTTTTGATTCAAATTGGTTATGATAATCGTTTTTAGCAAATCAGAATGGTATCCATTTCTTTATACATTTGTTTTCAATTGATACAGAGCTTGGTATTAAAGAAATCGGATTGAGAAAAACTGGACTCATGTATTGAAATTGTGTTAACGATTCAAATGAAAGTCTGAAAAAGGAGATGAAGTTTAAAGAAGAATCGAGAAGCTTCGAGAAGCGTTGATGAAGTCATAATTGCTCCGAGATTTTATATAAAATTTAGATTTGAGTGAATTTAAGTGAGCGGGAAAGTTTTTGGGATTCCCACCCAAACCTATTTTGGGTCACCTATAAAAGGCAGAAAGTACATGGTACTTTATAGATGACAAGGTAATGTTCACCATAGTAGAGATAGAGGCTCTAAGTTTCTAAAGAGAAAAATAAGTCTTCATACCAATCTTTTTTTGAATAGGTTTTGACGAATAAGTGAATTTGTATTCGACTGATCATCGTATCGGACTGAATTAATCGGCTTCGGGAATTTTGTGTTAGGTTTCTCGAACTAAGGAAGAATCGTACTAAGCTTTATCGTAATCAGGAATTAAATTTAGGCTGATTCATTTCTATTTTATTCTATCAGAAAATCGAAGTTGAAGAATTGTTTTGGAAGAATCGTACTCGGAGGAATCGAATTGGGAAAATTGAACTCAGGAAAATCGGACTCAGTTTTTCATAACAAAGTCCAAAAGGTTCTTACCTTTATTCTGGGTAAGGAATTGTAGAATTTTATTTCAATTAAATACATTTGTTGAATTGAAAATAAGTACATGTAACATGAGTTGTTACACAGAGATTGTTTTTCCCTATTTGTTCTAAGAGAGTGCACACGCACTTGAGGATTGTTTTCAAAATGCTTCACACGTTAAAGGGTATGTCCTACTCATTGTAATCCATATATTGTTTTCTAATGGATTGTATGGTATTGGATCATTTCCAAATCATACCAAAGACGTAGTTATTTTTATTAAATAGTAAACCTTGAAAATATTTGTGTTCATATGAATGTGTGTTTGAATTGATTTCAGCAGAAAATTGAATCTTTAACAGGAGACGAAGGTTGTTTCAATTGAAACATAAAAGAAAAAGGTATCACTGATTCACCCCTCCCCCTCTCAGTGATACAATCACTCTGACTGGACACTTACAAGTTATCAAGATAAAACTCAATTAATATCATGCAAAAAATAAACAATTAAATGCACATAATAAAACCCATTTAATTTTCAAAACTATCATGAATGAATATTCATGAATCTCTGACTTAAAAATTAAATAAAACTCCCCTTGCACCACCTAACTTATCATATTGATTCGGACAAACATACAATCCTAATCAATTCTAAGAGTATCAGAATGTCTTCTATGTGCATCTCAATAACACGAATAATCTTGAATTAAATGACATCTAATGCTAACTGCTAAAACATGTTGAAAAATGGAATCTAAATGTAAGTAACAACATTAATTGAAGTCATACCTTCACTTGCCTAAGCTTCTCATCATCAACACATACCTTCAACTCAACTGAACTCATGTCATCAGAGGTCTCAAAGCAGCTTTATTGTGCCTGTAAGACATCAAAAAACCATAGTAGTATCCAATTCCTCACAAAAAAACATGGCAAAATAACAATTAAAGGTATGAACAATCTCAAAACATGAAACAGTTTAAAAATGCATCAATAAAAGAACACAACAGAATGCAACGCAAACTGAAACAGCTAAATCAACATGGCTCAGAGCATCTAAAACCCCTGGACACTCACTGTGAATACACATAGGTTCATCATCCTAATGGACGTGAGTCCGATTCTGAAAACACACTCCGAGAAGACACTAAAATAACATTGATCCGGGTACAGTGACTTGTAAATCTCTTCCATAAAAGGGGCAGTCTAAATCTAGGTTGAGTCCCATTCAATGCCCACAAAAATCCTAAATGAGTCAGATTCAGACACTTCTCCACCTATAAGAAGAAAACCCTACCCAAAACTGCACACCACTGAAATGATGTTCCATCAAAAATCAGGTACCCTATGGAACGACAACAATTGTTGGGGATGACATGAAGATGAAAAGCGCAACTGAACCAAAGTTTGTCAAGTCTAGAAGACAGCAAGCCAAAAATGGAGAAAGAAAATAGATGCAAAGAAAGAAAACTGAAATAAGTAAAATTCACAAGGATTTGACGTGTTTGCGACTGTTTTGGTTGAAATCTGGCCTCTGGATCTGAAGTTGCGCACGGAGATCATTCCTAGCGAGGTGTGAGTGGAAGATCTCCACCGGAACTCTTCTCTGGGATTGGCTCTCCTCTAAAGCGATGAAAATGAGTCGAAGGCCCTTAAAAGGGCAACGCATAGCGGCAGCTGGAGAAGAAGAATACCGTAATAATATCACAATCTCTCTAGGGTTTCAATCTGAAACTTCAGGAAACAAGTTGGTGATAGAAGAATTATGAGAGGCTTGATCGCTCTCGAAATGATGGCTGCCAGAGGAAATAAATGCGCCTGACATTTGGAACATCCGAGGAGTGTCGTAACATCGCAGCCAATGCGCAGTGAGCATGCGAACGACCATAAATAATTGATCCCAGTTTCCCTCAGTGTCTAATAACTGAGCTCAGTCGATACAAAGAAACTCCTTTCATCAACATATGCAAGAGAAAGTTATGAAATGGGAGACAAGACGGCTGCAACCATAGTGACATGTAACAAATGAGTGATCAGTGAAGGCTATGAGCCATGTAATGAGAGGAAAAAGAATATTGTTTTAAATTCGGTATGATTTATTTGTATTTTTCAAAATGATTGATCTTTAACTTCAAATAAATTTTCAAAATCTCCTTGAATGATTTTTTCATTTTTTACATTGAATCTGTTCAGTGAAATAGCCTGTACTGAATCTTTTTAGTGACATAACCTTGATTTATGAAGGTTTCGGACGCAGTGGAAGCATGTGGGTGGATGTGCCCACATGGCATTTTGTCATTAGCAATGATCAATCCGAGATCAATATGACAATAAACGCCAGTCTCCACAGATCGAATCATAGAAATAGACAAAAGAAATAGAAAGTCTTGGAACCACAGAGTAGGGTCATTACAGGTTGATTATAATTAATTTAATTAATTGAAAAGAAATACCTTTTGCGGTGTTCTTTCTTCATTGATGTTTTTGATCACGTTTCGATGTGATTCATCATTGCTTCGCAGAAGCCAAGTGTAGACTTCCTCTAGCGGTGATCCACACATGCACCTCGTATCTCTGGACGTCGCCAAAGGAGTCTTCGGGTGCTAGCATGGAGAAACCTTTTCTTGTGTTGTCCGCCTTAGATCGTCTTGATCCGATGGAAGAAGATCTCTCTCGGTCTTCAGAGCATTCTTGGAGGAATAGGTTCTTTCAGCCTTGAAATAATTCTCCAGAGTTGTTGTGCACAACGATTCTCTTGTGTGTCAGAAAAGAGTTGGGGTTGTGAGGATATTTATAATCATACTTGAGGTTGTAGAGTTATGACAATAAATAAACATGTTACTCATTTTATTTATTTCATTGACTCTTATTTAAAACCCCCCATGTCGAATAATTAATTCCTTGACATGCACCCACGCTGATTATAATAAATATCATTTAAAAAAATATTATATCCTCAAAATCCCGACTGGAAAAAACTACACGGCGTGTACTTTTTTTTCATTGAAAACTACACGGCGTGTACATTCAATGTACATGGCGTGTATATCTTGTTTTAATTTATTCATTTCATTTACATAAAGAAAACTACATGGCATGTAATTATTAATACACGGCGTGTACTTGTTTCCATGAAAAACTACACGGTGTGTAATCTTTTAATACACGGCATGTATATCTTGTTTTTCATTTCCTTCTTCCTCCATCATTAAAACGATTTAGGCTTCCTTGAATAATTATTAAACCACATACAGGAATAATCTTTATTCTACTTGAGATACTTGAATACACTTAGTGTGTGACCCTCTCGGTCTCTTTCTCATTGGCATTAGGTGAGCTTGCCTAAAGTCCAAGATTACTATCTAGCAACGGGTCAAGGCACCCAAGAGAAAGAAGTTGACGCTGCATTGACGTGTCACCATATACGAATGCTTACTATGTAATTTAATCCCTTTGTCTCAATATCTCATCAAGCAGGTTTTATGGCAGTGTCATAAACCTATATGCTTGATCCATCATTCTTTGACTACCTGAAATAAACTCGTCATTCACACCATGGCCATGGAATTTAATGTGACAGTTCTATTTCAATCAAAGGGCCGAGATATCAACTTCCATAAATTGAAGGGAAAAATCCTTGCTCGACTTATCCATTAACAACATGTCACTCGTGATGCACCCAACGTACCCTACTTCCCGCCAATTGTCTGTGTGACGATTTTCGTCAGTAAATCTAAGTGCGAGAGTCATGAAATGAGTTAATGATAATATTCCAGTCTAAGGACCATTACACACGCTTATAGATAGCAATGTCTGATGACACCAAGACATGAGGAATTGCTACTGGTAGGTCTGTTCTCATAATCTCCCATCTTGGAGATTACAAAGTGCGAACTTCATGAGAGAGAGTCTCGTCTTCTTATGAGTACTCGCACATGACGGTTTTTATACTATGTGTCCTATCATAGTATTTCATCAAACCGTAGAACTTTATTTAAGAATATTGTTATAGCATTTCAAGGTTCTCATCATAGCGGAGATCTGCCATGACTTTATCAATGCAACAAATATTCCAGGACATTATTATATTATAGTCATGAAAAACAATGAAAAATATATAATAAGTGAAAATTCATGTAATCAAAGTACAAAACAGTTGGTTCTCAGGACACTAACCCTTAAAAACTCCCACTTGGACTAGATCCAATTTCCTACGACTTTTAGTCTGCTAGAACTTACATGATGATCATGTTTCTGCTGAGTCCATACTTTAGTCAAGGGGTCCGCCATGTTGTCTTCCGTGGAAATACTGCTCACTGCAACTTCACCTCTCTGAGAAAAATCCCTCAAGAGATGATACTTCCGAAGTATGTGATTTATCTGTTGATGTGACCTTGGATCTTTTGCAAGTGCCACCGCTGCAGTATTATCACAATAGAGTGTGATAGGATCTTTACTGCTTGGTACTACATCCAGATCTTGGACAAAGCTTCACATCCATACTTCTTCTTTAGCTGCCTCAGAAGCTGTGATATACTTGGACTCTGCTGTAGAATCTGCCACCATACTTTGATTTGAGCTCTTCCATCTCACTACACCTCCATTAAAACTGAAGATGTATCCAGTCTGCGACTTCATGTCATCTTGATCAGTTTGGAAACTAGCATCTACATGTCATCTGATTACTAGTTCCTCATCTCCTCCATAAACTAGGAACATATCCATAGTATGCCTCAGATACTTAAGGATAGTCTTGACTGCCATCCAATGGCGGTCTCCTGGAGCAGCTTGATATCTGCCTACCATACTTAATGCGTAAGCAACATCTAGCCTCGTACATAGCATAACATACATGACTGACCCAATCGCGGATGCGTAAGGGATCTTTTCCATTCTCTTTCTTTCTTCATGTGTCTAAGGACACATTTTATTGGAAAGATGAATTCCATGTGACACTGGCAACAATCCCCTCTTGGACTATTCCATACCAAATCTCTTCATTATCTTGTCAATGTATGTACTTTGACTCAGGCCCAGCATTCTCTTGGATCTATCATGGTGGATCTTGATCCCACGAATATATTCTATCTCACCCTAGTCTTTTATGGAGAAGAATTTATGCAACCATGCCTTAACTGACTGTAAGACAGGTACTTCGTTTCCAATTAGTAATATGTCATCAAAATATACTATTAGGAAAATGACTACACTTCCACTAAACCTCTTGTAGACACAAGGCCCAAATTAGTTCTTAACAAATCCAAATTCCGTGACAGCTTCATCAAAATTAATGTTCCATGACCTTGATGCTTGCTTTAATCCATAAATTGATTTCTGCAACTTTCATACCTTGTTGGCATCATTTGGAGTCACAAAACCTTCAGGTTGTGTCATGTAGAAATCTTTCTGGAGGTTCCCGTTAAGGAATTCTGTTTTGACATCCATTTTCCAAATTTCAAAGTCATGGTAAGCGGAAATGGCCAATAGGATTCTGAAGGATATCAGCATCAAAACCAGTGAAAAAGTTTCATCATAGTCAATTCCTTGATGTTGTCTAAAACCTTTTGCAACCAGTCGTGCCTTATAGGTGCTGACTTGACCCTCTATGACTAGTTTCTTCTTGAATACCCATTTATTACCAATAGGCTTTACATCAACTAGAGGATCTACCAAAATACAGACTTGGTTTTGGTACATGGAATCCATTTCAGAATTCATGGCTTCTTGCCACTTGGAAATGTCTGTGCATTCAACTGCTTCCTTGTAGGTAAGAGGACCATCATTTTCAGCCAATAATGAGTCACCATCCTTGGTGACAAGAAAACCATATCATTCTGGTTCTCTCACCTCTCTCGTGCTCCTACGCAGTTCTTGTGTCTCTGGAACAGATTGTTCTTCCATGGGGATTTGTGGAATTTGTTCTTGTACCAACTCTTATGTATCTTGATCCTCGACTCCATCGAAGTATATCTCTCTCCCACTATCTCTTTTGGAGATGTGCTCCCTCTCAAGGAATATGGCGTGTCATTCCACTGTAACCTTTTTGTATGAGGGGTTTTATAGGTAATATCCCCTTATTTCCTTGGGATATCCTATAAAGATACACTATGTGCCTTAGGGTTCAAGTTTGTTACCTAAAGAGGCCTTAAAAAATGCTTCGCTACCCCACACATGTAAATTTGATAACATGGCTTTGCATCCACTCCATAACTCGTATGGAATACCATTTATCGATTTAGTTGGTACTTGGTTTAGTATGTGTGCTGCTGTTTGTAACGCATATCCCCAAAAGGATAATGGAAGACTCGCATGACTCATCATTGATCTCACCATGTCCAACAAGGTGTGGTTCCTCCTTTCACTTACACCATTCCACTACGGTGTGTAAGGAGGAGTGAGTTGAGATAGAATTCCAAACTCCCATAATAAATCAATGAAGTCCTGATTAAGATATTCTCCTCCTCTGTCTGAGTGGAGTTTCTTAATATTCTTACCAATCTGGTTCTCAACTTCATTCTTGTATTCTTTGAACCGATCAAAAGAATCTGACTTATACCTCATTAAGTAGATATATCCATATCTACTAAAATCATCAGTAAAAGTTATGAAGTATGAGAACCCACTCCTAGCTTCAACTGGAAATGGTCCACGCACATCTGTGTGAACTAATTCTAGAATCTCTTTAGTTCTTTCACCTTTCCCACTAAATGGGTCTTTGGTAATTTTTCCTTGTAGACATGCATGACATACACCAAGTGGTTTTAGTTCGAAATAATCTAAATAGCCACTTGATGTAATTTTGTCAAATGTTTCTCATTGACATGACCTAGCCGGTGATGCCAAAGTTGGGTGTGGTATGAGTCATGTGAATTAACTTTGTTATCGATTGCCATTACTTGGTTTGTGTAGTCTAACACATAAAGGCCATTATATAAATGTGCCCTACCAAAACAAATGCTATCTTTATAAAAATAGCAACATCCACTTCCAAACTTGAAGATGAATCCATCAGTATCTAATCTAGATACTAAAATAATGTTTTTGGTTACAGAGGGTACATAATAACATCCTTTCAAAACCAATACCATCCTCTTAGGCAATGTGAGGTGGTAGTCCCCGATAGCTACAGCAGCAAGTCTGGTTCTGTTGGCTGCTCATAGATCTACCTCCCCTCGATTAATCTTCTTGAATCTACTTGGTTCCTGTATTTTGATACAGATGTGAGCACCACAAGCAGTATCTAATACCCAATTAGTAGAAACAGATATGTTGCATTCAATAAAAAATGCACCTGAAGATTCCCCTTACTTCCTTGGCTGGGTGCAGTTTTTCTTCCAGTGGCCCTTCTTGCCACATGCGAAACAAACAACATCTTATTCCATTCCCTCCCCTTTGATCTTCCTTTTCTTGGAAGGCATTGAAGAAGCTTTGGGCTTAAAGATATTCACCTTCCCTTTAATTTTATTCACCATGAGGACAGAAGGCTTTTCACGCTTTATGTCATTGTCCACTTGGAGAATAAGGATAAGAAGATCAGATAGAGACTTCTCAATGTTGTTCATGTTGAAGTTCACAACAAATTTTGAGAAGCTCTAGGGGAGTGATGTGGGAATGAGATCGGTACCCAATTCTCCAGGGATTTTAAACCCTAGAACCTCCAAGCACTCAATGTAGCCAATGAACTTGACTACATGAGGCCCAGCTGGGGCACCCTCTCCAAGATTGCTCTGAAATAGAGCCTTGGAGATCTCAAACCTTTCCTGTCTTTCTCTCTCCTGGTATAGACCACGGAGGTTCTCGAGCATGCTGTAGGCATCCATGTCTTCATGAGACTTCATGATATCACTAGACATAGATGATAGCATCAAACATTGAATGTCGAGAGCATCGTTCAAATGTTGATCATAGACCAGGAAATCTTCATCACTCGCCCCTAGGGCAGGAGAATCAGGAAGTGAGGACTCCAGCACGTAAAACTTTCATTCATGGTGTAGGATAACCCGAAGGCGCCTAAACCATTCCTGAAAGTTACTACCAGTGAGGATATTGTCCTTATCTAGAATTGATCACAGAGAAAAGGTGGTTGATGAGTTTATCATATCGATTCTACAAATTAAAAGAGTAGATTTATCAGTACTTTCTTGATTACATTTTATGAGAAATAATTAATTAATTCTCCCACTATTTTATCAAGTCCCAATGTCCCTCACCATTGAACTCGGAATGTCCAGTTGCTTTGAAATTCTAGTGGAAAGGATCCATATACCACTTTGCATAACCCCAACAAGGGTTGGTCAAGCTATTTTAAGGTATTTAGGTAGGCAGGTCTTTGCCAACTATGAGCTTACAGTTCCTTGATCTGTTGAGTGGACTCCCCAATCCTGAAATACTGACTTGGATTTCCTCAACTCTTGCCTCCAATATTACATCAAGTCTAGAAAGGGCTACTCCTCTTCATGTAATATGGTTAAGTCAACCTGAAACCTTTCATAAGGGCTTCCTTTATGAAAGTAAGTGTCCCAACAAGGGTTGGTCAAACACATAGTTTTCTTGAGTCTTGCCCTTAATTAGGTAACGGAAGGCTAAGTCTGACTTAATATGGTATTGAGGGATTTTAATCCTTTATGTGTATTTTTTCATTATCACATGCTTGTTAATATTAAGTGATGATTGCTTAAGTGATTAACCATGTTCTGATAATGTTTATTCATAGTCCAGTTTTTATTTTACTCTATCTTTGCATGCTTGTTCATTTTATTAACTATGTGATCACGACAACACATACATAATAAATAAACCATGCAATTTAGACAGAAATAAAATAAGATGGCATGATCATGAGCTTCTATTGTTTAGCTTATCTAGGAGTTTTGATAAGCTTACCTTGACCTAGGGAAAACACCTTGAACCTGATGGTTCGTGTTTTGCAGCTCCCACCTATCCACCTTTGTATCTTCTTGCATTGGTTTCACCTCAGCTTTAGGATTTGAACTATCTCCTCTGGCTTGGGAGATCCTCAATTACATGGTTTTACATTAAAGAAACCATGAGCACGTAGGCCCTACATTTTATTGGAAGAAGGCTCGCAGGCCAACAAATTTAAATTAAATAAATTTAAATGAAACCATACACATACAAATGGTCTTTGGTCTAGCTCATGATCATCCATAGCATGAAACAACATTTACGTAAATTTAGAATTCAAATTCTTTTAATCATTCTTTCATTTAAGATAAGTCGCGCTCGAATTCAATTAATTATGATCTTATAATTAATCAATTATTTATCTTAAATTCATTTATGAATTTCCTTGAGATTCTTCTCATCCATATTCCTTGTACGGGTCTTTGTACATTGGAGGAAACTTGGTGAAATTCCATTTCTGGAAATTACACGGCGTGTAGTTTATAATTACACGGCGTGTATTTCTTTTCACTCTTTATCCAAAGTACACACTGGGGGATTTGGCGTGTTTTTTTTGTACTTTGGAAATTTTGGAGTACACGGCGTATAGATAAATCATACACTGCATGTACTTCCTTATTACGCAGTAACCAGCTTGGCGATCCCGTGTACGCGGTACGTGGCTTATCCTTGTACATGGTTTCACCTGGGCTGGAACGGACTACACGACGTGTTGCTCCAACATACACGCCGTGTATTCCAATTTCCATGCACCGATCAGTTCTGGTCAACACGGCGTGATTAATACTTAGGCATATTCAATTCACATGGTGTGGTTTGGCGGACCAGTGCCGGTTCGTTGAACCTAAGTACACGGCGTGTAGTTTTAATTACACACTGTGTAATCCCGTGTTGTACAGACAGAAAGAGCAACTCCTCCGGATGAGTTCCTCGTTTTTATTTCAATCAAAATTAAAATTAAAAGGTCATTTTTGTGATGTGAATCGAGAAACTAAGGAGGAATAATAGATCTCGTTTATTAATATTTATAGAATGATTGATTTTGAATTGAATCAAATATAAATACGTAAATTTTCAACAAAAATTAAATAACTATAATCGACATTGTAACCTCCCTCTGATACCATTTGAAGGTTCTGGGCACAGCGGAAGCATGTGGGTGGATGTGCCCACTTGGCTTTTTGTCATTAGAAATGATCAATCTGGGATCAATATGACGATAAACGCCAGTCTCCACAGATCGAATCACAGAAATAGACAAAATAAATAGAAAGTCTCGGAACCACAAAGTAGGATCGTTACAGGTTGATTATAATTAATTTAATTAATTTAAAAGAAATACCTTTTTTGGTGTTCTTTCTTCATTGATATTTTTTGTCACGTTTCGATGTGATTTTTCGTTGCGTCACAGAATCCAAGTGTAGACTTCCTATAGCGGTGATCCACATGTGCACCTTGTATCTCTGGACATCGCCAAAGGATTCTCCGGTTGCTAGCGTGGAGAAACCTTTGTTTGCGTTGTCCGCCTTAGATCATCTTGATCCGATGGAAGAAGATCTCTCTCGTTCATGAGAGCATTCTTGGAGGGAGAGGTTCTTTCGCCCTTGAAAGAATTCTCCATAGTTGTTGTGCACAACGATTCTCTTGTGTGTCAGAAAAGAGTTATGGTTGTGAGGATATTTATAATCAGGCTTGAGGTTGTAGAGTAATGACAATAAATAAATGTGTTACAAGTTTTATTTATTTCATTGACTTTTATTTAAAACCCCCATGTAGAATAATTAATTCCTTGACATGCGCCCACGCTGATTAAAATAAATATCATTTAAAACAATATTATATCCTCAAAATCCCGACTTGAAAAACTACACGGTGTGTATTAATAAATAAACGGTGTGTACTTGTTTTTAATTTAAAACTACACGGTGTTTACATTCAATGTACACGGCGTGTATATCTTGTTTTCATTTATTCATTTTCTTTACATAAAGAAAACTACATGGAATGTAATTATTAATACATGGCGTGTACTTGTTTTCCATGAAAAACTACACAGCGTGTAATCTTTTAATACACAGAGTGTATATCTTGTTTTTTATTTCCTTATTCCTCCATCATTAAAACTATTTAGGCTTCCTTGAATAATTATTAAACCACATGCAGGAATAATCTTTATTCTACTTGAGATACTTGAATACACTTAGTATGTGACCCTCTAGGCCACTTTCTCGTTGGCATTAGGCGAGCTTGCCTAAAGTCCAAGATTACTCTCTAGAAACGGGTCAAGTAACCCAATAGAAAGAAGTTGATGCCACATTGATGTGTCACCTCATACGAATGCTTACTATGTAATTTAATCCCTTTGTCTCGATATCTCATCAAGCAGGTTTCATGGCAGTGTCATAAACCTATATGCTTGATCCGTCGTTCTTTGAATTCCAGAAATAAACTCGTCGTTCACACCATGGCCATGTAATTTAATGTGACGGTTCTATTTCAATCAAAGGGATGAGATATCAACTTCCATAAATGGAAGTTACAAATCCTTCCTCGACTTATCCATTAAAAACATGTCACTCGTGACGCACCCAACGTACCCTACTTCCATCCAACTGTCTATGTGACGGTTTTCGTTAATAAATCTAAGTGTGCGAGTCATGACATGAGTTAATGATAATCTTCTAGTATAAGGACCATTACACATGATCGTAGATAGCAATGTCTGATGACACCAAGACATGCGGAATTGCTACTGGCGGGTATGTTCTCATAATCTCCCATCTTGGAGATTACCAAGTGCGAACTCCATGATAGAGAGTCTCATCTTCTTACGAGTACTCTCACATGATGGTATGTATACAATGTGTCCTATCATAGTATTTCATCCAACCGTAGAACTTTATTTAAGAATATTGTTATAGCATTTCAAGGTTCTCATCATAGTGGGGATCTTCCATGACCATATCAATGTAACAAATATTCTAGGACATTATTATATTATAGTCATGTAGAACAATGAAAAATATATAATAAGTGAACATTCATGTAATCAAAGTACAAAATAGTTGGTTCTCAGGACACCAACCCTTACAATTTCTAAGTATTATGTTGTCTTTTGATTCATCACCATATGTTTAAAATATGTTTGGTATATGATAAAATTTCAAGATAAAAAAAAGACAAACATAATGAAATAACAAAAATGCAATTATTTATTTATTTTAATTTTAACTTTTTATCACATGAGATTCATCTCCTTATCCCCTTCATGTTTGGTACAGTGGAAGTGTTTTCAAAATAAAAGGAAAAGAAAGTATAAATGAAATGAGTTTAGAAATATGTTTTTCATATGATAAATTTTATGACAAAAAACAAAACAAATGTAACAAAAAAAATCCCCCGAAGAGGTGAAGAAATATAGTTGGATCATTTATTGATGTTTTTTATGGAAGTGTTACAATTCTTGTATTGACTGTAAGTAATTTCGATTCATTTTATAGTATGAAAGTAAATTTCACCCCTAAAAATAGAAAATTCCTTGTTGCTTCAAATTAATAGCCGAGTTTGATTTTATTTTTCCATTATAAGGATTCATGTCTGCAGTTCTTCAAGGGCCCAGACCGAGCCCGAGTTGCCTCCCCAAGTAGGAGAAAATGTACCTGAGGTGAAGTAAAACATGACATTTATAATTTATGTAAGAAAACATGATTGATATTCAGGAATATAACTGATGTAAGAAAATATTATTGTAGCGATATATTATGTTTTTTGTACTGCTAAGTTTTTTTATCCACAATAGCTAATTGTACCCATGGGTTAAAGTGATACACTTTGCCACTATTGTTCAACACTTGCTACCTAGGTATAAGGCTCTCATTGATTTAGGCTTCTCAACATCCATTAATTCAATCTAGTCTACATCTGTAAATGTCATGAGGTGTGTTACTTTTCATTTACAGCATAGAATAATTCAAGTCCACAGTACCTTTAATGTGCATGAGAATTTGTTTCAATGCATTCGTGTCACGACCCCCCCCCCCCCCAAAGGTATCCCTCTCGGGTCGACAATGAAGAAAGAGATATAATTACTCTCAAAGCCCTCCTCCAAAAGGCTAAAGGTTGTCGATTGGAACCAGGATATATAAATCACATGTATGGGAGACATTACCCTCAATAAATTTAAGGAGTAAGAGATAAGATAGGAAAAACATTGATCCACTCCATATCATAAATAAAAGATAGAGCATCCCAATACAATATATGATAATCCCAATACATGAATGTAATGACATACAACGAAAATGGATGAAACAACTGAAAATACTAAAACAAATCCACGATAGTGACTATTGATTCACTTGCACACGTTGTTTAATTCATGTGGGCTATGACCAAATTATATTTACTTTTCTGAAATTACATGTGTTACAAGGGTGTAGTATAGTGGGAGTGTAGGGTTGGCCCCATGAGGATTTTTGGATTGGCTGGAACAAACTAAGTCTTAGAACTCTTTTAATAGGAGTCCTCACAAGGGGATTAAGCTTAGGAAATGATCAATGCAAAGTCTTGGTGAACAAGGATCAGAGATAAAGAAGGGATCATGATCAATTTTAGGGTTCCAGAAAAAGGATGATCTTTAATTCTAACTTGGTATGGTCCTAAGGTCTAGGCTGCAAAGCAAGAAAAGGCCACTAGTTAGCTATGATCAAACCAATGAGATCTATTCAAGAGATAACTATTCCTTGGTCGGGAGATAGCTGAAACCTAGATGTATTACGCTTATCTTCTAAGGTAGAAAGTTTCATAAACTAATGATCATAACCTACTCTACTCCAATCAGGCCAGATTCGTTCATTCAAGCCTCCCATCACCAAGGTTTCTTAAACAAATTGGATTAAAAATTATTGTTTAGCCTGATTACTATTCCTTAAGGTTACCAAGTTAAAAATTAAAGATTAATTGGATTCAAACACCCCTATTCTCAATCCCTACCCTAAGAGGTTTAGCTACTCATGGTGGAATCGATTACAAAAAGATAAACAATTGCAAACATGGTTAACTTGCCAACACAGATTGGGATTACGCAATTAAAAAACATGCAAGGATTGGAATTGATCAATTAATGAATATGAAATAAAGAATAAGTAGTATAATCCTCAAGAAAATTGAATGTTTAATCAATTAATTACTTGAAATAAGAATGAGAACAAACGCAACATGGATTCATTGAACATTGACGATCGAGATAAAGAACGCACGTAGCTTGGAAGTGTCGATGAAAAAATAATGAGGAACGTGTATCAAATAAATCCATAGTACTTTGATAAATGTAAAACAATGAAAAGACTTAGTGAAAAATTAGTTTTAGGGAGAAAGGTATAAGAAATTTGAAAGGGAATATGAGATAAAATGAGAGAAAAATCAAAAGTTCATCCACTGTTTTGTTTGCAGTGTGCCTATTCTGGGTAAATAGTCAGGATTTTACATGACGTGTAATGGGTATTCACATCATGTAATTCCAATCCAATGTTTTCTCCACAAATTTTAAATCTATGTCAATCTCATGTGAATCTGTCTGAAATCTTCGAATTTGAAAATTTGACTCGAATCACGATGTGAAACTGGGACTCATGACTTGGGCCTTCCTTTGGCAGGACCTTCAAAGTGGGAATCATAATATGAATGTTACACTATGTTTAATGGTAACTCATGTCATGTAATTTCTTCAGGGCTTGTAACTATTTCATGACTTGATTCATGACTTGTCCTTATGCCGTGAAAGTAGACTACACGTCATGTAATAGAGTTTCAGGATGTGTAATGGGAATTTTTGGTTATTTTTTTCCTTTGAAACCCTAAAAAACTATTTCTTGCAATAAATAACACACACCTGGTGCATTATCAATTAAAAATGGGGATAATCCCTACTAAAATGATAACAGAATGTTTATATGACTTCATATTATCAAATTTCTCCACACTTGAACAATTGCTTGTTCTCAAGCAAAAAGATCTCAACATGGATTTCAAAAAGTAACTATTTTTTAAAATAGGAAACATTAATTATATCCAGGAAAATAAAACTAAGTGTAATTAGAAAGAGTCTTTCTTTGGAATCATCCCTGCATAAAAAAATTAGTCATACCTCATAGCTCAGTTCTTTAAACAATTTCTTAATCTTATGGTTACAATTTCTTAATTGTTCCTTGAATTCTATACCCATTTGAAATTTACCTCATAATGAATTTTCTCTCATCACTCAGCATGATATGAAACTGGATTTATGCTCATACCCTGAGTACATACTCTTAACAATAGGCTTGTATTGGTTCTATTATCTATACTTTGTAAAGACAAATACAAAATCAATCATGAGAGTTTCAGCAATTAGGTTCAAATGACTATAAGGCTATGGGAATGTGGATAAATAGTGAAAAACAAGCTAAAAAAGGATGATAAGATCTGATGTATAATGCCTGAATGTCGTGAAAAGTGTAATGAAATGACTCCTTCATTGCTAATGAAGTTCATGCTTCCAACAGCTCAAGGTGTATCCATGAATATATCAAGTGAGTGAAAAAAAGGTATCTTATTACTTTCTTTTTATTTTTCTTTTTTTATTTATATTTTTCAAAATTCATGTATAGGCCATATCTCACATCAATCCTTTAACCACATATGATTCTTCAAGGGATTCATTGGTGTATAAATGGTGATTTCCGACCTTCCTAATACACAACCCTATTTTTTTATTTTTCTTTTGTATTTTTCAAAGGAATCAGATAGATGGGAAATAACACAAAGTACACATGGATCATAGTCAAACAGTATAGTGAACATTACAATATATCTCCTCAGTAAAATCATCCCATGTCTGCTAGGTGAAAAACTTCATCTACACTTGTTCAAAGTAAAGTCATGCATTATACAAAGAGCAGGGTATGAAGGGATAATCGGCTTAGAATAGCAACATCCTATTAAGGTCATTCATGGAAACTTTGGGCTTAATGAATGAAATATGTAAGATGATTCTCAAGAAAAGGTATCTCAACAAAGATTGTATCAATCATATTAAAATTGTATTTTTTGTAATCATAGTCTCAATATGATCTCAATGCAAGTTCTGATTGGTTTACATGTCCCTGGTATCACTCAAAAAATATGCTCAAATAATAATATGCAATTGTAGGTTTAGAATCCTCTCAGGAATGAAAGTAAATAAAGAAAACTAGCAATCACTAAGTCTATAAAATCAAGTAATAAATCAATTAAAATTAATTTCAAAAAATTTAAATTTGAATTAAATTACTAAACTCAACAATCATTCTAAAAATATAAATAGGAGAAAAAATGGAATTCTAACAATTTCCATCATAATTATTTTTTTATTTAAATGGGTATAATGAGTTTTAGGTTTAAATCATGATTCCAAAGGAAAAATGTCTCATAGATAACTAAAAAAAGCAAAAATTCAAGTGTAAAATTAAAACTCAAGAAAAACTTCCCCATACTTAGAATGAGATAGTGTATGCACTGTCTGTGGAAGTACAATGGGAGAGTGATGATAGGTAAAGCATAGATTTTGGAAATCAAAATTGAAAAATGAAATACCAAGGAATATAGAGCTCCCTGTAATGAGTGGCATTCCATGGGGAAATTTGAGCAGTCTTGAATTTTGAATTTGAGATTCCTACAAAATTGTAAGAAATAAAAATCCTATACTAGATAAAACATTAGTCCACAGGGTTAAATTTTTTTGTAAGCTATAAAAAAGGAATGTGTACATAGTGAATAACAATGAAATAAATTTGATATATTTTCAGGTATGTGTATACAATAAGGCTCAAAGTGACTCATGGAGAAAAAGAGAAAACTATAAAAGGACGACTGAGACAAAATCATAACTAAAAAATGAGGAAAACAAATTAAATATTGGTTTCCTCCCATAAAGAGCTAAAAATGACATCGTCTACTAGACAGATGGATCAAAATATTAATCAGTATCCTCCATAGTCTCATCTCTCCTCGGTCTTCTGCCTAAAACTCATTTTTGCACCAAGTCTTTTCATTATTTTACATTTATCAAAGTATCGTGAATTTATTTGAGATGTGTTCTTCATTATTTTTGAATCGACACCACCAAGCTACGTGCATTATTCATATTGATCATCAATGTTCGATGAATCCGTGTTGTGTTTGTTCTTATTCTTATTTCAAGTAAGTAATTGATTAAAATTTCAATTTTTTTAGGATTATACTACTTATTCTTGATTTTATATTCGTTAATTGATCAATCTCAATCCTTTCATGTTTTGTAATTATGTAATCCCATTACGTGTTGGCATGTTAACCATGTTTTAAATTGTTTATATTTTTGTAATCGATTCCACCATGAGTAGATAAATCGCTTAGGGAAGGGATCGAGAGTAGAGGTGTTTGAATCTAATTAATCTTTAATTCTTATCTTGGAAATAGTATGGAATAGTAATCAGGTTAAACAGCAATTGTCAATCCAATTTGTTTAAGTAACCTTGATCATGAGAAGATTTAATGAATGACCCTGGCCTGATTGGAGTATAATAGGTTACGTACGACCATTAGCCTATGACACTTTCTGCCTTAGAATTTAAGCGTAATGCATCCAAGTTACAACTATCTCTAGACCAAGGAATAATTGTCTCTTGGATAGATCTAGTTGGATTGATCATATCCAACTAATGTCCTTTTCTTGATTTGCATCCTAGACCTTAGGACCATAACAAGTTAGAATTAAAGATCACACTTTTTTTTGGAACCCTAAAATTAACCTTGATCCCTTCTTTATATATGATATTTTTCATCTTTCTTTGATTTCTAAGGCTTAGAAACTTCTTCTTTTCTTTTATCACCTTGATCAACTTTATTTTCCTTCTTCTAAACACTTTTCTTTAGTTTGTTGGAACATTTATCTTTCAGAGCATATTCACCTGACTTATTAACAAACTCCTTTATTTCTTCATAAAAAACATACTTCAAAAACATCTTTTATATTGGTGGAGTGTTGGCTAGAAAAGTCCGATTTGTATAATTTTCACTATTGTGTGTTCTGGTCAACGATGTCCTCCATTTGGTGATGCATGACACAATTCTAAAACATGTTGGATTTTTTCCTCTGGAATGCAGTGACATAACAAACCATAAACACTTCTCTTGAAAATGAGTGGTTCGTCCCAGTAGTAGTGTGAAGATTGAGCCAAAAATCTTCTCCTTTGCTGGTATGATAGGTATGGGTATAAATATCTCATGGAGAGATAATTTTCAATATCATAAAACCATTATTGTACCTTTTTATTTAGGATGAAAATTATTTCATTGGGTAAGTCCACTTCAATGTCGAGATCATCATTGTATTTTATAAGGGGTAGTAGAATTCGATATAGATGACCAACGACATCATTTTTTGTTCCCTTGGTATCTTTGATGATAATGTAAAATTCTTGCAGTAATAGGATCCACTGTATTAGTCTTGGATTGGCATCCTTTTTGTTCATAAAATATTTTAGGGCAACATGACCAGTGTGCACAATCAATTTTAAGAAAACTAGATTGGAGTGGAATTTCTCGAAAGAAAAGATTACTATTAAGAGCTCCTTATATATGGTTGTATAGTTCACTTGAGCTTCATTCATTGTGTGACTAGCATAGTATATTGGGCAAAAAATGTTACTGAATCACTATCCTAATACATCACCAACAACAAAGTTGTTGGCATCACACATCAATTCAAATTATTTTTCCTAATCTGGTCAAATTGTTACATGATCATCTAATAGGATTTTATTTAAATAGTTGAATACCCACCGACGTTCTTTAGTGAATTCAAATTGAGTTTCCTTTGGTAATAGGCGTGTCAGAGGGTGGGAAACTTTCACAAAATCTTTAATGAACTGTCGATAGAATCTGACATTTCCTAGAAATCTCTTTATGCCTTTAACTATTATGGGATTAGGTACATCTTTGATCAATTTTATCTTGTAAATATCAGCTTCCATTCCATCCTTGTAAATTTTGTATCTGAGGACTATGACTCCTTGAACTATAAAGTGGAATTTTTTATAATTTAAAACTAGACATTTCTCTTCCCAGCACTGTAGGACTAACTCAATATTTCTTTGGCAGAACTCAAAATATCTTCTATATACTGAAAAGTCATCCATGAAAATTGTTAAGAATTCCTCCACCATATCATGGAATATATGTGTCATACACCTTTGAAAATTTGTTGGTGAATTAAATATACTGAATGACATGCCCCTGTAGGTGAAGGTACCAAATGGGCATGTGAATGTTGTTTTAGAGTAATCTTATAGGTTGACTGCAATCTAATTGTGTCCTGAATATTCATCCAAGAAATAGTAGAATTAATATCCTGTGAGTCTCTCCAGTATTTGATCCATAAAAGGTAAAGGGAAATGATCTTTCTGAGTTGTTTCATTGAGGTTTCGGTAGTCCTTTCACACTCGCCATCCAATGATGGTGCGAATTGAGACCAATTCATCTTCATCATTCATTTCAACTATGAGACCACCTTTCTTGGGAACTACCTATATAAGGCTCACCCACTCACTATTATATATTAAAAATATTATTCCAGCATCTAGAAGTTTCAGTAATTATTTTTTGACTACTTCCTTCATTTGTGGTGTGAGTCACCTCAATGGTTGACGTTTGGGTTTTGAACCCTCTTATAATCGAATTTTATGGGTACATAAAGCATGATTGATCCCCTTGATATCAGTCACTCCCAAAGTAATTGACTGTTTAATTATTTTCAAGACTTCAATCAATTTTTCTTTAGAGTTAATAATACTGGTAGTGTAGAAACATTTTCTATAAAGGAACACTTGAGTGTACTGGGGAGGGGTTTCAGTTTCAGTTTTGGTGTAATACCCCAATATTTCATAGTAAGTTATTTTTTTAATTCAATAGCTTGTGCTACATGCAACATCAAGTTCGAGCGCACCACGACTTACCAAACTAGTCGTTAAAAAGCAGTTATGAATAGTATTAACTGAATTTTGAATTTTATATACTCTATATAATTTTACAATCCATATTATGTGTTTATTTACTTAATATATCAACAAATTCAATTTTTTAGATAAAAGAAGTATTTTTTAAAAATGCAATTTTACCGCCTTTTAATGGTGAACCTTTTTAAATCCAATATTTGACACTTTTTAATATTCAATTTGAAAAACTAAACTTCTTATTTAGAATTGGGACATAAAAATTTACTTTTGATAAATTTTTGGGGTTTTTCTGGTAACTTTCATATTTGGGTGAATAGTGAAAAAATACTAAATTTTAATTGAAAACAAATTTTTTAATCAGAATAATTTATAGTGTTAAATTATACATTTGAATGGATTGGAAGTATAATTAGGTAATATTTTTACCATTTAATCCAATGTTGGTCATTGGAATTAATTTCACTTTAAAATTATACATAAAAAAGTGTCAATCTTTTGATAGTTATTGTTTCTTAAAAATACGCTATTTGTTTTGACCACGGGAATTAATTTTAAATTAATTAATACAACTTCTATGTTTTGAATTTGGTAAAATAAACATCATTTTTTAATTTTTAATATCAAATATATCTTAGGCTGAATTTTTGGTATTTTTCTGAAAACATTCAATTTTTGATGAATAGTGAAAAAACACTGCGTTATAGTTTAAAACAGACTTTTTATTTAAATAATTAGTTATTTTATTTAAATTTATTTTAAGTAAAAATAGATATATAATACCTGTATAAGTTCATTATAATTCATTGGAGTCATTTTATAATAAAATTAGATGTATAAATTTTTATTGAACTTTTTACCATCTTTTACCCACCTCCTAGGAGCATTTGCAAATTTACATAAAACTTAATTTTACCGCTTCTGTGAGTTTAATTTAAAAAATCAGAGAGAAATGGTTGATATCAGTAAGTAAAATATGGTTCAATAAGATGAAAAATAATTTTTGGATAATAATAACTTTTTACTTTTATTTACCACGGTTAAAAGTAAATAGGGTAATTAAGGGTAAAAATGATAGTATTATTACCCTAACACATGTTCTAATTCTATTGGATAAGTGTAATTCGACCAAAAATAACCTTATGAATAAAATATGATCATTTAGGTCCACTTGGATTAGATTATGACATTTATTATTATTTAATTCAAAGAATAGTTAAAAGTGTTAAATTCAAAGTTTAATAACTAAACCATTTTTAATATAGGGTTACACATAAGATAAATTCGACAATAAATATTCATTAGAAATCTAAAAAAAATCCTACATAATGGTATTTTATTTAAAAAAAATAGACATTAAATAATTAAATTTATTTATGACACAATGATGATGTAATAATTAACTAATTAATGAAATATTAAAATAATTGATATTATAAATATCCAAATAAATGTAATTTGAGACTTTTTATGAATTACACTAATTTTATAGGTTAATATGACATGTTAGGGTTTGTTAGATGATTTTTTTTAATTAATAATGTTGTTATAAATTTAGAAAAAACAAAATACCAAATAGTGTCAAAATTGACATAAAAGAGTTTTTAAAACAAATATTATATTATTAATAGATATTCTATTCCTAAAAATATAAGGTTCAGCCAAAATACTTATTTAATGATAGTTTTATCATTAATTAACCACTTGGGGTTCTCTTGGAAGTTTATAGTAAGTTTATTAACCATATAAAATAAAAATACAAAGAGACATGGTAAATGTCAAACTATTTAACTAAGATTTAAATTTAAAAGATAAAGTTAATATAGTGACCCAAACCTGTCTAAAACCTATTGGTTGAGTTTTGTTTGACCCATACCCACATTATAAATTAAATAATTTATTTTTGAGCCATTAGAAACCAAAAATGATTTTATTATATAATAATATTTCTAGCTTTTCCTAAGGTTCCCCTCACCCCTCTTATAAAAGGGAACACCTCCTTCTCTCTAATTCACACCTTCAAAGCCATTAGGATCGGCCAAACCCTACCCAAATATCCTAAAAACTCTCCTACCTTCATCCTAGAGGCCTTCATTTAGTCATAAATCCAACCTATGGAGCCCTTTTAATCAAATTAAAAGGAAGAACCCAAAGAAGAGGTAACTATTTCATCACCCCTTTCAAGTTCCTTTCTTCTTCCACTTCCTATTTCTTTGTTATTTTCATTATAAAATAATAAATCCAGTATATTCTATATACTGTGATATTATTATAAATATGGTACAACCATATTGATTATTCTATCCATCCTTTGAATGACATGTCACCATACGTGCGTACGTACGGCTTAGCGTCTCCACGTCATGGTGTAATTGTTATTCAATACATTATTATTTGGATGGGTATAATAATGATGTACAATTGGTGTAAATAATAAATATAACATGATAATGATTCTGTATATAAGATATATCATCCAATTATATATGATTTTAATATCAAAAGAATGATATTGTCGCTTGTGCGTACGTACGGATTACCGTCTCCACGAACGCGATGAGATTCATTCCCCATCATATCCATTCAAGAATAATTTTAATTTGATGATTAAAAATAATGTTTAAAAACTTAATATCATTATGAATATTAATAAGATACATGCCATCCATAACAAACATGGCTTACGTAACCAAGCATATAAAGGAGAACGAATCAGTTAACACCCGAAATGATGATAATACTAAAATATCAATATTATAAGATCATATATGATATCATATTAATGTATATGGTTATTTAATAATTTAATAAAAATGATTTCACCATTATATAAAATATTAACGTACCCTCGACCAAGGAAAAGTACAAGGTAAGGGGTTTTCATCTCACGTTTATTCCCATGAGATTCATGCTATATTTGTCACTATTACCTTTTGTGTGGTGTATGTACTGCCCATGATTGTATGGTTTGCGTAATATACTTTAATTTATGGGTATTTACATAATCTCTGGATGTTTTTTATTTCATGTGGTGTATGTTTTGTATGTTACCAAATCGATAAGGGAATTTCAAATTTCAATTTCCACTCATTCAGTTTTATGCAAACTTCATTGATTACTTTACTCCAAGATTATGTGTGAAATCACTATTTATTTACTTATGTTGTAATTTCCACTCCCCTTTGTGTTGATATACTTTTGATACACAGAATCACTCCATTGATAAATTCTCAATTCCTCGGTATAAACTTGATAAGAGTAATTTTAACTCAATTTCTATTCATTGAGTTAAACATCTGTGTCATTGGTGTTGTTTTTACAAGAATATGTGTGAATATCCTCTGATTGATTTACACTAAATATCCAATCATATTGAGTGTATTTATATTTTTCACACATAATTATTTCATTGATTTATCCTTAACCTAAGGATACAATCTTTATAAGGGATTTCATCTCAACTTACATTCCATTGAGTCTTCTTTGTTGTTATGCACCAACTCCCTTTTGTTTGGTGTATATACTATACTTTGACATAGTATATCATGAATCCCTTTATTCTCATGATATTATAAAGTTTTTATTACCTCAATTATTTTTATTCAAGTGTCTCTCATTTGGTTATGAACTCTAATTAAAATATCATTTTAAATGTTTTAAAGATTTATTCTTTTAAATATTTCTCATTATTGTCCATGGTTTAAAAATGTTTTTAAGGATTTAGTTATATGGATATTAATGTTTTGAAATTAAAATTCCTTTTAAAAGTTTCAAATTGGTATGGGACACTTTGATTCAAAAATCTATTTTAAATGGCTTCATGATAAATAGTGATACTTTTAAATGTTTTCAAGAAAAAGGGGGATATTTCTCTCAAATAGTTTTGATGATTATTTTCATCTATATCAATATCCTTCATTATTCTCAATTGAGGTTAATCTATTATAATAAAATCTTACATATTGTATTGAATGAGTTATGTTTGACTGTAGATGTGCTATTTTTATACCATTCATGGTTTATGGTTTATGGTTAAAGTATTGATATTTTGTATGATAGTTTTAATACAAATGTTTATGTTATGTTTCAAAATTTTAATATGAGGAATTCATTGGACTTAGTAAGTGATGGGTGGAGCCTGCTATAGCTCCTCAATGCATTGGTAGGTCTCATGAGACAAACTAGTGTCTTGGCACAAGGCCTTGAAAAAATCTTATTTGTAGTCTTGGCACAAGGCCTTGACTATGTGGTTATGAAGTCTGGAATTGTGAATTACATCATTATAAAAATTGATATTGATATTTAATGTGATTATTAGACTAGAAGAATATCCATGTAAATAAGTAAATGACATTATTTGATTTCATATTTTCCATATTATGCTGAAGTTCGAGTTTAAAAGTCTTTTGTTTTAGTCTTACACATTGCCTTAAATGTTTATGCTTATTTATGAAAGTTTATGCTTTATTGTTATCCTTACTGAGCATCTGAGCTCACCCCTTTATATGTTTTATTTTTTCCCCAAGATGCGAATAAGTATATTATGACTGACCTGTAGGGATAGTCTATGGGATATCATTTTTGTCTATGGAAACAATGTTGTTGTAATTTTCCATTTTATGATGTAATGCAAACCTTATGAATGTATCTAGCACTTCTAAGGCTACTAAACTAATCGGTCTTTCAAGACTTGATCCTTTGTCATCATGCCAATGATACGTAATAATACACCGACTCAGGGATTCTGGGGTCGGGGCATTACAGTTGGTATCAGAGGAAGTTTAGTACAAACCTTGGAATTTAGATTTAGATAAACTCTGATTAGAGCACATTACCCTAAGATAGACTTTGAGGATTAGAATAGAAGAACTTACTATAATTTTGGTATTGTAGAGATTATGTGGGTTTTCTAAACAATACATCCCTATCTAGATACTTGCAGGTAGAGGCGGCTCTGGCATAGATGTACCTAGGAGTGAAAACTCCGACAAGGAGTTTCGGCCTTGACCCAGGGTATCTTGGTACATAACAACGGGCCTTACTGCACTCTTGGTTACGACACTCCCGGAGGATATACTTAGGATATTTCACATTTTCTTTACAAACTGATTTGAAATATTTTAATATAAGATGAAAATAAATATTCGTTGTTAATCCGAAGGTGTTTTATATTGAAAATAAGGTGTTATGATATTCTTTAAATGATTTTATGACTCACACTATGCTTTCTTGTGTTGTTCTATGGCTGGATTCCAAGGAAGTCATAGTAACATTGAACATGATGTACAAGGTGGGCATGACGGAGGAAATGACCAACATAATGAAATATTGATTGGTGTAAAAGATATCATGTTCATGCCGAATCAATTTTCCAAAAAATATGATCAACAACATATATATTAACTAACTCCCAAACTCAACAAATAAAATAAAATCAGTGAATGATAAGAGCTCCAGTAGTGGAGACCATGGATAAAAGAAAGATCAATTTCCATCAAGTAGGAAATGTGGAAGGAGACACCTAGGGAAGTGTCTTAATAGAACAAAGAAATTATTTATGTGTGGGAAAGAAGGACATAAAGTAAATAATTTCTGAAGAAAAATAAAGAGTACTATGGAAGAAAATAAAAACGATCCCAAGAACCCATTTATAGTCATTTGCTGTAAATATAGGGGACCTGGGCATTATCTAAGTGAATTCCCTATTCTATAGGATAACCCCTTGGCCAAGGAAGAAACTATGTGGAAATAAATGGATGCTCAAATGTTTAAAAGTATTAGTGCTCTTTGTTGATATGATTACTTTGGAACACTTTTCTCTTATGTGTAACCCTGTACTTTATTATGTGAAAATTCTATTTTAGGAAGAATTGTGTTTTCTATTGTTGATATAATTATAAATAACCATTTAGGTTTATATGATCCTTTAATTTTAGGCAATTACATGTTATTAAATTTTAGGATGAAAATGTGAGGTATGAGATAACATTTGTGGTGAAATTATGTTATAGTTATTTTGAGGAATTTATCTCATTTTGGGAATTTTATAAAATATAGTTTTTTTTTGAAAAAGGACAACACACAGACCGTGTGACAACCCATCATGTCGGACAAAGCTACATGAATCAAACCCACAACCATAGTGCGACTGAGATCTATCACCTACCACTGGACTACATGAAGTCCCTGGTTAGTGTGACTAATTATTTTTAGTTAAATGATTTTATTGATCAATAATATATTGATTTGGGATCTTATGTCTTATCAAATGGATATACTTAGTATAGGAAAATTATTTGGGGATTAAGTGATAAATGTTAGTTTGGAAGACATTCGCTCTGTTGGGAATACTATATGCCTAAGGAAAATAGAATACTATGGGATTTCATTTGAGGAGTAAGGGTGGATTTTATCTATGTTTTTATTGTGGATTTATAGTGATTTGGGTTATTTATGGAAATGATTAACCTATCATAGAGAATATTTGATTAGGTTAATTACTTTTAAGTATGTGACTTTAAGAGTAGTCGATGTTATTTGGAAATACAATTTAACGTGGAAGACTGCGTAATCAAATTCTTCTATTTTTTGGGTTTCAATATTAGTTTGGATTATATTGATGGATTTTAAGGACAAATATTTTTTGAATGGTATTTATTAAACTTAGGATATTTTTGGTTTAATTTTAGAAATTAAGATAAGTATTTCTTTCTCTAAAGGATTATCCTTTTTGGGAATCATCTGATCTTGTACTAACCATTTTTGGTTTTGGTTAATCTCTAAAGACAAGGTAAATATATATAGTTTATCCTTTGTGGATTATTTGATTCTCTAGAAGTTTATTCTAGCACTTCAGGTGTAACCAAGTCATCTTGAATACTCATCATTTGAAAAAAAAAAGATGAGTTAGTGGTAGAAATTTATTAAAGGATGAAACTCTACTTAAAAAGTAAGTATAACTCTTTATGTTCTCAGTCAATCTCATAAATAAGTTCCTCAACTTTATGAAATGGAACTTAAAACAAAAAACATTATCTGTTTACTTTTTATACTAGGAAACTAATGAACGTTTATCTCATAACAATTTTGTGGTTTTCTTGTTGTTAACATTCTCCTAATCATGTTTTCTATCCCTCTCCATCATAACTTGACACTTAGTTTATCATCTATATCCATGTTTTCCTACATGGAATCCTAGTACGGGTTATCTCAGGTGACCTTTGTACTTCTCTTTCTTTCTTTTAAAGTGATAATTTTATTAACACTCTTTCTGATGTAGGACTTTCAATGAAGTTTCCAAGCCCAATTTTAAAAATTGCGAGGACACAATTTCCCAAAGGGGGGAAGAATGTAACACCATAATATTTCATAGTAATTTATTTTCTTTAATTCAATAGCTTGCGCTACATGCAACACTGAGTTCGACCACACCATGACTTACCAAACTAGCTGTTCAAAAGCAATTATAAATAGTATTAACTGAATTTTGAATTTTATATACTCCATATAATTTAATAATCCATATTCTGTGTTTTTTACATAATATAAGAACAAAATCAATTTTTTAGATAAAAGAAGACTTTTTCAAAAATGCAATTTTACCGCCTTTTAATGGTGAACACTTTTAAATCCAATATTTGACACTTTTATATATTCAATTTTACAAAATAAACTTCTTATTTAGAATCGAGATATAAAAATTTAGTTTTGATAAATTTTTGATGTTTTTCTGATAACTTTCATATTTGGGTGAATAGTGAAAAATACTAAATTCTAATTGAAAACAACTTTTTAAATCAGAACAATTTATAGTGTTAAAATATACATTTGAATGGTTTGGAAGTATAATTAGATTATACTTTTACCAATTAATCTAATTTTATTCATTTGAATTAATTTCACTTTGAAATTATACATAAAAAAGTGTCAATATTTTGATAGTTATTGTTTCTTAAAAGCACGCTATTTGTTTTGACAACAGGAATTAATTTTAAATTAATTAATAAAACTTCTATGTTTTGAATTTGGTAAAATAGAAATCATTTTTGAATTCAGAATATCAAATATAGCTTAGGCAGAATTTTTGGTATTTTTCTGAAAACTTTCAATTTTTGATGAATAGTGAAAAAACACTGTGTTATAGTTTAAAACCGAATTTTTATTTAAATAATTATTTATTTTATTTAAATTTATTTTAAGTAAAAATAGATATATAATATCTATATAAGTTCAATATAATTCAGTGGAGTCATTTTATAATAAAATTAGATGTATAAAATTTTATTGAACTTTTTACCGTCTTTTACCCACCTTCTAGGAGCATTTGCAAATTTACATAAAACTTAATTTTACCAATTCTGTGAGTTGAATTTCAAAAATATGAGATACACAGTTGATATCAGTAAGTAAAATGTGGTTCAATAAGATGAAAATAATTTTTGGTGAATAATAACTTTTACTTTTATTTACCGTAGTTAAAAGTAAATAGGGTAATTAAGGGTAAAAATGATATTATTATTACCCTAACACAAGTCCTAGTTCTATCAGATAAGTGTAATTCGACCAAAAACAACCTTAGGAATAAAATATGATCCTTTAGGTCCACTTGGATTAGATTAGGACATTTATTATTATTTAATTCAAAGAAGAGTTAAATGTGTTAAATTCAAATTTTAATAACTAAACCATTTTTAATATAGGGTTAAACATAAGATAAATTCGACTATAAATATTAATTATAAATCTAAAAATATTTCCTATATAATGGTATTATATTTATAATTTTTAGACATTAAATAATTAAATTTATTTATGACACAATGATGATGCATTAATTACCTAATTAATGAAATATTAAAACAATTGATATTATAAATATCAAAATAAATGTAATTTGATACTTTCTATGAATTAAACTAATTTTATAGGTTAATATGAAATTTTTGGGTTGGTTAGATGAATTTTTTTTGAAGTAATAATGCTGTTATGAATTTATAAAAAACAAAATACCAAATAGTGTCAAAATTGACATAAAAGAGTTTTTAAAACAAATATTATATTATTAATTGATATTATATTCCAAAAAATCTAAGGTTAAGAAAAAATACTTATATAATGATATTTGTATCATTAATTAACAACTTGGGGTTCTCTTGGAAGCTTATAGTATGTTTATTAACCATATAATATAAAAATACAAAGAGACATGGTAAATGTCAAACTATTTAACTAAGAGTTAAATCTAAAAGATAAAGTTAATATAGTGACCCAAACCTATCTAAAACCTATTGGTTGAGTTTTTCTAGATCCATACCCACCTTATCCTTTAAATAATTCATTTTTGATCCATTAGAAACCGAAAATGATTTTATTATAAAATAATATTTATAGCTTTTCCTAAGGTGCCCCTCACCCCTCTTATAAAAGGGCACTCCCCCTTCTCTCTAATTCACATCTTCAAAGACATTAAGCTTGGACAAACCCTTCCCAAATATCCTCCCAACTTTATCCTTTCATTATAGAGGCCTTTAGTTAGAAATCCAACCTAAGGAGCCCTTTTGATCAAATCAAAAAAGAAAGAACCCAAAGAAGAGGTAAATATTTCATCACCTCTTTCAAGTTCCTTTCTTCTTCCACTTCCTCTTTCTTTGTTGTTTCTATTCTAAAATAATAACTCCAGTATCTTCTATAAACTGTGATGTTATTATAAATATGGTATGACCATATTCATTATTCTATCCATCATTTGAATGACATGTCACCATACGTGCATACGTACAGCTTACTGTCTCCACGTCATGGTGTAATTGTTATTCAATACATTATTATTTGGATGGGTATAATAATGATGTGTAATTGGTGTAAATAATAAATATAACATGATAATTATTCTGTATATATTATATACTATCTAATTATATATGATTTTAATATCAAAAGAATGGTATTGTCACTCGTGCGTACATACGGATTACCGTCTCCACGAACGCAATGAGATTCATTCCCCATCATATCAATTCGAGAATAATTTTCATTTGATGATTAAAAATACAGTTTAAAGACTTAATACCATTATGAATATTATTAAGATACATCACATCCATAACAAACATGGATTACGTAACCAAGCATATAAAGGAGAAGAGATCAGTTAACACCTGAAACGACGATAATACTAAAATATCAATATTAGAAGATCATATATGATATCATATTAATGTATATGGTTATTTTATAATTTAATAACAATTATTTAACCATTATAAAGTAGATTAACGTATACTTGACCAAGGAAAAGTACAAGGTAAGGGGTTTTCATCTCACTTTTATTCTCATGAGATTCATGCTATATTTTCCACTATTACCTTTTGTGTGGTGTATGTACTGCCCATGATTGTATGGTTTGAAAAATATAATTTAATTTATGGGTATTTACATAATCATTGGATGATACTTCTTTCATGTGGTGTATTTTTCTTATGTTACCAAATCGATAAGGGAATTTCAAATTTCAATTTCCACTCATTCGGTTTTACGCAAACTTCATTGATTAATTTACTCCACAATTATGTGTGAAATCACTATTTATTTACTTATGTAGTAATTTTCACTCCCCTTTGTGTGGATATACTTTTGATACACATAATCACTCCATTGATAAATTCTCAAGTCATCGGTATAAACTTGATAAGAGTAATTTTAACTCAATTTCTATTCATTGAGTTAAACATCCATGTCGTTGGTGTTGTTTTTACAATAATATGTTTGAATATCCTCTGATTGATTTACACTGAATATCCAATAATATTGAGTGTATTTATATTTTTCACACATAATTATTTCATTTATTTATCTTTAACCTAAGTACACAGTCTTTATAAGGGATTTCATCTCAACTTACATTCCATTGAGTCTTCTTTGTTTTTATGCACCAACTCACTTTTTTTTGGTGTATATACTGTACTTTGACATATTTTATCATTAATACCATTATTCTTGTGATATTATAAATTTTTTATTACCTCAATTATTTGTATTCAAGTGTCTCTCATTTGGTTATGAACTCTAATTAAAATATCATTTTAAATGTTTTAAAGATTTATTCTTTTAAATCTTTCTCATTAATGTCTATGGTTTAAAAATGTTTTTGAAGATTTATTTATATAGACATTAATTTTTTGAAATTAAAATTTCTTTTAAGAGTTTCAAAGTGGTATGGAACACTTTGATTCAAAAATCTATTTCAAATGTCTTCTGGATAAATAGTGTGACTTTTAAATGTTTTCAAGAATAAGGGAGATATTTCTCTCAAATAGCTTTGATGATTATTTTCATCTTTTCAATATACTTCATTATTCTTGATTGAGGTTAATCTATTATAATACAATCTTCCATATTATATTGAATGATTTATGATTGACTGTGGATGTGCTATTTTTATACCATTCATGGTTTATGGTTAAAGTATTGACATTTCGTATGCTAGTTTTAATATGAATGTTTATGTTATGTTTCAACCTTTTTATATGAGGAATGAATTAGACTTATTAGGTGACGAGTGGAGCCCGCTATAGCTCCTCGATGCATCGGTAGGTCTCATGAGACAAACTAGTGTCTTGGAACAAGGCCTTGACAAAATCTTATTTGTAGTCTTGGCACAAGGCCTTGACTATGTGGTTATGAAGTCTGAAATTATTCATTTCATCATTATGAAAGTGGCTACTGATATTGCATGTGATTATTTGACTAGTATAATATCCATGTGAATAAGTAAGTGGAATTATTTGATTTTATCTTTTCCATATTATGTTTAATTTCAAGTTTAAAAGTATTTTGTTTTAGTATTATACATTGCCTTAAATGTTTATGCTTATTTATGGAAGTTTCCACTTTATTGTTATCCTTACTGAGCATCTGAGCTCACCCCTTTCTATGTTTTATTTTTCCCAGGATGCAAAGATGTATATTATGACTGACCTGGAGGGATAGTCTATGGGATATCAGTGTTGTCTATGGAAACAATGTTGTTGTAGTTTTCCATTTTATGATGTAATGTAAACCTTATGAATATATCTAACACTTCTAAGGATACTAAACTAATCGGTATTTCGAGACTTGATCTTTTGTGATCATTCCAATGATACGTAATAATGCACCGACTCTGGGATTCTGGGGTCGGGGCGTTACATTTGGTGGCTGAATGACTGAGGGTATGAAGTCAGGATGTTGTCCTTAGTAAGTGGATCTATGTAGCTTACTTCCTCAAGGTCATATTCCTCATCCTCGTCAGGGATAATTTCATTATTGTATTATTCAATATTTATATAGACATCTCTTTCATCTGTGAGAAAGATAGATTGTAAATCAAACAAATCATCTATTTGTTGTGCTGTCTTTTCTTGGTCGAACACAACTTGTTTGTCACCTACCCGAAATACGAGTCTTCCTTGATTTATATCGATCAATTCCTTCCAAGTTTCTTGAAATGGTCAGCCTAATATGATTAGAATGTCTCCTTAATCTTCCATTTTCATAATAAGGAATTCCACTGGAAAAATGAACTTTCCAACTTTTACTAAGAAGTCTTTGATAATTACTCAGGGATATTTTACTGATCATTCAGCCAATTGGAGTTCTACTCTAGTGGGTTTGGATTCTTCGAGTCCCATCTTACCTCATCCACACGAGGTTTATGTTGGCTCCTAAGTCGCACAAATCCCTTATAAAGTTGCATTCTTCTATTGTGCATGGGATTTAAATACTTCCAAGATCTCTCATTTTTAGTAGTATTTTCTTCTAAACAATGGAAGAAAATTCTTCATTTAGTGATATTACTCCCAAGTAGTCCATTTTTCTTTTTTTAGAAATAATTTCCTTAATAAATTTTTCATAAGTAGGTATTTGATCTATTAGCTCAGCAAAAGGAATGTTGATGTGCAGATGTTTTAACATCTCTAAAAATTTCTTGTATTTCCCTTTAATTCTACCCTACCTCACTCTTTCTGGAAAAAGAATAGGTGAATTATAAGGTGGTGGAACAATGTAGACATCTTATTTAGGTTGTTCTTGAATTGTAGCTTTTTTAGAATGTGGAACTTCTTGAGGTTTCAATTGAGTAGTTCCATTGGTCTTTTCATCAACTTATTCTCCTATGACTATTGTATGATTTTTGGGTTCCTCAACTTGTCTTCATTCTCCTCCACATGGTTTCTAAAAATCCAACATTTTTCCACTCCTCATAACCACTACCTTGGATTCTTCTCTTGAGTATGTTTCTGTATTTATAGGTAGAGTACCTGACTATATCTCTCACAAGGTCTTTGAGATATGACCCTCTTTATGATCAAGGTTTTTAAGAGCTACCCTTTGGTTTGGGATTTTTGTCTCTTGGGTGGTCATCTCTGATCTTCCTTTTGAATAAAGGCTCAAAGTAGGTTTTCCAGGTTTGTTTTAAGAGGGACAAATGGTTGTGATGGTCTCAGTGGAGTTGGTTCAAATTTTTTTGTTCTCTAGTAGGGAAGGGTTGTTGTTGTGTTGATTATTGTGGTGGTCTAGGAACAAATTCATTGGTAGATATACTAGTGGCCCTTGATTCCAAAATGGTGCCTGGCCACTTATTTGTTGATAATATCCTTGATTACCTTGTTGTTTTTGTTGCACATGCCACTGTTGAAGGTATTGTTGTGGCTGCTGAAATTGTTGATTTTACTAATTATAATTAATTTAATTACAATCTTGGCTTGGTTTCTCCCCAACACATTTTGTGCGGTCTTGATATAAATGTGGGACACCACACATTTCACATGACTAAATTCCCATTATGGGAGAGGGAGGGGTGGGTGGTGTATCTAGTAGCTGAAATGATGCATGATTCTTGGTTATGGCCTTGACTCGTGCAGTCAGTCGAGTATTTTTTTCAACTTTGTGGATTCTAGTTGGGGTGGTCCATGATCACTCTACCACAAAATGACATTATGAGAGACTTTGTTTAAAATTGGTCGGCCTACCTCAGGTGTTTTAAACATTAACCCTCCATCACCAGTGGCATTGATGACATTACGAGAAGCTGGTTAGAGGCCTTGATAGAATTTCTAGAGTTGAATCCACATATCGAGTCTATGATAACGTCACTTTAGAGTAAGCTCCTTAAAATGGTCCCATGATTCCCATGCTGACTCTCAATTTGTTTGAACAAAATTTTGGATGTTTTTCACAATTTCCAAGTGCGGATTGGTGGGAAGTACTTATCTAGGAATTTCTTGGATAAATCATCTCATGTCGTGATTGACTTGAGTGCTTGAATTTTGAGTCAATCCTTGGATCTGTCTTGCAGGGAGAAGGGAAAGACTCCAAATCTAATGGTATCAGAAGATACTCCTTGATTGTGAATGGTATCATAGACTTCTAGGAAGTTTGAGATATGCTCATGGGAATCTCCACTTTGAAGTCCATTTAATTATCCCATATTCTGGATCATATATATGAGTCAAGGTTTAATTTCAAAAGTATGTGCATGTATAGGAGGGTGTACAATGCTAGTAATAGTGCCATGGATTGATGACAAGACATAATCCATTATGGTTCACTCTTGTTGCACTGACTTCTCTCCATGTATTATGGGTTGTATTTTCGGCGGGTTGGGAAGATTTGGACCTGTAGGATTTTTGTGATCAGCCATTTGTGAACAGAGGCATTCAAAGATGTAGCTTTCAATATTGGGTTAAAAGGTAAGTTGTTCTTATGCATCAAGGCTCTTTGAACAAGTCAAATGGCCCTAATGCATGGACTAATCCGAATGAATAATGAGGAAAAGATGTCCAAAAAAGGGAAAATAAAATAAAAGAAAAGAAAAAGGGGGAAAGGGAGAGGTAATACTAGGTTCTTTCCATAGGTTCTATTCCTTAACATAACCCTTTTACTCCCCAATAATGATGCCAAAATTTAATGTGCCCACATGAATCTTTTAATTCTCATAGGCTTTGGTAAAATTAGATTCATTTTTCTCAAACTACACTTTCTACTAGGGTGTAGTATAGTGGTAGTGTGGGGTCAGTCCAATGAGGATTTTTGGATTGGATGGAACAAAATAAGGCTTAGAACCATTTTGGTAGGAGTCCTGACAAGGGGATTAAGCTTGGGAAATGATTAATGAAAAGTAATGGTGGACAAAGATCAGAGATAAAGAAGGGATCATGATCAATTTCAAGGTTCTAGAAAAAGGATGATCTTTAATTCTAACTTGTCATGGTCCTAAGGTCTAGGATTTGAAGTAATAAAAGGTCAATAGTTGGATATGATCAAGCCAAAATAGATCTATCCAAGAGATAGTTATTCCTTGGTCTAGAGATAACTGAAACCTAGATGCATTATGCCTAGATTCTAAGGTAGAAAGTGTCATAGGCTAATGGTCATAACCTATTCTACTCCAATCAATCCAGGGTCATTTATTCAAGCTTCCCATGATCAGGGTTTCTTGAACAAATTGGATTGAAAATTTTTGTTTAACTTGATTACTATTCCTTATGGTTACAAAGTTAATAATTAAAGATTAATTAGATTAAAACACCACTACTCTTGATCCCTACCCTAAACAGTTTAGCTACTCATGGTGGAATTGATTACAAAAATATAAACAATTACAAATGTGGTTAACATGCCAACACAGATTGGGATTACACAATTAAAAAAATGCAAGGATTGGGATTGATCAATTAACGAATATGAAATCAATAATAATATGAATAATCCTCAAAACAAATTAAAGTTTAATCAATTACTTACTTGAAATAAGAACAAGAACAAACACAGCATGGATTCCTCAAAGATTGACGACCGAGATGAAGAACGCACGTAGTTTAGTGGTTTCAATTCAAAAATAATGAAGAACGTGTATCAAATAAATCCATGATACTTTGATAAATTTAAAACAATGAAAAGACTTGGTGAAAAATGAGTTTTAGGGAGAAATTTAGAAGAAAGTTGAAAGGGAAGATGAGAGAAAATGAGAGAGAAAACAGAAGTTCATCCACTATTTTGTCTTCGGTGCGCATGTTCTTGGTAAATAGTTGGGATTTTACATGATGTGTAATGGGTATTCACATCATGTAATCCCGGTCCAAGGTTTTATCCAAAAAAAAATTGAATCTTCGTGAATATCTTTCAAATATCATCTGAAATATTTGAATTTGAAAATTTGACTTGGATCACGATGTGAAACTGGGACTTGCAACTTGTTCCTTCCTTTGGCGGGACCTTAAATGTAGAAATCATAATACAAATGTTACAATACATGTAATGGTAACTCACATCATGTGATGTATTCATGGTTTGTAAATCTTTCATGACTTGCTTCAAAACTTTTCCTAATGCTGGGAAAGTAGACTACACATCGTGTAATGGAGTTTCATGGTGGGATTTTTTTGTCAGTTTTTCTATTTTTTTCCTTTGAAACCTTAAAAAACTATTTCTTGAAATAAATAACATAGACTTTGTGCATTGTTGAGTAAAAACATGGACAATTCTTACTAAAATGATAGAAAAATCTGTATATGATTTCGACTTATCAACTACGAAGCCCCAACAACTCCTGTATGACTCCTCAAACTAGTAATGTCCTACTCGGTCATCAATAAGCCCTTGCCGATCTAAAAAATAGTATATATATATATAGGGTGATCATAACATGTATACTCGGTAATATCCTCCCTGAAACTTTTTGTGCAAAATGTGAAATAATCATACTTAAAGCATAGTGAGTAAATAAATAAACTAACTCATCAATTAATCATGTATATCATTCTTTTCTCATCCTCATCATGACTCACTCACCAAATAACATATAGAAGTAAGTCATTTTATATCAAAATAAAATATAACTATATATCTATATATATAAAGGGACTCTACTTCCACTTTTTTACTAGTTTCTCACTCTCATATCTTAATGCCACACATCTTGTGTTCATCCCTCCCATAATTCAAGTCATCTCTAATGTGTGTTAGACCTCAATCATTCACAATTCCCAACATATTATGTTGGTATTATTCTATATATCTACATTGTAACACCCCGAGATTTTATGAAAAAATATTCTTTTTAATTTCATTAATGTCTTGTGTTGTACGCTACACCAAAAGGATCTTGCACAACACGCATCCTTGACTTGTCTTGCATTACACGCAATCACGGCCTTTCAAGATAGCATGTGTAGTACGCAATACCGAGTTTCACTAAACAACAATATGCTATTAAAATATTATTAAAACTAGCCGTTATGAATAGTAATAACAACTTTTTGAAATATTGTAAATTTTATTTTTCAAAATGGACTTCATTTTTGGATTCGAAATATCGAAATTAGCTTAGGGTGAAATTTTGGTACTTTTCGGATAACTTTCATTTTCTGATGAATAGTGAAAATTACTAAATTTTAATTAAAAACAACCTTTTTAATCAAAATAATTAATAGTGATAAATTATTAATTTGAGTGGTTTTAAAGTATATTTAGAATATATTTTTACAATTTAATACAATTTTGTTCATTGGATGTAATTTCACATTTAAACCAGACATAAACAAGTGTCAATCTTTTGATAGTTATTATCTTTTAAGAACACGCTATTTGTTTTGACGACGGGAATTAATTTTTAAATTAATTAATGCAACTGATATGTTTTTAATTTGTTAAAATAGACATCATTTTTGAGTTCATAATATCAAATATATCTTAGGCCTAATTTTTGGTATTTTTCTGGAAACTTTCATTTTTTGATGAATAGTGAAACCACTAAGTGGTAGTTAAAAAAATGAATTTTTCATAAAACATAATTTTACCACTTCTGTGAGTGGAATTTCAAAAATCCGAGAGGCACGGTTGATGTCAGTAAGTAAAATGTGGTTCAATGAGATGAAAATAATTTTTGGTGAATAGTAACTTTTTACTTTTTTTTACCACGGTTAAAAGTAAATAGGGTAATTAAGGGTAAAAATGATATTATTATTACCCTAACACATGTCCTAATTCTATTGGATAAGTGTAATTCGACCAAAAACAACCTTAGGAATAAACTATGACCATTTAGGCCCACTTGGATTAGATTAGGACATTTATTATTAATTTATTTAAAGAAGGGTTAAAATAGTTAAAATCAAAGTTTAATAAGTATATCATTTTTAATATAGGGTTATACATAAGATAAATTCGACTATAAATATTAATTAGAAATCTAAAAAGATTTCCTACATAATGGTATTTTATTTGTAATTTTTAGACATTAAATAATTTAATTTATTTATGACACAAAGATGATGCAGTAATTATCTTATTAATGAAATATTGACATAATTGATACCAAAATAAATGTAATTTGAGGCTTTTTAGGAATTCCAATAATTTTATAGGTTAATATGACATGTTAGTATTGATTTAATTAACTTTTTTCGAACTAATATTTCTGTTATGATTTTCACAAAAATCAATTACTAAATAGTGTCAAAATTGACATAAAATAGTTTTTTAAAACAAATATTATATTATTAATTGTTATTTTATTCCTAAAAATCTAAGGTTTGGCACAATGACTTAGATAAGGTTATATATATTAATAATAAACAACTTGGGGTTCTTTTGGCTTCTTATAGTATGTTTATTAACCTTATAGTATAAGAACACAAAAAGACACGGTAAAAGTAAAATTATCTAACTTAAAGTTAAAACTAAATGATAAGGTTAAAATAGTGAACTAAACATGTACAAATTCTATTGGATGAGATTATTTCGACCCATCCCCACCTTAGCTTCAAAATAACTCAATTTGGAGCTATTTAAAACTGAATTTGGCTTTATAATAAAATAATATTTTTAGTTATTCCAATGGTGCCCCTCTCCTCCCTTATAAAAGGGCACCTCCTCCCTCTCTTCCTCACACCACATTGAGCCTTCAAGATCGGCCAACCCCTGCCAAATTCTCTTCTTCACTTCCCTAGAAACATCCTAGAGGTTCTGGTCTTCCTCAAAGACCAATTATAGTTCCCTAAAAGGAGATCTCAAAGAGGCTCTTCAAAGAAGAGGCAAATGTCTGTTACCAATTCTTTCAACTTTATTTCTTCTTCCACTTCTTCTTCTTAGGTTGTTTCATTATGAAGTAATAACATCAGTATCACTCATATACTGATATGTTATTATAAGTATGAAACAACCCTATTTAAATATCTATCCATCCTATGGAAAATGAAATCACCGCGCGTGCGTACGTACGGAATACCGTCTCCACGCCGTGGTGTAATCTATTTTACACCACCACCTTACTTGGATGGGTATAATGGTGTAAATAATTACTATATATTACTATTTTAAAGTTATATTGATTCTGAAATATTATACATACACTCCAATACAATTCAATGATCATGAGAACGATATCATCGCTCGTGCGTACGTACGAACTACCATCTCCACGACGCGATGAGATTCATTCTCCACTTTAACCATTCATGAATGATTATAAAGTATATATAATAAGTAATCATGAAATATATGACATAATAATGATACTATATTTATGTGTATATATATGTATGTCATCTACTTAATTCCATTCAACTCAATAAGGAAACGAAAACAGCGTTCATGCGTACGTACGGCCTACCGTCTCCATGAATGGTGTATTTCTTTCCATTTACTGATTTATTATATATATGTATATTATGAATATATATTATATATAAACCATGTTTTATATTATGGAATTAAGTAATCATGATCTAAGTAATCATATGAATAATTACAAGTCAAAACACGGACGACAAATGAAACAATTTTACCCAAAACGCTCTTTAACATGGAATTTACAGAAGAACGGGTAATATAAAGTCATAAGTGAATCATATATGATATTATAACAATTAATATGATTCTGTAATAAGTCAATGACATTATTTAAATCATTATACAGGAGGTTCGGACACTTACGAACAAAATCGGACCTAAGGTAAGGGAAATATCACAATCTCATTTTTATCCTAGATTGTTTATACTTTGGTATTTACTGGGGTGTATTTTATCATCCACATCCATGTTTCTTCAATATGTAATATTATTTCCATCCACCTAAAATTGTTTAAAATCCAATTTTACCCTTCGATGAGATTTTAGTAAAAGATATGAAAGGAATATTTTGTCGTTTTTCGTACGAGGTATTTTTTGACTTTTCTGACAAAAGTACGAGAAGAATGTTTTCTTTTAACCTATACGGCATGAATGGATTTTTAAAGCATTATTTCCAAGAAGATTCCTTTACAAATTTTATAGTTTATTTTAATCAACTTCTTTTAGTTTAAAATTGTATGACATGTTAAGAAAGGAAAAATGTTTTTTGAAGTAGAAATGATATTTTCTTCAAGAATGGAGTTCATGTTTTTTTTATCAAAATTATTTTCCATCTAAGATAATATGGGATTCTGTTTCTATACCTATTATTACATTGATTTGATTATGTTGTGATTGAATTATTTTTATGAATTCCTTTATCTTATATGAATTGTTTTATGATGTCACGATGTTTAAGAATTCCATTTTTATTACATGGGTTATGCTATGATGTATGGTTTATGATTTTGTGGAACACATAAGAATGGTATAATTATGAGATGGGTGGGACATATATCTCCCTCCAATTCATTGGGTAAAGATTTTATATCTCATGAGATAGACATGGCTGGAACGGTAGGTTATACCGGTTCAGTGAAACAGGACTGAAACGAGGAGTGAACTCGGTTCAGAAAGGGACTTTGTCCACTAAGATAGTCCTGGCAATGAGTCTTAACTAAAAAGAAATGATTCTCTATGATTATGTGTGTATGCCACAAAGTTTCATGTTTTATGTTATGATTATTGGGATTACATTTCACTACTTGATTTATCCCATGTTATGAAATTATGATCTCTTTTGCAGGTTAATATTTCCAAAGGATATGTTCTTATGAATATGACGTGATTGATATTTATTTTGTTTACCCTTACTGAGAATTTGATCTCACCCTTTTATATTTTCTTTTCCCCAGGATATAAAGAAAGGTTTTAGGTAAGAAAAAAAGGGAAGATCTTTATGGGAGATGTTGAAGATCTTTCACCACGATTAGAAGATTATATTCCAAGTTTCCAAAGACACTAAACTATTACGGTCCTTGTGTGTGTGTTTTTGTAATGTACTAAGTATTCCGCAAAAGTAATGTAATGTCTATGTACTTCAAGCTTAGGGTATATACAGTTGGTATCAGAGGAAAGGTTTAGTCAACCTTTGAAAACTAGGATACGAAAACGTTAGTGAGATCCCTAGAGATATTTCTAAGTTATGTCTAGGGATGCCCCTAAGGATAAGTATACGTATAGAATATAGTCCTAGAACTATGGTAATGATCTTATAATTTAACCTAAGATGTTAGATATTGAAGTTACTCCCCCTTTATTATGATTTTTGCCTCTCACACTATTCTTTTTGTGTTTTAGAAAATGACTGGAAACAAGATGATTCACGATAATGAAGGATATGATGGACAATTGAATGATATTCTTCATGAGAAACCAAATGAAATGGGATTTGGAAGTCTAAAATCATTATTATGCCGAATCAGCAATCTCATAATATGATCAATAAAGTAAAATTTGGTAATTTTCTTAACTCGGCTAATAAGAGAAAGATGGAGTTTCATGATGATCATAGAGGAAAGAAAGTTTAATTTCCCCTATGTAAATCATGTGGGAAGAGGCATCAAGGAGAATGTTTCAAAGGAACTGGAAGATGCTTTGGGTGTGGAAAAGAAGGACACAAAGCCAGTAATTGCAAAGGAAAAGGTTCAGTTAACACCATGGATGAGGATAATGGTATTGCTACGACATCAACAATGGTTAAATGTTTTAAATGTGGAATGTACGGGCATTATACAAACCAATGCCCTAAGGAAAAGTCTCGTGAAGAGAATCAGTACGGTCGTATGGGTAGTATTTATGTTGATGATGATGAAGAGACTACAAATGATGTGTGAGATGAAAGAATTGTTGAAGCTCGGTCAATGGTTTAAGAAGGTAGTGGAATGATTACATGTTTATCAAGTGTAATGTTGTATAAGTAATCTCATGGTACTATAGAATAAAGAGACATCTAAGGATTGTTACACTGTTGTCTTTCCTTGAGTTTTGAAAGTGTATGATTAATGGTACCAGTATCCATTAAAGGATATTCATATATTTTTGGAATATAGATGATATGCGCATAATGAAGGGATAAGGAGAAAATTAAATGTTTGATAGTATTCATGAGATCATGACTGATATAAGGAGAAGGTTATGCAATGGATTGAGTATATAGAATTTTTGGATTTTGGTATGTGGAAAGAGTTAACTTTTGACAGCATTCATGTTCTCACTAAGGTTCAATGGGTATTCATTCTTCAAGAGAATACATGATTAAGGTATTCACATGTTTGTAATTTGACCAACAAGATATATCTTATGATATATGGGGGATAAATGATGGCATTCACGTTATTGTTATGTGACATTTCAAGTAATCATTTTCTTTATACTATGAGCTTCGACCGAAGTATTTTAGATAATCCTAAAGATTGGAATAGATTATATTGGACATAAGTCAGGATAGAACTTTTTTCGATATTATTGATGGGATGTTATAGTAATATAGCTTTATAAAAAGGACAACCTGTAGGACAGGCGACAGCCCAACACGTCAGACAAGGCTGTGGGAATCGAACCCACAACCGAAGTGCGACTGGCCTTTAGCGCCTACCACTAGCCTACAGGAAGTCCCTGTTTTGTAGGAAACTAGTTTTATTATATTAAGCAGTATGATATATGAAGTATAAGTCCATTTTAGGAACCATATATCATTAATCTCACTATAGATGGACTTATGTATTTTTTTGATAACTTTTCTAACCTTTTGTTTGAGACAGATGGAATGACTCATCATTCTATCACATGATTTGCTAACACATAATGAATGACAAATTCAACTTCATTTCATTAAGGGATTAAGTGGAAATTGTTCAATTCACGAACAATAGTGAGATTGTACCAAAATCATGTAAGTATTTCTTTTAATTCATCAACTTTAGGGAAATGATCTTGAAAACCAAAAATGTTGTCTTAGTGACCTTATATCCGATGGATTATATGGTACCTTAGATCATAAAAAATCTATGGCTTTGTGATTGTTGGCTTTTTCATAGCCATGTTCTCTACCACTCTCTATCAGAACATGATGGTTAGGTTTCTCTTCCATATCCATATTTTCACCTATGTTCTCCTATGTAGAAACCCATTGATTAGTTAACCGTTATGTTTCATACATTAGTTTTTAAAGATTTGTTTTGGTATTCCTTTTTACTATGTGGGTTTCTATTAAAGAAACTTTGGAGTAGTAAACCATTTATAACCCTGACGAATTTCGAGGGCGAAATTCATTTTAAGGGGGGTAGAATGTAACACCCCGAGATTTTATGAAAAAATATTCTTTTTAATTTCATTAATGTCTTGTGTTGTACGCTACACAAATAGGATCTTGCACAACACGCATCCTTTACTTTCCTTTCATTACACGCAATCGCGACCTTTCACGATTGCGTGTGTAGTATGCAATACCGAGTTTCACTAAACAACGATATGCTATTAAAATATTATTAAAACTAGCCGTTATGAATAGTAAGAACAACTTTTTGAAATTTTGTAAATTTTATTTTTCAAAATGGACTTCATTTTTGGATTCGGAATATCGAAATTAGCTTAGGGTGAAATTTTGGTACTTTTCGGATAATTTTCATTTTCTAATGAATAGTGAAAATTACTAAATTTTAATTAAAAACAACCTTTTTAATCGAAATAATTAATAGTGATAAATTATTAATTTGAGTGGTTTTAAAGTATATTTAGAATATATTTTTACAATTTAATACAATTTTGTTCATTGGATGTAATTTCACATTTAAACCAGACATAAACAAGTTTCAATCTTTTGATAGTTATTATCTCTTAAGAACACGCTATTTGTTTTGACGACGGAAATTAATTTTTAAATTAATTAATGCAACTGATATGTTTTTGAATTTGGTAAAATAGACATCATTTTTGAGTTCATAATATCAAATATAGCTTAGGCCTAATTTTTGGTATTTTTCTGGAAACTTTCATTTTTTGATGAATAGTGAAACCACTAAGTGGTAGTTAAAAAAAATGAATTTTTCATAAAACATAATTTTACCGCTTCTGTGAGTGGAATTTCAGAAGTCCTAGAGACACGATTGATGTAAGTATTTCTTTCTATAAAGGATTATCCTTTTTGGGAATCATCTGATCTTGTACTAACCATTTTTGGTTTTGGTTAATCTCTAAAGACAAGATAAATATATATAGTTTATCCTTTGTGGATTATTTGATTCTCTAGAAGTTGATTCTAGCACTTCAAGTGTAACCAAGTCATCTTGAATACTCATCATTTGAAAAAAAAAAGATGAGTTAGTGGTAGAAATTTATTAAAGGATGAAACTCTACTTAAAAAGTAAGTATAACTCTTTATGTTCTCAGTCAATCTCATAAATAAGTTCCTCAACTTTATGAAATGGAACTTAAAACAAAAAACATTATCTGTTTACTTTTTATACTAGGAAACTAATGAACGTTTATCTCATAACAATTTTGTGGTTTTCTTGTTGTTAACATTCTCCTAATCATGTTTTCTATCCCTCTCCATCATAACTTGACACTTAGTTTATCATCTATATCCATGTTTTCCTACATGGAATCCTAGTACGGGTTATCTCAGGTGACCTTTGTACTTCTCTTTCTTTATTTTAAAGTGATAATTTTATTGACACTCTTTCTGATGTAGGACTTTCAATGAAGTTTCCAAGCCCAATTTTAAAAATTGCGAGGACACAATTTCCCAAAGGGGGGAAGAATGTAACACCATAATATTTCATAGTAATTTATTTTCTTTAATTCAATAGCTTGCGCTACATGCAACACTGAGTTCGACCACACCACGACTTACCAAACTAGCTGTTCAAAAGCAATTATAAATATTATTAACTGAATTTTGAATTTTATATACTCCATATAATTTAATAATCCATATTCTGTGTTTTTTACATAATATAAGAACAAAATCAATTTTTTAGATAAAAGAAGTCTTTTTCAAAAATGCAATTTTACCGCCTTTTAATGGTGAACACTTTTAAATACAATATTTGACACTTTTATATATTCAATTTTACAAAATAAACTTCTTATTTAGAATCTAGATATAAAAATTTAGTTTTGATAAATTTTTGATGTTTTTCTGATAACTTTCATATTTGGGTGAATAGTGAAAAATACTAAATTTTAATTGAAAACAACTTTTTAAATCAGAACAATTTATAGTGTTAAAATATACATTTGAATGGTTTGGAAGTATAATTAGATTATACTTTTACCAATTAATCTAATTTTATTCATTTGAATTAATTTCACTTTGAAATTATACATAAAAAAGTGTCAATATTTTGATAGTTATTGTTTCTTAAAAGCACGCTATTTGTTTTGACAACAGGAATTAATTTTAAATTAATTAATAAAACTTCTATGTTTTGAATTTGGTAAAATAGAAATCATTTCTGAATTCAGAATATCAAATATAGCTTAGGCAGAATTTTTGGTATTTTTCTGAAAACATTCAATTTTTGATGAATAGTGAAAAAACACGGTGTTATAGTTTAAAACCGACTTTTTATTTAAATAATTATTTATTTTATTTAAATTTATTTTAAGTAAAAATAGATATATAATATCTTTATAAGTTCAATATAATTCAGTGGAGTCATTTTATAATAAAATTAGATGTATAAAATTTTATTGAACTTTTTACCGTCTTTTACCCACCTTCTAGGAGCATTTGCAAATTTACATAAAACTTAATTTTACCAATTCTGTGAGTTGAATTTCAAAAATATGAGATACACAGTTGATATCAGTAAGTAAAATGTGGTTCAATAAGATGAAAATAATTTTTGGTGAATAATAACTTTTACTTTTATTTACCGTAGTTAAAAGTAAATAGGGTAATTAAGGGTAAAAATGATATTATTATTACCCTAACACAAGTCCTAGTTCTATCAGATAAGTGTAATTCGACCAAAAACAACCTTAGGAATAAAATATGATCCTTTAGGTCCACTTGGATTAGATTAGGACATTTATTATTATTTAATTCAAAGAAGAGTTAAATGTGTTAAATTCAAATTTTAATAACTAAACCATTTTTAATATAGGGTTAAACATAAGATAAATTCGACTATAAATATTAATTATAAATATAAAAATATTTCCTATATAATGGTATTATATTTATAATTTTTAGACATTAAATAATTAAATTTATTTATGACACAATGATGATGCATTAATTACCTAATTAATGAAATATTAAAACAATTGATATTATAAATATCAAAATAAATGTAATTTGATACTTTATATGAATTAAACTAATTTTATAGGTCAATATGAAATTTTTGGGTTGGTTAGATGAATTTTTTTTGAAGTAATAATGCTGTTATGAATTTATAAAAAACAAAATACCAAATAGTGTCAAAATTGACATAAAAGAGTTTTTAAAACAAATATTATATTATTAATTGATATTATATTCCAAAAAATCTAAGGTTAAGAAAAAATACTTATATAATGATATTTTTATCATTAATTAACAACTTGGGGTTCTCTTGGAAGCTTATAGTATGTTTATTAACCATATAATATAAAAATACAAAGAGACATGGTAAATGTCAAACTATTTAACTAAGAGTTAAATCTAAAAGATAAAGTTAATATAGTGACCCAAACCTATCTAAAACCTATTGGTTGAGTTTTTATAGACCCATACCCACCTTATCCTTTAAATAATTCATTTTGGATCCATTAGAAACCGAAAATGATTTTATTATAAAATAATATTTATAGCTTTTCCTAAGGTGCCCCTCACCCCTCTTATAAAAGGGCACTCCCCCTTCTCTCTAATTCACATCTTAAAAGACATTAAGCTTGGACAAACCCTTCCCAAATATCCTCCCAAATTTATCCTTTCATTATAGAGGACTTTAGTTAGAAATCCAACCTAAGGATCCCTTTTGATCAAATCAAAAAAGAAAGAACCCAAAGAAGAGGTAAATATTTCATCACCTCTTTCAAGTTCCTTTCTTCTTCCACTTCCTCTTTCTTTGTTGTTTCTATTATAAAATAATAACTCCAGTATCTTCTATAAACTGTGATGTTATTATAAATATGGTATGACCATATTCATTATTCTATCCATCATTTGAATGACATGTCACCATACGTGCATACGTACAGCTTACTGTCTCCACGTCATGGTGTAATTGTTATTCAATACATTATTATTTGGATGGGTATAATAATGATGTGTAATTGGTGTAAATAATAAATATAACATGATAATTATTCTGTATATATTATATACTATCTAATTATATATGATTTTAATATCAAAAGAATGGTATTGTCACTCGTGCGTACATACGGATTACCGTCTCCACGAACACAATGAGATTCATTCCCCATCATATCAATTCGAGAATAATTTTCATTTGATGATTAAAAATACAGTTTAAAGACTTAATACCATTATGAATATTATTAAGATACATCACATCCATAACAAACATGGATTACGTAACCAAGCATATAAAGGAGAAGAGATCAGTTAACACCTGAAACGACGATAATACTAAAATATCAATATTAGAAGATCATATATGATATAATATTAATGTATATGGTTATTTTATAATTTAATAACAATTATTTAACCATTATAAAGTAGATTAACGTATACTTGACCAAGGAAAAGTACAAGGTAAGGGGTTTTCATCTCACTTTTATTCTCATGAGATTCATGCTATATTTTCCACTATTACCTTTTGTGTGGTGTATGTACTGCCCATGATTGTATGGTTTGCAAAATATAATTTAATTTATGGGTATTTACATAATCATTGGATGATACTTCTTTCATGTGGTGTATGTTTCTTATGTTACCAAATCGATAAGGGAATTTCAAATTTCAATTTCCACTCATTCGGTTTTACGCAAACTTCATTGATTAATTTACTCCACGATTATGTGTGAAATCACTATTTATTTACTTATGTAGTAATTTTCACTCCCCTTTGTGTGGATATACTTTTGATACACATAATCACTCCATTGATAAATTCTCAAGTCATCGGTATAAACTTGATAAGAGTAATTTTAACTCAATTTCTATTCATTGAGTTAAACATCCATGTCGTTGGTGTTGTTTTTACAATAATATGTTTGAATATCCTCTGATTGATTTACACTGAATATCCAATAATATTGAGTGTATTTATATTTTTCACACATAATTATTTCATTTATTTATCTTTAACCTAAGTACACAGTCTTTATAAGGGATTTCATCTCAACTTACATTCCATTGAGTCTTCTTTGTTTTTATGCACCAACTCACTTTTTTTTGGTGTATATACTGTACTTTGACATATTTTATCATTAATACCATTATTCTTGTGATATATAAATTTTTGATTACCTCAATTATTTGTATTCAAGTTTCTCTCATTTGGTTATGAACTCTAATTAAAATATCATTTTAAATGTTTTAAAGATTTATTCTTTTAAATCTTTCTCATTAATGTCTATGGTTTAAAAATGTTTTTGAAGATTTATTTATATAGACATTAATTTTTTGAAATTAAAATTTCTTTTAAGAGTTTCAAAGTGGTATGGAACACTTTGATTCAAAAATCTATTTCAAATGGCTTCTGGATAAATAGTGTGACTTTTAAATGTTTTCAAGAATAAGGGGGATATTTCTCTCAAATAGCTTTGATGATTATTTTCATCTTTTCAATATACTTCATTATTCTTGATTGAGGTTAATCTATTATAATACAATCTTCCATATTATATTGAATGATTTATGATTGACTGTGGATGTGCTATTTTTATACCATTCATGGTTTATGGTTAAAGTATTGACATTTCGTATGCTAGTTTTAATATGAATTTTTATGTTATGTTTCAACCTTTTTATATGAGGAATGAATTAGACTTATTAGGTGACGAGTGGAGCCCGCTATAGCTCCTCGATGCATCGGTAGGTCTCATGAGACAAACTAGTGTCTTGGAACAAGGCCTTGACAAAATCTTATTTGTAGTCTTGGCACAAGGCCTTGACTATGTGGTTATGAAGTCTGAAATTATTCATTTCATCATTATGAAAGTGGCTATTGATATTGCATGTGATTATTTTACTAGTACAATATCCATGTGAATAAGTAAGTGGAATTATTTGATTTTATCTTTTCCATATTATGTTTAATTTCAAGTTTAAAAGTCTTTTGTTTTAGTCTTATACATTGCCTTAAATGTTTATGCTTATTTATGGAAGTTTCCACTTTATTGTTATCCTTACTGAGCATCTGAGCTCACCCCTTTCTATGTTTTATTTTTCCCAGGATGAAAAGAAGTATATTATGACTGACCTGGAGGGATATTCTATGGGATATCAGTGTTGTCTATGGAAACAATGTTGTTGTAGTTTTCCATTTTATGATGTAATGTAAACCTTATGAATATATCTAACACTTCTAAGGATACTAAACTAATCGGTATTTCGAGACTTGATGTTTTTTGATCATTCCAATGATACGTAATAATGCACCGACTCTGGGATTCTGGGGTCGGGGCGTTACATTTGGTGGCTGAATGACTGAGGGTATGAAGTCAGGATGTTGTACTTAGTAAGTGGATCTATGTAGCTTACTTCCTCAAGGTCATATTCCTCATCCTCGTCAGGGATAATTTCATTATTGTATTATTCAATATTTATATAGACATCTCTTTCATCTGTGAGAAAGATAGATTGTAAATCAAACAAATCATCTATTTGTTGTGCTGTCTTTTCTTGGTCGAACGCAACTTGTTTGTCACCTACCCGAAATACGAGTCTTCCTTGATTTATATCGATCAATTCCTTCCTAGTTTCCTGAAATGGTCAGCCTAATATGATTATAATGTCTCCTTAATCTTCCATTTTCATAATAAGGAATTCCACTGGAAAAATGAACTTTCCAACTTTTACTAAGAAGTCTTTGATAATTACTCAGGGATATTTTACTGATCATTCAGCCAATTGGAGTTCTACTCTAGTGGGTTTGGATTCTTCGAGTCCCATCTTACCTCATCCACACGAGGTTTATGTTGGCTCCTAAGTCGCACAAATCCCTTATAAAGGTGCATTCTTCTATTGTGCATGGGATTTAAATACTTCCAAGATCTCTCATTTTTAGTGGTATTTTCTTCTAAACAATGGAAGAAAATTCTTCATTTAGTGATATTACTCCCAAGTATTCCATTTTTCTTTTTTTAGAAATAATTTCCTTAATAAATTTTTCATAAGTAGGTATTTGATCTATTAGCTCAGCAAAAGGAATGTTGATGTGCAGATGTTTTAACATCTCTAAAAATTTCTTGTATTTCCCTTTAATTCTACCCTACCTCACTCTTTCTGGAAAAAGAATAGGTGAATTATAAGGTGGTGGAACAATGTAGACATATTATTTAGGTTGTTCTTGAATTGTAGCTTTTTTAGAATGTGGAACTTCTTGAGGTTTCAATTGAGTAGTTCCATTGGTCTTTTCATCAACTTATTCTCCTATGACTATTGTATGATTTTTGGGTTCCTCAACTTGTCTTCATTCTCCTCCACATGGTTTCTAAAAATCCAACATTTTTCCACTCCTCATAACCACTACCTTGGATTCTTCTCTTGAGTATGTTTCTGTATTTATAGGTAGAGTACCTGACTATATCTCTCACAAGGTCTTTGAGATATGACCCTCTTTATGATCAAGGTTTTTAAGAGCTACCCTTTGGTTTGGGATTTTTGTCTCTTGGGTGGTCATCTCTGATCTTCCTTTTGAATAAAGGCTCAAAGTAGGTTTTCCAGGTTTGTTTTAAGAGGGACAAATGGTTGTGATGGTCTCAGTGGAGTTGGTTCAAATTTTTTTGTTCTCTAGTAGGGAAGGGTTGTTGTTGTGTTGATTATTGTGGCGGTCTAGGAACAAATTCATTGGTAGATATACTAGTGGCCCTTGATTCCAAAATGGTGCCTGGCCACTTATTTGTTGATAATATCCTTGATTACCTTGTTGTTTTTGTTGCACATGCCACTGTTGAAGGTATTGTTGTGGCTGCTGAAATTGTTGATTTTACTAATTATAATTAATTTAATTACAATCTTGGCTTGGTTTCTCCCCAACACATTTTGTGCGGTCTTGATATAAATGTGGGACACCACACATTTCACATGACTAAATTCACATTATGGGAGAGGGAGGGGTGGGTGGTGTATCTAGTAGCTGAAATGATGCATGATTCTTGGTTATGGCCTTGACTCGTGCAGTCAGTCGAGTATTTTTTTCAACTTTGTGGATTCTAGTTGGGGTGGTCCATGATCACTCTACCACAAAATGACATTATGAGAGACTTTGTTTAAAATTGGTCGGCCTACCTCAGGTGTTTTAAACATTAACCCTCCATCACCAGTGGCATTGATGACATTACGAGAAGCTGGTTAGAGGCCTTGATAGAATTTCTAGAGTTGAATCCACATATCGAGTCTATGATAACGTCACTTTAGAGTAAGCTCCTTAAAATGGTCCCATGATTCCCATGCTGACTCTCAATTTGTTTGAACAAAATTTTGGATGTTTTTTCACAATTTCCAAGTGCGGATTGGTGGGAAGTACTTATCTAGGAATTTCTTGGATAAATCATCTCATGTCGTGATTGACTTGAGTGCTTGAATTTTGAGTCAATCCTTGGATCTGTCTTGCAGGGAGAAGGGAAAGACTCCAAATCTAATGGTATCAGAAGATACTCCTTGATTGTGAATGGTATCATAGACTTCTAGGAAGTTTGAGATATGCTCATGGGAATCTCCACTTTGAAGTCCATTTAATTATCCCATATTCTGGATCATATATATGAGTCAAGGTTTAATTTCAAAAGTATGTGCATGTATAGGAGGGTGTACAATGCTAGTAATAGTGCCATGGATTGATGACAAGACATAATCCATTATGGTTCACTCTTGTTGCACTGACTTCTCTCCATGTATTATGGGTTGTATTTTCAGCGGGTTGGGAAGATTTGGACCTGTAGGATTTTTGTGGTCAGCCATTTGTGAACAGAGGCATGCAAAGATGTAGCTTTAAATATTGGGTTAAAAGGTAAGTTGTTCTTATGCATAAAGGCTCTTTGAACAAGTCAAATGGCCCTAATGCATGGACTAATTCGAATGAATAATGAGGAAAAGATGTCCAAAAAGGGGAAAATAAAATAAAAGAAAAGAAAAAGGGGGAAAGGGAGAGGTAATACTAGGTTCTTTCCATAGGTTCTATTCCTTAACATAACCCTTTTACTCCCCAATAATGATGCCAAAATTTAATGTGCCCACATGAATCTTTTAATTCTCATAGGCTTTGGTAAAATTAGATTCATTTTTCTCAAACTACACTTTCTACTAGGGTGTAGTATAGTGGTAGTGTGGGGTCAGTCCAATGAGGATTTTTGGATTGGATGGAACAAAATAAGGCTTAGAACCATTTTGGTAGGAGTCCTGACAAGTGGATTAAGCTTGGGAAATGATTAATGAAAAGTAATGGTGGACAAAGATCAGAGATAAAGAAGGGATCATGATCAATTTCAAGGTTCTAGAAAAAGGATGATCTTTAATTCTAACTTGTTATGGTTCTAAGGTCTAGGATTTGAAGTAATAAAAGGTCAATAGTTGGATATGATCAAGCCAAAATAGATCTATCCAAGAGATAGTTATTCCTTGGTCTAGAGATAACTGAAACCTAGATGCATTATGCCTAGATTCTAAGGTAGAAAGTGTCATAGGCTAATGGTCATAACCTATTCTACTCCAATCAATCCAGGGTCATTTATTCAAGCTTCCCATGATCAGGGTTTCTTAAACAAATTGGATTGAAAATTTTTGTTTAACTTGATTACTATTCCTTATGGTTACAAAGTTAATAATTAAAGATTAATTAGATTAAAACACCACTACTCTTGATCCCTACCCTAAACAGTTTAGCTACTCATGGTGGAATTGATTACAAAAATATAAACAATTACAAATGTGGTTAACATGCCAACACAGATTGGGATTACACAATTAAAAAAATGCAAGGATTGGTATTGATCAATTAACGAATATGAAATCAATAATAATATGAATAATCCTCAAAACAAATTAAATTTTAATCAATTACTTACTTGAAATAAGAACAAGAACAAACACAGCATGGATTCCTCAAAGATTGACGACCGAGATGAAGAACGCACGTAGTTTAGTGGTTTCAATTCAAAAATAATGAAGAACGTGTATCAAATAAATCCATGATACTTTGATAAATTTAAAACAATGAAAAGACTTGGTGAAAAATGAGTTTTAGGGAGAAATTTAGAAGAAAGTTGAAAGGGAAGATGAGAGAAAATGAGAGAGAAAACAGAAGTTCATCCACTATTTTGTCTGCGGTGCGCATGTTCTTGGTAAATAGTTGGGATTTTACATGATGTGTAATGGGTATTCACATCATGTAATCCCGGTCCAAGGTTTTATCCAAAAAAAAAATTGAATCTTCGTGAATATCTTTCAAATATCATCTGAAATATTTGAATTTGAAAATTTGACTTGGATCACGATGTGAAACTGGGACTTGCAACTTGTTCCTTCCTTTGGCGGGACCTTAAATATAGAAATCATAATACAAATGTTACAATACATGTAATGGTAACTCACATCATGTGATGTATTCATGGTTTGTAAATCTTTCATGACTTGCTTCAAAACTTTTCCTAATGCTGGGAAAGTAGACTACACATCGTGTGATTGAGTTTCATGGTGGGATTTTTTTGTCAGTTTTTCTATTTTTTTCCTTTGAAACCTTAAAAAACTATTTCTTGAAATAAATAACATAGACTTTGTGCATTGTTGAGTAAAAACATGGACAATTCTTACTAAAATGATAGAAAAATCTGTATATGATTTCGACTTATCAACTACGAAGCCCCAACAACTCCTGTATAACTCCTCAAACTAGTAATGTCCTACTCGGTCATCAATAAGCCCTTGCCGATCTAAAAAATAGTTTATATATATATAGGGTGATCATAACTTGTATACTCGGTAATATCCTCCCTGAAACTTTTTGTGCAAAATGTGAAATAATCATACTTAAAGCATAGTGAGTAAATAAATAAACTAACTCATCAATTAATCATGTATATCATTCTTTTCTCATCCTCATCATGACTCACTCACCAAATAACATATAGAAGTAAGTCATTTTATATCAAAATAAAATATAACTATATATCTATATATATAAAGGGACTCTACTTCCACTTTTTTACTAGTTTCTCACTCTCATATCTTAATGCCACACATCTTGTGTTCATCCCTCCCATAATTCAAGTCATCTCTAATGTGTGTTAGACCTCAATCATTCACAATTCCCAACATATTATGTTGGTATTATTCTATATATCTACATTGTAACACCCCGAGATTTTATGAAAAAATATTCTTTTTAATTTCATTAATGTCTTGTGTTGTACGCTACACCAAAAGGATCTTGCACAACACGCATCCTTGACTTGCCTTGCATTACACGCAATCACGGCCTTTCAAGATAGCATGTGTAGTACGCAATACCGAGTTTCACTAAACAACAATATGCTATTAAAATATTATTAAAACTAGCCGTTATGAATAGTAATAACAACTTTTTGAAATATTGTAAATTTTATTTTTCAAAATGGACTTCATTTTTGGATTCGAAATATCGAAATTAGCTTAGGGTGAAATTTTGGTACTTTTCGGATAACTTTCATTTTCTGATGAATAGTGAAAATTACTAAATTTTAATTAAAAACAACCTTTTTAATCAAAATAATTAATAGTGATAAATTATTAATTTGAGTGGTTTTAAAGTATATTTAGAATATATTTTTACAATTTAATACAATTCTGTTCATTGGATGTAATTTCACATTTAAACCAGACATAAACAAGTGTCAATCTTTTGATAGTTATTATCTTTTAAGAACACGCTATTTGTTTTGACGACGGGAATTAATTTTTAAATTAATTAATGCAACTGATATGTTTTTAATTTGTTAAAATAGACATCATTTTTGAGTTCATAATATCAAATATATCTTAGGCCTAATTTTTGGTATTTTTCTGGAAACTTTCATTTTTTGATGAATAGTGAAACCACTAAGTGGTAGTTAAAAAAATGAATTTTTCATAAAACATAATTTTACCACTTCTGTGAGTGGAATTTCAAAAATCCGAGAGGCACGGTTGATGTCAGTAAGTAAAATGTGGTTCAATGAGATGAAAATAATTTTTGGTGAATAGTAACTTTTTACTTTTTTTTACCACGGTTAAAAGTAAATAGGGTAATTAAGGGTAAAAATGATATTATTATTACCCTAACACATGTCCAAATTCTATTGGATAAGTGTAATTCGACCAAAAACAACCTTAAGAATAAACTATGACCATTTAGGCCCACTTGGATTAGATTAGGACATTTATTATTAATTTATTTAAAGAAGGGTTAAAATAGTTAAAATCAAAGTTTAATAAGTATATCATTTTTAATATAGGGTTATACATAAGATAAATTCGACTATAAATATTAATTAGAAATCTAAAAATATTTCCTACATAATGGTATTTTATTTGTAATTTTTAGACATTAAATAATTTAATTTATTTATGACACAAAGATGATGCAGTAATTATCTTATTAATGAAATATTGACATAATTGATACCAAAATAAATGTAATTTGAGGCTTTTTAGGAATTCCACTAATTTTATAGGTTAATATGACATGTTAGTATTGATTTAATTAACTTTTTTCGAACTAATATTTCTGTTATGATTTTCACAAAAATCAATTACTAAATAGTGTCAAAATTGACATAAAATAGTTTTTTAAAAAAAATATTATATTATTAATTGTTATTTTATTCCTAAAAATCTAAGGTTTGGCACAATGACTTAGATAAGGTTATATATATTAATAATAAAAAACTTGGGGTTCTTTTGGATTCTTATAGTATGTTTATTAACCTTATAGTATAAGAACACAAAAAGACACGGTAAAAGTAAAATTATCTAACTTAAAGTTAAAACTAAATGATAAGGTTAAAATAGTGAACTAAACATGTCCAAATTCTATTGGATGAGATTATTTCGACCCATCCCCACCTTAGCTTCAAAATAACTCAATTTGGAGCTATTTAAAACTGATTTTGGCTTTATAATAAAATAATATTTTTAGTTATTCCAATGGTGCCCCTCTCCTCCCTTATAAAAGGGAACCTCCTCCCTCTCTTCCTCACACCACATTGAGCCTTCAAGATCGGCCAACCCCTGCCAAATTCTCTTCTTCACTTCCCTAGAAACATCCTAGAGGTTCTGGTCTTCCTCAAAGACCAATTATAGTTCCCTAAAAGGAGATCTCAAAGAGGCTCTTCAAAGAAGAGGCAAATGTCTGTTACCAATTCTTTCAACTTTATTTCTTCTTCCACTTCTTCTTCTTAGGTTGTTTCATTATGAAGTAATAACATCAGTATCACTCATATACTGATATGTTATTATAAGTATGAAACAACCCTATTTCAATATCTATCCATCCTATGGAAAATGAAATCACCGCGCGTGCGTACGTACGGAATACCGTCTCCACGCCGTGGTGTAATCTATTTTACACCACCACCTTACTTGGATGGGTATAATGGTGTAAATAATTACTATATATTACTATTTTAAAGTTATATTGATTCTGAAATATTATACATACACTCCAATACAATTCAATGATCATGAGAACGATATCATCGCTCGTGCGTACGTACGAACTACCATCTCCACGACGCGATGAGATTCATTCTCCACTTTAACCATTCATGAATGATTATAAAGTATATATAATAAGTAATCATGAAATATATGACATAATAATGATACTATATTTATGTGTATATATATGTATGTCATCTACTTAATTCCATTCAACTCAATAAGGAAACGAAAACAGCGTTCATGCGTACGTACGGCCTACCGTCTCCATGAATGGTGTATTTCTTTCCATTTACTGATTTATTATATATATGTATATTAAGAATATATATTATATATAAACCATGTTTTATATTCTGGAATTAAGTAATCATGATCTAAGTAATCATATGAATAATTACAAGTCAAAACACGGACGACAAATGAAACAATTTTACCCAAAACGCTCTTTAACATGGAATTTACAGAAGAACGGGTAATATAAAGTCATAAGTGAATCATATATGATATTATAACAATTAATATGATTCTGTAATAAGTCAATGACATTATTTAAATCATTATACAGGAGGTTCGGACACTTACGAACAAAATCGGACCTAAGGTAAGGGAAATATCACAATCTCATTTTTATCCTAGATTGTTTATACTTTGGTATTTACTGGGGTGTATTTTATCATCCACATCCGTGTTTCTTCAATATGTAATATTATTTCCATCCACCTAAAATTGTTTAAAATCCAATTTTACCCTTCGATGAGATTTTAGTAAAAGATATGAAAGGAATATTTTGTCGTTTTTCGTACGAGGTATTTTTTGACTTTTCTGACAAAAGTACGAGAAGAATGTTTTCTTTTAACCTATACGACATGAATGGATTTTTAAAGCATTATTTCCAAGCAGATTCCTTTACAAATTTTATAGTTTATTTTAATCAACTTCTTTTAGTTTAAAATTGTATGACATGTTAAGAAAGGAAAAATGTTTTTTGAAGTAGAAATGATATTTTCTTCAAGAATGGAGTTCAAGTTTTTTTTATCAAAATTATTTTCCATCTAAGATAATATGGGATTCTGTTTCTATACCTATTATTACATTGATTTGATTATGTTGTGATTGAATTATTTTTATGAATTCCTTTATCTTATATGAATTGTTTTATGATGTCACGATGTTTAAGAATTCCATTTTTATTACATGGGTTATGCTATGATGTATGGTTTATGATTTTGTGGAACACATAAGAATGGTATCATTATGAGATGGGTGGGACATATATCTCCCTCCAATTCATTGGGTAAAGATTTTATATCTCATGAGATAGACATGGCTGGAATGGTAGGTTATACCGGTTCAGTGAAACAGGACTGAAACGAGGAGTGAACTCGGTTCAGAAAGGGACTTTGTCCACTAAGATAGTCCTGGCAATGAGTCTTAACTAAAAAGAAATGATTCTCTATGATTATGTGTGTATGCCACAAAGTTTCATGTTTTCTGTTATGATTATTGGGATTACATTTCACTACTTGATTTATCCCATGTTATGAAATTATGATCTCTTTTGCAGGTTAATATTTCCAAAGGATATGTTCTTATGAATATGACGTGATTGATATTTATTTTGTTTACCCTTACTGAGAATTTGAGCTAACCCTTTTATATTTTCTTTTCCCCAGGATATAAAGAAAGGTTTTAGGTAAGAAAAAAAGGGAAGATCTTTATGGGAGATGTTGAAGATCTTTCACCACGATTAGAAGATTATATTCCAAGTTTCCAAAGACACTAAACTATTACGGTCCTTGTGTGTGTGTTTTTGTAATGTACTAAGTATTCCGCAAAAGTAATGTAATGTCTATGTACTTCAAGCTTAGGGTATCTACAGTTGGTATCAGAGGAAAGGTTTAGTCAACCTTTGAAAACTAGGATACGAAAACGTTAGTGAGATCCCTAGAGATATTTCTAAGTTATGTCTAGGGATGCCCCTAAGGATAAGTATACGTATAGAATATAGTCCTAGAACTATGGTAATGATCTTAGAATTTAACCTAAGATGTTAGATATTGAAGTTACTCCCCCTTTATTATGATTTTTGCCTCTCACACTATTCTTTTTGTGTTTTAGAAAATGACTGGAAACAAGATGATTCACGATAATGAAGGATATGATGGACAATTGAATGATATTCTTCATGAGAAACCAAATGAAATGGGATTTGGAAGTCTAAAATCATTATTATGCCGAATCAGAAATCTCATAATATGATCAATAAAGTAAAATTTGGTAATTTTCTTAACTCGGCTAATAAGAGAAAGATGGAGTTTCATGATGATCATAGAGGAAAGAAAGTTTAATTTCCCCTATGTAAATCATGTGGGAAGAGGCATCAAGGAGAATGTTTCAAAGGAACTGGAAGATGCTTTGGGTGTGGAAAAGAAGGACACAAAGCCAGTAATTGCAAAGGAAAATGTTCAGTTAACACCATGGATGAGGATAATGGTATTGCTACGACATCAACAATGGTTAAATGTTTTAAATGTGGAATGTACGGGCATTATACAAACCAATGCCCTAAGGAAAAGTCTCGTGAAGAGAATCAGTACGGTCGTATGGGTAGTATTTATGTTGATGATGATGAAGAGACTACAAATGATGTGTGAGATGAAAGAATTGTTGAAGCTCGGTCAATGGTTTAAGAAGGTAGTGGAATGATTACATGTTTATCAAGTGTAATGTTGTATAAGTAATCTCATGGTACTATAGAATAAAGAGACATCTAAGGATTGTTACACTGTTGTCTTTCCTTGAGTTTTGAAAGTGTATGATTAATGGTACCAGTATCCATTAAAGGATATTCATATATTTTTGGAATATAGATGATATGCGCATAATGAAGGGATAAGGAGAAAATTAAATGTTTGATAGTATTCATGAGATCATGACTGATATAAGGAGAAGGTTATGTAATGGATTGAGTATATAGAATTTTTGGATTTTGGTATGTGGAAAGAGTTAACTTTTGACAGCATTCATGTTCTCACTAAGGTTCAATGGGTATTCATTCTTCAAGAGAATGCATGATTAAGGTATTCACATGTTTGTAATTTGACCAACAAGATATATCTTATGATATATGGGGGATAAATGATGGCATTCACGTTATTGTTATGTGACATTTCAAGTAATCATTTTCTTTATACTATGAGCTTCGACCGAAGTATTTTAGATAATCCTAAAGATTGGAATAGATTATATTGGACATAAGTCAGGATAGAACTTTTTTCGATATTATTGATGGGATGTTATAGTAATATAGCTTTATAAAAAGGACAACCTGTAGGACAGGCGACAGCCCATCACGTCAGACAAGGCTGTGGGAATCGAACCCACAACCGAAGTGCGACTGGCCTTTAGCGCCTACCACTAGCCTACAGGAAGACCCTGTTTCGTAGGAAACTAGTTTTATTATATTAAGAAGTATGATATATGAAGTATAAGTCCATTTTAGGAACCATATATCATTAATCTCACTATAGATGGACTTATGTATTTTTTTGATAACTTTTCTAACCTTTTGTTTGAGACAGATGGAATGACTCATCATTCTATCACATGATCTGCTAACACATCATGAATGACAAATTCAACTTCATTTCATTAAGGGATTAAGTGGAAATTGTTCAATTCACGAACAATAGTGAGATTGTACCAAAATCATGTAAGTATTTCTTTTAATTCATCAACTTTAGGGAAATGATCTTGAAAACCAAAAATGTTGTCTTAGTGACCTTATATCCGATGGATTAGATGGTAGCTTAGATCATAAAAAATCTATGGCTTTGTGATTGTTGGCTTTTTCATAGCCATGTTCTCTACCACTCTCTATCATAACATGATGGTTAGGTTTCTCTTCCATATCCATATTTTCACCTATGTTCTCCTATGTAGAAACCCATTGATTAGTTAACCGTTATGTTTCATACATTAGTTTTTAAAGATTTGTTTTGGTATTCCTTTTTACGATGTGGGTTTCTATTAAAGAAACTTTGGAGTAGTAAACCATTTATAACCCTGACGAATTTCGAGGGCGAAATTCATTTTAAGGGGGGTAGAATGTAACACCCCGAGATTTTATGAAAAAATATTCTTTTTAATTTCATTAATGTCTTGTGTTGTACGCTACACAAATAGGATCTTGCACAACACGCATCCTTGACTTTCCTTTCATTACACGCAATCGCGACCTTTCACGATTGCGTGTGTAGTATGCAATACCGAGTTTCACTAAACAACGATATGCTATTAAAATATTATTAAAACTAGCCGTTATGAATAGTAAGAACAACTTTTTGAAATTTTGTAAATTTTATTTTTCAAAATGGACTTCATTTTTGGATTCGGAATATCGAAATTAGCTTAGGGTGAAATTTTGGTACTTTTCGGATAATTTTCATTTTCTAATGAATAGTGAAAATTACTAAATTTTAATTAAAAACAACCTTTTTAATCGAAATAATTAATAGTGATAAATTATTAATTTGAGTGGTTTTAAAGTATATTTAGAATATATTTTTACAATTTAATACAATTTTGTTCATTGGATGTAATTTCACATTTAAACCAGACATAAACAAGTGTCAATCTTTTGATAGTTATTATCTCTTAAGAACACGCTATTTGTTTTGACGACGGGAATTAATTTTTAAATTAATTAATGCAACTGATATGTTTTTGAATTTGGTAAAATAGACATCATTTTTGAGTTCATAATATCAAATATAGCTTAGGCCTAATTTTTGGTATTTTTCTGGAAACTTTCATTTTTTGATGAATAGTGAAACCACTAAGTGGTAGTTAAAAAAAATGAATTTTTCATAAAACATAATTTTACCGCTTCTGTGAGTGGAATTTCAGAAGTCCTAGAGACACGATTGATGTAAGTATTTCTTTCTCTAAAGGATTATCCTTTTTGGGAATCATCTGATCTTGTACTAACCATTTTTGGTTTTGGTTAATCTCTAAAGACAAGGTAAATATATATAGTTTATCCTTTGTGGATTATTTGATTCTCTAGAAGTTGATTCTAGCACTTCAAGTGTAACCAAGTCATCTTTAATACTCATCATTTGAAAAAAAAATATGAGTTAGTGGTAGAAATTTATTAAAGGATGAAACTCTACTTAAAAAGTAAGTATAACTCTTTATGTTCTCAGTAAATCTCATAAATAAGTTCCTCAACTTTATGAAATGGAACTTAAAACAAAAAACATTATCTGTTTACTTTTTATACTAGGAAACTAATGAACGTTTATCTCATAACAATTTTGTGGTTTTCTTGTTGTTAACATTCTCCTAATCATGTTTTCTATCCCTCTCCATCATAACTTGACACTTAGTTTATCATCTATATCCATGTTTTCCTACATGGAATCCTAGTACGGGTTATCTCAGGTGACCTTTGTACTTCTCTTTCTTTATTTTAAAGTGATAATTTTATTGACACTCTTTCTGATGTAGGACTTTCAATGAAGTTTCCAAGCCCAATTTTAAAAATTGCGAGGACACAATTTCCCAAAGGGGGGAAGAATGTAACACCATAATATTTCATAGTAATTTATTTTCTTTAATTCAATAGCTTGCGCTACATGCAACACTGAGTTCGACCACACCACGACTTACCAAACTAGCTGTTCAAAAGCAATTATAAATATTATTAACTGAATTTTGAATTTTATATACTCCATATAATTTAATAATCCATATTCTGTGTTTTTTACATAATATAAGAACAAAATCAATTTTTTAGATAAAAGAAGTCTTTTTCAAAAATGCAATTTTACCGCCTTTTAATGGTGAACACTTTTAAATCCAATATTTGACACTTTTATATATTCAATTTTACAAAATAAACTTCTTATTTAGAATCGAGATATAAAAATTTAGTTTTGATAAATTTTTGATGTTTTTCTGATAACTTTCATATTTGGGTGAATAGTGAAAAATACTAAATTTTAATTGAAAACAACTTTTTAAATCAGAACAATTTATAGTGTTAAAATATACATTTGAATGGTTTGGAAGTATAATTATATTATACTTTTACCAATTAATCTAATTTTATTCATTTGAATTAATTTCACTTTGAAATTATACATAAAAAAAGTGTCAATATTTTGATAGTTATTGTTTCTTAAAAGCACGCTATTTGTTTTGACAAAAGGAATTAATTTTAAATTAATTAATAAAACTTCTATGTTTTGAATTTGTTAAAATAGAAATCATTTTTGAATTCAGAATATCAAATATAGCTTAGGCAGAATTTTTGGTATTTTTCTGAAAACTTTCAATTTTTGATGAATAGTGAAAAAACATTGTGTTATAGTTTAAAACCGACTTTTTATTTAAATAATTATTTATTTTATTTAAATTTATTTTAAGTAAAAATAGATATATAATATCTATATAAGTTCAATATAATTCAGTGGAGTCATTTTATAATAAAATTAGATGTATAAAATTTTATTGAACTTTTTACCGTCTTTTACCCACCTTCTAGGAGCATTTGCAAATTTACATAAAACTTAATTTTAAAAATTCTGTGAGTTGAATTTCAAAAATATGAGATACACAGTTGATATCAGTAAGTAAAATGTGGTTCAATAAGATGAAAATAATTTTTGGTGAATAATAACTTTTACTTTTATTTACCGTAGTTAAAAGTAAATAGGGTAATTAAGGGTAAAAATGATATTATTATTACCCTAACACAAGTCCTAGTTCTATCAGATAAGTGTAATTCGACCAAAAACAACCTTAGGAATAAAATATGATCCTTTAGGTCCACTTGGATTAGATTTGGACATTTATTATTATTTAATTCAAAGAAGAGTTAAATGTGTTAAATTCAAATTTTAATAACTAAACCATTTTTAATATAGGGTTAAACATAAGATAAATTCGACTATAAATATTAATTATAAATCTAAAAATATTTCCTATATAATGGTATTATATTTATAATTTTTAGACATTAAATAATTAAATTTATTTATGACACAATGATGATGCATTAATTACCTAATTAATGAAATATTAAAACAATTAATATTATAAATATCAAAATAAATGTAATTTGATACTTTCTATGAATTAAACTAATTTTATAGGTTAATATGAAATTTTTGGGTTGGTTAGATGAATTTTTTTTTTAAGTAATAATGCTGTTATGAATTTATAAAAAACAAAATACCAAATAGTGTCAAAATTGACATAAAAGAGTTTTTAAAACAAATATTGTATTATTAATTGATATTATATTCCAAAAAATCTAAGGTTAAGAAAAAATACTTATATAATGATATTTTTATCATTAATGAACAACTTGGGGTTCTCTTGGAAGCTTATAGTATGTTTATTAACCATATAATATAAAAATACAAAGAGACATGGTAAATGTCAAACTATTTAACTAAGAGTTAAATCTAAAAGATAAAGTTAATATAGTGACCCAAACCTATCTAAAACCTATTGGTTGAGTTTTTCTAGACCCATACCCACCTTATCCTTTAAATAATTCATTTTGGATCCATTAGAAACCGAAAATGATTTTATTATAAAATAATATTTATAGCTTTTCCTAAGGTGCCCCTCACCCCTCTTATAAAGGGCACTCCCCCTTCTCTCTAATTCACATCTTCAAAGACATTAAGCTTGGACAAACCCTTCCCAAATATCCTCCCAACTTTATCCTTTCATTATATAGGCCTTTAGTCAGAAATCCAACCTAAGGAGCCCTTTTGATCAAATCAAAAAAGAAAGAACCCAAAGAAGAGGTAAATATTTCATCACCTCTTTCAAGTTCCTTTCTTCTTCCACTTCCTCTTTCTTTGTTGTTTCTATTCTAAAATAATAACTCCAGTATCTTCTATAAACTGTGATGTTATTATAAATATGGTACAACCATATTCATTATTCTATCCATCATTTGAATGACATGTCACCATACGTGCGTACGTACGGCTTACTGTCTCCACGTCATGGTGTAATTGTTATTCAATACATTATTATTTGGATAGGTATAATAATGATGTGTAATTGTTGTAAATAATAAATATAACATGATAATTATTCTGTATATATTATATACTATCTAATTATATATGATTTTAATATCAAAAGAATGGTATTGTCACTCGTGCGTACATACGGATTACCGTCTCCACGAACGCAATGAGATTCATTCCCCATCGTATCAATTCGAGAATAATTTTCATTTGATGATTAAAAATACAGTTTAAAGACTTAATACCATTATGAATATTATTAAGATACATCACATCCATAACAAACATGGATTACGTAACCAAGCATATAAAGGAGAAGAGATCAGTTAACACCTGAAACGACGATAATACTAAAATATCAATATTAGAAGATCATATATGATATCATATTAATGTATATGGTTATTTTATAATTTAATAACAATTATTTAACCATTATAAAGTAGATTAACGTATACTTGACCAAGGAAAAGTACAAGGTAAGGGGTTTTCATCTCACTTTTATTCTCATGAGATTCATGCTATATTTTCCACTATTACCTTTTGTATGGTGTATGTACTGCCCATGATTGTATGGTTTGAAAAATATAATTTAATTTATGGGTATTTACATAATCATTGGATGATACTTCTTTCATGTGGTGTATGTTTCTTATGTTACCAAATCGATAAGGGAATTTCAAATTTCAATTTCCACTCATTCGGTTTTACGCAAACTTCATTGATTAATTTACTCCAAAATTATGTGTGAAATCACTATTTATTTACTTATGTAGTAATTTTCACTCCCCTTTGTGTGGATATACTTTTGATACACATAATCACTCTATTTATAAATTCTCAAGTCATCGGTATAAACTTGATAAGAGTAATTTTAACTCAATTTCTATTCATTGAGTTAAACATCCATGTCATTGGTGTTGTTTTTACAATAATATGTTTGAATATCCTCTGATTGATTTACACTGAATATCCAATAATATTGAGTGTATTTATATTTTTCACACATAATTATTTCATTTATTTATCTTTAACCTAAGTACACGGTCTTTATAAGGGATTTCATCTCAACTTACATTCCATTGAGTCTTCTTTGTTTTTATGCACCAACTCACTTTTGTTTGGTGTATATACTGTACTTTGACATATTTTATCATTAATACCATTATTCTTGTGATATTATAAAGTTTTGATTACCTCAATTATTTGTATTCAAGTGTCTCTCATTTGGTTATGAACTCTAATTAAAATATCATTTTAAATGTTTTAAAGATTTATTCTTTTAAATCTTTCTCATTAATGTCTATGGTTTAAAAATGTTTTTGAAGATTTATTTATATAGACATTAATGTTTTGAGATTAAAATTTCTTTTAAGAGTTTCAAAGTGGTATGGAACACTTTGATTCAAAAATCTATTTCAAATGGCTTCTGGATAAATAGTGTGACTTTTAAATGTTTTCAAGAATAAGGGGGATATTTCTCTCAAATAGCTGTGATGATTATTTTCATCTTTTCAATATACTTCATTATTCTTGATTGAGGTTAATCTATTATAATACAATCTTCCATATTATATTGAATGATTTATGATTGACTGTGGATGTGCTATTTTTTTACCATTCATGGTTTATGGTTAAAGTATTGACATTTCGTATGCTAGTTTTAATATGAATGTTTATGTTATGTTTCAACCTTTTTATATGAGGAATGCATTAGACTTATTAGGTGACGAGTGGAGCCCGCTATAGCTCCTCGATGCATCGGTAGGTCTCATGAGACAAACTAGTGTCTTGGAACAAGGCCTTGACAAAATCTTATTTGTAGTCTTGGCACAAGGCCTTGACTATGTGGTTATGAAGTCTGAAATTATTCATTTCATCATTATGAAAGTGGCTATTGATATTGCATGTGATTATTTGACTAGTATAATATCCATGTGAATAAGTAAGTGGAATTATTTGATTTTATCTTTTCCATATTATGTTTAATTTCAAGTTTAAAAGTCTTTTGTTTTAGTCTTATACATTTCCTTAAATGTTTATGCTTATTTATGGAAGTTTCCACTTTATTGTTATCCTTACTGAGCATCTGATCTCACCCCTTTCTATGTTTTATTTTTCCCAGGATGCAAAGAAGTATATTATGACTGACCTGGAGGGATAGTCTATGGGATATCAGTGTTGTCTATGGAAACAATGTTGTTGTAGTTTTCCATTTTATGATGTAATGTAAACCTTATGAATATATCTAACACTTCTAAGGATACTAAACTAATCGGCCTTTTGAGACTTGATCTTTTGTGATCATTCCAATGATACGTAATAATGCACCGACTCTGGGATTCTGGGGTCGGGGCGTTACATTTGGTGGCTGAATGACTGAGGGTATGAAGTCAGGATGTTGTCCTTAGTAAGTGGATCTATGTAGCTTACTTCCTCAAGGTCATATTCCTCATCCTCATTAGGGATAATTTCATTATTGTATTATTCAATATTTATATAGACATCTCTTTCATCTGTGAGAAAGATAGATTGTAAATCAAAAAAATCATCTATTTGTTGTGCTGTCTTTTCTTGGTCGAACACAACTTGTTTGTCACCTACCCGAAATACGAGTCTTCCTTGATTTATATCGATCAATGCCTTCCTACTTTCCTGAAATGGTCAGCCTAATATGATTAGAATGTCTCCTTAATCTTCCATTTTCATAATAAGGAATTCCACTGGAAAAATGAACTTTCCAACTTTTACTAAGAAGTCTTTGATAATTACTCAGGGATATTTTACTGATCATTCAGCCAATTGGAGTTCTACTCTAGTGGGTTTTGATTCTTCGAGTCCCATCTTACCTCATCCACACGAGGTTTATGTTGGCTCCTAAGTCGCACAAATCCCTTATAAAGTTGCATTCTTCTATTGTGCATGGGATTTAAATACTTCCAAGATCTCTCATTTTTAGTGGTATTTTCTTCTAAACAATGGAAGAAAATTCTTCATTTAGTGATATTACTCCAAAGTATTACATTTTTCTTTTTTTAGAAATAATTTCCTTAATAAATTTTTCTTAAGTAGGTATTTGATCTATTAGCTCAGCAAAAGGAATGTTGATGTGCAGATGTTTTAACATCTCTAAAAATTTCTTCTATTTCCCTTTAATTCTACCCTACCTCACTCTTTCTGGAAAAAGAATAGGTGAATTATAAGGTGGTGGAACAATGTATACATCTTATTTAGGTTGTTCTTGAATTGTAGCTTTTTTAGAATGTGGAACTTCTTGAGGTTTCAATTGAGTAGTTCCATTGGTCTTTTCATCAACTTATTCTCCTATGACAATTGTATGATTTTTGGGTTCCTCAACTTGTCTTCATTATCCTCCACATGGTTTCTAAAAATCCAACATTTTTCCACTCCTCATAACCACTACCTTGGATTCTTCTCTTGAGTATGTTTCTGTATTTATAGGTAGAGTACCTGACTATATCTCTCACAAGGTCTTTGAGATATGACCCTCTTTATGATCAAGGTTTTTAATAGCTACCCTTTGGTTTGGGATTTTTGTCTCTTGGGTGGTCATCTCTGATCTTCCTTTTGAACAAAGGCTGAAAGTAGGTTTTCTAGGTTTGTTTTAAGAGGGACAAATGGTTGTGATGGTCTCAGTGGAGTTGGTTCAAATTTTTTTGTTCTCTAGTAGGGAAGGGTTGTTGTTGTGTTGATTATTGTGGTGGTCTAGGAACAAATTCATTGGTAGATATACTAGTGGCCCTTGATTCCAAAATTGTGCCTGGCCACTTATTTGTTGATAATATCCTTGATTACCTTGTTGTTTTTGTTGCACATGCCACTGTTGAAGGTATTGTTGTGGCTGCTGAAATTGTTGATTTTACTAATTATAATTAATTTAATTACAATATTGTCTTGGTTTCTCCCCAACACATTTTGTGCGGTCTTGATATAAATGTGGGACACCACACATTTCACATGACTAAATTCCCATTATGGGAGAGGGAGGGGTGGGTGGTGAATCTAGTAGCTGAAATGATGCATGATTCTTGGTTATGGCCTTGACTCGTGTAGTCAGTCGAGTATTTTTTTCAACTTTGTGGATTCTAGTTGGGGTGGTCCATGATCACTCTACCACAAAATGACATTATGAGAGACTTTGTTTAAAATTGGTCGGCCTACCTCAGGTGTTTTAAACATTAACCCTCCATCACCAGTGGCATTGATGACATTACGAGAAGCTGGTTAGAGGCCTTGATAGAATTTCTAGAGTTGAATCCACATATTGAGTCTATGATAACGTCACTTTAGAGTAAGCTCCTTAAAATGGTCCCATGATTCCCATGCTGACTCTCAATCTGCTTGAACAAAATTTTGGATGTTTTTTCACAATTTCCAAGTGCGGATTGGTGGGAAGTACTTATCTAGGAATTTCTTGGATAAATCATCTCATGTCGTGATTGACTTTAGTGCTTGAATTTTGAGTCAATCCTTGGATCTGTCTTGCAGGGAGAAGGGAAAGACTCCAAATCTAATGGTATCAGAAGATACTCCTTGATTGTGAATGGTATCATAGACTTCTAGGAAGTTTGAGATATGCACATGGGAATCTCCACTTTGAAGTCCATTTAATTATCCCATATTCTGGATCATATATATGAGTCAAGGTTTAATTTCAAAAGTATGTGCATGTATAGGAGGGTGTACAATGCTAGTAATAGTGCCATGGATTGATGACAAGACATAATCCATTATGGTTCACTCTTGTTGCACTGACTTCTCTCCATGTATTATGGGTTGTATTTTCGGCGGGTTGGGAAGATTTGGACCTGTAGGATTTTTGTGATCAGCCATTTGTGAACAGAGGCATGCAAAGATGTAGCTTTCAATATTGGGTTAAAAGGTAAGTTGTTCTTATGCATCAAGGCTCTTTGAACAAGTCAAATGGCCCTAATGCATGGACTAATCCGAATGAATAATGAGGAAAAGATGTCCAAAAAAGGGAAAAGAAAATAAAAGAAAAGAAAAAGGGGGAAAGGGAGAGGTAATACTAGGTTCTTTCCATAGGTTCTATTCCTTAACATAACCCTTTTACTCCCCAATAATGATGCCAAAATTTAATGTGCCCACATGAATCTTTTAATTCTCACAGGCTTTGGTAAAATTAGATTCATTTTTCTCAAACTACACTTTCTACTAGGGTGTAGTATAGTGGTAGTGTGGGGTCAGTCCAATGAGGATTTTTGGATTGGATGGAACAAAATAAGGCTTAGAACCCTTTTGGTAGGAGTCCTGACAAGGGGATTAAGCTTGGGAAATGATTAATGAAAAGTAATGGTGGACAAAGATCAGAGATAAATAAGGGATCATGATCAATTTCAAGGTTCTAAAAAAAGGATGATCTTTAATTCTAACTTGTTATGGTCCTAAAGTCTAGGCTTTGAAGTAATAAAAGGTCAATAGTTGGATATGATCAAGCCAAAATAGATCTATCCAAGAGATAGTTATTCCTTGGTCTAGAGATAACTGAAACCTAGATGCATTATGCCTAGATTCTAAGGTAGAAAGTGTCATAGGCTAATGGTCATAACCTATTCTACTCCAATCAATCCAGGGTCATTTATTCAAGCTTCCCATGATCAGGGTTACTTAAACAAATTGGATTGAAATTTTTTTTTAACTTGATTACTATTCCTTATGGTTACAAAGTTAATAATTAAAGATTAATTAGATTAAAACACCCCTACTCTTGATCCCTACCCTAAACAGTTTAGCTACTCATGGTGGAATCGATTATAAAAATATAAACAATTACAAATGTGGTTAACATGCCAACACAGATTGGGATTACACAATTAAAAAAAATGCAAGGATTGGGATTGATCAATTAACAAATATGAAATCAATAATAATATGAATAATCCTCAAAACAAATTAAAGTTTAATCAATTACTTACTTGAAATAAGAACAAGAACAAACACATCATGGATTCCTCAAAGATTGACGACCGAGATGAAGAACGCACGTAGTTTGGTGGTTTCAATTCAAAAATAATGAAGAACGCGTATCAAATAAATGCATGATACTTTGATAAATTTAAAACAATGAAAAGACTTGGTGAAAAATGAGTTTTAGGGAGAAATTTAGAAGAAAGTTGAAAGGGAAGATGAGAGAAAATGAGAGAGAAAACAGAAGTTCATCCACTATTTTGTCTGCGGTGCGCATGTTCTTGGTAAATAGTTGGGATTTTACATGATGTGTAATGGGTATTCACATCGTGTAATCCCGGTCCAAGGTTTTATCCAAAAAAAATTGAATCTTCGTGAATATCTTTCAAATATCATCTGAAATATTTGAATTTGAAAATTTGACTTGGATCACGATGTGAAACTGGGACTTGCAACTTGTTCCTTCCTTTGGCGGGACCTTAAATGTAGAAATCATAATCAAAATGTTACAATACATGTAATGGTAACTCACATCATGTGATGTATTCATGGTTTGTAAATCTTTCATGACTTGCTTCAAAACTTTTCCTAATGCTGGGAAAGTAGACTACACATCGTGTAATGGAGTTTCATGGTGGGATTTTTTTGTCAGTTTTTCTATTTTTTTCCTTTGAAACCTTAAAAAACTATTTCTTGAAATAAATAACATAGACTTTGTGCATTTTTGAGTAAAAACATGGACAATTCTTACTAAAATGATAGAAAAATCTGTATATGATTTCGACTTATCAACTACGAAGCCCCAACAACTCCTATATAACTCCTCAAACTAGTAATGTCCTACTCGGTCATCAATAAGCCCTTGCCGATCTAAAAAATAGTTTATATATATATAGGGTGATCATAACATGTATACTCGGTAATATCCTCCCTGAAACTTTTTGTGCAAAATGTGAAATAATCATACTTAAAGCATAGTGAGTAAATAAATAAACTAACTCATCAATTAATCATGTATATCATTCTTTTCTCATCCTCATCATGACTCACTCACCAAATAACATATAGAAGTAAGTCATTTTATATCAAAATAAAATATAACTATATATCTATATATATAAAGGGACTCTACTTCCACTTTTTTACTAGTTTCTCACTCTCATATCTTAATGCCACACATCTTGTGTTCATCCCTCCCATAATTCAAGTCATCTCTAATGTGTGTTAGACCTCAATCATTCACAATTCCCAACATATTATGTTGGTATTATTCTATATATCTACATTGTAACACCCCGAGATTTTATGAAAAAATATTCTTTTTAATTTCATTAATGTCTTGTGTTGTACGCTACACCAAAAGGATCTTGCACAACACGCATCCTTGACTTGCCTTGCATTACACGCAATCACGACCTTTCAAGATAGCATGTGTAGTACGCAATACCGAGTTTCACTAAACAACAATATGCTATTAAAATATTATTAAAACTAGCCGTTATGAATAGTAATAACAACTTTTTGAAATATTGTAAATTTTATTTTTCAAAATGGACTTCATTTTTGGATTCGAAATATCGAAATTGGCTTAGGGTGAAATTTTGGTACTTTTCGGATAACTTTCATTTTCTGATGAATAGTGAAAATTACTAAATTTTAATTAAAAACAACCTTTTTAATCAAAATAATTAATAGTGATAAATTATTAATTTGAGTGGTTTTAAAGTATATTTAGAATATATTTTTACAATTTAATACAATTTTGTTCATTGGATGTAATTTCACATTTAAACCAGACATAAACAAGTGTCAATCTTTTGATAGTTATTATCTTTTAAGAACACGCTATTTGTTTTGACGACGGGAATTAATTTTTAAATTAATTAATGCAACTGATATGTTTTTAATTTGTTAAAATAGACATCATTTTTGAGTTCATAATATCAAATATATCTTAGGCCTAATTTTTGGTATTTTTCTGGAAACTTTCATTTTTTGATGAATAGTGAAACCACTAAGTGGTAGTTAAAAAAAATGAATTTTTCATAAAACATAATTTTACCACTTCTGTGAGTGGAATTTCAAAAATCTGAGAGGCACGGTTGATGTCAGTAAGTAAAATGTGGTTCAATGAGATTAAAATAATTTTTGGTGAATAGTAACTTTTTACTTTTTTTTACCACGGTTAAAAGTAAATAGGGTAATTAAGGGTAAAAATGATATTATTATTACCCTAACACATGTCCTAATTCTATTGGATAAGTGTAATTCGACCAAAAACAAGCTTAGGAATAAACTATGACCATTTAGGCCCACTTGGATTAGATTAGGACATTTATTATTAATTTATTTAAAGAAGGGTTAAAATAGTTAAAATCAAAGTTTAATAAGTATATCATTTTTAATATAGGGTTATACATAAGATAAATTCGACTATAAATATTAATTAGAAATCTAAAAAGATTTCCTACATAATGGTATTTTATTTGTAATTTTTAGACATTAAATGATTTAATTTATTTATGACACAAAGATGATGCAGTAATTATCTTATTAATGAAATATTGACATAATTGATACCAAAATAAATGTAATTTGAGGCTTTTTAGGACTTCCACTAATTTTCTAGGTTAATATGACATGTTAGTATTGATTTAATTAACTTTTTTCGAACTAATATTCCTGTTATGATTTTCACAAAAATCAATTACTAAATAGTGTCAAAATTGACATAAAATAGTTTTTTAAAACAAATATTATATTATTAATTGTTATTTTATTCCTAAAAATCTAATGTTTGGAACAATGACTTAGATAAGGTTATATATATTAATAATAAACAACTTGGGGTTCTTTTGGCTTCTTATAGTATGTTTATTAACCTTATATTATAAGAACACAAAAAGACACGGTAAAAGTAAAATTATCTAACTTAAAGTTAAAACTAAATGATAAGGTTAAAATAGTGAACTAAACATGTCCAAATTCTATTGGATGAGATTATTTCGACCCATCCCCACCTTAGCTTCAAAATAACTCAATTTGGAGCTATTTAAAACTGAATTTGGATTTATAATAAAATAATATTTTTAGTTATTCCAATGGTGCCCCTCTCCTCCCTTATAAAAGGGCACCTCCTCCCTCTCTTCCTCACACCACATTGAGCCTTCAAGATCGGCCAACCCCTGCCAAATTCTCTTCTTCACTTCCCTAGAAACATCCTAGAGGTTCTGGTCTTCCTCAAAGACCAATTATAGTTCCCTAAAAGGAGATCTCAAAGAGGCTCTTCAAAGAAGAGGTAAATGTCTGTTACCGATTCTTTCAACTTTATTTCTTCTTCCACTTATTCTTCTTAGGTTGTTTCATTATGAAGTAATAACATCAGTATCACTAATATACTGATATGTTATTATAAGTATGAAACAACCCTATTTCAATATCTATCCATCCTACGGAAAACGAAATCACCGCGCGTGCGTACGTACAAAATACCGTCTCCACGCCGTGGTGTAATCTATTTTACACCACCACCTTACTTGGATGGGTATAATGGTGTAAATAATTACTATATATTACTATTTTAAAGTTATATTGATTCTGAAATATTATACATACACTCCAATACAATTCAATGATCATGAGAACGATATCATCGCTCGTGCGTACGTACGAACTACCATCTCCACGACGCGATGAGATTTATTCTCCACTTTAACCATTCATGAATGATTATAAAGTATATATAATAAGTAATCATGAAATATATGACATAATAATGATACTATATTTATGTCTATATATATGTATGTCATCTACTTAATTCCATTCAACTCAATAAGGAAACGAAAACAGCGTTCATGCGTACGTACGGCCTACCGTCTCCATGAATGGTGTATTTCTTTCCATTTACTGATTTATTATATATATGTATATTATGAATATATATTATATATAAACCATGTTTTATATTCTGGAATTAAGTAATCATGATCTAAGTAATCATATGAATAATTACAAGTCAAAACACGGACGACAAATGAAACAATTTTACCCAAAACGCTCTTTAACATGGAATTTACAGAAGAACGGGTAATATAAAGTCATAAGTGAATCATATATGATATTATAACAATTAATATGATTCTGTAATAAGTCAATGACATTATTTAAATCATTATACAGGAGGTTCGGACATTTACGAACAAAATCGGACCTAAGGTAAGGGAAATATCACAATCTCATTTTTATCCTAGATTGTTTATACTTTGGTATTTACTGGGGTGTATTTTATCATCCACATCCGTGTTTCTTCAATATGTAATATTATTTCCATCCACCTAAAATTGTTTAAAATCCAATTTTACCCTTCGATGAGATTTTAGTAAAAGATATGAAAGGAATCTTTTGTCGTTTTTCGTACGAGGTATTTTTTGACTTTTCTGAAAAAAGTACGAGAAGAATGTTTTCTTTTAACTTATACGGCATGAATGGATTTTTAAAGCATTATTTCCAAGAAGATTCCTTTACAAATTTTATAGTTTATTTTAATCAACTTCTTTTAGTTTAAAATTGTATGACATGTTAAGAAAGGAAAAATGTTTTTTGAAGTAGAAAGGATATTTTCCTCAAGAATGGAGTTCAAGTTTTTTTTATCAAAATTATTTTCCATCTAAGATAATATGGGATTCTGTTTCTATCCCTATTATTACATTGATTTGATTATGTTGTGATTGAATTATTTTTATGAATTCCTTTATCTTATATGAATTGTTTTATGATGTCACGATGTTTAAGAATTCCATTTTTATTACATGGGTTATGCTATGATGTATGGTTTATGATTTTGTGGAACACATAAGAATGGTACCATTATGAGATGGGTGGGACATATATCTCCCTCCAATTCATTGGGTAAAGATTTTATATCTCATGAGATAGACATGGCTGGAACGGTAGGTTATACCGGTTCAGTGAAACAGGACTGAAACGAGGAGTGAACTCAGTTCAGAAAGGGACTTTGTCCACTAAGATAGTCTTGGCAATGAGTCTTAACTAATAAGAAATGATTCTCTATGATTATGTGTTTATGCCACAAAGTTTCATGTTTTATGTTATGATTATTGGGATTACATTTCACTACTTGATTTATCCCATGTTATGAAATTATGATCTCTTTTGCAGGTTAATATTTCCAAAGGATATGTTCTTATGAATATGACGTGATTGATATTTATTATGTTTACCCTTACTGAGAATTTGAGCTCACCCTTTTATATTTTCTTTTCCCCAGGATATAAAGAAAGGTTTTAGGTAATAAAAAAAATGGAAGATCTTTATAGGAGATGTTGAAGATCTTTCACCACGATTAGAAGATTATATTCCAAGTTTCCAAAGACACTAAACTATTACGGTCCTTATGTGTGTGTTTTTGTAATGTACTAAGTATTCCGCAAAAGTAATGTAATGTCTATGTACTTCAAGCTTAGGGTATCTATAGTTGGTATCAGAGGAAAGGTTTAGTCAACCTTTGAAAACTAGGATACGAAAACGTTAGTGAGATCCCTAGAGATATTTCTAAGTTATGTCTAGGGATGCCCCTAAGGATAAGTATACGTATAGAATATAGTCCTAGAACTATGGTAACGATCTTAGAATTTAACCTAAGATGTTAGATATTGAAGTTACTCCCCCTTTATTATGATTTTTGCCTCTCACACTATTCTTTTTGTGTTTTAGAAAATGACTGGAAACAAGATGATTCACGATAATGAAGGATATGATGGAAAATTGAATGATATTCTTCATGAGAAACCAAATGAAATGGGATTTGGAAGTCTAAAATCATTATTATGCCGAATCAGCAATCTCATAATATGATCAATAAAGTAAAATTTGGTAATTTTCTTGACTCGGCTAATAAGAGAAAGATGGAGTTTCATGATGATCATAGAGGAAAGAAAGTTTAATTTCCCCTATGTAAATCATGTGGGAAGAGGCATCAAGGAGAATGTTTCAAAGGAACTGGAAGATGCTTTGGGTGTGGAAAAGAAGGACACAAAGCCAGTAATTGCAAAGGAAAAGGTTCAGTTAACACCATGGATGAGGATAATGGTATTGCTACGACATCAACAATGGTTAAATGTTTTAAATGTGGAATGTACGGGCATTATACAAACCAATGCCCTAAGGAAAAGTCTCGTGAAGAGAATTAGTACGGTCGTATGGGTAGTATTTATGTTGATGATGATGAAGAGACTACAAATGATGTGTGAGATGAAAGAATTGTTGAAGCTCGGTCAATGGTTTAAGAAGGTAGTGGAATGATTACATGTTTATCAAGTGTAATGTTGTATAAGTAATCTCATGGTACTATAGAATAAAGAGACATCTAAGGATTGTTACACTGTTGTGTTTCCTTGAGTTTTGAAAGTGTATGATTAATGGTACCAGTATCCATTAAAGGATATTCAGATATTTTTGGAATATAGATGATATGCGCATAATGAAGGGATAAGGAGAAAATTAAATGTTTGATAGTATTCATGAGCTCATGACTGATATAAGGAGAAGGTTATGTAATGGATTGAGTATATAGAATTTTTGGATTTTGGTATGTGGAAAGAGTTAACTTTTGACAGCATTCATGTTCTCACTAAGGTTCAATGGGTATTCATTCTTCAAGAGAATACATGATTAAGGTATTCACATGTTTGTAATTTGACCAACAAGATATATCTTATGATATATGGGGGATAAATGATGGCATTCACGTTATTGTTATGTGACATTTCAAGTAATCATTTTCTTTATACTATGAGCTTCGACCGAAGTATTTTAGATAATCCTAAAGATTGGAATAGATTATATTGGACATAAGTTAGGATAGAACTTTTTTCGATATTATTGATGGGATGTTATAGTAATATAGCTTTATAAAAAGGACAACCTGTAGGACAGGCGACAGCCCATCACGTCAGACAAGGCTGTGGGAATCGAACCCACAACCGAAGTGCGACTGGCCTTTAGCGCCTACCACTAGCCTACAGGAAGTCCCTGTTTCGTAGGAAACTAGTTTTATTATATTAAGCAGTATGATATATGAAGTATAAGTCCATTTTAGGAACCATATATCATTAATCTCACTATAGATGGACTTATGTATTTTTTTGATAACTTTTTTAACCTTTTGTTTGAGACAGATGGAATGACTCATCATTCTATCACATGATCTGCTAACACATCATGAATGACAAATTCAACTTCATTTCATTAAGGGATTAAGTGGAAATTGTTCAATTCACGAACAACAGTGAGATTGTACCAAAATCATGTAAGTATTTCTTTTAATTCATCAACTTTAGGGAAATGATCTTGAAAACAAAAAATGTTGTCTTAGTGACCTTATATCCGATGGATTAGATGGTACCTTAGATCATCAAAAATCTATGGCTTTGTGATTGTTGGCTTTTTCATAGCCATGTTCTCTACCACTCTCTATCAGAACATGATGGTTAGGTTTCTCTTCCATATCCATATTTTCACCTATGTTCTCCTATGTAGAAACCCATTGATTAGTTAACCGTTATGTTTCATACATTAGTTTTTAAAGATTTGTTTTGGTATTCCTTTTTACGATGTGGGTTTCTATTAAAGAAACTTTGGAGTAGTAAACCATTTATAACCCCGACGAATTTCGAGGGTGAAATTCATTTTAAGGGGGGTAGAATGTAACACCCCGAGATTTTATGAAAAAATATTCTTTTTAATTTCATTAATGTCTTGTGTTGTACGCTACACCAATAGGATCTTGCACAACATGCATCCTTGACTTTCCTTTCATTACACGCAATCGCGACCTTTCACGATAGCGTGTGTAGTACGCAATACCGAGTTTCACTAAACAACGATATGCTATTAAAATATTATTAAAACTAGCCGTTATGAATAGTAAGAACAACTTTTTGAAATTTTGTAAATTTTATTTTTCAAAATGGACTTCATTTTTGGATTCGGAATATCGAAATTAGCTTAGGGTGAAATTTTGGTACTTTTCGGATAATTTTCATTTTCTAATGAATAGTGAAAATTACTAAATTTTAATTAAAAACAACCTTTTTAATCGAAATAATTAATAGTGATAAATTATTAATTTGAGTGGTTTTAAAGTATATTTAGAATATATTTTTACAATTTAATACAATTTTGTTCATTGGATGTAATTTCACATTTAAACCAGACATAAACAAGTGTCAATCTTTTGATAGTTATTATCTCTTAAGAACACGCTATTTGTTTTGACGACGGGAATTAATTTTTAAATTAATTAATGCAACTGATATGTTTTTGAATTTGGTAAAATAGACATCATTTTTGAGTTCATAATATCAAATATAGCTTAGGCCAAATTTTTGGTATTTTTCTGGAAACTTTCATTTTTTGATGAATAGTGAAACCACTAAGTGGTAGTTAAAAAAAATGAATTTTTCATAAAACATAATTTTACCGCTTCTGTGAGTGGAATTTCAGAAGTCCGAGAGACACAATTGATGTAAGTAACTAAAATGTGGTTCAATTAGATGAAAATAATTTTTGGTGAATAGTAACTTTTTACTTTTTTTTACCACGGTTAAAAGTAAATAGGGTAATTAAGGGTAAAAATGATATTATTATTACCCTAAAACATGTCCTAATTCTATTGGATAAGTGTAATTTGACCAAAAACAACCTTAGGAATAAAATATGACCATTTAGGCCCACTTGTATTAGATTAGGACATTTATTATTAATTTATTTAACGAAGGGTTAAAATAGTTAAAATCAAAGTTTAATAAGTATATCATTTTTAATATAGGGTTATATATAAGATAAATTCGACTATAAATATTCATTATAAAGATAAAAAGATTTCCTACATAATGGTATTTTATTTGTAATTTTTAGACATTAAATAATTTAATTTATTTATGACACAAAGATGATGCAGTAATTATCTTATTAACGAAATATTGACATAATTGATACCAAAATAAATGTAATTTGAGACTTTTTATGAATTCCACTAATTTTCTAGGTTAATATGACATGTTATTATTTATTTAATTAACTTTTTTCGAACTAATCATTCTGTTATGATTTTCACAAAAATCAATTACTTAATAGTGTCAAAATTGACATAAAATAGTTTTTTAAAACAAATATTATATTATTAATTGTTATTTTATTCCTAAAAATCTAAGGTTCGGCCAAATGACTTAGATAAGGTTATATATATTAATAATAAACAACGTGGGGTTCGTTTGGCTTCTTATAGTAAGTTTATTAACCTTATTGTATAAGAACACAAAAAGACACGGTAAAAGTAAAATTATCTAACTTAAAGGTAAAACTAAATAATAAGGTTAAAATAGTGAACTAAACATGTCCAAATTCTATTGGATGAGAGTATTTAGACCCATAACCACCTTAGATTCTAAATAACCCAATTTGGAGCTATTTAAAACCGAATTTGGCTTTATAATAAAATAATATTTTTAGTTATTCCAATGGTGCCCCTCTCCTCCCTTATAAAAGGGCACCTCCTCCCTCTCTTCCTCACACCACATTGAGCCTTCAAGATCGGACAAACCCTGCCAAATTCTCTTTTCCACTTCCATAGAAACATCCTAGAGGTTCTGGTCTTCCTCAAAGACCAATTATAGTGCCCTAAAAGGAGATCTCAAAGAGGATCTTCAAAGAAGAGGTAAATGTCCGTTACAAATTCTTTCAACTTTATTTCTTCTTCCACTTCTTCTTCTTAGGTTTTTTCATTATGAAGTAATAACATCAGTATCACTCATATACTGATATGTTATTATAAGTATGAAACAACCCTATTTCTCCATCTATCCATCCTACGGAAAATGAAATCACCGCGCGTGCGTACGTACAGAATACCGTCTCCACGCCGTGGTGTAATCTATTTTCCACCAACACCTTACTTGGATGGGTATAATGGTGTAAATAATTACTATATATGACTATTTTAAAGTGATATTGATTCTTAAATAGTATACATGCACTCCAATACAATTCAACGATCATGAGAACGATATCATCGCCCGTGCGTACGTACGGACTACCGTCTCCACGACGCGATGAGATCCATTCTCCACTTTAACCATTCATGAATGATTATAAAGTATATATATTAAGTAATCATGAAATATATGACATAATAATTATACTGGATTTATGTGTATATATATGTATGCCATCTACTTAATTCCATTCAACTCAATAAGGAAACAAAAACAGCGTTCATGCGTACATACAGCCTATCGTCTCAATGAACGGTGTATTTCTTTCCATTTACTAATTTATTATATATATGTATATTCTGAATATATATTATTTATAAACCATGTTTTATATTCTGGAATTAAGTAATCATGATCTAAGTAATCATATGAATAATTACAAGTCAAAACACGGACGACAAATGAAACAATTTTACCTAAAACGCTCTTTAACATGGAATTTACAAAAGAACGGGTAATATAAAGTCATAAGTGAACCATATATGATATTATAACAATTAATATAATTCTTTAATAAGTCAATGACATTATTTAAATCATTATACAGGAGGTTCGGACACTTACGAAGCAAATCGGACCTAAGGTAAGGGAAATATCACAATCTCATTTTTATCCGAGATTGTTTATACTTTGGTATTTACTGGGGTGTATTTTATCATCCACATCCATGTGTCTTCAATATGTAATATTATTTCCATCCACCTAAAATTTTTTAAAATCCAATTTTACCCTTCGGTGAGATTTTAGTAAAAGATATGAAAGGAATCTTTTGTCGTTTTTCGTACGAGGTATTTTTTGACTTTTCTGACAAAAGTATGAGAAGAATGTTTTCTTTTAACTTATACAGAATGAATGGATTTTTAAAGCATTATTTCAAAGAAGATTCCCATACAAATTTTCTATTTTATTTTAATCAACTTCTTTTAGTTTAAAATTTTATGACATGTTAAGAAAGGAAAAAAAAAATGAAGTAGAAAGGATATTTTCCTCAAGAATAGAGTTCAAGTTTTTTTTATCAAAATTATTTTCCATCTAAGATAATATGGGATTCTATTTCTATCCCTATTATTACATTGATCTGATTATGTTTTGATTGAATTATTTTTATGAATTCCTTTATCTTATATGAATTGTTTTATGATGTCATGATGTTTAAGAATCCCATTTTTATTACATGGGTTATGCTATGATGTATGGTTTATGATTTTGTGGAAAACATAAGAATGGTATGATTATGAGATGGGTGGGACCTATATCTCCCTCCAATGCATTGGGTAAATATTTTATATATCATGAGATAGACATGGCTGGAACGGTAGGTTATACCGGTTCAGCAAAATAGGACTGAAAAGAGGAGTGAACTCGGTTCAGAAAGGGACTTTGTCCACTAAGATAGTCTTGGAAATGAGTCTTGACTAATAAGAAATGATTCTCTATGATTATGTGTGTATTCCACAAAGTTTCATGTTTTAAGTTATGATTATTGGGATTACATTTCACTACTATGATTTATCCCATGTTATGAAATTATGATCTCTTTTGCAGGTTAAGATTTCCAAAGGATATGTTCTTATGAATATGACGTGATTGATATTTATTTTGTTTACCCTTACTGAGAATTTGAGCTCACCCTTTTATGTTTTCTTTTCCCCAGGATATAAATAAATGTTTGAGGTAAGAAAAAAAGGGAAGATCTTTATGGGAGATGTTGAAGATATTTCACCACGATTAGAAGATTATATTCCGAGTTTCCAAAGACACTTAACTATTACGGTCCTTGTGTGTGTTTTTGTAATGTACTAAGTATTCCGCAAAAGTAATGTAATGTCCATGTACGTCAGGCTTCGGGTCTCTACACACATCATCATCATCATCATCATCATCATCATCATCATCATCATCATCCTCGTCATCGTCATCATCATCATCATCATCATCATCTCATATGTAACAAAGTGTATGCCCAAAATCCACTACAACATGGGTACGTGCATTATACCTCAAGTTATCATGGTCCATGTAAGGGCGTAGATCCATCTAGTTCGACCATTTTTATGTTTTTAAAGTCCATGGTTCTTAGAGGAGGCATAGAGAGGGTCTAGAGGTGTCTGGAAACTAAAATCTTGGAGTAATAAGGATTTACAACATGTAAGGGTTTCAAGTCGTGAACATGAAGTTCATGTCTTGGATGAGAGACTGATTTACAGTCATTTGAATTGACTACATGGATCCATCAACTACATGGGTGATCAGCTACATGAATGAATCAACTACATGGCTGAATTATCTATGTGGTTGAATCTTCTATTTAAATCGACTACATGGATGGATCATCTATGTGAATCAGCAATGTGGTTGAATCGACTATATGGATCAGCTATGTGAGAAATTGGCTATGTGAGTGATCAACTACATGAATCGGCTACATGGATGAAACAAATATGTGAATAAGATATGTAGTTGAATAATCTATGTGGATTAACTACATGAGTAATCCATTATGTGATAGATTGACTACATGAATCGACTATGTGAAGATGACTATGTGGGGAATTCAGCCACATGGAGTTTTCCACTAGTTTCATAAAACGACCATGCAAGTCTTTCTACAGGGTGAATTAGGGGCCCTTAAAGGCCATTTCATCAAGGATAATTATATACTTGACTTTATAATATGGAAGAGGCCATAAATGAGTTTCCTCATGCGAATTTTAATAAGATTTTCAATAGTTGTAATTAAGACTTTTGGTGATCTGAAATTCTGATCACCCTGTTTCTATTGACTCAAAAAGAGAGAAACCTTCTTCATTCCTTCCTGTTTTACTTCTCTTGAGACCATACATTCCATAATCCTTCCCTTGAAGTTATGGATCCCTTTCGTTGGTGGCTTGAGTTCTCTAGCGGCGGTCCCATCTTGCACGCACCCCATATTTTTTTCTGCAGTGAGTCGTATGGAGCTTCTTTCTTCCAAGCAAGGGATTCATTTCTTCCCCTATTTATTTATGCACAATAGAAAAGTTATAATGGTTTACCAATTTCGATGGAAATGGAATTAACCTAATTATTATTGAACCGAATCAATAAATAATTGGTTGTATCAATCGCATGTTTTTGTTTTCTACCGTGATAACAATTTGCCTCTTGATTTGATAGATAGTGTGATATCTATATTATAATTGTTAGCATGTCTTGTTATTATATGAATTAGAATTTTTTCTTTATGGAAATTGGTATATAACATAAATCCCAAATTAATTGATAATTAATTGTATGGAGAATAAAGAGGCATGATTAATGAATCTGGTGGTTGTTGTAATTTGATAATGATCAAATTGATGTTGATCACATGTTTAATTGAATATTAAATTCCTTTTGTTGATGGAATTTGATAAGGAATGTGAAGCATGTTAATTCTTATTGATTAAAATAATTAAAGGCATGTTAATAAACTAAAATTCTTCAAGTTTGTTGAAATTGGAATGTATAATGAGAAACATGTTTAAATTAATTGTTTGATTAATTTAGTAGCTTGTTATAGCTTTATACCATAGGTTATTCATATTTGTAACCTGTGAATATTGAATTAGTTAATTCAGGAAGGAATAAAAATTCGAAGTTTGATAAATACATTTGCGAGGGCCTAAGTTGCATGTATTATTAAGAAGGTTGAGTTCCTTGATTTTAAATTTTTGAGACCCCATTTATGTGTGAATGGTGGATGCATTGTCTTAGGGATTTGATTGTCCTGTTGGTTGTGCTTGTTTATTTCTTGCTGCTTTTGTGATGTGATCTCGGTGTGGTATTTTATTTGTGATGTGATATGAACCTAGGATGGATGATCCTGGAATGGATGATGTGATGTGGGTGCGTAGGCATAGATAATGTGGAAGCAGTTGATACCTATGATGGAAAGATGCATCAGCATATGCATGTGTGCGAGAAGGACCATATGATGTTGTAACATTTGATGCATGTGATGGAAAGATGCATTAGGATATGCACATGGGTGTCAGGTATGGCACCATAGATGATGGAATGAGTTGAATATGGGCATACTCGTTGATGTGATAAAGTTGTATGCTTGTTCAAAATGAATCCTTTTAATAGATGATAGTCGGGTTGACTATTTTATCTGTATTTCCTTGCCCACTTCTTGAGGCAGTTGGGAGTGCTTGGTTGCATGTTTCCTTTTTCCTGTATCTTAGGATGGTTTTCTTAAAATACCTAGATTATGGAATGATTATAATAATGATTAAATAATTCTTAACCCATAGGGTTGGTGTTTATGGAATGAAAATACTAAAAAGATGTTAATCTTGAGAAACCATGGACTCAGTTTGGATTATGCCTGGAGGGCATGGACTTGGCTTGATGGTTAAAATGTAAGTTGTTTAATTAATGGTTAATTAATTAATTAATGAAAGGAAATGATAAAAAAAAGAAATAACTAATATATTTATTTAAATTCTTGTGTTCCTATAGGATATCTGGTCCCTAGCAATGATAATTGGGTGTCTGAGAGATGATAGATGCTATTGAGATTAGGACTGGGTTGTGCCCATATTATGGTTATGAGATATATTCTATCTTATATATTTTTTGATTTCATATACTACCCTACCCATGTTGGTTAGGGAGACCAGAACCCATTTGAATATGGGAGGGTGTTTTCCCTAAAATTCTAGTTGGAGGATGGATGGATGGCTACCCCATCTGGCCCCGCTCTCTTCTCTTGGCAGTTACTTGTTCTGGTATTCATGGTGGTTAGTTTTCCCATATATGTGTAGAGGTTTTTGATGGATTATGGTTATTTCACAAACATGTATCTCCATTTATAGTATCCCAACGATTATTATAGGTATGATGTGTATAGGTTGTGATGGATTGAGGTACATTACTCGGTGTATGGGCTGTGATGGCTTGAGGTATAATACCCGATGTATGATACACATCATATGGGATATGGTGTCTCAAAGAAACTAATTGGTTTATTTATGGATATATGATATTTGATGATGTGATTATGTGAGGCATGAGGTGAATGTTGTGATGACTTAGACCAGACATTTTCGAGCTATCTTATTTTGGAGAGAGATGGATCAGGATGTGTGACATTAGGGAAGAGCGGAAAACCAGTGGTGGAGTGGTAGCATAGTACCCTTAACATTTCATTATTATATTATATACTCTCTTTCATATGGTACCTAGTGAGATTTATCCATGGTGAGGCTAAGAACTTAGTATACTTGTTTAGGTGAAGAGTTGGTTTCACTGTTCACAATGATTTAGCATGATTTCTTTATCTTTTTCACCAGTTTCTTAGGGGAGGATCATACTGAGTATACTATTATTATCACCCTATGTATATATAAACAATTTTCAGGTCATCCAAAGCAGTTATGAGATTGGGATTGATATTTCTAGCTTATAGATTGGCAGGATCTGTTTGGGTTTTATGGACACTGTTGTCTTTACCTTTTTTGGTACTTTTAGTTCCTCTTTTAGTTTTTTTAATACTACACAACATTTCAAGTTTCCATTTGGGATTTCTTTCATATATATATATGATAAGATATTAATTGGTGTATCTATATTATCTCTTTCTTCCACATATTCTCTTATAGGGTAATGCCTACCATATTTATGCTTATTATACCCTTGGTGCTCATCTCCAACCTAGGGCTTACTGAAGGTGGGACTCAAGAAGTTACCATCTCCCTTCTCTTTCTACTAACCCAGGAGGTGTACTCTTTTGGAGGAGGGAGTAATTATAGAGTGATATTAGAGGTTTAAGTTGAGAGATAATATGGAGTTTAGAGTTAGGCACATGTGAGGTTGCATGGGTTGGTAGGGAAATGATGTCAACTAAGTTTAGTGAGAGATTTAAACATATGAAACTGGATGAGACACAGGTATTTATGAGCTCTTGTGACCTGATACATGGACCTTTAAGTTTACTAAACCGACTAAATTAAGTGATACCAATTACATGTTAGATACTTAAGAAGGGGTCATGTATCATTCTTCTTTGCACTTGTCTTTGAAATGGGTAAACCTTTGGATAGGTTAAAAACTTAACAAGATAACAAATAATTAATTATTGTTATGTATTCTATATTCTAGGTTTAGGAGTTTAATTTTTTTTCTTTTATAGGAATATATCCAGGTCAACATCCTTATCAGGTTTTCGTGAAAGATGTTTAGCAGGATGTTCCAGTAGATTTCTATAGGGTAGAGTTTGAGGATGATGATACTTGGAGGAGGACACTATGAGGGTTTCAATACTAGATTATATAGAAGTATGAGGGATCTATTTCATACTTAGTCAAAAAATATTGGATGGAGGAGGTTGAGAAAACTTTCAGTTCAATCTATGATTAGAAGGACCACTGAGTTTCATTGTCTGTGATAATACGGCATGGTGCAACGAGTTAGTGGTGGTTCTTGTTGCTTGAGGATTGTAAGGAGTAGAAAATCTCATGGGATATTCCTAAGACCAGTTCTGAGCAAAGTTTCCTTCTTTGACTGTAAAGGTGTCCTGTCTCTAGGAACAACTTACCCTTCAGCAGGGGGTTACAATGTATGGTATTTGAGATCCATTTATTAAACCTTATGTGATATGATTCAGAATTGTTACCAGATGAGTAGGATAGGGTGATGCATTTCTAGTAGGCTTTGTGTCCAGAGATACAGATACATGTCACCCTATTTATGCTAAAGAAATATCTTAAGGTGCTGGAGTGAGCATAGGTTGTTTAGAGGATGCTGACTTGAATTTGATTTTCATGATAGGGGACTCATCAGGATTCCTTACAAAGTATAGATGTGGTCTGGGGTTCCCATATTCATGAATATAATAGCTTTCAGTCAGCTAGGAGTAGGTCCTGGTCCTCATATCATTTATCTGGGGGTGGAGGATCTCATACCTATGCCAAAGGATCATATGCGTATTTTTCTTATGGAGGCTGAGGTCACTGGAGGTGAGAGTGCATGACCTTTATGAGTATTCAGCATGCACCGGGTGTTCTTTTGAGGTAGTTTCATCTAAGGAAACAATAGTAGAGTACTCTAGTTTTAGATTAACAGAGGGGAGATTGGGTTGGTAGAGTACAACCTCGAGATGCACCTCATACTTAGAGATAAGAGCATGACCGTGGAGGTGGTATTCAGTTGGTTTAGTGAGGCCATGGGGAAATTCGTGGTCAACTTTATGCTTTATCATTTCCAAGGTCTGTAAAGACAAACATTATTTAATACACCCTTTTATTTTTTTCTACATGGGTTCATGCTTTGTTTTATTTGAGATATACATACTCCTTTATATCACCCACCCTCATCCATACATTGGGACTTGAGGTAAAGAGAATTCTAATGCCCTTAATATTGAGTACATCATTTGGAGGTTGATAAAACTTATATGAAGTGTGTAGAGATTTTGATCTAGTACTGGGGAATAAACACTCTTGGGGAGACTTCCTATGTTTACAGATACATCCATATGACATCATCCTCGGCATGGAATGGTTGTATTCGATATATGATATCATAGATTACTTTAGGAGGTAGGTTGTGTTCTATGAAGTTGGTGGAGATCCAACAATGTTCATTGGTGAGTGGGACCCTCATATGTGTTGGAGGCATGTTCTTTCCTTGTAATCTTTGTTGGCCAAGTTAATACTGATCTCATTAGAGATTCAATAGTTGGTGTTTCCTAGGGTTGTAGAAGAGTACCCCAATGTATTTACTGAGGTTGTATAGCATTACCCCCTAGAATGGAGATCAAGTATAGAATTGATCTATAGTCAGTCATGTCTCTTATATTTATGTCTTAATGTAGGATAACACCTTACAAGTTGCGAGATATGTGATTACAGCTTGATGATCTGTTGTAGTGAGGTTTTGTTCAGCTGAGTGTGTTTCCTTGGGGTGCACTAGTTTTGTTCATAAAGAAGGATAATGTTTTTTTGTGGCTTTGTATTGATTATCATCACTTGAAAAAAGTGATAGTGAAGAATCTCTATCCAGATTCGCAGATTGGTGATTTATTCGCTCAAGTGAAGGGAGAAAGTTTGTTCTCAAAACTCAGTTTGTGGTCCAAGTATCATCAGATGCCTGTGAAGAATGATGATATCCCGAAGAGTGATTTTTGTTATTGTAATGAGAATTATGAGTTCATTGTGATATAATTCAGTGTGACAAAATCTCTAGTCATGTTCATGGGGTTGATGAATGTAGTGTTCGAAGAGTTCCTGGATAAGTTTGTTATAGGTTTCATTGATAATATCCTAGTGTACTTCGCATCTAAGGAGGAGAATATAGAGCATCTATGTGCCATTTTGGGAGTTCTTTGTCATGATAATATATTCATAAAGTTTTAAAAGCATGATTTTTGGGATCATGAAGTCTATTTTTGGGGCATGTAGTGTACCAATAGGGAGTAGATATAGACCCTTCGAAAATAAAGGTGGTTGTGTCTTGGGAAGACCCAAAGACAAAGGTAGAGGTGAAGAGTTTCCTTGATCTTTTAGGATATTATATGAGGTTCATAGATGATTTATATTGGGTTTTGACTCCTCTGACATCTTTGACCAGAAAGGATTATGCATTCCTGTGGACTGACCACTGTTAGGAAACTTTTGAGTACCTAAAGAAGAAGTTGGTCAATGCTCTAGTATTTTGTTTTCTAGTGGTGGGATTTTAGTCTGAGGTTTCACGTGACACTTCTCATCTTGGATTGGCTTGTATTCTAATGTAACAAATATCGGTTATTTCTTTTGGTTCTTGGAAGTTACGTCCTCATGAACATAACTATGCCACCCATGATCTTGAGTTGGTGGAAGTTATGTTTTCTTTGAATTTGTGGCAGCATTACCCCATTAGTGAGCATTTTGTGGTTTTCACTGACCATAAGAGCCCAAGGTATGTTTTCTACTAGTGTAAATTAAACTTGTTTCAGCCTTGGTGGATGAAATTATTATAGGATTACAACTTTGAGATTATTTATTCGCTAGAAAACAGAAATGTTGTGGTTGATGTGCAGAGTAGGAAGTCACGTAGTGATAACGTGCGTGAATTTATAGATTCATGGAGAGTGATGGAAGAACTCTCCATGATGAATCTAGATATGGTAGAGATTAGAGATCGAGGTTGTATTTTCTCGATGATAGTGCAATCATATTTGGTGCAACAGGTGTAGGAGCCAAGTTGGGGGATTCTAAGGTAGAGGTCTAGAGGGATCAAGCTATTTTTGGTAATACACTTAATGGTTGATCTAAGGATGGTCAGTACCAAGTGTTATTTCATAAAATTATTTTCATCCCTTTAGCGATGCATGAGATGGTTCTCTGGGAGTTATAAATCTTCCCTTTGGCGGTACATCCTAGCGTGAAAAAGATGTATCAAGCATTGAGAGGTCGGTTTTATTGGACTAAGTTAAAGCATGCATTTTCAGAGTTTGTGTCTCGATGTTTGATCTGTAAGAAGGTGAAGGCTGAGCCCTGTGTTCTGGGTGATTTTCTCCAGCCATTAGATATTCCCCATTGGAAGTAGGAGGACATCTCAATGGACTTTATTACTGGTTTACCTCAAGCTCAGGGGGTCCATGATGCTATATGGGTGATAATGGATTGTTTGGGTAACACCCTAAGGATTTACAAATAAATTTAATATAGAATGTAATGAATGCAATATTGAGTCTCTATGAAACAACACTTTGTTATTATAATTATTTAAACAAGATAGTTATAACGTAGTCATTAAATATAGTAATATTAATAGTAATAACTACTATTAAATGTTACTTATAATGGTTTCATGTAAATAAAACATAATTATAATGAAATTTATATATTTTTTGGTAAAATAAAAATCATTTTTTTCAAAATTATCTTAGGGTGAATTTTTAGTATTTTTCTGAGAAAATTCATATTTTTTTAATGAATAATGAAAAATACCACATTTTTGTTAAAAATTGTGTTTTCTGTTTAAATAACTATTATAATTTAAATTGATTTTTAAAGTCAAAATAGACCAATTATACATATATTAATTTAATGTAGTTCATTGGAATCTTTTTTATATTGAAATCAGATATAAAGACTTATTAAACTTTTGAATGTTCTTTTTACTCGCTTTCTCACCACACCTACGGGATTAACATTAATAAAAATTTTCCACTTCTTTGAATTGAATTTCGAAAAATAAACATACATGGTTGTGATCAGTAAGATATTTAGAGTCTGATATGATCAACTTAATTTCTTTGGTGAATAGTAACTTGACCCTTTGGAATAGTAATGCAACCCTTATGAATAGTAATATGACCAATATAATAGTAACCTCACCTATGAAAGTAAGGAAAACATTTAGGCATCTTATAAGTGAAAATATGATATAATTGTTCCATTATATAAGTAAATAAATGATTTAAAAATTATTAATTATGTGTTAGTATTTTTGTAAGTCATAAATATTTAATTAAAATTTTATAATTAATATAATTATTTAAAAGAAAATTTATTTTCATAAATTAGACTTATAAATGAACATTTGTTTGTCCTATTATTATAAGATAATTTTATGATACCTGACTTAATTTTTCAAAGTGTTATAAAATCTGTTATAATTTTAAAATTAGTATTTTCCAAGTAAATGATGATTTTAATTAAAAATCATTTTTCTCATATTTAGAAAATTATTCTCATAAAATAGAGTTAATTTCTAAATTCTGTACATTGAAAAATGATTAGAGTGAATTTTTGATATTTTTCTAAAATATTTGAATTTTTTGTGAATAGTAAAATACTATAATTTATGATAAATGTTAAATACATGAATTATTGAGTCATAGGTGATGTAATATGTAAAGACCCGTAAAATTCAAGGAAATTTTTTTCTTAATTTTTTTTGGGATTTTACAAGAACGCAGTTTCTGATGGCACTTGATTCTGAGGCCCGGTGTGCCCGGAATTTCGATCAGAAGTTTAGCTCAGGTACGTTCAGTGAACGAATGAGCAGGAATTCCTATCTTTTGAACTGGTGCTCAGAATCGAATTCTGAGGGCACCAATGGAACCGCAACGCCAGTAATTGCTTAGGAACACCTGTTCCGGGGTTTCGTTTTCACGAGAGAAGATGATAAAAATTGTGGAAGTTTAATTTATAATTTAACTACAATTTTTTATTTTTCTTTAAGTGGTTTAAGGCTTTGGGTGGAAGTTGGGTAACTACCCAACTTCCTAAGGGAGGTTATGAGGGTGGTGGCGCCCACACGAACCCCACCCCTTCATATTCTTCAACCCCCTCAACTCACCATTAATTTTTGACAACTTATGTTATTAATTAGGTGAGTTAAGTGTGGATGTTTGAATTTCAAAAGCTTTTTTGAGTTAATAAAATAAGGGAGGTGCTTATTTTATTTGGGGACTTGTTGCTTGAGAGGTTTGGGGAGAAAAGCTAAGGGAAGCTATAAGTTCTTCATCTTCTTCGTCGAAGAACACAAAGAATGCGAAGAACGCATCGAACTCCTTCGAAGAACGCCGAGTCCTCGGAGACCAACTACGCGACGCCGTATACCGCGACGGTTCTTCTGCGACGTCTTCTTCTGCGACGTCTCCTTCTGCAACATCTCCTTCCGCGACGTCTTTTTTCGCGACGAATCCTCGTTCAACGAACCACCGTTCAAGCTACGCTCGAGGTAGGGGTTTATTTATTTATTTGTTCGTGAATACTACCTTGTCGTTCTTCGTGAAAATATGACCAATTGCTATCAATTAAAGAGAGGGGTATGGACCGCACAAACACAGTCGACCCTCCTCCCTTATCCATGTTATTGTTTCTAATGTGGTTGGAATAGGAATGGAGCGGTGTCGTCGCACCGCGCGGGATCATGCGACAAGTAATGTGCGGCGCCGTCGCGCCGCGCCGTGAAATTGAACCAAGTCACGGCGCTGTCGCGCCGCGCCGGAGAACCAAAAAAACACCGCGGTCGGAGCGGGGCCGTGGTGGAGGGGTGTGGCGCCGTCGCGCCGCACCGGACGAATGAAGGTCGCGGCCGATACCGGGCCGAGGTGGTGCATGGGAACCGGCGGCCGGAAGCGGGCCGCTGGTGTCGGAGCAGGGAGGGGACCGGCCGTCGCCGGTCCCATGGTGGCAGAAACCGGCCGGCCGGGGCGGGCTGGCCGGGCAAGGAAAAGTCGCGGGTTCAAACCCCCGGCCGGCCAGCTAGCGGCCCCCATTAAGGGGGGTCATGGTTACAAAAACGCGGGGGGCAGCGCCCCCCCCCCCCCATAAACCAAACTGCGAGGTCGTTCGGCCGAGCCAGCTGGCGCCGCGCGCCAGCGCGCCGGGTCGTCCCGCCAGGCCGCCGGGCCGGGTCGGTCTGGGCCCGAAACCCCCGTTTTCGGACCCTTTTGGGTCTTTTTCCCATATCTTGGGCTACGGACCTCCGATTGATGCACCGTCAACGGCGATGCGATCCTTGGATCGAGACAGTCATTTCGGTATATCGCACTCAAGGTTTCGGAGAACTTTGGGTCTGGCCGGGTTGGTTCGTACACGAAACCAACCGGGCCCTCGGAGCGGAAGCGCTTATAACTTGAGTTCCGGACGTTTGATTGACGTGCTGTCGACTTTGTTGGATTCCTCTTATTGAGATGGAACTTTTGGATTACTCCACCCGAGGTTTGGACACAGGTGGAGTATGGTCGGGTTGGTTTTGACTAAAAAACCAACCGTGCCCCTAGGACGAAAAAGCCAATAACTCTTAGACCGAGTGTCCGATTTACGCGTCGTCTGCGACGTTGAGTTCCTATTGTTGATACGGAACATTTGGATACATCAACTCTGGACTTTGTGTCAGTTGATGTATCAGCCTCTCAACTCGTGGAGCGGACCCTCCCGAACGAGCTTGCTGTGTGCGGGAACCCTAGTGATGGATGCGTTTGCGACTGTGATGACGACGACTATACAGAGATCCTCAGTGGATTCGACGGCAACGACTACAGCACTCAGCGATCCTACGTGGATCAGTGCTATCAATCCTATGTGGGTCCGATCCTGTGTGGGTCAGCGCTCAGAGGTTCTGTGTGAGGTAGCGCCTACAGATCCTGTGTGGGTCCGATCCTGTGTGAGTCTTTGCGGGGGTTAGTTACCTATCGATCCTATGTGGGTCAGATCCTTTGTGGGTCATTGCGGGGGTTAGTTACCTATCGATTCTTTGTGGGTCAGATCCTTTGTTGGTCATTGCGGGGGTTAGTACCTATCGATCCTTTGTGGGTCCGATGACTTAGATGAAACAGTGGATATATCTGATCATCTCTATCGTCATACGAAGAAGTATACCTGTGTGAGATGAATCCTGTTTTTCTTTCCTTTGTGGATTGTGTTGTTCTATCTTGTGTGGATTTACGTTTTTCTTTCCTCTGTGGACTGGGTTGTACTTGGGCTCGAATGTTGGAGCCGAACGAGAATTGATGACTTAGGTATATGTATGGGCATATACCTAAGTAGTGTCGGATGTTACATTGTGATTGTATCCTTCCTTTGTGGATTATCCTTTGTGGATTCTGGGAGACCTATGGGGGTCTCGGGGTCCCTACTGAGTAGCTTATACTCACCCCTGCACGGGCTATGCCCGCACTACGTTGTGTTGGTTGCATACGACGGACAACGTTGATCGTGGTTGAGGCTTGCGGAGCAGGATGGTACCTGGAGGTGGACCACTGGGCGGGACGTACTCGGAGCGGACGGCTAGACCCAAGGAGCAGAGGAGGCTATATGTACTCACCCTTCAGGTGGGATTTCCAGTGGACAGCTCAGTGTTGTGGATTTACTTTTCAGTTGTTGTTTTTTCCTTCCAGTTGTACTTTACATTCAGTTTGGGTTTGTATACTGGCCCACTTACTTTTCCGCACTTACTGTTGTACCAGCTTTTCCTTAGTGTTTACTTCTACTCCTTTCTTGCTCTGTGGTGTTCGTTTACTTTACAAAGGAAATTCCTTCCCTTTTTACCAGGATTTACGCCTTGGTGCTAGTCGCCAGCCCCTGGCCTATGGAAGGCGAGCTTGGGGTAGTCACGGCACGAGCCCCGAGGATGGGTCATGAAAAATTGGTATCAGAGGAGTTCGGTTCTACTGTAGAACTTGGGACTCTGATCTTTTTCTATGTGAAGCAATAGTGTTAAGAATATTGGGTGTGGTTATCAGTCCAGGGAGTCCAGTGTTGGTGCGGCGGCCGACGTATCCGTACACCAGGACCCTGATTTCTGATTTCTGACTTAATGCACGAAAACATTGATTGCTTGTGTGTTTCAAGTTTTCTATGTGATTACTCTACGTCAGCTCACCAGGTATACTGTTTGACCATGGGGCACCTGTTTCTTTTTAGGATGGCCCCACGACGGCAGTCAGCTAGGGTTCCGAGAGTTGTGCGTGACGATAGCCCACCGAGCGACGAGGCCTCGGTGCAGCCCTTTGACAGTAGAGGCGCCAGCAGTACCTCTACCCGCCGAGCCACCGATGCTTCCAGCCCCAGCCGCTGACGATGCATGTCACCTTAGTGCACTTCATGAGTTCTAGCGCCAGTGACCACCTAGGTTCCTCGGGGAGACGGACCCCCAGGCAGCCGAGGACTGGCTGGAGGCAGTGGTCCGAGTTTTTAGGTTAGTGAGGACACCAGCAGACCTCATGGTGATCCTCTCGGCGAGCCTACTGCACGCGGCAGCAGGAAGATGGGGCAGCTTGATGCTCCAGGTGCACAATGAGGCATCTATTCTCTGGACAGACTTTGAGAGCCTCTTCCGCTCAGAGTTTATCCCAGCCACCCTCCATGCAGTGTGCATCCAAGAGCTTCTTCAGCTGCGGCAGGGCAGCATGACGGTCACCCAGTACTCGGCGAGATTTACCGATCTCTCGCACTACTCGACAGACATGGTACGGGACCCATTCTTCTGGGCCTGGACCTTTGAGTAGGGATTGAGACATGAGATCAGGGCATCGCTGATCTCCCTCAGCATTCCGACTCAGGCAGGAGTACTGGAGCGAGCCCTTTTGATCGATATTTTTCTTGCTGAGCCTTCTTCAGCAGTGAGACCTACCGCGGGGCGGCACGTAGCAGAGTCTTCTGCAGCAGGAAATCAACGGATGACTCATGGGTCCAGGCAGACCAGAACCTCAGGCAGACGACCTCAGGACACTGGCTCAGTAGTGCGGGGCACACAGCACGGAGCCAGTCTTTCGAGAGGCAGGCAGTGCTACTCATGTAGCGGGCAGGGCCATATGGCTCGCGACTGCCCGACCCGTCGTGCCGAAGAGCAGCAGACGGTTGAGGGACCACCCAGGCAGAGGCAGAGGGTCAACCGTGGTGGTCCGTAGGGAGCAGGCGGATGAGGTAGAGGAGCTGGCCGAGCAGCAGGTGGTGGGTGACGCTTTGAGGCTCTACCACCACCACCACTAGGAGGTCCACCCCGACCACAGGGAGCTGGAGGGAAGAGACAAGCACAGCTCCAGGCAGCGGAGACCTATGACCACGGCGCGCCTGAGATGATTCAAGGTACTATCTATGTCTATTCCACCCTTACTGTAGTTCTTATAGACACAGAAGCAAGTCACTCATTCATAGTCACTGCCCTTGTTCGGATCTCGGAGATTCCGACAGAGCCGTTGGCTCGATCCTTACGGCTAGAGACTCCTACGAGAGCAGACTCAATGATTACGCACTGGTGCCGGCAGTGTGATCTTACTCTAGGAGGTGAGAGCTTCGGCTGGGATCTTCTTGTAGCGGCATCGAGGCCTTACGATGTCATCTTGGGAATGGATTGGTTATCTACAGTCCATGCACATATTTACTGTATTAGGCGCAAGGTTCGATGTGTACGCACCGACAGGAGCAGGTTCACCTTCACTGGCGAGAAGGGAGCCTTCGCAGCACAGGATGGACTCTCGCAGAGGAGAGGACAACCCATCACTCATCAGTTGGCTAGCCTCATCCTAGGAGCAGTTGACGTGGAGAGTCCTAGTTTTCCTGCAGTGGTGGATCAGTATGCGGATGTTTTTCCCGACGACGTTCCAGGGATACCTCCTCGCAGAGAGGTAGACTTTTATATTGACCTATACCCTGGGACAACCCTGATATCAACTCCAACATATCAAATGGACCCCGCCAAGCTTTGAGAGCTACGGGTACAGTTGGAGGACTTGCAGGGCAAGGGGTTCATCCGACCCAGTGTTTTACCCTGGGCTTCCCTGATTTTGTTTACCAAGAAGGCGGATAGGAGCTTGCGACTTTGTGTCGACTATCATCACCTAAACTAGGTGACAGTGAGGAACAAGTATCCGCTACCGAGAATTGATGACCTATTCGATCAGCTCAAGGGAGCACGGTGGTTCTCAAAGATAGACCTCAGGTCAGGCTATCATCATCTCAGAGTTCGGGATGAAGACGTGCAAAAGACAGCCTTCAGATGTCGGTATGGCCACTATGAGTTCTTGGTTATGACATTCGGCGTAACCAATGCTATAGCAGTGTTCATGGCCCTCATGAACAGGATCTTTCAGCCATACCTCGATCAATTTGTCGTGGTCTTCATCGACAACATTTTGATTTACTCGACCACTGAGGAGGAGCACGCCTACCACTTGCGGGTTGTACTAGACACACTCCGAGGGCACCAGCTTTATGGTAAGCTCTCAAAGTGTCAGTTCTGGATACGTGAGGTCCACTTCTTGTGACACTTCATCTCTGAGGCGAGAGTTGCAGTGGATCCTGCGAAGATCGAGGCAGTGCTAGCTTGGGAGCCACCCAGGAGCGTGACTGAGGTGCAGAGTTTCTTGGGACTAGCTGGATACTACCGGATATTTGTGCCAGACTTCTCCAGAGTTGTGGCACCACTCTCAACTTTGAAAAATAAGGGGAAACCCTTTGTGTGGTCAGACAGATGTCAGCAGAGCTTCCATGAGCTGAGACAGAGATTGACCAACGCACCTATCTTGAGGTTCCCTGAGGAGGGAGTAGGGTACATAGTCTACTGCGATGCATCAGGGACCAGACTCGGATGTGTCCTGATGTAGGAGTGGGCAGTGATCGCCTATGGATCACGTCAGTTGAGGCCGCTTGAGCAGAACTATGCTAACCATGACCTGGAGTTAACAGCAGTGGTCTTCGCTCTGAAGACATGGCGACACTACCTGATGGGCGAGCACTTTACAGTCTTTTCTGACCATCAGAGTCTCAAGTACATATTCTCTCAGAAGGACCTGAACCTGAGATAGCGACGAAGGCTCGAGTTCCTCCAAGACTATGACTTTGAGATAGTCTATACTCCTGGGAAGGGGAATGTAGTAGCCGATGCTCTCAGCAGTAGGACGGGCATTCAGCTACTTGAGGAGGTGACAGAGCAGCTAGCCTCTTTGAAGATATCCTTCATGGATAGAGATGGAGCAGCCTTACTTCAATCTCTCACAGTCACCCCTCCACTCCTGCAGTGGGTCAGAGAGGAACAGAGTGGGGACGCTGACTATGAGACGTGGCGTGCACAGATATCCTCAGGTCAGGCACCTGATGGTTTCTCCTTTGGAGCAGATCACGAAGTCCTTTTCATAGGACATACCTTGGTACCAGTTTCATTACGGGAGGAGGTGCTAAGAGAGTTTCACACTTCTCCCTTGGTGGTACATCCTGGAGTGGCGAAGATGTACCAGGACCTCAGACGATAGCACTGGTGGCCGGCCATGAAGAAAGTTGTGGTAGAGTTCATTTCTCGATGCCTCATCTGTCAGCAGGTGAAGGCAGAGCATCAGGTACCAGTAGGCTTGGTACAGCCCTTGGAGGTCCCGGAGTGGAAGTGGGATGGGATATCTATGGACTTCGTGACTGGACTTCTACGCACTTCCAGAGGTCACGACTCCATTTGGGTGATTGTCGACCGACTCACCAAGTCGGCACACTTCTTACCCATCAGATAGCAGGGCTCAGTGGAGAGCTTGGGACGTCTCTACATTCCGGAGATTGTACAGCTTCACGGTGTGCCATTATCTATCGTCTCCGATCGAGATGCTCGCTTTACTTCCCGGCTTTGGAAGGGGTTGTAGGAGGCGTTAGGGACGCAGCTACGTATGAGCACTGCCTTTCACCCTCAGACGGATGGTTAGACGGAGAGAACCATTCAGACTCTCGAGGACATGCTCCACGCATGTGTCCTCGACTTTGGTCATAGCTGGGAGGACCACCTACCCTTGGTGGAGTTTGCGTACAACAACAGCTACCACTCCACCATCGGTATAGCACCATACGAGGCGTTGTACAGCTGACCTTTCAGATCTCATTTGTTCTGGATAGACCCTAGGGAGACAGCACTTGTGGGACCAGAGATGGTCCATGCCACGACAGAGAAGGTCCAGGTCATCCAGGAGCAGATGAGGATAGCTCAGAGCCGGTAGAAGTCTTATGCTGACAGGAGGTGGAGGCTACTAGATTTTGAGGATGGAGACCACGTCTTCTTGCGTGTCTCACCTCGACGTGGATTACGGAGATTTGGCCGAGGCGGTAAGTTGTCTCCACGCTTCATCGGACCCTTCCAGGTCCTCAGCAGGATTGGCGAGGTGGCTTATCTCCTGGCTCTACCACCTCAATTGCATCGGGTGCACGACGTCTTCCACGTATCTCAACTGAGGAGATACGTGCACGACCCGACGCATATCATTGACCATGGGGAGCTTGACTTTGATGATGGGGCGACTTTCACGGAGGTCCCGATTGAAATCAAGTATCGACAGGAGCAGGTCATACGTGGATGGTTGATTCCTCTGGTGCGCATCAGATGGCAGCACGGGAACCTCCAGGAGAGCACTTGGGAGTGGGAGGCTCAGATGCATGCTCAGTACCCACATTTGTTTCCCTAGTCTTCGATGTATCTTTACGGGGACGTAAAGCCCTGAGGTGGGAGTAATGTAAAGACCCGTAAAATTCAAGGAAAATTTTTTCTTAATTTTATTGGGATTTTACAAGAACGCAGTTTCTGACGGCACTTGATTCCGAGGCCCGGTGTGCCTGGAATTTCGATCAGAAGTTTAGCTCGAGTACGTTCAGTGAACGAACGAGCGGGAATTCCTATCTTTTGAACCGTTGCTCGGAATCGAATTCTGAGGGCACCGATGGAACCGCAACACTGGTAATTGCTTAGGAACACCTGTTTCGAGGTTGCTTTTTTACGAGAGAAGATGATAAAAATTGTGGAAGTTTAATTTATAATTTAACTACAATTTTTTATTTTTCTTTAAGTGGTTTAAGGCTTTGGGTGGAAGTTGGGTAACTACCCAACTTCCCAAGGGAGGTTATGAGGGTGGTGGGGCCCACACGAACCCCACCCCTTCATATTCTTGAACCCCCCTCAACTCACCATTAATTTTTGATAACTTATGTTATTAATTAAGTGAGTTAAGTGTGGATGTTTGAATTTCAAAAGCTTTGTTGAGTTAATAAAATAAGGGAGGTGCTTATTTTATTTGGGGACTTGTTGCTTGAGAGGTTTGGGGAGAAAAGATAAGGGAAGCTAGAAGTTATTCATCTTCTTCGTCGAAGAACACGAAGAATGCGAAGAACGCATCGAACTCCGTCGAAGAACGCCGAGTCCTCGGAGACCGACTACGCGACGCCGTATACCGCGACGGTTCTTTCGCGACGTCTTCTTCCACGACGTCTCCTTCTGCAACATCTCCTTCCGTGACGTCTTTTTCTGAGATGAATCCTCGTTCGACGAACCACTGTTCAAGCTACGCTTGAGGTAAGGGTTTATTTATTTATTTGTTCGTCAATACTACCTTGTCATTCTTCGTGAAAATACGACCAATTGCTATCAATTAACGAGAAGGGGTCGGACCGCACAAACATGGCCGACCCTCCTCCCTTATCCATGTTATTGTTTCTAATGTGGTTGGAATGGGAATGGTGCGGTGCCGTCGCACCGCGCGGGATCATGCGTCAAGTAATGCGCGGCGCCATCGCGCAGCGCCGTGAAATTGAACCAAGTCACAACGCCATCACGCCGCGCCGGAGAACCGCAAAAACACCACAGCCGGAGCGGGGCCGCGGTGGAGGGGTGTGGCGCCGTCGTGCCGCACCAAACGAATGAAGGCCGCGGCCGATACCGGGTCGAGGCGGTGCATGGGAACCGGCGGCCGGAAGCGGGTCGCCGGTGTCGGAGCAGGGAGGGGACCGGCCGTCACCGGTCCTGTGGTGGCAGTAACCGGCCGGCCGGGGCGGGCCGGCCGGGCAAGGAAAAGCTGGGGGTTCAAAACCCTGGCCAGCCAGCTAGCAGCCCCCATTAAAGGGGGCCGTGGTTACAAAACGCGGGGGGCAGCGCCCCCCCGCAAACCGAACGACGAGGCCGTACGGCCGAGCCAGCTGGCACCGCGCGCCAGCGCGCCGGGTCACCGCGCCGGGCCAGGCTGCGCCCAGGCTGGGCCGGGCCACGCCCAACTGGGCCATGCTGGGCCGACCCGGTTCGGGCCGACCCAGGGGGTCTCGGGCCGGGTCGGTCCGGGCCCGAAACCCCCTTTTTCGGACCCTTTTGGGTATTTTGCCCATATCTCAGGCTACGGACCTTAGATCAATGCGCCGTCAGCGGAGATGCGATCCTTGGATCGAGACGGTCGTTTCGGTATATCGCACTAAAGGTTTCGGAGAAGTTTGGGTCCGGCCGGGTTTGTTCGTACACGAAACCAACCGGGCCCTCGGAGCAGAAACGCTTATAACTTGAGTTCCGGACGTCCGATTGACGTGCCGTCGACTTTGTTGGATTCATCTTAGTGAGACAGAACTTTTGGCTTACTCCGCCCAAGGTTTGGATGCAGGTGGAGTATGATCGGGTTGGTTTTGACTTAAAAACCAACCGGGCCCCTAGGACGAAAAAACCAATAACTCTCAGACCGGGCGTCCGATTTACGCGCCGTCTGTGACGTTGAGTTCCTATTGTCGATACGGAACTTTTGGATACATCAACTCTGGAATTTGTGTCAGTTGATGTATCAGCCTCTCGGCTCGTGGAGCGGACCCTCCCGAACGAGCTTACTGTGTGCGGGAACCCTCGTGCTGGCTGTGTTTGCGACTGTGACGACGACTATACAGAGATCCTCAGTGGATTCGATGAGGACGACTACAGCACTCAACGATCCTACGTGGATCAGTGCTACCGATCCTATGTGGGTCCGATCCTGTGGGGGTCAGCGCTCCGCGGTTCTGTGTGAGCCAGCGCCTACAGATCCTGTGTGGGTCTGATCCTGTGTGGGTCTTTGCGGGGGTTAGTTACCTATCGATCCTTTGTGGGTCAGATCCTTTGTGGGTCATTGCGGGGGTTAGTTACCTATCGATCTTTTGTGGGTCAGATCCTTTGTGGGTCATTGCGGGGGTTAGTACCTATCGATCCATTGTGGGTCTGACGACTTAGACGAAACAGTGGATATATCTGATCATCTCTATCGTTATACGAATTAGTATACCTGTGTGAGCTGAATCCTGTTTTTCTTTCCTTTGTGGATTTTGTTGTGCTATCCTGTGTGGATTTACGTTTTACTTTCCTGTGTGGACTGGGTTATACTTGGGCTCGGATGTTGGAGCCGAACAAGAATTGATGACTTAGGTATATGTATGGGAATATACCTAAGTAGTGTTGGATGTTACTTCGTGATTGTATCCTTCCTTTGTGGATTATCCTTTGTGGATTCTGGGAGACCTACAGGGGTCTCGGGGTCCCTACTGAGTAGCTTATACTCACCCATGCACGGGCTATGCCCGCACTACATTGTGTTGGTTGTAGACGACGGACAACATTGATCGTGGTTGAGGCTTGCGGAGCAGGACGGTACCTGGAGGTGGACCACTGGGCGGGACATACTCGGAGCAGACGACTGGACCCAAGGAGCAGAGGAGGCTATAGGTACTCACCCTTCAGGTGGGATTTCCAGTGGACAGCTCAGCGTTGCGGATTTACTTTTCAATTGTTGTTTTTCCCTTCCAGTTGTACTTTACTTTCAGTTTGGGTTTGTATACTGGACCACTTACTTTTCTGCACTTACTATTGTACCAGCTTCTCCTTAGTGTTTACTTCTACTGCTTTGTTGCTCTGTGGTGTTCGTTTACTTTACAAATGCAATGCCTTCCCTTTTACCTGGATTTACGCCTTGGTGCTAGTCGCCAGCCCCTGGCCTATGGAAGGCGGGCTTGGGGTAGTCACGGCACGATCCCCGAGGATGGGTCATGACATAATAATGATGTAAGACCATAATCTCAAAATATAATTCATTATTTTAATATATTTGGTGATAATTCTCAAACTACTCATAGCCTTGAGTCAAAATAATAAACTAATGATTAAAATATTCAAAAAACAACCCTCTCCTCCACTATAAATATCACCCCTCACCACCCCTTCTCCACACACATTTAAAGCTTTTATCCTTGTAAAAATTCTACCCAATACTCTTCCCCACATCCAATACCAACTGGTCTCACCAAAAGGTCAAAACCAAGGGCCTTACAGAGGTTCTCAAGGAGAGGAATTCAAGAGGTAAAAACCTCTTTCTTTTTGTTTTAATTTCTTTTCAAGTAATTTTATTTTCTTATCTTCCCCTCAAATAAAAATACCAAGTGAAATTATATATCCAATATATTTTATATAATGTAATTTTATTGTGTTTAGGTAATAATCCATCATCAATTCTCTCCCCTCTCTGTTTGTTCTAAAAATGAAAACATCGTCCATGATGTGTTAAATTATTGCATTCAAGGACGAAGAGTTTTCAATTTTTATTACCACATCCAAATATGGACATGAAATTATTTTCATGGTTGAAACATATTATAATATATTTATTACAACCTATTTAATGTTTTTAACTATTATATATACATAATATTAATTCATTCATAAAAACTAGTTTGTGATGATCAAAAAATGGCCAAAATAATCTAAATGATTATCACGAATGTTTTATCTAATGATTCACCCTCACCCCATATAACCAAATGAATTATATTAAAATTTTATCTTCTAGATATTAATTAATAATATATAAATTAAATTCTAGATATCTATTTCCATTTTAAATGAATTTCCATACTCATATACAAGTAAATCGATCATGAAAACCAAGGAAACGAACGCTCCCGAATGATAAAATTGTATTTTATAACTCATCAAAAAGACCATAAATGAACTTAATAAAATTATAATAAATAAAATATATTTATAAAAGGGTATGAATTAATTAATTAAGGGATTTAATTTGATTATACAGAACATTAAGGTCAAGTGCAGAACACTTTCGGGCATAAGGTAAGGGTTTTCTCAACTCACTTTCATTTCTATGAGATATGACTTACTCACCCCTATTTCTTGTGTATGGTGTATACTTACCATTGATGTTTCATATCAAGAATCTATTTATATTTATTTTATTCAATGTCTTATTTTATTATCATTAATTTTATGGGGCATAAGGTTCGACTGTTTGCATAGTGGTAAGAGTTTTCTTCCCAAACCTCCATTTTCATTCGGGTTATGCTTTATCTATATTTAAACCAAAGTAATTATTAATTATTTTTATATAATTCTTCTAAACTCTGTGTATACATTCCAAACATATGTATCCAAATCATTTCATCTTTAGTTTATGGGAATTACATGTTTTATAAGGTTCCCTTCTCAATTATTCCCGATACACAAAACCCGATTAAAGGGAACATCTCAATTTCTTACCCATTTTAAAGTACCATACATAATCTATTTTAAGACACCATTATTTTTCTAAAATTACTATTTTTATTATGAAAAACTATATTTTTTTTATTTTTGGTTTTATACAAACAACCATAAAAAATACAAATCATTTTTTCCAAAATAACTATTCTTTGAAAAGTAAAAAGGGAATTTCTCTCAAGAATTCCACGATGATTTTATTAGAGTATTTTTATCTATTTAAAAACCTTCGTTGAATCTTATGATATATTGATATTTATCTCTTATTATTATCATCTACCATATTTTATTAAATGGTTTATGATGAATTTTATTGTGGATGTTCTATCTTGATACCATTCACCATACTACTCAAAATGATTAATGATTATGTTTATAGATTGAGGAAAGTTATTTACATTACATATGTATATGTTTTTTATGTTTATACCCATTCATATGATGAATGAATTGGAATTAGTATGTGATGGGTTGGTCCCTATATATCCCCTTGATGCATCGATAGGTCTCATGAAACAAACTAGATATGGTTTTGGATGAGGCCTTACCCATTTATTGGATTATTAGCATGAATCCTTGATAATAATATATTCTTGGAATTAATCCTTGATAATAATATATTCTTAGAATAAATACTTAAAGGCATGTTTTAGATATTCATCGTTATACATTTCCCTCATTATAAATCAACTAATTGATAGTTCTTGTGATTATTCGACTAGTAGAATATCCATGGTTATGTTTTATTATGGAATTATTTTATTAGCTTTTATTCCTTCCATATTATGATAAAAATTATGTTTTAATTTCATGTGTTTTTATTTATTTACCATTCCTTATTATTTATATTTATGATAGTTTCTTCTATATTTCTTACCCTAACTGAGCATCTAAGATAACCCTTTTCTTATATTTTATTTTTCCCCAGGATACAAATATGTTTATTATGAATGACTTACAGGGATAATCAAAGAGTTTTTGGGTGTTACCAATGGATTTTCTATATTTTTTTTCATTTCAATTTGTAATGAAAATTTCATGTATGTAATTTTTTTTCCAAAACTACTAAACTATTCAATCATTCAGGATACGATTCCTTGTAATTACACCAATGTAATAAAGTAAGGCACTGACTTCGAGCTACTGGGTTCGGGGTATTTATAGTTGGTATCAATGGAAGTTTATTAGAAACCTTTTAAACTATATTTAGAAAACATAGATTAGGGAAAATAACCCTAAGATATAATTTTAGTATAAGAATAAAATAAAATTCTATGATTTTGATAAGGTATAGATTATGTGGGTCTTCCTAAAAATACATCCTTGTCTGGATACAATAAGTGGATATGGTTTTGGTATAGATGTACCTAGGATTAAGAACTCTGACAAGGTGTTCCGGGTCTGACTCAGGGTAACCTGGTACATGACAATGGGTCTTACTACACACCTGGTTTGACACCTCTGAGTGATATTCTTAGGATAATTCACATTTTATTTACAAACCATTATGAAAGATTAAAATTAAATATGTCCCCAAAGTAACCATGTTTATGATTATGAGATTAGTTATGCATTAAGTATTTTTCTAGTTCAAAATTATGCATTATGATTCATAACCAAATTTAGTGTATTCAATTGTTTAGAAATAGCATCTAGTGTAAGGAATGGAAATCATTTCAACACATGTAATCCATGTAGGGATTGTCCTTCTATACAAGATAATTACATTGGAGCAAGATTTTCAACTAGAGCTGAGAAACTTATAAATATACTAGGAAAACTGACTTAGGTTATGAATAATGACCTTACCCATATGAAGAATACTGATCCACAACATGTAAGAACAATGTTAGACCACTTCATGTGATAATAATATCCATAATTAAATGGGACTACAAACCCATTTATACTTGAACAATGGATAAATTCCTTAGACAAGATATTTCTAGCTTTGGGATGTAACGAACGAGAGAAGGTTATCATGGAAGTATATCATCTCTCCGGAGATGAAAATCAACAGTGTTCTTTAATTCAAAAAAAATGAGGAAAAATAAATTAAAAATATGGAATTGATGGATTTTACAAAAAAATTCTTGGAAAAATACTTCCCTCACAAACAGCCAGAAGATATGGAGAGAAAATTCTCGAGTCTGAGATAGAAAAGAGGATGAAAATGTTGCCATGTATGAATCCAGATTTAAAAGGTTAGAAATACATTCCATAGACTACATAAATAATCCAAGGTGACATATTTTCCACTTATTTTATGGTATTAATCCAATTCTATGAAGAGAATTAGTCTCACAAAAATTCTCATCATATAAAGATTTATATAATGGATCAGACCTCTCCGGTCCATTCCTTTTTCAAAATCTAGTGTTTGGGGTGTTCTTGGAGCAAAAAATAGCTCATTTCAATATTTTTACAAATTTCTAGTTTTTTCATTGGAGATTCATGTGTTAGTGAGGACACATCGGTGACTCAATATTGGTATGTTAGGGTGTTGGTGATTCAGGGCATTGGTAGGTTGAGGCGTCGGTAGGTCAGGGCGTCGGTGAGTTAGGGCATCAGTAGGTTGAGGTGTTGGTAGGATAGGGTGTCAGTGAGTTAGGGAATCAGTAGGTCGGGGCATCGGTAGGTCAGGGCGTCGGTGAGTCATAGTGTCAGTAGTTCGAGGCGTCAGTAGTTCTGGGCATCAGTGAGTCTGGCCATAGGTAGGTCGAGGCGTCGGTAGGTTAGGGTGTCAGTAAGCCAGGGTGTCAGTAGGTCGAGGCATCAGTAGGTTGTGGGTTGGTGGGTTAGGCACCATTGAGTCATGTCGGTGACTCACTATTTGCGAGTCGTGTCAGTGGATTAGAATCAGTGGATTATCTATTGGTGGCTCAGGGTCATTGGCTCGTGTCGGTGACTCACCCATCGGTGAGTCATTTCTAGTTTTTCCCAGTTTTTCCAATTTATCCCATTTGAAATATCCTTTGATGTTAAATGAGTTAAATTCTGTATTTAATGAGTTTTTTGTGCCGTTTCAAATGGTATTTATATTCTAAAAACCTGAAGCTTCCCTTGAATCCTAAACCACATGGTCTTGATCATGATTCTACTTTAATGGCCTTTGAATAGTTTTCCCCATAGATTTAGGATCTAGCCTTTATAAATCCAAAATCCTCTTTTCCTTTGAACCCTTCCTCTTTATCTTGGTGCGCTGAGAACCTTTCTTCCCCAAGGAGTCGTGCGCCTATGGTGTATCAGTCTGTTCGGTTTTCCCTCAGGAGTCTTTCCTAATACTCATGTGACCCCATGTTTTTTATGCAAGGAAGAATTTTTTATCATCTATTGTTCCGAGTAGGGATTCCTTCGTCTCTATTTATTTTTTGTATCATGCGGTGTGGGTGTACTCATGTCCCCATGTGAATACGGTTGAAACCAATTTAATGAAGATAATAAGAAGTGATAAATGAGGGTTTGGGAGTACTATGATTATAATTGATTTTTTTATATGTTATCCTTGATCCATGTCATGTTTTGTAAGGGTTGTATGCTTTCTGAAAATCATGGTTGTTGGTGGTTTCTTTTTGCACACCTGTATGATTTTTGAATAACTTCTTTAAGAATTGGAATCTAGTTAATCATGTGTATTTAGTTAAATAAGTTTATTCCTAAGGTTCAAACTTTTTCTATGATAACCCATGTTTTATCAAGTGAAATTAAATAATGATTGTTTCTAAATCTGAATAAACATTGCCTTGTTGGTGTGGTAGTTTTCTTTGTGCGGTTTTGTTTAGCCTTGTGTCTATGATTTTTGCGTGGTGTTGTGTTTGGGAGTGTGTTTGTGAGTATGGGGTGGTATGGGTGGTGTAATTGTATCTAAGGCTGATATATTGGTTTATTTTGGAATGGATGAACTTATTATGCAGTGGGACTACATTTGGATAGTGGTTGGGCAGTGGGGCTATAGGATTGGGTTGTGTCATGTTCATGTCTATGGGTGTGATGGGTGTGGTGTTGTTGTACAACAGGGCTACCGAATGTGGTAGTAATGAGGTGTGTTGGAGGTTTTACTTTTTCAGGGGAAGGATAGTGTGACATGACTTTGAACAATGATGGTGGTAGTGGTTGAATTTGTGTTCAAGAGAGGGGAGTGTGCAGTGGGACTAAAAGCTGGGTGAGTTTGGTTTTTATGAATGTGTGTTAGAATAGATTCTTTTACCTTGGACCTTATTTCCTTGTTTGGATTTGGCAGTGGTTGGTATGGTTGCTTCGCCTTATAACATTTGCAGTGTTTGGTAGTTTCCTAGGTAAGGATGAAATAAATAAATGAATTGATAATACAGAATGACAACTGGTTAAATGAATTGGTTGGGGGTATGTTTTGAGTTGTGACTTGTAGTAAATCAACATCCATTTATCAACTTACAGAAGTGACCATCATTCGTAGTGGTACGTTCATGTAGGTTTGGCAACAAGGGAATTTTTGGTGTGGATTGGTCATTTTTTTGAAAACCCATAGGTTGGGATAAGTGTTTGGTACCTATATATATACATGTAGTTCTTTTTGATTTCTATACACACCAACCCATGTTGAGAGCTACATTATGAACACCCCCATTGTTATGGGGGAGGGTGTCCTTCCCCAACATCCTGGTGGGAGGATGGATGAATAGTTATTGGATGTTCTCTACTCCCTCTTCTAGTCATTGGTATCCCTAGACTCTTTGGGCAGGTTGTGGTATGGTTGTGGGGCCCAGGTGTTTGCTAGTGAGGTGTGCTTCCCATGAATCTTCAGGATGAGTTATGTGGTGATTACCAGGTGTCTTAAATATGGGTTTGTGGTTTTGGACTAGGTGTTTGCGGGCAATATGTGACGTGGTATGTGTTCTTGGTGTGTGCGGGCAGGTTGTGACAGTGGGGCCTGTGGAAGAGCATGGTAGCGTCAGGACGTTCGTTGTTAGGGATGAGAAGTTAACTAGTGGGAAGTGGTCAGGGGTACCCAAATATCAACATAATTATTAATTTACTTTACTTTATCTGCATTATTTGGTAAGAATTTATTGGTGAGGTTAGGGTGGACAGTATATCTTGTTAGGTGCTTTTGAGTTTATGTGGTTTTTTCACAGGGGAATTAGTACACTTCTCCCACTTGTGCATGAGTGACTTTGTTTTTCCCTATTGAGTATACTTGTATGCTCACCCTACGTAAATAAAACTATTTTTTGGATTCCAAGGATATTACACGAACCTTATTGGACCTTACTAGATCATGCTTGGGGGACGGTTGTGATGCACGCCTATTGTAGGGCGTGACAAAAGCAAATTATTATTCTTATGCAGCACAGAGGCTGACCAGGGTCATCTCACTTGAGGATCGTTGTAGTTGGTTCAATCAAAAATTTTAATTCAACTAATATATTTCTTTTTTGTTTTGTAAATATTTATTTAAAATAATAGTTTTTGTTTTTTTGGAAAAATCATGCAATTAAAATAATGACCTGCATAATTTAAATATAGATGCAAACAGAATGAAATCAGGGAAGAAAGGTCTTGGTCCTCGGGTTGGATAACAAAAGTTCATTAATTAATTAATTATTTTTTAAATTAAATTTGATAATTTATTTTATGAAACCTCATTAATGAATTTGTTTCCTTTGATTTAAAGAGTGTGTGATTTTAGTATGCCTTCGGCACACCAAACCACACATCCTCTAATAGTCAACTAGGATAACACCTCAACTGAGAATGTTATCCCAAAAAGACCCAGATCCACCATATGCCATTTCATACCTTATGGTAACCCCAAATAAACTATATTAAATATATTCCTAAGATAAGTGAGGGAAAAATAATTAATCAAGGAAAATAAATGGATTTGGAAATAGTGTTTTGGTGGACGACTGCCACACCCGTGCAATATTCCCACCTCCACCACAAATAGATTTAAAAAAAATCAATTTGAAGTGAAATAATGAAGAACACTGTGAAACCTCCCTCGATTCCAAGTCTCGAGTTAGTCACTTTCCATGGTTAAGTGCATATAGATCATGATGGAAAGATGGAAGAGAGAAAATGAGATTCAGATTGGAAGAGAAAAGGGGTGGAAGAAAAAAGGGGAACACTTTTAATATAAAATAAGCACGTGTTACAATGGAAATGAAAACTAAAACTAAAATAAAATAAATAAATAAAAATCCTAAATGGACCTTATCCTCCTCTCCTTGGTGCCCCAGATGGTGTGGGTATGGGAAGGAATGATTTGAAGGTGGTAGCTCATCTCCTTTTATAGGCAGATTTTATCCTTTAAAGGTTGTCACATTTTTGACCCATTAATTGATATATTCATGCATGTAACCCTTCATGAAATTTGTTAATAAATGTGTTAGAAGTATACCCTAAAAATTAAAGATTAATTTGATGTCATGTTTATGAGTTATGAATTTTTCATTGGTGGTTTCTTTTTATGGATGTAGGTTCCAGGAAGCTTCCTCCAAAAATATAACATCCAGTGACAACCTTAATGACTTTAAAACTCCCGAAAATTAATTTTAGAGATGCAACTATATTTCTATTTCAATCAAATGTGAAATAACTTCAATTGGAGGTGTTTAGGACGATATGGACTTTCGTTATGGTGGTTGGGTCCACACTGCCCGCCTGAAATATTCTTCAACTTCATTGATTTATTATGACCTTTATATGATTGAATCAGCCCTTGGTTCATAATAAAAAGTTGAAGAAAATAAAATAAGGATTCTAAAAAAAATAATCACTCAATTTGGTATTATATTTTTCAGGAAATGACTGAAATACCCTTGACGTAAAAATCTGTCTAAAATCCATAATTAAGCACTTTTCACAATTTAGATCATTTTCATTCTATAATCCAAATTACCCATTATTTTAATAAAAAATTTCAATACATGGGTTTTATCATTTAAAAATATAAAAAATTCATCATTATTGGATTAAAAATATGCACATAAAGTTTCTCTGTCAAATACCCCCACACTTAAACCATGCTGGCCCTCAAGCATAAAATCTCAACATGGAATTCAGAGGGAACCAATGTTAGCAATATTCAAATTTCAAAGTAATGAAATTAAACAATTTTCAATGTCAAATCAAATTTTTCAAAATCCACATAAAATATCAATTTAATTTCCCAATTTTTAATGAAACAATTAATTCATATATTTTACTTTTCCCCTTTGAAAAATGATGGAACTTCTTCTTTCATTCATTCAAGCTTCTCAGTTAATTATTATTAAACATGACACATCATGATTTACCTCACCTTTGAATTTTGACTCTTATCACACATGATATAATTCAAGTATATTTATGCTCATATCATGAGAACATGTACCTTATCCATAATCTTGTAAAAGAACCACTTTCTCCACTTTGTAAAAACAAAAGTCATATAAAATCATGAGGAATTTTCAATAAAGTTTAAAATAACTCTGAACTTTAAGGTTGGTAGGATTTGATGTTTTAAAAATTAAAGATCGAGGAGGTTTATCTCTTAATTACAATGCATGATATCAAAAAAATTGTAATGTAATTATCCCCTTCAAAGTAGCAACACCCAATCCCCCTAAAATTAAAAGTAAGATCATGATCAAAGTAAAGCATAATGAATGATTAATGCACCCTCTTGTTTTTTTTAATTTTTTTATTTTATTTTTATTTTTTTCAAAAGTTATTATTAGATCAAACCTAACATTCATAACCTAACCACATATGATAATAGAACCATCGGTGTGGAAAATGGTGATTTTTGGTTCTCCCAAATCACAACCCATTTTTCTCTTTTTTTGGGTTTTTTTGTCATTTTTTTATTTTTTTTAATTCAAGAGGGGAAAACAATGAGGCACAATGGATGATTACAAAAACTTTCACAATTCCCACAATAGAACCCCCAAACTTTTTTCCTTATAATGTATAACATACCTTCTACCATGATTCCCTTCACACCCACACTTCATTTTTAAAATATCATGAAAATACCAAGAGTAGGGTAGGAATGGATAAAAATGTCTTGAAACCTAGATCATCCCTATAAAGGTCATGGTCTATATAGGATAAAATAAGGATATATTTAAATGCAGTATTTAAGTATAAGAGCTTTTAAAAAGATGCCTCAATCATTTTAAATATGTTTTTGCACAGTCATAGCTTCAACAAGTTCAAATTCAAGTTTTGATTGGTGACATGTCCCAAGATCACTAATGAAATATGCTCAAGAATAAATAGGAAGTACTTGGTCTAGAAATACTCTCTAGAATGAGACATATGATATTATACAATCACTCAAGGTATGATTAATAATAACAAATCAATATATATGAATTTCAGAAATTCAAATCATGAAAAATGGTAGATAAATTTCATTTACATAAATAAACTAATTACTTTAAATCATGAGTCATCATTTCAATATCCATGATTCACTTTAAACATTCAATTTTCCATTTTACTCAGTTAATCTCATTAACATTGAAATCTAAAACCTGGAATCACAGGATTCCTAAGAAACTCATTTCTCCTAGATAAGTCAAGTAAAGAAATTATTCAAGTGTGGGCATGAAATCATTATCATTAAAGCTCAAAACATGTTTTGGACAAAAATTTAAGGAGTTTAAAAGTTAAAAATTAAAAGTGAACTCCCTTTTTAAATAAATCTTCTTTCCTCTTCACCAATGTTTGGGGCTTCCTTTTCCTATTTATGAACCTATAAAATATAATTACTCAATTAATCATAAAGATTGTTTCATTTAAGATAAAAATGAAAAAAGGAGTAGGTTGCATGCTTGACTAATCTAAAAAAGGAAATTTAAATTTAAATTCATATAAATCATTTATATATAAATATTGGTATGAGACCCCAAGTGGGCCCTAAATTTTTACTACCTCTAGTGGGAAGTACCAGCTGTTATCCATAATCTGATCGTGGTTGGAGATTCTTTGACATGAACCACCACATGTGGCTTTTCCTATATTGTAGTTCTTTGTTCTTTTTGGGGAGAAATCCATGGGTAGAGTACACTAGATCCTCCCCCTTCACAATATGGTACAACTTTAATGGTGGGGGTACAATAAAGTATGAATCCTCCTCCTTCTCTATTTCTACTTGTGAAACCATCTTATCTTCTAGTGTTGGATTCATGGGGGCTTCAACCTCTTTTATGATTTCATTAGGCTTAGAAACTTGGATCTCTTAATGATGGGGCTCCTCTAGTAGATGTTCAATGTCTTCATAGATCTCCAGGTGTTCCTCAATAGGTGCATATTTTTCCACATAATACTATAAGGCATAATAAGAGTTTTCCGATTCTGAAAATTCAAAACAGTTGGGAGTTATACTCAAATCAGATTCAATAAAATTATAATATTGTGAGTGTAAGATTGTATCATCTCCCTGATTTGGTTCATCTTGAATCTTTTCTTTTGTGGAGTGTTCCTATTGGAGTTTATCATCACTGGATGGAGGTAGGTAGTCGGGATCCTCCATATTGACTTAAAATTCCATGACTTGGGTGGTGTCTTCTTTTAGTGGTGTTGTCTCTTATTCTTTGTAGGGATTGGGTAAATCAAGTAGTTCCTCACATTCATTCCAAAATTCATCCAACTCCTGTTGATCTCCCACATGTGGCTCAGTAGGCAAGTCATCCTCCTTTTTATCTATATCAGGTAGAATTGTTTGAGTGAGGATGGATGAGTCTTCAGAAACCTCCACATTTACCTCTTCTGGTTCTTTAATGATGAGTGGTGAAATTTCTTCCACCACTACCTCAAGTTTGTTTTCTAGTTCTGGGTCGGGTTGCTCCATTAATGCATGTACATAATCAAATTCTCCTTCCATTTTCCTCCTCAAGTCATCCAAACTATTTCTCATCCTATCCATCCAGTCATTTAGATCTCTATAATCCATTTCTGGTTCTTAATATTTCACCTTTGAGTAATCTTCCCATGCATAAAAATTTGAATTTGAATACATCATGGAAAAAAATTGTTTTTTATGTTTTTTTATATTTTTTTATAAATAAAACAAATAAAAATATTTACAAAAATGTGAATTTTGAAAAAGTGATCAAAATAACTATTTGTATCCCCAACAACGGTGCCAATTTTGATGCACACCTGTCGTAGGGCGTGGCAAAAGCAAATTATTTTCATAATACAACAAAGAGGCTGATGAGGGTTGTCTCACTTGAGGAGCGTTGTAGTCAGTTCAATCACAAATTCTAATTCACCTAATCTATTTCTTTTTTTTTATATTTATTGAAAATAATGCTTTTGGTTTTTTTGAAAAAAAAATGCAATTAAAATAATGACATGCATAATTTAAATCTAGATGCAAACAGAATGAAATTAGGGAAGAAAGGTCTTGGTCCTAGGGTTGGATAACAAAAATTCATTCATTATTTATTTTTAAATTAAATTAAATTTGATAATTAATTTTATGAAACCTAATTAATGAATTAATTTTCTTTGATTTAAAGAGTGTGTGATTTTAGTATTCCTTCGGCACACCAAACCACACCTCCTCCAATAGTCAACTAGTATAACACCTCAACTGAGAATATTATCCCAAAAAGACCTGGCTCCACCATATGCTGTTTTATCCCTTATGGAAACTCCAAATCCATCGTATTAAGGGTTTGAATAAGATAATAGAGGGAAAAAGAATTAATCAAGGAAAAGAAATGGATTTGTAAATAGTGTTGTGGTGGACGACTGTCGCACCCATGAAATATTCCTGCCTCCACCAAAAATAGATTTAAAACATTTTCAATTTGAAGCACAATAATGAATAAAACCATGAAACCTCCCATGGGTCCAAGCCTCGAGTTATTCACTTTCCATGGTTAAGTGTATATAGATCGTGATGGAAATATGGAAGAGAGATAATGAGATTGAAATTAGAAGAGAAAAGGGATGGAAGAAGAAAGAGGGACACTTTAATATAAAATAATCATGTGTTATAATGGAAATAAAAACTAAAATAAAAAGAAAATAAATAAATAAAAACCCTAAATGGCCCTTGGCCTCATCTCTGTGGTGCCCTGGATGGTGTGTGGATGTGAAGGAATTATTTGAGAGGTAGGAGCTCCTCTCCTTTAATAGGAAGATTTCATCCTTCAATGATTGTCACATTTTTGACCCATTAATTGGCCAATTCACGTGTGTAACCATTCATTAAAGTTGTTCATAAATGTGTTTTTCATCCACCCTCCAAATTTCAGCTTAATTGGTCATTATATGTATTATTTATGTTTTTTTTTCATTGGTGATTTCTTTTTCTAGATGCAGGTTCCAAGAAGTTTCCTCCAAAAGTATAACATCCAATGGAAACATTAATGACTTGAAAACTCCATAAAATTAATTTTATAGTTGCTAATATGTGTCCTTGTTCTATCCTGGGTAGAATAATCTCAATTTTAGGTGTTTAGTATGATATGGACTTCCGTTACAGTGTTGGGGTCCATGCTGTCCACCCAGAAAATTCTTCAACTTCATTGATTTTTTTCACCACTAGATGATTGAATCAGCCCCTGGTACACAATACAAAGTTTAAGGAAATAAAATAAGTATTATAAAAAAATAATCACTCAATTTGGAATTCTATTTTTCATGAAATGACCAAAATAACCTTGACGTAAAAATCTGTCAAAAATCCAGAATTAAGAACTTTTCACAATTTAGCTCATTTTCATTATATAATACAAATTGCCCATTATTTTAATAAAAATTTTATAAAATTGGGTTTTATCATTTAAAAATATCAATAATTAATCATTATTGGATTAAAAATATGCACATAAATTTGTTCTGTTAGGTTATTCTGGCGCTGCTTAGTATTATTTTGGTACTTACTTTGGAGTTTCCTTTATATTTCTAGAAGTTTTACTTTAAACATGCATGTGGGATGGATTTTTGGTTTATTTATATATATGTTTCTTGGAGTTGTTTGAGGATGATACATCTTATCTCCCAATCATGGTTACTATAAAAAGGGCAATGCATCCAATTTTTGTGAGATTTCTATACCCTTGGTGTTGGTCTCCACACTAGGGCCTATTAGAGGTGGGACTTGGGGGTCATTATCTTTACTTCATATTGAGGAAGGAAGGTATTGAAATCTTGTTATCCCTTACCTCATCTTGAAGAAAGTGGTTTATGAAATAATGGTATTAGAGGTGATAGGTGAGAGATAAGATGGATTTGGGAGTTAGGCACGGTGAGGATTGAATGGGTTGGTAGGGGAAAAGTGTTAGGTGATCTTGGTGCATGACATAGCTAGTGGAGATTGTCTAGGTCATGGGATTTTAGGCCCCCTATTATCTGATTCAAGTACTATGAGCTTACTTAATATCCAAGTGAGGCTACATCTATTATGGGGTAGAGAACCTAGGAAAGGTACAAGCATAATGATGACTTGTGTTCTTGTTTTTTTTGGGTATTTTTGGTAAATTAAAATTAACAAAGAGTTAAAATGAATCCTAAATAAATTCCATACTACACAGGCTTAGGATTTCCTTATTTACCTTTTAGCTATGTCAACTGATCATTATCCATGAGTGGCTCAGGAAATGGAGGATATGCAGGCCAATACAGCTAATTGGCAGAGGGTTGATCTTGAGGAGGAGGAGAATCGGTGGCAGAAGACCCTTCGTGATTTTCAGCGATAGACTCTGGGAATGTATGAGGGCAGTGTCTCAGTCATGGAGATGGAGGGTTGACTCAAGGAGATGGTGATAACTTTAAGCTTTATCTAGGCTCCGTTAGAGCACTAGGTTCCCCTATAAGTGATCTAGATGAGGGGAGTAGTGCGATAGTGGTGAACGATTTACCTCAAGAAGAGGAATGAGACCTATGTTCTGTAGGTTGACTTTGAGAAGGAGTTCCGGGTAGAATTTTTTTCTTTGACGATGAAGGTTGAGAAGTGAAAGGAGCTACTCTCCCTCTAGTAGAAGAGTATGTCAATATGGGAGTTGGGAATCAAGTTCAAGGATCTCCTTTTCATTATTCCAAAACTCTTTCTGGATGAGGATTCTTAGGTGAGATGTTTAGAGGAGGCACTATATCCTTCCCTCTAGTATACTATTACTCTCTTCACCCTACCAACATACTTAGAGATTCAGAATAAGGATAAGGTAGTGTAAATGATGAACTCCTAAGGATGTTTACCATGATAGGGGAGATGACGAAGTTCTGTAAAGGGGAAGGCATTCAGTAGCAAGTCTCCAGTGTCACAACCTTCTAGGTTTTGTCCAGTGAGGATCTGACCCCAATAGTTTCAATTCCGACCTTCGGGTCCTCGTCCTTTTCTTGTAGGCTTGGGACCAAGGTGTTTTACTTGTAGAGGTCGCAATAACCTTCAGAGTTAGTACCCAATTTTATCTCAGTATAGTGGAGGTGGGCAGGTTCAGTACTCACCTCAGTAGTAGTTTCCGGCCAGGACATTTCAACAGTAGGGACATTAGACTCCTTCCCCACCGAGGGGAGATGGGGAAGGCAGAGGCCAAACTCAATGTGTTTCACAAGGACCTTGACCCAGGAATGGTCGGGGAGGAGACCGATAGTAGATGGGAATAAGATCTTGGCATGGTCAGTTACATGCCACAAAGGAAGTAGTTCTAACAAGTACGGAGATTGTTCGAGGTACAATCAGTTTGTTCAGTACTCTTGTTTGTGCCTTGTTTGATTCAGAAGCTTTACACTCCTTTATTGAAGCCAGTCTATCCCATGTTCTAGGACTATACATAGAGACAATTTTCATTCCCTTGGTGTTGATAACACCAATAAGAGGTCATACCAGCTTGTTTGATGTTTTTCAGAGATGTAGATTGATGTTGGGGCCACATTAGTTCAGTGGGGATCTCTTTCTACTATAGATGCATCCATATGGTGTTATCCTTGTAATGGAATGGTTGTACTATGTGCATGTTTTTATTGAATTCTTCTAGAGAAAATTCATGTTTTTATATGTGGGTGGACAACATGTGGCTTTATTTGGTGAGAATAGTTGTTTGATGGGTAGTCTATGTGTGAAGCCTTTCCTTTCCTTGTTGGCCAAGCTGTTATTGGTATCAGTGGGTACTGAGACAGTGGAGGTATCAGGATTTTTTAGGGAATTATTAGATTTTTTCCTTGAGTAGGATGAAACTCTACCCCTCGATGTGGCGTTGAGTTCGGGATAAACTTACAACCCAGTTCTAGTCTGATTTTAATGGATCCTTATCAGATAGTGCCTTCTGAGATTCAGTAGTTTTGGATCCAGATTGATGATCTCATGAATAAGGGCTTTATCCAGCCCAGTGTGTCATTGTGGGGTGCTCTAGTCTTGTTTACAAAGAAGGAAGATGGTGTTCTAAGGATGTATATAGACTACTAGAGGTTGAATTAGGTAACGATCAAGAACCCTTACCCTATCCCAAGGATAGATGATCATTTCAACTAGCTGAGGGGAGTAAGTTGGTTTTCTAAGATTGATCTGTGGTTTGGGTATCACCAATTGAGGGTGAGGAGGGTGACATCCTGAAGACTACTTTTAGGAGAAGGTATAGGTAATTTGATTTCATGGTTATATAATTCAGTGTTACAAACACACCAGCTATGTTCATGGGGCTTATGAACTCCATATTTCATGAGTTCTTGGACCAGTTCATCATTGTATTTATCGATGACATCCTAATCTACTCGAAGTCATAGGAGGAGCGTACCGAGCATCTTAGGACTATCCTAGAGGTCTTTTGGCACCACCAGATCTACATAAAGTTGTCCAAGTTCATTTTTTGGACATGAGAGGTCCACTTCCTTAGACATGTGGTGTCTTAGTAGGTTGTAATAGTGGATCTATCAAAGGTCGAGGTAGTTATTTCTTTGGAATCCCCCCAGAGTGTGGTAGAGGTTCATAGTTTTCTCGGTCTAGTATTCTATTACCAAAGATTTATACCTTATTTATCTTGAGTAGTAGCTATATTGATGGTTTTGACCATAAAAGGCCAAACTTTTTTGTAGAGTGAGTAGTTCTAGACAACATTCAGTTATCTGAAGGGGAATTTGGTCAGTTCCCCAGGTCTCGGGTTTCCATAGGAAGGGGTGTTGTTCGAGGTGTTTAGCGATGCTTCCTATCTGGGATTAGGGTGTGTACTGATACAGTAATAGGGAGTGATCTCCTATGGGTATAGGAAGTTACGTCCCCATTAATGTAACTATAAGACCCATGATCTGGAGTAGTAGTGATCATGTTTGCGCTGAAATTTTGGTGACATTACCTCATTGGGGAGAACTTTATGGTCTTCACGTATCACAAGAGATTAAGGTACATATTTTCCTAGTGAGATCTTAACTTGTGGAACTGGAGGTGGATGGGGTTTCTCTAGGATTATGATTTTGAGATCTCTTACACCTCAGGGAAGGAAAATTTCATGGGTGATGCTTTGAGTAGGAAGTCACGGAAGGAGGTAGTTTGGGAATCTGTAGATTCTTGGAGAGAAATAGAGGAGTTGGCTGCCTTACACTTAGATATAGGAATGGATGGCGGTAGAGGATGTATATTTCAAATGATGATGCAGTCATCTCTAAGGCAGTACGTGGATGAGTCTCAGTGGGGATACTTGGAGGTTGAGGTAATGCGTGATCACTTTGACCAAGGTGATGCTCTGAATGGATGGTGAGAGGATAGTCATAATTAGATTTTGTTTCATAAGAATCTATTTTTTCTCATTATGATGAGTGAGGGAGTCCTCTGTGAGTTTCATATCTCACCCCTAATGGTACACCCAATAATTTTGAAGATGTACCATGGCTTAAGGGAATAGTTTTGGTGTCCCAAGATGAAGCAAGCAGTGGAGGATTTTATGGAAAAGTGCTTGGTGTACCAATAATTAAAGGCTGAGCACCATGTTCCCAGTGTTTTGTTTCATCCCTTAGATGTCCCCGAGTGTAAGTGAGATTAAATCTTAATGTATTATATCATAGTATTACCTAGGGATCTGGGAGGGTGTGATGTAATCTGGGTAGTAGTGGATCGGTTTATGAAATCAGCTCCCTTTTTAGCGATCAAGGAGTCGAGCACAGTAGATGCCTTAACGAAGAGGTATGTGGATGAGGTGGTGTAGCTTCATGGGGTTCCAAGATCCATATTATCAGATTGGGATATTCATTTTACATCATGAGTATCAAGGGGATTGCAACGTGCCTTTAGTACTCAGTTACGGCTCATCACTACTTTCCACCCTCAGACAAATGGGAAAACAGAGAGGACCATCCAGACATTGGAGGACATGCTATGGGCATGTGTTCTGAACTTTACTGGGTATTGGGTGTGGAATTTTACCTTGGTATATTGTTCTTACAATAATATCTATCACTCTTCCATTGGAACAACTTCGTTTGAATCTTTATACAGAAGACTGTGTTGTTCACCTTTGTACTGGACAGAAGTTGGGAAAGTAGCAATTCTTGGTCCAAACATGGTGCAAAGTATGACCGAGAAGGTGTAGCTTTTCTATGAGAGGATAGAGGTAGCACATGACCAGAATAAATTGTATGTTGAATGTAGGAGAAGGATCATGGAGTTTGAGGTTTTCGACCACATGTTCTTGAAGGTTTCTCCTCTACATGGGTAGTAGGGGTTTTTTAGAGGGGGGGGGGAACTTTATACTAGGTTCATCGGACCTTTTGAAGTGTTGGGACGATTTATAGTGGTGTCATACCCGTTGGAATTTCCACCGCAGTTGAGAAGGATCCACAACGTCTTTCATGTCTCCTAGAATCATTGATATCTTCACAATGAGTCCCATGTCATTGATTAGGGAGAGTTTGTTTTAGAGGATGACGTAATGTTCATGGAGTGTCTAGTAGAGATCCAAGATCATTGGGAGAAGGTGCTGCATGTATGAACTATTCCCTTGGTCCTTGTGTTGTGGAGGCATAGTGGCCTAGAGGAGAGTACTTGGGAAAGGGACACGCAAATTTGTGCCCAGTACCTAGAGTTATTTTGAGTTTTTCATGTGTGTTTTGATCTGTGATGTAGTGCTTGAACCTTGTTTGTTATAATATGGGTTTCTTCCTTGTTCCATAGTGTGTGAAAAAGTCCTAACATGAGAAAAGGGGGAGATTTAATTCCTAATCGAGACACATTAACTGAGATGTGATCAAACCCGTGCAAGCGAGTTAGTACCGGCCAGAGCGGATAATATCTTGACATGGATGAAGGAATTACCTAATTCATATGTCTGGATATTTGGTGATTATGTGGGGTATCTTATGGATGTTTGGGTTAACATATGTGGGAGGAGGTGTTCTTGGATGTTGAGGTTTCACTCTAGCTTTCGAAAAACATATGGTGGTTTATCCTTGAGAGGTGTCTTACAGAGTGGTTGTTCAGACCCCTATTTCTTCTGGGTTTGGTTTTGAATTCTCAAGGGTGATAATAGTTTGAGAGGTATCTGATGTAATGGACTGAACCTCTCTGGTTCATTCCCTTGTCAAAATACAGTGTTTGTGGTGTTCTTGGAGGCAAAGGTAGCTCATTTCAAGAGTTTTCCAAATTTCTAGTTTTTCCATCATTGATTTGGGTATTAGTGAGGAAACGTCAGTGGATCAGCATTGGTTGGTTAGGGAATCAATGAGTCAGGGTGTCGGTAGGTTGAGGCATTGGTAGGTTAGGTCATCGGTGAGTTAGGGTGTTAGTAGGTCGATGAGTCGGTAGGTCAGGGCGCCAGTGAGTTAGGGCGTTGGTAGGTAAAGGCATCGATAGGTTAGGTCATCGATGAGTCAGGGCATCGATAGGTCGAGGTGTTGGTAGGTTAGGCATCGTTGGGTCAAGCGTCGGTGATTCATGTTGGTGACTCACTATCAGCGAGTCATGTTGGTGGCTCAGTGTCGGTGGCTCATTTATCGATGGCTCAACATCTATGACTCACCCATCGGTGAGTCATTTCCAATTTTACCTAATTTTTATAGTTTTACCCCTTTAACATATCCTTTGACGTTAAATGAGTTAAATACCATATTTTATGAGTTTTTAGGCAATTTCAAATGGTATTTATCTCCAAAAAACCTAAAACTTCCCTTGATTCCAAAATTGTGTGGTCTTGATCGTTATATGGATTTAATGGCATTTGAACAATTTTCCCTGTAGATTTTGGATCTAGACATTCTAAAGCCTAAATTCTATCTTCCTTTGAACCCTTATGATTTCTCTTGGTGCACTGAGAACCTTTTTTCCCTAAGGATTCTTACGCATGTGATGTAGTAGTCTGTTTGGTTTTCCCCTAGATTATTTCCTACTACTCGTGTGACCCCCTGTTTTTTATGTAAGGAAGAATTATTGATCGTCTGTTGTTCCAAGTAGGGATTCCTTCATCTCTCTTTATTTTTTGTATCATGCAGGGTGGTTGTACTCATGTCCCCTGGTGAATATAGTTTAAACCAATTTAACAAAGATATTAAGAAGTAATAAATGAGGGGATGGGAGTAGGATGATGATGATAAATTTTTTTTATATGTTATCCTTGATCCATGTCGTGTTTTATAAGGGTTATATGAATTCTAAAAATCATGTCCATTGGTGTCTCTATTTGCGCACCTATGTGATTTGTGAATCACTTCTGTATGAATTAGAATCTGGTTAATCACATATATTCAATTAAATAAATGGATTCCCTATGATCAAACTTGTTATATGATAACCCCTATTTTATCAAGTGGAATTGAAGAATGAGTGATACTAAATCTGAATAAACCTTTCCTTGTTGGTGTTTTTTTGTGCTATGTGTGGTTATGTTCGGCCTTATGTCTGTTCTTTCCATGTGGTGTTGTGGATGGGAGTGTGGTTGTGATTATGGGGTGGTTTGGGTAGTGTAATGGTATCTCAGGATAAGATGTTGGTTTATTGTGGAATGGATGAACTTGTTATGCAGTGGGACTACATTTGGGCAGTGGTTGGGCAATGGGGCTACAGGAATGGGTTGTGTCATGTTCATGTTTATGAATGGGTTTTAGAATGGATTATTTTACCTTGGCCCTTCTTTCATTGTTTGGATTTGGTAGTGGTTGGTATGGTTTCTTCACCTTATAACATTTATAGTGTCTAGTAGTTTCCTAGGTAGGGATGGAATAAATAAATGAATTGATAATGCAGAATGAAAACTGGTTAAATGAATTGATTGGGGGTATATTTTGAATTATGACTTGTAGTGAAGTAGTGTGCATTTATAGACTTATAGAAGTGACTGTCATTCATGGTGGTACGTGCATGTAGGGTTGGTAGTAAGGGTTGTTTTAGTGTGTTCTGGTCATTGTTTTGAAAACCCATAGGTTAGGCTGAATTTTTGGTATATATATATATATACATGTAGTTCCTTTTTGTTTCTATACACACCCCAACCATGTTAAGAACTACATTCTGAACACCCCCATTGTTATGGGGGAGGGTGTCCTTTCCCAACATCCTGGTGGGAGGATGGATGGATGGTTATTGGATCTTCTCTGCTCCCACTTCTAGGAATTGGTATCCCTAGACTCTTTGGGTAGGTTGCGGTGTGATTGTGAGGGCCAGGTGTCTGTGGGTGAGTTGTGCTTCCTAGGTGTCTTCAGGATGATTTGTGTGGTGATTCCCATGTGTCTTCAGTATGGGGTTGTGGTTTGCGGCCCAAGTGTTTGTGGGAGATATGTGACATGGTATGTGACCCAAGTCTATATGGATAGGTTGTGATAGTGGGGCTTGTGGAAGAGTGTGGTAACATCAGGAGGTTCGCCGTTAGGTATGAGTAGTTAACTATTGGGAAGTGGTGAAGGGTACCCAAATATTGATGTTCTTATTACTTTACTTTACTTTACTTTACTTGCATTATTTGGTGAGCGTGCCTTAGTGAGGTTAGGTTGGATAGTATACATTGTTAGGTGATTTTGAGTTTCTGATGTTTTCTCACAGGGTAATTAGTATGATTCTCCCACTTGTGCATGGGTGACTTTGGTCTTTCCCTACTTAGTATACTTTTATGCTCACTCTACGTATATAAAACTGTTTTCAGGTTTTCAGGGAGATTACACAGATCGCGCTGGACCTTACTAGCTCGGACATTGCAGACAATTTTTGTGTCACTGTTTAGTTTTATTTTGGTACTTAATTTAGAGTTTCCTTTATATTTCTAGTAGTTGTACTTTAAACATGCATATATGATGAATTTTTGGTTTCTTTATATATATTTTTCTTGGAGTTTTTTGAGGTTGATACATCTTATCTCCAAATCTTGGTTACTATAAAAAGGGTAATTCCTCCCATTTTTGTGAGATTTCTATACCTTTGGTGCTGGTCTCCACATTGGGGCCTATTAGAGGAGGGACTCAGGGGTCATTATCTCTCCTTAATCTTGATGAAGGATGGTCTCAACATATTGATATCCCTTCCCTCATCTTGAAGAAGGCAAGTCGTGAAAATATAGTTTCTTTTTCTATCAAGACAAAGAAATAATTACCAAATTCCTATGGTTATAAAGGTAAATAAGAGAAAAATAGGATGACAGAGTAAAATATGGATAAAGGGAAGAAGGGAAAATGGATTTTCCAATATGTGATACTTATGTAAGGAAACACCTTGGTACATGCATAAAAGGAAAATGAGTTTTATTTAAGGGTGGAGAAGAATGCCACCATGCTCAGGATTTCAAGGGAGAGAAAGAATTTTCTAATGTCCAAAGTGTCAACTGTAAGGATATGGGGCACTATGCAAATTAATTCCCTAAGATCCAAGAGAATATACCCCCAAATAAGTAAATGGATCAAGGCTAATATTATGATGTTACTACAATAAAAGTGGAATAATTAAAGTATTTGTGTTTTTAGATTCATGAATTATGTTTCACTACAACACTTCTTTAAGGAATCAGAAGCATGCATGTTTTATAAAGGTTTAAAGGTGAACAAGGTATTCATATGTTTGGTATGTGATAATAAGAAATAAATTATGTTGTTTTGGGGAAAATATGTTGTTAAGTGACATTTCTTATAAATCTTTAGTCTTTAAATTTTAGGCAGACATAATTTGGATGAGTCTTAAGGTTAAATACTTATGGAATGGATTAAGACTAAAGTATAATTTTGGATAACTTGTTCTAAAATTTTTGGTTTTAGTAAACATTTAAAGGTCGAAGGAATGACTTATGGCTCATTTGATCAAAGATCTTTAGGAATAAAAATTCATCTTGAATATCCATCTTTTGATTTAAGAAATGAAGTGGAGATGGATCTAAGCACAACCAAAGGATGAGATTATAACATAAAGTAAGTTTATTTTCCTAAGTGCTTCTATGGATAGTAAAATAAACCCTCAACTCTAGGAAAATTATTTTGGAACAAAAACTTCATCCGATTAATTTTATTTCTAAGAAATCAATTCTATTTTAACCGATCATGGATTTATTATTTTATGATGTTTAACTTTATAATGACCATGTTCTCTATCACTCTCCATCAGAACTTGATGGTTAGATTTATCTTCCGTGTCTATATTTTTACTTTATGCTAATGATGTCTTATTCGAAATCCTAATTTTGTGGCAAACTTCACATTTCCATTTCCCTCTTTTTAAGAGGATATTTTATTAACCCTATTTCCAATACGGATTTTCCACAAGGGAATTTTCAATTATCAACCTTTAAATTTTGATGTGCAATTTAAAATTGTGAGGATGAAATTTATTGAAGGAGGGGAGAATGTAACATCCTAAGTATTTATAAATAAATTTAATATAGAATATAATGCATGCAACACTAAGTCTCTATGAAATAACACATTGTTATTATAATTATTTATACTATATAGTTATAACCTAACTGTTAAACATAGTAATATTAATAGTAATAACTACTATTAAATGTTATTTATAATGGTTTCACATAAATAAAACATATTTATAATAAAATATATATAATTTTTGGTAAAATAAAAATCATTTTGTTAAAATTAACTTAGAGTTATTTTTTAGTATTTTTTTGAGAAGTTACATTTTATTTGATAAATAGTAAAAAATAATGCATTTTAGTTAAAAACTGTGTTTTTTTTTCAAATAATTATTATAATTTAAATTGATTTTTAAAGTCACAATATATCAATTATACATATATTAATACAATTTATATCATTAGAATCGTTTTTATACTGAAATTAGTTATAAAGACTAATTGAACTTTTGAACGTTCTTTTTACCCACCTTCTCACCACTCATGCAGGATTAGCATTAAATATATTTTTTCTGATTCTATGAATTGAATTTTGAGAAATATATATACATGGATGCGATTAGTAAGATATTTAGAGTTTGATAGGATCAACTTTTTTTTTTGAATAGTAACTCGACTATTTAGAATAGTAATATTACCCTTATGAATAATAATATGACCAATAGAATTGTAACCTCACATATGAAAGTATGGATAAAATATAAGAAACTTATAAGTGAAAATATATTATAATTACATCATTATATAAGTAAATAAATTTTTTTAAAATTATTAATTAAGTGTCTGTATTTTTGTAAGTCATAAATTATTTAATTAAAATTTATAATTAATATAATGATTTAAAAGAAAATTTATTTTCATAAATTAAACTTATAAATTATTTTTTTCCTATGATTTTAAGATAATTTTATGATACCTTACTTAATTTTTTAAAGTGTTATAAAATCAGTTATAATTTTAAAATCGGTGTTTTCCAAGTAAATGATGATTTTAATTAAAAATTAAATTTCTCATCTTTATAAAATTATTTTCATAAAATGGAGTTAATTTTTGAAATTTAAATTTCAAAAAATTAATAGGGTTAATTTTTTGGATTTTTCTAAAATACATGAATTTTTGGTGAATAGTAAAATATGGCAATTTACGATAAATGTTAAATTCATGAATTATTGAGTCATAGGTGATGTAAGGATGATGTAAGCCTATAATATCAAACTCTCCTTAATTATTTTAATATATTTGGTTATAATGCTAAAACTATTCATAGTCTTGAGCCAAAATAATAAACTAATGATTAGAATATTCAAAAAACACCCCTCTCCTCCACTATAAACACCACCCCTCACCATCCATTCTCTTCACACCTTCCAAGCTTTGAGACTTGTCTATATTTTACCCAATACTCTTCCCAAGACTCTTATACAAATCCAATACCTATTGTTATCACCAAAATTCCAAAACTAAGGGCCTTACGGAGGTTCTCAAGGAGATAAATTCAAGAGGTAAAACCCCTTTCTATTTCTTTTAGTGTCTTTTCCTTTATTATATTCTTCTGACCTCCCCATCCCAAGTGAAATGATATCTCCAATATATTTTATATAATTTTATTTTATTTTTTTAGGGAATAATACATCATCAATTCTTTTCCCTCTCATTTTCTTGTAAAAATGAAAACATCATCTCTGATGCGTTAAATTATCGCATTCAAGGACGAAGAGTTTTCAATTTCCATTACCTCATACAAATTTGGTCATGAAATTATTTTCATGATTGAACCAGATTATAATATATGTATTAAATTATATTTAATTTTTTGGAACTATTATATATATATATAATATTAATTCATACAACAAAACTAGTTCATTATGATCGAAAAACCGCCAAAACAATAAAAATGATTATCCCTAATTTTTTATCTAATGATTCATCATCACCCCATATAACCAAACTAATTATATAACCATTTTATCTTATATATATTAATTAATAAAATATAACTTCAATTATGGATATCTATTTCCATTTTAAATGAATTTCTATACTCATATACAAGTAAACTGATCATGAAAATCAAGGAAATGAATGCTCTCAAACGATAAAATTGAATTTTATAACTCATAAAAAAGACTATAAATGAACTTAATAAAATTATAATAAATAAAATATATTTATAAAATATTCTTAATTAATAAATTAAGGGCTTTAATTTGATTATCTAGGACATTAAGGTCATGTGTATAACACTTTCGGACATAAGGTAAGGGTTTTCTCAACTCACTTTCAATTCCGTGAGATATTCCTTACTCGCCACTATTTATTATGTGTGGTGTATAATTCCAATTGATATTCCATATCATGAATATATTTATCTTCATGGTATTTAATTTCTTATTTTATTATCATTAATTTTATGGGGCATAAGGTTCGATTGTTTTCATAGTGGTAAGGGTCTTCATCTCGAACCTCCATTTTCATTTGGCTTATGATTTATACCTCTTTACACCAAATTAATTATTAATTATTTTTATATAATTCTTCTAAATTCTATTTATAAATTCCAAAATTGTGTATCCATATCATTTCATCTTTATTTTATGGTAATTACATGTTTTACAAGGTTCCCTTCTCAATTATTCCTGATAGGCAAGCCTGATTAAAGAGAACATCTCAATTTCTTACCCATTTTCAAGTATCATACATAATATATTTTAAGATACCATTATTTTTATAAAATTAATAATTTTGTCATGAAAAACTATATTTATTCATTTCTGGTTTCATACAAACAATCATGACAAATACAAATGATTTTTCCAAATGAACTCTTCTTTATGAAGTAAAAAAGGGTATTTCTCTCAAGAATTCCTCAATGATTTTATTTGAGTATTTTTATCTATTTCAAAACCTTTATTTAATATTATGATATATTTAGATTTATCTCTTATTATTATCAAATACCATATTTTATTAAATGGTTTATGATTAATTTTACTATGAATGTGCTATCTTGATACTGTTCACCATACTACTCAGAATCATTAGTGGTTGTATTTATGGATTGGGGAAAGTTATTTACATTACATATGTATATGTTGTTTATGTTTATCCCCATTTATATGAGTAATTAATTGGACTTATAATGTGATAGTTGTGGTCTACTATAGCCCCTTGATGCATCAGTAGGTTTCATGAGACAAACTGGATATGGTTTTGGTTGAGGCCATACCCATTTATTAGATTCTTGGCATGAAACCTTGATAATAATAGATTCTTGGCATGAAGCCTTAATAATAATATATTATTGGCATGAATACTTGAATGTATGTTTTAGATATTCATCATTATGAATTTCCCTCATTATTAATCTATTATTTGATAGTTCATGTGATTATTCGACTATTAGAATATCTATGATTAAGTTTTATTATGGAATTATTTTATCAGATTTTATTCCCACCATATTATGCTAAAAATTATGTTTTAATGACATGTGTTTTTATTTATTCACCATGCCTTATTGATTATGTTTATGATATATTCTTCTATATTTCTTACCCTTACTGAGAATCTTATCACAACCCTTTATTATGTTTTATTTTTTCCCAGGATGTGGAGATGTTTATAATGAATGAATTTCATGGTTAATCAAAGAGTTTTTGGGCATTAACAATGGATTTTATATGTTTTTTTACTTTCAATTTGTAATGAAAAGTTTATATATATAATCTGGTTTCTAAAACTATTAAACCATTTTGTCTTTCGGGATGCGATTCCTTATAATCATACCAATGTAATAAAGTAAGGCACAAACTCTGGGCTACTGGGGTTGGGGTCTTTATAGTTTGATGAAATAATACCTCTTTATAGTGATTAGGGATTTGATCTCAGTACTGGTTTTTTTGAGGCAGTATCTAAAGGAGGTGGTGCAACTCCACGGAGTCCCAAGGACAATCATCTATGATTGGGATCCTTGTTTTACCTCAAGGGTGTGGAGAGGCATCCAACATGATTTTGGATATTATTTATGACTTATCACTACTTTTCATTTTCATATAGATGGTGAGATAGAGAGGACCATCCAGAATCTTAAAGAAATGTTGTTCTCTTGTGTCCTAGATTTTGGAGGTTCATGGATGAGGCACATTCCCTTGATTGAGTTTTTTTACAATAATAGTTTCACTCCACCATTACTATGGCACCATTTGAATATTTGTATGGATGAACATTACATTCTACATTGTGATGGAATTAGGTTATAGAGGCATTAATTCAAGTGCCATAACTAGTAAATAATACGACATAGATGGTTCAAGTAATTCTTGAAAGGTTGAAGGTAGTGCAGGATCATCAGAAATATTATAAAGATCTTAGAAGGAGACCTCTAGAGTTTGACCTTGCATATCACATATTTCAAAATGTGAATCCTCACCATGGGAAGTGAATGTTTGGTCATGGTAGTAAGATTTCTCCCTAGTTTGTTAGGCCTTTGGAGGTGTTGTCTCATGTTAGATCCATGTCGTATCAGATAACACTTCTCCCACAGATGAGCAGAATACATGATATTTTTCACGTGTCATAGCTCCATTTTTATCTTTATGATGAATATCATGTCGTCATGACTATTTTTAGTGGAATTTTGATAACTGTTATCACAGTGAATTTTGAGAAGGAAATTTCATTAGAAAATCATTTACATGTGATTTTAATCTAGTGACCTAGTTAATTGCTTTGTATTGAGGGTCATTGATGGGAAATATTAGTAACATGGGGAATTTGGTAATAAGGGGATCTATCTTGTGATTACAAGATTGTAAGGAAGATGTGACTTGTGTGACATTCAGTTAAGAAGATCATGACATGTGATAATAACATTGAACATGAGTGAGTTAGATCCAAGTGCCAAAAATTATTATTGGATAAGTGGAAGACATGCATGGAGGAAGAAGTGATCACAAGAAAGAAAATTGGAATATTCATGATCACATGTTGATTGGATTCCCATGAAGTAGTTCTCAAGTTGTTGTTATGGCCAAAGTGATGAACTAAAATTTATTGGAAGTATCCTAGACAATGAAATATCCATCATACATGGTTGTGTGATGATGATGGGTTGAGAATAAAAGGGGGTTGAGTCTTATGGTGAGAAAGAATTATTGTGCTATATATCAACTTATGAGGTAGTGTAAAACAAGAAGTTAAGTGCACTATATATCCATGAGAACAGAGGATAAAAAAGTGGCATGTGCATTTCATATCTATAAAAAATAAGGTAGATTGAAGAGTTGAGTAGGGGGAGCATTTTTTATATCCACACATCCTAGTAGAGGAAATAATTAAAACATAGGAGACTAAAAATTAGAGAGAAGATAGTTATGGAGCTAATTTTTTAGATTAAGGGATACCCCTAGAACCTAGAAAGTATATTCTAGGAGGTCCAAAAAGGTACCAACACCTCCTATGCCAGATTGAGGTGGCCTCCAACTTGAGTATTTTGGGGGGATTCCTTTGAGAAACTTTTTTAAAGGAATAAAGGGGGGCAGTGAGGAATTATATTATAATATCATAGGGATTGGTATGAGAGAGAGGAAGTTACCTCTCTTCACTGTGTAATTACTCTTCCATTTATCGACTCTTTCTTCTCTATTTTCCCTTATTTCACTGGGTACTACTAGAATATACTATCAAAATTGTTTGGGGTCATGTGTTATTCTATACCTTGGTGTAACCTACTGGAAATACAAAGGAATGGTGGAGGATATGTGCCATCAATATCACCTAGAAGGGGTGGAGCAATGGATGGGGGGAGTTGAGTTGACACTCTCTAACTTGGAGGCAATGGTGGAAAACTTGGCTATGAGATGAAAAAAACAAGCTAAATTTCATCAAAATATCATGGGATTGGTGAGGATCCTGGAGAAAATTCTACAATAAGAAGAGGTGCATCCGAAGTTAGTGTAATATTTCTCTGTATCACATTTAGTATAACTAGATGATGTTAGGAATCCAATGACTAAATCTTATGATTTATGATCAATTTAGTATTCAGTTGCATGATTGGTTGATCTCTCACCATTTGACAACCATGATTCAAGATATTGGATCACACAAGATGAATTATTTTTCCACATCAACCAGACACCTAAGGATGCGAAGGTTCCCCTCGCGCAAGTAAACATGGATGGAGTTGTAATTCATTGGTTCACTATTCTTATTGAATCTCAACCGAAAGAAACTTGAATAATGTTTTAAGTGGTAATTATAGAGATATTAAGTGGGCTTGAAATTCAAATCCTCTATAGGAATCATGTTGATATATATTAGCAAGGATCAATCCAAGAATATATTAAATAGTTTCAATACTTGGCTTCCTTGTTTTCTTACTAGCTAGGGAAGCAATACATGTGCTATTTCCTCCATGGATTTCATGGTGAGATTCATAAATGGGTACATATACACAATCTAGAAACACTATTGCAAGCAATTACATTAGATAGATATGTATAACTTGTAGTGTGAAATGGGATGGGTTTTTATACTCATGAAAGCAGTCCCAACATGTAACATGGATGTGATGGGAGGTTGTGGCAACATTCCCTCTATCTAGAAATACATCCTCAAGGTTAAACCATTTTTAAATATGAAAAATGAAGGGGAAGTAACATGGAATGGCATGAACAAGAGACTATATGATATAGGGTTATAGGAGGGAGAGTGGTGCGAAAATTTACTACTAATGAGTGGAAAAAAGTGGAAAATGGTTGTAGTTCAGGTGTGGAAATCCTTATAGTCTAATGAAAAATGCCCAGATTTAAAGATGAGAGTCATACTATTATGAGAGGAAAAAGTTTAAACAAATGATAGAGATGTGGTGACAGTTGAGGTAGTTGATTTGGAGGAAGGGGAGACATAAGAGGAGGCATAATACTAGATGTTGGAAAATAAAGTTTAGGCATTTACTACCTGGCCCAAGGAAGATGATAACTAACTTCAATAAAGGTGGAAGGCCAAATGAGTGGAATCCCAATTTTTGTACTCCTAGAAAATGAAACTACCCATAATTTTATATCACCTCATTTGACTTCACTGGTAGGGATGACTATTCTAGACACATGAAAAAATTAATTGAAACTTGGTGAAATACATAGGATGCAGACCCATGGATTATGCCAACACTTGAGGTTAACTATGGGAATTTATTCTTGCTCGATTGATTCCCAAGTCTTAGATATAAGAGGATTAGATTTGATATTGGTAATTGTATGAATTTTTTAACTTAGTTAAGTACAAATTAAATAGAATCCCATGACCATGAAATTCACAGTCGGAGGCCAGATGCATACCCTTCAAGGAGCAGATCGAACTGAATGGGTGGTATTATCTTTGCATGCGCAAACCAACTGACTTAGCAGTAGTAGAAACCAATATTTATATGAAGTAGGACAGTCAGAATTCAATAGGAGAAAGCTTCAATGAAAGAATATGGGATGCCAGGATCCCCCACTAGATAGCGTTCTATACCTTGAGATCCATTTTTTTCTTTCTAAATTGATATCATTATTTAATGAACCCAAGGGTGTACATCCACAATGCCAATGTTACCACCAAATTTATTTAGTTCAAGGGAAGAGACCATAATCTTTTCTACCCTATAGATATCCAAACACTCAAAAAAATGATATCTAAAGACAATTCAAGGAAATTATACAATTGGTCATTATCCTAACTAGCATCACTGCCTACTCTAGCCCCATGTTAGTCAAGAAAAAGAATGAGTTATGGAAGATTTTAATGGATTATTCGGCCTTAAATAAGGTAACAATCTCAGATAAATTTTCTGTTCTTGATGAATTTCATGGGATAATCTACATTTCCATTCCATACCTTAGTTCTGGATACCAAAAAAATCAGAATGTGGGGTGGGGATGCAGAAAAAAACAGGTAGAAAATCATCTTATTGCCACGGTTTGAAACCATGGTAATAGGGTCCAAAACCGTTGGTGTAGCCTATGACCATAGTTTTTTAAACTATAGCCTCTATATCCATTGCAATAGGTTCTTAACTATTACCATAGTTTAAACCATGATAGTAGGTGGATATAGCCATAATTTACACCATAGAAATTAGTGTCTATAGCCACGGTTTAGAATCATGTACTTAGGTGGCTATTACCACGACTTGAAACCATGGAAATAGCCTTAAAAAAATTCTTCTGATGAGGTTTGATCCTCCAACCTCTTCTATATTCTTCCCAATACTTTACCACTATGTTGATCACTACTATATATATTTATATATATACATATAAATATATAAATAATTATATATAATTATAATTAACAATAATATAAAAAATAAAAAAAAGTTATTTCCACTGTTTAAATAATGAAAATAGGTTTCTATAACCATAGTTTTAAATCGTGGAAATAAGAGGATATAAACACATTTTAAAATGTGTAAATAGGCGGCTATAGCCATGGTTTAAACTTTGAAAATAGGTGGCTATAACCACAGTTTAAACCGTGTCAATACGCAGTTATGGTCACATTTTAAACCATGCCAATAAGTGGATATGAACACACTTTAAACCATGGAAATATGTGGTAATGGACATGGTTTAAACCATGAAAATAGGTGTCTATGGCCACGATTTACTAAACTGTGGTAGTATCCCTTTCCTACCAATTTACCATGCTTTTTGGTTTTTCCCACGAAACCTATCATCAAGGATTCATATAACTATGGCTATATGTTGGACTATAGCCATGATTTTCAAAAACCATGGCTATAGGCTACCTATGGCCACAATTTTACAAACCATGGAAATAGAAATTCCGGATGTATCATAATTTCCTAGTTGTGAAAATAGCCTTCTCCACTCATAACGACCACTACGAATACTTCTTGATTCCATTCAGACTCACTAATGCTTATTAAAATTTCCAGGACACTAAAAACACTTTTTGATATCATTTGGCCTCACTAATGCTTCTTTATCTTTACAATACACTATGAATGACTTTTTTATCCCATAATCCATAAGTTTGTTCTTATATTTTTCAATGATATCTTGATTTAAAGTTAGGAGTATAGATCCCAATTAAAACATTTGGAATCCATCTTACAAGTTTTAAAATATCATCACTTATTTACCAACCTAAATAAATTCACTTTTTTCAGAAAGATTTTGGCTATCTATGACACATTATATCACCTAAAAATGGGTTATTATGGACCTTATTAAATTCAAGATGTGTTATACTGACCAAAACCAATTTCTATCAGGGGTGTTCAAGGATATTTGGGCCTCATGGGATATTATAGAAAGTTAATTTAGGGTTATGGAAAGATTTACCAACCTATCATGGTGTTGAATAAAAAGGTAGGATTTAATTGGATTAGAGAACCATAAGAATGCATTTAAAGTATACTATTATAAAAACCTTGTTTCTTTCTATACTAAATTTTTTAAAACATTTAAATTAGATTATGATGCTCATGGAGGGACAAAAATTCATTTCATACTTTAACAAATCCTTATCTAGGAATAATATATCCAAATATACTTATGAGAAATATATCATGGATTTTTTTTGGCCATCCAACATTGAAATCCTTACCTTTTGGGAAGATATTTTATTTGGTACTCTGATCAAAGGCATCTGAAATTTCTATTACAATGAAGAATAGATTATATGGTTCAACAAAGTTGGATTGATACATTTTTGGGGTATCAATTTGATGTAAAATTCAAGCCTGGAAGTGACAACACAATTTTTTATTCCATCTACCAAAAGTAGGAAACATATGAACTTCAGCTATACAAGGTGTAGTTGGAATGGAAAGATGAAACTTACTTGATGTTAGGCGTAAATGGTGATCCCTACCTCTATAAAATTATTCAGCAGTTTTGGTTATCAAGTAAATACTATAAAGGGTTTACTTATTCACATGAGAAAATATTGTATAAGGGGAGTTTTGTAATTCTTGATGCTTCCACTTGGATTCCAAATCTATTAAAATAATATCATGTGTCTCCCCAAGGAGGTCATTCATCTACTACCAAATTTATAGAAGGTTTGTCGCTAACCTATAATGGGTAGCCATGAGACAACAAGTTCTAAAATATATACAAAAATGTGAAACATGTCAACGATAAAAATACTCTACTTTATCACCAGTTGGATTGGTGTAGCACTTGGAGACTCCAAATTCAATTAGGGAATATTTTTCTGTAAATTTTACCACCGGGCTACCCAAATCAAAAGGCTATGATTTGATCTTTGTGGTGGTGGAAATACTATCCAAATGTGATCACTTTATTGCATCAAATCACTCTTTCACCACTAAGGGGGTGGCAAGATTTTTTTAAATGAGGTCATTAAACTACATGGAATTCCCAAATAGATTGTAAGTAACTGTGATCCACTATTTTTGAGTCCTTTTTAGACAGAGCTTTTCGAGATACAAGGTACTAAGCTTTGGATGATCAAACTGAAGTGTCCAATCACTACTTAGATACATACCTGCATTTTTTTATGATTATCAACCAAAAGGATGGTCTTATCTATTGTGTTGGGATGCACTCTGCTTCAACAGAACTTGACATGCATCAATTCATTCAACCCTTTTGAAGTGGTGTATGGGTAGAAAACTATGACCATTTTTACCTTTCTCCCTAGTGAAGTGAGGGTGGGGGGAAGTGGCACATGATATTCTATATCACGAAGAGGCTTTGAAGAAACTCAAACACCATATGTCCCATGCTTAGAATTATATTAATCATCATACTGATCACCAGTGCTGTGAAATCACTTTTTAAGTTGGGGATCAATTCTACTTGAAAATACGACCTCATCGCCAACAAAAATTCACTTAATTTATTAATAAAAAATTATTCTCTAGGTTCTATGGTCCCTTTACTATGTTATATAAAATTTTCCTGGTATCTTAACATATTGAGATGCCTATTTCCTAGTAAATTTATCTAGTTTTCTACATAACATAGCTTAAAAAGGCTATTGGGACTCAGGTCTTACATATAGTAACTTCTAACATATTTTTGAACATATTATAGGTATATTATGATTTTTTTTGAAATATAATGAATTGTAGGATTTTTTTAGCTTTATAACGCAACAAGAATCACTCAATTTGGAGTTCTGTATCCCAAGTAAAGGTCATAATACAAATGGTGACTGATTCTGAAAAATTGGCTGCATTGTGAATAGTGAATCGACTATGTGGGAGAAACAACTATGTGAATCGACTATGTGAATCAGCTACGTGGAAATAGAAAAAACATGTAAAAATGATATTTTAAGGTCATAAATGATTTATTTAGCCAAAGAAAACCATATAAAACTTATAGAACATGTTATCTCCAATCAAAACATGAAATCTAGAAATATTTTATGCAAAGAAACGCGATGATATAATCAAAGTTAAGTATACTTTAATCAATACACAATACAAAGTATCAAGACTCTTAAAGGAAACAAAACAAATGAATATTTTTAATTATCAAAACATAAAGTGGTTCAAGGATCTGCTCAATAATGTATACTATTTTCAAATGAACAAAATCCATTTAACTAATTTCTAGTATATATGTGAGCATGAAGATGATTATCAATCATTGAAGACTGATACTTTTTAAAAATACAACCTCTAATACTAAAAGAATATTCAAAAGCAACTGTTGTAATTGGAATGCTTAAAATATCACATGCCATCACTACGAGAAAAAAGGTTATTTGTGATGGGTTGCGATCTTGTCGCAAGTAGTCCAAATAATAGAATTATTTGCGATGAGACTCATTTCTTATCATAAATAACTTTTTATTTTTTGTTATTTGTGATGTGAATTGATTTCCGTCATAAATACATTTGGCATAGATGAGTGCCATGTGCCAGGAAGGTTTATTTATGATGGGAGGCATATTCCTGTCATAAATACTTTTGGTGTGGACTGACAGGAATGGTTATTTGTGATGGAAGTGATATTCTCATCGCAAATAATATATCGGTGGAGTTGTATTTGCAACGGGATCCATTGAAAATATTTATTATATCGCTGCCATATATATTTATGGTGTGAACTATTTTGAATGGATCATGTTGTAAATAGTTCATCATAACTAATCTAACATATATATATGACCCCCCTGCAGAATGTTTCCATCACAACTTCTCCACTACTTCTCTTGGTCTCTCTATGAGTTCTCTCTTTATAAATTTTGTTTTCTCTAGGGATTTGACATTTTCAACATCGCATCATTGTTTTAGTTCTGGTAAAAGTCATTTTTGAGGTATTTATTTTAATATTTTTAATTGTTAATTATTTTATTTTATTTTATATTAGAAATTATCAGCAGTAATTAGAAACAATTAGTTATAACTAGCAGTAATTAGTGGCAATTGATATTAATTATGGACAATTGATATATAATTAGTAATAATAACAATAATTAGTAAATAATTATTGATAATTAGTAATAATTAACGATAATTAGTAATAATTAATAATAATTAGTAATAATAAGTAAATAATTAGTAATATTTACTGATAATTAATAAAAATTAGTCAAAATTATCGATAATTAGAAATAATTACCGATAATTAGTAAAAAAAATTCATAATTAGTAAAAATTAGAAAAAATTAGTTAAAAATAACAAAAAATACATATAATTAGTTAAATTTTGTAATAATTACCTCTAATTAGTAAATATTAATAATAATTACCGATTATTAGTAAAAATTAGTAATAATTATTGATAATTAGTAAAAATTACTGATAATTACTGATAAACAGTAAAAATTACTAATAATTAGTAAACATTATTGATATTTAGTAAGTAATTAGTAATAATTAATGATGATTAGTTATAATTAATGATAACTAGTAATAATTGGAAATAAATAGAAATAATTAGCGATAACTAGCAATAATTAGCGATAACTAGTAATAATTAATGATAACTAGTAATAATTAGTGAAAACTAGTAGTAATTTCGATAACTAGTAATAATTAGCAATAATTAGAAATAATTAGAAATAATTAGTAATAATTAGTGATAATTACCAACAGTTAGAGATAATTACTGATAATTAGCAATAATTACTAATAATTAGAGATAATTATCAATAATTAGTGACAATTACTGATTATTAATGATAATTACTGAAAATTAGCCAAAATGACTGATAATTAGCCGACATTATTGATAATTTCAAATAATAATTAGTGAAAATCAGCCATAATTAGTGATAATTAGGAATAATTAATAATAATTAGAAATAATTAGTGATTATAATTAGCGATGATTAGCAATAATCAGCCTCAATTATCATTAATTAGCTACAATTAGAAATAATTAACCAAAATTAGAAATAATTAGCAACAATTTTCAATAATTACCGTATTTAAGAATAATTACCACATTTATGAATAATTTACACAATTATGATTAATTACTATAATTAGGAATAATTACCACAATTGGGAATAATTACCAATAATTGGGAATATTTACAAATAATTAGGAATAATTTGTATTAATTTATAATAATTAGTCTGTAATCTTTTTATTCACTATTTTTTATTTAGTAATAACTTCTGATATTTAGTTATAATTTCCCATAATTTTTTATATTTGGTAATAGTTACATGTAATTTTTTTTATCAACCGTTCTATCAGATTAATCATAATAAATATTCTTATTTTCTATTTTTTAGAAAAATACAGAACAAGTAGAAAAAAAATTATTTCAAGATCACAATTAGATAAATCATCACAAAAATATAATTAGTTCTGGTATAAATCTTGTATATATTGATGGTGTTGAATTTTTTTATCATTTACTTCATCAAAACCAAAATTTGTTTCAGTTGGGAAAATTAAGTGTCCATGTAAGAAATGTGATCTGAAGAGATTTAAAACATTTGAAAGTGTTGAGCTTCATATATTGTTTTTTGGTTTTTGAAAAGATTATATTTTTTCTTATCAACATGGTGAACTCACTTTAGGATAAGATAAAAATAATTTGGTTTCAGAGTGATCATGATTTCAAAATTTAGTATACAAAGTTTCTAGTTTATATTTTCAAAAAATAGAAACACAGAATGATGATTCAACTCCCGAGTTAGAACCATCTCAATTTTTTGAGTTTCCGAATTCTACTGGAGATTTCTTATATACAAGTTGCAAGATAAGAAAATTTGAATTTGTTACTAAATTTATGGCTATTAAATTAGATAATGAAATTTCAAATAACTATTTTGATCAGATATTCTCTTTAGTTAATTCACTGTTAGCTGAGGGAAATGTGTTGCCTACAAATTTCTATGAGAGTAAGAAGTCAGTCTGTAATTTGGATCTTGGTTATTAGAAGATCCATGCATATTCAAATGATTGTATATTATACTATGGTAAAAATTATTCACTAGTTAATTTCCCTACATGTGGAAAATAGAGGTATAAAGAGACATAATAAGGAATGTAAAAATTGATTCCCATTGAATAGTTTATGTATTTCTAGCTTACAGCTAGATTATAGTGTTTATTTATGTCTTATAACAGAACATCTTTGATGACATGGAACAAATCTAGTATTTTTCCTGGTAAAATATTAAATAATACTTGTAATGGTGATTCATGGAAACATTTTGATCAGGTTCATTAGTCTTTTTCTTCAAAAGACCTTAACATGCAATTAGATTTTTCCACTGATAGTTTCTATCCATTCGATTCTTATGATAGTTAATATTCTTATTATCCAATCTTTATAACTATGTGAAACTAAACTACTTGAATGTTGATTAATCAATAATATGTCTTTTTAAAATTACTAATTCTAGGACATCCCAAAAAGAATATTGATGTTTATTTTAAGACACTGATTAATGAGTTAAATTTATTGTGGAGTAATGGTATCGATACATATGATGTCATTGTGAAATGTAATTTCATAATGAAAGCTATATTAATGTGGACAATTAGTGACTTACCAACATATGACATGTTATCTAACTAGAGTTCACATGGTTTAAAATAATTTTCATACTATGAGAGTGAAAGTAAATAATTTATTCTCATAAATGGAAGAAAACCATTTTTTCAACTCTCATCGCAGCTTTCTTTTGACAAACTATCCTTTCTAAAGAAACAAAAATAATTTCAGAAAATGTAAAATTGAAAGAGACTAACCTCCAACATTGATATTTGGTATTTAAGTAAAATATATTTTCTATTCATTACATCCCATTACCTCTAGACCATCTATAAACTTACAAAAAATAAATGGCTTTAGGAAATATCATAATTGGATAAAATGGATTATTTTTCAGGATCTACCATATTGTTCTGGTTTGTTGGTCTGTCACATGTTATATGTCAAGTATATTGAAAACTGTTATGATAAATTATTTTTTTATAGTTTTGGGAACATCTAGTGAGACTAAAGATAATTTATAGTCATGATTAGATCATTCCCAAATTCACAATCATCCAGAACATGAGTTATTTGAAAATGATAGATCATAGAAGTTAGTGAAGCCAAAATCAGCTTATATAGTTTCTAAAGAAAATCATTTATTATTCTATCAATGGATTATGGATTTGAGTTTACCAAATTGTTATGTTTCCAATTTGTTTTTATGTGTTGGAAATAGTCATATTATCAGATTAAAAAGTCATGATATCCATCTTATAATAGAAATACTATTAATGATTGGCCTTATAGGTTTTGTTGAATTCTTCTATTTGGGATGCGCTGATGGAAATATCATATTTTTTTCAAGACATTTATATGGTGACACTAGAAGATAATTCATCGAGTAGGATATAAGAAGATTTTATTTTAAATATAAAATACTTCTTATAATAAACAAAATATTTATGTTGGCTCATCAAGAACATCACATTTGTTATGAGAATTATTATATTGCTTTGATATATTTAATTAAATACTGGAGAATTATAAAAATTATATCTCATGAAAATTAGTTGAATTAAAGTGAAACTGATTCTGATAAAGTGCAATGAATTGGAATTGTTCAAGAGAAAACTCCAAATACAAATTTTACATGAAGAGACTCAAATACCAATGATGAAACCCCATAGTTATGGGCTGGTGGTGATGATGATATTGATGACGTAACAACCAAATTTGAAATGTAAAGAGATGATAAATATTAAGGTCCTATAAAAATTTGTAAAAATAAATATTAAGATGAAGATATTGAAATTTATAAATATGAATATGATTATGAAGATAAAGAATGATGCAATTTCATGCTGGTTATAGTCATAATTAATATATAATACTCGTTTTTAATTATTTTCAAACAACAATATTTTCTGATTTTAGATTGATGGCGATGATTATAATGAGATGTTTCATAGACTCGAGGAGGCTTTACTTCTTGGTGATCATTTTGTTGCTTCATCATCTGACCTGTATGTCGCTGTTAGTTCAGCGTTGACTTAGAGGGGTTGTAGTCTTACGAGATTGATGATTCTCGACCTTATTCCTGAGTGAATTCTACATCTTGACTTCAATCCACACATGATGAGGTATGTTCAATTGTGTATTTTAGTTAATTTTCATTAATTTTCATTAATTTATTTATGTATTAATTTTTTGATTATTTGTAAATTTTTCCCATAGATTTTGACATGTATCTATTAGAGAGAGGGGTGATTTTTATGGAATTTTTTTTCTAGACCATGGCTGGTATCATATCATATTCTCATTGATGTTCATCATCACATGTTTGATAATTGGATGATATTTAAATAAATAATAATTATTTTGAAATTTATTTAATAATTAACATTCTATTATTAATTATTTTTAGGTTTTATGGTATCCCATAAAAGATAGAATTAGAGCCTCTATATGGGAGTTTTGGGCGATCTATATGTGTGAACATTTTCCTTAGTTTTTGGATAATCTGATAAAGAGAACCATGGATAAAGATGGATCCATTGTTTTTTATCAGTATTTCTACAACAATTGACTTGATCACATATCATCTCATGTTTTGGATGTATTGTGATCTAATTGGATGGGAGATAGTTTTCATAGGAGATCATCATTTGGCCGAAAGAACTGAGGGAGTCAGGAGGTCACACATAGATCTAGTAGTTGTACATTTAGTATTCATCACTGACATATGGTAGGAACTTTAAATATAAAATGTTTATTTTATATTCATGTGGACATTTGATCATCCCAATGTTATGAAGTTAAATGTTTTTAAGTGGATATACATCGATCCTATCATTAGAGAGATTATTAGCGGGTGACAATGTTAGATTGTGGTCCGCATATTTTTTTTTAATTTTTAAAATTAACTAAAAATAATATTTTAATTATTTTAATTTAAAATTGTATTTGAACAAGGAATATAAGGCTAAAAATTCTCACACACATGATGGGATTCCGGCCAAGACTGGGGGTCAGGAGCCCAATGCACTAGGAATTGATGGGGAAACATTAATACAGATGACTCAGTATGCTATTGAGAAAGGCCGAGTGTTTGGTATCAGTTCTCAATTGGAATATCCTAGTTATTATGATACTGTTGTGTGGTCATCATTGTTAACACCCATTTTTTCATGAGAGGCCAAGAAGTTTCAAAGGGAAATACTTCATGGAAATAATAATTGAATAATTCCAAGGGTTTCGCACTTTTTCGAAGACATACCACACATGGCCCAAAGTACCATCACCACGTAGGTGAAACCTATGCATTAGTGGCGTTATGAAAGCCCAAATATGTGCTTTTAAGAGAATTTTGTAGGTAACAAATGTGTGATGACCAGCATGAAACACCTACATGAGCTACCTCCTTCACCCAGGGTCCCTATATTTCCTATAAATAGGACCCTAAGGCTCCTCATTTGAAACAATCGGAAAACCTAGAGAAGCCTCAAAGCTCCACTCACCCAAGTCCTTCACCTAGGATTTTAGAAACTTTCTCGTAGAGTTATAAGCCTCAAAAGAAGAGGTAATTAAGAGGGTTATTAGGATTAAATTCCCCTTAGTTTTATAAACACAAGAACACCTACGTGAGCCAACTCTCCTAAGCCAAACCCACTAGGATGAATCCCCCTTCTCAAGACCAGAACTTAAGTGCCAGTCATCCAAAGACACCTAAGGAGACCCTTGGATCCTAGAGAAAGGCCTCACCCAAGTGTTTTTTTTTCAGGCTTTCCATCGCCCAGAGATCTCATCAGGTCACTCAGTTATACCATATACGAGTTATCTTCAGCTCACCTAGCCTTCACATGTGCAAGAATCCTTTATCTCTTCCAACCTTTACCTAAAAGATCTCCATTTTCGCCCTATATTCATGCCACTAATGGTAGGGAACCTCATTCCTTAGGAATCCCATCTAAGGAAGAAAAGATCAAAGACTTAATTTAATCCTCTATACTTGCACAACCATGGATAAAGACACACTAACATGTCTTCTATTTGGTTATAAATTCCTTCAGTAAGAGATCTCCCGCACTTTTTCTACCTGATGGGTAGGTTCCTTGGGGTACATGAAATTATGCATCCCTTCGATAAAAAGGACCCCAACCTCAGGAGAAATTCTAGGGACCTCTCAGTCTCATATATGAGAGATAGGTATTTATTCTCCCCTTATCATATCTTAGACATAAGGTATATGGATTTTTCCTCCCCTTATCACCTTTAAGACCAGGGACTTCCCATTTCAGACAGTGAGGATGGGGATCACACTTTCCATTCCCTTTATGGGTTAGTTTATTATCCTCCTCTATTCTATGGAAATGGGAAAAGGGAATCCCTCCTAGATTAATCCCCTTTACATTCTTATGGGATATATCCAGATGGGTAGCTAGATGTGACTATCTAGGTTATGAAAACAAGAGAGGAGATAGGAACCTCAAAGCCCTTCCTCTCTCCCATCACCCTGGCCTCATCCACCAGTAGACAAGGAGGATTGTGTGGTTTTCTAGATCTTCCATTTCTTCTTGTTTCTCGCAGTAATCATGAATCATGTAGGTTTATAGGTTAGTGACGATCATGGAATCCACATGATTTTATGCATGTATCGATAGAGAATCCTTAACTGGATCTTCCTCTTGCCTTTATTCAGGGGGCCTTCATAGGCGTAGGTCCTAAAAGCCATGTATCCAACCCACTGGGAATTCTCCTACAAGGTGTAATCCATGAAACTATACCTTAACCTTCAAAGGGGACATATTTCTAATAAAGTAACCAATGGTCCTCCCATTTGGTATAATCCCCAACCATCACCATCTCAAAGGGAAAAATCCACTATAAGACAAATCTTCATAGGGCCTCCATAGGAATGGGTCCTCAAAACCAAACTATTTGGGCTTTGATTACCATTAAAATGGGATACATTGGAATCCTCTCTTTGGTCTAAACTCAACTACACAAAATCACCCTAATTTCCTATAAGACATATTCTAAGTAGGGTCACATCCAAAATGAGAGTCCACATCCCTTCTAGGTTCCCTAGGATGCTTTGGTATAAGTCCCACACCAAAATTGACTATGCACCTTGCACCTGGATGTCCTTACCGCAAAAAGTTAAATTGCACGGTTTGGTCCTCATCACATGACCTTAAAAGGTATGATGTGTCCCATTAAGTGGCACTAAACTAAGTAGAATCTGATTAATTTCACAAGGATATATAGGAATCCCATTTCATAGGCCCGATTATGATATCAAAATAACTCCCATCTTCCTATATGATGATAAAATACAGAGCACCCCACTACATGGTTTAAAACAAACATTGTAATAATAAATGAGCAAAAAATATCTAACTTGTATGAAAAAGGATAGCATCAATTGAGAACCTCAGATACATACAAATTTCTCCACCAATGAATAACTTCATATATATGTAGTTGATTCTAAAATTCATTCATGCTAATAATTTATTCTTAATTAATGGGAATCTTGTGTCAAACTTTGGATTTAAGGAAGTATTTATGAATATGTCTTAAATCAATAAGAGAGTCCCGGAGTAGGCAATAATTTCCACAAAAAGGGTCTGATGAGAATGAAATACCATCAACTTGACCAATGAGAGTACCTAAGCATAGTTGGAACCATTTGATAATGGACGCATACCTTTGGAAATTATGTTCATGAAACATCTCTAATAATGGAACTGTTGGGTGTTTCCAGCTCCACAAACAAAATCTGTTGGAAGACTTTCAAAAACGGAGAGCCCAATGTGGATGATTGTGAAATCATTAAAACCCCTATAATCAACCATCCAAGGATTTAATTATTTTTATCAGAAACAAAAAAAGTGAACCCTTCATGGATCCTTAACCAAGATGATTGTTTCACCCACATGTCAGATCTTTTTTCACACTAAAAATTAATGAGGTCAAAACAAAAAAAAAATGATTATGAATGTGTTCATTTATTGAGATGATGCTTTAATAAAGTTTTGTTATTTTTGTTTTTCACATATATTTCAGGCACCTTTAACCAGATCTCCCTTTAATCTAAATGGAATCACACCAATTCTAGTAGACATACGCATCATATATTGTACATGTTGGGTCCTCCACCAAACCAAGGACACTATCGCCCACCCAGTGTCTTCAACGCTGGGTATTAAATGCATTTTTTCGGGAGTACCACTAATAAAACACATTTTTATTAAATATTTTATTGAGAATAAATGAAAAAATTTCCTCAAATTATTTTAAATATATTTATTTATAAAATATTTGTGATTAGATCATTCATTTGAAAATTTAATGGAAATTCCAGTTTTACCCTTTATAGTGCACTATAGTATTTCAAAGATAAATATTTTAATATTTATTATTTGAACTTGAAATTTTGTAAATGTGTTTCTGAATTAATTTTATACAACTTTTGTTCATGAAATTGAAGCTAAATCAGGAATTTGGTTGGACTAAATAGACCATGAAGTCAAAGGTGGGCTGGGCCCACTAGATTGGACATTGGTTCTGTATTTGGCCCATAACGTCTTCATACAAGCTTGTATTGGGCCCAAATTTTTATAGGATATCTCCAACCCAATTGTGGATAAATAATGATTCTGGAATAATAGACGTTTCATGTGTTTTGAAGGTCAAATGGGAGGTGTAAGTTGGCTTAAAATATTTTGCCGAGATTCCCCATTCACACTTGAAACCTCTTTAAAACTAGCATCCCCACCACTCTATAAATTAATATTTTTCTCATTTGGAGGGGTTGGGACGTGAATTAGAAATTTTAGGGCATAGAATAAGTAGATATACTTCAATTATCCAACCATTTAAACAAGGGTATCTCTTGAAGCAAGTATCCCTTCGACGAAGCCTTCTTCTTCTTCGTGTTGTAATGCTTTTGTTTGTGTAATAAACTTATTTGTTATTATTTTATTTATTATCTTTTCTTATGTTTTGTTAAAATTTATTTTTCTATTAATCTTCCTAATTTTTCTGGAATCAATAGTGGAAACGATTTTGGGTTCTACCCTCTCTAAACCTTTGCTACTGCACAACGTTTCTACGATGACTACACCGCCCATGGAAAAGTAGTTCTTTTTAGTAATCGATCTACCTCTCACCTCCTTAATTAATTTATTTTGAATCAATGAGATACTTTAATTCACATAATATTATATATTAATTGAGTTTTTAATTTAAATGAAACCAATAAAGCAATTTAACAATAAACACAAATCACGCGAGGTCGGGAATTGTGTGAATTGCGTGAGCATGAACTTAATTGGTAATTAAAAACCACATGAGATCAATTTGTAGTGTTAAAATATAATACCTAAACTCAATTAATTATAATTTATAGATAGGATATGTGCCTTAATTTAACACTAACTGTAATCTAACCGTAGAACATCAATCAAATTAGGGTGCTGTGATTTCATGTTATGAAGTTAGCCTAGGGTTAAATTCACTTCATCTTTGTAGTAAAGTTAATTATTGTAGTGTTTAGGATTTAAAAAATTAAGGGAAAATAATTAAGTGGATATTAATTTAAATGATAATTATTAATAAATTATTTAATATGTAGATTTAGATCGATTACTCCTTTTAAAATATTTTCTAAAAAACATCTTCTTGTTGTTTCTTTTTAATCGAACATTATTTCAAAAATAAAAACAAAAAAATTACACAATCTTCTTCCAGCAAACTTATTCTAGATTTAAGAATGGTAAGAAACCCCTGACATACTTTTAAGTATTTTTATTATTCCATTTTATGTTATTTTTAAAATACCTTTAATAAGTTTTCAAATTTACTTCCTCCTTTGAGAGACGACATTGGTCACCCACTCTGCTGCACCCAAGTACCCCAAAAAACCATTAATCATTTGAGGGTGCCCATGACAGTGCCTTTAAAATTGGAACTATTTCCAGGGAGGCAAGTAATTATTTCAACCAATTAAAGGTATTTATTTTATTTTATATTTTATTCTCGTCTTCTCTTTTTTCTTCCTTCTTTACCCAATCTTAATTTTTTCTTCTTCTTTTATTTTCATCTTCTTATTTTTTTGACCATCAACTCAAAATTCAAATTTTTATTTTACTATGGTACAATTTTCTTCTTTTCATTTTTATTTGATTTATGACATGAACTAATCCCAATGGTCTTTTAGATCTTGACCCTGATATTGAACGCAACCTTAGGGATCAAATCAGACATTCTCAGTCTACAAGAAGTTTCAACATTTAAACAGTTGGATAATTTCTCCACTCCAAGAACATTGAAATTAGAAACAATTCAAATTAAAACATAAAACAAGAACCAATGGATGAAAATAATGAAAATGTACTTAAATGAACCATTTGAGAATTGGATGCACCTGATATTAACTATCAACCAAATTGTATTGCATACCCAAATTTCGAATCATAATTTGAACTGAAATCTAGGTTAATTCGCCTGATTCCAAAATTTCATAGATTCTATAGTGAGGATCCCAATAAAAACCTTATGTAATTTAATGTGGTTTGGTCAACCTTAAAACCAAGAAATGTTTCTGAAGATCAAATAAAACTAAGAGCATTCCCATTTTTACTTGATGGAACTGTGAAAGATTGGATGTATCATTTACAACCTAAAGATGTAACATGTTGGAATGATTTGAAACATCATTTCTTGCAGAGATTTTTTCCAGTATAAAGGAACACTTCCGTTCATAAGGAGATATCTGGGATCAAGTAAGCACAAGGGGAGTCAATGTCTGAGTACAGGTAGTGATTCAAGAAGTTGTGTGCAAATTGTTCACATCACCAAATTAGTGATAAAATACTCATACAATACTTCTATAAAGGACTCAAACCTATGGAGATAAGTATGGGGGATGATGCAGTTGGAGGAGCATTGGTGGACAAGACACTAGTAGCTACATGTTCATTGATTGACAATATGGCTCAAAACTCTCAATAATTTGGTGATCAAGGTACACCACATGTTTGAGGAGTACATATGGTAAGTCCTTATTCTCTTAAAATTCATTTTATTGATACCAAGTTGGAAGAATTGACCACTATGGTGAGGTAGATTTCATTGGATCAAAAGAAATCCCAATCCCCTCCTTCAAGGCCTTGTGGAATTTGCACTGAGACAAGCCACCCAATTGACCATTTCCCCTAACTAAAAGAAATAGAAGATTGTGTGAAAGTGTTTTCCAGGAGACCATATCTGCAGCAACAACAACCATATCCACAAAAGAAGATTGATTCCTTTGAACCAACATACAACCAAGGATGGAAGGATCAATCAAACATGAGGTATGCATCTGGACAATAATGAAGGGCCCCCTTTCAATAAAACATCCAACAGCCTCCACCTTACCAACAGGGTTTCCAAAAACCCCAAAGGTGATTTGAAGCTCAAGAATCAACAAGTCAACACCAAGAGAACTATCAACCAAAGTTATATTCTAACGCTGATTAAATTTTGAAACAAATTGTTCTTAATCAACAGAATGAGCTGAAGAGTCAAGGTTCAGAGCTAAGGGAGTTAAAGACTCAAATGAGCCATATTTCCATCGCCCTCCATGAACTGGTAAGTAATAATTCTGTAAATCTACCTTCCCAAACTACTCTAAATCCCAAAGGGAATTTCAGTACCATCACATTGCGAAGTAGGAAGAAAAAAACTGATACATCTGAACCTATCATTCCACCGGGATTCACCTCAACTCTGGAGAAGACCCATTAAAAACTAGATGATAAGCAACCCAAGTAGAAAGATAAAGGTAAGAAAATTATTGATGATATTACTCCTAACCCCATTAAATTTCCAAATAGGGTGTACAAACCAAGAAGATGGCTGATAAGGCAATGAAAAAAGAGGTTTTGGACACATCTAAGCATGTGGAGATCAACATCCCTCTACTTGAAGCTATCAAGAAAATTCCAAGGTATGCAAAATTATTAAAATAACTTAGTACCAATTGAAGAGGGATCATGGGAAATGAGAGGATCAATCTTGGAATGAGTTTTTCAACACTCATTACACCAAATATAGAAATTCCAACAAAGTTCAAGGATCCCAGGACATTCACTATCCCATGCACCATAAGGGGATTAAACTTTTCTGATGCACTTTGTGATTTAGGAGCTTCCATAAATGTGATGCCTCACTCTATATTCTCTTCTTTGAAGTTTTATGAGTTAAAGCTAACGAGAGTAGTGGTGAAGTTGGTGAATAGAGGTACAACATATCCAATGGGAGTCTTTGAGGATGTACTTTTCTGAGTAAGAGATATGATCTTTCCAGTAGATTACTACGTGCTTAACAAGGAGGACGATCAGGTAAGTTCTCATGATCCCATTATCTTAGGTATAACCTTCCTCGAAACTATAAAAACTATCATAAATGTCAATGAGGGTACACTTTAAATGGAGTTTAGGTATGAAGTTGTGATATTTAATTCTATGGGCTCCATGAAGTACCCCTCAGAGGACCATTCTGCATTTGTTATCTCCCATTTTGAGGCACAAAATAAAAACCCCATGTAATTTGATTTTCCTATGCTTATAGATATTATGAGTATTGGTTCTAGTTTGATGTCTAAGAGTACTTCCACACCTATTTATAATGCACAAGACTCTCTTATATTTGATTTTTAAATGGATTCATATTCTGATTTTGATCATGAGAACTCTAATTATGACATGGCTATTGAGTATGATGATGGATTTGATGCTTTATTCTCTGATTTTGATGATGTATATTCTGATACTGATGTTCATTATGCACATATTTCAGTTCCTTCAATTTCTCCATCTATACATCACCCCCCTTCATTGGAACTCAAGCCATTGCCACCTAATCTCAAATACACATACTTGTTAAGTGGTGAGAGATTACCTGTTATAATTTTTAATAATATTCCTTTTGAACATGAAGAAAAGATTTTGAATCTTTTGAGGGAGAATATTATGGAAATCGAGTGGACCTTTGCTGACATATCAGGTATTATCCCCTCCATTTTCATGCATAGGATTATTTTGGAGGATAGGGATAAATCGGTTAGGTAGCCACAAATGAGAATCAATCCAACCCTTCTGGTAGTTGTTAAAAAAGAGGTTGAAAAATTTCTCAAGGTAGGTATAATCTATCCCATTTTAGATTCCCAGTGGGTGAGTCCTATTCAGGTTGTACCTAAGAAAAGTGGTGTTACTGTTATTAAAAACAAAAAAGGTGAGTTAATTCCAATGAGGGTGAAAAACTATTGGCGTGTGTGTATTGATTATAGGAAAATAAATCAGTCCACTCACAAGGATCATTTCTCCCTCCCATTTATTGATCAAATGATTGAGAGACTAGCTGGGAAGACACATTATTGTTTCTTGGATGGATTTTTTGGATATTTTCAGGTTCCTATTGCTCTGAAGGATCAAGAGAAGACTACATTAACTTATCAATTCGGTTCATTTTCATACCGAAGGATGTCATTTAGACTTTTCAATGCCCCAGGTACCTTATAAAGATGCATGGTGAGTATTTTTTCTGATTTTATTGAGACCTGCATGGAGGTATTTATGGACGATTTTACAGTGTATGGGTCTTCATTTGATGATTGTATCTCTAGCTTGGGAAAGGTTTTGAATCGTTGTATTGATAATAATCTGGTCTTGAACTATGAAAAGTGTCATTTTATGGTAGATCATGGAATTGCATTAAGGAATGTAGTGTCAACACATGAGATAGTGGTTGATAGATCTAAGGTAGGTATCATTTCATCCTTACTGTATCCTTCATGTGTGCGTGATTTTAGATCTTTCCCAGGGCATGGAGGATTTTATTGGTGCTTCATTAAAGATTTTAGTAAGATTTATCTTCCTATGTAACAATTACTTCAAAAGGATTATGATTTTGTGTTTGATGATTCTTGCAGGACATCCTTTGACGAGCTAAAGAAGTGTCTGACCACTCCACCGATCATACGACCCCCACGGTGGAAGCTTCCTTTTGAGCTTATGTGTGATGCCTCTAACTTTGTAGTCAGAGATGTCTTATCTCAGAGGGTGGAGGGATGGTCACATGTGATTTCATATGCATCAATGACATTGGACTCAGCCCAATAAAACTACACAACCATAGAAAAGGAGTTTCTTGCTATTATATTTGCTTTAGATAAATTCCGTTCATATTTATTGGGCTCTAAAGTAGTTGTTTTTTATGACCATGCAGCTCTGAGGTACCTATTTAAGAATATGGATGCAAAGCCCAGGCTAATCTGATGGATGCTCCTTATTCAGGAATTTGACATTGAGATAAAGGAAAAGAAGGGGTCAGAAAACCTAGTGGCTGACCACATGATTAGGCTTACTCACACACTAGAGGATGACACCTTGGACCAGGTAGCACTTTGGGACACTTTCCCCGATGAGCATCTTTATTCCATCTCAGGTACGCATCCTTGGTATGCTAAATTAGTGAAATACCTTGTTGTATATGAAATTTCTACAAATTTAAAGAATCATCAAGTCCAAAAGTTAAAGAGTGAGTCTAGATTTTATGTGTGGGATTATCCCTACTTATGGCGCATGTGTAGTGACCAAGTTATTAGGAGGTGTGTTCCTGATCATGAATTTGAGTTTGTTATGAAATTATGCCATACACTTGCTTGTGGTGGACACTTTAGACCCCAACGGACAACTAGGAATGTTTTGGACTCTAGATTGCATTTCCCTAGTTTATTCCATGATGCTCATGTGTTCTATAAGTCATGCTCACATTTCCAACACACTGGTAATATTTCTAGGATACACGATATTCCCTAACAACCCATATTATTTTGTGATATTTTTTATGTATGGGGAATCAATTTTATGGCTCCTTTTCCTAGTTCATTTGTGTTTTTTTATATTTTGGTTTTTGTTGATTATGTGAGTAAATGGGTGGAGGATAAGGCTACCAGGACTGATGATTCTCATGTTGTTGTGGAATTTTTCAAAGCACAATTTTTTTTGCAGGTTTTTAGTACCTAAGGACATCATCGGTGACCAAGGGACACAATTCTTCAATCGGAATTTGGATTCCCTACTTCGGATGTATGGGGTGACACACAAAACATCAACACCATACCACCCCCAAACAAATGGTCAGGTTGAGGTTTCAAATCTTAAGTTGAAACAAATTTTGGAGAAAACTGTGTAGATGAATAGGAAGGATTAGAGAAAGTGCTTAGATGATGTGTTAAGGGATTATAGGACATCATATAAGACACCCATTAGTATGTACCCATTTCAGATTGTTTTTGGGAAAGTTAGTCATCTCTCTGTGGAAGTTGAGCATCGGGATTATTGAGATATAAAGAAATGTAACATGGATTTGGCCCAAGGTGAAATTCAAAGAAAGATGAAAATTCAAGAGATTGAAGAGATTTGATTGTATTAATATGAGAACTCAAGGCTCTATAAGAAAATATCAAAAGCATCTCATGACAAAATGATCCAGAAAAGAGAATTTCAAGTTGGAGAGAAAGTCTTGCTATATAGTTCACGACTGAAGCTGATGTATAGTAAGTTGCATTCCCGGTGGTTAGGTCCTTATGTTGTGACTAATTTTTTTCCTTATGGTGTAGTGGAGATCTCACAAGAGGGCACTGGAAAGATCTTTATAGTCAATGAGCAACGTTTGAAGAAATACATTGAGGGTCTTCCTACTAATGCAGTGTATTTCATCACACTGCATGACCCCATCAACACTTGAGCATATCAGGCTGTTCCTAACCCTTTCACTTTTTTATTCTTTTTCCTAATTACAATTATAAATTTCATGTGCATATATCATCTCATAGGTTCACATTGAGGACAATTCACTATTTTAAGTTTGGGGGAGGGTATAACATTTTGGGGTAGATATTTAGGATTTTCATTTGTGTGTTTTGTGTGTATTTTATATTATGTTTTTGGTTAAAATTTTCAAAAAAACAAACAAGAAAACAATAAAAAAGAAAAATATATATCATGTAACATTATCATGTATGACATATGAAAAATGCATGTTTTCAAAATTAATTGGTAAAAATATAATCATGAGTAAGATTTCATCATCAAGGGTTGACTTTTATAAAATTTTAAGTCTTCGATGATATGAATGGTTGTATCATTATAAAACCTTTTAGATTTTGACATCATTATTTGTGATATTTTTTCATGGTAAATTGTGTCATTGATTTCTCCACACAATTATTCACACAATCATGACTTGTGAGTTTCTCTTATCCAATTGAATGTATATTCAGGGTAAGTAATTTTTCAACTTATAACATGGTCATTCCATACGTTCATTTCTCTTCTGATCATTTCCATCACTGTACCAGATTGACCTACGCATGTGCACCTAATATATGATTATTATACTCCATTTAAAAAAAATCCAAAAAAAAATCCAAAAAAAACAATCAATAGAGGGGAGTGAATAAATATACAACATGTGGGAATATTTAGGTTGAGAGCTCATGGTTTGACTTCTAGGAATGCTTAAATGAGTGGGTTTTGGAATTTGATTGAAAAGGATGTTGAACAGGTTTGGTGGAATAGAATCAGGTAAGAAGAAAAGTTTTTATTGACCTGAATACACTAGATAAAGGGTGAAGAGACAAGCTTGGAATGGTTGTCAAACACACATGTAGAGAATTAGTGGCATGGTAGACCCATGACTTGTTTCGCTATGATTAGTATTATGAATCTCACTAGATTTTGTTTTGACACAATTTATGAGACAATAACTTTAAAATTTATTGATATTGACTCTATTTTATTCTTACTTTGCCTATATTTACACTATGGATTGAGAAATTTGAATATGCATATCTTGTGACAATTTTTTCGAATACATGATATGAGGTTTTTCCCAGGAGTGCAAAAGGGTAAGTGTGGGGGAGTTGATAAAACACATTTTTATTGAATATTTTATTGATAATAAATGATAAAATTTCCTCACATTGTGTTAAATATGTTTATTTATAAAATATTTAGGATTACATCATTCATTTGAAAATTTTATGGAAATTCCAGTTTTACCCTTTATAGTGCACTATAGTATTTCAAAGATAAATATTTTAGTATTTATTATTTGAACTTGAAATTTTGTAAATGTGTTCCTGAATTAATGGGATACAACTTTTTTTTCAGTAAATTAGAGATAAATCATGCATTTGGCTAGACTAAATAGACAATGAATTCAAAGGTGGGCTGGGCCCGGCAGATTGGACATTGGTTATGTATTTGGGACATAACTTCTTCATCCGAGCTTGTATTGGGCCTAAATGTTTAGAGAAGCTCACCAACCCAGTTTTTCACAAATAATTATTCTGGAAGAACATCTGGTTCATGCTTTTTAGAGGTCAAATGGGCAGTTCAATTTGTCTTAAAATATTTGGCCGAGATTCCCCATTCACACTTGAAACCTCTTTAAACCTATCCTCCCCTCCACTCTATAAATTAGTTTTTTTCTTATTTGGAGTAGTTGGAACATGAAATATAAATTTTATGGAATAGGGGAATTGGATCTAATCCAATTCTTCAACCATTTAAACAAGGTTATCTCTTGAAGCAAGGATCCCTTTGACAAATCCTTCTTCTTCTTCTTCCTGTTGTAATGCTTTTGTTTATGTAATAAACTTCTTTGTTATTCTTTTATTTATTATATTTTCTTATATTTTTTTCAAATTTATTCTTCTATTAATCTTCTAAATTGTTCTGGAATCAAGATTAGAAACGAGATTGGGTTCTACCCTCTCTAAACCTTTGTAAATGCACAACATTTCTACGATGACTACAACGCCCATGGAAGAGTAGTTCTTTTTAGCAATCAATCTACCTATCAACCCCTTCATTGATTTATTTTGAATCAATGAGCGACTATAATTCACATAATATGATCTATTATTGTAATTTTTTAATTTAAATGAAACTAATCAAACAATTGAACAATAAACACAAATCACGCGAGGTCGAGAATTGTGTGAATTGTGAGAGCGTGAACTTAGTTGGTAATTCAAAACCACATGGGATCAATTTTTAGTGTTAAAATATAATCCCTATAATCAATTAATTCTAATTGAAATAGAGGATATGTGCCTTAATTTACCACTTACCATAATCCAACCTTAGAACATCAATCAAAGTAGTGTGTTGCGATTGCATGTTCCGAAGTTATCCTAGGGTTAAATTCACTTCATCTTTGTGGTAAAGTTAATTCTCATCGGGTTCATGGTTTAAAAGATTAAGGGATAATAATTAAGTGGATATTATTTTAAATGATAATGATTAATAAATGATTTAAGACGTATAGTTAGATCTATTATGCCTTTTAAAATATTTTCTAAAAAAACATCTTCTTGTTGTGTCTTTTTAATCAAACATTATTTCAAAAATAAAAACAAAAAAATTATACAATCTTCTTCCAGCAAAATTATTCCAACTTTATGAATGGTAAACAAACCACCACATCCTTTAAATTAGTGTTATTATTCAATTTTATGTTATTTTCAAAATACCTTTAATAAGTTTTTAAATTTACTTCCTCCTTTGAGAGACGACCTTGGTCAGCCACTATGTTGCACCCAAGTACCCCAAAAAACCATTAATCATTTGAGGGAGCCCATGATAGTGCCTTTAAACCACCAAAATGGTATTGTCCCAACCCTAGAGGCATCTCAAAAATACCTCCATCTCATGAAGCCCTATTATCCAATCACTCAACAATAGTTGGTGGCCCAGAAGTAGATAACTCCAATTTCCATTTCAAACCGTTTCGAGAGACTATCACCAAAATGCAACAATAAAATCCTCCCTTATCTTAGGGAGGTAGATCAAGAGGCCAAATACAGCCACACACAGTCAACACAAGGGTCTGTCCAATGGGATCCTACAAGAAGCCACTTCCACCAATGTCACATGACGACAAACCCTCATCATGATGGGGGTGTTGTCCTAAGGAGTCTGGCCTAGGTCACTCAAACTTGGGCATGCAAGATGAGTTGTTGAGGGAAGAGATTAGATTAAAAGAAGCAAGGAAACACCTTTGTTCCCTTCAAAGAAGACCACCAAAAAATTTGGTGGAAAATCAAGAGCAATCACAAAAACCTTCCCACACCAGCCAAGCCTACTAACATAGTTCGACAACATCTAGAGAATACCACCAATCAAATTTAGTGGAAAACTATGAGCAAGAAAAAACACAAGCACGCATCATCAAATCCTACCAATAAAATATGAAGATAAACCACAAGGATATGCTCACACGTACCCACATATATCAATCTTGTTATCCTAACTTCTCAGCATTCAGAGAATTCAGCTAGCAAGTCTTGAAAACAAATAGGGGTAGGACAATATCTCTACCCCCACACCTAAGTATCGTTGGTATATACTGATAGGAAATAGAAAACATAAGTAGGAACACACCCATACTTCAGAAACAGAATGGGGATATATCCCCATTCTAGTTGCTAAAGTTACCAAGAACATCCTGACATGAGTTAAAGGGCAAACAAAAATTTATTCCCACATCCTGCAAACTTCCTAGGATATAATAACAACAGTGGTAGTGACAGAGGGAAAGACACACAATTCCATCCCCATAATTAGGGTGACTCATCAACATAAAATGAGGGTCACTCCAAAGTAGAAAAATACCTCTACTCTTATCTAGAAGGTTCATTGGGCTATATTTACCCATGATATATAGACAACTAAAATAGGCCCATATCCCCATTCCAACTAAAAGTAATTGGTCTATCACAATTGACACTCTAGGTCACGAACAAACCCCTACCAAAATTTTAGAAAATTGTTAGAAAATTATAGTAGCGACACAATATCTAATAAAACAAGCTTCCATATATGAAAACCAATTTACCTATCAAGCGAACTCAGTCATCCACAAGAAGGCATCCAAAAAGAAGTCTCATTAAAGGTAATTAGAAAATGAAGATCTAATCTACAGTCCTACTCTGCTTAATACTGGAGTTCTTGAAGCCCTAAAAAATTTATCTATTGAAACCCAGGATCCTACACTTCCATTGCAAAATTATGGAAATATTAGAAGTAGTTTTAGAGGTCATCCCCAAACATCTTACCATGGAGGCTTGCCTTATGTAAAAAATCTGCTCGATCACAATATTTTATCTCCCAACAAGTGCCATAGTATCCCTCCACATGTCTAGAAGGTCAAATAGAAAGAAGTTTCTCCCCTTTCTATCATCTTCCCTAATGATCCTCCCTAGGGTATATGCTACAGGAAATATCCTTGTAGTCAGATGTTGAGCCCTAATGGTAGTCCTCCCCATTATGGCATTCGCTGCAAAGGTCCTCCTTTAATTGACACTTCACTTCATCAATGAGGTGCTCTACTTGATGATTTAATTATGAGAAATCCCTCCTACCATGAGGAACTTGGGAAAGTGAGTCCAGTCATACTCGATACCTCATCATGGACAATTGAAATCCTTTCTCAGTCGAAAGATAGTCTAAGGAAATAGTCATTATTTGAACCACCCTTGGATTACCTACCATCTAATATGATACAGGAAGTCTCTACTAATCTTTTTGTTCATGATAAAGAATCAAGGAAACATCCACTTTGGTCAGACTAGGTTGAGGAGTATCTGATGAAGACGAATAAGGCATGTTGAACATGAGGAGAAAATTGGATAAAGAAAATATACTAGTCATGTTTTGGCCTTTATCCACTCCCCAATACAGCATTATAGAGGAGTTGTTAGAATATTGTGTTCATGATATTCACCTAAATTTATGGAATACTCTTCATCACTTAAAAGAAATTTTTTTACCTAACAATGAATATCTACATCGTGTTAGGATAATAGAAGGGATACACCATAATATTGACTTGGTGGAACTCCTATATGCACAAAATCCAAATGTGGGAAAGCTACAAGGATCCCTTTAACGTTCATGTCTTGATGCATTAAAATGGACACATTAGTTGATTGATGATTCCCCATTTGGTGTTCATATCAGAGGATGGGGAAAACACATATCATTTCGTTTCGCCATGCCCCTAATCAGAAAAGACCACCAAAAGTGACATAATGCAGTGTCATAAACTTAGAATAGATTCAATAAATGGGATATGTTTGCAATAGATGGCATGATTAGAAAAAACCAGCCCTGAACGAATCTCAAAAACATCAGGCTAGAAAAGAGTGATCCATAAAAAAACTCCAACATCAAGCATCCAAAAATATTGAGCAAGCCTCCTACCTAAGGGATAACAATCATCAAGCATCACCAGTATCTTTGCAAGTAGGCGGTTCAGATGAAAACCATATAATTCAACTATCCCATGTTTGAACACAGATCTATAAAATCAATAAAGTAGCTTAAATAGTAAAATACACAATAATTCAGGAGCATCCCTAGTCCACAAGGGTGGGGGATTTTTTAACACAACCTTTGAGGTTGAAAAACATGCTTGAAATATTATGTAAATGGAATGGGAACAACACTATCCCACATGGATAGGGGATTTTTTACCCCAATATCCTCATCCTCAATAGAAATAATTCTTCTTCTGATTGGGGGAAACACCACAAAATAGATCCTCCCGGTTCTTCCCATCCCGTGATATGATGTCCTCATTGAAAGCGTGTATGAAAAAATTATATGGATATTCTCTTCGGATCACCATCTACCAAACTATTCTAAGAGGTCCAGCGCATGAGAGGATGAGGCCTTGTGGAGGGATAAAACAAATTTAGTCTCTCAAAGATACCGATGCAATTCCTACAATGCGTTACACATTGGTGAATATTGTTAACACCAGCCCTACAAATGCTACAGAACATGAGGCTAATATAGAGGAGTTGGAGGATGAAGTTTCAGATAATAATATAGTCCACATTAAAATGATTGAAGGAGGTTTTCATACCCAGAACCAGATTCTATCCTTGAATTTGATAATTCCCTCAACCATTCCATTACTACCTCCTCAGCAAGAATCAACTAAAGAAACGGGTAAAGGAAAGGTTGTGCCTCACCCACCTCCAAAATAGGTTGAACCTATTACCATTGAGGAAATGTTATCTATGTAAGAGGAAGATATTAAATATTTGAGAAGACTCAAAATAGAATTACTCTAAGGAAAAATTCATACTGGATATGTTTTACAAGAAGATCCTCAACTTTCACTTCCAACTGGTGTACCTCAACAAAGAGGGTTCACCCCAACAATTAAGATGAAAGTAGAACATCCGTTAAACATGTGATACTGACAAAAAATATATTTGGACCCATGATAGAAATATATTAGGAGTTACCTTCACTAGGTGCACAACCAGGGATGGGTCATACACACCCTCATAGACCAGCCCCTATGGGCTACCCACTACGGATACAAATAGAACCACCATAAATGTCTCTAACTGTTACCACCCTTGATCAAGACCCTATTTAACCATACATACCATAAGGAATCATCAATATTATTAAGTCATTGACAGCTTGATTGGAAGCTATAGAAGAACGACATACACTAGTATAATAAGAAAGGAATCCTTACCCTGAATGGGTTGATCTGACCCCTCCCCCACCAAACTTTAGAAACCCAATATTTCTAATTTTTAATGGCTTAGGGGATTGAAAGTATCATTTGAAACATTTTTTGTCCCATTGTGATCTCATGATGGGAACCCCTACACAAAAAATAAGTAGTGAAGATTATATTATTTTTGAAAACACTATAGGGGCCAACCTTCATATGGTACACCGGTTTACTGACCTAATAAATTGCAATATGGGAAGATATACATTGGAATTTTATATTTCAATTCATATATATGATGTAGAAGACAATGATACTCAATCTCTAAAAATATAAATAGTGGGAGAATGAGAGGTTTTAATATGTCATTGTTCGGGGGAAATGGTTGACTTACTCCCTAAACCTACAGCTTCCCCAAGAATATTTGTTGTCCATTTGTATAGAGAATATCCCTGATGAGTTGTACACACTGTTCATCCCTATGAAATATATTGGAGGGTTTCAAGATATAACCATAGTTTCTCAAAAAATGGAAGATTCCATCCTATGAACCAAGGCCAATTCTTGAGTAATTTCATCAAATCAAGGGAAGAGAACTGGGGAAGTAGAGGATGTGACAGTCACACTTAAGGTATCCCCTACACCAGCTCCAGCTCCAAATACCACGCCATATCATGTGACACCTCCTCTTGAGTGTCAATTTTTTTTGCCTTATCAGGATGAGTGAAGGGAGTAGAGGAAAAAACTGTTTGAGGAGTTAAAGAATAAATTATATTTGTTCTAAGATGACCAAGTCCCTAGCTACTTCATCGTGACCTTGGAAAACAACTTGCTCAATAGTTTCCAAAACCCAAGAGGCCCAATCATGATGGTATCGAAGATCTCCCAAACTATTTACCCTTCCATAATCTTTTGGTTCACACCATATGGGAAGTATTCATTTTCAAAGACATTATATAAAAAATGTTGGACTCTTAGCAAGTGAATATGGGAAATCTACCAGCACAAGTGGCGCATGTTTCCACTACAGACCCATATGAAGAGGGTGAATGGAGGGAAGTTACTAAAAAATGTACAATTTTTTTATTAATTTGATGGTTATAAATACAATAAAACAAACTCTTTCTATCCTTTGATTATAGTTGAAATAGTCAACTATGCCTCCAGCCGCTCATGTTGTGGCATAGTTGACTCCATCAACATCACAGTCCTCCAAAATCAGGTCTTCTAAAACACGACATGATTGAAAGGGTTGAAAAAAATAGAAAGATAAACCTATACCAAGTAAGAAGTTGGATTTGAATCTCTATTACTCCATTCCTTTAGTCATAGATGAACTTTCACAACCCCACTAAATGGTAAAACAAGATTTGACCCACAATATGGATTCCTCATCAGATAAGGAATTAATCTTCAGGTTTATTAATGTAATTAAATTAATGGATACCTTATTTTATGATGAGTATGTATGTGAACCTGAGTTCCCTATATATTATTGGGGAATTGTGGGAAGAGGATATAGGGGATGATGATACAGGGGAAGATGTGTTTGTAGTAGAAATCAATACATTTTCCATGTCCCCATTCAGACTATCTATATAGTTAAAACTCATGGGAGAGACCTCCAATGAATCTAATAGGGGAAAGAAAGTCCCCCCACATATTCTAGGAGTTATCCTATCCCAATCATCCTAAAAGATCAATTAGATAGGGACCCATCATCAAAACAACCTCAATGCGTAGACAAACCTGGTCGACTGAACCCACTAAGGAGAGACACACCATTAACTCATATCCCAAAGACTAATCTCCCCACATCAAGTACTTCAGTTTTAAAGTGATCATGAGAGAGTAGCCTCATGATGGTAAGTAAAGAACATTATCTCATAATTATGAAATTTTTAAGCAATTAGGCCTAGAACTAACCAAGTTTTCAATCTTGGATGCTCTAAGTCTATCAAAAGACTAGCAGGTAGAAATCATATAGGATTTTCTAAGACCTTATGAATTTGAAGCTAAATGTTCTACTGCTAAAATATATCATGTTGGTATTGATCCCACAGAATTCCACATGATCATTAATTTCATAGATCAATATAAATATTTCATTATATAGAGACACAGCATACCCTTGTATGTTTATGGAAGGATAAATGATGTTGACGTCCAATGGGATTTCATTGACAATAGATCAAGGGTCAACCTAATTCCAGTCCAAACACTTAACCGACTGGGTTACATTGAAGATCACTTGTCCACTTCTGCACTAATGATATAGGGTTATAAAAAGAGGGAGAAAAATCCTATTAGAATAATCAAGATCAAGGTTTGTTTTGGGGACCTCATATCCAACTCAGAATTTCTAGTTTTTAGAAAATATACGACCTTCAATGTTCTTCTCATAAGGCCTTGGATACATCATCATGTGGAAATCCCATAGTCATAACACCAATGACTCAAATACTGTATTAATGGTACAATTAAGAGATTTTATAGTGATAAATCCCCATTTGAATCATGTGAAACTTAGTACATTGATGCAGGGTTATACTAGAGGGAAGGGAAACAACCCATGACCGATGTGTTGTTCGGGTCAAGACCCCGAATGGTCTAGAAATGACCCCAACCAATCCCTTAAAATAGACCAGTGGAGAATATTTTCTTCCTATCCATTATATTAAAGACATGGGCCCAAATCTAGGTGTATATTCAACAAAATTCATGATATCAGTCATGGAAACTGATCCTAATGATGCTGAAAAGGTCACTGAATCTCCATATAGTGGTGGAGGCTTGGATAAAAATGACCTCATTCCATCCAGAGAGCTTTAAAAGATCCCAGAATCATCAGATAGGTAAAAATAGGATGAAGATTCTTCTTATATATTACTCACTCCATCCCCTTAAAAACTTCAAAGAGACCCCATATTGTCATTAGGGTTAGAGTAAGTCACTTAATCATATGAATGTAAAAACATAGACTCATCCCCTAACTCTAGAGAGCTTCCTTCATTACCGACTTCCCCTAAGAGTATGGAAGAAGAGGAAGAGGAAGAGTAAGAAGATGAAGAGAAGTAGGACCTCAGGTATTCCTCTCTAGTACTTGAGAAAGGTGTCTCAACCACCATTGATGAACTCATAGAAACAAATATGGGTACAAAAGAGGACCCAAGACCCACTTTGTTCAATGCAGTCATGTATTCTGAAGAAAAAGAGGTATGTACCTCCCTTATTAAGAAACATCAGGATGTGTTCATCTATAATTACATGTATATTCTAAGTCTTGATCCTGAGGTGTCCACTCACCACCTGGGTTTTCCATAGAACCACCGAGGTTACAAACATGTGGTTATAAGGACACACCCAACTCATGCCACCAAAATTGATACTAAAGTTTAAAATATTATCAGATCTAATTTTAATCAAGAATTTCAGTATCTAAAATTTCTAGAAATTATTTTCCCATTAAAGAAGAAGAATGGGAAATTAGGGTCTGTATTGACTTCATATATCTCAATTGGTACTATATGAAAGATGATTTCCAAGTCCTGATCACATAGCTACTGATTGATGAAAAAAGGGATATTAGTCCATCTCATTTATTGATGGTTATTTGGGGTATAATAAAATTTTAATGGACATAGAATATGAAAAATCCACATTCTTCAGGCCCCCAAGGATTTTTTTGAAACTGGTTAATGCCCTTTGTCTTGAAGAATATCGGTTCTATGTATCAACGTGTCGTGCATCACATTTTCAAACCATTCATTGGAAGGTTTATAGAATTATATGTCAATGGCCTAATGGTTATGTCTTGGAAATGTTCTGACCACCTGGATAATCTTTAGACTATCTTCAATAAATTGTGACAACACAACCTAAAGATGAACCCCCTGAAATGTTCTTTCAGGGTTCACTTTAGGGAAATTTATTAGGTTTATTATACATAATCATGGAATTAAATTATAACTTGAAAATAAAAAGGATATCCTCATTATTTTACCTTCTCAAAACCTCAAATAATTTAGAGGAATCTAGGGACACCTTACCTATATTCAGTGATTTATAGAAAACCTAAACCAAGTTGATGAAAAAGGGGGTCACATATTAGTGGAATGATAACTGTAAGGAGTAATTTTACCACCTTAAGAAATATCTCTTGATACCACCAGTACTGACGCCGTATATTGAGGGGAATCCACTAATTTTGTATGTGAAATCCCTAGAATGTTTACTACGAACTTTCATTGCACAAAAGAACAACACCAGGAATGAAAAAAATATTTATTATCTCAATCAAACCATGATCAACATTGAGAGTCAATATAAAAATATCGATAAGATCTTATTGGTTTTAATCTTATTATTTCAGAAACTAAGGAACTAACTACAACACTATGATTTCCATTTGGTCTCTCGTAACAACCCACTCAAAGATATACTCAATTTTACTATGTTTACTAGATGTTTGGAACAGTGGGAAGTTATCCTGTAGCTGTTTGACATTCAATTCTTACCTCATAAATAGGTAAAAGTCTAGGATTTGGTATATTTCCTTGTAGAACATCCATCTACAAAAACAATGTTGTTGAATACTAAATTTCCCAATGAAGAGATATTATTTATTCAAGATACCCCTCGGGTGTGGAAGATGTATTTCGATGGTGCATCCAGAATCCCAAAAAGTAAGAGAATAGAAGACCCCAAGCACAAAAAGGTCGGGTTGGGAGTCATGTTCATCTCTCCAACAAAGACAGTCTTACCTTACACCTTCCTATTTTAAGAAGGTTTTATGAATAATAAGGTAGAATATCATTCCTTCATTTAAGGGATAAAATTATCACTTCAAATTCCCCTGGACCTCTAGAAGGTTAAAGATGATTCAAAGTTGGTAATAAAGATGATAAACAGTGATTATACCATCAAAAAGGAAGATCTAATCCCTCTAATTGACTATGTATGAGGACTAATGATAGAATTACCCTCATATCCAACATCAAATCATGTCCCAAAATCATAGAATTCCCAGGATGATTCATTGGTGAATACAACCATGATTCAGGAAGATCCAGATTGGGATGAAATAGTCATAAGCATTGCACATCGCTAAATGTTATAGCCTTTTATTCATGTTATTATGGATTAAATCAATAAGGTTAGTTACATCCCTAAACTGAACAGTCTTATAATTGGTTATATGATACCCATTGTGGACTACCTCCAAAATGTAGCACTCTCACTAAACAGATCCAAAAAAGAGAAGATCTGATGATGAGTAATCAACTTTACTCTTTATGATGGCCCAAATCACTATAAAGTTATCTATAAAAGAGGATTTGATAGAGTCCTTATCAGATGCATTGACAAAGAAGAGACTATTATCTTCATTAAATAAGTACATACAAGAGCCTGTGGTTCCCAACAATTAGGGTTTAGTATTTCCAATCAAATCCAAAGGCTTAGATATTTCTGAACTTGAATTACATAGGATTTCAAAAAAATCACCAAGAAGTTTCATTCGTTCCAAGTGCACTGCAACTTTATCCATTAATCCCCAAAGTTTCTATACAAATACAAATACCTTTGGATATTTTCTATATCAGTAATGGATGTTGTGGGGTCATATCCTCTAGCTATGGACAAGCAATTCAAATACATCCTCACTACTACCAACTTCTTATCCAAATGGGTTGAGGCAATACCCCTCAAAAAATTCAGAACCAATAGCATTGTTAGCTTTATGAAATCCAACATCTTTACTAGATTTTGTGTCCCTCATACAATCATGAAGGACAATGACACAAATTTCTATTTTTCTAAGTTGGAGAATCTATATTGGGAGTATAATATCAAATCCAACCATTCATCTCACTATCATTCAGTGACCACTGGTTAGATAAAGGCCTTCAACAAGACCCTATCAATCATACTCTAGAATATGGTGGATTAAGATAAAAATTATTTTCCTAAAAAGATCTTACATGCCTTTTTGGGCTACCAGACTACAACTCGTACTGCCACACGGGACACCCTGTATTCCCTTGTATATGGAGCATAAGATTTCCTACCCATTCAGTTCCAATTTCCCTCACTTCGCATTTCCATCTGTGATCAATTATCTATAGATGATCATTCCCAAAAATGGCTGGATGAGTTGTAATAACATTATAACAAAATACTTCATACCTTACATCTCATGGAGGTCCATCATAATCAGATAGTAAGATCCTTCAACAAGAAATTTTTTCTCCAATCATCCCTTCAAGGAGATATGGTACTAGTCCTCAGAACCCTGATGATACCAAGGAAGAAACCTCTAAAATTTGAACCAAAGTGGGAGGGAACTATGCTATACACAAGGTTTACTCCAATGGAGCTTACTTATTCATCACAATGGATGAGGAACACACTACACCTCATATCAATGAAATATTTATCAAGAAATACTTCAGGTGATAAAGAAATTGTTGTCCACATAGTAAGATGATAAAATGCATGACATCATCATCCTAACTCTGTGATGTTAAACTAAATGGTTTCCTCTTCTTTGTTGAACAGTGTTAAGTTATGTATCAATATGTTCCTGGATGTATGAACTTAAAAATAACATCATATGGTCCCAACCATACAAACCAAAACTATGAGACACCATGGTCCAAACTGTAAGACTCTAAACTACATACCCTAATGTCCTAGTCGCAAGACTTTAAATTTTTTGACAATGTCCTCATCGTATGATGTAAAAATTCATGGTTCACATCCTTGTTACATGACACAAAACTGCATAACATTTTGATATGTATTCGAGAAGATCTTAATCTTTAGTGCTGAACACCCACCACACTTACATTCAAAGAACTATGTGTGGATTGATTCTTACCATTACAGGATATGTAGTGATACCCAAATCTCCAATCATGGGTCTATCCACAACATAAAATTATCCTCCCTGTGTATAGGTCAGACCTATACATGGATCCTTTCAAGAACTATGTGTGGATTGATTCTCATTTCCATGAGATATGTAGTGATGCCTAGATCCTGTGTATTGGGCCCAGCCACAACCAATAATTTTTTCCCCTGCCCTACATAAAAACCAAATCTATGCAGGTGACCTTGATTTAGGTTCCCTCATTCTGGAGCCCATCATGGAAACATGAATATACCTCTCCTTCATATCAAAGATCTATGCAGATGCTTCAGAATCCATGGGAAATGCCGATCCAAAATTTTATTTTATGCCTGTACATATTCCTTCCACACATCATACTTATTTTCCTAGGAAAATTCAGATCATAATAAGTTTTTTTGTCCATATTCAGTAGAATGTTATATTCCTGGAGACACATTTTTCTGACTATGTTATAACACACCCCAGTTGGATTTGAATAAGTCACCCACCAAAAGGATATATCACCCATATGATATCATTGTTTTAATATTCATTAATACATTCTAGCTGGCTTTGCATAAATCATCCACCAAAATTTCCTGTCAACCAGTGGCACATTCACCTCTAAGACAAACATCTTTTATCTCTGTAATTCCCAATAACATCCTGATAAAAAATGATTTTTTATCATGGTCAATGTTTATTCCTTAAATTTTGTCCCATTTCAATTCTTCTGATTTGAGAACCCCCAAGATCATGATTTACAATTTACTTCCTCATGTCTGAAGTATGACAAAACATCCTTTTCCCGGTAATCCATATATTACTCATCATTTCCATGACAGAGGGTCCTAGCTACATGACCTAAAACTACAAGACACCATGTCATCCTAGTCATGTGATGTTAAACTATATGATAATATATTCAACACATGATGTGAAAATGTAGTCTTACCCTGTGTACCAAGCATAGGATTCCTTGGTCAACTAGCCTAGGAAAACTCAAATCACAAACATTGGATTCCTATCATGATTTTATTTCTTAAATGCATAGAAAACATTTTCAAGGCCTCATGAAATCTTTTCCACATTGGGTAACCTTCATCCTCACCACATAAAATTAAAATTCATGGTTAATGTCCCTCTTATTCGGTGTTAAAATTAAATAACTAAGTGTTTCTTGATTACTTCCATTACAAGATATGTAGTGTTTCCTAGATCTTCAGTCTTGGGTCCAGCCACAATATTTATTTTTTCACATAGAGTCACCTTCATCCTTACCACATAACTTTAAACATCATGGATAAAGTCCTAACCACATGATACTAAACTTCATTGTATTCAAAAACTATGTATGTATTTATTCTCATTCCCATGAGATATGTAGCAATGACCAAATCGTATATCCCAGTATAACCGCCAAAAAATCAAAATAACCCTTTCCTTTATTTTTATCACCTTTGTGTCGTGGAATAAACCTTGGACACTCCTTGTTTATCACACCAACCATAATTCATGTGTGATTAGAAGTTTTTGTAAAGTATTCCTCCTATGATCTAGTAATATCAGTTCATATCAAGGTTATCATGGTCTTGGATGTAGTACCTTAAAAGGTACACCAAACATCATTACCTCGTGACATTATAACTGCATGGTTGATGTCTTGTGTATAACATAAATTCAAGAAATATGCATGCCTTTATTATCTATTCGATGAGATATGTCCTGACACCCAGATCCTACATCCTGGTCCAGCTGTAAAATGAGAAATATTCTCACTCTCCTATTTATGAGTCGAATCTAAATAGGAGGGCCCAACATGGGTTCTAACCATACTCGTGATCCTATATTCAAAAAAATATCCTCATCTTCACACAAAAATTCAATTTGTGTGGGGAGTATATCAAATAATTACAAGTGGCTTGATTATCGCTCTGATGGGATATGTAGCAATGCCCGAATCTTATGTCTTGGGCCCAACTATAATAATAAAAGTCCCCTTTTCCTATTTATGGGTCAGAACCACATAGGGAATTAATTTATCCCTATTCTTAGGTAATTTTGATATGAAATGATCCTTCCATATTCAAAGACTTTCCTTTTTTCAAACCAAACTTTGTGTCCAAGGAAATTTGAATCTCCATAAACATTCTCCAGCCATCGGTGATAGAATGTCAAATTCTTGAGGATGAATTTGTTTGACTGTTTAGTAACACACCCCAATTGAAATTTCATAAGTTACCGACCAAAAGGACCTATCAACCAGAGGAATCCATTGTTTGACTATGCATTGATACACCCCATTTGGATTTGCATAAGTAACCCACCAAAAGGTCCCATCAACTAGAGGTATATTCGTCCCTAGGAGAGACCTATTCTATCTCTTTAAGCCTTAGAAAAATTATACCATGAACCAATTTTCGAACATGGTCTATCGTCATTCCTGGAATATTTGTCCCATATCACCTTTTGGATCAAAAAACCCCTAGATTCCATATTTCAAACTTCCCCCCTTCATGCTTGAAAATTATGGAAAATTCTTGGAAATATTATCGTGAAAGGGAAAATCACTAATATTTTATTCAAATCTAAACAAACTTAAAGCATATCCCCCAAATTAATTTATGTAAGACATTAAACTGCATGATCCATGTCTTGGTCACATGATATTAAACTGCACAATGATTCAACCCTTTTCAGGGAGCGACATTTCTCCCTGGTATTGGTCACTCAATGGAATTTACTCTACTTTACAAAATCCCAATTCATGTAGGTTCAGTTTCTCATTCCTGGACAATGCCAATTAAAATTCTCTCTTCATTCTAAGAAACCTTTCCTTGACAAACCACCCTTCATGATATTGAGAAATATGGATCTTCACAAACTACCCATACATCGATAATAGAATTTTAGATTCCTAAGGACACCTTTGTTTTGAATATGTGTTGAAATGTCCTAGTTTTTATTTGCATGAGTCTCCCACAAAAAGGTTCTATCGACTAGAGGGAAATTCATCCCTATGATAGACATATTCTATCTCCGTAAGCCCCAATGACAACATCATGATAAAAACCACTTTTCAAATATGGTATGTGGTAATTCCTAGTATGTTTGTCTCATGTCAAGTTTTAGATTTGGAAATAACAAAATATTAACTCAAGACCCCCTTTGGGTGATTGAATAATTTCAAAACATTCTTGGACAACAAACCTTGCTTTGTTAATTATTCCATAACTCATGGTAAAAGCTATTTGACATAAAACACAAGTCACACTATTCTGGTTTTCAAGACTTTAAACTGGACACAAAAATAGACATAATACTCAATAGGTTGAAAACCCACAAAAGGTCACCCTGGGTAAAAGTTGAGTCTCAACTCACTAGACCCGGACTCCGCATGGTTTAGGAATAAAGAAATGAAAGAAAAGACACAAAAAAATTAGTATGAAAACCAATAAAGGTATACCTAATAAAAATCCAAGTCTCTCTCTCTATGTCATTTTAATTTTTTTATTATAAAAAAATTAGGGCAATGATGAAAAATAAACATAGTACACAGGTTTTGTCATATGACCCTAATAATAGTTGGACTATGCTAGCTAGTTAAAAGGTCTTAAGAAAAAATTAGAGTTCTCTCATCATTATCTTTGTAATTGTATCACTTTAACGCAATGAAAATCAATTAAATGGGTCATCTTTAGTGTTGTATTAAGATTACAATGAGTTCAGAAACACAAAAATAGATGATCAAGGAACAAAAAATCATTTACATTAATGTTTTTAATGTGGAGGAGCTTTTATATGATGAAGTATCTTGATCAAATTTTACAGGTGTTCCTTGACATAGGCCTTGATCTGTTGGTCTATGGCATGAGAATTCTCTGTAGCTTTCCAAAATCCATCCAGTTGCATGGTGATGACCTCTTTAGCATGAAAAAGTTTCTCCTTCTCTACACCCACATAATCCTTGCCTTGTGTTGAGACCCTTTTCAAGGAATGATAGATTTTGGAAAATGTCTTCATGTATTGAATTTATTTCTTCTTTAAGGTATTCCATTTGGAGATATTTATAATCTTGATAGTGTTGGTTCTCCTCCACATCCTTGGAATGGCTAAGCTCTTCTTGGGATACAGTAGCTCTGATATCTTCAAACTAGCCTTCCAATAGAGCCTCAACTTTCTATGAACTTCACTCATCTTCATATTTCCGAATGATTTAATTCACAACATGGTGGATCACATAGTATTCAAAATATCCATACCCCAACAATAAAAATATAGTTGAAAGTTAGATAATTCATGATGGAAGGTTTTCGAAAAGCATCTCCAAGGATATATTCCAGATATATCACCAAACAATACGACGTATGGTATGTAGGGTGTCCTATGTCTTCAAGCCTATCCAGGAACCCCATTTAGAGGGAGTGATGTATTCTGGGATCAACACACTTAATTAGGCACCATACTCCACTTTACCTACCAGTGTTGGATGAGTTGGAACAGAAGTTCCCCTCTTAGGATCGACTGTCAAAGTCGATGAAACTGGAAATAAAATAAAACCTATCATTAACATTAGGATATTAATAGATAATAAAGGCAGTGAAACAATTATATCAATTAACAATTATCTATCATTGGTAGAGATTGAAAAAAATAAAGTCAATAAAATAACCAAAGAAGTTTACAATGCTCACCGATTATCAAATCAACTAATAGGATTGATGCCTCCCTATTATCCACAGTCTCAATTATTTGAGTAGGTACCCCCTAGAAAGAAACATCCTCTTGTTTTTTCCCAGCAACCAGGGTGGATGGCCCTCGACAATATCCCATTTCAAGATTCTAAATTGTTACTCCCTCAACAATTCCAGTAGGATGGACTTGGATTCTTTGGTCGTGAAGTTAATTAAAAATGTTTTCTATAGATAAATATTCACAAGTTAAGCTCTGGTACAATAAATCAAATAAAAGGAGGTCAAATGTGTTTGAGAATTCAAGAAATAGAAAAATCACATCCATCCAATTCCATATTAAAGTCCCCAAACTCCTCAATGAAGAATGAGATATAAATATATGGATTAATTGTGTCCATTATTTCATTATTGTAGACGCCGGAAAAGTCCATTGTTCCCAAACGAAGCTCCGGATGCGGAAAGCGAAGCGATATTTGGAGTCAGAGGCACGTTCCGGAGGGCCCGGAGGACTTGCGCGAAATTTCAGAGGCTCGCGCGCAAAGTTGAGTCGCGGCGCGCAATCCTCCCGGGATGCGCGCAATGCGCTGGGCCGGCGCGCTATTTTGCGCGCCCGCGGCCTGCGCGGCGCCTTTGCGCGCTGGGTCCTGATTCCGCGCCCGCGAAGCGAATTGCGCGCCCGAGACCGGATTCCTCGCCCGGGGTTGCCTATAAATATAAGGCGACCCCCGACGTTTTGAAGGTTGCCGGAATCCGAAGCGTCGCTCGTTCGCGCAATCCAACCCCTTCCGCGCGCAATGCCGATCTTCAGGTAACCTCCTTTCTTTCGCGCAATAGAGCCTTGGGGTCCGCCTTTGCGCGCAATCCCCTTGGCTCATTTCCTTTGAATAAATTTCAACCCGAAGGCCTTTGCGCGCAAAAGAAGCCTCTTGCGCGCAATTGCCCCCCGGGTGCGCGCAATCCAGCCCGATTGCGCGCACCCCCCATTTTCAAAGTGGCCATTCGTTAGAGAATGATCCGTTGCCCCCGCGCGCTACCCGAAGCCCGGTGCGCGCAATCCCAATCATCCGCGCGCGAAGCGCTGGCCCAATTGCGCGCCAGCCCGCCATTTTGCGCGCCGACCCGCGGTTTTGCGCGCAAAGCTCCTCTTTTGCGCGCAATCCGCCAGGGTCGCCTCCCTTGACCCCCTGAGGGTACCCGCCTGCGTGGCGCCCGATGATCCTCATCCTGGGTGCCCGAACCGTGCGCTGTCTTCCCGTGCAGCCTTCCAGGCTCGTGCGAAGTGACACGGACCCATCGGCGGCAATCATTCGTCCAGCATGACGTTAAACTGCATATTCGTCCTGCATGACGTTAAACTGCACAATGTCCAGCATGACGTTAAACTGCATATATGTCCAGCATGACGTTAAACTACGCATTCGTCCCGCATGACGTTAAACTGCCCATACATCCAGCATGACGTTAAACTGCACATCCGTTCAAGCTGCACGACGCTAAACTGCCTAGCCCCCATCGTCCGCGCTGCAAGACGTTAAACTGCCAAGTGTTTCGTCCTCAACACACGACGTTAAACTGTGCTTCGTCCGGCAAGACGTTAAACCGTCCGCTTCGTCCTCAACACACGACGTTAAACTGTGCCTCGTCCGGCAAGACGTTAAACCGTCCGCTTCGTCCTCAACACACGACGTTAAACTGTACTTCGTCTGGCAAGACGCTAAACCGTCCGCATCATCCGATCCCGTGCTCTGCACGCAGGGTCTCCCCCGGTTTGGATGTGGCCCCCACCCGCTCGTCTCTGCAGGGATGTCGGGATTGTCCCGCTTTTGGGATGATTTAATGGGAGTGGCTTTTCCCTACGGGGGCAGGGTATTACAAACCCCTAGTTTCTCGTGGGAGGCTGCACATGTGTATCTCCATTGCGCCTCCCCACTGCCGAAGCCAGTAGAGGGTGTGACTGGGATCGAGGTGTCTTCTGCTTTCGGTCCAAGTCCCTTCCAACTGAGTTTTGCCGCATCCGGGCTGCCTCAAGTGCGTAAGTCCTGACAGAATGAACTACGTGGACTTTGATCCCTATCTTCTAAACAGGGTACGTAGGAAGCCTTCTTGAGGTCCAAGCCCGCCACCTGGTCGTCCCGGTCGTATTTACGTCGGTTCGTCCATCAGTGGACCCCTCCAGGGTTCACGCTTGCGTCGATTCACCTATGAATCTGCCCCTGTGGGAGACTGCCCGTGTGTATCTCCACGGTGCCTCCCCACAGCCCCCCCTTTTCCATTTCTCCTTTTATCGTCCAGCATGACGTGAAACTGTGATCCACCCGGCCGTTCCATCCCCCTCTGTGCGAGGTGGTTCGGTTCAATCCTCCGCCCGGCGGCCTCGACCTCTTCGTGAGTCGGCTTGCCGACGTCCAGCATGACGTTAAACTGTATACCCAAACTACGTTGACTTTGATCCGTGCTAACGCGCGGTACGTAGGAAGCCCCTACGGGGTCCAAGCTCTCCACTCCATCATCCATCCTGATCCTTACCCGGGCCGCCACATCCCGGTGGGGTCATGCCACTTCACTCCACTCCACGTTACTTGGGAAGCCGCCCATGTGCTGACCCCAGCGTCGGAGGTTCCCCGCAAGGGGTTCTGTCATCTGATCCACTTTTCGTGTTGATCGGTCCGATGCCGTCCCCGCTGGACGTTAAACTCGCGGCATACCCCGTGTTAAACATGGGAAGCTGAGGAAAACCTCAGGTGACACAGTTCCCCGCACCCAGTACGGGATGCCTCAGGCCATCATGCCTTCGAGAAGCCCTATTAGGGACGGAAGACAGACGTGCAGAGCCGCAGTGTTACGACACGCCCCCAGCACCCAGAGCCACCCGGCCTTCTCACTGCAGGTTGCTGCCCCGCCCAGACTCCTTGGAGCGTCCGGGCGGAAGCAGCGTAATTAACCGGTGTCCATGAAGATATGGCGCCGGGAACGAGATTCACGAACATTCTTAAGTCTATGAGGGAGAGCCGGATTAGGCGACGAGTTCCGAGGAGACGTCCAAGGAAGGAGGAGCCGACATCCCATCATCCCGGTTTCGATCAAGGAGCAGACGCCCCTGAATAAGGGACGAATGCCGCCCGCCCTTGGAAAGCGGGACTGCGGGACCACAAGCCGCGCACCCATCCCCTCGGGTTGACGGGTGCACGCGCGAACGCGTCCTGGCGGAACAGCGTAACCCGACACACATCCGCACCGAAATAGAAAAATGGTGAACCCGACGTGAATCTCTTCTCCTCGATACGAAGACTGATGGCTTTCAGAGGTGTTGGAAGACCGGCATGTTGCCCGGCCAAGCATTCAGTCTTACCCGCCAGGGGCTGGGGAAGTGAAATCGGGCACTCCGTCTCGCAACGTCGAGGGCCTGGGTTCCCCCCACGGAAGGCGTCGTGGCGCTAATGGTTGGTTGTCGATTCCTTTTTCCTGTCAGTGTTAATGGGTTCTTCTCCCTACTTTCAGAAATCAGGTCGCCCGATCCAGTGCCCGATCGCCACTCTCCATCCTTGAGGCTCTGCGCATGTCATCTGAGATGCGCGAGGCACTCGCTGAAGCCCTGAAAAGCCCCCTCCAGTTTGAGACAGAGGTTGCGGCTGCAGAGGCCTTTCACGCCGAAACGATCGAGGACGCCGAATGTCAGGCAGTTATCTCGTTCTCTGGTAAGGATGAAGACCCTCCTATACAGGGACATATCCATCCGCTGTATGTCACTGGCCAGTTCAATGGCCTTGAAGTCCGGCGCTGTCTTGTCGACACGGGGTCCGGGATTAACCTGATTCCAACTCGGACGCTCCGGAGATTGGGGTTGTCTGAGGATGACTTGATTCCCTCCGACCTCAGGATCCAGGGGTACGACCGCACCGAGCAAACCCCGGTCGGCAAGATACGTTTGAAGACCCAGTTCGGTGACTTGGTTTCCAACACCGAATTCATGGTAGTCTCTCAGGACACTGCGTATAACGCATTGATGGGCAGGCCATGGCTTCACCTTCACGCGGCGGTTCCCTCGTCATACCACCAATGCCTCAAATACTCCCTTAATGGTCGAGTAGGCGTGCTTCAAGGAGATGCCTCTCCTTTTGCCTCATGTGAAGCCCGCTATCTGGACGCGGACTATTACAAGAGCAAGGATAAGCAGATCCTGGCAGGTGAGGTTGAGCCTGTCGCTGTTTCAAGCGATCCCTGGGCAAGTCTGGATGACGCTTACGTCCTCCCGATTCACCGGTTGGACGTCGCCATGGTCTTGACGGTCCGCGAGTCTCCTGATGAGATGGCCGCGACCGCCCGCGCCAGCACCAGTGGCCCAGCAGGATCTGGTAGCCCCAATGCAGTTTCCAACGCAGTATCTCCTGTGGACGATCCCTCCCCGAGCGGAGAGGATATGGAAGACGCACCCCCAGCCTTTGAGGAGGGCGTCCCCGCCACGGTCGATGAGTTAATACAGGTGAACCTTGGAACCGAGGCCGATCCAAGACCCACATTGGTTAGTGCCGCCATGCCCTCTGAGGAGCGGCAGCAGTACGTGGACTTTCTCAGGCAGCACCGTGATGTGTTCGCTTGGGGCTATGACGAGATGTCGGGGCTAGATCCTCAGGTAGCTGTCCACCGCCTTGGTCTCCCGGCGAACCATCGCGGGTTCAAGCAGCCTCCCAGGAAGATGCACCCATCCCACGGTGCCATGGTTGAGGCCGAAGTTGACAAGCTTATCAAAGCCAACTTCGTGAGGGAAGTTCAGTACCCCAAATGGCTGGCCAACATTGTGCCGGTCAGGAAGAAGAACGGGCAGATTAGAGTCTGCATCGACTTCCGCGATCTCAACCGCCACTGTCCGAAGGATGATTTTCCCCTTCCAGTGACAGAGCTGTTGATTGATGCCACGGCAGGGTTCCAAGCCCTCTCCTTCATGGATGGATACTCCGGATACAACCAAATTCGGATGGCCCCTGAGGATGAGGAGTTCACTGCCTTCAGGGCCCCCCAAGGTACCTTTTGCTACCGGGTCATGCCCTTCGGCCTGAAGAATGCAGGTGCCACCTATCAACGGGCGATGCACCGCATATTCAAGCCAATCCTCGGCACACTGGTGGAATGCTACGTCGACGACTTGGTTGTCAAATCGCGACAGCGTCAGGACCATCTCAAAGATCTTGAGAAAGTGTTCAGCTTCCTCCGGTCTCGCTGCCTGAAGATGAACCCGTTGAAGTGTGCCTTTGGGGTCACCTCCGGAAAGTTCCTTGGATTTGTGGTAAGATACCGGGGTATTGAGATCGACCCAGAGAAAATCAGGGCGATTAGCCAGATGCCTCCCCCAGGTACCGTCTGGGAACTGCAAGGGTTCCAAGGCCACTTAGCCTATATACGCTGATTCATCGCGAATCTGGCCGGCAAGTGTAAGCCCTTTTCTCGGCTCATGAAGAAAGGTGCCACCTATGTATGGGATAAAGAGTGTCAGACCGCTTTCGAGGAAATCAAGCAGTACCTGCTTCAACCTCCGGTCCTGATGCCGCCCGTATCCGGAAAGCCGCTGGTCCTTTATGTGACCGCCCTGGAACGGTCCCTGGGTGCCCTTCTCGCCCAGAAGAACAACGAGGGAACAGAGAATAGCCTCTATTACCTCAGTCGCATGCTCCTCGATGCGGAAGTTAGGTATTCCCCCATCGAGAAGAGCTACCTGGCGCTCGTATTTGTCGTACAGAAATTACGGCACTACTTGCAGCACCATGAGGTACAGTTGGTTTCTCGGGTAGACCCGTTGAAATATATCCTGAGCCGGCCTATGTTGACTGGCCGCCTAGCGCGGTGGGCTGTGATTCTCCAGCAGTTTGACATCAGGTATGTGTCTCAGAAGGCCATCAAAGGGCAAGCATTGGCAGACTTTCTGGCAGCTCACCCGACCTCCGCGGATCAGCCGCTGGATCTAGGCTTTCCTGATGAGGCCATTCTCTCGGTTGATCGAGCCGATCCATGCTGGAAGATGCACTTTGACGGTGCATCCCGGAGCCCCACCGGTAGAAGACTCGATAATCCTAAGCTCAACAGAGTGGGCTTGGGCATCGTCTTCATTACCCCGGAGCGAGCCGTGCTGCCATACTCTTTCCTGTTGTCAGAGGGCTGTACCAACAATGAGGCGGAATACCATGCCCTCATCACCGGCCTCGAGTTGGCTCTCGAGATCGATGTGCCCCGTCTGTGCGTGAAAGGGGACTCCGAGCTGGTCGTTAAGAAGATCAATGGCGACTACGTTGTCAGGAAGCCGGAACTTGTGCCATTGTTGGAGTGCACCCTCCTTCTGATGGCCCGGTTCCCTTCTCGGCCGGAAATTGTCCATGTTCCCCGGTCGCAGAACGGTCGAGCAGATGCTTTGGCCAGCCTCGCTGCGTCACTTGCGGAGCCTGAACAGGACAACCTGATCGTCCGCGTGACGCGCCGCAGGCTCATCGCTCCCGTTATCCCGGAAGAAGATCGCGGCCCGTTGGTAAGTAACCTCACCACGGTTGCCCCTATGCCCGGAGCCCCGAGTACCCCAGATATGACAGTCGGATCAGCCCCTGATTGGAGGACGCCTTTGGTTGAGTACCTCCAACATGGCATTCTTCCATCGGATCGGGCCGAGCGCGAGCGAGTTCGACGCCGCGCATCGCAGTTCGTCCTCCAGAGCAGTCCCGGCCTGGAGCAGATCCTCTACAAACGCGGATTTGATGGTGTTCTCCTCCGTTGCCTTCAGGGAGTTGAGATCCCACGAGTCATGCAAGAGGTTCATGCTGGTTCATGTGGCGCCCACCAGACTGGGCCGAAGCTGTCCCACCAGATTCGGAGGTTGGGATACTTCTGGCCCTCTATGATCCATGACTGCATCGAGTATGCCAGGAGGTGCCATGCGTGCCAGGTTCATGCGAACTTTGTGCATCGGCCGCCGGAGCCTCTCCATACCACAAGGTATTCCTGGCCCTTTGCAGTCTGGGGACTGGACGTTGTGGGACCTTACCCGCCGGCGACAGCTCGCCAGTGCCGGTTCATTCTGACCGCCACGGACTTCTTCTCCAAATGGGCAGAAGCGATTCCGCTCAGAGAGGTCAAATCCTGTTCGATCGCTGACTTCGTGACCTCCAACATCATCTATCGATTTGGAGTGCCTCACGCTATCCTCACGGATAACGGAACCAATTTCCGAGCAGCCGAGTTGAAGAAGTTGTACGCCAAGTATAACATTCGCTCGAACCATACATCTCGCTATCATGCGCAGGTGAATGGATAGATCGAGGCGTTCAACAAAACCCTCTCTAACATTCTGCAAAAGATGGTTGGTCAGAACAAGAAGAGTTGGCCGGACAAGCTCCCCAACGCCCTCTGGGCTTATCGGACGACGACTCGCAATTCCACCCAGATGACCCCTTATTCCCTGGTGTATGGAGCTGAGGCCGTCCTGCCCATCGAGATCCAGTTGCCGTCCTTGCGCACTGCGGTCTACGACCAGCAAGCGCCGAACAGAGTTGATGAAGCCCGTCTAGTCGAGTTGGAAGCACTGGATGAGAATAGACTTCGCGCTTTGCACAACTTAGAGAGGCATCAAAGCAGAATGGCTCGAGCTTTCAATAAGAAGGTTCGCCTCTGCTCCTTCCTGCAGGGTGATCTAGTGCTAGCCCTAAGAGCGCCGATGATCCCCGGCAGGAAGCCGCCCAAGTTGGAGCCCAAGTGGGAGGGACCTTTTGTTGTCCACAAGGTCTATCCCAATGGCGCGTACTCCCTAGCGACTATGGATGGTGAGCGTGTCACTCCTCCCACCAACGCTAGGTTCCTCAAGCAGTACTTTGTCTGAGTGTGCCCACGTCCTGCACGACGTTAAACTGCATTCGTCCAGGCTACAAGATGTTAAACTGTTCAGCATTCGTCCGTGCTGCAAGACGTTAAACTGCCAAGTGCTTCGTCCTGCATGACGCTAAACTGCACTACGTCCGAGCTACAAGACGTTAAACTGTTCAGCATTCGTCCTGCATGACGTAAAACTGCCCCTCAAGAACTACGTGCGGCTTGATTCCCATCCTTATGGGATACGTAGGACCGCCTGAACATTCATGTTTCAGGCCCAGCCCCATCCTTCGGGAATTTCCATCCCATCCCGGGCCCTTGGTCCAGTTGCCTCTGGGTATGTGGCGTATCGCGTGCGCGGGGGATTATGTCCTCATTTACGTCGGTCTTCTCGCCACGCTGTACGCCCCCCACGTTTGGGGATGCCTTCTGCTCCCCCCTTATTTTTCCCTCATCGTCCTGCATGACGTTAAACTGCCTCTCAAAGAACTATGTATGGCTTGATTCCCATCCTTATGGGATACGTAGGACTGCCTGGACATTCATGTTTCAGGCCCAGCCCCATTTCCCGGGAATCTCTATCCCGCGTTGGGCCTCTGGCCCCAGTTCCCCTCCTTTTTTGTGCGAGGCGTATCGCGTGAGCGGGGGATTATGTCCTCATTCACGTCGGTCTACTGGCCGCGCCGTACGCCTCCCCCGTGTGTGGGACTACCTCACACCCCTCATCGTCCTGCATGACGTTAAACTGCCTCTCCAGAACTACGTATGGCTTGATTCCCATCCTTATGGGATACGTAGGACCGCCTGGACGCTGATGTTTCAGGTCCAGCCCCGTCTCCTGGTTGATCACGGGGATCTTCCCTCTTTTGGTTGCTCTCAGGGTGAGTCCTCCGACCCTTTCCGGAGATCTGTTAACATGTTTTGGGTACTTCGGTCTAGGACTCGTAGTGTCAGATTCAATCCCGACAAGTCCTGTGTTGCTTGTCAGGCCTCGCGCTTCCTCTTGTTCGAGCCTTCACTAAAAGGGATCCTCGTTGGCGGTTTGAGTACGATGCCTCAGTGCTCTCCTACCGCTCCGGGTCGATTTACCGGCGAGTCCTGAGCCGCAAATCGATATGAATCCTGCGATTGAGCGGTTGATGCTCGTTTGCTTGCCCCGTCTTAGGCTGACGCGATCGGATGTTGTGTTGCGAATATGGTCAGCAACGTCCTTGATCGCCATGTCGGCTCTTTCAGGCTCTGAACATTGGATTGCGCAGTCCTCATCACACTCCGCCTTTATGCGTTGTAGTGGAATCTCGACACTCTCTTCATACTGACCTCCAGTACACCTCTACACGTTAGGCAGACCAACCAGGGTAATGATGTCGTTCGAGGCTCCCATGATCTGAGCACCAGGGATATATGCGGATATCCTCCCTAAGGGCCATGCGTAGCTGGACCCTCGTCCCCATAAGGAGGAGGGAGTCGCCCGAACAATCGCGTTCTGGGCCCAGTATATCTGGAGGCTAGCATCTCTGCCCCTCGGGTGATGGACATATGCAGACCCCTATCCCAAGACTCTTCTCCGGGAATCGTGCGTGACCGCAGGGCTGGGTATGTTCCCACCTCCGCCGTGTCCGCCGTACCGCAATAAGCGGATCCCTCCATGGTCCGAACCACACGACCTTAAACTGTGTTGTCTGGTCCTACCACACGACCGTAAACTGTGATCGTCTTGGCCGCCCGATGAGAAACGGCACTGCATCGTGATGTTCTCCTCGGGGGACACTCATGTTGGGCGCTGGTTAATAACCACGCCATTCATCAATGCCTTCCATGTCTTGATTATTGTGGCGACGCCAGAGATTTCTCAATCACAGGTGTGTCGCCGCACAAAGAAAAACCATTCATCTTTAAGGACAAACAAGAAATATCAAATGCCGCTCCTTCTGTGTGCGAGGGTCAGACCCGCACTCTTCCCCGCACTGGTGCCCGATTGTGTTGCGCCACGCTTCAAGAACTACGTGCGGCTTGATTCCCATCCTTATGGGATACGTAGGAACACCCGGATGTTTGAAACTTCGGGTCCAGCCCCCCACCTCTTAGAGATTCCCCCTTCTCTGGGGAATCCGCCGCCTTCAGGTCACCCTCAAGGCGTGTTCCCCGACCCCTTGCAGTGGTCCACCGGTGTCAAGAGTACTCTGGTTTATTTCCAGGAGGGTCAGGATCCGCTTGGTCAGGTTTCCTCCGCTTTTCAGGCTTCGTGCTCCCTTTCATTCGGACCCATCGTCTACGCCCTGGGTGGAGCCCCCGTGAACGGTTCGGACACAATGCCTCAGTGCTCTCCCACCGACTCGGGCCGGTACCCCCAATGGCCTCGGGCAGCAAATCGATATGAATCCTGCGATTGAGCGGTCGATGCTCATTTGCTGCCTCATTCCACCAACGGTTAGTGCGATATTGATGCTGTTTTTCCGCCACGGTCGGCAGTACTCCCATATCGTTACGCCGGTGCCCCCAGTCCTTGAATGAATGGCCGCATGATTCACATTTTCCACCTCCCATTCCGGCTAGGCGAAGCCTCGACACTCTTGACACTATCCCTCGGTGCATCTTCGCATATCCAGGGGATATGACCACGATGTGGCGTGCTTTGAGGTCCTTATGGTCCGAGCTCTAAGACCTTAAACTAAGATCTCTCCTTATGGTCCGAGCTCTAAGACCTTAAACTAAGATCTCTCCTTATGGTCCGAGCTCTAAGACCTTAAACTAAGATCTCCCCTTATGGTCCGAGCTCTAAGACCTTAAACTAAGATCTAGCCCTTATGGTCCGAGCTCTAAGACCTTAAACTAAGATCTAGCCCTTATGGTCCGAGCTCTAAGACCTTAAACTAAGATCTAGCCCTTATGGTCCGAGCTCTAAGACCTTAAACTAAGATCTAGCCCTTATGGTCCGAGCTCTAAGACCTTAAACTAAGATCTACCCCTATGGTCCGAGCTCTACGACCCTAAACTAAGATCTCCCCAAATGGGGTCCTACGTCCTGCATGACGTTAAACTGCACTCTCAGAACTACGTGTGGCTTGATCTCCAGCCTGATGGAGTACGTAGGAACGCCCGGGCATTCCGACTCGGGTCCAGCCTCAGGGATCGTTAAGTCCCGCCCCTCCTCGTCGCCGGCCGTCTGGCCTGACTTCGGGTAGAGTGGTGCAGTTGTGATATTCTCCCCGATTCAGCTCGGGATGCCCCATCGCAAGGATGGGAAGCGACGGTTTCCTCGTCAGAGAGGTGCTGTCTGAGAATTGAGGTGACTCACGGCCAGATTAGTGCATCCGCCTAATACGCTCTCCCCACGGTGGCGCAATTTTGAGAGCGTTGGATTCTGTCCGAACAAATCGTCACTTCGCCCCACGCTTCGCATGCCCTGTTGATCTGGATTTCCACCCTTGTGTCTGAAGGAACCCCAAAGCGGTATTCATGATGACATGTGGTCCGCCTCCTGCAATATGAATGATGGCCTTTTTCGGTCCGTCTATTGCAGTTGTTATGGTCGATCCACTGTCCGCCTACCGTCTTGGGCATTTCCTGGAAGGCCGACCGTTGTGGATGTCTGGATTCGGGACGCGCGATTCACCCTTTCTCATTTCCCTATGTTCGGATAAAATCTCAACGCCCCTAGCATTGTCCCGCTCGTGTGTTGGAACAGGTTGGGGGGATGGTACATTGATTAGGTCTGAGGTCTCCTTTCCTAGGAATGACCTCCCTCTTTTCTCCAGAAATCCAGGCCCAATTATGGATGCCTGATGCTTGGTTAACACTCCCGCAAGACAACGAATTGTGGTTGAGCATGTTAAACCAAAAGATGCAGATAAATATATTGATTCATACAGATGGATCAAAGTAGCGGAAGCAAATGTTTTGGGAATAGAAAAACAAAGCCCTTAGGGATTAGCGTGCTGAATGAGTCTTTCTAATGCCGCTACCCTTTGGCTGGTGGCCTCCAGAGCTGCTTCTCGCTCTCTGCGTGCCCTCTCTTCGTCGGCGGTCGCAGTGCGCAGTTCGTCGATTCTGGCCTGTGCACGCTCCCGCTCGACCTGAATTGTGACCATCTGTTGGCCCACCTCCGTCATCTGTACCTGGGCGTCAACCAGTTGGGCTGCTAGTTGCTCCACAAGCTCGGTACACGTTGCGACGAAGGCCTCCTTCTCTGCCGCCTGCCCTTCGAGGCGCCGGACTTCCTGCTCCGCCGCGAGGAGCGCCCGCGTTCTCTCCGACATGTCCCGACTTTGTGTGACGTCGGCACGCCGGCAGCTCTCGCGCATCTTTTCGGCCATGAAGTCACGGACCGTTAGATGGAGGCGTTGAGCATCAGCTCCCCCGGCACACAGAAAGCGCAGCCAGGTTTGAAGTGATCCCATGCGCCCCAGCCACTCCGACGGGTCTCGCTTGAGGAAGCGCTGGATGCACTTCCACCCCCTACGGCGCGTTATCCGGCTCTCCTCGACCGCCTCCGTGTCTGAGTCGTCCATCTCCTCGGGATCGGCAGGCCGGTAGGCAGGGAAGGCAGCCAGCAGGTCTTCTGCAGGGTCCGCCCCTGGGAGGTCCTCACGAGGGATAGGTTCCCCAACATCCGGGCGACCTTCTTCTCTCTCCCCAGCGGCGCTGACACCCTCGTCAGCCCCCAACCTCTCTCCGATGGCAGCACCGTCGACGTCCGCAGCCCCTTGATCAGCAGTTGGTGGGGCCGGCTCGGTTTGGGAAGTCTGTTCCGGAGCAGGCGGCATGTCTGCCACCGGTCCACTCGTGGATGGCCCGGGTTCGGCAACCCGATGAGCCTCCAGTGTTCAGATCACTGCGCAGGGCATGCCATGGTTAGTCACGGATCATCAACGGCAAGCACCAGCAGTAAAGTAGGGAGACTTACGGGAGTTCGGAGCGTCATCTTCCGCTATCCCGGTCGCCGCAGGAACAGTTGCAGCAGGGGACCCCTTAGCGCTTGTCAGTTCGATAATGGGTGCCTGGCCCCCGCCTTGTCCTGCTGGCGCCTCTCCTACTCCCGCTGAGGACGCCTGACCGACATCCGTGTGCTCCTGAGAAAGATGGAGAAATGGGTTAGAAGCTGCATAAGAGAGTGGATGAAGCAGATTGAGTAGGGATAGAAGCGGACCTCGAGGAGCTCAGTGACATCAACGTTGTCAAAGCCGGCCACCTCGCCGCTCTCCTGTGGGCTCCCCTGATGGGATCTTCCCTCGGAGCCTTCATCCTCCCCCATTTCCTCCTCTTCTTCGGAGTCGCTGCTACTGTCATCTTCTTCCGGCGGCATCTGTTCCGGAGCGGGCTCGAGACCGAGCATCACCTTCACCAGAAGGGATGGCTCCGCGCGCTGACCACGTTGGCGCGCGTACTCGTCCATGGCCGTCAGATACGCATACTGCCGGTTGAAGTCCACTCTATCGGCAATCTGGAGGCGCCCGACCTCTGGCAGATAGATTCCTTCTCTGAGTATCTTTCGCCAGATGGCGTCGGTCCCCAGTGACTGCCGCAGAGTCATCCAGGCCGACCACAGCGCCGGGAAGACCGCATCATGGGAAGGTTCGAGTAGACGTCTCACCTGCTTCCCGGGCCGCTCGTCGACCACCGCACGTGCCCCCTCTCTGGGCGCTGAGGTCGTGGCGGCAGCTCGCGATGTGCCCGCCGCCGAAGTCCCTGCCCGCGCCGGCTCCGCTGTTTGGCGCGCCTCCGTTCTCCCCCGTGTGGCGGCGCCTCGCCTCCTTCCTTGACGCCCGGTCTCCGCACGGGTAACCTCGAGCCGCCGAACTAGCTTCCGCAAAAGCCCCTCGGGGTACGCGATGGCCCAGTGTTCGGCGTACTCGGTTGCCAAGCCTGCGTCAACTCCGGTAGGAGGGAGAGTGATGACGTCGCCAGAGCCGAAAGCGGCAAACATCAGCCACATCTGGCGAAGGACGCCAGGGTTCGTCTCCTCCCGGACAGCAGTGAATACCCTCTTCGGCATCCGTTGAAGGTACCCGAACTGCCTGGCGAACCGGGTCGGCACGTAAGGCTCGCAGATCACCTTCCCGTCGATCCGAGCCACGAGCACCCCGCCCCGCATGTTCAGGAAGTATTCATGCTGCTCCAGCGGACCCTGCCCATTGTCGATCATCTGGACGACGGGAGTGGGGAACGGACTGAAGTTGAAGTTGGCATGATTGCCAATCTGGATCCGCACGCCCTCCTCACTTAGGGTCATCGGAGCGACCCCCGCGATGTTCAGCAGGGAGGGTCGCAGGCCGTTTCCCGGAGGAATGATGGCGTTCGGAAACGTGTACCCACTGAGGTGAGCAGCCACCCAGCCGTGGAAGAACTGAAAGGGCCCACAGATCCTTCGTGGCGACCCCCCTTGTGAGATGCGTCCCAGGATGGAATACAGCCTCGCCAACACTGGGACCCCGAGGTTGTATCTCTTGTTGGCGGCCATAGCGCCCGCCATCGCCAGTGTCGCCGGGCGAACGCCCATTCTCGCGTCCCGCACTGGCAGGAGCCACCCACTCAGAAAGGCGGCCAGGAACGCCGCGTACCGGACATTTGGGTCCCGGGCCTCGATGACACGGTACCCCCATGAGCGGTAGTCGCCCATCTCCAGGACCCGCCAGTACGACCCGTTCCGGCTCCTCTGAGCTGCGGTCGGGCACCGCTTCCCCCTACCTGGCATCTTGACCGCTGGGTCATGCTCCAAGAACTGGCCGAACCACTCCTTGTAGGCTATGTCCTTCTGGAAGTCCTTGATCCCAAGCCGCTGCGTAGCCAGGTCAAGGAGATGCCATGTCAGGATGGGAGTCCGTGACCTGTCTTCCCAGATGTTCTTCGGGGGCAGGAACTCATCGTATTGGTAGCCCTCCAGCGGGATACCTCCGATGCAATGGATGTCCCAGAGACCGATGCCGACCTCCCCATGGTGAAGATGGAAGGTGTTGGTATCCGGAGACCATCGGGTGAACAGCTCCGGCCCGAGCTCGGACTGCTGGTAGAAGTGGAACTGCGACGTCCACACCGCCTCGAACAGGCCGATGTACCGCAGCTCCTCTGCGAAGTGATCGCAAGTGTGGCATACCCAGAACGCCCAGGCCCACTCACTGGTGAAATTGCCCCCAGACCGCAAGTCCCAGTCCTTCAGCCAGCCCTTGGTGTCGTCAGTGACACTCTGGCGATATGTGCTCGAGTAGAGGGCTGGAGAATTCTCCGCAGTAGGCTCACCCCCGTCAATGGTCCGCGTCCTCGGGTTCAGGACGTAGACATCCAAGTGTCTGGTTTCCCTGGCAGGATGCCCATTGTTGGTGATGTTATTGCGGTGAAGCTCGTCCTCCCGAGTCACCCAGGTCCGTGGCGCATCAACCTCGAACCCTGGCACCGGAACCTCATCGAGGATGCCGAAGTTCCAGAGCGGCAGGTTGTCCGACAGTGGATATGTCTTCTGGGCCGGCGTTAGTAAGTCGAACAAGGATTGATTGTTGGAAACAATCTCCTTGGCTCCGTAAACCTCCTCGTTCGTCGCCATCTCAGCCCTGCGAGTGGCGGCATCCCCCTCATTTCCTCTGTGCGCGGCCATCTCAGAAGTTTCGGGAGTCGTGCGGGTTAAGGGATGAAGCGTGCGGGATCGGACGAGGATGGTAGAGAAGTTTGAAGGGTGGCGCGCAATCCAAGTGGACGGCGCACGAGAGCGTTGGAGCCTATCGCGCGGAAGGCCTGAGTACGGAACGCGGGACCCAGGGCCCCTATTTATAGGCGAGGCCGGGGTCCGCGCTGCGCGGAAAGCGCTTTGCGCGACCGCAGCGGCGACTTTCGCGCCCGGCGCCCCTTTTTGCGCGCCTAAGTCCCGCGCCGCCCAGGACTTCGGCATTCCGGCGTCTCCCTCGGAACCCGATCGTTGCGACCTCTCGCCGACCAGATTCCGAGGGGGGGCTTTTGTAGACGCCGGAAAAGTCCGTTGTTCCCAAACGAAGCTCCGGATGCGGAAAGCGAAGTGATATTTGGAGTCAGAGGCACGTTCCGGAGGGCCCGGAGGACTTGCGCGAAATTTCAGAGGCTCGCGCGCAAAGTTGAGTCGCGGCGCGCAATCCTCCCGGGATGCGCGCAATGCGCTGGGCCGGCGCGCTATTTTGCGCGCCCGCGGCCTGCGCGGCGCCTTTGCGCGCTGGGTCCTGATTCCGCGCCCGCGAAGCGAATTGCGCGCCCGAGACCGGATTCCGCGCCCGGGGTTGCCTATAAATATAAGGCGACCCCCGACGTTTTGAAGGTTGCCGGAATCCGAAGCGTCGCTCGTTCGCGCAATCCAACCCCTTCCGCGCGCAATGCCGATCTTCAGGTAACCTCCTTTCTTTCACGCAATAGAGTCTTGGGGTCCGCCTTCGCGCGCAATCCCCTTGGCTCATTTCCTTTGAATAAATTTCAACCCGAAGGCCTTTGCGCGCAAAAGAAGCCTCTTGCGCGCAATTGCCCCCCGGGTGCGCGCAATCCAGCCCGATTGCGCGCACCCCCCATTTTCAAAGTGGTCATTCGTTAGAGAATGAGCCGTTGCCCCCGCGCGCTACCCGAAGCCCGGTGCGCGCAATCCCAATCATCCGCGTGCGAAGCGCTGGCCCAATTGCGTGCAAGCCCGCCATTTTGCGCGCCGACCCGCGGTTTTGCGCGCAAAGCTCCTCTTTTGCGCGCAATCCGCCAGGGTCGCCTCCCTTGACCCCCTGAGGGTACCCGCCTGCGTGGCGCCCGATGATCCTCATCCTGGGTGCCCGAACCGTGCGCTGTCTTCCCGTGCAGCCTTCCAGGCTCGTGCGAAGTGACACGGACCCATCGGCGGCAATCATTCGTCCAGCATGACGTTAAACTGCATATTCGTCCTGCATGACGTTAAACTGCACAATGTCCAGCATGACGTTAAACTGCATATATGTCCAGCATGACGTTAAACTGCGCATTCGTCCCGCATGACGTTAAACTGCCCATACGTCCAGCATGACGTTAAACTGCACATCCGTCCAAGCTGCACGACGCTAAACTGCCTAGCCCCCATCGTCCGCGCTGCAAGACGTTAAACTGCCAAGTGTTTCGTCCTCAACACACGACGTTAAACTGTGCTTCGTCCGGCAAGACGTTAAACCGTCCGCTTCGTCCTCAACACACGACGTTAAACTGTGCCTCGTCCGGCAAGACGTTAAACCGTCCGCTTCGTCCTCAACACACGACGTTAAACTGTACTTCGTCTGGCAAGACGCTAAACCGTCCGCATCATCCGATCCCGTGCTCTGCACGCAGGGTCTCCCCCGGTTTGGATGTGGCCCCCACCCGCTCGTCTCTGCAGGGATGTCGGGATTGTCCCGCTTTTGGGACGATTTAATGGGAGTGGCTTTTCCCTACAGGGGCAGGGTATTACAAACCCCTAGTTTCTCGTGGGAGGATGCACATGTGTATCTTCATTGCGCCTCCCCACTGCCGAAGCCAGTAGAGGGTGTGACTGGGATCGAGGTGTCTTCTGCTTTCGGTCCAAGTCCCTTCCAACTGAGTTTTGCCGCATCCGGGCTGCCTCAAGTGCGTAAGTCCTGACAGAATGAACTACGTGGACTTTGATCCCTGTCTTCTAAACAGGGTACGTAGGAAGCCTTCTTGAGGTCCAAGCCCGCCACCTGGTCGTCCCGGTCGTATTTACGTCGGTTCGTCCATCATTGGACCCCTCCAGGGTTCACGCTTGCGTCGATTCACCTATGAATCCGCCCCTGTGGGAGACTGCCCGTGTGTATCTCCACGGTGCCTCCCCACAGCCCCCCCTTTTCCATTTCTCCTTTTATCGTCCAGCATGACGTGAAACTGTGATCCACCCGGCCGTTCCATCCCCCTCTGTGCGAGGTGGTTCGGTTCAATCCTCCGCCCGGCGGCCTCGACCTCTTCGTGAGTCGGCTTGCCGACGTCCAGCATGACGTTAAACTGTATACCCGAACTACGTTGACTTTGATCCGTGCTAACGCGCGGTACGTAGGAAGCCCCTACGGGGTCCAAGCTCTCCACTCCATCATCCATCCTGATCCTTACCCGGGCCGCCACATCCCGGTGGGGTCATGCCACTTCACTCCACTCCCCGTTACTTGGGAAGCCGCCCATGTGCTGACCCCAGCGTCGGAGGTTCCCCGCAAGGGGTTCTGTCATCTGATCCACTTTTCGTGTTGATCGGTCCGATGCCGTCCCCGCTGGACGTTAAACTCGCGGCATACCCCGTGTTAAACATGGGAAGCTGAGGAAAACCTCAGGTGACACAGTTCCCCGCACCCAGTACGGGATGCCTCAGGCCATCATGCCTTCGAGAAGCCCTATTAGGGACGGAAGACAGACGTGCAGAGCCGCAGTGTTACGACACGCCCCCAGCACCCAGAGCCACCCGGCCTTCTCACTGCAGGTTGCTGCCCCGCCCAGACTCCTTGGAGCGTCCGGGCGGAAGCAGCGTAATTAACCGGTGTCCATGAAGATATGGCGCCGGGAACGAGATTCACGAACATTCTTAAGTCTATGAGGGAGACCCGGATTAGGCGACGAGTTCCGAGGAGACGTCCAAAGAAGGAGGAGCCGACATCCCATCATCCCGGTTTCGATCAAGGAGCAGACGCCCCTGAATAAGGGACGAATGCCGCCCGCCCTTGGAAAGCGGGACTGCGGGACCACAAGCCGCGCGCCCATCCCCTCGGGTTGACGGGTGCACGCGCGAACGCGTCCTGGCGGAACAGCGTAACCCGACGCACATCCGCACCGAAACAATTATATATGGTGTAAAGTCTCATATAATCCTCACTAGTAATGGTGTCTAATATTCTAGTCTTAGCACCCAAATTGGATCCACCATCAACAACATCCACTGTCCTTTTGGAAGGCACAACCCTTTTAGTCCCTCATGGATCAATATTAGCACCACCATCATCATTGCACCATCCAATATCCATTTCATCCCCTTTTAGAGTGGTGAAATGGATGGAAGTAGCAATATTAGGGTCTCCCAATACATGCGATGAATCTAAAATATCATAAGGAATAAAATTTATTAATTGGAACATGACACCTCATGATAAATTTTTTATATTATTAGGATTCTTCAACCTCTCCACAGTGATAGGAGAAGATGCGGCCTTGACCCTTAATGCTTCTCCTATCAAGGAAATATACTTTCTAGTAGGAACCCACTATTGGATCGTTATTGATGGTAATTATGACTAGAGGGGGTGAATAGTCGGTTTAAAAATTAAAGACAAAAAAATTAGAGTTTATAAAATATTATATAGTAGCGAGTGTAGTGTTATTGATTTGAGCAGTAGCGGAAATAAAAATTATAGAATACAAGGATTTATAGTGGTTCAAAACACAAAGATCCTAGTACACTCCTCAATCTCCTCTACTTATCGAAAAGACTAGCATCCACTAAGAACCTTATTATAAAAACTTCCTTTTAAACAACCTAGTGGAACAACCCAATTTTTTTACAGGAGAATAAACCTAGTATGTATTCGGAAATTTGATCAAGAGTCACAACCCAAAATTCCTTTTGGGTGGTAGAATAACCAGAGAAAGAGAAAGAATTTATTTTGATGGGAAAATCATAAACCAAACACAAGAAATACAAACATAAGAAATAAATATTACACGAATAAAACAAATACAAGTAAAATAGAAGATGGTCATAATGTCAAATAAGTTTAAGCTTGATGATCATTGGTCACTTTTAAGGAAAATATGCTTAAGATGAAGTCCTTAAGTGATCACAATAAGAGTGAAACATTTGCAAAAGATCATGAACAATTCAAAGCAGTAAGAATGTTGAATATGATTCATAGGTAATCTCTATCGAATGATCTATACAAGTTTTTGTTTTATATCTTGAAGAGATATTATGGATCATTAAAACTAATATCTATGAGGAGCATATACATATCCAATATCTTTAAGACACTTGTTAGTGAAAATCAATATAATAAAATGACCATTGCCTTTGTTTGTTAAATCCTAGATAAAAAACATATAATTACAATCGACCTTTATATTTATTCATTAAATATTAATATAAAATAATTAATATATTAAGTGAATAAATTGTAAAAAAATCACAATAATAAAAAAATTAAAATAAAAAAAATATAATCCTTAGATTATACATACATCAGAAATGCAGAAAAATAAAGCATGGCATGAACTACAGACTGCTTGAATAAAAGTTCATAAAATAATGTTACAATTATTTTTTACATACTCTGCCAATTTATTTCAACATAAAATAAAAAAAATTACAAAAAAATTATTTTTAATAATATCAATTTAAATAAGAAATAAAATTTTAGATGCATAAAATTTTAAAAAAACAATGGGTTATAACCTACTACTGTAAATAGAGAGTGGTGACTCATGACATACCATTGTAAATGTCCAATGATGGATTATAGAGAATACACTACTATTCTAATTTCAAGAAAAAATAAAATCATCCAACTAAAACAAAAAATATTCTATTTCATTGTATAACCAAAGGATTCAGGAGAGGTAATAAAAAATTTACTTCCATTGTATGTACAATGGTGACTCATGAACCATCGTTTCATGAAGCCAACAATGGCTTATGACCTACCATTAGAAGAGTCTAATAGTGGCATAGTAAAAACAAAGACAAATAAAAGAATATAATAAAAATATGAATAATCTACTGAAAATTAATATATAAAAACTCAAAAAATATAGAAAAATATTAAGAATAATTACTCAAAATAATCTGTATTGAAAACATCCAAATAAAAATAATTATCACCTAAAATGTTCTTCTGATAAAAAATAATAAAATCAGAATAGAACAACTAGAAATCTACAACACAGGATCGAGGAAAGAAAAGAGAGAATTTTTTATAGAACATAATGATTCAGAAAAATATAATAACATTCTAATAAAATAAGAAAACAAATTAAAAGCAACTTAAAATATTAAGAAAAAATATACAATAATTGACCAAAGAGTGAAAAGATGTTATTAAAGATTTGAATAAGTTTCTTCCAGTACAAGGAATAATAACCACATACAAATTTATAAAAATTAGGATAATAAAAAAATGATAAATAATAATAATAATAAATAAACATAAGTAAATCTAAAACATTAAATTAAGGAGAACTCATGTGGGAGCTTTAAGAGCTTCTACCAATACTTGTATAGAAAAAACAAAAAACAATTGGTTGGTAAAAAAAATAACCCATTATTGATGTCCAACAATGAGTAACATGACCCACCTTTGATGTCTTGTGGTAGGTCACTAACCCATCATTGGGTTCTAATGGTGATTCATGACTCACCGTTGGTATTTTACAGCTGTGACTCGAAACCCACCGTTGGTATTTTCCAATTGTGACTCGAATCACCCACCGTTGGTGTTTTCCAATGGTGACTCATCGAGCAACCAATAAACAAAAATGAAGGTTTAGAACTAGAATAGTAGGCCAAGTCGAGGTGATCTATGAACTAAAACCCCCCAAAATTATAGAATGTAGAACATGCGCTTATTTTTGAAACATGAAATAAAAAATGAGAAAAAGAAGATTCCAAGACCACAAGACATTATCTGAAGGCTTGAAGAAATTTGGTTAGTTTCATCAGAGAAACTGTGAAGATTTGGTGAACTGTAGAATGAATAATGGTCAACTGAGGAAGATGATAGGCTAAGGAAGAATATTTAAAAATTCAAATAGAATAAAAAAGAGTGGGATATCAAAAATAAATAAGCAGGATAAAAAGAAAAACAAATGGAAGAGAATGAAAGAATCCAACGACCAGGATTATATTTGAGATTTTAAGTTTGGATGAACAGTAATATCAAAACAATTTCCCACATTGATTTGGAGATAAGGAGGTTGTTTGGTATATCATTCAACCTTCGTTGATCCTTAGTTCAAATTGAAACACAATGCACACGTGGTGGGTGACCAGGCTTGATTTATGCACTCTATGGATGCATGCCTTTGGCATTCACTATGAAAACCATCCTCTTTATGGGATACATGTGGAAATATTTCCCATGAGGTTGACCTAATGGGACCCCTATGTGGTTGAGAGCTAGCCACTTTTCTCACATGAAAGGCAAAAAAAATTCTTTTACATTAAAAAAATATGAACCTTAAGAAAAAAATATTTTGAAGCATTATAATATTTAACAAAAAAATATTATAAAAATATATACATGATTATTTTTAGAACTTTTAATTAAAATAGTTCATAAAATAATAAAACTGAGAATTTAAAACACTTGAAAATTTTATAAACTTATTAAAAAATGAAATTAACAAATTGTTAATTAATTAAAACAATTACCAATTTAATAGTGATAATTAAAACACTCAACTAATTAATAAGTGAATTTAATAAATATTTATTAAAAGTAATTTATCAAAATAAATAAAATTTCTAAATTATTAAAAAATAAATTCAAATACTAAAAAACTCCTTTTTTTTAATTACAAAAAAACACTTATTAAATTTTCAACAAAAATATCCCCGCTTTTAAAATTTATCATTATTCAAAATAGATTCCCTCTTTTATTCAAAATAAAATTATTTAAAAATAACATAGTAGTATATTTTCATGAAGTAAACATATATTTATATTATTCAAATATAGTAAAATTAAGAGAGAGAGTAAAAGTGTTAACAATTTCAATTTTAAACAGTATGAACTAATTACCATTTAATCAAAGAAAACAATATTTATTAAAACAGAACATTTAAAAAAAACAAAAAATGCATAGTTTCTTTCATGTTAAGATAAAACACCAGAGGTAAAAAATGTTATAATAAGTGAACAAATAATTTTTTTATGAACATATAGATAAAAAATATGCTTCCAAAATAAATGAACAATTTATTTTCTTTAAGGGTTTTAAAAACAAACACCCCCTGAGTTTAAGCATAAAATTATGATTTTGAAAGCCGATCAACAAATCAAATTCTATTGTCAAAACTAAATCAATTTTAGGATAAATTTATTTTTTAAATCAATTCATAATTCAAAAAAAGTTTCAATTAAGAAAAATGGAAAACTAAACTATAAAGAACATATGATATTTGAAAGATTATAAAAGACTTCACTACATCAGCTGTTGAAAATTTATTTCAAAAAAACTAAGGAATTTAAGTTTTCATAAGATAATTTATTAAACACTTATTTAAAACTTATATTGAAATATATAATTTCAAATAAAAAACAAGGTTTAACTCCCCCTCAATTCATCGATCTTTAAAGAAATATAAAACAATACTATTAAAACACTTTATAGAAAAATAACCATATATTCAGTATATTCAGACTGTAATTTTAACTTTTTAAAAGTATAACAATTTACTTACTTAAGAAAAAACAAATAGGAATTAATGCACATTCCTTGAATAAAAAATACAATGATTATTAAATAGATATTAGATATCTTGTATTCCAGCATATTAAATTATATTAAAGTAGACAGTATGAATGATGGTTTAAAAATAAAACTTATCTAGGCATATTGACCATCTTAGTTCCAATAGGATTTGAGTAACATCATTTTGGTACACATGATTTCATAAATTCAGTAGAATTTATAGAAGGTCTTTTGACCACCCAAATAGAATTCAAACCTTTGTTTCTTGATGAATTTGAATATAAATTGTTAAATAAAATAGTTCTAGTATAAACAAAATATTGATTAAATCTCATTGAGCATTCATTGGCATAATTACCTTTCATTATTCATTTAAATCAAGTTAAATTAGAAATAATACCTTTTGAAATTTTAATAAAAGTAGTCTTATTTAAGTTTGGTGAAAATGTGTTATAACCAAAACCTTTATTATTACTGTTTGGTTTTACCATTGACATAATTTTATCATTTTGGTCTTTACCTTATACTAAAATAGATAGCTCATCCTTAATATAAACAACTTTATTTTTCAAAACCATATTATCTTTTATAATAGTTTTTAATATGTATAAATATTTTTATTGGATACAAAAGCTATGTTTCTTAATTTTTTATTTTCTTACTTTAATTTCTTACACTCATTTTCTAGTTTAGTTAGATCATCCACAACTAAATTAAATCCTCTATCCTGGTCTTTATCATTTACTTCCATAAAGTTATAATTTTCATCTTTTTGTTTCAAAATATCAGAATCACAACTCCTTTTATATTTTTTATTTTGGGAAATAATGATATTCACATTTTCACATCCCCTTTTTAGTTTCTCATTTTCTTTGACTAAATTTTTTATTTTTAAATTTAAATTATTTATATTTTAAAAAAAATCAAACTGTCTGACCTCAATTCTTCATTATCTTTAATCAATTGTTTAACTTTAGACTTCTTAGAATCAGAATCATAATTAATATCTTTTTAATTTTAAAAAATTGCATTATGATAAAAATTTATAGGAGTTATCAACTGTGTAAAGAGGGAATCAGTTACCTCATATGTAATACCAATCAGGGCAAGATTACATGTTTATTTTTCTCTTCCAGTCTCACAATTGGAGTGAGAAATGTATGAGGAGTCCCATCCTCCAAATAGAGTACGTTTTCCTTTCGTCCTTTTGTCTTTCTTACTTCTCCGAATGTTTGAGCATGGGGAAATCAGGTATGATGTGACCATTATTCTTACACCAATAACATGTTAAATTTGAAACATCATTATTCTTACTTGAATTACCTTTCTTGTAATCCTTTTCATTCTTCCTTACAGTATTTATCTTGTAACCATTCCTTTTCATAAATTTTAAAAGTTTCTTACTAAAGTGATCCATCACCTTGTCACTTTCCTAGAACTAAGAATCAGAAGCATTAGAGGTATCAATTACATTAGATTTAAATACAACACATTTTCTTTTAGTAGATACCTCATCCAAAATATTCTTTAGATCTAACTCATATTTCAATAGAAATACTATGAGTTTGTCTAAAGTATATTCCTTAAAATTCTTACTCTCATCGATGACTACATTATTTTCATTTAATATTATTTTTTATAATATCAATTGAAAAAATAAATATAATTTTTGACACATAAAATTTTAACTAATGGTGGGTCATAACCTACCACTGAAAATAGAGAGTGGTAGATCATGACCTACTATTAAAAATTTCCAATGGTGGCTTAATAGAGCAAAATCTATCCTTCCAATTTTAAGGAAAAAATAAAAGTATCCAACCAAAACAAAAAATATTCCATACTATAGTAGAGCCAAAGGTTTTAGGAGAGGCAGTAAATTTTTTATTTCCATTAGATGTATAATAGTGACTCACAACCTACCATTTTATGAAGCCAACAATGGATCATGACCTACCATTGTAATATTCCAATGATGTCTTAGTGAAAACATAGCCAAACAATAAAATATAATCAAATATAAAAAACTAATATAAATTAAAATTTAACAACTTAAAACGTATATAAAAACAAAAATAATAACTATTTCCAAGAATATATATAGAAAACATCCGAATAAAAAGAATTAACAGGTAAACTAATCTTCTGATAAAAAATAAGTAATTAAGAATAGAACAACCATAAATACACAACACAAGATTGAAGAAGGAAAAGAGATAAGATGCTTTAGAATAGAATGATTCCAAAAATATAATATTATTTCGATAAAATAAGAAAAAAAATTAAAAACAACTTCAAATATTAAGAAAAAATCTACATAAACCGATCAAAGAGTGAATAACTGTTGTTGAATATTTGAATAAGTTTCTTCCAGAATAGGGAATAACAACCTCAAAAAAATTTATAAAGTTAAGGATAATAAATAGATGATAAAAATTAATAAGAAATAATAAATAGGAGGAAATATACAACTGAAAATGAAGGAGAATCTCCTATTGGATCTTGAAGATATTTTTCCAATACTTGTACATAAAAAACAAAAAACAACCAGTGGGTAAAAAAAACACCATTTATATTTGGTGGTAGATCATTGAACAACCATTGATTTCCAATGGTGAAAAGTGACTCACCATTGGTATTTTCCAATAGTGACTCAACACTCACCGTTGGTATTTTCCAATGGTGAATCAACTCACCCACCATTGGTATTTTCTAATGGTGAATCATTGAGAAACCATTAGAAAAAAATGAAGGTTTTGAACCAGTGTAGTAGGAAAAGTTAAGGTGTTTTGCGAACTAAAAATACCTAAGAGGTAGAAGGTAGAAGATGAGTTTACTGTTGAAACACAAAAGAAACAAATGAGAAGATGAAGATATCAAGACCACGATACATGATCCACAGGCTTGAAGAATCCGGGTTAGTCTCTTCAAAGACACCATGAAGATCATGTGAATTGAAAAAAAAATAATGATTTGTCAAGAAAGAAGACAATAAAAATAAGAATATTGGAAAATTCAAGCAAAAGAAAAAAGAGAGTGAGAGATCAAAAATAAATAAGCGGGATAAGAAGAAAAATGAATGGAAGAGAATGAAAGAATCCAACAGCCAAGATTATATATGATATTTTAAGTTCAGATGAATAGAAATATAAAATTGATATCCCACATCAATTTGGTGACAAGGTAGCCTTGAAGTATATCATTCAACCTCTACTAATCCTCGGCTTGAATTAAAACACAACACACACGCGCATACAGGGTGAGAAATCCTGATTCATGAGCTTTGTAGGCATAATATGAGGGACTTATACACATGATAAAATTCCTTTAGCATGCACTATTCATACCATCCTTCTTCTGGTCTACCTGTGGAGGGATTTTCCATGGAGTTGACCCAATGGTTCCCCTAAGTGGTTTAGAGCTAATCACTTTTCTCACGTGGAAGGCCTAATTTTTTTCTTTTACATTAAAATAATATGAACCTTAAGAAAAAAAATATTTAGAAACATTATAATATTTTTAAAAAATATATATTACAAAAAAATACATGATGTTTTTTAGATTTTGTAATTAAAACACTAGAGAAAATAGAAAAATTGATAATTTAAAACACTTGAAATTTGTATAAACTAATTAAAAACGTAATTAGAAAATTGTTAATTAATTAAAACATTTTACAATTTAATAGTGTTAAATAAAACACTGGAGAAATTAATAATATAATTTATTAAATTTTGATTAAAATTAATTTATCAAAAAAAATATTACCATTAAAGTATTTAAAAAAATTCAAATACTAACACCCACGCTTCATCCAGAATGTCCTCCACAGTTATCAGAAGATCATCTCTAATCCCCTTGAGAGAGGAGAGGAGAATGGATCCTATAAATCATGGGAATGATTAATCATTTATTGTAGAAAAATCAAGAATAAATAGTGTTAGGAAAGCTCATTCTAATGATTGATGCACTTGAATAGGTGCTCAACTCTCCGTCGTTCCTTTATTTTTGATGGAGGAAGGCTAGCACTTGCCTCCCCAAATACAAGTATTGGAGGTGGAAATCGATAGGACTCTCCCACCATATACTCCTCCACCATTCTATAATCTAAGGATAGATTCCCCAATTCAGGAGTTGATTCCTTATCCCCTACAGGGGATCCTGTCGGGCTATACCTCAGCAACGAGATCTTGACTGAATCTCCCTCTACCAGCTACAAATCAATCTCACTCTTTCCTCAATTATGAAATTTTATTCAAAATAAAGGATAATATAAAGAATGATTAAAACAATAGATGGGAGAACCTATATCTCGAGGATCAATGAAGTATTCCCATTCATCATCATATGGCTCATGTGACATCTCGTTACCTGCTTTCAGGTAATTACCTTATATTTTCTTATCTTCCTCTTTAATTGGGTGCATCTTGGGACACCCAAGGATGAATAGAATTTTTTGGGGTAAATGAATTGAATTGAATGGATTTATTTTTATTTAATTAACGGAATCTTGGTATAAACATATAATGGATTTGTGGGGTTCTCCCTGAGTTTGGAGAATGCCCAAGTTGGTTTGAGGTTTTTGTAAAGAATCTATAGTTTCTATAGTCTACATAAGAAATACATGTCGTGTAATGGGGATGAATGAAATTTAAGTTATTTAGGGAGTATGTCATGAACCTGGTACATAGAGTGAAGTGAGTACACATCATGTAAATATTTCACATCATGTAATAATAAAAGATCAGTTTTTAATTAAAAAGTGAAGGGTTTTTTTGTGTATGTGATCTTCATAGATTACATGATGTGTAAAGGGATTACACACCATGTAAATTTCATGTGTAGGGATTTTAGATCGTTTTATGGGTGATTTTTTATATCATTCATCCCCATCTCCTTTGACTCTCATCCTATAACTCTTCTCTGATGATTTTGGGAGTCTCCATTCAGTCTAGATTGATTCGTTTGGAAATTGATCAACATTACAGCTGGTTTTCATCTCTCTAAGTGTGTATACCTTTATGATTATTTGTTTATTTGATTGTGATAGAACCATTTCATTTCATTATCAGATCCATTGACATGTAGTGATGTTTATTATTGTTTCCTTCTCAATCCATTGTGCGATCTTGTTCTAGGGGCCAATCTATGTTGGTTATGGTGCGAAGAGTGTGTGTTCTTGAGATATGTGTCATGTCCTCTTATCCAACAAACCTTTTGTTGAATTGTATCAATTCTAAGATGTTAATATTGATCATAGGTCCTTATTTATTATTTTTTCATTCTTCTTTTTGGTGAATAATTTTTTGGGCATGAACGACCCCGAGTTTAATGGTAGGTGGTTCCGTCTATAGCTTGTTTTGGTGAACTGCATTACTCTTATTTTGATAAATTATTTTATTAAATTAAATGGAATTATATGACTGATTTTTTTATGTGTGTGGAATTGGGTTTGTGTAAAATATGGTTTTCCTCTATTTTTGGGTAAATGGAAAGGGTTTTCAAATCACTATGAAATGGTTTTATGAAATGGTTTTCAAAGCATGACTTGATGAAAATAGTTTGATGAAATGGTTTGGAACAAAGAGAACATTTAAATCCTTGGGTACTTAGGTAGAAGGTATAGTAATAGTTCTCATCTACTATCAAGGGATTTTTTTCATGGGGCTTATCTCTACTCTCTAGGCATATTGTTCTTGGGACTTGTTAGGCCTGTTGGGGTTTCACTTTATAGGGTGTTCCTATACCCTATAGAATTAATGTATACATTTATTTTCTGTATGTTTATGTGATTTTCTATATTAGTTATAAGTTTCCTAGCTATCCTGATCTAGTTTGATCCTTGGCGTGTTGTTACCTATGCTTCTTGGCCGATTTGGGATACTTTTAGTTTGTACTTCCATGGATTTGATATGATATGTGATGCATGATTTGTTTTAACATGATATATCTTCCAAGATATTTAGTTATGAAATTATTTGAAATTGATTTACCTTATTTATTTGTAAATGTGGAAGAAAGGAAAATTAAACTATTTTTCCATGCTTTTGATATAAAAATTGTTAACCTATTATCATTCCTTATTTTATTTAAAGTTGAGAATGATTGGATTATTGTTTATAGACTTGATATGGAACACCTGAGTGATACCCTACTAATACTTTTAGCTCACACCCTGAATACCTCTTTAGTGGTGCATATATCGTGTTATGTCTTTCGATTCAGGGAAAGGCAAGGAACTGTAGTGAGATAGTGGGGTTTTCTATCAGATGGAATGGGTAGCTGATGGTGAGATGGTGCAAGTCTTACCATGTTATCACATGGATTAGTTGGATTTCCTATCTTGGTAGTCCTTTGTGGTTGGACCTATACTTGGAGACTATTTATACTCTTGAGTTTTTTGGTTTCATACATTTGTTTTTAGTTATGGTAGATATTTATCTTTTACATTGTTGTCTCTATTGTATATATTTTCCATGTTGTTGCTTTAGGTTGGAAGAAATCATTCCCTTTATTTTTTTCAATGATCGTGTTCCAATCGACAATATGTGGGGATCAGTAACTCTCTTTAGGTATGCGTCGAGTCGGGTCAGGTACCATTTTGAGAGGGTATTTGGGTCGGTTCATTACAAAATGGTATTAAAGGAGGTTTTTTCCTCAAGGGTCCTTGTCTTGGGATGTTTGGTATATTGGATATAGAATTTTTTTAACTTGAGAGATATGTTGTGGTGAGTTCCTAGCCATATCTTTTCATGATGAGACTCAAGTTACCATGGGCTGTTGGGATGTGTCTTCTATTTTGACATATTGATGTTAATATCAGTTTTTTATTATGATTTTTCTAGTTTTAACTGAGATTGTTTTTTTTTTCTGATCGTTTCTTCTATTTCGGTGTGCATTTTTATGCCTTAGAGACCTATTATATGGATTCCTCATGAGGGTGAAACATATTCTCCTCAATGTAATCCTCTAATGTATCAAAACCTTATCAAGGATATGGTGCGACCAGTTCATTCTTTTGATCAGATTGTGACACAAGTTTAGAACATAGTTGCTTTAGGAGAAAGAGATCGATCATGAGAGTTATTTCTTGAGAAACCACCATCCATTTAATGTATGAATGAACCTCAAGAGGCAGAGGAATTTCTTGAAAATATCGATCAGATCTTCGATATCTTGGAGAAACCTTAGAATATGAAGTTGAAGAGTGCATCGTTCAGACTTGAGGGTCCTATTAAGCATTTGTTGGATTCCATGGTACATATAGATAGGAACATGGGCTTAGATTGGAAGGGTTTTAAGACTTTATTCTTCCAAAAGTTTTTTCTAGAGTTGATGAGGATAGTGAAATCTCTAGTGTTCATATCTTTGTAGTAGGGAGAGCATTCAGTGTCAGTGTACAATAATCAGTTTGTTGAGTTGGTTCATTTTTCACCAGTGGTTATAAAGAATGAACAGCTAAAAGATCATAAGTAACTGTAGGGTTTGAGACTATATATCATATTGTAGGTATTTATACTGAAGATTTTTACCTATGAATATATAGTGTATAGGGATATGATGGAAGAGATAATTATGGAAAGAAAGGTTGAATATTTCGCTACTTCTCTTCCACCTAGAGGAATCTTTAGTGGTGAACCAGGGGAAAATAGGAAGTCAAAAGATCATCAAAAGAGTAGTGGATGTGGTTATTTACCACTTTCCTCTTCAGATCCTCCAGTGACATCTGGTGGTGTTCCTTTGGATTACTATCATCATGGTAAGGTCTAACACACAAAAAATTATTATCCTTCACCTATTAATATGTGTGTCATCTATGAATTTTATGGTCATGAACAAATTTTTTGTCAGGCTATGTATACTTCTCAATATGGTCAGGGGTCATTGAATTTGATGGATACTATATTGTTTCCAGATGCTATAAAGACTATAGGGCTCTAGCCATAGGCCTTAGGAGAGAAGCACCATCATGCGGTAGATTAGTTTCTAGCATTGGTTGGTGTGGGTCTAGCGATAGTGAGAGGTACCATCTTTATTTCATCCTCAACAAAAATTTCTTTATTTTATATCAGTTCTTCCCACTCATTTATATCTAGATGTTTTTTTGATATTATTAACCTTAAAATAGTTTTCATGTCCTTTTTATGGAGTTAGTGACACCTCTTGGGAAGAGTAAGGAGTTGGGGTTCCTATGTCCTTGTGCACTATTAATGGATGGTAGAGATCTAGTATGGTATTTTCTTGTTCTCAAACTGGATTTGTTCAATGTCGTCATTGGGATGTATTAGATTATTTCTAATCGAGATAAGGATGATTGCTATCATTGTCGTTTCTTGTTTATTAAGGTCGATGGGATCTCAAAAGTGTTTTAGGTAGAGTGAGATATGAGGTTTGGTCGTGTGGGACCTTCCTGCCTAGAGTTTAGGAGTTTTCTATATATTTTTGCAGCTTATCTCAATAACATTACTTCTATTGTTGGTATCCCTGATGTTTTCTTTTCTTTTCCTGATGTTTTCCCAAATTATTTCTCTAGGCTTTGTCCAGAGAGAGAGGTAGAGTTTATTATTGACCTGATGCTAGGAAAGTAGCCGATATCAATACCTTATTATCTTATGGAACTAAAAGAGTTGAAAGAGATCAATATTTAGTTGGATGATCTAGTGGTGAAGGGTTTTTTCTCCCTAGTGTGTCGCCTTGGGTAGCCCTGTTTCTATTTTCCAAGAAGATGGATAGTTCACTCTGGTTTTTCATGGAATACTGAATGTTAAACTGGGTAACAGTTAATAACAGTATCCTTTCCCTTGTGTGGATGATTTTTTTGATAATTTAAATAGGGAAAGTGGTTTTTGGAGATTGATCTTAATTAGGGTTGTCATCAGATCAGATTTTGGGAGTGTGATATACTAAAGACAGCTTTCAGAAGTTGGTATAACCATTATTAATATCTTGTGATGTCGTTTGGTATGAATAATTCACCTATAGTTTTTATAGATGTGATGAATTGGATATTCCATCAGTATCTCAAAACTTTTATAGTAGTGTTCAGGGATGATATTTTGGTTTACTCAATATCTAAGTGATAGAACAAGCACTATCTAAGTTTAGTTTTGGAAATCGTGAGAATTCACCATTTATATGGAAATATTTTGAAATTAAACTTATGGATTCATAAAGTGAAATTATTGGGGCACATGATTTCTAATCATGGATTATCAGTTGATCCTAAGAAGATAAAAGGTGTCTTGTCATGGGAAGATCCAAAAAAAGTCTTTGAGATTCATATATTCATTAGACTTGATGGATAATACTGATGGTTCATTAAGGATATCTCAAATTTGGAATCACCTTTGACTGCTCTTACTAGGAAAGGGGTTAAATTCACATGGGATGCAAGATGTTGGTCTTCTTTCGATGAGTTGAAATGAATTATGACATCAGCTCTTATTATGATCTTACTTGAGACCTGTAAGAGGTTTTTGGTTGTCTATGATGATTTTAGAGATGGTTTAGGTTATGTACTCATTTAGGATGATCATTTTTTGGTTTAATACTCTCGTTAGATTCTACTTCAAGAAAAGAATTACCCCACTCAATATTTAGAACTTTTTGTATTTATGCATGTAGTTAAGTGTTGGAGGAATTATCTCTTTGGGGAAATGTTTATAGTATTTTCTAACCATAATAGTTTAAGCTATATTTTTTCTCAAAAATACTTGAATCTTAGATAGTGGCAGTGGGTGGAATACCTTTAGATGTTTGAATTTGATATCACCTACACCCCAGTGAAGGGGAATGTCATTACAGACACTCTTATAAGGAAAGTTCCATTAAAATATGTTTTGGAATTTAAGGACAATTTAACCTTATGGGGTTTTTTGATAAATTTCATTTGGATTCCCAAGAGGATGTTTCAGGTATGGTTCTGAGTAGTGTTTAGTTATCATCATCTCTCCTTGAGTCTATTCTAAAGAATTAGTAGAAGGATGGAATGTTCAGAGGAATTATAGAAACCTAATATGATGGGGAGACCATTTCTAATTGGTCCCTCTATTTAGATGGTATTCTTATCTTTGGGGATCAGTTTTTCATCCTAGAATATATGAGAAGTTCTATTTTTTCTAATTGTAATAATTACTTGTGTTTAGTTCATCTGGGAACTATGAAAATGTATTATAATATGAGATGGAGATTCTAGTGGCTAGCTATAAATCCTAAAATTACTTATTATGTGTCATTTTATTACACCTGCCAACATATAAAGGCATGGCAATTGAAACCTTTTATTTTTCTCCATCATCTTTTGGTGCCAGTTTAGAAATGGGACAAGGTATCCATGGACTTTTTTTGGGTTAACGTAGAATCCTTGATGGAGGAATGTTGTCGGGGTGGTGATCGATTGGCCGAAAAAGTCATATCATTTTATTCAGATTAAAGATACTACAAATTTTGAAGATCTAGGTAAGCTATATATGAAGGAAATTATGAGGTTACATTGGGTTCCTTCAACCATTATTTCAAACAAGGATCCTAGGTTTACTTTTAGATTTTGGAGAAATATCCAAGAAGCGATGAAAACTCGGGTCAAGTTGAGCACAACTTATCATCCACATACATACATTCAGATAGAGCATGTTATTCATATCCTATAGGATATTCTTAATGCCTATGTCTTGGATTTTGGTGGATTGTGGGTAGCTATCTGTGATTAGTTGATTTTTCTTATAATAACAACTATCAATTATCAATCAGAATAGATCATTTTGAGGATTTTTACGGTCGCCCATGAAGATCACCTGTTTTTTGGGAGGAGCTTGGTGAATCTTATTTTGTTGGAAGGATTTTGGTTTAGGAGACATCTACGAGGATTTAGGATATACATCGTAATCTGGTTACAACGTAGAGTTGATAGAAATCTTATACAGATCAACAACATCGTCCATTAGATTTTTCAGTAGGTGATTGGGTTTTCTTGAAATTTTCTCCTCGGTTGGGTCACCTTTAGCTTGGAAAATAGGGAAAGTTGAATTTGATATATATTGGACCGTTTGAGGCCATTGAGAGGATTGGGCAGGTTGCTTATTAGCTAGAATTGTCATCTAAATTGATAGAAATTCATGATCTTTTTCCACATATCAAATCTTATAAAATATCATCCATACCTCTCCCATGTTTTGAGTTGGGAGGAGATTGAGTTAGATCTATATGTTTCTATTGTTGAGCAACCGATTGATATCATTGACTCTCAAGTAAAATTCTTGTGTGGGAAGTCTATTCAGTTGGTCAGAGTGTTATGGTGATAAAATGAATTTTTATTGAATATTTTATTGATAATAAATTATAAAATTTTCTCACATTATGTTAAATATTTTTATTTATAAAATATTTAGGATTAGATCATCCATTTGGAAATTTGATGAAAATTCCAGTTTTACCCTTTATAGTTCATTGTAGTATTACGAAGATAAATATTTTTATATTTATTATTTGAGCTTGAAAATTTCAAACTATGTTCCTGACTTAATATCCTATAACTTTTGTTTAGGATATTGGAGCTATATTGTGCATTTGATTGGACTAAATGGACCATGAAGTAAAAGATGGGTTGGACCTGCCAGATTGGACATCACTATAGTATTTGGGACATATCTTCTTCATTCGTTCTTGTATTGGGCCCAAATTTTGAGAGGATCACTAAAACCCAATTTATCACAAATAAAAATTATGTAATAATAGCTAATTCACGTTTTTTTGTGGTAACGAAGGTGGTGATAGTGGGATTAAAATATTTGGCAGAATCTCCTCATTCACACTCTAAACCACTTATAACCTAGCCTCCTCTCTACTCTATAAATATGTATTTTTATCATTTTGAGGGGTTTAGAAGTTATTTTTTATATTTAAGAAATATTATAATTAGTTTCACTCAAATTATTCAACCATTGTAATAGGAGTAGCTCTTGAAGTAAGGATCCCCTCACTAAGGCTTCTTCTTCTTCTTCATGTTGTAATGTTTTCATTTGCGTAATAAACTTATTAGTTACTATTTTATTTATTCTATTTTCTCTTGTTTTTTTCAATTATATTCTTATTTACTTATCCTATTTTTGATGGAATAAAGATTTGAAATTATATTGGTTTATAACCTTTCAAAACCTTTGCACATGCAAAGCGTTTCTACGATGACTACACCGCCCATGGAAGATTAGTTTTTTTAGTAATAGATCGACCTCTATACTTATACATTAATTTATTTTGAATAAATGAGATACTTTAATTCAAATAATATTATCTATTAATTGATTTTTTAAATTAAATTAAACTAATCAAGAAATTGAGTAATTAACACAAAACACGCAAGGTTGGGAATTGTGTGAATTGTGAGAGCGAAACCTTAATCGGTAAAAAAACCACACAGGATCAATTTGTACTGTTAAAATATATTCCATAAACTCAATTAATCCTAATTTTAAAAGAGTAAATGTTCATTAATTTACCACTGACCATAAGCTAACCTTAGAACATCAATTAAATATGGGTGCTGTGATTGCATGTTCTGAAGTTAGCCTAGAGTTAAATTCACTTAATCTTTATGGTAAAGTTAATTATCGTAGAATTTAGGGTTTAAAAAATTAATGGATAATAATTAAGTGAATATTAATTTAAATTATAATTATTAATAAATTATTGAAGAGTTATAGTTATATTGATTATACTTTCTAAAAATTGTTTTCTAAAAAAATACATTCTCGTTATTCTTTGTTAATCAAATTTCATTTAAAAAATAAAATTTTATTCTAGTATACTTCATATTTATTTATAAATGGTAAACAAACCTCCCATCCTATTTAAGTAGTTTTTTTATATTATTGTACTTTATTTTCAAAGTGCCTTTATTAAGTTATTTTAATTACTATCTCTTTGAAATACGACCTAGGTCAGCCACCCTACTACACTTAAATAACCTCAAACTAAACATCATTTGAGAGCTCCCATGATAGAACCTTTCAAATCAACACCATTTATATGGAGGCAAGTAATTATTTCAACCAATTAGAGGTTTTCCTTTTATTTTTCATTTTATTTTCTTCTTCTCTTTTTTCTTCCTTCTTTACCCAATCTGAATTTTTCTTATTCTTTTGTTTTCTTCTTCTTCTTTTTGAACCATCAACTCAAACTTATCATTTTTATTTTATTATGGTAAAATTTTATTCTTTTAATTTTTATTTTGTTTATGAAATTAACTAATCCTAAATATCTCTTAGATCTTGACCCTGAGATTGAATGCAAGCTTATGGATCGAATCAAACATTCTCAGTCTATGAGAAGTTTCAACATTTAACCACTTGGATAATTTCTCCATTATGGGAACACATAAATTGGAAACACTTAAATAAATCTTAAATCAAGAACCAGTGGCTGAAAACAATAAAAATGAACTTAATATAACCATTAAATAATTTGCTACACCAAACATTAATTATCAACCAAATTTTATTGCATACCCAAATCTCGAATTAGACTTTGAACTAAAATCTAGGTTAATTCGTCTTCTTCCAAAGTTTAATGGATTATCTGGAGAGGACCCAAAAAAACCTTAAATAATTTAATGTGGTTTTCTCAACACAGAAACCAAGAAATGTATCTAAATATCAAATCAAACTAAGAGCACTCCCATTGTCACTTAATGGATCTACGAAAGATTGGATGTATTATTTACAACCTACAGATGTAACTTGTTGGAACAATTTGAAACATCTTTTCTTGTAGAGATTTTTTCCAGCATCAAGAACCACATCAATTTTAAAAGAGATATCTGGGATCAAAAAAGCACAAGGGGAGTCAATGTACGAGTACTAGGAGTGATTCAAGAAGCTGTGTGCAAGCTGCCCGCATCACCAAATCAGTGAGAAACTCCTTGTCCAATAATTCTATGAAGGACTCACACCTATGGAGAGGAACATGGTGGATGTTGTGGATAGAGGGGAATTGGTCAAAAAAACACCAGCAACTGCATGTGCGTTAATTGAAAAGATGGCACAAAACTCCCAACAATTTGGCAATTGACGTACACCACATGTTAGAGGAGTACATCAGGTAAGACCTTCTTGTTTTTAAAATCATTTTATTGATACTAAGATGGAATAATTGACCACTATTGTGAGGTAGATTCCATTGGATCAAAATACATCACAACCCACTCCTATAAGGCCATGTGTCATATGCACTAAAACAAACCATCCAACTAATTTTTTCCCCAAATTACAAGAGATAAAATAATGTTTGGAAATATTTCTTGGGAGACCATATTAACAACAACAAAAATTAAATCCCAAAAAGAATTATGATTACTTATCACCAACATACAACCAAGGGTGGAAGGATCAATCAGACATGAGGTATGGATCTGGGAAAAAACAAAGGCCCCCTTTTCAACAAAAATTCCAACAGCCTCCGCCTTACCAATAGGGTTTCCAAAAACCCCAAAGGAGATTTAAATGTCAAGCATCAACAAGTTAACAATAAGGTAATTCTAAACCAAAGGTAGATTCTAATACTAATCATCTTTTGAAACAAATTATTCTTAATCAATAGAATGATATGAATAGTCAAGGTTCATAGTTGAGGGAGTTGAAGACAAAAATGAGCCATATTTCCATTTCCCTCCATGAACTGGTAAATAAGAACTCCAGAAATATTTCTTCCCAACCTACTCTAAATCCCAAGGGTAATGTCAGTTCCATCACAATGAGAAGCGGGAAGAAAATGACTGATACTTCTACACCTACCATTCCACTAGGATTCACCACAACTCTGGAGAATCCCCAATGAAAACCAATTGATGAGAAGCCTAAGGATAAATACAATGGTAATAAAAATATTAATGATGTTCCTCCTAAACCCCTTAACTTTCCAAATAGTATTGTTTAAACCAAGAATATGGCTGAAGAAGTTATGAAAAAGAAGTTTTTGGACACATTCAAGCATGTAGAGATAAATATCCCCCTTATCGAGGCCATTAAGAAAATCCCAAGGTATGAAAAATTCATAAAATAAATTTGTACTAATCGAAGAGGGCTCAATGGAAATGAGAGGATCAATCTTGGAAGAAATATTTCATCACTCATTACTCCAACTCAAGCAATTCCAACAAAGTGCAAGGATCCTGATACATTCACCATCCCATGCACCATAGAGGAGTTACATTTTTCTGATGCTTTATGTGATTTAGGTGCTTCTATAAATTTGATTCCTCACTTTGTATTCTCTTCTTTACAGGTTGGTGAGTTGAATCCGATGAGAGTAGTGGTAAAGTTGGTGAATATAGCTATAGCATATCCAGTGGGAGTCATTGAGGATGTACTTGTTCAGGTAATAAACATGATCTTTCCAGTATATTTCTACATTATTAACATGGATGATGATCAGGTAAGTTCACATGCTCTCATTATCTTAGGTATTCCCTTTCAAAAAAATAAAAAAAAATCATAAATGTTAATGAGGGTACACTTTCCAAGGATTTTGGAGATGAAGTTGTGATATTTAATGTTATGGAAGCCATGAAGTACCCATCATAGGACCATTCTACTTTTGTTATCTCCCATTTTGAACCACCAATTAAAAACCCCATGGATTTTTATTGTCCTATTATTAGGGAGATTATAAGCATTGGTTCCAATTTGATGTCTAAGAGCACTTCCGCACCTATTTCTAATGCAGAATACTATCTTAGATTTGATTTTGAAATAGATTAATATTCTGAATTGGATCATGTTCACTCTGATTATGACATGGATGTTGAGTATGTTGATGGATTTAATGAATTATTTTCTGATTTTGATGATGTTTATTCTGATACTGATGTTATTTGTGAACATATTTAATTTCCTTAAATGTATCCATCCATACATCTCCCACCTTTATTGGAGATCAATCCATTTCCACCAAATCTCAAATACTCATACTTGTTAAGTGGATAGAGATTACCTGTTATAATTTCTAATAATATTCCTTTTGAGCATAAAGAAAAACTTTTGAATCTTTTTAGGGAGAATATTAAGGCAATCAAGTGGACCTTGGCTGGCATATCAGTTATTAGCGCCTCCATTTTTATGCATAGGATTCTTTTGGAGTATGGGGATAAACTAGTTAGGTAGCTCTAAAAGTGACTGAATCCAACACTTTTAGAGGTTTTTAAAAAAGAGGTTGAAAAATTGATCATAGTAGGTATATTCTATCCTATTTCATATTCCTAGTGGGTAAGTCCTATTATGGTTGTGCCTAAGAAAAGTGGTGTTACTGTTGTTAGAAATGAGAAAGATGAGTTAATTCCAATGAGGGTTAAAAATAGTTGGCGTGTGTGTATTGATTATAGGAAACTAAATCAAACCACTTACAAGGATAATTTACCCATCACATTTATTGACCAAATTCTTGAGACACTAGCTAAGAAGACACATTATTGTTTCTTGGATGGATTTTCTGTATATTTTTAGGTTCTTATAGCTCTGGAGGATCAAGAGAAGACAACATTAACTTTTCCATTCAACACATTTGCCTACCAGAGGATGCCATTTAGATTTTTCAATGCCCTAGGTACCTTCCAGAGATGCGTGGTGAGTATTTTTTCTGATTTTATTAAGACCTGCATGGAGGTATTTATGGATGATTTTACAGTGTATGGGTTTTCATTTGATGATTGTATATCTAGTTTGGGAAAGGTGTTGAATTGTTGTATTGAGAATAATTTAGTCTTAAACATGGAATAGTGTCATTTTATAGTGGAGAATGGAATTTTATTGGAGCATGTAGTGTTAAAACATGGGATAGAGGTTGATAAATCTAAGGTAGATATTATTTCATTCTTAACCTATCCTTCATGTGTGTGTGATGTTATATCTTTCCTAAGGCATGCAGGATTTTATTGATATTTCATCAAAGATTTTTGTAAGATTGCTTTTCCTATGTCGCGATTACTTAAAAAGGATTATGATTTTGTGTTTAATAATTCTTATAAGACTTCCTTTGATGAGTTAAAGAAGTGCCTGACCACTCCACTAATCATACAACCCCCACAGTGGGATATTCTATTTGAGTTTATGTGTGATGCTTCCAACTACGCAGTTGGAGAAGTCTTATCATAGAGGGTGGAGGGACATTCCCATGTGATTTCCTATGCATCGAGGACATTGGATTCATCCCAATTAAACTACACAACCATATAAAAGGAGTTTTATGGTGTCATATTTTCTTTAGATAAATTACATTCATATTTAGTGGGCTCTAAAGTAGTTTTTTTTTCTGAACATGTAGCTCTGAGGCACCTCTTGAAGAAACCAAACTCAAAGCCCAGACTCATCCAATGGATAATCCTTATTCAAGAATTAAATATTGAGATAAAGGACAAGAAGGGGTTAGAAAACTTGGTGGCAGACCACATGAGTAGGATAACTCACACACTTGAGGCTGACACCATGGACCAGATACCACTTCAGGACACTTTTCCCGATGATCATCTTTATGCACTCTCAGGTACGCATCCATGGTATGATGATTTAGTTAACTACCTTATGGCCTCTGAAATTTATACAAATTTAAATAAACCTAAAGTCCAAAAATTAAAGAGTGAGTCTATTTTTTATGTGTGGGATAACCCCAACCTTTGGCGCATTTGTAGTGATCAAGTTATTAGGAGGTGTATTCCTAATCCTGAGTTTGAGTCTATTATGAATTTCTACCATACAATTTCATGTGTAGGACACTTTGGATACCAATGGACAAATTGGAAAGTCTTAGACTCTGTATTATATTGGCCTAGATTATTCCATGATGTCCATATTTTTTGTAAGTCATGCACTCGTTGTCAACACACTGGAAACATTTCTATGAGACACAAGATGCCCCAACATCCCATATTATTTTGTGAGATTTTTTATGTTTAAGGAATTGATTTTATGGGTCCTTTTTTCAATTTAATATGGTTTCTTGTATATATTTTTTGTCGTTGATTATGTGAGAAAATGGGTGGAGGCCAAGGCCACCAGGACTGATGATTCTCATGTTGTAGTGGACTTTTTCAAGACTCAAATTTTCTGTAGGTTTGGAGTTCCAAAGGATATCATCAGTGATTAGGGGACACACTTCTGTAATCATAATTTAGATTACCTCCTTTGGAATTTTGGTGTGACACACAAAACATCAACACAATACCACCCCCAAACAAATGGTTAGGCTGAGGTTTCAAATCGGGAGTCGAAACAAATTTTGGAGAAAACCATGCAGACGAATATGAAAGATTGGAGAAAGCACTTAGATGATGTGATTTGGGATTATAGTAATGCATAAAAACTCCCATCAATATTTTCCCATTTTGGATTTTTTTTTGGAAAGCCTCTCATCTACCCGTGGAGGTAGAGCATCAAGCTTATTGGGCTATAAAGAAATAAAACATGGATTTGGCCCAAGTTGGAATTCAAAGAAATATGAAAATTCAAGATCTTGAGGAGATTAGATTTTCATCATATGAGAACTCAAGGATCTACAAGGAAATATCAAAATCATATCAGGATAAAATGATCTAGAAAATATAATTTCATGTTGGAGAGAAAGACCTGCTCTTAGTTCACGATTGAAGCTAATGCTCGGTAAGTTACGTTCCAAATGGTTAGGTCTTTATGTTGTGCCTAATATTTTTCCTTATGGTGTAGTGAAGATCACACAAGAGGACACTGAAAGGAGATTTATAGTCAATGGGAAATGTTTGAAGCAATACATTGGGGGAATTTCTACTGATGCAATGGATTTCATCACACTGCATGACCCCATCATCACTTGAGAATATTAGGTTGTTCCTAACCATTTCACTTTTATATTATTTGTCCTATTTAGAATTATACATTTCCTGTGCATATTCATATCATGGGTTCACATTGAGGAAAATGAAATATTTAAAGTGTGGGGGAGGTGACAACACTTTGGGTTAGATTTTTAAGATTTGTGTGTTTTATGTGTGTTTTCTTTTTGGTTTTCTATTAAATTAAAAAAACTAAAAAAACCAAAAAAAATTGTTTTCATTTTTGATTTATTTTTCTTTATTTTGGGTTTTTAGATAAATATTTTTCTTAAAATAATATCAAAATCATTTTTTGTTCTTGATTAAATTGTGGGGGAAATTCCTTTTTTTTGGAAAAATGTTTTTCACATGAATGTTGATATGAATTTTTTTATAGAATTTTTATTTTCAAATCATTCTTTGTTGTTTAATAGATTTTTGAAACCCATGCCTCATTAGCACTAAAAAATATTTTAATCCCTTACCAGAGAGACATTCTAGTCCCTTTACTACATATTCTTCCTTTTAATCATTTTTTGGAGAGTCTCTGGTCATGTAGAGAAACTATAATTTTACTTGATTCTATTTGAAGCCATAAGATTCAAGTGTGATATATTCATGATGGAGGTCATCATTCATTGAAAATCCCTCTATACAATTAAACTTTATTTTTTTCCACCTTGACATTTTACCCTTATAAAGAATTAGAGACATTGAAATTCTTGTTAGGTAGCCACATTACAATCTAATTTATCCATAACTACCCATATCTTGTGTACATTCTTATTTTACTTTCAGAAAGTGTGGGGGAGAGGGTGTTTCCATGGGAATTATTGGGAATGAATCATTATTATGGGTTGATAGAAGGGGTGCCTACATTTTCCTTAGGTAGTGGGTTCCCAAGCCATATTGTATCATTGTTTTACACAAGTTTCCCTATTTATATCCAATGAAAATTATCAAGAAAAAATAGTTTTGTATATTGAAAAAAACAACAAAACAAAATAAAAAAAATAAAAAAATGAAGAAAAGAGGAATTTTATTCATTATTATTAATTAATCGGCTGTGACCCACACAAATGGACAATAGGAATACTGAATTTTAAGTGATATACTTTTTTGAGGGGTTGAGTGTGTACATTAATTGTGAACACTTTCTGAATTTTGACATGTTTTGTACTTACAAGATTAAACACTCCTCTTCTGCCACAGATTTTTTATACATTAAATCCTACCAGCCCTTGAACCTCAGAACAACCTGTTGGAATTCCTCTTGAGTAGCACACTAGTTTCTATCAGTATAGAACTTAGAATCAGGGAAATCATAGGGTAAGATCCCATGAACTTTGGGAAAAGAGCATAACTCCACTTTCACATGTTCCTTGAGTGAAGAGGGAAAATTTCTAAGTGAGGTAGGTTGCACCATCTTTCATGGGTGAACAAATGAAGTTGAAAAAATTATAATGTGAGAGAAGAAAAATGATAGGAAAATTGATTTTATAAATGATACATGATGAATTTCATTTCAGGAGAATCTTGTAAGTTTTCTCACCTTTGATTTTAGAAGAGTCTTGATTAGGATATAATACTTTTCCTAGGAGTGCAAAAGGGTAAGTGTGGTGGAGTTGATAAAATGAATTTTTATTGAATATTTTGTTGATAAAAAATGATAAAATTTCTTTACATTGTGTTAAATATGTTTATTTATAAAATATTTGGGATTAGATCATTCATTTGTAAATTTTATGAAAATTCTAGTTTTACCCTTTATAGTGCACTGTAGTATTACAAAGATAAATATTTTTATATTTACTATTGGAAATCACTATAGTGTTTGGGCCATATATTCTTCATTAATGCTTGTATTTGGACTAAATTTTTAGAGGAGTTAAACAACCCAATTTCTCACAACTCATCCTTCTGAAAGGATAGCTAATTCGTGCAGTTTAGTAGTAAAGAAGGCGATGCAAGTGGGATTGAAATATTTAACAGAATCTCCCCATTCACACTTGAAACCACTTATAACCTATCCTCCCCTCCACTATATAAATATGTATTTTTATCATTTTGAGGGGTTGAGAAGTGAATTAGGAGATTGAAGGAATAGGATAATTTGTTTCACTCAAATTCTCCAACCATTGTTAGAGGGGTAGCTCTTGAAGCAAGAATCCCCTCATCAAAGCCTTCTTTTTCTTCTTCATGTTGTAATATTTGAATTTGCATAATAAACTTATTAGTTCCTCTTTTATTTATTCTATTTTATTATATTTTTTTCAATTCCTTTATTATTTAATCTTCATATTTGTGCTTTAATCAATATTTTAAACAAGATTGTGTTATACCCTTTCTAAACATTTTCACATGCAAAATGTTTCTATGATGACTACACTGCCCATGGAAGAGTAGTTCTTTTTAGTAATCGATTAAACTCTATCCTTATTCATTAATTTATTTTGAATTAATGATCTAATATAATTCACATAATATGGTCTATTAATTTAGTTTTTAATTTAAATAAAACTACTCAGGAAATTGAACAATTAACACAAAACACGCAAGGTTGGGAATTGTGTGAATTATGAGAGAGAAACCATAATCGATAATACAAAACCACATGGGATCAATTTGTAGTGTTCAAATATAATCCATAAACTCAATTAATCCAAATTTATAGAGATTAAATGTTCCTTAATTTACCACTGACCATAATCAAACCGTTGAACATCAATCAAAGGTGGGTGCTACGATTGCATGTTTTGAATTTATCCTAGAGTTAAATTCACTTAATATTTATGGTAAAGTTAATTCTCATAGGGTTTTTGGTTTAACAAATTAAGGGATCATAATTAAGTGGATATTAATTTAAATGATAATGATTAATAAATGATTGAAGAGGTAGAGTTATATCAATTACGCTTTCTAAAAAAATTCTTCTAAAAAAGTACATTCTTGTTGTCCTTTGTTAATCAGGTTTCATTAAAAAAAGAAAAAATATAATTTTATTCAAGCATAATTCATCTAGATTTAAAAATGTTAAAAAAAACCTCCCATCCTTTTTAAGTAGTGTGTTTATATTATATTATTTTATTTTCAAAGTGCATTTATTAAGTTGTTTTAATTACTGCCTCTTTGAGAGATGTCCTAGGTCAGCCACCCTACCACACCTAAATAATCCCAAACTGAACATCATTTGAGAGAGCCCATGAAAAATCATTTCATATGGTGGCACATATCATATTCTCATGAGACTTAGGATTGTGAATCATTGATGATGGAGTAATGTCTCACCACTTTACTGAAATTCATTCTTCCACATGACTTCTTAGGGATATAAAGTATTATGGTGGGGATTTTGTAATATATCATTACATTATTTCAGGTAATTTATTTATATTTACTTGTTTAACTCTTTAATTGAGTGTTTCTTGGGACTCCCAAGGATGAAGAGAATTTATTGGGGAAAATGATGTAAAGTTTGGGGATGGATTTTTGTTTGAATTAATTGAATCTAGGTATAAACATATAATGTATTTGTATGGTTATCCCATGAGTTTAGAGATTACTTGAGTTTTTTTTAGGTTTTTGTAAAGAATCTATAGTTTTTTTAGTCTAAAAGAGAAATACACACCATGCAATGGGAGTACATGCCATGTACGTTCTATAGGGTTGATTTCATGAACCTGGTACACAATGTGAAGTGAGTAAACATTGTATAAAGCTTTTAGGATATGTAATAATAAAATATTTATTTTTAAATAAAAAGTGATGTTTTTTGTGTTTATGTGATCTCCATGTATTACACGACATCTAAAAAAATTAAAAATTGTGTAAATGTCAAAAGAAGGTATTTTAGGGCATTGTATGAGTGATGTTTTATTTCATTCATCTGCAGCTCCATTGGATCTTGACCGAGAAGGGTTATCTAGAAATTTTGGTAGTATCGTTTTAGTTTGAATTGATTCTTTTAGTGATTGATAACATTTTAAGTTGGTTTTCATATCTCCAAATGATTAATCCTTTCTACTTCTTCATTGCTTTGACCACGGTTGTGTTGTTGCATTGCGTTATCAGATTCATTGGCCCATGATGATGTTTCTTCTTGTTTCCTTCTAAATTCATTGTGTGATCTTGTTATGGGGAAAAATCCTTATTAGTTATGGTGTGGAAGAAGTGAATTCTTGGGTTATGTGTCATTTCTTCTTCTTCTCTAACTGTTTCGTTGAATTGGATCATTTATAAGATGTGTAGATTGATCATAGGGACTTCATTACTGTTGTTTCATTCTTCTTGTTAGTGATCCATTTTGTGGGCATGTACGACCCCATGTTTTAAGTTAGGTGGTTCCATATCTATCCTATGTTGGTGAACTAAATTTATCTTGTTTTGATAAATGTTTATTTATTAAATGAAATTACAGTATATGACATATTGTTTTGTGTGTGTAGTACTGATTTTTTATAAAAGGTAGTTTTCCCCTGGTTTTGGGTAAATGGAAAGGGTTTTCAAATCATTTTGAAATTGTTTTATGAAATGGTTTTCAAATAATTATTTGATTATAATGGTTTTATGATCTGGTGTAGAAAATAGATCATATATTAAGCCTTGGTTACTTACACTACAACAAAATCGAGTAATAGTAGTGGATTAAACTACTACTATTTGTTTCATGAGGGTTTCAAAAAACTAAATCTAAAGTTGGTATCGACATCTAACTCATGTCGGTTCCATCCATTTAGTGATGGTTTCAGGGAGCCATCTTAAAATGTATATTTAGCAGTGATTTTCCCTCTCAAAAAATATTAGGGGGAATGCAATAGTTTAAACCGTCACTATCGTATCAGTATTTTTTGAAAGGGGAACCATTGATAAAAATTAAAAAACCACCACTAAACATTTTTTGGTATTATATACAGTTTAAACCGATGCTAAATAATAATTTGGAATATATAACGGTAGTTTAAATTGTTGCTATATATTGTTTTTCAAAAAAATATAGCTACAGAAACTGTATCCCTAGAACAAAAAAACAAATATTACATTATAAAAACCATAAAAAACCATTCCAGTATAATAAAAACATAATCAAAACATGTCAAGTTCACTTTATAAAAAAACATAATACAAAAAATCCTTAATATAACAAGGATAACAACCAATAATTAATTAACATGAATAATGTTATTTAATGTTCCTCTTGAGTTTATTTTGATGGATAGGTTAAATATTGCCATTCATTTGACCATAATTCTACATAAATGGTATAAAGGAACCAAATTGGGGTGTTTTAAATCATTTTATGTACTAGTGAAGTAATTTATAAACCTTGGATCCCTCCATGATAAATTATAGAATGTTAAGGTAAGGAAAAATTTGTGCTATCCTTATGAATTTTTTGGAATTTGAAAGATGTTGGGTGTGTGATTGTAGCTACCCAAGCTTGTGTAGCATTTAGTGTTGGGTGTTTTGCTAACCTGTTAAGACCCTTGGCCTTTTATGTTTATTCTTGGTATGTTTAATATTATCATTTTGAATAGTGAGTTATTAATCGTGTCTTAAGATTATATATGCCTAGATTTTATATGGGTGCCTTATGACACGAGTTGGGTGATCATGTCAAGAATTTCAATGTGATTTTATAGAATGGTTATTTAGATTGGGTTGGATGATGATTCAAACAATGTTGGGGGTTATGATAGAAATGTGGGTTGGGTGTTCATGTAAACAATGGTCATGTGAGATTTTATAAAACAAATTATGTGTTATGGTTATGTCATTCATTCAAACCATGGATATAAACATTGTGATGTATTGGGTTATATTATGAGAGAAGGGAAAGCATGCCAACCATGGATGTGAGTTATATATCATGTCATGTAAGCATGCACATCTATAGTGCATGTGAATTCTTATGATGTGATTTTATTATAATATCATTGTTTTATAAGTTTAATGATTTTATTTAGATGTTATAGAATAGATAAATTAGATCCAATATGAAATAGGATGTGAAGACAGAAGAAAAATAAGGAAAATTATTTATTACTTATAAAGAATAACTTCGAGTTCCTAGTTCTAGACCTTCCTTATTTGGAGGAATTATATCTTTTTCTTAAAATAATAAGATTCCAAACATGATATTTTATTTTTAGGGATGTAATATAGAAAATTAACTTCTAAACAAGAAAAAATCAGGTGTGTCTTTCAATAGGTAGAAGAAGTCCCATTTTTTAGATTATAATGACTAGAATTTATGAAAATACCCATTCCTTAATCTATAAAGATTACAATTTTGTAGGGAAAGTGACACAAAAAGAGTCAAAAGATAATGAAAGTCCATTAATTCCTTTACCCAATCACTTATGTGACAAGGTTCCAATATAGTTTAAATAGAACTTATCACATTAAAATTTACATATTGATAACATCTTAAAGTGTACTTGAAATCCCCCAAAATACCTTCACATAAATTCTAAGGGTGGGATAAAAACATTTGTAGTCGGGGGTGGTGATTATTCTAATAAAAATATTGAACCCACTTGATTTATCTTGTATTTTTCATCCATAAAGATGAAGGTAATATGGATGGAGTCAATATGTATTGTGAAGTAAATCTATAAAGTAGTTTTGAGTTCCCAAGCATGTTGATGAGAATAGATTTGTATGTTATCTCATGGTTTATCCATACTAAATAATAGTTAATATGATGGAAGAAGTTTCTATCATTAATAATATTACATAAAGAATAATAATTTGGAAAATAAGGTCAATGATGATTTAGATGTTTCATCTTGTAGCATGAATATATTCAAGATACTCATTGTGCAGAATTATTGTGGTAGATTATTTCATTAACTGAGTTTTAAGTTAAGATTATAATTAATGAAGATTTTTTAGAGGGTATAGATAGATGGAAATTTTATATTTGTGAATAAATGGTTTTAAGGTCCTCTTTCTAACATTCTACATGGAGAATCTATTTAATAACATATGAGAAGTTTGAGGAAGAAATTAATAGTTGATGGTGTCCCCCTGGATGATGAGTTCTATTTTATATTAATGTTGACCATATATAATGATCTTGAGACAACCCTGAGTGAAGAGTGAATCTAAAAAATCTATATGTTTCATAGACAAGATAAATACTAGTGGTATGTCAATATGCAAGATAACAAACATGTTTAGTTATCCAATTAGTACTTAGTGAATTACCAAGTTGAATTCAGAACTGAATAAAGTTCATAAATGGTTGAAAGAGACTATATATTTTGAAAAGAACAATAAGAGGTTGAATATTAATGAGTATTAAACAAAATAAAACTTTAAGATCATATGAATGATGATTATAAGGTAAAATTTTGAATAAGACATATAAAATGAACCAAAAATATATATTTTCATGCAATGTAAGGGAAATACATATATCCCCTACCAGAAACCACAACATGGTTTCTCAATCACCATATTAGTGTTAGTCTGTCATAAGTTTATTTTCACATCATCATCAAATCCAAAGTTAACTCTAATCACTACCAGATGAACTTTGATCGACATCGTCTCTATCTTTATCTACACTCCCTAATAACGACACTTGTAAGACAATTTTCATGAAAACTAAATAGGGATATATATATTTAAATTTATACTTAAAACAAAGAAAAGTTTGTTTACTAAATTATTATGTAGTTGTGTGATTTACCTACTCACTCAAACCATCCAATGATGCAATATCACCAGGGACACATCTAGTCATCTTCTAATATAATTCAGTCAATGTTTTCTATAGTGAAATGAAATTTACATCTTTCATCTATATATGATCACTATGTTACTAAATTGTGATTTACATTGCAACAAACTCCCTCTGATCATATAGAGGTAGGGAGAAACTACAACCAAAAGTAGATTCTAATAAAATCCTCAGTGTCCTTCCAAATACCTCATATGGAAATGGTCCCAAACCCATCTTGCACACGCAACCAGGATGTTCCTTCCTAAGGACTTGACCAATTACATCATCCTAGGAGACCGAGAAGGACTGCATGGGATTGGCATACCATATTTTATTTATTTTTACCTATAAATCAAATACCAATAATATTTAAATCAATACATATTAATATAGTGAAAATTGAAAATAAGTCATTACAATGAAAAATCAATTCATAACCTATCTTATTTGGAAGGATCATTCACATAACTCCCATTAGATTTTGTATGAACATACAAACAAAGTTTTGTTTGAGATACTTGGTGCCCTAAATTATTTTATTACATTAAATAAATATAAAAAAAAATTAATATAGGAAACATATAAATTTATCTTATAAATATTTAAACTAATGAAAATATTTCCAAAGTTGATATGTTTCTAGAAAAACTATGACCTAGTAGTGTGGGGGATGAATTTTTTAGCTTGAATTGATGAAATTTCCCTTAAAACATCCTAAAATAAATAACATGTAATTTAATAGTAATGTATGAAATGGCATATACTTTCCACATGCATGTATACATGTAAAATGATATTAATATAATAATATATATTTTAATACTACTTGATTATCATGATGATGAATATCAATAAACACCTTCCACTGCTCTCTAGGTACCCCTTCTAGTACCTTTTCAAACTACTTCTAAGTGTTCAATGATGATTAATTTAATTCATTCCAAAATCTCCATTTAAAATATTTATATTTCTTACCCAAAATTTTCAACATCCACTTTCATGTGATAAGACCAGTAAAGCGGAATAACATCTATACAAAGAGATTAATTTTTAAAATATTAGAATTTAATTACATAATAACATTAAATTACACTATAATGTATCATAATTACCTTTATTTTGGAATCAAAGACTTCATTCTTCAAATATTAAGGCATATTACTCTAATTAGAATAGGTAATTGGAATGGTAATCAGATCCGCTTCCAAATGGCCTATAATTTGGCTAAATAATCTTGCAGCATCATTTGTGGGGACCCTATAATAGTCAAATGAGACAACTATCTTCAATACATTCAGATTCCAGACATTTGAACTATTTATATTTGTATCCAAAATAACATTGTTTGTATCTTTTATGAAATATAGTTAGCAGTCTAAAAAAGTTCCATAACTTTATTCACATTAAAATTTGAACCTATAATTAATACCCTCTAATATCCTCACAAAGAAATAGGAGTGAAAACCTGTTCCCTCACCACTAAACCTACTAAATGGGGAGGTAATGTCTTCGATGCTGATGGGATAGAGAAGGTGGATGTTCCAAACACTGATGTAATGAAGTAGTGTGTGAAAGATGTTGACAGGGGCAGATGGAGGGTGTCTCAGATGTTGTAGGGAGGGAGACCGATGGATCATCAACTATTTTTGTGGTCAAGGGAACATCAACTGGGAGTCAAATGGGATCAGTGATATGATTCTTCCATGGAATTCCTATCATTTAATCAAATAAAATTAACTTCATAACATATATTTCAAAATATTCATGAAGAAATAAAATAAAAAAGATAACATATGCACAATATTGATAAACAAAATGTATATAGGTATGATAATGAAAGAATGTACATATAAAATAAGTGGTTGATAAATTAATGGATGATTTCACATATAATCATTTTTTCCTTTAATCATGTTGTTTTCTGACTCCATCATTACTTCATCCACCCTTGCAAGACTAATATTTTCAATATGATGATGGAAAAATAAGTTTGTTTCTTGCTGTTGAATAGATTAAATGCTAGAGGTAAAATCTTCCACTTCATCACCCATATCATAAAAGTCTCTTTATTTTATATGAACAACTATAATTCACCCATCATACATGATATCCTTCACATAATATACCATTTTCTCTTGTGATGGGAAATTATACAGATCCTTTAATTCCTGATCACCAACATCCATAAAGCAAGAGAAGTTCTCATAAGTAAATTGAAAAGAATATATTTTAATACCCCTTGTAATACTGAACAACATTCATTTGAATAAAATATATGAAAAATACTCATGGTAGTTTAATCTGATAATATTAGTCAACTTTCCATAGAATCACAATTCGACAACTGTAAATATACCACTATTATGTGTTTTCAATCTCTCTTCTTGATCTACTATACGAAGTTTAAATCCATTCACATCATAAGCATTGAATTTTCTAGCCTGTTTTAGAGGACCTAAATCCAAAAACTTCAAATCTTATAACAAATCATCCTGAGTAGCAGTATTCATGATCTAAAAAAATTAATATATGTTATTAGATTTACAAAATATATGTTTCAACCCAATATCCATATTGATTGATATATTTTTGAACTTACATGATGTGAAAACCATTCTACAAGCTCTTTATTAATAAATATTATTATATATTTCTCATTTTGTATTTGGATTATCATTTTTATCTTTGTTTTTATCCTGATCTCTTCAATAAATGGATCTACAATTTCACTATTCATTAGAAAATATCTATGTTCCTGTAATAATTCTATTTATGTCAATTTAACATTTGAGATCCCCCCAACCGATCGACCAATAATAAGAATGATTTTTGATTTTCCATATAGTTGAGATTGATTCGATGTGTCACCAACATGTCCAACTTGATTAAATATTGTTTCAATATGATCCAAGTATCTAGAGAAAAATTTAAGACAGTCTTCTACTAAATATCCTTCATAATTAGAGCCTTTAGATTGAGATTTACTTTTCACGTATGATTTCAAATGACCAAGATATGTGTGAAATAAAATAAATAAATAATTATTTATTTATTTAATGAAGTTTTAGTAATTTTTTACTTAATATAAAAAAATATGAATAGAGTACCTCTCAATTGGATACATCTATCGATAAGGTAGGGGTCTCCTTATTTAGTTTTCTTGACCAAATGTATAGATAAATGCATCATGAAAGTAAAAAAATTATGGAGGAAATATCATCTCCATTTTAAAAAGTTTCAATACAAATCTCTCTTGAAGGTTGTCAAGATCAGCTGGTTATAGTGTTTTCTCACATAGTTGTCCAAATAATGTGCAAAATTTGAGTAAAAATTTAGTAAAATTTTTAGGTAATAATGCATGTGATGAAAATGGTAGTAACTCTTGTAACAAAATATGTGAATCATGACTTTTCAATCCATGTAACCTATGATAGTTTAAGTCAACGCACCTTGATATTTCACTTTAATACCCAATAGATACCTTCACATGTTTTAAAATGTTAAGGAATGTATCTTTATCACTATTTTTCATTGTAAAAATTTATGGAGCATACTTTTCATTCTCATCTTGCTAGAGATGATGCTTTATGTTAATTTTTTGTATATACTTCTGATCATTGAGATGGTTCTTCAGTTTTCCATGCTGATTAAGAAATGTGAAGATCAAATTGTCACAAACATTCTTCTCAATGTGCATAACATCAAGAATATTCCGCAATAAATTAAATTATCAATATAAAAGTTTGAAGAATATTCATTTTTTCCATTATTGCATTATTATTTCACTTAATAATGCACTTAAAACTCATTTCCCACTATCATTCAAAGGATGAACATTCCCAAATTTTGTTTCAACGTTTACAAGTTGTACTGGTATTTCAGAACCTTTCAAAAACTTTGGAGGTGGTCTATGATCAATACAACCATTTAATCTTGAATTTCTTAACTAAAATCTATGAGATACAATGAGAAATATTTTATGACACAATAAGAACCATTTTTTACAATAAGGTAGTCGTTCATGCTCAAAATAAAAGTTAAAAACAAGATAATTCAAACCCTTGTAAGTGTTCTAATCAGATACGTTCCCAAGTCCAGGGAATTCATTAATGGTCCACATTAGAGCATCGTGCATTTTGAACATTGCTCTAGAAGATGCATCATATGTCTCAACACTATTGTTCCATAAATCCTATAATCCTTCAATTAGAGGCTGCAAGTATACATCAATATCATTTCCATACATTTTTTTTAGTAATAATCATCTAAATGATAAAATAAGTTTGCTTCATACACATCCATGGAGGTATACTGTAAGGTATCAAAACAACCGCCCAAATTCTATAACTGGTGATCAAAGTCCCAAATGGGTTGAATCAATCAACAACCAATATCAATTGCACATTCCTAGGATTATAAGATAAATTTTAATGTAATTAATCAAATGTATTCCATGATTTTTAATCTCTTGTATGTCTTATTAACCCATCATTGTTATTATTTATAAAATGTAACTTTATGCACTTGGCAGTTTTTGATGATATGAATAATCTTTACAATCAAGGTTTTAAAGGGAAGTAATGAAAAACCATTACAGGTGTGTTGTTTTTCTTCTTCTTTATAGTAGTATGTTTATTTAGACTACCAACATCACCCATTGACTACCATCTAGAAGAAGAATAATTTTTTCAATCCTATCTACATGAATACTCTCCCCATAAAGCATACAATCATTGGTACATACATGTGTTTTTGTATAATTAAGAAAAGTAAAACAATTAAAACTATTAAAATATTATTATTACACATAAAATATGTCCATGGTATCACACTATCAATTTTTATTACTTATACGAACCCCGAACAATGTTTGGGTTTGGATTAAGGTTCGGGGAAGTTATAATGATATGTATTTGGGACACTATCAAGATCACTAGGAGACTCCCAGATATTACAAATAGACCAAGAAGATAGTGAGAGTCCTTCAGGTCTATTACAACAAAGTACATTATAGCTAGAGTTATGGAAACCATACTGATCATCAAAGGTATATAGAGAACCACCTTCAACGAGTCTTTTATAAAGTTTTGAATACCCTAAACATATTTTTATAAGGCCTTTTGTGACCGTTGGTAGACATTTTGATCCTTAGGTGACTGTTGGTTTTTGTAACGGTCATAAAATCTTATAATCATTGGGTACTTTTAATAATTTTGACTATCTAAGGTATTTTGAATATTTTAAGTATTTTAAGTATAAAAGAATTTTAAATTTTCTAAGTATTTTATTACTTTAAAGTTGTATCTTTGAACATATTTAATATAAATTATCTTTATATTTTTAAAGTATAATGTTTTAAAGCCTAAAATGAATTTGAAATCATGACTTTTGGGGTTTTAATGAAAATATAAGGAGAAGTACATATGTTTACTTCAGTTAATTCAAAGAGAAGTATGCATGTTGTTGTGATACAAAAAAAACTATTTTTTTTAATTTGAAAACATGTTTATGAATACTCTTATTAATTAAAAGTTATACTCTTGGTTAAGTGATGATAAAGTATAATTTATATGTCTATTTGTGTACTTTAATGTTCCAAAGTTTAAAATAAAGTTGAAATCATGTTTTATACTAATAAAATTAAATATGTTATTTTTTTAATGAAATTAAAGAATTTATATGGTTTATTTTGTATTTTAAAGTTTTAATGAAGGGATTTATAAAAAAAATATATCACCCCTAGGACAACCCTCAAGCTGAGCAAAGGGAGGCAGCTCGCACTACCCCTTCAGGAGTAGGCGGCCGAACCTGGACCCCTCAGCTGTAACATCCCAAGTAAGTAATGAATAATAGATATTTTTATCTATGTCTATTAATTAATTATATAGTGTTTTAGAGGCTTAAAATGAAAATAAATACAATCTTAAGCATGGAATACACTAATATTTTTTAAAAGATTGTTTTACTTTTAAATCTATATTTTGAAAATTTTATAAGCTATGTTTGTCAAAATAAACTTATTCTTTATGATTGGGACATCAAAATTTACTTTGTGTGAATTTTTGGTATTTTTCTGACAATGTTCATTTTTTTTATGAATAGTGAAAAATACTGAATTTTACATCAAAACTGCTTTTTAATCTAATTTATTTATATTATTAGATTATATTTTTAATTGGTTTTAAAGTGAAATTAGAATATATTTTTACCATTTAATCCAATGGTGGTCATTGGAATCAATTTCACTTTGAAATTGGACTTAAACTAGTGTCAATCTTTTGATACTTATTGTTTCATAAAAACACGCTATTTGTCATGACAGCGGGAATTATTTATTAAATTAATTAATGTAACTTATATGATTTGAATTTTGTAAAATATACATCATTTTTGAATTCGGAGTATCAAATATATCTTAGGGTGAATTTTTGGTAATTTTCTGAAAAACTTCAATTTTTGATGAATAGTGAAACCACTAAGTGGTACTTATTAAAACTGATTTTTCGTTTAAATGAAATTTTGCCATATTTGTGTTTTGAATTTCAAAAATCCGACATACATGGTTTTCATTAAGAAGTAAAATGTGGTTCAATGAGATTATAATAATTTTTTGTGAATAGTAACTTATTAAGTTTTTAATCGCGATTAGAGGTAATTAGTGTAGTTTAAGGTAAGAATAATGTTTTAATAAAATGAAATGACCTAGACACATGTCCTACCCTTATTGGATGTGTCATGGCCGACCAATACAAGCCATGGGTAAACTTGGGGACCCCATGGAGCCACTTTGGTTGGGAAATGGCATAAATAACTTTTTATTTAATGTAAAAGTAAAAATGACACAAACATGAGATGTTTTACTAAAATAATTTTTACATGGGGTTATAAAGATCAGATTTTTGATTATAAATAGTCATTGGAAATATAAAAGGATTCCCTACATCATAGTATTTTTTTTATAATTTTTAAACATTAAATAAATTAAATTATTTATGACATCATGATGATGCAGCGATGACCTCATTATTTAACGATTTAAATAAAATGGAATGATAATGTAAAATCTAAGACCTACCCATGGACAAAACCAATTGTATGAGTGGATGTATAACCCTTATCACCTTATCCTCGAATTATATCAATGTGGGACCTTTTTAATCTGAAACTCATTTTAAAATAAAGTAACTTATCTTTACTTTCCAAGAGTGCCCCTCCTCTCCTCTTATAAAAGGCTCCCACCTCTACCTTCTTACCCACACTCCAAAAGCCTTTGGCTTGTCCAACCCCTGACCATTTTGTCTATCCACTTCCCTCTCTTACTCCTTGAAGCCTCACTTTGGGCATAAGTCTTCCCAAGGAAGCCTTTGAGCTCAAACCAAAGGGAGTTACCCGATTTTAAGGTAATGTCTTCTTTTGAGTCCTTTTGTTTTATTTTACTTCTCCAACCCCCTAAACTCTTTTTATTCTTTTCTTTTGTAACAACTCCAGTATCCTCAATATACTATGATTTTGTTATAATAAGTATTCAAGCTACACTTACACACACCTACATCTAATGGTTAACGAACATACTGAATCTGTGGATGGTGAATTTAGGCCTCCCGAAACGATGATTGTTCAAAATTCTTTTAACACCTTCAAAGGTGGCCATTAAGATGTCACTATATTTATATATGATATATAATATGTTTATGTTTTCCTTAAGATTCTGTATTTTTCATTTTGGATATACCTTTATGGTTTCCATTATGGGTAAACATGATATCTTTATTTAAGGAAGTGCGGACTACCGCCCCCTCAAAGTGAGTTGATTCGTTAAATACCATATGTGGGATGTATAAAGGATGGAACTATGATATTATATATGATATTATACTGGAATTATAATATACCTTTATATCATTATGATTCCATTCTATAAAATACGAAATAGAAATGAAAGTAGCGTTCATGCGTACGTACGGCTTACCGTCTCCATGAACAGTGCATTTCATTTCTTACCTCTAAATGATTATGTAATATTATAAATGCATGAATTTACTGGATATATATGACATATATGATATCTACATCATGAATACCATTCTGTATATAATGGATACATGAACAACTTGTAATTATAAAGGGTTTATTTTTTACTCAAGTACCAATGATCGTTAAAATGACCGTTATTAACTTAAATAATTACATAGTGTTCATGACATGGTAATAAGTGATATAAAAGGAATAATGAACTTGAAAAAATTTCTTAAGCAAGTAGAAATTGACTCAAGTTTATTATTCAGGACATTATAGAATGATCGAGTCAAGTCGGACCCGAGGTATAGGACTTCGTCTCAATCTCCTTTCATTGAGGCATATTTTGTTTTATACACAACCTTCTTTTATACGGTGTATAAACCCCTTTGACTTTTAAGTTTATCCAAAAGGAATCATTTTTATACGAAGCATTTTAATAAATGACAAAAGGAATGTTTCTGTCGTACGTATGCGGCGACAACGACTTCTCCGCCGCCATGACCATTATTTGAGTTTCGGCTTCCTCTACAAGCCATACCTTCTTTTTAAAAAGAAAAATAAATACCAAGTTTTTATTTTCTTTTAATTTTTTATTGAAAATGGTTTTCATAATGATTTATATCAATGTGTTGTATTGATATCTTGTGATTGAAAGGTGGAAATGTTATGTTTCCTTTATGTATGTTTTATGTGATACGATTATGTTGAGGTTCTTGGGCATTATTATGAAGACGGGTGGTTCCGTGATAAACTAAGGGCGGGTGAGCCCGATATATCTCTCCAATGCATTGGGTAACGCGAAGGAGTGTAACGTTAAGGTTTCTCCGAAGAGATTTAGGGAATATACTGTGATGGGTATTCCAAACGTAACCAAGAGGGTTACTCCCTACGTAAGAATGTTATGGATGCCTCGAGTTACCTTTATGTCTTATGATTTCTAAGATTTATTCATGGTTTGATGAGGTATGTTAAAGTGCCTATGTTTTATGGGTAAAGTATGATTTCATTCTTATGTATATATGAACTCATGTTTCCTTTCCATATTTTTATAACCCTTACTGAACTTTTTATATTCATCCCAAGTTTTTGAAATGTTTTTCACAGGTCAAGGGAAAGTTACATGATGTGATGATAGTGTCAAGGATTTGTCAACAAAGAATCTGTGTTTTATTTTAAATATGTTTCCATTGATGGGAAAGAAGAATACTATCTTTATGTAACCACTTTGTTTATATGTGGAATGTAATGAAAGTTTTATGATCTAATTCTCTAAAACTCTAAACCCAAAAAGATCCTCAATGTGTAATCTTGTAATAACTCAAGATTAAGTAAGGATTAAGGATGGGGCCTTATAGTTGGTATCAAAGGTCGGTTTAGATAACTTTAGGAGTTAGAATTCTATTAAATGATTATCCAAAAATATTTTTTTATGGTCAAATTGAAGTGATATAGTATTTGAAGATTACCATGTTGCTTCATCTAAGACATGTTTGTTCAAAATGGTTTTTTGCAGAGGAAACAGGGAAGCATTGCTAGGAAGGAATGCAGAAGGAAATAACCTTCCGAATCAGCATCCTGAGATGGTCAGAATTGGAACTGAACAGTTTGTTGTAGTAATGGTGCAGTTGACTCAAGCGATAAATGGTGGTGGTATCCATGCACGAGATCAGCCAGATCAACTGCAGAGGAACATGTCAGTGGTGGAACATTTCATGAGGCAACATCCCCCATCATTCAGAGGATCATCTGACCCTATGCTAGCTAAAGGGTGGATTAAAGCACTGGAGAAGATTTTCGATGTCATGGGGTGTTCAGACAATCAAAAGGTTAGTCTTGTTATTTACCATTTGGATGGTGAGGCAGATCAGTAGTGGTCTATGGTTAAAAATATCAGGGATGCTGATGAGATTGATGCTATCGACTGGGATGAATTCAAAGGTATGTTTCTTGAAAAGTATTTTCCTAAGGCTGTTTTACTTAGGATGGAAAAACAATTCTTGGAATTGAGGCAAGAGGAAGACTCAATGGCTGCCTATGAAGAAAGGTTCACTCGATTGGCAAGGTATGCTCCAAATTTTATCCGAGACCTTGATAGTAAAATCAATCGTTTTTACTCAGTATTAAAGCCAAAATATCGAAGCGCATTAGCTTCTCGTGAGTTTAAAAGTTATGAAAAGCTTGTTCGATGTGCTGAGAATGTGGAAATGGAGTTTGCCGATGATCAAGTGTTCTATAACAACCAGCAGAAGAAGAGACCAAGGTGGCAGGAGAAAGGTAAGAATTATTCAAAAAAGTCTGATGGTAAGAAAACTAAGTTTCCAGTTTGTGATAAATGTGGCAAAAGGCATGATGGGGAATGTCTTCTGAATTCTGGAAAGTGCTACCGATGTGGTAAGATGGGACATAAGGCTCATGGTTGCACTGAAAAGAATCAAGGTGAAGGTAAGACCAAATTTGATTTACAGTTAGTGAAATGTTATAAGTGCAATGAGATGGGTCACTATGCAAACGAGTGTCCGACAAAGAGCTTGAGTGATGGGAAGCAGTTAGAATACAAGCAGAAAGGGGTGGTGAAATCCTTTGCAACTACTTCAGCAGATGTCGGGTCATCAAATGAAGTTGTATCAGGTACTTTGTTTGTTTTTTCAGATTATGCCAGTGTGTTGTTTGATTCAGGGTCTACACATTCTTTCATCTCTGAAACCTTTTCTAGTAAAATGGGAATACCATCTTAAGAAATGACTCCTGAACTTGTGGTAAAGACACCTGGGGGAAATGTTGAGGCAAAAAGAATTTATAAGAATCTTCTTATCCTTATCTGTGGAAAGAACCTACTTGCAAACCTTATTGTTCTACCTCTAGTAGAGTTTGATGTTATCATGGGTATGGATTGGCTATCTATTTACCATGCTAAGATTGACTGTAGAGCTAAAGAGGTTTCTTTTCAGAAAGACTTTCAGTTTGTGTACAAGAATGAACCCTTACTGTTGATAACTTATCAAGAGGCCGAGAAACTTGTAAAAGATGGAAATGAATGTTACCTTGCACACATCGTTGAAAATAAAGGAACTATTCAGATTAATGATGTGCCAGTGGTAAATGAGTATCCTGATGTTTTTCCTGATGAGTTGCCTGGAATAATACCAGATCGGGAAGTTGAATTTACTGTTTACTTAGTTCCTGATGCTAAGCCAATTTCAAAACCCCCTTATCGAATGGCTCAAATTGAACTTTTAGAGTTGAAGGAGCAATTGCAAGATTTATTAGAGAAAGGTTTCATTCGACCTAGCACATCACCATGGGGTGCTCCTGTTTTATTTGTTAAAAAGAAAGATGGTTCAATGAGACTTTGCATTGATTATAGAGCCTTGAATAACATCACTGTTAAGAACAAATATCCTTTGCCTCATATCGATGATTTGTTTGATCAGCTCCAGGGAGCTCAGTATTTTTCAAATATTGACCTGAGATCGGGGTACCATCAGCTGAAGGTAAAGGAAGCAGATGTTCCGAAGACTGTGTTTCGTACAAGATATAGCCATTATGAATTTGTAGTAATGCCTTTTGGGATAACTAATGCACCTGCTGTATTCATGGACTTAATGAATAGAGTTTTCCATGAGTTCTTGGATAAGTTTTTGGTGGTTTTCATTGATGATATTTTGGTGTTTTCTAAAGGTAAATAAGAACATGAAAGGCGTTTAAGGGTTATTTTTCAAACCTTAAAAGAAAAGAAATTGTACGGGAAATTCATCAAATGTGAGTTTTGGTTGCAACAAATTTCTTTCCTTGGTCACATTGTTTCTAAAGATGGGATAACTGTTGATCCTGCAAAAACAAAAGTTGTGGAAGACTAGCCAAGACCGACAAATGTAACTGAGATTCGTAGTTTCCTTGGTTTGGCAGGCTATTACCGAAGGTTTGTTAGAAATTTTTCACGGTTATCTAGTCCAATGACTAAGCTAACTCGGAAGGGTGTTAAGTTTATCTGGACAAAAGAATGTGATGATTTTTTTCAGGAATTGAAAAGAAGATTTGTGAATGCTCTAATTTTGGCACTACCTTCTAGGAATGGTGATTTTGTTATCTACAGTGATGCTTCATTGAAAGGACTTGGTTGCGTCCTAATGCAGAATGATCAGGTAATTGCTTATGCTTCACGACAGTTGAAAACTCATGAGGTAAATTACCCTACACATGATTTGGAATTAGCTGTTGTTTTTTTTGCTTTAAAAAATTGAAGGCATCATTTGTATGGAGTAAAGTGTGAAATATATACCGATCACAAAAGTTTAAAGTATATATTCACTCAGAAAGAGTTGAACATGAGACAAAGGATATGGCTAGAATTAATCAAGGATTATGATTGTACAATTCATTACCATCCAGAAAAAGCAAATAAAGTGGCTGATGGTTTAAGTCGAAAAAGTAATGCTTCATTAGAAATGTTGCGTTTGGAACGTGATCCTTTGGTTAAGGATTTGATGAAATTTGGCATAGAAGTTTTTGGTGCAGGATGTTCTTCTGTTTTGTTTCAGGTATCAGTGAGATCATCTCTATCAGATAGAATCAAGCAAGCACAGAATCAAGACAGTGAGTTGCAGAAAAAGGTAGAGCTGGTTCAGAAAGGTAAGTTGCATGAATTGAACATTGATAATGATTGTGTTTTTAGATTTAGGAAGAGATTGTGTGTGCCTTGTGATTCACAGTTGAAGAGAGAGTTGTTATGTGAAGCTCATAGTTCTCCGTTTTCAGTTCATCCTGGCAGTACTAACATATACAGAGATCTGTGGGAGTATTACTGGTGGGATGGAATGAAAAGAGATATTTCTAATTTTACTATGAAGTGTTTGACTTGTCAGCAGGTTAAAGTAGAGCGGCAGTTACCAAAAGGGATGCTTCAGCCTTTACCAGTGCTGGAGTGGAAATGTGAGAATATATCCATGGACTTTGTTGTGGGATTACAGAAGACATCTCGAGGTAATAATGCAATCTGGGTTATTGTTGATCGCTTGACCAAATCTACTCATTTCCTTGCTATATGAGATACTTTTTCCCCGGATCAAATTTCCCGTTTGTATCTTAAAGAGATAGTCAGGTTACATGGGGTTCCTCTCTCCATTTTATGTGACCACGATCCCAGGTTCACTTCTAACTTTTGGAAAGGCCTTCAGAAGTCTTTGGGTACTGAATTAAATTTTAGTACAGCTTTTCATCCTCAATCAGATGGGCAGTCGGAACGAACAATTCAGACCTTGGAGGATATGCTACGAGCTTGTTCGATGGATTATCAGGGAATTTGGGACCAACATCTTTCTTTGGTTGAATTTTCATATAATAACAGTTTTCATTCTAGTATAAAGATGGCACCATTTTAGGCATTATATGGGAAGCGGTGTCGAACTCCAGCTTTCTGGGATGAAGTGGGTGAAAGGAAGCTGATGGGACCAGAATTGGTAGAAGAGATGGCAGAAAAAGTTCAGTTGATTCAGAAGCACATGAGAACAGCTCATAGTAGGCAGAAGGGTTATGCAGACAACAGGAGGAAGGATCTAACTTTTGAGGTAGGTGATCATGTTTTTCTCAAAGTCTCACCATGGAAAAGTGTGATATGATTTGGTAAGAAAGAAAAGCTGAGTCCAAGGTTCATTGGACCATATGAAATTCTAGAGAGAGTTGGATCAGTTGCATACCGGGTGGCTTTACCTCTGATTTTATCTCAGGTACACAATGTTTTTCATGTTTCGATGTTGAGAAAGTATATGCCAGATCCATCTCATGTTTTGAGTCCAGAGGTAGTTCAGCTGGAAGAGAACCTATCTTATGAGGAACAACTGGTCCAGATTCTTGACCATAGGGATAAAGTGTTACGGAATAAGGTGATTAATCAGGTAAAAGTTTTGTGGAAAAACCACATGATGGAAGAGGCAACATGGGAATCTGAAAATGCAATGAGGGATAAGTACCCCCATTTATTCGATAAGTAAATAAATTGCGGGGACGCAATTTTCTAAAGGGGGGAAGGATGTAACATCCCAAGTAAGTAATGAATAATAGATATTTTTATCTATGTCTATTAATTAATTATATAGTGTTTTAGAGGCTTAAAATGAAAATAAATACAATCTTAAGCATGGAATACACTAATATTTTTTAAAAGATTGTTTTACTGCCTTTTGATGGAAAACCATTTTTAAATCTATCTTTTGATAATTTTATAAGCTATGTTTGTAAAAATAAACTTATTCTTTATGATTGGGACATCAAAATTTACTTTTTGTGAATTTTTGGTATTTTTCTGACAATGTTCATTTTTTTATGAATAGTGAAAAATACTGCATTTTACATCAAAACTGCTTTTTAATCTAATTTATTTATATTATTAGATTATATTTTGAATTGGTTTTAAAGTGAAATTAGAATATATTTTTACCATTTAATCCAATGGTGGTCGTTGGAATCAATTTCACTTTGAAATTGGACTTAAACTAGTGTCAATCTTTTGATACTTATTGTTTCATAAAAACACGCTATTTGTCATGACAGCAGGAATTATTTATTAAATTAATTAATGTAACTTATATGATTTTAATTTTGTAAAATAGATATCATTTTTGAATTCGGAGTATCAAATATATCTTAGGGTGAATTTTTGGTAATTTTCTGAAAAACTTCAATTTTTGATGAATAGTGAAACCACTAAGTGGTACTTAAAAAAACTGATTTTTCGTTTAAATGAAATTTTGCCATCTTTGTGTTTTGAATTTCAAAAATCCAACATACATGGTTGTCATTAAGAAGTAAAATGTGGTTCAATGAGATTATAATAATTTTTTGGTGAATAGTAACTTATTAAGTTTTTAATCGCGATTAGAGGTAATTAGTGTAGTTTAAGGTAAGAATAATGTTTTAATAAAATGAAATGACCTAGACACATGTCCTACCCTTATTGGATGTGTCATGGCCGACCAAGAAAATCCATGGGTCAACTTGGGGACCCCATAGAGCCACTTTGGTTGGGAAATGACATAAATAACTTTTTATTTAATGTAAAAGTAAAAATGACACAAACATGAGATGTTTTACTAAAACAATTTTTACATGGGGTTATAAAGATCAGATTTTTTATTATAAATAGTCATTGGAAATATAAAAATATTTCCTACATCATAGTATTTTTTTTATAATTTTTAGACATTAAATAAATTAAATTATTTATGACATCATGATGATGCAGTTATGACCTCATTATTTAACGATTTAAATAAAATGGAATGATAATGTAAACTCTAAGACCTACACATGGCCAAAACCAATTGTATGAGTGGATTTAGAACCCTTATCACCTTATCCTCAAATTATATCAATGTGGGACCTTTTGAATCTGAAACTCATTTTAAAATAAAGTAACTTATCTTTACTTTCCAAGAGTGCCCCTCCTCTCCTCTTATAAAAGGCCCCCACCTATACCTTCTTACCCACACTCCCAAAGCCTTTGGCTCGGCCAAACCCTGCCCATTTTGTCTCTCCACTTCCCTATATTACTCCTTGAAGCCTCACTTTGGGCAGAAGTCTTCCCAAGGAAGCCTTTGAGCTCAAACCAAAGGGAGTTACCCGATTTTAAGGTAATGTCTTCTTTTGAGTCCTTTTGTTTTATTTTGCTTCTCCAACCCCCTAAACTCTTTTTATTCTTTTCTTTTGTAACAAATACAGTATACTAAATATACTAGGATGTTGTTATAATAAGTATTCGAGCTACACTTACACACACCTACATCTAATGGTAAACGAACATACTGTTTCCGTGGATGGTGAATTTATGCCTCCCGAAATGATGATTGTTCAACATTACTTTAACACCTTCAAAGGTGGCCATTAAGATGTCACTATATTTATATATGATATATAATATGTTTATGTTTTCCTTAAGATTCTGTATTTTTCATTTTGGGTATACCTTTATGGTTTCCATTATGGGTAAACGAGATATCTTCATTTAAGGAAGTGCGGACTACCGCCCCCTCAAAGTGAGTTGATTCGTTAAATACCATATGTGGGACGTATAAAGGATGGAAATATGATATTATATATGATATTATACTGGAATTATAATATACCTTTATATAATTATGATTCCATTCTATAAAATATGAAATAGAAATGAAAGTAGCGTTCATGCGTACGTACGGCTTACCGTCTCCATGAACGGTGCATTTCATTTCTTACCTCTAAATGATTATGTAATATTATAAATGCATGCATGTACTGGATATATATGACATATATGATATCTACATCATTAATACCATTCTGGATATAATGGATACATGAACAACTTGTAATTATAAAGGGTTTATTTTTGACTCAAGTACCAATGATCGTTAAAATGACCGTTATTAACTTAAATAATTACATAGTGTTCATGACATGGTAATAAGTGATATAAAAGGAATAATGAACTTGAAAAGGGTTCTTAAGCAAATAGAAATTAACTCAAGTTTATTATTCAGGACATTAAAGAATAATCGAGTCAAGTCGGACCCGAGGTATGGGACTTCGTCTCAATCTCCTTTTATTGAGGCATATTTTGTTTTATACATAACCTTCTTTTATACGGTGTATAAACCCCTTTGACTTTTACGTTTATCCAAAAGGAATCATTTTTATACAAAGCGTTTTAATAAATGACAAAAGGGAATGTTTTTGTCGTACGTATGTGGCGACAATGACTTCTCCATCGCCGTGACCATTATTTGAGTTTCGGCTTCCTCTACAAGCCATACCTTCTTTTTAAAAAGAAAAATAAATACCATGTTTTAATTTTCTTTTACTTTGGTATTGAAAATGGTTTTCATAATGTTTTTATATCAATGTGTTGTATTGATATCTTGTTATTGAAAGGTGTAAATGTTATGTTTCCTTTATGCATGTTTTATGTGATACGATTATGTTGAGGTTCTTGGGCATTATTATGAAGACGGGTGGTTCCATGATAAACTAAGGGCGGGTGAGCCCAATATAGCTCTCCAATGCATTGGGTAACGCAAAGGAGTGTAACGTTAAGGTTTCTCCGAAGAGATTTAGGGAATATACTATGATGGGTATTCCAAACGTAACCAAGATGGTTACTCCCTATGTAAGAATGTTATGGATGCCTCAAGTTACCTTTAAGTCTTATGATTTATAAGATTTAATCATGGTTTGATGAGGTATGTTAAAGTGCCTATGTTTTATGGGTAAAGTATGATTTCATTCTTATGTATATATGAACTCATGTTTCCTTTCCATATTTTTATAACCCTTACTGAGCTTTTTATGCTCATCCCAAGTTTTTGAAATGTTTTTCACAGGTCAAGGGAAAGGTACATGATGTGATGATAGTGTCAAGGATGTGTCAAGAAAGAATCTGTGTTTTATTTTAAATATGTTTCCATTGATGGGAAATAAGAATACTATCTTTATGTAACCACTTTGTTTATATGTGGAATGTAATGAAAGTTTTATGATCTAATTCTCTAAAACTCTAAACCCGAAAAGATCCTCAATGTGTAATCTTGTAATAACTCAAGATTAAGTAAGGATTAAGGCTGGGGCCTTATATCAGCCCTAGCACAGGCTATCCCGTGAGTGCATGCATGCCTACAGGAATGCATAGAGGAATTGAGCAGTATGCAACCGTGTGGGGCGGCACGACAGTAGGGGTGAGCGCAGAAGAGCGCCCATAGAGAACCAGTACAGAGCGGTACCAGGTAGGGGGAGAGGAAATTCTGGTTTGTTCTAGATCGTTGAGGCTTATAAAGTTGGCTCTAAAACCATCCTATTTCGATATGGGATGAGATTTTTCAATGATGATCAAATCTTGGTCATCTGATCTCACCGTGCGGGATCTGGACTATTCAATGAGTTCGGCCTTCAAACCCCCACCTCGCGGCTTTTTCTCTACATTTTCCTGAGCCATCTGATAGATACATGGATGAATCTCAACTGCCCATCTGTTTTTAAATACTATATCAAATTGCGGATGTATGATCAAACCAAGGTTTAATCGCATCCCTCCATCTTTTAGAAAATCCCAAAAACACCCATAGCCATCTGATTAGACCTCGTGTGATCTGGATCATCTGCTCTTTTCTATATCTTCTCCTACTTTATTCTTCTTACTTGTTCCAAACTAGTGGCATTTCCCATAGTTTCTCCTCCTTCTCTTCCTTTCTTGCTTCTCCTCCCTCGAGATCCTCCACATCTCTTCGAACCAGCACGTGATTTCTACCCGTAAGCCCTCCTTTGGTATTCTTTATTTTATTTTATTTTTTTTTATTTTATTTTATTTGGCTTTCCATTTTAATTTCCAAAAACTTTATATATTTATGTATATATTAAAATCACCAATTGATTTCAGGATTATTTTAAGTAAGATGTTGTGCTTAATTTTTTTTAGTCAATTTTCATAAGTATTCATTTATAATTTATGTATGAATCATGATATATAAAATATATGTGAACTTCCTATATAAACTCTAATTGTACACATAATTCTACTCGATTCCTTCTCCTCAACCAACAAACATCCCTTTCCCAACCTTGTTTCTCTCTTGAATCTAGGTAAGGGATCATCTTTCTTCACTTTTAATTTTTAAACCCCTTTTATCTATTTTTATGTTTCACAGTTATATGTATATGTATATAATTTTATCCTAACTCATTTTAGGATTTCAAAAAATAATTATTATTAGTGTTAAACTGATGTTTTAAGGTATAAAACACTCATAAGGGTTAAAAAATTATGTTTGATTTAAACTATGTGTATATATATACTTATATATGATTTCTTTATATAACAAATCAATTCGGGTTTATGATTTTTTTGAATGGATATAATTTGTTTTTAAATGATGTTCTTAAATCATAAGAAACATGTAGTATTTTAGTTCATCTTATTTTTAATATGCAAAACACTTGCTTACAACTTGTGTGTATATGGTTATACATATATACATTTTTTATCTTACAAGTCCATTATGATTTTATGATTTCCAAATGGTATTTTTTTCTAAATGGTGTCCATAATACATGTTATACATACAAGGGTTCACTTTGTTTTTTGTTAAATTAAGCCCTATGTATATTTATTAAACAAACCTAATCTGGTTATATGGTTTTTGAATGATAAAAATATGTTTTTAAAATAATGTCCTTAAGTACATGTAAATCATGGAAGGAATCAACTTGGTTTTATTTAACTATACCAAGAAAACACATATGTTCACATAAGGCTATGTGTGTGTATATATATGGGTTTTAATTATATTTATAATTAGGTTTTAATAAAATCTATTTTAGTAATTAATTATGTATTGGAAGCATACAACAGTTATATGTATTTCAAACATGATTCCTTAAGTAGGTTGTATGATGGTTTTCATGTTTAAGCATAAATATACATTTATGTATGAGCACACATGTTTAATTATTTCTTTTATTCATGAATAATTCACATGAAATAATCCATACTTTGTATTCCAATTTTCTAAAAGGATTTCATTTAATTATTTAAGGTTATGTTTTAATATATTTTGATATAAAAATTAACATTTCATGGTTTAAAACAAGTATCTCAAAGTAAAAACATGTAAACCATGGCATTAAAAGGTTCACATTCATAAGGGTTTAATGTAAGAGTTATTATTTTATGAGACAACCCATCATTTCATGTGTACTAGTTCTTACCACATGTAAAAATGTATGTCATTTTAGTCCATGCATGTCATTGTTAAATTTGATGCAGCCATAACCTAAAACTAACAAATTTATTCATTTTACATTTATTGCATAATTCATTTCACTTATGAGTATGTATGAAAAAGGTTATGGATTAAGAATGTAAGTTTCCATTGTAGTATGGGACACTATGAAAATAAGACCATGCTAAGACATGTGAGGAATGTATTGGACTTATAAGATGTGACAGGTGTGCAATGAATTATACAGCACTCCAATGCATTGGGTAAAGTGATGAATCTCATGATTTAAAAGGAAATGATGCATGAACATGATGCTAGATTTTCTCACAACAATGTGTGGTAGTTGACCACAATTATGTTGGGTTTTTACCTTTATGGTCTTGGAACAAGGCCTTGACAGAAAGATGATGTACGGTCTTGGCGAAAGGCATAGAAAAGTCTATAATTATACATTCCCTCATTATATAATAGTATATGACCATCCAAGTTATTATTCTACTAATAGAATACACCTTGGTTAAGAATCCTCTATGAAAATGGTGATGAATTCATATGTCATGATTAAGTATGCAAATGGAAATTTATACAAAGAAAAGGATGAAACTGAGGTTGATGTTACATCTATCAATCCATGAATTGCATATGAAGTGTTAAGGGAATCATGACTTTGTTACTTATGCAATTTTATGCAAGTGATAAATTTATGTGCTAATGTGTACTTATAACTTTGCATGTCACCTTTAAAATTGGTTTGATCAATTTATGGATTATGCAGCATTTCATGCATTCTTTTACATGTATGCATACTCTGATTTATGTTTTACCTATAGTTTTTAAGTATACATATATGATTCTTGTGTAAAAGGTTTTTATGAAAATATTATCAAGAAACCTTTGAAAAATTATGATGACGTGCCTCAAGAAGTGTGTTTTCCTCTTAAGAAAATGTTTTGTGATTATTTTAAAGGTTTTTGTATTAAAAATGATTTTCTTAAAACAAAATTAAAACCCCTTACTGGGTATTCTTATGCTCACCCTACGTTTTCAATTTATTTTTACAAGGTTTAGTATATTTTTCCAAGCATTGAGTACTCCTATGTGACGACAACAATATGAAGCTTAACTTTTTCATATTTTTTGGAAAAAATGTATCAGCATCATCTGGTTTTCCAGAACCTAAACCAAAATGATCCTCTAGAATGGAACAAGATGTGTAATTTTTGTATACATGTTTCTATGAAAAAAATTACACTCCATGTTGCAGGCATCAACTTTGGGCTTCTAGGGTCGGGGTCATTATATTTGGTATCAGAGCATTGGTTTAGACAACTCTGAAAAATTAGAACAACGATAAATATTTGATTATGTATTACTAAGTAGAATTTTTTCTTCAATTTTTAGATGGAATAAGAAATAAGCCTTTTGTCTCTTCCAACCAAAATACTAGATACTATAGTTTCCAAATCATTTTCATAAGGCTATGAGACATTTGAAAACCTTTGTATGTCATGTAAACATCTCTACTATGTATCTAACTCTCCTCATGTACTTCAACTCTACCAAGGATCAGGCTTTGACTATTTTCTTATGATGCATGCTCAATTTCTATTCTATGCATGTAAGAGAAAGTACTTTGAGGGTCTATTTAAATTCTTTAACCTAGCCAAGAATTTTTCATCCCTAGAGGACTTCCAAGATTCCTTACAAGAGAGTGACCTATGAGTAGTGTATCTTTATCAACTCTTGACCTACAGTCTCTATGGTCAAGTTAGGGACTTTGAAATTCTTAAGGATGTGTCTTTCTGTTTGTTTTATAGACATCAAGTTCATGCTGATGTCCCCTATCTTCATACAATTCATGATTTTCTCTCACAGAACTTTATATGTCCGCATGCGATTGATCCAAGTTTCCCATGCTGCATTTGAGCCAGATAGATCTAAGAGTTTGAAACTATTTTAGGAATTCGTTTAACTGGGAACTAGGGAAATCGTCGACGCTAGTGGGACCTATGAAGGTATATCATGGTGTATGTTAGGAAGTTTGTTCCAGTGAGTTTGTGAGAGGGAATGAATGAATATGTAGAACCCTGAGTTTCATGAACCTTATCTTAAATGAATGATGTTATATTTTTATGATTTAGTACTTTAATTTTTATTTGAAAAATAACATCTCTGTTTTAATATGGTTATCCTTTATTGAGTAGACCTTTTTCTTAAAATTTTCAGATGGAAGATGGGAGGTCACCAACTAACCTTTTGTCTCTACCAACTGAGATACTGAAAATAATAATGTTAAATTCATTTTTGGATATATTTTAACCTCTCAGAAACCTATGGTTATCATCCAACACTCATAATATGATTTGATTCTTTTGAGGATCAGGTTTCACTTATTTCCTTTTAGTACATGCACAACTCGCATTCTACGCATGATGAGGAAGTTATTTTGAGGGACTCTTCAAATGCTTTACTATGTTTGAAAGATATCTATTTATATAAAAAAATTGGGAAGCCACAAATACAGGTGAACTTAGCGAAACATACCTTTTTCAACTCCTAAACTTTAGTGGCTATAGGAGGCTTTATGATTTCAAAATTTTAGAAAACAAGGTGGTTCGGATGGTTTATAGGAATCGAGTCCTTTCTGATGTTTCTGAGATTTTAATATCCCGTTAATTTTATATGAGATCTGATCACTGCATATATGAGTATAAATCTGACTGTCTGATATGTTTCTGGACCAAAGAAACCAAATAATTTAAAACTGTCATTAACACCATGGCATCAGACAACCACCAGTTCTTGTGGTACTGGTGAAGGGACATTGGGGAAAATGTCTGAAGGTTTGGAGTGTAATATAATTGTGATGGTAAAATTACTTGAAGGGTAGGATAATGTGATACCTCGAATATATTTTATGAGTAATAATAATATTTTAATTGTTTTAATTGTTTTACTTTTCTTAATTTTTGTACTATCCTAAACAATGTTTTCAAAATAAACACAAGACATATTTTATTCAATAAAAAACAGAAACATTACATTTTCAACAAGTCCAAAAGAATCTTACTAACCTAGAACACCTACTAAGAGACCTATCAAGATCACTAGGAGACCCCCGAACATCACAAATAGACCAAGAAGATAGTGATAGTCCTTAGGGTCTATTACAATGAATAACATTACAGTTACAGTTATGGAAACCATACTGAGCATCAAGGGTATATAGAGCACCATCTTCACTGAGTCATTTATAAAGTTTTCAATACCCTAAATATATTTTTATAAGGCCTTTTGTGACCATTTGTAGCCATTTTGGTCCTTAGGTGACCGTTGTTTTTTGAAACGATCATAAAATCTTATAACTGTTGGGTACTTTTAAGAATTTTGATTATCTAAGGTATTTTGAATGTTTGGAGTATTTTAAGTATAAAAGAATTTTAAATGTTCTAAGTATTTGAGTGCTTTAAAGTTTTTTCTTTGAACATATTTAATTGAACTTATCTTTATATTTTGAAAGAATAATGTTTTAAAACCTAAAATGAATTTGAAATCATGAATTTTGGGGTTTTAATGAAAATATAAGGAGAAGTACATATATTTACTTCAGTTAATTCAAAGAGAAGTATGCATATTGTTGTGATACAAAAAAATATGTTTTTTAATTTGAAAACATTTTTATGAATAATCTTATTAATTAAAAGTTATACACTTGGTTATGAGATGAAAAACTATAATTTATATGTTTATTTGTGTACTTTAATGATACAATGTTTAAAATAAAGTTGAAATCATGTTTTATACTAATAAAATTAAATATATTCTTTGTTTAACGAAATTAAAGAAGTTATATGGTTTATTTTGTATTTTAAAGTTTTAATGAAGGGTTTTATAAAAAAATATCACCCTTAGGCCAACCCTCTAACTGAGCCAAGGGAGGCAACTCGCACTACCCCTTCAGGAGTAGGTGGTAGAGCCTCGACACCTCAGCCACAACATAGGCCAGCCCGTCAGTGTATGTGTTCCTACAGGCACACATGGAGGAATTGAGCAGTGCGCCACTGTGTGGGGCGGCACGAGTGAAGGGGTGGGCACAGAAGCGTGCCCCCAAAGAACCGGTATGGGGCGGTACCGGGGAGGGGGAAAGGGAATTCATGTTGGTTCTGGATCACTAAGGCTTATAAAGATGGCATGAAAACCTTCCCATTTCTATGTGGGATGATATTTTTTATAGGAGATCGAATCTCAGACATCTGATCTCACCACGTGGGATCTGGACCGTTCGATCACTCCGACCTTTGAATCCCAACCACCGTCGTGTTTTCTCCATGTTTTCCTTAGTCATCCAATTGAGATGTAGATGAATCTCATCCACCCATATATTTTTAATAACTAGATCAAACAGTGGATGTTCGATCAATCCATGGTTTAATCTCATCCCTTTATCTTTTTTAAAATTTTGGAAACACTCATGGCAGTCCAATCAAACCCCATGTGATCTGGACCGTCCGCTATTTTTCACATCTGGTCCTTATTTCCACTTATTCCTCACGCCAAACCAGTGGCCTTGCCCATAGTTTCTACTCCTCTTACATTATTGTTTCTTCTCCCTCGAGATCCTCCACCACTCTTCGGACCAGCTCATGATTTCTACCTGTAAGCCCTCCTTTGGTCTTCTTTCTTTTATTTTATTTTATTTTATTTTATTTTATTTGGATTTCCATTTTAATTTCTATAAACTTTATATATTTATGTATATATTAAAATAACTGATTGATTTCAGTATAATTTTAAGTAAGATGCTAGACTTAATTTGTTTCAGTCAATTTTCATAGGTCTTTGTTTATAATTTAGGTATGAATCATGATATATAAAATATATGTGAATAGACTATATAATCCCTAATTGAACACATAATTCTACTCGATTCCTTATCCTCAACCTACAAACGTCCCCTGCCTGGCCCTCTTTCTCTCTTAAAGCTAGGTAAGGGATTGTTTTGATTCGCTTTCAATTTACAAAGCCCTTTTATCTATTTTTATGTTTCATGGTTATATGTATATGTATATAATTTTATCCTAACTCATTTTAGGATTTAAAAAAAGAATTATTATTAGTTTTAAACTGATGTTTAAGGTATAAAACAATTTTAAGGTTTAAAATTGTTTTATGTTTGATTTAAACTATGCATATATATAAAGTTATATATGATTTCTTATATAAAAAATCAATTTGGGTTTATGATTTTTTTGAATGGTGGTCATTTGTTTTTAAATGATGTTCTTAAATAATAAGATACATGTAAGGGTTTAGTTCATCTTGTTTTTAATATTCAAAACCCTTACTTATAACTTGTGTGTATAAGATTATACATATATAAGTTTGTTTATCTTACAAGTATGTTCTGATTTTATGATTTCAAAATGGTATTTGTTTCTAAATAGTGTCCATAATACATGTTAAACATATAAGGGTTCACTTTGTTTTTTGTTAAATTAAACCCTATGTATATTTATTAAACAAACCTTATATGGCTCTATGGTTTTCGAACGATGAAAATATGTTTTTAAAATAATGTCCTTAAGTTCATGTAAATCATGTAAGGAATCGACTTGGTTTTATTTAATCGGACCACAAAAACACATATGTGCACATACAATTATGTGTATATATATATATATATGGGTTTTAATTATAATTTGAATTAGGTTTTCATAAAATCTATTTTAGTAATTAATTATGTTTTGGAATCATAAAATAGTTATAAGGATTTATTAAACCTTGTTTTGGGTTATGCAAATCCCAAGCATACACTTTGTATATATATATATATATATGGTTTTATATAAATTTCAAACCCACATGTATACATGTATGTATTTCAAACTTGATTCCTTAAGTATGTTGTATGATGGTTTCATTTTTAAGCATAAATATACATTCAAGCATGAGCACAAGTGTTTAATTATTTCTTTTATGCATGAATACTTCACATGAAATAATCCATACTTTGTATTCCAATTTTCCAAAAGGATTTCCTTTAATTATTTAAGTTTGTGTTTTAATCTATTTTGATATAACAATTAACATTTCATGTTTTAAAACAAGTATCTCAAAGGAAAAAACATGTAAACCATGGCATGAAAAGGTACACATTCATAAGGGTTTAATGCAAGAGTTATTATTTTATGAGAAAACCCATCATTTCATGTGTAATAGTTCTTACCACATGTGAAAATGTATGTCATTTTAGTCTATACATGTTGTTGTTAAATCTAATGCAGACATAACCTAAAACTAACAAATTTAGTCATTTTACATGTATTGCATAATTCATTTCAGTTATGAGTATGTATGAAAAATGTTGTGGATTAATAATGTAAGTTTCCATTATAGTATGGGACACTATGATAATAAGACCATACTAAGACATATGAGGAATGTATTGGAATTATAAGATGTGATGGGTGGGCCCAGAATTATACAGCACTCTAATGCATTAGGTTTAGTGATGAATCTCATGAGTTAAAAGAAAATTATGTGTGAACATGATGCTATATTTTCTCACAAATATGTGTGGTAGTTGACCACAATTATGTTGGGGTTTTACCCATTTGGTCTTGGCATGAGGTCTTGATAGAAAGATGATGTACGGTCTTGGTGAAAGGCCTTGACAAGTCTAGAATTATACATTCCCTCATTATGTAATAGTAAATGATCGTCCAAGTGATTATTTGACTAATAGAATACCCCTTGGTTAAGAATCCTCTATGAAAATGGTGATAAATGCAGATCCCAAACATACACTATATATATATATATATGATTTTATATAAATTTCAAACCCACACGTATACATGTATGTATTTCAAACTTGATTCCTTAAGTAGGTTGTATGATGGTTTTCATGTTTAAGCATAAATATACATTCATGCATGAGAACACATGTTTAATTATTTCTTTTATGCATGAATACTTCATATGAAATAATCCATACTTTTTATTCAAATTTTCCTCAAGGATTGCCTTTAATTATTTAAGTTTATGTTTTAATCTATTTTGATATAACAATTAACATTTCATGGCTTAAAACAAGTATCTCAAAGGTAAAACATGTAAACCATGGCATGAAAAGGTTCTCATTCATAAGGGCTTAATACAAGAGTTTCTATTTTATGATACAACCCATCATTTCATGTGTACTAGTTCTTACCACATGTGAAAATGTATGTCATTTTAGTCTATGCTTGTCATTGTTAAATCCAATGCAGCCATAACCTAAAACTAACAAATTTATTCATTTTACATTTATTTCATAACTCATTTCAATTATGAGTATGTATGAAAAAGTTTATGGATTAAGAATGTAAGTTTTCATTTTAGTATGGGACACTATAAAAATAAGACAATACTAAGACATATGAGGAATTTATTGGACTTATAAGATGTCACGGGTGTGCCCAAAATTATACAGCGCTCTAATGCATTGGGTAAAGTGATGAATCTCATGAGTTAAAAGGAAATGATGCATGAACATGGTACTAGATTTTCTCACAACTATACATGGTATTTGACCACAATTATGTTGGGGAAATCGGAGCACCAACTCGGGCTTAGGCTTGGGGGGATCAGGGGAAATCAGAGCACCGATGAGGTCTCAGGGGGCTCAGGGGAAACCAGAGTACCGGTGAGTGGGGAAATGCAGCAGCGGTGAGGGCTTGAGGTTTGGGGGGGGGGACGGATTGGGGGAGAATGGTGGTAATTGGGGATAAGTTCTTTTTTTAATAAACTAATAAAATTTAGAGGCAGTTTAATAAACTTATACCAAAAAATTGTTGATAAAAAATGAATTTGGTGTAGTGTTATGTGGAAGGTATAGTAATATGTCTCATCCACTATTATGGGATTTGATCATGTGGATTATCTCTGCTCTCTATACCTATTGTTATAGGGACTTGTTAGACCTTTGTGTGGTCACTTTATGGGGTGTTCCTCTACCCTCTAGACTTGATGAATATGACTAGTGTCATGATTTATACATGATTTTCTATGTTAGGTATGAGTTTCCTAGCTATCATGACCTAGTGTGATCCCTAGAGTGTTATTACCTATGCTTCTTAGCTGATTCCAGATACTTTTGGTTTGTACTATTTATTTGTACTACTTTGGGTTTGATATGATATGTGATGCATGGTTTGTTTTAACATGATATATCTATCTATATATTCGGTTATTAAATGCTTTGAAACTAATTTACTTGATTTATTTGAAAATGTGGAAAAGGGGGAATTAAACTATTTTTCCATGCTTTTGATATAAAAAATGTTAAACTGTTATCATGCCTTATTTTCTTTAAGGTTGATCATGCTTGGATTATTTTTTAAGGACTTGATATGAAACACTTGGGTGGGAATCTATCAAGCCTATTAGCTCACACCCTACATACCTATTCAGCGGTGCGTAGACCTGGTTATATCTTTCAATGTAGGGAAAGGCAAGAAACCATAGTGAGGTGATGATGATTTCTATCAAATAGGATGGGTAGCTAGTGGCGTGATGGTGGGAGTCTGCCCATGTTATCACATGGAGTAGTTGGTTTTCCTGTTTTGGTAGTCTTTTGTGGTTGGAACTATACTTGGAGACTATTTCTACTCTTCAGTTTCCTGGTTTCTGCTGTTTTATTTCAGTTATGACATATATTTATCTTTTTAAATGTTGTATCTATTGTATATATGTTCCATATTATTACTCCAGGTTGGTATAAATCATTCCCTTTGTTTTTTGTTTAATGCCTGAGTGTTAGTCGCCAGCCCATAGGGATCGAGAACTCCCTTCTAGTATGTGCTGAGTCGGGTCATGTACCAGTTTGAGAGGGTATTCAGATTGATTCATTATAGATCATCAACCCCTTCAGCACCCCTCATTCCATCATTTTAGTTACTTTATTTTTGGCTAGGATCTGATCATCAGTGTCTTAAATGAGCATCTCCAACCCCCAAATATATATCCTTACCTCAATAGGGTCATTAACAAAGTGAAGGTTGAGTAGGGATCAAACATTCCCAATATATGGAATACAAAACCTGATATGAAGGAGTTACCACATGTCCTTATCAATAGAAGGACCTCCCTACCATGTTTGAATTGCCTTCAGCTGCACAAAATCTGAGGTTATTTCAGACTGCTGTGAAGCAAATCCAAACCTCCTTGATTTCATGGGCTTCCCAACTCTCTCCATTGTGGTTGAAGAGCAGGAAACTGGAGCTTGGATTTACTCCTGTCAATGGAAGCCAAACCATTTAGGTCCAATCTTAGTTGGTGTATCCCTTTTCACCCTGACTGGTAGGCTAAAACATGCATTGGTTTGTTTAGGAGAGCTTGGGGCCTCATCACTATCACTCCCTAGAACTGGTGGATCCTTTCTACCATGCTTCCCCCACCCCGCAATCATTATAGCTATGACTCAAGAAATTCCCATCATCAACACCCCTAGGGGATATGATGAAATCCAAGACTTAATATACTGGGAGTTCAACCCAGTGGATGCACTCACTAGAGGAAGATTAATTACTTCTCGAGTCACCTCCATAGCTGTAAGAATCCACAGTTGTCAAGACACCATTGGGTTCCTCTATAATCAAATGTGCATAGAAGGGGATATAATTATTTGTTTTAGGCACATGAATTGGTGTGAAAATCTATATGGATCATAATACTCACAAATAAACTTTCCAATAATTCGTGCCACTAGAATAACCTCCCTAAAATCTATCATGTACAACCACATCTCATCACCATCATTTCCATCATCAGTGAACATCCCAATGGGTAGATCCTCATATGGAAATAATTTGAACTCACTAAACATATTTAGTATCGTTAAGGTTTTTTCATGATTTAGGGATAAGGTAAGGATTCCATAAATGCCTCGAATAAATGGTTGGAATCAGCCCCCAACAACTTTGATTCCTCTCAACAAATCATAAGAAGAAAAATATACCACAATCCATCCCCACAATACTTTAAACAACCATACAATTCTGAAATGTGACTTACCTATGTGCACATTAAGTAGACACTGATGGTTATTTTCCAGGATTGGGTCTGCCAACCCTATGTGCTTCTCCACCACTAGTACAAAAATAGGTTTTTTACATTAGTTTTTTATGTTTTTAACGTCGGTTCTTGAGGAAATATATTTTAAGGTGATGTTGTAAATATGTTTTTTAACTTTGGTTATTAAAACCCACCTTAAAATTTATTTTTTATGATTTTTCATGTTGATTTTTTAAAATCAGATGTGAAAGACCGTTTTAATATTAGTTTTTTAAAAAATAGTGATGTTAAAAACCTATTTTTCAAATCATTTTTTTGAAAAATAATGTAAAAGACCTATTTTATTGTCGATATTCAAACAACCGATGTAAAAAATAGTTTTTTAACTTCAGGTTTCTAAAAACCGATGTAAAAAATAGGTTTATAAGGTCAGTTTTCTAAAAGATGATGTAAAAAATAGGTATTTCACATCAATTTTATAAAAACCGGTGTGAAAAATATTTGTTTCAAAAAATATTCTTTCCATCAGTTTACTCCATCCATGTGAAATAGAATATCGATAAAAAAACAAATCATAAAAACCATAATAAATCTAGAAAAAAACTTAAATCTTTGACATAATTTTCAAGGTTCTCGAAGTCTAAGTGGGTATAATTTTATTTTGAGGAAAGATCTCATGAGATAACCAAATATTTGGATTAGAATAAAATTTAGAAACTAAAGGATGATTTTTTTTTACCATGATATGAAGAATTATTCTTCATTATTAGAAAACCAGAATCATTAAATGATATATTAATTAATAAAACTAATCATAAAAAATAAATCATGGAAAAATAATAAAAAATACCAAGAAGAGATCATCAAAATAAGAAATAGTGGATTTATGATGAAGATAAAACAATGGAATGATAATTATTGAAATAATTGACTATAAAATTAATACACGTGGAGTGTGAAAACATATAAATGACACAATAAAAGAAAACACGGTATTATAAATTTTTGGTGGCAATTGAAAATTTTGATTCTGAACTATAAAAAAATTATAATTATATATTAAAGGGATTTTAAAATTTTATTTCAATTATATTTTATGATTGTAAGGGTTGGTGTCATGAGAACAAACTGTTTTGTACTTTTATTGCATGAATGTACTCTTATTATATATTATTCATTTTTCTACATGACTATAATATAATAATGTCCTAGAATATTTGTTGCATTAATAAGGTCATGGTAGATCCCCGCTAAGATGAGAACCTTGAAATGATATAACAATATTCTTAAATAAAGTTCTATGGTTGGATGACATACTATGATAGTACACATATTATACAGACCGTCATGCTTGAGTACTCATAAGAAGATGAGATTCTCTCTCATGGAGTTCACACTTGGTAATCTCTAAGATGGAAGATTATGAGAATAGACCCGCCAGTAGTAATTTCTCATGTCTTGGTGGCATCAGATATTGCTATCTATGAGCGTGTGTAATGGTCCTTAGATTGAAAGATTATCATTAAATCATGTCATGACTCACACACTTAGATTTGCTGATGAAAACCGCCATGTAGACAGTTGGCAGGAAATAGGGTACGGTGGGTGCGTCACAAATGACATGTTGTTAATGGATAAGTCAAGGAAGGATTTTTCCCTTCCATTTATGGAAGTTGATATCTCGACCCTTTGATTAAAATAGAACTGTCACATGAAATTCCATGTCCATGGTGAAACAACGAGTTTATTTCATATCATCAAAGAATGGAGGATCAAGCATATAGGTTTATGACACTTCCATGAAACCTACTTGATGAGATATTAAGAAAAAGGGATTAAATTACAAGGTAAGCGTTCGTATGAGGTGACACATCAATGCGGTATCAACTTCTTTATCTTGGATGCCTTGACCTATTTCTAGACAGTAATCTTGGACTTTAGGCAAGCCCGCCTAATGCCAATGAGAAAGAGGCCTAGAGGGTCACACGCTAAGTGTATCCAAGTATCTCAAGTAGAATAAAGATTATTCCCATACATGGTATAATAATTATTCAAGTAATCCTAAATCATTTTAATGTTGGAGGAAGAATAAAATGAAGACAAGTACACTCCGTGTATTAATGATTACATGCCGTGTAGTTTTTATTTTGAAAACAAGTACACACCATGTATTAATGATTACACGCCGTGTAGTTTTCAATGAAAAACAAGTACACATTGTGTATTTATGATTACACGTCGTGTAGTTTTTCCAGTTAGTATTTTGAGGAAATAATATCTTTTTATTAAATGATATTTATTATAATTAGTGTGGGCACATGTCAAGGAATTAATGACTCGACATGGGGTTTTAAAAGAGTTAATGAAATAAATAAAACGAGTAATGCATTTATTTATTGTCATAACTTTACAACCTCAAACCCGATTATAAATATCCTCACAACCCCAACACCAAACACAATAGAATCATTGTAAAAAACAATTCTGGAGAATTCTTTCAAGTCTACACTTGGCTTCTACGACACAATGATGAATCACATCGGGACGTGATAAAGAATATCAACGAAGAAAGAACACCCAAAAGGTACTTCTTGTAAATTAATTAAATTAATTATAATCAACCTGTGACGATCTACTTTTGTGGTCCTGGGACCTTTCTTCTTCTTTGTCTATTTCTGTGAATCGATCCATGGAGACTGGCATTTATCTTCGTATTGATCCCGGATTGATCATTGCTAATGATAAAAATCCAAGTGGGCACATCCACCCATGACCTTCCACTGTACCTAGAACCTTAAATGATTTCCATCATGATTTTTTTTTAAATCTAATTTTTCACATCGGTTTTATGATAACTGATGTGAAAAACTATCTTTAATGTCAATTTTTTTCAGGAACCAATGTTAAAAGTAATATTTTGTGTCAGTTTTTTAAAAAAATGACATAAAAAATGTTGAATTATTTTTATTTTATTTTCCAATTTTTAATTTGAGTGGTCTTGGAGCTCAAACGGAGTTACTAATCAAAATTATGGATGGAGGAAGTTGGACTTCTCTAAGACTTTGTTTAGAGATGATCAACTTCTGACATCCATAAATTTTGATCCATAAGTGAATTTTAGCTCCAAAGCCGTTCAAATTGAAGATTGGAAAATAAAATAAATTTTTTTAAACATTATTAATGTTGGTTTTTTGAAATATCAATGTGAAAAGTGATATTTAACATCATTTTTTTTAAAAACAATGTTAAAATTCCTCATAAAAGACTTTTAATGTCAATTTTTTCATGAACCGGAGTTAGAAGTCATTTTTCATGTGGTTTTTTCAAAAAAAAATTAAAAATGTTTAAATATTTGTATTTTATTTTCTAGGATTCTATTTTTAGTGGTCATGGAGCTAAAATTGACTTATTGATCTAAAGTTATGGATGTTGGAAGTTGATCATCTCTAAACGAAGTATTAGAGAAGTCTAACTTCTCACGACCATAACTTTTGATCTATAACTCCATTTAGGCTCCAAGACCATTAAAATAAAATCTTATAAATTAAAATTAAAAAAATCAAAAAAATTATTCTTATGTTTTTGAAAAACCAATATGAAAATAAATTTTAACATCGGTTCCTGAAAAAATACAATGTTAAAAGTCTTCTATGAGGAATTTTAACATCAGTTTTCCAAAAAATGATAGTAAATGCCATTTTCATGTCATTTTTTTGAAAAAATGTTATTAATAATATTGAAAAAGTTTTATTTTATTTCCCAATCTTCTATTTTAGTGGTCGTGGATCTAATATCAACTTACGGATCAAAATTTATGGATGTCTGAACTTGATTAGCTCTAAACAAAGTCTTAGAGAAGTCTAACTTCCGATGACCATAATGTTTGATCTGTAACTCCATTTGAGATCCAAGACCAATTAAATCAAAGATTAGGAAATTAAATAAAAAAATTAATACTTGTTTAACATCATTTATTAAATAAACGATGTGAAAAACCTTCCATGAGGACTTTAAATGTCTATTATTATAAAAACGATGTGAAAAATGATATTTTAATATCTTTTCACGATGATTATTAAATAAACAATGTAAACAGCCTTCAACGAGAACTTTTAATTTAGGTTTATCTATAACCAACATTAAAAGTGGTCTTTTAATGTCATTTACTGAATAAATGATGTTAAAAGTCCTCATGGAATACTTCTAACGTCGATCTTGAAGAACCATCATTAAAATAATGATGTTAAAAACCATTTTTCTACTAATGTGATACTATATTGACTGATATAATGAATGTTATTAGACTCACACAATAATTTGATTTGTATACTGGTAACATGTAGATGCTTAGACACATTTCTAAGAATCTTACTAGATGCGTCTTGGTGGGTACATCAGACCTGATTGCGTACCCCCACCATATTTACTCACCTTTCTCAAATTCAAGTAATAATTTACAGGGAATGGCCCACTTCTCCTTTATAGGACATATTTCTTCAGCGACAAGATGAATATGTCATTTAGATGCCCATGTAAATAGTGTGATAGATAGTTACTCTCTGGATATTCATTATGATTATTATTCATGTGATTCTCCAAGTCTGGGAGTACAATGTCGCATACGTGGTAATAATCAGGCCTAAAGACATCAACCATCTCTTTGATATGATTTACATCTTGTTCATCCAAAACTTTAGACTTCTATGAAGCCTTTGTGAATCTATAAGGAAGTACCATGATTTCATTAGAGATGAATCTTGGTTTTGGAATAAGTTTATAAATTCAGAAATTTGGAAAAGTAATGGCCCTGTGAAGTCACTTTCCTAGGTGACCTCTCACATGTCACTCATGCAGGTCACTTGACTAGGTGCATGTGTTGTATAAATAAGTTCATACCAAGTATATGCAAATAGAGTTTCAATGAATGAACTAGCATATTGATATTACTTTTGTGAAGAAATAAATAGTGAAAAAGTGACAAGGAAGAACCACTAAGGCCCTCATCACTAATTATACTCATGGTGACCCATGGGCGAGATATGCGAGCGAATCCCCTACGTGTTTGACATTCATGATCTACTAGTTCATACTACCTACACAGCTCACACTTTCACTTCTACATTTGATGACATACAAGTCATCATGTTCATCAAGACTTAAGAATAAAGGTTCATGAACACATGGATTCCAACGAATGAAGGATCCATCAACATCCTTTCCCTCTACCTTAGGTCCAGACCCTATTCTTTCGATCGAATCTAATCCTAGGGGGGTTGAAACCCCTTTTTTCATGTGAGAATGAGAAATTTAGAAGGGAAATACTTCAAGGAAAGAAAAGAATAAGTGAATAATTCCAAGGTTCATTCACTTCACCAAAGACATAACACACAAGGTGCAAAGTACCATTGTCATGTAGGTGCAGCCTTTGTTTTAGTATCACCACGCAGGCCCAGACATGCACACCCAAGAGAACCGCACATGTCACACCTATGTGTTGACCAATGAAAAACTCATGCACAAACCACCTAATTTTCCTAGGGTCCCAATATTACCTATAAATAGGACCCTAGGCCACCTCATTTGAAACAACTGGAAAATCCAAAGAAGCCTCGAAGATCTTCTCATCCCAATCCTTCTCTTAGGATTTTATAAACTTTCATGTAGAGTTATAAGACTTAAAAGAAGAAGTAATTAAGATGAGTGGTAGGATTAAAGTTTCCTTAGTGTTCTAAACACAAAAACACATATGCGAGCCACCTATTCTAAGCCAAACACACTTGGGAGAAGTCCCCTTCTCAATCCCAGGACATAAGTGCTAGTCATTGAAAGACACCTGAGGATACCCTTGGATCCTAGATTAAGGACTCTCCCAAGTGTTTTCACCCAGGTTTTCCATTTCCTAGAGATCTCATTAACTCACCCAGGTATGTTTTTTGTGAGTAATATTCATCTCTCACATCCTTAACTTCTACAAGACTCCCTTTTCTTGCCCAACCTACCCCTATTAGATCTCCCTTTGAGCCCTCACTTCATGCCACTGGTGTAAGGAAATCTTCAACTTGGGGACTCTCGTCTGAGAGAGACCAAATCAAAGATTCTAATGAAGCCTCAAGAATTTCACAACCATGGAAGATGACACACCAATGTGTATCCCATTTATTTATGAATCCATTCAGTAAGAGGTGTCCCACACTTGTCCTACCTGATGGGTAAGGCAGTCAGGGTGAGTCCAATTATGAATCCATTCAGTAATGAGGGCCCCAACCTTGAGGGAAGTTATAGGGACCTCATATTCTTAGAAACAAGGGATAAGGATTTTTTTCTCCCCTTTTCATTTTTCATAAACAAGGGCTAGGTAGTTTTCCTTCCCTTTTTGTCTCTAAGGATAGGGAACTCCCATTACAGATAGTGAAAAGGGGGATCACATTTTACTTTCCCTTGGAGGATTAGTGGATTATCCTCCTATATTATCTGGAACTGGGAAAAGGGAATCCCTCCTAGAGTAATCCCCCGACCTTTCTTATAAGTCATAGCATGATGGGTAGAAAGATGTGACTATCCTAGTTATGAAAATGAGAGAGGATATGGGAAAATCAAAGCCCTTTCTCTCTCCCATTGCCTCAGCCTCATCCACCAGTAGATGAAGTGGATTGTGTGGTTTTCCATATCTTCTAGTCAAACATCCTTTTATATGGTATAAGCTCCCAAACCATGCCTTAACCTTCAAAGGGGATATATTCTCGATAGAAAAACCTATGGGCCTCCTATCTGGTATTATCCCCAACCATCACCATCTCAAAGGGACAAATCCCTTGTGAGAAAAATCTTCAAAGGGCCTTCATAGGCATGGGTACTCACTACCAAACTATACGGGCTTTGATTCCTATCCAAATGGGATATGTTGGAAGACTCTCTAAGGTACAAACCCAACACCCCAAAATCACCCTAATTTCTTCTAGGCCATTTTCCTAGTAAGGTCACATCCAACCTAGGGTCCCATATCCATTCCAAGTTACTTGGGATGCTTCAGTATAAGTCCCACACAAAACTTTGATTATACACCTTTCACCTGGGCATCCTCATAACAACATTAAACTGCATGGTTTAGTCCTCATCACATGACCTTAAAAGGCTTGATGTGTCCCATTAAGTGGCACTGAACTATGTGGGTTCTGATTCATTTCACAAGGATATATTGGAATCCCATTTCAGGGTCATGATCCTGATATCAAATCAAATTTTTTCTCCCTATATAATGATAAACTACAGAGTGCCCTACTGTATGGCTTAAAAACAGAATTGTAATAATAAATGAGTAAATAATCACTAACCTATATGAAAATGGATTCCATCGATAGAGAACCTAAGATATATACAGATGTCTCCACTGATGAAGAACCATATATACATACAAATGATTCTAAAGTTCACGCATACTAATAATTGATTATTAATTTATAGGATACTTGTTTCATACTTGGGATTTAATAAAGGATTCAAAAATATGAATTTAATATTTAAAAGAGTCTCATAGTAGGTAATAATTCCTCCCAAAAGGGTGTGATGAGCCTGACCTCCCATCCTCTCGACCAGTAGGAGTCCCTAAGCATTGTTGGAACCATTTTCCAATGACCACCTACCTTTGGAAAGTAGGTTAATGAAACATCTCGAATAAGGGGAACATTGTGTGTTTATGGATCCACAAACAAAACCCATTGGAATATGTTCAAAAATGGTGATCTTTCCATGAATGATTGTGAAACCATTAAAACCCCACACAATCAACCATAAAGGGCATTGTAGATTTTCATCAGAAATAGTTTCCCAGCTCAAGGGGAGCTTGTGAAGAGTCTGCATCATCATCTGCAAAGTATGAGGAGAAGTTGTGACCTCATAATTAGGTTATAGAGACCATATGTAGAGAGAAGTAGAAGATTCATTAACACCAGTAGCAATAGTAGGATCAATAACATCAAGGGTAGGAGAAGCATAATGATACAATGACTACAATAGGGTATAGATATGGAGTTCCCTCTACTCGTTCCTCCCAATGACCTACCACCTCTACAATGATTGATATATTTTGTTTACAAACATATTATGATGAGTTTTGAATGAACATATTATGTGTAATATTTTAATTAAATCTTGTGTATATAGTTTTATATATTTTTTTAAATTTTTATTGATATTTTTTTTATTTTTTTATTTCTAATTTCTATTTTATTTTTTAGATTATTGCAACTGAATAAAATATTCAAAGAAATATTTTATTTGTGATGGATATGTTATTCCATAAAAAATAACCTATTGTGATAGAATAACATATCTATCACAAATAGCCTATTGTAAAGGATATTTTATTCTATTTCAAATAATATTAATATAAATAAATGTTTATATTTGGTGGAAGACTATTTTTGATGGAAGAGTTTCCCATCAATAAAAAATATTCTTATGGCAGACCATCATAAATAAATATTTTTCAATTCCATTTTCAACCATGGGACAAGTGCGATGGGATCCTATCAAAATTTTATTATCTTAAATAACTAAATTTCTTATTTTGTAGGTTTGAAAGAGATCAAAATCGATGCATATGTTATTTCCATTATTAAAGCATGTCTAGATCCTCAAAATGGTTCATTTCTAATTTTGGATCATCTAAATAAAGATCTAAATGAGACTTTATAGTTTTTTTAGAAGGTGAATCTCATATTATAGATATTATTATATCAATAAAGGAATACATATGATTAAAACAAATAAATTTATAAATTTATAAGAATGTGATTTAAATATTACTTACATCAAAGAAGTCCAGTCCAGTTACAAACCCCACCTTGGAATGTTTATAGGAATATACAGCTATTAGAACTTAGAAAAATTCACTTGATTCATTGTTTGAATCATTTTTTTATAATTTTCAAACAATTTATACAAATACTTCTTAAAAATTAAAAACTTTTACTCATAAGTAAAAGTATTAGGTTTTGAATAACAAAACTTTAACAAATCAAGCTTAATTCTTGGATTGAGAACTGATCCAAGAGAAAGAAAGATATTATATTCATTCCAATACTTGTCAAATTTATTTTTCATTCTAGAATCCAAATCCTTAATAAGATCATCTTCAATTTCCATGTTTTATCTTAATAAACATTAAATTTTCCATACTTTCATTAAGTAAATATTTAATGTTGAATAAGATGATCTTGATATCAAATTAGCCATCATGAAAAACATAAAGGTACTAAGGTAGAAATGGAAGCTGGTGGGCCAAGGAATTTTAAAATTTTAAATCAATTAAGTGATGAAAATTTTCATCTCAGGTGATCCGAGCCCTGGTATAGTATGAGGATCTCACATGAATAAAATAGGTCACAAAAACAAAATTGAAAACCTAGTTTTTCGTAATCTAAATTTGTGCTCTAAATTTGATATTCATTAGTGATATCTACTTGAATTATCCAAAGAATAGTCTCTCTAGAACATCCATTCATGCTTCAAAAATTCACATGAGCATCGATCGTCGAATTTTGGGTGCTAGTGTGGAGATCTGATGACGTCTTTGACACCCTGACGATCACCACATAAATGTTCTTGCGATGCGTGATGGAGAACTCCATCCAATCACCTGGATCTAAATAATCTATCTCTAGAAAGTAGAAAAGGAGAGAGAGGATCTGAAAAATTCACCATGAATAGTCATTATGTGAGATCCTCTCTCCTTCTATATATAGTAGATTCTCAAATACCTGAAAAGGGTTCCCCGACCCCCATTTATTAAACATCCACTAAATAAATAATTATGACAAACTAAACTGCATCATAAATATTATTTATATTTTATCATATAACTATAATATATATTAAATATATTATGCAATAAAAACCTAATTCATTTAACTCATATCTTAATTGTCACTAATAATAAACTAACATAGAATATTAAAATAAAATTCATTCGAATAATATTATTCCTTGTATTTACTTAAATACTTGTAGATACTTTTCATAAATAAATTTAACCCAATTATTATTTAATGAATAATAATGAATTTATTTATTTATTAGTGATTGATAACTTGGAAAACTCTCAAACCCCATGGTGGATCCTACCATGTCCTATATACCTATTCACCAGAATAAGGAATATTCTTGAATATGCTATTTTGTGTGACCCTTGAGGCCCACATCTCGATAGAAGTGAATAGTATTTACAGACCAAGAGTAGATTCTAGAAACCGAAAAAAGGACCCTAAAGAGATATGGAATAGTCATAGTAACAAAAACCAAACTACGAACACATAATGTGTACTATAATCTCTTTGTATTTAAATATCTCATAAAACAGGACTCACAATTGTGTCATCGTCCTTTCTTGATTTATTCTTTGTTGATATAAGTGGACATATTTACCTTCAATTACCTTGTATAAGGATTTATTAAGGTACTACCATCCTGACCAACCAAGCCTGAGATATATTACTTTATCAATTCAGAAGTGACAAATCTTTCCTTGACCATTCAACCAATGCCATACTTAAATATCTCATAAAACAGGACTCACAATTGTGTCATCGTCCTTTCTTGATTTATTCTTTGTTGATATAAGTGGACATATTTACCTTCAATTACCTTGTATAAGGATTTATTAAGGTACTACCATCCTGACCAACCAAGCCTGAGATATATTACTTTATCAATTCAGAAGTGACAAATCTTTCCTTGACCATTCAACCAATGCCATACCACCAATGAAACACCCAACACAATATAGCTCTCCATGATTTCATTATCATGGTTTTTGCCTTGAATAAAAGTATGCAATTAAATAGAACACATTGGTAATGATCTCAAGTCAGGACACCAACAGAAATATCTGTAGATAAGAACAACCAATGTCACCTGAAACATGTGGTATTCTTATTGGCTGGGTCTATCCTCATGATATCACTACTAGAGATCACCAAGCATGAACTTCATGATAATAAGTATCAATGATCACGATCCCCCATAACTTAATAGTCATGCATAAATTTTGTTTGTTCGGTATGATGTATGTAGACCATAAAACCTTTATTTAAGATTAATTTCATAGTATCTTAAGGTTCTCATTATATCATGGGATCTACCACAACCTTTTGATACGACAACTAATCTATGGAAATTACCATTGAATAGTGGATATAGAAAAGTCTAAATTATAATGGTAAGTGTACATCATGAATTTTTCACTGCATACATGATACGGTAATCAAAAACACTATTCAATTTGTGTCTAGGGTACCCACTTTTACATCAAAACAAACATAAACACTCACATATAATTGATTCTCTTTTCCACTCCTCTCCTAATGGGCAGTATTGATATTTAATTTCACTCATAGAAGAATCATAAAAAACTCATTTATGATTGATAGAACTTTCAAGAATAATAAAAGTTGAATTCCACCTAGTTGAAATTTCAAGATGCAATCCAACTTTAGTTTCAACACCACTAACATGCTTAACATACACTTGAAAAGCTTTCATCCTAACCTTGAAAGATTTAACAAATTTTACACTTTCTCTAATTTTAAAGAGTACATCAATGAATATTTTTAAACCTTCTTGAATAATAATTTTTAATATGTGAGCACATATCACATGGAAAAACTTTCCATTACGTAGAAGACTATTTTTATTATGAAAATTTTGTTTTAAAAATTCATGTATATTATCATTAGCTGGTGAATTGTCTAAGGTGAGTGAGAATTTTTTTTCAATTCTTCAATATTTCAAAGAAACAAAAACTTTATTTGTTGATTCAATTCATGTACTGGGAACATCCATTTTATAGAAACATAATATCTTGATATTAAACTTTCAATTATTATGAACAAAGTGAGCAGTCAAAAATATATATCCTTCACTGTTGCAAGCAGTTCAATAATAATATTTTAAGCATATTCTTACAGGACTATAATCCATTATTTGTTTCAACTTTTCCTTTGATTATAATTATATCTCATAACATCAGATGTTTTATTACCTCTATTATATGTCTTTCCATTAAAGTTAAGAAACTTTATAATATCTATTATTATCTTATGCTCAAAAAATGAAATGGGGGATCATGCTCTATGATACACATAAAGAGGAATTCTAGAACCAGTTTTTCATAAAGTTTTCTAGATGTCAACCTCCTTTCATGATCAATAATCATTTTAGACACATCAGCATATTTTTTTATTATAAATAATCAAATGGAAAGTTAATTTTAAAGTACTTTATTTTTTCCCCATAAACAAACAATTTTCCACATAAATTACATTTGACATTTCTTTTATTAGTTTTTGTGAACCAATTCCAAAAATCTGATGTGGTTTGCCTTGTAATATTGGGATTTAAATTAACATCCCATTATATCCCACCAATTATAGAAATAAAATTTTATTACTCACCATTATTTTTCCAATCAATTAGTTGTGATATAATATCATCATAATTGCCTCTAATTTCATCTGGAATATCATAATTCATACTATAAAAATAAAAGAAATAAAAATATTATATTAGAATGTTTTATGTGTTCAATTAAATGCATTCATTAAATTATTTTTCCATTTTAAAAATAAAAAAAACAAACTATGTGATAATTACCATAATTAAGTATGTTCTTAAAGTGATTGGAAATAGAGAGAGCATACCATGTGATAATCATATACTTATCTGGTGTTGGGAGGGTTTTCATCGACTTATGGTTGAGAGGAGAGGGGTTATTGTACCAGTGTAAAACCCTATAAAAACCTACAATAAATAAAAAAACATCCATATTAGATGAATTGATGGACTCATATCACTATATTAATGGCATTTCTAGAAAGATTTTGGTGAAATAAATAAACTGAATTTAGGTGAGTTGGTAATTAGAACCATAGTAAAAAGAGTATTACTAAAGATGTATCCATTTTGGATATTATAGGGATAGAAAACATACTATATTTGCAATTAGAACTTTGAAAATATGATGATCATGAACAATATCAGTTGCAGTGATATTTGGTTAGAGGAAGCTACAACAATCATCTAGAGAGTGACCAGATTGATTTAGGGGGGTTTGGGGGTGGGATGTGGAGGGATTTGGGGGAAGGATTTTAGGGAGAGGGAAAGAAATGAGATATTGATGGTAGGGGAATGGTTTTATATGGATTTTTTTGGGGAGTGGGAGGGATGTGAGAATTATGGGGAAATATGGATTGATTGATTTTTATTATTTTATAATATGGGTGGTTGGATAAAATATACAAGATAAATTTATTTATTTTTTATTTTATTACAAAATCAAACATTTATGGGTTTAATGGGACCCATGGATACCCAACTAGTTTATCCACATGGGATTCATGTTTAAAAGACCATGTCATTTGCAGTCTAGATTTTTATAGACATGAATATTGAAATCCCTATCCTATAAAAATCCATGTGTTAATGGATCATCCCATGAGTTTGTGGTTTTTTAATAGCTCTAAAAATACGAATGTTTGGATAGAATAGATAGGATTATTTTATTTTATTTTTTATTTTTAGTTTATTACAAAACCAGAAATTTAAGATTTAACCAGACCAATGGATACCCAACAGGTTTACCCACATGGGATGCAGTTTTAGAGTTTCAGACCATTTTTTATTCAGATTTATACAGACTTGCCTACGGGTTTCTTGATTGCTCTATCCATTCATAAAACCAAACTTTAAGAAAATATTGTGATAGAGTTGGGAATGGTCATGGGTTCAAATGTATGAGTATTTACCTCTATGTTTACCTCCAAGGTCCCTAATATAAACTTTTAATTTAATAACTTTGCCTAATAGTTGATTTTGATGATCTATATCATAAAATTTTGGCGGTTGAACTACAAGGTAGTCCCCGTTCAATGGACCAAGGAGATGTATAGATTTATTTTGGTTCAAAAAATTAATAATAAGATCGAAACATGTATAATATTATGAACATATCAGGGAGAAACAATATAGAAATACAATAAGCCTTTCATCAAATTATCATAAATGAAATCATATACAAACTATTCCATCAAAACAGAATCAAAGAATGAGAATAAAATTTTTAGATTCATGTTAAAATAGAACATCATGCTTTACATGTATAACAAAAGTAATAAACCTCGTCTTGAATAATGCAACCAAGATGAATCAAGGAAATGAACAAAGTGAACATCAACATAAATAGTAGAAATAAAGTAGTAAAAATCCCAAAATAGGACACTGATATTTTTAAGTGCTTCAGTCAATTTTTCAAACATGCACAGGACAGGGGCATCAGGGTTCCAATATTAAAATAAACAAGAGGTACAATAAATACAATAATCCAAAAAAAATATAAAATAGAGAATGAAAATGAAAATGAGGAAACTATACAATGGTTAGGTTTTTGAATCTCTAGGAATCACAATGAAACTGAGCCAAAGATGATACATTCACCCCATTATGTCATCAAAAACCCTCCATTATGGGTGTGTTTTGGATCAACCTAGGTTTAACAAATTTAAATATAAGATTTTTTAAATTTGAAAAAGTGGCCCAACATTTTGGAATCATTCTTGTTTAAAAATGGGGATAGGTTTTAACCTTTTTTGTTTAAATTTTAAACAACTCATGTGAGATATTTTTATGGGTCTCCTCCACTATAAAAGGGAGAGGATATGGATACCAAATTGTGTGGTGTGCAGTGATGCAGAGAAGAAATACCTGAATATTTGTTTCGGGTATGATAAATAGTTTTGGGTAGGGGTAGTAGTATTCAGCAACCTATAGTGAACAATGAAAAATTAGGTTGTTCAATGACTTACTTTTAGGTATTGTAATGACTTCATGTATTAAATTTTTATCTTTGAGGGGTGACATTTTGTCATGGATAATTTTTATAGAGAAGACGGTCATATTGGGGTGTGGATTTTCACATAGGTTCTCCACACTATATTTGAAATTTAAGCAGGGCATTACTTGTTTTTTTGTACTCTTTGATAAATAGTTTATTTTTAATATTTTCCACATAGTTTTTTAATCCTCCACATTGGAGGGGTTTTCCATGTTAAAAATTATGTGTCCTAATTTATTTTACTACTATTTTTTTACATTCCATTTTTGTTTGTGATTCTCATAAGTTTTTTGTTACAACTAAGTTTTTATACAGAAACTAATAAAATTCCTCCCCAATAAGTGATATAAAATGGATTTATACATGTTTCTTGGTGATAATATATGGGTGATTCATTCCATGGTATTTTTTCCACATCAATATATTTAATGGGGAAATGATTTTAATTTATAGTAGAAACAAGTAAAAAATATTTTGGTCCGTAAAAAGGCAGTGAAGGAATTGAAGAAAGAATTAGAGAATCTAGAAATGATGAGAAATTATGATTAGAATAATATGAGAGAGTTAGTTAAAAACAAAATTTAGATGTGTTTGGATGATAATACTCTATGGGAAGTGATGAATCTGATAGATTCAGAGGATATTTGGGAAAATCTTGAAAGCAGGTATAAATAAAAATCTTTCACAAATTATTTATATCTGAAATAATGATTGTATCGTTTATGAATGTTAGAGAATGGATATTTAGGTAACCATATGAAAAATTTCACCAAAATTATAAAATATTTGTCTTTGATGGTGGTCAAGATTTATTATAAAGATAATGCAATAGCTTTTGAAATTGAAGAAGGAAAAACTTTGCTTCTATTAGATTTTTTACCTGATTCATATGATAATATCATCACCACATTTATTTTCAGGAAAGATTCACTAAATTTGGATGATGTGATTTCATCATTGTTGATTAATGAGGATTAGAAAAAGACCAATGATGGTGAATATTTAGGTGTTAGAGTTAATTTGACTGTGATAGATGGTCGTGGTAATTGAAGATCTTAGTCAAAGACAAGGAGAAAATTCATGTTCTTATTTTGTGATAAGGAGGGTCATGTGTAGGTAAAATGATATGATTTGAAAAATGTTAAGGAATAAAATAAGATGCATGACACCAAATCATAGGATACCAGCATAAGTATTATATAGGGTGAGGTGATTTACTTTCATTTAACATTGATTGTCATTGGTCAAATCTGTGCAACAGATAGGTGATTGATTTAGGAGCTTCATACCATATTACACCGAAGATGGGAATTATTTTATTCATACAAAGAAGGTGAATTTGGTATATTAAAGATGGAAAATGGATATTATGATGGTTCCATTAGTGTTGGGGATATTTTTATCACTATGAATTCATGTTGTGTACTAATGTTGAGGGATATACGACATGTTCCAGGCATATGCCATAATTTTTTATCTATATATACTCTTGATAATGATGGATTCAAGAGTTAGTTTAGTAATGGAATATGTAAAATGTCTTAATGATTAATGGTATATGAAAAAGGAAGAATGGTTAACACACTTTATAGGATTGATGCAAAGGCATGTAGTGAATTGAAAAATGTAGTTACAAATAGTACTTCATCATATTTGTGGCATAGGAGATCATCATGCATGAGTCAAATACCATAAACTAGGATGAATAAGTTTTGGAAGTTTAAGTAGGTTGGTTCAACTGTTTCAGGTATTACACCCAATTATTTTTCTCTTAAGAGTGCCACCAGTGAAGCAAGAATTAAAATCAAAGATTGAGGTGATTAACTTGGAGTTTATGACTTCTCATAGGTTGTTGAGTAGAGAGAGAAACTAATTATTATAGGTTCTCTATATTATGTGGTGATAAAAGTTATGGGGGATCTAGATATTTTCGATTATTCTATTTTAAATTCATAAATAATTATGTTGAATACTTTTTCATCTAGATTTATTTTTTAGGGTGATCATTTAGGTTTCTTTCAAATATACAAAAGAGTGTTGTCATATTTTTTGTAGAGGATGATGATTGGTGTGATACCAATAGACTTAATATAAAATTAAGTTCATTATAATTCATATCCTTCTTTGTCGGGATGTAGGGGGATATTTTTGAGGTTTATTATGAGTTTTCTAAATTTAAAGATATAGTTTTTCAAATTTAAAAAATATTCCCATCATTTTGTAATTATTCTGTATTAAAAATAGGGATAGGTTTTAATCCTTTTTTGTTTTAATTTTAAACCCATCATGGGATATATTTTTAGGGGTACCCAATGCAATAAAAGGGAGAGGGGCATGCTACCAAAGTCATGTGGTGTGGAGTGATGTAGAGAAGAAATACTTGGACAAAAGTTTTATGCATGGGAAACAGTTTTAGATGTGGGTAGTAGAGTACAATAGCATACAATGAGAAACAAAAAATCAGGTTGTGAAAAAGATTATTTTGAGATGATGTGATGATTTTTTATGTTTAATTTTGATCTTTGAGGGTGATGTTTTGTTATAGATGGTTTTCAGAGAGAATATGGGCATATCAAGGTTTTTTTATTTTCACCCTAGTTTTATACACTGTATTTTCAATTCAATAGGGGGAATTACTTGGATTTTGTTTTCTCTGATTCATATTGGATTTTTTAGAGTTTCCAAATGGTTTTTTAATCCTCTATATTGGATGGTTTTTACACATTAAAATTTATGTGTCTCAATTTATTTTCATGTTATTTTTTTATGTTCTATTTTTTGGGTGATTCTCAAGATTTTTTTGTCCCAACTTAGTTTTTATTCTAGAGATGATATACTTCCTCCTAAAGAGGGTCTTGATCGTTTCCATTAATAATAATTTCCTTAAATCGGCATCATCATTGTCCAAGAAAAAGGAACACCAGGGAGCACTAGGATATTGTCGTAGATCCTTTCCAAGAATTTAGTTCAAAAAACTATTCTCTCTTAATGCTTCCCACCAGAAAAAAAATATGAATCCTATCATCCCTTTTCTTCTCTGAAAATCCAAGTGAACAATTGTGGTGATTCTCCTTCTCCAATGAAACCAGAGCCTCAAAACCTGTCACCCCAAAAATGGAGTGGCACACCCACCCTAAATCCATACACCTTGAAGGAATAAAAAAGGATGATCATATCTATTACAATAGATCAAAATCACATCCATATATGTATGGATGAAAATCAATCCACCTAAACTATTGAACAGAAAACCAAGGAAACATGGAACCACCATATGAAAAAGGAAGTGAAAAGGAATTAAATGACTAAGGTTCTCACGCTTCTCACATAAGGGTATCCACATCCCCCACCTAAGGGTAACTTTATCCTCCTCACAATGTTAGCCACATCACCCATGTAAGGTTAGCCATAGATGAAGTAATAGGTGAAGACCACTAAAAGAACCAAGTTAGGCATGAAAACATTTAATATATCCATAATTTATTTATCAGGTAAAATGAAATTAATATCTTTCCAAAAATAAACAATTCAATTTATATAATCAAACCTATTTAATTTGAAAAACTTTTATGAATGAATATTAAAAAATATCCACCTTTCAAATTAAATGAACCCTAAACCCTTGATTGTCCTCGCACCACCTAACCTATGAAATTGATTCAGAAAAACATAAAATCCTAATCAATTCTAAGAGTACATCAGAATTTCATCTATGTGAATCTAAATAATACATTCCATACCGAATTAAATGAAATATAATAATAAATGCTAAAACATGCTAGAAAATGACATTTTAATCTAGGTAAAAACATCAACCAAACTCATACCATTGCTTACCTAAGATTATCATCATCACATACTTGCAAATCAATGGAAATAATGTCATCAAAGGTCTCAAATCATATCTACTATGCATTTAAAATACCTAAAAATCTGAGCAATATCCAATTCCTTGCACAGAAAAAAACATAGCAAAAAAATTCATGGTATGAAAAATCTCAAAACATGAAATAGTTTAAAAATTCACCAACAACAACAATAGAAGAAAATACCACATAATTAAAACACATAGAAAGATAAAACAACTAAAACCATATGGATCTAAGCATCTAAAACACCTAGACAGTCACTTTGAATCCACATAGGTCCATCCATCATCATGAATTCTCTATGAGTCTGATTCAGAAAACACACCACCAATAAGACACTAAAACCACATTAATCCCAGTACTTGACCTTGTAAAACTCTTCTAAAAAAGGGTGCAATCTAAATACCCATTAAGTCCAATTCAATTCCCACAAGAATCCACAATGATTCAGATATAGACACATCTCCACCTATAAGAAGATATCTATACCTAAATTTCACACCACTAAAAGGATATTCCATCAAAAATAAGGAACCCTATGGAATGACAACAATTTTTGGGGACCACATTGAGTGGAATTACCCCAAGAAAGGTATAGGATCTTCTAGATACACCACTAGTTTCTCTTCAGTTATAATAAATATAAAAAGAATAGATGGATGAAGAATAAAATCGCAACAGAATAAAATTTTGGTGAGTTGATATGAGAGTAAACCAAAAATGGAGAAAGAAAACATATACAAAGAAAGAAACCTAAAATCGGTAAAATATGTAATGATTTACCAAGTTTTGAACCGGTTTGGTCCTACGCCCACAATAATAACACCACTTAGACTCAATCATTTTATTAATATCAAAAAAATAGTATAAGAGATAGCCATACCATCAATAAATGCATAAAAATGGAAATATTTTAAGCAACGAGAAATAAAAATGGGGAACTCACAAAACCAGTCATTATACTATTGACTAATAGAACAATGCAGATGTTGTAGATGGTATAAATCTATCCTCTGGATCTAAATTTTCACATTGTAATCATTCCTCATGAGGTACGAGCACAAGATCTCCATTGGAACTCTTATCCAGGATCATCTATCCTATGAAGCGATGGAAATGAGTCAAAGGACCTTCAAAGTAGAATGTGTAGCAACATCAACTAGGTAGGAAGAAGACCAAGATAATCTCATAATTTCTCTAGGGTTTCTATTTGAAACTTCAAGAAAAAATTTGGTGATAGAGGAATTGTGAGAGGCTTGATCACTCCCAAAATGATGGCCTATAAGAGGAATAAATGTGCCTAACTATTTGAACAATCGAGAAGCACCAAAACATCACAACCAATGTGTAGTGTGTAGACGATTACAAAAAATTGATCCCAACAACCCATGTGAAGGGAAAAATATTGAGTGAGGAATTATCAACTTGAGCTTGAAGCATAAATTATTGGGGGTTCATTATAGGTCATTCTCCATTCAATGAACCAAGGAGATGTATGGATTTATTTTGTTTCATAAGATTCCAAATAATATTGAAACATTTTTAATATTATGAACATAATAGGGAGAAACAATACAAGAATATGACAAGTATTTCATTGAATCCTCGTAAATAGAATCTCATAAAAACAATTCCATCAAACTAAAATCAAATAATGAGAATAAAAATTTTAGATTCATGTTAAAATAGAACATTATGCTTTAAATGTCTCATAGATGTAAGAAACCTCACCTCAAAAAATTCAACTGAGATGCATCAAGGATAAGATCCAAGAGAACATTAGTAGCAATAGTTGACATATAGCAGTAAAAAATCCCAAAATATGACATTGATAATTTTATGTGATTCAGCATATTGGCCAATGTGTATGGGGAAGAGGCACTAGGGTTCCATTATGAAAATAAATAGGAGGTACAATATATAGAATAAATAATAAAAAATAGAAACCAAAGAAGAAAAATGAACATGAGGAAACTACCCAAAGGCTGGGTTTTTGAAACTCCAGGTTTCGCAATGAAACTGAGTTGAGGAGGAAACATATACCCCAGATCATGGATGAATTCAAAATACATGCAACATGACATGAAATAAAACCAAAAAATCTGGGATTAAGAAAAAAATAAATGAAATACTAGATTGATATCCCCTTAACAGGGACCATCTCACTTATATGTCATTTAAGACCCTATATTCATTGTGTGTTGAGGTTTAGCTCAGGTTTTCTAAATTTAAATAAAAGGTTTTAAATTTTTGAAAAAGAGGCCCAATATTTTGGAATCATTCTGATTTTAAAATGGTGATAAGTTTTTAAGCATTTTTATTTTAATTTTAAACCCAACGTGGGAGATATTTTTGGGGGTACACTACACTATAAAATGGAGAGGATCAAGATTCCAAAGTTGTGTAGTGCGTAGTGATGCAGAGAAGAAATACCTAGATAATGGTTTTGGGTGTGGGCAAGGGTTTTGGGAATGGGTAGCAGTGTGTAGTAACCTACAATGAATAATAGAAAATCAGGTTGCACAATAGCTTATTTTTACATGTTGTAATGATACCTCATGTTTGGTTTTGATCTCTAAGGGGTGATGTTTTTTCATGGATGATTTTTGGAGGGAATACTAGAATATTGGGATGTGTATTTTCACATGGTTTTTGTACACTATATTTTAAATTCATGCAAGGTATTACTTTGATTTTTTACTCTCTGATTCATAGTGGATTTTTTTAGAGTTTTCCCATGGTTTTTTAATCCTCCACATTTGAGGGTTTTTCTATGTTAAAATTTTTGTGTCCCAATCTACTTTACTGCTATTTTTTTGAGTTATATTTCCATTGGTGATTATCACAAGTTTTTTCTGGAAACTATATTTTTATTCTAGAACTGATATATTTCCTCCCCAACAAGTTTCATTAAAGGAATTTATCCATTTTTCTTGCTGGTTGGATATGGGTGATTTACGCAATGATATTTTTATCTACATAAAACTATTTATTAGGAAAAATTATTTTAATTTATGAAAAAAATGAGTAAAAAAATATTTTGGTCCATGAAAATATAGTGAAGGAGCTGAAGAAAAAAATTAGAGAAGCTGGAGATGATGAATGATGGTTATTGTAATGATATTACAGAGTCAGCGAAAAGCATGATCCAAATGTATTTAGCTGATAATACGCTACAAGAAGTGATAAATCTGATAGATCCAGTGGAGATATGGGTGAAGCTTAAAAATAGGTATAAATCAAAATCCCTTAAAAATTGTTTATATCTGAGAAAATGATTGTATCATTCATGAATGTAAGAGAATGGAGATTTAGGTAACCATATGGATTAGTTCACCAAAATTCAAACAGATTTTTCTTTGGAGGCGATCAAGATTTGTGATAAAGGTAACACAATTCCTATTGAAATAGAATAAGAAGACAAAACTTTGCTTCTCTAGGGTTTTTTACTTGATTCATATGATAATATCATCACCACATTTATTTTTGGTAAAGAAACACTAAATTTGGATGATGTGATTTCATCATTATTGATGAAAGAGATTTGAAAAAAGACTAATTATGTTGAATTTTCAGGTAATAGTTTTATTTTTCTTGTGATAGATGGACATGGTAATCAAAGAGGTTGGTCGAAGATAAGAAGGAATGTTAAGTACTTATTTTTTGACAAGTACGGTCATATGTAGAAAAACTTCTATGATTTGAAAAATCTTAAGTAAGAAAAGAATATGCATGACAACGATTATAGGGTTACTGGTGTAATAATTGTATAGGGTTATGGTGATTTATGTTCATTTGGAATTGATTGTTGCGGGTCAAATCTGTACAGCAAACGGGCAATTGATTTAGTAGCTTCCTACCATATTACTCTGAAGAGGGAATGATTTTATTCATACAAAGAAGGTGAATTTGGTATATTGAATATAGAAAATGGATATTCTACTAGTTTCATTGGTGTTGGGTCTATTTATATCACTTTGAATACAAGTTGTGCACTGATGTTAAGGTATGTGCGACATATGTTAGGTATATTCCATAATTTATTATCTACTTGTACTCTAGCTAATAATGGATTCAATAGTTTGTTTGGTAATAGAAGATGGAAATTTTCCCAAGGATTGATGGTATGTGCATGATATGAAATGGTTGAAACACTTTATAGGAACTATGTAAAGGCATACGTTGAATTGATGAATGTAGTTGTGAAGAGAACTTATTTAGATTTGTGGCACAGGTGGTCTCCATGCATGAGTCTAAAACTGTCGACTAAGATGAATATGGTTTGGAAGATTAACCTGGTTAGGTTAGTTGTTTTAGGTCTTGCACCTAATTATTTTTATTTAGAGAGTTACACATAGTTCCATTCATCATCATGTATTCTCTATGAGTCTTATTCAGAAAAAAACCTAGGAAGACATAAAACCACATTGATCTTGATATATGGCCCTATAAACCTCTTCCAAAAAAGTGGACGGTCTAAATATACATTAAGTCTGATCCAATTTCCACAATAATCCTCAATGATTCATATTCAAAAAAAAATTAACCTATAATAAGAACACCCTACCTAAACTACACACCACCAAAAAGATGTTCCATCAATAAGCATGTACCCTTTGGAATAATAATTTTTTGGGGGGATGACGTTGAGTGGAATTCCTATAAGAAATACCTAGGATCTACTAGATATGAAGCTGGTTTCTCTTGATTCATAAAAAATAGAAAATAGAATAGATGGATAAAGATGAAAATAATAACTAAAATAAAGTTTAGTGAGTTGTGATGAGAGAAAACAAAAAATGGAGAAATAAAAAGGATACAAAGAAAGAAAATCAAAAGCTGTAAAAGACACAAGGATTTAATGTGTTTCAAACCATTTTGGTTATATGCTCATGGAAACACTACCACTTGGAATCATGTGTTTAAATAAGAAAAAAATAAATGGGGTGTAAGTGATAAGAATATCATCAACAAATGATTAAGAAATATAAAGATTCAAAACAACAAGAAATAAAAAAGGGGAACTCACAAAACTAGTCATCTTATTATCGAATGATAAACCTTTGAAGATGATTCATATGTCAAAAATATTTCCTATGTAACTGAAGTTGTGTATAGAGATCATTCCTCATGAGGTTTGAGAATAATATCTCCATTGTAACTCTTCTTCGAGATCAGATCTCCTCTAAAGTGATGAAAACGAGTCAAAGGCCCTTCAGAGGAAAATGCATAGTAAAAGCTTGGGAAGAAGAAGGATGATAAAATATCACAATATCTCTTGGTTTTCAATATAAATCTTAAAGAAATAATTATTAAAGATATTAATTGTGAGAGGCTTGATTGCTCTCAAAATGATGTCCTATAAGAGGAATAAATGTTCCTAATAGTTAGAATAATCGAGGAGCATTGTAACATCACAACCAATGTGTAGTGAGCATGCCGATGACCAAATAAATTGAACCCAAAAACCCATGTGAATGGAAATATATTGGGTGAAGAATTATCAACCTGATCTTGACAAATAAATGATAATAATAACACTAACCCTATCTCTCTTTATGTTTAATACAAGACATGATTTTTTTTCTCTTTCATCACCCATACCTTTTCTCAAATCAATGATCCTTTATATAAAACATGGCCATAATGTTTCTCAACTTCCAAATTAAAAGGAGATGTTCCTCTCTTAAATGATATAACTACACTTAGCTTTTCTATCTCATTTTCTAATACCATACATTATTTTTGTCTCTTCCATTGACCATACCTTTTCTCAAATCAATGTTCCTTTGTATCAAACATGGACATAAAGTTTCTTAGATTCTAGATCTATAATTTGTATATAAATTTTAATTGATGGCTACCAAATGTTGAAAATACTTCATAAACCAAATTCATGATAGACTTAAAATTTGATTACTCAATGATGGATGATAGAGTGGGACACAAGCATAAGTTTGAGCCAATTGATGTTGTGGTGGAGTCACTTGACTCAGTTCTAATGGAAGGTGAAATTTTGAAAGTGGTTAAAAGATAAGTGAATGAAGATACAAAGAAGGTGAATCCTCATAGGAATTAAATGATTTCTTGCTAGAGTTATCACATCAAGTCGGGTCATGCATCAAGGAAGAGGTCATAGCTTTACACTCCTAGAAGGACAAAGAATCTGACCCAGATGCAAGTTGGTACAAAGCTGTATAGCAACTTCTTTCATCAAAAAAATTCAAAATAGAAAGTCATTAAATGTGAGGTAATGGATTTATTTACATGTTTATTTAATTTTTTGGAGAGAATGACTATTGATAACCATTTTGAGCATTCCATTAAAAGACCTAGAATCATTTAACTGACTACTACAATGATTTTCAAGGATAGTGGTACATAACAAATTAGTGGCCAGTGAAGAATATGAATGATGTAATATAAGGAAAAAGAATATTGTTTTAAATTCAAAACTAATTATTTGTAGTTTTCAAAAAAAATTCTCTTTAACTACAAATAAATGTTCAAAATATCCTTGAATGACATTTTCTTTTTTTCATTGAATCTGTTTTGTGCAATAACCTATATTCAATCTGTTCGATGACATAACCCTGGTTTCTAGGTATTAAGTTTCCTTTTTATTCATCACCATATATTTAAAATATGTTTCATATATAATAAAATTTCAAGATAAAAAAGAATACAAACATAATAAAAAAAACAAAAACATGTTTATTTATTTTATTTTATTTTATTTTTTTATCGAATTTGTTCATTGACATGGACTCAAATTGTCTTGAGATTCATATCCTTACCCCCTTTATGCTTGGTATGTTGGAGGTGTTTTCAAAAGAAAAGGAAAAGAAAGTATTAGTTAAATGAGTTTAGAAATATGTTAGAAATATGATACAATTTATGACATAAATAAAAACAAATATAACAAAAAAATTCCCCCAATGTAGGTTAGTGGGAGATTTTTGTCAAACATGACACCCCCACCATGGGTATTTAAAGAGAGATAGGAGAGATTCCATTATTCATCAATCAGATCCAGAGAGATGAATTGTATTCGAAATATAAGAGAGCTCCATGTGAGATAGATAGGTGTGGAGAGGAAGAGTTTTGTAATCTTTACTCATGTTGAAATAATGCTCATTTTTATTCCTCCATTATTCTTTCTTTGTGATCAAAGAATCAAAAAAGGTGGTGTCATATCCAAGTTCTAGAAAAATGGCAGTGAGCAGTGGAGTTTTTTTATAACTGAAAAACTAATATTTCTCATAATCGTGTTTTGAATGAAGATTCTAAAATTATGTGTTCAGGTGATTCCAAAAATATAAATAGTGTTGAAAAAAGATCCAAAATGATCTTTATAGGATTAGTAAAAGTTTGGTCAAACTTAATGTGCTACAGTACCCCCCTTGATGTAGAAAAAGGTATTATTCTATCACCAATGACATTTACGGCAAGATTCTGGTAGCTTCTTCGGTGGGCCACATCAGTACCACATCATCGATTGATCTAATCCATTGACACTAATTTAGTCACATCTTGATCAATCGGTGTTTGATTCTGATGATCCATGAGTCGATTCCACCATTTTTGACTGTTACAGACACAACAGTGAGCTTTAATTTTCTAGATTCTACATCAATTTTTAAATAATTAAAATTCAATGGAGGGACCATCTACGGGAGGTGGTTGAGGGGTCAGAAACATATGCCAAATCTAGAGTAGATCTATATATTCTAGGAGACCATCATAAAAATGATACCATTATTTCATGGAGGGACACATGAAGAACTATCCAAGGTTTCTACAAGAAAAGGGTAAAAGTATCAACCGACAAAGAAGAAATGGAGATGCGCATGTGACAGTCTCCAGAGAAATCACGCTTTTCTCCAAAGATGAAGAATAAACATGCTATCATAAATCAAACCTTGACACATAATGGGTGTTCAATATTGTAGCATCATACCATGTCACTAGGCATAATGAGTATTTCTTGAATTATGAAGCTGGTGACTTTAGTGCAATCAAGATGGGGAATACCAGTTCGGCAAATATTGTTGGCATGGGTGATATCAAAGTCAAGATGAATGTTGGATACACAATCACCCTAAAGGATGTTAAGAATGTTATAAGACTTTATCTCAACCTATTATTAGTAATAGCCTTTAAATGATAAGTCTATGACAACATCTTCAATAATGGAGAATAGAAGATGGAAAAAGGAGCCACCGTCTTTGCCCAAGGACACATATGCAGTACGTTGTAAAAAACTCATGTGAAGATATGTGTAGACAGTCTCAACATAGTGGAAAGTGATAATTCATGAAATATGTGGCATATGATACTTGACCACATGAGTGAAATAGGGTTTTTTACTATGAAGAATAATAAGTACAAAAATATTAATAAGGATGCATCACTTGATCCTTGTAAATATAACTTTTATGGGAAGAATCACATAGTATCATTTAATACCAATTCATTAAGAAGATTAGAGTTGTTGGATCTGGTGCACTTTGATGTATACAGACCCATAGAGGTGGATTCACTGGGAGGTAAAAAATATTTCCTATCCTTTATTGATGATGCATATTAAAGGGTTTGGGTGTTCTTATTGTGGATTAAGGACCGAGTATTAGACCACTTCATGATGTTCCATACCATGGTTAAGTGTGAAACTGGAAGGAAGTTGAAGTGTCTTCATTCATAAAATGAAGGAGAGTACACATTCAGGGAATTTGATGCCTACTACAGGAGTAAAGGCATCTGATATGAAAGGATGGTCCCATGAACCCCATAACACAATGAGGTTGTAGAAAGGATGAACAAAACCACCCTAGAGAAGGTCAAAATCATGATGAGTTTGGCTAAGCTACCTAACCCATTATGGGAAGAAATTGTTCATGTTTCATGATACATCATCAATATATCACCACTGGTCCTGCTGAATTTTGAGATTCCATAGAAGAGACGGTATGGTAAACATACCTCTTACTCTCATTTATGAGTATTTGGATGTTTTTTATTTGTATATTTATCCACAAAGCTTAGGAAGAAGCTAGATGAAATATCCACTCCATGAATCTTTATTGGCTATAAAGACGAGGAGTTAAGATAAAAGCTTTGGGACCCAAAGGAGAATAAGGTGATCAAAAGTAGATATGTCGTATTCTATAAGAACTAGATGATTGAGGACATTAAAAATCCTAGAATGTCTCGAAGGGAAAGTGCCAAGGAATCAATTCAGGATCCAACACTTGTGCCAACACCACCTTTCAATGAAGATGAGGAGGTGTGAGAATACTCATCGAAAATGGACCAAGAGGTAGTGGAGAAGTATATTGAGTAGGGGACACTCAATCCTCTCCACAAGAAGTTTTAGAACCATCATAGGAGCTAGGGGATGTTATGCCTCCCGAACCTAACATTTCACAGGTTCAAAGATCTTCATGAGGAAGGATTCCATCAAAAAAATATTCAGAGTTAGAGTACTTATTGTTAACTAATGAGGGGGGCTATAAGGATACCAGAAATTGGTGTTTCGTCCTAAAAAACTCAAGTGGGTGCATGCAATGGATAATGAGGTGGAGTATTTGATGGAGAATCATACCCACATTTTGGCGGAACTTCCCAAAGGTAAGAAGGAACTCACAAAAAATGGATGTTCATGCTAAATAACGATAGAAGTAAAAAGAATTTCAAGCACAGACCTCTTTTAGTTTTCATGAGATTCCTTCAGAAGAAAGGAGTTGAATTTTACTAGGATCTTGAACAGATGGACATAAAGATATATTTTCTTCATGGTGACCTATCTGAGGAGATATATATAAAGATACCTGATGTTTTTGAGGTTTTTGGACAAGAAAAACTCATTTGAAAATTAATGAAAAGATTTTAAATATTGAAACAAGATCCTAGGTAGTGGTACAAGAAGTTTGACTCATTCATGATGATTTATGGATACAAGAGGAAATAGGTGGATGAGTGTGTTTAAATATAGATATTTCAAGATGGAAACTTTGTTGCTATTATACTTTATGTTGATGACATGTTGATCATTGAGAAGGATGCATGTAAGATTATCCATTTAAATAAGGAGTTATCCAGGTCTTTTGATATGAAGGACTTGGGAGCATCTCACCAAATTTTGGGGATGCAGATAATTTGTGATAGAAAGAGGAGGTTGTTATGGCTATCTCAAGAGAAGTATGTTGAATGTGTTCTCAAACATTTCAATATAGAAAAATTCAAACTAGTGAGCATTCCTCTTCATGGCCATTTGAAGTTGAGCAAGATTTCATTTCCATCGTCCAAATAATAAATTGAGGTGTTGGAGGTGATACCATACTCCTCAGTAGTTGGAAGATTGATGTATGATATGGTGAGTATGATACCTAAAATTTCCCATGAAGTGGAGATCATGAGATGATTTTTCTCCAATCCCAGGAAGTGGCAATGGGATGTAGTCAAATGGATTCTGAGGTATCATAAAGGTGATTAGAGGATATATATATGTTATATGGGAGTTGAGCCTATCTTGGAGGGATATAAAAATGAATATATGACTAGAAATCCTGATAATAGGAAGTATACATTAGGATACATCTATACATTTATAGGAGGAGTTGTATCGTGGTAATCAAGGTTGCAGAAGTGTGCTGCTTTATCTATGATGGAAGCATAGTAAATTTTTGCTTTGGAAACTGGAAAAGAGATGTTATGGATAAAGAATTTTCTCTACGATCTCAGATTTAGTTAGAATGATTATAGGGTTCATTGCAATATTAAAATTGATTTTTACTTGAGAAAGAACTCCATGTACCATCACTGGATAAAGCACATTGATATTCGCTATCATTGGATATGTGTAATGGTGGATTGGTAGTTTCTGTGACTTTTAAAGATCCACACAAAGGAGAATCCTGTGAATATGTTGAAAAAGGTGGTTTATCTAGAGAATATGGAACTTTTTAGACGCTACAATAGAATAAATATGGAGGGGGAGAATTGATAGAGATTTATAGCTTCATTGGTAGGTGGATAGTGCACCAACTCCACCCACCATGGTAGGTGGGGATTGGTGGGGGTTGGTGGGGGAGTTGTGTCAAACTTGACACCCACACCATGGATATTTAAGGAGGTCTAGGAGATCTTTTAGTATCAATCAATCAGATCCAGATATCTTCATTGTATTTGAGAGCCGAGAGAGCTCCATGTGAAAGAGAGAGGCTAGAGAGGAAGAGTTTTGTAATCTTTATTCAAGTTGAAATAAAGTTCATTTTTCTTCTATTATTATTTCTCTATGACCAGAGAATCACAAAAAAAATCATTAATTTTTTAGTATGAATGTGAATTTTTCCCATGAGAAAATTTAATTCCTTTCTACTTCAAATTAAAAGCCAAGTTTGATCTTTAGTCCTCCAGTATAAGGAACCTTTTCTGTAGTTCTTCAAGGGCTCGAACTGAGCTCCAACTACCACTACAAGCTGGAGAAAATGAACTCAAGGTCAAGTATCTTACACCTTATCAGGATTCTTTTATTATAAAGGATTATTTACATAGACAAAATTGTGGGGGTCTCTAAAATTGTTTCTATAGGGATTGAAGATTTGTATGTGAGGAGATGAATTCATTATTTTCTCAATTTTTGTAGCACCAATCTTTCCACATGAAGTTGTGTGGCATTAGTTGAGGGTCATATGGTATTTTTTATTTATCATGGAGTAATTGTGTATATTTTTAATTATGGTTGTTTTGTTATTTAATTACATTTCATGATAAATTAGGCACTTGTATATAAATATTTTCATTTCCTCCCATTTGATTTTAGTAAACCAAAGAAATCTTGATTTTGTATAAATGGAACATGTGTGAGGAAATGTGTAAAATAATATAAATATATGGTGGAATCATTAAATCCATTAATATTCGTATTCATAACTCAATATAGTTTGAGTTAGTAGAAAATTTTAATGGAAAATATTAGAGTGATTTTAATGGATAGAAGAGGAGGGACATGAGATGAATTTGAATTTTTTTTTTAAATTTTTCCTTAATAGATCTTGGTTGGTTGTACACAAAAATTCTAACGGAGCCCATTCACCTATTTTTATATTGAGAAAATATAAATATAAATATTTTTGTAAGAAACTAACTAGAATTTTTCCATTTTATTTTTTTAAAGAACATATTAGTAATAAAATCATTTATGGATCCTTATACACTATTCAGTTCAGATGATTTTCCATGAATCATGTCCCTCAATGAAAATTTAAAAATACAATTTTTGTTTTATTATTTTCAGTTTTTTCTTAATTTTTTATACCACAACATGTTTTATGATTTTTGTTTAAATTTTTCATACAAAGTAATATTTATAAGACATGTGTTTTTATGTTATTTCAAGTTTTGTTATTTATTATCAAGCATATTTTTCATAATTTATTTTCTGAATATTTTTTCTTTTTAATGATAAAATATGTTTTTTTTTATTATTATTATTATTTAATGCTTTTCTTTCAACAAGAATTGTTTTATTTTTCATCACAATATTCATATAAAATGGGTGACCTAACGCATGCTAAATGTCATTATTTTTAATAGAACATGTGTTTTATGATCAAAATAAACATGATATATGTTTTTCTTGTTAAATAAAACATAGATTATATAATTGATATAAAAATATGATTGATATTAATGTATATAATTAATGTAATAAAACATTATTGTAGCAATATATTGTGTATTTGTTGTATTACTGATTTATTTTATCCATAATAGATAATTGTAGAAATAGGTGAAAGTGGTATATGTTACCTCTATTGTTGAACCATGAAACACACTTGATACCTAGGTATAATATTCCCCTTGATTTAGACTTCTCAACATCCATTGATTCAACCAAGTCTGCATCTGTGAATATCATGAGTTGTGTTTCTTTTCATTGATTTTTATTTCCATTGATTCATGTCATGAGCTTCTCCCCCAAAGGTATCTCTTCTATTCTGACAATGAAGAAAGAGAGATAATGACCCTCGAAGCCCACCTCCAAAAGTCCATGGGTTGTCAAATAAAACCATGGTATATAAATCACACATATGTGAGAAATTACCCTCATGAAATTTAAGGAGTAAGAGATAAGATATGAACATATCATAAATGAAATATTAAGCATCCCACTATAATACATGATGATCCCAATACATGAATGTAATGACATTCAATTGAAACAACTGAAAATACTAAAAAAATCCTCGAAAACAAAAATGAAGCTACAACATATCCTATACAACTCCTAGAACTAATAATGTCCTACTCGATCATCAACCATCTCATTATGATCTAAAAAATAGTTTATATATATGTAGGGTGAGCATAACATGCATAATCGATAAGATCCCCATGATTTTTTTTGTGAAAAATTCAAAATAAGCATACTAAATCCCAGTTAGTAAATAAATGAAACTGACTCATCACTTAAGAATGTATATCATTATTTTATCATCCTCATCATGCCTCACTCGCCAAATAACTCATAGAAATAAATAATTTTTATCAAAATTGTATATATATATATAAAGGTACCCCACTTCCACTTTTCTATTGGTTTTTTTCTCTCACATATTGATGTTATTAATATTTTAATGACTTATTATATTCCTCATTTACTGATTTTATATGAAATGTGCATAATTTGTGTGAAATATTAATGTTTTAATATTAAGTATAATTTTTGAGCATTTTTAGAAGTAGTCCAATTGAGTCAGTTTAATGTTTTAATAATAACTATCACTATAATGATCCAAATTGTGTGGTTATTGTTTTTTAGTATTCTCCTTTAAATATAAAACATTCCATTAGAAGGTATCATGAGCCAATTCTGCCATTTGAAGGGTCATATGGTCCTCACAAACAAGACCAAAGAATCTGTGAACAAACTGGACCAGCCTTGAAGATTGATTTACTGGGATCAATCCATAAGTCCAAAAACATTAAATCTCCACAATAATTTGGGGGACACTACATTTCATCTTGTATAAAAATTTCAAGGCCCAAATCCAAGTACAAGGGGCCCAAATGAAGCTTTGAAGTCCAGCCCACCATTCTGACCGAGAATTAAAATTAGTATAGTATTCATGACATATATCATTATGTAAGAATCAAATAGAGCTGAGATTTTTCAGTGTGAAAAAGGAGATATAGGAGGCCGACTTTGTTGAAGAACCCATTCGGATTTGAAGGCATATTCATATTCAAAAACCCTTTCACATTATGGACTTCAAAAAGACTGGATTGAAATGGACAGTTTTACTTTGTTTAATCAACCGGCCATAACTTTTGATCCTTAAGTCCAAATGACTCCAAATTTTTCGAGTAGTCGTCCAACTTTATTATCTACAACTTTGAATAAGGATATTGCTCGATATTAGGCTTTCATGATGTCCATATCTGCGATCCAAGTGGAGGGGTATTGCTGGAATGTAAACAGTCCACTCCTTGGGCTATAAATACTCTCCCCTTCTCTCCTTGAGAGGGGTTGGCATTTAAGAAGAGAGTAGATCATATTGGCATGACCAAAGCCTTTCCAAAGTCTTGGGAGGATCTTCCATACTCAAGTTTTCACTTGATATACCTTTCCTCTTCTCTTTGTTTTCACTTACTTTCATGTTCTTCGTTTTTGTAATTTTGTAAGTCCTTTCTTTTGTAATTCTGTTTTAATGCAAGTTTCTTCTTCAATATCTCTTATTCTCATCCAACTTATTTAGTTTAATATTTATGTTCTTAAAATAGTTTAAATTCAGTTGAATCCCCTTCCCTTCTTTTGCTTCCTCATTCAATCGAAAATCCGTTTTTAATTATCATCATCGTTCGTGTGTGTGTGTCGACGTACCACTCTTTTCTAATCCCTTTCTTTTTCTTCTATTCTTAATTTATCATCATAATTATTATAACCCGAATATTAAACACCCAAATGGATGAGTAAATATATCATTGGTGTGAGTTATAATTTAGGGATGTTAAGTGATTGAGATTATTTTCTCAATGAGTATTCATTAATTTAACATTGTGTATGTTGAACTTAATTTGTCATGGATTAATGATATATTTTGTTTAGAATGTAGTTTCCATGGATTATTGGAACTAAAAATACACTACCATAAACATGTACTTATTGAGATTAAAATTCTAATTAATTTAAGGCTTGTATTAAAGCTTTAACACTTAGTAATTCTAATCGATTTCAACTTGTGAAGTGGGTGTTAATTTAAATGCAATATAAGGCAAAGCTCAAGGATATCACAAGCTTAACTCCCTAATAATGAAATCACCCCAATATTTATCAATTTTTTGAATCAAAAATCATCTATAAATTATTTCATAAGCTCTACAAACAAACCCCCCAATCATAATACAATTAACTAAAAACAAACGACTATTTCAAAGTACCACCGCCGAGGATTCGACCCGAGTGCTGCTATACACATTAGCAGAGCACCGGAACTTTGACCGGTCGATAGGCGACAATCGGCCGTGCATTTCAAATGGATCTGTTTCTAGGTATGGTGTTTTAAGTAGTCATTAGTTTCTGGTTATTGTCAAGAAAACACAAAAAAAAACAAATTTTAAAAAAAACTGAAAAAAAAAACACAAAGGAAAACCCGTCTTCCTCTTAAAAATCATAAACGGGAAAAAATACAAAGAAAAAACCGTCTTCCTCTTTATTACAAAATCTCTCTGAATGCCCCATAGCCTTCCAAACAATCCCTCAGATTTATTTGACCCTGAAATTGAGCAAACACTTCGCCAACTTAGGAGGAACATAAGAGGTACTCAAATAATTCAAGAACCAGTCCTCATCCAACCAGTTGAAATTGAAATGGCCAATCCTAGGGAACAAACCCTAAAAGAACTCGCTGCCCCTAATATGAATTACCAACCTCTTGGTATTCAATATCCAAACATAGAAGCTGACTTCGAACTCAAATCGGGTTTGATTCATCTTCTCCCTCATTTTCACGGGCTAGCCGGTGAGGATCCACATCTTCACCTTAAAGAGTTCCAAGTAGTATGCTCTACCATGAAGCATCAAGGGGTTTCTGAAGAACAAATCAAACTCCAAGCATTCCCTTTCTCCCTAGATGACACTGCTAAGTCATGGCTCTACTACCTACCTCCTGGTTCCATAACTACATGGAATGACATGAAGTGACTCTTCTTAGATAAATTCTTTCCTTCTTCTCGTACTGCTTCTAACCGAAAGGAAATAAGTGTTATACGTTAATTCCCAAGTGAATCACTCCATGAGTACTGGGAGAGGTTTAAAAAGCTTGTTGCAACATGCCCACACTACCAAATTCCTGACTAACTCTTGATCCAATACTTCTATGAGGGGTTATTGGCTATGGAGAGAACTCTCATAGATGCTGCAAGTGGCGGTGCTCTTGTTGATAAAACTCCTACAGCTGCAAGAGATCTCATAAGTAACATGGCTGCAAACACACAACAATTCCATACTCGAGCACATTCTCAAGTCAAACAAGCCCAAGATAATCAATCAATTGATCCGAACAAGATGACCGAGTGGATGAGTGAACTTAAAGGTCTTGTGCGACAACTAGCTATGGCCACCAAATCCCCAACCTCGTCTTCTCCACAATCAATGTTTCCTGGACCTGTCAAAAATTGTGGAATCTGCAACTCTCCATCTCATCCAACTGACACATGTCCACAACTTCAAGAGGATCAATCTGATTCATCTGGATCAATGGAGCTCAATGCAGCATATGCTCAGCGGAACACCAATCCTCAACTATCAGGTCAGTTTGTTAGAAACTTCAACCAACCTCACTCTGAGCCCTTCTCCTCTAACTTTAACCAAGGATTGAGGTATGGTAACCCCATGTCTCACCCCCCTCAATTACCTCCTCAAAATCCAAACCAATTCCAATATGGTCAAGGTGGTGGTAACTTCCATCAACTTTATCCTTTTGTTCCTCAATATCAAAGGAACAATCCTCCTCCTAGATTCCACTATCCGAATGAGCCTTCCCAATTCCCAACCCAATAAAATCGCTTTCCCAAGAACCAAAATCAAGGTAATCCCAATCCGGGACAAGCCTCTTCTTCCAAGCAACCATGGGAAAGTGCAGTGGAAGATCTTGCCTCCTTCACCCGTTCTAGCCTTAAAAACATTGAAACTCAAATAGGTCAAATTGCATCCCACCTGAGCCAGCAACAACAATCAAATTCTTCCCAACTCCCAGCTCAACCATTACCCAACCCCAAGGGTAATGTAAGTGCAATTGCACTTAGATCGGGAAAGCACATTTCTATGCCTCAAGATAAGTCCTCTAGCCCTTATTTGAATGTTGACCTAGAAAATGAAAATAAAAAGAAAATTGAAAAGGAATCTGAATCCATTCCCTCGCCTCCTTCCATTCCACTTAGGAATCTAATTCCTTTTCCTCAAGCCGTTTCTAAACCAAGTAAGTCCTTTGAACCTGATCCTGAAATGCTCGACATGTTTAGACGTTTTGAAGTCAACATTCCCCTCTTAGATTCCATAAAACAAATTCCTAAGTATGCCAAGTTTCTTAAGGAATTGTGCACCCACAAGAGGCAACTTAGGACCTTTGAAAATGTTTCCACCCAGAAGTCTATTCCCATAAAGTGAAAAGATCCAGGGACCTTTACAGTCCCATGCCAAATTGGAAGTTCCAACTTTGATGATGCACTCATAGACCTAGGAGTCTCAATTAATGTCATGCCCAAATCCATATTCTCCAACCTTGTTCTAGGACCCTTGCACCCAACGGGTGTTGTCATTCAGTTATCCAATCGAAGCACAACCAGTCCTTAGGAAATAATTGAGGATGTCCTTGTCCGAGTCAATGATCTTATCTTCCCTGCTGATTTCTATGTTCTTGACATGGAAGGTGAGACGAACTCTTCTCGATCTCCCCTAATTCTTGGAAGACCATTCCTCATGACTGCAAGAACCAAGATTGATGTCCATTCAGGCATCTTATACATGGAATTCAGTGACCAACTGGTCAAGTTCAACATTTTCCAAGCCATGCGATACCCATCTGAGGATCACTCTGCATTCTCAATCCATGCTTCTGAGGACACTTCTAAGAGTCAATCGAACCCCAATCCACCATGTTCTTCATGTTCTAATGATAAAGGATCTTGTGAAATCTGCACCATGATTAACAAAGTCATAAATGGTGAAGTTGATATGGACCTTTCATTCATAGACTCCATCAATTTAGAGGATCTTGAAAACTCTCTTGAATCCCATCTCAACTCTGATCTCTACTGCTCCACCTTGGACAGTATTAAGAAAAATGAACTCGAAGCAACTGAAGTCCCTTCTTCCATTCCTGAGTTGTCGAGCCCAAAAGTGAAAGATGAGACTGATCTGAAACCTCTTCCTGCACACCTGAAATATGCATTCCTCTTCCATGATCACTCATATCCTGTCATTATCTCTACCACCCTTACTGAAATCGAGGAGTCCAAACTTGTTCAAGTGTTAGAGGAAAACAAAAAAGCCTTAGGTTGGACCCTATATGACATACCAGGAATCAACCCTGCCCTTTGCATGCATCACATCCATCTGGAGGAGACATCCAAACCAGTTAGACAACCCCAAAGAAGACTCAATCCACTCATACTTGAGGTAGTTAGGGAAGAGATCACCAAGCTTCTTAAAGCTGGTATTATCTACCCAATTTCTGATAGTGAATGGGTTAGTCCAACTCAAGTTGTACCTAAGAAGGGTGGGATAACTGTCATCACAAATGAACATGGGGAGGTAGTCACAACTCGAGTGAAGAACAAATGGTGTGTATGCATCGATTATCGAAAATTGAATGCTGAAACACGAAAATATCACTACCCTCTTCCATTCCTTGATCAAATGCTAGAAAGATTAGCCGGAAAGTCACACTTTTGCTTTATTGATGGATACACCGGCTATTTTCAAATCCCAATCTCACCTTAGGACCAAGAAAAGACTACTTTCACATGCCCCTTTGGAACATATGCATATAGAAGAATGCCTTTTGGACTTTGCAATGCTCCTGCAACATTCCAGAGGTGTATGATGAGTATCTTTTCAGAATTCATTGAACACTGCATGGAAGTCTTCATGGATGACTTCACCATTTATGGTGAGTCATTTGAATCTTGTTTGCATTCACTCTCTCTAGTCCTTCAAAAGTGTGTCAAGTGTAACCTTGTGTTAAATTTTGAAAAATGTCACTTCATGGTTGAAAATGGGATTTTTCTATGGCACATAGTTTCAAAAGATGGTATTGAAGTCGATCCTGCCAAAATTGAAGTGATTTAATCACTTCCTCCACCCACTTCTGTTCGAGACATCTGTTCATTCCTCAGTCATGCCAGTTTCTATCGGAGATTCATCCATAACTTCATTAGGATTTCCCTCCCACTCACTCGGTTTCTCCAAAATGATGTCACCTTCCATTTTGATGAGGTTTGCAAAGAGCCTTCATTGAAATCAAAACTGCTCTTACATCTACCCTGATAATCCAACCCCCAGATTGGTCATTACCCTTTGAGTTAATGTGTGATGCTTCTGATAGAGCTGTTGGGGTTGTTCTTGGTCAAATAAGAGAAAATATTCCTCATGTCATCTATTATGCCTCAAAAACATTGGATGAAACTCAATCTCACTACACTGTGACTAAAAAGGAACTTCTAGCAGTGGTTTTTGCCTTAGATAAATTTCGGTCCTATCTCTTAGGTGCCAAAATCATCATCTTCACAGACCATTCTGCTATTAAGTTCTTACTCAAGAAAAGTGATTCCAAACCGAGGCTAATAAGATGGATCCTAATGCTCCAAGAGTTTGACCTTGAAATCAAAGATAGACCTGGAAAAGAAAACTCTGTGGCTGATCACTTGAGTATAATTTCTAATTCTTCTCATTCAGAAATCATCGATCCTGAATTCCCTACTGAGCACCTTTCATCTATCACTCCAAAAATACCATGGTATGCCCCAATTGTAAATTACTTGGTTTCTGGTGTTTTTTCTGAAAATTTTTCAAAAGAACAAAAAATGAAGTTGAAAAGTGATTCAAAATACTATTTTTGGGAAGAAAATAAACTTTGAAAATTGGGGAAGACATGGTAATTAGGAGATGTGTTGATGAAAATGAGCATTCTTCCATCTTAGAATTCTATCACTCACTTCCCGGAGGTGGCCACTTTGGACCACAAAGGACCTCCCGAAAGGTCCTAGACTCTGGATTTTTCTGGCCTTCACTCTTCAAGGACTCACGTGAGTTTTTTCAATCATGTCCCACTTGCCAAAAGTTTGGCACAATTTCAAAGAGAAATGAAATGCCCCAAAAGCCATTAATATTTTGTGAAATCTTCGATGTTTGGGGCATCGATTTCATGGGACCATTTCCCCCTTCTAATGGATTATCATACATTCTTCTTGCGGTCGATTATGTTTCAAGGTGGGTTGAGGCCAAACCCACTAGGAAGGATGATGCTCATACTGTTAGTGAGTTCCTAAAGACCCACATCTTCCAAAGATTTGGCACACCACGTGCCTTGATCAGTGACTTAGGAACTCATTTTTGTAATAGAACCATGGAAGCTCTTCTGAAAAAGAATGGGGTTGTACATAAAATTTAAACTGCATATCACCCCCAAACAAATGGAATGGATGAACTTTATAATAGAGAAGTGAAAAGAGTTATAGAGAGAATTGTAAAACCCACCAGAAAAGACTGGCCTGAGAGACTTGGTGAAGCCCTTTGGGCTTATCGAACTGCCTATAAAACACCCATTGGGATGTCTCCTTTTAGGCTAGTTTTTTGTAAAGCTTGTCACTTACCAGTTGAAATCCAACATAAGTCTTTTTGGGCTGTGAAAACCTGTAATTTTGATTGTGAAAAATCTGGTGAAGAAATACTGTTGCAATTGGCTGAATTGGAGGAGCTTCGACTTGAATCCTATGAGAATTCCAATCTGTACAAAGAGAAGGCTAAGGTACTCCATGACAGACACATCCTGAGAAAGGTATTTCATGAAGTTGAAAAGGTAATGCTCTTCAATTCTCAATTTCTTCTTCATCCAGGTAAGATTAATTCTCGTTGGGAAGGTCCTTTTGTTATTACTAATGTTTACCCATTTGGTGCAGTGCAAGTCCAAGACCCCTCTTCCAAAAGGACATTCACGGTTAATGGACATCGGTTAAAGCATCACCATGAGAGGACATGCAATCCTGGAACAACATCAACTTCCACTGGCTCCCCAAATTCTCTTGCTGACCTACCACTAGATGGTGAAGGTGACCCGCCAAATCCAAACCAGGGGGCACCTCTTTCCCTTTAACTCTCTCTATCTTTTCCTCTCTCTAACTCTTTCTTCTTCTTCCTCTCTCTTTCATTTTTTTTAACCATTTTCTTTATCAAAACCTTTATTTTTCACTTTCTCTTTTGTGTGGGTGTATCTTTACAAAAATAAAAACCTAAAAAACCAAAAAAAATCACTTAAAAAATACAAAAAAAAAATTATAAGTCATGCTTACTCACCATCGAGTTTTGAAATTTTGTACAACCATTTTGGGGAGTTAACAGACATGTTTTCATCTCAAAAATTTTGTATTTTCATTATGAATTTGGATAAAGAATTTTGTGTCAAAACCAACACATTTTGAATGCTCAATTTTTGATTTGGAAAATTATTTTCCCCAACCGTGAGAACAAACATTTGCTTTCATGCCAAGGCCACCTATGGCCATCTTTTCAAATTGTGTGTTTTCACCCCCATTTGTGAGTCTTGAGTTTGTGGACCTTCGAGCTGAATTTCCTACCTTAGTGTGTATTAATATGATAGCGGCATTTTCTGAACCACATGAAAATCACAATAGCCAAATAGCCTCCCATTTCCCTTACATTAATCCTCCTTTTGAAAGCCCCTTCGAGCCTATGAAAACCTTTTCTTTGATAGCCACATTACAAGCCCAATACCTTATCCCACCCAATATCAACATGGATTTTCATTGCATAAGTTTTTGAAATTTAAGTGTGGGGGGGAATGGATTTCATTTTTGGGTATCATTTCCTTACTTTCTGGTGTGTTATCATATGCTTGAGGGCAAGCATCCATTTTAGTGTGGGGGGAGGTTATCATTCAGTGGTATTTGGGAATGTATTGTACAAATGATATTGAAAAGTGTTCAAAAAAAATCAAAAAAAATCAAAATTCAAAAAAAAACAAAAAAAATGAAAAAATGGGTTGTGTCTTGGGTAGGTCAAAAATCACTCTTCCTCAACCTTTGATCTTGTTATAAATATTACAATTAGTGTCGTGAGGAGATCAAACATGGGTTGGGATATGAGTGTGAGATCTGTCTCAAGGTCAACTTTCGAAAAAACAAAGAAAAAAAAAAGAACACTTGCATTATATTCTTATATCATTGGGAGAAGTTTGGTGGTTTGTAAATATTTCATCTTCTCATCGCCTTCATATTTTCTTTCTCTACTATGTCTTTCTTCACACAATCATTCCCTTGTAAATATGTGTTTTCATTTCCTTCCATGTTTTATTTCAAAAAAATGTGCATTATTTTTCTATGTTGGTATTTTAACCCTCTTATTCTCTCTCTTGGACATTATATTCATACCATCCCATAGCCACATAAAAACCCCTAAAAAAGACCTCTTGATTCTTGTGAACTTTGGATAGGGATTGGAAGCTTAGATCTCTTTTCAAACTCTAAGATTTTTACTTTTGGTTGGTGAAAGAGTGAACCTCCACAAATGAATTTTATCATCTTGAGAGGTGTGAGTTTTGAGTGTCCACATTTTCTATTTCTAAATTTGAGCATGAAAAAATGAATTATTTTTGGAACATTTTTTCTGTAACAACTTGTGGTGGAATTCAAAATGGATGATTGAAATAGTCTAAACCTCTCCTGATTGGAGAAAACAAAATTTTAATATCTGTTGGTGAGTAAAAATGATTTTGTCATGTTTTTATATTTGTTGCACATGAGGACATGCACAAAACTAAGTGTGGGTGAGTTGATGTTATTAATAATTTCATGACTTATTATATTCCCCCTTTACTGATTTTATATGAAATGTGCATAATTTGTGTGAAATATTAATGTTTTAATATTAAGTATAATTTTTTAGCATTTTTAGAAGTAGTCCAATTGAGTCAGTTTAATGTTTTAATAATAACTATCACTATAATGATCCAAATTGTGTGGTTATTGTTTTTTAGGATTCTCCTTCCAATATAAAACATTTCATTAGAAGGTACCATGATCCAATTATGCCATTTGAAGGGTCATATGGTCCTCACAAACAAGACCAAAGAATCTGTGAACAAACTGGACCAGCCTTGAAGATTGATTTACTGGGATCAATCCAGAAGTCCAAAAACATTAACTCTCCACAATAATTCTGGGGACACTACATTTCATCTTGTATAAAAATTTCAAGGCCCAAATCCAAGTACAAGGGGCCCAAATGAAGCTTTGAAGTCAAGCCCACCATTCTGGCCGAGAATTAAAATCAGTATAGTATTCATAACATATCTCATGATGTAAGCATCAAATAGAGATGATATTTTTCAGTGTGAAAGAGGAGATATATGCGGCCGACTTTGTTGAAAAACCAATTCGTATTTGAAGGCATATTCATATTCAAAAACCATTTCACATTATGGACTTTAAAAAGACTGGATTGAAATGGACAGTTTTACTTTGTTTAATCAACCAAACATAACTTTTGATACTTAAGTCCAAATGACTCCAACTTTTGAGAGTAGTCATAAAACTTTATTATCTACAACTTTGAAGAAGGATATTTCTCGATATTATGCTTTCATGATGTCCATATCTGCGATCCAAGTGGAGGGGTATTGCTGGAATGTAAACAGTCCACTCCTTGGGCTATAAATACTCTCCCCTTCTCTCCTTGAGAGGGGTTGGCATTTCAGAAGAGAGGAGATCATAATGGCACAACCAAATCCTTGAAAAATGATTTTTAGGATCTGACATACTCAAGTTTTTACTTGAGAGACCTTTCCTCTTCTCTTTGTTTTCACTTACTTTCATGTTCTTCATTGTTGTAATTTTGTAAGTCCTTTCTTTTGTAATTCTGTTTTAATGCAAGTTTCTTCTTAAATATCTCTTATTCTCATCCACATTCTGTAGTTTAATATTTATGTTCTTAAAATATTTTAAATTCAGTTGAATCCCCTTCCCTTCTTCTACTTCCTCATTCAATCGAAAATCTGTTTTTAATTATCATCGTCGTTCGTGTGTGTGTGTCGACGTACCACTCTTTTCTAATCCCTTTCTTTTTCTTCTATTCTTAATTTATCATCATAATTATTATAACCAGAATATTAAACACCCAAATGGATGAGTAAATATCTCATTGGAGTGATTTATAATGTAGGGATGTTAAGTGATTGAGATTATTTTCTCGATGAGTATTCGTTAATTTAACATTGTGTATGTTGAACTTAATTTGTCATGGATTAATGACATATTTTGTTTAGAATGTGGTTTACATGGATTATTGGAACTAAAAATACACTACCATAAACATGTACTGATTGAGATTAAAATCCTAATTAAGTTAAGTCTTGGATTAAAGCTTTAAAACTTAGGAATTCTAATCTATGTCAACTTGTGAAGTGGGTGTTAATTTAAATGCAATATAAAGCAAAGCTCAAGGATATCACAAGCTTAAATACCTAATAATGAACTCACCCCAATCTTTATCAATTTGTTGAATCAAAAATCATCCATAAATTATTTCATAAGCTCTACAAACAAACCCCCCAATCAGAATACAATTAACTAAAAACAAACGACTATCTCAAAGTACCATCGCCGAGGATTCAACCCGAGTGCTGCTATACACATTAGCAGAGCACCAGAACTTTGACCGGTCGATAGGCAACAATCGGCCGTGTGTTTCACATATCTATGCCACACATCATGTGTCTATGACACACATCATGTGTTCATCCCTCCCATAATTTAAGTCATCCCTAATATGATTCAAACCTTAGTCCCTCACAGGGACTAACATATTATGTTGGTATCAGTCTGTATATCCACCACCTCATCATCATCATCATAATAATTTTCATCTATAACAAAGTGTATTCCTGAAATACACTACAACCTGTGTACATACATTATACCTTAAGCTTTCACAACCCATGTAAGGGCCTGAAACTGTCTAGTCTAACCATTTTCATGTTTTCAAATCTAGTGATGTTCATAGGAGGCCTTTAGTAGGTCTGTAGGTGTCTAGCTACTAAAATCTAGGAGTAAGGAGGATTCACAATGTGTAAGGGTTTCACATCATGAATTTGTGGTTCACAATATGGGTGAGAGACTAATTCATGGTCATTTGAATCGCCTACATGGTGTTATCAGCTATGTGGGTGATCAACTACATGAATAAATCAACAACATGGTTGAATCAACTATGTGGTTGAATCGACTATGTGAATCATACACATGGCTAGATCAGCTATGTGAATTGGTTATGTGGTTGAATCAGCTACATGGATTGTCTATGTGAGCAATTGGCTACGTGAGCGATTAGCTACCTAAATTGGCTGTGTGGTTGAATTAGCTATGTGGATGAATCGACTACATGGTCGAATTGGCTATGTGGTATGTGATAATTCAACCACATGAATGATAAACTATGATAATTAGCTATGTGAAAAGGCCAACATGAGGCTTTTGGCTATGTAGTGAATTCAACCACATGGAATTTTATACCATTCTCACAAAATAACCATACATGCCTTTTAACGAGGCCTTCAAAGGATTTTTTTTTCAAAGTATAATTATACCCTTTATTTTCTAATATAGAAAAGACTATAAACGATTCTCCTCACATGGAGTTTAATGAGATCCACAATAGCTGGAATTAAATCTTTTGCGATCTAAAATTCTGATCACCCTATGTCTGTTGACTAAAAAAATAATAAACCTCATTCTTTCCTCCCTACTTTCCTTCTATTAATATTTTAAATTATATAACCCTTCCCTTGGAGTCATGAAACACTTTTTCCAGTGGATTGAGTTATCCAGCGATGATCCCATCTTGCACACACCCCTTCCTTTTGGTGCAGTGAGTCACATGGAGCTTCTTTCTTCCAAGTAGGGGATTTGTTGTTTCTTCTATTTATTTATGTGAAATCATAGAATTATCATGGTTTATTCATTTGGATGATAATGTAATTAACCTAAAAATTATTCAACCAGATCAATAAAGAATTGGTTTTTTGTGATCGCATGTTGTTTTTTTCTACCATGATAATAGTTTGCCTGTTGATTTTCTAAATAGTTTTCTATATATGTTATTATTATTATAATGTCTTGTTATTATTTTATTATAATGTTTTTCTTGATGAAAATTGGTAATGAATGTAAATCCATAATTAATTTATAATTAATTGGATGGAGAATAAAGAGTCATGTTTAATAAATCTAGTGGTTATTCTAATTTGATAATGATAAAATTGATGTTGATTGCATGTTTAATTAAATATGTAATTTCATGTGTTGATGGAATTTGATAAGGGATGTAAATCATGCTAATGTTGTTGATGAAAATAATTAAATTTATGATGATAAATTGGAATTCTACAGGTTTTTTAAAACTATAATGTATGTTATGAAGCATGTTTAAATTAATTATTTAGTTAATTTAGTATTTTTATAGCTATATGTCTTTAATTTCCCATAGTTGGAACCTATGAATAATGAATCAGTTAATTAAATAAGGAATAAAAACTTGTTGTTTGATAAATACATTTTCTAGGGCCTAAGTTTCCTGTCTGCTTGAGAAGGATGACTACCTTGAGGTTGGAGCTATTAGAGCTCGTTTATGTGTAAAGGTTAGATGCCTTGTTTCGGGGCTTAGATTTCCCTATTGTATGTGTTTGTTTGTTTCCTACTCTTTTTATGATGTGCTCTGGATGTGATATTTGGTTTGTGATGTGACATGAGACTGGGATGGATGATCTTAGGATAGTTGATCCTAGGATGGCTGATCTTGGGATGGATGATGTGTTGTGGGCGATGAGGCCCAGGTGATGTGGTAGTATTTGACACATGTGATAGTGAGATGCATTAGGATATGCATATGGGTAGGGAGGCCCATATTATGTGGCATCATTAGACATTTTTTATAGTAATGTGTATCGGGATATGTATGTGGGTGTCGGGGATGGCACCTGAGATGATGGAATGGATTGATGATGGGCTTACCTATTGATATGATATATCTGGATGCTTTCTTGAAATGAATCAGTTTAATGGATGATGACCAGGTTTCTTGTTTTATCTGTATTTCCTTCCCCACTACTTGAGGTGGTTGGGTGTGATTTTTTCAAGTTTCTTCTTACTGGTATCTTAGGACGGTTTTCCTAGAGTACCTAGATTATGGAATGATTATAATAATGATTAAATAAATCTTAACCCATAGGGTTGGTGTTGAAGGAATGAAAATGATAAAAGGATGTTACTCTTGAGAAACTGTGGACTTGGTTTGTATTATGCTTAGGGGGGATGGACTTGTCTTGATGGTTAATAATTTAAGTGGCTTAATATTGTTAATTAATTGTTAATGAATTAATTAATGAAAGAAAATGATAATAAAAGAAGTAATTAATTTATATATTTAAATTATTGTGCACTTATAGGATATCTAGTCCCTAGTAGTGGAATCTAGGTTTCCAAGAGATGCTAGATGTGGTTGAGATTAGGACTAGGTTGTACCCATAGTGTGATAGTGAGCTATATTTTATCATGTATATTTTGTGATTTTATATGATACCTCACCCATATCGGTTAGGGTGACTGAAACCCAGTGGGATTTGGGATGGTTTTTCACCAACATTCTAGTGGGAGGATGGATGGATAACTACACCCTCTGGCCCCTCTCTTCTCTTGGTAGTTACTTGTGCTGGTAATTACGGTGGATAGTTTTTTCATATATGTGTGTAGAGGGTTGTGATGAATTGTTGTTATTTCACACACATGTATCTATGGATATTTCATCTAAAGGATTATTATAGGTATGACGTGTATAGGTTGTGATGACTTGAGGTACCTTACTCGATGTGGGGGCTATGATGTCCTAAGGTATAATACTCGATGTATGATACACATTATACGGGTTTCGGTGGCTCCTAGAAACTACGTGGTTACTATATGGATATGTGGTAAGGGATTATGTGATGATGTGATGCATGAGGTGCATGTTGTGATGCCTTAGACTAGGTGTTTTCAAGTGACTTATTTTTGAGGGAGATGGATTAGAACATGCGATGTTGAGGCAGAGTAGAAAACGAGCGGGGAAGTGGTAGCAGGGTACCCTTGATGTTTCACTATTATATTATAAGCTCTCTTATATGTGATACTTGTGAGAGTTATCCATGGTGAGGCTGAGAACTTAGTTTACCTATTTATGTGATGAGTTAGTTTCACTATTATTCACTATCCTTTAGAATGCTTTCTTTATCTTTTTCATAAGAGGCTTTGAGGAGGATCCTACTGAGAATACTATTAGTCTCAAAATACGTATATATAAATTGTTTTTAGGCCGTAAATATCGGGTTGGATATTGTGATAGATATTACTAGATTGTGTCTTTGACATGAGTTGTTTTGGATTCATGGTTTCTACTGTCTTTACCTTTTCTTGGTACTTATAGTTCCCATTTTAGTTATTTTAGTATTGTATGACATTTCATGTTTGAACTTGGTATTTCTTTCATATATATGTCTAAGTAGGTTTTGATTGGAATATTTGTCTTATATATTTCTTTTTCATATTATCTTATAGGGTAATGCCTTCTATATATATAATTATTATAAACTCTTTATTGGTCACCAACCTGAGGCCTACTGGAGGGGGGACTTGAGTAATCATCATCTCCATTCTCTCATTGTCAACCTAGGAGGGGTACTCTTTAGGGGAATGGATTCATGAAAGAGTGTTATCAGAGGTTCAGGTTGAGGTATGGGATGTATTTTGGAGTTAGGAACATGTGGGGTTTCATTTTTTAGTAGGGTCACGGTATCAACTAAGTTTATTAAGTGATGTAGACACAGAAGACTAGCTGAGACATGGGTATTTAGGGCCCCCTATGATCTGGTGCATAGAAATTTAAGTTTATCAAACCTATTAAATAAAGTGATACTAGTTTCATGGTAGAGACCTAGGAAAGGATCATGTGTCATTATTATTTTCTCCTATCTTTGAAATGGGTATAACTTGGTATAGGTTAAAACCTTAACAACATAAAAATTAATTAATTAATTAATGTTAATTATTTTATATTCTAGGTTTAGAAGTCTATTTTTTTTCTTTTGTAGGAATGGATCCAGTTTAACATCCTCATCAGGTTTGCATAGAATATGTTCAGCTGGATGTGCTATAAAAGCATCACAGAGTAGAGGTCGATGGTGAATACACTTGGAGGAGGACACTCTAAGAGTTTCAACACTAGATATTGAAAAGTTATTAGGGATATATTTTAGATTTAGTCATAGAATACTAGTTTGAGGAGTTTGAGATATATTTTTGTTTGATCAGTTCTCGAAAGGATCATTGGGTTTTGTTGGTTGTGCCGATGTAGCATGGAGTAGTGAGGTAGTGGTGGTTCTTATTCCTTGGGGATCACAAGGAGTTAGAAGTTCTGAGACTAGTTCTGAGTAAAGATTTGTTCTTTGACTATGAAGGTGGCTAGTCTCTAGGAACTACTTACCCTTTGGTAGGGGATTTTTAATGTGCAATAGTTTGAGATCCATTTTAGGACCCTTCTACATTATGCTTTACACCTATTTCCAGATGAGGAAGCTAGGGTGAGGAATTTCGAGGTGTGTTTGCATCCATATATCCAGCACTAGGTCACCCCATTTATGCTGAATAAATATATAAAGGAGTTATAGAGAGTAAAGGTTATTGAGAGGATGCTAACACAAACTAGATCATCATGAGAGGGGAGTCATTAGGATTGTTTAAAAAGAAGAGGTGTGGTTTGGGGTTCCCATTTACCTTTTTAGAAGAGTTTTTAGTTAGTAGGGGGTAGGTCCCAACCCTCATCTTGTTTCATTATGGGTGGTAGATATCATACCTATGATAAGGTATCGAACTTGTGTTTTCCTTGTAGAAGTAAAGGTCACCATCAGTGAGAGTTCTTGGACATTCTGAGTAGTCATCATGCTCCAGATGTTCCATTTTGGTAGTTTCTACCGAGCCAACAACAGCAGGGTGCTCTAGTTTGGGATCATAAGAGAGGAGAGGAGGAAGGTAGAGTAAAACCCTGAGATGGTCTTCATCCTTATAGATCATAGCACGACCATGGAGGTGGTTTTCAAGATGGTCAGTGATGTCATGGGGTAGGTCATGGTCCACTTTATGCTTTATCTTTTCTAGCGTCGAGCAATATAGACATTTTTTAAGGTACCCTTTTTTTTCTACCTGGGTGTGTTCTTTGTTTGATTTAAGAGCTACACAATATTTTATATCACCTTACTTCATCCATGCTTTGGTACTTGAGGTATAGAGTATTCTAGTTCCTTAGTATTGAGTATTCTAGTTGGAGGTTGAGATGACTTGTATAAAGTGTGTAGAGAATGTAAGCTGGTGTCATGGCAACACCGCTCTTGGGGAGACTTCCTGTGTTTATTGATACCACTTTATCACATCATCCTCAATATTTATTTTCTACATTCAGTGTAGTATATTGTATATTTCTTCAAAAGATAGGTCATATTCTATGGTACTGGTGGATATCTGACAGTGTTCATTGGAAAGAAGAACCTCATATGGGTCTAAGGTGCATTTCATCCTTATCATATTTTTTGTACAAGTTTATGTTGATCCCATCAGTGGTTTAGTAGTCAATGTTTCTCAGTGTTATAGAAGAGTACCCTCATGTATTTCTTGAGGAGGTTGTAGAGTTTCCCCCTCAATGGGAGATAGAGTTTAGGATTTATCTATAGTTTGGCATGTATCCTATCTTGATGTTTCTATATAGGATGGTGTCTTTCGAGTTGCGAGAGCTATGAGTATAACTCGGTGATCTTTTACATCACGGTTTTGACCAGTCAAGTGTGTGACCTTGGTATGCACCAATTTTTTTATGAAGAAGGCTAATAAAAGTTTACAGCTTTGTATATATTATCATCGCTTGAACCTAGTGACAATGAAGAACCACTATAATATTCAATAGATAGATGATTTATTCTGTAAGCTAAAGGGATCAGGTTGGTTCTTAAAATCGATTTGTGGTCAGGGTATCATAATATGCGTGTGAAGGAAAAATATATCCTGAAGACTACTTTCTTTTGTTGACATGGGAATTATGATTTCATTGTGATGTTGTTTGGTGTAATGAATGCTCCATCAGTGTTCATGGGGTTGATGAACACAATGACATAGATTTCATAGATAAGTTTATGGTGGTTTTCATCGATGACATCCTGGTGTTCTCTTTATCTGAGGAGGAGTATGCAGAGTACTGACATGCCATTTTTGGAGTTCTTCATCATGATATGTTTTTCAGTAAGTTTTCTAAGTGTGAGTTTTGGGATCATGAAGCTTGTTTCGTGGGGAATGTAGTGTCCTAGTATGAAGTATCTATGAACCCTTTGAAGATAGAAGCGGCTGTGATTTGGGAAACCCCCAAGATAGTGACAGGGGTGAGTAGTTTCCTTGGTATTACAATATATTATAGGTGGTTTGTATCAGATTTATCTCAAGTTGCGACATCTCTGATATATTTGACTAGATTGGATTAGGTATTCATGTGGATTGAACAATATTAGGCATCTTTTTTATACTTGAAATAGAAGTTGTAAAATGATCCAATCCTTTGTTTACCAATAGAGGGAGTTCATTTTGAGTTATCTATGATGATTCACATCATTTATTGGGTTGTGTTATGATTTATAAGATATTGTTTGTTTTGTACAGGTCTCTGTAGTCACATCCCCACAAGAATAACTATTCCACCCATGATCTTAAGTTGGAAGAGGTTGTTTTTTCTTTGAATTTGTGGTGTCATTACCTCATATGTGAGACTTTTGTGGTTTTAACTTACCGTAAGAGCCTGGGCATGAATTAAATTTTTTTCAGTGTCATAGGATGGAATTCTTACAGGATTGAGAATTTTAGATTTCATATATACCAAGAAAGGGAAATTTTGTGGCTGATGCGTTGAGTAGGAAGTCATGTGTAATGTCCCAGTTTCGGAAGCCACCTAGAGGCGCCCCGTACCCAGTTGGTCACATGGCCTCAAGCATATTTCCCCAAATGCCAGAGGCTGCCGACTAGCAGTGAGGGTCTTGGGTGTGATATTGGGGAAACTATGCCCTCATTGGTAGAGTACACAGTGGAAGAATAATAAACATGCAATAGCGGAAGCAGTAATAACCAACAATGTAAACAGCGGAAGACTAAATCAACAAACTGGAGCACATATGTATATATATATGAAATGATGCATGATACATAGCTAGGAAAGTAGACAAACAAGTCAAAATGATGGAAAAACACTACAGTACCAAAACAAGTACAAAAGAAAAGTAAATGGCTCCTCATCATTACAAGCCAAAGCTTGGTCCCATGCTCCCCTGCTTCAAGCAATCAAGTTCCAGAAGTCGAAGGGAGATTTTCCATTTCTACACCTGAAACAACATAGTATTCTTGGGCCCAAAATCATGGACCAAACAGGGTGTGAGATAAAATCCTAGTAGGCATTCACCCAAATATATGTGCCTAACAGTTAGTGAGTATATGGTAGGTAAAGTACAATAAGCAGTAAACAGAAATAACAAGCAGTAGGCAGTAAATAGTAAGCAGTAAAATAGGATGATACATAGCAGAAATCAATCCACAACAAATCAACAGTAGTGAAACAACAGATAAAAGCCGAAAACCCTCTGGGAAGTACTCGCAGCCATCCCCTCTGGTCCTATCCAAGAAGTACCACAACCCTCTAGGCAATGCACTCATCCTAACCCCTCTGGCTTGGTCATACAAATTTATGAGACTCTATGGGGAAGCTCACTCGGTAAATTCCCCTTATATTCTAGGGTAGTCAGGGACTCTCTTGAAGAAGATCACGGGGTCTAACCCTCTTATCCCCAAGGTCTAGAGACTCTCTGAGGAAGCTATCTCGGCCAATTCCTCCTATAGACTCAGGTATACCACAGACTCTCTGAGGAAGCTCACTCGGTCAATTCCTCCTCTAGCCTGGGAAGGTTCTTAAAGAGATTCAAACAAGGTAAGACTCTCTGAGGAAGCTCACTCGGTCTACCCTCCAGTATTCTATAAAATCCAAGACTCTATGGGAGCTCACTCGGTCCATCCCCGCTGTAGTCTGTAATATCTAAGACTCTCTTGGAAGCTCACTCGGTCTATCCCTTATAGTCTATAGCACCAGGTTCTCTCAGCCCCATTTCAGTCAGTGTATAATAATGCTATAAGGACAAAGTACACCTATAGAGATACTTGGATAACCAAATTAAACCTATAGATCTACTTAGCTAAATAGTCTACAAGGCAACAAGCATGTCATGAATGTCACTTCAACCTATAACTGTAAGGCATGAAACGGTGTAACATCCAAAGGCAAACAAGACCCAAAGGTCGTAAACTGAACGAAGCAAGGCAAGTACATCCAATCACAACAAATTATCCTCTAACATGACTAAATTACCTCTACACAAGCATACAAGAAAGGCAGGAAAACAACAAGGGCGAAAGTTAAACACGTAATACCCCGTTCACGGGTATCGGTGAAAATTCGCACATAAAACTCAGATATTTTGAACGGTAAGGCTCAAAACACCTACCTCGATCCTAGGAGATCGATATACTTGAACCACGATGGATAATTCCCCCTAGAACGTCGTAGATATGAGAAAATGCACAAAACGTTCAACCTTAGATAACTTGAGAAAGAGGAAGAATTAGAAAACAAGGCTCAAGAAGAAGGAAGAACTCACCGCTGCGCTTCCAATGTAATCGATCGTGCTCGAATCGGGGAATGGATGGAGAAACGGGGGCTTGGGGAAGATCCGGTCGTACGGGTCACTCTTGGATGAAGAACCTGGAGAAGGGGTGTGTTTTGTCCGTCAGGCGCGACCCCGGTGCGTTTAGTGAAAAAAATAAAAGTACACGGTGTGTACTTTTATAGTACACGGCGTGTACTAGGTTTTTCCATACTCCTCCAAAAACGGCCTCCACTTCACCCCTACACACTGTGTGTGTGGCCCGGGCATGGCCAGTATACGGCTTCGAGCCGGAGAGAAGAGTACACGGCGTGTACTTTGAAATTTTCCAGAAACTCCATTTTTCTTAAAAACTCCAGAAAAAGGAAAAGTGTACCTGAAATGAAGATCCGGGTTCTTAGAAACTTCCCCCCTTAAAGAAATTTGTCACTGAATTTCCTTAGATGGGCGTAGAAGAAGGATCCTCAAACAGCTCCGGCCACTGCGATCGAACCTCGGCCTCCCTCTCCCAAGTCTCGTCCTGTACTCGCCCGTGCTGCCATAGCACTCGTACCAGAGGAATAGACCGGCCATGGAGAACCTTCGTACTATGATCGAAAATACGAATGGGATGCTCCTCAAATGACGCATCCACTTCGAGCTCAACCTCCTCGGGCTGAAAGAAATGAGACAGGTCAGAAAAGTAATGTCGGAGCTGAGAGATGTGGAAAACATCGTGCATGGCCTGATACCTCTGAGGTAGCTGCAACCGATAGGAAACCGGTCCAACTCTCTCCAAGACCTCAAACGGTTCGACGTAACGTGGTGAAAGCTTACCCTATCTCTGAATCCTCTTGTGTCCCAACCTCGGTACGACACATAGGAAAACCTGATCCCTGACCTCGAACTCCAAAGGTCGTCTCCGTTAATCAGCATAAGACTTCTGTCGAGACTATGCTGTAGCCATCCTCTTCTGAATCAACTCTATTTGCTCCGAGGTATCCTGAAAAAGATTATGTCCTAGCAAAGCTACCTCTCCTGCCTCCAGCCAGTATAAGGGTGATCGGCATGGCCTACCGTACAAAGCCTCGTATGGTGCCATCTGAATGGTCACCTGAAAACTGTTCTTGTAGGTGAACTCCACAAGAGGTATATGCTTTTCCCAAGAACCACCGAAGTCTAAAATGCAAGCTCAAAGCATTTCCTCAAGCACCTAGATCATGTGCTCGGATTGGCCATCAGTTTGGGGATGGTATGTTGTACTCAAAAGTACCTGTGTACCCAAAGCCTTCTAGAGTCCCTTCCAGAACTGAGAGGTAAAGCGTGCATCCTTGTCTGAAACAATGGAGTGTGGAACTCCATGTAGACGTACAATCTCTTGGATGTACAGTAGTCCCAGATCATTAACATTGAAGGTCTCCTTGATCAGTAAGAAGTGTGCAACCTTCGTAAGCCTGTCAACGACAACCCTAACAGAATCACTTCCCCGAGGTGACCTTGGAAACCCGATCACGAAGTCCATCGCGACATCATTCCACTTCCACTCCAGAATGGGTAACTGCTGTAAAAGACCTGCTGGTCGCTGATGCTCTACCTTCACCTGCTGAAAAGTAGAATATATCATGACAAAACCAGCCACATCTCTCTTCATACTTGACCACCAGTACTGGCGATGAAGATCCCGGTACATCTTGGTGATGACAGGATGAACTGACCAAACTGAGGAATGGAAATCCCTCATCAGCTCCTCGCATATGTCTTTTGGCACCCATACGCATCCCTGGAAATGCAAGATCTCATCCTCTCCCACTGTCCATTCAAGAAGAGGGTCCCCTCCTAAAAAACTCTCCTGCAGGACTAAGGCCTCTGAATCTGATAGCTGCCTCATTCGTACCCAATCAAGAAGTGAAGAGGTAACAGCCATAGAAGATAGGACAGTCTGTCCCTGTCTGTCATGCACCTCTAGATGCATCTCAGAGAACAGATCCATAAGCTGCCACTCACTGCTGGCCTCCTGAACTACCTGAATCTGGGTTTGTCTGCTCAATGCATCTGCCACTGCATTTCCCTTTCCCGGCGTATAGGAGAGCTCGAAGTCAAAAGACTGAAGATACTCGAACCATCTGCATTGTCTCAAATTCAGATCACGTTGAGTGAATATATACTTGAGACTCTTGTGGTCGGTGAAAACCACAAAGTGCTCTCCCAGAAGATAGTGTCTCCAACAGCGTAAAGCATGAACAACTACTGCCAACTCCAGATCGTGCATAGGGTAATTCCTCTCGTGTGGCCTCAACTTCCGAGACCCGTATGCAACGACTCCATCTCCCTACATAAGCACAGCTCCCAGCCTGATACCTAAAGCATCACAGTAAATAGTGTAGACCTTTCCCGGCTCTGGAAAGACTAGTATCGGTGCTGACGTCAACCTCCCTTTCAGCTCCTGAAAGGCTGACTCACAAGAATCTGACCATAAAAACTTCACCCCCTTCCTGGTCAGACCTATCAACGGTGTTGCTAGGCGTGAGAAGTCCTGAATGAAGTGTCTGTAGTATCCAGCCAGCCCTAGGAAACTCCGCACCTCAAAGACGTTCTTTGGTTGCTCCTAGGAAACTACAGCTCTCACTTTCTTTGGGACCACTGACACTCCTGTCTATGAGATAACATGACCCAGGAAGTGAATCTGATCCATCCAAAAGTGGCACTTTGAGATTTTATCATACACCTGATGCTCTCTCAGTGTACTCATAATGATCTCAAGATGTGTGGCATGGTCATGTCGAGTGTGAGAGTACACCAAGATATCATCCATGAAGACCACGACAAAGGAGTCTAAGCACGGATGGAACACTCGGTTCATCAGTTCCATGAAGACCGCAGGCACGTTCGTGAGACCAAACGGCATGACTGTATATTCGTAAAGACCATACCTACTTCTGAAAGTTGTCAGAGGTATTTCTGATGGTCTAACGTGCAACTGATGATAATCGGACCTCAAGTCGATCTTCGAGAACACCCGGGATCCTTGAAGCTGATCAAAGAGGTCATCAATCCTTGGAAAGGGATATCAGTTCTTGACCATCAACTGGTTCAGCTTCCGATAATCCACACAAAGCTGAAGGGTATTGTCTACCTTCTTCACGAAAAGGACAGGCGAACCCCAAGGAGAAGTACTGGGTCAGATGAAATCCTTCTCCTACAACTCCTCCAACTGCTTCTTGAGCTCCTGCAACTCAGGTGTATCCATCCAATAAGAAGGAATGGACATCGGTGCCGCTCTTGGCATGAGATCAATCGAGAAGTCTACCTCACGCTCTGGAGGTAAACCTGAAAAGTCTTCTGGAAAGACATCCCTGAAACGATCCACCACTGGAAAAAAGTCTAACTATGAAGTCCCCTGGTCATCCAGATAAAGACTAGAAATAATGGTTGTAACTTCCCCTAGCCCATGATGCTCTGGTCCAGCTCTACCTACCTGTACATCTCACTCCCCTCTATGAAGGAAGTATATGCCCTCTGGTGATATGAAACTCACCCTGCAACGATAGCAATCGACGACTGCCTGGAAGGGAACCAACCAGTCCATCCCAAGAATGACGTCATAGCCCGTCATCTCTAGGACATAGAGGTCCCATAAGAAATGACACCCTACAACCTCTAGAGGGAACTCTCTGCACTGACGTACACTATATTTCTTTGTTCCCAACGGTGTGTCAAGAGTCAACAAGTCGGCAGATGAAAAGATACAGTGCCCAAGGATATCCACAACCGCAATAGAGATAAAGCTATAGGATGCACCAGTATCAAAAAGAACTGAAGATAAAAATGAGGCTACTAAGATCATACCTCGAACTGTAGATGGGTCGGGATCCTACTCCTGATAGGTCTGCTCCACGGTGAAAGACTGGCCTGCACCATGGCCCTGCGCCCCTGGCTGACCGCTCTGAGCTGATCCACTCTGCTGTCACTGATGACCTGGTAACTGACCACCACGGCCGCAACCTCCACCTCGGCCTGAACGGCCAGAAGAACTCCAGTTCCCTGACTGGTGGGAAACTAGTGAAGCATCTCTAGAACGCGGGGTCATAGAGGAACCCCTACCACTAGCTGAAGGTGAGAAGATGTGATAGAAATGCTGAAGATGGCCCATCTTTCCGCAAGACCGACACTCCATCGGATCCCTCTAGCACTGAGGCCTAGTATGCCCACTCCTACCACATTGGTAGCATACAACCTGGCTTCCAGAAGACGCATCCCGCAAACCTCGTTCTCCTCAAGAAGACTCTCTATGACGCTTACTACTGTCCGTAGGAGGAACACCAGCTCTGGATACCGAACCGTCCTGGCTCACTACTCCAGAATGTCTCAGATTGTGCTCAGTGATCAGCACCTAGTTGACAATGGAGGATATCGAATTCAACTAGAAGATATTCACCTAGGAATGGATCTCCTGCCTGCGACCATCCTCAAACTTCCTAGAAAGGAACAACTCATCACCTGCTGGGATCGGTGTGAAATGCTGCAGCTCAGTGAAGCGAGACGAGTACTCCATAACAGAGAGAGTACCCTACTGTAGACTCATAAACTCTCGAGCTCGATCAGCCCTCAGGGTCTCCGGATAGAAGTAGTCATAGAATGTGTGTCGAAACTCATCCCAAGACATATCCTATTGATGCCCTGACCGTGAGATAACCTCCCACCACCTCTTGGTGGTGTCCCGGAGCATATAAGTAGCCATCTTTACCATTTTCTCCAGAGGGATCTCTAGGTGCTCAAAGATGGTTAGTTTGGCCTCTATCCACGACTCTACAGCCTGAGGTCCTCCATCCCCTAAAAAAGTAAGAGGATGTTACTGCTGGAAAAACCACGTCAACTCATCCATCGATGGGGCAGGAGGTGGTGCTCCCTGGAAGGTCTGCATCATCCTCAGAAATTCCTCCCTGAACTGCGCCTCGGCACCTGCAATGAGTATGACAGTCAGTGCCAAGGCTGGCTTGACTGGAGGATCAACAGGAAGTCCCTAATCAGCCATATCTGGCGTCTGATCACTGCCTAAAGACATACGTACAACCGGAGGACGTCTCAGAGGCATCACTCTGAAAGATCAAAAGTATACCTTAGATCAGAAACAAGGACAGAGAACACAACAGTACAAAACGGGAGCAGGGGGAAGAAACTATCAAGTTTTACAAAACACGACTACACGGCATGTATAAAAACTACACGGCATGTCTACTTAAGCCATTAACATGGGCGTGTACCCCTGCCCGACAGGTCGTGTAACAACTCAAACTACACGGTGTGTTGACCCAACACAAAGTGTGTACTTGAAAACTATTCCCCTGCTCGAGCCTCCTTACACGGCTAACTCACACAGTTCAAACTAACCTCAGACTACACGGTGTGTTCCCTAGGGACACGTCGTGTACTAGACACTGACTCGGCGGCCCGTGTTGTTAGTTACACAGCCCTCTACACGGCATGTTCCAAATAAACACGGCATGTATAGGAGAAGGTGACACCATATCGTGTTGTTTGTGACACGGCTGGGTACCTGGGCAAGACTACACGGCGTGTTCCAAAAGAAACACGGCGTGTCTAAGAGAAGGTCACGCCGACCCGTGTTGTTCGTGACATGGTCAGATACCTGGACAGAACTACACAGCATGTTCTTTTATAACACGGCGTGTTCTACTCAAGCTTCCCCGACCCGTGTTGTTAGTGACACGGCCGGTTACAAGGATCTACACTACACGGTGTGTACATACCGTACACGGCGTGTTCCTGAAGTTATTTTCACAACACTGTGTCCCTGCACACACAGTCAGTAACACAGCCTAAAAACTAAATGGCATGTAACCAAAAAGTACACACCGTGTATTCTGGGTTTTTCTGGGTAGTAACTCAGAAACTGCATAGAAGCCCAGAAACACGGAAAACAAAGCAAAGAGGTGCCAAATTCTGATCCGTGAGGGCCCATACTCCCCACGAATCAAAGCTTGGCATCCCCTACAGTCATGTACAAGAGAAAACAGGATCATCATCCACCAATTTCTGATTCAAGAGGGCCCATAACACCTCAAGAATCAAAACTTGGCGCTCATTTAAACAAAGTACAATACAACAATCCTCTAACAAGGTAGCAAAGATTCTATCAATCATCTATCACAACAGCATGCATAATTTGCACAATGTTTATCACAACAGCATGCAATCGCTAATTCACCCTAAATGGCATGGAAAGAATTCTTGGCATGTGATTTCTATAAGTGCCTATATGATGCATGAGATGGAATACCCTCATCTCATCGGGTTGTGACAGAAATAGAACCGTAATATCAAAACAGTAATAGTACAAGCATGTGAATAACTCTAGGTGAAATTGTATCAACCGTAAAATCTCAAAACCAGAAAACTGCAATAACCGAGGTAGTATGGTCTTTCCCTGTACACGGGTTAGCTACTCCCAGGCACAGCTCATTACCAAGTACCGAATTCATCCTATCCCTAGCTAAAGTCTCCAAATAGTAATGCAAGAGAAAAGAAACCATCTAATACCACTTTGTAACGTCCCGATTCCGGAAGCCACCCAGAGGCGCCCCGTACCCGGTTGGTCACATGGCCTCAAGCGCATTTCCCCAAACGCCAGAGGATGTCGACTAGCAGCGAGGGACTTGGGTGTGATAGTGGGGAAACTATTCCCTCATTGCCAGAGTATACAGCGGAAGAATAATAAACATGCAATAGCAGAAGCAGTAATAACCAACAATGTAAACAGTGGAAGACTAAATCAACAAACTGGAGCACATATGTATATATATGAAATGATGCATGATACATAACTAGAAAAGCATCCAAACAAGTCAAAATGCTGGAAAAATACTACAGTACCAAAACAATTACAAAATAAAAGTAAACAACTCCTCAGCATCGCAAGCCAAAGCTTGGTCCCATGCTCCCCTACTCTAAGCAATCAAGTTCCAAAAGTCGAATAGCTCTTTCCCTTGTCTACACCTACAACAACATAGTCTTATTGGGACCAAAAGCATGGACCAAATAGGGTGTGAGATAAAATCCCAGTAGACATTCACCCGAAGATCTATGCCTAACAGTCAGTGAGTATATGGTAGGAAAAAGTACAATAAGCAGTAAACAGCAACAGCAAGCAGTATGTAGTAAACAGTAAGTAGTAAAACAGGATGATACATAGCAGCAATCAATCTACAACAAATCAACAGCAGTGAAACAACAGCTAAAATCCGGAAACCCTCTGGGAAGTACTCGCATCCATCCCCTCTGGTCCTATCCAAGAAGTACCACAACCCTCTGGGCAGTTCACTCAGCCTAACCCCTCTGGCTTGGTCATACGAATTTATGAGACTCTCTGGGGAAGCTCACTCGGTCAATTCCCCTTATAGTCTAGGGTAGTCAGGGACTCTCTTGAGGAAAATCACATGGTCTAACCCTCTTAGCCCCAAGGCCTAGAGACTCTTTGAGTAAGATATCTCAGTCAATTCATCCTATAGCCTCAGGTATACCACAGAATCTCTGAGGAAGCTCACTCGGTCAACTCCTCCTCTAGCCTGGGAAGGTTCTTAAAGAGATTCAAACAAGGTAAGAATCTCTGAGGAAGCTCACTCGGTCTACCCTCATGTAGTCTATAAAATCCAAGACTCTCTAGGAGCTCACTAGATCCATCCCCTCTGTAGTCTATCATATCTAAGACTCTCTGGGAATCTCACTCGGTTTATCCCTTATAGTCTATAGCACCAGGTTCTCTCAGCCCCATGCCAGTTAGTGCATACTAATGATATAAGGCCAAAGTAAACCTATAGAGATACTTGGATAACCAAAGTACACCTATAGAGCTACTTATCTAAACAGTCTACAAGGCAACAAGCATGTCATGAATGTCACTTAAACCTATAACTGCAAGGCATGAAAGAGTGTAACAGCCAAAGGCAAACAAGAACCAAAGGTCGTAAATAGAAAGAAGCAAGTAAAGTACATCCAAGCACAACAAATTATCCTCTAACATGAATAAATTACCTCTACAAAAGCATACAAGAAAGGCAGGAAAACAACAAGGGCAAAAGGTAAACACGCAATACCCTGTTCACGGGTATCGGTGAAAATTTGCACATAAAACTCGGAGACTTTGAACGGTAAGGAAAAAACCACCTACCTTGATCCTAGGATATCGATATACTTGAACCATGATGGCTAATTCCCCCTAGAACATCTTAGATCTTAGAAAACACACAAAGCGTTCAACCTTAGATAACTTGAGAAAGAGGAAGAATTGGAAAAAAAAGGCTCAAGTAGAAGGAAGAACTCACCGCTATGCTTCCAACGCAATCGATCGTGCTCGAATTGTGGAATGGATGGAGAAACGGGGGCTCGAGGAATATCTGGTTGTATGGGTCGCTCTCGTATGAAGAACCTGGAGAAGGGGTGTGTTCTGTCTGTCAGGCGCGACCCCGGTGCGTTTAGTGAAAAAAAAGAAAAGTACACGGCATGTACTTTTAGAGTACATAGTGTGTACTAGGGTTTTCCATACTCCGCCAAAAAAGGCCTCCACGTAACCCCTACACACCGTGTGTGTGGCCCGAGCATAGCCAGCACACGGCTTTGAGCCGGAGAAGAGTACACGGTGTGTACTCAGAAAGTACACAGCGTGTACTTCGAAATTTTCTAGAAACTCCATTTTTCTTAAAAACTCTAGAAAAAGGAAAAGCATACCTAAAAAGAAGATCCATGTTATTACATCATGTAGTGATGTCGTGTGTGAATCTGGAGATTTCTAGAGAATTTTGGAAGAACTCTCCATGATGAATCTATATATAGGAGATATTGGAGGTATAGGTTATCTTTTCTAGATTAAAGTGCATCCATATTTGGTGCAACAAATAGAAGAGTCCTAGCTTGGGGATTTTGAAGTGTGGTTCTATAGAGACTGGATTATTTTTTTCAATGCACCTAATGGTTTCTTTGAGAATAAATATCATGAGGTGTTTTTTTAGAAAAGGATTTTCATCCCTTCAGTGATGTTTGATATGGTTCTCTATAAGTTCCATATCTCACCTTTGGTAGTATATCTCAATGTGACAAAGATGCACCAGGAATTAAGAGGTTAGTATTGGTGGCCTGAATTGAAGCGTGCAGTTGCAGAGTTTGTGTCTCGATGTTTGGTTTTCTAGAAGGTAAAGGTCAAACACCATGTTCCTGATGGTTTTCTACAACCATTAAATGTTAATTGGTGTAAGTGGGACAGAATCTCTATGGATTTAATTACCAATTTACCTCAAACTTAGGGAGTCCATAATACTATATGGGTGATAGTGGATCATTTGATGAAATCATCCGAATTTATAGTGATCAGGTAATTGATCTTAGTGAAGGTTTTTTCAAGTAAGTATCTGGAGGAGATGGTGTGACTCTATGGAGTCCAGAGGAAAATAATATCAGATAGAGATCTTAATTTTACCTCTAGGGTGTGGAGAGGTCTCCAACATACTTTTGGATCCCAGTTATTCCTTATCACTAATTTTCATTTGTAGATGGATAATCAGAAGGAATGAACCATCCAGATTATTGAAGACATGATGAAATATTGTGTCCTAAATTTTGGAGGTTCATGAATGAGGAATATACTCTTGTTTGAGTTTTATTAAAATAATAGTTTCCACTCAACTATTTGTATGACATTATTTTAAGCTTTGTATGAATGATTTTTCCATTCTTCATTATACTTGACTAGGGTCAGAGAAGAAAAAATTCTTGAGCTGAAACTAGTACAGAATGTGATAGAGATGGTTTAGGTAATTCATGAAAGTATGAAGGTAGCACAAGATCCTTATAAATATTATGATAATCATAGGATGATAAATATGGGGTTTGATGTTGGATATCACATGTTCTTAAAGGTGACTCCTCATTATGGGTAGTGAATGTTTTTTCAAGGGAGTGTTCTTTCTCCTCGTTTTGTTGGGACTTTTGAGGTATTGGATCATGTTGGAGTAGTGGAATATTGGATAGAAATTCCCTTATAGATAAGCAGAATACATGATGTTTTTCACATGTCACAGCTCCATCATTATCTTCATGACAACTCTCATGTCATTGATTAGGGTGAGATCGATGTTGGCGATGATGTGACCTTCAAGGAGCGGACTACAGAGATCCAAGACTTCTAGGAGAATGTATTGTATGGGAGTGTTATTGACATGTTAAATTTCTTGTAGTGGAATAGTGATTTTTAGGAGAGCACTTGGGAACTCGAGTCGCAGATGCGCACTCAGTACCCTGATATTTTTGATTGTTTGCTCTTCTCATGTAATTTTGTTCTCTTGTGGATGTTAGAATTTATAGTTTATAATATGGTTCCCTCTTGTTTCTTTTTAGTAACCTTTCTATAGGTTGAGGGGTATCTACCCTAGAGGAGTGTTTAGGATCTAGTTTTTTATATTGAATGGTTTTATTCTTGTTTCATCTGATGAGGTGGTTGGGATCCTGTAATGGTGACGTCCTTGAGAGGTATCACATGGGGTGACTGTTCGGATAACCCATTTTCATTTGCTTTACATTGTTGGTTTTAGATTCTCTAGGAATAGAATTGTTTTATAGGTATCTAATTTAAGGTCCTAGATACATCTATTCTAGACCTTTGTGTGTTTCTAAAGCTCATGGTGCTTGGAGGTTCCCTAACGTGGGTTCAGAGGTGTCTTTCTGTAAATCTTGTAGTAGGGAGGATTCACAACATGTAAGGATTTCATGTCATGAATGTGAAATTCACATCTTGGGTGAGAGACCAATTCATATTCAGTTGAATCATCTACATGGATCCATCTTCTATGTGAATGAATCAACTACATGGATTAATCGGCTATGTGGTTTTACTTTCTATGTGAATCAGATATGTGGATGGGTTAACTATGTGAATTAGCTACATGGTTTAATTGGCCACATGGATTTGCTATGTGAGCAATTAGCTATGTGATCAATTGACTATATGGTCGAGTTATCTACATGAATGAACTACATGGTTGAATCAGCTATGTAGATTAACTATATGAGAAATAAGCTATGTGAGTGATCGGATATGTGAATGAGCTATATGAAAATGGATACATGGGGAATTTGGCCCCATGGAGTTTTCCATCGGTTTCGTAAAACGGCCACATGGGTCTTACAACAGTGTGAATTAGGGTCCTTCAATGGGCAATTCATCAAGGATAATTATATCTTTATTTTCTAATATGTTATATGTTTTAAATGAGTCTACCCAAATGGATTTTAATGATTTCTGTAGTAGTTGGAATTAAATCTTTTGTGATCTGAAATTCCAATCACCTTGTATCTGTTGACTCAAAAACAAATAAACCCCCCCCCCTTTTTTCCTCCCTAATATACTTCTATAAAAACCATACATTCCAAAAACCTTCCCATGGAGTCATAGAACCCTTATTCTAGTCACTTGAGTTCTCCAGCAGTGATCCCATCTTGCGCACACCCCTTGTTTTTGGTGCAACAGGTCGAGTGGAGCTTCTTTCTTCAAATTAAGGGATTCTTTACTTCTCATATTCATTTACATGCAATAATAAAGTTATCAATGTTTATCCTTTTTTATGGAAATTGAATTAACCAAATAATTATTTAACCATATCAATAAATAATTGGTTGTGGTGATCACATGTTGTTGCTTTCTACCGTGATAACGGTTTGCCTCTTGATTTCCTGGAGAGTGTTCTATCTATGTTATTCTAGTTATCATATCTTGTTATTATATAGATTATAATATTATTATTTATGTAAATTTTTAAATAATGTAAAGCATTAATTAATTTATAATTAATTGGATAGAGAATAAAGGATCATTTTAAATGAATCTGATGGTTTCTGTAATTTCATAATGATCAAATTGATGTTGATCGCATGTTTAATTGAATATGTAATTCCATGTGTTGATGGAATTTGATAATTAATGTGAAGTATTTTAATTCTAATTAATAAAAATAATTAGAGGCATGTTTATAAATTATAATTCCACATGTTTTTTGAAACTAGAATATATTCTTGAAAGCATGTTTAAATTAATTATTTAATTAATTTAGTAGCTTGTTATATCCTGATGCCTTAGGTTTCTTGTAGTTGGAACCTATGAATAATTAATAATTTAATTCAAGAATTAATAAAACATGGTTTTTTTTTAAAATACATTTTCTAGGTTCAAATTTTCCTGTCTACTTGAGAAGGTTGAATGTCTTGAATTTGATCCATGAGAGCTTGTTTATGTGTGAAGGTTGGATGCCTTGTTTTAGGGCCTATATTGCCCAGTTTGATGTGCTTGTTTATTTTCTATTTCTTTTGTGATGTAATATAGATTTTATTTTCACTTTGTGACATGATATGATCCTAGTATGGCTAATCATGGGATGATTTATGTGATGTTGGAAGGGAGTCCTAGATGATGTGGCAGTAGTTGATGCCTTTGATGGAGATATGCATCAGGATATGCATTTGGGTGGGGAGGCCCCAATTATGTGGTTTCATTTGACACTTATGATGGAAAGATGCATTAGGATATACATTTGGGTGTCAAGGATGACACTAGAGATGATGGAATGGGTTGAATTTGGGATTACTCGTTGACTTGATAAAGCTGGATGATTGATTGAAATGAATCTATTTAATGGATGATGGTCAAACTACTTATTTTATCTACATTTCCTTCCCCACTACTTGAGGTAGCTAGGTGTTCTTGGTTTCATATTTTCTTTTTGGTATCTTAGGATGATTTTCCTAGAATACGTAGATTATGGAATGGTTCTAATAATGATTAAATAATTCTTAACCACTGTAGTTGGTGTTTATGGAATGGAAATATTGAAAATATGTTAATCTTGAGAAACTGTGGACTTGGTTGGGATTATTCCTTGAGGTCATTGAATTTTAATGATGGTTAATACTTTAAGTGGATTAATGTTGTTAATTAATGTTTAATGAATAAATTAACAAAAGTGAATGATAAAAATAATAATTAATGTAGCTCTTTTAATGCTCATGTGCCTATCAGATATCTAGTCCCTAGTAGTGGCATCCATGTTTTTGATAGATGATAGATGAAGTTTAGATTAATACTAGGTTGTGTCCATATTATGGTTGTGATCTATATTATATCTTGTATATTCTATAACTTCATACGCTACCCCACTCATGCTAGTATGCACGATGATTAGTTTTCCCATATATGTGTTTAGAGGGATGTGATGGATTTTGTTTATTTCACACACATGTATATCTGGATATAGAATCAAAAAGATTATTATAGGTATGATGTGTATATGTTGTAATGGATTGAGGTACCTTACTCGGTGTATGGGTTGGGATGGATTAAGGTATAATACCTGATATACGATACACATCATATGGGTCATGGTGCCTCCTGAAAGATACTTGGTTACTATATAAAGATGTGATATGGGATGATGTGATAAAGTGATGCACTAGGTGCATGTTGTGATTCCTTATAAAAAATTTCTATGGGCTGGATTATTTTGGAGATATATTAATCATGACATATGACATTAGGGAATAGCGGTAAATCAGTGGGGAAGTGGTAGCAGGGCACCCTTGATGTGTCATTATTATATTATATTCTCTATTGTATGGGATACTTTGTGAGAGTTATCCATGGTGAGGCTAGGAACTTAGTTTACCTATTTAAGTGGTGAGTTAGTTTCATTTTTGTTCACTGTGCTTTAGAATGGCTTAGTTATCATTTTCATGAGTGGCTTCAGAGAAGATCCTACTGAGTATACTATTATGCTCACCCTGTATATATATATAAGTTTTGTTTTCAGATCAACAAGAGTAGGTTGAAGATTGGTATATATATTACTAACTCGTGGTTTGGAAGGATCTATTTGGGATTCATGATTTCGGTTTTCTTTATATCTTTTTGGTACTTGTAGTTCCCCTTTCAGTTGTTTTAGTACTATATGACATTGCAAGATCGCACTTGGGATTTCTTTCATATATATGTATGAGACGGAGTTAATTGGAATATCTATCTTATCTCTTTATTTTTCATGTTCTCTTAGAGGGAAATGTCTCCCATATGTATGCTTATTATACCCTCGGTGCTAGTCCCCAACCCGAGGCCTACTAGAGGTAGGACTTAGGTGGCCATCATATCCCTTCTCTCATTTTCAACACATGATGGGTACTCTTTGTGGGGAGGGGGTCATGATATCCCATGCATGCACACCCTTTGGAAGCCGAAACCACCGTATTTGGCTACAAGTATATGTTATACCTCAATCCATTATATCTCTCACATAAATGTATTGTAAAACCACGATCCATCACATCCCTAGTAGAAACTCATCCTATACCATAATTCATCATAGCTCTAAATTCACCTACTCATCTATGTATAAAGGAAAAGTAGGGGAGAGTGTCATGACCAGACCCACCGAGGCCCTACGAACCAGTGATAGGCCAAGTGTGACACCCCAAGCCCACCTACAATCGGCTTGGGGCTGGAAAGTAGCACAGAGAAGGCATATCTCACAAATGGGAGGCCTTATACTATTGAACATGTACACATGCACAAAAACATCCATCTCCATAAAATAGTGTAGTGATAATAATAAAACCAATACAAATTAATGCACACATCTATAACCTACAACCAGAGTATGAAAGAAGTACTAAAATCATAAAAGTGAAAAATAAAGGCCCACCAAGAACTGAAAAAGTATCCAACTTACTTAGAAGGAGGGTAATAATATCAAATGCATCCACTGATACACACCTCAATCTGTCTAGCTCACAAATCTCCTTCTTCTCCTGGTCCTCTAAGGAAACCATTGAAAATATTTTCATCTATATAAGACATGAAATGTGTGGGTAGAGCCCATGTAGGTGTGAGTGTATAAAATACCCAATTGGAACCCTAAAAACCCAAAATAAAAGGGAGTGATTGAAAGGAAACAGTCTGCTTTACCCATATTCAGAGGGTAATGAAAACCCAAGGAAGAGAGAATAGGACTCTCCATCTCCATATCTCAGCTATACATGAATATTCAACTCACAACCATATGGTATTTTGAACAAGATATGTGACATAATTGCATGTCTTCCCAGAAAACTCAGATATACTCATTACAAACTTCTAGTCTCAAGATGTGATGAATATGGTTTTTTCAAGTAAGAACTTGGAATATTTATGGAAATAATTTTAGAGACAAGCATTGAGTAAAATCAAAATTTTGGAGCCTAAAGAGCCTCAGTGCATTGATATTAAAAATATCAAATAATTTTATATAACGTGCGTGCATTTTTTTAAGAAATGTTGAATAAATCCTAAATGAGGTCTCGAATTGTAAATTTGAGACTGCATTTGAGTTCGAGATGTAGTGTTTACCTTAGATGTGACATTAAGTTTTTTGGAATTGGGCGCCCGGTTGGAGGTGACCATTGGTGAGGCATTGATAATGGGGGCTATTAATTAATAATATTTAATTAATAACTTAACTATCCCCTCTTCCTTTGGTTTCCAAACATGACAGAGGATATGGGAGATCCCCTTGTATGATAGATGAACCAAATAGGAGAGGAGGTGTCGTCAGACTCTGATATTGATAGAAATCAGTACCAGATCATGGTGTAGATGATTCAAAGTGTGGAACTAGACCTGAATCTTTAGAATTTCTCCATAAGGTAGTAATAATTACGATCTTTATTTCCTACCCCCTTATTTGCATTGTTTTATGGTTTTATAGCCCTATTTAGACTATTAGAGATCCCTCAGGGGTAGATATATGGGTTTCGGGTTAAAATTAAGGGTTTCGGGAGGCTCGCATGGGATTTTTAATTGGAAATATAGATCACAAGACTTGTAATGAAGAGGCACACACCTTGTGTTCTTTCTATTTAGGGAATGTGATCTGTGGGAACTACACACCTTTTACTTAGGTTACACATCATGTAGTGAGTCCAATCCATGTGGATGAGGACATGGGCAGGCATACCTCGTAAGGGGGACATGTCCATGTGAGAATACATGTCCATATCCTAGGTGTACACGAGCATGGTTTTCAATGCATAGGGATGGCCATGGACATGATCTTGGGATGGGCTAAGAGGAACATGTCGTGTACCAATGGTACACACTATGTATGGCATCATGGCCAGCCAAGTCATGTGTAGGCGAGGGCACACCCAGGCCTTAAAATGATGTTTAAAGTCATTTTACATAAGTACACACCATGTATATCACCCTTTTACACACAAAATACCATGAGGGGACACAAACATGGGTTATTTTCAAGAGACACATTTTATACCCTAGGGGTACTTGTTGTGTACTCCCCTTAGAGACTTTCCCTTGCATATCTTTGTCTTCAGAACTCGAATGGAGACCCACAAGTAGCCTATCCTGGGTAGTTTTCTACATGGGACACAATGATCGTCATTATTTTGGAGTTAGATATATGACGCAGGGTCATTCTATAGGGAGTCTTGTTAGATACATGTAGACCAGTTTTAGTGGGTGTGTTCCCTTGGTCCATCCCTATGAGGGTATAATGTGTCATTACGTCCTCAACACAGGATTGTGATCCCCTATATAGGATAAATTTAGATAGAGTTTATGTATCCCTCTGAGAGGTCAGGGAAGGATCCTATATCATATCATCTACCATAGGTAACGTTTTTTGGTATCTTCATGGCCAATGTACACATGAATATGATCTTGTATCTAGCAGGTCGGCCTAGTAGGGTTTATGGTATCGTCAAACATACAACCCCCTGCATATAGATTTGTTTTAGTAGGGTATATGGTATCATCATATATATGATCCTCTACTTAGTGGGTTATTCCATATGGGGTTTTTGGTGTCCCCTAGCAGTCCAAGGTGTGATTCCCTATATGAGGTTTATGATCTTCATAGTACCATATTGGGCTCGAGGTGCCCCCCAGTGGTCTTGGGTGTGATTCTCTATCTGTGTGATGATATATTTTAAGTTTCCATTAGGGTTCATGGATTCTCTCCATGAGATATGTATGAGATCCCCTAGCTAAGTATCATGATCCACTGGGTTTTAGCACAACCTTTCTCTATAACAGGATATGTGGTTTTGATCTCTAATGAGGACGATCAAAACTATTAATCATTATGAGAAAACACAACATATGGTTATTATTGATACTATAAATTATTGACCCACCTATGCAGTAATAATTAAGGGATAAAATAAAGTGAAAAAATGTGGAAATAAAATGGACAGCATATGTAACATGGAAAACCCCCTAAATGAAAGAGGTAAAAACCATGGGTAAATAGAAGGATCTCATTATGGGTAAAAGTGGATACACACTCCCTCACTATGACAAGGAGAAAACTCTCATAAATATCTCTCTTGAATAATTGGGAAAACCACCACATAAATACCACTCAAAGGGATGAACTTTCGGTGATGAGAAGTATAAGATGATGCTAGAAACCAAGAGATCCCACTACCTTTTATAGGAAAACCTCACCCCTTCCTGATGCCTTCTCCCACTGGTGGGTTTGGTGGGGTTGGATACCAACAACCTACCACACCTTCCCCCTTTAACAAATTGGCGGGGAAACACCATCTGTGGAATAAACAATCATCGGTACATCTCTCACTTAGAGATATGATTGAGAACCAATAACATATCCATGAATCCTTTATATCTACCAAACCATGATTCTCACATCTCTGTGAGTCCGCTCAAGGATCTACAACATCTAAACTTATCATATTCAATCAATTTTGTCAAGAAATATTCCATATTTTCTTTAGTGTGAATTTTTTGCATGTCCACACTTCCTTCCTCCACCACATCTCAGAAAAAGTGATATTTTACCCCAATGTGCTTCATACTAGAATGAAAATATGGATTATTTGCAATGTGAAAGGTTCTATGACTGTCACAAAATAACGGAATTTGTGCTTGTCTATACTTGATCTCCTCGAAAAAATTCTCATCCAAATTTCCTCTTTGAAATCCGTGTAGCTACCATGTACTCTCCCTCTATCGTGGATAAATCCAAAACTAACTATAACTTTGAAATCCATCCCACATATCCTCCTACCAGAGTAAACACATATCCAATAGTGGATTTACTTCGGTTAGAATCACTTGAAAAATATGAATCAACATAGCCTCTGATAGTAATATTTGATCCTCCATAATATAATTCAGCATCTGAGGTCTCATTGATGTATCTCAGGAACCTCTTCACTATGATCAAATGCTCTTATCCTAGATTCACCGTGCATCATCTATATACTCCCACTGTATGTGCAATGTATGTTTTAGTATAAACCATAGCGAACATTGGACTACCCACTACCGATGTATATGGTACTCGATACAACTACATTCTCTCTACTTCACTATGAGGACTCATCGTAGAGGATACCTTGAAATTAATAAGAAGTGGGGTAGATATTGGATTACAGTCTTACATGTTGAATCATTTCAAGACTTTATATAAGTAATTTTTCTGTGATAGACAAAATCTTCCCATTATTTCTATCTCAGTAAATCTGCATCCCAAGAATCTTGTTTTCTAGTCCCAAGTACTTCATATCAAACTCCCTATCCAATTTTTCCTTTGTCTCCTGTATCTCAACTTTTTTGTGGCCTGCAACCAACATGTCATCCACATACAATATAAGAATAATGAAATCATTACCATCCGAACTCTTAAAATATGCACAAGGATCTAAATTAAGTCTTCTATATCCAAGGCTCATGATATAAGAATCAAATCTCTTATACCAACAACTCATTGCCTTCTTGAGACTGTACAAATATTTTTTCAACATGAAAACCAAGTTCTCTTCACTTTATTCTACAAAACCTTCTAGTTGGAGCATATAGATCTCTTCATCAAGATCACCATGAGGAAAATCAGTCTTCACGTCTAGTTACTTTTTATGTAAACTATATGTAGAACAAATCCCTAGATCTATCCGAACAGCCATCAGTCTAACAATAGGAGAAAATATTTAATTAAAATCAATACCTTCCTTATGATCATATCATCTTACCACCATTCATGCATGATATCTTTCCACCTGGTCCTTTTCATCCCGCTTGATCTTAAAGACCCATTTTTTATAATAGCCTTCCTTCTATGAGGTAATGAAACAAGATCACAAGTCTTGTTCTTGTGCAGGGATTTAAGTTCCTCCTACATCACCACCATCCATGAGGAATCATATGGAATCTGGGTTGCCTCTAGAAAATAATATGGATCTACATCCTCTGTAAATAATAAGTATGCAATATATCTCTCAGTGACAAATTATGAGTGTCATATTGGTTCTCTTTTCTCCCGATTTGACTGTTGTGGTCCAGATTCAACCGGTACTTGATCTTGGTGCTCTAGTAATTCCTCATAGGAAAAAAGTTTTTCCTTGGATTTTTCATCTAATTTTACTATTTTTGTTTTTGTATTCTCCTTCTCCATGTCTTGATCAGTTGTCATTTTCACCTTGTCTTCTACAAAAATGACATTTCTACTGATGATAAGTTTGTAGGTAGGGGTCTTACAAATGATACCTCTTCACACCATCAGTGTACCCCAAGAATATACATTTTTTGGATCTTGAATCCATATTTTATCTTTCTTGGTCATTAAATATTTCATATACAGGACTTCCAAAAGTTTCTAAATGAGAATAGTCAGTAGGTTTACCAGTACACATCTCCTATGGTGTCTTTAGATAAATCTCCAATGAAGGAGATCTATTGATCACATAACAGATAGTATTCACTGCTTCTACCCAAAATGTTTTGGTAATTCATACAGTCTTCAGTATCACCCATGTTCTATCCAATAGGGTTCTTTTCATCCGCTCTAACACTCCATTATTCTTAGGGGTGTACACCACCGTGAATTATCTCTTGATTCCTTCTTATTGAAAAAAAAGTATCAAACTCCTCACTTGTATATTCTCCACCATTGATAGTCCTCAAACACTTGATCTTCTTTCCATATTCAAGTTCCTTTCACACTTTAAATGTTTTGAAGACTTCAAAAATATCCTCTTTCATCTTGATTGGGTACACCAAAAATATCTTGGAAATTTTTTAAATGAAGGATACAAAGTACATTTCTCCTCTCGAGGATATAACATGTTCTTTACAAACATTTGAATGGATCAACTCTAAGTTATCCTTGATTATTTTTAATGATGTCCTAAACTTTAACCTGCATTTCTTGCTTAAAAAACAATGCTCAAAAAATGGTAAGAATACCTTTGTAAGCCCAGGAAGCAAATTCTAATCCCTAAGAATCTTCAGGCCTCATTCTAACATATGACCAAGCTTCTGATGCCATAATTTCATCAACGCTTCAATCGAGGTAGTTTATGCAACAACCATCTGCACCACCTTTTATGTTTCACCCATAATAACATACATGTTCTTTGAGATCTTCTATATCTTCATCACAACAAGTGCACCATTAAAAATTATTATTACTCCATTTTTTGTGCGAGTCTTGCATCTGATGTCATCAAATTGTTCTAAAGACAATATTTTTTTCTTCATTCCCTTCACATGGCGTACTCCTTGGATGGTTCAAACAATACCATCATGCATCTTCAGTTTGATGGTATCAACTCCAATAATCTTCAAGGTGTGATCATTCCCCATGTACAAAATTCATTCCATGATAGTTTCATACTGGTTAAACCAGTCCCATCGAGATGTCATGTGCCATGTTACTCTTGATTCGATAATCCATGAATCATTGAGATACTTACTACTTACAGTAATCATTGTTGCTTTACTGACTATTATGTCTCCACTTCCAGAAGTACTCACCACATTTCCATCCTAGTCATAATTCTATCTCCAATTGGAACCATGATTTTCCTTCACGTCTTCCATTCTTTAATCAATTTTCATTTTACAATTATCCTTTCACATCACTTCCTACATATTCATTTTACACAACTAAAATTATTCACATTAAATTTCTCGATCTTTAATTTTTCCACTATCTGGACACACTGTCCGTCCAGAACCTCCTATATTTCATAATAGTGTATTTAATAATCTCAATAAAATTTTTTCTAATATGAAAGATAAACTAGAGTTTCAATCACATAGCATACTCAAATTTACAAGAATTATTAATACTCAAAAAAGTAAATAGAAGTGGGCTAGAACCTTGCCTTTGATACCACTTACTGATATCGTAAATGATTAGACCACCAGTGTAGAAATAATTACACAATAAAATAAAGTGAAAAAAATTCGAAAATAAAATGGACACCAGATGTAACATAGAAAACCCCCCCAAAATGACAGGGGTAAAAAACCACAGGCAAATAGAAGGATATCACTATGGGTAAAAGTGGGTACAAACTACCTCCCTATTATAAGGAGAAATTTTTTGTAAATATATCTCTTGAATAATTGGGGAAACTGAATCACAAATACTGCTCAAAGGGATGAACTGTTAGTGATGAAAAGTTAAAGCTAATGTTGGAAACCAAGAGATCCCACTACCTTTTATAGGAAAACCTCACTCCTTCCTGTTGCCTTCTCCTGCTAGTGGGTTTTGTGGGGTTATCCACTAACCACCTACCATGCCCTCCCCCTTTGAAAAATTGGGGGGTGGTACCGTCCGTGGAATAAACAATCATCGATATTTATGGATCAAGTATTGAAAAGATTGTTTGGATGAACACTTATGAGGTTAGGAAAACATTTTGTGTTCATTCAGGATAGACAAATGAAGTGGAGTGCATAAGTTGTCATGAATACTATTATAGAGATGATAAAATTGTAAAAAGGATGACTAGAGAGGTTGATCTAGTTGCAATACACTATGATCATTGAATATATATATATATATATATATATATACACACTATTGTGTAGGAAATAAAGAAATAAAATTCTTGATCACTAGAAAATATTGGAGGGAAGGCAAGTGCCAGTGGTGAAAATCAAGAAAGAGTTTCTTTTCATCCATTTCTAATACAAGTGAAATTTCACAGGGGGAGATTAATGTCGTTGTGGTACACCATGATCGTTGTAGGAATAATTTTTTTGGGGGAATCCGTCAGAAATTGAGATGGTCATAGCTACATAAGATCCTACTATGAGGATCAGACTCGAATGATTGATGTAAGCATAGATGTATAAGCTTCAGAAGGTACAAGAATATTTAGAGGCTCTTTCTAAGTTACAAGTCATGGAATTTGAAGATGCAAGGAATCACCATAAAGATATATTGTTCATGTGTAAACAGACAAGGGAACTCAATGAACTATTTGTACAACAACTAAATTCAAGTTATTTAGAAATTATAGCCTTAGAAGTAATAGAACCAAGAAATTTGACAACTACAATTGATTTTCATGACATGAAATAGATTATTTCACTTATAACTCTTAGAATTAAAGATGATAGTTTTTATTAGCTAGGATCTAGGGGTGGAAAAAATAGTAAGGAGAAGGATGTGTCGGTACTGGGAGTTCACTATGAGACAAGATAAAAAATCAATTTATGTAGCCTTTTGTAGTGGAAGTTTAGTAGATAAGTATTTTAGGGCTACTCAGTATGTGATAAAGAGCCTTATTTTCTCAATTTTTTTGATGGACCCTATTGTGGTTGCGTTTTAGTAGAAACTGGTTCAAACCACATTGGTTACTTTTCCTGAGGCCATGTGAGCTCGAGTAGCATGACCAATGGATGTTGGATCAAATTCCATTCTTGATGAGTTAGCCTCTTTACATGGGGTGGAAAGTAGGTTTCTACTGAAGCCACAACTAGGGGCTATCGTACCAGAGATAAAGACATTGAGCCTTATCAGAGCTCCACCTTGGAGACAAGGTCATTTTTTAGATGGGGAAAATTTTTAGGAACTTGGGGAAACCAATATTACTAGTGTGTGGGTCTATGTGAATAACTTCTATGGGTAGTGTTATCTTGAGAATTTTTTAGGGATAATGATATAGTAGGTAGGGATATTAATAGGAGTTTTTGGGAGAAAGGTAAGGATATGGATTCATTAAGGAATTAACTTTGGTTTTCTGTGGGAGTTGGTTATTCAGAGGATAAAATTGGACAATTCAAAAGTGATCTTCTACAAAGATTTTCCTCATCTTCTTCTGCTACCTCTATCTTCTTCTTCTCTACTCTCATAGTTCTAACAATGTCCCTCTAAAAACGGTTCACTTTATTCTTCAACCCAAATTCATGTATATCTAGAGCATAATAGATGAGGCCAACCAGTTACAACATTTTTATTTATGTACATTCCTTCTCCCAATAAAAAAATATCTCCCAAAGTCAATAACCAATCTATAAATGCTAGCCAGTGTACATCATCTACACTGGTAGCACTTTAGGGATGAAAATAGGTAGTCAAGAAAATATGAAGACTCATGATCCTATTACTAAATAAGGTCACATAGATTTTCCTTATGGAAATTTTTAGTTTTATCGGAATCTCTTATTTGGGTTTCACTTACATTTAAAAACTCCAATAGAAAATTAAATGTTCCATGATCTGAGAAGAATTGAACTGCTCTCCCTCACTGTAGTCATTGTCTTGAGAAAAATAGGATGATTGTAAGGATATAGAACAACACTTTCAGGGTTCTTTTAGTTGCGTCATTTTTTATTTAATCAATTATATCTCCCCAATTTCATCAAAATTGGAAGGGTAAAATGTGGCTAAGATAAACCACTAAACTATGTCAGTGTTTTAGAAAGATAATTGGCTCCATGTTCTACAATCAATTTCTACATGGTTGGGGTGAAGGGATATTGAAACTCAAGATGAACTTCATTAAGAGTCACAATGACTTTCCTTATATATGTTTCTAGAAAAAATTGAATGCCTAAAGAACTGATGAACTCAAAATCAAAACAAATATCATACTCCAAATATTTAACAATATTTCTTTTTCAATTAGAGAACATTAGCATCATAGTGCATACTTTTCCTGCATGACCTGTGCATCCAAAGTGATAAAAATATGTCACCAGATCATTAGGCAGCACATAGTGAATAATTAGATCAACCTTGGGGATATCTGGCGAACAAGATGCAATATCTGAGGCAGCAAGCACATGGAATTTTCCTTATTGGAAATCATTCAATGTTATCCCCTTATTTTGAGATATATCACAATGAATCACCTCATAAATAATACTATTTATCAATGTAAGTAAAACTTCATATACACCCAAAGATACCTCCCAGGTGTTTCCATTTTATGGTCCCATTTTTACTCCCTCATCATGATCGTCCAACTTTGTGGGGAGGATATATGCTTCCTTTTCTATGAGTCTTTAGTTAGAGTGTTCCTGCCTTTTGAAACATGTTAAAAAACCCCAGAAATACAGCTCTTTTAATAACTATCAGGGATTCTAAAGCACCTCTAGTTACAATATTCATCCCAAATGAATCTTTTTTCAACATAGGGATCCAATCATCTAATGGAGCATGTCATCCTATAACATTATTTTTTCCACTCATCACCCTAATTTGAATTTAGATTTATAGGATTTAACTTAAGCCTTTATCTCCTCAGGCAGTATGGTCGACAGAGAAAACAAGGTCACTTCTGCACTATATCTATATTTTTTCACTCTTATCCCTAATCTAAATTTATATTTCTAGTATTTATCTTAATCCTTTAGCTCCTCAGGCAGTATGGTCAATAGAGAAAACAAGGTCACTTATACACTATTTTCTATGTTTTCCAACAATCCAAAATTAGGTTGTCATGGAATATATGATGTCATGACCCCCTCCCCCTAAAGGTACCATATTTATAGGAGATAGATAATGATCCCTGAGTCCCACCTCCAGTAGACCCAGGCTGGTGACTAGCACTGAGGGTATAAAAATATCATGTATGGAATGCATTACCCTCTATAATATAAATAAGATCAGGAGATAAGATGAATCATCCATAATAAATCCATGAAATAATATAAAATAAAGATAAACCCATCCCACATTCATGTATAAATAAAAATTTTACAGATAAAGTCTCTAAAGTAAATACCCAAATGAAAAGCTAAAGCAGCGACACAACAGCTATCCAAAGGTCCGAGCTAGTAATATCTAGCACAATCAACATAATCCTCTTGGAAACCTGAAAGAAGTTTTTCATACATAGGGAGATCATACAAGTATACTTAGTAAAAAAAACAAAGACTCTCGTGAACATGTGAAAGAAGAATACTAATTCACCCATGATAAAAAAGAAGAACCAATAGCACCTAAACAAGCCAACTATCCATCCCAACCTCGTGAAGGCATTCTCACCAAATAACGTAAGTCAAGTAATATAAGATAACAGGTATCACATCTATAAAGGGTTCCCCGTACCGATTTCCTACTAGTATGACACTCTCACACCCCAATGTCGTATGTCATGTTTCTCTCATCTCTTTCATATACTACATCTCACCACAAGCATGGTCACATGACATCATGCCCGCAGACACCCAGGATCACTGCACCACAAGCACAACCACATCACATCTCACCCGAACACACATGAGCCATCACATCACAACCACTATCATAAATAGAGTAGTAGTGTATCCTGAACATGTAGGTCATAAATCCCATTCCCTCCCCTTACCATGCATGACCCCTACCATAAGCCACCCCACAAGCATGACTATATCACATCTTTCTCAAAAACACCTGGGTCATCACATCTCACCTAAAGACACCTAGGATATCACAACCACCATCTAGAACACTAACATACCTCTGGCCATCACAAGCTATACAATACCTACTTCACATGGGAGAGAGAGCATGAATGAGATGGTACACATCCATCTATCATCCTCACCGAATGTCAGGAAAAATAGTCCCCATGTGACTATAGGGTGTCATAAAAAAAGTGTTTGACATGAGTGGAGTGTGTATAGAAATCAAAAATAATATACAATCACTACACAAAAAACATTAACTAGCGGTGGTTCTTTAGTGGCAGTTTAATAAACCTCCACTAAAAAATTGTCAAAATATAGTGGTGGTCTTTTAAAAACCACCACTAAAACCCTTTTTTTAACCCATAAAACTACTTCCCCCCACCCCCACCCCCCAAACCCGACACCCATCTCCCTCAACCCCAACCTCATAAAACCCTAGGACCCTCCTGCTGACACCCTTCTTCTTTCCCTTCCCACCGTTTTCATCGGCTTCTTCTTTTTCATCATCGCCCCCACATCACGAACCCAAGACCCCTCCCCCCTCTTCCCCCAACACTGAAAAACCCAATCCCCATCACACCATCCCCCTTATCCCCCTCTCCATCAGCTTCCCACTCCCTCACCATCCGCTTCACACCCCCTCATGGTGGTCCCCTTCTCCCCTCGCCACTAGCTTCCTACTCCATCATCGTCCCCTTCATAACCCCCCACGCCGACCCACTTCTCCCCCTCAGTTTTACTTATGCATATAGTAATTATTAACTATATATGTAAAATTAATGTGTCATGAGAATATAAAAGTCTATTATAAAAACCAAATGATTTTTTATAAAATTATTTCACTTTTGGAAATTCTTTTTTAAATTGATTTTGCATGAAATCGAGAACTACCGTTTTCAATGTATATGGATCTATATAGATTCATTAGTGAAATACTATTATTTTTTTGATAAAATCCTACTTTTTTACATATGAATATTGAAGATGTTTTTTGTAGGAATATGGTACATGGAAGGGAATCATGTAGTTCACTGAATTCTCCTTGTTGTCATCACCTTTGTAGTGGGGTTATTTTATTATAGATGCTCTCATGTAGATTAGAATTTTGGGTTATATTATTTTTCATTCAGGTTTACCACTTTAGGATTGATGTTGTATGTATCAATTATATATAATATTTTAATTCGGTATTTTACTCTTATTTTTTGTATCCTTTTAGTTATTCATGATACTTTATTCGATGTTTTGTTGGACCTCACCATGGGTTGGACCTTCTTGGGTTATTGATGGCCTTTTTTCACGGTGCTATCGTTACTTTATCCAGCGTGGATCAAATTTAGAATTATTATTTTTAGTCCCAAACTTTTTCTAACTACAAAGGTGTATTATATTAGTAGTGATGGGTCGAGTCCACAGGGAGACTTCCATTTTTTTGGATTTGAGGGAATCTAGTTTTGAGACCCGTAAGGGAGTCCTTTCTAGAGTCTGATGTTTTGGAATTCTGAACTAAGTTCTAATTTGGGATGTCTTACTTTAGAAAATGGTGGATTGAGATCGAGTGAGTGTATGGTTGAATGATGTCTTTTAAGTCTAACCTTGGAAAGATCCTTTGTATTAGTTTGAAAAGCAAACAGGGTTCACTAGTTGACTTTGGTCTTAGTCTCCTAGATCTACATAGGAAGTATTTATACCATGGTCAGGAGAAAGAAACAACCTAAGTGTATTACATTTGGATTTTTAAGAAGAAATGTTTCTGAGCTAGTGGTCATAGATCATTCTACTTCAATTAGGATATGGTTGTTTTATTGATTTTCTCATGGTCAAAGACGTTCGCACAAATGAGTTGGACCTTGAATTTATATCTTAATTAATATTTCAGTTGGACTTTCTAAGTTTAGATTTAACAATGTATGTTAATTTTACAGACACATCGCTTGATCCCTACCCCTAAAATATTTAACTACTCCTAGTGGGGTAAAATGCAATTTAATGATTAAGAGATATCATATCTGATGGATTGATAAACATCGATGAAATCGGGATCATGAAATAGATATGGAAATGATAATTGAAATAACATTCAAGAAGCAATTCACAAATAAAACTTAAACTTACTTGGAAAATATAAGGAAAATTGAATCTAATAGGAACTTGAATGCGTTGAAAAATATAAGCTCCATGGCTCTTGGATTATTGAAAGTATACAAAAATGCAAAGAAACTGAGATTTAGAGGGAAAAAGGGCGAGAGAGTTCATAAGGGAGAAAAAGGGAGAAAAGAAATTTGTCTAGAAGTGTCTCTAAAGCTTTTTCACTACTATGTTTATATAGGAAATTTTAGTCACGACATGTACCTAAGGTACATGACGTGTACCCATAATCCGTGTCAACTTCCTGCAGATCTCCAGAGTGGAACGTGGTTCTTGCGTATTAAAAGGTTTGACCAGGTACACGACGTGTAACTATTATTCGCGACGTGTACCCCGCATTTAATCTTCCTATGTGCGGATTCTCCTTGGATTTCCCATTCAGTGCTTTGACTAAGAATCACATAGTGTATGCTAAATTCTCAACGTGTAGTGGCTTTTCCCTACTGATCATGTGGTTTGGTCATGACTACCTTCATGACTTGAAGTTAGATTGTGAGATGATGGGTACACAATGTGTATAAGGAAATCACGTCATATAATCTATCGAGTTTGATCCTTTTAGCCTTATTTCTCTTGAAAACTAGTAAATCCTTTATTCCTTCAAAATCAGGCACATACCACATGCATTATCGCATATTTTAATGAAAATCAATGAATAAAGGACATCAAAATCTATATATGAATTGTGCTTATCAAATCTCCCCACACTTAAACTTTTGCATGTCCTTAAGCAATAATGTATCAACAAGGATTTCATAAAGGATAATAAATTTGTAAAGTGAGAAAGATCCATTATGTCCATACAATTAAATTAGGTGTAAGCAGAGAAAGGGTCAAGTTCTAGAGTCAATACTGCAGATAAAGTCAGTCATGCCTCTTGGTTTGGATTTCAAAAACAAATTATCTTCTTTTAATTACAATTTCTTAACCATTTCCTAAGTTATATACCCAATTTTAATTTACCTCACTATTACTCTCATCACTCAGGGTGGCAATAAAAATAAATTTGTGCTCGTACTTGGAGTACATGTTCCTATCCATATGCTTTCATTGGTTCTACCATCTTCACTGTGTAAAGAAAAGTGAAAAATTAATCTTGAGGTCTTAAGAAATTGGGTTATGATGACTCTGTGTCTGTGGGTAGGTGGGAATGATATGAAAAATTAGGCTCAAAAGGGAGGGTAATCTCTACAGTACAATGAAAAAAGTGTCAGAACAAGTATGATGTCATTCCTCCTTTTGGCCGGTCAAATTGGTACTCCATCAACTCAAGTTGGATCCATATGTATAGCAAGCAGGTAAATAAAAAAAATCCATTCCTTTCCCATTTCTTTCTTTTTCTTTTTCTTTTGTTTTTAATTTTTCTAAAGTTGTGCCTAGGATAGATCTCATAGCCATCACCAAACAACATATGATCCTTTGAGGGATTTATCGGTTTGGAAAATGGTGATTTTTAACCTTCCTAGTATGAAACCCATGAAAATTTTGTTTCTTTGTTTTATTTTGATATTTTTCAAAAGAACAAAATTTGAATGGAGTTACAAATGGTATATGGATCACAACCTCATTGTCAGTCGAGATCCTCGTACATCTTTAGATGTGGAATCATCCCATACAGTCTGAATGCCTCCCCACACTTGTTCAACGGTGGTCTTTAAGCATTGTACAAGCAGTAGGGTAGGAAGGTAATAGGTTTGGAAAATCTACAGGTCATTCATGGAAACTATGGGTTAAATGAGGGATAAATTTTAGGTGGGCCTCAGGATAGGGGCTATCAAAGAGGCCTCAATCATTTTAATTTTATACCTTTTCAGTCATCACTTTGAAAAGATCTCAGTTAAAGTTCTAGTAATTCTACATGCCCTAGGTATCTCTCAAGAAATATTCTCAGATAATAAAATACAATCGTAGGTTGAGATTCCTCATGGGTGATGGAAGTCAAAAACTAAACTGACAATTACAAAGGTCATACATCTTAAGTAGTGAGTTAATTAATCATAATTTCAAAGTTTTGAATTTGAATTAATCCTCTGAACTCAGAAATAGTTCTAGACAGGTCTATGAAATAATAAAACATGGTCTTTAACACTTTTTCACTTAAATTTTTCTTTAATTACATGGGAATAAAGATTCTCAGGTTTAAATCATGCTTATCTTTTTGAAAGATATCTCCTAGACTAGTGATAACAACCATCATTTGAAGTGTATCATAAGTGAAGCATGAGAATCCTACCCACACTTATAATGAGACAGTTTCCCCACTATCAGTGAAATACATTTAGGATTGGTTGTATTTGAATCATAAATAAGTAGAAATGGAATTTTGTTGATGGAATTTAAATAAAAAGGAATCAATATCTCTCTGGAGTACATGGTATTCCATGGGGATGATTGAAGCTTCCTTCATGTGAAAATTTACCAGAAAATTGTTAGAGAAATAAAGTCATGAACTGGATAGAAAACATTAGATCACATGTAAATGTAGTATGAATAACAAAATACAAATGAGAAGCAAAAAGACTGATTTTATTCAATATGTAGAATATATACATAACAGCTCCAAGAAAGACATGAAATGAAAAATAAAAAGAAAAGTATGTGGTAATGATGACTCGATAAAATAGAAAATTAGAAAAGGTGGATAGTGACTAGTTATCGTGGGGTCCATCAGCTCAATGACTCTGTTTCCTCTTACAGCTTCTAGAGACGGTGTCCTCAAGTGCACATGGTCATTTGGGCAGGTTGATCAACTCTGGTGTCACTGCGTGAGCATGGAGGAGATGTGGTAAGAAAGGAATCATGGGCTCTGGTGGCTGTTGGTGAGTTATGTGGTGCTCGAGTACCCTGTGTTCTAAGACTTGTGGTGGAACAAGACCGTCGAGGATGAATGAGGATTCAGAGGATCTTGACATGCTACAGAGATAAAATGAAGACACAAAAAATGAACAAAACATGAAGTGAAAATGAAATTATAAGTATATAAAATGGTCCAGAGAGCATATAAAAAGTGATAAAATCATGACAAATTCAAAAACTATCCCAAAACATGAAAGTTTTCCCTAAAAGAAAATCCCAAAATATAAAAAAAAACAGGATCAGGGGTCCTCTGTGAAGATCTCCTCCAGTGTCAGTTCAGCGCTTGGCATCTCGTCCATCTGGCCCACTGGAGTAGTGGCAGCATCAGTCGGCGATGGGGTGGTGGAGGGTGTGGGAAAAAAGTTAGGGAGATGTTCTGGGGTGGGTGGAGGGGATGTACCGATCCAGATGGTGGCTGTGGATCTGACAGTGGGATCAATGAATGGTACCCTCATAGGTGTAGACTCAGTGGCAACCCCCTTACCCCATCGGTTCTTCTCTGCCCGAAACTGCTATTGGGAAGTAGGGTCTGTGATATCTGGGGGGAGGTTCAACTGGGTGGAAGGGAGTAGTGGAAAGGTATATTATGAAGGGTTAGTCGTGGTGGATGAGGGTGATGGGGTAAAAGAGGGTGGCTCAATGAATGGAAGGTGCAGATGGGAAGAAATCTGGTGAAGATTCACCTAAAAACTCTGAAGAAGTCCTTATAATTTTGCGGGGCTAGGATGGGTGGTCGGTGGGGTTGTGGCTGGGATAGATGATGTTCTAGGTGGAGGTGGTGTGGTGTAGGTAGGTGGTTGCGGAGGTGGGGCTGTTGTTGTTGCTCGATCTGACTGATCAGGGGGTGCGAGTGCCTGTACACCTGGCGCCCAAAAGTAGTGATCATCCTCTTTTACCATCATTCTCATCTTTTTCAAGATAACAATATTGATCAGTTCTACTGGTCCAAAATAGGTGGGGGTAGAGAGGCCTCAAAGATGCTGAGATATTGGGTAGTCAAGTGATAAAAGAGACTCTCATGAGTGTGCCATGATTTCTCTGAGTTAGTGCTCTAAAGTAGGAGGTGAACTGTGTGGCCATATTGACTGGTGGACCACCCACAACAACTGCTAAAATCATGACGTCCATCTATATGATTCTTCCATGCATCTCTCCTCGTGTAAACCAATCATGTTCCATGGAACAATGTAAAATGCATAAAGCTGGACCCTAGAGTTGAGTTGACTTCGTGAGTCGAGGATCATGAAATGACTGGGGGTCACGAGCTATAAATGGTCACAGTTACATAGAGATATCATGAGGTGGTTGGAGCTGAAGCATCGGGTAAACATCAGAAGTGACAAAATCCTTGGTATAAATACTGAGCCCAACTCCAAACTTAGCAAGATATAGCTCATGTGGGAAGCTGCCGAGGTGAAAGAACAGAGTGTCTATGCTCATCTCGAAGGTGGCCAAAAATTCCAAATAAAACTCATGGAATGTCTCCTTGAAGATGTCAATAATGGTGCCAATATGTAGAGTGTCGAGGAGATCATACATGGCATCAAAGATGTTCAACTGGGTGAGTGTCCTCAGGTACAAAGTCTTATTTTTTCACATGGTTTTTGCCTACAACTTTAGAAGGTTAACACGGTGTACTGGATTGGATAAGCATAGGATGGGGTGCATGTGCAGGTCATCATTGTTGGATATTGTCGTGGTGTCAGACCATGCCTGAGGATACTGTATTGAGTGTGTGGCGGCTGGTGCAAGTGGTTCATCTCCAGTGATCTTTAGACACTTGTAAGTGGGATGGTTTTCAGCTTGTGATGATGAGGAGTTGGATGTGGAAGAGGATGTGGAGGGTTGGTATCGTTTCTTCCATTCCATGGTAGCATTTGGGTGTGTGACGAGGAGAAATAGGAGAGGGGGAGGGGTGTGTGTTAGGGTATAAGGGTAGGGGGGGAAATGGTATGAAGATGGTTTGTGATAGGAGAATGATGTGTATGGGTTTTTGAAAGAGGGTAAGGATGGGGGGTTTGTGGGGTATGGATGGGTGAAATGGGAAGGAGAAGGGGGGGAAGGTGAGGGGTTGGGTTTTTAGCGGCACAAGTCGTGATTGATCGGGTCTTGACCTGTGGTGTTTTAAAAAAAATTGCCCAAGTACACGACGTGTAGAGAGTGGTCACATCGTGTATGGGGAAGACATATGGAGTTTAAGGGTGAAAACAAGTCACATCGTGTACCTGTGTTACACGACGTGTACTGTTCTATGTTTGGCCCATTGTAATGATCAACCTTTATTTGTGAGATCTTTAGATGACAATCCTAATATAACCTAACTAGAACTTTCCTAACTTGGGTTGCCTCTCAGTCAGCGCTTCCTTTAACGTTAGGAGCTTGACTCCATTGATGGTCCAGTGGAACTTGGGGATGAGGATACAGCCTACATGGAATGGTTCTTGAAATATTTTTAATCTTTTTCTATTGACTTTGAATGTTTGTTCTCCATCGCGTTGAATTTCAATTGTTCCATAAGGAAAAACTTGGACGACTGTAAAAGGACTAGACTATCTTGACCTCAATTTTCCTGGAAATAGTCTCAGTATTGAATTGAATAGAAAATTCTTATTTCCTGGAATGAAGGTACGTCATGTAATTTGTTGGTCATGCAACTTTTTCATTTTTTCCCTTGTACATCCTTGCGTTTTCATAAGCATTGATCCTAATTTCCTCCAATTCTGTCAATTACAATAACCATTCCTCTCCAGCCTTTTCTAGATCGAGATTAATTTTCTTAATGTCCCAGAATGAATGATGTTCCAATTACACTAGAAGATGACAAGGTTTTCCATAAACTAGTCTAAATGGGGTGGTGCCTATGGGTGTTTTATATGCAGTTTGATATGCCCATAATGCATCTTCTATTTTGAGGCTCCAATCACTTCTTCTTGTGTTGATAGTCTTTTCTAATAAAAAAATCACCTCCCTATTTGAAAATTTGACTTTCCCACTTGTTTGTGGGTGGTAGGGAGTTCTGGTGTTGTGTAGAATGCCATATCAATCATTTTTCGTACTGGCTGGTTTACGAAGTGTGTTCCATAATCACTAATGAGTAACCACGAAAATTCAAAAATGAGATAAAACATTATTTTGAAGACTACCTTTGTTGCGTCATGTGTTGTGGCTTCAACTTTAACCCAATTGGAAACATAATTGGCTGAAACTAGAATGTAACTCTTACCATGTGATGAAGTAAATGGTTCCATGAAGTCAATACACCAGACATCAAAAACATCAACCTCCATAATGGGGTTTTTTGGAATCTCATTTCTTTTACTGATGTTACCTATTCTTTGGAATATGTTGCATTGATAGAATAATATCTTAGGGTTGTGGTGCAATGATGTCTAGAAAAATATGCTTTGTAGGATCGTTGACACTGTGTGCTCTGGTCCATGATGGCTTCCATTTGGTGATGTGTGACACATTTCGATCACATGTTGCATCACTTCCTTTGGGACGCAGTGTCATAACAAGCCTTCGGCACAATGCTTAAATAGAAATGGTTTGTCCCAAAAATAGTTTTTTGTATTGGACAAATTATTCCTGCACTGCTGGTATAAAAGGTTACAGTGAAGGTACCATGTGTCAAGATAGTTGTAAATGTCAAAAAACTAGGGTTGGGTTTTGACACCAAACTATTTCTCATTAGGAAAGTCTAATTCAATATCTGTCTCACTATCTTCTTTAATGTTTTCAAGGGTAGCCATGAAAGGTGGTCAGAAATGAAATTTTCTATTCCCTTGGTGTCTTTGATCACAATGTCAAATTCTTGTAGAAACAGAATTCAGCAGATCAATCTTGGTTTTGCATCCTTCTTTCTTATCAGGTATCTAAGGGCAGCATGATCTGTATGGACGATGACTTTGGATAAAATAAGGTATGAACAGAACTTTTTGAAGGCATAAACTATAACTAGTATCTCTTTATATATAGTCATATAATTTATATGCACTTAATTCAATGTGTGGAAAGAATAATAGATTGGGCAGAAGACAGTGCATACACATTTCCCCGAGTACAGCTCCTACAACAAGGTCGCTGGCATCTCACATAATCTCAAATTCTTTTTTCGAGTTTGGTGCGATGATAATTGGAGACACAATCAGACTATTTTTTTGTGTTTCAAAAGCTTGTCGACATTCCTTAGAGAATTTTAAAGAGGTTTCCTTTGACAACAAGTGCTTCAATGGACATGCGACTTTAGAAAAATCTTTTACGAAGCATCTGTAGAATCCAGCATTCACAAGGAAACTTATTATCCCTTTTACGGTTGATGGTTCCAGTAGATCTTTTATTACCTTAATTATAGCGGGATAAAATTCAATGATTTCTTTAGAGATTTTGTGTCCTAGAACAATTCCTCCTTGCACCATGAAATGACATGTTTCCCAATTCAGTACTAAGAATTTCTCCTCACTGCATTGGAGAACCAGTTCTAGATTTCTTATATAGACATCGAATGATCTCTCATAGACATATAAATTTTCCATGAATATTTCAAGAAAATATTCCTCCATATCATGAAAGATGTGTGTCATTCATATTTTGAATGTTTCTGGTGCGTTTCACATACTGAATGACATGCGTCTATATGAGAAAGTACCTAAGAGTCATGTTAAGGTGGTTTTGGTCTAATCAACGGGATATACTGCAATTTGTTTGTATCCCGAATAGCTATCTAAGAAACAGTAGAAATATTATCATGCTAGCCTTTCAAGAATTTGATCTATAAAGGGTAAGGGAAAATTATCATTCCTTGTTGTATTCAAACATCTGTAATCCATGCAAAATCTCCATCCAGTGATGATGTGTGTTGAAATGAGTTCATTTTCCTCTGTTCTTGTCACCACGAGTCCTCCCTTTTTGGGAATGACTTAAAGGGTGCTCACCCATTCACTATCAGAAATCAGAAATATTATTCCAGCATCCATAAGTTTTAACACTTCCTTCTTGTAAATTTTCTTCATTGTCGGTGTGATCTACCTTTGAGGTTGTCTTTTTGGTTTTTCATTCTCCTTGAGAAAAATATGGTGGGTGCATTCTGAAGGATTGATTCCCTTAATATATGCCACTCCCCGAGCAATTGATTTCTTGTGTCTTTTTAGGACTTCAACCAATTGGTATTCTTGTTCCTGAGATAGCTCAACATTGATAATTATAGGTAAATATAATGACTTTCTTATGTATGAGTACTTCAATGTGCTGGGTAAGGGTTTTAAGTACAACTTAGATAGCTAAACGATGGATGGGATAAATGGTGGTATGGTGTCTTTGGTAAGTGGTTCAATAAAGTTGAATTCTTCAAAGTCATATTCTTCCTCCTTGTTTTATCCTAAATCATCAGTATCTTACTCAATAGAAATGTACTTCCCTTCTTACTGAGTGAGAGAGATGGTGTGACAGTCAACTGGGTTATCTGGTTGTTGTGCAGCCTTTATCAGATTAAACACCACTTGCTCTTTTCCAACTCTGAAGATGATATGTCCTTGATTAACATCAATCAAGGCCTTACCTGTTTCTAGGAAGGGTCTTTCGAGAATGATTAGGACATCTCCATCATCTTCCATGTCACGAACCAGGCCGGGTCGCCACCGACCCGGTGCCCGACCCGGTCCGCGGCAAAGCCCGAAGGGCATTCCCGATCCCCACGGGCTGGCACAAGTGCCCGGGTACTAAGAATAACCTGTGGGAACGGTTTACCCGAAATAGTATGCACAAACACTAGCAAGATAAAAAAAATAAAACTGGGGAAAATGACAATCAACGAGACCATTGAACTGAAATCAAATTTAAAGGTTTACAATTAGAGCCAACATCCCCAAAATAAACGATAACAAAAGAGGCTAGAACTCTAACTCAAACCTCCAAGCGACAAGGGTAGTGAGACGTCCACACGTCACAAACGTTAACCTGCACGAGAAGACCACCAACAACCAACCACCATCCCTGAACACGACGCACAACCTGAAATACACAAGAAACAAGAATCTACATACACCCAAGGGTGTATGTAGGGTGTGAGCTAAAAGCCCAGTAGGATGCCACCGAGAATAAGTTCCATGCCACAACATCAAAAGACAATTTAAAGTGCTTATTCAAAATTATACTTTCAAAATGCTTTTAAAGAAAACATTTACAAACCAAATGCTAACGGAAAACACTAAAAAGGGACTCATTTCACAAACATGATTTTAAAGAGGAAGAGGAAGGTTCATTATGGGCACACACACACACTCTCACACACGCGCGCACACACACGCACACACACGCACACACACACACACACACACGCTAACACCCAAGTGGTCCCCCATATGCCGACGGAAGGCACCACCATTGATGGTAGAGCACTGTGGGTAAATCCCCTAAGGTTCATCTAGCTCGTGTGGGACCCTAGAAACCTCGTGTCTCGGTGAAACGTGGCTTAGAAGGCCACGACCCTCAGAAAACGTGGCTTAGAAGGCCACGACCCTCAGAACACGTGGCTTAGAAGGCCACGACCCTCAGATATCATATATTTAGTTAGTGTTGCAATCGTCAATCCAGCTAAGTGAAACAGGGACGATACCCATCCGGCTCACTAGCACACTAGTTCTAGTCTGCCCACCTAGATACCCAGGGTTTCCCTTGTGCTCAATCAAGTTTCACATTCACAAAATTCACCACTTTCACATTTCACAAACCAAGATTGACATTACACCAAAAAGTCACCACTTTCATACCAAAACACTATTTCAAAGACACGCACACAAAGGACATGTCTCATTTTATAAAAATACACCACTTTAAAAATGAATGCGTATTTAACTCCTTCAAAATACCATTTTCACATCATAAAAATGTACCAAAGAACCATTTGCACAATTAATTAGACACTTTAAAAATTTACCACAACAAGGTCGAAATAAATAAATAAATAAAAACATAACCACTTCTAAAGAGAGTGCAATTTTTACCACGCACGCATGTCAAACAATTTTTAAACCGCATTCCGTGCAACTTATAAAACACAACCATTCATTTATACAACAACACATATAGAACACAAAAACATACCATTTCGAAAATCCAATTTTTATCAAACGAGCATGGCAAAGCATTATAAACAAATATAGCACCATGCAATTAAATCATAGAACTTATCAAGTTTAACTAAACAAACAAATTAAGTTATCTAGATGATGCAAAGGCATGGAACCACCTACCTGGGTGTAGCGAACTTCACAAAAAGGTGCGCAATGATTGTCGGACGACAACCGCGACTCAAAAAAACCAAAATTGACCCTAAAACAAGCAATTAAACCCACAAGATCAAGAATCTACCCAGACAAAAATGAACTCATACCCACCGGAACAATTGCTAACAAAATAAAACAACACTGAAATATAGAAGGGTATTACCTATCCGATGGGTGAAGCAGGTGAGGGCGGTGAGATGGCGCGTTGTCGGACAGAAGGAGAGGGAGGAGTGCGGCGCGATAAACATCCGGGAGAGGGGTGCAGGGTGAAACGGCTAGAGGTAGGGATTCAGCCGGGAGGAAAGGGAGAAACAGAGGCGACGGTCAGGAGGTGCTCGGCCAAGGAGAGAAATGTGCTGGAATGGGTCGCCGGACCGGATGAAGGGGTGCGACGGGTGAGGGATTGAGGTGGCAAGCAGATGAGGAAGTCGGGTAGGCGGTGCAACGCTGGACGGAGGTGCGGCCGGGAGTGAGGTCGCCGGACAGGAGGCATGGCCGAGATATGCTGGTCGGGTGGAGTTGGGCAGGCAGAAGGGGAAGGAGCCGACGAGCGGCTCACACGGCCTGGGCAAGCGGGGCAGAGGGGAGGACGGCCCGAGCAGGAGAAAAGAGAAAAAAAAAAGAAGAAAGAGGGGGGCGGCGCGAGGGACAGGGGAGAAGGTGAGTAGGGGGGGGTCCGAACCCTAGCCAGAGAAAAAAAAGAAAAAGTAAAACGAAATAAATAAAATGAAATTAATAATAACAATAATTAAATTAACAAAACAAAATAATTGTAATAACTAAAATAGAAATAAAAATAATAATAATATTCTCAAATAAAAAAAAACAATTATCATTACTAGTAAAGAAATAAATAACTTTAATTGCATCTGATTCATATTATTTTATTTTCTTCATTATTAATTCGTGTCATTTGATTAATTAGACATCGGCAGGTCACCCAGTATACCAGGAGAGGCCGCGCGGTTTCAGAAACGTGCCCCGCCTGAGGCCGAGCAGTCTCAATTTTTCATTATATTCTCATTTTAATATTTGTCGCATAATGCACATCTGCCTTGAACATCGGGCAGGGCGTGCGGCGAGCTGGGTGAGGTCACGCGGCGACCCAGGCGAGGTCGCGCAGCTTCGACCGCAGCGCGTTGGATGCAAACAAGAGAAAACATCTGTTTTTAAATATATACTCAAGCAAATTTTAATTCAGACCTTGACCCAAACCACCCAATTCCCAATGAAAGTAATAAAATAAATAATATAAAAATGACGGGTGTGACAATTCTCCCCACCATTAAAACTTTCCGTCCCCGGAAAGCCACAGCTAGGGTTGAGGCACAAAGAGGAAACTGATACCCCACTAAAGTTCAAAAAGGATCTCTACAACCAACAAGCGGAAAGCAGCAAAAGTAACGTGCTCAGAAGAAGTGACTCAAATGACAACCTCAAGAAGCATGAAAAAAGACTTTTTGATATGAGGTGCCTTCCCCCAGAAAGCTAGAACGCCTCCAGTCGATTGATTCAGGGAAGCAACTCTCGTACCTTCAGAAACCAACCTCACAAACCAAAACACCTCAAGCATCACTAAACGTAAAACACACTACTTTACTGGAACGAAGATACAAGATCAACCCCCATCCAAGGAATACCTCAATAACCTACCACTAAACCATCTCTGGGAACGAAACTGAATGGCCCACCACAGGAAAGCCCGATGGGGCCCTCCGTTATTAAAAACATTTCGACGCTCGAGACGAGACTAGAAAATCGACACGAGGAGGTCCGGGCGGACTCCCCACCATTAAGAACCTACTATCGCCCAAGATGGTTTTGGGAAATCGACATCGGGAGGTCCGAACGGACTCTCCACCATTAAAGAAGAGTCCAACATCGATACATTACAGAGATATTTGTACGAGATCCGATGTGGGTATTCATGCCATTAGAACTAACAGCAGGTACAAAACTTTTAGAAAAAAGACTCTCGATGGTGACGAAACACCCCACCGCAAGGGCGGGGAGGGAGGGCCCCGACTACCCGGGCATCAAAAGCACGACCTAAGACCTGACCAACATATCCACATCCCGGGATGAGCATTATAAAATTTTGGGATCGATGTTTTCCCAACAGACTCTCAAGGACCACTAAAAGTGATTGCTTTCAGTGGGACGCAACCCCCAAGACTTAAGGCAACGAGACGAACACGCCTCCACATGGTCACGAAAACCTTAGGCAACCAGATGGTTCGTTCGGAGCAGAACAACCATGGAAGACAATTTAAGCTGATTTCACTTTTAACACCGATGACAGAAATAAGGTCAGGGTCTCATACACTCTCTAGGTTCCTGACCACGCGCCAGCTTCACTCCGAGACCTATGGCTGGAGCTCTGATGTTTGAAGCATCTTCTGCCTCGCAGTCAGGAATGGAAGACTCCCGAACGGAGCTTCTCCTTTTGGTGTCACACGCAATCATACTGCACATGAGGAAACACCATCAGACACAACACGCCATGACATCCAACTGATCGTACACTGAACATTCACCAACACAAGAGCTTTAATGGTGCATGCGCATCACTCTTTGTCACACTGGATGAGAACACGACACCACGAATCGTCACCTGAACATGATCATTTCTGTCGAGAGGGACATTATGCTACGAAAGACTTTAAATCGTGCTTTGAACAACACGTGATTCCTACAAACGACCATAGCAGCCTCATATGACTGGGTCTGCCAAACTAGTAGTCTAACATGAACCCTTTCTTAAACGAAACCAACGAAGGACCAAAGGTCATTTCGAATATTGCCTGCACCGGACACTCTAGGTTACTTCCACCTTTTTCCCACTGGATTCTCCTTCACTATTTCCAAACAGAACTTTCAAATCAATGAGGTCAAACTTCACGCTTCACAATCAAAGAGAACTCACACTGCAAAACAACACCGAAAACGACCCTTACAACCGATGAAAAATACTACAAAACCCTTCAAGACTCTGGTCAACACTGAAAATTTGGAACCGCCTTCACCCTTCCCCGCTGGATTTCCTTTCGCCATTCCAGGGGGAAACCTTCAAACATGACGACGTCAAACCTCATACTCGATGACTCAGGCAACTCAAAGAAACCAAAACTCTGTTCAACTACCCTCGCATCTGTCATCCCATTGCGAGAGGATCCACTTAGTTGTAAAAATTAGAGGTGGGTTTAATTCTAGAATTCAAAAGGAGAATCCTTCGATCAACTGGAGTGTCGGCCAACGGGGAATTCCCCGTAGTCATACTTCAATCACATGCCAATGCTTTATGGGGGCATACACTAGTCAAGAAAGAAAACTATGGACCCAACCAAACTGGTCCAACAGTCAAGACATACCACAAGCAAACACCAAACGTGCAGGGGAAACCACTGCAAGTGCTCCCCGATGTACTCTTCAAAGGAATTTACTAACCACACGCTTACATACCAACTTACAAATAAGAACTCAAACTCGGGACATAAACCATTCAGAAATAATACTCAGTTCAAAACGCCACGCATCCAACATCTCAAAAACACAAGGACACGCCACACAAACACCGTTTACTAAAACACCAAACATTTTCTTTAGCAAGACATTTTAAAAAAATAAGCAAAGCCAGTAGATTGCACAAACACCAATGGCGTCCTGTGAGCTTCGCACATGCATGTTCCCGTGCCGCACTGGCACCCACCTCAAATTCATCCAGGCACTCATCCGCTCGTGCCATTAACCCTTTCTCTTTCCATATACACTTATGCATGTGGTCGCCCATGAGAACACCAAGTACCAAAACCAAACTTTTCCATTTTTCCAGAACCAAAACATCCAACCCAAATTTTTCAAACCTTTCGCATCATTTTCTTTTTAAAGCCTTTCATTTGAAAACATTTTCTAAGACCAAAACATTTTAACTTAAAAACCAACTTTCCACAAATCCAAAACAATGAGATGAGAAACGACGTAAGAGAAAACTAGTGTCAGCGGGTGATTGAAGCATATGGTTGGCGGCCATACGCCAGTCACGCCACTGGCCACGGAGAGTATTTTAGGACAGTGTCCCCGGCTCCACAAGGTTTTCCAGACCCTGCGAGCTCACTAAGACCACTGGCCCCACTCTCTTTTCATTTCCCTTAAGCAAGATTAACCACACGGAACAATGACTCGGACAAAACCCAACTTACTTTGGTAACTCGAGTCCCGCCACGAGGTGTGCTGGCCAGGCACATTGCTCGTAGCTAGAACGTTGAGTTCCAACAACCTTAAACTTGGTCGACTCTGACTCCATCTCAAAAGCAAACGACCCAAGAGAGCAAACCTTGTCCTCTGATACCATTTTGTCACGAACCAGGCCGGGTCGCCACCGACCCGGTGCCCGACCCGGTCCGCGGCAAAGCCCGAAGGGCGTTCCCGATCCCCACGGGCTGGCACAAGTGCCCGGGTACTAAGAATAACCTGTGGGAACGGTTTACCCGAAATAGTATGCACAAACACTAGCAAGATAAAAAAAATAAAACTGGGGAAAATGACAATCAACGAGACCATTGAACTGAAATCAAATTTAAAGGTTTACAATTAGAGCCAACATCCCCAAAATAAACGACAACAAAAGAGGCTAGAACTCTAACTCAAACCTCCAAGCGACAAGGGTAGTGAGACGTCCACACGTCACAAACGTTAACCTGCACGAGAAGACCACCAACAACCAACCACCATCCCTGAACACGACGCACAACCTGAAATACACAAGAAACAAGAATCTACATACACCCAAGGGTGTATGTAGGGTGTGAGCTAAAAGCCCAGTAGGATGCCACCGAGAATAAGTTCCATGCCACAACATCAAAAGACAATTTAAAGTGCTTATTCAAAATTATACTTTCAAAATGCTTTTAAAGAAAACATTTACAAACCAAATGCTAACGGAAAACACTAAAAAGGGACTCATTTCACAAACATGATTTTAAAGAGGAAGAGGAAGGTTCATTATGGGCACACACACACACTCTCACACACGCGCGCACACACACGCACACACACGCACACACACACACACACACGCTAACACCCAAGTGGTCCCCCATATGCCGACGGAAGGCACCACCATTGATGGTAGAGCACTGTGGGTAAATCCCCTAAGGTTCATCTAGCTCGTGTGGGACCCTAGAAACCTCGTGTCTCGGTGAAACGTGGCTTAGAAGGCCACGACCCTCAGAAAACGTGGCTTAGAAGGCCACGACCCTCAGAACACGTGGCTTAGAAGGCCACGACCCTCAGATATCATATATTTAGTTAGTGTTTCAATCGTCAATCCAGCTAAGTGAAACAGGGACGATACCCATCCGGCTCACTAGCACACTAGTTCTAGTCTGCCCACCTAGATACCCAGGGTTTCCCTTGTGCTCAATCAAGTTTCACATTCACAAAATTCACCACTTTTACATTTCACAAACCAAGCTTGACATTACACCAAAAAGTCACCACTTTCATACCAAAACACTATTTCAAAGACACGCACACAAAGGACATGTCTCATTTTATAAAAATACACCACTTTAAAAATGAATGCGTATTCAACTCCTTCAAAATACCATTTTCACATCATAAAAATGTACCAAAGAACCATTTGCACAATTAATTAGACACTTTAAAAATTTACCACAACAAGGTCGAAATAAATAAATAAATAAAAACATAACCACTTCTAAAGAGAGTGCAATTTTTACCACGCACGCATGTCAAACAATTTTTAAACCGCATTCCGTGCAACTTATAAAACACAACCATTCATTTATACAACAACACATATAGAACACAAAAACATACCATTTCGAAAATCCAATTTTTATCAAACGAGCATGGCAAAGCATTATAAACAAATATAGCACCATGCAATTAAATCATAGAACTTATCAAGTTTAACTAAACAAACAAATTAAGTTATCTAGATGATGCAAAGGCATGGAACCACCTACCTGGGTGTAGCGAACTTCACAAAAAGGTGCGCAATGATTGTCGGACGACAACCGCGACTCAGAAAAACCAAAATTGACCCTAAAACAAGCAATTAAACCCACAAGATCAAGAATCTACCCAGACAAAAATGAACTCATACCCACAGGAACAATTGCTAACAAAATAAAACAACACTGAAATATAGAAGGGTATTACCTATCCGATGGGTGAAGCAGGTGAGGGCGGTGAGATGGCGCATTGTCAGACAGAAGGAGAGGGAGGAGTGCGGCGCGATAAACATCCGGGAGAGGGGTGCAGGGTGCAACGGCTAGAGGTAGGGATTCAGCCGGGAGGAAAGGGAGAAACAGAGGCGACGGTCAGGAGGTGCTCGGCCAAGGAGAGAAATGTTCTGGAATGGGTCGCCGGACCGGATGAAGGGGTGCGACGGGTGAGGGATTGAGGTGGCAAGCAGATGAGGAAGTCGGGTAGGCGGTGCAACGCTGGACGGAGGTGCGGCCGGGAGTGAGGTCGCCGGACAGGAGGCATGGCCGAGATATGCTGGTCGGGTGGAGTCGGGCAGGCAGAAGGGGAAGGAGCCGACGAGCGGCTCACACGGCCTGGGCAAGCGGGGCAGAGGGGAGGACGGCCCGAGCAGGAGAAAAGAGAAAAAAAAAAGAAGAAAGAGGGGGGGCGGCGCGAGGGACAGGGGAGAAGGTGAGTAGGGGGGGGTCCGAACCCTAGCCAGAGAAAAAAAAGAAAAAGTAAAACGAAATAAATAAAATGAAATTAATAATAACAATAATTAAATTAACAAAACAAAATAATTGTAATAACTAAAATAGAAATAATAATAATAATAATATTCTCAAATAAAAAAAACAATTATCATTACTAGTAAAGAAATAAATAACTTTAATTGCATCTGATTCATATTATTTTATTTTCTTCATTATTAATTCGTGTCATTTGATTAATTAGACATCGGCAGGTCACCCAGTATACCAGGAGAGGCCGCGCGGTTTCAGAAACGTGCCCCGCCTGAGGCCGAGCAGTCTCAATTTTTCATTATATTCTCATTTTAATATTTGTCGCATAATGCACATCTGCCTTGAACATCGGGCAGGGCGTGCGGCGAGCTGGGTGAGGTCACGCGGCGACCCAGGCGAGGTCGCGCAGCTTCGACCGCAGCGCGTTGGATGCAAACAAGGGAAAACATCTGTTTTTAAATATATACTCAAGCAAATTTTAATTCAGACCTTGACCCAAACCACCCAATTCCCAATGAAAGTAATAAAATAAATAATATAAAAATGACGGGTGTGACATTCCATGTCTAAAACTATAAAGTCTAATGGGAAAATGAATTTTCTGACTTTAACCTGAATATCTTCAAGAATACCACATGGGTATTTGAATGAATGATCGGCCAAATATAAAGCTACTTTTATTGCTTTGATATCTTGGAGTCCAAGTTTGTGGAAGATACTCATCATCATTAGATTTATGTTGGATCTAAGATCACAGAGTGCTTTTCCAAATTTACACTCTCCTATGGTACAAGGGATTGAAAAGCTTCCAGGATCTCTCATATTTGGTGGGATCTTATATTGTATAACTACAAAGCATTCTTCATTTAATGAGATGACTCTAAGGTCTTCTGTCTTTATTTTTTTATAGAAAATACTTTATTAATTTCACATAAATTGTCATTTGAAAGATTGCCTCACCAAAAGGAATGTTGATATGAAACTGCTTGAACATTTCGAGGAAATTTTTGTATTGGGCCTCCTGCTAAGGAGGTGGGGCTACATAAATGGGTTCCTTATGTTTTTCTAGGGCTTTATCCTTCTCAGTTAGAACTATTTTTGGTGATGATGTAGGGATGAATTATTCTTCCTTTTCTAATGTTTTATTGGGTTCTTCCTATGACCTTACTTCCTTTGGCTGTTGGAAGTCCAACACTTTTATGCTCCTCAGCACTATAGCCTTAGCCTCTTCTCATGGATATGTCTCATTGTCACCTGGTAGGGTACCTGGTAGTCTCTCAGATAAGGTCTCTAAGATTTGACCCATTTTAATCTCCAAATTTCTTAAAGATGCTTGTTGATTTTTCATCTTGGTATCTTGTGTAGTCATTTGTTGATCGAATTTCTGAACAAAAGAGGTTAGGAGATTCTCCAAGTTTCTTTGGTGTAGTGGAGGTGCATGTTGTGGTCTTGGCTGGCTGGGCTGAAATTGTTATTGAGGTCTTGAGAAGGATTATTGTATATATGTCTGCTATTGTGGTCTCAGGACAAGGTTTATTGGTGGATACCCTGGTGGTCCCTAATTGCGAAACTGGGCTTGACTACTACACTACTGAAAATAGCCTTGGTTAGTCTGAGACTACTAATGAGCAAGACTTTGTTGATAAAATGGTTGTTGTTTTTGAAATGGTTGATTCTTTTGACTTTAATTGAAGTAATTTAAATCTTGCAATTCTTCATAACCTACTTTTCAGTCTTGGTATAGATGCGGTCCATCGCACATCTCACATGACTGGATCTTCATGACTGGGGCATGGGAAGATTGTGTGGTAGGTACCTAAAATGATTCTATCTTTTTAGTTAGCACCCCAACTTGTGATGATAACCTGGTGGTCTCCTCAACTTGGTGGATTCCACGTCATGGTGGCCTACGGTCACTTTTCCATGGACTGGCATGGTGGGAAACTTTTTCCAAAATAGCTCTTCCTACTTCAGGTGTTTTAAACATTAGACCTCCATCTGTGGAGGCATCTACAACTGTTCATTACACTATTTTAATTACTTGATAAAATGTTTTCATTTGAATCCATTTGTCAAGTCCATGATGTGGACATTTTCTCATGAGTTCTTTGAATCAATCTCATGCCTCCCATGCAGATTCTCCATCTGCTTGGAAAAAATTCTGAATTTCATTCTGAAGTTTCCAAGTTTGGATTGGTGGAAATTATTTATCCAGAAACTTATTTGTGAGTTTATCCAAAGTTTTAATGGACTCGAGGGGTCTTGTCTTTTGAGCCAATATTTTTCTTGGTATCTGAGTGAAAATGGGAAGAGAAGAAGTCTTATAGCATCATATGACACTCCCTAGTTGTGAAAGGTATCATAGAATTCTGAGAAGTTAGAGATATGTTCATGGGGATCTTGTCTTTGAATACCGCTGAATTTTTCTATGTTCAAGATCATATGGATGAGTCCAGGCTTGATTTCAAACGTGTGGTCTTGAATTGGTGGTATAATGATACTTGGTGAAGCCCCATGGATTGATGGTAAACCATAATCCATAATGGTCTTTTCTGGTTGCATCGAGTTCCCTATAACTTGATGATTTGGCGGGTTGGGTCCCACGTTTTGATGTTACTCAACTACTGTTGACTGGCGAAGTGATAGCAAATGCCTTTCGATCTTGAGATCGAAGGCCAAATATTTTTGTGCTTCAAGGTTCCTTGATCAGGTAAAGGGACCTTAATACATGTACTTGATATAATGAGGGAGGGAACACAAAAATGGAATATGGAAAGAATAAATAGGATGAGGAAAAGGTAATCCTAGGTCAAATAAAAACTAGAATTCTTTAAGAAAATTGTGTTTCCTCCCTGGAAACGGCACCATAAATTTGATGGTCTTTTTGCACGGTGGTGTCGTTACTTCATCCAATGTGGATCAAATTTAGAATTTTTATTTTTGGTCCCAAAATTTTGCTAACTACAAAGGTGTAGTATAGTAGTAGTGAGGGGTCGAGTCCATAGGGAGACTTCCATTTTTTTGTATTTGAGGGAATATAGTTTTGAGACCCGTAAGGGAGTCCTTTCTAGAGTCTAATGTTTGGGAATTCTGAACTAAGTTCTAATTTGGGATGTCTTAATTTAACAAATGAGGTATCAGGATCGAGTGAGTGTTTGGTTGAATGATGCCTTTTAAGTCTAACCTTGGTAATATCATTTTTATTAGTATGTGAAGCAAACAGGGTTCACTAGTTGACTTTGGTCTTAGTCTCCTAGCTCTACCTAGGAAGTAGTTATTCTGTGGTCAGGAGATAGCAAGATCCTAAGTGAATTTTGTTTGGATTCTAAAGAAGAAATCTTCTTGAGCCAGTGGTCATATCTCATTCAACTTCAATTAGGATAGGGTCATTTGCTTGATTGTTTCATGGTTAGATACGTTTGCACAAATGATTTAGACCTTGAATTTATATCTTAATTAATATTTAAGTTGGACTTTCCAAGTTTATATTTAACAGTGTATGTTAATTTTACAGACACATCACTCAATCCCTACCCCTGAAAGATTTAACTACTCATATCAGGGTAAAATACAATTGAATGATTAAAAGATAGTATAGATAATGGATTGATAAACATTTATGAAATCAGAATTGTGCAACAGATGTGTAAATTATAATTGAAATAACATGCAAGAAGCAATTCACAATTAAAACTAAAGCTTACTTGGAAAAAGGAAGGAAAATTGAATCTAAGAAGAACTTGAATGTGTTGAAGAATGGAAGCTCCATGGATCTTGGATTATTTAAAGTACACAAAAATGCGAATAAACGGATAGTTAGAGGGGAAAAGGGATAGAGAGTTCGTAAGGGAGCGAATGGGAGAAAAATATTCGTCCAGAATTTTCTCTAAATCTCTTCTACCACCCTGTTTATATAGGAAATTTCAATCACAATGTGTACCTGAGGTACACAACGTGTACCCTTGATTTGTTCTAACTTCCTATGGATCTCCAGCATGCCACACAGTTCTCGCGTATTAAAAGGTTTGACTAGGTACACAACATTTAACTGTTATTCACGACGTGTACCCCGCATTTATTCTGCCTACACATAGATTCTTCATGGATTTACCATATAGCACTTTTACTGAGCATCATGTCATGTGTGCTAAATTCCCGATGTGTAGTGGATTTTCCCTACTAACCGCGTGGTTTTTTCATGAATACCTTCACGTCTTGAAGTTAGGCTATGAGATGATGGGTACACAGCATGTATGATGCAATAATGTCATGTAATCGATCTGTTTTTCTCATTTTATCCTGATTTCTCTTGAAAACCAGTAAATCCTTTCTTCTTGGAAAATCAGACACATACCACATGCATTATTTCATATTTTAATGAAAATTAATTAATGAAGGACAGAAAAATCTATATATGAATTGTGATTATCAGTTACATTTCCCATTGGATATACTTAGTTTATTAAAATTTGTTATTAGAGGGATTACCAATTTTAAAATGATAATTCATTATCTCGGTTTGGTCTAGGATCTTTGGTAGACATGAATTAATACCATTGGAATTCAGGTAGTAAGTGTGGTAGGGTTCCTAACTAGCACATTTAGGTGTCTAAAATTATGTTAACATAAATGGATATGAATTTTGACAATTATAAAGACACTGTATTTGAGGTTATTTGAATGAAATTGATATCAAGTTTACCAAAATGAACATGATCCTCATTATATGGTTATTTCATTCATCTGTAAAATCCAATATTTCTTTAAAAAAATTCATACAAAGTATATGGTATGGATTCTTGATGTTGGTGTTGTGAATGAGTAATTTTCTATTAGGATAACTAGATATTGTCTTGTGTTAATTATAAAATTTCTTATATAATTATTCTTCCAAATCTATGTGATGAAGAGTCAAGAAAAGTACCATAGGAAAATCCACTCATGGACCCTTCTTTGGTGTAAACTGTAATTCACACCATTCAAAAATCGGATCAAGTTGGTTTTGGGAACCATGAATGGATGGTCGATCATGTATTGGAGTTTACTATAAATATCCACCCATATTCCATAGTGAAAAAGAAACCTATGAATCATAAGATAATCTTGAGTGGATTGAGTTTATCATTAAGATCACACTTGGAAATAATGATGGTACACGCAATATTATCAGTATTGTATTTAGGTCACATATCTAACATTATCAATCTTGTTTTTATGTTACATATGTTAGGTAATTTTAAAACAACTCTAGTTGGTTTGAGATATACCATCTATAAATAAGGAAAAATAAAATGTGACGTACATAAATAGAATATCTTAGGTCAACACTAGCAATACTATCCATGATTGATTTCCTTTGTTTACTTTGACTTTTTTAGTAATTATATGACTCTTCTTATAACTACTCAGGTTGTGTTTTTTTCACTTCCATTTATCTCTTATCCTACTTAGTAATACTTATGTGTTTAAATTTTTTTTAATAAAGTGTAGGAACATTTTGATATGGATAAAAGTTGTATCACATTATCGAGGAAAACACCTCAATATACTAAGTGTTTTGAAGATTTTTTAGATTTTTCAATTTTCAATAGATCCATTGGCGAGAGAATAAGATGTCCATTTCTTAAATGTAAATTTTGAAGATGGTTGAAGAGAGATGAAGCTTATAAAAACTTGATATTGAAGCAATACCATGCTCATTATTTTTGTTGGATTTGGAATAGAGAATCAAATATTATAGAAAGTTTGGGCATTGATGTCAATCAAAATAATGAGATCCCAAATTCATTGACAATGGAAAATGAAATGAAAAACCTTATTAAAGATGCATTTGGCATTTCAAGACACCAATATAAATGTCAGAACATATCAGAACAACCATTTGAGGGTGTTATAAATAAAAACTTCACAAGTTGTGTTTTTGAGACTATAGGACAACTAGATCAATATTGTAACATATCATTATATCCTCCTATTCATATTGTGGAGACTAGTTTAAGAGAAAACTCCACTGAGCATAGAGATACAATTCATGGTTGATTTAATGATGGAAATCAAGAGTTTTATAGTGGATGTTTGAAATATTCAAAACTTTCTTTTCTACTGAAGTTGTATTATATCAAATGCCTATGTGGAATTACAAATATGGCTATGTCTATGATATTGGAATTTTTGTGTGATGCATTTCCTGAAGTAAAGATACAAGAGTATATTTATGATATGAAAAAAAAAATTTAACAAGATTGGTCTGAATTATACAAAAATGCATGCATGTCCTAATGATTATATGCTTTATTGGGGAGAAGATTCAAGCAGACAAGATTGAAAAAAATGTTCTTCTTATAGATGGAAGAAAATGGGTGATGTTGGAAGTCTGAATCAACAAACTACCGCGAATAACAAGAAAAGTAACACACCTACAAGGGTTTTGCGTTACTTTCCTTTAAATCATTTATTGAAAAGATTATTCATGTCATTAAAAATTGTTGAACACGTGAAGTGGCATTCTGTAGATAATAACAATGATAGGTTAATGTGACATCCATGAGATTCAAAATCATTGAATACATTAGATTAATTACATCCAGATTTCTCATCTAATCCTAAGAATGTTTGATTCGGATTGGCTGCCAATGGATTCAATCCATTTGGAACTTTTAGCACCATTTATAGCATTTGGATGGTTGTTTTGATCCCTTAAGATTTGTAACGTCCTGGTTCCGGGTACCACTCCACGGGTGCCCCGAACCCAGTTCGCCACATAACCTCAAGTGCATTTCCCCAAATGTCATAGGCTGTCGACTAGCAACGAGGGACCAGGTCTGATAGTGGGGAAACTATGCCCTCATTTGTCAAAGTGTAGCGCAGCGGAATAAAGTAAAAAGCATACAACAACAGTGGAAGAAATAAACCATACACATTTAAGATAACAACTGTAGTAAAACAACCAACAGTCATATATAATGTTGATGCAACATGCCTCAAGTTCTAAGAAAACAACCAAAACATGTCACACAACAATACAGTACAGTACAATATAGAGTACGGCAAAGAAAAACAAACAGCCGGTAGCATCGTGAGACTAAGCCCGGTCCCATGCTCCCCTACTCCTCAATAGCAATCAAGTACCTATAAAGGGACCTTTTCCCTTATCCATACCTATAGAAACGTAATCTGTTTGGGCTGAAAAACATAACCCAAACAGGGTGTGAGAAATAAATCCCAGTAGGCACCCACCAAAGGCTCGTGCTCAACTGTGTGTAAACATGCAACAACAGTGTGCAAAAGTAAATGCAATAAACTAAGCAGTAATCAAAAGTAACTAACTTTACCATTTATATTGCCATTTAACATTCATTTCATTATTTATTATTAAGAAACCACCACAGTGAATTTCTATGTAATCAGTCAGTGTCCTCAGACGCGTAAACCCTTACCCTCAGGTAAAGAGAATCCAACACAAGAATCTACCCACAGGCATATCAAATATTGCCTGCAGGCGTATGAGGTGTTGCCCACAGGCACTGAATCAACTACCCACAGGCACGGAAGAAGTTTCCCACAAGCTAAGTAGTATGTTGCCCACAGGCTAATCACGACACTGCCCTCAGGCTAAACAAGTAATCGGGTCATGCCCAACATGTAAACAAGAAATACACATGAAATACAAAATCAATTCCTCTCAAGGAAATTATATAATCATTATTATAAAGTCATACCCTCAGGTATCCTGGCCAAACGGCTAAACAGAGGAACGCACCCCCGGGGTGGTCCTGGATCCAAGTAGCGATCCCAAACAACAATATTAGCACATTTAAATTACCTATAAAATTATAGGTATTTAATTCAACAAGGCCTCAGCCACACGACACCCCATTCATGGGCGTGTATCTCAAAATACTCACAAACTCACAATAGTTGGAAATTTAAACACCAAGACACCTACCTTAAACACCCACGAATGGTATATGCGAACGTTGATTCCAGAAACGCCCAGAGACGACGTAGATCTGGGTTAGAAGAGAACTCGTTCAAATGTAAATAACTTTACCTCAAAAAAGAATTGGTAAGAACGGATTAAGAAGAAGTAATATCTTACCCGCGCGGTTCTAGCAAGATCGATGGAGGCGAAATCTGGTTCCCGACGTGCGCTTGACAGATCTCCAAAGATTTGGCCTCCTCTCTTGCTCCAAAATGAACCCAAAGGCCTCCTCTGCCAAATGAGGAGGCTACTGCTAGTTTTAAGCCAAAAAAACAAACTACACGACGTGTACTTCCAAGTACATGTTGTGTACTTTTTTATTTAATTGTTCCCCTGGAGGCACCGCCGCACTGTTCATCCATCGATATGAGTACACACCGTGTATTCCCGACTACACGGCGTGTACTATCGCCCAGCTGGCGGCTACTCCCACCGCATTACTGTTTCATCTGCCGACTGACTACACGGCGTGTAAAGGACCACTACACAGTGTGTAGTCGGTTTTTACACCCTGAGTCTTCAGCATGGCTACACGCCCAGTGTACTCATCTCACATGGCCAAAAGTACACAATTTGTGGAAAAGTACACGGCGTGTAGTCCCAAAATTTAGGATTTTTCCCCATTTTCCTTATTTTCTCAAAAACACTTAAGGAAAGGAGAAAAGAGGAAACCCGTACCTCAGAAATAAGAACTGGGTTCTTATAAACTTCCCCCCTTAAAGAAATTTGTCCCTGAATTGCCCTTCCAAGGGTGGTGAAGATATAGCCATGAACAAATCCGGTCACTGAGCATGTACGTTGGTCTCCCACTCCCAGGTTTCGTCCTGCACTCAGCCATGCTTCCATAGCACCCGTACGAGAGGAACTGACCGGCCTCGGAGTACCTTCGTGATCCTATCAACAATACAAATCGGATGCTCCATAAAGGACATATCTACCTCAAGCTCAACCTCCTCGGGCTGAAAGACATGAGACGGGTCTGAATGATAATGACGCAACTGAGATACATGGAAGATGTCGTACATGGCTCGGTACCTCTGTGGTAACTACAACTGATAGGAAACCAGCCCGACTCTCTCCAGAATCTCAAATGGCCCCACATACCTTAGTGAAAGTTTACCCTGTCTTCTAATCCGCCTGTGTACCAGCCTCGGTGAAACACGCAGGAAGACCTGATCCCCGACCATGAACTCCAAGGGTCATCTGCGGCGATCAGCATAAGATTTCTGATGAGACTGTGTTGTAGCCATCCGCTTCTGAATCAACTGGACCTGCTCAGAAGTCTCCTGCACGAGACTTGGTCCCAGTAAAGCTGCCTCACCTGCCTCTAACCAGCACAAGGCTGATAGGCATGGCCTACCATATAAAGCCTCGTAAGGTTACATATCAATAGTTGCCTAAAAACTATTATTATAGGAAAACTCGACTAGGGGTATATGCTTCTCCCAAGAGCCCCCAAAATCTAGGACACATGCACGTAACATGTCCTCAAGCACCTGTATCGTACTCTCTGACTAACCATCGGTCTGAGGGTGGTAAACTGTGCTCAGAAGCACTAGTGAACCAAGTGCCCTCTGAAAAATTTGCCATAAACAAGACGTAAAACGGGCATCCTTATCTGAAATGATAGAACGAGGGACCCCATGAAGACGTACGATCTCTCGGATATACAACTTTCTGAGCTCGTCAACTCTGAAGGTCTCCTTGATTAGTAATAAGTGAGCTACCTTTGTGAGTCTGTCCACAACAACCCACACGGCATCATTGCCTCAAGGTGACCTTGGTAACCCCGTCATGAAGTCCATCGTGACATCATCTCATTTCCATTCTAGAATATGTAACTGTTGTAGCAGTCCGGCTGGCCTCTGATGCTCCGCCTTCACCTTCTGACAAGTGGAACACCTTGTAACAAAACCAGCTACACCTCTCTTCATACCCCGCCACCAGTACTGACGTCTCAAGTCACGGTACATCTTGGTAACTCTGGGATGAACTGTCCAAGCTAAAGCATGAAACTCCCGCATCAGATCCTCACATATATCCCCTGGAACCCACACTCGTCCATGGAAACGCAAAACTTCATCATCACCTATCGTCCACCCAGGAGGAGGGTCCTCACTTGCCACTAACTCCCATAGAACTAGGCCTTATGAATCATATAGTTGTCTCATCCTCACTCTATCCAGGAGGATAGAAGTCACAACTAAAGATGAAATATAGTTCTTCCCCTGACTATCGTGCACCTCCAAATGAATCTCAGAGAACAAAGCCATAAGCTGTCATTCACCACTGGCCTCTTGCACTGCCTGTATCTGAGTCTTCATGCTCAGTGCATTAGCTACTGAATTACCTTTACTAGGTGTATAAAAAAGATCAAAATCGAAGGACTGGAGGTATTCAACCCACCTTCGATGTCTCAGGTTCAAGTCAAGCTGGGTAAAGATGTAATTGAGACTTTTTTGGTCCATGAACACCACAAAATGTTCTCCCAAGAGATAATGTCTCCAACAGCACAATGCATGAATGACTGTAGCCAACTCGAGATCATGCGTTGGGTAATTTCTCTCATATGGCCTCAACTGCCGAGACCCGTACGCAACTACTCGGTCACCCTACATCAACACAACTCCTAGCCTAATACCTGATGGATCACAGTAAACTGTATAGCTCTTCCCTTGCTCTGGGAGTATCCAGATCGGTGCTGATGTCAACTTTCCCTTCAGCTCCTGTAAGGCTGTCTCGCAAGCTTCTGACCAAACGAACTTCACACCCTTCTTAGTCAAACTCATCAACGGCGCTGCTAAGTGGGAGAAGTCCTGTATAAATGCCTGTAGTAACCAGCTATCCCCAAGAAACTCCATATCTCAAATACGTTCTTAGGCTGCTCCCAAGAAACTACTGCTCTTACCTTCTCTGGGTCTACTGTAACTCCTGCCTCTGAGATGATATGACCTAGGAAGTGTATATGGTCCATCCAAAAGTGTCACATTGAGAGTTTAGCATATAGCTGATGCTCTCTCAGTGTACTCAATACGATCTCAAGATGGGTGGAATGGTCGTGTCGAGTGTGAGAGTACACCAAGATATTGTCCACTAATACTACCACAAAAGAATCCAGATAAGGATGGAACACACAATTCATCAGATCCATAAAAACTGCTGGTGAGTTCGTGAGTCCAAACGGCATAACCGTATACTCGTATAGACTATACCTGCTCCTGAAAGCTGTGAGAGGTATATCAGATGGTCTAACATGAAACTGATGATATCCTGATCTCAAGTCAATCTTTGAGAACACTCGTGCTCTAAGAAGTTGATCAAAAAGATAATCAATCCTCAGCAAGGGATATCGGTTCTTAACTGTCAACTGGTTCAGCTTCCAATAATCCACACAGAGACTGAGGGTACCGTCCGCATTCTTCACAAAAAGGACAGGAGAACCCCAAGGAGAAGTATTGGTTCTGATGAAACCCTTTGACTGTAACTACTCTAACTACCTTTTGAGCTCCTGAAACTTAGGCATGGACATCCTATAAGGAGGAATGGACATCGGTGCTGCTCCTGGCAAAAGCTCAATAGAGAAATCCACCTCACGCTCTAGAGGAAGACCTGAAAAGTCATCCAGGAAGACATCCCTGAAATGATCAACCACTGGAGGGAAATCCTTTTGAAAAGTCCCCTAGTCTTCCAGATATAAGCTCGCAATATGGGATGTGATACCACCCCGCCCATGATGCTCTAGTCTAGCTCGACTCGCCTGAACATCCCACTCGCCCTTGTATAGAAACTCTCTGCCCTCTGATGACGTGAAACTCACCATGCGACGATAGAAATCCACAAAGGCTCTAAAGAGAACCAACCAGTCCATCCCAAGAATGACATCATAGCTCTTCATCTCTAAGACATAGAGGTCCCAAAGGAAGTGACACCCACCAACCTCAAGGGGGAACTCCTTGTACTGACGCACACTAGCCGTTCTAGTTCCCAACGGAGTGTCTAACGTCAGAACAGTAGAAGAAGTAGAAAAACCGAGCCCAAGGCTCTCCACAACGGGCACAGATATGAAACTATGTGTAGCACCCATATCTAAAAGTACTAAAGATAAGATATAAGCTACTAGAATAGTACCTCTGACAGTAGAAGGTCCAGGATCCTGCTTCTACTGGGTCTGTTGCACTGCATATGTATGCCCAGTGTCGTGGCCCTGTGACACAGCCTGGCTACCCTGAGCTATCCCGCCCTGCTGCCTCTGAGATCCTAGTGTCTGGCCACCACGGCCACGACCACCATCTCTGCCTGCATGCCCTGACATATTCCAGTTCCCCTACTGGTAAGAAGCTGTTGGTCATGCCCCCGTATGTGGAGTCTGTATAGAACCCCTCTCACTATCCACTGGTGAAAATGCCCTGCAAAAGAGCTGCAGATGACCCATCATGCCGCAAGCTCGGTACTCCACTGGGTCTCGTGGACACTGAGGTCTTTTGTGCCCCTCCTTACCACACTATTAGCACATGACCTGACCACCTAAAACATTCTTCTGGATGGTACTGACACCCTGAGAGAATTCCATCTGTCTCTTCCTCTAACTAGTAGAAATAGTACCAGAAACTGGTGCTGAACTGCCCTAGCCCACACCACTAGCTTCCCGCGGGTTCCTCTCTGTAATCAACGCCTGGTTCACAATAGCATGTATGGAAGGAAACCTGAAAACATTTATCAGTGATCGGATGTCATAACTAAGACCATCCTAAAAGCGTCTGGCTCTCAGCGTCTCATCGCCCACCATAACGGGTGCAAAACACTGAATCTCGGTAAAGAGAGCAGAATATTCCATCACTGACATAGCACCCTGCTGTAGATTCATGAACTCTCGAGCTCTATCTGCCCTCAGAGTCTTATAGAAGAAGAAGTCATAGAAGTCTATCTAGAAATCTTCCCACGCCATGTCTCTGTGATGCTCTGTCTGGGCGGTAACATCCCACCATCTCTTGGAGGAACCATGCAACATATAAGTCGCGAGCTTGACCCTCCACCTTGGAGGCGTCTCAAGGTGCTCGAAAATAGTCTGCATCGACCCCAGCCAAGACTCCGTAGCCTATGGTCTTCCATCCCCTGAAAACGTAGGCAGATTCTACTGCTGGAAGATACATGTCAGCTCTACCATAGATGTGACAGCCAGCGGTGCTCCCTGAAAGGTCTGCATGAACCGCATAAAGCCTTCATGGAACTGCGCCTCCGCGCCTGTGTCTGGTATAATGGCTGGTGCCACATCTGGCTCTTCTGGGGGATCAACTGGTATCCCATGGCCCACCATCTCCAGAGTATAGTCATCGCCTCTCTCCTGGTGAACAACGCGTGGTCGTCTCGGCGTCATGAATCTAGAAGGTCAAATGCACACCTTATATCAAGATTACCATAGTCTGAAAAAGAAGGAACCAAAAGGAAAACAGAAGGAAGAAGGCATTCAAAATTGCACAACAAGACTACACAGCGTGTATACTGACCACACGGTGTGTACCTGACTTTTCTTCTCGTGCTCAAGTCCTTCTACACGGCCAAGCCACACGGCTCCCGTTAAACAAAACTACACAGCGTGTATATACTCTACACGGCGTGTATGCTGTAATTTTCCAACTGCCCGTGTCGTTTGTGACACGGCTGACTACTCGGCTTGATACTACACAGCGTGTTACACCCACACACGACGCATACACTACCCCGTTTCCTAGCCACACGGCTACGTCCACATGGTCTGTCACTGGTCAAGACTACACGGCGTTTCCCACAGGTACACGGCGTGTACTATACGAGCTTTGCCGACCCGTGTTGTTCGTTACACGGCCAGATACACAGCTCCAACTACACGGCGTGTTCAATATACACACGGTGTGTACACGAAGGGGTTACACTGACCCGTGTTTGTTAGTTACACGTCTGGATCCCAGGTCAGACTACACGGCATGTTTCATAGTGGACATGGCGTGTATATATTAAGGTCTCCCCCATCCGTGTTTTTCATTACATGGGTGGACTCCGAGTCAACACTACACGGCGTGTACTTTCGCTACACGGCGTGTTCGCCCCAAGCATTTCCCTTCCCCGTGTCCCTGCCCACACGGTCTATGACGCGGGAAGAGACTACACGGCATGTACTTAGACTACACGGTGTGTACTCAAAAAGTTTTCTTTTCTCCCCGAACAGAAGAACATACACGGTGTGTTTAAGGTACTACATGGCGTGTATACTGGGTTTTCGGATAGTATGCCTTAGAAACTTCTATGTAACCCAGAAAATACTGGAAAAAAAAACCTAAGGGCCAAATTTCGATCTGTAAGAGACTATACTCCCCACGAATCAAAGTTTTACATCTTATATGTGTTATAACCGGATAAATCGTCAATTATCCACCAAATTTAGGTCAATGAGGGCCCATAATCCCCAAAAACCAAAGTTTGGCGTCCATTCTATAAACATGCTCACACAGAAATACCCTATCACACAGTAAGTATCTATCCAAGCAGGTATCACAACAGTATGCTTTTACTATCACAACATCTATCACAACAACATGCGATCTCTAATGCACCTACATGGCATGGAAACTATGCATGGCATGTGATTTCTAGAATTTTCCTAAATGATGCATGAGATGGAATACCCTCATCTCATCGGGTTGCAACTAAATCAAACCCATAAATAAAATATAAACAGCACAACACAAGTGTGTCACCCTTCGGTGAAAATCAAATCAACTGTAAAATTGCAAAATCAGAAAAGAAATTGCCACACGAGGTAAATTGGATTTTCCCTATACACGGGTTAGCTATGACCAGGCACAGCTTATTACCAACTACCGTTCTCATCCTATCCCTGACTAGGGCTCCAAATATTAATTCAAAGAAAAGAACCCCTCTGATACCACTTTGTAAAGTCCCGGTTTCGGGTACCACTCCACGGGTGCCCCGAACCCGGTTCACCACGTAACCTCAAGCTCATTTCCCCAAACACCAGAGGATGTCGACTAGCTACGAGGGCCCCAGTCTAATAGTGGGGAAACTATGTCATCATTTGTCAAAGTGTAGCGCAGCAGAATAAAGTAAAAATCATACAACAACAGCGAAATCAATATACCATACACATTTAAGATAACAACTGCAGTAAAACAACCAATATTCATATATAATGTTGATGCAACATGCCTCAAGTTCTAAGAAAATAGCCAGAACATGCCACATGACAATACAGTACAGTACAATATAGAGTACGGCAAAGTAAAACAAACAGCCTGTAGCATCGCGAGCCTAAGCCCGGTCCCATGCTCCCATACTCCTTAGCAACAATCAAGTACCTATAAAGGGACCTTTGCCCTTATACATACCAGCAGAAACATAATCTGTTTGGGATGAAAAGAATGACCCAAACAGGGTGTGAGAAATAAATCCCAGTAGGCACCCACCAAAGGCCCATGCTCAACTATGTGTAAACATGCAACAACAGTGTGAAAAAGTAAATGCAATAAACTAAGTAGTACTCAAAATTAACTAACTTTACCAGTTATATTTCCATTTAACATTCATTTCATTGTCTATTATTAAAAAACCACCACAGTGAATTTCTATGAAATCAGTCAGTGTCCTCAGACACGTAAACCCTTACCCTCAGGTAAAAAGAATCCAATATAGGAATCTGCCCACAGACATATCGAATATTGCCCGCAGGCATATGAGGTGTTGCCCACAGGCACAGAATCAACTGCCCACAGGCATGGAAGAAGTTGCCCATAGGCTAAGTAGTACGTTTTCCACAGGCTAATCACAACACTGACCTCAAGCTAAACAAGTAATCGGGCCATTCCCAAACTTTTAAACAAGTTATACACATTCAATACAAAATAAATTACTCTCAAGTAAATTCTATAATAATTATTATAAAGGCATAACCTCAGGTATCCTGGCCAAATGGCTAAACAGAGGAATGCACCTCCAGGGTGGTCCTAGATCCAAGCAGCGATCCCAAACAACAATATTAGCACATTTAAATTCCCTATACAATTCTAGGTATTTAATTCAATAAGGCCTCAGCCACAAGACACCCAATTCATGGGCGCGTATCTCAAAATGCACACAAATGCACACTATTTGGAAATTTAAACACCAAGACACCTACCTTAAACACCCACGAACGGTATATGCGAACGTTGATTCTAGAAATGCCCAGAGATGACGTAGATCTGGGTTAGAAGAGAACCCGTTCAAACATAAATAACTTTCCCTCGGGAAAGAATTGGTAAGAACAGCTTAAGAAGAAGGAAGCACCTACCGGCGCGGTTCCAGCAAGATTGACGGAGGCGGAATCTGGTTCCTGACGTGCACTCAGAAGATCTCTAAAGATTTGGCCTCATCTCTTTCTCCAAAATGAAACCAAATGTCTCCTCTACCAAATGAGGAGGCCACTGCCAGTTTTAAGCTGAAAAAAAAACTAAACGGTGTGTACTTCCAAGTACACGACATGTACTTGGAATTTAACCGTTCCCCTGGCGGCACCATCGCACTGTTCATCCGTCGATATGAGTACACGTCGTGTATTCCTGACTACACGGCGTATACTATCGCCCAGCTAGCGGCTACTCCCACCGCCTTATTGTTTCGTCTACCGACTAACTACACGGCATGTAAAGGACCACTACATGGCGTATAGTCGGTTTTTACACCCTGAGTCGTCAGCATGGCTACATGCCCTGTGTACTCATCCCACACAGCCAAAAGTACATGGCGTGTGGAAAAGTACATGGCGTGTAGTCCAAAAATTTAGGATTTTTTCCCATTTTCCTTATTTTCTCAAAAACACTTAAGGAAAAAAGAAAATAAGAAACTCGTAGCTCAAAAATAAGAACAGGGTTCTTACAAACTTCCCCCCTTAAAGAAATTTGTCCCCGAATTGTCCTTCTAAGGGTGGTGAAGATATAGTTGTGAACAACTCCAGCCACTGAGCGCGTACGTCGGTCTCCTGCTCCCAGGTTTCATCCTGCACTTAGCCATGCTGCCATAGCACCCGTACGAGATGAATTGACCGGCCTCGGAGTACCTTCGTGCTCCTATCAACAATACGAATCGGATGCTTCTTAAAGGATGCATCTACGTCAAGCTCAACCTCATTGGGATGAAAGATGTGAGATGGTTCTGAATGATAGCAACGCAACTGAGATACATGGAAGACGTCATGCATGGATCAGTACCTCTTTGGTAACTGTAACCGATTGGCAACCAACCCGACTCTCTCCAGAATCTCAAATGGCCTCATGTACCTCAGTGAAAGTTTACCCTGTCTCTTAATCCGCCTGCGTCTTAGCCTCAGTGAAACACATAGGAAGACCTGATCCCTGACCACAAACTCCAAGGGTCGTCTATGACGATCAGCATAAGATTTCTGATGAGACTGTGTTGTAGCCATCCGATTCTGAATCAACTGGACCTACTCATAAGTCTCCTACACGAGACGTGGTCCCAATAAAGCTGCCTCACCTGCCTCTAACCAGCACAAGGGTGATCGGTATGGCCTACCATATAAATCCTCGTAAGGTTCCATCTCAATAGTTGCCTAAAAACTATTATTATAGGAAAAATATACTAGGGGTATGTGCTTATCCCAAGAGCCCCCAAAGTCTAGGATGCATGCACGCATCATGTCCTCAAGCAACTGTATCGTATGCTCTGACTGACCATCGGTCTGAGGGTGGTAAGCTGTTCTCAAAAGCACCTGTGTACCAAGTGCCCTCTGAATATTTCTTCCAGAAACGAGATGTAAAATGGGCGTCCCGATCTGAAATGATAGAACGAGGGACCCCATGAAGACATACGATCTCTCGGATATATAACTTCCCAATCTCGTCAACTCCGAAGGTCTCCTTGATCAGCAAAAAGTGAGCTACCTTTGTGAGTCTGTCCACAAAAACCCACATGACATCATTGCCTTGAGGTGAAATTGGTAACCCCATCACGAATTCCATCATGAAATCATCCCATTTCCATTCTGGAATAGGTAACTTTTGTAATAGTCCGGCTGGCCTCTGATGCTCCATCTTCACCTGCTGACAGGTGGAACACCTCGTAACAAAACTAGCTACTCCTCTCTTCATACTCGGCCACCAATACTGATGTCTCAAGTCACGATACATCTTGGTAACTCTGAGATGAACTGCCCAAGTTGAGTCATGAAAATCCCGAATCATCTCCTCACATATATCCTCTGGAACCCACACTCATCCATGGAAACGCAAAACTTCATCATCGCCTATCGTCCACCCAGGAGGACGGTCCTCACTTGCCACCGACCCCCATAGAACTAGGCATTCTGAATCAGATAGTTGTCTCATCCTCACTCTATCCAGGAGGATAGAAGTCACAGCTAAAGTTGAAATATAGGTCTGCCCCAGACTATCATTCACCTCCAAATGCATCTCAGATAACAAAGCCATAAGCTGTCATTCACCACTGGCCTCTTGCACTGCCTGTATCTGAGTCTTCCTGCTTAGTGCATCAGCTAATGCATTACCTTTACTAGGTGTATAGGCAAGCTCAAAATCGAAGGACTGAAGATATTCAACCCACCTTCGTTGTCTCAGGTTCAAGTCACACTGGATAAAGATGTACTTGAGACTTTTGTGGTCCGTGAACACCACAAAATGTTCTCCCAAGATATAATGTCTCTAACAGTGCAACGCATGAATGACTGCACCCAACTAGAGATCATGCGTCGGGTAATTACTCTCATGTGGCATCAACTACCGAGACCCGTACGCAACTACTCAATCACCTTGCATCAACACAGCTCCTATACCAATACCTGATGCATCACAGTAAACTGTATAGCTCATCCCTTGCTCTGTGAGTATCAGGATCAGTGTCGATGTCAACTTTCCCTTCCGCTCCTAGAAGGCTGTCTCACAAGCTTCTGACCAAACGAACTTCACACCCTTCTTAGTCAAACCCTTCAACAGCGCTGCTAAGTGGGAGAATTCCTATATAAAATGCTTGTAGTAACCAGCCAGCCCTAAGAAACTCCGTATCTCAAATACATTCTTAGGCTGCTCCTAGGAAACTACTTCTCTCACCTTCTCTGGATCTACTGCAACTCCTGACTCTAAGATGATATGACCCAGGAAGTGTATCTGGTCCATCCAAAAGTGGCACTTTGAGAGTTTAGCATATAGCTGATGCTCTCTCAGTGTACTCAATACGATCTCAAGATGGGTGGCATGGTCGTGTCGAGTGTGAGAGTACACCAAGATATCGTCCACGAATACTACCACAAAAGAATCCAGATAAGGATGGAACACACGATTCATCAGAGCCATAAAAACTACTGGTGCATTCGTGAGTCTGAACGACATAACCGTATACTCGTATAGACCATACCTACTCCTAAAAGCTGTGATAGGTATATCAGATGGTCTAACGTGAAACTGATGATATCCTGATCTCAAGTCAATCTTCGAGAACACTCGTACTCCAGGAAGTTGATAAAAAAGATCATCAATCCTCGGTAAGGGATGTCGGTTCTTAACCTTCAACTGGTTCATCTTCCGATAATCCACACAGAGTCTGAGGGTACCATCCACCTTCTTCACAAAAAGTACAGAAGAACCCCAAGGAGAAGTATTGGGTCTGATGAAACCCTTTGACTGTAACACCTCTAACTGCCTTTTGAGCTCCTGCAACTCAGGTGTGGTCATCATATAAGGAGGAATGAACACTGGTGCTGCTCCTAGCACAAGATCAATAGAGAAATCCACCTCATGCTCCGGAGGAAGACCTGAAAAGTCGCCCGGGAAGACATCCCTGAAATGATCAACCAATGGAGGTAAATCCTTCTAACAAGTCCCCTGGTCATCCAGATATAAGCTCGCAATCTGGGATATGATACCACCCCTCCCATGATGCTCTAGTCTAGCTCGACTCGCCTGAACATCCCACTCGCCCTTGTATAGAAACTCTCCGCCCTCTGGTGACGTGAAACTCACCCTGCGACGATAGCAATCCTCAAAGGCTCTAAAGGGAACCAACCAGTCCATCCCGAGAATGACATCATAGCTCATCATCTCTAAGACATAGAGGTCCTGAAGGAAGTGACACCCACCAACCTCAAGGGGGAACTCCTTGTACTGACGCACACTAGTCGTTCTAGTTCCCAACATAGTGTCTAACGTCAGAACAGCAGAAGAAGTAGAAACACCGAGCCCAAGGCTCTCCACAACGGGCACATATATGAAAATATGTGTAGCAACTGTATCGAAAACTACTGAAGATAAGACAGAAGCTACTAGAATAGTACCTCTCACAGTAGAAGGTCCGGGATCCTGCTCCTGCTGGGTCTATTGCACTGTATATGTATGCCCAGTGTCGTGGCCCTGCGACACAGCCTGGCTACCCTGAGCTGTCCCGCCCTACTGCCTCTAAGATCCTAGTGTCTGGATACCATGGCCATGACCACCATATCTGCCTACATGCCCTGACGTATTCCAGTTCCCCGACTGGTAAGAAGCTGCTAGTCCTGCCCCCGTACGTGGAGTCTTTATAGAAACCCTCTCACTAGCCACTGGTGTAAATGCCCTGCAAAAGCGCTGCAAATGACCCATCCTACCGCAAGCTCGGCACTCCACTAGGTATCATAGACACTGAGGTCTTTTGTGCCCCTCCTTACCACACTGGTAGCACATGACCTATTCTTCTGGCTGGTACTGCCACCCTGAGAGAAGTCCATCTGTCTCTTCCTCTTATTAGTAGAAATAGTACCAGAAACTGGTGCTGAATCGCCCTGGCCTACACCACTAGCTTCCCATAGGTTCCTCTCTGTAATCAGCTCCTAGTTCACAATAGAATGTACGTAAGGCAACCTGAAAAAATTTACCAGTGCTCAGATGTCATCACGAAGACCATCCTCAAAGCGTCTGGCTCTTAGCGTCTCATCTCCCACCAGAACGGGTGCAAAATGCTGAAGCTCGGTAAAGCGAGCAGAATAGTCCATCACCGACATAGCACCCTGCTGTAGATTCATGAACTCTCGAGCTCGGTCTTCCCTCATTGTCTCAGGGAAGAAGAAGTCATAGAAGGCTGTCTGGAAATCTTCCCATTCCATGTCTCTGTCATGCTCTCTCTGGGTGGTAACATCCCACCATCTCTTGGCGGAATCACGCAGCATATAAGTCGCGAGCTTTACCCTCTGCCCTGGAGGCGTCTCAAGGTGCTAGAAAATAGTCTGCATCGACCCCAGCCAAGACTCCGCAGCCTGTGGTCTGTCATCCCCTGAAAATATAGGCGGATGCTGCTGCTGGAAGATAGGTGTCTGCTCTGCCATAGATGTAGCAGCCGGCGGTGCTCCCTGAAAGGTCTGCATGAACCGCATAAAGCCTTCACGGAACTGCGCCTTTGTGCCTGTGTACACTACCCCATTTCCTAGCTACACGGCTACGTCCACATGGTCTGTCACTGGTCAAGACTATACGGTGTGTCCCACAGGTACATGGTGTGTACTATACAAGCTTTGTCGACCCGTGTTGTTCGTTACATGACCGGATACACAGCTCCAACTACACGGCGTGTTCAATATACACACGGCGTGTACACGAAGGGGTTACACTGACCCGTGTTTGTTAGTTACACGTCTGGATCCCAGGTCAAACTACACGGCGTGTTTCATAGTGGACACGGCGTGTATATATTAAGGTCTCCCCCATCCGTGTTTTTCGTTACATGGGTGGACTCCGAGTCAACACTACATGGCGTGTACTTCCGCTACACGGCGTATTCACCCCGAGCATTTCCCTTCCCTGTGTCCCTGCCCACACGGTATATGACACGGGAAGAGACTGCACGGCATGTACTTAGACTACATGGCGTGTACACAAAAAGTTTTCTTTTCTCCCCGAACAGAAGAACATACACGGCGTGTTTATGGTACTACACGGCGTGTATACTGGGTTTTCAGACAGTATGCCTTAGAAACTTCTCTGTAACCCAGAAAATACTGAAAAAACAACACCTAAGGGCCAAATTCTGATCTGTAAGAGACCATACTCCACGCGAATCAAAGTTTTACATCTTATATGTGTTATAACCGAATAAACCATCAATGATCCACCAAATTTCGGTCAATGAGGGCCCATAATCCCCAAAACCCAAAGTTTGGCATCCATTATATAAACATGCTCACATAGAAATACCCTATCACACAGCAGGTATCTATCCAAGCAGGTATCACAACAGCATGCTTTTACTAGCACAACATCAATCACAACAACATGTGATCTCTAATGCACCTGCATGGCATGGAAACTATGCATGGCATGTGATTTCTAGCATTTTCCTAAATGATGCATGAGATGGAATACCCTCATCTCATCGGTTGCAACTAAATCAAACCCATAAATAAAATATAAACAGTACAACACAAGTGGGTCACCCTTCGGTGAAAATCAAATCAACTGTAAAATTGCAAAATCAGAAACGAAATTGCAACACGAGGTAAATTGGATTTTCCCTATACACGGGTTAGCTATGCCCGTGCACAGCTTATTACCAACTAATGTTCTCATCCTATCCCTGACTAGGGCTCCAAATAGTAAGTCAAAGAAAAGAACCCCTCTGATACCACTTTGTAAAGTTCCAGTTCCGGGTACCACTCCACGGGTGCCCCGAACCCGGTTCTCCACGTAACTTCAAGCACATTTCCCCAAACGCCAGAGGCTGACGACTAGCAGCGAGGGCCCAGTTATGATAGTGGGGAAACTATGCCATCATTTATCAAAGTGTAGCGTAGCAGAATAAAGTAAAAAACATACAACAACAGTGAAAGCAATAAACCAAACACATTTAAGATAACAACTGCATTAAAACAACCAACATTCATATATAATGTTGATGCAACATGCCTCAAGTTCTAAGAAAACAGCCAGAACATGTCACACGACAATACAGTACAGTACAATATGGAGTACGGAAAAGTAAAATAAATAGCCAGTAGCATCACGAACCTAAGCCCGGTCCCATGCTCCCCTACTCCTTAGCAGCAATCAAGTACCTATAAAGGGACATTTTCCCTTATTCATACCTGCAGAAATGTAATCTGTTTGGGCCGAAAATCATGACCCAAATTGGGTGTGAGAAATAAATCCTAGTAGGAACCCACCAAAGCCTCATGCTCAACTGTGTGTAAACATGCAACAACAGTGTGCAAAATTAAATGAAATAAACTAATCAGTACTCAAAAGTAACTAAATTTACCAGTTATATTTCTATTTAATATTCATTTCATTATTTATCATTAAGAAACCACCACAGTGAATTTCTATGTAATCATTCAGTGTCCTCATATGCATAAACCCTTACCCTCAGGTAAAGAGAATCCAACACAAGAATCTGCCCACAGGCATAACGAATATTACCTGTAGGCATACGAGGTGTCACCCACAGGCACAGAATCAACTGCCCACAGGCACGGAAGAAGTTGCCCACAGGCTAAGTAGTACGTTTCCCACAGGCTAATCACAACACTGCCCTTAGGCTAAACAAGTAATCGGTCCATTCCCAACATGTAAACAAGCAATACACATGCAATACAAAATCAATTCCTCTCAAGGAAATTCTATAATCATTATTATAAAGGCATACCCTCGGGTATCCTGGCCAAATAGCTAAACAGAGGAACGCACCCCCGGGGTGGTCCTGTATCCAAGCAGCAATCCCAAACAACAATATTAGCTCATTTAAATTACCTATACAATTCTAGGTATTTAATTCAACATGGCCTCAGCCACACGACACCTCATTCATGGGCGCGTATCTCAAAATACACCCAAACGTACAATAGTTGGAAATTTAAACACCAAGCCACCTACCTTAAACACACACGAACGGTATATGCGAATGTTGATTCCATAAATGCCTAGAGATGATGTAAATCTGGGTTAGAAGAGAACCTGTTCAAACGTAAATAAATTTCCCTTGGGAAATAATTGGTAAGAATGGCTTAAGAAGAAGGAAGCTCTTACCCGCGCGGTTCCAGCAAGATCGACGGAGGCGGAATTCGGTTCCCGACGTGCGCTCGACGGATCTCCAAAGATCCGGCCTCCTCTCTTGATCCAAAACGAACCCAAATTCCTCCTATGCCAAATGAGGAGGCTACTTCCCATTTTAAGCTGAAAAAACAAACTACAAGGCATGTACTTCCAAGTACATGGTGTGTACTTTTTCATTTAATTGTTCCCCTGGTGGCACTGTCACACTATTCATCCATCAATATGAGTACACGTCGTGTATTCCCGACTACATGGCATGTACTGTCGCCCAGCTGGCGACTGCTCCCACCGGCTTACTATTTCGTCTACCGATTGACTACACGGCGTGTAAAGGACCACTACACAGCGTGTAGTCGGTTTTTACACCCTGAGTCGTCAGCATGGCTTCACGCCCAGTGTACTCATCCCACACTGCCAAAAGTACACGGTGTGTGGAAAAGTACATGGCGTGTAGTCCCAAAATTTAGGATTTTTTCCCATTTTCCTTATTTTCTCAAAAACACTTAAGGAAAGGAGAAAAGAAGAAACTTGTACCCGGTTCTGGGTACCACTCCACGGGTGCCATAAAACCGGTTTGCCACATAACCTCAAGAACATTTCCCAAAACTATAGAGGTTGCTGACTAGCAGTGAGGGCCCGGGTCTGATAGTGGGGAAACTATGCCCTCATTTGTCAAAGTGTAGCGCAGCGGAATAAAGTAAAAAGCATACAACAACAGCGGAAGCAATAAACCATACACATTTAAGATAAAAACTGCAGTAAAACAACCAAAAGTCATATATAATGTTGATGCAACATGCCTCAAGTTCTAAGAAAATAGCCAGAACATGTCACATGACAATACAGTACAGTACAATATGAAGTACGGAAAAGCAAAATAAACCGCCGGTAGCATCGCGAGCCTAAGCCCGATCCCATGCTCCCCTAATCCTGAGCAGTAATCAAGTACCTGTAAAGGTACCTTTGCCCATATCCATACCTATAGAAACGTAATATATTTGGGCCAAAAATCATGTCCCAAACAGGGTGTGAGAAATAAATTTCAGTAGGCACCCACCAAAGGCATGCGCTCAACTGTGTGTAAACATGCAACAACAGTGTGAAAAAGTAAATGCAATAAACTAAGAAGTACTCAAAAGTAACTAAATTTACCAGTTATATTTCCATTTAACATTAATTTCATTATTTATTATTAAGAAACCACCACAGTGAATTTCTATGTAATCAGTCAGTGTCCTCAGACGCGTAAACCCTTACCCTCAGGTAAAGAGAATCTAACACTGGAATCTTCCCACAGGCATATCAAATATTGCCCGTAGGCGTACGTGGTGTCGCCCATAGGCATAGAATCAACTGTACACAGGCACAGAATAAGTTTCCCACATGCTAATTAGTACATTTCCCACAGGCTAATCATAACACTGCCCTCAGGCTAAACAAGTAATCGGGCCATGCCCAACATGTAAACAAGAAATACACATGAAATACAAAATAAATTACTCTCAATTCAATTATATAATCATTATTATAAAGGCATACCCTCGGGTATCCTGGCCAAATGGCTAAACAGAGGAACGCACCCCCGGGGTGGTCCTGAATCCAAGCAGTGATCCCAAACAACAATATTAGCACATTTAAATTACCTATACAATTCTAGGTATTTAATTAAACAAGGCCTCAGCCACACGACACCCCATTCATGGGCACGTATCTCAAAATATACACAAACACACAATAGTTGGAAATTTAAACACCAATACACCTACCTTAAACACCCACTAACGGTATATGAGAACGTTGATTCCAGAAACGCCCGAAGATGATGTAGATCTGGGTTAGAAGAGAACCCATTCAAACGTAAATAAATTTCCCTCAGGAAAAATTGGTAAGAACAGATTAAGCAGAGGGGAATCTCTTACCCGTTCGGTTCCAGCAAGATCGACAGAGGCAGAATCTGGGTCCCGACGTGCGCTTGGCGGATCTCCAAAGATCTGGCCTCCTCTCTTGCTCCAAAACGAACCCAAATGCCTCCTCTTCCAAATGAGGAGGCTACTGCCCGTTTTAAGTTGAAAAAACAAACTACACGGCGTGTACTTCCAAGTACACGGCATGTACTTTTTCATTTAACTGTTCCCCGGGCGACATCGCTGCACTGTTCATCTGTTGATATGAGTACACGTCGTGTATTCCCGACTACACGGCATGTACTGTCGCCCAGCTGGCTGCTGCTCTCACCAGCTTACTGTTTCATCTTCTAACTGACTACACGGCGTGTAAAGGACCACTACACGACATGTAGTCAGTTTTTACACCCTGAGTCGTTAGCATGGCTTCATGCCCTGTGTACTCATCCCACACGGCCAAAAGTACACGGCGTGTGGAAAAGTACATGGCGTGTAGTCCCAAAATTTAGGATTTTCCCCCATTTTCCTTATTTTCTCAAAAACACATAAGGAAAGGAGAAAAGAAGAAACCCGTACCCGGTTCTGGGTACCACTCCACGGGTGCCCTGAAACCGGTTCGCCACGTAACCTCAAGCGCATTTCCCCAAACGCTAGAGGCTGCTGACTAGCAGCAAGGGCCCAGGTCTGATAGTGGGGAAACTATGCCCTCAATTGTCAAAGTATAGCGCAGCGAAATAAAGTAAAAAGCATACAACAACAGCGGAAGTAATAAACCATACACATTTAAGATAACAACAGTAGTAAAACAACCAACAGTCATATATAATGTTGATGCAACATACCTCAAGTTCTAAGAAAATAGCCAGAACATGTCACATGACAATACAGTACAGTACAATATGGAGTACGGAAAAGCAAAACAAACAGCTGGTAGCATCGCGAGCCTAAGCCCGGTCCCATGCTCCCCTACTCCTCAGCAGAAATCAAGTACTTGTAAAGGGACCTTTACCCTTATCCATACCTACAGAAACGTAATCTGTTTGGGACGAAAAGCATGACCCAAACAGGGTGTGAGAAATAAATCCCAGTAGGCACCCACCAAAGGCTCGTTCTCAACTGTGTGTAAACATGCAACAACATTGTGAAAAAGTAAATGCAATAAACTAAGCAGTACTCAAAAGTAACTAACTTTACCAGTTATATTTCCATTTAACATTCATTTCATTATTTATTATTAAGAAACCACCACAGTGAATTTCTATTTAATCAGTCAGTGTCCTCATACGCGTAAACCCTTACCCTCAGGTAAAGAGAATCCAACACTGGAATCTTCCCACAGGCATATTGAATATTGCCCGTAGGCATACGTGGTGTCGCCCACAGGCACAGAATCAACTGCCCACTAGCACGGAAGAAGTTTCCCACATGCTAAGTAGTATATTTCCCATAGGCTAATCACAACACTGCCCTCAGGCTAAACAAGTAATCGGGCCATGCCCAACATGTAAATAAGCAATACACATGCAATAAAAAAGCAATTCCTCTCAAGGAAATTCTATAATCATTATTATAAAGGCATACCCTCAGGTATCCTGGCCAAACGGCTAAATAGAGGAACGCACCCCTGGGGGTGGTCCTGGATCCAAGCAGCGATCCCAAACAACAATATTAGCACATTTAAATTACCTATACAATTCTAGGTATTTAATTCAACAAGTCCTCAGCCACACAACACCCCATTCATGGGCGTGTATCTCAAAATACACACAAACTCACAACAGTTGGAAATTTAAACACCAAGCCACCTACCTTAAACACCCACGAACGGTATATGCGAACGTTGATTCCAGAAACACCCAGAGACGATGCAGATCTGGGTTAGAAGAGAACACGTTCAAACGTAAATAACTTTCCCTTAGGAAAGAATTGGTAAGATCAGATTAATCAGAAGGAATCTCTTACCTGCGCAGTTCCAGCAAGATTGACGGAGGTGGAATCCAGTTCCCAACGTGCGCTCGGTGGATCTCTAAAGATCCGGCCTCCTCTCTTGCTCTAAAACGAACCCAAATGCCTCCTCTGCCAAATGAAGAGGCTACTGCCCGTTTTAAGCTGAAAAAACAAACTACACGGCGTGTACTTCCAAGTACACGGCATGTACTTTTTCATTTAACTATTCCCCTGGCGGCACTGCCGTATTGTTCATCCGTCGATAAGAGTACACACCGTGTATTCCCAACTATACGGCGTGTACTGTCGCCCAGATGGCAGCTGCTCCCACCACCTTACTATTTTATCTTTCGATTGACTACATGGCGTGTAAAGGACCACTACACGGCGTGTAGTCGGTTTTTACACCCTGAGTCTTCAGCATGGCTACACGCCCTGTGTACTCATCCCACACGGCCAAAAGTACACGGCATGTGGAAAAGTACATGACGTGTAGTCCCAAAATTTAGGATTTTTCCCCATTTTCCTTATTTTCTCAAAAACACTTAAGGAAAGGAGAAAAGAAGAAACTCATACCTCAGAAATAAGAACCGGGTTCTTACACGATTTGCCTCCATGGATGTGTATACAAAAAAAATCTTTTTCATTTAGATGATTATTCTAAAAAAAACAAATTTATAGAAATGATATTTATGTGTATTTGTAGCCTTTAATTGAATAATTATAGGATTTATGGAGAAACAATGTTGAGACATATGATGCATCTTTTATAACAATGTTCAAAATGAAATTTTCTCTAATGTGGACCATTAGTGACTTACTTGGACTTGGTAATTTAGCTAGTTGGAACACTTACATGGGTTTTGGATTGTCATGTTTGTAACTTTTATTTTGAGCCTGAATGACTACCTCATAGTATAAAATGGTTCTTCTTGTTTCATCAAAAATTTCTCGATGCATCTCATAGATTTTGGTTGAACAAGTAAAAATTCAATGGTTTTATTGATCATAGACCACCTCTAAAGTTGTTATCATGTTATGAAATATTGGAACAACTTGTAAATATTGAAATAGAATTTGGGAAGGTGAATCATTTGAATGATAGTGGGAAATGAGTTTGTAATGCATCTTCAAGTGAAATCAGAATGCAATAATGGAAAAAAAGTATATTCTTCAAACTTCTTCATGGGGAATTTAATTTTTCACGGCATAATCTTGATGTGATTCATATTGATAATAATGTTTGTGATGATTTTATATTCACATTTCTTTATGATCATGGAAAATTGAAGGATCATCTCAATGATCAGAAATACTTATAAGAAATGAACATAAATCATGATCTTTGGCTAGATGAAAATGGAAAGTATGCTATGACAATTTTTTCAATGAAAAATAGGGATAAAGATACATTCCTTAAAATTTCAAAAGATGTGAAGGTATATGATAGGTATTCAAGTAACATCTCAAGGTGTTTTGACTTAAAGAATCATAGGTTACATGGATTGAAAAGTCATGATTCGCATATTTTGTTATAGTAGTTACTACCATTGGCATTGCATACATTATTACCTGAAAAGGTTACTGCTATTGTACTCCAATTTTGCACATTATTTAGACAACTATGTGAGAAAAATATACAACCATTTGAGATTTAAAACCTTCAGGAGATATTTGTATTGACACTTTGTGCAATTAAGATGATCTTTCCTCTGTCGTTTTATACTATCATGATGCATTTAACTATGCATTTGGTTGAGGAAGGTAAATTAGGAGGACCCGTACATTATTGATGGATGTATCCAATCAATAGGTACTCTATTTATATATTTTTCATTTAATTAAACAATTATTGTAACTTCATTAAATACATAATTATGTTTTTTTTCTTTTATTTCATAGATATCATGGGTATTTGAAATCATACGTGAAAAATAAATCTTGAACTGAAGGCTATATTTATAAAGGATATTTGGAATAGGAGTGTATTACCTTTTATTATAGATACATTGATGATATTGATACAAGATTCAATTGAGTTGGATGTGTTTAAGACACATCGAATCAATCTCAACTACATGGGAAACCAAAAATCATTCATGCTTTTGGCCGATCAGTTGGGAGGAACTCAAATGTTACACTGATGGAAATGGAATTATCATAGGCACATAGATATGTGATGCTGAATAGTAAAATTGTATATCCATTTATTGAAGATTTTATTATGCAAACAAATAGATAAATGAGAGGACAAACATGAAATGAGAAAGATATAACAAAATCTGTTAATAAAGATCTTGGAGAATGGTTTATATGGTGTGTAAGTTCATAAATATTGAAATAAATATAGATATTAGGTTGACACATATATTTTGTAAATCTAATAATGTGTATTAATTTTTTAAGATCATTAATACTGATACTCAAGTTGAGTTGTTAGAATATTTGAAGTTTCTTGATCAAGGTCCTCTAAAACATGCTAGAAAATTTGATGCTTACAATGTGAATGTCTTTAAATTTCGTACAGTCAATTGAAAAGAGGTTTTGAAGATGCATAATAGTGGTATATTTATGTTTTATGAAGTGGGATACTATAAAAATTTGACTGATATTATCAAATTAAACTACCAAGGGAATTTTTTAGTTGTTTTATTCTAATAAAACTGGGTTAATTTTATTAGGGTTGTTAAAAGAGATTCCTTAAAATTTACTTCTATGAACTTCTCTCAATTGATGGATGTTGGGGACCATGAATTACATGATCCATATATCTTATCATTTCAAGTGAAAATGGTATATTATGTGGAATATGTTGTGGATGAAGGGTGGAGTGTATTTTCCCACGTAAAACAAAGAGACTTGTATGATATGGGTGATGAAGTGGAAGATTTGATATCTAACATAAACCCCATAAATAGTAAGAAGTGAACTTATTTATCCATAATGATATTGAAAATATTAGTCTTATAAGGTTGGATGAAGTAGATGAAGTAATGATGGAGTAGGAAAATTATGTGGTTGAAGGAGAAAATTATTGTATGTCCAGTTATCCATTCATTTATCAACCACTTATGTTATTTGTGCAGTCATTCATTATTATAGTTATGTATATTTTTTAGTATTGTGCATCTGTTATCATTTAAAAAAAATTATACATGAATTTTTTAAAATATATGTTCTGAAGTTACTTTTATTTTATTAAATGATAGGAATGCCAAGGAGTAAGCATTATATTGATACCAGTCGACCCTCAATCAACGTTCCCTTGACCATACCTAGAGATGATGATCCATATGTCACCCTCCCTACAACATCTAAGACAACATCCTATTTTCCCCCTACACTGTCTCTTATACCCTTCATCAGTACCCCATCAATAGCTCAACTGACTCCTCCCCATTCAGTAGCCTCAACAGCGAGGCAGCAAGCCACTCCTGGTTCTTCGCGGGGATATTGGAGGGTGACTGTTATAGGTAAAAAATTTAATATGAATAAAGTTATTGTAGTTTTTTATACTACTAAATATTTTTTTCATAAAATATGGAAACAATGCTACTACGGTGAAAAATATGAAAGGTTCAGAAGTCTGGAATCTAAATGGACTAAAGATAGTTGTCCCATTTGACTGCTTTGGGTTCCCTATGGATGATGCCATGGGATTATTTAGCCATATTCTAGGCCAGTTGGTAGAGAATCTGGTTACCCTTCTGACTACATATGATGATTGGAGACATATGCCTTAATATTGTAAAATGGAGTTTTTGATTCGCATATAAAGGTAATTTTAATAAATTATGGTGTAATTGAATGTCATTATGTTATTAAATTATAATATTTTAAAAATGAATATCTTTTTATAGAAATTTTTCCACTTTCCTGTTGCTAATTTTATAGCACGAAAATGGACATTGAAAGAGTTTCTTGATTTATATCAAAAGACGATCTGATCAATCCCTGGTGATATTGCATCGATGACTGGTGGTGAGCAAGTAAATCACACAACTTCAAAATAATTTAGTTCATAAAATTTTATTAGTTTTAAGTTTAAATATAAATATACAACACTATTAAATTTTCAATATAATTGTCTTACAGGTTTCAGTAGTAGGAAGTAGAGATGGAGATGAAAATGGAGATGGAGATGGAGAGCGTGATGAGCATAGTTCATCTGGTAGTGATTAGTGGTATTTTTGATGTCTTAGACTAGTATGGAATGAGAGGTTTTGTTGATGTATTATTTGTTACATAGAGATAAAACCATTTATGGTTGGATGTAAACTAATATACTTGTTTGTTCATACCATATTTATTATATATATGTGATTTTGTGTGCTTTTGATATGGATTTTATGTGGTATTAATAGGTGATACACTTGGTTTGTATTTTTTTTTTCAAGGCAATTCTGGGGATGTAGAATCTACAGTTGGATTTTTTTTGTAAATAAACATTTAGCGACGGTTTAAACCACCAATAATTATGGAATATTTTTATTCACAGCGGTTAAAACTGCTGCTATAAGATGTTTTTTATAGCGGTTAAAACTATCACAAAATATGACACACTATTATTTAGCAGCAGTTTCAATTGTTTTAGTGACGGTTTTGTAAGGGATATTTTTTGGGATTGAGCGGAGGATAAAACCACAGGTGAAACCTTGTTATTGTCTCCTCATAAAACTTCCATGAAATCAAAAATAATTGCCGCTAAAAACAATTTCTACGACGCTTACTAGAAACTACTACCAAATGGAAGAAACCGCCACATATTGGATGTTGAAACATGATTTAGAAGTGGTTTTTTTTAAACCGTCGTAGAACAATGTAGCGACGGTTTTAACCGTCACTACTTGGCACTTTTCGTGTAGTGAAGTATATACATATAGCCACACACACAAGACCAACCTATGGGTTCACAATCAAATTCTAACCAACTCACAACATTTCCACTTTCACTGCCATATCTAAATGCATAACACCACACAATAATCCACAATCCCCATTTCAAATTTCCAACCAATTTCCATTATCCAGCTAATTCATTTCATTATTTAGAATCAACCACATTTAACCACACAACCCATAATTTTTTTATTCATTATCCATTTCCATCTCATTAACCAAACCAAGACCCATCCATTTCAAACATTATTAAACAATGTATTTATTCCATCACTACCCATACATCTAGCACAACACAACCACATATCACAAGCATCTCATCATCCCCATAATACCATCACCTCACCATCCCAAAATCACGGATAAAAAAACCCACCTCACCACCCAAAAGGCATAACCAATAAACCACCTCACTACTCCAAAAGCATGGCCAACAACCCACCTCGTCTCCCCAAAATCACAACCAAAAAACCGTATCACTTACCTAAAAGTGTGGCTAACAAACCATTAACCCCATATTCCCCAACCATACAATAACCACACATCATCACCCCAAAAGCACGAACACACATCATAGCACATCAAAAACCAATTTATAGATATAAAAAGGGTATTTTATCACATTCTAAATTATTTTAAGGTAATTATCACACAAGTCATAATCCCAAGGAAATAATTTTTTTAGCTAAATATAAGTGGTTAGACAATTTCCATTTTAGGGTGATATCACAACAATCAGAACAAAAGTAATAGTCACAATAAATATCATCCAGTGTGAACAAAGCCCCTAATGAACATAATTTTTAGTGGGTCATCAAGCCTATACAATCAAAATATCAAAATCATATCAAGGATGTAAAAACATATGAATCATCCCCCCCACCTCAATTTTAATTATCCAAATGTTTTCTTTTGATTAAGAAAAAATAACCATAAGCCATAGATAAACAAAAGTAAACCCTTCCCATGTGATAAACAATAAATAAAAATGAGGGATTCCCTACCTCAAAGAAGCTTTTACGACTCACTGCGCTGTGCAGGGTGAATAAGAAATGCATGAAAACCAAAACCACACCATGGGATCAAGGATCAACCTACACCACAAAAAAGATCCATCAAAATGAATCTCAAACACACAACTTAAACCAAAACTCACCACCATAGTGAAACTCTAAAGAAGAATGGAAGGTAATGGATGAGAATAAGATGAGAAATCACTACGAATCAAAGACAGGATGTCAAGAACCAATCCCCGTCGAAAGTAATCAAAAATTATGGGGGGGGGCGCTGGTCACCTGGAATGAGAGAGGGAGAACCGGCTGTTGGGTTTGAGAAATAACCATGAGTGTTGCAGCCTTTAAAGATGTGATTTAAATGAAATTTACACATCATGTAATCCCTACACATCGTGTACATATCGGGATTTAAGTTATGTTAAAAATGTATCATATTGAAGTATTTTTATGCCCAATTTATTACACATTGTAAACTGGCCCTACACAAGCTATGAATAACCTTTAAAAATCATGTACATATTACACAGTGTGTATTCTCTCTACTTCCAACTTTTACTAGATAAAATCATCTAGGCCCACTCTAGACCTCCTCCAAGCACCTCCAACACCAAAATTTGACAAAGTAATGGGCTAGGATGGAACAGACCATTGCATAATATACCTATCAAATGATTATGTCTCTCAAGTATCCAAAACCAAGCCTAGAAGGAAAGGGGTCCAAACAACCACCTTGCAAGATACCTCACAAGGATATCATCGTACTCAAACGCTACCACCAGCCAAAAGTGACAACCAAACAACCACAAACATCTTAAACAACCTCATCACCACATAACCACATCACCACAACCATACAACCTCACAATTACTACACAACCAACAAACTGAACTATCCTAAAAACATGAATTAGGAAATTTCATCCTTTATTTCAAAATAAAATCCACTCTAGGAGACACTAACTTTCCCTCATGGGTTTAATTACATCATAGTTAATGCATCTCAATTAGGAATCAAGTCCTACCCTTTTCATATGTGGGGAATTTATCACACATCATACATCACGAACAAAGGAAAACAACACATCTCATAAAACAGAAGGATCCAAACATCACATCACAAAGAAAAATAGAGTCAAGAAAAAACTCAAAACAAATTCAAGTAATGGGAAAACATCTACGTATTTAATTCCAAAGTACTCTCCTTGAGGACACCATGCATCCAAAACACATGAATCAAAGGAATGTTTTGTCCAAGTAGTGCTTTCTCCAGATTGGTCTCTCCATGATTTTCACATCATCCTCGATATCTAAATATTCCTAGTCAATGATATGGGAGTCATCATGAAGATACTAATTAATTTGAGAGACATTGAATACATCATGGATCCTATAAAACAATAGTGGAAATGACAACTGATACTCCACCTTTCCAACTCACTACAGTAACTCAAAGGGACCAAAAACCCTAGGAAAAAATTTACCCCCTGGACAAACCTCTGCTACCCACATTGAGGGGAAACCTTCAATAACCTGACATCCCCAATCTTGAACTCCAAGAGGTTCCTCCTGAAATCAATATAAGACTTCTTCTGGTCATATGATTATTTCATCCTCTCATGAACAAGATTAACATTCTATATCATGCTCTATACCACATTGAGTCCAAGAATTACTACCTCTTCAACCTCTGTCTAGTACAACAAAGAAAAAAATGGTCGCACATACAAAGCCTCAAATGAAGCCATGTAAATAGAAGATTGATAGATATTTTTTTACAAAAATTTGACTGAAGGTAGGTGTATTAACTAAGATCCACCAAAATCCAAGATGCGTGCCCGCAACATATCCTCTAGTGATTGGATAGTCCACTTTTTCTACTCATCCAACTGAAGGTGGAAGGTAGTGAAGAGATGTAACTAAGTGCCAAAATAATGTTGTAATCCCCTCTAGACTAGTGAGGTAAAATGGACCTCTTGATCCAATACAAAGGACCTAGGAACTTCATGGAACTGTACCACCTCTTCTATGTAACTCTTAACCAAAGCGTCCACTGCGCTCGACTCCCTAATTACTAAGAAGTGGGTCAGTTTCATCAACTGATCCACGATCACCTAGATAACATCATAAATTCCATGAGTTTTGGGTAACCCTATGATGAAATCCATTGAGATGTCTTATTATTTACACTCAGCAATATTCAAAGGCTGCCACTAACCTCTAGGAACATGATTCATGGACTTTACCTAATGGTAAACCAAGCACTTGTCCACAAACTACACCACCACCCATTTCATCTCGGAAAACCAAAAATGAATCCTCAAACCACAGTACATATTGGATACTTATGGGTGTACGGACAAAGGTGAGTTATGAAACTCAAGAAGGACTCCCTCATGCATCACCACTAGAAAAAAAAACCTCCCATGAAACAATATATGGTTCTAACCATCCTTTGACCATCCCTTTAGAGCATCACCATGACCAACTTGATCACACATCACCTCTACCTCTAAGTATCCCTGCGAGACTCCTCCACCTAATAAATCAGAGAAGAATACACCATAATCTGAAAAAATATCCTCTACAAAATCCACCCTCACATATAAGTGAAAGGATATTCCAAATCCTTCATTGCTCTGCAAGCATCCCCAAACTCCCGAAAAAAATCCTTCCCTGAATTCCTTCTCAAAACCTCACCCACAATATTCCTTTTTTCTGAGGTGTAGGAGATCTCAAAATCATAATCCAGAAGAAGATCCATCAACCTCCACTTCTGTAAGTTTATATCGTGCTAAGAAAATATATACCTCGAACTATTGTGATCTGTGAAGACCACAAAGAGTTCCCCAATGAGGTAATTCCTCTACAAACTTAGTATGAACACAACTTTCACTAGCTCCAGATCATGGGTGGCATAGTTACACTCATGGGGATATAACTACCTAGACCCATAAGAGACCACTTCTCTCTGTTATATCAATATGTATCCCAAGATCAAGCAGGAAGAATCACGAAACACCTCAAACATCCCCCTCTTCAGGAAACTAATGCATTGATCGGCTTCCCATTCAAGTAACCGAACACTACCTATCACTGATCTGTCCACACAAAATCCTGGTATTTCCTAGTCAAAGCTATCAATGAGGATGAAAGTCAAGAGAAATCCGGAAAAAACATCTGATAATAATTCTTAAGACCATGGGAATTGCAAACCTTTGTCATGTTCTTGGATGCTTCCCTAGAAACAACTGGCTCAACCTTCAATGGGTCTACTTATACACCCTGCTGAGACACCACATGCCTGAGGAAATATACCTCTCATGTCTAAAACTTACACTTGGATATCTTTACATAGATTTGATGGTGTTGAAGAACCTATAAGACAACTTTGAGATGATTGGAATGCTCCTCATTTTACTTCAAGTAAATCAAGATATCATCGATGAACACAACAAAAAACTGGTCTAAGAACTCACAGAACATGGATTTCATGATCCCCATGAACACAACTATTGTATTTGTATCACCAAATGGCATGACTATAAACTTGAAGTTCCCAAACCTTCATATAAAGGTAGTCATAAAAATATCACCCTCCTTCACCCACAACTGGTGATATCCCAAATGTGGATCGATCTTAGAAAACCAAATCGCCCCTCTCAATTGGTTGAAAAGATCATCTATCCTCAAAAGAGGGTAATAATTCTTGATCATCGCTTGATTCAACCTCTAGCAGTCTATACACAACCTCATACTATCATCCGACTTCTTGGTGAACAATTTTGGATCACCCCATGATGACACATTGGGTCAGATAAAACCCTTTTGAATCAAATTATGTATCTAAATAATCAACTCCCTCAAATCAAAAGGTGTCATATGATAAGGATACACCCAAATCGGGGAAGCACCAAGATGTAAGCCTGTCCTGGACTCAACACCACTTCAAGGGGGCAGTGTCACAATCTTCTTGGGAAAAAAATCCAAAAACTATCCAAAAACCCTAGGGACATCCACTATCCTAGCATCTACTAACTCCAATGAAAAATCATCAAAAAGGAAAAAGGGACTTTATACACCAACTGTCTACCTAAAAACCCCACTCACCAATAAAAACCACATGATGTCCATCCATATTCGAGAATATGACTCTCCTTTGGAATAATTTGATAAAAGAATTCATGAAATAAAAACATTCAATGTCTAGGATAACATCTTATGGCTACATCTGGAGTAAGAAAAGATCCCTATAGGACTGATGTGGCCCCATCATCAGTCTATACCCCCAACAGACATCAAACAAGATATTTTATCCTTTGAATGGTGTAATCAACACTAGGGGAACAAGAAACCACTCTATGTATAGTCCATGAGCATGAAATAAAGTGCGTGAAATAAAGGTGTGTGAAACTCCTAAATCAAACAAGGAACAAGAAAAGGGTACTAAACAAACTGATTGTACCTATGACGATCTCTGTTCCTTTTGGCACTATCACCTCCACTGTAAGCAACTAACCATGCTCAGCTCATCTACCTCTCTTCTGATGACCACCCCTACAACCATTCTCGTGTTGAAGTCTCTAAACATGAGTAACATCCTGAGGTCAACCTTTGACTTATCCATATCCCCTCAGTGGAGCATAAACCTGCTGCTCCTTCTAATAAAATGACCTCACCCGAAACTACTATTGAGGATAATGCTAAACCTATCCACCTCCACCAAACTAGGATCATGGAACCACTGGGCACTTGTTATGTATATTTCTATGGACCCCACAACCAAAACACACTAGCACAAAGCACTTAGGAAAATCACAGAAACCACTGTCCTCAGAAGGATGGAAAGGAAGCTTCTAAGGTCAAATACCTGTTGGTTGAAACCTCAATGGTCCTGGTGCCTGATCCCTACCACTTATAACTCATATCCTTGAGGATTCTTGTTGTCTCTCCTCTTATAGTAAACCTCCTTGTGAATGTATTCACTCGATCACCTTATCCTTCTTCTGAACCTCCAAATACGTCGATAATGTAAAAGGAGTAATTGCGTAACGGATAGAAGGACAAAGTGACACCTCAAGATGTCTCGCTTGAAACTCCTCATCTATAAAAATATATAGGGAAAATACAAAAGGTCCTTGAACTTGATTCCCAAATCCCACACTGACATACTCCCCTACTAAAGAGAAAGAAGCTCTTTCATATTTATTGTCTTTATGGTCAATGAAAGGAACTCTGCCTGGAATACTTTCTATAAGTCATCCCACAAAACATTTGGCTCCTTCCACACCCCTAGATACAACATCCACCACTAATGCACAGCTCCCCACATATGACTAACTTTCAAAGGAACCCAATATTGTACCTAGGCCTGAATCAAACTAAAAGAGATCTCTATCTAATCCAGCCATTTATTTTTCTCCACATCTGAAATAATTCCCTCATACTTCATCAATTCCTACTGCTGAAAATCATGAAATTCCCTCTAACATGCCTCATCCTCCTATATTGGATCAAACATATGATGATCAACCAAATCAGCCTATTAAACCTCAACTACCCAAGCCACACACAGATGATGAACAAGAACTATATTTAAAAGCAAACAAGAAATTCTTAATCCTAGTAGTATGAAATTTTATCAAGATTTATTTTAATTCACTTTATTCATTTTAACTTTACCAATAAAATTCAATTAAAATAATAATTCAAGTCATCATGATGCATGTACCTATCCTAGGTCTCTACCCTATAAATAGTTCCACCTCACTTGGTCATTCAATAAGCTCAAATTCCTTACACTGGATCATGGGGGCCCTAAAATCCTATATCCTTGCTGGTCTCCTAGGCCTATGTCACTCACTAAGGTCAACTAGCTGTGTTTTCATACCAAACTATGAAATCCTCATTGTTCCTAACTTCAAAATCCATCCTATCTCTCAAACATCACCTCTGATACCAATATGTCATGATGCCCTCCCTCCAAGGATACTGAAATGATAAGAGATAGATAATTCCCCCCCAAAGTCTCGCCTCTAGTAGTCCCTAGGTTGGAGGCAAGCACTGAGGGTATAAAAATCTCCTATACGGGAGGCATTACACTCTATAATATAAATAGGATTGGAAGATAAGATGAATCATCCATAATAACTCCATGACATAATATAAAAGAAATCCAAAACCATCCCACATGAATGTATAAATAAAACTGATATAGATATAAGTCTCCAAAGTAAATACGCAAAAGAAAATATAAAGTAGTGACATTGTAGCTATCTAAAGGTCCAATCTAGTAATGTCCAGCATGATCCACATAATCCTCCTAGAAACCTAAATTTTTTTATATTCATAGGGTGATCATATAAGTATACTGAGTAGGAAATCCAAATTCTCTTGTGCACATGTGAAAGAATCATACTAATGCACCTATGAGAAAACAGAAGAACAAACAACACTAAACATGAAAACTATCCATCACAACCTCACCAAGGCATGGTCACCAAATAACACAAGTCAAGTAATATAATATAACATGGATCACATTAATAAAGGGTACCCCACACTACTTTCCCACTGGTATGCCACTCTCACACCCCAATTTCCTATGTCCTTAAACTCTCATCTATTCCATATACCACACCTCCCCCCAAGTATAATCACATCACATCATGCCTAAAGACACCTAGAATTACTGCCCCACAAGAACAACCACATCACATCTCACCCGTAGACACCTAGGCCATCACATTATAACAACTTCCATAAATAGATTAGTAGGGTATCATGAACATGTAGGATATCAAACTCATTCTCTCGTCCTACCATGAACGACCCCCACCATAAGGCACCCCATAATCATGTCCATATCACATCTCACTCAAAAACACCTGGGTCGCCACATCTCACATGAAGAAACATGTGCTATCACAAATACCATATAGTGAACTAATAGACCTCAGGATATCAAATCTTGTGCAATACCTACCACACTTGGAATAGAGAGTGGGAAAGAGCGGGTACCTAGCCATTTGTCCTCACCATATGTCGGGAAAACATCCCCCATGTGACTATGTGGGCATCGACGCATAGTGCTCAATGTGGGTGTGGTGAATATAGAAATCACAAAGAATATAAAATTATATACATATATCCACACACACAAGCCCAACCTATGGGTTCACAACCAAACGCTAACCAACTCATAACATTTTCACTTTCACTGTCACCTATAAATGAATAACACCACACAATAAACCACAAGACTCGTTTCACATTTCCAACCAATTTCCATTATCCATCCAATCCATTTCATTATTTAGCATCAACCACATTTAACCACACAACCCATAATTTATTTATTCATTAGTCATTTACATCCCATTAACAAAACCAAGCCCCATCTATTTTAAAAATTATTAAAAAAAATATTGATTCCATCACCACCCAAAAATCTAGCAAAACAAAACCACATATCACAAGTAGTTCATCATCCCCATCATACCATAACCTCATTGACCCAAAAGTATGGAATAAAAACTCACCTCACTGAACCAAAAGCATAGAAAATAAACCACCTCACCACCCCAAAAACAGAGACAACAAACCACCTCATCACCCCAGAGACACAACCAACAAACCATATCACCATCCCAAAAGCACAACCAACAAAACATCATCCACACATTCCCCAACCACACAACAACCGCACATCATCACCTAAAAATCACATACAAGCATAAAAACACATCAAAATACATTTTACATATTTACACAGGGGATTTTATTGCATTCCAATTTATTTTATGGGTGTTATCACACAAGTCATAATCCTGGAGAATCTATTTTATTAGTCAACTATAAGTGGTTATCCAATTTCCATTTTAGGGTGATATCAAAAAAATCATAATAAAAGCAATAGTCAAAATACATATCATTCAGCATGAAAAAATTCATAAATGGATACCAGTTTTAACAGGGCATCAAGACCATACAATTACAATATCACAATCATATAAAGGCTATAAAAACATGAAAAGTATTCCCTGTTTTCCCCTCAATTTCAATTATCAAAATATTTATCTTTGATTAATCCAACGCAACCATAACCCATAGATAAAAAAAGTAACCCCCCCCCCCCCTCATGATACACAATAAAGATAAATAATGGATTCCCTACCTCAAAGAAGCTTTATTGACTTACTGCACAATGCAGGGTGAATAAGAACTACCTGCAAACCACAACCACACCACAAGATCACTGATTAACCTACATTATACCACATATCCATCAAAACATATCCCAAACACAAAACCCAAACAAAATCACACCACCACAATGAAACTCTGAAGAATAAAGAAGGGATAAAGATGATAATGAGAGTAGAAATCACCACAGATCGAATATAGGAATCTAAGAACCAATCCCCATCAAAATAAATATGAAAACCCCAAGGGAGGGAGCCATTGGCCACCTAGAATGAGAGACAGAGCACTAACCATAGGGTTAGAGAAATAACCCTGAGTGATGTAACCTTTAAATATACACTACATAATACATTTATGTAGCATGTAATCCCTACACATTATGTGAATGTTGGTCTTTAAGTTCTTCTGAAAAACACATCTTCTCAAAAGATTTTTACACTTAATTTATTACACACTATGAATCATCCCCGCACAATACATGAATAACCTATACATGTTGTGTACACTTTACACAGAATGTATTACATCTTCATCCTTCTTTTAGCAGCAAGAATATTCTGTACCCACTATAGTATTACTCTAATCACCTTCATCACAAAAAATCAGTAAAGTAACAAACTGGGAGGGAACAGACCATTACACTCACCCACACTATTGTCTTCTCTTGCATTTTTTTAGACTTTTTATCCCCAAATTTGTGTCCAATCCCACAGAATTCAATGAAAAAATCTCAAGCCTCTAATTTTTTACCTTTTACCCACCTCTGATAGAACACAAACTAGTATCCGTAGTATCCTATGTCAACCAATCACATTCCCGTTGAATACAGTTTGTATGTAACTCACATGGGATGTTGCCAACAATTTCTGTTTCCAACTATGTGTTCTTCTCCTTCACCAGACCACATATATTTGTTCCATCACACTCATTCTCCCTCTATTTGGAAACACCATCACCAATTATCCCTCTAGATGTCATAGGTTATGACACATGTGGCTCAATCATTTGAAAAGGAAGATTATCCTCCTTATATGGTATCATCTTCTCAAGATCTTTCTCTAGACATGTGAGATCTTCCAAAACTTTATATCGCTCCCCTTCATATTGGATCGATGCAAGTGTATAATTTATTCTCTTTAATTTCTACACCACTTCATCCAGTCGTGATTCCATTTCCTCTGGTAGTGATCCTCCCCCTCAACAAGACATTTTGTAGGTCAGAACATATAATAATACCTTTTCTCCAACAGCCCCCTTATATTAGGATGCTTTGTATATAAAAGGTAAACTATAGCAGAATTATGGGATAAAGGAAATAGAATAAAAAATAAAAGAAATAGAGAGGAGGAGGAGAAGAGTACTTGTAAGGCCTCGCTACTCCCCCGTCCAAGCCTTCCTTTCAATAATCAAAACAAACTAATCCTTAAATTATTATATCTCCACCATATTCTATATCCTCCCTTCACCACATGTGGGAAAAACTGTACAAACCCCTCCCCACCCTAATGAGACATTTATACCTCTATAGAAACTTCTACCAGGTTGTCCCCTATTTATGGGTTATCCAACAGTGGGCATGTACATTATTTATCAGATATCTTTGAATGGAAAATGAAAAGGGGGATAAAGTGATTTTAGAATTTTTTTCTCTAGTAAAACCATATTTTTCAAAATTTTCCCCTTTATCCATTGGTACTACTATTCACTTGGTTATAACATTCACCACCCCTTCTACTACCACTATATCTGACCCTGCACATCCTCTAAACCTCTAGCCTCTATCATTTCTTCTAATATGGCCTTGAGGTCTTTGAAACCTCACTTTTTGATCATCCTTACCTCATTTTCACCTTCCTCCTATAAAGGAAAGTAGTTTTCAAGTGATCCATAGTAAAAAGACTTTAGTGGTGCCTTGGCTATTTTTGGTTGTTTTTCTTGATTTTGTTCTGGTTTTGAGTAGTTTTTTACCCATTTATAAGTACCTTGTTTGAATTTATATTAATGAAAAGAAATATTTTTCTATCAATTGTATATGACTTTATTTATTATTTTCTATTATTCTAACTCTTATTTCCAAATATAGAATGTTTTACCTTTTCAATTTTATCAAAGGGGGGATTAAGAGAGGTAATTTATAATCTTGGTTAGCATGAGCTATTGAATTATTTCTTTAAAATATTTTCACTTAAATTGAATTGAAATTTTATTTATTTATTTAAATTATGATCTTACTAAAATTAAATTTATTTCCTTATTATTTTTAAGTTTTAAATTTTTTATTATTCTCTGTTATTTTTGAAACATTTATCTTGCTCTTAATCTTTTAGAGTTGAAAATTCTCTGATATATTAGTCTTATGATCTGATGTTTTTTATAAATAAGGCATGATATTATTTTTGACTTATAAAATTAGATTATATTGTTCTTTATTAAATTTATCATATTTTCATCATGATTATAAAAAAGGATATAATATTGATTCAAGTGTTTCATTTATCATATTCTAATAATCACAATTCATGTTTAATATTTATCTAATAAATTTAGTTTATGAGTATCATCCTTAATGTGAATAATGTTTTAAGAAAATTTGTTGGAAAAAAAAAGTTGAAGAATTTCAACAAAGTATAATGGAATATCAATCGTGTAAATCAACCTTATCAACTGTATAGAGTAATTAAATTAACATAGAAGTACAAATTTTCAAAGATTGGATTGACCGATCCACCTTGTCTTGGTGGACCAGTCATGAAGAATGATTAAATTGACCATGAAAAAAAATTCATCTACTACCCAAGACAAAATCAGCTGACCATTCCTTTCCCAAATTTTGGAATAAATAAATACCATGAAAAACAATCTGATTTTCCATGTAGCATACTTAGTAATGGTCAAATTAATGTGAAGAAAAAGTGATGTTATAAGACTAATTTTAAATGGGTAATTCATTAATTCACTATAACAACTACATTAGAAGCATATAATATAGTGCATGTGGATTTAAAAATAAGTTTCACCAAATTCAAGTGAATACCTGATAAAAAATATCAATGATTTACTCCAACGATTAATATCCATTATAGAAATTATAAGTGAAGTATCAAGATTACTATTCACTATAACTCTTGAATATCACAATTTTAAACTTTATGAAGGATTGAGTTGAATTTCACTTGAATCCTCCACCCAAAAAAATAGAGTTACATCTCATAAATATTTTTCAATATTACTTTGTTTTATATCTTACATTTAGAGTAAAATCTTGTTTTTCATACCTTACTATCTAGAATTTTAATCTTCATGCTTTCATTTAGGGTGTTCACCCTTCATTCTTTCATTTTTATACTTCACAACCCCATTGTTTTTGTGGAAGAAGTTTAGTGTATAGAACTTGGGTAGCTTGGATGTTTAAGCTTTTGTATACCCAGTTCAATCTACAAACCCACTTGTGCGATTAGAATGTTTTGTAATCACTAGGTTTTAGTAAAATCCTTGAATGATTAGGATCTTGTTTAGACCTAAAGCTCTTTTTTAAATATATTATGTAATATGTATTTATTTTTTCTTTCATTTACTTCATTTTTATTTAAAAATTTCAACTATATGTTTTATAAAAGTTATTGGAAAGAATTTTTTTAAAACTAATTTACACCGATAATCAGTGTTTTAAGGATAAAATTAGTTTCAAAATTTTCCGATCAAAATTTTTATCTTTATTATTTAACTTATTATCGAATAATTCTTTAAAAAATATTTTGAAATTTCAAAAAAAAATCCATTAAATTATTATTTTTAAATTGAAAAAAATTTAAATAAATTTTAAATATATCTTTTAATTGAAAAAACTCAATTCACCCCAACTTGTCCCACAATTAGGCTGGTTTTAAACTTACAAACAAGTTAATTAAGGGATAAAAATAAAATATAAAAAGAGATAAATAAAATCAAAGTTGTAATCAATTAAGATTGAAGGGGGGATATAGGCTTGAATGGATTACCATGAATGGTTGATAAACCTATCAATGCTTCCCTTTTGAGTGGCATTAATTGATTCATGGGAATTAATAGAAATAATGAATGGATATTTCAAACCTATATCAAATCATTATAATTTACATAAAAAAGGTTAAGGAAAGTAATAAAGGAGAAAACCCTGAGACAACCAATATCTTACATAAACTTTCATAAATTTCTTACTATCTCTTTGCTTCTCTCTAGGATATTATTTCACAGTATTAATCGATGATAAAACTTTCAACATGAGCCAGGTTCAATTCAAAATAATAATAATATTATATTCATGATGATAATAAGTCATTGTAAATACATCATGGTACTCTTATATAACCTCGGGAAACACTGATTGTTGATCTTATGAATAACCCAACATCAGTTCAAGCATCAAGGGAGACAATGACGAAACATGCCTCTGACCCATTCGAGGGTCACACTCACCAACAAACATTTCTAGATCTCCATAAGCAACATAGATCACAACCTACCTCCTAAATCAATACAGGATATTCGAAACATAATACAACCAATCCATACTGGGGATGATATTATATGGATGTATCCATAAACATAGGAAGTCTCCCCAAGAGTTATGTTTCCCCAAAAATAGCTCACAGTCTCTACATACTTCATAGAAGTGATCTCGACCTCCAACTGGTGTAGTCAATTCCAAGGGAACTAGAATCCTCTCTACCTCAAGTACAAAAAATGGATGAGGGTAGGTGATATAAAGGATTGAATCACTACTAAATCAAACAAAAAATGCACCCATTTAGAAAATAAGTAATGTGTGCATCAAACGATGTCTGGATCATCTGGAAGTGGCAATTCTAATGCATGAAGTTGACTATGACCTACTCCATAAACTCTTTGACCCTAATGATGACCACCTCCATGACTGTGCTCTACTCTCTGTGGAAGATTAGCCTCTCAAGGATGTACTCTACCTATCCCATCTTCTCTCTGTTGATCCCAAACTAGAATACCATGTTACTGCTATTTTGGATAGAATTTCCTCAATATAGGAACCTAAAGTAGATCACCTATTTCATGCTAACTTCTCAAAAAGGATAGACACTCCTACCGCTGATGACCTCAACCTCCATAAGAAAACCATGTGTCTAATTCCTTTGAATATTTATGAGAGTTTATGCCCTAGAGAAACAAGATGATGAGGGATGGGACCTACCCCTACCTGATCAAAAAATCTATTGTCCATGAAATTGGGAACCACAGACCTCAACTCCACTTCATGAGGAATCCTGATGAATCCCCTCTCATGCTAATTTTATTTTGGCCAGCTCCCTCTCAATAACCTTTGTTATCACAAAAATCTCAATATACGTATCTAGTAAAAACAAGGTTACATAGCACTAGATCTTTGGATGAAAATACTCCTTGAAATGCCTCCCCCTAACCTCCTCGTCTAGAAGTAGATCTAAAGAATATCACATAAGGTTCATGAAATGGATCTCAAACTATTACACGTTGGAACTCCCCTATCGAATGGTAAGAAACTCCTAGAAACCAGTCTTCTTCATGGTCAAAGAAAGGAACTATTCTTGGAACTGATCTCAGAACTTCTCTCATGACACAACCAAATCCTTACGATCCCAAAGGAATAAAAACCACTGCTAACTCGCTAATCTATGTTTCATTGTCACAACCAACAAAACCCAGTGCTCCTTTTAAGCATGGATCGAATTGAAAGTTATCTCAACCTCATATAACCAAACTTCTGTGACTGAATCTGAAATGAATCACTCATACTTATAAAAACTTTGGAACTAAAAATCTCGAAGTATCCTCCTATAAGTGTCTTCATCGTCGACATCCACTCTATGGTGATATGTTGGCACATACTACTAAACATCTTCAGTGTGAACCTGATGAGGATGTCGACCTAGATCTATGAATTAAAAAATATCAAACTATTAGAGCTCCTAAACCAAGAATATATAATATTTAACATTAATTAGTTAATTATTTGTTATATTATTAATATTTTAACATATCCCAAGATCAACCCATTTAAAATACAAGCGCAATGAATAATGATACATGAACCTTTTCTAGGTCTCTACCCTAAAACTAGTATCACATAATTTAGTAGGATCAGTAAACTTAAAGTTCTATGAATCATATCATAGGGGGACTTAAATACCCATGTCTCAACCAGTCTTCCATGTTTACATCGCTTACTAAACTTAGATGACACCATTAACCTGCCAAATAATGTAACCTCACCTATGTCTAAATTCAAATTTCATCTTATACCTCAACCCAAACCTCTGATACCACTTTGTCACAACCCCTCTCCCCAAAGTGTACCCCTCCTGAGCTAGTAATGAGAGAAATGAGATGGAGACTCCCACAGTCTCGCCACCAGTAGGCCTCGGGTTGATGACTTGTGCCAAGGGTATAATAAAGGTACATATGGAATACATTACCCTCTAAGAGAACATGCATAAGAGAGATATAAGATGGATACACCAATCAAAACCTACTCTCTCTCTCTCTCACACACACACACACATATATATATATATAAATATCAAAAGAAAACATACATTGACATACAGTACTATAACAACTAAAAGAAAAACTATAAGTACCAAAAGGGAAATATGGAAGTGACCAAAAATCCCAAACAGAGCCTACAAAACCACAAGCTAGTAATATCTATCCCGATATCCAACCTACTGTGACTAATATAAAAAATAGTTTATATATATGTGGGGTGAGCATAATAGTATACTTAGTAGGATCATTTCTCAAGCCTCTCATGAAAAAGATAAAGAAACCATGATAATGCATAATGGACAACATTGAAATTAACTCATCACCTAAACAGGTATACTAAGCTCTCAGTATCATCATGGATAAATATCACTAAGTATCACATACAAGAGAGAATATTATATAGTAATGAAACATCAAGGGTACATTGTTCCCTCTTCCCCACTGGTTTTCCGCTCTGCCCCAATGTCACACGTACTGAGCTATCTCTCTCCAAAATAAGCCAAACCAAAACACATGAGAAAGGAATCACAACATACACCTCATGCATCACATCATCACATCATCCTATATCACATATCCATATATTGTAACCAAGTAGTTTTTGGGATCCACCATAGCCCATATGGAATGTATTAAACATTAAGTATTATAACTCAAGTCATCATAACCCATACACTAAGTAAGTGCCTCAATCAATCACAACCTATACATGTCATACCTATAATAATTCTTTGGATACTATATCCAAGGATAAATGTGTGTGAATAAAAAAAATCACAGACCTTTACACACATATATGGGGAAACTAATCATCGCGTATACCAGCACATGTAACTACCAAAATAAGTGAGCAAGGATAGAGGGGTAACCAACCATCTATCCTCCCATTGGGATATTGGGGAAAACAGACTCCCAGAGTCCACTAGGTGTCATTCACCCTAACTAATATGGGTGGGGCAGTGCATGAAATCACAAAATATGCAGGATATAATATATCTCACAACCACACTATGGTTACAACCTAGTCTTTGACTCAACTACAGCTAACATCACTCAAACTCTCAGCTGCCATTGCGACCATACATCCTATAAGAAAACAAGCATTTAAAAGAGATACATTAATTACTTATTTCCTTTTTATCATTTCCCTTATGTTAATTAATTATCCATTAAATTAATCATTAACATTATTACACTTTACATTACATTAATCATCATAGTATAGTCCATGCCCTCTAGGCATAATTCAAATCGAGTCCACGGTTTCTCAAGTTTAAAATATTTTTATCATTTTCATTTCAATGACACAAAACCCATGGGTTAATAATTATTTATTAATTATTAACATCATTATATAATCTAGGTACTCTAGGATAACCATCCTAAGATACCACCAAGAAGAAACATGCAACCATGCACACCCAAATGCCAAAAGAAGTGGGGAAATAAATGCAGATAAAAACAAACAACCCATTAATCTACCATTAAACAAGTTCATGTCAAGAAATAATCCAGATTTATCACATCACTGGGTAAGCCTATCTTCAAAACATCCCATCATCTTCACTTTCATACCCATAACCCTCATGCATATCTCGATGCATCTTTCCATCACAGACATCAACTGCTATCACATTATCTTAGCCTCCCCACCCACATCACATCGGGCACCTAGGCTCATCCATCCTAATCTCATATCACATCCAGGCCTCACCACCCCATATCAAATCGTATAAAGAATCTCATGTCCAAAACACATAACAAAAGTATTAGGAAACAAATAAGAATAACAGAAAGGGAAATCTAGGACCTAAAATAAGGCTTTTGATCTTCACATATAAACACTCTCTCACAGCTCCAAACTCAAGGCACTTGGACTTCTCAAGAAGAAGGGAAACTCGGGCCCTAGAAATTATCTTTATCAAACAACAGTTTTTTATTCCATCTTGAATTGACTAATTAATTATTCATAGGTTACAACTATGAGAAATATTAGGCATCAAGATATAACAAGATATCAAAAGATTAAACATGTTCTCTAGCATTTAAATGAGTTTCATCAAACTGTGAGAAGTACCATTCTCTTTTGACATGCCTTTTATTTATTATAAACATTCTCAACAAGAATTATCATGATTCACATTATTTATCAATTTCATAAACATGTAAGTACATATTTAATTTAGCATGTTCATTTCATCAATTTTATTACCATAAAATTATAACAAACACTTGAGCATGTGAATTTCATCAATTTAATTAGCATCAAATTATAAGAAACACCTTATTCATTAAACCTGCCATTTTATTCTCTATAAAATTATTTTTTGGATTGGAATTTCTTAATCCATTTGGATGAAATTGGGTCAAATGGTCTCATACCATACAGAACACCAGCCGACACCAATAGGGTATTATAGCAATGAGGACTTTGATATGGTTATTGTATCATCTCGGACTTTGGAGACAGTGATACTGTAGCTCCACTAACTTATTGACACAAGACACTATAGAAACTTGGAATTAGGTGGCCACATCACTATATATGTGTGGAATTCTATCCACCTTTCAATATAGAAAAATGTACTTTCTATGTGGTTGGTGGAATAGTGATTCATCCTCTTTTTTATCTCATTTTGAGCTAGGGTTTCTGTTCTTAAAACTCTAAAAACTCCCTATAATTATGCTTCAAAATTCCAAGTGATATTTTTGGATTTCAATGTATGTAGATATTATTCCCAAACCATATAAATTTGTGTTTCTATATTCATCTTCTTATTCATATTTCATTCTATCTTTTCTTTATCTACAAACATGTTATGTCGCTACGACTCCCAGTGTTTCTGCAACATTAATTATTAATAAATTCTTGATTTATGTTTTTTACCATTTTACATCAAGAACAACATGTTAATCCATATCATAACTAGACATGGAAACAAGCATAGCATAGATATCACACTATCTTTTAAATCAAGAGGAAAACCTCTATCATAATATAAATCACGTAAATATGTGTTCGCGAACCAATTATTTATTAATATAATTCAATAATTATTAGGTTAATTACATTTGAATACAAAGGTCTAAACAATGTTAACTCTATGATTTCATATAAATAAATAGAAGAACCAACGAATCCCCTACCTAAAAGGTGTCAATGTTATTCACATGAGAACATACCAACATTTTAGATCCCGATCACCCCTATTATAAGAGCTACATCCCTCCAAGGACGTCGTGGAAAAACCACACCATAAAACAACCAAGAAAAATCTGTTAGAATAATAGAGGGAAACCATAATCGCATTGAAAGAAGAATTATTAGGATTCAAGTCAAAGAAACACAATAAAAGAGGTAGAACATACCTCATATCACCATGGATCATAGATGAGAAGCCAAGAATCAATCCCTATCAAAGGGATTCCAAGATGCCTCGAGAGAGTCACTGGACTCCTAGGGTTTGGGAGAAAAACATAGGGTTTGAGAAAAATTCAAGGTGTTTTATCTTTTAAAGGCACACTGCACATCACATTTTAATGGTGTGAAACCCTTTCACATCATGTAAATTTTTGGTTTTAAGTTTCACTGAAAAATATGTCACCTCAAACCATTTAACCGCAAAATAATTCATATCATGAGACACCCCCATAAACTAGCCTCACACAAGACTTAAATCATACATTAATGATGTGAAACACTTATACATCATGAATTCTACCTATTTACTTCTTTTAGTAGAGGAACACCTCCATACCTTCTATAGGACATCTCTGAGCACCACAAACTTCAGAAACACGCAAAGGGTCAGACTAGACATATATAAGCCCTTACAAGAAGATAAATTCAAGATATTTCTACACATATCTAAAAATGAAATAGAAAACCTACCATTGTAGCTTTGTTGGATATTACATAAACTCACCCATATTTCTTATTGCACATGAAATGTCAGGTTAAGTCATTTTCAAGTAGTTTAGCTTTCCAATGATTCATCTATACATATTTTGTGAGAAGAAATTATCCATGTTAGTTTAAAGAGACTTCTCCCCAACCTCTTAGGATGAGTCCATAGAATCAAATGACAGGCCATTAGACTGAATCTTTAGAGGAAAAAGAGTAAGTGGATATTATCTAGGCTAGATGGAGCTCAAACAGTTATAGTAGTTGCATCATGAAGTAGTCCCCTTTTCGTTATCATGTTGGACTCTTATGGGATGCTTGTATTTTACCATTTTCTTTTCCATACTCTTTTTTGTACTGTGATATGGGATTATATGTTGTGCATTATTATATTGTATTAGTTTATTTTTCATCATTATATTGGTGTAAGTAGATGTGTGTATAAGTTTTAGTCTAAGGTCTCTCATATGTGTGATATGCCAACTCGCCACTATGTCTTTTATTATAGAAAAATTGAGCTCATTTTCCTATTATTTTTAATGATTTTTTTGTTCTTTAATGCTAAAATCCCATGGATTATATTTATTTCATCATTTTTGGGTTTTACATTAGCATTTTTCAATACATGAACTTTAATAATAATTTTAATCTATTTTTTAACATAATTATTATATCACTTTTCAACATCACTTTTATACTCGAATACATTGAATTTTTATGAGTATAATTTTTTTAACATTTAAATTATTTTTTTATTATTTTTTTAAAATATATTTTAATATTTTAACCATGTTTATATTATGAAATTTAATTCTTTTTTTGTGTTCAATAATCACTAACATGTTTATATGATTTATATTTACTTGTAATATTTGGGAGTGGTTTGATATTTCATACTCAAGGGAATGTATAAATAGCACTGCACATTCAAACCAAACAATTTTGGTGTCTTTATTAGGTATATTTTTCATATTACATTTATTATTTGGAATAAAAACACAAAAAACATGCATAAAATTCCTAAAAACACAAAAAACAATTTCTTTTTTATAGTTTGACCCAAAAAAACTCCAAACTCTTTTTTAATTATTATTATGGATAGATGCTAAGTTACATTTTTTTGGGAAAAAATAAAAAAAATATTTAAAAAATGGAAAACTATAAAAATTGGAATAATAAAAAAAATAAAAATATAAATAAAATCTTAATTGTGAATATATTTCTTTGAATTATTTGAAAATATCATGTTGATATAATTTATTGCTTATTATATCCTGTTTTTGATAATCTATAATAACCTTATAATTAACCTAGTTATTACACTTAACCTTAGGGGATGTCTTCCAATTGGAATGGTTTCATGCTTGAATAAGTGTTTTTTATAAATTGTCTTGAAAAAAATATATATAAAATGAGCGGCATGTGTGTCTAAACATATAAGATAATGGAGGGTGGGGATGTGAATTTTACATATGAAGAATTGAATTCTCAATATCAATTAAAAATTTAAGGGTAAAATTTAGAATGGAGTATCTTGTATTAACTTTTATTGACCTTATTCAGGGGGTGATGGAATAAGAAGATTAATCTTATTAATCTTAATTATTTATGAAAATACATGATAAGAATATTCACTTTTTTGAAATTTATAAAATTGGATGAAAAGTAGAACAAAATATAAAAAAATCCAAGAATTTTACAGAGGCAATCTCAAAGGAATCTAGTGAGAAAATTGATGACAAAAATCTAGACATGAAAAAAATTAATTCAATTAAATAAATGTTTCTCTTGAGAACATTATTTTCCACATAAGTTAGATAAAAGGGCCTCAAATACAATTAACTTTCAGAATCTTCTATATTATCAAAACACTATAGCCTGGGTTTATTCACATTATAAATTAGCGTTCATTAGTAATTATAGACTTAGTCTACTAAAAGGAGACTACACATACAACATTCTATTCTAAAGTTCAAAAACATCTGAAAAAACTTAATGAAAAGTGATTATAACACTTTTCACTCATGATAAAAAATTTGAAAAAGTGATGATTTTTTACTTCTGAAAAACTGTTTACAGTTAAATTATTAAAATCACTTAAATAAGTGATAGAAAAGAATTTTTTAATAAGAAATCTAAAAACACTTAAACAAAATCACAAATTATAAGTGGTAAGTGCTATAGGCAGTTTTCAATTAAATATATTCAGATGGACAATTAGGTTATCACTAACAATAATTGTTGAAATCTAATTATAACACTTGTCACTTATAATAATAAATTTGAAAAAATAAGTTGTGATTATTATGTTAAATCACTTAAATAGGTATAATAATGGAATTTTTTCAATGAAAAGTATGGAAACACTAATAGAATTGTTATAGAAAATTTTGAACCAGGCTCCACCTAGATAACAAAAAGGGAGGGGAAAATTGGAGAACTCTAATAAGATTTTCATTTACATAAAAATACGAAAGTGTGTTCAAGTATCAAATTGAAATCATACAGACCTAGTTCCTACAGTATACACCATAGGGGAAATATACAGGCGTGCATTCTGATCTGATTAACACATTCAAGCACCTTTCTATAGATGAACTATTAGGAATATTGTCATTATATTTTGAGGTGTATAAAATAGTATCAAACATGCAAAGATATGATTAATAAAATTGTACAAATCCATGTAATTTATGCTACATTGACAAACCTTTTGAAACTTGCATGCATCACTTATCATTTATTAAATCGCTTATGTGTAAGTGTTTTTATATTGCTTATTAAAGAAGTGTTTTTTCATCACTTATTTAAGTTATTTCTTCAAGAATTTAAGCGTAAGAAGATTTCAAAAACATAAAAAAAATCACTGATTTTATCAAACTTCTTTCTTTAGGAATTTAAGTGTAAGAATATTTCAAAAAAAACAAGTGGTGTGTGTTATAATCACTTCTTTTTAAGTGTTTTCCAACAGAGACTTATAACACATACCATGTATGATAAATATTTCTCTAAAAGTATTTCTGGATTGCTTATTGAAAAGTTATTTTTTCCATTTATTCAAGTGGTTTTCTTCTCAAATTCAAGTATAATTGTTTTTTTAAGAGACATAACAAAACAAACACCACTTATTTTTTTCAAAACAACTTTGTTGGAGTCTATGTCCCATAGACCAAACTTGGTTAAAATAAATTGAAATTGATACATAAAAATTTATTTTATGAATAGTTCAGTAAAGATATTTTCAATGTTAATATGTGAAAAAGTAATGTGGTTGTGCAAAAAGTGATGTTGTATGAAATGATATTCAAATGTAATATGTTTGGTGCACTCATGGAAGACTGTGTTGGTAATAATATTCATGGATACCAGATTTTCATACCAAAGTTTAGTCTTATTAGATCGTTAAGTCAATCACATAAAGAAATTAGCAGGACCAAAAATCTCAATTGTGATGTGTATCCATGGAATGAATAAAGAAAACCCTGACCCGAATCCCACATATTTGACTATTCCAAGGGTTGCGTCTCACTGAGACTATTTTATTTACCATGAATTTGATAACTTTTCTATCAGAAAACACAAAACTGGGTAGGGTCATGGTAATGTAATTATGTTCGTCAACAAGACATTAATAGTGATCCGAATGAGCATAAGTTGGGTTGTCATCATATATAGACCTTTTACCAGGAAAAAAAGTGTCAATTTGGGAGGATTTAGATAGACCAGTGTCTTGGATTTCTATAGGTATGGTATCAACCTTTACTCAATCTAAAATGAATATATTTATGGCCAATGTTAGAATAGTGAAAACAATATCCATAGAAATTATTTCTTCATATATTGAAGGATATTGTCTCATTTTTATTTTTTGACTACCAGGTGCATCACCATTCAGATAGCTCCAAGACTCTTCACAGTAAGACATGGTATGTCCTAGAAATCCACATAATTTAAATTTCATAATAGGAAATATATTTTCACTTCCATTCCTCCACATGTACCCTTATTTTATATAGGTCATTGGTTGGAAATTATCTATGGATAATTGAGGATTATTTTCATCTCTCTTCTATATATGGTTTGAAATTGTCTCTATTAGGACATTAGGCACCTTTTTAATATGTCAAAATTTCTAATTCCATTTGTTTTGGATCATCTCGTTTTCTAGCCTTTAATGTTTATGTATCATATCCAATTCCACTTATACCCATAAATTTAGATCTTTGATCATTAAATGCATTCTCTACTCCATTGGAACCATGTTTAACTCTTTCCCAAATCTTTACATCTAAAAAACTCCCAAACTATAATTTATTCATTATTTCCCTTGATTTTGATTCTATTTCCAGTTCACTCCTTAAGTAAATGACTTCATCTTCAAGGCCCTCAACTATCTTATCCTTTTCCTGCAATATCAATGTAAATTCATTGATAAATTTTTCTTTCTCTTAAATCCTTAATTTAAACTCCACAACCTCTTATAAGATTTCAAGAGTTATCAAATATTATTCTAGCTCTCCTTGTAGTTGATCAATCTCAGCTTCAAGTGGATCCACATACTCTGATGAATCATTCAACAATTATCTACTATTTCTGTTTTTATTTATTCGAATGTTATGATCATCATGGTCACCCTCAAGTTCCATATTGAGATCAACAACACCGTCTAAATGATTGTATTACTGTTTCATAGGTTTTATCTTTTTAATTTTATCCATCATGGAATCTTCAACATCATATTTAAACTCTGGTTCAACATCCTCCAAAAATACTTTACCATCTTGTTCCTATTTTCAAATGAAGATCTTCCACTGTAATTTATTTCTTGATTTGAACTCTCCCTTTTTTAAGAACCTACTATGAGGCCTTTGCATGATTTTTTCTTCACTTTATATATCATCAAATTTCTTTTAGCATCGAGTAGCAATGTTCCCTACTTTACTACACCAAAAATAAGATAATGGAAGCTTGACTTTAAATATTCCTTTTTCTCTCTTGATTTTTCTTGAAATAAGAGATATAAGTTTATTATCTACATCATCTTCATCATCACTACCTTTGAGAATGTCATTTTTTCCATGCCTTTGAATTACATTTCCTTTATTACTCAAATTTTTGTATCTTCTAGTTTGAATATTATTTCAAAAGCCACCAGACTACATACCAGATTATCAAGAGAGATCTTAGAAAAATACCTTTCCTCAAGGGATGAAAATTTTGTATTGTATAGAGGTAGAAGCATTGTCAATATATTCCTTATAATTTCAATATCCTTAATTTCATCATAATGTCCTTAAATTTATACAAAAAAATCATTAATTCAGTTAAAGAAACTATTTTCATTTTCATCTAGATGAATTTTCAGATCATCGAACAGATTGTGCAAAAATTGAAGTTTGGCCTCCTTCAATTTGTTATTTCCTTCATATATATTTTGTAGTTTCTCCCACATTTACTTGGCTATAGTGAAACTAATCACCTTCATATATATTTGATTATATAGTTCTATAATAATAGAATTTTGATCTTTGACATTTTCATCAAGCATTTTACTATCTATTTCAGTCATAAAAAGATTTGTCGCACCACTAACCCAAATCCATTGAACAATGGAAAAGAGAACTTCCAACCCAAGAGATTTCATATGAGATCTCATTTTATTCTTCCAAATCTGGATGTTTCTTCCATAAAAATGGGATCTCCCCTAATGGTCACTAAATTATCCATTAAAGATAAAATAGAATATAGATTTAACGCCTATAACCTATTCCCTTAGATGCCACTTTTTATACTCTAGAACACCTTGAGAGGGGAGGGGTGAATCAGGGTGTCAAAATTTTATTTTAAAAAGATAGATATTTTCCCCGCATTGGTAGGAACTTGTTAAGATAATATAATAGAATTGTGTAATTACCAAACACCAATATGTAAAAATAGAAAAACAACACAACAGTTTTACTTGGTTCACCATTAAGGGCTAGTCCAAGGAGAATATACCGATAGTGTTTCAATCTTACTTGAATCCACTAATCTTCACTATATATTGTGGATTACAATTGATCAGACATGTTAACTCTATGTTAGGAACACTACCTTTATAATAATTTTAGGGATGGAACACTACCTCTACTTGATCACTTCTGTCAAATCTTCCTTACTCACTACTTTGGGTGAATTCACTCTTAGTTTATTGACTTGAAGGTCACTTCCATATCAGATCACATTAATATGATTTTTTTCATCATACAAGTCCGCTTATGATGATTCAATACATTACAAAAACTTTTCCAAAGTTCAAGTATTCTCATGTAAGTAACTTTTGTGAAATACTCTTTTTCACAAAACCCCATTTTTCAAAGAAATTTCATATTTTGAAAAACTACCCACTTCTAAAAAATTCCCAACTTTTAAAAAACTCATAACTTTCATGAAAAACCAAAATTTTGAAAAACTCCTTCACTGAAATTCCTTAGAATCAATTATTTTTCAACCATTATTTTTGAAAAACAAGTGTTCACATATATTACTTGAATCACATAATAATTTCATTCGCGTAAAACCTTCATAAAATCAGAGAGATCAAACCTTTTCCAAAAAAAATTCTGATTCTCACATAATGAGTAAATGATTATTTATAAGAGTGCATTAACATTTCACCAAATTCTGTGTATTTTGTGAAACTTTATCCCTCTCCGAATACATGTTGCCTTGATTCTCCAACATAAACTTGTATTTCGTGAAACTTCAAAGAAATTTTCTATTTCTGAAACTTATTGTAATTGTGTAACTCATAACATTTATTCACTCGCAAAAATTATCATAATAACATAAATTACCAAATTTTTTCATTCATGAAACTTCTAATAATCTTGTAACTTACCACCTATTTCTTTCAAAGCTCAGCAGTCTTTCATAAAACATTCTTTCACGAATCTCCAGACCTTTGTGACACCATATTTCCACGAATTTCATGCATTTACCATATTTTCATGAGGTAGTATTATAAATCCATATTTCATGAAACTTGTCCCTTACTCTAAATTTTGGACCCCAAATATTTTTTCAAAAACTGGGAAATGAACACACCTTCAACACTAAATCCACATGCACCATAAGATCACTTGGCGTGAAAACTCCTTGATCAACCTAGTGTGGATTGAAAAAAATACAAAATACAATCCATTTATTGTCGTGAAAAGTATTGGTTTAAACATAAAATAATAAAGTGCTAATTATAATATAAAAAAATTGATCTCCTTAAGATAATTATGCAAAATAATGTTAACACATTGTGATAACAATACAACAATGAAACTTCGTTTAGACACATTTTCAGGTTCATATTTCACTCCTTGCATCATGCATGGTATAGGGAGTGCATAAAGAGTGATGAAATGGTCTATAAATACACATTTTTATAAGAGGTTGAAGATGATTGATCTTTTGGTTTCTAGAAATAATATTGGAGGAAAGAACATAAAAGGAAAATAAAAAAATGAATGTAAAGTAAATAGTAAAAATTTGTGTTTTGATTGAAATAGAAAAGAAAATAATTAATTATAATTCAAAGATGATAAAAGCTAATAAATTAAATTATAATTAATAAATAAACATGTTAAATATAATAATAATGTAAAACTAAAAATATTATCTTATAATAAAAGGGAATTATTGCATAACAACAACCTAAGATGAAGAATATAGGGATGAATGATTTTCTTCTTGATGTTCTCTTTTATCTAGTTGTCCTCCCATAGTTTTGTTATATTATTTCATAGAATATATTACTACTATTTTAAAACCCACACAACCTTTTCATGGATAAATTGAAGATATAATTTAAAAAAATATATTTTATGATAATTCAAGTATTATTGAGTTTCCATAAATTTGCATGCATTACAATTGGTGCTTTTAGTAAGAGACAAGAAAAAGATCCATATTTAAGGAATTATGAAAAATATTTCTAATCAAGTAGAGTATATGAAAACAACTACAACTTCAAGGATAGTCTTTAATAAAATAAATAACACAACCATGAAATACACATATGGATAACAAAGATAATCCCACAAAACCAAAATAGGTATAACTTAAGATACATTTGGTTAATAAAAACATTTTTTTCATTTTTATAAAATTATTTATAAAATGTATTAGATAATATTATAGATAGTATGAAAAAATAACACTGTATTCTCAATGATTTTTCTTATTCTAGGAAACATGAAAATAATTTTTTTTTTGGTTTTCCCAAAATATATCCTTTTGATTTTTTAAAAAATATTTTTCATTCATATATTATAATACATTTTCTCATACATTTTTGGAAAATGAATATAGAAAACATTATCCATATCAAAATGAATCTCTAAATTCTTAATATTTAATGGAACTGACACCTTAAATTGGAAACTAAGAGTAGAATAGTTCTTTAATTACCATGAAAAATAGGATGCTTATTGGTTAACCATATTTATTGAGAAAATTTATGGAATAATTTTGCATTGGTTCCAAATGATACATAAATTATTCAAAATTCCAAGCACAAAATCTCTTGCTTTATCCATTGAAGAAAAAGTTTTTCCCTTCAAAATATGAAACAAAGAGCATAATTGTTCAAAATCAAACAGATAGAATTATTTGATATTTATAACAAAAAATTCATGTAATGGAAAGATAGATTGATGGAATGCTCGATGATTCACTCAGAGAATGATTTATTAGTGGGGGTTGAAACCACATAGTTGAAGGGATACCATAACATAATTACCAATGATTTTTTAGGACCACTAGTTACTAAGAGATGCCTTCAGAAGGGGGTGAATCAGGGTAAGACCTACTTAGATAAATTAAAAATTATTATATAAACTTTATTATCATAGCTCATTCAGATCTTAACCCAAATATTAGTAGGGACATTGTTAGGGATCTTAGTATTTTGATTATTGTGGTTCACTTAGGCCCATGCATGCACATCACAACTCTCACACAAACTATAAATAGAGCACACACATTTTTATTCGGTTCAATCTATATGGGGTGAGTCCAAGGGATGTGGGAAATTCAATGCAACTACCACATCACTAATACAATACCTCACTAATCTAGTAAATGTTTATTATGGGAACTACATCCAATGATCACTCCCTCTGGATGTTTAAGGATAACTCACTGCCTCCCCAAGAATCACTCCCTTCATTGTTTAGGTTCGGCTCACAACTTACTCAATGGTCACTCCTTCTATATGGGTCACTCCCACTTATATTACAAGGATCAATATCCATAAAAGAATTTCCCAAAAAACTTTGTTGGATATATAAGTAATATCACTATAATTCACCATAGATCAAATGAGTGAAAGATGTATGATAGAATAACATGCGACCCCAGGCAATTTCAATAGCATATTCTAATAACACATGTAAAAATACAAAGTAGAGAAAAAAGAGTAAATAATTGTATGAGGAATTATATAGGGAAGAGATTAAACTTCCTATATATCCCCCCTAAACCCTAGTTCTTTACAACAGAATTCCTCATTTCCCTCCTCACTACCCCCTCCCATTTTTTAAATGGGTATCTAAAAAGAACCCCCCCCCCCCCAACAAACTCTAGATGGGGGTCACCTCAATCAGTTTGAGGAGGTGTTGGGACCATTTTTCCCCTATTGGAATATACTTTATAGGTTCTAGGGGAGTCCCTTACACTAGCACTACCACCTTATAAAAGACCAGTCTTGTCCTTAAGACCATGAGAGGGGAATTGATTATGAAGATAAAAGTCATCTTCCTAGATTGCTTGATCAACTAGTCCTCCATTTTATTTGACTATCCACTTGACTAGACACTAAGGATCTTGCACATTGTTATACTATAGGGTGTGTTTTGAAAGAACTACATCTATATCAAATCCTCTATATAGTCTGATTTCATGTTAGGAGGGAGACTTGGATGTAAGTCCTAAGTCCCAATAAACTTTTTTAGCTACAAGATATGGGAAACTGGATGAATTTGTGATATAGGTGGTAGATACGGCTAGTAAGCTACCAGAAATTTTTTTTATAACATAGTAAAGGGACCATAGAATTGAGTATGCCATTTTTTATTAATTCATTAAGTAGATGAATATTGGTGATAAGGAAATATTTTCAAATAAACTTGATTCACAAGTTGAAAAGATATGTCACGATGTTGGAGATCAGTACATTGCTTAAAATAATTCATAGAATGGGACAACTAGTTTTTGAGTTTCCTAAGGGTCTATTAATGATCTATTAAGTCATATTCCATTTCCTACACCCTCACTTCATTGGGGATAGAGGTAAAAATGGTCAGAGGTTTCCACTCATACACCACTTCAAAAGGGTTTATTGAATTGATGCTTGTCAATTTTTATTGTAGTAGAGTTCCTACCAATGAAACCAATATGGCCATAATTTTGGTTTCTCACCAGAAAAATAGTATATTTAGGTCTATAACTAGCAATTTAACACTTCAGTTTGATCATCCTAAGATTAGTACCTTGCATCTTGAAAATAACTATCCATAACAGACTTAAAAATAGTGGATCTCAATCACTTACAATCGATTTTGTAATTCCATGTAGTCTGAAAACCTCCTATAAATTAACATAATCCAATCCCTGAGTAATGAAAGGGATATTTAATGAAATAAAGTGATCATGTTTGTATAGTTTTTCCACCACCACCAAGATTACATCATAACTTTTTTATTTGGGTATCCCTGTGATAAAATTTGTAGAAATTACTTCCCAAATTGTATCTGGAATATCCAAGTGATGTAACAATCTTGCTAGTGATAAAGTGGAGTATTTGAACCATTTAAATGTTTCAACATATTTTATATAGTTTATAACTTTTTTATATTCCTACCCATTATATATTTTCATAAATATTTTATAAGTTTTGTAGTAGATCAAATTCCCTCCCTAGGGAGACACATGATATTCTTTTAATAAATATGGAAACTAAGTGGAATCAGTAGGTATTACCATCCTACCCTTATACAAAAATGTCTTGTGTGAATAAGTAAACCATTTTTGGGATTTAATTTCTAACTACATCTACTTAATAATTTTTCAGAGGTAAGGATCTTCATTTACACTCAATGTCAAGGAAATTTCTTCTTACCATTATAAGTATGACTTGTATTGCTGAAGTTTAGATGTGTCCTTATTATGAGATAGGGAATTAGTAACTATTTTTTCACTTCTAGGATTTCATTTTATATTAATTTTATACCCAAAAACTTAGCAATAAAATATTTCTGATCTACAGAAGGTATTCATTACTACAATAGAAATTTCAGACTCCTTTGATTAGAGTAAACTATAAAAGATATGCCTAAAAGGTAAGGGTGACAATGATATATGTCCAAAACCAAGGCCATGATCCCTTTATCATAATTATATTTAGATATATTGTTCTCATATAAATATTTTTTTGATTATTCAATAGATTGGTGGGATTACATGAGCACTGCACCCACTCCCTTCCTAGACGCATCACACTTTACATCAAATATTTTTGAATAGTAGGGTATAGAAAGAACTGGGGTTTTCATAAGAGTATAATTTAAATTCCTTCTTGTGATTCTCCAATCCAATGAAATCCTTACTTTATAGTCAACACCATGAGGCATTGGGTAATGTTTCCATAGCCCCAAATGAACTTTCTATAATATCCCTTTAGGCCCAATGATCCCCAAACACCCCTAAAAGAAACTGGTTTTTTCCAGTCTAACATAACTTGAAATTTAGTAGGGTCCATAGAAACCCCTTTTAGTGATATAATGTGTCCTATATATACAACTTATTGTTAGGGAAAGAGAATTTATTTGGGTTGGAAAAGAAGTGATGATCCTGTAAAAACTATAAGACAAATTCCAAATATTGTAAATGGTAGCTCCACTCTTGACTATAAATCAAGATATCATTGAAAATATAAGAATAAACATAAATTTTAAGAGCCAGAATAAGTCATTAATAGTTGATTGAAAAGTTTAAGGAGCATTAGTATTTTTAGTGACCTAGAATATTAAAGGAGCATTAGTGGGGCCGAATGGAATCACCAAGTATCTGTAGTGGAAATTATGAGTGAAAAGGCTATTTTTTACCCATACCCATCCCACATTCAGATTTGGTGGTATCCAAACCTAAGGTTGATCATGTAAAAGTAGGTTTCCAGATGAAATTCATCAAAAATATAAAATTCATCTGGGATTGTTACCTTATTGAGGGTCTAATAATCCACACACATCTTCCCTAAACTATACTTTTTGTTGACCAACATGGGGCTAGAGTAGGCACTGATTCTAGTTTAGATAGTGCCTAATTTTAAAATTTCATGGGCTTGTATTTTGATATCATTTTTATTAGTGTGTGGATATCGATTGGGATGAATAGAGATAGGTCTCCTTTCCTACACTAAATGAATTTATTGGATAGGTTGGCATCATTGGTGTATTCCCTTATGTTAATTAAATACTTTTATCCATTTTGAGAACAAAATTTAGAGATAAAGGTGTAGATAACTATCTATTGGAGGCTCCTGGATTCCCATATTCTTCTATTGAATTTTGATCCTATATAATTCTGGCTAGCTTTATTTCAGAAAATATTGGGTTTTCCCCCTGCCAAGTCAGTTGGTTTTTGTGTGAAATGATGAGACCACCTATTCAGTTCCATCCACTCCTTGAAGGCTATGCATTTGGAATCTGACCATGAATTTCATGTTCATGGACTTATTATTAATTTTGGTTTCCCCAAGAATAAAAATTCGTGAAATCTTCAATATCAAATCCAATCCTCTGACATCCAAAACTATAACATTGATCAAGAAAGCATTTATTCCCATAGTTAACCTCAATTGTTGGCATAATCCAAGGGTCCACATCCTATGTCTATCACCATGCTTGACACAATGTTTTCATGTCTCTATGACAGTCATCCTCAGTAGTGAAGTCAACTTTGGTGATATAAAACATTGGGTAGTGATGATATCCAAGAGGAATAAAATTGGTATGTCACTCATGCACCTTCATAAAAGCCAGTTCTTCTCCTCCCTGGTCCTAGTAATAAACACCTAATATTTAATTTACAATATTTTAGATTGTACCTCTTTTTTCTCCCCTTAAAGGTGGGGCTATAACCTCCAAATGGAAGCTCCTGTACGCTATAAAGAAACCCCACAAATAAATGGATCAAAGACTCGACCCTGCAACTGGTGCCCCCAACCCCTCAACCTTATTCCATATCAACTACCTCAACTTTCACCACATATCTGCCATTTGAATACACTATCTTCTTGTAAGTCTAGAGCGTGACTTTCATATTTTAATCTGGGAATTTTTACATCAGACTATATGGCTTTCCACACCTGAAATGCAATCCTTTTTTCTTCTTGCTTTCCATTCATGAGCAGTCAAGTTTTTTACCCATGTCTCTACTAGAACACCTTTTAATGTATTATTAAATAGAGGAACTATTTTCAAACCCTATATTTATATCCAAGTTTCATGTTGGGACTACTTCTACAAATATTAATACCCATCCCTTTTCACACTCTATGTTAAACATGTCTATCCAGCCAAATTTCTTGAAATTATGTTTCTAGATTGTGTATACATACCCATTTGTAAATCTAATCATATAATCCATGGAGAAAATTTCCCATGTACTATAGCTCTAGATGGATAGGAACTAGGGAATCCATGTATTCAAACTGTTTGATATTTTCTTAGACTGATCCTTGATGGTATACTTCAAAAAACTACTCCTAAGGATTCTAAATTTCTAGCCCACTAACTCTCTCTATAATTTAAACTTTAATAATTATTCATGTTACTTTCAGTTAAGATTCACTAAGAATAGTGAACCAATGAATTGTGGCTCCTTCCATGCTTACTTGTGTGAGGAACACCTTCATAACCTCAGGCATTTAGTTGATGAGGAAAAATAATTCATCTCATGTAATCCAATCGCTTGAATCTTGGTCATCAAACGTAGAGATATCCAATATCATGCAGATAAATAATGATTTCATCTAAAATAATTATATTTATTAATTGGATTCCTAAAATCACCTAGTTCCACTAAATGTGATGTAGAAAACTTTTCCACTAATGTCAGATGCACCTCTTCCTACCGTGAAGTTTTCTCTAGGCACCACACCAATCCCATGTTATTTTAATGGAATTCATCTTGTTCCATCATATCATAGTCAATTTTTGCAATATCAAATCAAATTCAGAAAGTTTCAACTCAGCTCTACACATCCATTTCTCCACCCCTTTCAGGTGAGATTAATGGCGTGTCTCCACCGCTATTCCTCTATATTTCTGAAAGGTTGGACCAAGTGATAAAATAATGCATGACCGCAAGAAATTTCAATAGTATATTCCAGTAGTACCCAATGAAATATAGAGAAATATAGAGAATAAAGATAATATAATTGGAAAAGTAAATACATATCAAAGAGATGAAATTCCTCTCTCTCAACCAAATCCCATTCTATTACAACAGAATTCCTAATTTACCCTTCCCTTACTTTAAAATAGTCAATTGAAGGAATCCCCCCAAAAAACTCTAGGTGGGTTCCACCTCAATCTATTATAGGATGTTATGGGACCATTTTTTCCTCATATAATATACTTTATAGGTTCTAAGGTTTTCCCTTACTCTAAAAATATAGCTCCATAACTATCTTCACTCCACGTGTTAGACTCCTATGTTTCACTTATTTCCTCTCTTGGTGTGTGTGGATATGTAGAATTATCATCCTACTCAACTCTTCACTTATTCTTCATTGTTTTATAGATAAGAAATGATTGTAACCATTTCTCTATCCTCCCTTATCATGGATATACAATGAACTCAACTTCTAATTTTACATTACCTCATATATTGATATATATCACAATAATTCTTTCTCACTATAAAACTCAATCCCCCTTTCCTTCTCATCCCATCATCAACACACAACCATGTATGATGGATCTTCCATTATCCTAATGTATTATAATAAATATCAGTTCATTACTTTGTACATACCAATAACTTAATCACTCCTTCATGGAAATCCAATCAACCCATTATCAAAAAAATTCCAATTTTCTCTCATGGGATCACTTATTCCTCCATCCATGTCTTTCACATGTATAATAATCATTTGTGAATCTTAGCTCAAACTTACTCACTTTCAAAATAATTATCAGACATCAAAATCCTCTTAAATGAATGTCATTTGAGTCACATCTTCCTCGTAACCCTATAATCACAATACAATTTCACTTATTGACACATTCCCCACATTCATAATATTTCTCATCGATGACCCTAAAAATAAATTAACAAGTTCCCTAGATAAAAAACACGTGTAAATGATTCTCCCTCACAAGATCCTTCTCAAATTTCACTGTTATAGCTGTTAAAAAACTTCCACTAAAAAACATTAATAAAGACTCCATTTCATAGAAATTTAAGGTTAAATTGATCATGAGTGATGACCATAGTCACTTCAAGCCTTTTCTAATTCTTGGTTTGTGATCAATTCAGTTTCACAGCTCTCAACAAGCAACTCTAGCTCCAATATATTTTGAAAGGGAACTTCCCAATATATTTCTAAAATAACTTAATTTTTTCATAGCTCCCATATCATAGTAATTAACACCCTAAATCTCTCTCCAATAACCTTTTGATAATAAATTTTCAAGATAAATTCAAACTCATCTCATCTAGAAATCAACCTCCCTTTAAACTGAGATTATCCCAAACAAAACATGTACTCCCTCATTATCTTTTTGGTACAAAACATCTTCTCATAACACATATCCTTATAACATGTACATATCCCAATACTCTTTTTTTAACATAGAACATATATCTATCTATCAAAAAACATTTTAACACATAAAATATTTCTTCCTATCACATAACATTTTTCTACCATAGAACATTTCAACAAAAAACACAAATCATCCTTCCACGGAACATTTTCATGCCTTAAAACATTTTTCACAGAACATATATCTCCATATTAACTATATAACATTGACCTCATGGAATATTTACATCTCCATATTAACCACAGAACATTTTCTACTAACCATAGAATAATCACCTTCATTCATGGAACAATTTTCACGTAAAATATTTTCTAGCACTGAACATTTTTCACATAACATTTTTTCCTGCATTGAATATGTTTTGATAAGTTTAATTGGAATACATATCTTATAAAAATATCTAATCATAAACATCTTTATCAAATTTATCATCTCAACTTTCACAAATCATTTCAACCAAACAGAACATAGAATACACAAAACATATTCCGCTATGAAAAACATATTTCTCATTACATAGAACAATTACAGCTAACACATAACATTTTAAAACAGAACCAAAAATTTAGATTAAGATAATAATATAGCATATACCTTATAATAATATAAAAAACACATTCCTCTTCATGTATAAAACACATGAAAAAAACATATTCTTCCCTTGATAAAGAACATATAAAAAACTCATCATATCACTAACTTTGTATTTTAAAACAAATTTAAAACACCATTTAAATGGTTGTAACATAATTAAATTATTATTTTTAACATAGACATGATTATTTGATGAGAATTAAGATCTATCCATTTTATCACATGAAAAGGTACAAAACCAACACCAATCCCCACTAAATCCAGCCAGGGTTCAACTTTAGCAATAATGGATTTAACTTTTGGGACTAATGGAGTGAAAAATATATCAACACGAATGACTTATACTTATATCAAACCAAGTCCTACAATTATATTCATGACTCTTTTAAAGATTCAACTTATCAGTGAGGAAAGGTTTTAATAACTTTGAAGTAAAAATTTCTATGAATCAATGATTCCCAAATCAACAATATAAAATCATTCAATGTGATGAGGAATATTAGAGAACACCAAAAGTGGTCCCTTAAGGTGGAGTTCATCTTTTATTATAGGTATTCTGATATGGAAGGAGCTCAGATAGCTTTTTTAAAATTAGTATAGTTCAACATCTTAAAATTTATATAGATCCAATTTCTTCAGTGAAAGTGGTAGTGGGAAGCAGAATGGACACAACCTGAATTTTACAACCAATGTTTTATTGGTGACTCATTCCAAGGTAATAATAAGAGTGGGTTGGTTAGAAACTTTTCAATCACACATAGCATAATACATTACATTAATGATTAAATTTATTCTAATAATTATTTTTTTACATTTAATGGATATAAAAATGATCAAGCCAATAAAGATCAATGTCATCAAATAACTTCTTTATGAGACATCAAAGAGATAGTGAACAACATTTTCTTTTTATTTTATAAATTATGAATGACCAAAATAACTCATATACATTTTCATAGGGTGTTCCACCATACCTAGTACCATCTCTAACACATATAATAATTTCATGAAAACACTTTTTTGGTGTAAAAACTAGCTTATAGTTCATGTCACCCTCAATGTTTTCTTGCCATTTTTCTAAAGTGAAACACTAAATTTATCATTTTACTATATAGACACTATCCATTTTTTTATTTTTTATTTTAAATTTTTCATTTATCTACATAGGATATGATTACATTTGATTAAAAATATGAATATTCAAAGAATATTATTTTTAGTGGTAAAAATAGTGTAATGGATTGAAGATGGTTTTAATATAGATACTCTATTTTAGAGTAACCTTAATCCAATTAGAGTTTTGGGTTAGAGATTCCCTAAAGAACCTATTGTATTAATATTAATTAGTACTCTCAAATTTTGGAGGGTGATCACTAGAATATGAACAAAACAATTGAATTATGATTTGAAATAAAAAAAATCCCATGAAATACACATCAGGTGAATGGAAAAGATTCTAGGATTATTGATAAGAAAACATGTTTAGGGTATACAATCTTTTTAATTATTTTTTTATTTAATTTTTGGCTATAATTAAGATTTTACTACTATTTTGGATGCTTATAAGGTTTGACTCAATTATTTTGTTATGTTTATATTATTAAGTTTTAATCCAATTTGTTGAATTTATTAGAAGATTTATCTTGAAACACACATGTATACTTCCTTTAATGCATATGAATTAATATCAATAGATTTTATTTTTGACACATCTTTTATTTTCTAAAAAAAAAATGACAAAAAATACTGATACTTCAATAGGTACGAGAAGTAGTAATGCAACATGAAAATTTTTACCCTAGAAATTTTAGTTCATTCCTAACATGGTATCAGCACTCAAAGTTCTTTAAAAAATGATACATGCCTCAACCATTGGGGTTAATAATATGTAAAGATGAGACAAATAATTTTCACAAAGAAAATTATCAATATATTTTATACCCCTATAACCTATAAGAACAATATTAGTCTATAATATATTCATGCAATATCCTTTGTTTTTTTTCGGACTCCACCATCAACCAAAAACCATAAAAAACTAGGATACACTTAAATGGATCAAATTCAACACAAATCCTCATATTAATTGAGTTCTTTACCATGATGGTTTTCTAATTTTTCACAAATAAATTCACTGAAAAAGTTGTCACAAAGCTCCAGAATCACGTGATTATAAAATGAAAGTGGAGAACTAAGGAGTTTGATCCATAGATCTACAAGGAAAATGATATAGGAGGAAGCGTTGAGAGTAAAAAAACCCTTGATTTCATCAACCATGACACAATAAAATAAAATTCATCTACTATCTTAGTTGTAATTTTTTTTAGAGTTAAATAAGCCTATGACCTCTCTATTCTTGAAACCTTGATCGATATTAAGGTGTCAAACAAAAACATCAACAAAAGGTCGTCTATAGAAAAAACAATCCACTGGAGTGGATTTGTGAATTGATGAACCATTTGAAAACTCAAAATCACTCAAGATGATGAATGAGAGTCCCTAAACATGATGATGAATGAATAGGTAGATCTTGATATTCTGGAGAAGTTGAGCTTGTAGTGAAATTGATCAAACATCAATAGAAACCATGAAAAAAATTGAAGCCTAAAATTTAAGACCGATTATGAGAAAAGCACATCATTGATGAAATGTAATGTTGAATATTCATAATATGACAATGAACAACATTGTTGATGCAACAAAAAATAGATCATATAAATAAATATAATGCATGTTGGGGTCATATTTCATTACCTTTTCATTAAAATGTCACCATATATATAAAGTACATGGGATTCAATCCAAAAATTTAGATTAATCTATATAATATCCAATACAATGGATATAATTCCAAAGGTTGGAGAATATATAATGTTGGTTCGTGTAAAGAGATGCATTGGATAATGAGGATTGATAGACCATTACTATAATAATTGTGGAATCCATTAAATAATGTTTCATAACACTCACATTTGGATGTCATAATTTCATGGAATCTTATATAATCTTAAACCTCTCCTGAATATCAAGATCTACCTATCCTATTTGTCTACATGAGGGACTCTTGGCCATCATCTTGAGCGAGTGTGAGTTCTCAAATGCTTCATTAATTCCCAAATCCACTCCAGTGGATCGATTTGGAAAGAGACAAAATTTTGTAGACATTTTTGTTCAATGCATCAACAATGATCGATATTTCATGAATAGAGTGATTTTCGTTTTGTTTGATCCCCAAAAAATTAAAATTAATTTAGTATATGAATTTTATTTTTTTGTGGAATGGTTAATATTGTCAAATATTTTTTACTCCTGTCGCTTCCTCCTATATCACTATCATTGCATCTCAATGGATCAAACTCCCTAGTTCACCACTTCCATTTTAGAATCGTGTGATTTTACAGCTCAATGAATTTTTTTAAGTGACATTCTTTGTGAAAAATTATAAAAAAATCACAAGGAAGCATTAAATTCATGCAATGATTTATATTGATTTTGACCCATTTAAACCTCTCCTGAATTTCATCTGGTTTTTGGTTGATGGTGGATTATGAATTAAACAAAGGACGGTGAATGAATCTATTGTAGACTATTATTTTTCTTATAGGTGTCAGGGGAATAAATTCTATTGATGATTTTCATTGTGAAAATTAGTTGTCTCTTATTTACAGACCATTAACCCTGACGGTTGAGGAATGTATCATTTTGTTAATAACTCTTAGTTGATGATACTATGTTCATATTGAACTAAAATTTCCATGGTATTTTTTTATGTTGCATTATTACTTCTTGTACCTATTTAAGTATAGGTATTTTTTCATCAGTTTTTTATAGAAAATCAAAGATATAGAAAAATTAATCTATTAATGTTAATTTATATGCTTTAAAGGTCATATTAATGTGTGTATAAAGCTAAATATTTTAATTAATGCAATAAATATAATTAAACCTTAATAATATAAAAAAACAAAATAATTGAGTCAAACCTCAAAATGATACATGCCTAAACTAGTGGGGTTTACAACCTATAAAGATGAGAAAACTAATTTTCACAAAGAAAATTATCAATAGAGTTTATTCCCCTACAATCTATAAGAACAATAGTAGTCTATAATAGATTCAGACTCCACCATCAACCAAAAACCAACAAAAATAGGAGAGGCTTAAATGGGTCAAATTCAACACTAATATTGTGGGCAGTATTTTTCCAGGATGGTGGATGCCCCCTTGATTTGTCAAGGGAGGAGGGTGTGTATGGTGGTTGATCATGTTGGGGGTGGCCAACTCCATGAAACCCTCTAGTGAAGAGAAGTAGCGGGGGTGAGGTTTTCCTATAAAAGTCAAGAGCCTCCTCCCATTTGAGCATCTCATCAACTTCACCATATAGTGACTAATTCATTAGTTTGAGTGGTATTTTGCGAGGTAGTTTCCCCACCTATTCAAGAGATATGTTATGATATTTTTATTCTTATAATAGCGAGGGAGTGTGTACCCACTTTTACACATAGTGATCCTTATATTTTCCCATGGTTTTTACCCCTTTCATTTTGGGGGTTTTTTAACGTTACATATGGTGTCCATTTATTTCTACATTTTTCACTTTATTTTATCATGTGATTATTACTTCACCAGTGATCCAATCATTTATGGTCCCAAAAAGTTTTATAAGAGTGAATTTTCTAGCCCAGTTTTGTTAACCTTTCTGGGTATTAATAATTCTGATAAATTTAAGTGTGCTCTGTGATTACAAATCTTATTTATCATTCACTTCAGAAAAATTTATTGAGATTATTAAATACACCATTGTGAAATATAGGAGTTTCTGGATCGATGGTGTGTCTATATGGTGGCGAAATTTGAGATTGAGAAATTCAACGGGAATAGTTTTTTATTGTGGAAAAATGAACACACAGGTAGTGCTACGGAAGGATAATTTCTTGTTGGAAATTGGTGAAAAAATGGTGGGTGTGATGGAGGATAAATGGAATGACATGGATGATAATTTTATTTCCAACATCCATTTAGATTTAGCAGATGAGGTCTTATTGAGTATTCTGGAGAAAAAGATGGTGAAGGAAATATAGGATACTCTAACGAAGCTATATGAGGCCAAGTCACTGCACAATTTTTTTCCTGAAGATAAAATTATACACTCTTCAAATGGTGTAGTCATAATCAGTGACCGACCATATCAATAACTTCAATACCTTACTTTCTCATCTCACAACATTGAGATATAAAATTGTGGATATTGAACATGCATATATTCTACTCTAGAGTTTTTCAGATTTTTATGACCAACTCATTATCAACCTCACCAAAAAATCCCTAATGGATATTTTTCCTTTAAATGATATTGAAGTCATGGTTGTTAAATAATAAATTCCATGTAATAACAAGTATGACAGACAGATAACTTTGCAGCAAGCATATGCTATGTCAATGGAGATAGGAAGAGTGATGGAGCATCATTCCAGTGGGAGCCAAAATCATAGCAGTTCTAAATTGAGGAGTAAGGAGAATAATTTCACATGTTATAATTGTGGAAAGGAGTGAAATTTCAAGGAGTGTTGGAATAATAATAATAATAGTTAAAATAGAACTTAGGGAAATGTGGTGGGTACTTCTAGGAATGGAGATATACTAGTCAGTGAAGCAGTGATGACTGGTGGAAGTAGATAGCATCTCAATGATGCATGGATAATTGACTTGAGAGCAACATGACATATGAATTCTTGATGAGAATGGTTTGACCAGTATGAAACAATCCCATAAGGACTTTCGTACATGGGGAACGATCACACCTTGAATATCATTGGAGTTGGTACCATTAAACTGAAGATGCATGATGGTATTGTTCGAACTATACAAGGAGTATGCCATGTGAAGGGTCTAAAGAAGAACATATTATATTTGGGAAAATTTTATGATATCAGATGCAAGACTCACATCAAGAATGGAATTGTGAGAATTGTGAAGGGCACGCTGGTGGTGATAAAGGAAGAGAATATCTCATAGAACTTGTGCGTTCATATGGGTGAAACTTACAAGTAGGCAGAGATAGTTACAGCATCAACTACCTTGATGGAAGAATTGACAATGTTATGGAATCAGAAGCTTGGTCATATGTCAGAATGGGGCCTGAAGATTAGTGTAGATTAGAATTTGTTTCTTGGGCTTACAAAGTTATCCTTACCATTTTGTGAGCATTGCATTTTAAGCAAGCAACATAGGTTAAAGTTTGGGGCGTCAACAACCAAAAGTGAAGAGATCTTAGAGTTGATCAATTCTGATGTTTAGGAAGCACTAGTTATATCCATGGGAGGAGCAAGGTACTTTGTATCATTCATTTATGATTATTCAAAGAGATTTTGGGTGTACCGAATCAAGAGAAAATTGTATGTTTTTGAAGTCTTTAAAACATTCAAATAATGGAAGGAACTTGAATCTAGAAATAATATCAAGTGTCCGAGGACTGAAAATGGTGAATAATATTCAAGTGAGGAGTTTGATAAATTTTTTCAACATGAAGAAATCGAGAGACAATTCATGATGGTGTACACTACTTGATAGAATATAGTTTCAAAGTGGATGAACATAACCTTGTTGGATATAACAAGGTTGATGTTGGAGACTGTAGGAATTTCCAAAACATTTTGGGCATAAAAAGTGAATAAAGCATGTTATGCGATCAACAGATATCCTTCAATAGAAATTGATTTGAAGACACCGATGGAGATGTGGACTAGTAAACCTGCTGACTATTTTTAGTTACATAATTTTGGAAGTAGTGTATATGAACTATTTAATGACCAGTAAAGATCAAAGTTGGATTCAAGGTCTAGGAAATATATCTTCTTTGGGTATGATGATGGTGTGAAGGGGTATCATTTGTGGGACCCCACTTCCTGCAAACTTATCATCAGTAGATATGTCATTTTGTATAGAAGATAATGTGTAAATGACAACTAATCAATACATGGAGAAGGAGAATACAAAAACTACACTAGTCAATGTAGATTAAAATCCAAGGAAGAACCAGTTTCCTTTGAGTCATTACCAGATCATGAAGATCAAGTATCGATTGTGTCTGGACCACACTGATCAACTCGGGAGAAAATTGCACCAATGTGGCACTCTGATTATGTGACTGAGAGAAATATTATGCATTGCTTATTTATGGAGGATAGAGATCCATATTATTTTGTGAAGGAGACTCAGAGTCCATATATATTCTCATAGATGGTGGTGATGTAGGAGGAACTTGAACCCTATACAAGAACAAGACTTGGGATCTTATTCCATTACCTCAAGGAAGGAAGTATATCAAAAATAAATGGGTCTTTAAGATCAAGTGGGCTGAAAAGGACTGGGTGGAAAGATATCATGAAATATTGTTAGTTAAATTATATGCTCATAAAGAAGGTATTTATTTCAATGAAATATTTTCTCCTCTTATTATACTGGTGACCATTCAGATATTTCTAGAAATGTGTGCTACATATAGTTTATATCTAGAGAAGATAGATGTGAAGAAATATTTTTCTCCATGGTAATATTGATGAAGAGATCTATATGGTTCAACTGGAAGGTATTTCAAAATAAGGAAAAGAGAACTTGGTTTGTAGGTTGAACAAATCTTTGTACAATATCAAGTAGGCATTGAGGTGTTGGTACAAGATATGTGATTCCTATATCATGATCCTTGGATACAATAGACTTCATTCAGATCCTTGTGCATATTTCAGGGGTTCAAATGGTAATTATTTCATCATTATTCTATTGTATGTGGATGATATTTTGGTTGCAGGCCCCAAAAAAGATAAGATCTAAGATACAAAATCACATTTGTCTAGGGAGTTTGATATGAAGAAATTGGGACCAAAAAACAAGATTCTTGGGATATAGATTTATAGAGATAGAAATAATGGGAATATTTGTTTATCATATAATAATTACTTATATATATTCTTGAAACTCTTCAAAATGTAATACTGTAAGACAATATCTACCCCTCTTCCTGTTAATTTCAAGTTATCCTCTACGATGAGTCCTAATAGTGAAGCAGAGAGGATAGTAATATCACGAGTTCCATATGTGTCAGCAGTGGGGAGTCTGATGTTCTCTATGGTTTGTATGAGACCAAACATTGCACATGTCGTGGGAGTGGTTATTAAACACATGGAGAATCTAGGATGGGAGCATTGGATAACAGTGAAGAGGATCTTGAGATTCATCAAGGAGACCTCAAATGTTGCATTATGTTATTAAGGATTAGATTTCACTATCAGAGGATATGTTGATTCATATTAGCGGGTGATTATGACCAAAGTAAATCCACTACTAGTTTTGTGTTTACTCTTGTAGGGGGAGCTATGAGCTGGATTTCAAATTTACAGCCAGTTGTGGCATTATCCATGACAGATGCAGAGTACATGGAATTTACATAGGCTTGCAAAGAGGCTATTTGGATGAGAAGGTTTTCAAAGGAGCTTGGGTAGATATAGTATCATATTCCATTGTTTTGTGATAGTAACAGAGCCTTGAACATTATAAGGAATATATATTTTCATTTAGGGAAAAAGAAAATTGGGGTACAATATCACTTTGTTGTAGATGTGGTGGAGGAAGGAAGTGTGGACATGCAAAAAATTCACACTAAAGAAAATATGGAAGATTTCCTAATGAATGCAGTTAACTCTAATAAGTTAAGATGGTGCATAACCTCAAGCGGTCTCATAGAGATGTGAGTAAAATATTTGGAAGATAGAAAGGATGTGTGGAGATGTGATTGGTTCTCAATCAAATCTCCAAGTGTTAGATGTGCCAGTATCTTTTTTCCAGGATGATGGTCTCACCCTTTTTGTCAAGGGAGGTGAGCATGGATGGCAGTTGAGCATGTTTTGGGTGGACAACCCCACCAAGACCTCCAGCGGAGAGGATAAATAGGGTTGAGGTTTTCCTATAAAAGGCAAGAGCATCCTACCATTTTAGCATCTCATCAGCTTCACCATCTCATCACCAATTCATTAGTTTGACCAGTATTTTGTGAGGCAATTTCCCCACCTATTCAAGAGAGATATTACAAGGGTTTTCTCCTTCTAATAGTGAGAGAGTGTATACCCACTTTTACCCATAGTTATCCTTCTATTTGCATATGGTTTTTTACCCCTTTCATTTTGGGGGGCTTTCCACATTACATTTGGTGTACATTTATTCCCAAATTTTTCACTTTATTTTATCTTGTGATTATCACTACACTGAAGAGCCAATCATTTACACTACCAAAAAATTTGTGCATGAATCGGGTGATTCCCCATGATGGTTTTCTAAATTTTCACAAATAAAGTCTCCCAAAAAGTTTTCACAGAGTTTCCAAATCACATGATTCTAAAATGGAAGTGGAGAACCATGGATTTTTATCCATATATATACAATGAAAATGATACATGAGGAAGCAGCGGGAGTAAAAACCCCTTGATTTCATCAACCATGACATTAAAAAATCAACTTCATCTACTAACTTAGTTTTAATTTTTTGGGAATTAAACAGACCTACGATCACCTTATTCTTGAAACCTTGATTAATATTGAGGTTTTAATAAAAAAACATCAACAAAAGTTCATCTATAGCCAAATCAATCCACTGGAGTGGATTTTTGAATCGATGAAGAATTTGAGAACTCAAACTCACTCAAGATGATGATCAAGATTACCTCAACAATATTATGAGAATATAGGTAGATCTTAATATTCAGTAGAAGTTTAACTTGTTATAAAATTGATTAAACATAGATATAAATCATGAAGAATTTTGAAGCCTGAAATGTAAGTTCGGTCATGAGTAAATCATGTCATTCATGAAACGTAATGTCGAATATTCATATAAAGAAAAAAACAATATTGATGAAAATAAAATATATCAAAGAAATATAGATAATGTATATAGGGTCAAATTTCATTAACATTTCATTAACATGCCCCCATATATATAGAGTACATGGGATTAAATCCAACGATTGAGATTAATTCCTATAATATCTAATATAATGGCTGAAATTCCTAAGTTTAGAGAATATCGAATGTTGGACCATGTGAAGAGATTCATTAGATAATGAGGAGTTATATACCATTATTATCATAATTATTACATTCAATAAATAATGTTTCATAACACTCCTCCTTGGATGTCATAATTTCATGGAATCTTATATAATCTTCAACCTCTCCCGAATATCAAGATCAACGTGCATGCTCGTCATATTGTTGAGGGACTCTTGGCCATAATATTGAGTGAGTGTGAGTTCTCAAATGCTTCATAAACTCACAAATCCACTCTAGTGGATCTATTTGGCAATAAAAGACCTTTTTTATGTTTTTGATCAACACATCAACACTGATCGAGATTTCAAGAACAGAGTGATCGTCGGTATAATTAATCCACAAAAAAATTACAATTTAGCTATTATATGAAGTTTATTTTGTTATGGAATGGTCGATGTAGTCAAGGATTTTTTACTCTTTATATTTCCCCCTATATCGCTGTCGTTGCAGCTCAACGGATCAAACTCCCTAGTTCACTGCTTCCATTTTAGAATCGTGTGACTCTATAGCTCTATGAAATTTTTTTGAGAGACTTTATTTGGGAAAAGTTAGAAAACCATCATGAGGAATCACCAAATTGATGTAATGATTTATGTTTATTTTTAATTTTTTAAACCTCTCACTAATTCCATCTAGTTTGTGGTTTATGGTGGAGTCTGAATCAAAAAAAGGATAGTGAATGAATCTATCATAGACTATTTTTGTGCTTACAAGTTGTAGGTCCATAAACCCTGTTGATAATTTTCTCTGTGAAAATTAGTTGTCTCTTATTTAAAAATAGTTATCCCCTTTTGTTATGTGTGTATAATTTTTTTAAGAAATCTGTTTTTTTGATACCGTGTTCATAATGAACTAAAATTTCCATGGTAAAATTTTTTATGTTGCTTAATTTCTTCTCGTACCTATTGAAGAATCGATATTTTTCTGTTGGATTTTTATAGAAAATGAAAGATGTGGAAAAAAATAAACTCTACTGTTATTAATTTATACAATTCAAAATCCTTATGCGTGTGTGTATCAATATAAATCTTCTAATAATTGCAATAAATTAGATTAAACATTAATAACAGAAACAACACAAAATAATTGACTCCAACCTCACATGCATCCAAAAACAATTGATCCAAATATTAATTATAGCCAACCCATAGTTAAAAAAACTAATTAAAAAGATTATATTCCCTAAACTTGTTGTCTTATTAATAACCCCAGAATCTAGGCCACATTCCTAATGTGTACTTCACGATATTTATTTTTGGGATCCAAGCATAATTCAATGCTTGTGTTCATATTCTGGTGATCTCCCTCCCATAGTTGGGAGGATTAATTTATATTACTGAAATATGTTCCTTAGGGAATCTCTAGCCCAAAAATCTAAATTGGATTATGGTTAGTCTAAAATTGAGTATCTACATTAAAATAATATCTAACACATTGCCCTATTTTTAACACTAAAAAAATATTCTTTGAATATTCATAATTTTTAATCAAGTGTAATCATTTCCTACGTTGATAAATGAAAATTTAAATTAAAAAATAAAAAAGGAATAGCACTGTTATAGTGAAACACCAAAATTTTCATTGTACTATAGAAAAATTTTGAGACAACGTTGAGGATGACATGGGATAGAGGTTGGTTTTTACACCAAAATGATGTTTTCATGCCTTTCTCCTATGGGTTGGAGATGGTCCCAAGTATGGTGGAACACCCTCCAAAAATGTCTATGAGTTCTTTTTTACATTCATCATTTATAAAACATGAAGGAAATATATTTCACTATCTCTTTTATGTCTCATAAAGAAGTTATCTCATGAAATTGATCTTGACTGGCTTGAGCATGTTTATATATTCTCAATATAACAAACTTATTACTAGTTTAAATTTAATCATTGGTGTAATGTATTCTATAATGTGTGATCGCTGAGTCACTAAGGAACCTTATCCTATTATTACCTTAGAATGAGTCTCCAATAAATCATTGGTTAAAAAATTTAGGTTGGGTCCATTTTCTGGTCCACTACCACTTTCACTGAACAAATTGGCTCAATAGAAATTTTAAGATGTTTAATTATCTTTATTTCAACAAATCTATATGGGATATTTCCATCTCGGAATACCTGTACTAAAAGATGAACTCCACCTAAATCACCCTCTTGTGGTGTGCTCTTATCTTATGCATCAAACTGCTCGATTCTATATTGTTGATTTGGGCATCATTGATTTAGAGAAAAAAAATTATAGTTTTGAAAACCTTTCCTCACCTAGAATTTTCATCTTAACCAGTGTCACATGTTTGATCAGTATTATTGGTTTAATATAAGTATAGGTAATTCGAGATAAAAAAAATTCACTCCATTTGTTCCACAAGTTGGAGCCACTATTGCTAAAATTGAACTCTAGTTGGATTTAGTGGTAATTTGTGATGGTTTTGTACCTTTTCATGCAATGAAATGGGTAGATCTTACTTTTCATTAAACAATCATGTTTGTTTTAAAACTTTTATTAAATTCTATTGCAACCATTTAAATAGTGTGTTAAATTTGTTTTCAACCACAAAGTTGGAGCTATAAAGAGTTTTTTATATGTTCTGTGTTAGGGGAAGGATATGTTTTGTTAATGTGTTGTAATTTAAGAGGAATATTTTTTCTATTATATTAATATAAGTGATATGTTTTTTGATTTTCTTAAGATAAATGGTCTATGGTAGTTGAAAATGTTATGTGTTAGCTACTATTATTCTATGTAATGAGAAATATGTTCTATGCAGCAGAACATGTTTTGTTTATTCTTTGTTCCATGAGGCTAAAATGATTTGTGAAATTTGAGATGAGAGATTTGATAAAGGTGTTTATGATTGGATTTTCTAAGAAGATATGTTTTCCATATATACTTATCAAAACATATTCATTACAAGAAAATATTTTGTGTGTCAAATGTTTAGAGATGGAAAATATGTTACGTGACAAATGTTCTATGATTCAAAGTGATTATTCTATGGTTAATTTGAAATATTTTATGGTTAATATGAAGATATAAATCATCCATGAGGGAAATGTTATGTGTTTAATCTAGAGATATATGCTCTATAGGAAAATAATTTGATGTAGGGAAATGTTTTGTGGAAGTAAGATCTATGTTTTATGTTAAAATGTTTCATGGTGGGGAAATGTTATGTGATAGGAAGAAATATGTTATGTGAAAAAATGTTTTGTGATAGGGAGATATATGTTCCATGTGAATTTTCATATTCACTTTTATTATTCAATTAAATGCATATTTAATATGTGTTTTATATTTATTGTTTTGTTATGCGGTTTTGAGTTTGGAACTGCCATATCATCCTCTACCGTACACCTGTCCAGATTTATGCACTCCTACCTCACATGGTCTCCCATTTTTCTAATTTTGTAGTGCATTTTAGTGATTAGTTGAGATTGATTATCACTAGGAGATAAAGTATCACAACTTCAACAGATTAGTGCAATTTGGATTGGCTGAGAGAAACATTGATAAGAGGGATCTCAGCGGTGAAATCCTTGCTCGCTGAAGGTGTTTCCATGATGGAGGCAGTCCGTGTCATCATCCATTGCTGGGAAGGTGGTACGATGTTCCCTTTGAGCCTTCTTGTTGTTAAATGTTGAGATCGAATGTGGATAAAAAAATTGGTGCTCAGTATTTTGATCGGAGGGAGATGATTCTTGTTTGCACAAACTTAGACAACAGCGACATCGACTCCCCAGTGATAGCACCTTGCACAGCAGCAGCATCCACAGACATCAGTTCTTATTCTTGAACTAGGAGGGATTTATGCCTTTGATTCACACCAGTCTCAGATAGAAACAGTGAACCTGGTTTTCCTCAATCATGAGGATTTATAGAGAAGACATGATAATGAAGATCCTGGCACTACGACAAGCTTATTCCTCGACAAAGGTGAGACTGAGCCTTATTAAGGGGATATCGGTCCAGTATATTTCTTTTCACTTCGTTGATTTTTTCCAAGCCCAGATTTTGTTGTTTTTTTTCATCGTTTTCATCTTGTATCTATCTGATATTTCTTTGTTCATTGTGTCTTGCTGGTATGTTTACATCTATTAGGTCCACTAGGTCAAATACCCAGATAGGGGGGTGAATTAGGGTATGACATATTAAAATTTTGGCCCCTTCGAATCTTGTTCTGTTGTTAAACAAAACTCAATTATCTCCTCCCGTATCAATATATGAACATCTATAAAATCATGCACATGACACAATAATTTTTACTTGGTTCACCCTCACTAGGATACGTCCAAGGAGAATACAGATGTGCTGATGTAACAAATTCACTAAGGTTTACTGCCAATAATTATTAAAATGTTTGGGCTAGATCTTCTATGCCCAGCCTCACTTCCTTTACAAATTTTACGGTCTAATCACTGCATTACTAAGGGTCACTCCTTATGCCTCTTTCTCTGACTCACTCCCAGTGTAAAGGGTCACCATCTTCCTCTTCTTTCGCTCACTGCTCTTGGAAAATAATCCACTCACAGTTTATCGACTTGTAGATCAAACATAGTTTATGGAAATGTAGGTACCTTCATTTTCATGAATTCCTACATCATCAACTATAGGTAGATGCTATGATGAAGTTCCTTTTTCACTCGTAGATGAAGTCCACCTTCCCAGGTACTTCTAAGTACCAAAAAATACTTTCGCAAACTGATTTGAAGCTTTCTCAAGATTCCTTGTGAAAATCGTGAACCACTTTCCTCTCTCGCATACTGAGTATTGGTTTTGGTACACAGGACAACTTCTTCACATACCGTCGCTACTGTCACGAACTGCCCTTCATCTGCATATTTCCTCCACCATCGCAATGGCGTACTGCTACCGCATACTGATTCCATGAACCTCCTCTGCGAAACCCTCCTGTCTGCGAACTGTTCTATTTTCATGGACTATCTTCACTTCCACGTACCAGAGCTCTCCCTCCGTATATCTATTGTGGAATTCTCCCTCTCGTGTACTATAGATTCCTCCTTCGTGTACCGAGACAACTCCTTCTACATACCAGACTTCCTCCTCCGCGTACCGGACTTCCTTTGTGGGTTAAGAATCCACACAAACACCTTCATTACGAACCACTTTTAGACTTTGCTGAATTCCCAGAGCAAAATATGATTTTTATCGATGTTCAATATCCACAGTAATTAGTGGGGTTAATGATTCTTATATAGGCAAAGATATATGCGTAATCCACTAAATCTAGATTTACCAAATCTTCAATTCAGTCTCCACCGCGAACCACAAGCCATCTGTGAACCATTTTCCTACACACTCTGCATATCGCCTTTACTCATACGCAGTCGATTTCCTCCACCAACATCAAGCCATCCGCATACTATACCACCGCTCAGCCGTGAACCGTTTTTGGTTTTGCAAACTGCATCCGCGTACTGTTCCTACCGCTCTGCGTACCGTTCCCAGAACATGGTACACAACCCATGAATTATGGTATGTGGTTCTCACCCTTTTCTGATTTTATTCAACATTCTTCATACAATTCACTCCTACGAATAAATCCTTCCTTTTCCAACATCAAACTCCTGATTTTGAGGCCCAAATATTTGGAAAACACTAGAAAACTGTGCCACCTTAAAAACCTATCTTTAGCAAAGACCAACCATTCTCATTTGTGTTCATCTAGTTTTGTCAAAAAACACAACCATACCCAAAACATACCAAGAGGACGCCTTGAGGTATTTTTCCCAACAACATCATAACATGCATTTATATTTGTTCTCGTTCTCTTGTACTCCTATGTTCTTGCATAGTGGAAAACCAATGTTGATTATGATTCGTGCACGTTGTCCAGTGGCCTAAGCATGTAAATCCTATGTTTCCCTTTTTTCATATTTCTTTTCCATATTTATAATACATATAACTGTTGATCGAATTTGCTGATTCTTGGTTAAATTCAAATTTGTCCAGTTTTTTGTACTTTTTTCTTTGAATTTATTTTTCTGTTTAGAATATTTTTGGTCATTTGTCTTGACCTATTAATATTGGATTACTTTTCTACTTTTTATTTAATTAATTATTGCTACTTTCAATTCTAGAATGTGTTTTTATGTCATTCAGAATTGTTGTATTCTACTTTATGAGAATTAAGTTCAATCATTGAATAATGTTGTAATTTCCACTGTATGTGAGTTTTTCCAATGCATGTGATTTGTTCACTGCTTATATAGATTCATTTGATTTATTCCTTATATTCAATGGAAACTCAAACTTCTATTTTATGTTTATCAATTTGTATGTAATAAACTGAAAATAAACACTGATGTCAGTTTCGGATTTTAACGTACTAAAACACCCAATAGATCTTGGTATATTACATGGGGATCATCTCTCGCATAGGGGAATCCCCCACAACAAAGTGGTATCAGATTCTAATTGGGTTTAAATTTTTATTTGTTAAAATTTGAAATCATTTGTTCATTGCTTTCAAATGTTTTTCTAGTGGATTTTACCTATTGCAACATGCTTTGTTGTTTTGTTCAGATAGCTCGTTGGCTCTCTTGGGCTGTAATTTCATTCTTCTACTTTTAGTTTGTTTCCTTGACATTTCCATGTTTTATTTGCCTATTTGAGCCTCAAATATACCACTTGGTAGCTGCTACCTATGTGTGTATATGGTTTTAGGGTAGGAATGAGTTCTGTGTGAGGTTAGCGTATGTTTGAGATCCATTTAGTAGTATGGTATTGGAAGGATCTTGTGTCTCAAGTGTTTTACTTTTTTACTAGGAGATGATATTATGTTATCTCTATTATGATCCTCCACATCCTTTAGGAATATTTGGTCTAGGTATGGACGTTTAGTGAGTTCAGTGTTTATGTATGGGAATTTTGTGGGTGCAGTGTCACTTGGATGATCACCAAGCTTCTTTGTTTGTTGTTTTACCCTTTTAGCGATTTTTTTCTTGTTGGTATCCTAGTATTAGGAACCTTGTTCCATTAGTAATACTATATTAGGATTTATGTCCCTTATATGGCTTGTTTTCCCTAGGTTTGTAGTTGGATGTCCGCCTTTGTTCTCGCATCTTAGAGCTGTCCTAGGAAATTGGTTGCATGTGTCCTTGAAATTTCCCTTTTGTTTGAGGATACCTCCTTTTTAATTTTGTTTAGGAATTCATCTCCTTACATGGAGATTCTGAATCCATATTCTAAGGATATTATGGTGCCTAGAATTGAGAGTCTTCCTGATAGTGTTCATTGTGTCACGTCTCGGCTTAAAGCCGACAGTGCTCGGTGTTTCGACCCTCTTGTGTTTTTGTGGGTTCAGGTGGACGCCTCTTTGGGTTGTTTCCTTTCCTATGCATGATTTCTCTCTGTTTCTCTCTCTGTTGCTTCCTTTACTATTATTTAATGATTTCACTATTTTATATTGAGTTGAAATTCTTTGAATTTCTTTGAGTTTAGTTTTTTCATCTATTGTGTTAGAGGATGGTACTGCTATGTTTTGGTGTTTTGCAGGCAATGATGAGTTGTCCCATGGACCCCTATTAGCATGTTATTTTCTAGCCCTATTTTTCTTGTTGGTATCATCTTAGAGTGTGACTCGGATATGTGTAGAAATGACCTTTATCATGTAGTGATTTATAATTTTTTAATTCTAAGTAGGTTTAGCAGTTTAAAATATCATTCAATTATGGGAAACATATGTCACATTGATACATGGTAGGGGGACTGTTTGAGTTATACTCTTATAGTTGTTTCCTATTTTTGATATTCCCAAGTTGATGGTAAAAGTTGGTGAAGAATCATCAAGTGGTTAGGTTTTAATTTTCATGGTGGAGAGTTTGATGTTGTTTCTTATTAAAATTGTCCATGCATTTAATTCCCAAGGTGGAGATTTTTCACTTTTATTTGTCAATTAAATGCATATTTAATATGTGTTTTCTATTTTCTGTCTTCTGTTTTGTTACGTGGTTTTGGTTTTGGAACTGCCATATCATACTCTAATTTACACCTGTCTAGATTTATGCAAGCCTACCTCAAGTGGTCTCCCCTTTTTATGGTTTTTCATCGCCTTTTAGGGATTGGTTGAGCCCAATTTTTACTGGGAGATAGAGCAGCACTGCTTCAACAAAGGAGTGTAGTTCGGATTGGCCGAGAGAGAGAAGGAAAGAAGAGGGATCTCGACCATGAAATCCTTGATCTCTAAAGGTATCGTTGTGATGCAGGCAGTCCATGTCATCATCCATTTTTAGGAAGGTGGTGTGACGTTCTCTTGGTGCCTTCTTATGGTTGTACGTTGAGATTGATCATGGATAAAGGAATCAGTGCTCAATATTTCACCCAAAGGGAGATGATTCTTGTTTGTGTGGACTCGGATAGTAGCTGTAGTGACTCCCCAACGATAGCGCCTTGTACAACGACATCATCCACAAAAATCAGTTCTTCTTCTTGAATTAGGAGGGCTTTAAGCCTTTGATTCGCATCGGTCTCAGATAGCAACTGGGAACCGGGTTTTTCTCAAACATGAGGATGTATATATAAGATGTAGGTTCCGGGTGTAGCAGAAGCGCATAGGTGGGTTTTCCCAACTTTAATTTTAGCATTAAACAACATCCAATCTGAGATCCGTCATGATATAAAACGCCGGATCTTTGAAATAGAACGAAGAACGAAAAAAGAAAAGAAGAGTCCTGGAACCATAGAGATAGGATCATAATATGTTGGTTATAATTAATTTAATTAATTCACAATAATTACCTTGGTGAAATTATTTCTTCGTTGATGTCTCTGGTCACGATCCTATGATCCGTCATTGCGTTGTAGAATCCAAGTGTAGGATTCCTCTAGTGGTGATCCACACGTGTGCCACGTATCTCCGGACATCGCTAAAGGGATCTCCAGGTGCTAGCGTGGAAGAACCTTCACTTGCGATGTCCGCCTTCGATCGCCTTGTTCTCTCGGTCTTGAGAGCGTTCTTGGAGGAAGGAGTTCTTTCGGTCTTGAAATAATTCTCCAGAATTGTTATGCACAACTATTTCTTGAAAAGTGTTGGGGTTGTGAGGATATTTATAATCGTGTTTGAGGTTATAGAGTTATGACAATAAATAAACGTGTTATGAGTTTTATTTATTTCATTAACTCTTATTAAAAACCCCCATGTCGAATGATTAATTCCTTGACATGCACCCACACTGATTATAATTAATATCACAATAATGATATTATTTCCTTAAAATCCCGACTAGAAAAACTACACGCCGTGTAATAATTAATACACGGTGTGTACTTGTTTTCTATAAAACTACATGGCGTGTATATTAAATATACATGGCGTGTACTTTTATTTCCCACTTTTCTTTATCTCCTCCTAAAATTTTATTAGACCTTGAGTAATGGATATTTATTTATTAAATAAATGTAACTGCATTACTCGCTAATAAATATATTATTTCACCTACAATATATTATCTCGAATAACTAGTGTCGAAATAAATGCGATCAGGCATCCTTAAATAGTTATTAAACCACAGTCAGGAATAATATTTATTTAACTTGTTAAATTAATATTTAACTGAGATACATGGACACACTTAGTGTGTGACCCTCTAGGCCTCTTTCTTAGTGGCATTAGGCGGAGCCTGCCTAAAGTCCAAGGTTAGCGTCTAGCAACACGCCAAGGTACCCATAGAGAAAGAAGTTAACGCCTCAATGACGTGTCACCTCATACGAACTCTTACCATGTAATATAATCCCTTTGTCATGATATCTCAAATCAAGCGGGTTGCATGCTAGTGTCACCAACCCACGTGCTCAGTTATTCTTTCTTTGACTTTCCGGAATTGAACTCGCCCATACCTTACCATGGCTATGGATTTGTTTAGGCTACATCAATTCCATCAAAGGGCCTGAGATATCTACTTCCGTTATGGAACAGAAGGGAAAAATACTTTCTCGCATTATCTATTAATGTGGTATTACTCGTGACGCACCCAACGTATCCTACCTCGCTGCGAACAGTGTGTCGTCACAGTTTTCGTCAATACATCTAAGTGCGTGAGTTGTAATAACCATTAATAATAATCTTAAAGTATAAGGACCAATACAAACGTCTGCATATAGGAACATCTAATTACACTATGAAATGTGGATTTCCTACTGGAGGGTCTTGTTATCATAATATCCTCCTAAATATTACCAAGGGCGCACACCATGAGAAGGTGCCTCAAAGTTTTATGAGTCCTCACCCCTAATGGCCTGTATTATTTTTGTCCCTCAAATAACATCATCTGGCCATAGAACATATATTCAAGAACAGTGTTATGGCACTTCCAGGTTCTCATCATAGTAGGGATCCGCTATGACCCATTAATGCAACAGCTATCCTTAGGACATTATCACATGCATTGTCACGCAAAAGAACAATCAAGATGTGATAAGGCATTTATTAATGAATAAAGTACAAAGTAGTTGGTTATAGGCCACCAACTCCAACAGACTCCCACTTGGACTAGAGCCAACTGCTAAAAACCTTTAACCTGCTAGCTCTCACATGATATTCATGCTTCTGCTGAGATAGGCCTTTAGTCATAGGGTCAGCCACGTTATCTTCCGTGGACACTCTGCTCACTACAACTTCACCCCTTTGATAGAAATCCCTCAAGAGGTGATACTTCCGGAGTATGTGCTTTGTCCGTTGATGTGACCTTGGTTCTTTTGCAAGAGTCACCGCTGCAGTATTATCACAATACAATGTAATAGGATCTTTACTGCTAGGCACCACATCAAGCTCCTGGACAAAGTTTCGAATCCAGATGGCTTCCTTGGCTGCATCAAAATCCGCTATATATTCGTACTCCGTTGTAGAATCGGAAAAAAATGGCTGCTTTGAACTCTTCCAGCTCACAGATCCTCCATTGAGACAAAAAACATATCCAGATTGCGACTTCAGATCATTATGATCTATTTGAAAACTAGCATCAGCATACCCTATGATGAAAATCTCCTCGTCTCTTCCATACACTAGGAACATATCCTTAGTTCTTCTCAGATACTTAAGGATAGTCTTAACAGCAGTGCAATGATGTTCTCCTGGATTTGCTTGATATCCACCTACTATGCTCATTTCATAGGCAACATCAAGCCTGGTACATAACATGGCATACATGATGGATCCTATAGCTGAAGCGTATGGGATCTTACTCATTCTATCTTTCTCTTGTTGTGTCTGAGGACACATTTTCTTAGAAAGATGTAGGCCATGTGACACTGGAACCAATCCCATCTTGGATTGTTCCATACTAAATCTCTTTAGTATCTGGTCAATATATATACTCTGACTTAGTCCAAGCAACCTCTTGGATCTATCACGAATGATCTTGATCCCTAGAATGTAGGATGCTTCACCCAAGTCCTTCATGGAGAAACACTTGTTCAACCAGTCCTTAACTGACTGTAAGACTGGTACATTATTTCCAATAAGCAATATGTTGTCAACATATACTACTAGGATAATGATCGCATTTCCATTAAATTATTTATAAACACATGGCTCACATTCATTTTTAATGAACCCAAATTTCTTTATGGCTTCATCAAATCGAATGTTCCATGACCTGGATGCTTGCTTTAATCCATAAATGGATTTTTGAAACTTACAAACCCGTTTAGCTTCACCTGGTGTCACAAACCCTTCTGGTTGTGTCATATAGACATCTTCCTAAAGGTTACCATTAAGGAATGTTGTTTTGACATCCATCTGCCAAATCTCGTAGTCATGGTAAGCTGTTATGGAAAGTATGATTCTTATGGATTTAAACATGGCAACTGGCAAGAAGGTTTCATCATAGTCAATTCCTTGACGTTGTCTGAATCCTTTAGCCACTAGCCTTGCTTTATAGGTGCTAACTTGACCTTCCATGCCCAGATTTCTCTTGAATACCCATTTACATCCAACAGGATTTACATCAACCGGCTCATCGACCAGAACCCAGACTTAGTTCTGATACATGGAATCCATCTTAGAATTCATAGCTTCTAGCCATCTTGCAACTTCTGATCTTTATACTGCTTCCTTGTAAGAGATAGGTTCATCATTTTCCAACAATAATGATTCACCATCCTCGGTGACTAGGAAACCAAATCTCTCTAGTTCTCTTACCTCTCTTGAGCTCCTACACAGTACTTGTGTTTCTGGAACCTCTTCCACAGGGACCTGTGGAACTTGTTCCTGTACCAACTCTTGTGTATCTTGAGCATCAACTTCATCGAAGTCAATCTTGCTCCCACTATCCTTTTTGTGGATGTTCTCCCTCTCAAGAAATACGGCTTGTCTGGCGATAGTCACTTTCTTGTCTAAAGGGTTATATAGGTAATATCCTTTCATTTCCTTGGGAGATCCTATAAAGATACACCTCGTGCCCTGGGGTGCTAGTTTGTTTCCTGAGAAGGCATTAACAAACGCCTTTCATCCCTATATATGTGTGTGCGACAAAGTGGGTTTCCTTCCATTCCATAACTCGGATGGAATTCCATTTTCCGCCTTAGTTAGTACTCGGTTTAATTTGTATGGTGCAGTTTGTAATGCATCTCCCCAAAAGGATAACGGAAGATCCGCATGACTCATCATCGACCTCACCATGTCCAACAAGGTGCGGTTTCTCCTTTCACTAACACTGTTCCACTGTGGTGTATAAGGAGGAGTGAGATGAGATAGAATCTCATACTCTCGTAGAAGATCGATGAACTCTTAGTTCAGATATTCTCCACCTCGATCTGATCGAAGTTTCTTTATCTTCTTACCAAGATGATTCTCTACTTCATTCTTGAATTCCTTAAATTTCTCTAAGGCCTCTGACTTATACCTCATTAAGTATACATAGTCATATCTACTCAAATCATCAGTAAAAGTAATGAAGTAAGAATATCCACCTCTAGATTCTACTGGAAATGGTCCACACACATCCGTGTGTACGAATCCTAGAAGCTCTGTGGACCTTTCACCTTGTCCACTAAAAGGAGGCTTGGCCATTTTTCCTTGTAAACAAGTGTGACATCTATTAAGTTGTTTTATCTCAGTAGAGTCTAAATAGCCATCTTGGTAGAGCTTTGTCAAGCGCTTCTCATTCACATGACTGAGACAGTGATGCCACAACTGGGTGATGTATGAGTCATGTGAGTTTGTTTCGTTATCGATTGCCAACACTTGGTTTTCATAATTTAATACATACAAACCATTATTTAAATGTGACATACCATAACATACGTTGTTCTTATAAAAGATACAACCCTTATTTCCAAATTTGAAAACAAATCCATCCATATCCAAACAAGTTACAGAAATTATGTTCTTGGTAACACTAGGCACATAATAACAGTTATGTAAAACCAAAATCATCCCAGTCGGTAGTGAGAGGTGGTAATCGCCAATAGCCAACGCAGCCAACCTTGCACCATTGGTAGCTCGAAGATCCACCTCTCCTCTGGCAATCTTTCTAAATCTACTCGGTTCCTGCATTTTAATACATATGTGAGCCCCACAATCTGTATCTAATACCCAATGTGTAGAAATAGAAAGATTACACTCGATAAAGAATGCACCTTTAGAGTCCCCACACTTCTGGGTGCAGTTCCTCTTCTAGTGGCCTTGCTTGCCACATAAAAAACACACCGACTCCTGTTACTTGCCCTGCCTCTGGATCTTCACCTTCTTGGAGGGACGGTGCTCAGGGGCTTCAAATCATTTATAAGTCTTTGGACCCTTTACCTTGTCCTTCCTTTTCTTGTTCACTATAAGGATTGCGGGTTTGTCACGCCCCATGTCCTTGTCTACTTGGCGAATCAAGGTCAGAAGCTCTGATAGACTCTTCTCATTGCCGCTCATGTTATAATTGACAATGAAGCTAGAGAAGGTCTTGGGCAGTGATGATAGGATGAGATCTGTACGCAACTCATTCGGGAATTTAATCCCTAAGATGTCCAGGCATTCAATGTAGCCAATAAGCTTGACTACATGAGGCCCAAATGGCGCATACTCTCCAAGATTAGTTGTAAACAAAGCATTGGAGATCTCATACCTCTCTTGTCTCACCTTCTCTTGGTAGATATCCTTAAGGTGAGACATCATGCTATACGCGTCCATGTTTTCATGTTGCTTCAAGAGCTCATTGGACATGGCCGATAGCATGAAACACTAGACATCTATGGCATCATACATGTGTTTCATATAGAGAGATAATTCCTCATCATTGGCCTCTTTCCCAGGCGCAACTGGAATAGTCTCTTCCAGCACATACAATTTCCTTTCGTGGCGAAGGATGACGCGTAAACCCCTCTGCCACTCTTGGAAATTGGTGCCAGTGAGAAGGTTTTTCTTCTCGAGTATGGTTCGCAATGATATGTTTGAAGTCATTTTATTGTCGTTTCTACAAATTAATATGAGAAAAGGTTTAGTACTTTATTAAAAAATTGATACAAATAAATAAATTAATACTTATTAGTCTCCCACTATTTTATCGAAATCCAATATCCCTCACCATTGACTTCGGAATATTTTGTTGCCTGAATATTCTAGTGGCAAGGATCCATATTGCCCTTTGCATTACCCCAACTAGGGTTGGTCAAGTAACTTGAAGGGTTTTAGGTAGGCATTCCAAATGCCAACTGCATTAACTCGCAACTCCTTGATCCGCTGAGTGGACTCCCCAATCCTGAAATTCTTTTATTTTGGATTTCCTCAACCTTTGCCTCTTGGTCACACCAAGTCCTGTTGTGGCAGTAAACCCTTGATGAAAACCAAGTCAAGTCAACCCAAAACCTGGAATTAGAATTCCCCGATAATTGAAAGCACCCCAACTAGGGTTGGTCAAGCACTTTGAACTATGGTTCGGTTCTAACCAAGATTATAGAAGGATATACCGACTTAATATTTCTTTTGAGGGATCTTATCCTTATACGTAAATTTCCAATTTATTATCTTTTATTACATGCTTGTTAATATTAAGTGGGATTTACTTAAGTGATTAACCATATCAAAGATAATATTCACGTATAAGATGATTTTATTTTAGTTCCATCTTGCATGCTCATTTAATTCATTAATTGTGTGATCGTGACAACACACCCACAATAAATAAACCATGCAACTGATAGAAATAAAATAAATGGTATGATCATGATCTTTTTCTATTGGTTAGTTTATCTAGCGGTTGATAAACTAACCCAAGACCTATGGGAGAAATACCTTGAACCTTTTGGGTTCATGTTTACAGCTTTCCACCTGTCCACCTTTGTATCTCCTTGGATTGGTTTCACCTTGGATCCTGACTTGAGCCGCCTCCACTAGCTTGGGAGCTCCATCCATTACATATGCATTTATCTCACATGCAGTTGAGGGGTAAAAAGGGGGTTTTACATAAAAAAATCCTTGGGCGCGCAGGCCCTACATATTAATGAGGATATGGCTCACAGGCCAACAAATTTAATTTAAATAAATAAATTAAAAAAAACCATTCACATATAAAGGTCTCGGTCTAGCTCATGATCATCCATACATGCAACGATATTTACCCATAAATAAAACTAGCATTCAATTCTTTAATTGTTCTTGTTTAAGATAAATCACGCTCAAATCAATTAATTGTCTTTAATTAATCAATCCTTTTATCTTAAACCCTTTTATGAACTTCCTTGAGATTCTCATCCATCATAATTTTAAATAAATAAATTCATTTAAAATTATCCTTGTACGTAACTTATAACTTGGAGGCAACCCGATGAATTCCCATTTATTACGCAGATGTTAAATTAAACACATATATATAAAACACCTATCACGTGTTGTGCCTCCGCTTTACGCCTACACTATGGTACATGTCTCAAGGGTTTGTATAATATAATAATAAATTTTAATAAATCTGCGTAATTTGGGTGAGTACACAACGTGTAGTTCCGACTACACGGCGTGTACTTTTCTTCACCGTTCATCCGAAGTACACGCCCGGGGACATGGCGTGTTAATGTACTTCGGAAATTTTTGGAGTACACTACGTGTACAGTGGGACACATGCCGTGTAGTTTCCGCGTTACACGGTTTCCAGCCGGGCAGGCCATGTACGGGGTACACGGTCCAACCCTAACCCGAAGGGACTACACGTCGTGTTCTGTTGGACCACACGGCGTGTAATCCGGAAACCGTGTGCCACTTGTTCCTGTTCAACACACAGTGTCATAAATGACTTAGATATGATCAATACACGGCATGATTTGGCAGACCAGTCCGATGCATGAACCTAGACTACATGGCTTGTACTTTCGAATACACGCCGTGTATTCTGGTGTTGTACGGCCAAAAACGTTTGGCTCCTCCGAATGAGTTCATCTATTTTATTTTAATCAAAATTAAAAGAAAAATTAGTTTCTGTGAGGTGAACGAGAAACGAGGGAGGAGGAACAGATCTCGAGATTCATATTTCCAGAACGATTAAACTTTAATTGAAACAACTAAATTATTAAATTCATAAAACATCAATGAAAAACTAAATAATTATAATCCACGATATGACCACTCTGATACCACTTGTAGGTTCTGGGCACAACGGAAGCGCATTGGTGGGTTTTCCCAACTTTAATTTTAGCATTAAACAACGTCCAATCCGAGATCCGTCACGATATAAAATGTCGGATCTTCGAAATAGAACGAAGAACGAAAAAAAGAAAAGAAGAGTCCTGAAACCATAGAAATAAGATCATCATATGTTGGTTATAATTAATTTAATTAATTCACAAGAATTACCTTGGTGGAATTCTTTCTTCGTTTATGTCTCTGGTCACGATCTTGTGATCCGTCATTCCGTCGGAGAATCCAAGTGTAGGATTCCTCTAGCGGTGATCCACACATGTGCCACGTATCTTCGGACGTCGCCGAAGGGATCTCCGGGTGCTAGCGCGGAAGAACCTTTGCTTGCGATGTCCGCCTTCGATCGCCTTGGTCTCTCGGTCTTGAGAGAGTTCTTGGAGGAAGGAGTTCTTTCGGTCTTGAAAGAATTCTCCAGAATTGTTGTGCACAACGATTTCTTGAAAAGTGTTGGGGTTGTGATGGTATTTATAATCGTGTTTGAGGTTATAGAGTTATGACAATAAATAAACGTGTTACGCGTTTTATTTATTTGATTAACTCTTATTGAAAACTGAAACGCATGGCTGATTGTCACCTATCGACCGGTCAAAGTTCCGGTGCTCTGCTAATGTGTATAGCAACACTCGGGTCGAATCCTTGACGATGATACTTTGTAATAGTCGTTTGTTTTTAGTTGATTGTATTTTGATTAGGGGGGTTTGTTTGCAGAGCTTAATTGAAATGATTTATTGACTATAATTGATTTAACAAATTGATAAATATTGGGGTGATTTCATCATTAGGGAGTTAAGCATGTGATATCCTTGAGCTTTGCTTTATATTGCATTAAATTAACACCCACATCAAAAGTTGATGTTGATTGGAATTCCCAAGTGTTAAGCCTTTAATCCAAGCCTTAACTTTACTTAGGGTTATAATCTCAATCAGTTCTTGATTGTGGAAGTGTATTTATGGTTCCAATAATCCATGGAAACCACACGTTGAACATAATATGTCAATAATCCATGACATGTTAAGTCCAACATGCACAATGTTAAATTAAAGAATACTCATCGAGCAAAACCTCTCAATCACTTAACATCCCTAAATTATAACTCACCCCAATAAGATATTTACTCATCAATTTAAATTATTATTAATCTGGTCTATTATGTTTAAGGTGATGAATTACAAAGAGAAGAAAAAGAAAGGGATAAGAAAAGAGTTGTGCGTCGACACACACACGGACACTGATGATAATTAAAAACAAACTTTCGATTGAATAAGGAAGCAAAAGAAGGGAAGGGGATTCAACTGAATTTAAACTATTTTAAAAACATAAATATTAAACTACAGAAGGTGTATGATAATAATAGATATTGAAGAAGTAACTTGCATTAAAATAGAATTACAAAGAAAGAGAATTACAAGATTACAAAAATGAAGAACACAAAAGTAAGTGAAAACAAAGAGAGGAGGAAAGGTCTCTCAAGTGAAAACTTAACTGTGGTAGGTCCTCCCATGCATTTTGCAAGGCTTTGATCATGCCAATATGATATCCTCTCTTCTGAAATGCCAACCCCTCTCAAGGAGAGAAGGGGAGAGTATTTATAGCCCAAGGAGTGGACTGTTTACATTCCAGCAATACCCCTCCACTTGGATCGAAGATATGGATATAATTACAGCCGAATATCGAGAAATATCATTCTTCAAAGTTGTAGATAATAAAGTTTTACTACTACTCTCAAAATTTTGAGTCATTTTAACTTAAGGATAAAGAGTTATGGCTGTTTGATTAAACAAATTAAAACTGTCCATTTCAATCTAGTCTTTTTGAAGTCCAGAATGTGAAAGGGTTTTTGAATATAAATATGCCTTCAAATACGAATGGGTTATTCAACAAAGTCAGCCACCTATATCTCCTCTTTCACACTGCAAAATCTCAGCTCGATTTGATTCTTACATCATGAGATATGTCATGCATACTATACTGATTTTAATTCTCGACCAGAATGGTGGGTTGGACTTCAATGCTTCATTTGGGCCCTTTGTACTTAGATTTGGGCCTTGAAATTTTTATCCAAGATGACATGTAGTGTCCCCAGAATTATTGTGGAGAGTTAATGTTTTTAGACTTCTGGATTGATCCCAGTAAATCAATCTTCAAGGTTGGTCCAGTTTATTCACAGATTCTTTGGTCTTGTTTGTGAGGACCATATGACCCTTCAAATGGCAGAATTGGCTCATGGTACCTTATAATGAAATGTTTTATATTGAAAGTAGAATCCTAAAAAACAAGAACCACACAATTGGGATCAGTATAGTTATAGTTATTATTAAAACATTAAATTGACTCAATTGGACTACTTCTAAAAATGCTCAAAAATTATACTTAATATTAAAACATTAATATTTCACACAAATTATGCACATTTCATATAAAATCAGTAAAGAGGGAATATAATAAGTCATAAAAATATTAATAACATCAACTCCCCCACACTTAGTTTTTTTCATGTCCTCATGTGCAACAAATATAAAAACATGACAAAATCATTTTTACTCACCAACAGATTTTAAAATTTTGTTTTCTCCAATCAGGGGAGGTTTAGACTATTTCAGTCATCCATTTTGAATTACACCACAAGTTGTTATAGAAACAATGTTCCAAAACTAATTCATTTTTTCATGCTCAAATTTAGAAATGGAAAATGTGGACACTCAAAACTCACACCTCTCAAGATGATAAAATTTATTTGTGGAGGTTCACTCTTTCACCAACCAAAAGTAAAAATCTTAGAGTTTGAAAAAAGAGATCTCAGCTTACAATCTCTATCCAAAGTTCACAATAATCAAGAGGTCTTTTTAAGGGGTTTTTTTGTGGCTATGGGACGGTAGGAATATAATGTCCAAGAGAGAGAAGAAGAGGGTTAAAATACCAACATAGAAAAAGCAATGCACATTTTTTTGAAATAAAACATGGAAGGAAATGAAAACACATATTTACAAGGGAATGATTATGTGAAGAAAGACACAATAGAGGAAGAAAATATGAAGTTAATGAGAAGATTAAATATTTACAAAACACAAAACTTCTCCCAAAAAGAATATAATGCAAGTGTTCCTTTTTTTCTTTTTTTTTTCTTTTTTTTCGAAAGTTGAACTTGGAAAAGATCTCACACTCATAACCCAACCCATGATTGATCTCCTCACGACACTAATTGTAATAGTTATAATAAGATCAAAAGTTGAGGAAGATTGATTTTTGACCTACCCAAGACACAATCCATTTTTCCATTTTTTTTAATTTTTTTTTATTTTGATTTTTTTTTTGAACACTTTTCAATATAATTTGTACAATACATTCACTGAATGAAAACCTCCCCCCCCCCCCACACTAAAATGGATTCTTGCCCTCAAGCATATGATAACACACCAGAAATTAAGGAAATGATACCCAAAAATTAAATCCATTCCCCCCCACCACACTTAAATTTCAAAAACTTATGCAATGAAAATCCATGTTGATATTGGGTGGGATAAGGTATTGGGCTTGTAATGTGGCTATCAAATAAAAGGTTTTCATAGGCTCAAAGGGGATTTCAAAATGAGGATTAATGTAAGGGAAATGGGAGGTATTTGGCTATTGTGATTCTCATGTGGTTCAGAAAATGCCTCTATCATATTAATACACACTAAGGTAGTAAATTCAGCTCAAAGGTCCACAAACTCAAGACTCACAAATGGGGGTGAAAACACACATTTTGAAAATATGGCCATAGGTGGCCTTGGCATGAAAGCAATTGTTTGTTCCTCACGGTTTGGGAAAAGCATTTTCCAAATCAAAAATTGGGCATTCAAAATTTTTTAATTTTGACACAAAATTCTTTATCCAATGTCATGATGAAAATATAAAATTTTTGAGATAAAAACATGTCTGTTAAATCCCCAAAATGGTTGGACAAAATTTCAAAACATGATGGTGAGTAAGAATGACTCTTTAATATTATTTTTATTTTTTTTAAGTGATTTTTTTCTTGGTTTTTTTAGTTTTTAAGGTTTTTTTAAAATACACACCCTCACAAGAAAGAAAAAAAAGGGTTTGAAAAAAAAGTGGTAAAAAATGAAGGAGAGAAGAAGAAGAAGAAATAGGTAGAGAGATGAAGAGATAGAGAGAGAGTTAAAGGTAAAGAGGTGCCCCCTGGTTTGGATTTGGTGGGTCGCCATCTCCATCTAGTGGTTGGTCGATTGGAGAAGTTAGGGATCCAATAGAATTCGACAATGATCCAGGATTGTGCATTGTTACCTGAAAAAGAAAAATCATTATTCATATAATGAAAAACAAAAAAGAAATTGAAATTTCAAAAAAGTAAAAGAAAACATGGGTTGCCTCCCAAGAAGCGCTGCATTTATTTGTCTACAGCTAGACAGTTGCAGTGGACTACCCATAGTCTGACGGTGGCCATCGTATTTTCTCAACTTCAGTGTGCTTCCAGAAAAACTTTTTATTTGGGAGACCTGATGATTCATTGGATAATTTCTTCCCATCCTTGTTGGTGTGCTTGAAATTCAATGGGGTTGGAAAGAGAATATTTCTATCCTCACTTTGGTCTTCAACCTGAGGAATGATGTTATCCACAAAGTGCTGGTTTTCTATGCTTGGAAATTCAGGAAGATGGCTCAATTCTGATGGTTCATTTTTGTAAGGATCAGATAACACAGAACCACAGTATGAGATCCCAATTGTTTTTGACTCATTTATTTCATCACTTACCAATGTAGAGTAATGAGGATCAGTGGAGTCATAATACTTAATAAAAAATTCAATTTCTTTTATGTCAATGTTGTTCACTAAAGAATTGACAATTTCAACCTCACTAGTGATCACTTTATTAATTAGGGAACAAATGTCACAACCTTCTCTCCCATCAGGACAATGTAAATAAATTGTTTTGGGGTTCACCTCACATATAACAGAATTTTTAGAATCCTGGATAGGAAATGATGAATGTGGGATAATCAGATTTGAATCAACAAATGAGCATTCTAGTTCATTTTCTTTATTATCATCCATGTTGGAGCATTGGAGGTCAGAGGTGAGATGAGATTCCAAAGAGTTTTCAAGATCCTTTAGATCAATGGAGTTTGCATTTGTAATGTCAACATCAATTTCACCATTTATGACTTTGTTAATCATGGTGCAGATTTCACAAGATCCTTTGTCATTAGAACATAAAGAACATGGTGGATTGGGGTTTGATTTACTATTAGAAGTGTCCTCAGAAGCATAGATTGAGAATGCAGAGTGATCCTTAGATGGGTATCGCATGGCTTGGAAAATGTTGAACTTGACCAGTTGGTCACCAAATTCCATGGATAAGATGCCAGCATGGACATCAATTTTGGTTTTAGATGTCATGAGGAAAGGTCTTCCTAGAATTAAGGGAGATCGAGAAGAGTTTGTCTCACCTTCCATGTCAAGGACATATAAATCTGCAGGGAAGATAAGATCATTCACACAAACAAGGACATCCTCAATTATTCCCTCAGGACTGGTTGTGCTTCGATTGGCTAATTGAATGACAACGCCCGTTGGATGTAAGGGACCTAGACTGAGGTTGGAGAATATGGATTTGGGAATGACATTAATTGAGGCTCCTAGGTCTATGAGTGCATCATCAAAGTTGGAACTTCCAATTTGGCATGGGACTGATCTTTGCACTTTATGGGAATAGACTGCTGGGTGGAAACATTTTCAAAGGTCCTAAGTTGCCTCTTGTGGGTACACAACTCCTTGAGAAACTTGGCATACATAGGAATTTGTTTTATGGCATCTAAGAGGGGAATGTTGACTTCAACACGTCTAAACATGTCAATCATTTCAGGATCAGGTTCAAAGGACTTCCTTGGTTTAGAAACAGCTTGAGGAAAATGAATTGGATTCATAAGTGGAATGGAAGGAGATGAGGGAATGGTTTCAGGTTCTTTTTCAAGTTTCTTTTTCTTTTCATTTTCTAGGTCAACATTCAAATGAGGGTTTGAGGATTTATCTTGAGGCATAACAAGTTGCTTTCCTGATCTAAGTGCAATTGCACTTACATTACTCTTGGGGTTGGGTAATGGTTGAGCTGGGAGTTGGGAAGAATTTGATTGTTGTTGCTGGCTCAGGTGGGATGCAAGTTGACCTATTTGAGTTTAAATGTTTTTAAGGCTAGAACGGGTGAAGGAGGAAAGATCTTCCACTACACTTTCCCATGGTTTCTTAGAAGAAGAGGCTTGTCCCGGATTGGGATTGCCTTGATTTTGGTTCTTGGGAAATCGATTGAATTGGTTTGGGAATTGGGAAGGCTCACTAGGATAGTGGAATCCATGAGGAGGAATAGGTGGATTTATCCTTTGAGGTTGAGGGACAAAAGGATAAGTTTTTTGGAAGTTACCAACACCTTGACTATATTGAAACTGGTTTGGGTTTTGAGGAGGGAATTGAGGGGGATGAGAGACGGGATTACCATACCTCAGACCTTGGTTATAGGAAGAAGAGAAGGGCTCAAAGTGAGGTTGGTTGAAGTTTCTAACAAACTGACCTGATAGTTGAGGATTGGTGTTCTGCTGAGCATATGCTGCATTGAGCTCCATTGGTCCAGATGAATTGGATTGATCCTCTTGAAGTTGTGGACATGTGTCAGTTGGATGAGATGGAGAGTTGCAGATTCCACAGTTTTTTATAGGTCCAGGAAACATTGATTGTGGAGAAGACGAGGTTGGGGATTTGGTAGCCACAACTAGCTGTCGCACAAGACCTGTAAGTTCACTCATCCACTCAGTCATTTTGTTTGGTTCAATTGATTGATTATCTTGGGCTTGTTTGACTTGAGCATGTGCTCGAGTATGGAATTGTTGTGTGTTTGCAGCCATGTTACTTATGAGATCTCTTGCAGCTGCAGGAGTTTTATCAACAAGAGCACCGCCACTTGCGGCATCTATGAGAGTTCTCTCCATAGCCAATAACCCCTCATAGAAGTATTGGATCAAGAGTTGGTCAGGGATCTGATGATGTGGGCAGGTTGCAACAAGATTTTTGAACCTCTCCCAGTACTCATGGAGTGATTCACTTGGGAACTGATGAATACCACTTATTTCCTTTCGGATAGAAGCAGTACGAGAAGTAGGAAATAATTTTTCTAAGAAAAGCCGCTTCATGTCATTCCATGTAGTTATGGAACCAGGAGGTAGGTAGTAGATCCATGACTTAGCAGTGTCAGCTAGGGAAAAAGGGAATGCTCGGAGTTTGATTTGTTCTTCAGAAACCCCTTGAGGCTTCATGGTAGATCACACTACTTGGAACTCTTTAAGGTGAAGATGTGGATCCTCACCGGCTAGCCCGTGAAAATGAGGTAGAAGATGAATCAAACCCGATTTGAGTTCAAAGTCAGCCTCTATATTTGGATATTGAATACCAAGAGGTTGGTAATTCATATCAGGGGCAGCGAGTTCTTTTAGGGTTTGTTCCCTATGATTGACCATTTCAAATTCAACTGGTTGGATGAGGACTGGTTCTTGAATAATTTGAGTATCTCTGATGTTCCTCCTAAGTTGGCGAAGTGTTCGCTCAATTTTAGGGTCAAACAAATCCGAGGGATTGTTTGGAAGACTACGGGGCATTCAGAGAGATTTTGGAAGAAAGAGGAAGACAGGTTTTTCTTTGTATTTTTTTTTTCAGTTTATGATTTTTATGAGAAGACGGGTTTTTCTTTGTTATTTTTTTTCAATTTTTTTTTTTAAATTTGTTTTTTTTTTGTGTTTTTTTACAATAACTAGAAACTAATGACTAATTAAAGCACAATCCCTGGAAACAGTGCCATTTGAAATGCGCGGCCGATTGTCGCCTATCGACTGGTCAAAGTTCCGGTGCTCTGCTAATGTGTATAGCAGCACTCGGGTCGAATCCTCGGCGATGATACTTTGTAATAGTCGTTTGTTTTTAGTTGATTGTATTTTGATTAGGGGGGTTTGTTTGCAGAGCTTAATTGAAATGATTGATTGACTATAATTGATTTAACAAATTGATAAATATTGGGGTGAGTTCATCATTAGAGAGTTAAGCATGTGATATCCTTGAGCTTTGCTTTATATTGGATTAAATTAACACCCACATCAAAAGTTGATGTTGATTGGAATTCCCAAGTGTTAAGCCTTTAATCCAAGCCTTAACTTTACTTAGGGTTCTAATATCAATCAGTGCTTGATTGTGGAAGTGTATTTATGGTTCCAATAATCCATGGAAACCACACGTTGAACATAATATGTCAATAATCCATGACATGTTAAGTCCAACATACACAATGTTAAATTAAAGAATACTCATCGAGCAAAACATCGCAATCACTTAACATCCCTAAATTATAACTCACCCCAATAAGATATTTACTCAGCCATTTAAATTATTAGTAATCTGGTCTATTATGTTTAAGGTGATTAATTACAAAGAGAAGAAAAAGAAAGGGATAAGAAAAGAGTTGTGCGTCGACACACACACGAACACTGGTGATAATTAAAAACAAACTTTCGATTGAATAAGGAAGCAAAAGAAGGGAAGAGGATTCAACTGAATTTAAACTATTTTAAAAACATAAATATTAAACTACAGAAGGTGGATGAGAATAAGAGATATTGAATAAGTAACTTGCATTAAAACAGAATTACAAAGAAAGAGAATTACAAGATTACAAAAATGAAGAACACAAAAGTAAGTGAAAACAAAGAGAGGAGGAAAGGTCTCTCAAGTGAAAAATTAAGTATGGAAGGTCCTCCCAAGCCTTTGGCAAGGCTTTGTTCGTGACAATATGATATCCTCTCTTCTAAAATGCCAACCCCTCTCAAGGAGAGAAGGGGAGAGTATTTATAGCCCAAGGAGTGGACTGTTTACATTCCAGCAATACCCCTCCACTTGGCTCGCAGATATGGACATAATGACAGCTGAATATCGAGAAAATATTCTTCTTCAAAGTTGTAGATAATAAATTTGGACGACTACTCTAAAAATTTGGAGTCATTTGGAATTAAGGATCAAAAGTTATGGCCAGTTGATTAAACAAAGTAAAACTGTCCATTTCAATCCAGTCTTTTTGAAGTCCAGAATGTGAAAGGGTTTTTTAATATGAAGATGCCTTCAAATACGAATGGGTTCTTCAACAAAGTCGGCCACCTATATATCCTCTTTCACACTGCAAAATCTCATCTCGATTTGATGCTTACATCATGAGATATGTCATGCATACTATACTGATTTTAATTATCGGCCAGAATGGTGGGCTGGACTTCAATGCTTCATTTGGGCCCCTTGTACTTAGATTTGGGCCTTGAAATTTTTATCCAAGATGACATGTAGTGTCCCCCGAATTATTGTGGAGAGTTAATGTTTTTGGACTTCTGGATTGAGCCCAGTAAATCAATCTTCAAGGCTGGTCCAGTTTGTTCACAGATTCTTTGGTCTTGTTTGTGAGGACCATATGACCCTTCAAATGGCAGAATTGGCTCGTGGTACCTTCTAATGAAATGTTGTATATTGAAAGGAGAATCCTAAAAAACAAGAACCACACAATTTGAATCAGTATAGTGATAGTTATTATTAAAACATTAAAATGACTCAATTGGACTACTTCTAAAAATGCTCAAAAATTATACTTAATATTAAAACATTAATATTTCACACAAATTATGCACATTTCATATAAAATCAGTAAAGAGGGAATATAATAAGTCATGAAAATATTAATAACATCAAAAACCCCAATGTCGAATGATTAATTTCTTAACATGCACTCATGCTGATTATAATTAATATCACAATAATGATATTATTTCCTCAAAATCCCGACTAGAAAAACTACACGCCGTGTAATAATTAATACACGACGTGTACTTGTTTTCCATAAAACTACACGGCGTGTATATTAAATATACACGGTGTGTACTTTTATTTTCCACTTTTCTTTATCTCCTCCTCCACATTTATTAGACCTTGAGTAATGACTATTTATTTCTTAAATAAATGTAACTGCATTACTCGCTAATAAATATATTATTTCACCCACAATATATTCTCTCGAATAACTAGTGTCGAAATAAATACGATCAGACATCCTTAAATAATTATTAAACCACAGTCGAGGGTAATCTTTATTTAACTTGTTAAATTAATATTTAACTGAGATACATGGACACACTTAGTGTGTGACCCTCTAGGCCTCTTTCTCAATGGCATTAGGCGGAGCCTGCTTAAAGTCCAAGGTTAGCGTCTAGCAACGCGCCAAGGCACCCATATAGAAAGAAGTTAACGCCTCAATGACGTGTCACCTCATACGAACTCTTATCGTGTAATATAATCCCTTTGTCATGATGTCTCGAATCAAGCGGGTTGCATGCTAGTGTCATCAACCCACGTGCTCAGTTGTTTTTTCTTTGACTTTTCGGAATTGAACTCGCTCATACCTTACCATGGCCATAGATTTATTTGGGCTATATCAATTCCATCAAAGGGCCTAAGATATCTACTTCTGTTATGGAATAGAAGGGACAAATCCTTTCTCGCATTATCTATTAATGCGGTATTACTCGTGACGCACCCAACGTATCATACCTCGCTGCGAACAGTGTGTCGTCACAGTTTTCGTCAATACATCTAAGTGAGCGAGTTGTAATAACCATTAATAATAATCTTAAAATCTAAGGACCAATACACACGTTCGTAGATAGGAACATCCAATGACACTATGAAATGTGGATTTCCTACTGGCGGGTCTCATTCTTATAATATCTTCCTGGATATTACCAAGGGCGCACACCATGAGAAGGTGCCTCAAAGTTTTATGAGTCCTCACCCCTAATGACCTGTATTATTTGTGTCCCTCAAATAACATCATCTGACCATAGAACATATATTCAAGAACAGTATGATGACACTTCCGGGTTCTCATCATAGCAGGGATCCGCTATGACCCATTAATGCAACAGCTGTCCTTAGGACATTACCACATGCATTGTCACGCAGAAGAAAAATCAAGATGTGATAAGACATTTATTAATGAATAAAGTACAAAGTAGTTGGTTTTAGGCCACCAACTCCAACAGAAGAAACAACAATGATGATCCTGGCACTGCGACAAGCTTCTTTCTCAACAAAGGTAAGATCGAGCCCCAGTAAGGGGGTGTCGGTCTAGTATATTTCTTTTCTCTTTGTCAATTTTTTTTTCAATACCAGTTCATTTTATTTGTTTTTACATCATTTTCATCTTCTATCTATCTGATATTTCTTTGCTTTTTGTGTCTTGTTGGTCTATTGATTTCGTAGTGTCTATTACTATTTTTTTGTTCTCTTGTACTCCTTTGTTCTTGCATAGTGGAAAACCAGTGTTGATTCTACCCCGTGCACGTAGACTAATGTCCAAAGCATGTAAATTCTTTGTGTCCCTTTTTTACTGCTTTCTTTTTTGTATTTATACGACCCGTAATCACTAATCAAATTCGCTTCTTCTTGGTTAAATTCAATTTTGTCCAGTTTGTTGTATTTTTTGATTTTAATTTATTTGTTTGTATAAACGATTTTGGGCATTTGTCTGGCCGAGTAATATTAGTTTACTTTACTACTACCGATTTAATTAATTCTTGATGCCTTCAATTCTGGAATGTGTTTTTGTGTCGTTTGGAATTTTTGTATTCTGTTTTATGAGAATTAAATGCAACCATTGAATAATGATGTAATTTCCACTGTATGTGAGTTTGTCCCTTGCATGTGATTTCTTCACTTTTGTCATATATTCATTTGATTTATTCCTTATATGGAATGAGAACTTGAACTTCTATTTTATGTTTATCATTTTGTATGTAATAAACTTAAAATAAACACCGTTGTCAATTTCGAATTTTAACATACCAAAACACCTAATAGATCATGGGCTATTGCATGGGGACCATCTCTAGTGTAGGAGTATCCCCTGAAACATTCAATGTTGATAACATGTGTGAATTATATTTCCATATAAATTTGGTTTATATATATTTTTATTTCTCATGCGTTTCTTTTTAAATTGTTTTGCTTTTATTGGATATGACACCATTGCAATCCATTGGATTTATCGGGCTTCACTGCTGGTCGTTGATTGAGGTAGCCACCATGGCCATCCAAGTCGTCCACTCAATCAGGCCGATTGAGGTTTTTCTATTGCAATTAGTTCAGGTGCAGGCTTCATGGTATCTTCTATGAGGGTATGCAGTTACACAGTTCATCTTTGGCAGTGGGTGGTTCGTTCGGTCAAGGGCTTTTCACTCGACAGTAGGGTTTCTTTGAACGGACAGACATATTCAGAAGTTCCCTCTCTTGATAATTGTGGTGCTTCTCTCTTGTTGTTGGAGGTCCCTGCTCTCTAGCACGTCTCCTGATTGGTTTACTCCGGTCCCAGCTTCATCAGATCTAGGAGTTTTTTGGGTACGCGACACCAGCCGAGGGTGCTTTCGGGTGGCGGCTCTCCAGATCCAGTGCTTTTCAGTGGCATTTTTCAAGATCCAATGGTTTCTAACCACGGTGAGTCCAGATCATGCCTGCTCATGCCATTCATGGGTGATTCTTGAGCCTGAGGCCAGCAGCCATCTTCTTGCATCCATCTTGGGCGATTTCCGTTTCGGTGGAGATCTGAAGCAGTCACAGAGGACCAGCGTTATCCAGTGGTTGTGAGATATCTGCTCACCGTGTGTGAGGAATCCAGGGGAAACGATTGAGAGAAAGATCATGAACAAAGAGTTTACATCCTGTTCGAGCCTTCAGCGCTGACCAGGCTATGCATACAGGGATTTGTAAGGGCAATCTGTGTGCATGTGTGAGTTTCTCAACCAGCACACAAGGACCGCCGAACAGTGGTAAGTTGTATGGCTTTGTAAATATTCTTCCTTTTCCTTATTTTCAATTTTATTTCCAAATAATTATTTGGTCTTGCTGTTGATATGATTTTTTCTAGATGATGCTGCTCTTTATTTCTCTCTTGTAGTTTGCGATTATTCATGTGTAGGAATCTGGTTGTTAATTCTAGAAATATATTTGATTCTAGAAATTTTTTTCTCATTCCTTCTAGTTTTATTAAATCAGTGTTATACAGAATTTGTGTTCTGTTATGATGAGAAATATTGCAAGCTTTATTATTGTATTTCCACTTCCTGTGTGTTGTTCAATGTTGTTGAATTTTTTAGAATATATTCATTTGATGTTTTATTGAAACTTGAACTCTATTTTTGTTTATCAACTTTTATGAATTAAACTGTAGATGAACATGGTTTTCGTATTTTGGATTTTAACGAACCAAAACACCCAATTTTTCCCGGGCTATTGCATGAGATCGTCTCTCGTGCAGGAGCACTCCCCACAACAAAGTGGTATCAGAGCCTAATTGAGTTTAAGTCTTGCTTCGTTAAAATTTAAAATTGCTTGGTCATTGCTTTAAAATGATTTGTTAGTGGATTTTATATGTTTCTTCATGATTTTATTGTTTTGTTCAGCTAGGTCGTTATCTCTCTTAGGATGTAATTTCATTATATTGTTGACAGTTTTTTCCTCATTGTTTCAGTGTTTTTTCTTTGCCTGTCTGAGCCTCAAAGATGCCTCTTGGTAGTTGCTACCTATGTGTGTCTATGGTTTCAGGGTAGGATTGGGTTTTGTGTTAGGTTTTTTTATGTTTGAGAGCTGGTTAACAGTAATGTATTAGCAGGATCTTGTGTCTCTAGTGTTTGCCTTTTTCTTAGGAGACGAGCTTATGTTAGCTCCTCTGTGTTCCTCTGCATCCTTTAGGACTTTTTGCTCCTGGTATGGTCTTGTAGCGATTTCAATGTTTATGTTTTGGTAGCTTGTGGGTGCAGTGCTCTTGTTTATCGCTTGGCTGATCACTAAGCTTCCTTGTTGTTGTTCAACCCTGTTTAGCAGCTTTGTCTGGTTTCCCTGGAACCGTGTTCTGTTAGTAATTCTATACTAGGATGTGTGGCCCTTTATTGGCCTGTTTTACACCAGTTTCTAGCTGGATCCTAGCATTTTGTTCTCACTTCTTAGAGTTGTCTTAGGATGTTGGGACTGCTTGCATGTTTCCTTACAGTTTACCTTTTGTGTGAGGATGTATCCTTTTGGTTTTTGTTTAGGCGGTCGTCTCCTTGGGTAGAGATTTTGTATCCATCTATTGATGATCTTCTGGTGCCTTTCTTTTAGAGTCTTCCTATTAGAGTTTTTAGGCGGCGTGTCTCAGTTTTAAAGCCGAAGGTGCTTGATACTTTGGTCATGTTATGTCTTTTTGGGTTCAAGTGGAGACATATTTGGATTGTTTCATTTACTATGCATGTTTTCCCTCTCCATGTTGATCCTTTAGCTGTTTGTTTTCTCTGACTTTTTTTATTTTTGAGTTGCATTCTTGGTGAAATTATGAGATATTTTGTTTCTTTCCATGTTTTGTGTGAGGATGGTACTGCTCTGTTTTGTTGGTCTTCTGCAGGCACTGGTGAGCAGTTTCAAAGGACCTGTTATAGCATATGATTTGCGAGTCCAACTTCCTCCTTGGCATCATCTTAAAGCGCAACTCAGGTAAGTGAAGGTATGTGCTCTATTTATGTTTCGAGCAGTTTTTCTCTAGCATGTTTAGCAATTGTTTTGATATTATTCAATTTGGGTTCTATGTATCACTGTGATACATGTTGGGAGACAATTTGATTTCCTTCCCTATAGCGGTTTCCAGTTTAGGATGTGATGCCTAGATTGATGGTATTAGGTGCATGAACATCTCCAATTTTATATGAAAATGGTGGAGATTTTTGAATTCTATTTCCATAAAAAATTGGTTTATATTTTTTTTATTCCTCATGCATTTTTCTAAATTGTTTTGATTTTACTGGATATTACACCATTGTAATCCGTTGGATTTATTGGGCTTCACTACTGGCCGTTGATTGAGGTAGCTTCCATTACCATCTCAGTTGTCCGCTCGATCAGGCTGATTGAGGTTTTTCTTTTGCGATCAGTTCGGGTGTAGGCTTTGTGGCTTCTTCTCCTGGGGTATGCAGTTACATGGTTCAACTTTGGCAGTGGGTGGTTTGTTTGGTCAAGGGATTCTTCACCCGGCAGTAGTGTTTCTTTGAACGGATGGATAGATTTAGCAGTTCCCTCTCTCGTCGCTTGCAGTGCTTCTCTCTTGCTATTGGAGGTCCCTGCTCTCTAGCGCATCTCCAGATCGGTGTACTTTGGTCCTAGCGTCATCAGATTCGGGAGTTTTTCGGGCACAGGACACCAGCTGAGGGTGCTTTCGGGCGGCAACTCTTCAGATCTGGTGCTTTTCGGTAGCAGTTTTCTAGATCTGGTGGTTTCTGACCATGATGAGTCCAGATCCAACCTACTCGTGCCATTAATGCATGATTCTTGACCCGAGGCCAGCATCCCTCTTCTTGCATCCATCTTGGGCGATTTTCGTTCCAGTGGAGATCTGAAGTAGGCGCAGAGGACTATCATTATCCAGTTGCTGTGCGATATCTTCTCACCATGCATGAGGAATCCAGGGGCAGCAATTGGGAGCAAGAGCGTGAACTGAGAGTTTACATCCTGGACAAGCCTTCAGTGTTGACCAAGCTATACATACAGGTATTTCCAAGGGCAAGTTATGTGCGCGTGTGAATTTTTAAACCAGCGCACAAGGACCTCCAGACAGTGGTAAGTTGTCCGACTTCGTAAGTATTCTTTATTTTCCTTTGCAATTTTATTTCCAAAGAATCACGTGGTCCTGTTGTTGATCTTCCTTTGTCTCTGCCTTTTTCTGGATGATCTCCTGTACTTGTTTTATTTTTATCATAATAAAATGCGTGAGTCGGGTGGTGTTCTTACTGTGCACGTAGGACCAAAAGCGGTCCAAAGCACGTTAAATCCCTGTCATTTATTGCTTTCCATTTCCACATCTATTCGACTTGTAATCATTGAACATCGCTGCTTCTTGTGTTAATTATACACTATTTGAGCCTTGTTTTGGCTTGTTTTGGCGTGTTTTTTCATTGCTGCTGCTGCCTTGTAATTCTAGAAATATACGTATGATTCTGGAAATTATTTTTCATTGTTTGATTTTGGTTTTAGATGAATCAATGTGTTCAGAATTGTTGCATTCTATTTCATGAGAATTAATTGCAAGTTTGGATTATTGATGTAATTGTCCACTACTTTGTGTTGTTCACTGTTGGATTGCATTTGTTTTATTTATTTGATGTCTGGGAATTGAAACTTGAGCATTATTTTTTTATCAGTTTGCATGTATTAAACTGTAAATAAACATTGTTTTCATGTTTCTAATTTTAACAAATCAAAACACCCAATAGATCCTAGGCTATTTTGTGGGGGCTTCCTCTCACGCAAGGGCACTCCCCGCAACAACGCTCCCCGCAACAACATGGCAAGGGGATATGCTATATATCAGAAGGATATGTGTTATGAGGAGATGTTATGTACTAGAAAGATAAAGAGTGAGTACATGTTCTATTTGGGATAATCTCAGTTGAAGAGGAGGTTGATTGTTGGTTGAGATGAGTTTGGATTTATCCTAAAAATTTATTATTAAAAGGTTATTGGAGAGCGATTTCAGGTGTGCTTTACTAAGCTATGGGAGCTGTGAAAAATTTGTAGTATTTTATAAATATGTTTGGAAGTGCCCTTTCAAAATATATAGGAGCTAGAGTTATTGGTTGAGTGATGTGAAATTGAATTGATCATGAACCAAGAATTGGAAAAGGATCAAAGTGATTGTGACCATGGAATGGAGGGGGCATTGATGATTTTTTTTGTAACAGATTGGGTCTTAGGGTGAGAGATAGGGAGTTTCCTCTCCTTGCTATGTAATTCCTCTTCCAATTCTCTACTCTTTATTCTCAACTTTCTCTATATTTCAATGGGTACTACTGGAATAAATTATAGAAATTTCATGGGGTCATGCGTTATTCTACCACCTGGTCCAACCTGCCAGAAATCTAGAGGAATAGTAGTGGAGATGCACTATCAATCTCGCCTGGAAGGGGTGGAGCAACAAATTGGGAGAGTTGAGTCGACACTCTCCGACTTGGTTGTGATGGTGAAAAAATTGACTATGATACGACAAAACAAGATAAATTCTATCAAAATATCATGGGACTAGTGCAGCGTTGGGAGAAAACACCACAACAGGAAGAGGTGTGTTCAACGTTAGTGGCATATTTCTATGTATCACATTCAATGGAACTAAGCGATGTCGAGAAGCTAATGACCGACTCTGCCGATTTATGATTAGTTCAGTTTTTAGTTGCATGACGGGTGGATCTCCCTATGTTTGATGACCAGGATTCAAGAGACTATATCACACAAGCTGAATTATTTTTCTACACCAATCAGACTCCTAGCAATGAGAAGGTGCCCCTCGCACAAGTAATCATGGAAGGAGTTTCAAATCATCGGTTCACTATTCTTGGTGAAGCTCACCTGAAAGTAACTTGACCAATGTTTAAATTGGAACCTATAGAGTTATTAAGTGGGACTGAAATTCAAAATCCTTATGAGGAGATTTCCAGAATATACCTATAAGGATTAGTCCAATAATATATCGAACAATTTGAATATTTGGCATCCTTGCTTCCTCGCCAGTCGGAGTTGTAGTACGTGGGTTATTTTCTCCATGGATTTCATGAGAAGATTCATAATAGGGTATGTATACACAATCCAGAAACAAGCTTGCAAGAAATATGATTGGATATACATTTTGAACTCACAGTGTGAAAAGGGACGGGTCTTCATACTGGTGGAAGCGGTCCCAACATGTAAAATGGATGCAACGGCTACAGGTTGGCATCTGGCTGCGTCTCTGGCTACGGGTTGCCTGGTTCTTAGATGGCTTGGGGGTGGAGCGACTCGGCGATGACCTCTGCATCTTCTGGAGTGGTTCGACGTCGCCTCTAGCAAGGCTCGGAGGAGGGAGGTATCCTGGTTCAGGTTTGTTGGTGATATTTTGATTGCGTGGCTTGTTTTCATTGGCTTTTGGTTCGGATTTGTGTTGCTTTTTTGTCGGTTGCCTGTGGTTGGTCTCTTGGCGCTCACCCTTGATCTCATGAGTTCATTTGACTTGGAATTTGGTGTGGGCTCTTCCTCTGTCCAGATCTACCTAGTTTCAGCCCAGAGTGGCACTTTTGGGGAAGTTCGACGTGGTTTCCTTTTCCGGTGGAACTCCTCTGGTGTGTTTGTTGGGTCTTCCAGCCCTCAGTGGTGTTTTCCTAACATCTCACATCTTGGAGATCCTGCCCCTTTGAGTTTCTTGCTGATGCGGAGACAAAGGGTGGCTAGTGGGATCGTTGCGGCGGGGCATTTTCTGGTGTTGTCTGGTGTCCAAGATGCGATCATCAGTGTTGATTTGTTTTTAAATGGTGATCATGGGATGAAGGTGAATGGTTTTACGGTGATTCATCTTGTTTGTACTCGACCACATGGAACAAGTCCCATAAGAGGATTCAGATCTGGCGACTCATCTTTGTAGAGCTTGACAGATTTGCATGTTTGAGAGGGTATGACGTCACCCATCGGATCAGGCTTGTGCTTTGACACAAGACACTTGCTTGCTGAATAGTCTTGCAATGGTGGAGAGATTCATTAAGATCACATGCTAGGGAGAGGCAGTTTCATGTTGTCAGTCTAATTTTTCTCTCTTTGACCTTCGAGTCGTGGTTAGTTTTATGTCCCTGAAGTCTTTTGGGTTTTCCCCTTCCCTTAAAAGGGGGTTTATTTATAAAACAAATTGAAGGCTTTCGGGTCGTTGGATGGGTGTGACAATAGTCCCTTTGACCAAGAATACAAATTCAAGGCTAACCCTTGTTTAGATATGAAAAACGAATGGGAAGGAACACAAGAGGGCTTATCCAAGAGACTACATGAAAAGGGGTTCTAGGAGGGAGTGTAGTACGACACTTGACTACTAATGAGTGGGGAAAAGGAGGGAAAAAGGGTTGTATTTTAGGTGTGGAAAGCCTTATAGTCCGATGAAAAAATGATCAGTTTCGAAGATGAGAGTCATACTGTTATATCACCAAAGTTGACTAAGTGGAGACACAAGAGGAGGTAAAATTCAAGATGTTATAAAACCAAGTTTAGGCATTTACTATTAGGCCAAGGAGGAGAAGAACTAACTTCAATGAAGGTGGAAGGCCACGTAAGTGACATCCCAATTTGTCCTATCGGACAACGACACTACCCATATTGTGATATCACCAAAGTTTACTTTATTGCTAGGAATGACTATCCTAGACACACAAAAACATTGTGTCAAACTTCGCGACAGACATTGTATGTGGTCCTATGGATTATTCCAACACATGAGGTTAACTATGGGAACATATGCTTTCTCTATTGATGCTCAGGTCCTAGATATCGGAGGATTTGATTTGATCTTGGTGATTTTCAAACTTTTTACTATTGGGGAAGTTCAAATTAACTGGAAGTCCATGACCATGAAATTCACAGTCAGAGGCCAAATGAATACCCTTCAAGGAGAGGATCAAACTGAACAAAGTGGTCTCATGTTTTCATGCGCAAAACAATCGAATTGCCAGGGGAAAAGACAATATTTACATGAATTAGGCTACTCAAAATTCAATAGGATCAAACTTTACCAGAGGAAGATGGGAAGATAGGATCACGCGCTGAATAGTGCTCTGGACCTTGAGCTCAAAATTTTGTTCATTAAACTAATAGTAGTATTTAATGAACATAAGGGCATACCTCCACAACACCAATGTGACCAAAAAATTCATTTAGTACATGGGAAAAATCTTATCTATAGTTAGCCCTATCGATATCCACACACTAAAAAAAAAAACAAGATGGAAAGACAAGTCAAGTAAATTCTATAATTAGGCATTATTCAAACTAGCATCGATGTCTACTCTAGTCCAGTGTTAGTTAAGAAAAAGGATAGTTCGTGGTAGATGTGAGTGGATTATTGGGCCCTCAACAAGTTAAAAATCCCAAATAAATTTTCTATTCTTGATGAATTGCACGGGGGAACCTACTTCTCCATGATTGACCTTAGGTCTGTCTACAACCAAATTTGAATGTAGGAAAGGATGTGGAAAAAATAGACTTTGCACTCATAGCGGCCACTATGGATACTTGATAATGTCATTCAGCTTCACTAATTCTTCATCAACATTCTAGGCCACTAAAAATATTTTGTGATGTCATTCGGCCTCACTAATGCTCCTTCAACTTTCCAAGCTAATATGAATGACTTGTTCTGGCCCCTACTTCGTAATATTGTTCTTATATTTTTCCAGTGATATCTTGATTTATAGTCAGGAGTGGAGATCCCATTTGCAGAATTTGGAATTTGTCTTACAGGTATTGCAAGACCATCACTTCTTTGCTAACCTAAATAAATGCCTTTTTTTCAATAAGAAGTTGGCTATCTAGACCACATTATATCATTGAAAGGGTTTCTATGAACCCTACTAAAATTCAAGCCATGTTAGAATGACCAAAAATAGTTTTTATTAGGGTGTTCGAGGATCTTTGGGCTTCATGGGATATTATAGAATGTTCATTCGGGGCTATAGAAATATTTACCAACCCCTCACGCTGTTGAATAGAAAGGAAGGATTTTATTGGATTGGAGAAGCACATTAAGGAATTTAAAGCAGACTATTATGACAACCCTAGTTCTTGTTATGCCCGACTTGCTAACAAATTTAAAGTAGAGTGTGATGCTCTTGCAGGTTTGCCAACCCATTGCATACTTCAAATAATCTTTATCTGTGCATAATATATATCCAAATATACTTATGAGAAAGGGGTCATGGCTTTGTTTTTGGCCATCCAACATTGGAACCCTTACCTTTTGGGCAAATCTTTTATAGTGTAATCCGATTAAAGGATTTTGAAATTTCTGTTTTAACAAATAGCTTTTTCAAATCAATAGAGTTGAATTGCTAAATTGTTGGGGTATCACATTGATGTCAAATGATAGCCTGAAAGTGAAAAAACTGCTACAGATTCCCTCTCTCGGAAGTAGAATACATTTGAACTTCAGCTATACAAGTGGAACTTGGAATGGAAAGAGGGAACTACCTTGACGTTAGGTGTAAATGATGATCCCTACTACCTCCATAAAATTATTCATATGTTGGAGTTTTCAAGTAAATCTCACAAAGGGTTTACTTATTCACATAGGACTCTATTGTATAAGGGGAGGTTGGTAATACCTGATGCTTTCACTTAGATTCCTCTACTGTTAAAAGAATATCATGTGTATTCAGGATACTACATAACTTATAGAAATATTATCTCTAACCTATACTGGGTAGGAATGAGATAATAAGTTCCAAACTATATACAAAAATATTAAACTTGTCAACGGTACAAATACTCCACTTTAACACCAGCAGGATCGTTGCATCACTTGGAAATTCCAGATGCAATTTGGGAAGATATTTCTACAGATTTTATCATGGGGCCGCCCGAATCAAAAGGTTACGATGTAATCTTGGTAGTGGTTGATAAACTATCCAAATATGCTCACTTTATTGCATTAAATCACACTTTCACTACTAAGGGAGTGGCTGAATTTTTTCAAAGGAGGTCTTCAGACTACATGGAATTCCCAAATCAATTATAAGCAAATTTGATCCACTATTTTTTATCCCTTTTTGGATAGAAATTTTCAAGCTGCAAGGTACTAAGCTTAGGATGATCTAAGTGAAGTGTTCAATCACTGCTTAGAGACCTACCTGCATTTTTTTGTTGTTGAGAAACCAAAAGGATGAACTTATTGATTGCGTTGGGTGAAACTCTAATACAACACAACTTGATATGAATCAATTCAATCAACCCTTTTGAAGTGATGTATGGGCTGAAACCTCTGACCATTTTCACCTTTCTCCATAGTGAAGTGAGTGGAGGCAGTGGCACACACCTTAGATAGATTATGATGAGGCCCTCTGGAAACTCAAACATCACTTGTCTCATTCTTAAAATTATATTAAGCAGCGTACTAATCACCACCATCGTGACATCTCATTTCATGTTGGGGATCAATTCTACTTGACAATACAACCTCATCGCCAACTGTTAGTTTACTTAATGTGTTAATAAAAAATGATCCACTTGGTTCTATGGTCCCTTTGCATCAAACAAAAATTTTCCTGGAATATTTTTAGTTGTATCTACCTCCTGCATCGTGAATTCAACTAGCTTTCTACCTCTCACAGCTCAAAAACGCTATAGGGACTCAGGTCTTACATATAGTAAATTATAACCTAATTTAAAACATGATAGTGGCCGATTTAGAATTTTTTGTCTTCTAATTAAATGTCAGTAATTTTGTTATCTTTACAAATAAATAAGAATTATTCAATTTGGAGTTCCATAACTCATGTTATGGTTGAAATACATAAGGTAATTGATTCGAAAAAATCGGCTACGTGGGAGAAACAACTACATGAGTTGGCTATGTGGGAGTGAAGACTATATGAATCAGCTATGTGGAAACATTAAAAAACATGGAAAATGATATTTTAATGTCCTGAATGATTTATTTAGCTTAAGAACACTATATGAAACTTGTAGAACATGTTATACCAATCAAAACATGAAATATAAAGATATTGTAAGCAAACAAATATTATGATATAATCAAAGTTAAACATAGTTTAATCAACACATAATACAAAGTATCGAAACTCATGGAAATAAAACAAATAAATATGTAATTATCCAAACATAAAGTGGTTCAAGGAGACATTCAACAATATATACCTTTTTCAAATGACCAAAATCTATTTAACAAGTTTCTAGTACATATGAGAGTTTAAAGATGATTATCAAGCATTGAAGACTGATACTTGTTAAAAATACAACCTCCAATACTAAAAGAAGATTTAGAAGCAACTGTAATAATTAGAATGCTTAAAATATCACACGACATCACTATGGGAAAAAGGGTTACTTGAGACAAGTTATTTACGACCAATTGAGATCCCGTCGCAAATAGTTCAGATAATCGACTTTTATTTACAACATGGCTCATTTCCTATCATTAATAACTATTTATTTTTTTATTTGTGGCAGAAATTAATTTCCACCACAAATAGTTTTGGCATGGATGAATTCCATGCATTAGCAAGGTCTATTTGTAGTGAGAGGCATATTGTCGTCACAAATACTTTTAGCGCGGACCAGAGGGAAGGGTTATTTGTGATGGAATTGATATCCCCATTGCAAAAAATATGCCAGCAAAGTTTTATTTGAGATCAGATTTGTTGCAAATATTTTTTATATCACCACCATATCTATTTATGGTGGGAACTATTTTCGATGTGTCTCTTCACAAATAGTCTGTCGCAACTAAAACACATATATATGGCCCTCTGTAGATTTTTTTGGCACAACTTCTCCACTCCTCTTGGTCTCTCTCAGAGTTCTCTTTATATAAATTTTGATTTTTATAGGGATATGATGCTTTCAGCATCACATCACTCTTTTAGTTCAGGTAGAGAGTCATTTTTGAGGTATTTATTTTAATCTTTCTAATTTGTTAATTATTTTATTTTATTTTATATTAGAAATTATTAGCAGTAATTAGCAATAATTAGTTGTAATTAACAGTAATTAGTTGTAATTGATATTAATTATAGATAATTGATAAATAATTAGTAATAATTACAATAATTATTAAATAATTATTAATAATTAGTAATAATTATTAAGAATTAGTAATAATTAACGACAATTAGTAATAATTAGTGATAATTAGTGATAATTAGTGATAATTAGTGATAATTAGTGATAATTAGTGATAATTAGTAATAATTAGTAATAATTAGTAATAACAAATAAATAATTAGTGATATTTACCGATAATAAGAATTATCCAAAATTACCGATAATTAGCAAAAAATACTGATAATTAGTAAAAAATAACCATAATTAGTAAAAAGTAGCAAAAATTAGTTAAAAACAACAAAAAATATTGATAATTAGTAAAAAATTGTAATAATCATCGATAATTAGTAAAAAATAATAATAATTACCCATAATTAGTAAAAGATTGTAATAATTATCGATAATTAGTAAAATTCACCAATAATTATCGATAATTAGTAAAAATTACTGATAATTAGAAAAAATTGCCAATAATTAGTAAATAATTAGTAATAATTAGTGATAATTAGTAATAATTAGTCATAAGTAGTAATAATTAGAGATAATTAGTAATAATTAATCATAATTAGTGATAATTTTGATTAGTAGTAACAATTAGCGATAATTAATGATAACTAGTAATAATTATTGACAATTGACCAAAATTACTCATAATTAGCTAAAATTATTGATAATTAGCCAAAATTACTAATAATTAGACATAATTACTGATAATTAACCGCAATTAGTGATAATTAGCCATAATTAGCGATAATTAGCCATAATTAATGATAATTAGCCATAATGAATGAAAATTAACCATAACGAATGATAATTAGAAATAATTGGAAATAATTGCGATAATTGGGAATAATTAGAGATAATTAAGAATAATTAGCGATAATTAGGAATAATTACTAATAATTAGGAATAATTAGAGATAATTAGGAATAACTAGTGATAATTAGTAATAACTAGTGATAATTAGTAATAATTAGAAATACTTTGGAATAATTAGTGATAATTAGCAATAATTGATCACAATTAGCAATAATTAGCCTCAATTAGCAATAATTACCCACAATTAGAAATAATTAGCCACAAGTAGAAATAATTAGCCACAATTAGCAATAATTATCCATAATTAACAATAATTAGACAATTAGGAATAATTTCCACAATTATTAATAATTACCAAATTTAGGAATAATTACGACATTTAGGAATAATTACCACAATTAGGAACAATTACCACAATTAGGAATAATTACCACAATTGGGAATAATTACCAATAATTAGGTATATTTACAAATAATTATGTATAATTTACATTAATTTATAATTAGTATGAAATCTTTATATGCACTATTAGTTTTTAGTTAATAATAATTTATAATATTTAGTTGTAATTACCAATAATTATCAATATTTAGTAATTGTTATAATAATTTTATTTTTTTTGATTTTCTTTTTTTATCATTTCTTCCTTCTACCAAATTAATCATAATTAATATTTTTATTTTCTATTTTTTAGAAAAATATGGAACAAGTAGAAAACATCTTTTATTAAAAGATCATGATTAGATAAATCAACATAGAAATCCAACTGGTTTTGGTATAAATCTAATATATATGTGGGTGTTGAAACTTTTTTATCATTTGTATCATCAAAATCAAATTTTTTTCAAATGAGACAATTAAGTGTCCATGTAAGAAATGTGATCTGAGAAGATTTGAAACATTTGACTGCATTGGGGTTCATCTATTGAGTTTTGGTTTTCGAAAATATTATGTTTTTTGTTATCAACATGGTGAACACACTTCAGGAGAAGATACAGATAATTTGGTTCTATATCCATCATGGTTTAAAACTTTAGTACACAAGCTTGTTGGTCCACCTTTTCAACAAACATAAACAAAAATGATAAATCAAATCCTGAGTTAGAACCATCTCAATTTTTTGAGTTGCGGAATTCCAATGAGGATACATTATATACTAGTTGTAAGATAAGAAAATTTGAAGCTTTTACTAAATTTATGGATATTAAATCAGATAATGGAATTTCAAATAACTGTTTTGATCACATATTCTATTTGGTTAAATCAATGTTACCTGAGGGAAATATGTTGCCTAAAAATTTATATGATTGCAATAGACTGGTCCGTAACTTGGGTCTTGGTTATATGAAGATCCATGCATGTTCAAATGATTTTATCCTCTATTATGATGAAAATGAGTCATTATTTAATTTCCCTACATGTGGAAAATTGAGGAATGAAGGGAAACAACAAGGAAAGTACAAATTGGTCCCCATTGAATAGTTGAGGTATTTCTCACTTACACATAGATTGTAGCATTTATTTGTGTCTCATAACATAACATCTTTGATGGCTTAGAAAAAATTCAATTTTTCCACTGGTAAAATATTAAATCATTATTGTGATGGTGATTTATGAAAACATTTTGATTAGGTGCATCTTTCTTTCACTTCAAAAGCTTATAACATGTGATTGACATTTTACACTGATGGTTTCTATCCATTTGGTTCTTATGATAATCAATATTCTTATTGACCAATATTCATAACTCTATACAACTTGATGAATGAATCATATATCATTTTAATATTACTAATTCTAAGACATACAAAAATAATATTGATGTTTATTTGAAGCCATTTATTGATGAGTTAAATTTATTGTGGAGTAATGATATCAATACATATTGTGTTGAGAAACAAAATTTCATAATGAAAAATGCATTAATGTGGAAAATTAGTGTCTTCCCAATGTATGACATGTTATCTAGTTAGAGTACATATGGTCCAAAATCTGGTCCATGTTGTACGAGTGACAAGAAAACGTTTATGACCATTAATGGAAGAAAACCATTTTTTCGATTGTCATCATAGATTTCCTCCTACTGACCACCCTTTCTAAAGAAGCAGAAATGATTTTATAAAGGGTATAATTGAAAGAGATCTAACTCCAGTAATGATATATGGTATTGATTTAAAATATGTTTTCTCTTCATTACCTCCCATTACCTCTGGACCAACTTTAAAAGAAATAAAAAATAGATGGTTTTAGGAAAGATATCAATTGGATAAAATGAATTATTTTTTTTGATCTACCATATTAGTCTGATTTGTTGTCTTGCCACATTTTAGATGTCAAACATATTGAGATACATGATTAGATCTTGCCCAAATTTATAGGTATCCAAAAAATTGAGTTATTTGAAAATGTTAAATCACATAAGCTAATGAATCCAAAAGCGACTTATACAGTTTTTAAAGAAAACCATTTATTATTCTATCAGTGGATTACAGATTTGAGGTTACTAATGGTTATGTTTCTAATTGGGCTCGATTTATTAGAAATAGTCATATTACCAAATTAAAAAGTCATGTTTTTCATTTTATAATGTAAAGACTAATACCGATTGTCCTTAGAGGTCTGTTGAATTATTTGATTTGGGATATACTGATAAAAATATCATATTTTTACAAGATATTTGTGTGGTGATGGTAGACTAAGAAGTTGTTTTATTTTTTTGTAAATTGAAAAAAAAATCACAACTTTCTTTGATTCAATGAAACATTTAATATTTCATTTCCACATGAAGAAAGATGTGGAGGACTAGTAAAATTTTGATGGATGTACCCATATCAGAGATGAATATAAAAATTGAAGAAAAAGGTACCTAACAAAGCATTGGTTGAAGGGTCAATTGAAGAAACATATTTTCATGCGGATATTTTGTTTTTCTACTCATTATTTTTAACCTAAATATATTTCAAAACATAACCGAATGGGTAATAATGAGGGAAATGTTGATGATGTAATGAATCATTAATTATTAGTTTTTAATCAACCTGAACTTAGATTTAGTGAAGATCATGACTGATGAATCTCAATTGATGAACATCAGAAGACTTATACATATATTATGCTCAATTGTGATGAAATGACATGATTTGTAATATTTTTTAAAATCAAATCGATATTATTTTATTTATAGATTATATGATGATCATATCAAAAAATAGTTCCCATAAATTACACCAACTACTCTTGAAGAATACCGACAACATAATTTCTTCTACTGGTTTCAGAGACTTATAAAGTAAATTGTTTATGGTTTAATATATAAAATCAATTTATTATTTGTTATACTGATAATTTTTTTTCAAAATTTCAGGTATCACAACATGTAGATAAAATTGATAATCGACTATGTTTATTGAGTAACCCACCATCCTAGTTGGTTAAATCCTTTAAGCCATGTGTGGTTAATGGTTTTCAATTTCATACATAAGCATATGGTGAATCAAAAAAACAGTGAATAATGGTGTTTTATAGAAAGGACCTCATCATAGAGAAAGTGAACTGACTTTTTCTGACATGTTGGATGGAATAATTGAGTTGTGTTATCTGGGATAGAATTATGTAACAATGTTTAAATTTCATTTGGTTTGATACTAATAGAGGTTTATTCATTCATCTACACCATAGAATTGTTGATATTAAATATAAAATCCTTTTTATAGTAAACAAAACATTTATGTTGGCACATCAAGTACATCGATTTTATTATGAAAATTATTATGTTTTTTTGATATTTAATTGATTGGTGGAGCATTATAAAAATGAAATCTCATGAAAATCAGTTTATATAAATTGAATGTGGTTCTGTTGAAGTGAAAGGAATTTAAATTTTTCATGAGATAACTCCAAATACATATTTTACATAGACTCAAATATCAATGATGAAACCCCATAGTTACGAGATGATAGTAATAATGATGTAACAAATTAATTTGAAATAGAAAGATATGATAAAGTTGAATCTCCTATGGAAATTGATGATGCTTGGGATAATGAAGATATTGAAACTATCAAATATGAAGATGATTATGAAGGTAAATAATGATCCAATTACTTGCTATTTATATCCCTAATTAATATATAATACTTGTTTTTGATTATTTCCAGACAACATTATTTTTCTATTTTAGATGGCTAGAAATTATTACATTAAGATGTTCCATAGCCTCGAGGAGGCTTTACTTCTTGGTGATCAGTCTAATGTTTCATCATCCGAACCATGAGTTTTTTTTTTCAGTTCATCGTTTACTTAGAGGGTTCATGCTCTTATGAGATTGACGATTCTCAACCCTATTTCTGAGTGATGTCCAGATATTTACTTCGATCCATGCATGTGGAGGTATATTCAATTGTGTATTTTAGTTAATTTTCATTAATTATCATTAATTTATTTATGTACTAATTTTTTGATTATTTGTTCATTTTTTCATATTTTTTCATATAATTGTTTTGGACAGAGGGGTGAGTCTATGAAATTATTTTTATAGACCATGGGTGGCATGAGATCAGATTTCCATTGATGTTCTTCAACGCATGTTTAATCATTAGATGATACATAAATAAATAATAATTTTAAATTTATTTAATTATTAACTAGATATTATTAATTATTTATAGGTTTATGGAATCCCATTTAATATAGCATGAGAGCCTCTATCTTGGAGTCCTAAGAGATCTGTATGTGTTAATGTTGTCGTTAGTCTTTTCACAATCTGAGAAAGAGAGCCATAAAGAATGATGGAGCCATGATTTTTTATCAGCAGTCATCGAATTGATTACATCTTATCTCATGTTTGGGATGGATTGTGCTCCTATTATATGAGAGATAGTTTTCATAGGATATCATCATTAGGCTGATCAAACTGGGGGGGGGGGGGGGCAGGTGGTCACACTTAAAGCTGGTATTCATACATTTAGTATTCTTTGATGGCATACGATAATAATTTTGAATGTAATTTTTTTATTTTATATTCATATAGGAAGTTGAGTATCACGATGTTATGGAGTTTGATATTTTTAAGAGGATGTTCATTGATCCTATCGATGAAGAGATTAATATTAGATGAAAACATTAGATTGTAGTCAATATAATTTTTTTGATTTTTAAAATTTACTAAAAATAATATTTTAACTATTTTAATTTCAAATTGCATTTGAAGAAGGAATATGAGGTCATCATTTCTCACACATGATGAGAGTCGGGCTGAGACTGGGGGTCAGGACATCGGTGCACCGATATTTGATGAGACAACATGGATGCAGGTGACTTGGTATGCTATCAAGAAAGGTCGAGTGGTTAGTATCGACTCTTGATTGACATCTACTAGTTATTATGGTACTGTTGCATGGTTATCATCCAACTTGATGAGAGATCATGTAGAGTCATCATCTTCATCATCTGTAGAGTATGAAGAGAATTTTCGATCACAAAATGAGGTTATAAAGACCTTGCATAGGGATCATGAAGGGCTTCGTCGACACCACCAGTAGTAGGAGCATCAACATCAATGGTAGGAGCAGCAACATGTGCAGATGATAGAGCACATGTGACAACTAGCGTAGGGTATTGGGATGGAGTTCCCTCCACCCATTCCTCCGGATGACCCACCACTTCCCCAGTTATTGATATATTCTATTGAAAAACAAATTATGATGAGTTTTGAATGAACATATTATGGGTAATATTGTTATTAATTCAAATTTTTTTATCGTTTTATATATTATATTTTTTTTAAATTTTATTGATGTTTTTATTTTTTTAGCTTATTATGATAGAATAAAATATCCATCGCAATAGGTTATTTGTGAAATATATGTTATTCTATCACAAATAACATATTGCGATGGAATAACATATCCATCGAAAATATCTTATTTCGACAAATATTTTATTCCATTGTAAATAAGGTGCATATAAATAAATGTTTATACTTGGTGGAAAACTATTTGCGACAGAAGAGTTTCCCATCGCAAAAAAATATTTTTTTTGCAGGAGACCATCACAAAAAAAAGTTTTGCGATGCCATTTTCAACCATGGGACAATAGTGACGGGATCTTGTCATAGTTGTCTCTTAAAAAATAACTAAATTTCTCATTTTGCATGCTTTCAAGTGCTCCAAAGTGATGTTTGTGATATTTCCAATATTGAATCATGTCTAGATCCTCAAAATGGTTCATTTTTAATTTTAGATCAACTAAATAAATGTCTAAATGAGACTTTCTAGTTTTTTCCACATGTTGAATCATATTTTAGATATTCCTGTATTAATAAAAGAATTCATTTGATTAATTTTTTTTATAAATTAATAAGAATATAATTTAAATCTTACTTACATCAAATAAAATTTAGGCCGATTACAAATCTTCCCTTGGAATTTTTAGAGGAAGATGAAGATGCTTGAACTTTAAAACTTTCACTTGCTTCATTGTTATGTTTTTTTTTCGTAATTTTAATACAACTTATACAACCACTTCTTAACATTTTCAACCTTTTATTCACAAATAAAATGATTAACTCTTGAATAAAAAATTTGTAACAAATCAAGTTTCATTCTTGGATATAGAACTACTCCAAGAGAAAGAACACTATATTCAGTCCAATATTTTCCAAATTTATTTTTCATTATAGAAGCCATGTCCTTAAAAAGACCATCTTTACGTTTCACGTTTTATCTTAGTAAACATTCAATTTTCCTCACTTACAAGAAGTAAATATTTGATGTTGGATAATATGATCTTGATATCAATTTAGTTATCATGTAAAATAGATGTAAAGAAAAGATCATAAAAAACTCATTTATGATTAATAAAACTTTTAAGAATAATAAAAGTTGAATTCCATCTAGTTGACACATCAAGAAGCAATCCAAATTTAGCGTCAACACCACCAACATGCTTAATAGACACTTGAAAAGCTTTCATCCTAACCTCAAAAGATTAAACATATTTTACACTTTATCAAATTTTAAAGAGTGCATCATTGGATATTTTTAAACCTTATTGAACAATAATGTTTAAGATGTGAACACGACATATCACATGGAAATTTTTTCCATTACATAGCATACTATTTTGATTAAGAAAATATTTTTAAAAAAATTATTGTATGTTATCATTAGCAGAGGCATTGTTTAAGGTAAGTGAGATTTTTTTTGTTAATTCCCCAATATTTCAAAGAAACAAAAACTTTCTTTACGAATTCAGTTCCTGTATGGGGAACATTCATTTTATAAAAACATAATAACTTTCTTTTCAACATCCAATTATTATAAAAAAGCAAGAATTCAAACATATATATCCTTCACTATTGCAAGAAATCTAAAAAACATATGTTAAGGATATTCTTCCAGTACTAGAATCTATTATTTCTTTTTTACTTTCCCTTCTTAGTAGAATAATTTTTCATAACATCAAATGTTATTGTGCTTCCACTATATCAATTGACATCGAAGTTAAGTAAATTCATAAGTTCTCTGATTCTATTATACTCAACAAAATGAAATGGGATATCATGATCTATGATACACATAGATAATAATTCTCAAACTAATTCTTCATCAGGTTTTCTAGATGCCATCCTCCCTTCATGATCAATAATCATTTTGGACACATCACTATAACATTTTTTTCTTACAAATGATCAAATGGAGAGACAATGTTGAAGTACCATATTTATTTCCCCCATAAACAAAAAATTTTCCATATAAATTCTATTTGGCATGGATTTTATTAGTTTTCTTGCACCAATTCCAAAAAATCTGATGTGGGTTGTCTTATACTCTTGGGCTTTAAATTAACATCCCATTCTATCCCACCAATTCCAATAGATTGATTTTTTTGTTCGCCATTATTTTATTTATTAGTTGGTTGTGATATAACATCATCATAATTGCCTCTAATTTCATCCAGAATATCATAATTCATACTATAAAAATAAAAGAAATACAAATATTATATTACAATATGTCATGTGTTCAATTTAAATGTATTCATTGAATTATTTTGAATTTTTTAAAATACAAAAATCTTACCATGCGATAAGGAAAATGTACATGAGTAAACTACTCAAAGTTTTGGTTTTTGAAGCTCTCAGACTCACAATGAAATTGAGTTGAGGATGCTACATATACCCCAGACCTTGGACGAACTCAAAAGTCATGCAACACGAAACCAAAGAAAACCAAAAAAAACATGGGATCAAGAACAAAAAGAAATGAAATACCAAACTGAGACCCACTTATCATGGCTCGATCTCACTTATATTTTGTTAAAGACCCTCCATATCAAGTGTGTTGAGGTTCAGCCCAGGTTTTCTAAATTTAAAGATAAGATTTTTTAAATTTGAAAAAGTGTCTTGTCATTTTGGAATCATTATTGTTTAGAAACATGGAAAAGTTTTTATCCTTATTTGTTTGAATTGAAAACCCATAGTGGGAGATATTTTTGGGGGTCTCCTACACTGTAAAAGGAAGAGGAGTAGGGTGCCAAAGTTGTGTGGTGCACAGTAACATAGAGAAGAAATACCCAGGGAGTAGTTTTGGGTATGGATAGTAGCATGTTGTAGCCAAAAATGAGTAGCATCAAATTAGGTTGTGAAACGGCTAATTTTTAGGTGTTGTATTAACATTGCATATTCTGTTTTGATCTCCTAAGGGTTATATTTTGTCATGGACAATTTTTAGAGAGAATACGAGTGTTTTAGGGTGTGTATTTTTACATAGGTTTTTTATATTGTATTTATAATTCAAGAAAGGAATTACTTGGATTTTGTACTCTCTAATTCATAGTCAATTTTTTTAGCATTTACCCATATTTTTTAATCCATCACATTGGGTGGTTTTTCCACGTTAAAATTTATGTGTCCCAATTTATTTTCCTTTTATTTTTTTATTCTATTTTTATTGGAAATTCTCACAAGATTTTTTTCACATCTAAGTTTTATTATGGAACTGATTTGATTCCTCCCTAATAAGTTGTATCAAAGGGATTTATCCATGTTTCTTGCTGATTGGATATGGGTGACTGAAGCCATGGTATTTCTACCCACATCAAACTGTTTAATGGAAAAAAATATTTTACTTTATGGTAGTAATGTCTAAAAAATATTTTGGTCCATGAGAAGACAGTGAGGGTTCTAAATAAAAAAAATCATAGAATCCAAATATGATGAGCGATGGTGATTTGCAGGATATGAGAGATTTAACGAGCATGAGTTAGATGTATTTGGCTGGAAATAATCTGCAGGAAGTGATGAATCCTACAGATCTAGAGGAGATCTAGGAGAAGCTTGGAAGTATGTATAAATTAAAATCCCTCACAAATCATTTATATCTAAAAAACGATTGTATCATTTGTGAATTCTAGAGAATGGAGATTTAGGTAACCATCTTAATGGGTTCACCAAACTTCTGAAATAGCTATGTTCGATGGTGATCAAGATCAATGATAAAGGTAATGTGGTACCTACTGAAATAGAAGAAGAAAAAGTTTTGATTCTCTTGTTTTCATTACCTAATTCATATAATGAGCTCATCACCACATTAATTTTTGGGAAAGACACACTAAAGTTGGATTATGTGATTTCATTTTTGTTGATGAATGAAACTTAGCGCAAGAACAATGATGGTTAATCTTTATGTAATAGTGGTATTTTGATTGTTACAAATAGACGTGGTAATCTAAGAGGTCAGTTGAAGATAAAGAGGAAAGTAAAATACTTATTTTGCGACAAGGAGGGTCATTAGTAGAAAAACTTATATGCTTTGAAAAATATTAAGGAAGAAAAGAAGATGCATGACACTGATTCTGAGGATACTAGCATAAGCAATAATATAGGGTGAGGGTGATTTATTTTCAATTATCATTGATTTTTATAGGTCATATCTATTCAATGAATGGGTGATTGATTCCGAAACTTCATACCATATTACACCAAAGTGGGAATTATTATCTTTATAGGAAGAAGATGACTATGGTATATTAAATATGGGAAATGGAGAATTTTATGGTGTCATTAGTGTTGGGGATATCTGTATCACTAAGAATGTAGGTTGTGTACTGATGTTGAGGTGTGTGTGACATGTGTCAGGTATATACCATAATTTATTATCTGCTTGTACTCTTGATAATGATGGATTCAAAAGTTCATTTGGAAATGGAAGATGAACATTTTTCCGAGGATCTATAGTATATGAATAGGAATAATGGTTGAAAAATTGTATATGAATGATGAAAAGGTGTGTGGTGAAGTGAACAATGTAGCTTTGAAGATGACTTCATCAGATTTGTGGCACATTACATCATCGCGCATGAGTTGAAAACCATCAACTAGGATGAAGAAGTTTTTGGAAGATGAGCTAGGTTAGGTCAGTTGTTTCAGGTCTTACACATATTTTTTTTCTTCTTCAAAGAGTGTCACTAATGAATAAAGAATTAAAATAAAAGATCAATTTGATGTTCTTAGAGTTTCTGATTGCTCTAAAGATGTTGAGTAGAGGGGGAAACTAATTATTATAGATGCTCCAGACTATATAGCGACCACAGTTATGGGGGAGCTAGATATTGTTGATTATGGTATTGGAAAAGTAGAAATAGGTATGAAGAATATTTTTACATTTTTTATTTATTTTATAAGGGGATATTTTAGGTTTCTTTTAGAGCTGTAAAATAGAATTGTCATATTTTTAGTAGAGGATGATGGTTAGTGCGATACCAATTGGCTTATAATCCAAATAAGTTCATTGGAATTCATCTCTTTCTTTGTTGGTATGAAGAGAGATTTTTTTGATATTCAGTATGGGTTTTCTAAATTTAAATATAAGGTTTTTTAAATTTGAAAAAGAGGCTCATAATTTTGGAATCATTGTGGTTTAAAATAGGGATAAGTTTTAATCCTTTTTTGTTTGAATTTTAAACCAATTGTGGGAGATATTTGTTAGGGTATCCTGTACTATAAAAGGGATAAAATAAGGGTTCAAAATTTGTGTGGTTCATAGTGATGCAGAGAAGATATACCTAGACAATGGTTTTAGGTGTGGGCAATGGTTTGGGGCATGGGTAGCATGGTGCAGTAGCCTACAACGAGTAGCAATAAACCAGGTTGTGTAATGACTTATTTTGAGGTGCTGTAATGATGCCACGTTTTTGGTTTTGATCTTCAAGGGGTGACGTTTTGTTATGGATTATTTTTATAGATAATATGGGAATATTAGGGTATGGATTTTCACATAGGTTTTCTATGTTTTATTTTTAATTCAAGCAGGGCATTACTTGGATTTTGTACTCTATGATTCATAGTGGATTTTTTCAGAGTTTCCCCATTGTTTTTTAATCCCCCGCATTGGAGGGTTTTTCCAAGTTAAAATTACCGCGTCTCAATTTGTTTTCCTACTTTTTTGTGTTCTTTTTTCATTGGTGATTCTCATAATATTTTTATAGTAACTAAGTTTTTATTTTGGAACCAGTCCTCTTCCTCCCTAATAGGGTGTTAATCATTACCATTAACAAGAATGCCCCTATCCTCATCATCTTCTTCCATGAACAAGGAATGTTAGGGAACATCATGATATCATCATATCTCCTCACTGAGAACTGAGGGAAAATAGACCTCTTATTTCTTGCTACTTCTCCCTCAGTAAAAAGGAATCTGAACCCTCTCCTCTATTTTCTTCTCTGGAAATCCATGTGCAAACCTATGGCGATCCTCCTCTGGTGAAACTAGAGACTAAAAACCAGTTTCCCCCAAAATGGAGTGGCACACCCACCCTGAATCCACATGCCTAGAAGGAATAAAAAAAGCAGAGAAAATCTATTATAATAGATCAAAGTCACATAACCATAGATAGACAGCTAAAAATCAATCTAGCCAAACCATCGAATAGAAAACCAAAGAAACATGGTGCCACCATATGAAAAGGGTGGTTCAAATGAATTGAATGACTAAGGGTCTCACACCCCCATGTAAGGGTAACCACATCCCCCACATAATGGTAACTTTATCCTCCTCATAATTGTAGCTACTTCCCCCACATAAGGGTATCCAAAGATTAAGGAACAGGTGTAGACCACCAAAAGAACCAAGGAAGGTAGACCAACATTTAATATATCCATAATTTATTTATTAGATAAAATTCAATTAATATAATTTCAAAAATAAACAATTCAATACATAGAATCAAACCCATTTAATTTGAAAAACTATCATGAATGAAAATTCATAAATCTCCAACTTGAAAATAAAATGAACCCTAAAATCCCTACACCACTTAACCTATCAAATTGATTTGGGTGAACATGAAACCCCAATCAATCATCATAATTTCTTCTATGTGCATCTCAATGATACACGCCATCCCAAATTAAATGAAATCTAATTCTAACTGCTAAAATATGCTAAAAATGACTTCTAAATATAAGAAACAATATAAATTGAATCCATACCTTAACTCACCTAAGCTTCTCATCATCACATACCTATAAATCAGCTGAAATCATGTCATGATAGGTCTCGAAGCATCTCTCACATGCCTGCAAGACACTAAAAACCCAGATCAGTGTCCAATTCCTCACACACAAAAAACATGGAAAAACAATAATTCAAGGTATTAAGAACATTCTCAAAACATGAAACAGTTTGAAAATGAACCAACAAAAAAAAACAAATAATCTAATGGAACAACTAAATCAACATGGCCCTGAGCATCTAAAACACCTAGACACTCAACTTGAATCCACATAGGTCCATCCATTGTCATGATCTATGAGTTCAATTCAAAAAACACACCCCCAGAAAGACACTAAAACCACATTGATCCTGATACATATCCTTGTAAACCTCTTCCAAAAAAGGGTACATTCTAAATCCACATTGAGTTCGATTCAATTCCCACAATATGTAAGGATTTAACATGTTTTGGACCATTTTGGACCTACACTCATGGAAATAACATCACTCAAACTCATGTGTTTTATTAAGCTCAGAATAAATGGGGTATAAGAGACAAGTAGATCATCAAAAAATGCACAAGAAACAGAAATATTTTAAGTAACATGAAATAAAAAAGGGGACCTCACAAAACTAGTCCACTTACTACTGACTGATATACCTTTGAAGATTCTTCAGATGGTCAAAATCTGGGCTTTGGATCTGCAGTTGCATGTGGGGATTATTCCTTGTGAGGTGTGAGCACAAGATCTACACCGGAGGAAAAATTTGCATCTTGGGTGTTTTTATTTTATTTTTTAATTAAATAGGGTTTGGCTTTAATTAATTTGGAAATTGGGCGTGTCAAGTGCTAGATCAAATGGCACTTTTTAGGTCTACCTGAAAAACGCCATTTGATGTGGCATTTTTTATGGGATTTCCAAAATGCCACATCAAGTGGCATTTTGGCGCCAACCTAATTTCACACCCCATTTACAACCCCTACTATTTTATATATATAATTATATATTAATAGTTATAAATAAATAAATAAATATAATATTTATATTTATAAATATATATGTATAATTTATTATCTCTTTAAAAATATTTTAAATTTAGTTATGAATAATTAAATATTTATAAATATATAAATATAGATTTGTAAATAAAGATTTATAATTATATTATTTTAAATATATTTATAAAAATAATCACAAATAATTTCATATTATTAAATATATTTTTATATATTTAAATATAGTTATATATATACATACAACAAAATTAAATTTAAAATTATTAGGTGTTTAAATGTATATAAAATTATACAATTATAAATATATTTTTAATGTATATACAAATATATTTTAAATGTATATATAAATATATTTTAATAATTATATAATTATAAATATTTATTTATAGATATAGATTTATAATTATATGATTATAAATATATATATAATTATATAATTATAAATATATTCATTATTTATATATATATATTTATATAAATAATACATTAAGTACTTAGGGGTACAAATACAACGAAACACACACATGCCTTAATCATGATGGGTAGGTTATAGCCCCCCCTGGGATAACCCTCCCATTAATGTACCAAATACCCTTACAAATTATTCCATGAAAGGCCCGTGATTACATATCATAAGGCCTAGTATATGTCGTTCCTTCTTCATCACCGTGATTGCCTTCATCATGAACCAACTAAATGAGGCTCCACTGCATACCAACGATGGAGAACCCTATAGTCTCACTAGAAGCCATGACATTGCCACTGATAATCGTTGGACCACCACCTCACGTGGGGGTTCTCCAATCCCAATCACGCCAGAACGTTGCAGCCCTATGCATCAGCACAACACCTACTGTCAAGGATGTATCATCAACCACCCCTTCTGAATCACGCACGCCAACACATCCTATGTTACCACCACAACCCACTGTCATTCATCCATCAGTCGTCGTCGACTACCCCTTGAGTAGCTTCCACCTTGTCCAGCCCATGTTTTCCACCAACCATCTATCCCACTGGTTCAACCCTGCCACATGCATCAATCATCACAACCCACAATCATTCATCCACCAACCACCGTCGACTGCGTCCACCCTGTCCAACCCACATTTTTTTACTAGCCATCCACCCTGCTCATTCAACATTACTGCATGCATCAACTGGTGATCAGACTGCCAATGGACCTTGACGGTCGGGCACCCCAAAGCCTGCGACATGCGTCATCCTGCGCTGACACCGCCATCCCTCTCCCGATGTCGACAAATTTGGCCACAAGGATTTTTTAATGGGTTTAGGGTGAAATTAATTAGGGTAATGGGTCAGTTGAGCACCACTTCATGTGGCACGCAACATTTTGGGTGGCTAGTGCCATTTCAAGTGGCACTTTGCCACCTTTTTTTTGTTTTTTTTTGTTTTTCACCCCTCCCTTTTATTGTTTTTTTTGTTTTTCACCCCTCCCTTTTATTGTTTTTATTGTTTTGTTTTTTTTCACCCCGTCCCTTTTTAAATAAATAATTACAAAATAAATAATTAAAATTTTAAAAATATACTTATAAATATGTATTTAAAAATGTTAACTTATTTATAATTATATTTATAAATATATTTATAAATATATTTATAATTATATAATTATAAATTTATATTTATATAGTTATAAACCTTATTTAATTATATAATAAAATAATGAAATAAACCTTATATATAATTATTTATATAAATTTATAAATTTATATATAATTTTGTAAATAAAAAATATGTATTAAATTAAAAATATATGGTTTATTTATATTTATATAGTTATATTATATAAAATATAAGGGTTTTTTTTTCGATTTGTGTGTTTTATTTATATATTTACATATAAATAATATAAATATTATAATTATAAATAGTTATATATATATGTGTGTATAAATATAATTATGTATATATATAATTAAAAATAAATATTTATAAATATAAATCCATTTATATATATTTTTTAAATAAAAAATATATTTGTAATTATATAATTATAAACTAGTCTTTATAAATAAATATTTATAATTATATAAATATGAATATATTTATAAATATATAATTATGAAAATATTGTTACATATATATTTAAAATTTATTTATAAATATATTTAATATCCATATATAAATAAATAAATATATGTATAATTATATTTATAATTATATTTAGAATTATATTGTAATTATAGTTATACTTATATATTTATAATTATATATTTGTACATATATATATAATTTTAAATCTATAATTACTAATATATGTTTATATAGTTATAAGTAATTATTTATAAATAAATTTGAAATATTGTTAAACATATAATAAATTGGTAATAACAACAGTATTATTAATGACTATAAAATTTAAAAGTATATGTCCAATATAAATGAAACTTAAAACATGGATTAAACATATACTAAATAGATGGAATTAAAAAAATTACGTAAATAATTTCGATAAAATATATTTTATAGTCTTTCAAAACCACCTACTTGAAACTTAAAAATGTTTCAAGTATGTGACTTTGAAAGCCTATAAACTATAAACTATATGACCAATATAAATGAAACTTAAAACATGGATTAAACATATACTAAATAGATGAAATTAAAAAAATTATGTAAACAATGTCGCTAAAAAATATTTTATAGGCTTTCAAAACCACCTAGTTGAAACTTAAAAATGTTTCAAATATGTGACTTTGAAAGCCTATAAAATATAATCTATATAACCAATATGAATGAAACTTAAAACATGGATTAAACATATACTAAATAGATTAAAATAAAAAAATTATGTAAAAAATGTCGATAAAAAATAATTTGGTCTTTCAAAACCACTTAGTTGAAACTTAAAAATGTTTCAAGTATGTGACTTTGAAAGCCTATAAAATATAAACTATATGACCAATATAAATTAAACCTAAAACATGGATTAAACATATACTAAATAGATGAAAATAAAAAAATTACTTAAAAAATGTCGATATAAAATAATTTAGTCTTTCAAAACCACCTACTTGAAACTTAAAAATGTTTCAAGTATGTGACTTTGAAAGCCTATAAAATATAAACTATATGACCAATATAAATGAAACTTAAAACATGAATTAAAAATATATTGGTCATATAGTTTATATTTTATAGGCTTTCAAAGTCACATACTTGAAACATTTTTAAGTTTCAACTAGGTGGTTTTGAAATACTATAAATTATTTTTTATCGACATTTTTTACGTAATTTTTTTCATATATTTAGTATATGTTTAATCCATGTTTTAAGTTTCATTCATATTGGTTATATAGATTATATTTTATAGGCTTTTAAAGTCACATACTTGAAACATTTTTAAGTTTCAACTAGGTGGTTTTGAAAGCCTATAAAATATTTTTTATCGACATTGTTTGGGTAATTTTTTTAATTTCATCTATTTAGTATATGTTTAATCCATGTTTTAAGTTTCATTTATATTGGTCATATAGTTTATATTTTATAGGCTTTTAAAGTCACATATTTGAATCATTTTTAAGTTTCAAGTAGTTGGTTTTGAAAGACTATAAAATATTTTTTATCGACATTGTTTATGTAATTTTTTTAATTCCATCTATTTAGTATATGTTTAATCCATGTTTTAAGTTTCATTTATATTGGTCATATAGTTTAAATTTTATAGTCATTAATAATATTGTTGTTATTACCAATTTATTATATGTTTAACAATATTTCTAATTTATTTATAAATAATTACTTATAACTATATAAACATAGATTAGTAATTATAGATTTAAAATTATATATATATGTACAAATATATAATTATAAATATATAAGTATAACTATAATTAAAATATAATTATAAATATAATTATAAATATAATTATACATATATATATATATACATTTATATATGGATATTAAATATATTTATAAATAAATTTTAAATATATATGTAACAATATTTTCATAATTATATATTTATAAATATATTCATATTTATATAATTATAAATATTTATTTATAAAGATTAGTTTATAATTATATAATTACAAATATATTTTTTATTTAAAAAATATATATAAATAGATTTATATTTATAAATATTTATTTTTAATTATATATATACATAATTATATTTATACACACACATATATATAACTATTTATAATTATAATATTTATAATATTTATATTTAAATATATAAATAAAACACACAAATCAGAAAAAAAACCCTTATATTTTATATAATATAACTATATAAATATAAATAAACCATATATTTTTAATTTAATACATATTTTTTATTTACAAAATTATATATAAATTTATAAATTTATATAAATAATTATATATAAGGTTTATTTCATTATTTTATTATATAATTAAATAAGGTTTATAACTATATAAATATAAATTTATAATTATATAATTATAAATATAATTATAAATATAATTATAAATAAGTTAACATTTTTAAATACATATTTATAAGTATATTTTTAAATTTTTAATTATTTATTTTGTAATTATTTATTTAAAAAGGGACGGGGTGAAAAAAAAAACAAAAAAAAAACAATAAAAGGGAGGGGTGCAAAACAACTATTTAGTTGTTTTTTCATTTGATAGATTAGGGTTTTTGGGTCTGAGGCTTACAGGATTTTGGGATGAGAGCTTAAGGTTTTGGGGGGAGGAGGATTTAGTGTTTTCATCGGAAAATGGGTTTGGGTATTTTGGGGTCAACGGTTTAGGGTTTTTTGGGAATTTGGATTTAGTGTTTATTTTGTTGAGGGTTTTACAGTTTTTTGGTAGTAGGGGTTAATGTTTTTTTGATAAGGCTTTAATATTTTTTGAGGATAAAAAACAAAAACAAAAAAAAGGGTGGAAAAGCGCCACTTGAAGTGGCGTTAGCCACCCGAAATGTTGAGCGCCACATGAAGTGGCGCTCAACTGACCCATTACCCTAATTAGTTTCACCCTAAACCCATTAAAAAAACCCTTGTGGCCAAATTTGCCTCCGCTGTCACTTGACACCATGCATAGATAAGAGACTGCAAACTATGACCAACAATGATCCCCCTCCATCATTACGGGTCACCGTGAAGCCCACACATAATCTGCGTTCCGTTGGACCACCACCCCACTGTATATTTATTTATATAATTATGTATATTTATGTATATTTATTTATATAATTATGTATATTTATTTATCTCAAAATTAGAAAATTGTATATATTTATTTATAATTATAGATATATAATTATATATATATATATATAAATATCAAAATTAAAAAATTATGTATATTTATTTATATAACTTTGTATATTTATGTATATTTATTTATAATTATATATATATATATATAAACTAAAATATTATGTATATTTATTTATATATTTTTGTATATTTATTTATAATTATTTAAATATATAATTTTTATTTACAATTATATAAATATTTTTTAAAAAATTAGGTATATTTATTTATAATTATAAATAAATATAAATATAAATATATATATCAAAATTTAAAAATTATGTACATTTATTTTTATAATTATAAATAAAATATTATATATTTAAATAATTATAAAATTATAATAAATAATTTAAATAATAAATATATTTATTATATTTATAATTATATATTTATAATTATGTTATTATTATTGAATGTTATTAATTACATTATTAATAAATATTAATTATATTCTTAAATATTTACAATAATTATATATTTTAAATTTATTTATAAATATATTTTAAAAAATATATAATTATAAATATATTTATATTTACATGGTTATAAAAGTTGAGTATGAAGCCTCAGTTTATTCAGGGAAGGGGATACAATACAAAGAAAATCATGCAACAAGCAGTATAGGGATGAACTCGACGAGACTCGAACTCAAGACCGCGCTGAGACCCACAGAGGCAACTACCAACTGAGCTGCACCCTGGGGGCTATATAGTTATAAATATTTATTTATAAATATATTTAAAATATATTTAAAAAATATATTTAATTATATTTATCTAAATATATATATAAATAATTAATATATTTATAATTGAAATAGTTTATGAAGATGGCATTTCAGTGACAACATCTCTATTATCTACTCAATAACGATTAGGGGTTCAACATTATGCCAGCCTTCATTGATTCTTCTCTGGTCGATGTTTTCTTCCCGAAAGGCCGATTTGACAGTCACAAATCAATTACCTTCAAGGAGGGTTATAATATCTTGTTACTGTTTTCAGGTACTTCTTAACCCCTCTTTTGATCTTTCTTTGGTTGGGTCTCATTTAGGGGTACTTTAGGTTAAATTTTGGAAATTTTTGAGGGTTCTTTGGTTGTGCACGGTTGGCGCACAATTATCCCAAACCGTGCACCCTACTAGTGCAAACCGTGAAAACTCAAGCAGTGAGGGTTTACACGACTGGCGCACAGTTTGACAAACTATGCACCCACCAAGGAAAAACCATGCAACCTGACCAGTAAGGGTGCATGGTTAGGGAACATGGTTTGACAAACTGTGTGGCCTTTCCCAGCTAACCATTCATGCAAGATTTAATTATTCTGAAAAATCTTTAAAAATCCCCTAAACCATATTTTTAACCCCCACTTGTAAGAAATCAGACCTTATTTTCGGGTATGGGTTTTTCTTTTATAGTATTTTTGAGAAAAAAAGGGAGAATATGGAAATTTAAGGAGTACACACCGTGTACTTTGGAGTACACACTGTGTATCTGGTTGCCGCGGGTGACCATGTACTGGCCGTGTAACGGTTGAGTACATGGCCGTGTGGGGTGACCTGGAGACCACCTAAAGAGGAGGTCGGTTAAGGCATATACACACTGTGTACTTTTAAAAGACACGCCGTGTACTTTTTTTTAATTTTTATATCGGACTGGGGTCACGTCTAATTGGCAGAACACACTTCTTCTTAGCTCATCTCGTCCAGGAGCGACCGAAGCTGGCGATTCTTCTCCGAGCCCCTGACCCGCCATCCATTCTCTGAATCAACTGCCATCGATTGCTTTGGAATCACCATAGTGAGCTCTTCCTTCTTTTAGAGCCTCATTTCCCAATTTCTCTCCTTTCATGAGATATCCTTGGTTGATCGTTTTTGATGTTTTTGTAGATATACATCGTTCTAGGCCGATTCAAGGGCCGACGCCAGAGTATATCGACCGTACAATGCCGAGGTAGGTGGTTTGTGCCTTTCTGTAGTTAGTCTTTGAATTTTATGCGCAAAAGTGCCCAATACCCTAGAATGGGGTATTGCGTGTTTAGGGATTTTAGCCATGTTAATGCCTGCTATGCCTTGTGTGCATGAGTAGAGGTTGTTTGATTGTGAATAGGGTTATTTTCCTTTCTATGGATGTGTTTTCCCATGTTTGATTTGATCTTGACCGTTTGGTCTAGCTTTGCCTGTTTGGCTACTTGTTTTCCATGCCTAGTGTTGTTAGGATGGAGTGATCTTATCTGATGTTGTTTTATGCTTGTAGCTATTTATCCAAGTAGTTCTTGAAAGCTATTAGCCAAGTAGTTCTTAAGATTTATTTTGGCTATTAAACATCGTTATGCACGATTGACTTACATAGGGCTATGGGAACCTAGTGTAGTAGACCATAGGGAGAATGGATGCTGAGGGCCTCTCCAAAGTGTGTTTACTTTTCACGTTTCGAGACCATAGGGGGGATGGATGTGAGTGATCCCTCAGAGTGTTTGTAGATCCATGTTGTGATACCACATGGGGAATTGGACATTGAGTGTTTCCCCAGAGTTTTTGTAGTTTACTGATAAAAGACCACAGGGGGAATTGACGGTGAGTGCTTCCTCATAGAGTCTTTGTTAAAGCTAAACCAGAGGGGTAAGACTATGAGTACTTCCCAGAGGGTTGCTTGTATTTGTTTGGTTGAACCAGAGGGGTTAGGCCGTGAGTACTTACCAGAGGGTTACTTGTTTTTGATTATCTTCTTACTTGATATATGAAAATGAATGCAATTGAAACCGTAGGATTGTTTACTTTTGAGTACTTCCTTGTTTACTACTTCATTTTTCTTATTACCTACTGTAACGACCCAAACTTTTTAAATAGTATATTAACTTACTCTTAACGATTTAATAGAGATGTTAATGGTTAATGCAGAAAGAGGAGTTGATGGCTTCATCCAGTAGACTCGAACCTTATGAAGCCCACTTATCAGAGCTTGGGAAGGAGGTGGCATCTTTGGGCTTCGCTTTGGACCAAGCCCAAGCCGAACTCCAGCGTGTCAAGCTTGAACGGAAACGCCTTCGGGAGAAGTTCAAGTTAGTGGAGTTTACTACTAGGGCAATGTTATCTGAGCCTCCCTTAGATTCTCTCACCATAGCACACCTTACACTTAGGTCATATGCTGATGTTATAAGGGGATATGTGACGAGACCCTAGCTTCTTTGTGTAATCCTTTGGGATGAATAAATTTAGATTTCTTCCTTTAGCGAAGTTTGTGAAATTTTCAATGTCCGGATAATTTTAGGATGTATTTATTGATGAATTTTAAAAAAAAAAAGATATTTTAAAAATATTTATGTAAACCTTAAGTAATTAATGATGTGTAATGATTTGAAAAAAATGGTCTTATGCAAAAGTGTTCAGTAAGGAATTTGGAGTCTAATAAGATCAACTTAATTTTTGATGAATAGTAAATTATGAATAGTGATTTTACGCTTAGGATTAGTAATGTAACCAAATGGATTAGTAATCTCACTTAAAGAAAGTTTTAATATAATTTAGACACCTTGATTAAGTAATGCGATTCAATAAAATGGTTAAATAACGGTTTCACAAATTATTAATCAAGTATTAGTTTTTTTAGGTGAATAGTGTTTTTTATTTAAAAATTTAATTAAAAATATTTAGAAAAATATTTTTATAAAATGGAATTTATTTTTGAACTCAGAGCATCGATATTATGTTATGGTAATTTTTTGGGATTTTTCTGAGAAAGATGAATTTTCAGTGAATAGTAAAAATGCAGTTTTAGGGTTTCGGTATGTTAAATGACATCATAACTGTGTCATGATGATGTCATGAGATATTTTAAGGTATGGTCGACTAAAGGGGATGAATTATTGTGTGAGGTGTCCCAAGTGGCCAATACCATGGGCAAATACCATGGGCAAGCCCATGGTTTTGCCAAAACCACTAATGAGGTGTCCCTTGGCCATTAATGCCTTGTCCCCTCAATTTCCCTATAAATACCAAGCCCTACTCTCATCCATTCAACTCCAAAACCATCCTCAACTAATTTATGGTCTCCTTACCTCCCAAGGAGTCCTCCCAAGGTGCCCCCAATCCCTCAAGGTCCAAACCTTTGAGTTTTAAGAGTTACGTTTTAAGGTAAGGGATCCGACCTCTCTCTTTCTTTTCAAGTAATCTCTTTTATGTCATTTCTTTTACACTCCATGTTCTTATGTTGGATGATGTTCTTCTATATTCATATTACTTACCTTTTCATGTTCATATGATGAGAGACCCCATCTTTCTCTCATCAATTCGTTTTAAGAATGTTTAAGTGGTGCCGTTAGGCTGCCGAATTTTTAAGGGGATTCTTTCACCCTTCTCATTCTTTTCAAAGTTCTAATTTCATGTAAAGTATTTCAAGTTCCTTTTTTAATTATGTTGGGGTATGATATCTATATCTATCATACTTAACTCTTATTTTCACATGATGAGAGACCCTATTTGATCTTTCAAATCATTTTTGTTGAAGTTTAAGTGACGTCGTTAGGCTGCCGAATTTTCATAAGAGAAATCTAATTTTTGTCTTCCTTCCATGTTTTTCATTTCAAATGGTATGTCCTTAAAATTTCATTACCATGTTCATATATACTTATTATTCTGTCCCTATACTGTTTTATGGGTCATTTATGAATGTTTGACCCATATCCCCTCTCTTTTCAATGTTTTCTAAAACCCCGAAACATAGACGTTATGCTGTAGAATTTTCGTCTCAAAATGCCTCTCTCTTTTCTCAAAATTATTTTATGTTATAAAGTGAATACTCAAAGATCTTATTTATATAGGGGTATTCACATATATATAAAAATTTTCTATTTTAAATTCTGGTATTTACATACATGAGACCCGCTCTCCCCTTCCATGGGTTTAAAGTGACGTAAAGATCATGTCTTTAAAGCAGTTTTTAAAACGTTATGATTATGAAATGAAACCCATTTATTTTATGCTATATGGGTTATTTATGAAATGTTTGATGATGATATATGTGGATCACATTATAATAAAGACAAATTAAGGGTGCGACCTAATAGCGCTCCAATGCATTGGGTAATGATGTAACCACTAGAGATTACAATTTTCACGATATCTTGGTGAATAACCTTGGAAATTTTCAAATGACACCTTGGGGATGGACCTTGGTGATATGTTCATGATTGTCTATGTTAAATTATGTATCCACATCTTAAAGTTATGAAAAATGTTATTTTTATTATGACATGCCACATGATTTCTCTCTCATGCCTTAAAGTTCTTTTTCATGACATAGTTGATGTATCTCAAGTTCACATGTTAAATGTTTCTCTTGTTTCCCTTACTGGGCTTTCTGCTCACCCTTTCTTTTGATGTATGTCCCCAGGTTATGAGATGCAGTAATTAACCTAGGATGAACTTAAGGAGAAGCCTTTAAAGTGTTTAAGAAGAATGTTTTATGTTGTTTTCATGTATTATGTTCCTGGTTTCCAAGACACTAAACCTTAAAGATCCTCAGTTTTGTGTAATGTAATGAAAGTTTATGTTATAAAAAGGCGGGATGCCATACCTACCATATATATTCACTGAATATTAGGCATAGATATTTAAGTGTTTTCCTACTGGGATTTGTCTCACACCATGTTTGGGTCATGATTTTGGGCCCAAACAAATTATATTGTTTTAGATATAGATAAGGGAAAGCATCCATCTACGTCAGGTACTTGACTGCTGTGAAGTTGGAGAGTATGGGAACAAGTTGAGGCTTGCGATGCTGTTGGAGTTTATTTGTTTTATTTTTTACTTTGGTTTAATACTATATTCCAGCATTGTGACTTGTTTGACTGCTTTCCTAGACATATGTATCATGCATCATTTATATATATGTACTCTAGTTGTTTATTACTTCCAGTATTCCATTGTTTACTATTGTACGGTATTATTACTGCTTCCTCTATTGTTATTTGTTTATTTCTACTGCATTACTCTACCAATGAGGGAATAGTCTCCTCACTATCACACCCAAGGCTCTCGCTTCTAGTTGGCAGCCTTTGGTGTTTGGGGAAATGCGTTTGAGGCCATGTGACCAACCGGGTACAGGGCCCCTCTGGACGGCACCCGGAACCGGGATGTTACAAAATGGTATCAGAGGAATTATTTTCTTCTTGACTTACTGTTTGGAACCTATAGTCAATGATAGGATTTAATAAGTACTTGGTAATAATCTGTGCCCGGGTGTAGCTAACCCGTGTACAGGGAAAATCCAATTTACCTCGTATATTGCATTTTTTTTGGTTTTGAAATTATTACAGTTGATTTGAATTCACCATCGGGTGATTCACATGTTTTGTGCTATTATTGTTGATATTATTGAGGTTATGTTTCTATTGAAACCTGGTGAGATGAGGGTATGTCATCTCATGCATCATATAGACACTTTCTAAAGATCACATGTCATGCATTATTGCCATTCCATTTAGGGTGTATTACTGATTGCATGTTGTTGTGATAGATGTTGTGCTAGATATTCATTCTGTTATGATAGATGCCTTGATAGAATACCTGTGGTTTGATAGGGTATTGATAATATTTAAAGTTCATTTGAATGAACACCAATATTTGTTCCTTGAGGTGTTATGCTACCTCATGGATCAGAATTTGGTGGATCATTGCAATGTAATGCTTGTATATGACATGTATAAGATGCCAAGCTTGATTCATGGGGAGTATGGGCCCTCACGGATTGGAATTTGGCACTTTAATGTTCGTTTCAGTGTTTTTTTGGGTTCCAGAGTAGTTTCTGAGCCTTAATGTCTGGAAAACCCCCCAGAATACATGGTGTGTATTGTCGAATACATGCCATGTATCCTTTTGTTCAGGAAGGAACTGTTTTCTTAAGTACACGTTGTGTAGTCCCTAACTGTGTTACTGCCTGTGCGGACTAAGACACAGGGTTGAGAAATATTTGGCAGAACACACCGTGTACCGGACGTACACGTCGTCTGTTTAGACCATGTGTTCGGCCGTGTGACTAATGACACATGTGGATTATTGGTAGTTAGTACATGCCATGTCTAGCACAAACACACTGTGTAGAGTCAGCCATGTAACCAGCCGTGTGACTAACAACATGGGTCACTGAAGTTCTTTCTAGTACACGTTGTGTTTGGAACAAATACGCCGTGTAGTCTTTCTCTAGTAGAACCGTGTAGGTTAAGTCATGTATAAGAACTTGGGCAGGGGAAGAGGATTCAAGTACACGCCGTATGTTAGGACAACACGACGTGTGTATGTGGTGTCACATGACTTGGGCTGAAAAAAGTACACGTCCATATGAAATCTTAAGGGAACACACCATGTAGGAGTTGTACACATCGTGTATCCACCTTTTAGAAATATTGAGTGCTTTCTTTCTCATGTTACCTTATTGCACTTCTAAGTTTCAGTCCTTGTTAATATTGATCTATGGTGTGTGCTTGACCTTACAGAGTCATGCCACTGAGACGTCCTCCGGTTTCACGCCAGTTACAGGGCAGTGACCAGACACCGGACATGGTAGATCGGGAATTTACAGAAGATACTCCAGTCGTACCCATCTTGGCACCAACCGTTATCCCGAATTTAGGTGTTGATGCACAATTTCAAGAGGGATTTATGAGGTTCATGCAGACCTTCCAAGGACTACCACCTCCTGCCCTATCTATGGAAGATTTGATGCGGGTTTTTCAACTGTAGCATCCTCCCACCTTTATAGAGGATGGAGGACCCCAGGTTGCAGAATCATGGTTAGAGGCTATGCTTTTGATCTTTGAGCATCTGGAGACACCTCCAGAGAGGAGGGTGAAGCTCTCTACGTACATGCTATGAGATTCTTCCAAAAGATGATGGGATATGATCTCACAGGCAGGACGCCAGCAAGTTATGGCTTGGGATGAGTTACAACATGCCTTCTATGATTACTTCTACTCGGAGACTTTGAGGGCTGATCGAGCTTGAGAGTTCATGAGTCTGGAGCAGGGTAATCTCTTAGTCATGGAGTATTCTTCTCACTTCACAGAGCTGTAACACTTCACACCCTTTCCAGGGAGAGATAAGTTATTATTGGTAAGAAAGTTTGAGGATGGTCTTAGGCATGACATCTGATATTAGGTGAACATCTTCAGGTTGACTTTCATCACCTCTATAGTCAACCAGGAACTGATCACAAATTGAAATCTAAGGGATTCTAAGGCCGTGAGCCAGGGCGGCTCGACATCTAGAGTTAGTACCCCTCCGAATAACAGTAGGAAGTGCCACAGGGAGTCTACGTGTGGAGATCCGAGTAGGCATAATACTTCCTTTGGTGGCCAGGTGGTGTGCTACCAATGTGGGAAGAGCGGGAATAAGAGGCCACATTAACCGAGAGACCCAGTGGAGTGCCGATCTAGAAGCAAGATGGGACATCTTTAGTGGTTATGTCAGTTTTTCTCACCAATAGCTGGTGAAAAAGGTTCTTCTATGACTCATTTAGGAGCAGGACCACCAGTTTCTCACCAGTTTCTCACCAGTCTGGGAACTGGTGTTCGTCCAACCGTTCAGGCCGAGGTGGAGGTCGTGGTTGTGGTAGCTATTCCCCAAACTTTTAGCGATAATAGGGTGGATATGATTAAGGTGGTAAAATAGGGTCACGGGGCCGTAGTCCAGGTCAAGATTTTGCGATAGAGCAGATCCAGCAGGAGCAGGATCTCAAGCCCTCTATAGTTTGAGGTACGATTCTAGTTTCCCCAGTTCTAGCTTCTGCACTTTTTGATATAGGGGTTTCTCATAGTTTCATATATGTTTATGTTGTGGAGATACTTGGGCTCTGTATCTTTTATTCTACTGATGTCTTGACTCTAGACACTCTGTTGGGAACTAGAACAGCTAGTGTACGTCAGTGCAAGGAGTGCCCTCTTGAGGTTGGTGGGTCTCACTTCTTCTGGGACCTCTATGTCCTAGAGATAATAAGATATGATGTCATTCTCGGAATAGAATGGTTAGTTCTCTTCTAGGCTGTTTTTGACTGCTATCATCGTTGGGTGAGTTTCACATCACCAAAGGGCGGCTTGTTTCTACATAAGGGAGAATGGGATTTCCATGTGAGAAGAGAAAGACCTGAGCATCATGGGTTGGGATGAGTTATATCCCAGATTGCTAGTCTATATTTGTATGACCAGAGAACTTCACAGATGGACTTTCATTTAGTGGTCGATCATTTTAGGGATTTCTTTGTAGAGGAATTTTTAGGTTTTCCTTTGGAGCGAGAGGTAGAATTTTCTTTTGAGCTTGTGCTGGGAACAACACCGGTGTCCATTCCTCCTTATAGGATGGCTACACTAGAGTTGCAGAAGCTCAAGAAATAGTTGGAGGATTTGAAAGCAGAGGGTTTCATACGACCCAATACTTCTCCTTAGGGTTCTCTTATCCTGTTTGAAAAGAAGGTGGATGGTACCCTCAGACTTTGTGTGGATTATCAGAAGTTGAACCAATTGATGAACAAGAACTGATATCCCTTTCCGAGGATTGATGATCTATTTGATCAACTTCGAGGAGACTGAGTGTTATTGAAGATTTATTTGAGATTCAGTTATCATCAGTTGTGCGTTAGACCATATGATATACATCTTACAGCCTTTCGGAGCAGGTATGGTCTATACAAGTATGTGGTTATGCCGTTCAACCTCAAAAACGTGCCTACAATTTTCATGGCTATGATAAACCGAGTGTTCCATCTGTACTTAGATTCTTTCATGGTAGTCTCTGTGAACGATATCTCAATGTACTCTCACACACGACAAGACCATGCCACACATATTGAGATCATTCTGAGTACACTGATAGAGCATCGGTTATATGCTAAGCTCTCAAAATTCCATTTTTGGATAGACCAAATTCACTTCTTGGGTCATGTTATCTCGGAGACAGGAGTATCAGTAGACCCAGAGAAAGTGAGAGCAGTAGTTTCTTGGGAGTAGCCGAAGAACATTTTTAGGTACAAATTTTTCTAGGGCTAGATAGTTACTACAGACATTTCATACAGGAATTTTCATGATTAGAAGTGCCACTGACATGACTGACTAAGAAGGGTGTGAAGTACTTGCAATCAGATTCCTGTGAGTCAGCCTTTCAAGAGATGAAAGGGAGGTTGACTTTAGCACCGATACTAGTTTTTCCAGATCCAGGCAAGATCTATACTATTTACTGTGATGCATTGGGTTTCGAGCTGGGATCTATGATTATGTAGAGGGAAAGAGTAATTGCGTACGGGTCTCGGCAGTTGAGGACACATGAGAGGAATTACACGATGCATGATCTTGAGTTGGCTATAGTTTTTCATGCTTTTGTTGTTGGAGAAATTATCTTTTAGGAGAGAATTTTTTGGTTTTTACTGACCACAAAAGTCTCAAGTATATCTTCACTCAGCGCGATCTGAATTTGAGACAACGAATGTGGGTTGAGTACCTTCAGTCCTTTGACTTTGATCTTGCCTACACACCTGGGAAAGACAATGCAGTAGCTAATTCGTTGAGCAGGAGGACTTAGAAATAGGTAGTTCAGGAGGCCAACAATGAGTGGCAGCTTATGTCTATGTTCTCTGAGATGCATTTGGAGGTGCACAACAGACAGGGGTAGATGTTTTTTTTCTTATGTATCTGTTACCTCTACTCTACTTGATCGAGTGCGAATGAGGTAGCTATTAGATTCCGAAGGCCTAGTCTTATGGGAAAGTCTGTCGTGAGAGGACCCTATTCCTGGATGGACCATAGGTGAGTATGAGATCTTGCATTTTCATAGGAATGTATGGGTGTCAGTAGACATACGCGAGGAGGTGATGCGGGACTTTCATTCCTTAGTTTGGGTAGTTCATCCTGGTGTCACCAAGATGTATCTTGATCTACATCATCAGTATTGGTGTCCAAGTATGAAGAGAGATATTGTTGGGTTTGTCTTGAGGTGTTCCACCTATCAGCAGGTGAAGGCGGAGTATTAGCGACCAGCAGAGCTTTTGTAGCAGTTACCCATTCCTGAGTGGAAGTGGAATGATATTGAAATGGTATTTTTGATAGTTTTACTGAGGTCACCTCAAGGGAATGGTGTAATTTGGGTTGTCATTGACAGGCTCATGAATTTTGCTCACTTCTTGCTAATCAAGGAGACCTTCAGTGTAGATGAGCTGAGAAGGATGTACATCCAAGATATTGTACGTCTACATGGGGTTCCACAATCCATTATTTTAGATAGGGACATAAGTTTTACATCTTGGGTCTGGTAGGGACTACAGAGGGCTTTGGGTACACAAGTAATTCTGAGTACAGCTTACCATCCCCAGACAAATGGCTAGTCCAAGAAAATGATACAGGTGCTAGAGGACATGCTTCAAGCATGCATCCTAGATTTTGGAGGTTCTTGGGAGAAGCACATACCTCTTGTGGAGTGCCTACAATAATATTTTTCAAGAAAATATTCAGATAGCACCTTATGAGGCTTTGTATGGTAGGCTATGCCAATCACCCCTATGTTGGCTGGAAGCAGGAGAGGCAGCTATGCTGGGACCTCGTCTTGTCCAGGAGACCACAGAGCATATAGAGTTGATTTGAAAGAGGATGACTACTGCACAGTCATGGCAGAAGTCTTATGTTGATCAATGGAGATGACCTCTATAGTTCGAGGTTGGAGATCAGGTTTTTCTATGTATCACACCGAGGTTGGGAGATAGAAGTATTAAGAGATAGGGTAAGCTTTCGCCGAGGTACGTCGGGCCGTTTGAGGTTTTTGAAAGGGTAGGTATGGTTTCCTATAGGTTTTAGTTACCTCATAGGTATCGATATATGCACGACGTCTTCTACGTTTCTCAGCTACAATGTTACTTATCAGACCCGTCTCATGTTTTTCAACCTGAAGAGGTTGAGTTGGAGGTGGATACCTCGTTCGAGGAGCATCCTATCCGGATTGTTGATCACAGTGTGAAGGTTATCTTTGACCGGCCTGTTCCTCTGGTACGAGTGCTATGTCAGCACAGACGAGTACAGGATGAGACTTGGGAGAGGGAGTCTGACGTACAATCGCAGTGGCTAGAGCTGTTCGAGTATTCTTCTTCTACGTTTCCTTGCTAGGGAAATTCAAGGATGAATTTACTTAAGGGGGGAAGTTTGTAAGAACACGAACCTTATTATCAGGTATGGGTTTTTATTTTCTGGTGTTTTTAATAAAAAGGGGAAAATATGGAAATTTAAGAAGTACACGCTGTGTACTTTGGAGTACATGCCATGTACCCGGTTGTCACGGGTGACCGTGTACTGGCCGTGTAACGACCGAGTACAGGGCTGTGCGGGGTGACCTGGAGACTGCCTGATGTTATTAATATTTTCATAACTTATTTTGTACTCCCTTTACTGATTTTATATGAAATGTGCATAATTTGTGTGAAATATTAATGTTTAAATATTAAATATAATTTTAGAGCACTATTTGAATTCATTTAGATTCAAGTCTATTTAATGTTTTAATAATAAATATCACCCTACTTATCCAAATTACATGATTATTATTTTTTAGGATTCCTAATTCAATATAAAACATTTCATTATAAGGGATCTTGGACCAATTCTTCCATTTGAAGGGTCATATAGATCACACAATAAGGCCCAAAACATTTGTGAAGAAACTGGATAATCTATGAAGATAGAATTACTGGGCTCAATATAGAAGTCCAAATACTTTAATTCTCCTCCAAAGGTCGGGGGACAATTCAATTAATCTTGGATAAAACGATCAAGGCCCAAATCCAAGGACAAGGGGCCCAACTGATGAATTTAAACCCATCCCACCATTTTGTCCTGTAAATAAAATTATCACACCATTATTGGGTTTTATCCTAAAAGAGACATCCATTAGATCTGATATTTTTCAGTGTGAAATATAAGATAAATGCGGACTAATTTGTTGAATTTTTTTTAGATTTGAGGGCATCTTCATGTTCAAAAACCCATTCAAATTTTGGCCTTTAAAAAGTTTGGATTGAAATGGATAGATTAACATTATTTAATAAGATGGCCATAAATTTGTCTCCATAGGTCCAAATGACTCAAAATGTTTATAATAGTTGGCCAACATTATTATCTAAAATTTTTAAGAAGGATATATCTCGAGATTCATCTATATGGATGTCCAAATCATCAAGCCAAGTGGAGGGGTAGTTTTGGAATGCAAAGAATCCACCACCTTGGGCTATAAATATATCCCCTCCTCTCCTTTCAAAAGGGGTGGCTTTTTAGAAGAGAGGAGCACGCATTGGAACGACCAAATCTTTGAAAAAGGATTTGTAGGACCTTTTATACTCAATTTTTCACTTGAGAGACCTTTCCTCCTTTATTTTTTTTAATTTACTTTTGCAGTTTTCTTCGTTTGTTATTTCACAAGTGTTTGTCTTTGTAATTCTGTTTTAATGAAAGTTACTTATTAATATTCTATTTTAATCATCCACCCTCTGTTCTTAAATGTTAATTCTCTTAAAATATTTGAAATTAAGTTGAAATCCCTTCCCTTATTTTTCTTTCTCATTCAATCTAAAGTTAGTATTTAATTCCCTTCACTGTTTGTGTGTGTGTGTTCGGTGCACAACTCTTTTTTTATCCCTTTCTTTTTTTCTTCACTCATTAATTCATCATCATAAAATTATAACCAGATTATTAACCACCCAAATTTCTGAGTAAATCTCTCATTGGGGTGATTCATAATTTGGGGATATTAAGTGATTGAGGGCCTTCGCTAAATGAACATTCTTTAAATTAATATTGTGTATGTTTAACTTAATATGTCATGGATTAATGACATGTTTTGTTTATCATGTGGATTCCATGGATTATTGGAACCACAAATACACTACCATAAACAAGTAATGGTAATTATTAGAACCCTAAGTTAAGTTACGACTTGGATTAAATCTTTAATACTTGGAAATTCTGATCAAAATCATCTTGTGAAGTGGGTATTAATTTAATGCAATACAAAGAAAATATCAAGGATATCATAAGTTTAAATACCCAATAATAAACTCACCCCAATATTTATAAATTTTTTAAATCAAACACCAATCATTAATCACTTCATTTAATCTTTGTAAACAAACCCCCCAATCAAAATACAATCAACTAAAAACAATAGACTATTAAAAAGTATCACTGCTGAGGATTTGACCTAAGTGTTGTTATACACATCAGCAGAGCATCAGAACTTTTAACAGTCAATAGGAGACAATCATCCATGCTTTCAAATGGTGCTATTTCTAGGTATGGTGCAATTAAGTAGTCGTGTGTTTCTGGTTATTGTAAAAAAAATTAAAAAAAACTAAAAAAACACAAAGAAAAGCCCGCCTTCTCATAAAAATCATAAACGGAAAAAAACACAAAGAAAAACCTGTCTTCCTATTTCTTATGGAATCTCTCTGAATGCCCTGTATCCTTCCAAAAAATCCCTCAGTTTTGTTTGACCCTGAAATTAAGCGAAAACTTCACCAACTTAGGAGGAACATAGGAGATAATCAACTCATTCAAGAACCTGTCCTTGTCCAACCAATTGAATTTGACATGGCCAATCCCAGGGAACAAACACTTAAAGAAATTGTTGCCCCTGATATGAATTAACAACCTATTGGAATTCAGTATCCAAACATAGAGTCTGACTTCAAACTCAAATCGGGTTTGATTCATCTTCTCCCTCATTTCCACGGGCTAGCCGGTGAGGATCCACATCTCCACCTTAAAGAGTTCCAAGCGGTGTGCTCTACCATGAAGCCTCAAGGGGTTTCTGAGGAACAAATAAAACTTCAAGCATTCCATTTATACCTATCTGACTCTACCAATTCATGTCTCTACTACCTCCCTACTGGTTCCATAACCACATGGAATGACATGAAGCAACTCTTTTTAGAAAAATTCTTTCTTGCTTCTCGTACTGCTTCTATCCGAAAGAAAATAAGTTGTATTCATCAATTCCCAAATGAATCACTCTATGAGTACTGGGAGAGGTTTAAAAAACTTTTTGCAAACTACCCACACCACCAAATCCCTGACTAACTGTTGATCCAATACTTCTATGAGGGGTTATTGGCTATGAAAAGAAGTCTCATTTATGCCACAAGTGGTGGTGCTCTTGTTGATAAAACTTCTACAGCTATAAGAGATCGCATAAGAAACATGGATGAAAACACACAAAAATTCTATACTCAAGCACATGATCAAGTCAAACATGCCCAAGAGAATCAATCCGTAAATCCCAACAAGATGACTGAGTGGATGAGTGAACTTACAGGTCTTGTGAGACAACTAGTTGTGGCAGCCAAAGCCCCAACCTCATCTTCTCCACAATCTTTATTCCCTGGACCTATAAAGAACTATGGAATATGTATCTCCCCATATCATTTAACTAACACATGTCCACAACTTCAAGATAATCTCTCTGATTCATCCGGACCAATGGAGATCAATGCAGTATATGCTCAGTGGAACCCCAGCACTCAACAATCAGGTCAGTTTTTTAGAAACTTAAACCAACCCCACTATGAGCCCTTTTCTTCTACCTATAACCCTAACTTGAGATATAAGAATCCCATTTATCATCCCCCTCAATACCCTCATCAAAAAACAAACCAATACCAATATGGGAAAGGTGGTGGTAAATTCCATCAACCTTATCCTTTTGTTTATCAACCTCAAAGGAACAATCCTCCTCATGGATTCCACTATCCTAGAGAGACTTCATAATTCCCAAACCAATACAATCGCTTTCCCAAGAACCAAAATCAAGGTAATTCCAATCTGGGACAAGCCTCTTCTTCCAAGCAACCATGGGAAAGTGCAGTAAAAGATCTTGCCTCATTCACCCATTCTAGCCTCAAAAACATTGAAACCCAAATTGGTCAACTTGCATCCCACCTGAGCCAGCAACAAAAATCAAATTCTTCCCAACTCTCAAACCAACCATTACCTAACCCCAGGGGTAATTTAAGTGAAATTTCACTTATATCGGGAAAGAAAATTTCTATGCCTCAAGATAAGTCCTCCAACCCCCTTTAAATGTTGATCTAGAAAATGAAAAGAAAAAGAAACTTGAAAAGGAATATGAATTCATTCCCTCACCTCCTTCTATTCCACATAGGAATCCAATTCCTTTTCCTCAAGCTGTTTCTAAACCAAGGAAGTCCTTTGAACCCGATCCTGAAATGATCAAAATGTTTAGACGTGTTGAAGTCAACATTCCCCTCTTATATTCCATAAAAAAATCCCTAATTATGCAAGTTTCTTAAGGAATTGTGCACCCACAAGAGGAAGCTTAGGACCTTCGAAAATGTTTCCACCCAACATTCTATTCCCATAAAGTGCAAAGATCCAAGGATATTTACGGTTCCATGCCAAATTAGAAGTTACAACTTCGATGATTCACTCATAGACCTAGGATCCTCAATTAATGTCATGCCCAAATCCATCTTCTGCAATCGTGGTCTAGGTTCCTTACATCAAACGGGTGTTTTCATTCAATTGGACAATCAAAGAAATGCTTGTCCTGAGGGTATAATCGAGGATGTCCTTGTTCGTATGAATGATCTTATCTTCCCTATTGATTTCTATGTCCTCAACATAGAAGGTGATATGAACTCTTCTCAATCTCCCCTAATTCTATGAAGACCATTCCTAATTACAACGAGAACCAAAATTGATGTCCATTCAGGCATCTTATCCATGGAATTTGGTGACCAACTGTTCAAGTTCAACAATTTCCAAGCCATGAGATACCCATATGAGGATCACTCTGCATTCTCAATCCATGCTTTTGAGGACACTTCTAAGATTCAATTGGACCCAATTCCATCATGTTCATCATGTTCTAACAGGAGAGGATCTCGTGAAATCTACACCATGATTAACCAAGTTATAAACGGTGAAGTTGATGTTGGCATCTCATTCATAGACTCCATCAATATAAAGTATCTTGAAAACTCTATTGAATCCCACATAAACTCTGATCTCTATTGATACACCTTGGAAAACATTAAGGAAAATGAATCTGAAGCAACTGAAGTCCCTTCCTCTATTCCTAAGTTTTCTAACCCACACATGAGAGATGATACTGATCTAAAACCTCTTCCTAAACACCTGAAATATGCATTACTCTTCCATGATCACTCTTATACTATCGTTGTCTCCGATTCAATTACTAAAATTGAGGATTCAATTTTTTTTCAAGTGTTAGAGGAAAAAAAAGGCCTTAGGTTGGACCCTAGATGACATACCAAGAATCAACCCTACTCTTTGCATGCATCACATTCATCTTGAGGAATCATAAAAACCAATTAGACAACCACAAATAAGAATCAATCCACTCATACTTGATGTAATTAGGGAAGAGATCACCAAGCTTCTTCAAGCTAGCATTATCTACCCAATTTTTGATAGTGAATGGGTTAGTCCAATTCAAGTTGTAACTAAGAAAGGTGGGATAACTATTTTCACAAATGAACATGGATAGGTAGTCACAACTCGAGTGAAGAAAAAATGGAGTGTGAGCATCGACTATAGGAAATTGAATGTTGAAATAAGAAAATATCACTACCCTCTTCTATTCCTTGATCAAATTCTAGAATGATTAGCCAAAAAGTCACACTATTACTTTCTTTATGGATACACCAACTACTTCCAAATCCCAGTCGCACATCGGGACTGAGAAAAAACTATATTCACTTGCCCCTTTGGAACATATGCATATAAGAGAATGCCTTTTGGCATTTTCAATGCTCCTACAACATTCTAGAGGTGTATGATGAGTATATTTTCTAAATTCATTGAACACTGCATGGAAGTATTTGTGGATGACTTTACCATTTATGGTGAGTCATTTGAATCATGCTTGCATTCACTTTCTCCAGTCCTTAAAAAGTGTGTCAAGTGTAACCTTGTGTTAAATTTTAAAAAATGTCACTTCATGGTTTCAAATGGGATTGTTCTAGGGCATATAGTTTCAAAATAGAGTATTGAAGTCGATCCTTCCAAAATTGAAGTGATCCAATCACTTCCTAAACCCACTTCTGTTCGAAATATCCATTCATTCCTTGGTCATGCCAGTTTCTATCACTCACTCAGTTTCTCCAAAATGATGTCACTTTCCATTTAGATGAGGTTTTCAAGAGAGCCTTCATTGAACTCAAAACTACTCTTACATCTGCCCCGATAATCCAACCCCCGAATTGGTCCTTACCCTTTGAGTTGATGTGTGATGCTTCTGATAGAGCCATTGGGGCTGTTATTGGTCAATAAAGAGAAAAAAATCCTCATGTCATCTATTATTTCTCAAAAACATTAGATGAAATTCAATCTCACTACACTGTGACTGAAAAGGAACTTTTATTAGTGGTTTTTGCCTTAAATAAATTTCGGCCCTATCTCTTAGGTTCCAAAATCATCATCTTCACAGACCATTCTGCTATAAAGTTCTTACTCAAGAAAATTTATTCCAAACCAAGGCTAATAATATGGATCCTAATGCTCCAAGAGTTTGACCTTGAAATCAAAGATTGACCAGGAAAAGAAAACCCTGTGGTTGATCACCTGAGTATAATTTCTAATTCTTCTTATTCAGAAATCATTGATCCTAAATTGCTCACTGAGCACCTTTCATATCTCACTCCAAAAATACTATGGTATGCCCTAATTGTAAATTACTTGGTTTCTAGTTTTTTTCTTGGAAATTTTCAAAAGAACAAAAAATTAAGTTGAAAATTGATTCAAAATACTATTTTTGGGAAGAAAATAAACTTTTTAAAACTGATAAATACAATGTAATTAGAAGATGTGTTGATGAAGATGAAAATTCCTCCATCTTAGAATTCTGTCACTCACTTCCCGGAGGTGGACACTTTGGACCACAAAGGACCTCTAGAAAGGTCCTTGACTCTAGATTATTCTGGCCTTCACTATTCAAGGACTCACATGAGTTCTGTCAATCATGTCCCACTTGCCAAAAGTTTGGCATAATTTCAAATAGAAATGAAATTCCCCAAAACCCTTTAATTTTTTGTGAGATCTTAGATGTTTGGGGAATCTATTTCATGGGACCATTTCCCCCTTCCAATGGATTCTCATATATCTTTCTTGCAGTTGATTATGTTTCTAGGTGGGTAGAGGCCAAACCCACTAGAAAGGATGATTCACGTACTGTTAGCGAGTTCTTAAAGACACACATCTTCCACCGATTTAGCACACCACGTGCCTTGATAAGTGACTAAGGAACCCATTTTTATAATAAAACCATGGAATATCTTTTGAAAATGAATGGGGTTGTACATAAAACATCTACTGCATATCACCCCCAATCAAATGGCATGGATGAAATTTCTAATAGAGAAGTGAAAAGAGGGCTTTATAGAATTGTAAAACCCACCAGAAAAGACTGGCCTAAAAGACTTGGTGAAGCACTTTGGTATTATCTAACTTCCTATAAAACACCCATTGGGATGTCTCCTTTTAGGCTAGTTTTTGGTAAATCATGTCATTTTCCAGTTGAAATCCAACATAAGTCATTTTGGGCTATGAAAAATTGCAATTTTGATTTTGAAAAATCTGGTGAAGAAATATTGTTGCAATTGGATGAACTGGAGGAGCTTCGACTTGAATCCAATGAGAATTCCAATTTGTTCAAATAAAAGGCTAAGGTACTCCATGACAAACACATCATGAGAAAGGTATTCCATGAAGTTGAAAAGGTATTTCTCTTCAATTCTTGATTTCAACTTCACCCAGGTAATCTTAACTCTCGATGGGAAGGTCCTTTTGTTATTACTAGTGTTTACCCATTTGGTGCAGCGCAAGTCCTAGAACCATCTTCGAAAAGGACATTCAAGGTTAATGGACATCGGTTAAATCATCACCATGAGAGGACACACAATCCTAGAACAACATCGACTTCCATCAGATCGTAAACTTCTACAGTAAACATACCACCGGATAGAGATGATGACCCACCAAATCCAAACCAGGGGGTACCTATTTCCCTTTAACTCTCCCTCTATATCTTACTCTCTATCCCTATTTCTTCTTCTCCCCTCTATTTAATTTTTTTTACCACTTTCTTCATCAAACCCTTTTCTTTTTCTCTTTCTCTTTTGTGTGGGTGTGTATTTTAAAGACACTAAAAACTAAAAAAAACCTAAAAAAACTGAAAAACAATAATAAAAATCACTTAAAAAATATAGAAAAGAAAGAGCAACAATTACTCACCTTCAACTTTTGAAAATTTGTCTAACCATTTTGGGGATTCAAAAGACATTTTTTTATCTCAAAAATTTTGTAGTTTCTTCATAAATTTGGATAAATAATGTTGTGTCAAAACCAAAAAATTTTGAATACTCAATTTTTTATTTGGAAAATGATTTTCCCCACCTTTGAGGAACAAAATTTTCTTTCATGCTAAGGCCACCTATGGACATCTTTTCAAAATGTGTGTTTTTCACCCCCATTTCTGAGTCTTTAGTTTGTGGACCTTCGAGCTGAATTTCCTACTTTAGTGTGCATTAATATGATAGATACACTTTTCTAAACCCCATGAGAATTATAGTAGTCAAATAGACTCCCATTGACCTTACATTAATACTCCTTTTGAAAGCCCCTTCGATCCTATGGAAACCTTTTATTTGATAGCCACATTACAATCCTAATACGTTATCCCACCCAATATCAACATGGATTTTCATTGCATAATTTTTTGAAATTTAAAAGTGTGGGGGGAATGGATTTCATTTTGGGTACCCTTTTGTTGATTTTCACCATGTTATCATATGATTGAGGGAAAGAATCAATTTAAGTGTGGGGGATAGGTTTTCCTTCAGTGGGGTTTGGGAATGTATATATGTTTATCTTGTACAAATGATATTTAAAAGTGTTCAAAAAAATATCAAAAAAAAAAAAAATCAAAAAAAATCAAAAAAATGAAAATAAGAATGGGTTGTGTCTTGGGTGGGTTAAAAATCACTCTTCCTTAACCTTTGATATTGTTATAAATATTAAAATTAGTGTCATGAGGAGATCAATCATGGGTTGGGAGATGAGAGTGAGATCTATTTCAAGTTTAACTTTCAAAAAATGCAAAAAAAGAACACTTATGTCATTGGGAGACGTTTCGTGGTTTGTAAATATTTCATATTCTCATCCACTTAAAATTTACTTCCTATTTTGTGTTTTATTTCACATTTTCATTCCCTCATAAATATGTTTTTCTATTTCCCTTCATGTATCATTTCAAAAAAAATGTGCATTGCATTTTCCATGTTGGTGTTTTACCCCCTTTTCATATCTTTTGAATACCATCTTCCTACCGTCCCATAGCCACAGAAAAACCCTTAAAAATACATCTTTATTTTTTAGCACTTTAGGATAGGGAGTGGAATATGAGAGCTCTTACAAACTATAATATTTTCACTTTTGGTTGGTGAATGAGTGAATCTCCATAAATAAATTTTATCATCTTGAGAGGAGTAAGTTTTTTGTGCCACCATTTTCCATTTCTAAATTTGAGCATGAAAAAATAAATTGTTTTTGAAACATTGTTTCTATAACAACTTGTGGTGGAATTCATTATCAATGAGTGAAATTGTCTAAACCTCCCCTGATTGGGGAAAACAAAATTTTAATATTTGTTGGTGAGTAAAAATGATTTTGTAATGTTTTTTATATTTTTTTTACAAGAGGACATTCACAAGACTAAGTGTGGCGGAGTTGATGTTATTAATATTTTAATAACTTATTTTATACCCCCTTTACTGATTTTATATGAAATTTTCATAATTTTCTTGAAATATTAATGTTTAAATATTAAATATAATTTTAGAGCACTATTTGAATTCATCTAGATTCAAGCTTGTTTAATATTTTAATAATAACTCTCACCCTACTTATCTAAATTTTATGATGATTATTTTTTAGGATTCCTCATTCAATATAAAAAATTTCCTTAGAAGAGATCTTAGACCAATTCTTCCATTTGAAGGGTCATATGGATCACACAGGAAGGCCCATAGAATTTGTGAAGAATCTGGATAAGATATGAAGATAGAATTACTAGGCTCACTCAAGAAGTCCAAATACTTTAATTCTCCTCTAAAGTTCAGACGAAAATTCAATTCATCTTGGATAAAAATTTAATGGCCCAAATCTGAAGACACTGGGCCCAACTGATGAATTTAAACCCATCCCACCTTTTTGTCTAAGAAATAAAATTATCACACCATTATTGATTTTTATCCTGAAATATACATCAATTATAGCTGAGATTTCTCATTGGGAAAGATAAGATATATGAAGAAAACATTGTTGAAGAAAGTGCTCGGAGTTTAGGGAATATTAATATTCAAAAACCCCATCACATTTTGGCCTTTAAAAAGTTTTGATTGAAATGGAAAGATTAAAATTGTTTAGTAAAATGGTCATAACATTGGATACATAAGTCCAAATACCTCCAAAATTTGAGATTAGTCGTACAAAATTATTATATACAACTTTGAATAAGGAGATATCTCAAGATTCATCTCTATGTATGTCCAAATCATCAAGCCAAATTTAGGGGTAATTTTGGAATGCAAACAGTCCACCACCTTGGGCTATAAATACATCCCCTCCTCTCCTTTAAAAAGGGTTGGAATTTCAAAAGGGATGAGAACACATTGGCATGAAAAAATATTTTCTAGAGGCTTGGGAGGACCTTCTATACCCTAGTTTTCACTTGAGAGACCTTTCCTCCTCTTTTTGTTTTAATTTACTTTTGCAGTTTTCTTCATTTGTAATTTCACAAGTGTTTGTCTTTGTAATTCAGTTTTAATGAAAGTTTCATTTTCATATTCTGGTTTAATCATCCACCATCTGTTATTAAATATTAATTCTCTTAAAATATTTTAAATCAAGTTTAAATCCCTTCCCTTCTTTTTCTTTCTCATTCAATCTAAAGTCAGTATTTAATTCCCTTCACTGTTTGTGTGTGTGTTCAGCACACAACTCTTTTCTTATCCCTTTCTTTTTTCTTCCCTTATTAATTCATCATCATAAAATTATAACTAGATTATTAACCACCCAAATCTCTGAGTAAATCTCTCATTGGGGTGATTCATAATTTGGTGATATTAAGTGATTGAGGGCCTTCGCTAAATGAATATTATTTAAATTAATATTCTTTATGTTGAACTTAATATGTCATGGATTAATGACATGTTTTGTTTAGCATGTGGATTCCATGGATTATTGGAACAAAAAATAAACTGCCATAAATAAGTAATGGTAATTATTAGAACCCTCTGTTATGTTACGGCTTGGATTAAAGCTTTAACACTTGGGAATTCTGATCAATATCATCTTGTGAAGTGGTTATTAATTTAATACAATATAAAGCAAAGCTCAAGGATATAATAATCTTAAATACCCAATAATGAACTCACCCTAATCTTTATCAAATTTTTAAATCAAACACCAATCATTAATCACTTCATTTAAGCTCTAAAAACAACCCCCCCAATCAAAATACAATCGACTAAAAACAATCGACTATTAAAAAGTATCATCACTGAGAATTCGACCTGAGTGCTACTATACACATTAGCAGAGCATCAAAAATTTAAACGGTCGATAGGTGATAATTTTCCATGCTTTCACCACCTAAATCAGAGGCCGGTTAAGGCATATACACATCGTGTACATTTAAAAGAGACATCATGTACTTTTATTTTTAATTATTATATTGGACCAGGGTCATGTCTAATTGGTAGAACACCCTTCTTCTCAGCTCAAATCCTCCAGGAGTGACTGAAGCCGATGATTCTTCTCCGAGCCCCTGTCTTGTCGTCCGTTCTCTGAATCAACTGCCGTCAATTTCATTAGAATCGATACAGTGAGATCTTCCTTCTTCTAGAGCCTTGTTTTATGATTTATCTCCTTTCATGAGATATTTTTGGTTGAGAATTTTTGATGTTATTGTAGATTTACATCATTCTAGGTCGATTCAAGGGCTGACACCAGAGTATATCGATCATAAAATTCTGAGGTAGGTGGTTTGTGCCTTTTCGTAGTTATTTTTTGAATTTTATGTGCAAAAGTTCCCAATACCCTAAAATAGGGTATTGCGTGTTTAGGGATTTTAGCCCTGTTAATTCCTTCTATGCCTTGTGTGCATGAGTAGAGGTTGTTTGATTGTGAATAGGGTTATTTTCCATGCCATGGATGTGTTTTATCATGTTTGATTTGATCTTTACCATTTGGTATAGCTTTTCCTATTAGGATGCTTGTTTTCTATGCCTAGTATTGTTAGGATGGAGTGATCTTATCTGATGTTGTTTTATGCTTGTAGTTGTTTAGCCAAGTAGTTCTTGAAAGCTGTTAGCCAAGTAGTTCTTAAGGTTTAATTTTCTTGTTAAACATCCTTGTGCATGATTGACTTACACAAGGCTGTGAGAACCTGGTTTAGTAGAACATAGGGAGAATGGACGCTGAGGGATTCTCTAGAGTGTCTGTTTACTTTTCACATTGCGAGATTATAGGGGCGATGGATGTGAATTTCCCTCAGAGTGTCTGTAGATCCACATTGTGAGACCAAATGGGGAACTGGACGTTGATTGATTCCCCAGAGTGTAGTTTACCTATAAAAGAACACATGTGGAATTGATGGTGAGTGCTTCCTCATAGAGTCTTTTCTAAAGCTGAACCAGAGGGGTAAGACTATAAGTACTTCCCAGAGGGTTGGTTGTGTTTGTTTGGTTGAACCATAGGGGTTAGGCTGTGAGTAATTCTCAGAGGGTTACTTGTTTTTTATTAGCTTATTACTTGATATATGAAAATGAATGTAATTGAAACTATAGGGTTTTTTAGTTTTGAGTACTTCCTTGTTTATTGCTTCATTTTTCTTATTTCTTGCCATATATATTCACTGACCGTTAGGCACAGATCTTTGGGTGGTTGCCTACTGGTATTTGTCTCACACCCTATTTGGGTCATGATTTTGGGCCCAAAAATATTATATTGCTGTAGGTATTGATAAGGGAAAGTGACCTTATACGTCAAGTACTTGACTGTTATGGAGCTGGAGAGCATGATACCAAGCTGAGGCCTGTGATACTGCTGGAGTTTATTTTTTTTATTTGTACTTTGGTTTAATACTGTATTCTGGAATTGTGACTTTTTTGGCTGATTTCTTAGACATATGTATCATGAATCATTTATATATATGTGCTCCAGTTGTTTATTACTTCTAGTCTTCTGCTATTTACTATTTTATGGTATTATTACTACTTCCGCTATTGTTATTTGTTTATTTCCACTGAAATACTCTTCCAATGATGGAATAGTTTTCCCACTATCACATCCAAGGCCCTCGCTACTAGTTGGAAGTATATGGTGTTTGGGGAAATGTGCTTCAGGCCATGTGACCAACCAGTTAAGGGGCAACTCTGGGCGGCACCTGGAACTGGGATGTTACACAACTCAACCCTAACTCGCAATATTTCATTCTCCATGGTTGAGGGGGCTCTTAAGGAACAATTTTGACTCCTCCAAAATTTTTCCAAGGAATATTGAGGCCAGGAGATATTCATTTGATCCTTTCCCAATAAGTTTTCCTTCCTCTTTACTTCTCTCCTTCTCTCTTATTCTCTCCTACCTAGGGTTGTTAGATATCCATGTTGTTGGAGGATCTAATCCCCATTGTTTTAGATCTTGAATCTAGGTTTGATTCTAGGATCTTCATTTCCAATGTTCTTCATTAGAGTTTCCTTTTGTGGCCGTTGTGTTTCATGATCCCGTGATCCCAGCATGGGTGGTTCCAATTAAGATTTTTCACTTGATTTAACCCTAAACTTCTTGATTTAAATTAAACCACTTTCAATTGTATCATGAAAACATAATTTATGTAAATGGTTATTTTGATTTTCTTTGGCATGAAATTCTGGAAAACCTCCCAATTCCGTTGAATTGGGGCGTCTTTGTGGAATTTGATGGAAAATTGTGAAATTAAATAGTAGAATTAAATTGTGGAATCTAAAATGTGAAATTGATTTGTGAAATTGATTTCAAAGTTTTATTTGATAAAAATGGATTAAATTGTTTTGATAAGAACCCATTATTTTTATCTTGTAAAAAGGAATGAACTGATTAAAATCCCATTTTTGTTTTTAAATGGAAATTGGCATATTGAAAGGAGAAATGTGTTAATTGTATTTTAAACAGTTTTAATGTAAATTTATCATTATTGATTTCTTTTAGAGCACATTCAAGACTAGGTAGTTAGTGAGTTATTTGAGACAACAATATTTTGATGCTTTACAACTCTAACAAAACATAATGCTCCAGGATGCAAACCTGATGGGATGCTGATGAGTCCTCTTTGACCAGTGTCTGAGGGACATGTGTACTCATATTTTTGTGATAAACTATTTGAGTGTGTGAGGATCCCATAACTTGGAACTATTATACCTCTTAGTATATGTCTATGTTTCTTGTTTATGATTATATATATATATATATCATTGTTTGTAAACTTTTTTACACATTCCTTGTGAATTTATTTAAAATATTTTATATAAATATTTTATTAAGCCATTGTTTAGAAATATTTCTATCAATTGAAATGTAAAGCATGATTTGGTTTAAATATGCTTTTGTACTTCCATGCCTATTTATTTAAAATTTAAAGCATTATTTGGTTAATTAATTGTGGAATCTTATTATGGAATCCTTGGTGATACCCTTATGGGATTTTATTTCACACCCTACATGTGACTTCAAGTGTTTGTAGATTTCCTCCTTCCATGATCGGGCAAGGTGAAATCACAACTTGGAGGTGGTAATTGCTATTGATCTTTGGGATTTGAGCTGTTGTGTCCATTGGGACTTAGGTTGTTCTTCCCATTTTTTATTACTTTGATGATGTACTTTGGGTTGTTTATATCTATTTAACTTCTGGTACTATTCTCCCTATGGAGTTTCCTTTTGTGCATACTGAATTGTATATATTTCTTCTATTGTGTTTGTTACAAATTAATTCTCCCTTTCATATTGTTTGATGTCAGGTGCTTGTCGCCAACTCATGGGAATTTGGAATGCCCTTCGGGCCATGTTAGTGTTGGCTCAGGTGTCAAGGTTCCCATGCATTGGGGATGGTTCAGGACAAGGGTAGGAGGATTGCTTGAGTTGGGGAGGAGGAGGCCTCTCTCTCTAGGAATGGGACCATATACTCCTTCTATCTCTTCAAGAACACTATCATCGAAGGTATTCAATGTAAGGGAAACATTAGCCACGTGAAATCGAATCCTTCTATGATCTCGAAAAGAGTTGAGACTAGTAATTACTCTATTATTGGCTATATCATTCTGCTAAGGGGTACTAATCCATATAGAATTTTCTATTTGGAAGTGCACCTTTCAGTGATTTGGGGTTTCTAATCTTCGAGTTGTGTTTCATTAGGCCAAAAAAAATTCATATCCAATTTCCATTCAAGGAATTAAAAATACAGTCATGGGGATTTGGAATGGTTTTTCTCAATCTGAGGATTCTTCGTATCTAATAATGGGATCACAAGTTTAATCCACTTGAGGTATGTAATTTATCCTTTCAAAATGTGGGTCAAGGTTTATGGTTTGAATTAGATCCTTTGGAACTCACTAATCCTTCATGAAATTGAATTGGTCGTAGGCATTACAATAAAGATGGATAAAGAAAATATAATTGGCCCACTTTGTCCATTACATGCTCATATTGGTTGAGGTTGATTTGTGTTCCACACTTGTTGATAAAATCTTTTTGTCCACTGAAGATAAGGAAATAAAATTGTGGATTATGGATGAAAAAACACCCCTTTTTGTATGAACTACGGAGTCATTGGTCATGAAAAATCACACTATAAAAAATTGGTTGTCTGATCCTTTTGTGCTACCTGAGGTCATGAGGAAAGTCAGTGCTTCAAGAAATAATGAAGTAGAAATTTGCAAGTCCTATTTCGGATACTGAGAAAGGTGTTAATCAGAAAGGGGGGCCTGTTCTTGAGGATTTTACTCTCACTCCTACTGGGGATGGAAACATACAAGTGCCAAAACTATCTCTATCTACCATTCTTGTGAAAATGGATGTTTATTCTCATGAAATGGATCCACAAAAATATATCGTGGATTGAATTTAGACTGTTGCGTCAAATGGTGTGAATAAACTTGATAGCTTTAAGAGGTCATGGGAAAACATTTCCATTGAGGAAGATGCTGAAACTATAAGGGTTGTCTTGATCTGGGCCATAAGTCTAGTGCATAACTCATTAATCTTGATAATGTGGTAATTTGTGTTATGTTGGTTCAGGCTAAAGAGATGAAAACTTCAATAGAGGTGGAACTTTCCAAGCATACCTTTACATTGACCCCTCCACCAAAGGATTAAAAAGAACAATTTTATAGACATGAAGAGACATCTATAGATTAAAAACCCATGGATAAAGATTAATCTCAAGAATTAACTGACTAACATCTAAGGTAAGAGAATCTTCTTGTGAAAAAAGGCTCGTAAAGGTAAGAAAATATTAATTGATGAAGAGAGTTTTCAAATGCTCATTCCTTAGAAATCCTCAACATATGATCTTCAATATCAAAATTCATAGGTTTCACCTATTCTAATACAAGTTAAGGATAAAATTAAAAATAGAATTTATTTAAGGATCATGAGTTGAGTGTTCCTACCACAAAGGGGTCTGAATTGGACGGTTCTTTTGGAAGGAGCTCCTCAGTTTTGGTAGACTCCATCCCTGCTAAGCAGGTTCCTCTCACTTTAGCACATCCAATTAGCAGTGAAATTTCTATAACCTCCAAAATACATATGAGGAATCAAATGGATTTTGGTTTGGAAGTAAAATAAAAAATACATCCAATTTAGTGGATGGTAAGTGATTTCATTTGGCTTCTGAGACTGGACAAGTTCCCATGTCTGTCTCTTCTGGTAACTTGACCTTGGATCCTTTGGTGCTTCCTATTCAGATGGAGCTTCTATCTTATTCCCCCCCACATAGGTAGTTTAGTTCTATCCTAGTTGATTATTTAGGTTACCCTTAACCCATAAATGTGTAGGGTACACAAGATCTATCTAGAAATGTACAGATGTCTTCCCACTACCCCTTTGTAGTTATTGATTCTACTAATGATATGCAAGAGGGTGAAGTGTATGGTTCCTTGACTTCTAATGTTCAAGCATCATAAGTATTATTAAGGAAATTTTAGGTCCCTGAAGACAACACTAATGAAGGCTCCTTGGTTATTGACCCTTCTAAGAGGGTGGATTCTAAGTTAGTTGATGAGGGATCAGATTTGGATAGTAGTGACATTGAAAGCTTCTTTCAACATGGAAAAACATGGAGGCAAGGACGAAACCACAAAGGTTATGGTCATGGGTGCGAACAGACTTATTGGAACATAATTTGTGAATAGGAGCAAAGTATTGGATCTAAGATTAGAGGAACACATGGTCTCTCACTGTTTTCGGATGAGGGTAGTTTTTTCATGTCTCACCCCATATTTCTCTCTCTCTGTTTTTCTATTTTTTAATTAAAGGGCGTCGTCATTATTATTTTTTAAATGAATATATTTATATTTATATAATTATTAATATATTTATAATCATATAATTATAAATATATCACTATAAATAGATATTTATAATTATATAAATATAAATATTTTTATAATTATATAATTATTAAAATATATTTATATATACATTAAAAAAATATTTTTATATAAATTTAAAATACATTTATAATTATATAATTCAATATACATTTAAACACCTAATAATTATAAATTTAATTTTTAATGGTATTTTTTTATTTTTTTATTTTATTTTCTTAGGGAGAATGACTATTAATAACCTTTTTGAGCATTTCATTACAAGATCCTGAATCATTTAACTAAATGCTATAGTGATTTTCAAGGATAGTGACATATAACAAAATAGTGACCAGTGAATAATAGGAGCGATGTAATGGGAGGAAAAATAATATTGTTTTAAATTCAGTAAGACTTATTTATAGTATTATAAATTTTTGGTCATTAACTCCAAATAAATATTCAAAATATCCTTGAATGATGTTTTAATTTATTACATTGAATCTATTCAGTGAAATAACCTGTATTGAATATGTTTAGTGAAATAACCTGTATTGAATATGTTCAATAAAATAACCTTACTTTATAGGTATTGCGTTATATTTAGATTCATTGTGATATGTTTAAAATATTTTTTTATATGATAAATTTTTGAGATAAAAAATAATACCAACATAAAAAAACAAAATTACATCTATCTATTTATTTATTTTAATTTTTTATTGAATCAATTTGTTGACATAGCCACACATTGGCTTGAGATTCATATCCTTATGGGTTTCTCCCAACAATTTCATACCAATGGTTTCATAAAACCGTTGGTAAATAAGAATTTTACCAATGGTTTCATAAAACCGTTGGTAAATCAAGTCCTAAGAAACCTTTACCGACAGCTAAATAGAACCTTTGGTAAAAGGATGGCTTAGGGGACCTTTTACCAACGGTTCCTTAGAACTGTTGGTATAAGTGTGGCCTGAAAAGTTTTACCAAAGGTTTTTAAAAACCATTGGTAAAAGTTTCCCCCAAATTAACAACATCCCCTCCTATCCCCCATTCATGATACAGAACCCTAAACCGGAGCACTTTGGTGATCTAGGAGATCCTTCAGCTTCCTCTTCCTCCATCCCATCCAAGATATTGAATCTCCTGCTGAATCTCCATCCGACCCATCCTAAATTAGGTATTTTCTTAACTGGTACCTTATTTTTATTGAAATTTATCTAATATTTCAGTTTTTATTTTTGATTTTGATGTGTATATGTTTTTGTTTTTGTTTTGATTTAACCTATATGTGATGAGGTTGTATCATCATTAAGATGTGCAATGCTGTGGGTTAATTAGAGGTGAGTGATGCTATATGAGATTTTATGGGTTATTGTGAAGAGTTTCTTTCTCTTTAATTGATTGGTTCATAAAACATAAGTTGGTGCTGCATATATTATGTAATTGGAATTGTTAAAGTAAAATGTTGGTCTCGGATTTCTGAGTTCGTTATTTGGATGGAATTCTCTATCAAAAGTGGGTATATATCTATTGACTATGGGTGTATTTTCTAATTGACTAATGTATTTATTAAACTGACCATGAAATACACATTTCCCATAATATGGAATCACCACAAAAATCATAGATAGACACTACACACAACAAGACACCCATGGGAGACACCCCTTGACATATACAGATAGTTAATGGGCCATTAACTTAGGAACTGAAGTCGATTAGCACTCAAGCCTGGAGAAATTCTCATTGATGGTAGAAAAGATACCAACACCTTTATTCTTAGTATAGTATAATGAAATGGTTTACACCCTCATGACCAAGTAGACCATCTGGTTCATGGACTGGTGCCCAACCCGGTTCAAGAGTAGGATCAACTACTAAACATTGATTGTGGTCCCTCTGAGGTTATTTCCATAGTGAAGAGGGATATGTGCACAATATTCAACTCAACTAATGTAGCATAGGTGCATATTAAATGGATAAGTATATAAGTATTGTGTTTCCAACAACGTGCTATATAAAGAACATAATGAAAAATGAAGAGATTATTAAATGGAACTGTTTCCCTCTTGGTTGCAGGAACATGATTTGACCCATGGGGCGATGTGGTTCTTATATATTGGGCGGTGACATGTATAGTCACAGGATACATGTAACGACCCGAAATTTTGAATAAATCTTGTTTCCTAATTTTGTGTGTTATTTTATTTTTTATACTCAACAAAACTGTTTCATTTAATAACATGAGTATAATTAAAATGAGACCGTTGGGTTTTGACTGTTATAGGACCATTGGTCAATATGACCACTGTAAACTAAACGTTTCGATTATTGTCTCTAAATTCAAGTAATCTTGATTAATTAATATAGAAAGAAGATTCGATGGCCTCACCCAGTAGTCTTGGACTGATTGAAGCCCATCTAACAGAACTTGGGAAGGAGGTAGCACCACTGGGCTTTACTCTGGACAAAACCCAAGTCGAAATTCATCGTGTGAAGCTAGAATGGAATCACCTTCATGAGAAGTTCAAACTGATAGAAATTACTACTCGTGCGATGTTGGCCGAGCCTCCCTTAGATTCTCTCAGCTTAACACACCTTACACTTAGGTCCTATGCTGGTGTGATAAGGGGCTATGTAAGGAGAACGTAACTGCCTTGTGTAATACTTTTTTTAAATAAAAATTGAGATTTCTTCTTATGATGAAGTTTATGAATTTTCAAATGACTGGATAAATATAGTATGCATATTTTTGATGAATTTTAGAAAAAAGATATCTTAAAAAATGTTTATGTAAACGTTAAATAATTAAAAATGTGTAATGATTTTCAAAAAATGGTCTTCTACAATTATGTTCAGTACGAAATTTAGAGTCTAATAAGATCAACATGATTTTTGATGAATAGTAAAAAATGAATAGTGATTTTATGCTTAGGATTAGTAATGTGACCAAATTGATTAGTAATCTCACTTAAATAAAGTATTAATATAATCTAGGCACCTTGATTAAGTAATGAGATTCAATAAAATGGTTAAATAACGGTTTCATAAATTATTAGTCAAGTATTAGTTTTTTCAAGTGAATAGTGTTTTTTAATTAAAAATTAAATTAAAAATATTTATAAAATTATTTTTATAAAATGGATTTCATTTTTGAACTCAGAGCATCGATATTATGTTAAGGTAATTTTTGGGGATTTTTCTGAAAAAAATGAATTTTCGGTGAACAGTGTATTTATTTAAAAATTAAATTAAAAATATTTAAAAAATTATTTTTATAAAATGGAGTTCATTTTTGAAATCAGAGCATCTATATTTGGTAAAGGTGAAATTTTGGGATTTTTCTGAGAAAGTTGAATTTTCGATGAATAGTGAAAATACAGTTTTTAAGTTATGAGTGTTTAATGACATCATTAAATGATGTATTAAGTATGTAATCAATATAGTCGACTTATGAATAGTAATATAAGGTATGAGGTGTCCCAAGTGGCCAATACCATGGGAAAATACCATGGGTAAGCCCATGGTTTTTCCAAAACCACCAATGAGGCGTCCCTTGGCCATTAATGCCTTGTCCCCTCACTTTCCCTATAAATACCAAGACATCCTCTTATCCATTCGACTCCAAACTCTCCCCCAACGAAGATCTGGTCTCATTATCTCCCAGGGAGTCCTCCCAAGGTTCCCCCAAGCCTTCAAGGTCTCAACCTTTTAGTTTTAAGAGTTACGTTTTAAGGTAAGGAATCCGACCTCTCTCTTTCTTTTCAAGTAATCTCTTTTATGTCATTTGTTTTATGCTCCATGTTCTTATGTTGGAGGATGTTATTTTATATTTATATTACTTCCCTTTTCATGTTCATATGATGATATACCCCCTCTTGCCCTCATCAATTCCTTTTAAGAATGTTTAAGTGGCGCCGTTAGGCTGTCGAATTTTTAAGGGATTTTTTCACCCTTCTCATTTTTCAAAGTTCTACTTTCATGTCAAGTCTTTCAAGTTACTTTTTATTATGTTGGGGTATGATATATATATCTATCATACTGATATTTTATGGTCATATGATGAGAGAACCTATTTTATCTCATCAATTCATTTTTTTTGAAGTTCAAGTGACGCCGTTAGGCTGCCGAATTTTTAAGGGATTCGTTCACCTTTCTCATTTTTCAAAGATCTAATTTCATGTCAAGTGTTTGAAGTTCCTTTTTTATTATGTTGGGGTATGATCTCTATATATATCATGATGATCTTTTATGTTCATATTATGAGAGACCCTATGTGATCTCGTCAATTCAGTTTTTTTGAAGTTTAAGTGACGCCGTTAGGCTACCGAATTTTCATAAGAGAAATGTTATTTTTGTCTTCCTTTCATGTTCTTCATTTCATATGGTATATCTTTTAAATTTCATTACCATGTTCTTAAATCCATTATATTCTTCCCCCCTACTGTTTTATGGATCATTTATTAGTGGGTGACCCATGTCCCCTCTCTTTTCAATGTTTTCTAAAACCTCATAACATAGCCGTTATGCTGTAGAATTTCCGTCTCAAAATGTCTCTCTCTTATTCTCAAATTCATTTATTTTATTAAGTGAATACTCAAATCTATTTATTATAAAGGTGTATTCACATATATACCAAAATGTTATATTTTAAATTCTGGGATTTACATACATGAGACCCTCTGTCCCTTTCCGTGGGTTTAAAGTGACATAAAGATCATGTCTTTAAAGCAGTTTTTAAAACGTTATGATTATGAAATGAAACCCATTTATTTTATGCTATATGGGTTGTTTATGAAATTATTGATGATGATATATGTGGCTCACACGATAATAAAGACATATAAAGGGTGTGCCCAGATAGCGCTCCAATTCATTGGGTAAAGACTTAATCTCTGGAGATGACCTTTTAGACTGATACCTTGGTGAATAACCTTGGTAATTTTTAATGACACCTTGGGGATGGACCTTGGTGAAATGAAATGATTGTCAATATTAAATTTTGTAGCCACATCTTCAAGTTATGAAAAATGTTATTTTTATTATGATATACCTCTCGATTTCTTTCTCATGCCTTAAAGTTCTTTTTCATGACTTTATTGATGTATCTCATGTTCACATGTTAAATGTTTCCCCTTGTTTCCCTTACTGGGCCTTCTGCTCACCCTTTCTTTTGATGTATGTCCCCAGGTTATGAGATGCAGTAATGAACCTAGGATGAACATGATGATAAGCCTTTCAAGTGTTTAAGAATAATGTTTTATGTTTTCATGTTTTAAGTTCCTGGTTTCCAAGACACTAAACCTTAAAGATCCTCGGTTTTGTAAAATGTAATGAAAGTTTATGTGATAAAAAGGCAGTATGCTATAGTTGGTATCAAAGGATGGTTTAGTTATTTGTGGAAATTAGGATATAAAAACTCTAGGAATAACCCTATAGAAAAGTTTAAATATAGGAAATCTTCCTTGTATTTTGGTGAGTATTGAGTAAGGGGTTTCCAAGCAAATATATCCCTGTCTGGATACGAGCAGGTAGAGGTGGCTCTGGCAGAGATGTACATAGGGGTAAAACCCGAAAACACCGCTTTGAGCTAGACTCAAATGGGAACTAGTACACTACAACGAGCCTTTCTGCACTCTTGGTTATGACACTCCCGGGGGATATGCTTTGGTAAATTCATAAGCTTAGTATGAACCATTATTAAAGGAACAAAGAAAAAATAAAATAAAGATTCACATAAGAATATATGATCATGTATAACCAAGTTTGAAACCTAGGGGATCACAAGTTAGGGTATTCTTTTCTTCTACAAGTTATCCTTATATGCTTTAAGTTCCTTTTCATGATTATTGGCTAAGTATTTAAGCCCCTAATTATACTTTCTCTTCTTAGTTAATGGTGGGAAATGGAAGAACATGTACCAACAACCAATGTGATAGGAAATGCGATGATTGCCGTATTAATATGATAGAGATTATTAGGGGATTAAAAGATGATTATTTTTTGGAAGACGTTCACTATTTTGGGGACCCTATATGATCGAGGTAAATAGATTACTAAGGTATTTTCATTGAGGAGTAAGGTTGACTTATATTTTGAAGAATCGATGAATTTAAGGTGGACTTATAGTAATTTAGGTTACTTATGGAACTGATTAACCTATCTTGGGTAAAATATTTTTAGGTTGGCTACTTTTGTTATAAGATGTTAGGAGTGGTTGATGTTGTTTGGAGATGAACAATGAAGTTTATTTTGGAAGACTATGTTATCAAATCCTTCTTGTATTTGGGTTTCAATCTTAGTTTGGTTTATTTTGAGGAATTTTAAGGACCGTTATTTATGGAATGGTCTATGATGAACTTTGGGTAGTACCATGGAACTTTGAAGATTTAAAATTAGTTTCCATTCCTATGGGATTCTTTCTTTTTGAAGAGTTGTTTTACCTTACCATTTCTGTTTTTGGGATAATGTTTAAAGATAGAAGAAATAGATAGTTAATCTTTTGTGGATTATGTGATTCTCTAGAAGATTATTCTTGTGATTTTGATGAGACCAAGTGTTTTTGAATTCTCATCATTTGGCTAAAAGATTAGTTTTGGTAGAGACTTATTAAAGGATGAAACTCTACTTGAAGGTAGGCATATTTCCTTATGTTTTTGTACTATGTAGTAAATGAATTCCTCAAAATTATGAAAAGGAATGTAAAACAAAAACATTGTTGGTTTACGTTTCCTACTAGGTAATCAAAGACCATTTACACACATCATAAGTTTGGGATTTTCTTGTGGTTAACTTTCTCCTAATCATGTTTTCTATCACTCTCCCTCAGAACTTGACCCTTTGTTTTCTCCTCCATGTCCATGTTTTCCTACATGGAATCCTAGTGTGAGTTAACTCGGGTGACCTTTGTACTTCCCTTTCTTTCTTTTAAAGCAATAGTTTTACTGAATCCTTTTCTGATGTGGGACTTTCAATGAAATTTCAAAACCCAATTTTAAAAATTGCGAGGATGCAATTTATTAAGGGGGGAAGATTGTAACGACCCGAAATTTTGAATAAATCTTGTTTCCTAATTTTGTGTGTTATTTTATTTTTTATACTCAACAAAACTGTTTCATTTGATAACATGAGTATAATTAAAATGATACCGTTGGGTTTTGACTGTTATAGGACCATTGGTCAATATGACCACTGGAAACTAAACGTTTCGATTATTGTCTCTAAATTCAAGTAATATTGGTTAATTAATATAGAAAGAAGATTCGATGGCCTCACCCAGTAGTCTTGGACTGATCGAATCCCTTCTAACAGAACTTGGGAAGGAGGTAGCACCACTGTGCTTTGCTCTGGAAAAAACCCAAGCTGAACTTCATCGTGTGAAGCTAGAATGGAATCTCCTTCGCAAGAAGTTCAAACTGATAGAAATTAATACTCGTGCGATGTTGGCCGAGCCTCCCTCAGATTCTCTCACCTCAGCACACCTTACACTTAGATCCTATGCTGGTGTGATAAGGGGATATGTAAGAAGACCGTAACTACCTTGTGTAATACTTTTTTTAAATAAAAATTGGGATTTCTTCTTATGATGAAGTTTATGAATTTTCAAATGACCGGATAAATATAGTATGCATATTTTTGATGAATTTTAGAAAAAGGATATCTTAAAAAATGTTTATGTAAACGTTAAATAATTAAAAATGTGTAATGATTTTCAAAAAATGGTCTTCTATAATTATGTTTAGTACGAAATTTAGAGTCTAATAAGATCAACATGATTTTTGATGAATAGTAAATTATGAATAGTGATTTTATGCTTAAGATTAGTAATGTAACCAAATGGATTAGTAATCTCACTTAAAGAAAGTATTAATATAATCTAGGCACCTTGATTAAGTAATGAGATTCAATAAAATGGTTAAATAACGGTTTCATAAATTATTAGTCAAGTATTAGTTTTTTCGAGTGAATAGTGTTTTTTAATTAAAAATTAAATTAAAAATTTTTAGAAAGTTATTTTTATAAAATGGATTTCATTTTTGAGCTCAGAGCATCGATATTATGTTAAGGTAATTTTTGGGGATTTTTCTGAAAAAAATGAATTTTCGATGAACAGTGTATTTATTTAAAAATTAAATTAAAAATATTTAAAAAATTATTTTTATAAAATGGACTTCATTTTTGAAATCAGAGCATCTATATTTGGTTAAGGTTAAATTTTGGGATTTTTCTGAGAAAGTTGAATTTTCGATGAATAGTGAAAATACAGTTTTTAAGTTACGAGTGTTTAATGACATCATTAAATGATGTATTAAGTATGTAATCAATATGGTCGACTTATGAATAGTAATATAAGGTATGAGGTGTCCCAAGTGGACAATACCATGGGTAAGACCATGGTTTTTCCAAAACCACCAATGAGGTGTCCCTTGGCCATTAATGCCTTGTCCCCTCACTTTCCCTATAAATACCAAGCCATCCTCTCATCCATTAGACTCCAAACTCTCCCCCAACGAAGCTCTGGTATCATTACCTCCCAAGGAGTCCTCCCAAGGTGCCCCCAAGCCCTCAAGGTCCCAACCTTTGAGTTTTAAGAGTTACGTTTTAAGGTAAGGGATCTGACCTCTCTCTTTCTTTTCAAGTAATATCTTTTATGTCATTTATTTTATGCTCCATGTTCTTATGTTGGAGGATGTCATTTTATATTCATGTTACTGCCCTTTTCATTTTCATATGATGATATACCCCTTCTTTCTCTCATAAATTCCTTTTAAGAATGTTTAAGTGGCGCCATTAGGCTGCCGAATTTTTAAGGGATTTTTTCACCCTTCTCATTTTTCAAAGTTCTACTTTCATGTCAAGTCTTTAAAGTTACTTTTTATCATGTTGGGGTATGATCTCTCTATATATAATACTGATATTTTATGGTCATATGATGAGAGACCCTATTTGATCTTGTCAATTCATTTTTGTTGAAGTTCAAGTGACGCCGTTAGGCTGCCGAATTTTTAAGGGATTCGTTCACCTTTCTCATTTTTCAAAGATCTACTTTCATGTCAAGTATTTCAAGTTCCTTTTTTATTATGTTTGGGTATGATCTCTATATCTATCATACTGATCTTTTATTTTTATATGATGAGAGACCCTATTTGATCTCGTCAATTCATTTTTGTTGAAGTTTAAGTGACACCGTTAGGCTGCCGAATTTTCATAAGAGAAATGTTATTTTTGTCTTCCTTTCATGTTCTTCATTTCATATGGTATATCTTTAAAATTTCATTACCATGTTCTTAAATCCCTTATATTCTGTCCCCCTACTGTTTTATGGATCATTTATGAGTGGGTGACCCATGTCCCCTCTTTTTTCAATGTTTTCTAAAACCTCGTAACATAGCTGTTATGCTGCAGAATTTATGTCTCAAAATGTATCTCTCTTATTCTCAAATTCATTTATTTTATTAAGTGAATACTCAAAGATATTTATTCTAAAGGGGTATTCACATATATACCAAAATTTTCTATTTTAAATTCTGGGATTTACATACATGAGACCCGCTTTCCCTTTCCGTGGGTTTAAAGTGACATAAAGATCATGTCTTTAAAGCAGTTTTTAAAACGTTATGATTATGAAATGAAACCCATTTATTTTATGCTATATGGGTTGTTTATGAAATGATTTATGATGATATATGTGGCTCACATGATAATAAATACATGTCAAGGGTGCGCCCACATAGGGCTCCAATGTATTGGGTAAAGACTTAATCTCTGGAGATGACCTTTTAGACTGATACCTTGGTAATTTTTAATGAAACCTTGGGGATGGACCTTGGTGAAATGAAATTATTGTCAATATTAAATGTTGTAGCCACATCTTCAAGTTATGAAAAATGTTATTTTTATTATGATATGCCTCAATATTTCTTTCTCATGCCTCAAAGTTCTTTTTCATGACTTTATTGATGTATCTCATGTTCACATGTTAAATGTTTCCCCTTGTTTCCCTTACCGGGCCTTATGCTCACCCTTTCTTTTGATGTATGTCCCCAAGTTATGAGATTCAGTAATGAACCTAGGATGAACATTAGGAGAAGACTTTCAAGTGTTTAAGAAGAATGTTTTATGTTTTCATGTTTTAAGTTCCTAGTTTCCAAGACACTAAACCTTAAAGATCCTCGATTTTGTAAAATGTAATGAAAGTTTATGTGATAAAAAGGCGGGATGCTATTGTACAGGTATGTTTTTGTTTAGTTTTTATTTTATTTTATTTATCGCATTGGCCACTTAGGTATTTTACTTCCTTCTACGGATGGAGGGTAGTGATGCTATCCTGACTAGTTGACGTAGATCACTTGTATACTGTAATACCATGAGGTGTGAGTGTGAGAAAACATTGGAAGGTAGAGGAGCCTTGGGGTCTTCCATGAGATGGAATTTTTTTTCTAAAACATTGTGTGGGAACATTTCTGGAGTATGTTGGAGTCATGAAATAACCCCAAGTGTCTCCATGAGATAGCATAAATAACCCCAAGTGTCTCCATACATCGTATCATCCTCACATGGGTTGGACGCTCACCCAGTCCTATCAAACCTATCCTAGTCTATCCTCTCAGTCACATAGTCTAGACTCATCTCTTGAGGATTATCCCATTCCTCGATGCACATCTCATCATCCAACAGGACAAAGAGGATTATTCACCTTATGGTTGTCCTAGTCACAAAATCACACCATGTCGAACCCATCTACATTATATTCTCAATAATCCGGTCAAGAACCTCATCAAAATCATGTATTATAACCTAGACCCACTAAACAGGTTCCATCCTAAGCTAAATCACAGCAAGCCTCTTGGAATTATAATGCCAATCTATCCGACAATACCCAATACCCACACTGGCATCTCATCCTTCATCTCTTTAGTTAAAATCTTGAATTATTAAATAGAGTAAAACCTTTCATAATACATTTTATATACTCAGAGGGACCATCCCACTCTAAGAACCTACCAAGATTCCAATCCATCCTCATAAGTATTTCCTCATCAAACGCTAGATGTATAATTTCTACACCTATCACTACAAGGCCCAATCCTGTTAGGAATATTTTACTTGATCTAAATCCTCATCGTTAATGACATTAATCTCATTAAAGCACATAAATGTCAACTGAACCCTACATTCCAAGAATTATTCATGTGGACAGGCCCCATGGAAACATGCTAAGAATTAAAATCATAAATAATAATTCCAAATACATGCATCATTTTTAAATAAATATCTCAAGTGTAAACATAAAAACCAATAATAATAATACATCATCCCTTGTATCGAACAAAACCAAACTAAGTTGAAACTCGGGACAAATTGATTATATACCATTAATAGGAAGAGTAATTGTTAATTAATAGGAATGTACTATTTAATAGTATCATTTTGAAACATTGATCTGTTTCCCCTTTGCTTGCAGGACCATGATTTGACCCATGGGGCGTTTTGGTACTTATATGTTGGGCAGTGACAGGTATAGTCACAAGAGACAGGTATGTTTTAGTTTAGTTTTTAATTTATTTTCTTTATCGCATTGGTCACTTAGATATTTGACTGCTTTCTATGGACATAGGGTAGTTATATTCTGAGAAGGGTGCCAGAAGGAGTTCAGATTGATTCAGTCCACCGACTTTGATCCGAGGTAAGATTCTATGGTTACTACTTGTCTCACACCTCATGTATTTGGGGCTTTAGTATTTTTTACTCCATATTATGTTTTAAGTAGGGATTTGGATCATTTTGTGTTGGTTCGAGTGGATTTGGTTCTCCGCTTCCAATATAGGTAAGGCTTTAATGCCATTGGTTGGTTTCTCACTGGTTATGTAGCGTCATTCATGTGTTTTAAGGTTCTTAATATCCTTTGTGTAGTGCTCTAATCCATGCTCGTTGGTTTCGAGTCACCAAGTCAAGGGCGACTCACTTGCGTGTGCATAGGTAAGTAAGTATATGTATATGGGTTCCCCATTACGTGTATAGTCACCCATGGTAGTGATTATGCATGTATGGGGCTAGGTGTGCCCATTTATATATATATATATATATAAATGCATATGTAGGTGAGTGGAGACTGATATATGCATATAAGCATATGTTTAAGGATCCCCTTGCACATGCTCATGGCCATGCAGGTGTGTGTATAGGGGCTAGGTGTCCTTTCATGTGTGTGAAGGTGTGTATATCCAATGTAGGATCAGCAACTTTTAGTTAGAAATCTACAATAGCCGAAGTGGATGGCTTGGTTCCACCTTGAGGTAGAGTCCCTCTCGTAGCCTCTTTAATTTAAGAATGATTTAAATTGAATTTAGCTTCTTTATTAATCTTGATTAATTATATTTAATTACATATCTTGAATAAGTGTTCTTTAATATAATTGTTTCATTTGATAAATAAAGTCATGTTTTTATAATAAAACCCCTCCAACGGAGGTGCGCTGTCTGTGAAAACTCACAGTGATAGTTTAGGGTGTGATAATTTGACTCTCAATCAGTAGTTTCAACTACCCAGTACCACTTTTAAAAATAACGAATATAAAATATATATCTTTATCATACCACAATCCCAAATCAAGAGTCTATTTTTTAAAACATAAGATCAATTTCTATAATGTGAAGGAAAACTACATAGGATTTATTTGGAATCCTGGCTGGAAGATGCTGCCCCGTGGATGTTGTTGGACTGTACCAACACGCCGCGGTCATGCCGCGGTCATGATGCAGTCATGCCGCGGTCATGCCACGGTCATGCCATGGTCACACCGCGGTCATGCCGCGGTCACGCCATGGTCACACCGCGGTCACACCACGGTCACGCCGTGGTCACTCCGCGGTCACGCTGCAGTCACGTCGCAGTCACGCCACAGTCACACCGCGATAATGCTGTGATTTGGCCCTGATCCAGGATGACACCCCGTGGCGGTTCACAGTCCTATCGGAATTCGATGTATTATACCTAGATAGAGTTTTAGATACATTACCCACCCTCCTCCCTGGACCCCGGACAGCCCCCCAACCTTCCTCCCTAGACCCCGGACTGCCCCCCCCGGACAGCCCCCCAGACAGCCCCCCACCATCCTCCATGGACCCCAGATAGCCCCTCAGACAGCCCCCCAACCCTCCTCCCTAGACCCCGGATCCCAATCTAAGTTCTCTTGAAGATTCACCCTAAATCCAAACAGAAAAGAGGGTTTTAGAGCTTCAGAAGAAGACGAGAGAAGAGTGCAAACCCTAATCGAAAATTGGAATTAAGGAGAGGATTAGACTCACCCGGATCTTCAATCTATACTTGAAGATACTAAAAATGCCCAAGTGATGTGTACGAGTCAACCCCGCCTCAAACTAAGGCATGGTGTGACCGATACCACTCAAAGTGTCTCACTTTTATTTGAAATGGACAACATTTTAAATGAACACAACAAATGACATACAGAAATCTGACCAAACAAATTCATATTGTGTTGATATTTTAGGAAAACGATCCATGGGTCATTTGTGATGTGTACGAGTCAACCCCGCCTCAATCCGAGGCATGGTGTGGCCGACACCACTCAAAGTGTCTCTATTTTGTTTCAAAAGGACATCATTTTAAGTGAATACAACAACTGACATACAGAAAACCAAACAAAGGCATTCAGATTATGTTGAAACTTTAGGAAAACAATCCATAGGTTATATGTGACGTGTTAGAGTCAACCACTCCTCAATCTGAGGCATGATGTGGCCGGTATCACTCAAAGTGTCTCACTTTTATTTGAAATGGACATGATTTTAAGTGAAAGCAACAACTAGCATACAGAAAACTAACCAAATGCATTTGGATTGTGTTGATACTTCAACAAAACAATCCATGGGTCATTTTTGATGTGTATGAGTCAACCACACCTCAATCTGAGGCACAGTGTGGCCGGTACCACTCAAAGTGTCTCACTTTTATTTGAAATGGACAACATTTTAAGTGAAAACAACAACTGACATATAGAAAACCAACCAAACACATTTAGATTGTGTTTATACTTAAACACAATGATCCATGTGTCATTTTTGACATGTACAAGTCAACCTCACCTAAATCCGAGGCACAGTGTGGCCGACACTACTCAAAGTGTCTCACTTTTCTTTGAAGTGGATAAAATTTTAAGTGAAAACAATAACTAGCATACGGAAAACCAACCAAACACATTCAGATTATATTGATACTTTATTACAAGGATCCATGGGTCATTTGTGACATTTAAGAGTCAACCTTGCCTCAATCCAAGTCACGGTGTGGCCGGTACCACTCAAAGTGTCTTTCTTTTGTTTAAAATGGGTACACTTTTAAGTAAAAACAACTTGCATACTAAAAAATGACCAAACACATTAGAATTATTTTGATAATTTAGTAAAATGATCCATGGGTCCTTTATGACATGTAAGAGTTAATCCCACCTCAATCCGAGGCGCAGTGTGGCCGGAACCACTCAAAGTGTCTCTCTTTTGTTTCAAATGGATACTCTTTTAAGTAAAAATAAATGGCATACATAAAAATGACTAAACACATTCTTATTATGTTTATACTTTAGGAAAATGATCCATGGGTCATTTTTGACATGTAAGAGTTAACCCTGCCTCAATCCAAGGTGTAGTGTGGCCGATACCACTCAAAGTGTCTCTCTTTTGTTTCAAAAGGACATCATTTTATGTGAATACAACAACTGACATACGGAAAACCGACCAAAGGAATTCAAATTATGTTAAAACTTTAGGAAAACTATACATGGGTCATATTTGACGTGTAAAAGTAAACCCCACCCCAATTTGAGGTCCGGTGTGTCCGACACCACTCAAACTGTCTCACTTTTATTTGAAATGGATATGATTTTAAGTGAAAACAACAACTGGCATATGGAAAACTAACCAAACACATTCAGATTGTGTTGATACTTTAGTAAAATGATCCATGGGTCATTTTTTACGTGTACGAGTCAATCCTACCTCAATCCGAGGTGCGGTGTGGCCTACACCACTCAAAATGTCTCTCTTTTGTTTAAAATGGACATCATTTTAAGTGAAAACAACAACTAACAAATGGAAAACTGACCAAACGCATTTGGATTCTATTGGAACTTTAGGAAAACGATCCATGGGTCATTTTTGACATGTATGAGTCATCCTCGCCTCAATATGATGTGCGGTGTGGCCGACACCACTCAAAGTGTCTCACTTTTCTTTGAAATGGACAACATTTTAAGTGAAAACAACAACTGGCATACTGAAAACCAACCAAACGAATTTGGATTCTATTGATACTTTATTAAAAGGATACATGGGACATTTTTGACATGTATTAGTCAAACCCTCCTCAATCTGAGGCACAGTGTGGTCGATACCACTTAAAGTGTCTTTCTTTTGTTTAAAATGGATATGCTTTTAAGTAAAAATAAATGGCATATAGAAAACCAACCAAACACATTATTATTGTGTTTATACTTTAGGAAAACTATCCATGGGTCATTTGTGATGTGTACGAGTCAACTTTGCCTCAATCTAAGAAGCGGTATGGCTGGAACCACACAAAGTGTTTCTCTTTTGTTTCAAAAGGACATCATTTTAAGTGAATACAACAACTGACATACTAAAAACTGACCAAAGACATTTGGATTCTATTAAAACTTTAGGAAAACTATCTATGGGTCATATTTGACATGTACGAGTCAACCCCACCTCAATCCTAGGTCTGGTGTGGCCGGAACCACTCAAACTGTCTCGCTTTTATTTGAAATGAACATGATTTTAAGTGAAAACAACAACTGGCATACGGAAAACCGAAAAATGCATTCGGATTGTGTTGATACTTTAGGAAAAAGATCCATGGGTCATTTTTGATGTGTAAGAGTCAACCCCGCTTCAATATGAGGAACTATGTGACCGAAACCACTCAAAATGTCTCTTTTGTTTAAAATGGACATCATTTTAAGTGAAAACAATAACTGTCGTATGAAAAACCAACAAAATGCATTAGGATTCTATTGAAACTTTAGGAAAACTATCCATAGGTAATTTTTGACATGTACGAGTAAACCCCGCCTCAATTCGAGGTGTGGTGTGGCCGGAACCACTCAAAGTGTCTCACTTTTATTTGTAATGGACAACATTTTAAGTGAAAACAACAACTGACATATGGAAAACCAACCAAATGCATTCAGATTCTATTGATACTTTAGTAAAAGGATCCATGAGTCATTTTGGATGTGTACGATTCAACCCCATCTCAATCCGAGGCACGGTGTGGCTGGTACCACTCAACGTTTCTTTCTTTTGTTTAAAATGGATACACTTTTAAGTAAAAACAATTGGCATATGGAAAACTGACCAAACGAATTCAGATTGTGTTTATGCTTTATTAAAATGATAAATGGGTAGTTTTTGACTTTTAAGAGTCAACCTTGCCTCAATCTGAGGCACGGTGTGGTCAGAACCACTCAAAGTGTCTCTCTTTTGTTTCAAAAGGACATCATTTTAAGTGAATAGAAAAACTGACATACGGAAAACTGACCAAAGGCATTATTATTCTGTTGAAACTTTAGGAAAATGATCCATTGGTCATATGTGACGTGTAAGAGTCAACCCCACCTCAATAAGAGGGCCTTTGTGGCTGGAACCACACAAAATATCTCACTTTTATTTGAAATGGACTGGATTTTAAGTGAAAACAACAATTGGCATACAGAAAACCGACCAAACGCATTCAGATTGTGTTGATACTTTAGGAAAACTATCCATGTGTCATTTGTGATGTGTAAGAGTCAACCCCGCCTCAATATGAGGCGCAGTGTGATTGAAACCACTCAAAATGTATCTCTTTTGTGTAAAATGGACTTCATTTTAAGTGAAAACAACAACTAACATACAGAAAACCGACCAAACGCATTCAGATTCTATTGAAACTTTAGGAAAACGATCCATTGGTCATATTTAACATGTACGAGTTAACCCTGCCTCAATATGAGGTGCGGTGTGGCCGGTACCACTCAAAGTGTCTCACTTTTATTTGAAATGGACAACATTTTAAGTGAAAACAACAACTAACATACATAAAAACAACCAAACACATTAAGATTCTGTTTATACTTTAGGAAAAAGATCCATGGGTCATTTGTGACATTTAAGAGTCAAACCCACCTCAATCCGAGGCACAGTGTGGCCGGTACAACTCAAAATGTCTTTCTTTTGTTTAAAATGGATACACTTTTAAGTAAAAACAACTGGCATATGGAAAACCAACCAAAAACATTTAGAATGTGTTGATACTTTAGGAAAATGATCCATGGGTCTTTTTTGACATGTAAGAGTCAACCCCGCCTCAATATTAGGTGCGGTATGGCCGACACCACTCAAAGTGTCCCTCTTTTGTTTCAAAAGGACATCATTTTAAGTGAATACAACAACTGAAATTTACACTCATCAACGATAGTCACAAACTCTTTTTCATGAGTTGGGTAGTTCACTCATGGGTTCATAAGTGAAGAGACTCCTAAGAAAATAATGTTTCACCATATATTATAAAAAATACAAGTTCAATGCAAAATGCATCACAAATCATTACATACCCAAATCTAGGATCAGAAAAAAAAATTGGGATTTGAGCCAATTTCAAACTCTTATTCAACTCTAATAAGAATTTCTCAGACTATTCAGACTATTAGAATTTTATGGGGAGGTGGGGGGGCTGTGCCAGTTGGGGGGGTTGTACAGGGGTGAGGTGAATTACTATTGGAAGAGTGGTTTTCATATGAAGATTGAAATGGGTGTAAATAATGTTTGAGTTATTGAAACTATTATTCAACTCTACTAGATGATTATTGTCATATGAAGATTGAAACAGGGAATTGTAGTACATGACATGGTTAGAAGAGTTTGATGGGTTTATGTGTTTTTGTGTGCTATTTCAGGTGTTTTTATGCTGTTTTAAGTCTATTTGTATGTGTTTTTTGTGCAATTTTTATGAAGGTGTATATTGGAGGGGCTACTGGAGGGGTTGCTGTGCAATAGTTCTGGAAATACACAATACCAACGGTTTTAAACCATTGGTATACTTTGAACGAAATTTAAAAACTATCCCAATGGTTTTAGAACCGTTGGTATAGTGTTTATTCTTTAATACATACCAATGGTTTCAATGAAACTGTTGGTAAAAATGCTATACAAACATATACCAACGGTTATCCTACAACCGTTGGTAAATCAATACATCCAGTGGCCTATACCAATGGTTTAGATCAAACCTTTGGTATAGGGCTTTCTTCACGACTTACTGCCCAATGGTTTGGAAAACCATTGGTATAGGCTATACTAATGGTTTTCTAGCCTATACCAACGGTTTTAAACCATTGGTATAACCTTTATTTCCAGTAGTTTCCCCTGATTGGGGAAAACAAAATTTTAATATTTATTGGTGAGTAAAAATGATTTTGTAATGTTTTTTATATTTGTTGCACATGAGAACATGCACAAGACTAAGTGTGGAGGAGTTGAAATTCTTAATATTTTCATAACTTATTTTATAATCCCTTTACTGATTTTATATGAAATTTTCGTAATTTGTTTGAAATATTAATGTTAAAATATTAAATATAATTTTAGAGAACTATTTGAATTCATACAGATTCAAGTTTGTTTAATATTTTAATAATAACTCTCACCATAATTATCCAAATTTTATGATTATTATTTTTTTAGGAATCCTCATTCAATATAAAACATTTCCTTAGAAGGGATTTTAGACCAATTCTACCATTTTAAGGTTCATATGGATCACACAAGAAGGCCCATAGAATTTGTGAAGAATCTGGATAATCTATGAAGATAGAATTACTGGGCTCACTCCAGAAGTCCAAATATTTTTATTCTCCTCCAAAGGTTTGGGGACAATTCAATTCATCTTGGATAAAAATTTAAAGTCCCAAATCCAAAGGCAATGGGCCCAACTGATGAATTTAATCCCAGCCCACCATTCTGTCTGAGAAATAAAATTATCACACCATTATTGATTTTTATCCTGAAAGAGACATCAATTATAGATGAGATTTATCATTGGGAAATATAATATATATGCAGACAACATTGTTGAATAAAGTTCTCAGACTTGAGGGAATCTTACTATTCAAAAAAACCATCACATTTTGGCCTTTAAAAAGTTCGGATTGAAATGGACAGATAAACATTGTTTAGTAAAATTTACATAACTTTGGGTACATAAGTCCAAATACCTCTAAAATTTGAGATTAGTCATACAAAATTATTATATAAAACTTTTAAGAAGGATATATCTCGAGATTCATCTCTATGGATGTCCAAATCATCGAGCCAAATGTAGGGGTAATTTTGGAATGCAAACAATCCACCGCCTTGGGCTATAAATACATCCCCTCCTCTCCTTTCAAAAGGGTTGGCATTTCGGAAGAGAGGATCACACATTGGAATGAACAAATTTTTTCCAAAGGCTTGGGAGTTCCTTCAATACTGAAGTTTTTACTTGAGAGACCTTTCCTCCTATTTTTGTTTTAATTTACTTTTGGAGTTTTCTTCATTTGTAATTTCACAAGTGTTTGTCTTTATAATTCAGTTTTAATGAAAGTTTCATATTCATATTATTTTTTAATCATCCACCATCTGTTATTAAATATTAATTCTCTTAAAATATTTGAAATCAAGTTTAAATCCCTTCCCTTATTTTTCTTTCTCATTTAATCTAAAGTCAGTATTTAATTCCCTTCACTGTTTTTGTGTGTGTGTTCAGCACAAAACTCTTTTCTTATCCCTTTCTTTTTTCTTCCCTTATTAATTCATCATCATAAAATTATAACCAGATTATTAACCACCCAAATATCTAAGTAAATCTCTAATTGGGGTGATTCATAATTTGGGGATATTAAGTGATTGAGGGCCTTCGCTAAATGAATATTCTTTAAATTAATATTGTGTATGTTGAACTTAATATTTCATGGATTAATGACATATTTTTTTAGCATGTGGATTCCATGGATTATTGGAACCAAAAATAAACTGCCATAAACAAGTAACGGTAATTATTAAAACCCTATGTTAAGTTACGACTTGGATTAAAGCTTTAAAACTTGGGAATTCCGATCAATATCATCTTGTGAAGTGGGTATTAATTTAATACAATATAAATCAAAGCTCAAGGATATCATAAGATTAAATACCCAATAATGAACTCACCCCAATCTTTATCAAACTGTTAAATAAAACACTAATCATTAATCACTTCATTTAAGCTCCATAAAAAACCCCCCCAATCAAAATACAATCAACTAAAAACAACCAACTTTTAAAAAGTATCATCACTGAGAATTTGACCCGAGTTCCACTACACACATTAGTAGAGCATCTAAAATTTTAATGGTTGATAGGTGATAATCGTCCGTGCTTTCACCGCCTAAATCGGAGGCCGGTTAAGTCATATACACATCGTGTACGTTTAAAAGACATACCGTGCACTTTTCTTTTTAATTATTATATCGGACCAGGGTCACGTCTAATTGGCAGAACACTCTTCTTTTCAGCTCAAATCATCCAAGAGTGACTGAAGCCAATGATTCTTCTCCGATCCCCTGTCTCGTCGTCCGTTCTCTGAATCAATCGCCGTCAATTATGTTGGAATCTCTACAGTGAGCTCTTCCTTCTTCTAGATCCTTGTTTTTTGATTTCTCTTCTTTCGTGAGATATATTTGGTTGAGAATTTTTGATGTTTTTGTATATCTACATCATTCTAGATCGATTCAAGGGCCGAACCCAGAGTATATCGATCGTAAAATTCCTAGGTATGTGGTTTGTGCCTTTCGGTAGTTATTGCTTGAATTTTATGTGAAAAAGTTCCCAATACCCTAGAATAGGGTATTACCTATTTAAGGATTTTAGCCTTGTTAATGATTGCTATGCCTTGTGTGTCTGAGTAGAGGTTGTTTGATTGTGAATAGGGTTATTTTCCATGCTATGGATGTTTTTTCTCATGTTTGATTTGATCTTTACCATTTGGTCTAGCTTTGCCTATTAGGATGCTTGTTTTCCATGCCTAGTGTTGTTAGGATGGAGTGATCTTATCTAATGTTGTTTTATTACTGTAGTTGTTTAGCCAAGTAGTTCTTGAAAGCTGTTAGCCAAGTAGTTCTTAAGGTTTAATTTTCCTGTTAAACACCATTGTGCATGATTGAATTACAAAAGGTTGTGAGAACCTGGTTTAGTAGACAATAGGGAGAATGGACGCTGAGGGATTCTACAGTGTGTCTGTTTACTTTTCACGTTGTGAGACCATAGGGGGGATGGACGTGAGTTTCCCTCAGAGTGTCTGTAGATCCACATTGTGAGACCACATGGGGAATTGGACATTGAGTGATTCCCCAGAGTGTCTGTAGTTTACCTATAAAAGAACACATGTGGAATTGATGGTGAGTGCTTCCTTAGAGAGTCTTTGCTAAAGCTAAACCAGAAGGGGTAAGACTGTGAGTACTTCCTAGAGGGTTGGTTGTGTTTGTTTGGTTGAACCATAGGGGTTAGGATATGATTACTTCCCAGAGGGTTACTTGTTTTTGATTAACTTCTTACTTGATATATGAAAATGAATGCAATTGAAACTGTAGGATTTTTTACTTTTGAGTACTTTCTTGTTTACTACTTCATTTTTCTTATTTCCTGCCATATATATTCACTGACTGTTAGGAACAGATCTTTGGGTGGTTTCCTATTGGTATTTGTCTCACACCCTATTTGGGTCATGATTTTGGGCCCAAAAATATTATATTACTGTAGGTATTGATAAGGGAAAGTTCCCTTATATGTCAAGTACTTGACTGGTGTGGAGCTAGAGAGCATGATACCAAGATGAGGCCTGCAATGCTGCTAGAGTTTATTTTTTTATTTTTACTTTGGTTTAATACTGTATTATGGTATTGTGACTTTTTTGGCTGATTTCCTAGACATATGTATCATGAATCATTTATATATATGTGCTCCAGTTGTTCATTACTTATAGTCTTCTGCTATTTACTATTTTATGGTATTATTATTTCTTCCGATATTGTTATTTGTTTATTTCCACTGCATTACTCTACCAATGATAGAATAGTTTTCCCACTATCACACCCAAGGCCCTCGCTACTAGTTGGAAACCTCTGGTGTTTGGGGAAATGTGCTTCTGGCCATGTGAACAACCAGGCAAGGGGCACCACTGGGCGACACCCGAAACTGGGATGTTACACCACTCAACCCTAACTTGAAATATTTCATTATCCATGTTTGAGGGGCTCCCAAGGACCAATTTTGACTCCTCCAAATTTTTTCCAAGAAAGATCGAGGTTAGGCGATCTTCGTTTGATACTTTAACAATAAGTTTTCCTTCCTCTTTACTTCTCTCCTTGTCTCTTCTCCTCTCCTACCTAGGGTTGTTAGATATCCATGTTGTTGTAGGATCTAATCCCCATTTTTTAGATCTTGAATCTAGGGTTGATTCTAGTATATTCATTTCCAATGTTCTTAATTGTAGTTTCCTTTTGTGGGCGTTGTGTTTCATGATCCTGTGATCCCAACATGGGTGGTTGTAATTAAGATTTGTCACTTGATTTAACCCTAAACTGCTTGATTTAAATTAAACCAATTTCAATTGTATCATGAAAACCTAATTTTATGTAAATTGGGATTTTGATTTTCTTTGGCATGAAATTCTGGGAAACCTCCCAATTCCATTGAATTGGGGTGTGTTTTTGGAATTTGATGGAAAATTGTGAAATTAAATTACAGAATTAAATTGTGGAATCTAAAATGTGAAATTGATTTTTGAAATTGATTTCAAAGTTTTATTTGATAAAAATGGATTAAATTATTTTGATAATAACCCATTCATTTTATCTTGGAAAAAAGGCATGAACTGATTAAAAACCCATTTTTGTTTTTAAATGGAAATTGGAATATTGAAAGGAGAAATGTGTTAATTGTATTTTGAACAGTTTTAATGTAAATTTATCATTATTGATTGCTTTTAGAGTACATTCAAGCCTAGGTAGTTAGTGAGTTATTCGAGACAACAATATTTTGATTATTTATAACTCTAACAAAAAATAATGCACCAGGATGTATCCCTGATGGGATGCTGATGAGTCCTCTTTGACCAGTGTCTGAGGGAAATGTGTACATATATTTTTGTGATAACCTATTTGAGTGTGTGAGGATCCCATAACTTGGAACTATTATACCTCTTTGTAGATGTCCATGTTTCTTGTTTATGATTATTTATATATATATATATATGTCATTGTTTGTAAACTTTTTTACACATGCCCTGTGAATTTATTTAAAATATTTTATATAAAATTTTTATTAATCCATTTTTTAGAAATATTTCTATCAATTGAAATGTAAAACATGATTTGTTTTAAATAATCTTTTTTACTTCATGTAAATTTATTTAAAATTTAAAGAATTATTTGGTTAATTAATTTTGGAATCTTATTATGGAATCCTTGGTGATGCCCTAATAAGATTTTATTTCACACCTTACATGTGCCTTCAAGTGTTTTTAGATTTCCTCCTTCCATGTTTGGGCAAGGTAAAAGAACAACTTGGAGGTGGTAATTGCTATTGATCTTTGGGCTTTGAGCTGTTGTGTCCATTGGGACGTAGGTTGTTCTTCCCATTTTTTAGTAATTTTATGATGTACTTTGGGTTGTTTATATCTATTTGACTTCTGGTACTATTCTCCCTATGGAGTTTCCTTTTGTGCATACTGAATTATATCTATTTCTTATGTTGTGTTTATTGCAAATTAATTATCACTTTCATATTGTTTGATGTCAACCCTTAAAAGGAGGATTATATATAATAAAATAAAATAAAGAAGGCCTTCGGGCCATTCGGGTGGATGTCAGCTGCTTGTTGCCAACTCATGGGAATTGGGAACGTCCTTTGGGACATGTTAGTGTCGGATGGGGTGTCAAGGTTCCCATGCATTGGGGCTGGTTCAGGACAAGGGTAGGAGGATTGCTTTTGGTGGGGAGGAGGAGGCCTCTCTCTCTAGGAATGGGACCAGATAGTCCTTCTATCTCTTCAAGAACACTGTCATCGGAGGTATTCAGTTTAAGGGAAACATTCCCCACGTGAAATAAAATCCTTCTATGATCTCAAAAAGAGTTGAGAGTGGTAATTACTCTATTATTGGCTATCTCATTCTACTTAGGGGTACTAATCCATATAGAATTTTCTATTTGGAAGTGCAATTTTCAGTGATTTGGGGTTTCTCATCTTGGAGTTGTGTTTCATTAGGACAAAAAAAATTCATATCCAATTTCCATCCAAGGAATTAAAAATATAGTCATGGGGATTTGGAATGTTTTTGCTCAAGCTAAGGATTATTCATATCTAATAATGGGATAACAAGTTTAATCCACTTGAGTTATGTAATTAATCCTTTCAAATGTGGTTCAAGGTTCATGGTTTGAATTAGATCATTTGAAACCTACTAATCCTTCATGAAATTGCATTGGTTATAGGTATTAAAATAAAGATGGATAAAGAAAAGATAACTGGCCCACTTTGTCCATTACATGCTCATATTGGTTGAGGTTGATTTGTGTTCCACACTTGTTGATAAAATATTTGTGTCCGATGAAGATAAGGAAATAAAATTGTTGATTGAGTATGAAAAAACACCCCTTTTTGTATGAACTATGGAGTCATTGGTCATGAAATATCACACTATAAAAAATCGGGTGTTTGATCCTTTTTTTCTACCTGGGGTCATGAGGAAATTCAGTGCTTCAATAAATAATGAAGTAGAAATTTGCAGGTCCTATTTCGGATACTGATAAAGGTGTTAATAAGAAAGGGGGGCCTGTTCTTAAGGATTTTACTGTCGCTCCTACTGGGGATGGAAACATAAAAGTCCCACAACTATATCCAATTATCAGCCTTGTGAAAATGGATGTTTATTCTCATGTCATGGATCCAAAAAAACATATTTTGGATTGAATTTAGACTATTTCTTCAAATGGTGTGAATAAACTTGATAGATTTAAGAGGTCAAGGGAAAAATTTTCTGCTGAGGCAGATGTTGAAACTAGAAGGGTTGTCTTGATCTGGGCCACAAGTCTAGTGCATAACTCATTAATCTTGCTAATGTGGTAACTTGTGTTATGTTGGTTCAGGCTAAAGAGATGAAAACTTCTATAGAGGTGGAAATTTCCAAGCATACCTTTACATTGACCCCTCTACCAAAGGATGTAAAAGAACAATTTTCTAGACACGATGAGACATCAGTAGATGAACAACCCATGGATAAAGATGCAGCTCAAGAATTAGCTAACCAACATCTAAGGTAAGAGAATCTTCTTGTGAAAAAGGCTCATAAAGGTAAGAAAATATTAATTGATGAAGAGGGTTTTCAAATGCTCATTCCTTAGGAATCCTCAACATATGATCTTCAATATCAGATTTCATAGGTTTCACATATTCTAATACAAGTGAAGGATAAAATTACAAATATAATTTCTTTGAAGGCTCAGGAGGTGAGTGTTCCTACCTCAAAGGGGTCTGAATTGGGCGATTCTTTTGGCAGGAGCTCCTCGGTTTTGGTAGACTCAATCCCTGCTAAGCAAGTTTTCCTCTCACTTTAGCACACCCAATTAGCAGTGAAATTTCTATAACCTCTAAAATAAATATGAGTAATCAAATAGATTTTGGTTTGGAAGTAAAATAAGCAAATACATCTAATTTAGTGGATGGTAAGTGATTTCATTTGGCTTCTGAGACTGGACAATCTCCCATGTCTGTCTCTTCTGGTAACTTGACCTTGGATCGTTTGGAACTTACTATTCATATGGAGCTTCTATCTTATTCCCCCACACATAGGTAGGTTAGTTCTATCCTAGTTGATTCTTCAAGTGACCCTTCACTCATAAATTTGTAGGGTACACAAAATCTATCTAGAAATGTACAGATGTCTTCCCACAACCCCTTTGTAGTTATTGATTCTATTAATGAATACTAGAGGGTGAAGTGCATGGTGCCTTGACTTCTAATGTTCAAGCATCATAAGTATTATTAGGGGAAGTTTAGGTCCCTATAGACAACATTAATGAAGGCACCTTGGTTATTGAACCTTCTAAGAAGGTGGATTCTAAGTTAGTTGACGAGGGTTCAGATTTGGATAGTAGTGACATTGAAAGCTTGTTTCAACAGGAGAAAACATGGAGGCAATGAAGACACCCCATAGTTTATGGTCATGGGTGCAGACAGACTTATTGGAACATAATTCGTGAATAAGAGAAAAGTATTGGATCTAAGATTAGAGGAACGCATGATCTATGACTGTTTTAAGATGAGGGTAGTTTTTTCATTTCTCACCCCGTCTTTCTCTCTCTCTGTTTTTCTATTTTCTAATAAAAGGGCGTCATCACTATTTTTTTAAAATGAATATATTTATATTTATATAATTATTAATATATTTATAATCATATAATTATAAATATATCTCTATAAATAGATATTTATATTTATAATTATATAAATATAAATATTTTTATAATTATATAATTATTAAAATATATTTATATATACATTAAAAAAATATTTTTATATACATTTAAAATATATTTATAATTATATAATTTGATATACATTTAAACACCTAATAATTCTAAATTTAATTTTTTAATGGTTTTTATTTATTTGTTTATTTTATTTTCTTAGGGAGAATGACTATTAAGAACCTTTTTGAGCATTCCATTACAAAACCCTGAATCATTTAACTAAATGCTATAGTGATTTTCAAGGATAGTGACATATAAAAAAATAGTGACCAGTGAATAATAGGAGTGACGTAATGGGAGGAAAAATAATATTGTTTTAAATTCGGTAAGAATTATTTATAGTATTATAAATGTTTGGTCTTTAACTGCAAATAAATATTCAAAATATCCTTGACTGATGTTTTAATTTCTTATATTGAATCTATTCAGTGAAATAACCTGTATTGAATATGTTCAGTGAAATAACCTGTATTGAATATGTTCAATGAAACAACCTTACTTTCTAGGTATTGCGTTATCTTTAGATTCATTGTGATATGTTTAAAATATGTTTTTATATGATAAAATTTTGAGATAAAAAAGAATACCAACATAAAAAAACAAAATTACATTTATTTATTTATTTATTTTAATTTTTTATTGAATCAATTTGTTGACATAGCCACACATTGGATTGAGATTCATATCCTTTTCCACGTCATGCTTAGTATGTTGAAAGTGTTTTCAATGGAAAGGTAAAAGAAAGTAGAAATAAAATGAGTTTAAAAATATTTTTGGTATATGATAAAATTTATGACATAAAAAAAAAATATATATAACCAAAAAGATTCTCCCAATGAGGTGGGCATTTAGGGGGAAGAAATATAGTTGGATGATTTATTGATGTTTTCATGAAAGCATTGAAAACTACATTACAATGTGTAAGTTAATTTAATTCATTTTAAAGTATGGAAGTCAATTTTTCCCATGAGAAATGTAACGTGTTAAGAATTATTTCTTTTGAAGTTTAAAGATAACATTTTTTTATTTCAAATTTGCAGCCTTTCGATTTTTTGAGGTAGCATGATACGGGAGATATTTTTTATATCATTTTTGAATAGTAATGGGTTTTAAATGGTGGTAATTTAAAAATAAATATGTAACAAACCAACTAGGACATACACACAGTAGAGGGAAAAGGCATGGACATCAGATTTGAATGAAAACAATCACATCTCATGTAGAAAACTCATGGGAAACATTTTCAGTGTGTGGGAATAAGTGAGTTGTGGAAGTATAAGTGGATTCTCTAAGATTTTTTTTTCAAATCAAGTCTTGGTCTTTACATTGATTTTTGTACTATCTAAATCATAATGTATTTTCTTGGAGTTGTGCTGTGATTTTTTAATACTTCACATTAGAGGGTTTTTCCATGTTAAAATCTATGTACCCATTTTTATTTTTTTATGTGGTTTTTTTACTTCATTTACATTGGAAATTATCACAATTGTTTTTTTCACAACCAAGTTTTATTTTGGAGTCGATCTGCTTCCAACTCAATATTTGGTATCAAAGAAGGTTATCCACATTTATTGTTGATTTAAAATTGGTGATTCATGCCATGCGATTTCTTCCCACATTGAACTATTTAATGGGAAAAATGATTTTACAATTTTCTAGAAAAGAGTTAAAAATTTTATGGTCTGTGATAAGAAACTAAAGGAATTGAAGAAAAAATCACATAAACCAAGGAATATGAGAAATATTGATTGACATAATATGAGAGAGTTAGAGACAAACATTATTTAGATGTATTTGGATGATAATACTCTATGGGAGGTGATGAATCTGAAAAATCTAGAGGAGATCTAGGAAAATATAGAAAGAAGGTATAAATAAAAATCTTTCTAAAATCATTTATATCTGAAAAAATGATTGTATTGTTTGTGAATTCAAGAGACTGAATATTTAGGTAACCATTTGGATGAGTTCACTGAACTTATGATGGAGATGTTTTTAGTGGTGGTCAATATTGATGATAAAGGTAATGCGGTACCTATTCAAATGAAAGAATAAGACAAAACTTTGCATATTTTGGATATTTTACCTGATTCATATGATAATCTCATCACTAAATTACTGTTTGGGAGTGACACACTGAAGTTAGATGATGTGATATCATCATTATTGATGAACAAGATTCAGCAAAAGACTAATGATAGCGAATCTTTTGGTAATAATGGTATTCTCACTGTGGTATATGGATGCGGTAATCAAAGAGGTCGATCAAAGAAAATAAGAAGGGTCAAGTTCATATTTTTTGATAAGGAGGGTAATTTTTAGAGAAACTACTATGATATGAAAAATATTAAGGAGGAGAAGAAGGAACAAAACATCAATTCAGAGGATACCAGCGTAAGTCTTATTCAGGGTGAGGGTGATTAACTTTTAGTTGATGTTGATTGTCACATGTCAGATCTATAAAATGAATGAGTGGTTGATTCAACAACATCATACCATATTACACCAAATAGAGAATTATTTTCTTTATATGGAGAAGGCAGACCTGGTATTTTGAGGATGTTAAATAGAGATTCTACTGATTTCATTGGTGTTGGTGATATTTGTATTACTAAAAATTTAGGCTTTATGCTGATGTTGAGGGATGTGCAATATGTTCCAGGTATACATCATAATTTTTATCTACTTTTAATCTTGATAATTATTGATTCAAAAGTTTGTTTGGTGGTGGAATATGGAACTTGTCTAGTGGATCTATGGTTTATGAATGAGGTAGAATGGATTAAATGATTTATAGGAAGAATGTAAATACATATAGTGATGTGATGAATCTAGTTTTTAAGAGGAATTTTTTAGGTTTGTGGAACAAGTAATTATCGTGCATGAGTTAAAGACTATCGACTAAGATGAAGAAGGTTTGGAAGCCAAAGTATTCCAGGTAAGGTGTTTTAGTTCTTAAAACTAATTATTTTTCTTCAAAGAGTGCCACTAGTGAAGAAAGAACTAAAATCAAAGATCAAGGAGATGTGTTGAGAGTTTTAGACTACTTAGAGGATGTTGAGAAAAGGGAACAATTAATCCCTACAAGTGTTCCAGATTATGTGGAGATCACAGTTATGGGGGAATCGTATATTGTTGATTATGGTACTAGAAATGTAGACATAGGTATGGTGATGAATTCAACATTTGGATTTCTTTTATTGGGGGAGATTTCAGGTTTCTATCATAAATACAAAAGATAAATTTCATATTTTCTACAGAGGATGATGATTGGTGTTATTCGAACATGTTTTCTTTCCAAATGAGATTTTCAGATGAAATATCATTATTTTTTGGGATGAAGGGGGATATTGATGGTGTTCAGTCGTGTTTCTTTTGAAGTTTAAAGATAATGTTTTTTTAAATTTTAAATTTTTGGCCTTCTGATTTTTTGAGGCAGCATGATACGAGAGATATTTTTTATCCCATTTTTTGAATAGGAATGGGTTACTCATGGGGATCCTTTAAATGGAAATATTCATCGACCCAACTAGGATATAAAAGCATCAAAGTTCATAGGCATTTGAATCATATTTGATTGAAAACATTAATGTCTCGTGCAATAGATATATGGGAAATATTTTTATTGCATGGGCAACAATGAGCATCGAAAATATCAGTGGATTTTATACACTATTTTTTCAATTCAAGCCTTGAGATTTATTTAGATTTTTTACTCTCTGATTCAAATTATATTTCTCAAATTTTCCCCACAGTTTTTTAATCCTTCACATTGAAGGGTTTTTTTCACGTTAAAATCCATGTCCCCATTTTTATTATTTTATTTTTTTATGCTTCATTTACGTTGGTGATTCTCACAATTGTTGTTGTCGCAAATAAGTTTTATTTTGGATTAGATACACTTCCGACTCAACATCTGCTATCAAAATAGGTTATCCATGTTTCTTGCTAATTAAATATGGGTGATTCATGCCATGGGATTTCTGCCCACTTTGAACTATTTAATGTGAAAAATGATTTTACACTTTGGCAGAAAAGAGTTAAAAATATTCTGGTCCATGAGAAGAAAGTGAAGTTATTGAAGAAAAAATTAGATAAATCGAGGATGGTGAGCGATGGTGATTGAAAAGATATGAGAGAGTTGGTGACAAACATGATTCAGATGTATTTGGTTGATAATACTCTGTGGGAAGTGATGAATCTAACAGATCTAGAGGAGATCTGGGTGAAGAATGAAATCATAAATAAATCAAAATCCATCACAAATCATTTATATCTGAAAAAATTATATCATTTGAAAATTCAAGATAATTGAGATTTAGGTGACCATCTGGATAAGTTCGCCAAACTTCGGATGGATCTGTTTTCAGTGACGATCAAGATCAATGATAAAGGTAATGTGGTACCTATTTAAATGAAAGAATAAGACAAATATTTGATTATTTTGGGTTTGTTTTCTTATTCATATGAAAATCTCATCACCACATTGCTATTAGATAAAGAAACATGGAAGTTGGATGATGTGATTACATCATTGTTGATGAACAAGACTTGATGAAAGACTAATGATGGTGAATCTTCAAGTAATGATGGAATTATAGCTATGGAATATGGATGTGGTAATTAGAGAGTTCATATAAAGACAAGAAGAAATTTCAAGTACTTCTTTTATGATAAGGAGGGTAATTTTTATAGAAACTAATATGCTTTGAAAAAGATAATGGAGGAGAAGAATGTGCACGACACCGATTCAGAGGATACCGACGTAAGTATTATTCAGGGTGAGGGTGATTAACTTTCATTTGTCATTTATTGTCACATGTAATATCTCTACATAGAATGAGTAGTTAATTCCGCAACATCGTTCCATATTACACCGAAGAGAGAATTATTTTCTTCATACAAAGAAGGTAGACTTGGTATTTTGAAGATAATAAATGGAGATTCTACTGATGTCATTGGTGTTGGTGATATTTGTATTACTATGAATTTAGGTTGTACAATGATGTTGAGGGATGTGTGACATGTTCTAGATATATACCACGATTTTTTATCTATATTTAATCTTGATAATGATGGCTTAAAAAGTTTTTTTGGTTGTGGAATATGGACCTTTTCTAGAGGATATATGGTTTATGCATGAAGAAGAATGGATGAAATGCTTTACAGGATGAATTTAAAGGTGTGTGTTGATGTGAAGAATCCAATTTTGAAGAGGAATTCATCATATTTGTGGAACAGGCGATTATGGTGCATGAGTCGAAGATAGTCAACAAAGATGAAGAAGGTTTAGAAGCCGAAGCATGTCATGTTAGGTGTTTTAGTTCTTACACCCAATTATTTTTCTTTTGAGAGTGTCACTAGTTAAGAAATAATTAAAATCAAAGATCAGGGTGATGTGATGAGAGTTTCAGACTGTTCAGAGGATGTTGATTAGAGGGAGAAATCAATTCTTACAAGCGATCTAGATTATGTGGAAATCATAGTTATGGGGGATCTAAATATTGTTGATTTTGGTACTTTTAGTGCATACACAAGTATAACAATGAACTCAACATTTGGATTTATTTTTTGGGTGGAGATTTGAGTTTTTTAACCAGATATTCAAAAGAGTGATGTCATATTTTATGTATAGGATGATGGTTGGTGTGATAATAACCAGTTTTCTTTCTAACTGAGTTTTTTGGATGAGATATCCATATTTTTTGGGATAAAAGGGGAGATTGATGGGGTTCAACCATGTTTCTTTTGAAGTTTGAAAATAATTTTTTTCTTAATTTCAAATTTGCGGCTTCCAATTTTTTGAGGCAGCATGATACAAGATATATTTTTTATCTCATTTTGGAATAGGAATGGGTTGCACATGGGGGTACTTTAAAAGATAATATGAAGCAACCCAACTGGGACATACAAACAACTGAGGGAGGATGTTTGGGTAGCATATTTGAGTGAAAAGAGTCATCTCTCATGCAACAGATATGTGGGAAATAGAGAACAACGACAATATCAGTGGATTTTCTACACTAGTTTTTGTAATTCAAGTCTTGGGATTTATTTGGATTTTTGTACTATCTGATTCATAGTGTATTTTCTTAGAGTTTACCTATGGTTTTTTAATTTTATATTTGGAGGGGTTTTCCACATTAAAATTTGTGTCCCCATTTAACACCCCATAATGATAAAGGTTTAAATGAAAAAATTATATGACTCATGTCAATAAGATGCACCTTTTTTTTGGAGACTACCTGATTAGAACTCTTAAGTTAATCATACTTGTCCAAGAGTAGTGATCTAGATGGGTGACCTTCTAAGAAGTTTCCTAGGGTGTGTGAGAGTGGGGAAAAGCATAATGAAGAGAATATGTGTTGTCCTGTAGGGATATTAAGTAGTCAGATGTCCCGTGCAAGCATATGGGTGGGCTCTAGGGAGGGGACCACATGTCTGCGGGGTAACTAGTGGTACCTGGTAGGACAGGACTCGATGACCATGTTAAGTAGGGGTGTTTGTGCTATTAGTGAGGCTGAATTATTACATTGGTATCAGAGCATGAATCCAGCCTTAAGTATAATGGCACTATGTGGGTTGAGATGTAGGGTCCATAATGAGGGTGTTGTGCACTGGGGGGGGGGGGGTGAATGTAACACCCTAGAATGAAAAAGGGTTAAATGAAAAAATGACACGAATCATGTAAAAAATTTCCACCATTATTTTCAGGATCCTACCTGATTAGAAATCCATAGTTATGCATGCTTATCCTAGAGTAGTGATCAGGATGGGTTACCTTCTAGGAAGTTTCCTAGGGTGTGTGTGAGTGGGGACAAAGCACACTAGAAAGAACATGTGTTGACATGGGGAAATATTCATTAGTCAGATGACTCGTTTGGGTAGTGGATGGGTAGGCCATGACCCGATGACCATGTTAAGGATGGGTGTCTGTGTTTTCGATAAGGCCCAATTGTTACACCCCATTTTTATTTCTACTATTTGGTTTTGTGATGCAATTGAGTTTTATTCTGGAGTCAATCTGCTTACTCAACAAAAAGGGAATTCCTTACTACCATATAATTAGTTCTAAAAGTTTTCTCTACTTTTAATTAAATAGATCTTGTTTTATCATACCAAATCTTATTTCATTTATGGAAAGTTAATGAATGGAAAGGAAACTAAAAAATTATTGTTTATTTTAAGATAAAAGGTATACTAACTTAATATAATTAAAATAATTATATGATTATAAAAATTTATATTATATTTAATTAATCATAAAATTATCAAAAAATTCATTTTTTAACTTACTTATTAGAAGATCCAAATGTTTCATCTTTTTAAATTTTCAATTGGAACTCATGGTAATAAATATTTTATAATATTATAATATTCAAATCTAAATAATTTGTTTAGTTTTTATACATTTCCTTATACTCTCTATTAGAAATTCTATGCGAAGGAATTCTTTCTAGTGGGGGAGATAAGGAAAGGAATGTGAGAGAGGGGGGGGGGGAAGTGTTTCCCTCAGACAATGATATTTTGATTTCCAATTTGAAAATGGTGCATACCATACCCTGAAACGTTTTCACCCTACCAAAAATACCCTAAAATGAACTTTCCAATTGAACTAAATGTCAGAAGGAAATAATAACTGTTTTCCTTTATTTTCTTAATGAATTGAGACAACCAAATGGGTATTAACCCCAAGATGGTTTTTAGTTTCACAACATGCCATGATGCATCTATTTTGGTTTGGTTTTCCTGAATTCCATTCCACATGTGTTGCAAGAAATGAAGAACCAGGAAACCTCCTAGCTTGATTCCTAATATAATAAAATATGAAATGCCATTGAAGAATAAGAAAGGTATGGATAATATAGCATGTCCACTTTCATGAATTATAAGTGGATCGAGGTTTTCTACTTTAAATTAAAATCCTAGTTTGATATTTATTCCTCCAATATAAGGAATCTTGCTTATAGTTCTTCAAGGGCCTAGACCGAGCTTGAGCTACCACCCAGAGTAGGATACAATGAACCTATGGTGATGTATATTATACTTTATTAGGTTGATTTTATTATGAAGTATTTTTAACATTTACAACATTGTGGGGGTTTTTGAAATTTTTTCCGTAGGGATTAGGGATTTTCATGTGAGGAGATGAATTCATGATTTTCACCCATTTTTTATTGGGAAAAAATGTAACCTTTTTTGCAAAAAATAACTATAATTTGTACATTGTATCATTTAAATAAAATATTATCAATAAAATAATTTTTGGATCCTTATACATTGTTCAGTATAAAAAAATGTATATGAATCAAGTCCCTTGATGAACTTAAAAAATACATGTTTTATTCGACCATTTTTTTCTTAATTGTTTAAACCAAAATTTTTTTTATGAATTTTTATTAATTTTTTCATACATAGTAATAGATATAAGACACCATGGCTTAGGCGTGCAAATCTCTATTGGGTTCAGTTGACACAATGAAGCCTGTTGAGTAGAACCTAGTAAGAATATTTGATAAATTAAAGTTTAATGTTTCAAATGAAAAGATTTTCTATAATATTTAGGATGATTCAGAATCATTTCATAATATTATTTCAAGGAATGGATCAATCGCCTTCATGGAGGTGAACCCTAAAATCTTGATGGATTTTCTTGAAGAGTATAGGTTTTCCCTCCTTGCACTTATCTTGATTCCACAAATGGATACCCCATGGAGGCTTGGGGATTTTAGAAACTAACTTCACTAGTATTGGAGAATTGATTATTTGTAGATAATATCAATAATTAAGGGTGTTTATCACATTGTTTTCCCTTAAAAAAAGATGAAATTTCTTTGTTGGAGTTTTTTTCCAAATCTCTCTTAAACTTGTGTTTATTACCCTGCAAGAATCGGATACCCTCTTTGATCTTTACTCATTCAAGAACACTTCTATTAAATATTGGATTATAATTAGAGGATTGAATTGGTTCTTATGGAACCCATTGATTATATGGGAAGTTGCCTCTGTATTGGGGAAGATGATTAAAATTGATAAAGAGATCAAGCGAGTTTGGTATGGTAATTTCTCTAGGGATTTAGTTGAGATCAATCTATTTCATGATATTATTAAAACTGTTTTCTTATTTGTGGGTGATTTCAAGATGGAGTTATCGATTCAGTTCGAATGGCTTCCTAAGTTTTGTGGTAATTGTTTTTTCATTAGAAAATATTTTTTCACAATGACATAAGGACATGAAATGTTATAATTGTATGAAATTTGGTCATGTTTCTACTAATTGTAGGTATAAGCCAACTGTTGGTGAAGAAAAAATGGTTGTACATCCTATTTCCAATAGAGGAAGATAGATCTTCAAACAGAAGGATGGATCTAAACCTTCTATTAATGCTCATGCTGATAAGAGCTCTTATTTTATTGATGTGATCAAGAAGGGAGATATGAATTATGGCTCAGGGAATCCTTCTATGACTGACTTGGATCATCAAGGTGCGAGCCCTATGTAGGAACATGAAAAGGTGAATCAGTATTTACAAGGAATTTCTGTTACTTCTTGACAAGAATTGTGGGGGCATGGAGCTGACAACAGGGCCAACAATGATAATATTTCTTGAAAAATTATGGGGTTAGTCTATGTCACATATTCAGATCCTAATTCATGGGATGAAATTGATTCTGATGAGGAGAAGGATTATTATAATCATGAGAATGATGTTCAAGAAGAAGTAAACCTTGAAATGAGGCAGGAATTACTTGTTTCTTCCAGAAGAAAAGGTAAGGGCAAGGTGGTGGAAAATTAGATATTTCATAGGGTTATTCTTAAAAATCCCAAGGTCCCTTTAGTTTTGAATAAACTAGGTGTTTCTGATGAGCTATTGGCTAACAATACTACTGGTCATAATGCATATATATTGAATTCTTTGGGCATTCAAAGTGAGGTAGTTTCTATTAGACATTTAACCAACAAGGAGGTGGTTGGATCATTAGACATGCCTAAACCCCATCCATCATCCAACATGGCTACGATTCAGCTATTACTGAGGATGAATTATTCTGAGTATTCAAAGGCTATGGTTTATACTAGCATCTGTAATAAGACAGTTAGTCAAGAAATTCTTATTAGTAATAATAGTAAAGTATAAGATTATCTTTGTTTTAAAGTCCAATATGATGAGTATAAAATTGAAGTGGAAATAGACCAAAAGATTAATATAAATACATTCAATAGAGGAAATCCTCTAAGGAAATTGTCTATAGTTTATCCTGAAGGAGTTGTTCCAAATTTTGGGGATGTTGGATCATCAGTGTTGGTTTCATCAAGAGTTTTAGAAGAAATCCCTATATAGGAATCTTATCCTGATGAGGTTTAGGGCCACATTGAAAAGGGAATAAGTAGTGGCGAAGTGAATCAAGAGGCCAAAGGTGGAAGTGACTAAGAGATTTCAAATAAATTAGGGAGCAGTGGCATTGAAGGTCTCTAGCAACTAGTAAAAACTTATAAGAGATGTCTTCATTCTAGAGGACAAGGCTGAAAATTTAGATATTTCAATTGGAATGTCAATTGTGATGAATAAAGTGAACTTGGATATAATATTAGGAAATAAATTAGGTATTTACTGAGCTTGATGAGGAAAAATTTTCCATGTCTGAACCCATCCTTCTGTTTGTAATATTTTTCTTACTTTCAAGAAATGGTCTCCACCCCTACCATTTAAAAAGTATGTTTTTCATATTTTATTTTCTAAATATTTTGTTTCTTTTTAATGATATAATATTTTTATTATAATTATTTAACACTTTTTTTCAACAAACCTTTTTTTCTAACATTTTCATCACAATATTCATATGAAATGGATGACCTAATGCAGAGTAAGTGTCATTATTTTTAATAGTACATGTTTATGATTAGAATAAATTGGATATATGTTTTGTTTTGTTAAATAAAAAATGACTTCTATAATTGATGTAATAAAACATGATTGATATTCAGGTCTATAATTGATGTAAGAAAACTACATTTTAGCAATATATTATATCTTTTTTGTAATACTGAGTTGTTTTATCCATAATAGCTAATTGTATCCATGGGTAAAAGTGGCATACTTTGACTTTATTTTTTAACAATGACACACACTTTCTACCTAGGTATAATACTCCCATTGTTTTAGACTTCTCAACATCCATTGATTCAGCCTAGTCTACATTTGTGAATGTAATGAGGTGTGTTGATTTCTATTTACATCATGGAATAATTCAAGTCCAAATTACCTTTAATGTGCATGATAATTTCTTTAAATTCATTCATATCACAACCTCCCCCCAAGGGTATCTCTTCTGGGACCACAATGAATAAAGAGAGACAACGACCCTTGAAGCCTACATCCAAAAAGCCAGAATTTGTCGACTAGAACCAGGGTATATAAATCACACATATGGGAGACATTACCCTCAATAAATTTAAGGAGTAAGAGATTATATATGAAAAAAACTAATCCACTACATATAATAAATGGAAGATAAAACATCCCAATAAAATACATGATAATCCTAGTAAAAGAATGTAATGACATACAACTGAAATAACTGAAAATACTAAAACGAATCCTTGACAGTTACTAAGAATCTCTATAACCTCTTGTACAACTCCTTGAAATCATAATTTATTGCTCGATAATCAACCATATCCTCCTGATATGAAAAAATAGTTTATATAAATGTATGGTAGGAATAACATATATACTTGGTAAGATCCTACCTAATTTTTGTGTGTGAAAAATGTGAAAGAATCATAGTAAATCCCAATGAGTAAATATATGAAAATAACTCATCACCGAATCTTGTATGTAATTATTTTCTCATCATCATCATGAATCACTCACAAAATAAATTATAGAAGTATATCATTTTATATAAAAATCATATATATATATAATGGTACCATGCTTCCAGTTTTCTATTAGTTTTTCACTCTAACATCTCAATGCCACACATCCTATTTTAATCATTCCCATAAGTCAAGTCATAATTAATGTGAGTTAGACCTTAGTCCCTCATAGGTCCCAACATCTTATGTTGGTATTAGTCTATATATCTGCCTCATCATCATCATCACCCCATATTTAACAAAGTGTATTTTCAAAATCCACTACAACCTATGTTTTTTTATTATACCTTAGGCCATCACAACGTATTCATGCACACCTTTTGGAATTTGAAACCATGTTCAGATTCAAGTATATGTTATACCTTGAGCCATTACATCCCACACATAGATGTATAGTAAAACCATGATCTATCACAACCCAAGTAGAAAATCATCCTATATTATAATCTATCATAGACAAGGATGCACATACTCATCTACGTTTAAAGGGATATTAGAGAAGAGTGTCATTAACTAACCCACCAGGGGCCACATGGTTTGTGATAGGCCATGTGAGACACCCCAAATCTGCCTTCAATAGGCTAGGGGTTGAAAACTAGCACCGAGAAGGCATATCTCACACATAGGATTACTTAGCCTATGTCACTTGTACACATGCACATACACATCCATATCCATTCAAAAATGTGGAGATAATAATAAAACTAATACAAATTCATGGATACATCTATATCCCACAACCATAGTACAACAAAATTACTGAAATTCTAAAAGGGGAAATATAATTCCACTGAAAACTGTAAAAGAGTCCAACCTAATTAGGTAGAGGGGACTGATATAAAATGTAACCACCAGTATGCACCTCATTCTATATAACTTTATAGGCTCCACTTACTCTCGTTCCTCCATGAACACCCTAAAAAATTCTATCATTTTCATAAGACACGACATGTGTGAGCAGAGCCCATACAGAGGTGAGTATAAAAATTACTCAGTAGGAGGCTCAAAAACCCAAAATAAAAGGGATAAATTGAAAGGAAGTAGTCTACTAATACCATAACTAGAGGGTAATCAAAACCTGAGTGAGATAGAACATGAATCTCTATCTTCATATCTCATCTATACATGACTGGTCATCTCAACACCATATGGTATGTCAAAAAAGATATTTTATATAAATGAAAGGTCTCCTAGAAAACCCAAATATACATATCAAAAACCCCAAGTCTTAAGATGTTTCAACTTTGATATTACCGAGTAAGACTTTGGAATATATCTTGGAATATTTTCATAGAAAGGTGTTGATTCAACGTTGAATTTTAGTTCCAGGAGAGCCTCAATGTAGTGATTTTAAAAATATTAAATATTTTTATATCATGTGCATGTAGTTTTTTATGAAATGTAGAATGAATTCCAATTGGAATCTTGGATTAGAAATATGATTCCATGGTTGAGTTTGGGATGCAGTTTTTACCCTAGACATGAAATAAAGTTTTTGGCATCGGGTGCCTGATTGGATACAACCTTTGGTGGGCCGTTGAGTAATGGGGTTATTAATTAAATAAAATTTATGAAATGACCCCAACCCTGGTATCCTATATCCAAATTTATTATTTATTACATCATCATAAGATATAAGTAATCACATCACAAATGACTGATGAAGAGGAAACTCCAGGTGGGGGAGAGCTCCTCTGTTTCGACTGAATTGACCACTGGTCCTGGGGCCAAATCCAGGAAAAGTTTGTTTTAATGTTCCCTCTAATCATCTGGAATGCCTGAGGTATTGGGGCAAGGGTGAAGACTGATTTTGTATCATCATAAGTGAGGAACCACAAGGCTAAGCTGGTGGCGATTATTGAACATAAGAAGAACTGTGTCAAGATCCAGGAGTTATCCCGTAAGCTCAACATGCAAGCATCCATGCATGAAACCCCAAAGAACAACCATATATGGCTGTTCTGGAAAAGGGAAGTCATAGTGGAGCTGATACAAGCTGGGGATCAGTACATCATGACGAAGGTGTCAAGTGGTGGAGAAGAGTTTTATCTCTCTGTGGTTTATGGAAGCTATGACGCACAGAGGAGGGAGGCGCTGTGGTATGAGATCAATAGGTTCAAGCCAGGGGCCCAACCATGGGTGGTGGAAGGGGAATTCAACATCAATATGAAGCCATACGAGAGGAAGGGGCGTGGTGATTTCGTGAGGCAGGCAAGCACATCGTTTGTCCAGTTCACGACAAGGAAGGGGTTATTGGACATGGGTTATTCGGGCGATCTGTTTACCTGGTGCAACAACCGTAGGGGTGGGAGTCAAAGTTTGAGCAGTTTGGACTGGTGATTGGCCAATGTCCATTCCATTTCCAAATTTCCTAATGTGAAGGTGAAGCACCTGACTCAAAGTATCTCAGATCACTCGCCGCTCTTGGTGGCTCCTTGTAGGATAGAGGTTGTGCAGGAGAATCTTAAGTTCTCCAGCCAATGGGCGTGTGATCCGGAGTATCACCAAGTGGTGAAGAGAAGCTGGAGTGATCCCCCTAGGAGATATGCTTGGGTGGAACTCCACCACAAGTTGAGTCACCTAAAGCAAGATCTCCTGGTGTGGGAAAGGTCTCGTCCTCCCCCGGACCAGGAGCTGGCGGTGATTAAACAAGAAATCCAAATACTGGAGGCCGGGCTGGAGGAGATATGGGAAGAAGGTATTTTAGGTACCCTTGCGGAGTTGAAGAGTTCTCTGGAGGTGCTGGTGCTCTCTCAGGAGCGGCAGGCGAGGGACCGGTCCAGAGTAAAGTGGTTGAAGGAAGGTGACAAAAACACTGTGTACTTCCATGCATGCATTCGGGAGAGGAGGTGAGTGGTGAAACCCAATATCGCGATGGAGGATGGGTCATTCTAGGATGATCCGGATGTGGTCGGGGGCTTGGCTTGTGCGTTCTTTAAAGATCTCCTGGCAGTTTCAAATGAGAACATGCCTCGTGGGTACCCTTCAGGGAAGGCAGAGCTTTGGGAAGGGATTTCGAATACTGTCTCTGCAAAGGAGAATGCCCTGCTGAAAGGTATTCCGGATGAAGGGGAAGTGCATGAGGCAGTGTGGAACTTGAACCCTGATAGCGTGATAGGACCTGATGGTTTCCTGGGTGCTTTCTACAGGGCGTCTTGGGAGGAGGTGAAAAGCGACCTTATTTATGCTATTCATGATTTATTCTGAGGGGGTGGCCTTCCGCATATAGTGTTTGTGACCACGCTGGTCCTCCTGCCTAAGGTTAAAAATCCTTCCTCCCTCTCACACTACCAGCCTGTGAGCATGTGTAATTTCCCTTATAAGGTCCTGGAGAGCATTCTCAATAGGTGGATGGCCAGCTTCTTTCCCCGGTGGATAGTCTTGGAACAACACGGTTTTGTCAAAGGCAGATCGATCCAGGGAGCTGTGGTAATGACACAAGAGCTCTTAAGGGATATGAATACTCCATCCCAAGGATCCAATGTAGCAATAAAGCTATACATGAATAAATCCTATGATAGGTTAGAATGGGGCTTCATAAACATAGTACTCGGGAAGATGGGCGTATCGAACTGGGCATGTGATCTTATTTTCAGGTGCGTCTGCTCACCGTGGATGGCAGTGTCATTTATGGGGAAATCACAGGGGTTATTTAAAACCATTCATGGTCTTCGGAAAGATGATCCTCTATCCCCAAGTTTATTTATTATCATAAAAAACACTCTGAGTAGGATGATCATCAAAGGCATTCATGAAGTAGCCATATGGCCATTCTGGAGGAAGCTCAGTCTCCCCCCAGTGTCGCATTTGATGTTTGTGGATGATTACATAGTGTTCATGAATTCTGGGTGCAGGTCTCTTCGAGTGCTGAATCGGATCCTCGTGGATTACTGCAAGTGGAGCGAACAACTCATTAACATGGAGAATAGAAAATTATATGTTCTGGCCTCTTGCAATCCAAGGAGGGCGGACAGGATGGAGATCGTGCTGGGTATGGGGAGAGGCTCATTTCCCATGGATTATCTTGGCATCCCTGTCTCGGCAGGTCGAGTGCGTATCAGAGATTTCGACAAAGTGGTGAACAGAATTACGGATCGCATCCTGAACTGGAAAAATCACTTTCTCTCCTTCAGATGACAAATCACCTGGGTGAATAGTGTGCTTTCAGAAATCCCGGTGCATGCCCTGGCTTCCACGAGCATGCCAAAGGGGGTCATAAGGACTATTGATAGGATAATTGCGCGCTTCATCTGGGACGCGTTAGGTGAGGGGAAGAGACAATGGGTGTTGTGGGGCAAGTTGGCGCGACCCTTTTGTGAAGGGGGGATCAATGTCAGGAGCTTGGCGGAGACAACTCACTTCTTGAAAGCAAAGATTGCATGGGAGTCCATTGAAGCTCGTACCTTGTGGGGGAAACAACAGTCCCGGAGATACAAGGATTATATGGTTTTTGGGTCAGCTAGGGGGTCGCCGCTCTGGTCCTCAATGTTCAACATCATTCCGACACTCATCCCGCTCTCCTGATGGATTGTCGGGGAAGGGAGTATCTTGTTCTAGAAACAAAACTGGGCCGGGGAAGTCCTTGGATACCCGGGTTTCCCGTCCCCCTTAATCTTCTTCAGGGAGGCAAGCTTTTATCCCCTGTTTCACAGATCAGTCCTGGACGCCTCCCAACAAGTTGTTTTCGACTCTGTGGTTTTGAGCCCCGAGCAGGACAACTGCATCTTTACACCTTCCATTTCAGGGAGGTTCAATGCCAAAGACTTCCGAAGAACGAACGGTAGCCAGGGGCAAAGTGATAGGTGGAATATCATGGAATGGTTCCACAAGATCCCAGTGAAACTCAATTTACTTTCCTGGAGGATACGTAATAAAGATATCCCCTCGGATGATCATATTAAACACCTTGGAATCAGTCTTTCATCTTTCTGCCAATGCTGCGATAATAAAAGTGAAGAAACCATGGATCACATCTTTTTTGAAGGATAATGGGCTTAGCATGTGTGGAGGTTTTTTGGTGACCGCTCAGGATACCATGCTCTTGGGGGTAATGTGGAGTTGGTTATAGAGAAATGGTTCTAGGAATAAAGTGTGTCAGCGGAGGAGTCCAAGGTAAGATCTTCCATTTTCAATGTGATCTGCTGGAGCCTATGGAAAGCCAGAAACAGGGCCAAATATGAGGGGAGAAGCACCACTGGTCGGTTTGTGGTGGAAAGTACCTGGTGCATGCTGATCGACTTGATTGGAACTACAAGCATCGGGAGAGAGAGGTCATCCGAGGGTACACTGCAGGGTCCTCTGAGGAGTGTTACCTGGACTAGTGGGGTGGAACAGGGCATATGGATCCATTGGATTCCCCCAACTGAAGGCCTCGAGATTAATAATGACGGTTCCTGTGTCTTGGGCGACATGAGAGGAGGTGGAGTTCTCCGAGACTCTAAAGGGAGTCTAGTGCTGGCCTTCTCAGCTCACTATGGAAGCGGTTCTTCAATACGGGCGGAAGCAATGGAGGCTCTAACAGACCTATCTTTATACAGACTCAAGGGTATCCTTATTACCCAAATGGAAACAAACTCTATGTTGATCCACGACGCCCTTCTCGGCAGAGGCACCACTCCTTGGTCCATCATCTACACGATTAAATGGTGTAAGTCCCTCCTAAATGAAAGAGTTAGAATTACGCACACATGGAATGAGGGGAACAAAGTGGCGGACTATATGGCTTCTATTTCGGTTTCAGGTACGTGGGTGACTTGCCTTACTAATATGTCCAGCATGAAACTGGAGGGGGTTAACCTTGTACGGGGCGATGCCCTTGGGCTCCATTATTTCTTAACTCCTTGATACGTGTTGTTTTGTCGGTTGGAATTCATGTCCCTTTGCCTCTTCCCTTCATAAATAAAAATGTTAACGTTGGATGGATATCATTCATATTACACTTCATGGATTCCTGGGAAAGGAAATAAAATAAGGGTGAGGTCGGATCCCTAGTAAGAGTTAATTATAGTGGAAGTTATCATTAATCAATAAGAACAATCAACATATAAAGGTAAATAACTAAACAAACAAACCATTTAAATAATTTTAATATCATTATTAGATAAGGAATAACCTATATATCATGTTAAATATTTGAACACACATTCCTTTTAATCAATAAACCGAGAATAAAATGAATCCATAGATAATATCAATGCAAAAATATCATGGATGATAATCAATATGGAAAGGTAAATAACTTAACACACATTCCATTTAAATAACTTTACTTTCATGAGTATTTAAGGAATAATCAATATGGTAATGTAAATAACTAAACACACATACCATTTAATTAATAAATTGACTATTATGAATAGATAAGGCATAATCAATATGGAAAGGTAAATAATTGAGCACACATTCCATTTAATCAATAATATGAGAATGAAATGTATCCAAAGATAATATCATTATGAAAATATCATGGATCATAATAATAACTAAATTCTCAATGAATTAAATGCTTAATTATTAGAAATCATGATACCTTTACTCTCAAGACCTTTCACAAGACAGTTTAAAACTAAAGGTAGAAATCCATTTAATTCTATCTTACTAATTCACCTCATGAGAGTACCGATGCATCCATGGGATAAATAATTTTGGGCCCTACCCATAACTGCATGTCAAAATTATTCCTCATATATCAAATAATCTATTTAATTCTTGAACAATGTGTATTATCATCAAATATTTGTATTGAATAAAGAATAAAAATTTATCAATATTTCCCTAGATAAAAAAATAATTTTCAATATAGAACACTTTATGTAGAAATTATATACAATTTAAGAAATAAAAATATCCATGATAAATAATATGGATATTTATGGAAAATTTAAAGTTCAATAATCACAGTAAAGTAAATATTTAAAGGTAAAGTTAATGACTACAAAAATGAATCAATAAAGTGAATGTCGATAAATTACTTAGTCAAAATGATCATAAACCATCCATATAATGAATAATAATGGTATCAATACATCATATCCCCATTGTATTATAAGTAAAATAAATGATTTTTTCTGTTGATGAATATAAATACCATAAAAATTTCATTAAAAACATTCTTGAGGAAAATTTCCTTTTTTACTTAAAAAATATTTTTAAAACTAAATGTTCAAAAAATATTTTGAAAATAATTTTATTTGAAAATAAACTTTGTATATTATAAATAAATCTTTAAAACATTTAGTGGCTATGACGGTAGAAATTCTATACATGCCGTACACGTTAAAACAAAGATTCCTTTCACATTTTTGGTAAAATCCAAATGAGCCTTGTTTGGAAAACAATATAAAGATTCATTTCAAAAAAATTTGTAACAAGTAAAACATGGTTAAAAAATAATTTAATAAATCATTTATATAATTTAAAAAAAATTTATTTTTTTTAAAAACATGGTTTTGGAAGAAAAATTATTTTTGACTGAAGAGAGAAGTAAAGATGGATTTTGTTAAAAATATTTTATTTGTTAAAAAGATTTTATCAATCATTTTAAGTACCAAAGAGTATAAAAGTGGTACCATTACTTGAAAACTTCATGAATAACCATAGGAGAATAAAATTAAAGGGTTTTATTATATAGTTATCAAATAATTATCATTAATGAAAAATCAAGCATAAACAATCCCGATTTAAAATTTGATTGTGAAGTAAACCCTTACAAGGATCATAATGCTGAAGTGAGAATTAATAGATGAATAAATTATGTGTATCAAATGAAAATATACATAAATTTTTTTTAAATAAAATATAATATATTCAAAAGTAATTACACACATAATTTTAGAATATCAAATACAATAAATAAGGAATATAACCCAATGAAAAGAAATTGAGTTATGAAATCCTTTACCACTTGGTAAATTTTAAGTCAAATAAACTTGGATAAAATAATTAAAATTTAAATTTAAAATAAAATTAAATATAAATTAATCATGATATTTAATGTCAAATGATCAGTATATACACTATATAAATGAAATTAGGTGCATAACATTACAATATGTCTCAAGGAAGGGAAATTGAGATGAAGTCCCTTACCTCACACTTACTTTTGATTGAATGTGATTTAACCTCATATATAATGGTTTTCAGAAGGTTATTAATTTATTACAGAAAAATATTAATATTTATAATATCATATATGATCCTCTTATAACATCTTATCACTCGTTTGTTAATGATATTTCATTATTTTCATTGTTTCATGTGTTAATTGTCTTGTTTTATCATGCGTGTTTTGTCATGAATGCTCTAGTTATTGTGTATAGGATATATATCTATCATATACATAATTATATTAATTTTATAAATATTTTTCTTATTATATAAATTTTTATAATCATTATTGAAATTTCAACATAGAGAATGGATCACATCACTTTGTGGAGACAGTAGGTCGTACGTATGAACGAGCGACACTATCATTTTCTTAATGGATGAAAGGGAAAGGAATTAGGTGATATTTGAATTTTAAATAATAAATAAAATTTCATATATATCATATATATTCATTAAATTTATCCTTATTACATTTCATGTAAATCATAAGTGAAAAATGAATCCCATCGTTTCACGAGGTGGTAGTCCTCCGTCGACACGAGTGACGTTATCATAATTTAAATGGCATGGAAAGTAAGAATTTATATGTAATATTATAATTAAAAAAATTATAATAATATATTGAATATAATATACATGAGATAAATACATCATTATATCCATCCTTTAGTTGTGGTGATGGAAAACAAGTTACATCAGTTCACAAGGCAGTAGTCCACCGTACGCACGATCGATGGTTTCATTTCCCATTTGATGAAAGAAGAGATGGATGTAATTAATTACCTTAACATAATAAAATATTATTATATATAATATAATTATTTTAATATATGATCATGGTTTAATAATATTTCAAGTAGGTAGAATAATAAACATAATAAAAACGCTCATTTAAGGACATTACATCTTCTTCGGATAATTTCTTTAGGTTTGCACCAAAAGTATTCCTAGGAATTATTTTTGATAAAAAAATGGTTCTAAGATGTTTTTATGGAAGTAATTAAGTGATTTGGGTAGGTATTTGACAAACCAAATGGCCCTAGAAGAGTGAATAGGTGAGGAGACGGGGTGACCTTTTATAAGTGGGGTCGAGGACACACATGGAATTTTTTAAAAGATTCAATTACACCCACATTTATATCATGACACATACCTCCAATATGGGTAATTATAAATAATTATAGGTTATAAGGTCTAAATATATCTATAAAATTTATGTTGTAAATGTTTTTAGGTCATTTTAAACTTTTTCTTTTTAGTTTAACCCTCAGTAAATCTGTTTTTACCTTAACCGTGAAAATTAATTTTTACTGGTTTTACTATTTATAATCGTAAAAAATTAAGTTTATATTATTATATAATATAAATTATTCTGATTCAAAATATTAAATCCATTTTTCTAAATCCAATTCATAGAATTGGAAGAGTCCAATTTAAAATTATACTCACAGACACGACGAAAAAGCGGGTTTCCAAAGAGAAAATTCTCATAAGTGTAAAAGGTTTTAATATCAAAATTAAATATGTAATTTATTAAAATAACCTAAATTTGTTATATTTTAATATAATTTAACTAATTTTACTTTAAAACCAATTTATAATATAATTTAACCTTGTAAATTATTTAAACGAAAATGGAACTTTCAATAAAAATCAATATTTTTCACTATTTATCGAAAAATGAAACTTTTCATAAAAATACCAAAAATTCACAATAATATAATTTTTATATTATTATTTAAAAAATAATTTTTATTTTATAAAATAAATTTTATAAAATTATTAAAAATTAATTTTAAATTATGTGTGCCAAACACGACTAAACCTTTTTTTTAGAAAAATATTGTTCTTTAGAAAATATTTATTTTTCTTTTAAATGATTATTATTTTATTTCTAATAAATAGATAACCATAATTTTTATAATTTAGTTATTACTATTCATACCCTCGAATATAATAGTTAGGTTATAATGGTATACTATATTATGGTTCATTTAGGCTTGAGGTTGCATGTTCCCCAAGCTACCAAAGATATTAAATTTAAAGAAATATATTTTGTGGGATGTTTAAGGTTGGTGTTTTTTATCACATATGCTATAAAATACAATTTAATTCCTTTAAAATTTTAGGGTGTAATAATTTAATTAATAACCTACCCCCATCCCATGCACGGTAGAGGAGAGGGGAGATCCCCTTGCACATTGGATGAACTGAAAAGAGAGGAGGCATCATCAAACTCTGATCTTGATGACAATTAGTACTGGATCATGTGGTAGTGGCTTTGAATCCTGGATCTAGATCTTAAGCTTTGAAATTTTCCCATGATATAGGTAGATTTAAAATATTTGTGTACTAACCCCCATATTTATGTTGTTTAATTGTTTAATAGCTATATTATGACTGCTATAGATCCCCTATGGGAAGATATATGGTTTTTTGGTGGAAATTAGGGGGTTTAGGAGGCTCACAAGGATTTTCCATTCATAAACCCTAACCACACAGTGTGTAGTTCCAAAGAACATTTCATATGTTCTTCCTATTTTGGGAAGATGATCTTTGGTCACTACATGTCATGTATTAGGGGTACACATTGTGTAGTGAACCCAAGCAGTGTGGCCGAGGAAATGTGTTGGCACACCATGTAAGGGAACCTGGTCATGTGAGAGTACATGGACATACCTCAAGCGTACAAGGGTGAAAGTTTCCATACATAGGAATGAACAAGGACACAAGATTGGGTTGGTCTAAGCAGAACAAACCATGTATAGAGGGTACACACTGTGTATGGGAGAAATCTCTATTTAGGTCGTGTGTGGATGAGGACACTCCCAAGTGTTCCTATGTGGTCACATGTCATGTGAAATGAGGTACACACTATGTATATCACCCTTTTACACATCTAGTACCATGATGGGACACAACTAGAGGTCAATTTTGAGAGACATGCCATCTACCCTAGGAGGACACATCGTGTATTCCCCTTAGATACTTCTCCCTCACATATATCCATCTTCATGGCTCAGATGAAGTCTTGTGAGTAGCATATACTAAGTAATTTTTCACATGGGAAATGATACATGACATGGTTTTGGGGTTAGATATGTGACATTAGGTGATACTAGAAGGAAACTTGTTAGAGATTCATAAACTAGTTTTAGTGGGTGTGTTCCCTTGGTCCATAATTGTGAGTGTACAAAGTGGCATTACACCCTTGACATAGGATTGAGATCCCCTCTACAAGATGAGTTTGGATAGAGTTTGTGTATCCCTCTAGAAGACCAAGGCAAGATCCTCTATTGCATCATCATCCTAGCTAGGGTTTTATGGTATCATCGTGACCAACATACACAGGGTGGTGATCTTGAATATTGTTGGTCATCCTAATAGGGTTTTTTGGTATCGTCAGGCATATGATCCCCAACTTGGAGGGTTGTTTTAGTAGGGTTTATGGTATCATCAAACATATGATCCCCTACTTATCAGGTTATTTCATATGGGATTTTTGGTGTCCCTATAGTGGTCTTGGTTGTGATCTCTCATCTAAGGGTCATGGTCTCTAGAGTACCATATTGAGTTCATGGTGTCCTACAATGATACTAGTGTAATTTCCAATCTTTGTGATTATTTTTTATGAATTTTGTTAGGTTTCATGGAGTACACCAAGATATATGGGTGAGATCCCCTAGTTGAGTATCATGATTTGTTGGGTTCAACATGACCTTTCTTTATGGTAAGACCTTATGAGCATGTCTTCTAGGTTAGATGCTACTAGAGATGATGGGGATTTTTCATCAGCTTAGAGATTCCCAATGAGTAGGATCTTATAGATGTGGAGTGATTCCCAATGAGTGGGATCTATTGGATGGGTTCCATTGGGGATGGTAGGGCTCGTGGAGTGTGTACTCCCAGACAAGCATTACCTTTGATACTTAAGTAGAATATTATGGATGAAAGTGAGGTTGGACCTCTTGATACTAAGATTTTGTGATGAGTATATTTGAGTTATTTCAGGATACCTTGTTGTTATTTCACATATCATGTTTTACATATAATGTGGTGATGAGATAAATAGTCATGTACAACCGAGTAGTGGAGGTGGAGTGGCTATTCTCTCTCACTAGGGTTTTCTATACCCCTAGGATATGGGTTGAGCAGGTTTTTCCTTTTAGGTTCTCCCTTTTTTTATATTTTTTGGAAACTACTGAGTATTTTTATACTCACCCCTAGATTGGATATGATTACACATGTATTCTCTTATACAGACGCAAGTATTTACAATGGTGTCCTAGGAGGCCAGGGAGTGCATCGATCATTTCATTTGACAGCAGTCCGCTCCTTCTAAGTAGGTTGGGAACTTTTTTAAATTTGGATTGGCTTGTATTTTTCCCTTTCACGATTTCAGTACTTATGTTGTACTTTGATCATGGTATCTGGATGTATACATGAATTTTGTATCAGTTTTATTATTATCTATACATTATTTCATGGAGATTTATTTGTGTTTGTGAAAACAAGTACCATATACTAAGGCCTTCCATGTGTATTCTATGCCTTCTCGACGCTAGTCTCCATCCCCTTACCTATTGGAGGCAGGCTTGGGGTGTCATACTTGGCCAATCTCTATCCAGGTAGGCCCCAGTTGGTTAGTTCATGATAGAGTGGTATCAAAGGTGGTTCATCCTCAGGTCAGTATTGGACCCATGGTGAGGCTCAGGGTTTAGAATTTTCTAGTTTCAAGGCTTTATTTGGGATTTATGTAAACAATGTTGAAGTGTTTTGAGTTCATATTTCTATCCAGGGACTCTAGTGTTGTTGCGATGGCTGATGCATCCATTCACCAAGAATCTAACTACCTACTTGTTGGATTATCATACTGAGACATTGGTTGAAGTAAAAATTGGAACATGCACTATATAGAAATGGTATGTGGTTCCATGTCCTTATTGAGTCATCTCCCCAAATATACTCTTTAACCATGGTATATCTTGATTTTATTTCATAATGCCTCTATGATTCCATCGAGCTAGGATTCCTTGGCAATATCACAATTATTATCCTCCTAGTGATAAGGCTTTAGTTCAGGTCACTGTATAAGAGGTGGTACCTCTGGGTGATTTTCTAGAAAATCCAACACCTGTTGAGTAGTAGGTATTTCCGACAATAACTACCAAGGATGTGTGTAGGCTGAGAACATTCCATGAGTTCTATAGGAAATGAACTTTGAGGTTTCAGGGTGAGCCTAATCCTAAGTAATCAGACCCATGATGAGATGATGATTACCTGAGCAGAGTTTTAGTATATCCTCAAGTAAGAGTTCTATTTGGACACATTGAGAGTGGTGTATATCTAGGAACTTCTGTAGGTTTTTTGGGGTAGCATGACCATGAAAAATTATTTGGAGAGGTTCACTAACCTCTATCAATACTCTCTAGATATGGTTTGATATCCATTTTTATAAGCATGGACCTTCAAGAAGGGATTACGTTGAGATATTAGGGATTTAGTGGTACCTATTTTCACTCCCACTTATGTTGGAGTTCTCAAGTGAGCCCTGGTAGTGGAGAGATTTCTGGATGAGTTGACACTGACTGCTAGTCCTGGTAGTGGGAATGCGGGAGATGATACCTTAGTAGTTGGTAGAATATGGAAGGATCTGGGGTCTAGGTGCATGATATGCTTCAAGATAGGATCCCAGAATAGAGGTTTAGTAACTCAGGGCTTTTAGATGGTCCTATTCAGCCGTTAGAGAGGCGGTTTTTCACTTGTGACGGTCAGGGACACCCTGTATGATATTTTTAAACCCATCATGAAACTAATAGGAAGATGGTCAATGGACTACCCATACAATTTCAATGGCTAGAGCAGGTTCCACATGATAGAAAATGTAGAATAGGAGTAGGGAGAGCCGTAGGAGTTATCAAATGGTCCGATCTGTTTCCACCACCATACTCAGGTGGTCCGTGTCAAGCTCACGATGCTAGAGGATGGGAGAGAGGATTGCTATAGGTTGTAGAGACCTATGACCCGGAGGATACATGGATGATTATATATATGATATGTGTCTTTTATAATTTTAAATAGTATTTATAGAAATAAGTGTGAGATACTCTATCCTTTCCACTTATTCCTGGAGGCTTTTCCAAGGTTACTTGGGGTGTCAGTGGAGCAATGTGATGGTGATGTTTGATGTGACTTCAGACTCGTAAGAAAGAAGGGCGCTTCCCCCATTGAGAGGTATTCTTATGATTCAATTCAAAATCATTTAGGTGAGTTATTTACACTCAAATAGAATAGTGTCGAGGTGTGGATGATAAGTTATTTTGAAATATGTGTTCGGGGTAATTTGGTATGTTGAGGTATCAGAGTAGACCTTGGTTTTGGATAATAGGCAGGAAAGGGAAATGATGAGCTTTATATAGAAGGGGATTCTGGCTTGGAGGCTCAAGTATGGTTTGAGGTATGACATGTGACTTTACTGCCTCATATGTGGTTTAACACGGGGTCATGATCCACTCTTCCCTAATCATATCCCCTATTCAAGGCGTATCAATATCAGTGGATACTTTTTAGCTCAACCTTTATGTTTGGAGGCTCCAGTAGATAGGATATAAGGTTGTGCACTCTTATTAGTGGTGTGACTCGACTCTGGAGGTGGGAGAGCCTTGAATAAAATCTTTATGTACCTGTAGATAGATCCTATGATGTTTTCCTTAGTGTGGATTGGTTTCCAACCATCCATGATTAGTTGGATGTCGTTAGTGTGTTTGGGAGTGTTTCTAATTTTTGTGATATATTTTCATCCTTTGATGAGGAGTGATCCTAGGAAAAGAAGGATGAGATCATATGTAGGAGGAAACAATCTACTTCTTATCAGATATCAAGTTAAACCCTTTAAGTAGTGGATGCTATGGACTTTTTATTTCCAATAGTGGTAGCAGAGTGTGAGGAAACTTTTCTTGAGGACATTTCGAGCTCACCTCCCTACTGAGAGTTGGAATTCTACATATATAGGAACCTATGGATTACCTTGATATTTATGTCAGCATTTAAGATGGTTCTCATAGAGATTTGTGAGCTAAGGTGTGGTTAGGGGTTTGTAGAAGGAGGGCCTAGATAGACCCATTATTAATTGAGTCCTTCAATCCTTTTTGGATTGGTTAGTGGTAGTATTCTTCATTGGTACCCTCAATTTCTCAGCATCATAGTTGTATATGAGACACTTGAGGATGGATTATAGACATGCTTTGAGAGTACCAACTTTTTGGGAAGATCTCTCAGAGCCAGGTCTAGATTTTAGAGGTTCACTTACTGGGACACATCTTCTCATACCTGGGGGTGATAGTGGACCCAACAAAGGTGAGGTCGTGCTAACTTGAGATCCACCTGAGGTCCTGGTCATAGTATAAGATACTCACAATGAGGGTTTTTGTATTTTCTTATTGATAAAGGTAATGATAAGTTGAAAAATTTATAGTTGGACCTTATGGGTGATGTTGGTAAAGAATAACTCTAATCTATGGTTGTTACCCCTATGATTTTACAGCTATTTAGAGAGACATAACTTGGAGATATGTCTTGCTAGGTATCGTGTGACCAGGTATCAAATATACATGTTCTTGATGAATTTTCCAAAGTTGGGGAGTACTTCTTCCTTCTGAGGACTGATGATTACACTAGTAACACTATTATACAATGTGTTGGGGAGTTTGTTTCCCTTATTAGTACACCTAGTATAGGGGGTGGTCAAACCAAGATCCTTTTGCATCAAGTTTGGTGGCTAAGGATGTGGTAGATTGTGGACTTTGGTGTTTGATGAGGAATTGTGTTTTTGGAGTTCTTCTTCAAGGGTTGTGGAGAGTTAGCATGCTTGACATGTTATCTTTGAGGTTCATAGATCATTTTATTTTAGTTTTTGTGTGGGTTAGTGAGGTAGTATACCAATAGACCTCATGATCAAAGTTAGACTGATTTCTTGGTGTTTTCCATATTTTGCACCTGAGGATACATGTGCATGAATCATTTCATGATATCAAATCATATGGGCCTGCTGTTGGGTGTGAAATTACTTTTTGAGGTACCTGATGGTCTTTTTAATCTGTCTTGAGAAGACCCTTTATAGGAAATTGGTTTCCTAGAGTTCATGTTATTAGAAAACATGAGAACCATCTTGAGAGCTCACTGGTGTGAGGGATCTATTTGAGAGACCAGTTTCCCCCTTATACATAGTATTTTTCTTTTTTGGGATGAAAATTATTTAATGTGGGAAGAGTGTTTACTCTATTTTTATAGATCAATACATTTCAATATTTCTTGGAATATTTCTAAAGCTAGGTGTTAAGTCGGTTTGGAATTTTGAGGCCCCGAGAGCCTTTATGTGGTGATATTAAAATTTTTAAATATTTTTATTTCATGCACACAATTTTTTTAGGAAATATGGAATAACTCCAGACTAGATTCTTGAATAAAAAATATGAGACTGCATTTGAGTTTGGGACATGGTGTTTACCCTAGATGCAATATAAATTTTGTTGGCATCAAGCACTCAGTTGGAATCAGTCGTTGGTAGGGTATTGAGTAATAGGGGTTATTAATTAAATAAAAATTAATTAATAACCTAACTCCCCTACCCATCCTTTGTTTTATTCACATGAAAGAAGAGATGGGAGATAACCTTGTGCATCATATGAACTAAAGAGGAGAGAAGGAATCATCGAACTCTGATCTTGACAGTGATCAATACCAGATCATGGTACAGTGGCTTTAGAGCGTGGATCTGGACTCAAAACTTTGGATTTTCTATATGAGGTAGGATGATTTATGAGATTTATGTATCAAAAATTTTATTTTCATTATTTTAAAGTTTTATAGACCTATTACGACTGCTAGAGATCCCCTGGGGGTTGATCTGTGAGTTTTGGGTGAAAATTGAGGGTTTCAGTAGGCTCGTAGGGATTTCCTATTCAGAAATCCTAATCATACGGTGTGTAGTGAAGCAGAACACATCATGTGTTATTCCCATTTAGGGAAGATGATATTTGGGAATTAAATACCATGTACTGGGGGTACACATCATTTAGTGATCCTAGGTCGTGTGGCTAAGTACATGGGATGACACACTATATAAGGGGACATGGTTGTGTGTGAGTACACGGCCATACCCTGGGTGTACATAGACATGGGTTTATGTACATGGGAATGACCAAGGACATGGGCTAGGGCTGGTCCAAGAGGAACACACCATGCACCAAGGGTACACACCGTGTATGGAGACATGTCCAACCAGTCCATGTGCAAGCGATGACATGCTAAGGTGTCCGGAAAAGGTCACACGTCATGTGATATTCGGTACAAATCATGTATATCACCCTTATACACATCGAGTGCTGTGAGGGGAAACGACCAGGGTATGAATTGGAGAGACACACCATATACCCCAGGAGGACACACTTTGTACTCCCCTTAGATATTTCTTCCTCGTACATCTCCATCTTCAGGACTCAGATGGAGGCCCATGGGTAGCCTAGCTTGGGTAGCATTCTAAATGGGACATGATGATGGACATGGTTTTTTCATTAGATATGAAATGTGAGGTGATGATAGAGGGACTCCTGTTAGAGACATGTAGACTAGTTTTAGTGGGTTTGTTCCCCTGGTCCATCCCTATGAGTATACAATATGGAATTATGTACTTATCATAGGATTGTGATCCCCTATAAAGGATGAGTTCAGATAGAGGTCATGTATCCCTCTTGGAGGTCAGGTAAGGATCCTCTATCACATAATCTACCCTAATTAGGATTTAATGGTATCATTATGATCAACGTACATAGGGAGGTAATCCCCTATTTAGTAGGTCAGCCTAGTAGGGTTTTTGGTATCATTGGATATGTGATACCTTACTTGGCAGGTTGTTTCAGTGGGGTTTATGGTATTTTAGAACACACAAACCCCTACTTAGTGGGTTATTCCATATGGGGTTTGTGGTGTCCCCTAGTGGTCCTAGGGGTGATCCCCAATCTAAGGTTTATGATCTATAGAGTACCATATTGGGTTTGTGGTGTCCCCCAGCAGTCCGGGGTGTGATCCCCTATCTGTGTGATGAGATATTATGAGTTTTTAGTCGGGTTCAGGGATTACCCCATGATATATGGGTGAGATTATTGATCATATTATCACGATCTTCTGGGTTCAAGTGTGGCCTTTCTTCGTAGTGAGACCAAATGAGCATGTCCTCTTGGATGGATGCCACTATAGATGGTGGGGATGTGTCATCAGATTAGTAATTTTTGAAGAGTGGTTTCTCTCAGATGTGGAGTGATACACTATGGGTGGAATCTCTTGGATGGGTGACATTAAAGATGGCATGGCTCATGGAGTGTGTGATCCCATATGAGTGTAACCTTTTATCCCCGAGTAGATTCATCTGGCTAGAAGTGAGGTTGGTACCTATTGATACTGGGAGTCTATGGTGAGTATATCTAGGTCAAGAAGATTATTTCCCTTCACTTTCTGCCTTTTATTTTGGGTTTATAGGGTTCTTAATGAGTATTTTTGTAACACCCCATGCTTCCATGGTATGCTTCTCTTTGAATAATACAGTAGCGTGTGTTGTACGCAACTTCGAGTTCTAACACACACCACAACCAATCAAACTAGCAGTTATGAATAGTAATACCCACTTTTTGAAAATTTATACATTTTATCTTTCAAAATGGACTTCATTTTTGGATTTTTAATATTGAAATTAGCTTAATCTGAATTTTTGGTATTTTTCTAAAAACTTTCAATTTTTGATGAATAGTGAAAAACACCGAGTTATAGTTTAAAACCGAATTTTTATTTAAATAATTATTTATTTTATTTAAATTTATTTTAGGTCAAAATAGATACATAATACCTATATAAGTTCAATTTAATTCATTGGAGTCAGTTTATAATAATTTTAGATATATAAAAATTTTATTGAACTTTTCACCGTCTTTTACCCATCTCCTAGAAGAATTTGCAAATTCACATAAAACTTAATTTTACCGCTTATGTGAGTGGAATTTAGAAAATATAAGAGAAAAGGTTAATATAAAGGAGTAAAATTTGGTTCAATAAGATAAAAATAATTTTTGATTAATAGTAACTTTTTACTTTTATTTACCACGGTTAAAAGTAAATAGGGTAATTAAGGGTAAAAATAATATTAATATTACCCTAAAACATGTCCTAATTCTATTGGACAAGTGTATATAGACCAAAAACAACCTTAGGAATAAAATATTATCATTTAGTTCTACTTGGATTAGATTAGGACATTTATTATTATTTAATTCAAAGAAGAGTTAAAAGAGTTAAAATCAAAGTTTAATAACTAAAACATTTTTAATATAGAGTTATACATAAGATAAATTCGATTATAAATATTCATTAGAACTCTAAAAAGAATTAATACATAATGGTATTTTATTTATAATTTTTAGACATTAAATAATTTAATTTATTTATGACACAATGATGATGCAGTAATTACCGTATTAATGAAATATTAAGATAATTGATATTATAAATACCCAAATAAATGTAATTTGAGACTTTTTATGAATTAAAATAATTTTCTAGGTTAATATGACATATTATGATTGGTTATATGAATTTTTTTGAATTAATAATTCTTTTATGAATTTATCAAAAACAAAATACCCAATAGTGTCAAAATTGACATAAAAGAGTTTTTAAAACAAATATTATATTATTAATTGATATTCTATTACTAAAAATATAAGGTTCTAAAAAAGGACTTATATCATGATAGGTGTATCATTAATAAACCACTAGGGGGTCAATTGGAAGTTTATAGTAAATTTATTAACCATATAATATAAAAATACAAAGAGACATGGTAAATGTCAAACTAATTAACTAAGAGTTAAAACTAAAAGATAAGGTTAATAAAGTGACCCAAAACTGTCTAAAACCTATTGGTTGAATGGATTTAGACCCATAACCACCTTATCCTCGAAATAAATCAATTTGGAGCCATTATAAACCGAATATGAGTTTATTATAAAATAATATTTTAAGTTTTTCCTAAGGTGCCCCTCACCCCTCTTATAAAAGAGCACTCCCCCTTCTCTCAAATTCATACCTTAAAATCATTTTGTCTTGGAAAAAACCTGCCCAAATATCCTCAAAACTTCCCTAACTTCAACATAGAGGCCTTATCTTGATCATAAATTCAACCTAAGGAGACCTTTTGATCAAATCAAAAGGAAGAACCCGAAGAAGAGGTAATGTTTTCACCACCCTCTTTCAAGTTCCTTTCTTCTTCCACTTCTTCTTTATTTGTTATTTACATTCTAAAATAATAACTCCAGTATCTTCTATATAATTTGATGTTATTATAAATATGGTACAACCATATTCAGTATTCTATCCATCCTTTGAATGACATGTCACCATACGTGCATTCGTACGACTTACTGTCTCCACGTCGTGGTGTAATTGTTATTCAAAACATTATTATTTGGATGGATATGATAATGATGTATAATTGAAGTAAATAATAAATATAACATTATAATGATTCTTTATATATGATATAACATCCATTATATACGATTTTAATATCAAAAGAATGATATTTTTTCTCGTGCGTACGTACGGACTACCGTCTCCACGAACGTGATGAGATTCATTCCCCATCATATCCATTCAAGACTAATTCTTATTTTATGATTAAAAATAATGTTTAAGAACTTGATATCATTTTGGATATGAATAATATACAATATATGGATAACAAACATGACTTATGTAACAAAACATATAAAAGAAAATGAGTAACTGAACACCTGAAACGACGATAATACTAAAATATTATTAACGAAACAATATTAAAAGATCATATATGATATCATATTTATGTATATGATTCTTTTATAATTTAATAAAAATGATTTAAATATTATACAGGAGGTTAACCTACCCTCGACCAAGGAAAAGTACAAGGTAAGGGTTTATTTCACAATCTCTTCATTATCCGAGGTTATTTATACGTAATTATCTACTGGGACCTCTTTATCATCCACATCCATGTTTCTTAAAAATGTATTTCAAAAAATTATTAATATTTTATAGACTATGAGTTAAAGTCATTTATACCCTTTTTTTACTTTTTTTAAGATGTTTATAAAGGAATCTTTCCATCGTTTTCTAAACAAGGTCCTTTTTAACTTTTTCGACAGAATTGAGGTAAGAATGTATCTTTTTAACTTATAGAGTGGGTGAGGCTATTTTCCACCGTTATAAAATCTTTGAAGCTTCCCTTAAAATATTATAAGAATATTTTTAAACTAAATGTTTTCTTTATAATCATTATAGAAATAGATATTTCTCTAAAAAGGGTTTTTATTTCATCTATGTCAACATCCTTTGATGGATTTTAAGTTTGTTTGAAGTTGATTTATTATGATAAAAAACATCCATATTGTATTGAAGGTTTTGTGATATGTTTGACTATGGATGTGCTATTTTTATACCATTCATGGCTTATGGTTAAAGTATTGAAATTTTGTATGCTAGTTTGAATACAAATGTTTATGATATGTTTAAACATTTTCATATGAGGAATGTATTGGACTTAGTAAGTGATGGGTGGAGCCCGCTATAGCTCCTCGATGCATCGGTAGGTATCATGAGACAACTAGACATGGAATTGGCTGAGGCCCTTTCCCAATTTGATTTATGGTTTTGGCCGAGGACTTAATCATTTTTAGACATCTTGGCCGAGGCCATGACAAAATGTTTCAGAATGTCCGACATTATACATTCCCTAATTATGGAAATAATATTGATGGTTCATGTGGTCATTAGACTAGTAGAATACCCATGATTATGTTTTATTATGGCATTATTTACTCAGCTCATATTCTTTCCATAAAAGTATTCATGTCTATTATGGGTAAAGGCATTTGGTTTCAATTATTTACCATGCTTAATATTTATGTCATTTTCCACTGTATTACTTACCCTTACTGATCATTTGATCTCACCCATTTCTTATGTTTCATTTTCCCAGGATATGAAGAAGTTAGTTATGAGTGACCTACAGAAATAACCTAGGAGGCTTGGATGTTTCTAATAAAATATATTTGTGTTGTGTTTCTTTTCAAGTTGTAAAGTTTGACTTATGTATGAATCTTGTTTCCAATAATACTAAACTGATCTCTCTTTAGAGACATGATTTCCTTGTGATCATGCCAATGTTATGTAATAATGCACCGACTCTGGGTAACTAGGGTTGGGGAGTTACAGTTGGTATCAGAGGAAGTTTAGTAAAAACCTTGGAAACTAGATTTAGATAAACTATGATTAGAGCACATAGCCCTAAGATAGACTTTGGGGATTAGTATAGAAGAACTTCCTAGAATTTTGGTATTGTAGAGATTTTTTGAATTTTCCAAGCAAGACATCCCTGTCTGGATACAAGCAGGTAGAGGTGGCACTGGAACAAAAGTACCTAGGGGTAAAACCCGAAAACACCGCTTTGATCTAGACTCGAACGGGAACTGGTACACGACAACGGGCCTTGCTGCACTATTGGTTACGACACTCCTGGGGGATATGCTTAGGATAATTCTCATTTTCTTTACAAACCATTATGAAGGATTTATGAGTATATACTTCCTCAATGAATTTTTTTATGATTATGGATTATATCCATAAACTGTTCAATTTATGTTAAGAGTTTTAGAAGTTTGGAATTATATATTTCAATTCATAAACTAATCTAGTTTATGCCATTGTTTAGAAATGGAGCCTAGTGGAAGGAATGGAAACCTTATCAATGAACGCACTCCATGTAGGGATTTACCTCCTGCTCAAGATAATTATAATGGAGCTGGTGATGCAACTGGTGCTAATCAGCTAATCACCATACTGGGAAAACTCACTTAGGTTATGAATAATAACATTACCCATATGGAGCACCCTGATCCGCAGTGTGGAGGATCAATGTTAGATCGCTTCATGAGGCAACAACCACCGAAATTCAATGGGAATACAAATCCATTGGTAGCTGAGTAATGGATAAGTTCCCTAGAGAAAATATTTTTGGCCTTGGGGAGTAGCGAAAGGGAAAAAGTTATCCTGACAGTTTACCGTCTTACTGGAGATGCTGATCAATGGTGGTCATTGATTCAAAACACAAAGGAAGATGATGAAGTATCAAATATGTAATGGAGGGAGTTTAAAGAGCTTTTCTTAGAAAAATACTTTCCTTGTGACCATCGAGCAGATATGGAAAGGCAATTTCTGAGTCTGAGACAAAAGGAGGATGATAATGTTGCAAAGTATAAGGCTCACTTTACAAGGTTAGCAAGGCATGTTGCAGATTATATACGTAACCCAAGAAGTAAGATTGATCATTTCTTTGATGGGTTAAAACTATTTCTCTATCAAGCTTTAGTATCTCAATCCTTCTCGTCATATGAAGATATTGTATCATGTGCTATCAAGATAGAGAAGGAATTATCTAAGTCTTACGACTTTAAAGAAAAGCAAGAGAAGAAGAGATCTACTAAACACTCTGGGAAAGGAAATAAGGAAACAAGGAAAAAGTGAAGAGTTGAATTTCCACCATGTGATAATTGTGGAAGGAAGAACCCTGGTGCCTGTCTAAAAGGAAAAGGAGTATGCTACAAATGTGGAGAGAAAGGACATCTTGTTGGTGATTGTAAGGGAAAGAAAGACACTACCAATGTTCAATGATATAATTTCAGAGAAATGGGACATTATGAAAATTAATTTCCTAAGAATTAGGAGAAATTACCTCAAAAAAGACCAAGAGATCAAGGACAAGCTTATGCTATCACTACTGCTGAGGTAGAAGCTCCAAAAGACATGGTGGTAGGTAATTTAATGATTTCCTCAAGTTTAGAAAATTCTTTATTTGATTTTGGATCATCTCATTGTTTCATATCTTCCCAGTTTGTTAAGAAAATTAGATATTTCCAATTTGAGTTAACAAGGGAGTTGTAAGTCAAAACTCCTAAGGGAAGTATCATTGCAACAAATTTTTGTGAATCCATTCCCATTAGAGCATATACATGTTCTTTATCTGCTGATCTCATCGTCATACCCATGAATGAATTTGATATAATCCTCAATATGGATTGGATTTCGAACCACGATGCAAATATTTATTGTAAGAAGAAGGAGGTTACAATTTTTGATGATGATAAGGAACACCTTATCTTTAGAGTAGAATCGTCACCACCTAATTCTTATCTAGATCCACCCCCAGTAGCTCAACTAAATTCAATTATCGGGGAGGAAGATAATGAAATAACTGTGGGTGAGGAAAGGAATGTTCAAATAGAGGATGTACCTATTGTGAAATAATATGTAGATGTGTTTCCGGAAGATTTACCTGGACATCCTGCAGAATGAGAAATTGAGTTTTCCATTGATTTAATTCCTGGTTCAAGGCCCATATCGAAGACCCCTTATAGAATAGACACTGTGGAATTAGTGGAACTAAATAAACAACTAGAGGAATTGAGTAATACGAGATTTATTCTCCCTAGTGTTTCTCCATGGGGAGCCCCTGTTCTTTTTGTAAAGAAGAAAGATGGATCTATGAGGTTGTGCATTGACTACAGGGAGATCAATGCTATAACAATAAAGAACAAGTATCCCCTACCTCACATTGATGATTTATTTGACCAACTGCATGGAGATCAATACTTTTCAAAGATTGACCTTCGATCTGGATACCATTAGTTGTGTGTGAAGAAGGAAGACATTCCGAAGACAGCATTTCGAACCAGGTACGGGCATTACGAGTTTATAGTAATGCCTTTTGGATTGACTAATGCACCCTCTATATTCATGGATCTAATGAAAAGAGTTTTCAAGGAATATCTTGATGATTTTGTGGTGGTATTTATTGATGATATCTTTGTACAATACAAAAGCTACAAAGATCATGAAAATCACTTGTGCATTATCCTAAAGACTCTTAGTAGACATGAATTATATGGGAAGTTTATCAAGTGTGAATTCTGGCTTCAAAAGATTTCTTTTCTTGGTCATATTGTCTCTAAGGATGGAATCTATATTGATCCTTCTAAGATCAAGTCAATCCAAGAATGGCCAGCACCGATGAGTATAACTGAGGTATGCAGTTTTATTGGTTTAGCAGGTTATTATCGGCATTTCGTCCAGAATTTTTCCCGATTGGCTAACCCATTAACGAAGCACACAAGTATAGGGGTTAAATTTGTTTGGACAAAAGAGTGTGAATAACGTTTTAAAGAATTGAAGAGAATATTAGTCAATGCTCCTATCTTGACTCTACTATCAGGGAATGATGGATTTGTTATTTATAGTGATACCTCAAAGAAATGACTTGGTTGTGTCCTTATGCAGAATGATAGGGTAATTACCTATGCATCATGACAGCTAAAAATTCATGAGCAAAAATATCCTACTCATGATCTTGAGTTAGTAGCTGTAATCTTTGCTTTGAAGATTTTGAGACACTATCTCTATGGTGAAAAATGTGAGATTTATACTGATCACAAGAGTTTGAAGTATATTTTCTCACAGAAATAACTCAACATGAGGAAAAGGAGATGGCTTGAATTAATCAAGGATTATGATTTCATGATACACTACCACCCGGTAAATGCAAATAAGGTGGAAGATGATTTGAGCAGAAATGATCATGGAGTTTTGAGCATGATGAGAATTGAAAGGGATCCTATTTTCATGGATCTAGTGAAGATGGATGTAACGTCCCGACCCGACTTACCATCCAACCCGGTAGCCGGACCGGTCTCCACATGGACTCAAGCGCATCTCCCCAAACGCCAGAGAATACCAACTAGCAGCGAGGGCCTAGGTGAGTCTGTGGGGAGACTATGCCCACATTACCAAAGTATCCAAGTGGAAGTACAATATACAACAGTGGAAGAAGGTAACCAGTAGAAAACAGATAGACAACAGATAAAGATAACAAAGCAGGAAGATCTCATATTTATATAATGATGCAAGTCAATACAATCTAGTACAAGTATACAAAAATACCAAAAATAAACCAAAATTTATCCCCTGTTGCATCGCAAGCCTCAGCTTGGTCCCATTCGCTCCTACTCCGAGCAGCAAGTCAAGTACCTATACTAGGGCCTTTACCCTTCTCATTACCTACAACCATATAATCTGCTTGGGTCCAAAAACATGACCCAAACAGGGTGTGAGACTAAATCCCAGTAGGCAACCACCAAAGATCTGTTCAATCTGTCAGTGAATATATATGGCAGGCAGTGTAATATGGAAAGCAGTAAACAAGGGAAACAAGCAAGACCGACCCAAGATTGTTCTTTGGCTTGACATCACTTCAGGTATCCATTCCGTTCATTAACCATTTCGTTCAAGTGTTCAAACCATTCCTTGAGCCCGTTCCTGGAATACTCAATCGGAAACCAGACATCACTTAGGGAGAAAATCCACCTACACCCTACAAGCCCGTTCCGACGAACCTCTAGGACCCCAACATCTCTCTAAAATCCCGTTCCGGTGAACCTCCTAGGTACCCAGCCTCGCTCTAGGTGCGGTATAGTCCGTCAACTAAGCCCATCCCCGAAATCCTATAAATAAGATTTGGGTATCGCCCATGACATATCATACCCTGTTGAGTCCGTCCATGGAATCTCATGTGGGATCCATGATTCACTCAGAATTTCAGTAACAAGTCTTGTATGAGTCCGTCCATGGCAACTCACATTGGTTCCATGGTTCACCCATGACTTGGTTTCACATTTAAAGTAGTTCAAGCATTTAACTCACATGGGATAGTAATTCAAGAATTAACATACAAGGGTAAAGGGGAAACACTCCATCCCATACCCGAAACCATTTCAATTACAATTCCATCATATTGTAATTCCATTCATATCCAATTTACATTTTTAACAACCCACAAGGGAAAGTAAAAACATGCCTCAAAGGCATCCTGGGTCAAGAACCATAAAAAAGTCATTCAAGGAAATGCACCCAAGGGGTGGTTCCTGTTTGAGGTATACAACCTAACTCAAGCATATACAACCCTATTCAGATTACCTATAACATGCTAGGTAATAATAGGTTTGAAATTCATGTTCACGTGACACCCCAAAAGTGGGCGTGTGACACTCCGACATATATAAATAGCCTGACAATCAATGAAAAGCACGAGACCACCTACCTTAGGCTCATACTAGATAGCTCGTCCAGTATCAGGCTCTGATTCGACCTGGTTTGGAAGAAATCTAAATAACATATTAAGAACAAGAAATTAGGGCATATGAGCCTTAATCAAATCTGTGTTCGTCATAACCAAAAGAAAGGAGAAGGATTAAAATGAAATTGAGGACCTACCATTGCGGATCCAACGAGATGAACGGTGATCCAAACAGAGGATGGAGGAGCAGGATCAAAATCCTTCCGAAGTATCCTTGAGAGCTTCCTAAGAGGCTCCCCCTTCTGTCCGGTTGAAGAAATAGGGTTTAGGTTTAGTTTTTATAAAATTTAATCAATTAAATTAAAAATTAGTTAAATTAAAAAAACACAACAGGTTGCACGGTTTACCCGCACGGCCTGCCAAACCGTGTGGAGACCGTGCGGACCTCACTAGAAGGCAAGGGGCAGCCGCATGGCCACCCCTCACGGTTTTCCCAAACCGTGCACAGGCCGTGATCTTGCCTCTACCAAGCCTGCACAAGGTGCACAGTTTAGCCAGGTCGTGTGCAGGCCGTGTGCCAGGCCATTTTCAGCCTCCAACTTGGTTCTGGGCTCCGAACAAGCCCCAGACACCTCCGTAACTCCCTTGGTCAAGTTAGACATCCACAATAGGCCTCAAAAGAACATTTAAACTGAAAAGAAAAGGATCTGTACCTCGTATGAAAACCCGGGTTCTTACAATATTCTCCCCTTACAGCAATTCGTCCCCAAATTGTTCTCTGAAGGGTGGTCAAGATTTGTTTACAAACAGCTCTGGCCACTGAGAACGTATGTCGGCCTCCCACTCCCAGGTCTCATCCTGTAAACGGCCATGCTGCCATAGCACCCGTACTAGAGAAACTGACCGGTCTCAGAGAACCTTCGTGCTCCTGTCAACGATACAAATTGAATGCTCCTCAAAGGATGCATCTACCTGAAGCTCGACCTCCTCAGGCTGGAAGGTATGAGATGGGTCTGAATAGTATCACCGTAACTGAGAAACATGGAACACGTCATGTATGTCTTGGTACCTCTGAGGTAACTACAACCGATAGGCTACCGGCCAAATCCTCTCCAGAATCTCAAAAGGCCCAACATATCTCAGCGATAGATTACCCTGTCTCCTGATCCGCCTATGTCCTAGCCTCAGTGAAACACGCAAGAAAACCTAATCCCCAACCTCAAACTCTAGGGTTCGTCTGTGGTGATCAGCATATGACTTCTAACGAGACTTTGTGGTAGCCATCTGCTTCTGTATCAACTGGACCTGCTCAGAAGTCTCCTGAACAAGATGCGGTCCCAGTAAAGCTGCCTCACCTACCTCTAACCAGCACAAGGGTGATCAACACGACCTACCATATAAAGTCTCATACGGTGCCATCTGTATAGTCTCCTGATAACTGTTGTTATAGGCAAACCCAACTAGGGGAATATGCCTCTCCCATGAGCCCCCAAAATCCAGTACGCATTCTCGTAGCATGTCCTCTAGTACTTGTATCGTACGCTCTGACTGACCATCAGTCTGAGGGTGATATGTTGTGCTCAAGTGCACCTATGTACCCAGTGCCCTCTGAAAAATCTTCCTGAAACATGACATAAAACGAGCATCCTAGTCTGAAACAATGGTGCGCGGGACCCCGTGGAGTCGTACTATCTCCTGGATATACAACCTTCCCAGCTCATCCACACGAAAGGTCTCCTTGATTGGCAAGAAATGTGAAACCTTCATGAGTCTATCAACCACAACCCACACAACATCATTACCTCGAGGTGACATCGGCAAAACAGTCATGAAATCCATCGCAACATCATCCCATTTCCACTTCGGAATAGGTAGCTGCTATAAAAGCCCAGCTGGCCGCTGATGTTCTGCCTTCACCTGCTGACAGGTGGAAAATCTCACGATAAAACTAGCCACTTCCCTCTTCATACCTGGCCACCAGTACTACCAGCGCAAGTCACGATACATCTTAGTGACTCCGGGATGAACTGACCAAAATGAAGCATGAAACTCCCGCATCAGCTCCTCTCTAATATCCATTGGAACCCATACACGTCCATGGATACGAAGAACTTCATCCTCACCTATCGTCTAACTAGGAGGAGGGTCCTCACCTGACACACCTTCCCGTATGACTAGGCCTTCAGAATCTGATACCTGTCTCATCCTTACTCTATCCAGGAGGGTAGAAGTCACAGCTAGGGATGATAGAAAAGAATTCCCTTGGCTATTCAGCACATCAAGATGCATCTCATAGAACAAGTATATAATATTCCATTCGTCACTAGCCTTTTTCATTGCCTGTATTTGAGTCCTCTTGCTCAACGCGTCAGCCACTAAATTTCCCTTACCTGGCTTATAAGCAAGCTCGAAATCAAAGGACTGTAGGTACTCCACCCACCATCACTGCATAAGATTCAGATCACACTGAGTAAATATATATTTGAGGCTCTTGTGGTCTGTGTATACCACAAAACACTCTCCTAATAAATAATATCTCCAACAACTCATCACATGAACAACTGCAGCTAGCTCAAGATCATGCGTCAGATAATTCCTCTCGTGTGGCCTCAACTTCCGAGATCTGTACGACACTACTCTGTCTCCCTACATCAACACTGCACCCAGCCCAATGCCCGATGCATCAAAATAGATCGTATAACTCTTTCCCTGTTCTGGAAGTATCAGGATTGCTGTTGATGTCAACCTTCCTTTCATCTCCTGAAAGGCTGCTTCACAAGCATCCATCCATACAAATTTCACACCCTTCTTAGTCAGGCCTGTCAATGGCGCTGCTAAGCGTGAGAAATCCTATATGAAACGAAGATAATAACCAGCAAGCCCCAAGAAACTTTGTATGTCAAATACATTCTTGGGCTGTTCTAAAGAAACCAGATCTCTAACCTTCTCTGGGTCTATAGACAATCCTGTCTCAGAGATAATATGGCCCAAGAAGTGAATCTGGTCCATCCAAAAGTGGCACTTATTAAGCTTTGCATATAGCTGATGTTCTCTTAGTGTATTTAGGATGATCTCAAGATGGTTGGCATGGTCATTTCTATTTCGAGAATACACCAAAATATCGTCCCTGAAAACCACGACGAATGAGTCCAAGTAAGGATGGAACACGCGATTCATCAAATCCATGAAAACTGCTGGCGTGTTAGTGAGACCGAACAACATAACCAGATACTCATTTAAATCATACCTTCTACAAAAATCTGTATGAGGTATTTCTGCAGGTCGAACACGCACCTGGTGGTACCCTGACGTCAAATCAATTTTCAAGAACACCCTAGCTCCTCGAATCTAATCAAACATTTCATCTATACGTGACAAGGGGTATTAGTTTTTAAACGTCAGTTGGTTCATTTTCCGATATTCCACACACAGCCTAAGAGTCCCATCTGCCTTTTTCTAAAAAAGGATTGGCGAACTCCACAGAGAAGTACTGGGTCGAATGAACCCCTTTTACTCCAAATATTTGAGCTATTTCTTGAGCTCTTACAACTCCATCGTAGACATCCTGTAAGGAGGAATGGATACTGGTGCAGCTCCTGGCACTAGATCGATGGAGAAATCCACCTCTCTCTCAGGAGGTAAACCTGAAAATTCATCATGGAAAACATCCCTAAAGCGCTCAACCACTGGAGGGAGGTCTGTCTGACTTACTCCCTAATCATCCAGAAACAAACTAGCGATCTGGGCTATCATCCCGTCCAGCCCACGATGCTCTGGCCCATCTTGGCTTGCCTGGAGATCCCACTCACCCTTAAGAGTATACACTGCACCCTCTGGTGATGTGAAAATCACCCTCCGACGGTAACAATCAACGTAGGCTCGGTAATCTACTAGCCAGTCCATACTGAGAATGAAATAAAAACCTATCATTTTGAGAACATAAAGATCCCAGAAGAAGTGACACCCTCCAACCTCAAGGGGGCACCCTCTACACTTACGTACAACCTCTACCCTAACTCTTAGTGGTGTGTCTAGCATCAAGATGCCATCAGAAGACAACACAACAAGCCCAAGGCTTTTCACTATAGGTGCAGATATAAAACAATGTGATGCACCTGTATCAAAGAGGGCATATGAAATAACAGATTCTACTAAGATCGTACCTCTCACCATAGACGGTCCCACTCCCTGATCCTCGGAAGTAGGATACACTGCATACATCTGGCCTGAACCACAACCCTGTGATACAACCTCACTACCCAGAACTGGTCCACTCTGACGTCTCGGCGTACCCTGTGCCTGGATATCTCTGCCATGAACACTACCTCGACCTGATCGGCCAGTCGAACCCCGACTCCCTGTCTGATGAGAAGCTGCTGACCCTGCTCCTGCATATAGAGTCGGTGCGAACCCTCTATCACTGGCTGGTGGTGGAAAAGTTCTGCAGAAACTTTGAAGATGACCCATCCTTCCACATGACCAGCACTCGACTGGGTCCCTCGGACACTGCGGCTTTGTGTGTCCCAGCCTACCACACTGGTAGCACCTCATATTGCTAATTGAAGATAGGTTCAGACTACTAGAATCACCGTGTGGAAGCTCCAGACGATGCTTCCTACTAACAGTCGCTGTAGTACCTGATCTCGATGCCGAACCACTCTGGCTTGCACCTCTAGTCTCTCTCAAGTTACGTTCTGTGATCAGTGCCTGGTTCACAATTCCAGAAATGGTAGTCAACCTGAAGATATTTACCTGAGATCAGATGTCATATCTTAGACCATCCTCAAAATGCCTGGCCCTCGACAGCTCATCGCCCATCAGGATAGGTGCGAAGCGCTGAAGCTCAGTAAAATGGGCAGAGTATTCCATCACTAATAACGCACCCTGCTCCAGACGCAAGAACTCCCGGGCTCGATCGGCCCTCAAAGTCTCAGGATAAAAGAAATCGTAGAAGGCCGTATGAAACTCTATCCAAGCCATCTACCGATGACGATCTGACTGGGTGATCACGTCCCACCATCTCTTGGCAGAATCATACAACATATATGTAGCAAGCTTGATCCTCCTCTCTGGAGGCATCTCCAAATGCTCAAAGATAGCTAGTATCGCCTCTATCCAGGACTCTACAGCCTGTGGTCCGCCATCCCCTGAAAACGTAGGCGGATGCTGCTGCTGAAACTCACGCATCAACTCTGCCATAGTCGGGGTAGGTCACGGTGCTCCCTGAAAGGTCTGCATAAAACGCAACAAGCTCTCACGGAACTGTGCCTCAACACCTGTGTCCTGTATAACTATTGGTGCCGCAGGTGGCACAACTGGAGTTTCCCTTAGTAGCCCATGGCCTACCATCTCCGGAACGTGGTCGTCACTGCTCTCCCGACGTACGACTGGAGGTCGTGGTGGTGGCATGACTCTGCAATGCTAAACACATGCCTCAGTTCAAGATTTTTAACGAGATTCAAAACCCACGAGAACAAGAACTAGGACAGGACAGGTCAAGTCCTTCCTAAAAAGCCACATCAACCCACAACCTGCTTCTAAATCTAGGACTGCATAAGGAACAGTCACCAAAAACCACTAGATTCACTACCTCTTGCCCACTCATAAGCCGGGTCTAGGTCAGGATCTACTTTCAACATTCATTCTTTTAACATACCTTTGTTCAAAATCTTTAACCAATGGTCCACCAAGTTTTTATCCCTGAGGGCCCATAACACCTCATGAATCAAAATTTGATGCCCATATAACCATGAAATTCAATTTCATTTAGCATTTACATCCCATTGGTGCGTCACTTCCCAGTCTATAAGGGCTCATACTTCTTATGAATTGAAAGATGATGTCACTCTTCATTCATTGCACTCAATCTAACACCACAATAGGCACACCTAAAAATCAAATATCAAAACAACATGAAAAAACCATCACAAAACCTATCACAATAGCATGCAATATCTAAAGCATCCTAGATATCATGGCATGATGCATGACATGTGATTCCTAACAAGGTGACTATATGATGCATGAGATGGCAAACCCTCATCTCATCGGGTTGCAATGAAATAGAACCTACAATAATATCAATAGTAACCACAAAAACCATGTGTGTCACCCAACGATGAAATTAGAACAACTGTAATAATCAAAATCAGAAACACAATTCCATACGAGGAAAATTGGATTTTCCTTGTACGCGGGTTTGCAACTCCCGGGCACAGTTTATTAACAAAGTCCCTTCCCTTCCTACTCCTGTCTAAGGTCACCAAATAGTAAGTCAAATCAGAAAAAATAACTCCTCTAATACCACTTTGTAACGTCCCGACCCGGCTTACCATCCAACCTGGTAGCCGGACCAGTCACCACATGGCCTCAAGCGCATCTCCCTAAATGCCAGAGGCTTCCGACTAGCAGCGAGGGCCTAGGTGAGTCCATGGGGAGATTATGCCCTCATTACCAAAGTATCCCAGTGGAAGTACAACATACAATAGCAGAAGAAGGTAACCAGTAGACAACAGATAGACAACAGATAAAGATGACAAAGCAGGAAGATCTCATATTTATATAATGATTCAAGTCAATACAATCCAGTACAAGTATACAAAAATACCAAAAAGAAACCAAAATGTATCCCCTGTCGCATCGCAAGCCTCAGTTTGGTCCCGTGCGCTCCTGCTCTGAGCAGAAAGTCAAGTACATGTACTAGGTCCTTTCCCCTTCTCATTACCTGCAACCATATAATCTTCTTGAGTCCAAAAACATGACCCAAAAAGGGTGTGAGACTAAATCCAAGTAGGCAACCACCAAAGATCTATGCAATCTATCAGTGAATATATATGGCGGGTAGTGTAATATGGAAATTAGTAAACAAGGGAAACAAGAAAGACCGACCCAAGCTTGTGCTTTGGCTTGGCATCACTTAAGGTATCCATTCCGTTCATTAAACATTTCGTTCAAGTGTTTAAACCGTTCCTTGATCCCATTCCTAGAATACTCAATCGGAAACCAGGAATCACTTAGGGAGAAAATCCACCTACACCCTACAATCCTATTCCAGCAAACCTCTAGGACCCTGAAATTTCTCTACAATCCCATTCCGGTTAACCTCCTAGGTACCCAACCTCGCTCTAGGTGCAGTATAGTCTGTCAACTGAGCCCGTCCCCAGAATCCTATAAATAATATTCAGGTATCGCCCATGACATATCATGGCCTGTTGAGTCCATCCATGGAATCTCACGTGGGATCCATGATTCACTCGTTATTTCAGTAAAAAGTCTCGTATGAGTCTGTCCATGGCAACTCACATTGGTTCCATGGTTCACTGGTTTCACATTTAAAGCAGTTCAAGCATTTAACTCACATGGGCTAGCAATTCAAGAATTAACATACAAGGGTCAAGGGAAAACACTCCATCCCATACCTGAAACCATTTCAATTTCAATTCCATCATATTGCAATTCCATTCATATCCAATTTCCATTTTTAACAACCCATAAGGGAAAGGAAAAACATGCCTCAAAGGCATCCTGGGTCAAGAACCATAAAAGATTCATTCAAGGAAACGCACCCAAGGGGTAGTTCCAGTCCGAGGTATACAACCTAACTCAAGCATATACAACCCTATTCAGATTACCTATAACATGCTAGGTAATAAAAGGTTTGAAATTCATGTTCACACGACACCCCAAAAGTGGGTGCATGACACTCCGACATATATAAACAGCCTGGCACTCAGAGAAAATCACAAGACCACCTACCTTAGGCTCTTACTAGATAGCTCGTCCAGTGTCAGGCTCTGATTTAACCTGGTTTGGAAGAAATCTGAAGAATAGACGAAGAACGAGAAATTAGGGCATATGAGCCTTAATCAAATCTGCGTTCGTCATAACCAAAAGAAAGGAGAAAGATTAAAAAGAAATTAAGGACCTACCGTTGCGGATCCAACGAGACGAACGATGATCGAAATGGAGTTCGGACAGAGGAGCAGGATCAAAATCCTTCCGAAGTCTCCTTGAGAGCTTCCCAGGCACCTCCCCCTTCTGTATGGTTGAAGAAATAGGGTTTAAGTTTAGTTTTTATAAAATTTAATCAATTTAATTAAAAATTAATTAAATTAACAAAACACAGAAGTTCGTACGGTTTTCCCACACGGCCTGCCAAACTGTGTGGAGACCATGTGGACCTCAATGGAAGGCAAGGGGTAGCCGCACGGCCACCCCGCATGGTTTTCCCAAACCATGCGCAAGTCGTGCTCTTGCCTCTGCCAAGCCTGCACAAGGCGCACGATTTAGCCAGGCCGTGCGCAGGCTGTGTGCAAACCATGTGCTAGGCCATTTTCAGCCTCCAACTTGGTTCCGGGCTCCGAACAAGCCCCATACACCTCCGTAACTCCCTTGGTCAAGTTAGAAATCCACAATAGGCCTCAATAGAATAGTTAAACTGGAAAGAAAAGGATCCGTACCTCATACGAAAACCCAGGTTCTTACAATGGATATGGGAATTACCATGGAAGGTGAAACATCGATACTTTTTCAGATGGTTTCCAAACCATCTTTACTAGAAAAGATAAAGAGTTATCAGACGAGTGATGGAGAGTTTCAAAACAAGATTAAAGCTGTGAATGATGGGAGATTGAGTGACTTTGTGTATAAATATGGAATTTTGAAGTTTGGGAAGAGACTTTGTGTTCCTGATATACCTGATCTAAAAAGGGAATTGTTGGATGATGCTCTTAGTTACAATTTCTCAATACACCCTAGGAGAACCAAAATTTATAGATATTTGAAGGAACATTTTTGGTGGGACAACATGAAGAGGTAGATTTCTAATTTTGTGTCAAGATGTATGGTTTTTCAACAAGTGAAAGCTAGAAGGAAACAGCCTGGAGGAGTCATGCAACCTCTTCCCATACCTGAGTGGAAATGGTATAATATTATGATGAACTTTGTCATGGGACTACCAAAGACTCCTAGAAGGAACGATGCAATATGGGTCATTGTTGATCATCTTACCAAGTCAGCACATTTTCTTGCTATAAGGGATGATTTACCACTTAAACGTCTAGCAAGACTATATATTAATGAAGTTGTGAGACTTCATGGAGTACCCCTATCGATTATCTCTGATCGTGATCCCCTTTTTACTTCAAGATTCTAGAAGAGACTTCAGAAGGCCTTGGATACTGAACTTCATTTGAGCACTACCTACCACCCTCAAACAGATGGGAAATCAGGACGGACTATTCAAACCTTAGAAGACATGTTGAGATCCTTCTCACTTGACTTTCAGGGTATGTGGGATAAATATTTACCTCTGGTAGAATTTTCCTATAACAATAGCTTCCATTCGAGTATTCAGATGGCACCATATGAAGCGTTATATAGAAAGATATTTTGCACACCAACCTGTTGGGATGATGTTGGTGAAAGAAAACTTGTAGGCCCAGTACTAGTGGGGGAAACGATGGAAAATGTGATGGTAATCCAAAACCACATCAAAGCAGCTCAAAGTAGGCAGAAGAGATATGCTGATAACCGAAGGAAGGATTTGGAATTTTAGGTAGGAGATCATCTTTTATTAAAGGTATCTCCATAGAAGGGTGTTATATGTTTCATTAAGAAGGGAAAATTGAGTCCCAGGTACATCGAACCATCCTAAATTCTAGAACAAATAGGGGTTGTAGTTTACCGTTTGGCAATGCCTCCAAGTCTCTCCAAAGTTCATGATGTATTCCACGTATCACTGTTGAGAAAATACATGCCTGACCCAATGCATGTACTCACCTATGAGTAATTAGAACTGGAACCCGATCTATTTTATTGCGAAGAGCCTTTCAAGATTCTTGATATGAGAGAACAAGTGTTGAGAAACCAGACGACTCGTCTGGTAAAAGTTCTATGGAGAAACCATAAGATGGAAGAGGCAACGTGAGAACCCGAGGAACTTATGATGAAGAACCACCCAAGTATTTTCATGCGGTAGTGTTCTAGAAATTTTGAGGAAAACATTATTTGAAGGAGGGGAGAATATAACACCCCAATCTTCCACGGTATGCTTGTCTTTGAATAATATAGTAGCATGTGTTGTACGCAACTTTGAGTTCTAACACACACCACAACCAATCAAACTAGCAGTTATGAATAGTAATACCCACTTTTTTAAATTTTATACATTTTATCTTTCAAAATGGACTTCATTTTTGGATTCGGAATATTGAAATCAGCTTAGGTTGATTTTTTGGTATTTTTCTGAAAACTTTCAATTTTTGATGAATAGTGAAAAACAATGAGTTATAGTTTAAAACCGATTTTTTTATTTAGATAATTATTTATTTTATATAAATTTATTTTAGGTCAAAGTAGATACATAATACCTATATAAGTTCAATTTAATTCATTGGAGCCAGTTTATAATAATTTTAGATATATAAAAATTTTATTGAACTTTTCACCGTCTTTTACCCATCTCCTAGGAGAATTTATAAATTCACATAAAACTTAATTTTACTGCTTCTGTGAGTGGAATTTCGAAAATCCGAGAGACACAGTTAATATCAAGGAGTAAAATGTGGTTCAATAAGATAAAAATAATTTTTTGTGAATAGTAACTTTTTACTTTTATTTACCACGGTTAAAAGTAAATAGGGTAATTAAGGGTAAAAATGATATTAATATTACCCTAAAACATGTCCTAATTCTATTGGAAAAGTGTATATCGACCAAAAACAACCTTAGAAATAAACTATTATCATTTAGGTCCACTTGGATTAGATTAGGAGATTTATTATTATGTAATTCAAAGAAGAGTTAAAAGAGTTAAAATCAAAGTTTAATAAATAAAACATTTTTAATATAGATTTATACATAATATAAATTAGATTATAAATATTAATTAGAACTCTAAAAAGAATTCCTACATGATGGTATTTTATTTATAATTTTTAGACATTAAATAATTTAATTTATTTATGACACAATGATGATGCAGTACTTACCGTATTAATGAAAGATTAAGATAATTGATATTATAAATACCCAAATAAATGTAATTTGAGACTTTTTTATGAATTCCAATAATTTTATAGGTTAATATTACATATTAGTATTTGTTATATGAATTTTTTTCGAATTAATAATACTGTTATGAATTTATCAAAAACAAAATACCAAATAGTGTCAAAACTGACATAAAAGAGTTTTTAAAACAAATATTATATTTTTAATTGATATTATATTCCTAAAAATCTAATGTTCGGCCAAAAGACTTATATCATGATAGGTGTATCATTAATGTACCACTTGGGGGTATATTGGAAGTTTATAGTAAATTTATTAACCATATAATATAAAAATACAAAGAGACATGGTAAATGTCAAACTAATTAACTAAGAGTTAAAACTAAAAGATAAGGTTAATAAAGTGACCCAAACCTGTCTAAAACCTATTGGTTGAATGGATTTAGACCCATAACCACCTTATCCTATAAATAAATAAATTTCTAGCCATTATAAATCGAATATGAATTTATTATAAAATAATATTTTAAGTTTTTCCTAAGGCGCCCCTCACCCCTCTTATAAAAGGGAACTCCCCCTTCTCTCAAATTCATAACTTCAAAGCCTTTTGGATTGGCCAAACCCTGCCCAAATATCCTCCCAAATTCCCTAACTTCAACCTAGAGGCCTTATATTGATCATAAATCAAACCTAAGGAGCCCTTTTGATCAAATCAAAAGGAAGAACCCGAAGAAGAGGTAATGTTTTCACCACCCTCTTTCAAGTTCATTTCTTCTTCCACTTATTATTTCTTTATTATTTCCATTATAAAATAATAAATTCAGTATCTTCTATATACTATGATGTTATTATAAATATGGTACAACCATATTCATTATTTTATCCATCCTTTGAATGACATGTCACCATACATGCGTACGTACGGCTTACCGTCTCCACGTCGTGGTGTAATTGTTATTCAAAACATTATTATTTGGATGGGTATGATAATGATGTGTAATTGAATTAAATAATAAATATAACATTATAATGATTCTTTATATATGATATACCATCCATTATATACGATTTTAATATCAAAAGAATGGTATTGTCGCTCGTGCGTACGTACGGACTACCGTCTCCATGAACGCGATGAGATTCATTCCCCATCGTATCCATTCAAGAATAATTCTCATTTTATGATTAAAAATAATGTTTAAGTACTTGATATAATTTTTTATATGAATAAGATACAACCTATGGATAAAAAACATGGCTTATGTAACAAAACATATAAAAGAAAATGAGTAACTGAACACCCGAAACGACGATAATATGAAAATATTATTAATGAAACAATATTAAAAGATCATATATGATATCATATTTATGTATATGATTCTTGTATAATTTAATAACAATTATTTAACTATTATACAGGAGGTTAACCTACCCTCGACCAAGGAAAAGTACAAGGTAAGGGTTTATTTCACAATATCTTCATTATCCGAGGTTGTTTATACATAATTATCTACTGAGACCTCTTTATCATCCACATCCATGTTTCTTAAAAATTTATTTCAAAAAATTCTTACTATTTTATAGACTATGAGTTAAAGTCATTTATACCCTTGTTTAACTTTTTATAAGATGCTTATAAAGGAATATTTCCGTCGTTTTCCAAACAAGGTCCTTTTTAACCTTTTTGACAGAATTAAGGTAAGAATGTATCTTTTTAACTTATACGGTGGGTGAGACTATTTTCCGCCGTTATAAAATCTTCTAATATTATCTTAAAATCTTATAAGAATATTTTTAAACTAAATGTTTTCTTTATAATCATGATGGAAAGAGATATTTCTCTAAAAAGGGTTTTGATTTCATCTATGTCAACATCCTTTGATGGATTTTAAGTTTGTTTGAAGTTGATTTATTATGATACAAAACTTACATATTGTATTGAAGGTTTTGTGATATGTTTGAATATGGATGTGATATTTTTATACCATTCATGGTTTATGGTTAAATTATTGAAATTTCGTATGCTAGTTTTAATATGAATGTTTATGATATATTTAAACCTTTTCATATGAGGAATGCATTGGACTTAGTAAGTGATGGGTGGAGCCCGCTATAGCTCCTAGATGCATCGGTAGGTCTCATGAGACAACTAGACGTGTAATTGGCCGAGGACCTTTCCCAATTTTATTTATGGTTTTGGCCGAGGCCTTAATCATTTTTAGACTTCTTGGCCAAGACACTGAAAAAATGTTTCAGAATGTCTGGCATTATACATTCCCTCATTATGGAAATAATATTGATGGTTCATGTGGTTATTCGACTAGTAGAATACCCATGGTTATGTTTTATTATGGAATTATTTACTTAGATCATATTCTTTCCATAAAAGTATTCATGTTTATTATGGGTAAAGGCATGTGGTTTCAATTATTTACCATACTTAATATTTATGTCATTTTCTGCTGTATTACTTACCCTTACTGAGCATTTGAGCTCACCCCTTTCTTATGTTTCATTTTCCCAGGATATGAAGAAGTTAGTTATGAGTGAACTACAGGCATAATCTAGGAGGCTTGGATGTTTCTAGTGAAATATATTTGTGTTGTGTTTCTTTTCAATTTGTAAAGTTTAACTTATGTATGAATCTTGTTTCCAATAATACTAAACTGATCACTCTTTCGAGACATGATTTCCTTGTGATCATGCCAATGTTATGTAATAATTCACCGACTCTGGGTAACTGGGGTTGGGGCGTTACAATTTTTATACTCAACCTTCATGGTATATTCTCACACATGTTGTGTCTTATACATAGGAAAGGATTTACAATAGTTTCCTTGGAGGTCTGGGAGTTTGTGGAGCATAAAAAACTAAATAGACCAAGGTGTGTACTGGTGGTTGAACGAGGTGTGTATCAATTATTACATTTGACTGTAATCCCCTCCTAAGAAGGCTTCACACCTTTACAGTTTTAGGTGATCTTGTATTTTCCCATTTATTCTTTCAATACTTAGGTTGCACTTTGGTTGTGGGATTTAGATGTATGCATACATTTTGTATCGGTTTTATTATTATATCCACATGGTTGCATGAATATGGATGTGTGTGTGTGTGAATACATGTACCATAGGCTAAGGTCCCCTATGTGTGTGTTATGTCTTCTCATTACTAGTATCTATCCCCAAGAATATTGGAGGTAGGCTTGGGGTGTGATACTTGGCCTATCGCGATCCAGGAGGGCCCTGGTGAGTTGAGCCATGACACAATAGGTCCCAACCTCGCTGCCAGCCATATGATTATACTTGAGGCTCTAAGGTATGCACATATAGAAGAACACACTCCAAAATACCTTCCATACCTAATGGAACTCATCTGAGTGATCCCACTCATCGAGTATCACTAAACATATGAGAGATCTCACTCATCAAGAATTTTTAGGATGATGGCACATTTTTTTCCATCTTTGGTGGCATCCATTTGAGAGAACATGCTCATCAAGTATTTCCATGGAGAAGTTAACACTGGAAGTAAACAGATCATGACACTCAGATAGGGGATCACACCCATGTCTCATGGGGGATTCCAGGAACCCTACTAGAACATAGAATATATCATCACATAGATAGGGGATCACACCCAAGTCATCTGAGGGAAACCATGAATTCACTAAATACATAATGATGTGGTTTATAGGGAAATATATAAATTTTTATTTTATGTATAAATAGGTTGGGTATACAACATATACATCCAGTTACACACCATTTATCTCACTCACCGTATGTCTGTGATACATGTCTAGGGACTTGGTGTGTATCACTTCACAAATATTTCTGAGGTATGGGATGAGTACATTTAATACATGCTGTGTAAACTCTTTATTATAAGATTACTAGTCACTGTGTCATGTAATAAATTCACAACATGGCATGGAACCCATGTTTTTTTGTCACAAAAATACATGTACAATATAGTTTTTAAGCGAGTTACACGACGTGTAGTCTGAAGAGTCATGTGTCGGTTTAGTCCAATCAACATGCGATATTCATTTAATACATGTTACATATATTTAATGTATGATTATTCGAATTAATTTGAATTATCCTAGTTTATTAAACATGGATACATAGTGTGTATGTTTGGGTTGCACATCGTGTAATCTTGTATTATCCGAAAAAAATCGTCAGCACCTTCATATGAGTTCTTTGACTATTCTTCATTAATTATTAACCATATCTGGGTTTTTTGAGTGAGAAACAAAGAGAGGAAGAACAGATATTGACAATTAGATTATAATAACAAATTTATTAAAATTAAAACTAACTTTTAAATACATAAATGATCAACAAACAATAAATAATTATAAATTAAACATGACCCCTTTGATACAACTTTTAGGTTCTAGGCATAGAGGAAGCACCTGTTGAACCTTTGATCAACTCTGATTTTATTAGATTAAATGGATCATACAAAATTTACATGATGAAAAACATCATGAAAATAAATTTTCAATATGTAAATGATCAAAATAAATAAATAAATAATTATAAATTTAATGTAATCCCTTTGATTCCACTTGTTGGTTCCAGAAGAAGTGGAAGATCCTGTCAGACTAATGGTCAACTTTCCTTTTATCATATTCAACAGATTATCCAAAAATTACATTGTAGAAAACGTCATGAACAATGAAAGTTTTTCAAAAAATATTGACAAATGATTTCTCTGGAACCAAGAGAGATGATTTTTTAACATAAATTTTTAATTAATTTAGAACATAAGAAAAAAAAATTAACTCGATCTTGAGATATTTATTTGTTAGTGTTGTTGATCATCTGAACCTAATTGGTGTATCATCATTGTGTCATAATGACCCGAAGAAAAGACCCTCCATAGGTGATCAACACTTTCTCCTTAAATCTCAGAACAACATTGACTTAACATCAAGTGCTGGAGAAACCGATTGATTGTCTTGTATAATTAATCTTGATCGATTCATGTTCCTTAGAGCTCAAAGGAATCTCTCTTGTTCTTATTAGTCTTGAGAGGGAGGTGAGGAGGAAATTGAGAGGAATGTACTACACACCAATTAACCTCTTCTAAAATAAGACAATAATCTATTTATAGACCAAGGGTTAGGGTTTAATATTTAATGAATCACACAAAAACCCTTAATAATATATTAAAACCAAAAAGAACCCCATTCCATGTAATAGAATATTATTATTATTTTATTTCATGGTGTGCACTACCCCACAAAATGATAAATATTTATTTTTACAATTTTCTAAATAAATATTTATCACTGGATACAATCTTATCCACCCATCCTCCTCAAAATTTATTAAATTATTGAATGAATTTCAAAGTAAATATTATTCATTATATGAATAAATAAATATTCAATTCATAGCCTATAAAATAAATATTTATTTATCAATTTCACAATTAAATTAATTAATTATTAATTAATAAATAATTATGTATTATCTTCGAGTAAAAAGAGGTAAATAGATATTATATATTCACATAATTAAATAATTAATTCACTAATGAATATTTATTTAATATTTGTGACCAACTGATAAATATTACTTATTGGAGTGGAGAATAATATTTATTTCAAGTGTTAAATATATAATATTTAACTAAAATCAATAGAAACACTTAGTGTGTGACCCTATATTCTTCTTCCATATAGGCATTAGGTGGTATTTCCTAAATTCCAACCATATATGATCTCTCACTATGTAATATATGCTAGAGCTAGGGAGTTTGTTTTTTTGGGTTTTTAGTATTAATATTTTATGTTTTGAAAATTACAAATGTCTCTCAATATTTTTTATTATTTTTAAAAACAATATTTTTTAATTATATTTTATATCCCAATATTTTTATTTAATTATATTTTTATTAATTTTAGTTATTATTTAAATATTTTATTTTTGTATAAAACAAATTTAATATTTTTATATTTTTTTACCTTTTTGCTTACCCTTACGTAACTTGTTTTTAACCTTACATATCTTCATATCTACCCTCACGTAAGCTGTATGTTTTCTTATTTACCCTTACATATCTTTTTATGTACCCAGAATATTTTAAAACTATTTATTTACCCTTATGTAACTCTTTTATACCCTTACTCATGTTTACCTTACCCTTACAAAATACATATAAACTCATTCATACCTTTATGCAATAATTTATTTCTACTCTTACACATTATATACAAAATGAATCTTACCCTTATGTAGTATATTTTTTTTACCTTTATGTAGTACATGACTTTACATGTTACCCTTACATATGATATGTATTTTTCTTAGCTCCTTTACACAGCTCAAATAACTTGTTACCTTTACATAAGGCTTTATAAAACTTTGTTACCCTTATGCAAGGTTACCCTTACACAAGGTATGGAAAAATCTATTTACCTTTACATAAACTATTCAAAGTCCTTATTACCTTTACACAGATTATATAAGGTATATTTTACCTTTAATTTTTTTTTGAAAAATTATGTTTACCTTTACGCAAGTATATTATTTTACCCTTATGTTGGTATAAACCATTGATTTTCTCCAGAATGCTATGTTTCATTATTTTCATGGTATTTTTAATTAGTGCATGTTTTTTAAGTGTTTATATTTTTTAATCATTCTATAATTTTAAACTAATTATATAGAACCTATGTGAAGTATTTTTAAATTGTTTTAAACATATTTATATGAATATAAAAGTTTTTATTTATTTACACATGAACTATCAACATGAAACTCAAAAAAAATTATTTTATTATTTTAAGTTATTTTTTTGTTTTTAATGTTTCTAAATTCATATTATATGATAAACAAATATATTCAAACTTTTTTATGGTATTTAATACAATTTTATTTATTTTTGAATATTTTCATATCTATATGCATTTCTTATGAATGTTTTTATATTTTTAATTTTAAATAATGTTTTTATGTGTGATTATACTAGGATTTCTCTTTGACATATTAAAATGGATTTGTTTTATTATTCTAACAATGATTCCAATTAGATTTAATTATTCTTATTATTTTGAATATTGGATGAGATTTGGGTGATAATGTTATAATGATAATATATTTCTTTCTCTCTTTATGATAATTATGTAATTATCTTTTTGAATTTGAATTTTATAACATTTGGCTCAATTGTGGTATGTTTATATTTTATTTAAGAAGTTTGAGCATTGCTTTAAAGTCATCCATTGTTAGGTCAGATAAGGTGATATCAGATGGTCTAGAGTAGGGGTAAATAGACCGAATTAAAAAAATTAAAATATTTATTAATTATATAAATTAAATATCAAAGTTAATTAGAAATAAGAAAATAATATAAATTTTTAGTAGTTTGGTCCAATGTAGACCTAGTTCACTCTCATAGATCTCTACTTGATGAGAGATACATTGTGCACTATACAATTATTTAAGGGGAATCATAACCCAAATACCACCTACTTTTTCTAATGGAAGTATAACCAATACACCTAAATTTTTTATAGGGGGTCACAACATAATTATGACCCTGACTTTAGACAGCTGGAGTTACAACATGAACTGTCCTGAATTTAGAATATTTGAGTCATAACCTGAAAAAATAAAATGCTTTTGTATGTAAAATCATAAATAGAAAGTGGGAGAATGTGTTAAATATGAGAATAAGTGTTATATACACAAGACACCAGAACAAAATAGATAAAATATAAACAAAGAGAAGCACAATTACTGGTTCATGAGTATTAGATTAGTTGTTTTTTTTCAAAGTATAAGTCAAATTAGATTTATTTTAACACTTGATATATCATACTAAATATGAGAGAATTGTTTGCACAACATCAAAAAATTTCACTACAGTATCACAGTACCACACTACAACTTCGAATTGGGTTATGACTCCCCATAAAAAAAATTCTAAGTCATTTTTAATATTCAAAAAATAAAAAATAAAAACTCCAAAATAAGATAAACAAACTTTCAAATTATAAAAAACTCCCCCTTTTGTAAATTAAAAAACAAACAATATTTTCCAAAAATTCTCCCCCTTTTTGAAATTTATCAAAAAGAAATAAAGTAAATATTTTAATTATGTAAATATCCCCCTCAATAAAACCAAAATAAAATAGTATTTTCAAACTAAATTTTCAACATTCCAATTTCAAATTTGATTTTATCAAGTCTAGAAAAATATAATGGTTATGTAAATGTTTTTTCAAAGTAGAAATAGAAGAATAATTATCATAATAAATAGGCATTTTTCAAAATAAAAACCAAAATCATATAAAGTTAGTTTAATCTAAAATGATTGAGGACATGATTCAGTCAAAATATATTAACTATCAATGGTAGATAAACCAAAATAATTTTTTTCTTCAACTGTAATAAATTAAATTTTTACTAAGAGAATGATACATACATGGGGAACCATTTATATCAAGCATGCATCCTCCAAAATCAAAGTCAGAGTAACTAATTAAATCTAAATAATTTTTCTAGAATAAAGTAATCTGGTATTAATATTTTCTTCATCAAATATAATAATACCTTTAATGTCCTTTAAGTTAGATTACTTAGTATCATATTTAAATATAACACATAAACAAGAACTAAACATTATATCAGGTATAGAATATGTTAAATACAAAAAAATTTCAGTCATGACACTAATTAATATAGAATTAATGGATTTTACAAAAGTATTAGAATCTAATTTATAACTAATTCTCATAAGACTTAATTTTTTTACAAGAATCAAGACCAAAATGTTTAACAAAATCTCTAGAATTTTTAGATTGATTCAAGAAATACTATCATTTATTTTATTAATTTAAAGACATAAAAATAATTTCAGTACACCCATAAGACTTCTATCAAATTTACTATCCATAAAATTAGAAAATTATTTACAAATAAAATCATTTGATCATCCAAAAATAATATTGTAAACATAAATTTGTATAATCAAATAATAATTTGAAATTATTTTGATAAAAAAGAAGGATCTACTTTACATTTACTAAAATCAATTTTCAAAAAAAAAGTAAGTCTATTATTCCAAGCATGAGGTTATTGTTTAAGACCATACAAATCTTTTTAAAATTAAAAAACATGATTGTAAATTATTCATTTTCAAAATTAGGGGTTGAGAAACATAAAATTCTTAAGAAATAAAACCATTTAAAAATTCACTTCTAACATCCATTTGAGATAAATTAAAACATTGAAAATCTTAAAAATATAATAAAATTATAATAGATTCAATACGATTCATAAACAAAAAATATTTATCAAAATATATACATTATTCTTGAAAATAACCATAAGAAACAAGTCTATATATATTCTTAAAATTTTAACTATATTCATCAATTTTATTTCTAAAATTCTATTTAGTTAAAATAAAATTCTTATATAAAGGGGGTTCAAATAATGTACAAACATTATTTCTAAGAAATTAATGAGTTCATATTTCATAGAAATAATCCAATTAGTATCATTCAAAGAATCTAAATCATCATTATGCATACAATCAGAAACAAAAGTATAATTAGAAAAGAAATTTATAGTAGAACTTCTAGTTTTCATACCAGAACCAAATTATGAATCACATTGTTAATGGGATGATATTTATGAATCCTATAAGATCAAGGATCACATTGAGAATAATTTTTATCTCCTTCAGTAGATACATTATCTATATGTTTTTATTTTCCAAAATTTAAATACCTAAAATCATTTTCAATATTTTTCAAAAATATATTTATGAACATCCCAATATTCACCAAAATTATTTGCATAGATTCCTAAAATTCCATGGTATACTTATTATAAAATCTATAATATTTACTGTTAGAATAATAACCAATAAATATACATTCAACACTTTTAACATCAAACTTATCTAAATTATCCTTCATATTCTAGATAAAATCTTTATAACCAAAAACATTAAAATAACCAACCTTCAGTTTTTGATCATTAAGCAATTCATAAGGGGTTTTCTTTAAAAAAGGTCTAAAATAAGATTTATTCATTAAATTTCAACAATCATGGTATACTTATTATAAAATCTATAATATTTATTGTGAGAATAATAACCAATAAAGATACATTCAAAACTTTTAGTATCAGACTTATCTAAATTATCCTTTGCATTAAAGATAAAAACATTATAACCAAAAATATTAAAATAACCAACCTTCAGTTTTTTCCATTAAACAATTTATAAGTGGTTTTATTCAACAAAGGTCTAACAAAAAATATATTCAATACATAGAAAATAATGTTAAAAGTAACTTCCCAAAAATACTTCAACAAACTATATTCATTAAGAATAGTTATATCCATTTCTTGAATAGATCTATTTTTCTATTCTACACTATCATTTTTTTGTGGTGTTCTAAGGGAAATGAATTAAGAGCATTATATTTTTCTTTAATTTTTTTTTCAAAATTAAAATGAACAAATTCACCGTCATTGTCCCTTTTAACATAAAAAATTAAACAACCTTTTATATTTTGAACTATCTTACAAAAGTAATAAATATAGATAAGGTTTTATGATTATGAGACATAAAATAAACCCATATAAATATAATAAAATCATCAAAAATAAAAAAATAAACTTATTTCCACCTGAACTAGAAGTTTTCATTGGACCAAATAAATCAAGATACAATAATTAAAGAGGAATAAAAGTTGAGACATTATTGATAGATTTGAAATATTTCTTGTGTTGATCACCTTTTAAGCATAAATCAAAAATAAAATCTTTTCTTACCTTTAACTTTGGTAAGCCTTGAAAATGAACATGCTTGGGTAATTTGTGTATCATTCAGAAATGGGCATGTCCAAGCCTTTTATGCCAGAGAACAACATCTGTGTCTATATCATTAAGGCAATTAACATTTTGATTAAATGGATCTGATAAAATAACAGAATAAATATTGTTATTTCTATTAGCATAAAATAAAACATTTTCATTTTTAAAAACTAATAATTTATTATCTTCAAATTTAACATACATATCATCATCAGAAATTTGTGAAATAGTAATTAAGTTATATTTAAAACCTTCATTGTAAAAACTTTATAAATTAAAATAATATTAGAAATAATTAATTCATGGAAACCTTTAGACTTTACTTTAGATTTATCTCTAAAAGTGATAGTCTTTATCATATTTAGTATAAGAGAGGAAATTTGATAGGTCAACAGTCATCAGCTATGAACAACCACTATACATGTACCATGTGTCCTTGAGATTCTTAAGGTGGTTATCTTGAAAAGAAAATTTATGCAAAGAATAGTTTTGGTACTCAAGATATTTTGGATCCAATTGGGTTAGTAATAGAATTATTAGGTACCCATATATATTTTAAACATTTATTTTAAGGTACACTAGAAGATAAATATTTTCAAATAAAGTTTCAGTTATATACAATAGATTGACCAAATCTAAGAGAACATTCATTAACATAATTTTCTTACATAAAAAATTTATGTAGCACCCCCAGTTTGAGTCATGTAGTATTTATTAATGCCTTTTTATGTGTTTAATGTGCTTGGGATGAGTTTGGATGAGTTTGGTAGGGTTTTGGAAGGTTTTGGAAAAATTTGGAGGAATTTTTAAGGCCACACGGTTTGAGAATGGTTAGGATAAACCATGCGAGATGAACCTTGCAGGTAGTGGGGTAAACACAACTTGTGCATAGTTTGTCTAATCGTGTAGGGTGGGTCGTGCGAGGCACCCCTTCAAGGCAGCAGTTGGCGCATGGTTAGCACACAGTTTGTCTAACCGTGCGAGCTAACCGTGTGGCTCATAAAAATGGGTTTTCTAAAAATCTAAGATTAGTCGGGATTGCCCTAAAAACACCCAAACTCTCTCCCACTCAAGCCTCACTCAGTATTTCCTCTTCTCAAGGGTTAGGGGTGCTCTCCCACTCATTTTGAAAGAAAATATAAGGGTTTTCTTGCTGTGTTTGAGCTAATTATTCTCCGGTAAGTCTCCTTGCTTAGTTCTTTGTGGTTTTCTCTATATCTACTTTTCCCTCTCTCTCGGTTTTCTAGATATACACCCGTTTTGTGTATATATAGGGTTGTTTCTGATTTGGGTGTTGATTTTAATGCTTTTTTATGATAGGGAAGGATATCTAGAGCGGTTTTAGTGGAGCTTTTTCCCGGATTGGGGTGTGGTTGCATGTGGGTCAAATTTTTCGAAACCCTAAAGGTAGGTCAATTATCACTCAACTCCACTTGGTTAGAACTAGTGGTTATGGTTAAAATTAATTTTCATTTCCTGAAATTACTTGTTATAATGATGTGAGAATCATGTTGGAAATCCATTTGGTGATGATTTGGGGAATTTTTGGGAAAATGGGTTATTGTTGCAAAAAAGGGTCTTTGTTGTGTGATTTTAAAATGTTGATTTTAAAATTGTCAGTGGATGATTATGAAAAATGTTTTTTGAAAGATGGTTTCCAATAAGTATTTTGTTTATTAAAATGTGGTTATGCATGTAATGTTTGTTAAAGGGTATTTTCAATAAATGGGTGATTTATTGAAGTGAATTGGCATGTGTTGGAAATGGTTGTGTGCTTATTATGTGGCCTTGGTGCTTTGTGATTGTTGGTTGATTAAGTGTTATGGATTTTGTTGGTTGTGTGGAAGTGGGTGGGAAGTATCACTATAAAAGTTGATGGATAGTGGTTAGAAGAACCACCATTATCAATAGTGGTTGGGAATGGGGTGAAAGTGATAGGAGGAAGTCCCACCATAATGGTTGATTTGTTGTGTGTTACTTTTCAAAGAGGGAATTTGTTGTGCTAATGTGTGATGGGGATATGGATTATGGAATGGTTGTGTATTTACTTTGTTTTTCATGGCTTGGTAAGGGTATGTTTGGTATGTTGTAAGTTGTTTCACTATTGAATATTTTATATAAACTATTTTATATAAATTTGCTAACAATTTTATCATAGTGGCGTGTGTAGGGAAGTAATTTGGGGAAAACCTATTGAGTATTTTTACTCACCCCCTACTTTAGCACTTTGGTTCTTTTGCAAATGTTGTGTTTTGAGACATGGTTAAGAGTAAGGCATCTCATTTTTCTAGTAGTTCGACATGAGGCTTTGGTGATGTTGTGGTGCTTGGAGCATGGAGATTGGTGTGGAGCTATGGATGATGTCCTAGTTCTTCTAGAGCCTTATTGTAGTCTTCCTCTTGGTACTCTAATTTGTGTTTGGTTGTTTTGGTCTTTAGGATTTATTATGGAAACATTGATTATCTTTTGGTAATGTATGGGTTTGGTTGTTTTGTTGACATGCATCATGTAGTTTGTTGATTGTGGATTTTTTGGTTGGTTGGTTTTACCTCAAGAGAAAATCATTCCCCAATTTATTCTCAAAGCGCTCAGCTTTTATTGCTAGCCTTTGCTCCTTGGGAACGTTTCTTAAGGCCAAGTACAATTCCTGCACCCTCTCAAGCCAGTGATATGGGGCGTGATGTTACAAGTGGTATCATCTTGTTTAATCCTTGGTTTTTGAAGTGAGAATAGTCATTCGGTCCTTTGGAGTTAATTTTTGGTCTTGGTTTTTTTTGGTAATGCCTCGGTCAAGGACCGAAGCACCATTTATTAATTAAAGAAGCAAAATTTTACATGAGTCAAAAGGATGAGATCTTATTACAATCTCTTTCAAAGAGGTGAAATAAATCAGCTGGCAGTGCATCCATCCAATTCATGCTCTGGTGAACGCCTTTGTTGGCAAGGGCATCAACAACAACATTCACTTCAAGAAAGACATGTGTGGCAATGTAGTCAATTTCCTGTAGCGAATTTAGGGAATTCATCCAAAGTGTAGTGAGCGGCCAGGAAATATGAATGACTCCATTCCAAATGGCTTGAACAATGGTGGTAGAATCACTTTCAATCCAAAGTTTTCACCATCCTCTTTGCAGTGAAAAATCAACATCATGGATGACTCCTAGAATCTCCACTTCAAGGGATGAAGCAATCCCACACCCACTGTAAAGAAACCCTGGCACTGGTCAGCAGAATATCTAAAAATGGCCCCACAGCTGGCAGGTCCATGATTGCCTTTTGAGGCACCGTCGACGTTCACTTTAATCCAACCCAGCATCGGAGGTTGCCAGAAAACTTCAAAGGGGTGCCTGGTCTTCGGGAAAATACATGGGACACATATATGTATGAGGATCTCGAAGTCTCCAATATAATTGCTGCAACAGTGTTTTTGAATTATGGAAGCTTCATGTATCGCAATGAGAATTCAAGATTTTCCTACATTGAGACTGAAAGAGTGATTATTATGGATAAGATCATTTCTTACGTACCGGATTTCATGCAGGAGTTTCGCCACTATCACAAGGAAAATGTTTTTAACTTGATGAGAGGCTTCATGTTTAGTACATTTATTCAAAAGCAAACAAATTGGGTCAGATAAGGACCATGAGAAATTAAATAACTCAAAAATGTAGTTCCATAAAGCCGAGGCCGTAGCACAAGACAAAAAGAGATGATCATAATCCTCCCTGTGCTGATTACACAAATGACATTTAGAGCATAGTTTAATGCCAAAGGCTTGAAGGCGAGTTTTAGTGGGAAATCTATTGTGAGCAATGCACCAAATAAGGGTGAACCTAGAGGGTCTGATCCAATTCTTATTGAAGGTGCTCACCCATTGATAATTAGGTTCATTTCCAGAGAAATTGTGCATGTAGAAGTTTTTCGAGTCAAGGATGCCATTAGGAGCAGGTTCCTAAACAAGGAAGTCCCTAGAATTAGAGAAAGTGTAATTCTCAATGATATGAGAAATGTTGTTAGGGAGATCATGCCTATGAAGCTGCATAACATCTTTAATAGTATGTCTGGTATCTTCAGGAGTGTTATTAGGAGGCAACAAGGATATCAATGGATTACCCATCCAGTTGTCACACCAGAAATTAATGTTGGAGTCAGCACTGACCATCCATCTAGAGTTAGCCATAATCTTCTGATACAAGTTTCTAATAGAGGGCCAGATCGAGGAGTTAATGAAATTAAAATTTCCTTTTAAAAGTTTATTTATGAATCTATTTTTTAAAAATTCAGAGGCTTTAGAGTTTTCATTAATGAGACGCCAAGTGAATCTCGCTTGTAAGGCATCGTTAAACAATTTTAAGTTTTTGATGTTGACATTCGTTCTTAGTCTATTACTTGAGTCAGGATGGTAGCAAGGAGTAATATTATTGGAACTTGGAATTTATAGCATAAAATTACACAGATAACCCTTTTATACTGAACTTAAAGTTACAAGGGAGTTAAGTACATAAGTATTTGGAGACACTTATAGGCATTGAGTATCTCATTGTCATGGGTGTAGCCAATGAGATGAGCATGACATGCATGGTAGAAAAGACTTCCCACTAGGATTAATATTTCATTGGAGTCTAATTATTTATGGTCTGTTATGAATGTGTGGATTTTATAAAATTATGAATTGGGTTTCAAAATGGAAGGGTTTGAAATATAGAAACTTGTGGTATTTTGAAAATGGGTTGATTTTCAAAACTTTTTGGATTTTTTAGAATAGTGAAACATGGGAAATGTGAACTTTTGGAAAGCATGGATGTGGTAGTTGTTATGTAATTGAAATTGAAAATTGGATAAACTTCCTTGTTAAGGGAGTGGGACTTTTGGTTGTTTTTATATTGATAGAAATGACATCGGGTAGGCGTCGTAGAGACCAACTAGAGGAAGCTGCTGAAAATGTAGTTTCACCTGAGCCTCAGGTGAACCAGAAGCTAGTGAAGAGTATAGTGAAAGGTTTCAAAGGTGTGGAAAGTGGGAATAAAGTGGATTAACCAAGGCATGTGGATCATGAAGTTCAGTTTCAAAGGTATAATCCACCCAAGTTTAGGGGTGATTCAGAGCCAGAAAGGGATGAAGCATGGATGAATAGAATGAATATGATATTTGAATTCTTGGGAACACCAGCAGAGCTTAAAGTGAAGTTAGCCCCATATATGTTGGAATATCTTGCCCTTCAGTGGTGGGAGTTGGTGGTCCAAGCTGGGACAGACCAAAGTATGACATGGGATGGGTTTGAGTAATTGTTTAATAAACAATTCTACCCTCATACATTCAGAATTCAGCGTACAATAGATTTCTTTAGTTTGAAGTAAGGGAACATGGAGGTGATGGAATATGTGACTATGTTTATGAATAGTGCGGTTTTCACCTGAGATGGTGGGTAGTACATTGTTGAAGGCATACATTTTTGAAGCTGGGTTGAACTAGGAAATTCGTTCCAATATAGTGGTGTTGTGTATAGATGATTACACAGAAATGGTGAATCGAGCTATGGTGGATGAGTGGGATCTTATGGGGTCTACAAGAGGGGGAAATATATTGGTACCCATAGGGAATAGTGGGAACTTGAATGATGGGTTCAAGAAGAAGAGGGACACTTATTTCTAGGGTGGGAGTACAGTTTCAAATCCGATGGTAGGATTAGTGAATCTTCCTCCGAAGCCTCAGAGTAATCAAGGATGTTTTTAGTGTGGTTCTATGAGACACATCAAGTGGGATTGTATGGAACAACCTCGAGCATGTTATAATTGTAAGAAGATGGGGAATCAACAATATTATTGTCGGAACACTCTGAGGTCAGGTGTTCGTGACACTCCTTAGGGGTCACAGGGGTCTTATGCCTCAACGGGATGGGGGCACCAACATACCCTTGGCAGCAGACAACGATTAGTCATGGTGATTCGAGGAATACCATGACTCCTCAGTAGGGTAATAAAGAGCAGATCATTGAAAGTAAGCAGTTGTTTGAAGCTGATCAGGAGGTGACGTATGATTAGTTGGGACCATCCATGGTGCGAGGTATGGTTATTTTAAATTCCATGTTGATGCAATCCTTATTTGATACGGGTGCTTTGCATTCTTTTATTTATTCTCTCATTGTTGATTTTTTGGTCTTAACAATGGAAATGATGCCTTCTATTTTGAATCTAAAAACTTCTCTAGGTCAAAGTGAGTGTCGATATTTCCTTTGTAGAGCATGTTTCTTAGTTGTGGATGGAATTGAATTGATGTGGGATTTCTTGGTGCTTGAGATGGATGCTTATGACATAATCTTGAGAATGGATTGGTTGGTGATGGTTAAGGCCCACATCAATTTCTATGCATGAACGATTTGTTTTATGATAGAGGATGGTGTTGAACATCTATTTAGAGGGGAGAATAATGAAATTATGGGTGAAAAAAATTTGTTGGCACCAACTGTTGGGACGATCTCATATCAGTTAGAGGCCTTGTCATTAGAAACGTTGGAAGGTGTTGATCAACGTGTTCTTCCGGTGGTTATAGATTAGTTTATGGATGTCTTTTCCAAATAATTCTCAGGGTTTCCACCTATGAGAGAAGTGGAGTTTACGATTGATCTTCTTTTAGGGACCAATACTATCTCACTTTCATCTTAACAAATGGCACCAAAATAATTGAGGGAATTAAAGGTGTAGTTGGAAGAGTTAGAAAACAAAGGGTTCATTCGGCCTAACACGTCTCTGTGGGCAGCTCCGATTTTGTTTGTTAAAAAGGATAATGGAACCGTGTGAATCTATGATGATTATGATAGACTTAATCATGTTACAAAAAAGAACCGATATCCACTTCGATGCATTGATGATTTGTTTGACCAGTTGGGGGAACTCAGTGGTTCTCCAAGATTGACTTGAGTTCAGGGTATCAACAATTATAGGTGAGGAAGGATGATATTTTGAAAATAGATTTTAGAAGTAGATATGGCCATTATGAGTATGTGGTTATGCCCTTTGGTCTAACGAATTCACCAATGGTGTTCATGGAATTGATGAATTGGATATTTCAGTGATATCTAGATTCTTTTGTGGTGGTATTTGTGGATGATATACTGGTGTATTTGATGAAATGGGTAGAGCATGAGAAGCACATGGAGATCATGTTGGAGATCTTTAGGGACCATCAGTTGTATGCCAAATTATAAAAGTGTGACTTTTGGATACATGAGGTTTGTTTACTTGGTCATGTTATTTTTAATAAGGGTGTTTCAATTGATCCAGAAAAGATAGAGGTTGTTATCTCATGGAAATTTCCAAAGAACATTTTCGAGATACAAAGATTCCTTGATCTAGTTGGGTATTATCGACATTTTGTTTGTGATTTCTCACCATTGGCTTCGTCGATGATAGGTTTGGCAAGGAATAATATCCCAATTCAATGGGATGATCAGTGTTAGAAATGCTTTGAAGAGTTAAATGGTCACCTTACATCAGCTCCAATCTTGGTTTTTCCTGAACCAGGGAAAGGGTACATTGTGTATTGTGATACATCGGGATCAGGTTTGGGGTGTGTTCTCATGAAGGTAGATCATGTGGTTGAATATGGCTAATGGAAGTTGAGGTTTTATGAGAAGAACTACCCAACACATGATTTGGAGTTGGAGGTAGTGGTTCATGCTTTAAAAATGTGGTGTCATTATCTCTTCGATGTGAAATTTATAGTGTTTAATGACCATAAGAGCCTAAACAATATTTTCTCACAAAGATATTTGAACTTGAGGCAAATGAGATGGATGGAATATATCCAGATGTTTGATTTCAACTTAATGTACAAACCGAGTAAGGGAAATTCAGTGGCTGATGCATTAAGTAGGAAATCATATGCTCAGGTAGTGAAACATGAATTAGATCAATGGTAGTTGATGTTAGTTATAGCCGACATGCAGTTGGAATGTGAGGACCATGGTGGAAGAGTGATCTTCTTTCTAGTTTCATTGGTTTATGACTTGGATGTTTTGGTTAAAGAGGAACAAGAATTTGATTCTGAATGTGTAGTGATGAGGTCAAAACTCAATGGTGGAGAGACTATTGAGGCCTGGGAACTAAATGGAATTTCAGTCTTGTGTTTTCGGAATTAGAGGATGGTACTGGTGTCTTATCAGGAGGAAGTTCTCCGTGCTTATCATCATTCCAGGTGAGTTGTCCAGCCTAGAATTCAGAAAATGTACAAGGTGTTGAAAGTGAAGTTTTGGTCATATGGTATTAAAAGGGATGTGGATGAGATTGTCTCGAGATCCTGAATTTTCAGCAAGTCAAGGTAGAGCATCACTAACCAGTAGGCATGTTACATTATTTACTTATCCCAGTGTAGAAATGGGAGCAAATAGCAATGTATTTTGTGATAGGTCTTCAGATAACATTTAGGAAACACGATACTATATGGGTGATTGTGGATCAGCTCACAAAGTATCCCCATTTCATCCCATTTTGTGAATCTCATACGGTGGAGGATCTGTCCAAAATATATATCTAGAAGGTGGTAAAGAGGAATGGTGTTCTAGTTTCGATTTTATCTGATAGAGATCCGAGGTTTACATATCGTTTTTGAAATTCCTTGCAGCAAGCCCTTGGAACATAATTGACTATGAGCATGGTGTATCATCTGCAGAAAGATGGTCAATCCGAGAGGATGATAAAAAACTTGGAGGATATGTTAAGGGATTGTGTGATGGATTTTGGTGGTTCATGGGAGGATCACTTACCTTTGGTGTAGTTCTCCTATAATAATAGTTATCAGGATTCAATACATATGGCTCTGTTTGATGCATTATATGGGAATCTTTGTCATTCTCCACTATGTTGGGTGGAAACGGGAGAGACTTCGATGATCAAACTGAGCCTTGTACAGGAGACTACAGAGAAAATAAATTTGATCAGGAAGAGGATGGAGACAACTCAAAGTCATCAAAAATCATATGTGGACCATCGTCGACAACTGATGTCGTTCAAGGTGGGTGATCGTGTGTTTTTGAGAATCTCTCCTAGATTAGGACATTGTCAGTTTGGGAAGAAGATTAAGTTTTTTCCAAGGTATATTGGGAATTTTGAGATACTTGAGAATATTGGATATGTGGATTATAATTTAGATTTTCCACCATGGTTTAGTGTGTTTCACAATGTGTTTCATGTGTCGTAGTTGAAAAAGTATCAGCCGGATTGTGACCATGTGATTCATTGGGATCATGTTGATCTAGAAATGGATACTTCATTAGTGCACATGCCAGTGAAAATTATGAATAGTAAAGAGAAAGACTTGCACGGTAAAAGAAATAGTTTAGTTCTGGTTTTGTAGAAGCATGGTCAGATTCATGAGGAGACTTGGGAGTGGGATAAAGAGATGTCCGAGCAATGGCCCAAGGTCTTTTAGTAAAGTGATGTTTCTCTACTTTTTGAGGATGAAAAGTCCAATGGGGGGAGAATATACAATCCTTAGTTTGAGTTATGTAGCCTTTATTAATGACTTTTTATGTGTTTAAAGTTCTTGGGATGAGTTTTTATGAGTTTGGGAGAGTTTGGGAAGGTTTTGGAAAACTTTGGAGGCATTTTTAAGGCCGCACGGTTTGAGCACGGTTAAGAGAAACCATGCGAGATGAACCATTCGGGCAGTGGGGTATGCATGGGTTTCACATGGTTTTTATAACTATGCAAGGTGGGCCGTGTGAGGTTCCCCTTCGAGGCAGAAGCAGGCACACAGTTTGTGCACGTTTTATCTAAACATGCGAGTTAACCACACGGCTCGTAAAAATGGGTTTTTTAAAAATCTAGGATTAATCAGGATTTCCATAAAAACACACAAACTCTCTCCCAATTGAGCCCCACTTTGTATTTCCTCTTCTCAAGGGTTAGGGATTATATCCTACTCATTTTGGAAGAAAATTGAAGGATTTTCTTGGTGTGGTTGAGCCGATTATTCTCTAGTAAGTCTCCTCACTTAGTTCTTTGTGGTTTTCTCTAGATCTACTTTTCCCTCTCTCTCGGTTTTCTAGATCTACACCCGTTGTGTGTAGATCTAGGGTTTTTTCCTTGTGTGTTGATTTTAAGGATTTTTTATGATAGGGAAGGATATCTAGAGTGGTTTTAGTGAAGCTTTTTCCCAGATTGGGGTGTAGTTGCGTGTGGGTCAAATTTACCGGAACCCTAAAGGTAGGTGGCTTCTCTCTCAACTCCACTTGGTTATAACTAGTATTTTTTGTTACAATTAAATTTATTTTCTTGAAATTAATTGTGATAATTATGTGAGAATCATGTTGTAAATCCATTTGGTGATGATTTGGGGTATTTTGGGTAAAATGGGTTATTGTTGCAAAAAAGGGCTTTTTTGTGTGATTTTAAAATGTTGATTTTAAAATTGTTAGTGGATGATTATGAAAAATGTTTTGTAAAAGATGGTTTTTGATAAAGATTTTGTTTATTGAAATTTGGTTGGGCATGGAAAGTTGGTTCAGGGGTGTTTTCCATAAATGGGTTATTTATTGAAGTGAACTGGCATGTGTTGGAAATGGTTGTATGCTTATTGTGCGGCCTTGGTGCTTTATGATTGTTGGTTGATTAAGTGTTATGTATTTTATTGTTTGTGTGGAAGTGGGCAGGATGTATTACTATAAAAGGTGATAGATAGTGGTTGAAATAACCAACATTATGAATTGTGGTTGGGAAGCACTGCTAGTTGGGAATGGGGTGAACGGGATGGGAGGAAGTCCCACTGTAATGGTTGCTTTGTTGTGTGTTTCTTTTCAAAGAGGGAATTTTTTGTGATAATATGTGATGGGGACATGTATTATGGAATGGTTGTGTATTTCCTTTGTTTTTCATGTCTTGGTAAGTGTATGTTTGGCATGTTGTAATTTGTTTCACTATTGAATGTTCTATATAAACTATTTTATATAAATGTGATAACGGTTTTATCCTAGTGGCATGTGTAGGGAAGTAATTTTGGGAAAACCTACTGATTATTTGTACTCACCCCCTGCTTTGGAACTTTGGTGCTTTTGCAGATGTTGTATTCTAGGACACGGGTAAGAGTAAGACATCTCATTTTGGTAGCGGTTCGACATGAGGCTTTGGTGATGTTGTGGTGTTTGGAGCATGGAGCTTGGTGTGGAGATATGGATGGTGTCCTAGTTCTTCTGGAGTCTTGTTGTAGTCTTACTCTTGGTACTATGAGTTGTGTGTGGTTATTTTGGTCATTGGGATTTGTTATGTAACAATTGGTTGTCTTTTGGTAATGTATGGGTTTCGTTGTTTTGTCGACATGCATCATATAATTTGTTGATAGTGGATTGTTTGGTTGGTTGGTTTTATCTTAAGGGAAAATCATTTCCTAATTTATTCTCGAAGCCCTCAGTATTTATTTCCAACTTTTGGTGCCTTGGGAATTTCTCTTAAGGCCAATTATCATTCCTCCACCCTTTCAAGCTAATGAAATGGGGTGGGATGTTACTATTTAATTCATGTAATATAATAAAATTTTCTAAAATATTTTTTAACAAAATTATACTTGAATAACTTAGGAATTTTTGGATTATAAAAAAGACAATTTTATATTTGTTCAGTTTCATCATAGCTACCATTTTTCATATTTGTAATTTCCTTGAATATAAGTAAATAATGTTTCCTTTATTATAAGAACTTCCTTTATAAGTTTATCATTCTCCTTTTTAATAGACTCAAAATATTTATAGTTCTTTCCTTTAGTATATGAAATATAATTTTTTATTTCTTACTCAAGATAATCATTATTCTTATAGAGTTTCTTATATTCCTTGATAAGCCTATTATATTATTCTTTCAATTATTTATACAACTCAGTAACTCTTAAAACATCCTTTTTTGGGTTTTTCATTTTCTCCATAAAATCATTAAAGTTATAGCCATCACTATCAGAATAATAACTAGAATAAGAATCATTACGTACCTCATTTGTTAGTATTTTTATCAATCATAGGTTGGAAGATTATTTCTCACTTGCAGATTTATCAATTAAATCAGATTCTTTGGTGAAAGTCCATCCTGTAAGATAATAACATTTTAATTATTTATTTTATTTTTTTAACTCTCCATTCTTTCTTAAACTTTGGAAAATCATGTTGGATGTGTCTTTTCCTTCTACATTCATAATAGATGACATCTAGTCTATATGAAGTACCCTTCTTTTCGTTTTTATAATTCTATTGATCTTTACTTAGTCTCTTCTTTAACTCTTTCCTTTGATTAATCAAATTAAAAACACATTTTCTTATATACATAATTTATCATCTATAATTTTTCTATGCCTTAGATTCAAAATAGTTAGAAATCACATTTATATGTGATTTGAAAACAATACCTTTTATTATTTGAAGTTGCTTCTTCCACAATATTACTCAATTAAAGTTTATATTTAAGAAGTGATCCAATGAGTTCATATAATGTGTATTCTTTGAAATTATTAATTTTTTCGAACAAAACCTTCTTTATATGTCATATCTTGGGTAGCACTCTTAGGACTCGTTCAAAAAGTACAAGGTTATATAAAGCTTTTCCAAGGGAATACATTTCATTCACAGTGATTGCGAATAGGTGGGGCATCTGATTGATGTTTTCATAATCACCCATCTTGAAATCTTGGTACTCTTCTCAAAGAATTCTAATTTTGGTTCTAATCATCTTGTCTGAGCCAAGGTTTGTTACTTGTAAAATCTTTCAGATCTCATGAGTTGTCTTACCTGCAGACACATGACTAAAAAAACTTCTATTAATAGCACAATATAAAATTATTTACTAATTTTTAATTCAAAACATATCTAGAAACATTGTTTCCTATAAGAGTATCCAAGTTATGTTTAGGTAGTTTATATATGATTACCATGATCGGCCAACATTGTATTCTTAACAGTATGAGGTATGTCTCTATTCTGGATTATCAGTCACCATAGTCATTATCACAAAAATATGGTGGGTTTTGGGGAATCCATGCATCCTTTACATTTATTACTATAATATTATATATCTTTTTCTTTATACTGTGAAGTCTAGTAAATGGATATCATAATAAAATTATTAAAATAGACTCTAAACTAAAAATTACTAAAAGGTTCAACCTTTAATACCAACTATTAGTTTGAATAAGGTGGTGTTATATGGTCTAGAGATGGGGTGAATATATTAGATTTAAAAAAATATGGATTAATTGACTAAATTAATTATCAAAATTAATTATAAAAGTTAATTAGAAATGAAAAATAAAAGAAAGAACCTAATGATTTTTATAGTAGTTCATTCTAAAGTGGACCTAATCGACTCTTATAACTCTCTACTTGATGAGAGATACATCATACACTATAATTATTTTTAAGTGTAATTATAACCCAAATACAACCTATTTTTTCTAATAGTATTATTGTAACACCTTGAGTTTTTATGAATTAATTTTTTTAGAATAAATTAATTTTTTTGTTGGCTTGTATTGCACGTTACACCAAGTTAAGCTTTCTTTATACAGAAAAAAAGTTAATATTGGTCTATTAGAAACACTTATATTAGCTTTAGGTACACACAACACTATGTTTTTTATTGTGTTACACACAATTTTTAGTTCCTTTAATAGCTTTTGTTATACACAAGACTGAGTTTTACTTAACAAAAAAATACTATTTATATTATTATTAAAATATTATTATAGTTATCACCTAGTCATTGGGATATAAGGTATGAAATGGATTAAATAAATTGTAAAAATATGGTTTAAACATATATATAAAATTAATCTTTGGTTATTAATTATTTATAAATGAAAGTAAGAACTATTGGAAAATAAAGAAATTTATTTTCTAAGAAAAATACTTTTTCTATGCACAGACATGTTTTATCTCAATAAATTAAAAAAAACTTTTGAAGAATGTTTTTAATTATATATATATATATATTATATTAATTAAACTATTTAACATTCACTTTATGTATTTTCTATATAGTATATAAAAATAAATCCAATTTTATTCATAAAAGGACGTATTTTTCTAAGAGGAAGTTTTACCTCATTTTAATGGAAGACTTATTTTAAAAATATTTTTTGACAATTTAATAATTTATATTTGATAAAATATACTTAATTTCTTAAATTGGGACATCAAAATTTTCATTGGGTAAATTTTTGGTACTTTTATAAGAAGATTCATTTTTTGATGAATAGTGAAAAACACCGAATTTTAATTGAAAATTGAATTTTTATATAATTTATTTATATAGTTAAACTATATTATAAATTGGTTTTAAAGTATATTTATATAAATTATACATATATTAATACAACATAAGTCATTGGAATCAATTTCATATTGAAATTGGATATAAAACCATTTCAATCTTTTAAACATTTTCACTTTGAAAACCTGTTGTCTCATCCCGTATGTGGGAAAGATTTTAAATTAGTTTCTTCCACTTATGTGTTTGAAATTTTGAAAAATAGATTACATATTTTGAATAATAATAATTTATAATTTATTTTAATGTCAAATTATCTTTTTAACTAAAATATTTGTGAAATCAATTAAATTTAATTATAACAATTAAGGTAAAAACTAGTTTACTTAGTGGTTAAACTTTAATATTAAGGGTCCAAATAACCTAGACACTTGTAAAAAATCTATTATATGGATATATATATATACACACACACCATATATTCCCTTTTATAAAACATGTATCATTATTTAAGGTATGTGATTTAAGGGAGACCTCTCAATAGTGTTTACCTTTTTGTATTTACAAGAATGTCATTCCTCCTCCATTATAAAAGGGAATTCACCCCCCTCACTTATTCACACCTCTAAATCCATCTGGATCAACCATAACCTAAAAAAATAATCTTATAAAATTCCTCATATCATACTAGAAGTGAAAATTTTGTCATAAAGAAAACCAAGATGGTCTTTTGGTGCAAACCAAAAGGAGTTACTCGAAGAAGTGGTAACATTTTTCAACGAGCACTTTTGTTTTATTTCTTTCTACACCCATTAAATTATTATTATTTCAAGATTATATAATAAAATAAGTATTATATATATAATTATATGTTTTTATATTATGGTTTCAGCCTACAACTACACACACTTTCGTCAAATGGGATACACATTCATCGTTCGTGTGTATGATGAGCTACCACCTCACGAACCGATGTCGTTCGTTATTCCATTGTGAGCTATCAAGGTTGGGAATAATGATGGAATTAATATTTTTATATGATATATATGATATATATGATATTTATGATGTATTTATGCTTATTTAATTATTATATAACACATAAATTCATGCTTCCCATTTTGTTGTAATACAATAACATTGTTTGAGGACATGTGGACTACCGCCTCCTCAAAGCGATGTGATTCGTTCACAATTTACATGGAATGTATTCAGAATGGTTTTTGTAAAAATATGTGATATTTATGAAATAATAATTCTAATTTAATTTCAATATATATATACATCATTTACTTTTATTTATTTCAATACGATAAGAAAATGGAAACAACATTCATGCGTATATACGACCAACCGTCTCCATGAACAGTGCATTTCATTTCTAATTTATATATTTTATGTATTATTATAAATAAATATATAATGAATATATATATATATATATATGATATTAATATCATGTTTTTAATTCTTTCAATAATTAAATAATGATCTAATTTATAGGACTAAGAATGACAAGTCAAAACATGTATGAAAAACAAAGCGGTTATTGCCCGAGAATTAACATTAATATAGAATCATTAATAACTGGGTAATATAAAGTCATAAGTAAAAAATATATGGTATTATATATATGAATATATTTATTTTATAGATTTATAATAAATGTATATTTACTATACAGGAGGTTTGAACAAGTATGACGAGATTCAAGACTTAAGGTAAGGGGATTTCTAGTCTCACTTTTTATTTCTGCGATACTTATGACTTATTCACCACTAATTTCTTTTTTATGGTGTATATAATACCCATGAATGTATTATATTATTATTATCCTTAAATTTATTTATATTTAATTATCCATTTTATGATCTCTATTTCATAGAGTTTACGGTTCAACTGTTACCGAATCAGTAAAGTAATTTTGTCTCAATTTGACTTCTTTGAGACACATGTGTATGTTATGTGACTATATTATTTTAAAAGGTGTATATAAATACCTTTTATTTTTTTTATCATTAATATAATTCTTTTCATGATATTTTAAGATTATTTTAATTTCATTCTATCATGGGGATTATGATTCAAATTTACAGAAGTGGTAAGAGTTTATTGTTACAATCTCATCATTATTGGGATTGTTTATGATTATTATTCCATTTATGAAATATTATGATCCATATCTCAAGAAATAACATGAATTTTATTATCCTAAGGTTATTTATGATATATTAATTTATTATTACCATTTCCCACTCTTTGGTACTTAAGATGATTAAGAAAATGTTTTTAAGAAAATCCAACTTTATTTCTATCTTCGGTCAGAAATCTTTTTTATCCCAAAACAAAATTTTCTGAAAGTATTTTCAAAAATGTTATACCATGATTTTAAGACATTTTTACCCATGTTTTATCATTTAAAAAAATGGTTTTAAAAGTAATCTTACTATCATCTCTTGATCAAGTCTCTTTTGACTTATATCAAAATTATGAAAGGAATCTTTGTTTTTACATAAACATCATGTATGGAATTCTATACTATCATAACTACACTATTTTTTGAAGATTAAATTATTAAATTTCAATGATATTTTCAAATAATTTTTTAATTTTTTTTTCAAATCTTACTCTATAAATTTTCAAAGTTATTTTCAAAGAAATCTTTTTAAAAATGTTTTATGTTTTAAAAACTTGTTTTCAAAGAAGAAATGATATTTTCCTCAAGAAATGTTTTTAAGGGATTTATAAAAATTATATTACATTGAATATGACATCCATTGAGTTTAAATATGTCTTACTGGGGTTATGATATAAGGATAACATTCTAATTATTTATTTTAATGATTATGCTTTTGATGACATGTTTTTTATGAAACTCGTTTCTCTTCCATGGGTTATAACATGATAAATGTTCATGAAACACATTTTTTTCTTAGAATATTATATTATGAAATTATTATGAAACCTTTCACATTTCCAAAGGTTAAGATATTATAAAATCTCTATGTTACCCATTTTTTCATTTTAGGGGTTATGATATGATTATTGTTTATGATCTTGTGGTGCACATATGTACGATTTCAATAGGATATGGGTGGTACCTATATCTCCCTCCAATTAATTGGGTAAATATTTATATCTCATAAGATAAATATGGAAAGCAAGTCAAATAGATTGATTTACAATGGTAAATGAGTGTGTCCTGATCCACAGTTGGAAACAGGTGCGTCCTAATCAACAATGGGAAACTGGTGCATCTTAATCCCCTTTGGGAAATGGGTGCATCCTAATCCTCTATGGGAAGAAGTTTTAACTTGATCCACTATAAGGAAAGGACTATGAATGGGGATGGTGGTGTGTCCCTCGCAGTAAGTTCATCCCCCATGAAGTGGCCAAATAATATTTGAAAATGAACCTTGACTTATAGGGAATGATTTTACATGTGTATGTGTCTGACACAAATTATATGTCTTATTCCAATGTTATTCTCTCACAAATCATGTTATATGATTTAATTATGATTCATGTATTATGATTTTCCAATATTTATTCCATGACTGATGAATATGATCTTTGATACATAGGGTGTGATATTCAAATGTTATCCTCATTTTATCTTACACTTATGCTCATATTATTCTTACATATCTCCTTTATTTTCCCCTCACTTAACAACTGAGATCATCCTTTATTGTGTTTCCTTTCCCCAGGATATGAAGAAAGGTTTTATATAGGAGTACTAAATGGGATGATATTTATGGGATATGTTAAAAATTTTCATCAAATTAGAATAATGTTGTCCATGTTTCCAAATACACTAAACTATTACAGTCCTCAGGCATGAAATTTTGTAATGTTCTGAATATTCATCTAAAATGATGTAATATCCATGTATATTAATCCTAGTTCACTATAGTTGGTATCAAAGGAATTGTTTAGTCAACCTTTAGAAACTAGGATGAGAAAACCTTAGTGAGAACCCTAGGTAAATTTATAAGGATATTTCTAGGGATGTCTCAAAGGATAAGCCTAAGGTTTCATATATTTAAAAGAATATGTCATGAAAAAGGCATCCTATAAGTAATTTTTTATGATTATGTGGTTTTTTTCTATGATAATTTTTTCTCACCCTATGCTTTATGGTCTTAGTAAATAATGGGAACTAGAAGGAACTGTGTTAAAATGAATGTTTTAGATGTGTAAAATATGGGAGTTATTCAAATAGATGTCCTAAGTGGAAATATCATGAATAAAATTAGGAAATTGGAACAATTATTGGTTATACTACCAAAGATAAAGAGATTGTGAATGATATGTGAAAGGTATGTAATGTTATAACAGTATTTTTTACATTAAATGTAAGAAGTGTGATTAAATTGAGGTTAAGGAACCTTAAGACATGATTCATATTTTATATTCTAGGAAAGGGATATTAAGGAATAAGATGAAAAATCCTAATTAATGGTTAAAGAATAAATTTGGATGATTGAAGTGTATATGTATCGGAATTCAAAAATTATGTTATATGAATCATGAAGTATATGTTTTCCATTAAGTATTTTAAAAAATATATTTAATGGTTCTGATGAACTATAAATATTATTTAATGGAAATGTGATATTTTGATTAAGGGAAGGTATATCTTAATGTGCTCCTGATGATAATAAAACTGTGTTTAGCTTAGATAAAGATATGATTGATACAGATAAATTAAATTGTACAGTATTGATTACCATGGAACTGATTATTGATTTGTTGAAAAAGTTATCTATGTTATCATGGATAAAGTTTACAACTTTTTTATTTATTTAAGGAATATATACCATAATATTTGGAATAATAAAGCATGCATGTTTACAATAAGGTTTTATGGTAATTTAGGTTATTACCATGTTTCAAAATAAAGAGTGATAAAGGTATTCTCATGTTCGATGTGTGAAAACCAAGATCTACTTTATGATAAATTGGGGATCAATTTTAAGATGATTCTGATAAATTTAGTGACCTTATTTCCAAAGTTTTTTATTTTCAACTTTTAGAAGGGTTACAAGGTTAACCATTTATAGAATGGTTTAAGTTAAACTTCAGATGAGGTTTTAGAGATTAAAGTATTATCTTTACATATAAGGATTTATGTATATTGGATAACCTGTGAAAACTATTTTGCTGTGATGATAACTAAATATGGATGGAATAACTTATCATTATATTTATGGATCTCATGATCTGTTAGTGATTTAGGAATAACAAATTCACCTTTATTTATTGAAGTAATAGATGAAGTGGATATTGATCAAGGTACAACCAAAGTGTGATACCGTGCATATGAAATAGAATTAAATAAAGTAAATATATCTCCTTATGAAAATTATTTAACTTTAGGAAAAGAATATTGAAATAAAATGTTATCCTATTATCATCATTTTGATGATATTAGTGACCTTTAATTTCCTATTTAGGTTATGTTTTTGTGGTTTTTAACTTTATATGAATCACCCACTTTCTCAGGATCAATAATCTTTATTGATCTATATAATTATTTATGCTTTTATTCCATGTCCAAGTCTTCAACTATGTTCTCCTATGTAGAAACCTAGTTATGAGTTACTTTTGGTGACCATTCTATTTCAAACTTTCCTTTTTTAAAATAAGTTTTAGTAATCATTTTTATGATGTGGGTTTTTATGAAAATAACTTTCAAGTATTAAACCTTTGATAACCTAGATGAATTTTTAGGGAAAAAATTATTTTAAGGGAGTACAATGTAACACCCCTATTTTTTATGAATTATTATTTTTTGAATAAATTAAATTTCTTTGATGGAATGCATTGCACACTACACCAAGTTAAGATTTATTTATACACAAAACCAAGTTAATATTATGATACACACAACAATTATATCAACTTGTGGTACATGAAACACTATTTTTATATTTTGTTACATACAATTCTGAGTTCCTTATATAGCTTACGTTACACACAAGACTTATTTTTACCAAACTACAATATACTATTTATATTATTATTAAAATATTATTAAAGTTATTACATAGCCATTGGAATGGAGGTTATGAAAGTAATTAACTAAATTTTAAAAATATGGTTTAAAAATGTATATAAAATGAATCCTTGGTTGTCAATTAGTTATAAATGAAAGTAAGAACTATTTGAAAATAAAGAAATTCCATTTCTAAGAAAACTATTATTTCTACACACAAACATGTTTTATCTCAATAAATTAAAGAAAAAATTTTAATGAATGATTATAATTATATATATATATATTATATTCAATCAACTATTTAACATTAATATTATGTATTTTCTAGAAAATATATAAGAATAAATCCAATTTTGACCATAAAAGGATGTATTTTTCTAAGAGGAAGTTTTACCACCTTTTAATGGAAGACTTATTTTAAAAATAATTTTTGAAACTTTTTAATTTATATTTTAAAAAATAAACTTTATTTTTTAAATATTAATATCAAAATTTATATTGGGTAATTTTTTTTTACTTTTCTAAGATGTTTCATTTTTTGATGAATAGTGAAAAACACTGAATTTTAATTGAAAATTGCATTTTCATCTAATTAATTTATATAGTTAAATTATATTTTAGATTAATTTTAAAGTATATTTAGATAAATTATAATTATATTAATACAATTTATTTCATTTTAATCAATTTATCATTGAAATTGTTATAAAAACATTTCAAACTTATAAACATTTTCACTTTGAAAACTCATTGTCTCATCTGGTTTGTGGGATACATTTTAAATTAATTTATGAAACTTATATGTTTGGAATTTAGAAAAATGGATTTAATATTTATAATAAGAATATTTTATAATGTCTATTAAGGTAAAATTAGTTTTTGAACAAAAATATTAGTGAAATAAATTAAAATTAACTATAGTGATTAAGGTAAAAATGAGTTTACTCTGTGGTTAAAGTTTAATCTTAAAGGTCAAAATGAACGATAAACTTTTCCAAAATCCATTTTATAGCCATATTTTGACCATAGAATCAATTTTTTCTAAAATTGATCATTATTGGAGGAACATTATGTAAGGGAGACCTCTCAATAGTGTTTACCCTTTTATATTTATAAGAATGCCACTCCTCCTCCACTATAAAAGGCACTTCCCCTCCCAATTATTCACACCTATAAAGCCATTTTTCTTGGAGAAAACATGAAAAAATAATATAGAAACATCCCTGATCTCATCCTATAAGCCTAAATTTGTGTATAAAAAAACACAGGTGGTCCCTTGGTGAAAACCAAAAGGAGTTACCTGAAGAAGAGGTAACATTATTCAACGAGAACTTTTGTTTTATTTCTTTCTCCACCCATTCAATTATTTTTATATAAATATTATATAATAACCTAATTATACTGGATATACTTATAGTTTTTTTTAATGTTTTTACATAAACCTAAACACACTTCCATTAAATGGGATACACAATCATCGTTTGTGTGTACGGCGGACTACCGCCTCGCCAACCGATGTAGTTCGTTCTTCCATTTCTACCTCTCAAGGTTGAGAATAATGATGTAATTACTATTTTTATATGATATATATTATATTTATGGTTTATTTATGCTTCTTTAATTATTATATAACACATACCTTTGTGATTTATATTTTTTGGGAATACGATAACATCGTTTGTGGACGTGTGGAATACCGCCTCCTCAAAGCAATGTGATTAATTCATGTTTTAAATAGAATGTATTAATGATGAGTTTATTAAAAACATGTGATATTTATGAAATAATAATTATAATTTAATTATTATATATATATATATATCATTTAATTTTATTTCTTTCAATAGGAAAAGAAAATGGAAACAACATTCATGCGTACGTACGACCTACCATCTCTATGAACGGTGTATTTCATTTAATATTTATATATTTTATATATTATTATAAATACATATATAATTAATATATATTATTTTTATATTATGTTTTAAATTCTTAAAATAATTAAATCATGATCTAAGTAAGAGTGCTAAGAATGAAAATTCAAAACATGTATGAAAAACAAAGTGATTATCACCTGAAACATAACATTAACATAGAATTTTTAATAAAAAGGTAATATAAATTCATAATTAAATAATATATGGTATTATATATATGAATACAGTGATATGATATATTTATAATAAACTTATATTTATTATATAGGAGGTTTGTGAAAGTACGACGAGTGTAAAGACTTAAGGTAAGGGGATTTCTAGTCTCACTTTTATTTCTGTGAGACTTATGGATTATTCCCTACTAATTTCTTTTGTGTGGTATATACACTAACCATGAATGTATTATATTATTATTATCACTAAATTTATGGGTATTTAATTATCCATTTTATTACCTTTACTTCATGGGGTTTAAGGTTCAAAAGTTACCAAATCAGTAAGGTAATTTTGTCTCAATTTACCTTCTTTGAGACACATGTTATGTTTTACACCAATATTATTTTATAAGGTGCATATAATTCCATTTTATATATTTTTTATCACAAATATCCTTATTTTAATGATATTTTAAGCTTATTTTAATTTTATTATCTTATGGGGATTATGATTCAAAGTTACCGAAATAGTAAGAGTTTATTACTACAATCTCATCATCATTGGGGTTATTTACAATTATGCTTCAATTGATGAAATATTATGATCCATATCTCAATAAATCTCATGATTTTAATTCTCCTATAGTTATTCATGATATATTAATGTATTGGTACCATTTTTCACTCTTCAGTACTTAAGATGATTAAGAAAATGTTTTTAAGAAAATCTGACCATATTTCCCTCTTCGGTTGAAATTTTGTTTTCTCTAAAAACCATGTTTTCTTAAAGTGTTTTAAAAAATTCTCTACCATGATTTTTAAAAGAAAGTTTTACCCATGTTTTACCTTTTTAATTTTTTTTAAAAGTAATATTCTTATCATATTCTGATCAAGTCCATTTTGACTTATATCTATAATATGAAAGGAATATTTGATTTTACATATACATCATGTATGGAATTCTCTGTTGTCATGAACACTCCATTCGATGGATATTACCTTAAAATTTTTCAATGATATTTTCAAATAATTTTTTTTCATAATTTTTTCAAAACTTTCTTTATAAGTTTTCAAAGTTATTTTCAAAGAAAATTATTTTTAAAATGTTTTATGTTTTAAAAATAATTTCAAACAAAAAATGATATTTTCGACAATAATTTTTTTTAAAATATTTCGAAAATTATTTTCCATCTATTTTTATAGTCTTTTATGTTACCTATGACTTACTGGGTTTATGATCCCAGGATACCATTCTTATTCTTTATCCAAATGGTTATGCTCTTGATGAAATGTTTTTTTATGAAACTCACTTCTCTTCCATGGGTTATACCATGATAAATCCTCATGAAACTAGTTTATTTTCACAGGTTATTCTATGATGAAATGATTATGAAACTTGTCTCTTTTATATAGGTTAAGATATGATGAAATGAATATGATACCCATTTTTTCATTTCACGGGTTATGATATGATGATTATTTATGATCTTGTGAAACACATATGTATGATTTCATTATGAGATGGGTGAGACCTATATCTCCCTCTGATGCATTGGGTAAAGATTTATATCTCATGAGATAAATATTGGAAACAAGTTGATGGGCTTGATCCTCAATAGGAAATGGGTGCATCCTAATCCACAATAGTAAATGGGTGCATCATGACCCATAATGGGAAACAGTTGTTTCCTAATCCACTATGGGGAGAAGGTGTTAAGGAAAGAAATACAACTAGGGATGGTGGTGTGTCCATCCTAGTAGGTGCAACCCCCATGAAGTTACTAGATACTTTTGGAAATGAGCCTTGACTTATATGGAATGATTTTACATGTTTATGTAACATCCCAAGTAAGTAATTAATAATATATATTTTTATCTATGTCTATTAATGATTAAGATAGTGTTTTAGAGGCTTAAAATGAAAATAAATACAATCTTATGCATGGAATACACTAATATTCTTAAAAGATTGTTTTACTGACTTTTGATGGAAAACCCTTTTTAAATAAAACTTTTGAAAATTTTATAATATATATTTGTCAAAATACACATATTCTTTATGATTGTGTCATTGAAATTTACATTGGATAAATTTTTGGTATTTTTCTGACAATGTTCATTTTTTAATGAATAGTGAAAAATACTGCATTTTACATCAAAACTGATTTTTCATTTAATTTAATTATATGGTTAGATTATATTTTTAATTGGTATTAAAGTGTAATCTGAATATATTTTTACCATTTAATCCAATAGTGGTCATTGGAATCAATTTCACTTTGAAATTGGACTTAAACTGGTGTCAATCTTTTGATACTTATTGTTTCATAAAAACACGCTTTTTGTCATGACAGCGGGAATTCATTATTAAATTAATTAATGTGACTTATATGATTTTAATTTTGTAAAATATACATCATTTTTGAATTCAGAATATCAAATATATCTTAGGTTGAAGTTTTGGTTTTTTCTGAAAAACTTCAATTTTTGATGAATAGTGAAATCACTAAGTAGTAGTTAAAGAAACAGATTTTTCGTTTAAATGAAACTTTGTCACTTCTGTGACTTGATTTTAAAAAATCCGACATACATGGTTGTCATTAAGAAGTAAAATATGGTTCAATGAGATTAAAATAATTTTTTGGTGAATAGTAACTTTTAAGTTCTTAATCGCGATTAGAGGTAATTAGTGTAGTTTAAGGTAAAAATAATGTTTTAATAATATGAGATGAGCTTGAAACATGTCCTACCCTTATTGGATGTGTCATAGCAGACCAATAAAATCCATGGGTCAACTTGGGGACCCCATGGAGCCACTTTGGTTGAGAAATGACATAAATATATTTTTATTTAATGATAAAGTAAAAATGACACAAACATGATATGTTTTACTAAAACAATTTTTAAATGGGGTTATACAAGTCAGATATTTGATTATAAATAGTCATTGGAAAGATAAAAATATTTACTATATCATAGTATTTTTTTTATAATTTTTAGACTTTAAATAAATTAAATTATTTATGACATTATAATGATGCAGCGATGACCTCATTATTTGACGATTTAAATAAAATGGAAAGATAATGTAAAATCTAAGACCTAAACATGTCCAAAACCTATTGTGTGGGTATATTTAGAACCCTTATCACCTTATACTTGAATTATATCAATGTGGGACCTTTATAATCCGAAAAACATTTTAAAATAATGTAATATTTCTTTACTTTCCAAGAGTGCCCCTCCTCTCCTCTTATAAAAGGCCCCCACCTCTACCTCCTTAACCACACTTACAAAGACTTTGGCTCGGCCAAAACATGCCCATTTTGTCTCTAAACTTCCCTATATTCCTCCTTGAAGCCTCACTTTGTGCATAAGTCTTCCCAAGGAAGCCTTTGAGCTCAAACCAAAGGGAGTTACCCGATTTTAAGGTAATGTCTTCACTTGAGTCCTTTTGTTTTATTTTGCTTCTCCAACCACCTAAACTCTTTTTATTCATTTCTTTTGTAAAAACTCCAGTATCTTCAATATACTAGGATGTTTTTATAAGAAGGATTCGAGAAACAATTACACACACCTACATCTAATGGTTAAAGGACATACTGTTTCCGTGGATGGTGAATTTATGCCTCCCGAAACGATGATTGTTCAACATTCTTTTAACACCTTCAAAGGTGGCCATTAAGATGTCACTATATTTATATATGATATATATTATGTTTATGTTTTCCTTAAGCTTCTGTATTTTTTATTTTGGGCATACCTTTATGGTTTCCATTATGGGTAAACGCGATATCTTTATTTAAGGAAGTGCGGACTACCGCCCCCTCAAAGTGATTTGATTCGTTAAATACCATATGTGGGATGTATAAAGGATGGAGTTATGATATTATATATGATATTACACTGGAATTATAATATACCTTTATATCATTATGATTCTATTCTATAAAATACGAAATAGAAATGAAAGTAGCGTTCATGCGTACGTACGGCTTACCGTCTCCATGAACGGTGCATTTCATTTCTTACCTATAAATGATTATGTAATATTATAAATGCATGAATGTACTGGATATATATGACATATATGATATCTACATCATGAATACCATTCTGGACATAATGGATACATGAAAAACTTGTAATTATAAAGGGATTATTTTTTACTCAAGTACCAATGATCGTTAAAACGACCGTTATTAACTTAAATAATTACATAGTGTTCATGACATGGAAATAAGTGATATAAAAGGAATAATGAACTTGAAAAGGGTTCTTAAACAAGTATAAATTAACTCAAGTTTATTATTCAGGAGATTAAAGAACGACCGAGTCATGTCGGACCCGAGGTATGGGACTTCGTCTCAATCTTCTTTCATTGAGGCATATTTTATTTTATACACAACCTTCTTTTATATGGTGTATAAACCCCTTTGACTTTTATGTTTATCCAAAAGGAATATTTTTTATACGAAGCATTTAATAAATGACAAAAGGGAATGTTTTTGTCGTACATATGCGGCGACAACGACTTCTCCACCGCTGTGACCATTATTTGAGTTTCGGCTTCCTCTACAAGCCATACCTTTTTTTAAAAAAGAAAAATAAATACCATGTTTTACTTTTCCTTTATTTTGGTATTGAAAATGGTTTTCATAATGTTTTTATATCAATGTGTTGTATTTATATCTTGTGATTGAAAGGTGGAAATGTTATGTTTCCTATATGCATGTTTTATGTGATACGATTATGTTGAGGTTCTTGGGCATTATTATGAAGACGGGTGGTTCCGTGATAAACTAAGGGCGGGTGAGCCCGATATAGCTCTCCAATGCATTGGTTAACACGAAGGAGTGAAACATTAAGGTTTCTCTGAAGAGATTTATGGAATATACTGTGATGGGTATTCCAAACATAACTAAGAGGGTTACTCCCTACGTAAGAATGTTATGAATGCCTCAAGTTTCCTTTATGTCATATGATTTCTATGATTTATTCATGATTTGATGAGGTATATTAAAGTGCTTATGCTTTATGGGTAAAGTATGATTTCATTCTTATGTATATATGTAACCATGTTTCCTTTCCATATTTTTATATCCCTTACTGAGCTTTTTATGCTCATCCCAAGTTTTTTGAAATGTTTTTCACAGGTCAAGGGAAAGGTACATGATATGATGATAATGTCAAGGAAGTGTCAAGAAAGAATCCATGTTTTATTTTAAATATATTTCCATTGATGGGAAAGAAGAATACTATCTTTATGTAACCACTTTGTTTATATGTGGAATGTAATGCAAGTTTTATGATCTAATTCTCAAAAACTCTAAACCTGAAAAGATCCTCAATGTGTAATCTTGTAATAACTCAAGATTAAGTAAGGTTTAAGGATGGGGCCTTATAGTTTATGTTTATACCAAAAACTCTATAACTTATTCAAATTTTATGTTCTCATGACTCATGTTATATTATTTTCTTATGTTTCATGTCTTATGATCTTCCAATCCTTATTCCATGGATCATGTATATGATCTTTGATGTGTAGGGTATAATATTCAAATTTTATTCTCAAGTTCTCTTACCCTTATTATCATGTTATGTTTAAATATTTCCTTTATTTTTACCCTTACTAAGTATATAATCTCACCCTTCATTATGTTTCCTTTCCACGAGTTATGAAGAAAGGTTTTATGTAAGAGTACTAAACGGGAATATCTTTACTAGAGATTTTGAACATCTTTCACCAAATTAGAAGAATGTGTTCCATGTTTCCAAAGACACAAAAATATTATGGTCCTCAGGCATGTAATTTTTATAATGTGCTGAATATTCATCTAAAATGGTGTAATATCCATGTATGTTAAGTCTGGGTCTCTATAAGTATAACCAAGAAACTTGAATTTTGTATGGGGAGTCACAACACAATTATGACCCTTGATTTATATAGTAGGAGTAACACCCTAAATGGTCCTGACTTTAAAATCCAAGAGTCACAAGCCAAATCAAGTAAATGATATTGTATGTATAAATATAAATAGAAATTGAGAGAATATATAGAAGATGAGAAGAAGTGTTACAGGCACATGAACCTAGAACAAAATCGCTAAAATATAAATAAGAGAAGCATAGGTAATCATTCTTGAGTATTGGACCAGTTGTTCTCATTAAGGAAGTAAAAGTTAGATGAACCAGACACTCTTATAAGAAACAATTTTTCCAAATATAATTTGAATTACATAGTAGTAAATATTTTATATTGTGCTACTAACATAAGTGTTTTTCATCATTTATATACTTGTATGATAGATCATGTGATTCAGAACATTCTATAAGTAACTCAACTTGGATAAGATAAGCTAATTTAAACCAAACTTGGAATTCTTTAAGCGAAGTACCAATAATTGATGATTGATGATGATGAAAGATTCAATAAAATGTTCCATTGATTAAAAAGCATTGTGAATAGAAGTAATTTCCTTGGAGAAACTTTGGAGAACCATGTACTTGTTGAAATAAACCTAATAATCCACCTAAAAATGACATTCAATGAAGGTTGTGATCGATGAAAGTAATAATTTAAAATAATACACATTAGATGAACTCATCGGACCACGTATTCAATATGATCTTGATTTAAATAATATTTTAAAATAAGAGACTTCAAATAAGAAAGTAATTTCTTTAAAATCACATATAAATGTTACTTCTAACTCTTATGAATATGAGGCATGGGAAATCAACAAATGATAAATTGTAAACATAATCAAAGGTGTTTATAATTTAACAAAGAAAAATAAAAATGTTAATAAGTTACTAAGAAAATATCAAAATAATTATCAAAAGGAAAATAAAGGCACCTCAAGTATATTATTTTAGATATAACCATCTATGAATGTATAAAGAAGGGAAATATCAAACTAGATAGTCCAAAGTTAAAGAAATAATGGAGAGATAAGAAATAAAAGAAATAATTTAAAAGTGTTTATCATGTTGGATGTAGTTACACCAAATAATTTAATTTAAGTGATGAATATAGAAGTGAGAAATAGTCAGCTGACCTATATTTGATAGAAGTAAATGAAAAATAGGTTTGTAATGATTCTAATTCTAGTTATTATTTTGATATTGATAGTTATAGCTTTGATGAATTGTATTAAGAAAATAAAAATATTCAGAAATATTTTTTTAAGAGTTATCAAATTATATAAATAATTTAAAGAAGAAAATAAAAGGCTTATTAATAAAAGAAATAAATTCAATAATGAGAATGATGCTCTTATAGAAGAAATAATAAATTATGCTTTATGTTCTAAAGATAATATCTATGATGATTTTAAGTCTATATAGAACTATGTTTGATGTTAGTAAATAAAAATTAAGTATGTAATTATTCTCATTCGAGTTATTGTTTTGATAGTGATGGTTATATGTTTTATGAATTGTAGAAAGAAAATAAAAAAATCAAAAGTATTTTTTAAGAGTTACTAAATTATATAAACAATTGAAAGAAAAAGTATGATTATTAAAGAAAGAAAGAAATTCAACAGAGAGAATGATTCTCTTAAGGAAGAAATAATAAATTCTACTTTATGTTCTAAAGGTAGTATCTATGATGATTTTAAGTCTATTCCAAAAGAGAATGATAATATTAGAAAGGAAGTTATTATCTTAAAATATACATATTCTTGTTCAAGGAAATGGAAAATAATAAAATATGGTTGATTTGATGAAATTGAATAAAGATAAAACAAGTTTTGGCTATAATCTACAGATTCTAAAGTTATAAAAGACTACTTTTTTAAAATTTCTGCTAGAAAAGTTTATTCTGTTACATGCTTTAAGTGTAGGTTAAAGGAAATTATTCTAATGAAAGTTATCTTAGATTTCCTCAATATCTTGGATATATTAGATATTTTATATCAAAAGATTTATCTACTAGATTACCTTATAATAAATGATTTAAATATTTTTATGGGCCTAAGAATTCATTTTCTAACCCAGTTGGATCCAAAATCATATGGGTATTAAAATTTTTCTCTACCAATTTTTTTTTAGGATAACCACCTTATTAATATCAAGGAAACATGGTACATGGATAACATCTATTACTGAAACATGACTGGTGACCTATAAAATTTCATCTCTTATACCAAATGAGATGGGGGTACTATCACTTTTAGAGATAAATCTAAAAACAAGGTTAATTATTTCAGCGAAGAAGGTATTTATAATGTTTTATTTTCTAAATTTTAATATATAAAAGGTATTAAACATAATCTAATTAGTATCTCACACATTTATTATGATGTTATGTATGTTAAGTTTGAATATGATAAATTTTTAATGTTTAAAAATGATTCTGTTTTGTTTTATATGTATAGAAAGAATAATATTTATTCTATTAATTTATATGATCTATCTAATAAAAATGTTAAGTGTCTCAATGATATAAAATATTACTATGTTCAAAGAAATATAGATCTTGGACATTTTCATTTCTAAATGATACATGAATTATCCAAGTATAGACATTTTCTAGATTTACCCAAATTAAAGGTAAACAAATATTTTGTTTGGGATTAATTTTTGAAAGGTATGAAGAATTAGGAATGTTTTAAATATATTAATCATGTTTTTAATTATATACCTATTGAATTATTTCATCTTGATTTATTTGGTCTAATAAAATATGTACGTTTAGGTGGTAAAAAATATATTTTGTATTATTGATGATTTTAGTAAAGTAGATTTACATGGGTTTATTTCTTGTATCATAAGCATGCTATATTTAATTATTTTTGTAATATAGTTCAAAATATAAAAGTTTCTTTAAAATTTTACATTATAATTAATAAAGGTGGTGAGTTTATTAATTTTTGTTTTGATAATTTTTGTGAGTAAAATGGTTATTTTCATAATTTTTCTACTCCTAGAACACCACAACAAAATGGTGTTGGAGAATGAAAAAATAGAAATATTTTTGAAATGGCTTAAATAATGCTTAATAAATATACTTTTCTAAATTATTTTTGAGAAAAATATATTAATAATTCATGGTATGTTCTGAATAGAGTTTATGTTAGACAATTACTAAAGAAAACCCCTTAGTAATTTTTTAATGGTAGAAAACCAAAGATTGATTATTTTAATGTTTTTGGTTGTAAAGTTTTTATCTTGAATATGAAGTATAATTTAGATAGTTTTGATGATAAAATTGTTGAAGGTATATTTCTTGGTTATTATTATAAGATTAAAGATTATAGAGTTTATAATAAGCATATCATGATTGATTAATAATCTATGAATATAATTTTTGATGAATCTTGTGATGTTTGGAAATATGTTTTGTAAAATGTTGAAGATAATTTTAGAGATTTAAATTTTTAGGAGAATAAAAACCTCAATATAATGTAATTTTTGATGGTGGTATTACTCCTCAATCTGATCCTAAATCATGGAAGGTTTGTAAATATCACCCTGTTGAAAAATATTATTGGTAATGTTGATTTTGGTGTTAAGACTGGAATATTTGTTTTAAATTTTTATGAAAATTATGCCTTAATTTCTGATTGTGTCCCTAATGATGTTTTAGATGCTTTGAATTAAGGTAATTAGATTATTTTTATTAAAGATAAAATAATTTTTTTTTCTAGAAATAATGTTTATAATTCATTTGAACCCACTTTATATAAGCATGTTATAGGAGAAAATGTATTTTTAGAAAAAAATATATGAATCTGGTTAAATTTTTAAGAATAAATATAGGTTTGTTGCTCAAGGTTATTATCAAGAAGAAGGTATAAATTTTGATGAATCTTTTGTGTATGTTTCTTCTTTTTATTATAATTTTATTATCTTTTTCATATTTTAAAGGTTTTAAGTAATTTCAAATGGATGTTAAAAGTGATTTCTTAAATGGTTTCATTTCTAAAGATGTTTATGTTTCTCATCCACCTGATTTTGTTGAAAAATGATTTTAATAAAGGTAAATTAGATCCTACTTTGTTTATAAAAATAATTTCAAATGTTATTTTGATTGTTAAAGTTTATGTTTACAATATTGTTTTTGGATCTTTAAATGATTTTCTTTGTAAATAATTTTCTAATTTTATGGTTAGTGAGTTTGATATGAGTCTTATGGGTGAACTCAAATTATTTTTAATTCATAAAACTAATAAAATAAATCATGGTATTTTATTTAATCAATATAAATATGATAAATATTTGGTTAATCATTTTGGTCTTGATTCCTATAAAAATTTTAAAACTCCTATAGAAAATATGTCTAATTTTTTTAAAGGCATGATTGGAAGTTTTTTATATTTGACTACTTATAGACTTACTATTATGTTTAGTGTTTTTTTATGTGCTAGATTTCAATATGATCCTATGGAAACTCACTTAAATATTGTTAAATGTATTATTAGATATGTTAAAAGAACTATTAATACTGGATTATTTTATTCTATAATTTTTTTTTGATTTAATTAGTTACTCTGACTCTGATTTTAGAGGATGAAGACTTGATAGAGAAAAAACATCAGGTAAGTCATTTTATTGGTAAAAATTTAGTTTCATGGAGTATAAGACAAAAAAAGTCAATTGTTTACTGCTGAGAGTGAATATATTTTTACTACATCATGTTATTATCAATCATTATGGATTAAACAAAATTTATCTAATTTTGGTTTTTATTTTGAAAAAATAACTATTTATTGTGATAATTCATCTACAATTTCTATTTCGACAAACCCTTTATAACATTATTGAATTAAGAATATTGACATGATATTTTGTTTTATTTCAGACTATTTTAATAAAGGATATATTATTTTATAATATGTTCCAATTGAAAATCAACTTACTGATATTTTTACTAAACCATTGGATTTTTTTAAAATTGAGAAAAAAAAATTGAACTAGACATGAGGGAAATTTATTTTGAAAGCACTATTTTATTTATTTATTGAGGGGGATATTTATTTTTTAATTTAAATATTTTCTATATTTTTTTGATAAATTTCAAAATAGGGGAGAATTTTTGAAAAATATTGTTTGTTTTTTAATTTATAAAATGGGGGATATTATTAGAGTTAGGGAATTTTTATCTAATATTGGAGCATTTATATTTTATGTTTTTCATATTACAAATGTTTCTAAATATTTTATTATTATTTTTTAAAGAAATATTTTTTAATTATAATTCTATTCCCCTTAATATTTTTATTTAGTTATATATTTTTTATCATTTATTTTAGTTATTATTTAATTTTTTTATTTTTTTATAAAACATATTTCAATTTTTCATATTTTTTCTAACTTTTATTTAACCTTACACAACTTGTTTTTACCCTTACAAACATTTATATCTACCCTTATGCAAGCTATATGTTTTTTTTCTTTACCCTTACGTAGCTTTTCATGTACTCTTACACCTGTTTTGAAATTATTTGCTAACCCTTACATAACTCTTTTTTACGCTTATGCATGTTTACCTTACCCTTAAGTAATACATATAAACTCATTTATACCTTTACACAACTCTTTATTTATACCCTTACTCATTATATAGAAAAAAATATTACCCTTACATAGCATGTCTCTTTACCTTTACACTATGCATGAATTTACATGTTACCCTTACACATGTTATATATTTTTCTCAGTATATTTATGCAACTAAAATAACTTTTTACCTTTATGTAAGCCTTTATAAAACTTTTTTACCCTCACACAAGGTTACCCATTCGTAAGGTATGGAAAAATTTGTTTACTTTTACATAACCTATATAAATACCTTATTACCTTTATATAGGTTATATAAGGTATGTTTTACCTTTACACATACATATTATTTGAACCTTATGTAGGTATAAACTTATGCTTTTATCCAGATTTATCTATTTCACAATTTTTATGGTATTTTAAATTGGTTCTTATTTTTTTTTAGTGTTTAAATTATTTTAATCATTCTATAAATTAAAATTAATTATATAAAACCTATGTGAAGTATTTTTACATCATTTTCAACATATTTTATATGAAGGTTGATGTTATTTATTTACACATGAACTATCAGCATGAAACTAAAAAAATTGTTTTATTATTTTTAGTTATTTCATTTGTTTTTAAGGATTATTAATTCATATTATATGATAATAAACTTACTCAAACTTGTTTTAGTATTTAAAATAGTGTTATTTATTTTTTATTATCTTCATATCTATATGAATTTATTCTATAAGTTTTAAATGTTTAATTTTAAAGAATGGTGTTGTGTGATTATCATGGGATTTATCTTTGACCAAGTAAAATGGAGTTGTTTTAATATTCTAATGATGATTTAAAATTATCTTGATTTATTCTTCTAATTTGGAATATTGGATGAGAGTTGGGTGATAATTTTTTAATGATAATATCTTTCTCTTTATCTTTGATAATTATATAACTATCTTTTTTAATATGGATTTTTTAACTAATTCCTCAATAGTGTTAACTTTATATCTTATTTAAAGAGTTTGAGAATTACTTAAAAGGTGACCATGAGATAGAAAAATACCGAAATAATACTTCTTCGATATAAGATTACATATTTTCAAGTTATATTGTAAAAAAATTATTGAGGTGTGATACTGTGAAGTGTTGTGAAAGTTTGAAGTCATATTCAAACAATTGTCTCATATGTTTGATGATCTCTAAAGGACTAAACCTAAACTAATTTTACTTATACTTCCCTAATGAGATGAGCTGATCCTATACTCAATAACTAGTATTTTTTCTTCTCTTGTTTATCTATATTTTTCTTCCTAGTTTCTTGTGTCTTTAAAACTAATTACTATCTCTCACTTGTTATCTTGCTTTCTGTTTATTATTTTACGTGAAATAAAATTTTTATTTCTTCACATTCTGACTCTCATGTTATAAAATAAAGAACATTTAGGTTGTGACTCCCATGATATAAAGTTAGGGTTATAATTGGGTTATAACTCCCCATACAAAAGTCAGGTGTCATGGTAATACTTCCACTAGAAAAATTAGGTTGTAATCAGGTTATGATTACCCTTTAAAAATAATTATAATGCACAACATATCTCTTACTAAGTAGAGCAGGTTCACTTTGAGCTGAACTACTATAAAAATCTTTTTCTTTCTTTCTTTTATTTTCCATTGCTAATTAACTCTGTTAATTAAACTTTAATAATTAATTTAGATAATTAATTCATCTCTTTAAAAACAAATTAATTTGGTATATTCACCCCATATAGACCATATTTCATCACTATCTATGACCTAACAATATAATCCCTTTTTCATGATCTCTCATCATGTAGATTAAATACTTATGTCATCAAATTTTATGCTTGATGCGTCTTTATTTAACTATCTAAAATGAACCTATAAATACACCATGACCATCAAATTTAATGTGATAATTATATTTCATTAAAAGGGTCAAGATATTAGATTCTATAAATATGAATGGAAGAAATAATCCCTCAATTAGTTCATTAATAACATATTATTCATGACACACCCAACATACCCAACTTCACTATGAACATATGTCATCATGGTTTACGAGAATACATGTAAGTGTGATTGTCAGTCTGTTTAATCCCCTAATAAATTAAAATTAATCTTATATATGAAGTTTATTTTGTTGTGGAATGGTTGATATAGTCAAGGGTTTTTTAATTATTCCATTTCCTCCTATATCTCTACCATTTTATCCCTATGGATCAAACTCCCTGGTTTTCCACTTCCATTTTAGAATCGTTTGATTCTACAGCTTCATGGACACTTTTTGGGTGACTTTCTTTGTAAAAAATTAGAAAACTATCATGGGAAAACACCCAATCCATTCTAGGATTTATGTTGAATTAAAACTATTTAAGAGCTTCTTATATTTCTTCTAGTTTATAGTTGATGATGGATTCTGAATCAAACAATAGATAGTTCATGAATCTATTGTATACTACTATTTTGCTTATAGGTTGTAGAGGTATAAAATTTATTGATAATTTTTTTAAAGAAATTAGTTTTATCATCTTTACATATTTTTAACCACACCATTTGATGCATATATAAATTTTTAAAGAACTCTGAGATGCAGGTATCATGTTTACAATGAACTAAAATTTACATGGTAGGACTTTTTGTGTTGTGTTGCTGCTTCTCATAACTGTTGAAGTATCAATTTTTTCCATCAATTTTGTTTATATAAAATAAAAGATATGGAAAAAAATAAAATCTATTTATATTAATTCATATTATTCAAAGGTATTATTTGTGATTATCAAGCTTAATATTTTAATAAATGCAATGAATTGGATTAAAACTTAATAACAGAAACAACACAAAATAATTGAGTCAAACCTCATAAACATCCAAAATAATTGAGTCAAATATTAATTTTATCCGAACCATAATTACAAAAAAAATTTAAAAAGATAATATACCCTAAATTTGTTGTTTTATCAATAACCCTAAAAGTTTGTCTATGCACCTGTTGTGTACTTAATGAGATTTATTAAGGGTTCCAAGCATAATTCAATGCTTGTGTTCATATTATAGTGATCTCCCTCCAAAATATGGGAGCACTAATTGATATTACCATAATAGGGTCCTTATGGAATATTTGACATAAAAATCTAAATTGGATTAAGGTTAGTCCAAAATTAAGTATCTACATTGAAATCATCTCAAACCCATTACCCTGTTTTTAATATTGAAAATATTATTCTTTGAATATTAATATTTTTTAATAAAATGTAATCATTTACTATGAAGATAAATAAAATTTTAAAATAAAAAATAAAAAAGGGACAGTACTGCTAAAGTGAAATTTTAAATTTAGTGTTTCACTATATAAAAATTCTAAGACATCTTTGAGGATGACATTGTTTGGAGGTTGGTTTCTACACTAAAACAAAATTTTCATCCCATTATACTATGGGTTAGAGATACTCTTTGTTTTGGTGGAATTAACTCTAAAAATTTGTATGAGTTCTGTTGGAAATTCATCATTTCTAAAACATAAATGAAAACATAGTTCACTATCTCTTTGATTTCTCATAAAGAAGTTATCTAATGACATTGATCTTCACTGGTTTGATCATTTTTATATATGTTCAATGTAACAAACTTATTACCAGTATAAATTTAATCATTAATGTAATGTATTCTAATATGAATTATCACAGATTATCTAACCAAACCTCTCCTATTATTATCTTGGAACGAGTCACCAAAAAAAAAATTAGTTCAAAAATTTAGGTTGTGTCCATTATGTTGTCCACTACCACTTTTATGGAAGAAATCAGATCCATAGAAATTTTAAGATGTTGAACTATCCTCATTTTAAAAATGATGTCTAAGATCTTCCATCTCAGAATACCTTTACTAAATAATGAACTCCACATGAATATCCCTCTTATGGTCTGATCTTATCTTCCTCATCAAATTTCATGATTCTATATTATTGATTTGGGAAGTGTTGATTCAGATAAATTTTTCTTTTATTTTTTTGAAATCCTTTCCTCACCCATAATTTTAATTTTAAAATATTCACACATTTGATTGGCATTCTTTGTGTGATAGAAACATAGGTAATTTGAGATGATATATTTTTTACTCCATTAATCCCAAAAGTTGGATCCACTGTTGATAAAATTTAACTCAGGTTGGATTTAGTGGTGATTGGTGTTGGTTTCATACCTTTTCATGTGATTTAATGGATAGGAATTTATTCTCATTAAACAATCCTATATATGTTAAAACTTATATTAAATTATATTGAAACCATTAAAATGGTTTTTAATTTTTTTTCAACCACATAGTTGGAACAATGATGAGTTTTTGATATGTATAGTGTCAGGGGAAGGATATGTTTTCTGTATGTGTTGTGTACTTGAATATGAATTTTTTTTATGTTTTACTAAGATATGGGATATTTTATATTATTATCTTAAACTAAATGTTATGTGCTAGTTGAAAATTTTATGTCTTAGCTATAATATTTCTATGTAATGATAAATGTGTTTTGTGTAGTGGAACATGTTTTTTGTATTCTATGTTCTGTGTGGATGAAATGATTTGTTAAAGCTAAGACATGATTTTTGATAAAGGTGTTTATGATTGGATTTTTTAAGAATATATGTGCTCCATATATACTAATCAAAAGATATTCAGTTCAGGACAAAATTCTATGTGAAAAATGTTCAGTGAAGGAAAATATGTTATATGAAAAATGTTCCATAATTGAAGGTGATTAATCTATAGTTAAGCTAAAGAATTAAATATTATATTATGGACATGTTAAATGGTTAATATGTAGATATATATTCTATGGAAAAAAAATTTGAGGCAGGGAAATGTTCCATGGCAGGAAAATCTATGTTTTGTATTGAATTTTTTTATAGTGGGGAAATGTTATATGACAAGAATAAATATGTTACTTTAAAAAAAAATTGATAGGAAGATATATGTTATATGTTGAAAATGTGGTAGGGGATATTATACATTTTAGAAGGATATGTGTTATGAGTATATGTTCAGTGCTAGCAAGATAAATAAGGAGTACATGTTCTATTTGGGATAATCTTAGATAAATGGAAGGTTGAATGCTGACTGAGATGTGTTTATATTTATCATAAAAATTTATTATTAAAATGTTACTGGAGATAGATTTATATTTTTCCTTACTATAATATGGGATCTATGAAAAATGAATGTTATTTTAGAAATATGTTTGAAAGTGACCTTTGAAAATATACTAGAGCTAGATTTACTGGTTTAGAGCATTGAAATTAAATTTATCATGAACTAATAATTAGAAAAGGCCTGAAGTGACTGTGACTATCTGTCATGATCACTTGACCATACCATGCCTATGAAAAGGATTTATCATGAATATTTTTTATTTAAAGTTTGATAACTATTATAACAGTGAATTTTGAGAAAGATCTTTCACGGGAAAATCATTTACATGTGTTTTTTATTTAGTTACCCAGTTAATTACTTTGTATTGATGGTCATTGATGAGAAATTTTATGAATGCAGGTAATGTTTTCATAAGTGTAGTTATATTTTGATTATGGTATCAAGAGTATGATACAACTCTCTTGACATTCAGTTAATAAGATCATTATGGAATCCTGCCTTTTTATTACATAACATTTCATTACATTGTACAAACAAAGGATCTTTTAAAGTTTAGTTTCTTATAAATAAGTTACATAATCCATGAAAAAATAAAAATTTATTCAAATAAACTTGAAAATATTCTTCATTGGTTCATCCTAAGTAAATTTACTACATCTCATAACCTGGGGACATACATCAAAGGAAAGGGTGATCATAAGGCCCAGTAAGGGAATACAAGGGGAATAGTTTACATGTGATCTTGAGGAATATAAATAAGAATAGAAAGAATATCATTATGGAATGAGAAATGGAATATGAGTAATATCATAAAAATATCATGATTCATAATCTGGATATTTTAATACAACATTTAAATGAGACATTCTTAAGCATATCACCAAGGTTTATCACCAAGGTGTCATAAAAATTACCAAGGTTATTCACCAAGGTATCATAAAACATGTCATCTATAGAGATTAAATTCTTTACCCAATGTATTGGAGAACTATCAAGGTGACCAATTAATATATATTAATTAATGTGATACACATATATCATAATCAAACATTTCATAAATAACCCATGGATAATAAAAGAAACGGGTTTCATATCAAAATCATGGCATTTCAAAAGTGCTTAAAAACATGAATATTATGCCATTTTCAACCCATGGAAAAGGAATAAAGGTTTCATGTATGTTAATACTAGAATTAAATAAATATTTTTTACATTTATATGAATACCCTTTTAAAATAAAGAGTCTTGGGTATTCATATGAATAAAATAAAAGGGAATTTCTTGAGGAGAATAGAGAAATTTTGAGAAGTTAATTTGGCGGCAAAACGGGTAAAAATGTGGTTTTAGAAAAGGGTAAAAAAGAGAGGGGACAAGGGTACCCCATTGATAAAACATAATTTTGTATTAAGGGTATAATATAAAGGGTAATATAAGACATCAAACTTAACATTTATAAGATATATATGAAAAGAGGTTCTTGAATCTTATAGAAAAGAAGGATAATTTCCTTACCTTGAAGAGTTGCTCCTAAAACTTGAATATTGGGATCTTGGGGGCTTGATGACACCTTGGTAGGACTCGTTGGGGGGGGGGTAAATTCATATATATTAATAGATGATGTATTTTTACTGAAATTAAATGGATAAATGGGTGGGTATTTATAAAAAAAATAGAGGATTTATTTATTAATTTCCAAATATAGGCTTTGGAAATATAAGTTGTGGAAAATAAAAACACATGGGATTTCCCATGGTTTTTGGAATTTTGGAACATATTTTAAGTTATTTTAATCCAAAATTGTCTATTTTAATTTTATATTACTTATTTTGGCATGTAAAAGTAATTTTTCCACAAAAATAATGATTTTAATGTTAAAGTTTCTATTTTAGACCTTGGAAAGTAAATTATAGGTTTAGAAATTGATTAAAATCTATTAAAATACTTGTTATTAATAAAATAACATATATTTATTCATGGATTATGGTTAAATAATTATTTAATAATTATTACATAATTATTAATCCATTAAACATACCGAAAAACCAAAATTGTATTTTTACTATTCATGAAAAAACAAAGTATTTTAGAAAATTCTCATAAATTCAGCCTATCCTAAAATAGATGCACTGATTTAAAAAATGATGTTTATTTTATCATAATAATTATCTAAATATGATAATTTTAACTTTTAAGTATAAAAAACCTTATTTATTATAAATAACAGCGGGTCGAAAATGAATAGTAAAATTTATGACACTTAAAATTTTTTAAAATTATTTTACCATTTATATTTAAATAAAATTTATGTTATCATATTATTTCATTAAAAAATTATTATTAATAATAATTTAGTTTGTTATAAAATTTATATATTTTAAAAAAATTATAATTTGTATCTAAAAATTCAATTTATCTAATTATTAATATATTTTATTAAGAAAAACTGTTCTTAAAATGGAATTGATGGAATAAAAATTTTATTTATACAATGGAATTAAACTTTAAGTAACCAGGTAAATGAAAAATATCCCCTTATAACAATTGAATATGGCCTAAGGGTAAGGTGTGTGATGGTGATAGATTCATGGGGCAGCTCAGCTAACATTGCTCATGTGGTAATTTCCACTAACTTGAACTTCTCCCATAGATGATTTCATTCTAGCTTCACTTGTTGAAGCTCATCTTGGTATTGGTCAAGGAATAACCCCAGTGACGCTACCTCCCTCCCAAGTTCTTAAAAATGGGCTTCATCATGACTCTACTAGTTTATTCCCTCGACTACTCTTTCTATATCAATTATCCTTTGTTAAATTTTACTTATAAACACTAATTATAACATTAAAATTATTATCAAGAGTATAGATCCCAATGGACATATAATGGTCAAATATTAATGGTCACATTTTTATTTATATTCTATAAATACCAATTCATTATTAAATAGTTATGGTTTTATTTTGTAAAATAAAATAACACAAATTTTCTGGAAACAAAATATCATTTAAAAAGTTTGGGTCGTTACATTTTCATCCCAAACATTTTCAACTCGTTCTCTAAGTTGAGAAAAGGTTTGGGAACTTCTATCTCACTTTCTCATTAAGTTCCCACATTACTTCTTCATATTTATGGTTAATACACAACACTTTGATGAGGTGGGAAGTCTTATTGTGTAGAACCTTGTCTCTATGGTCTAAGATCTTCCCTGGATGCTCCTTATAAGAGATGTCATGTTCCAGTTGTACCACCTATAGATTTAGTACATGTGAAGTGTCATGTATGTACTTCCTCAAGAGACATGCGTGGAATACATCATGAACTTAAGCTAAATTTGGTGTAAGTGCAAGCTGGTATGCCACTACTTCTATGTGATCAAGGATTTAATAGGGGCCAATGCAACTGGGGATAATATTCCCTTTCTTCCCAAACCACATGACTCTCTTCCATGGTGATATTTGAAGGAACACTTTATTTCCAATAGAAAACTCCAATTCTCTTCAACGGTTGTCAACATAGATCTTCTTCCAACTCTGAACAACCTTTATGTGTTGTATAGAATGAAATTTTTCTATCATCACTTGTACAGGATCAGGCCCAATAATCTTTCTCTCACCAGCTTTACCCCAACATTTAGGAGTTCTACATTGCTTACTATATAAGGCTTGATATGGTGCCATTTTAATACTCAAATGGAATCCATTATTCTATAAGAACTCAAGTAATGTGAGATGTTTATCCCATCCACCTTTAAATTCCATTGATCATGTTCTCAGTATGTCCTCAAGTTTTTGAATAGTCCTTTCAAATTGATCATGTTGAATACTTATCCAAAATTTTGATGTGAACATTGGATCATGATCAGAAATGATAGAAAGTGGAACTCCATAAAAACTCACCACTTCCTTTATTTAAATCTTGGAAATTTGGTCAAGATAAAAATATTCCCGAATAGAGATGAAAATGGAAGTCTTGGTGAGTTGGTCAACTATAACCCATATTGAATTGTTTCCATTGGATGTTCTCATAAGGCTAGTGAAAAAATACATAGTGATATTGTCCTGCTTACATGGTGGTATAGGTAGTGGTTTCAATACCCCTTTAGTAAATTGTAACTCTTACTTCACTTGTTGACACACCAAGAACCTTTTAGTGTAGTAAAAAATATACCTTTTCATGTTATCTCACTAATAATGATCACGAAGGTACCTATACATTTTAGTGCTTCTAGGATATATAGATAATTCTGATCTATGGTATTCATCCATTAATTCCTTCTTTAATTCTGGAACATATGGAACACATAGTCATGTATGAAATTTTAGTACACCTTCTTTATCAATATTGAACTCAAGAAACTTACCACTATTCACATCCTTTATCTTTTTCAATAACATGGTATCTCCTCTTTGAAATTTCTTGATCTTCTCTAGTAATGATGGTTGATAAATAATTTGGGATAGGGTTGATGATTTCCCTTCCCTTAAGATTCCCATGTCCAGTTTTACTAGGTGTTTAATCAAAGGATCTCCTTGAATCCTTATCATTGCCATAACAATAGGGTCTTTTCTACTTAATGCATTAGAGACTTTTTTTTTCTATTCTGAGGTGATAATGAATTGAACAATAATAGATTTAAGAAGCTCCAACCATCTTCTCTATATCACATTCAATTCCTTTTGTGTAAAAATATACTTCAAACTCTGTTAGTTTATGTATATATCACATTTCTCCACAAAAAGATAGTGTCTCCATATATTCAGAGAAAAAATTACCATAGATATCTCTAGGTCATGCATAAGAAAATTCTTCTCACGAGGCTTTAACTATCAAGATGCATAAGAAATCACCTTTTCATTTTTTATGAGGATGTACCCAAGACCTTTAGAGATGCATCTCTAAAAATAACGAATCCTTCTTCGATAGAGGGTAGAGTCAACATGGGTATAGTAACCAATATCTTCTTAATCTATTAGAAACCTTCATTACACTCCTTTTTCCATATGAACTTAGCCCCTTTTCGAGTTAACTTGGTTAGTGGATTAGAAATTTGTGAAAAAAAATCACAAACCTCCTATAATATCCTTCTAAACTAAGGAAACTAAAAATATTAGTTAGTATTTTTGGATGAGGACACTCCTCCACAACCTTTTTCTTGGAAGGGTCAACTGAGATTCCTTCATTGGTTATAATATTCCCCAAGAAATAAACTTTTTGTAACCAAAATTCACATTTGCTGAACTTTCCAAATTGCCTATCCTTCCTCATTGTTTTCAATAAAACTCTTAAATGATTCTCATACTCCTTGTGACTTTTAGAATATATCAGAACATCATTAATAAAAACTACCAAAAATTTATCCATTTAGTCCTTAAAGGATATATTCATCAAGTCCATAAATATATCAGGATCATTAGTCAAGTCGAAGGGCATAACAACAAACTCATAATTTTCATATCTTGATTAGAAGAAAGTATTTATAATATATTCTTTCTTTAACCTCAATTGATGATAACAAGATCAAAGATAAATCTTATAGAATACTTGATCCACACAAAGTTTTTCAAATAAATCATCAATCCTTGGGAGAGGGTACTTGTTATTCACTGTGATCCCTTTAAGTTCTCTAAAATAAATGCATAGCTCCATTCATCCATCCTTATTCTTCACAAAGTGAACATGTGATTCCTAAGGAGACACAGTTGGTTAGATAGACCACTTCTCTAAAAGATCTTGAAGCAATTTATTTAATTCCTATAGCTCCACATTTTCTATTCTATATGGGGTCTTTAATATCATCTTGGATCCAGATATGAGTTTAATGGATAACTCTACCTCTATTTATAGGGGAGGTACCTGTAACTCTTTAGGAAATACATCGGTGTATTCTCGAATGGTGGGAACATTTTATATTCTTATAATTTCATTTCCTTATTCATCCTCAGTGATTATTTCTATAAAAAAGGCCATGGGTGGCTCTTCATGAAAAATCTTGAGTTGTGATATCTCTCATTTGAAAATAACTATAGGTTTTTCATTCAAGATTACTGAGATTAATTTTTTTTTTCAGTTGATCTTATCATTATACTTTAGGATCCAATCCATCCCTAGTATAATTTTGAATTCCATCTTGGGAATCAATAAAATATCTATGATGAAATTATGCTCACCAAAGTCAATTCTAGAGTTTCTATACACTTTTGATGCTTGGATAATCCCTCCATAAGTCTTAACTGATAACTATAATTCTAGTAGTTCAGGTATTGATTCTATATTCTTTGAAAACATAGAGAAAATAAATGAATGCATAGAACTAGAATCAAACAAAGTACTTTCTAGATTTGAGAGAACAATGATAGTACCTTCCACCACTTCATTTGGAGCCTCTACTTTGGTCATTGTGATAGAAAAAAAATGACCTTTCTCCCTTGGCGTATACTAAGGTTGATGGTGATTCTCCTCCATTATCTTTGGATTTGGAAAGGGATTGGAAAATTGACCAAGATGTCCAAACTTATAGCATTGGACTTCAAGCTAGGCTTACACCATCTTACCTTTGTTGTTAATGTTGAGAAGTTGAGGCTTCACCTCACTATGATAGTTTTGAGCTATATAGACATCTCTTCTACACTTGTAATATTTCCCACTTTTGAGAAAGAAGTCCCATGAATACTTATTCCCACATTTTTTTCACGTGGAAATTTGAACTTGATTTCATCCACTTCCACGATAAAAGTTCTTCCCTAATGTTGGATCAAAATATCTATTTTTTTATCGATTTGTGTGACCACTACATCTCTCTAAACTCTAATTCAACCTTCATATCACTCTACACTATCTCCTTATAGTTTTCATAGTCTTTATTTTCTAGATTCCTCCATATATGGGGTCTTAGACCACTGAAGAATCTATCAAACTTTACATTAGGATCCATAAATAACCAAGAGGTGTAACGATAATGTCGTGTAAATTTCATCTCATAGTTTTCCATAGATTAATTTTCCTTCTACTTCATCTCTAGGAATTCCTTCTCCATTTATGTTTGAATGGGGGAAATATTTATTGAAAATGATTCTCCTGAACTCTTCCCACTCCATATCATCAATATCCCTTATTATCTTAATTTTTAACCAGTTTCCACAACCTATCATCTTCTCCATCTAATTGGTACATAGACAGGGTCACTTTCTCTTATTCTGAACAATGGAGTACATAAAAGATCTTTTCTATAGAGCTTATCCATTATTCAGTAATAAATGGGTTAATAGATCCATTGAAAGAAGGTGGTCATTAATTAATAAAGGATTAAACATAAAGTTATTCTATTTGAGGTAAATACTCTCTCTTAGGTTGATTCAAGTTATTATTAATAACTTGAGTTAGTTGATTCATCATTTTCATGAAGTTTTCCATTTCGGATTCTATCGAAGGGTCATTAGTTTATGTCCAATTGCGCTCACTATTTATACAGTTCCTCTTATTTCCATCCATTTTTTAAAAGAAGAAAACCTTAGTGAGAAACATGTTTATTTTAATAATATTATAATTATAAATGTATTTTATTTCTTAAAACATCATTCTTAAATATGTTATTCTTTAACAATAATTACATTTTCTATTAATCCTTCATAATGGTTCCTAAAAATCTTGTAATTAACCAAAGATATCCTCCAGGAGAGTCAAACCAAGAGTGAAGCAAGACCCATTGTCATGCACCATTTCCCTTTTGAGTATAAAAAAGTTGTTTGTTTGGGTTTTACCCCTAAATACATCAGTTCTAGAGCTATATCTATTTGTTCATATCCATATGGGGATTTATTTTCTTAGAAACTAATTACTTAATACTTCACAAAAATACCTGAATGTTTTCCTATATTTAAAATTTTCTCTAAGAATATTCCTAATGTTTTATATCATAATTTACACAAATAAAAAAACCATACTTTTATACAAATGATGGAATCCCTCCTTTTTATTACATAACAGTTCATTACATTGTACAAACAAATTAAAATTTAAAGTTTAGTTTCATAGAAATATGGTATATAATACATGAAAACATAAAAATTTCTTCTAATACACTTGAAAATATTATTAATTGGTTCTTTCTAAGTACATTTATTTCATCTCATAACCTAGGGACATAAATCAAAGGAATGGGTGATCATAAGGCCCAATAAGGGAAAATAAGGGGAATAATTTAATGTGATCTTGAGGAATATCAATAAGAACATGAGGAATATAATTATAGAATGAGTAAGGGAAAATGATTGATGTCATAAAAGGAACGTGATTAATAAAATGGATATTTGGATATAATATTTAAATGATACATTCATATGTATATCACCAAGGTTTTTCACTGAGGTGTCATAAAAATTACCAAGGTTATTCACCAAGGTATCGTAAAACACATCGACTCTAGAGATTAAATTCTTTACCCAATGAATTGGAGAGTTATAAGGGAACACCATTCATATGTATTAATTAATGTGATACACATATATCAGAATCAAACATTTCAAAAATAACATGTGGATAATAAAAGAAATAGGTTTCATATCAAAATCACAACGTTTAAAAAGTGCTTAAAAACATGAATATTATTTTATTTTAAACCCATGGAAAATGAATGAGGGTTTCATGTATATTAATCCCAGAATAAAATAAATAATTTTTAAATTTAGGTTAATACCCATTGTAAAATAAAGAGGCTTGGGTATTCAAAATAATAAAATAAGAGGGAATTTCTTGAGGAGAATAGGTAAATTTTGATAAGTAAATTTGACAACATAACGGGTATAAAACATGGTTTTAGAAAATTTTAAAAAAGATAGGGAACACAAGTCTCACATTGATAAAAAAATAATCTGGTAGTAAGGGTATGATCTAAAGGATAAAAAATAGAGTAACCATAATATTTATAAGATATATATGAAAAGAGGTTCTTGAATCGAAAAGAAAAGAAGGATAATTCCTTTACCTTGAAGAGTTACTCTTAAAACCTGAATATTGGGAAATTGGGGGCTTGAAAACACCTTGGGTGGAATCCTTGAGAGTTAAAACTATCATATATTCATGTATAAATGATTTTGAGTGAAATTAAATATAGAAATTGGTGGTTATTTATTGCAAAAGTGGAGGATTTGTTTATTAATTTTCAAATATAGGCCTTGGAAATATTGGTTGTGGAAAATGAAAAACCATGGGATTGCCCATGGTTTTTGAAATTTGGGACATATTTTATGTTATATTAGTCCATAAGAGTCAATAATATTTTTATATTACTACTATTGGCATGGAAAAGTAAATTGTCCACAAAAATAATGGTTTTAATGTTAAAGTTTCCATTTTAGACTTCAGAAAGTAATTTATAGGTTTAGAAATTGAATAAAATCTATTAGAATACTTTATGTTAATAAAATTACATATTTTGAGTTGTTTATTGTGGTAAAATAATTATTTCATCATTATTATATAATAATTAAGTCATTAAACATACCAGAAACCCAAAAGTGTATTTTTATTATTCATGAAAAAAATATTTTATAAAATTATCATAAATTAACCCTAACCTAAAATCGATGTTATGATTTCAAAAGTGAATTTTATTTTATCATAATAATTATCTAAATATGATAATTTTAACTTTTAAATATAAAAATTCTTATTTATTAAAAATAATAGCTAGTTGAAAATTCATAGTAAAATTTATGACACTTAAAATTTTTAAAAAATATTTTATCATTTATATTTAAATAAAATTATATTTATCATACTATTTCATTAAAATAAGTATTATTCATGATAAATTAGTTTATTATAAAAATTTATATCTTTTTAGAAAACTAAAATTTGGATCTTAAAAGTTAATTTACCAAATTCGTCATATATTTTATTAAGAAAAAATATTCTTAAAATTGAATTGATGGAATAAAACTTTTATTTATATGATGGAATTATAATTTAAGTAACTATGTTCTTAACACATAACCACTTATAACACCAGCATACAACCTAAGGGTAAGTCATGCGATGGTGATAGATTCATGGGGCGGCTTGACTAATATTTCCCAAGTGGTAATTTCCACTAACTTGAACTTCTCCCATAGACAATTTTGTTCAATATTCACTTGTAGAATCTTGGTTTGGGCTTAGTCAAGTGTGAACCACAGTGACTCTACCTCCCTCCCAATTCCTAAAAAATGGGCTTCATACGACATGATCTACTGGTTAAGGACATTGACTCTTTTTTCTGTATGAATTATCCTTTCTCAAATTTTAATTATTATAATGTTAAAGTTATTATCAAGAGTATAGTTACCAATTTTCATATTGAACAATTGTCATAATTGGTCAACGGTCATATAACAGTCCAATCCCCATGGTCAAATTTCCCTTAATATTCTATAAATACCACTTCATTATTAAAGAGATATGGTTTTTGTCATGTAAAATAAAATAACACACATTTTTAGGGAAAAATTTCATTTAAAAAGTCCAGTTCATTACAATCATGATTCCTTATAATGATGTTAAAAGTGAGTGAGTTAGATCTAATAGCCATAAATTATTATTGGACATGTGAAATATAATCATGGAGGAAGAAGTGATCACATGTGATAAAATTGGAATATTTGTGATCATGGGTTGATTGGATTCCCATAAAGGAGTTCTCAAGTTGTTGCTATAAAAATGTGATGAAATAGCATTTATTAGAAGAATTAAGGAGAATAAAAGATCCATCGTACATGTTTGTGTGATGATGATGGGTTGAGAAGGTTATGTACCTAATTTTTGTATACCTTTTCATACCTAGTATTGAGTATAATTTTTTTTCACTGGATACACGTTTTTTTGTGGATAAAATAATTTATTTCAGTGTTATTTTTGATCTTTTAGAAGATTCCATCCAAAGTCACAAATCAGGAGTGGTCACAATAACAATTAAAATGTTCATGGGGTTTAATTTATAAACACACACCGTGTAACATTTCCCCAATACGGTTCAGCCAGATTGAGTACATGCCCATGTAGCCATCTAGATCATACACATTGTGTACTACCCGATAACATACCATGTAGTCCCTTATAGAAGCGGTTGGTGGTTGAAGTTGACTCTACATGCCATGTGAGGTGGTATTAAATGTTGTGTACCCCACAAACTGACCGTCGACACATCAAATTTCAATGGGTGTCACGATAGCTCACCTACCAGCAGAGAGACCGAGACAAATCCAGTTGACCCAAGTACACGACTTGTACTTTCAGGTACATGATGTTTAGTCTTTTTTTCTATAAATATGATGGAATCCCTCCATTTTATAGGTTAGATACTCCAAGATGATGTGTTATCACTCTATCGTTAGATCTCCCCTAAATCCAAATTATGTTTTCCTTTTTTTTCTATTATGTTTTAGTGTAATTATCTCTTTCCCCCCATCTTTCTCTCATATCCATGGCAGGGATTAAGATTTTTATTAATCCGCACACTGTGACCATGGTCATATAAGGATAAACTCTTGTGTTGGGGTTGTAATAAGATTTTGGGTTTGATATAATTCTAATTCTAATGTGTTTATTTTATTAAGGTATTTATTTTATAATTCATTTAATGAATTCAATTACACAATCATTGTTGGTCTCATATTGGACCAAGAAAAACACTAGAAGAAAAAACTAAAGGAGTTGTGTCGGTTGATCCCATGAACATTGGAGGAGTCTGTTTCTACTATTTTAGGCGTGATGTAATATTACGATGTATTTGAAAATTCAATTACCAGACCAAGGAATTGATATTTAAATGAATAATTACCAGTTATCAGACCAAGAAACAGTAATAGAATTGAATCCTCATGGTAAAAAAATTCATTTATAAATTTAAATACTAAGGAATGACCATTGTAATAAACCCTAATTGAATTGAAGCATTGAAACATTTTTCTTCTAATTGTTATGTCATTTCTTATGTTTTAATTTAATTTTTGCTAATATTTTCACTCTTTCACTTCATTCCCTTCATTTTTTTGTCTGAATAATTGGATAAGACTCGGTAAATAATGATGGATATTGATTCTCCATTATCCCCATGGGATTGACCTCAAATACTGCTAACTACCTAGTTAGTTGAACTATAAGGGAACAAAGAAATATTTCCAATTTTCCATTCCTCATGGCAGGAGTGGTCAAATTATGGTGTCGTTTTGGGGGAGCACGGGAATCAGTAGAGAGAGTCTGGGTTAAGGTTGATTTACCAAGAATTTTCATTTTTATTTACTTTATTTCTTTCTTGGGAACCTCTACCTGACTTCCTTATGGATTTTTATTCAATTAGAGACTAATAAAATTCACCTCGGGAGGATTTTTATCCACATGATCTAGCACTATTGTATTCATATCTAGAAGAATATTATCTATACATAGATGATGGGTTTCAATAGGAGGAATACACATGTACATTATTCACCCCACTTATTTCACTTTCACTTACAAAACTAACTTCATGTAAAACCAAAAGATTAATATCAATGATGGAATACTTTACCACATGCTAGTTGGACCAAACCAAAAGGTTAGGATGACTTGGTAGTTTGGTCGAGAAACTTTCAAAGATAACCACTCATATGGATAATAAGGTTGAGTATGAGACTAGGTGTTCTAAGTATTTTTCAACTAAAAAGATATATTATGATACAGGCCCCACCTATAATTCATTGATAATTTATGAAAAAGATTTTCAAAGCACAAACTTTGACTTTGGGACCACATCATATCATGTTAATACCAAACCTGATCAATTTTTTATTTTTTAACCCTCAGTTGAACATTTATCTACACATGAGGATTGGCATGATTACTTTCAGATTTTCAGGATTTTGAGGAAGGAACCTTAGGAGGTGGAGGGCGTACAAGATCAGAACAATTCACAAGACCACCTTTGACTTATACTAGACATAGAGCAGGGATAATAAAAATTTCTTCCCAAACCACCTAAAGGTTAATAAAATTAGACACAATATGAGGGTGTCAGACACATGTGGTGGTTCGCATAGTGGAAGCCACATCCACCTTTGGATTATGAGTAACCCTAAATCAGGTATATCCAAATACCTAAAATATAGGTGCTTACTAGGAGGAAACCCAACCAAATGTCTTTCTCTTTATTTTCTATTTTTAATAAATACATGGCATATACTTCTTCTCCACATGTCGTGTACCACTCATTTCTTCCAATCACTATTTCAATAAGAATAAAACAAGGTTACATGTTGTGTGTATCCTTATACATGGTGTGTACTTATATTTTAAGTGTATATTTTAATATAACTTTTAGTATAAGGGAATATTAATTGAGTTAATAAACAAGAATAAAGCATATATCGATGGAAAGGTCACTAGAGTGTATCCACTCCATCTCTAGTTTGAATCACTCTGCACCCACCTTTGGTACATGATTCGTTATTTTTAATTCCATTTTTATGTAAATGGAATGTGTAATGTTTTTGAAAATTAAATAAAACCATTTCAAAATAAAATAAAATCAGTGGTGGGGTTGAATTATATGGAAATGTCATAGCCATCAGATCCAAAAGACCCAGGTTTGAGTCTTGCTAACCAGTTCAGTTCCATCCTTTTTCACTTAAATAAAACCATACGACATGTATTTTAATAAAAATCACGTGTTTCATGTTTTCATTAATAATTTAAAACGTTTTCAAAAATAAGAAACTACCCGGGGGTGATGTGGGATGATTAGCAGAGTCATAGCCCAGGGTTCAAAAGACTTAGTTTGAATTTGGCCAATCTTCCCATTTCATCCCATTCTTTCGCTAATTAAAACCACACATCATGCATTCTTATTTTCCCTATATGGTAATACACCTATACTTTAAATATTAAATGTTTATAAAAATGTGCAGTACTACAACTTTCACTCCAGTGGTTGAGGTCTTATGTTCGTATCGGCTAGTCTTCAGTTTGAATCGAGCCCCGAGCATCAGACCGAAAGTTATAGTTCTCTTTTTCAAATTTTAGAAAACACAGTGTGTATTTCCATGATACAATACATGTATAGGTTTATTTTTTTAAAATATAAATATATATATTTATAAATTTAAATTATAATTAATATTTTGTTGGTTATAATTATTATAATTTATTATTAATAATAATAAACCATACATAGTTTGTAGGAAAGTCAACACGCAGTGTATTATGCCTATAAAGCCTTGGTAACCCTAATCGGGTGAACCCCATGTCGCACCCCCTCCCCCTCCCCCGTTTTCTCTCCCATGGCTTCCTTCGTATGGGTCACACCCTTCATCCCTAAAATATACCATTTTTATTCAGTTTTGGATAAGATTTATGTCATTCTATGCCCTTCATTTCAGTGTTTTACATGTTTCTTAGTCAATTTTGGAATCGGGTAGGATTTCGGTCATAAAACCCATTAAACGCGGGTTGAAACAAAGAACACACACCATGTACCCTAAGTACCTAGCCATGCATGCTCTATTTTAAATTTGAAAACATATGGCATGTATGTTCGGTACACGTCATGTATAGTTTCTTTAGCCTAGGCTGCGAATGAACCCATGTCATGTACCCTACATAGATGAACTTACCGTGTTCCATACATGACATGTATATTCAGTGAATTCCATTTAAACTATTCATCAAGATCAGTTCATGTCAATGATGTACATGGGATGGGTTGTCCATATTTCAACACACATCATGTGTGTTCAGCACATGTCATATACAGTGATCCCAAGTCATCCCTTGGTAGAATCTATGTAAGGTCACACATGGGTTTCATTATAATGTACTAACACATGGCGTGTATCCCATTAAATATGCCATGTAATTCATTTACCAGAACACATTCCCACTCAACGTGTTCCTCCAAACTACATCGATTGGAAACATAATCCCATTACACGTCGTGTACCCTGAAGTTACATGTAGTGTACCTTTTTTATGTTTTCTCAATTTTATTCTTTATTTTTCATTTTCTTTTCTTTTGTTCTATTCTGTTTTTCCCATTTCAGGTTATGTAAGATAGTGGTCACCCTAGTGTAAAGGGGCATGTTCCCACTATTGATGGAGAGTGTCCCCGTCGGATCCAGCTCAGGAGGTCGATGACAGCTTCAGCGATAGATCCTCCATGTCACAGCCACCGACTTTAGTGATGTTTCCTCCTCCTCTGTCGACACCCATGTCATTTGCATCAGCATAGGGAATAACAGACACTGAGCCTCCTTATACCACTATTGATGGATCTAGTTTAATGGAACATATTGCTGATGCGACACCATCTAACCCATCCAAGACTACAACAGACCCTACTGTGACCACGCCACTTCCACTATAGTGGCACCATCCTCCTCTTCAGCTAAAGAATCTCCACTTGTTACCACTTCAGTAAGCCCATCTTCCTCAACAGCTACTGCTCTTTCATAGAAAGATCCCACAATAGCTCTACCACCACTGCATCCATACCTAGTTTTTGATGAGCAGAATCCTACGACTGACATGATGTGAATAGTTTCATGATGCACCATCCAGCTATGTAGCATGTTTTTAGACATCACAGTTCACTCCTTGGTCACACCCACCTAATTGAGACATTCCAAGTCAACACACCAACATTTAGAGATTTATTTTTAGTTTTTTCTATGACTTTCAAGTTCGATGGTCCCACCTACTTCCAGACTCCAATTGATAGATTTCCCATTCGATCCCACTATATAGAGTGTAGAGCCAATGCCTCCAGCTTCCACTATAGCTAACCCTTCTCTACTAGATCCACATGTTATTGACAGTGCCTATTCTGAGGTGACACCGTTACTGTTACTACACATTTATTTCATTATATATATCTATTTTGTGTTATTCTTGTGATGCGATGTTTTATGTTCATGTAGAATTCATTTTATATTTCATAAAAAGTAATAGATACTTTGGTGTGATATGAGCATATCATTTTCAACTTCTTACCATCCTTTCGAGCTCTCTATGAGGAGAGTTTTATTTTGGTGTTTATTTTCCTTAATTCTCTTTTGATTACTGTGTTCACTGGTCCCCCTCACCCTATCCCACTTGAATTTTCCCACATCCTCTTCTATTACTTAGTGTTGTACATGGAGGACCATATACAATATTAAGTGTGGGAGAGAGTATATGACTACACTAGTATTTTCCCTTACACTAATATAAGATACATCATTAATAGATGAAATATTTTAAAATGTGGAATTTTTTTTATTAATAATAATTATAAACAGCAAAGACATAAATGGGAATTTTAAAAGTTACATAATTATTTTAATTTTAAAGAATTTTAAAATAGTTGTTGATATAGTTTGATTTTGGATTTAAATCCTTATCCATTTTAATTTATTAAAATGATCATTTTTATTCATGTCATGGCCTAATTGACCCTTTATTATCCTCATTCCCAAGAGGTATTCTAATCCCTTTGACATATTCTTTATTATACCCTTTTCCTTTAAAGATTATTGGGATATGCATAACTACTATAACTTGCAAGTTTTTCTTTAAAAAACATGAATATTTTAAATCACATTAAAATGATTGAGGAATTTGATTGATATTTTCAGTCCCTTTAACCTTGAGACCTAACCTACATCTAACCTTCGTAAATACCTTAGAAACTATGAACACCCTTGATACTAAGCCACATTACAAGCCTATTTATCCTTCCTAACCTAATTTTGTAATAGTATTTCATGATTATTCATTTGAGAATATAAGAGGGAGATTTTATATTCATGGTATATTTTGGTGAGTGACCATGAAATTAAGTGTGGGGGAGAGTATCACTTTGTCATTTGGGAATAAGGGTTCCAAAAACACTATTAATTGTATTTCTAGTGAACCCTTTATTAAAAAAATCAAAATGGGGATAAATTAATTCATTACACTTATTGCTGGTTTACCAACCCATATTAGAAATGGAATATCATGTTGATGGTAACCTTTGAGAGTTCTTATTGGGATGAATTTTCATTGATCTTTTTTATTGAATATCATGATTTATTATTTAATAATTAAGACTCCTTTTTCAATCCTCTGAGATTATTTTTCACATCATTACCTACCAACCCAAAGCCTAAGAATCATTTGAACCTCATTGAAATCCCTCCTAATTTATGTGATTTGATTTTTGAGTGGATAATGAGAATACTTATAAACCTATAGATAGAGTGTATATACTTGAGATTGATCATAACTCAGATTAAATGATATTGAGTGATGAGTGTGAAATTTTTTGGTAAGTTAGATCATCAATTAGCATGTGTATTTATGAAAAGTTGAACAGTCTGAATAACAGAGGAAGAAATTCTTTAATTGAATTATACAGGTGGCATGATTAGAATATCTTAGGAATTAAAATCTGTTTTGTTCCTTTTAAAATCCTCTATTATGGATATAGTATTTATATGTATAATTATTTTAATTCTTTCCTTTTTATAGTTTAGATTTTATTAATTAGATGTTGATATTTTTCTTGAGGACAAGAAAATGACTAAATGTGGGGGAGTTTGATGTACCTGATTTTTGAATAACTTTTTATACCTATTATTGATTATAAATATTTTTTTCACTGGATGCACATTGTTTTGCAGATAAAATAATTTATTTAGGTTTTATTTTTTAACTTTTAGGGGATCCATCCAAAGTCACAAATTAGGAGTGATCAAAATAAAAATGAAAACATACACAGTGTTTAATTTATAATCACACGTCGTGTAACATTTCCCCAACAGGGTTAGGCCAGACTAAGTATATGCATAGGTATCCATCCAGATCATACACATCATGTACTACCTAATAAAATTCCATGTGGTCCCTTCCAGAAGTTTTTGGTGGATGAAGTTGACTTTACACACAATGTGGGTGACATTACATGTCATGTACCCCACAAAATGACCGTCAATGCATCAAATATCAATGGGTGGCATGGTAGCTCACCTACCAGCAGAGAAACCAAGAACAATTCATTTGACCCAAGTACATGATGTGTACTTTATGGTAAATTCCTTGTAGTATTTTTTTTCTATAAATATGAGGGCAACCCTCCTTGTTACAGGTTGGATAATCTAGTGGGGGTGATGTTACTCCATCGTTTGATCTCCCTCAAATCAAAATTATGTTTTCCTTTTCTGTTTTCAATTTTGTTTTAGCATAATTCTCTATTTTCCCCCTTATTCCTATTATATCCATGGTAGAGATTGGTATTTTGATTAATCTACACCATGACCATGGTTATAAGAGGCTAAGATCTTGTTTTGGTGTTGTAATCAGATTGTGGGTTTGATGTAATTATAATTTTGGTGTGTTTATTTTATTATGATATTTGTTTTACAATTCCTTTAATGAATTCAATTCCACAATCACCATTGGTGTCATATCGGGCTAAGAACACCAACAATGAAAACTAAAGGAGTTGCATCAGATGATCCCATTACCATTAGAGGATTCCATTACCACTATTTTTGGGATGATGTAATATTATGATGTATTTGAACATTAAATTACCGATCCAAGGAATTGATGTTTAAATACATAATTACCAGTTATCGGACCAAGAAATGATAATATAATTGAATCCTCATGGTAAAAAAATAATTTATAATTTTAAATACTAATTAATGACCATTAAAATAAACCCTAACCAAATTTCAACCCCAACACATTTTTCTTCTAATTTTTCTATCATTTCTTGTATTTTAATTTAATTTTAGTCAATAGTTTCACTCTTCCACTTCATTCCCTTCATTATTTTTGTTTATATAATTATCCAAGACTCATTAACTCATGATGGATATTGATTCTCTATTCTCCTCATGGGATCGACCCCGACTACCGCTAACTACCTAGTTAGTCATATCAGAACGTAAAAAACAAATATTTACAATTTTCCGCACCTCATGATGGGAGCTATTAGAAGGCAAGGGTGTGAGTCTTATAGAGGTAAATAATTATAGTGATATGTATCAATATATGAGGTAGTGTAAAAGAATAATTCAAGTGTGATATATATACATGAGAACAGATGAGATACAAAGAGGTAAGTTTATTTCATATCTATAAAACAAAGAAGGATAAATGAAGAGTTGAGAAGGATGGTCATTCTGCATATCCACACACCCTAGGAGAGGAAATAAGTGAAACAAAGAAGACTAACAGGTGGAGATAAGACTGTTGTAGATCCATATTGTTAGACTAAGGGACACCCCTAGAATATATAACGTGTATTATAAGAGGGGGAAAGGTTACAACACCTCCTATAATAGATTTAGGTGGATCCCACCCATATTGTGTTGCGATAATTCCTTCAAAAGAATATTTTAAAAGAATGGAGGGGGAAATGAGGATTTCTTTTGTGACATACTATGGCCTGGGGTGAGAGATAGGGAATTGCCTCTCCTCACTATGTAGTTCCTCTTCCAATTATCTACTCATTCTTCTCTACTTTGTCTATATTTCACTGGGTACTACTGGAATATACTATCAAAATTTCTTAGGTTCATGTGTTATTTCATTATTTGGTCTAACCTACTGAAAATATAGAGTAATTCTAGTGGATATGTTCCATTAATCTCTCCTATAATGGGTGGTGCAATGGATGGAGAGAGTTGAGTCTACACTCTTAAACATGGTCGTGATGGTCACAAACATGACTATGAGATGACATAACAAGCTCAATTATGTAAAAATATTGTAGGACTGGTGTAGTTCCTGGATAAAGTGACACAATAGGAAGAGGTGTGTTCAATGTTAGTGGAATATTTCTCTACGTCACATTTAGTGGAACTATGTGATGTCGGGAAGCCAATGACTAACTCTTCTGATTTATGATTAGTTCAATATTCAGTTTCATGATGGTTGGATCTCTCTGCATTTGATGAACAAGATTCAAGAGAATAGATCACATGTTCTGAATTATTTTTCCACATCAACCGGATACCTGAGGATTTGAAGGTTCAACTCACACAAGTAATCATGAAAGTAGGCACAATTCATTGGTTCAATATTCTTAGTGAAGCTCAACTAAAAGTGACTTGACCAATGTTTAAAGTAAAAATTATAGATCTATTCAGTGGGATTGAAATTCAAAATACCTATAAATATTTTTCCATACTATACCAGCAAGGATAATTCCAAAAATATAACAAATAGTTTGAATATGTGGCTTCCATGCTTCCTCACCATCTGGAGTAACAGTACATGGGATATTTCCTCCATGGATTGTGTGATGAGATTAGAAATTGGGTATGTATACACAATCCAAAAACAAACTCGCATGATATGTGGTTATCTAGACATGTCTAACTCATAGTGTAAAAAGGGATGGGTTTTCATAATCATGGAAGCAATCCAAACATGTAATAAGGATGTGATAGGAGGGTGTGGAAATAGTCCCTCTATCAAGGAATACAACCACAAGGTTAACCTTTTTTATATGAAAAATGAATGGGAAGGACCATAGGAGGGCCTATCCAAGAGATTACATGACAAGGGGTTCTAGGAGTGATAGTGGTGTAAAACTTGACTACTAATGATAGGGAAAATGAGGGAAAAGTTTGTGTTTCTAGTGTAGAAATCCTTATAGTCTAATGCAAAAATGCCCAAATTCGAATGAGATTTGTACTCTTGGGAGAGGATGAAGTTCAACCAGATGAGGGAGACATGGTGACAGTTGAGGTAGTGGAGTTGGAATAAGGGGAGACACAAGAGGAGGAAAAATTATAGATGTTGGAAAATCATGTTCATACATTTACTACCAAGCCAAATAAGGAGAATAAGTAACTTAGATGGAGGTGGAATACCATGTGAGTGACATTCCAATTTTATTCCTATTGGGAAGTGGTGCTACCCATAATTTTATATCACCAAAGTTGACTTCACTATTGGGGATTATTATCCTAGACACACAAAAACATTATGTCAAACTTGGTGACATACATTCTATGTTTACACATAGATTATGCCAATACTATATAAACATATGCTTTCTCTATCAATGCCCAAGTCATAGATATCAGAGGATTGGATTCGATATTGGAAATTTATTAACTTCTCACTCTTGGGGAAGTCCAAATTAACTAGAAGTCTAGGACCTCAGAGGATAGATACATACCCTTCAAGGAGTGGATTGAACTAAATAGGTGGTCTCATCTTTTTATGCACAAACCAACTGAATTAGCATGGGGAAAAACAATATTTCCCAGAATTAGGCATGTAGGAATTCAATATGAGAAAACTTAAATGAAATCAAATGGGAATACAAGAGTCCCCATTGTATAAAACTCTTCATCTTAAGCTCCAAATTTTGTTCTCTAAACTGATAATAGAATTTATTGAAAATAAGGGTACACCTCCATGACACTAATGTAACCACAAAATTCATTTAGTATAGGGAAATATACCTATCTCTATTCAGCCCTATAGATATCCACACACTCAGAAAAATGAGATCAAAAGATAAGTCTAAGAAACACGACAATTAGGCACTATCCAAACTAGTATCAGTACCTAATCTAACCCTGTGTTAGTGAAGAAAAATGATAGTTCATGGAATATTTGTGTGGATTATTGTTCCCTAAACAAGGTAAAAATCCCATATAAATTTACTATTCTGGATGAATTTCATGGGGGAACCTACTTTTCCATGATCAACCACCGGTCTGGATACCACCAAATACAAATGTGGGATTAGGATGTGAAAAAATAACCTTTTTCATTCATAATAGCTACTATGGATACTTGTTGACTCCATTCAACCTCACTAATGCTTCTTCAAATTTCTAGGACACTAAAAATACTCAGTGATGACATTTAGCCTCACTAATGCTCCTTCAACTTTCCAAGACACTATGAATGACTTGATCTGATCCCTACTCTATAAGTTTGTTCTTATGTTTTTCAATAGTATCTTGATTTATATACAGTAGTGGAGATCTCATTTGTAGTATTAGTAATTCATCTTACAAGTATTGTAATATCATCAATTATTTTCAAACCTAAACAAATGTACTTTTTTCCAATAAGAAGTTGTCTATCTGGCCCACATTATATCACTGAAAGGGGTTTCTATGGGCCCTTTTAAAATTCAATTAGTGTTTGAATGACCAAAACCAATTTCTATTAGGGTTGTTTAGGGATCTTCAGGCCTCATGGGACATTATAGAAAGTTTATTCGGGGCTATGGTAAGATTTACCAACCCCTCAAGGTGTTGACAAGAAAGGAAGGATTTAATTGAAATGTAGAAGCCCAAAAAGTCATTTAAAGTTGCCTATTACAAAAAACCCAGTTCTTATTATACCTGAATTTTTAAAAACATTTGAAGTAGAGTGTGATGCTCATGCAGGGGTATCAAACAATTTCATACTTCAAAAAATATTTATATGAGCATAATCTATACAAATATATTTATGAGAAAGAGATCATGGATTTGTTTTTCTCCATCCAACATTGGTTCCCTTACCTTTTTGGAAAATATTTTATATTGTACTCTGATCAAAGGAGTCTGAAATTTCTATTTCAGAAAAAAATAGCTTATGTGGGTCAGCATTGTTAGATTAATAAGTTGTTGGGGTATCACTTTAATTTCAAATGAAATCCTATAAGCAACAAAAAAGCTTCTAATTCCATCTCCAAGAAGTAGGACACATATGAAATTCAGCTATACAAGTAGTACTTGGAATGGAAAGAGGGAACTTCCTTAACGTCAGGTGTAAACGATGATCCCTAACTCCATAAATTTTTTTAGGAGTTGGAGTCAAAAAGTAAATACCACAAAGGGTTTACTTATTCACATTTGAAATTTTTTATAAGGGGATGCTGATAATAATACATACTACATCCACTTTAACTCTACAACTATTAATAGAATATCATGCATCTCCCTATGGAGGAAATTTGGGCTACTAAAAAACTTATTGAAATATTTTTACTGACTTATACTGAGTAGGAAAGAAAAAAACAAGTTATAAACTATATAAAATAATGTGAAACATATAAATAGTTGAAATATTCCACTTTATTACTAGTAAGATTTTTGTAGCACTTAGAGATTCCAGATGCAATTTAGAAAGATGTTTCTGAATATTTTATCATAGGGTTTCCCAAATCAAAAGAATATGTTGTGATCTTTACGGTGGTATAAAAACTATCCATATATGATCACTTTATTGCAATGAAATACTATTTAACTGTTAAGTAAGTGTATTAAGTTTTTTTAATGGAGTTCATCATACTACATGGTATTCCCAAATCGATTGTTAGTGACTGCAATCCACTATTTTTGAGTATTTTCTGGACAGATCTTTTCAAGCTACAAGGTACTAATCTTTGGATGATCAAACTGAAGTGTTCAATCACTTCTTAGAGACCAACCTAAATTGTTTTACATATGAGAAACCAAAAGGATGGTCTTATTGGTTTAATTGGGTGTAACTCTGCTACAACATAACTTGACATGCATCAGTTCAATCAACCCTTTTGAAGTGGTGTATGAGTAGAAACCTCCAACAATTTTTACCTTTCTCCCCAGGGAAGTGAAGTTAGAGGCACCAAAACATACATTTCTAGATCATGATGAGTCCCTCAATAAAATCAAACACCACCTGTCCTATGCTTAGAATTATATGAAGCATTGTACCGATTTTCATCATCAAGATAACTTTTTTCAATTTGGGGATCAATTATACTTGAAAATACGATCTCATCACTAATAGTAAGTTGCTTAATGAATTAATAAAAAATGACCTGCTTAATTATATGGTCCCTTTAATGTGTTATACAAAATTTTCATGGTAGCTTACCAACTAGATCTACCTCCCACATCATTAATTCATCTAGTTTTCCATGTCTCAGAACTCAAAATGGCTATAGGGACTCAGGTCTTACAAATAGTAACTTCTAACCTAATTTATAACATGTTATATATTGATTAATAATTTATTTTCTTCTAATTAAATGTAGTAATTTTTTTATCTTTACAAATCAATAAGAATCAATCAATTTAGAGTTCTATAGCTCAAGTTATGGTCGAAATATATAAGGTAACTGATTCTAAAAAATCACCTATGTGGTGAAAAAGAATTAGCTACATGGGAGGAATGACTACATGAATTGGCTACATGGGAGAAATGAATGCGTGAATCAACTACGTGAAAACAATAAAAATAGATAAAAATGATATTTTAACGTCTTAAATGATTTATTTAGCCTAATAACACTATATGAAACTTTTAAAACATGTTATGACCAATCAAAACATAAAATATAAATATATTTTAAGGAAAGAAATATTATAATATAATCAAAGTGAAACATACTTTAATAAATACACAATACAAAGTATCAAGACTCTTAAAGGAAATAAAACAAATAAATATTTGTAATTATCAAAACATAAAGTGGTTCTATGATCCACTCAATAATGTATACCTTTTTCAAATGAAAAAAATCTATTTAACCAATTTCTAATACATATGAGAGCTTGAAGATGATTTTCAAGCATTGAAGACTGATACTTGTTAAAAATATGACCTCCAATACTAAAAGAATATTCAGAAACAACTGTTGTAATTATAATGCTTAAAATATCACATGCCAACATTGTAGGAAAATGGGTTATTTGCGACGAGTTGGGATCCCATCATGAATAGTCTAGACGATCAATTGATTTGCGATAAGACTCATTTCCTATCATAAATCACTATCTATTTATTTTTATTTGTAATGAAAATTGATTTCTCTCACAAATAATTTTTGGCATGGATGTGCGCCATGTGGAGAGAAGGTCAATTTGTGATAAGAGGCATATTCTCGTCATGAATACTTATGGTATGGATTGATGGGAAGGGTTATTTGCAACATAAGTGACATTCCCATAAAAAATGATATGTCGACGGGGTTGTATTTCTGATAGGATCTGTTACAATTTTTTTATATCACCCCCATATCTATTTATGGTGGAAACTATTTTTGATGGGTCCCATCGCAAATAGTCGATCGTAACTAATCTATCATATATATATATACCCCCTAAAAAAATTTCTCACACAACTTCTTCACTCCTTCTCTTAGTCTCTCTCTCAATTTTGTATTTACATTTTATTTTTTTCCGAGATCTAATGCTTTCAACATCACATCACTATTTTAGTTCTAATAACGTATCATTTTTGAGGTATTTATTTTAATGTTTTTAATTGTTAATTAATTAATTTTATCTTATATCAGAAATTATTAGAAATAATTAGTAGTAATTAGTTCTAATTGATAAGAATTATAGATAATTGATCAATAATTTGTAACAATTACAATAATTAGCAAAGAATTATTGATAAGTAGTAATAATTATTAATTATTAATAATGATTGATGATAATTAGTGATAATTAGGGATAATTAGTAATAATTAACAATAATTAATAATAATTAAGCGTAATTATTAATATTTAGTGATAATTAATAAAAATTAGAAAAAATTACTAATAATTAGAAAAATATATCGATAATTATTAACCAATATCCATAATTATTAAAATTAGAAAAAATAGTTAAAAATAACGAAAAATACAGATAATTAGTAATTTTTTAAATAATTACCCATAATTAGTAAAAATTAATAATAATTGTTGATAATTAGCAAAAAATAATAATGAATGCTGATAATTAGTAAAAAAATATCGATAATTAGTAAAAAAACATCGATAATTAGTAAATAACTAGTAATAATTAGTGATAATTAATAATAATTAGCAATTAATAATAATTAGAAGTAATTAGTACTAATTTCAATAATTAGTAATAATTAGTGATACTTGCTGATAATTATCGATAATTAGCGATAATTACCAATAATTACCCAAAATTACTGATAATTAACCAAAATTACTAGTAATTAGCCAAAATTACTAATAATTTTCCAAAATTAACGATAATTTTCCATAATGAATGATAATATAAATAATGAGAGATAATTATTTATAATGAGTGATAATTATCCATGATTAGAGATAATTAGGAATAATCATCTATAATTAGTAATAATTAGTTGTAATTAGTAATAATTATGCACAATTGGAAATAATTATCCACAATTGGAAATAATTAGCATCAATTGGCAATAATTAGCCACAATTGGCAATAATTAGCCATAATTATGAATAATCACTACAATTAGGAATAGTTTCCACAATTAGGAATAATTACCATAATTAAGAATAATTACCATATTTAAGAATAATTACCACTATTGAGAATAATTACCAATAATTAGAAATAATTACCAATAATTAAGAATAATTACCAATAATTAGAAATAATTACCAATAATTAGGAATAATTTATATTAATTTATAATAAATAGTATTCAATATTTCTATTCACTATTATTTTTTAGTTAATATTTTTTTCTATTTATTTGTAATTAGTGGTATCTATCAATATTTGGTAATAATTACAAGTAATTTGATTTTATTTATTTATTTTTATTTTTTTTATAATCTCTTCCTTCTATCAGATTGGTCAAAAGTAATATTTTTATTTTCTATTTTTTTGAAAAGTATGGAATAAAAAAGTAGACAATATTTTTTATTACAATATCACAGATGAATAAATCATTATAGAAATCTAACCAGATTTGGTGTAAATGTTGTATATATTGATGGTGCTGAAACTCTTTTATCATTTTCATCATTAAAACTAGAGTTTTTTTGATATGGGATAACTAAGTTTACTTGTAATAAATGTTATTTGATGATATTTGAATCATTTGATAGTGTTGTGGTTAATCTATTTCATTTCAGTTATTTAAAAGATTATGTTTTTTGTTATCAACACGGTGAATGCACTTTAAGAGAAGATACAAATAATTTGATTCCAGATCCATCACGGTTTCAAACTTTAATACACGTGGTTTTTGGTCCATCTATTCAACAAAAAGAAATACATAATAATGATTCAACTCTCGAGTTATAACCATCTCAATTTTTTGAGTTGATGACTTCTACTGAGGTTGCCTTATATCTTGGTTGTAATATAAGAAAATTTGAATTTTTTATTAAATTTATGTCTATTAAATCAGATAATGGAATTACAAATAGTAGTTTTGATCAGATTTCCTCTTTGGTTAAATCAATATTACCTGAGGCAAATGTGTTGCCTTCAAATTTCTATAAGAGAAAGAGGCTAGTCCTTAATTTGTGTCTTGCTTATCATAAATGTAACACCTGACCCCAGAAGACCAAATATGATGCATTACTTTATTACATTGGGATAATATACAAAGAATCATATCCCAGAGGACCAAATAGTTTAGTAGTCTTGGTAAACTAGATACATATTTGAAATTCACATTATGATCTAAAACATAAAATACCCGAAGAATTTTATTTTTACATCACAATCCATATTTTTTTATTTTCTAATGACACTTCTAAGGGGTATGTGTGAACCCTAACATAAGCCCACTAGATTCAACCCATCCAAAAAATAAAACATTAATTCCCACAACTGCATTTAGGAACCACACCTGCAATATTTCCAAAATTCAAATTCAAAAACATATTACTGATTATTGACCACATGCCGCTGTGCTGCCCCATAAATCAACCCTATAACACCTCACCTATATTATCACATCACCAGAATTAGTTTCATCAACTAAAACTACCTCCATCATAGCACCAAATCCAAGCACAACCATGTCATTGTAGATCTGAATCATCTTGTCTCCATCATCCACATCACCATCATCCTTTAATTAAAGTGGCGTCATCGTCACCGACACCTATTGATGACTAGAACGAATGTCGACCTGTATAGGTACCTCGAGAACATGACTCATCATCGTAGACTTCAGATCCTTCATCGAAGAGATGACAATAAATGCTCGTCGCCTTCCCAGAGACCAAAGACCGCTTGAACAGAACCTTCCATAACCTTCATCAAGACCATCACACCCAATTGACTGGGAAGGGATCGCTGGACCAGGATTCCAAAGTAGAGTTAAGCATAGGAGACCTCAGATGAGGGCCATGATGAGACTATATCATCATCAATAGGGGATAAACAACCACATACCACAATCAACGATTGAACCAAAAGAAGAAAAATAGGAAGAACCAATGACAAAAAACATGCTCCCAGAGTAAGAAAAAAATCCATCAAAACCCCAATCAAACCTTATGTTGCAGCTCAAATAAAACAAACCCAAAAAGGTAAAAAGACCAAAGAAGATCACGAGCAGAGACCATTGTTGACCCCCCTCCATCAAAATCCCAAGTAGGCCCAGATGTCACGACCCATCCCCTGGGGCCCGTGCCGTGACTACCCCAAGCCCGCCATCCTTAGGCCAGGGGATAATGACTAGAACTGAAAAGGCATATTCCAAAAAGGGAAGGCATTTCCTTTAAACCTATACACACAAAACTAGGTACACAACAAATGAAAACCAAAAAGTAGAATAGTTGATAATTAAAGTGTGAACTGAAAGTAAAAAAGGTCCATTATACAAACCCAACTGAAAATAAAGTACAACAAAAAGGGAAAAACGTGTTGCAGAGGTCATCCACCAAGAATCCCACCTGAATGGTAGGTACAACTCGTCGTCTGTCATCACTGCCACTCACCACTTCTACTAATAACCTCTGAGCACCATCTAGTCCTAGCTCCCCAAATCTCAGTCCAGCTGTTCATCGTCTGCACAAGACAGAACAAGGTACGGGTAAAGCCCATGCAGGGGTGAGTATAACAATACCCAATAGGGACTCCAAGATCCCCAAAGGTCTCCAAAAATTCCAAAAAGGAGAAACCACAAAGCATGATCTCAATAAAAAAGCATAAAATAAAAGACAACTCACACCGGGTATATAACTTAGAGAACATGAATAAAGATGATTAGTCTTGAGATAGGTCATTTTATTCTATTGAGAGGTTCTGCTGCTGATCCACAAAGGGTCGCAATACTACTGATCCACAGAGGGTCGCACTACTCCCGATCCATAGAGGGTCACATTGATGCTGATCCATAGAGGGTCTCTCCCATGTTGATCCACGAAGGGTCGATTTTATGCCGATCCACAAATGGTTGATTTTATGGCGATCCACGAAGGGTCTATTTTATGCCGATCCACGAAGGGTTTATTTTATGCCGATCCACGAAGGGTCGCTTCTATGCCGATCCACGAAGGGTCGCTCTTCACTTGATAGCCAGCCACTGGATTTCCGCACTTGGTGCGCTTGAGTTCCCAAGACTCAGGTTCCCATATCATCGGTCATACCTCCTCCATCATGAAGTCCCATGAAGAAGTAACCCAAAAGTACCGTCTTGTAGAAAAGGTCCCAACGCAATAGACGGTGCATCGATCAGATGCCCAGTCTGTAAGTTATAAGCAAAAAGGTAAATAGGGACCGGTTGGATTTGAGTCTGATCCAACCCAACCGTACTCTGACTTCTACCAAAACTCAAGTGGAGTATCTCTAAAGAACCATATCATCCCAAGGGTGCCAACGTCGTAGATAGCGCGTCAATCAAACGCCCAGTTTGTGAGACAAATAAGTTTTAGTGAAATGAGACCGGTCTAGTCCAGTAGGGGTTCATCCCGGCCAGCTCGTTGGGCCCACGGGTTCGGCCTGACTAGCAGGTCTGGCCCGACTGGCGGGTCTAGCCCGACTCGCGGGTCCATCCCGGCTCGCGGGTCTGGACCGCCTAGAAAACCTAGCCCACACAGATGTAGGCCAGTTGATGGACACACCAGTCAGGCGCTATGCATCCGATTAGGCCAGCTGGAGTGCATGCGGGGCACCACCCCTCCTTCTGAAACGGACGATCATTGGTCCAACTGATCGGGCCACTCCTCTCCCCATGCGGCACATCAGCGCCGTTCCATTCCACCGCTATGGCCCGGATGGTCGCGGCTCCAGCCGTCACGGTGCCTTCAGGAGAAGCTCATCCACATGGCAAGCTTTCGCCGACGGTTGCTTCCACAGGCCACCAGAGATGCTCTAGTGGTCTGTTTTCTTTCCTGTCTCCACCTACAGGCCTCCCGGTTCACCGCCTTCACTACAAGGATCTTAAATTCGTCTTGTCGCCTCGCTGCCCAGTAGCGCACAAAGAACTCACATAAACCAAGAATTATGGGGGGGGGGTCCATGCCTTATTTGGATTGGCCTGCACCCTCCACGTTAGTTTTCTAACATGGGGTGATAATAATAATCAATTAAAATGAACAATTCCCTAAATTAAGACCTCACAACAACCACCCGTAAGAACAAACAAGACGCGTATTAACCCGTTAGTTGGTTGGTCTACGTTCATTGTATTTTCCAATAACGGGATGAGAGGAAACATAAAACTCATAAACCTCATACCTGGATTCAGTGGAATCCATTGCGAATGAAGGAAGGAGTCCGCGTTCGAAGTCCTTCGTCATTGTTCGTTGATCCCCAGATCGATTCCCCCAATGGTCCTCGTTCATCCACCGATCTTCATTGGAGAGGAAGGTCGTCGACATTTCGTCAGAGGTTTCTCTCATGGGTTCTTAATTCCCATGCCAATGGTTTTATTAAATAAAAGAAACTGCACAATGTTGTTCTCATTAATATGGTTTATTAATGTTTCACAATTAACGAACCTTTAATTCCACGAACATTACAGTTACACATCCTAATGTACATGTCATTAAATGTATCTTATTTAATGTCCTTCATTACACTGCGGTCCCACCATCCACCACTCCATGGTGGAAGAAAAAGAATAAAATAACTTATAGTTATTTTATTTTTATTTTTTTCTGAAAGCCCAAAAATTAAATTTTTTGTCTGACCCTTTCTGGTCAAAGTTAAGATTCGCCTAAGTGAATCATGGCAGTACGAATCCAATAGTTCCCTCAGAATTCCAATCTAATCACTGTTTCAAAAGATAGAAAATCCCACCCACACATTTACTGAACGTACCTTAAAAAAGTTCAAAATTTAATTTCATGCTCTTCGGGCCTCAGAATCACATGATATCAATTTTTAAAGTCTCATAATAATACCATATAATTAAAAAAATATATATAATTTTCATGTCTTTACATTCTCCCCACCATAGGGCTTTAAAAACCTAAAATCCAAAATAAAATCTAAGGAAACAAATGGGGGTATTGAGCACGAATCTGAGCCTCCCGCTCCCATGTGCTCTCTTGGAGATTCCTATGCTACCACCAAACTCTCACTAGAGGAATCGACCACCCCCGTAGGACCCACTCCTATCAATCCTCTATCTCTATCAGGAACTCTGCGAATGTCATCCCATCATCAATGTTCAGCTTTCCCCAGTCGGTGATGTGCGGCAGATCATGCACATATCTCCTTAGATGCGACACATGGAAAACATTATGCACCTGGTGCATCTGTGGGGGGAGATCTAGGAGGTATGCCACCTCTCCAACTCTGCTGAGAATATGGAAAGGTCTGATGAACCTCAAAGATAAATTCCCACCTGAACAAATTTCTACAATCCTCTTTGGGGTGAGACCCAAAGGAAAACATGGCCTCCCTCCTCGAACTCCAAGAGTCTCCATATTCTATTGTCATAAAACTTCTTCCTACTCGGTGCAGTCTTCATCCGCTCCTAGATTACTTGAACCTTCTCAATGGTAGCTCGTTCCAACTCTGGACCCATAAGTTTTGACTCCCATGGGTCTTTCAAGCATATAGGTGATCTGCATGGTCGCCCATAAAAGGCCTCAAATGGTTCCATGTCGATGGTGGAGTGATACCTGTTGTTGTATGCGAACTTTACTAGTGGTAGGTGGTCCTCCTAACTGCGACCAAAATCAAGGATGCAAGAACGAATCATGTCATCAAGTGTTTGTATGGTCTTCTCTGTTTGACCATCTATCTGAGGATGAAAGGCGATGCTCAAGCGTATCTGAGTCCTGAACACCTATTGTAACCCCTTCTACAACTAGGATGTAAAATGAGCGTCACAATCTAAAACGATCGTTGATGGTATCCCATGAAGCCATAATATATCTTGGACATAGAGACGTCCCAATACCTCTACTGATCCCTTCTCCCAGATGGGTAGGAAGTGAGCCGACTTGGTGAGTCGGTCAATGATCACCCAGATAGAGTCATGGACCCTGGACATATGTGGTAACCCTATCACAAAGTCCATTGAGATACCATCTCATTTCCACTCTGGTACCTCGAGTGGTTGAGTCAAGCCTGCTAGAACCTGGTGCTTGGCCTTCACTTACTGACAAGTGAGGATTATTGAAACGAACTCTGCCACAACTTTCTTTATCCCTGACCACCAGTACTAACATCAGAGGTCCTGACACATCTTTGCCACTTCAGGATGTACTGCAAAAGGGGATGTATGGAACTCCCTCAACACCTCCTCCTGAAATGTCACTGGTACCATGGTGTGTCGTCTAAAAAGGATGACGTGCTCCCCACCTATTGAAAATACATCAGGAGACTGTCCTGAGGATATCTGAGCACGTTGGGACTCGCAGTCAACATCCCCAAGTTGTGCCTTCCGAACTCGCTTAAGAAGTGGGGGAGTGACAGTCATAGACTAGAGGTATGATAATCCATCCCTATCCAAAAAGGATATCTACAACAAAACTAGCTTCTCTGTCACCTCACTCAGTAGGTGTAGACCCGACCTACTGGTGAGTACGTCTGCTACTACATTTCCCTTCCCAGGAGTGTAGACTATCTCAAAGTCATAGTCTTGGAGGAACTCCAACCATCACCGTTGTATCAGGTGCAGGTCTTTATATGAGAAGATATACCTGAGACTCTTGTGATTAGAGTAGACAATAAACCATTCACTCATAAAGTACTGCTGCCACATCTCCAACGCAAAGACCACTTCTTCTAGCTCCAGGTCATGGGTCGCGTAGTTCTGCTCATGTTGCCTTAGTTTTTGTGAGCCGTAGGCGATCAACACTCGCTCCTACATCAGGACACATCCCAGTTCAGTCCTTGATGCATCATAGTAGAATACATACCCAATTACCTCTTCTAGTAGCCTCAATATGGGGGCACTCTTTAGTCTCTGTATCATCTCCTAGAAACTTTGTTGGCATCTATCCATCCATACGAAGGGATTCCCCTTCTTTTTAAAAGCTGAAAAGGGTACTACTACCCTGGAAAAGTCGGGTAAAAATCTCTGGTAGTACCCAGCCAACCCCAGGAAACTTTTCACCTCTATCGCACTTCTGGGTGGCACCCAAGAAAGAACTTCCTTTATATTTTCTAGATCCACCACAACTCCATCCTTTGAGATAACATGTCCCATAAAGTGGACCTCTCGTATCCAGAACTAGAACTTCGAGAGTGTGTAGTACTATTTGAAGATGTGTGGCATGCTACTCCTCCGATGCTGAGTACACCAAGATGTCGTCAATGAAGACCACCACAAAGTGATCAAGGTAAGTCTATAAAATCCTGTTCATGAGTCCCATGAACACTACTGGAGTGTTAGTAATGCTAAAAGACATCACCAAGAACTCGTAGTGTCTATACCAGTATTTGAAGACTATCTTTGATACATCCTCATCCTGTACCCTGAGCTGATGATATCCTGATCTAAGGTCTATCTTTGAAAATCATTGTGCTCCCTTTAGCTGGTCGAAGAGATCATCAATCCTCAACAGAGGATACATGTTCTTCACGGTCACCAGGTTCAGGTTCCGATAGTCCACGCAAATCCTCAAACTCTCATATGCCTTCTTGGTGAACAAAATCGGGGCTTCCCATGGGGAAACACTGGGCCTTAAGAACCCCTTCATCTGTAAGTCCTCCAACTATACCCTCAACTCATGAAGCATCACAAGAGCCATCCGATATGCTGGTGTAGATATTAGTGTCGTCCTAGGGTACAGGTTGATGTACAAGTCTATCTCTCTACGAGGGGGTAGTCTTAGAACATCCTCATGGAAGACATCTGTATACTGTTACACCACTACATGATAGCTCAGACTTCTCTCATACACTACACAGAGGGTGAGGCTAGCCAACTAATGAGTGATCGACTGCACCCTCCTCTATGAAAGTCCATCCTATGCTAAAAAAATTTCCTTCTCACCAGTGAAGGAAAACCTGGTTTCATCCTCATGGACACACCACACTTTGTGCCTAAAACAATCTATTTGAGCATGTATTGTGGATAATCAGTCCATACCCAAGATGACATCGTAAGGACTCAAAGCTGTTACTAAGAGATCCCAGCCAAAGCTATAGCCTCCTAGAGTAATCTCACACTGCCAAAATCAGTGCGTAATCATTGAATCCTCTCCCTTAAGAGTCTCTAATCGTAAGGATCGAGCCAATGACTCCACCAGAATCTTTTAGCTCTAAATGAGAGTCGTGGAAATAAAATAGTGACTAGAACCTATGTCTATAATAACTACAACTAGGGTAGAGTAGACACAGATCGTACCTCAGATCATCTCTGAAGTTCCATGGTCATAATACTCTACCGCCTAAAGCTAATATCATCCCTATCCACCTACTCCCTAAGGTCAGGGTGGACTGCCTGGGGGTGGTGGTAGTAGTACCTCAAACCATCGGCCACCACCTACTACACGAACTGCTCCTCTACCACATCTGTTTCCATGTAGACCTCCACACTCAAAACCCTATCTCTGCCTCAGTGGTCCTTAGACCGTCTGTTGATCATCAGTATGGAGGGTCAGTCAGTCATGATCCATGTGACCCTGCCAATTGCATGAGTAGCACAGTATGCTCCTCTATTGACCTCCTTTTCTCTGCGAGTCCCGTACCTCCCTATACCCTGGGGTCATCCTCTGGAAGGTTTGGCCTGCTTGGACCTCCGCATCATCTGCCAACTGCCTTCTGCAAATGACTCGTTAGCCTGTTGTCTGGCAGTGGCTCTCACCACTGGTGCCTTCTCAGCTAGGAAGCTCTCCACCAATAGTGCTCGCTCTATCACTCCAACCTACGTCATAATTTTGAGCAAAATCATCGACGCTCTGATCTCCTGTCAGAGACCCTACTCAAAGGTCTGGGACCTAAAGAAAGGGCCCCATACCATGTAGGTGGAGTAGTAAGAGAGGTCAGTGAATCTCACTGAGTACTAGGACACTTTCACGCTACCCTACTGTAAGTGCAGTAGCTCCTGAATACGCACAGAGCGTAATGTTGCTGGTATGAACTCCACCTTGAAGAGGCTCTCAAATTCCAACCAGGAAAGAGTCGTATCCTTGTGTTTCTAGAGCATCAGGATCCACCATAATCCTATTGTTCCCTAAAAGAGACTAGCATCTAGGATCACCATCTGGTCTACTGGTGTCTCGACCAAACATAAAACTCATGCCATAGCCTCCAGCCAGTCCTCAACTTTCTGTAGATCAATCTTGCCTATAAACCTCAGAGACCTCTATCTCTGGAACTTGTGCAATGTGCTCAGTCGGAATGCATAGTCTTCTAGTGGGGTTGGTGGAAACTTCTTCCCTATGGGTGGCAGTACTGCTGGTATACCACCTGAAGGTGCTATCGCCGTAAGAGGGCCCTGCACTGATGCCTCATCACTCGGTGGGCTGTCATCATGATCTCTCACTGGAATCCTGGCTGGTTGTCTATGTGGAGACATCCTATGAAGAAATAGGTGCACCATTGTCAATAAGTTATACCTAGTGAGCCGACTCAAAAAATATAAAAAGAATTTTTTTTTCAAAACACACGCAAAAAATGTTTTCATGTATCGAGTCAGAAATTAGAACTCAGGGTCCTGGTGTATGGATATGTCTGTCGCTGCACCAACACTGGACTCCTCAAACCGTAATCTGAACTCAATACACTTAACACTATTTCTCTATTGAAAACATAAACTCTTAGTTATTCTGGTAGAACCAACCCCTATGATACCACTTTGTCATAACCCATCCCTCAAGGCCCATTTCATGACTACCCCAAGCCCACCTTTCATAGGCCAAGGGTTGGAGACTAGCACTGGAAAGGAATATCCCCAAAATGGAAGGCATTTCCGTTAAACTTGTACACACAAAAACTAGGTACACAACAAAAGCAAACAACGAAGTAGAAATGATGATAGTAAATGTGTGAACTGAAAGTAAAAAAGGGCTAGTATACAAGACCAACTAAGAAGAAAGTACATCAAAAAAGAAAAAATGTGTTGTAGAGATTTTCCACCAAGAATCCCACCTGAAGGGTAGGTACATCTCATCTTTTGTCGTCACTGCCGCTCACCACGTCTACAAATCACCTCTGAGCACCGTCTAGTCCTGTCTCCCCAAATCTCAATCCATCCATCCATCGTCTGCACAAGACACAACAAGGTGTGGTAAAATCCTATTCTAGGGTGAGTATAACAATACCCTGTAGGGACCCCAAGACCCCCGAAGGTCTCCTAGAATTTCACAAAGGAGAAAACACAAAGCACGATCTCAGTCACAAAGCATAAAATAAAATACAGCTCACACCAGGTATACAACTTAGAGAACATGAATAAAGATGATTAGTCTTGAGCTAAATCATTTTATTCTATTGAGAGGTTCTGCTGCTGATCCATGAAGGGTCTCTATACTGTCGATCCACAGAGGGTTGCACTGCTGCCGGTCCACAGAGGGTCACACTGCTGCTGATCCACGAAGGGTCGCTCCCATGCCGATCCACAAAGGGTCACTTTTATGAAAATCCAAAAAGGATTGATTTTATGCTGATCCATGAAGGGTCAATTTTATTCCAATCCACGAAGGATCTCTTTTATGCCAATCCATGAAGGGTTGCTTCTATACCGATCCACAGAGGGTCTCTCTTCACTTGACATCCATCCATTGGATTCACACACTTGATGCACTTGAGTTCCCGAGACTCTGGTCCACATATCATCAGCCATACCTCAACTGTCACTAAGTCCCATGAAGAAGTAACTCAAAGGACCATCTTTTTGTAAGGGTCCCAACGCAACAAATAGCGTGTCGATCAGATGCACAGTCTGTAAGTTATAAGAAAAAAGGTAAATTGGGCCCAATTAGATTTGAGTCTGATCCAAACCATCCATACTAAAAATTATTCTAAAACTCAAGTGGATTATCTCAAAAGAACTGCCTCATCCTAAGGGGCCCAATGCCGCATACGATGCGTCAATCGGACACTCAGTTTACGAGATAAATCAGTTTAAGTGAAATGGGGTTGGTTCGGTCCAGTAGGGGTCTGGCCCAGTAGGCCCATTAGGCTCGTGGTTCCAACCAAACTAGAGGATCTGACCTGACTGGTGGTTCTGGTCTGAATGACGGAACCGGCCCAACTTGCGGGTCCGGTCTGCCTAGAAAATCTGGCCCGCGTGGATGTGGGCTAGTTGCTGGATGTACTGACCGGACATAGTGAGTCTAGCTAGTGGCGCTAGTGGGGCACCGCCCCTACTTCTGAAATGGCCATTTGGAGTCATCCATTTGTCCAAATGAGCGACCCAAGTGGTCTGATCCTCTCCCCGCATGACACATCGGCATTGTGCCTTTCCACCGTCGTGACCCAGCTGGTCGCGGATCCAGCCGCCGCCGCACTGGTGGTGCCGCACCGGTGGTTGCTTCCACGTCCCACCAGAGATGCTCCAGTGGTTCTTTTTCTTTACCATTTGCACCTATGGGTCTCCCTGGTCTCTACCTTCACTTTGAGGATCTTAAATTTATCTTGTCGTCTCACTTCCCAATCGTAAACAAAGAACACAAATAAACCAAGAACGACGGGGGGGGGGGTGGGAGGGTCCGGGCCTTGTTCAGATTGGCCCGCACCCACCAAATTAGTTTTATAGCATGGGGTGATAATAATAATCAATTAGAAAAACATTTCCCCAAATTAATAACCTTTAACAACCACCCATAAGACCAAATGAGACGCGAATCAACCCGTTAGTTAGTTGGTCTACGTTCGTTGTATTTTTCAAGAATGGGATGAGAGGAAACATAAAACTCATAAAACCCCAACCTAGATTTGGTGGAATATATTAGGGACAAAGGAAGGAGTCCACGTTCAAAGTTGTTCATCATTTTTCATTGATACCCAGATCAATTCCCCCAACGTTCATCGTTTATCCACTGATCTTCGTTAGAGAGGAAGGTCATCGGCGTTTCGCCAGAGGTTCCTCCCATGGGTTCCCAATTCTCATGCCAATAATTTGATTAAATAAAATAAACTACACCACATTCCACTCATTAATATGGTTTATTAATGTTTTGCAATTAATGAACCTTTAATTCCACAAATTTTGCAGTTACATATCCCAAGGGGCGTGTCATTAAATGTATCTTATTCAATGTTCATCATTATACTGCAGTCCTACCATATGCCGCTCCATGGTGGAAGAAAAAGAATAAAATAACTTATAGTTATTTTATTTTAATTTTTTTCCGAAAGCCCTAAAATTAACTTTTTTTCCTACCCTTTCCAATCAAAGTTAAGCTTTGCCCAAGCGAATCACGGCACTGCGAATCAAACGGTGCCCTCAGAATTCCAATCTGAGCACTAATTTAAAAGATAGAAAATCTCACACACATGTTTATTGAACGTAACTTAAAAAAAGTTAAAAATTCTATTCTGGGGTCTTCAGGCCTCGGAATAAAATCCTGTCATTTTTTCAATCTCATAATAATTCCATATAATTAAAAAAAATTATATGGAATTTTCGAGTCTTTACACCAGATCCTGCATTGAGCCCAACCAAAAGTGGAGTCAGAACAGGATGGGTTAGCCAACAAGGGTAGTAGAGAAGAGAAATATATGATGCTGACACCAGTACCTAACCAAACTATCTAAAACGCCAGTACATAGACCCATAGTGGAGGTCTGATGTGCCAGGTTAGACCTAAAGAGGGGTGGTGATCCGCATGTGATATCCACACAAGCAAGCTAAATCAGTCGAGAAGGAGAGACGTATAAAGCATGGGAAGTAAGAGAATAAAAAACTAGGTTGAGTGAGGATATCTGACACTATCGATTAGACCCACGAAACCCTAGGAGAGGGAGAAGTAGAGGCATTGTGAGTGCTAGGATCCAGGTGAGTGCAGAGGCATTTTCCCTTAAACAAAGAATTTTCTTCAATCATGCCATTAATCCCCTTAGTGTAACCCTACATATCAAACTCAAAACACTTCTTGGTATCCTAGGGGAAAATAAAACATAAGAAAAGGTTGAACTCAAATGATCAGTAAGGGTAAGCATAAAATGGGAGCTAACTTGAATTAATAATGGATAATAAATATGGAAATAATAAAATATGGTCAAATAATGCCATATAAATAATCAAATGTTCTTAAAACTTAACCATGGATATTTTAACTAATAAAACGATCACATGGAATAATAATAATCACAAAATTCAAAATATTGGATATTTGTACTACCAAGATCTATCCTCAAGATAGTTACTATCATGATCTATCATCAAGATAATTTAAGTCTATGGGTAGAAGCCCATTTGATTAGTGTCAAAATATATCTTCCTAACTATTTAAAACTTCTTGGGAACAAATGAGAAGGGTTTGTTGACAATTTATTTCATCTCAAGAGACTACTGATGCATCGAGGGGATTGCATTAAATGGTCCACAACTCATGTTGTACCATTCCAAAACATTCCTTACATGAATAAATAATACAACTAAATCAATATGTCTTAAAAAATCACTAACTAGTAATATGTTATATCAATACTTCCCCAATAAAACTGACCATTAACTATTTACTAAATTATAGAATATGGTATCATAATAAATAAACCTCAAAGAATTATAAGATTCAACAAATCATTTTGACATATATGAAAATAATTTAAATGATATCATAAAAAAATATTGAGGAAAAACTCTTTTTAAACTTGTATGAAAAACACTTTTGTATAAAAATACCCTTTTCTTTTAAGAACTCATTTTGAATACCAAAAGACACTTTTCTTTGAAAACCCATTTTCAATACGAAGATACCCAAAAAGATAAAGATGTTTTTTAATTTAAGGAAACATTAAATCTTTAAAATGAAGATGAAAATGAAATAATGTCCATGGTGGTGGAAAATTCATTGTCGTAATATATGTTTAGAATAGAACATTCCTTTTATCGTTTATCAAAACGTTCCATATAAAACAAGTAAAAAGACTCCATTTTGAAAAAAATTAAATTAAATTAAAAAATATACCTAAAATTTCCTTCATAATATTTATATAAATAAATATATAAAATAATATCAATAATATTAACATGGAGAAAAAGATTTGATAATTAAATATTTAAACATTCAAGGTGTCTCATACCACTTTGAACATTAAAATCATAAGCCCCATGAAAGAATAACATTTTCAAAAACATTAAATAAATTTATAATAAATAAATCAATGATATGGTAAATTAAATGGTCTGTATACACACCTCATAAAATGAGGCGGGTGTGTAACATCAAATTATGCCTCAATGAAAGGATATTGTGACGAATCACCTTATCATATTCTTCTTTTAGTTGAACGTCTTTTAAAATCTTGTATAATGATTTTAAATTTTTTATAAACTTATATTATAAAATTATTAATATTTATCTTATCATATATGATCTTATTAAATTATTTTATCACTTATTTGTTGATAATTTTTCATTGTTACCCTTGTTTCGGGTGTTAACTGATTCATTTTCCTATGCATGTTTTATCATAAAAGTATCAGTTCTTTTGAATAGGATATATATAAAACATATCTAGAATGATATTAATTTTATAAATATCATATATAATCATTAAATACATATTTATATTCATTATTTAATTTTGTATATGAAAAAATGAATTGCATCGCGTCATGGTGTTGGTAGGTCGTACATACGCACGAGCGACGATATCATTCCCTTAATAAGTGAAAGGATAAATAAGTATATCATGTCATAACTATAATATATATTCATTATTATCACCATTATACACATCAAAGTAAATTGGTGATGAAAATATATTACACCATGGCGTAGAGATAGTAAGTCGTACGCACGCATGCGTGGTGCTTTTTCTTTTCATGGGATGGATAAAACATGAAATATGGTTTTACCATAACCATAATAACATATAAGTATAAATATGATACTGAATTTATTACTTTATAATGAAAAAACCACATGAAGAGGAAGTATAAGAAGAAATGAACATGAATTAGTTAGTAAAGAATGATCACCTCTTCTTCGGTCGACTTCCTTTAAATCTCTTCTTAGGGATATAGGGTTGATATTTTGGAAGAAAAAAATATACAGAACTTGGATAAGGATGTTGCAAAGATAAATGGGTTGTTTTTGGTCGAGATATAAGGCTCAAAGTGGTGTGAGTAAGTGAAGGAGGATGTGACCTTTTATAATTGAGGTGAGGGATACTTTTGGAAACTCCAAAAATATTAAATTAATATAAATTAATTTTCAATTCCAAATGGATAAAAAGTGATTTATTTATAATAAAATATGATTATGGGTCTAAATACTATCAACAAATAATTTTTAAAAAAAATTAGTTCACATTATTACCCTTATCTTTTGGCTTTAACCCTTAGTTAAACCCTTTAAATCTTACTCTGACAACTTTTGTTTTTACTCATTAAGGGTTAATATAGTTACTATAAAATGAAAAACGAACCATAAATGAGTCATTGATGGAATTTTAAAATTTATCACAATAATTTGGCCTAATTTTATATGTTTAATAAATTTATATCATTTAATAAAATATTATTTATTTTAAAATATCATTAGTGTCAATTTTGACACTATTCATTACTTGACTTTTTAAAAAATATCAATACACAAGGTAACTTTGAAAAAACCCTTTAATAAATCCTCAATATATCTAGTTAATATTTAATTTTTTTGTATGAAATTAATTATATCAATTTATATTTATTTTTATATTTTTAATAACATTTATTTGATATGTCTATTAATTAAACAATTACTACATCATCATTGTGAAAGCCTTTAATTTAATATTTATCCACTAAAAAAATAAAAATAAATTATAATTATAATGATAAATATTTTATTTTTCAAATTACTATTTATATTTGAAGATGTATTCTGAATATTCATATATAAAAAATATAATACTTATTAAAAACATGAGTATGACATATTTGACTTTCCTTAGAATAAAATATTATAAAAGGATAAAAGTCATCCAAGTCGCTCAAATATGGCATAAAATAGTCCCAAGTATGATTTTGGTTGACATTATATCATCCAATAAATTTTTTACAACTGTTAGGGTAATTTTATAATACTTATAATATTATTTTTACCCTTAATTACCTGATTTACACTTAACTATGGTAATTAAAAAAATACTAAAGTTACTGTTCATATTATCCAAAAATAAAAGGGACCTATTTATAAATTTGTACCTTATGATTCCAAATATGGAACCCATTTTTCAAAATTTAAAACATGTAATTGGATAAAAGTAATTTAAATTTAATCATGTAGACGGAATGAGAAGACATGTTTATAAAGTGAAAATGTTCAAAAGATTGAAATGTTTTTATATCCAAATTCAATGTGAAATTGATTAAAATTACCTAAATTAAATTAAATGATAAACAATTTATCAAATTATGCTTTAAACCCAATTAAAAATATAATTTAACACTATAAATCATTTAGTAAAAAAAACTATTTTCAATTAAAATGAAATATTTTATTACTATTCATCAAAACATGAAACTTATCAGAAAAAATACCAAAAATTAAACCAAAGTAAATTTTTATATTAATATTTAAAATAAGAATTTTTTTAGACAAATATAATTTATAAAATTGTTAAATATTAGATTTAAAATATGTGTGCCATCAAAAGGTAGAAAAACTATCCTTTTATAAAAATACTTCTTTTATGCATAAAAATGGATTTGTCCTTATATATTATATAAAAAACATATGAAGAATTTTAAATATTATATTGAATATATAATATATATAATTCATTAATAAAATCCAAAAAAGTGTGACTTGTTTTTTATTGGTATAAAACACACTTGCGCCTATTTATATAGTTTTTATAAAAACATTTTCTTTATATTAAATTGATTTTTATATTTATTTATAACTAATTGGTAACCAATTAATTAAATTATATATTTTCATAAGTTATTTAATCCAATTCATATCCACAAATTTCACAACTAGGAAATAATTTCATTTAAAATAATATTATTAATAGTATATCATGGTTTGTTTAAGCTCGACGTTGTATACAATCTAAGCTATCAAAGAGATTAAATTTAAAAATATTCATGCCATAAAATATTGGGGTGTAACATTCTACCCACATTTAATAAATTTAATCCTCACAATTTGAAATTTCACTTCAAAAAACAAATTTTGATACTTGAGAATTTCTTTATGGGAAACTCACATCGGAAATAGGGTTAACAAAAAATCCTCTTAATAATAGGGAAATGGAAATTTAAAGGTCACCACAAAATTAGGCTTTTGTATAGTATAACATAAGTGGGAAGTGAAAACCAGGACATGAAAGAGAAATATAACCACAAATTTTTTATGGAGAGTGATAGAGAACATGGTCATCAAAAATTCTACCATAAAAAAACTATAAATCTATGATGGGTTCAAAAGGCCATTGATTTCTCAGAAAGAAAAGTAAACAAATAGTGTTTTTGTTCCCAATCCATTTTTTATAGTTTAGTGATTCTTTTTTTTATCTAGATAAAGCACTCAAGAAAACTTAATTTATTTATTTATATGTCATAATTTCATCCTTTAGTTGTGATTCGATCTATTTTTACTTCATTTTTTATACCTAGAGATGGATATTCAAGATGAATTTTTATGCCCGAAGCACTTTGGATGAATCATATGGTCCGTAAGTATTTCCTTCATCCTTTAAATGTTACTGAAACCAAAAAGGTCAGAACAAAGTATCCAATATATCATACTTTAACCTCAAACAATAATATCCAATGTTCAACATAATCTATTCCAACCATAAGACTCATCCAAAAAATATCCGTCCAAATTCAGAGTCCAAAAAAATCTCTAAATCTCTAAAATCAATATTGACATCAGATTCCCCAAACAACGTAATGTAGCTCTTGTTGTCACATACTAAATATTTTATCACCTTAAAAACCTTAATGAAAATGCTCATACTTACAAATCCTTAAAGTATAAGTATTATAGTAAAATCCTTAAATATCTCATAATTCTTATAACCAGAGCACCATTGATGAACTAATTCTTTAATCCAAAAACATACAAAATTTAATCATTCTACTTCATTATTAAACAATTTACTACGCATCATAATCTTATTCCTTAATACCTCCTTCCTTTAATTTTTCTCTTGTAGTCTCTTCATCATCAGAAATATAACCATTACTAGTATAATCTTTCTGATTTTAACCAAAACCCAAAGAACAATGTGAGAAACACTGGTCATAGTGATATAGTTATGAACAATCATTTATAAGATATCTATATCATGGAATATTATTATCAATCTATGATTCCTTAATCTATAGGATGTTATCTAATACTTAGACTTATCATAAAATTCAATCATAGGGTTATGTTTTCTAATCCATGATTTCCTAAATCTTATTCCAAAGGTTTCTACTAAACTTTCTCTGATACCAACTATAACGCCCCAACCCCATAACCCAGGATCCAGTTCCTTACTTTATTAAATTGGAATAATATACAAGGAATCACATCCCAAAGGACCGAATAGTATAATAGTCTTGGTAAAATAGATACTTATTTTAAATTAGCATTACAATATAAAACATAAAATACACAAAGAATATTTTTTGAGTATGACATTAATCCCCTTAGTGTAACCCTCCATATCAAACTCAAAAAACTTCTTCGTATCCTGGGGAGAAATAAAACATAAGAAATGGGTGAGCTCAAATTCCTAGTAAGGGTAAGTGTACAATGAAATTTAACTTGAATTAATAATGAATAATAAATATGGAAAGGATAAAAGACGATTGAATAATTCCATATAAATAATCACATGAGATTAAAACTTGACAAAAGAAATTCTAACTAATCAAATAATCACATGGAATAATAATAATGATGGAATGCATAATGTTGGATGTCTGAACTATCAATATTTATCCTTAAGATAATTACTATCAAGATCTATCCTCAAGAAATTTTAATTCTGTGGGTAGAAACTTGTCTGTTTTGTGTCAAGATCTATCTTCATGACAATTTAAAACTACTTAGAAACAAATGAAAAGTGTTTTTCTCTAACTGATTCATTGAGGGGATTACTTTAAATAGTACCTAACTCATGTTGTACTAGTCTAAAACATTCCTCACATGAATAAAAAATACAACTAAATCAATATTTATTAATAAAATCAATAACTAGTCATATGGTATATCAATACTTCCCCAATAAAACAAACCATTAACTATTTACTTAAGTATGGTAGATGGTATCAGAAGAGACAAACCTTACTGAAGTATAAGATTCAATAAATTATGCCGACATAGATGAAAATACTTTAAATTATATCATAGAAAATTTATTTATGAACAACTCTTATGAAACCTAGATGGAAAACAATTTTGTATAAAAATACCATTTTCATTTAAGAACCCATTTTCAATACCAAAACACCCTTTTCTTTGAAAACCCATTTTCAATACCAAAATAATCAAAAAGATAAATATGTTTTTTTTAGTTAAGGAAACTTTAAATCTTGAAAAGTAAGACTAAAATAAAATAATGGCCATGACAGTGGATAATTCATTATCGTTGTATATGTTAAGAATAGAAAATTCATTTTTTTCATTTATTAAAAAATTCTATATAAAACATGTAAAAATATTATTTTATAAAAAACTTTGAATTGAAATTCAAAAATATACATAAAATTTCCTTTATAACATTTATATAAATCAATATATAAAATAATATCAAGAATGTTGACATGGAGAAAAAGATTTGCTAATTAAATCTTTGAACATTCAAGATGTCCCATACCACTTTGAACATTTAAATCATAAGCCCCATGAAAGAATAAAAATTTTAAAATCATTAAGTAACTTTGTAATAAATAAATTAATGACATGATAAGTCAAAGGGGCTATATATATAGCTTATAAAAGATGGTGGGTGTATAACATCAAACTATGCCTTAATGAAAGGAGATTGAGACGAAGTCCCTTACCTTATGATTCCTTTATTTGAACATGATTTAAACTCATGTATAATGATTTAAAGAGTTTTATTAACTAATATCATAAAATTATTCATATTTATGTTATCATATAAGATATTATTTTATTATTTTATCTCCCATTTGTTGATAATATTTTGTTGTTAGCCTTGTTTCTGGTGTTAACTACTTCATTTTTTGTGCATGTTTTATCATAAAAGTTTCAGTTATTTTGAATAGGGTATATATAAAACATATAAAGAATTATATTAATGTTATAAATTTAATATTTAATCATTAAATACATTTTTATATCCATTATTTAATGTTTGATAAGGAAAATTAATCACATCGCGTCGTGGAGTCGGTAGGTCGTAGGTACGCATGAGCGATGATATCATTCCATTAATAAGTGAAAGGATAAGGAAGTTTATGGTATAATAATTTTTACCAGATAAATATCATGTCATAATTATAATATATATTCATTATTCCTACCATTATACCCATCAAAGTAAAGTGGTGATGAAAAACAGATTAGACCACAATGTGGAGACGGTAAGTCATATGTACGCATGCGTGGTGATTTTACTTTTCATGGGATGGATAAAACATGGAATATGGTTGTAACATAACAATAATAACATCTCAGAATATATATGATACTTTATTTATTAATTTTTCATGTAAATAACACATTAAGAGGAAGTATAAGAAGAAATGAACTTCAATTAGTTAGTAGAAAACAATTACCTCTTCTTCGGTGGACTTCCAATAGATCTATTCTTAAGGGATCTAGGGTATGTATTTTGGAAGAACGAAAACCTCAAGAACTTGTAAAATGATGTTTTTAAGAGAAATGGTTAGGTTTTTTTGGATATATAAGGCGAAAACTGGTGTTATTAAGTGAGGGAGGAGGTGCCTTTTTATAATTGAGGTGATGGGCACTTTTGGAAACTCAAAAATATTAAATTAATATAAATTATTTTTCAATTAAAAATGGTTCCAAAGTGATTTATTACCAATATAAGATGAATATTTGTCTAATAATGTCAACCAATAATTTTTATACAGGTTTATGTCACATTCTTACTCTTATCTTTTAGCTTTAATCCTTAGTTAAACCCTTTAACTCTTATCACGACAACTTGGATTTTTACTCTTTAAAGATTAATATAGTTACTATAAAATGCCAAATGAATCATAAATGAGTCATGGATGAAATTTTAAACTTTATGAAAATATTTTGGCCTAATTTTATATTTTTATTAATTTTATATCATTTAATAAAATATTATTTATTTTAAAGTATCATTAGTGTCAATTTTTACATTATTCGTTACTTAACTTTTGATAAAATATTAATATACTAGATAACTTTTAAAAAAAACTTTAAAACATCCATAATATGTCTAGTACATATAAATTTTTTTTCTATGTAATTAATTATATCAAATTATATTTATTTTAATATTTTTAATAACATTTATTTGATATGTCCATTAATTAAACAATAGCTGCATCATCATTTTGAAAGCCTTTAATTTAATTATTTATTCCAAAAAATTAAAAAAAATATATAATGATGAATATAAATATTTTATATTTAAAATTAATATTTATAGTATAAGTTATTTCTGAATAAGTGTATATAAAAAATCTAATACTTATTAAAAACATGAGTATGGAATATGTGACTTTCTTTAGAATAAAATACTATAAAAGGATTAAAGTTATCCAAGTGGCTCCAAGAGGCCAAAAAATCATCCCACAAATGATTTTGGTTGATATTCAGTCATAAAATAAAATTTTTACAAGTGTTAGGGTAATTTAATAATACTTATAATATTATTTTTACCCTTAATAACCAGATTTACCCATAACCATGGTAATTAAAAAAATACTAAAGTTACTATTCACATTGTCCAAAAATAAAAGAAAACTATTTAATAAATTTATAAATTTTTATTTCAAATATTTAATCCATTTTTCAAAATTAAAAACATATAATTGTCTAAAATTAATTTAAAATTAATCTCATAGGTGGAACGAGAATATGAGTTTTTAAAGTGATAATGTTCAAAAGACTGAAATGTTTTTATATTCAAATTCAAAGTGAAATTGGTTAAAATAACCTAAATTGGATTAAATGAAAAAAATTATCTAATTATACTTTAAAAATAATTAAAAATATAATTTATCATTATAAATTATTTAGATGAGAAAGTTGTTATCAATTAAAATGCAATATTTTATCATTATTCATCAAAACAGGAAACTTATCAGAAAAATACCAAAAAATAAACCAAAGTAAATTTTTATATTATAATTTTAAAAAATAAGTTTATTTTTTCAAATAAAATTTATAAAACTATCAAAAAATATATTTAAAACAAGTTCTCCATCAAAAGGTAGAAAAACTGTCTTTTTATAAAAATACATATTTTATGCATAAAATTGGATTTGTTATTATATCTTGTATATAAAACACCTAGGATTAATTTTAAACATTATATTGAATATTATATATATATATATCATTAATATAATCCAAAAATTGTGATTTTTTTTATTTTATTGGTATAAAACACACTTGTGTGCATTTAAATAGTTTTTATAAAAACATTTTCTTTATATTAGTTTTTTATGTTTATTTATAATTAATTGGTAACTAATGAATTAAATAATATATTTTCATAAGTTAGTTAATCATATTCATATCCACCAATTTAATCTCTATGAGATAATTTCATTTTAAATAATAATATTAATAGTATATTGTGGTTTGTTTAATCTCAGTGTTGCATGCAATGTAAGCTATCGAAGAGATTAAAATTAAAAAGATACATATCAAAAAATATAGGGGTGTTATAATAAAATACATGAATTTTTAGATGATTTTATCCTATATTATGGTGAAAATAATTTGTTAGTTAATTATCATACATATGGACAACTGAGGTATAAACAGGTATAACAAGGAAAGTCCAAATTGGTTCCCATTAAATAGTTGAGGTATTTCCCTCTTAAAGCTTTATTGCAACATTTATTTTTGTATTATAACACAACGTCTTTGATTAATTTCCAAAAATTCAATATTTCCATTGGTAAAATCTTAAATCATCCTTATGATGGTTATTCATGGAAAAATTTTGTTTAGGTGAATCTGTCTTTTGCTTCAAAAGCATGTAACATGTTGTAGGATCTTTCCACTGATCATTTATATCTAGTTGGTTTTTACAGTAGTCAATATTCCTATTATATAGTCTTTATAACTTCATAAAACTTACATCCTTATATGTTAATTAATGAACCATATATCTTTTTAACATTACTAATTATAGAACATCCAAAAAGTATATTGATGTTTATTTGAATCCATTAATTGATGAGTTAAATTTATTTCGGACTAATGGTATCAGTAAATATGATGTTGTTGTGAAACAAAATTTTATAATGAAAATTTCATTAATGTGGAAATTTAGTAACTTACCATTGTATGACATGTTATTTGGTTGGAGTAAACATGGTCCCAAATCATGTCAGTACTATATGAGTAACAAAAAATAATTTATTCTCAATAATGGAAGAATTTTTTTTTCAACTGACATCACATATTTCTTCCTATAGACCATCCTTTTCAAAGAAATAGAAATAATTTCAAAAAATATATAATTGAAGGAGATGGAGATCCAAAAATTTTATTAGGTATTGATTAAAAAACTATTTTATCTTCATTACCTCCCATTAACTCTAGATCAACTATAAACCAAAAAAATAGATGGATTTGGGAAAGATCACAATTAGATAAAACAGATTATCTTTTAGAATCTATCATATTGGTATGACTTGTTGGTTTTTCACATGTTAGATGTCAATAATATCAAGAACTATTTTGATAATATATTTCATATAGTTTTGGACACACCTAGAGAGAATAAATATAATATAATGTAATGGAATGATCATATCTTTCCCAAATTTGCAGGCATCCAAAACTTTAGTTATTGGAAAATGACAGATCAAAGAAGTTAATGAAGCCAAAAGTGGATTATACCATTTCTAAAAAAATGATTTATTATTATATCATTGGATTATATATTTGATGTTACTATATGGTTACATTTACAATTTGGATTGATATGTCAGAAATAATCATATTACCATATTAAAAAGTCATGATTGTCATTTTATAATGGAAAGGATAATTTTGATTTTCCTTATAAGATTTTTGAATTCTTTGATTTGGGATACACTAATAGAAATATAATATTTTTTTCCAAGACATTTGTGTAGAAGTAATAGACTATAATACACTGAGTAGGCTGTAAGAATATTTTCTTTAAATTTTAAGTAAATTGAAAAAAAAAATCACCATCATTGTTTGATTCAATAAAATATTTAATATTACATTTTCCATGTAAATAAAGATTTAGAGGATTGGTATAGTTCTGATGGATATACCCATATGAGAGATGTAAGAGGAGATTGAAGAAAAAGGTACATAACAAAGCATTGATGGAAGGATCAATTGAATAATTGTATTTTCAAGAGGAAATTTTATTTTTTCTTCTCTCATTATTTTTAACCAGAATATCCCTCAAAACATAAATGAATGGGTCATAATGAGGGAAATGTTAATGATAAAATGAACCATTAATTATTTATTTTTAATCAACCTGAACTTGGCATTAGTAGAGTTCATGAATGATGGATTTTAGATTAAGAACATCACAATGCTTATACATATGTTTTATTCAATTATGAAGAAATGACATGATTTGAATAGTGAGTGATACTTTCAACAATTATTTATATTTTAAAAAAAAATTAAATTAATATTATTTCATTTGTATATTATATTATTATCATATCAAAAAACAGTTCACATATATTTCACCAATTTCACTTGAAGAACATCGACCACATAATTCTTTCTATTGGTTTAAAATAATGGTAAAGTAATTTTTTTATTGTTGAATATATAAATTCAATTTACTATTTGTAATATTTCTCATTATTTTTCAATTTTTTAGGTATCACAACATGTAGATAATATTGATAATCGATTATTTGTATTGAGTAACCCACTATCCAAATTCGTTAAATCTAATAATTCATATGTGGTGAATGGTTTTTGATTTCATACACGTGCATATGGTGAATAAAAAAACAATGAATAGTGGTGTTTTCTTGAAAGTATCTCATCGTAGAGAAAATGAAGTTGTCTTTTATAGAATGCTAGATGAAATAATTGAGTTGTGTTATTTAGGATAGAATTATGTAATAATGTTTTAATGTCATTGGTTTGAAATTGATAGAGGCTTTCACATTCATCTACACCATGGAATCATTGACATTAAATTGAAAATTATTCTTATAGTAAATGAAGCATTTATGTTTCCTCATCAAGAACATCTAATTTATTATGAAAATTATTATGTTGTTTTAAGAGATTTAATAGACTTGTGGAGCATTATAAAAATTAAATATTGTGAAGATCGTTTTATGTAAAGTGAAAGTGGTTATGCAGAAGTGCATGGAATTGAATTTTTTCAATAGACAACACCAAAAACATATTTTATACTAAGAGACTCAAATATCAATGATGAAACCCCACAGTTACAAAAGATATGATAAAGATGAAGCTCCTATGGAAATTGATGATACTGAAGATGATGAAGACGTTGACACTACCAAATATGAAGATGATTATTAAGATAAATAATTACACAATTACATGCTAGTTATATTAATAGTTAATAAATAATAATCATTTTCAATTATTTCTAGAAAACATTCTTTTTGTGTTTTAGATTGATGGAGATGATTACAATGAGATGTTCTGTAGCCTCAAGGAGGCTTTGCTTCTTGGTGAACAGTATAATGCTTCATCATCAGACCCGAAGGTTGCTATCAATTCATTATTTACTTAGAGAGGTCACGGTCTTTCAAGATTGAGGATTCTCAACCCTATTACTGAGTGACGTCTTCATCTTGACTTTGATCCACGCATACTGAGGTATGTTTAGTTGTCTATTTTTGTTAATTTTAATTAATTTTCATTAATTTATTTATATTCTAATTGTTTGATTATCTATTTTTTCACATATTTTCACATATAGCTAGTGTACAGAGGGGTTATATTCTATAGAATTATTTTTCTATAGATGGGTGTCATGGGATCATATTCTCATTGATATTCTTAATTGAATGTTTGATCATTGGAAGATACGTAAATAAATAATACATATTTTGAAATTTAATTAATTATTAACTTTCTATTATTAATTATTTACAAGTTTTATGATATCCTATTAAAGATAGCATGAGAGACTCTATACGTGAGTCATGGTAGATCTGTACGTTTGAATGTTGTATTTAGTTTTTTTTAATCTATGAAAAGGAGCCTTGGAGAAAGTTGGAACCACAATTTTTTATTTGACTTGTTTCAGCCATCAACCTGATTACATCTTATCTCATGTTTGAGATGTATTTTTCTCCTACTATATGTGCGATAGTTTTTAGAGCATATAATTATTAGGAAAGTATAAATAGAGTGTAGGATCTAAATAATGATGTAGATGTTCAAAATATAAGAGGGGGGGGGGTGAATTGTACACTTTAAAAAGTTTCCTTAGACAAGTAATGATCTAAGTTTAACAAAGTTAAAATAAGAAAATTCACAACACCTCTAACACCAATTGGAGAATTGGAACAAGGTATGATGTTACAAACTTCTAGTTCTATGCACTTGCTTGAATTTGGAAAGTGATTATGAAAACAGGTTCTGGAAATATGGATCTGGAAATTGAAACTTAACTAAAGTTTACAATATGAGATTCTACCTTAAAGTGTATAGAATCTAAATGAATCAGAGTACAAGTGTAAGGAAATACAAGAATGTTATACTCTCCTTACAATATGAAATGCAGCGGAAAAAAAGTAGTAAAACTACTAGTTACAAGATATAAGTCTTTTAACCCAAAGAGAAGGGTATCCAACAACCTTGGATAAAGGTCCCTTGATTTATACTTTCAAGCAAGTCTGTCTTACCCACACCAGGGTAAGCCCTCGATACGAAGATCAATGTCTCTATCTTACTATCCCCACAAGCCCTCAACTTCAAGGTAGTTGGAACCTCTATCTTCCTCATCAAGGAAGACCTCGAACTTCAAGGTAGTCGGCACCTCTGTCTTTCTATCCCTGGAAGCCCTCGAATGTAATCACAAACATTAGGAGTCACATGAAGCAATCTGAACAAGCGGTTCAGTTCGCACAAAGCATGAAAAGCTTCTCTCTCTAGAAATCACCTTAACAGCGTGTGGTCTCTAGAGTGATCAACTTCTTATTGAGCTCTTTCAAATGAGCTCCTATTTATAGGAAAATTTCCAATGGTCGGCTCCCTCCTCCAATGGTCATATTTTCCTTAAATATCGGAGCGAACTGTACATGTGTAAATAAACCAATGGTTAATTAGAAATAGAATGGACGACATCTTATTATAACAAAACATGTGTAACTGAAAGCACGACATCGTTTTGTAATGAAACAAGTGTAAGCTTAAGTAAAACTAGAATTCATAACGTAAGTAAATAAAATTTCGGAGTCTAACCAAAATGAAATTTGGAGTCTATAATAAAAGATGTTCGGATTCTGTTTTATAGGAATTCAAAACCAGAAATCTGTAGAAGTCCTGGGTCTGAATTTCTAAAGAAATTCGGAGTCTGGTTTCACTAGAGTTCAGAATCTGAACTTGCAGAGTTTAAAGTCGAACTAGTAAAAGTTCGGATTCGAACTTCATAAGAGTTTGGAGTTGAACTCATGAAAGTTCGGAGTCGAACTTCATAAGTTTTTGGAGTCAAACTCATGAAATTTCGGAGTCGAACTTCATAAGAGTTCAGAGTCAAAATCATGAACGTTCGGAGTCGAACTTCATAAGAGTTCGGAGTTGAAATCATGAAAGTTCGTATCCAAACTTTGGAGTGGAACTTCATTACAGTTCACATCCAAAATTCGGAGTGGAACTTTATTACAGTTCACATCCAGAATTCGGATCCTAAAAACAAAATACTCTACTTTTTTACATTATATGATTCCGGGGTTTTGGGTATGAATTCAATTTTTATACTTAAGAAAAACATTGATATGTATAAGAAAATCTAGATTAGGGTAAATTTCCTTAAAGAAGAAAATTTTCCTTATGGAAGTAAAATATCGGTTTGGTTAAGTATAAGGTGTTTGTGATTTTCAAAATAAGAAGGAATGGAAAAGTCATAAGGAAAACCTTATTGACTCAACACAGAGGAGGTATGAGGTCACACATAGAGTTGGTATTCATAAATTTAGTAATCATCGAAGACATATGGTAATGATAATAAATGTAAAATGTTTATGTAAGAACTCGGTTCTTATTTTCAGGTATGAGTTTCTTCTTTTCTCCTTTCCTTAAGTGTTTTTGAGAAAATAAGGAAAATGGGGAAAATCATAAATTTTGGGACTACACGCTGTGTACTTTTCCACACGCCGTGTACTTTTGGCCGTGTGGGATGAGTACACAGGGTGTGTAGCCATGCTGACGACTAAGGGTGTAAAAAATGACTACACGTCGTGTAGTGGTCCTTTACACGCCGTGTAGTCAGTCGGCAGACGAAACAGTAAGGCGGTGGGAGCAGCCGCCATCTGGGAGACAGTACACGTTGTGTAGTCGGGAATACACGCCGTGTACTCATGTCAACGGATGAACAGTTTGGCGGTGCCGCCAGATGAACAGTTAAATGAAGGAAGTACACACCGTGTACTCGGAAGTACACGTCATGTACTCGAAAGTACACGCCATGTACTCGGAAGTACACGCCGTGTACTCGGAAGTACATGCCGTGTACTTTGTTTTTTTCACTTAAAATGGGAAGTAGCCAACCTTATTCATAGGGAAGTCTTAGAACCGGATGGGAGCTCAAGAGGGGACGACTGAATCTTTGAGGATCTCCAGATCGAGCATCGGGAATCTGTTTCCACCTCGAATGATCTTGTTGGAACCGCGCGGGTTATACCTCTCATCTCCTGACATAGTTCTTACCAATTATTTCCCGTAGAGAAGTTATTTAAGTTTAAACAATATTTCCTCTACGTCATATCTACATTGTTCTTGGGCGTTTTTAGAGGCGACGTTTGCGTATATTGTTCGTGCGTGTTAAAGGTAGGTGGCTTGGTGTTTATTTTCCAACTGTTGTGCGTTTGTGTGTATTTTTAAGATATGTGCCCATGAATGGGGTGTCGTATGGATGAGGCCTTGTTGAATTAAATACCTAGAATTGTATAGGTAATTAAACGTGATAATAAACTTCTGTTTGGGATCATTTCTTGGATCCAGGACCACCCCGGGGGTGCGTTCCTCTATTTAGTTGTTTGGCCAGGATACCCGAGGGTATGCCTTTATAATATTGAATGTAGAATTCCTTTGAGAGGAATTGCATTTTGTATTGCATGCATATTGCTTGTTTACATGTTGGGCATGGCCCGGTTGCTTTTTTATCCTGAGGTCAGTGTTGTGATTAGCCTATGGGCAGTGTACTACTTAGCCTATGGGAAACTTCTTCCGTGCCTGTGGGAAGTTGATTTTGTGCCTGTGGGCAACACCTCGTACACCTGCGGGCAATTTCCGATATGCCTGTGGGCAGATTCCTGTGTTTGGATTCTCTTTACCTAAGGGTAAGGGATCACACGTCTGAGGACACTGACTGGTTACATAGAAATTCACTGTGGTGATTTATTAATAATAAATAAAGAAATTAATGTTAAATGGCAATATAACTAGTAAGTTAGTTACTTTTGAGTACTGCTTAGTTTATTGCATTTACTTTTGCACACTGTTGTTGCATGTTTACACATAGTTGAGCACGTGCCTTTAGTGGGTGCCTACTGAGATTATTTATCACACCCTATTTGGGTCATTCTTTTCAGCCCAAATAGATTATGTTTCTGTAGGTGTGGATAGGGGCAAGAGTCCCTTTACAGGTACTTGATTGTTGCTGAGGATTAGGGGAGCATGGGACCGAGCTTAGGCTCACGATGCTACAGGCTGTTTTGTTCTGTTTCGCTTTCCTATACTTGTACTGCACTTTATTGTTGTGTAATATGTTCTGGCTGCTTTCTTAGAATTTGAAACATGTTGCACCATTTTATATACTAGTTGGTTATATCTACTGCAGTTGTTTATTTCAGTTGTGTATGGTTTATTACTTCCGCTATTGTTGTATGTTTTTTAATTTATTCCGCTATACTACACTTTGAAAAATGAGGTCATAGTTTCCCCACTATCAGACCTGGGCCCTCGCTGCTGGTCGGCAGCCTCTGACATTTGGGGAAATGCGCTTGAGGTCACATAGCGAACCGGGTTCAGGGCACCCATGGAGTGGCACCCAGAACCGGGACGTTACAAAGTGGTATCAGAGGAGTTCTTTTCTTTGACTTAATATTTAGAGCCTTAGTCAGGGATAGGATGAGAATGATAGTTGGTAATAAGCTATGCCTAGGCATAGCTAACTCGTGTATAGGGAAAAACCAATGTACCTCGTGTTGCAATTTTTCTGATTTTTCAATTTTACAGTTGAATTGATTTTCACCGAAGGGTGACACACTTGTGATTGTGCTATTTATATTTTATTCATGGGTTCTATTTAGTTGTAACCCAATGAGATGAGGGTATTCCATCTCATGAATCAATTAGGCACATGCTAGAAATCACATGTCATGCATAGTTCCATGTCATGTAGGTGCATTAGAAATTGAATGTTGTTGTGATAGTTATTGTGCTAGAAAGGCATGCTGTTGTTATATCTGCTTGATAAATGCCTGCTATGTGATAGGTTATTATTGTGTGAGCCTGATTTTAGAATGGACACCAAACTTTGGTTTTTGGGGAGTATGGGATCCCATTGACCGGAATTTTGTGGATCATTGACGGTTTATTATGTTATAACACAGATAAGATGTCAAACTTTGATTCGTGGGGAGTATGGGCCCTCACAGATCGAAATTTGGCACTTAGGTGTTTTTTTAGTGTTTTCTGGGTTCCGGAGATGTTTCTGAGGCATACTGTGCGGAAACCCATTATACACGCCATGCTGTACTTTACACATGCCGTGTATGTTCTTCTGTTCGAGAAGAAGAGAAAACTTTTTGAGTACACGCCGTGTACCCTGAGTACACGCCGTGTAGTCTCTACCCATGTCACAAACCGTGTGGTAGGTGACACGGGGAAGGGAAGATCTTAGGGTAAACACATCATGTACCAGATGTACATGCCCTGTAGTGTTGAACCGGAGACCCGTCCATGTAACTAACAAACATAGGCCGGTGTAATCATTTCTTGAACACGACGTGTCAATGCAGAACACGTCGTGTAGTGTGACCTGGGGACCCGACTGTGTAACTAACAACACAGGTCAGTGTCATCCTCTCGTATACACGCCGTGTGTATATGGAACACACTGTGTAGGTTGATCTGTGTATCCAGCCGTGTAACTAACAACACGGGTCGGTGGAGCTCGTCTAGTACATGTCATGTAACTGTGGGACACGCCGTGTAGTCTTGTATGAGGACAAACCGTGTGGAATTAGCCATGTGGCTGGGAAGATGGAGTGGTGTACACACTGTGTGCAGGTGTAACACGCCGTGTAGTATCAAGCTGAGTAGTCGGACGTGTCACAAATTACACAGGTAGTTGGAAATAACAGCATACACACCGTGTAGATGATATACACGCCATGTAGTTTTGTTCAAACAGATGACGTGTGGCTTAGCCGTGTAGAAGGACCCGAGTAGGGGAAGAGGATCCAAGTACACGCCGTGTAGTCAGTATACACACCGTGTAGTCTTGTTTTTCAAATTTTTAATGTCTTCTTCCTCCTGTTCCCTTTTGGGTTTCTTCGATTACAGTCGTTGATAATCTTGTTCTAAGGTGTGCATTTGACCTTATAGATTCATGCTGCTGAGATGACCGCGCGTTGTTCGCCAGGAGAGTGGCAACGATTTTACTCCAGAGATGGTGGGCCATGGGCTACCAGTGGATCCTCCAGCAGAGCCAGATGTGGCGCCAGCCGTTATACCGGACACAGGTGCGGAGGCGCAGTTCCGTGAAGGCTTTATGCGGTTCATGAAGACCTTTTAGGGAGCACCGCCGGCTGCCACATCTATGGCCGAGTTGACACGTATCTTCCAGCAGCAGCATCCGCCTACCTTTTTAGGGGATGATGGACCACAGGCTACAGAGTCTTGGCTGGGTTGATGCAGACTATTTTCGAGCATCTTGAGACACCTCCAGGGTGGAGGGTCAAGCTCGCGACGTATATGCTGCGTGATTCCGCCAAAGAGGTGGTGGGATGTTACCACCCAGACAGAGAATCACAGAGACATGGCGTGGGAAGATTTTTAGGCAGTATTCTATGACTTCTTTTTCCTAGAGACGCTGAAGGCAGATAGAGCTCGAGAGTTCATGAATCTGCACCAGGGTGCTATGTCAGTGATGGATTATTCTGCTCGTTTCACCAACATTCAGCATTTTTCACCCATTCTGGTGGGTGATGAGACGCTGAGATCCAGACTCTTTGAGGATGGTCTTTGATATGACATCTGATCACTGGTGAATGTTTTCAGGTTGCCTTCAGTACATGCTATTGTGAACCAGGCACTGATTACAAAGAGGAACCTGCGGGAAGCTAGTGGTGTGGGCCAGGGCGGTTCAACACCAGTTTCTAGTACTATTTCTACTGGTAAGAGGAAGAGATAGATGGACTTCTCTCAGGGTGGAAATACCATCCAGAAGAATGTTTCAGGTGGTCAGGTCATGTGCTACCAGTGTGGTAGAGAGGGGCACAAGAGACCTCAGTTTCCATGAGACCCAGTGGAGTGCCGAGCTTGCTGCAGGATGGGTTATATGCAGTGCTTTTGCAGGGAGTTTCCACCAGTGGCTAGTGAGAGGGCTTCTGTGCAGACTCCACATGCAGGGGCAGGACCAGCAGCTTATTACTAGTAGGGTAACTAGAATACGTCTGGGCGTATAGGCAGAGATGGTGGTCGTGGTCGTGGTATCCTGACACCAGGATCTCAGAGGCAGCAGGGCAGGACAACTCAGGGTATCCAGGCTTTGTCGCAGGGTCGTGGCACTGGACAAGCATATGAAGTGAAACAGGCCCAGCAGAAGCAGGATCCCGGACCTTCTACAGTCAGAGGTACTATTCTAGTAGCTTCTGTTTTATCTTCAGTACTTTTTGATACGGGTGCTACACATAGCTTCATATCTGTACCCATTGTAGAGAGCCTTGGGCTCTGTGTTTTTACTTCTTCTGTTGTTATGATGCTAGACACTCTGTTGGGGACTAGAACAGTTGGTGTACGTCAGTGCAAGGAGTACCCCGTTGAGGTTGGTGGGTGTCACTTCCTTTGGGGCCTCTATGTCTTAGAGACGATGAGCTATGATTTCATTATTAGGATGGACTGGTTGGTTCCCTTTCGAGCCTTTGCGGATTGCTATCATCGTAGAGTGATTTTCACATCACCAGAGGGTGGAGAGTTTCTATACAAGGGTGAGTGGGACGTTCAGGCAAGTCGAGCTGGACCAGAGCATCATGGGCGAGGTGGATTCACAACCCATATTGCGAGTTTATATCTTGATGACTAGGGGACCTGTCAGACGGATTTCCCTCCAATGGTTGATTGTTTTAGGGATGTATTCCGGGATGACTTTTCAGGTCTTCCTCTGTAGTGTGAGGTGGATTTCTCTATTGATCTTGTGCCAGGAGCAGAACCGGTGTCCATTCCTCCTTATAGGATGTCTATGCCTAAGTTGCAGAAGCTCAAGAGGTATTTAGAGGAGTTACAGTCAAAGGGTTTTATCTAACCCAGTACTTCTCCTTGGGGTTCACCGGTCCTTTTTGCGAAGAAGGCGGATGGTACCCTCAGACTCTGTGTGGATTATTGGAAGCTGAACCAGTTGACGGTTAAGAACCGATATCCCTTGCCAAGGATTGATGATATTTTCGATCAACTTCGTGGAGCATGAGTGTTCTCGAAGATTAACTTGAGATCAAGATATCATCAGCTGCGCGTTAGACCATCTGATATACCTCTCACAACTTTCAGGATTAGGTATGGTCTATACGAGTACTTGGTTATGCCGTTTGGACTCACGAACGTGCCTGCAGTTTTCATGGCTCTGATGAATCATGTGTTCCATCCGTATCTAGATTCTTTTGTGGTAGTATTCATGGATGATATCTTGGTGTACTCTCACACTCGACATGACCATGCCACCCATCTTGATATTGTATTCAGTACACTGAGAGAGCATCGACTATATGCTAAGCTCTCAAAGTGACACTTTTGGATGGACCATATTCACTTCCTAGGTCATATCATCTCGGAGGCAAGAGTTGTAGTAGACCCAGAGAAGGTGAGAGCAGTAGTTTCCTGGGAGCGGCCTAAGAATGTTTTTGAGATATAGAGTTTCTTAGGGATGGCTGGTTACTACAGACGCTTCATACAGGACTTCTCCCGCTTAGCAGCACCGTTGATGGGCTTGACTAAGAAGGGTGTGAAGTTTGGTTGGTCCAAATCTTGCGAGGCATACTTTCAGGACCTGAAGGGAAGATTGACATCAGCACTGATCCTGATACTCCCATATAGGGTAAGAGCTATACAGTTTACTGTGATGCATCACGTATTGGTCTAGGAGCTGTGTTGATGCAGGGAGATCGAGTAGTTGCGTACGAGTCTCAGCAGTTGAGGCCACATGAGAGTAATTACCCGACACATGATCTCGAGTTGGCTGCAGTTGTTCATGCATTGCGTTGTTGGAGATATTATCTATTGGGAGAACGTTTTGTGGTTTTCACCAACCAAAAAAGTCTCAAGTATATCTTTACTCATCATGACTTGAACCTGAGACATCGAAGGTGGGTCGAGTACCTTCAGTCCTTTGATTTTGAGCTTGCCTATACACCTGGAAAGGGTAATGCAGTAGCTGATGCACTAAGCAGGAATAATCAGATACAGGCAGTGCAAGAGGACAGTGGTGAATGGAAGCTTATGGATTTGTTCTCTAAGATGCATTTGGAGGTGCACAACAGTCAGGTACAAAACTATCTTTAAACTTTAGCTGTGACCACTACCCTCTTGGATAGAGTGAGGATGAGACAACCATCCGTTTCAGAAGTCCTAGTTCTACGAGAGTCAGTGGAAAGTGAGGACCCTTCTCCTGGTTGGACGATAGGTGATGATGAAGTTTTGCGTTTCCATGGATGAGTGTGGGTTCTAGGGGATATACGCGAGGAGATGATGCGGGTGTTTCATGCTTCATCTTGGGCAGTTCATCCCGGGGTTACCAAGATGTACTGAGACTTGATACATCAGTACTGGTGGCCATGTATGAAGAAAGATGTAGCTGGTTTTGTTATGAAGTGTTACACCTGTCAGTAGGTGAAGGCGGAACATCAGAGACTAGTTGGGCTGTTACAGCAGTTACCCATCCCAGAGTGGAAATGGGATGATGTCGCGATGGATTTCGTGACTGGGTTGTCGAGGTCACTTAGAGGCAATTATGTTGTGTGGGTTGTTGTGGACAGACTCATGAAGGTATCTCACTTCTTTCCGATCAAAGATACCTTCAGTGTTGACAAGCTCAGAAATTTGTATATCCGAGAGATCGTACGTCTTCATGGGGTTCCTCGTTCTATCATTTCAGATAGGTATGCCCGCTTTACGTCTTGTTTCTGGCAGAGTTTTCAGAGGGAACTGGGTACACAGGTGCTTCTGAGCACATCTTACCACCCTCAGACTGATGGCCAGTCAGATCGTACGATACGGGTGCTTGAGGACATGTTGCGTGCATGTATCCTGGACTTTGGGGGCTCTTGGTAGAAGCATATATCCCTAGTCGAGTTTTCCTATAATGATAGTTTTTAGGCAACTATTGAGATGGCACCTTACAAGGCTTTATATGGTAGGTTATGCTGATCACTCTTGTGTTGGTTAGAGGTAGGTGAGGCAGCTTTACTAGGACCACATCTCGTGCAGGAGACTTCTGAGCAGGTCCAGTTGATTCATAAGCGGATGACTACCGCACAATCTCGTCAGAAATCTTATGCTAATCGCCACAGATGACCTTTGGAGTTTGTGGTCGGGGATCAGGTTTTCTTGCGTGTTTCACCGAGGTTGGGACACAAACGGATTAAGAGACAGGGTAAACTTTCACCGAGGTTTGTAGGGCCATTTGAGATTCTGGAGAGAGTCAGGATGGTTGTCTATCGGTTGGAGTTACCATAGAGGTCCCGATCCATGAATGCCGTCTTCCATGTATCTCAGTTGTGCCACTATCATTCAGACCCATCTCACGTTTTTCATCCTGAGGAGGTTGAGGCTTCAGGTAGATGTGTCCTTCAAGGAGCATCCGATTCATATTGTTGATAGGAGCACGAAGGTTCTCCGAGGCCGGTCAGTTCCTCTCGTACGGGTGCTATGGAAGCATGGCTGAGTGCAGGACAAAACCTGGGAGCGGGAGACCGACGTACGTGCTCAGTGGCCAAAGTTATTAACGGCTATATCTTCACCACCCTTGGAAGGGAAATTCAGGAATGAATTGCTTTAAGGGGGGAAGTTTGTAAGAAACCGGTTCTTATTTTTAGGTACGAGTTTCTTCTTTTCTCTTTTCCTTAAGTGTTTTTTGAGAAAATAAGAAAAATGGGGAAAATCCTAAATTTTGGGACTACACATCATGTACTTTTCCACACGCCGTGTACTTTTGGTCGTGTGGGATGAGTACACAGGGCGTGTAGCCATGCTGATGACTAAGGGTGTAAAAACCAACTACACGCCATGTAGTGTTCCTTTACACGTTGTGTAGTCAGTCGGCAGATGAAACAGTAAGGCGGTAGGGCCAGCCGCCAGCTGGGCGACAGTACACACCGTGTAGTCGGGAATACACGCCATGTACTCATGTCGACGGATGAACAGTTTGGCGGTACCGCCAGATGAACAGTTAAATGAAGGAAGTACACGTCATGTACTCGGAAGTAAACATCATGTACTTTGTTTTTTTTGCTTAAAATGGGCAGTAGCCAACCCTGTTCATAGGGAAGGCTTAGAACCGGATAAGAGCTCGAGAGGGGACGACTGCATCTTTGAGGATCTCTAGATCGAGCATCAGGAATCCATTTTTTCCTCAGATGATCTCTTTGGAACCGCGCGGGTAATCCCTCTCATCTCCTGGTGTAGTTATTACTAATTATTTCCCATAGAGAAGTTATTTAAGTTTAAATGAAGTTTCCTCTATGTCAGATCTACGTTGTTCTTGGGCATTTCTGGAGGCGACGTTCGTGTATATCATTCGTGAGTGTTAAAGGTAGGTGGCATGGTGTTTATTTTCCAACTGTTGTGAGTTTGTGTGTATTTTTGAGATACGCGCCCATGAATGGGGTGTCGTATGGTTGAGGCCTTGCTGAATTAAATAGCTAGAATTGTATAGGTAATTAAATGTGATAATAAACTGCTGTTTGGGATCATTGCTTGGATCCAGGACCACCCCGGGGGTGCATTCCTCTATTTAGCTGTTTGGCTAGGATACCCGAGGGTATGCCTTTATAATATTGAATGTATAATTGCCTTGAGAGGAATTTCATTTTGTATTGCATGCATATTTCTTGTTTACATGTTGGGAATGGCCCGATTTCTTATTTAGCCTGAGGGCAGTGTTGTGATTAGCTTGTGGGCAGTGTACTACTTAGCCTATGGGAAACTTCTTCCGTGCTTGTGGGCAGTTGATTCTATGCCTGTGGGTGACACCTCATACGCCTGTGAGAAATTTTCGATATGCCTGTGGGTAGATTCATGTGTTTGGATTCTCTTTACCCGAGGGTAAGGGATCACGCGTCTGAGGACACTGACTGGTTATGTAGAAATTCACTGTGGTGATTTCTTAATAATAAATAAAGAAATGAATGTTAAATGGAAATATAACTGGTAAGTTAGTTACTTTTGAGTACTTCTTTTTTTATTGAATTTAATTTTGCACACTGTTGTTGCATGTTTACACACAGTTGAGCACAGGTCTTTGGTGGGTGCCTACTGAGATTATTTCTCACACCCTGTTTGGGTCATGCTTTTCGGACCAAACAGTTTACGTTTCTGCAGGTGTGGATAGGGGAAAGAGTCCCTATACAGGTACTTGATTATTGCTGAGGAGTTGGGGAGCATGGGACCGGGTTAGGCTCACGATGCTACAGGCTGTTTTGTTCTGTTTTGATTTCGTGTACTTGTACTGCACTATATTGTCGTGTAACATGTTCTGGATGCTTTCTTAGAATTTGAGACATGTTGCACCATTTTATATACTAGTTGGTTATATCTAATGTAGTTGTTTATTTCAGTTGTGTATGGTTTTTTTCTTCCACTGTTGTTGTATGATTTTTTACTTTATTCTGTTGTGCTACACTTTGACAAATGAAGGCATAGTTTCCCCACTATCAGACCTGGGCCCTCACTGCTGGTCGGCAGCCTGTGGCGTTTGGGGAAATGCGCTTGAGGTCACGTGGAGAACTGGGTTTGGGACACTCGTGGAGTGGCACCTGGAACCGGGACATTACAGTTTATTTTATATTAATATAGGAATTTGATCATACCAATGTTATATACTTTTATGTTTTTAATAGGATGTATATTTATCCTACTAATGAATATATTACTGGTGGCCAAAAACATTAGATTATGGTGAGTATAATTTTTTTGACTTTGTTGAATTAACTAAAAATAATATGTTTACTATTTTAATTTCAAATTTCATTTGAAGAAGAAATATATGGTTATGAATTCGCACACATATGATGAAATTTAGGCTGAGATCATGGGTTCGTACTCCAGTGTTCCAGGATTTGATAAGGTAGCATGGATGCATGTGACTCAACATGCAATCAAGAAACGTCTAGTGGTAGGTATCGTCTCTCAATTGACATCTGATAGTTATTATGGTACTGTTGTTTGGTCTTCATCTAACTCAAGGGGAGATTATGAAAAGTCATCATCAGCATATTTAGAGTATAAGGAGAAGTTCTGAGCTCAAAATGTGGTTACAGAGACCTTTTTTAGGGAGTATAAGGAGCTCTGTCATCACCAACAGTAGCAGGAGAATCAGTAACATCAATGGTAGGAGCAGTAGCATGAGAAGATGATGGAATGCATGTGATGAATGACGTAGGTTATAGGTATGGAGTTCCCTCTAGCTGGTCCTTTGAATTACCCATCACCTCCACATTGATTGATATATTTTTTTGACAAACATATTATGATGAGTTTTGAATAAACAAATTATCTATATTATTTTTATTAATTTAGATGTTTATGGTTTTATATATTTAGTTTTTTTAATTGTTTGATATTTTTTTATCTTTTTTATTTGTTTAGTTTATTGTGAAATAATAAAATATCCATTACAATAGGTTATTTGTGATGGTTATGTTATTCCATTACAAAAAACATATTTCAGTGAAATAACATATCTGTCACAAATAACTTATTTATATGGATATTTTATTCCATTTCAAATAAGACGAATAAAAATAAAATTTTATATTTAGTAAAAGACTATTTGTGATGTAACTATTTCCCATCGTAAAAAAAATATTTTTTTAGCGGACCACCTCAAAAAAACCTTTTGCGATGCCATTTTCGACCATAGGACAAATGCGATGGGATCCCATCACAGTTGTCCCATCCCAAATAACTAAATTTATTGTTGTGCATGTTTTTAAGATCTACAAGGTGATGTTTTTGATATTTCTAATATTTAAGCATGTCTAGATCCCCAAAATGATTCATTTGTAATTTTTACTCGTCTAAATAAAGGTCTAAATGAGTCTTTCCATTTTTTTCACATGTTGAATCTCATATTGTAGATATTCCTATATCAATAAAAGAATTCATAATATTTTAAAAAAAATTATAAATTTATAAGAATATAATTTAAATAGTACTTACATAAAATAAATCTAGGTTGGTTACAAATCTTCCCTTAACATGTTTAGAGGAAGATTCAGATGCTTGAACTTCAACAATTTCACTTGCTTCATTGTTAGAATCCTTTTTCAAAATTTTCATACAACTTATAAAACCACTTCTTAGAATTTGTAACATTTTCTTCACGAGTAAAAGGATTAAGTATTGAATAATAAATATTTAAAAAATCAAGCTTCATTCTTGGATTTAGAATCAGTTCAAGATAAATAACACTATATTCATTTTAATACTTTCAAATTTTATTTTTCATTATAGAAGCCATGTCCTTAACAAGGTCATATTTAATTTTCATGTTTTCTCTCAGTAAAAATTCAATTTTACAAACTTTATATAGAGACCCTACCCTTTTACATATAACATTACATGATTTTATGCATAATTATACATCAGATTACATTCCAAGGATCGTATAGTCAAGTGTCTTGGAAGACTATGTACAAAAAACAGAAAACATGGAACTAAATAAAACATTTCTTTATTTAATCTTCAAATTGATCTCCTAACTTCCATTGTGCACAAACATTTTCATAGGGTACCCTGGGGAGCACATGAACAAAGGGATGAGCTAAATATCCTAGTAAGGAAAAAACCATAAGGACAAAGCATTAGCACATGGGATAGAAGGCATGCCATGATGATATAAAAAGGAATGTAAAATATGAAATCATAACATATAAACATGGAATCATATAAACATGGAGTCATAATAATGTGGCATAAAAACAAAACATGACTTTAGTATGAGTCAAGGCTAACTTCCAAGGCCATTTCACATGGTATAACAAGCCAAGGCTAACCACCAAGACCGTCACACATGGTAGCACAAGCCAAGGAAAACTGCTAAGACCGTCGCACATAACGTCTCATGAGACTCAATTTTACCCAATTAATTGTAGTGGTATCTAGGTGCACCCATATTAACTTTTTATGAATATATTTTCCATATAAATAATCATACATAATCAATCTTACATAAACATGAGTGTTACCCATGGAAAGAATTAGGTACCATAATCATGTCATAAAGCATAACAAATGGGCATATCATAAAAGTGTCCATGAAAGAAAGGAACTAAAATATACATGGAAGTTAATAATGTAAATAGGCATGTATCATGGTAAGTTATTTCAAGTATAAGTTTCAACATGTAAAAATAAGTATTTAAGAAATTTTAGAATTAAAAAAAATTTGTGCGGTTTTAAGGAAAATACTATAGAGCCTTTAAAATAGAAAAGGGAAAAATCCTTTATATAAAACTAGAAGTGAACCAAGAAGGTTTTAACAATTAAAAATACTGATTTTATAAATACATTGGTGTCTTAAAACATAATATAGAGTGCACTTGAAATCGGGTAAGAATTCAGGAAGTTCCCTCAAAATAGGTTTGCTTATCGGGAAGTATTGAGGAGGGAATCACTTAAAAACATGTATATCCCCAAAAGAGAATGATGAAAGGATATTGATAAATGATTTTTTTACATGTAAAAATAATTTATAATATGCACATAAAACTATAAGAAAACTTTATTTTGGTTAATGGAAGATATGGTAACCCAAAGGAACAAAGGAGGTTCAGGTAGAATCTCTTACGGATTATCGGTATGGTATCAGGTGTACTTAAGAGGGATTAATACGAGAGAAAGGGGTTTCTAATAACATATAAATAATGAGGTTAGTATGGGGGAGGTTAAAAATCATACCCCATCATTAGGTATTACACATAAAATGATATAACATATAGGACATTCTTGAATAAAAGTTAAATAGAGAGGATCTCTTACCTTAAGTCTGAAGGTGTTCTCTACTTGATATTAATGACCTGAATAATAAAATTAGGTTCATTAATTAATAATTCCAGAATATATTCTATATTTAAAATATTTAGTATAACTTTTTTAAGTTCATTCATGATATTTTTTATGGGTTAAGTGGTTCAATTTCATTGTCCGGGAATCATGAATAGATAATCGTGTTAAAAGAGGATGTTTGTCCAAAATTGGAGTTATATTTCATTATTGAACATCTATAAGGTTTCATGGTTTTAAATTTAATTTTGTTACTTGGGTTGAAGCTGAATCATTATATAAAACTTTAGTGATAACCTTTTGGGTTTATTGGTGGTTTTTTATCACTACGAACTCATTTTTCATTATAATTTAATATCATATGTACAAAAAGATTATAGAATCTTAAATAGGATATATTACATAATAATATGGTTCAAACATAAAAAATGGTTTCATCAACAAAATTGAAGATGGTAAAATAAATTGAAAACTCATCATCCTTGAATGTGGTAGATTAACACATCTTGGATGGTGTCTTTACTACTAGTATAAAAGTAGAGTAAAGGAGAGATGATAATAAATTATTACATTATCATAACACCATTATAGTACATGTAAGGTACTGGAGTTTTCATAACATTTGGATGAGGATAGATAAGGATAGAAAAGAAAACAAATGAACTTGAAAAGAAAGTAAAAGGAATTAAAAGAGGAATTTACCACTTGAATCAATCTTCCTTGAGAGCCTCTTAAGGGGAGAGGATTTGGTCTCCTGAAGAGACTAAGGTATGTTGGATGTGGGGGTGGATATTGGGGAGATATTTAGGTAGAATTTAGGCAAGGTACAAGGCTTTAGAGAAGTGAAGATAAGTGGTAAGGAGGGGTCGTATTTATAGTGGAGGAGAGGAGGGTTTTCATAATATTTAATTCCTTAGTTTATTAATTTTCCTCAAGATCATAAATAGTGATGATTCCATGACCATAAATAGTAATAGGTGCATGTGAGTTTGAACCAATTGGGTTTAAATCCACATAACATCATCCATGACCCTATAAATCTTGTATTTAGCTTAATTTTCAAATTATTGTATTTTACTATCCATTAAAAATTCAAGTATTTTAGAAAAATCCCAAAAAATCACCCTAACCATTTTTAGATGAGTAGAGTCAAAAAATGAACTCCATTTTTCAAAAAAAATCTAAATATAATTAATTTAATTTTTAATTAAAATCACAATTTACCTAAAGGGAACTATTGTAGTACTGTAGCAACGGTGGAACTTTTGCAACAAAACACTGTAATGGTGGAGGTACTGTAGCAGGCACTGTAGCGGTGACAATACTATAGCAGCATGAGTACTGTAGTAGTACTGTTCATTGAGGGGTCCTTTGGGCCAAAAAATGGGCTTTCAAGCCTTGTATTCAGGCCACTTGGCCTTGGGCCTTCAAGCTATGTAATGGGTCTCCCTCTACCCAGTCATAACGAGGTATTTTCTTTAAATAATAAATTGAGGCTTCGGCCCCAACCTTTTAAAAGAAACTTGAAAAATATAGATTTTAAAACTATAACTGATTTTATAATGTCTTAAAAAATTATACAAGGTCTTATAAAATTATCTTAAAACTAGAAGATATTAAATTGATAATTTATGAATTCCTTTTAGGAAAATAAATTTTCTTTTAAATTAATTAATTAATTTTAATTATTTATTTATGACTTATAAAAATACCAATACTTTTACTATAGTCATATTATCACTTATAAGTTGCCTAAATTTTATTTATACATTCATAGGTGAGGTTACTATTCTTTTGGGTGATTTACTATTCATAAGGGCCATATTTCTATTCACAAGGGTAACATTACTATTCATAAGGGTCATTTACTATTCACTGAAAATTAATTTTTTCTTATCGAACTTCAAACATCTTGCTGATAGCAACTGTGTATGTCAAATTTTCAAAATTCAAATCACAGAAGTGACAATAATATGTTTAAAGTTCACATAGTACTTAATTGATCATTGTGTTGTGATTTCATGTGATTATATGACATAATTATAAGAAGATAACTTCCATTGATAAAACATTGGGTCATTACATTATTCCCACCTTATGGGATTTTTCCCTTGAAATTTCATTTTACATTATAGACCATAAACAGGTGTGGGTACTTTTCCATCATTTCCTCCTCCAGTTCCCATGTTGTCTTTTTGTACTTATGGTTATGCCACAATACTTTGACCAGGTGAGTAGTCTTGTTTCATATAACTTTATCTCTACGATCCAAGATCTTCACTGGTTGATCCTCATAAGAAAGATCATTCTCCAACTATATCACTTCTGAAGAGAGTACATGTGAAGGGTTTGGTATGCACTTCATTAAGAGTGATACATGAAAGGCATCATGTACTTTGGACATGGTAGGTGGAAGTGCTAGTCGATAGGCCACAACCCTGACACGATTAAGAATCATGAAGGGGATGATTTACCTCGAACTTAAATTTATTTATTTCCAAACCTCATGACCTTCTTCCATGGAGATATGTGTAGAAATACCATGTCTCCAACTTTGAACTCAAGGTCTCATCGACGATTGTATGCATAACATTTTTGCCAACTTTGGGATTCTTTGATGTGTTTTTGAGTGATTTTCACCCTATCCACAATTTCTTAGACCATTTTAGGTCCCAGAAGATTATGATCACCAACTTCATCCCAACATGCCGGTGTTCTGCACCTTTTCCCGTAAAGGGATTCGTATGGTGTCATTCAGATGCTCGAGTGAAAACTGTTGTTGTAGGAGAATTCAACCAATGGAAGATGTTGGTCCCATCCTCCTTTGAATTCCATAGAACATGCTCTCAACATATCTTCTAGTGTCTAAATAGTTCTCTCAGATTTTCCATCAGTTTGAGGATGATAGGTCATACTGAAGTTAAGTTCAGTGATTATAGCATGTTGGAGACTTTTCCAGAACTTTGAGGTGAATCTCGGATCTCTATCGGATACGACAGATAGTGGTACACCATGTATCATTAATACCTATTTGATATATATCCATTAAATTTGATCCAATGAGAAGTCCTCTTGGATTTTGATAAAGTGAGTTGTCTTTGTAAGACGATCCACAATGACCCATATAGAATTGTTTCCTCTGGATGTCCTTAGAAGTACAGTGAAAAAGTATATGGTGATGTTCTCCCACTTACATGTTGGTATGAGTAGTGGTTGAATCATCCCCTTATAATTATATCTTTCAACCTTATATTATTGACATACCAGGCACTTTGATGTATATTCGTCAATCTCCTTCTTCATATTGTTTCACCAAAATTTCTCTTAGAGATCTTGATAAATCTTTGTGGTCTCTGGGTGGATAGAGAAGGTTGAGCAATGTGCGTCATTTATAATCTTTTTATTCATATCTAGATCAGATGATACACATAATCATGAACCAAATCTTACAAATCCTTCCACATCAATCATGAACCCAGAGGATTTCCCATTTTTAATGGCTTCCACCCTTTTCTAAATTTCCACATATTTTCTTTGGGCATACTTTATTTTCTCCATGAGGTATGGTTGAGCAATCATTTGGGAAAGGATTGATGATGTTCCTACCTTAATGACTCCTATGTCCATCCTATGAAAATCTAATAACATCATATCCTTTTAAATTCTCATCATTGATAAAGATACATAATCCTTTCTACTCAGAGCATCTATCACCTTATTTTCCTTACTAGGATGGTAGTGGATTGAGTAGTCAAAATCCTTGATGAGGTATATCCATCTTCATTGGAACATATTAATCTATTTCTTTGTGAATATATATTTAAGACTCTTTTGATTAGTATATATCTCACACTTCTCCCCATAGAGATATTGCCGCTATATTTTTAACACAAAGATCACAGCCACCAACTCTAGATCATGTGTAAGATAGTTTTTCTCATGGATTTTCATCTTCCTTGAGGCGTAGGCTATCACTTTATCATTTTACATCAGCACACAGCCTAAGTCCTTCTTTGAAGAATCACTGTACACCACAAAGAGTTATCCACTTATTAGGAATGTGAGTATTGTTGCATTGATAAGCCTATTTTTCAACTCCTTAAAGCAGTCTTCACATTCTTGAGTCCAGATGAACTTCACTCCCTTATGTGTTATCTTGGTCATTGGGTTAGACAATCATGAGAAGTTCTTCACAAATCATCAATAATAATCAGCTAGACCCATAAATTTTTGGATCTCTATTATAGATGTTGTAATTGGCCACTCTTCAATCACCTTTGTCTTGGAAGGGTCCACATATATCCCTTTGCTGGTGATAACATGCCCCATGAATGATACTTCTTCCATACAGAACTTGAATTTAATATACTTTTTATATATCTTATCCCTTCACAAAGTCTTTAACATGGTATTTAAATGCTCTTCATGTTCCTCCTTTCTCTTAGAGTATATTAAAATATCGTCGATAAAGACTACCACAATTTTTTCAAGGTAATCCCTAAAGACTCTATTAATTAAATCCATGAAAATTTCTAGAGTATTAGAGAGTCTGAAGGAAATCAATATGAACTCATAGTGTTCATACCTCGTTCAAAAGGCAGTCTTGATAATATCTTCCTTCCTCACCTTTAATTATTGATATCCCAACCAAAGTTTCGCCTTAGAGAAATAACTAGCCCCACAAAGCTGATCGAACAATTAATCTATCTGTAGAATGGGATACTTGTTATTTATCATGATTTTATTGAGCTCACGATAATCAATTCAGTGGTGCATTGATCCATCCTTCTTATTGAAAAAGAGTACTGGCACACCCCATAGTGAAGCACTTAGGCGTATAAAACCCTTCTCCAGATTCTCTTGTAACTACTTCTTCAGCTCTTCTAGCTCTACAATGGACATTCTATAAGGTGTCTTTGATATAGGCAGATATATAAGAATAAGTTCATTTGAGAACTCAACCTCTCGATCAAGAGGAAGACCAAACAACTCTTTAGAGAATACATCAGTGTAATCCCTCATGATGGGAATGTATTCAAGCATGATTCTATCATTTGTCTCAATCATTTGAGCTAGACATTCTTGCTTATAAGGAATAAATATCCACACTTGAGACAATGATACTAAATGATATTCATCTTCCTCCTTACACTTGTAAATAATTGAAGGATGCTTCGAGATGTGAATAGTGATATCTCTTTCCTAATAGTTGATGTTGGATTTGTATAAAGATAGCCAATACATGACCAAGATAGTTTCAAACTCCACTAAAGGAAGTATGATGAGATTTGTTGGGAGGTTTAGTCCCCAAAAATTAACAGGGGAGGAGTTATAAACCATTTATGAGATAATTTTACCATTTTCCGTTATCACAAATAACTTATCTTAAAAATTTTGAGGTGGTGTTTGAATAGTTATACTAAACTTGAAATATATGAAAGAATGTGTAGAACCAAAACCAAATAGTAAATTAACTATTCTTTAATGAATAACTAATGTACCTATCACCACATTATTGTTCAAATCCACCTTAGCAGTAGTGATAGCATAATCCCTTCCTTGTTTCCTTATAGGTTTTAGTTGATTGCCTCCGACAACCCTTGACTTTGGGAAATTGTTCGCATAATTCCCATGCTCCTTGCAGTTTTCACACTGCACTATAGGATGAATTTTGATCTAAACCTTCCTTTATTCTTCCACATTAGTGGGATTCTTCATATCTCGTTAGTAGTTTTTATCTAGATGTCCGAACTTCCCACATTTGAAGAAATTCCTGGTTCCCTTTAGACAGTTTCCAAGATGCTTCTTCTCACAATTTTTACACGTGGGATGATTGAGATTATTTACATCATGAAATTTATTTGTGGGAACACCCAAATTAGATTCCACTCTCCTCTTCTTGTCACCATGCCTACGATACCACTAAGAGTCTCTAATCTCCATTTCAATCCTAAGGGCACAACAGGAAATCTCCTCATAATTGTCAAACTCTCTAATCGCCAACACCTTTCATAGAATCATCTTTAGTCCACTAAATAAGAGATCCACCTTGATTTTAGTTCAAGAAAAATCCAGAGGTGTACCTTTCAAGCCTTGTGAAGTTTTCTTCATATACACCCCAATTGACTCATCTTTCTTCTATTTGAGTATGAGGAACTCTCTTTCCATCTTGAGATAGAGGGTTCATGGAAAATATTTATTGAAAAAAAATCTCTTGAATTACTCCCAATACATAGAATCAATTTCCTCATGGGGATTCATATTATTGATCAATGTCCACCATTGATCAGATTCCCTATCAAAATGATAGACTGCCAGTACGAATTTATCTTTTTCTGAGCACTGGAGGATAAATAATATCTTTTCAATGGAGTTAATCCACTATTATACGAGGAGGGGATCAGAAGATCCACTAAACATGGGAGGCCTTTTTTGCATAAAGTATTCAATGCCAACTTTCTCTTTACTTGGAAGAGGAGGGTTTTCCATGTGATTCAAGTTATTATTCATAACTTGAGCCTACTAAGCAAGTCCTTTAATGAAGTTTTGATCACACTTTCCCATCATATCAAGCATATCATTAGGGAAATATTCACATTTCCTATCACATTTATTATTGTAATGTGTTCTTCTATTTCCCTCCATTAACTAAGAAAAATAATGTACACTTATAAGGCTTTAATACTTAGCTATTGAGCATAAAAAGGAAACTTTGAACATAAGATGATAAACTTGTAAAGGATAAGTATATCCTAACTTGTGATTCCCTAGGTTTAAATCTAGGTTATCTTTGATCTATTTATTAACTTATATTATTATGGTATTTTTTTCATTCCCTTAATAATGTTTTGTACCAAGATCAGGAATTTACCAAAACATATCCCCTGGGAGTGTCAAACCAAGAGTGTATCAAGACCCATTGTTGTGCACTAGTTCCCATTTGAGTCTAGATCAAAGTAGTGTTTTCAGGTTTTACCCCTAGATACATCTATGCCAGAGCCACCTCTACCTATGTGTATCTAAATAGGGATGTATTTTCGTGATAAACCACTTACTCTATACTTACCAAAATTTAGGGGTGTTTTCTTATACTTAGTCTCATCCGTAAGGTTCTTAATAAAGTTATCTATTTATAATATCCAAAAATAACTAGACCATCATTTGATACCAACTATAGAAATCCTATCCTTTTACATATAACAGTACATGATTTTAAACATAATTAAAAAATAGAGTATAAGCCAAGGATCGTAAAGTCTAGTGTCTTGGAAGACTATGTACATAAAACTGAAAACATGACATAAAATAAAAAAATTATTTATTTAATATTAAAATTGTGCTCCTAAATTCCATTTTTCTCAAACATTTGTATAGGGTACCTTGGGCAACACATGAACAAATGGATGAGCTAAATATCCCAGTAAGGGAATGCCATAAGAACAAAGCATTAGCACATGGGATAGAAGGCGTGGAATGATGATATAAAAAGGCATATAACATATGAAATCATAACATATAAACATGTAATAACATAAACATGGAGTCATAATAATGTGGAATCAGAATAAAACATAACTTTAGCATGAGTCAGGGATAACCACCAAGACCTTTGTATATGGTAGCACAAGACAAGGCTAACCGCCAAGACCGTCACACATGGTAGCACGGGCCAAGGCTAACCACCAAGACCATCACACATAACGTATCATGAGACTCAAATTTACCCAATTTATTGGACCACTATATGGATGCACCCATATTAACTTTTCATGAATATGTTTTCCACATAAAAAATCATACATAATCAATCTTACATAAACATAAGGGTTACCCATGGAAAGAATTGGGTACCATAATCATGTCATAAATCATAATAATTGGTTGTATCATAAAAGTGCCCATGAAAGAAAGGAACTAAAATATACATGGATTTTCATAAATTAAAATAGGAATGTATCATGGTAAGTGATTTCAAGTATAAGTGAAAAAATCTAAGAAAAGTATTTAAGAAATTTTAGCATTAAAACATTTTTGTGCGGTTTTAAGGAAAATACATAGAGATTTTAAAATAGAAAAGGGAAAAATAATTTATATATAAATAGAAGTGAACCAATAAGTTTTTCATAATAAAAAAGACTGATTTTATAAAGGCAATTGTTTATTAAAATAGAAGATAGAGTGCACTTGAAATCAGTTAAGAATTCGAGAAAGTTCCCTCAAAACAGGTTTTCTTATCGAGAAGTATTGAGGAGGGAATCACTTAAAAACATGTATATCCCTAAAATAGAATGATTAAAGGGTATTGATAAATGAATTTGGTACATTTAAAAATAATTTAGAATATTCATATAAAAAGATAAGATAACTTAATTTTGGTAAAAAGAATATAAGGAAACCTGAAGGAACAAAGGAGGTTCGGGTAGAATCCCGTACGGATTATCGGCATGGTATCAAGTGTACTTAAGAGGGATTAATAAGAGAGAAATGGGTTTCTCATCACTTATAAATCATGAAGTAAGTATGGGGTAGGTGATAAATTATACCCCATCATTAGGTATTACACATAAAAGGGCATAACATAGAGGACATTCTTGAATAAAAGTGAAATAGAGAGGATCCCTTACCTTAAGTATAATGGTGTTATCTACTTGATATTAATGACCTGAATAATAAAATTAGGTTCATTAATTAATAATTACATAAAATATTATATATTTAAAATATTTATTATAACCTTTTTAAGTTTATTAATGATATTTTTGATGGGTTAAGTGGTTCAATTTTATTGTTCGGGTCTATTTGTTTTCTTGGTTTTTACGACCAGTTTATTTATTTTCATGAATGGAGAATCATGTTAAATGGGGATGGTTTTAAATAATTGGAGTTATATTTTATTATTGAAAATTATTAAGTTTACATGGTTGTAAATTTAATTTGGTTACTTGGAGTGAAGTTGAATTATTATATAAAACTTTAGTGATAACCTTTTGGGTTTATTGGTGGTTTTTGATCACTACGAACTCATTTTGCATTATAATTTAATATCATGTGTACAAAAATATTGTAGAACATTAAATATGATATATTACATAATAATATGGTTCAAACATAAAAAATGGTTTCATGACTAGACTTGAAGATGGTAAAAAAATTGAAAACCCGTTGTCCTTGAATGTGGTAAATTAACACACCTAAGATGGTGTCTTTACTACCAGTATAAAATAAGAGTAAAGGATATATGATAATAACTTATTCCATTATCATAACAAAATCCCAGTACATTTAAGGTACTAGAGTTGTCATAACATTTGGATGAGGAGAGGTAAGGATAGAAAAGAAAACAAATGAACTTGAAAATAAAGTAAACGAATTGAAAAGAGGGATTTTTCACTTGAATCAATCTTCCTTGAGAGCCTCTTAAGGGGATAGGATTTGGTCTCTTGAAGAGAATAAGGGATTTTGGATGTGGGGGAGGATATTGGGGAGAGATTAGGGCAGAATTTAGGTAAGGAACAAGGCTTGAGAGGAGTGAAGAGAAGAGGTAAGGAGGGGTGGTATTTATAGTGGAGGAGAGGAGGGTTTTCATAATATTTAATTCCTTAGTTTATTAATTTCCCTAAAGACCAGAAATAGTGATGATTCCATGACCAAAAATAGTAATAGGTGCATGTGAGTTCTAACCAATTGGTCTTAAATCACCATAAAATCATCCATGGCCCTATAAACCATGTATTTATCTTAATTTGCAAATTACTATATTTTACTATTCATAAAAAATTCAAGTATTTTAGAGAAATCCCAAAAATTCATCCTAACCATTTTTCTACGTGTAGTGTCCAAAAACGAACTCCATTTTTCAAAAATAATTTTCTAAATATAATTAATTTAATTTTTAATTAAAATCCCAATTTACTTGAAAAATATAGATTTTAAAATTATAACTGATTTTATAATGTTTTCCAAAATTACATAAAGTCTTATAAAATTATCTTAAAACCAAAAGACATAAAATTGATAATTTATGAATACCTTTTAGGAAAAAAATTTCTTTTAAATTAATTATTTATAACTTACAAAAATACCAATACGTTTACTATGGTTATATTATCACTTATAACATGCCTAAATTTTATTTATACGTTCATGGGTGAGGTTAATATTCTTTTGGAAGATTTACTATTCATAAGGGTCATATTACTATTTATAAGGGTAACATTACTATTCATAAGTGTTAGTTACTATTCACTAAAAATTAATTTTGACTTATCAGACTCCAAACATCTTACTGATCGCAACCGTGTATGTCAGATTTTCGAAATTCAAATCACAGAAGTGACAATATTATGTTAAAAGGTCATATGGTACTTAGTAGTTCATTTTTTTGTGATTTCATGTGATTATATAACATAATTATAATAATTGAATTTCCATAGATATAACATTGGGTCATAACACTTTTGTGAAGTAAATACTTTACATTGTTTAAGATGATCCTGATATCAAATTAGTTATCATGTTAAATGGAGGTAAAATCTCACATATAATTGATTCCCTTTTCCACTCTTCTTCTAGTGGGAAGTATTAATATTTATAATCACTAAAAATAAGATCATAAAAAACTCATTCTTGATATCACTTTCAACCATAATAAAAGTTGAATTCCATCTAGTTGACATGTCGAGATTCAATGTGAATTTAATGTAAATACCACCAAAATTATTAATAGACACTTGAAAATATTTCATACTAACCTCAAAATATTTAACATATTTTACACTTTATCAAATTTTAAGGATTGAATCACTAGATATTTTTAAAACATGTTAAAAAAATAAGGTTTAATATGTGAGTACAACATCTCACATGGAAAAATTTTCAATTACATACTAGACTATTTTGATTATGAAAACATTGTTTCAAAAATTATTGTATATTATCATTAGATGATGCATTATCTAAGGTGAGTGAGAAATTTTTTTCTCAATACCCATATCTTTCAAAGAAACAAAAACTTTCTTTACCAATTCAATTTCTATATAGGTAACATCCATTTTTTAAAAACATAATAACATGATACTCAACTCCCTATTATTATCAACAAAGTGAGCAGTCAAACATATATATCCTTCACCGTTGCAAGAATTCCAACAATCAAATGTTAAAAATATTCTTCTAGGACTGAATTCATTTTTTCTTTCATCTTTTCCTTCTAAGTAGAATAATATTTCATAACATCATATGTTGCAATGGATCTACTATATGTCTTAACATCAAAGTTAAGAAACATCATAAGTTATCTTATTCTATTATATATAAAAAACTAAATAGGATATCATGATCTATGATACACATAGATAGACATTACCAAACCATTTTTTCATCATGTTTTATAGATTTAAATCCCCCTTTATGATCAATAATAATTTTAGACACATCATACTAGAGTTTTTTTATCAAAATCGATCAAATGGAGAGATAATGTCGAAGTGCTCTATTTTTCCCAAAAAAACAAATTTCCACATAAATTACATTTGGAATAGATTTTATTAGTTTCTTTGTACCAATTCCAAACATCTGATGTGGTTTGTCTCATACTCTGAGGATTTAAATTAATATTCATTTATATCCCACCAATTCTAACAATCTAATTTTGTTGCTCACCAATATTTTACCTATTAGTTGGTTGTGATATAATATCATTATAACCACCTCTAATTTTATCCTTAATATCATAATTTATACTATAAAAAAATATTATATTAGAATGTGTCATGTGTTCAATTTAAATTCATTCATTGAATTAGTTTTAATTTTTAAAAAAAATCATACCATGTGATAATTATCATAATTAACTTATATAATTAGGATCCTAAGGTGGTTGGAAATGGAGAGAGTAGACCATGAGATAATCATATACATATCTAGTTTATGGAGGGTTTATGTCAATGTGTGGTTGAGCGGAGAGGGATTGTGTTACCCTCATAAAACCCTATTGTAAAACCCTTTAGTAAATAAAAAAAATCTTTCATATCTAATACATTGATAGACTCCTTGTTGGAACCAAGGCTATTTGTTGCTAATAATGGAGTTTGGTTTGTGTTTTTCGTTAATCTGTACATGGATGACTAGGGTGTTTTCAAGGAATTAGGTCATACGTTTGACGCTAAAAGTAGTATTTAAGGTGGCGTAGTTTCCTAGTGTTTACCAAATTTTTTGGCCTCTAAAGTAAAAGTTTGGTGTTGGAAAACAAAGGGTTTTCAGATAGGAGTGAATGGTATGTAAAATGACAAAGAAAATTGACAAAATAAGGGAACCTTGTACCTTGGAACATGGACTACGTACCATGTTCCGGGAATGGTTCACGACCGTATTCCAGGCAATGGGAGTGGTCCATGTAGTGGTGTGTGAAGCGGTGCATGGAGCGGTGCATGGAGAAGTGCATGGAGCGGTGCACGGAACGGTACGCAGAGCGGTGCGAGGAACCGAAAACAGTTCGCAGCAATGGTATGCGATGAAGGAATTCACTATGTGGAATGCTGAAGGAAGAGATGAAAAATTGTTTATAGTGATGGTACGCGATGAAGGAATGCAGTATGTGGATGATAAAGGTTGGTGGGATTTCTGCGGTTCATGAAACAGGAGCGGTACGTAGTGGAGTCTAACAGTACGCAAAAGGAGTTCAGTTTACTGATTATCCCGTATTGAAAATTTGGGTAAAACGAATCAGTGATTTTGTGGAGTTTTGTTCCTATTTAAAAATAGTAATCTACTTTTTTAAACGAGAATATTGGAGATTAGAATTTTTAGAAGAAATTTGGAGAATCCCAAAGTAGTTCACTAAGTAGAAGATGGTGCACGAAGAGACTCATCTGCATAAGGAAAACAGTCTGCATAAGAGTGTGTGGTTCGCGCTGGAAGCTCTTGCAATACATGGCAGAGCAAGGTAGTACACGGAGTAGGAAGGTACATGGGGGTGTGGAGTAGTAGGTGGAGTAGGGAGAAACACAGAGTAGTGTAGTTTGCAGAGGAGTTGGACGGTACGTGGAGGATTTGGATGGTATGCGAAAACAACAGTGGTACGCTGAAACAGCAGCAGTACGCAGAACACCCAAGGAAGCCTAAAAATTGGCCAAATCAGTTTGCAAAATTAATTTTCATAATATATCAGTATAAGGGAAAATAAATTAAATCTGTGGGTGATTATGGGACTTAAACAGAGCATCCATTTATATTTTAGGATGCATAATTTAATACTAAGAAATTGAAGTGACCTTCAAGTCGATAAACTGAATGAAGATTCTTCTAGTGTAGTGAGCAAGGGGGAGTCAGCTAAAGTGATATAAGGGACGCAGTGTGCTATCCCTAAAACCTTATAAAGGTAATGCGCCTAGATCAAAGTGAATATTCTAAACACTTTTAATCCACAACTTGTGAAGATTAGTGGTTTTGGTATGACCAACATACTGTCAGCGTATGATCCTTGGACGTAGACCTTAGTGGTGAACCAAGTAAAATTATTGTGTCATTGTTTTTCATGTGATTGTTGATTTTCTGCACATTCTCTTCAGACAAGTTTAATAGGTTTTTAATAATGTGGGAAAAATATCCATCAGTCAAAAATAAAAAGTTGACACCCTGATCACCCCTCCCCTCTCAAGGTGTTATGGGTTCCTTGAATCCTCTCACACATTAATCACATTTCTAAAAGGATTCATATGAAACAAAGAAACCGTGTGTAGGTGAGACAGTGAATATAACTACAGGCAAAATATCGGGACTCAAGATGTCTCCATTTTTGCTATTATAGGGAGAGAAAACATACCATTACTAGGTGATTTAATATATGGTTGGAGTAAGTCACAAAGATCATCTAGAGAGTGACCAAAGAGATTTGTGGGAATTTGGGGGATGGATGTGGAGGAATTTTGGATTGGGATTTGAGGGGAATTTTTTGGATAAAGAGAAGGACATGGGATTTTTATGGTAGGGGAAAGGGTTTTTAGGGATTTATTTGGGTAGAGGGAGGGATGTGAGAGTGATTGGGAAAAATAGATTAATTGAAATTTTTTATTTTATAATATGGGTGGTTGGATAGAATATTCAAGATAAATTATTTATTTTTTATTTTATTATAAAATGAAAATTTTATGGGATTAATGAGGCCTGTGGATACCCAATAGGTTTCTCCACATGGGAGGTGGGTTTCACAGAATGATCCATTTGCATTCCAGATTTATACATACTTGAATATTGAAAGACCTAACCTAAAAAAATCAACATGCTAATAGATCGGCCCATAGGTTTGTGGTTTTTTTTTAATATCTCTAATAATATGAGTGGTTAGATATAATAGATAAAATAAATTTATTTTATTTTTTTTACTTTTATTGTTATTTTATTGAGAAATAAAACATTTACATATTAAATAGACCTATAAATACCCAATGGGTTTATTTTCATGGGATACAGTTTTAACAGATTGGGCCATCTATGGTCCAAATTTATGCGGACTTGCCTGCTTTTTTTACCACTCTATAAATCCATAAAACCTAGTAGTAATCATAGAATTTGATAGATTTGGGTATAGTCAAGGGTTTAAATATATGATTATTTACCTCTATGATCACCTCCAAGATCCCTAATATAAACTTTTCAGTCAATACCTTAGCCTAATAGTTGATTTTGATGATCTATATAATACAATTTTGGGGGTTGTGATGTAGGGAAGTCCCCCTTCATCATCCCTAGAAGATATATGGATTGATTTTGGTTTAAAAAATTCTAAAAAGTATTGAAAAATCTTTAATATTATGAATAGAATAGGCAACAACAATAAAAGAATACAAAAAGTCTTTCATTAAATCCTCACGAAAGGAATCTTATAAAAACGATTCCATAAAACCATAATTAAAGAGTGAGAATAAAAATTTCATATTCATGTTAAAATAGAACATCATACTTTTTATGTCTCACAAAAGTAATAATCCTCATCTTGAACAATGCATCCAAGAAATATCAAGGATAAGAGAAAAGAAAACATTAGCAGCAATAGTCGATATAAAGCATTAAAAAATCCTAAAAGAGGAAATTGATATTTTTATGTGCTTTATCCAATGTTCCTATGTGCATGAGGTAGAGGAACTAAGGTTCTACTATGAAAATAAACATAAGGTACAACAGATACAAGAAGAAGAAAACAATAGAAACCAAAGATGGAAAACATGCATGAGGAAACCACCCAAAATTTGGGTTTTTAAAGCTCAAAAACTCGAAATCAAACTGATAAAAGGATGCTACATATACCCTAGACCTTTTATTAACTGAAAATATATACAACATGGTAGAAAAGAAAACCAGTAAAAACATGTGATCAAAAACAAAAAATAAATGAAATACCATACTCAGACCCACTTACTAGGGCTTAATCTCAACTATATGTCATCGAAGCCTCTCCATACTAGGTGTGTTGAGGTTCATCTCAGGTTTTATAAATTTAAAGATAAGTTATTTTAAATTTTAAAAAGTAGACTTTTATTTTGGAATCATTCTAGTTTAAAAATGAGGATCAATTTTTAACCTTTTTTTAATTTTAAACCCATCATGGGAGAAATTTTTGGGGGTCTTCTATGTTATAAAAGGGAGAGGATTAGGCTTCCAAAGTTGTGTGGTGCATAGAAAAATATATTAGAAATACCTAGATAATGTTTTTGGGTATGGGAAACGTTTTTGGGCACGGGTAGCAGTGTGCAATAGCCTACAGTGAGAAACCACAAATCAAGTTGTGAAATGACTTATTTTGACGTGCTACAATGATGTCATGTGTTCTATTTTTATATCCTAGGGGTGAAGTTTTGTCACAATTGATTTTCATAAATATGATGGGTGTATTAGGGTGTGGATTTTCACACATTTTTTTAAACTTTATTTTCAATTCAATTAGAAAATTACTTAGATTTTTTACTCTTTTATTCATAGTATAATTTTTCAAAGTTTCCCTGTGGTTTTTTAATCCTCCACATTAGAGGTGTTTTCCATGTTAAAATTTTTGTTTCCTAATTTATTTTCCTGATATATGTTTTCATTGAATTTTTGTTGTTTATTATCACAAGATTTTTGATGCAACTAATGATTTATTTTGGAACCGATTTGTTTCCTCCCCAAAAAAATGGAATCCAATGGGTTTATTGGTGTTTTATGCTGATTAGATATAGTTTATTCATGCCATGTTATTTCTTCCCACATGGAACTATTTAATGAGAAATATTATTTTACTCTATGGAAGTAACGAGTAAAAATTATTTTAGTCTGTGAGAAGATAATGGAGGTATTGAAGAAAAAATTAGAGAATCTGGTGATGATGAGGGATGGTGATTAGAAGGAAATGAGAGAGTTAGAAAAAATAATTATTCACATGTATTTAGTTTATAATAATCTTCAGGAAATGATGAATATGATAGATCTATAGGAGATCTAGTGAATCTTGAAAATAGGTATAAATCAAAATACCTCACAAATCATTTATATCTAAAAAAACTATTGTATCATTTGTGAATGACAGAGAATGAAGATTTTGGTAACTATCTTGATGAGTTTACGAAATTTTTGACAGATTTGTCTTTGGTGGTTGTTAAGCTCGATGATAAAGGTAACACAGTACATGTTGAAATGGAGTAATACAAATAATTTTTTCTCTTAGGCTCATTACCTGATTCATATGATAATATCATCACCACATTGTTTTTCAACAAAGAAACACTAAATTTAGATGATGTGATTTCATCATTATTGATGAATGAGACTCAGTGAAAGAATAATAATGGTGAATCTTAAGGTAATAATGGTATTTTAGCTATGAAAAATGGATGTGGTAATGATAGAGTTAGGTTGAAGATAAGGAGGAAAGTCAAATGCTTCTTTTTTGACAAGGAGGTTCATGTGCATAGAAAGTAATATGTTTTGAAAAAACTTAATGAATAAAAGAAGAAGCATGACACAAATTATGAGAATATTGGTGTAATTATTATAGATGATGATGGTGATTTAATTTTAGTTGGAATTGATTGTCACAGGTACTATTTGTACAATGAATGGGTGATTGATTTAGTATCTTTGTACCATATTATACTGAAGAGGGAATTTTATTCATAGGAAGAAGGTGACTTTGCTATATTGAAGATGGGAAATGGAGATTCTGATGGTGTAATTAGTGTTGGGGATATTTTTATCACTATGAATGTAGTTTGTTCGATAATATTGAGGGATGTGTGACATGTGTCTGGTATACACCATAATTTATTATCTACTTGTTCTATTGATAATAATAGATTTAGAAGTTCGTTTAGAAATGGAAGATAGACATTTTACCAAGGATTGATGGTATATGAATAAGTAATAATGGTTGAATAAATTTATAGGACTAATGTATAGGCATGCGATGAAGTGATGAATGTAGTTACAAAGAGGACTTCATCAGATTTTTAGCACAGATGATTGTCATGCATGAGTTGAAAATCATTAACTAGGAAAAATAATGTTTGAATGATGAAGAAAGTTAGGTTAGGTGTTAAAAGTCAAACACCAAATTCTTTTTATTTATAGAGTGTCACTAGTGAATAGATAATTAAAATTGATGATCGAGGTGATGCGATTATAGTTTCTTACTACTGAGAGGATGTTTAGTGGAGAAACTAATTCCTATAGGTGCTCTAGATTATGTGGCGACCACAATTATGGGGGGCTAGATATTTTTGATTCTGGTATTTGATTTCTATTATAGGGGGGAGATTTTTGTCTTTTGTCAGATCTTAAAAAGATATCCCTCATATTTTTTATAGAGGATGATGGTTCATGCTATACCAACTGACTTATGATCCAACTGGGTTCATTGGAATTCATCTACTTCTTTGTCAGGTTGAAGGGGGAGATTGTTGAGGTTCAACTTAGATATTCTAAATTTAAAGATAAGGTTTTTAAAATTTGAAAAAGAGCCCTTAATTTTGGAATCATTCTAGTTTTATAATGAGGATAAGTTTTAATCCTTTTTTCTTGAATTTTAAACCCATTAAGGGAGATATTTTTGGGGGTCTCTTAAGTTATAAAAGGAAGAGGATTAGGCTGCCAAAGTTGTGTGGTGTGCGACAATGTAGAGAAGAAATACCTGAAGAGTTTTGGGCATAGGAAAATATTTTGGGTGTGGTTTGGAGCGTGTAGTAGCCTACAGTGATCAGTAGCAAATCAGGTTGTACAAAGACATATTTTGAGGTTCTACAATGACACTGCATGTTCAGTTTTGATCTCTAAGGGGTGATGTTTTTTCATGAATGATTTTTAGAGAGAATACAAGTATATTAGGTTGTATATTTTCACACATGTTTTCTATGTCGTATTTTTAATTCATTAAGTACATTACTTTGATTTTTTACTCTCTAATTCAAAGTTGTTTTTTTAGAGTTAACTTATGGTTTTTTTAATCCTCTTCATTAGAGGAATTTTCCACATTAAAATTATTGTGTATTAATTTATTTTCTTGATATATTTTGTGTTATATTTTCATTGGAGGTTATTGAAATATTTTTGCTACAATTTATCTTTTATTATGGAACCGATCCACTTCCTGCCCAATAGGGTGTTGATCATTGCCATCAATAAGAACTCCTTCTATCCTCCTCATCATTATATAGACACAAGGAACACCCAGGAACATCAGAAGCTCATAAAATATCCTCACCAATAACTGGTGAGAAACAAACCTCTTCTCTCTTACTGCTTATCCACTAATGAAAAATAATTCAAACCCTCTCATATCTTTTATTCTCTAGAAATCCAAGTGCAGACCTATGGTGATCCTACTCTGGTAAAACCAGATCCCCAAAACCATTTCCCACAAAATGGAGTAGCGCACCTACCCTAAATACACATGCCTAAAAGGAATAAAAAAAGGAAGAGTAGATCTATTATAATAGATTAAAATCACATCCATGTATGTATGGCTAAAAAACTATCTATCCAAAACATCAAATAGAAATCCAATGGAATTCAAATAGAAATCCAATGAAATGTGGTGCCACCATATGAAAAGGGAAATGAAAAGGAATTGAATTCTTAATGTTATACCCCCCCCCCTTGTAAGTGTAACCAAAATCATCTCATATTGTTAACTACATCCTCCTCACTATGGTAGCCACATCCCCCATGTAAGGGTATCCATTGATAAACGAATGGGTATAGACCACCAAAAGAACCAAGGAAAGTAGGCCAACATTTGATATATCCATCATTTATTTATCAGATAAAATAAAAATAATATCATTCCAAAAATAAAAAATTCAATGCATATAATCAAACCCATTTAATTTTCAAAACTATCATGAATGAAAATTTACAAATCACTACCATGAAAATTAAATGAACCCTAAAACTTCCAATCTTTCTTGCACCAACTAACCTATAAAATTGATTTAGGTGAACATGTAATCCTAATCAATTATAATAGTACATCATAATACCATATATGTATATATAAATGACACATATCAACCAAAATTAAATTAAATCTATTTTTAACTTCTAAACATGCTAAAAATGACGTGTAAATACAAGAAACAACATTAACTTAACTCATACCTTCACTTACTTAAGCTTCTCATCACTACATGCCTGCAAATCAATTGAACTTATGTAATAGGTCTTGAAGAATATCTCATGTGCCTATATGACACCAAAAACTATATCAATATCTAATTCCTCACATATAAAAAATATGAAAAAACAGTAATTCAAGGTATAAAGAACAGGCTCAAAACATTAAATAGTTCAAAAATACACCACCAACAACAATAAAAGAAAACACCACATAATGCGATCACAAGAAAACTATAATAGATAAATCAACATGGATTCATGCATCTAAAACATCTAGACACTCACCCTAAATCCAAATAGGTCCATTAATCATCATGGATTCTCTATTAGTCTGATTCAGAAAACAAACCCCCAGGAAGACACTAAAACCACATTGATCCCGGTACATGGCCTTGTAAAGCTATTATAGAAAAGGGGATAGTCTACATCCACATTTAGTCTATTTAAGTGCCCATAATAATCCCTAATGAATCATATTTAGACATTCCACCACCTATAATAAGAACACATTTCCTAAAATACACACCACCAAAAGGATGTTCCATTAATAATCTAGAACCCTATGAAATGAAAACAATTTTTAGGGACTACATTGAGTGGAACGCCCCCAAGAAATGTATAGGATCTACTAAATATGCATATGGTTTCTCATGATTCATAAAAAATTAAAAAAAAAGATGTATGAAGACTATAATATTAACTGAAGAAAAGTTCGGTGAGTCAAGATGATAGAAAACCAGAAATAGAGAAAGAAAAAAAAAATGCAAAGATAGAAAACTGATATAAGTAAAATATAAAAGGATTTAATGTGTTTCAAACCATTTTGGTCCTACGTGAATAGTAATAACACCACTCAAAATCACGTGTTTTATTAATATCAAAATAAATGGGGTACAAAACATAATAAGATCATCAATAAATGCATAAGAAATACAAAGATTTGAAGTAATAGGAAATAAAAAAGGGGAACTCACAAAACCATTTAACTTATTACTGATTGATAGACCTTTAAAAATGATTCTAATGGTTGGAATTTATCCTCTAAATTTGAAGTTGCGTGCGGATATCATTCCTCATGAGATGTGAGCACAACATCTCCATTGAAACTCTTCTTCGAGGTCAACTCTCCTATGAAGTGATGAAAATGAGTTGAAGGCCCTTTAAATGACAGTGTTAAGTGGTTTATAGGGAAGAATATGATCAAGCTAATCTCACAATATCTCTAGGGTTTATCTCTAAAACTATTGGGGAAAGGCCCAACGCCACAATGGAAGCAGTCGTAAAACATAAAAAATCACTTGAATTTTTTTTACACATCACCAAAAGGATTTTTATCTCAACAATCAGAGGAATTTTTCTCTCACTTGAAGACATTTTTCATACACACATGAGCATATACCATTTTTTTTGTACCACTGATCATCACAATAGGGACACACTGCTTGATTTCTGCAACCAAGAGGAATTTCGATACATGGCTCTCCATCATGGATCTCTTCACATGCACTCATTGAAATTTCTCACACTATCATCACATGCCATTGCCTTTACCTCACTTTTCATGCCCTTTTCAGCAGTTGGAAAAATTAAAAGGTGAAACCCCCTTCATTCCCTCTCAAATTGGCTATATCTTGATATCCCTCCATCTTGAAAGTAGTATAGAGTATCATTTTTATAATTTTGTCATGTAGATCTCAAAAAAATCTCATTTTTTAGATCGAATTCCATACATTTGTCTATTTTTTCAAAATCATTTATCCCATTTTTATATCTCATATTTGAATTTTAAAATAAAAAAAATATGGGAACAAAAAATTCAATAAACAATTTTTCAAGAGATTAATTGTGGGAGGCTTGATCACTCCAAAAATGATGGCATACAAGAGGAATAAATGTACCTGATAGTTAGAATAGTTGAGAATCATCCTAACATCACAACCAATATATGGTGACTATATAGTCAAGGGTTATAAGGTATCTTACAATTCACCTGAGGTGAAGTATCTTACAATTTAGAAGGTTTCTTTTATTATGAAGGCTTCTTAACATTTCCAACCTTCTAGGGGTCTCTAAAATTGTTTTTGTGGGGCTTGAGGATTTATAGGTGAGGAATTGAATTCATTGTTTTCTCATTTTTGGATTACCAGGCTTTCCACGTAAAGCTGAATGGAATCATGTGAGGTTCATAATGTATTTTTGGTGTATATGTAGTAATTATATATATATATATATTTAATTATGGTTCTATCATTATTTTAATTACATGAAATTATTTTTATTTTCATCATAAATCACGAAGTTATATTTAAATATTTTAATTTCCTCCCTTTTGATTTCAATCAACCAAACAAGATCTTTATTTTGTATGAATGGAACAGGTGTGAGGAAATATGTTAAATAATATAAATATATTGTGGCGGCATTGAATTCATGGATATTCATATTCATATCTCAATCTAGTTTGAGTTGGTAACTTATTTTAATGAAAAATAGTAGAGTGGTTTTAATAAAGAGAAGAGGAGGTACATGAGATAGATTTTAATGCTATTTTGTTTTGATGTTTCTATAATCGATCTAGGGTGGGGATACACACAAAATTCTAGAGGATTCCATTCACCCATTTTTTATCGATAAAATAAAAATATCACCATTTTTTTCTAAAAATATAACTATAATTTGTCCGTTGTATTATTTAAATAATAGATTATTAATAAAATTATTTTGAATCCTTATACACTATTAGATTAAGAAAAAATTATATGAATCAAGTACCTCAATGGAACTTACAAAATACATGTTTTGTTCTATTATTATTTTTTCTTAATTCTTTATACCACAACATGTTTTAAGATTTTTGTTTAAATTTTTCATACAAAGTAATAGATATAATACATGTGTTTTCTTGTTGTTTTATGTTTTGTTATTTATTATCAATAATTATTTTTCATAATGTATTTTTTGAGTATTTTGTTTCTTTTTAATGATATAACATTATTATTATTATTTAATGATAGATTTGAAAAAAAAAACTTGTTTACTTACCTTTTCATCACAATATTCTTATAAAATTAATGACCTGACACATGCTAAGTGTCATAATATTCATAGGATATGTGTTTCATAATAAAAATAAACTAGATATATGTTTTTTTAAATAAAACATGAATTATTTAATTTATGTAAGAAAACAAAATTGATATTCATATCTATAATTAATGTAATAAAACATTATTGTAGCAATATTTTATGAATTTGTTGTACTATTGAGTTGTTTCATCCACAATAGCTAATTATAGTCATGGATGAAAGTGGTATACTTTACCTCTATTTTTTTAACCATAACACACACTTGGTATAAGACTCCCATTGATTTATAATTCTAAACATCCATTGATTCAGCCTAGTCAACCTCTATGAATGTCATGAGGTGTATTGCTTTTCATTTACAACATGGAATGATTCAAGTATAGGGTACCTTTAATTTGTATAAGAATATGTTTCACTAAATTCTTTTCATTAACTCCTCCCTCAAAGGTATCCCTTCCGGGATGACAATGAAGACCATGAGATAGTGACCCTTAAATCTCACCTCCAAAATCCCATGGGTTTTTAACTAGCATCGGGTTATGTAAATCACACATATGGGATATATTACCCTTAATAAATTTAAGGAGTAAGAGATATGATAGGAAAAACATTGATATACTCCATATCATAAATTAAAGATAAATCATACTAATACAATACATAGTAAGAAAAGTACATGAATGTAATGACATAAAATTGAAACAACTAAAAATACTAAAAAAATCCTCAACAACGACTACGAATCTTCAACAGCTCCTCTACAACTCCTAGAACTAGTAATTTCCCACACAATCATCAACCAGATCTTGTTGATATAAAAAATATTTATATATACACAGGATGAGAATAACATGTATACTCAGTAATATCCTCCATGAAACTTTTTTTAAAATTTGAAATAAGAATACTAAAGCCCAATGAGTAAATAAATGAAACTAACTCATCACTTAAGCATGTATATCATTTTTTTCTCATCCTCATCATGACTCACTCACTAAATAATGCATAGAAGTAAGTAATTTTATATAAAAAGAATATATATATATATATATAAAGTTACCATGATTCTACTTTTCTATGAGATTTTTTATCTCACATATCAATGCCACACATCCTATGTCCATCCCTCCCATAACTCAAGTCACCCCTAATGTGAGTTGTACCTAAGTCCCTCATAGGGCCCAACATCTTATGTTAGTATTAGTCTGTATATCTACCTCATCATCATCATTATCATCTTATCTGTATAAATTACATGCATGAAGGCCACTACAACCTATTTATGTTCATTATACCTCAAGATTTCAGAGTCCTTATAAGAGCCCAAATCCATCAAGTCTGGCCCTTTTATTTTTCCAAATCCTATAGTTCTCGGAGGAGTCCTATTTCAATTCTGGAGGCATCTAGATGTTAAGAGCTATGAGCAAGTATAATTCACGATGTGTAAGGTTTTTACATCATGAATATATAGTTAATGTCTTGGGTAAGATCCTGATTCATGGTTTTTCAAATTATATACATGGATACATTAGTTACATGGGTGATTAGATACATGAATGAATCAGCTATGTGTCTAAATCAACTACATGGTTGAATCACCTATATAAATTGGCTAAGTTGTTGGATCAGCAACATGGTTGAATCACCTATGTGGATCAGCTGCATAAGAAATCAACTATGTGAGTGATATTCTACATGAATTAGTTTCATTACTGAATCAGTTATGTGAATTGGTTATGTAGTTGAATCAGATATGTGAATCAACTACATGAAAATGGCTATGTGAAGCTTTTGTCTATGTTGGGAATTCAGACACATGGAGTTTTCTGCCAATTTCATAAAATGAACACAAAGGTCTTTCAGTGGCATGAATCAGGGGCCTTAAAAATCTATTTCATCAAGGATAATCATATTCTTTATTTTCTAAGATGGAAGAGACTATAAAAGAGTCTCCCTATATGGATTCTAATGAGATATTCAATAGTTGGAATTAAATCTTTTTTGATATGAAATTTTGATCATCCTATATTTTTTCACTCAAAAATGAATTCCCTCCTTAGTTAATTACTGATTTCATTATCTCAATACTAGATATTCCAAAACCCTTGCCTTGAAGTCATGTAACCCTTCTTCCAGTGGATTAATTTCTATAGTGGTAATCCCATCTTGCACGCACCCCCTGTTTTTGGTGCAGCAAGTCATTTGGAGATTCTTTCTTCCAAGTAAAGGATTTGTTTCTTCTACTATTTATTTAAATGAATTCATAAAGTTATCATGTTTTATACCTTTAGATGAAAATGGAATTAACCTTCTAATTAGTGAAACATATCAATAAAGAACCGGTTATAGTGATCACATGTTGTTTCTTTCTATAATGATAATGATTTGCTTATTGATTTTATAGATAGTGCGTTATCTATGTCATTATTGTTAGTATATCTTTTTATTCTATGTATTAGCATATTTTTATTGATATAAATTGGTTAAGAATATAAATCCAGGATTAATTGATAATTAATTAGTTGGAGAATTAAGAGGTGTATTTAATGAATCTGGTGGTTGTTGTAATTTGATAATGATAAAATTGATGTTGATATCATGTTTAATTGAATATATAATTCCATGTGTTCATGGAGTTTGATAAGGAATGTGATGCATGTTAATTAATGTTGGTGAAAAAAATTAAATACATGTTAATAAATTATAATTCCACAAGTTTTTTGAAACTAGAATGTATGTTGGGGAGCATATTTAAATTAATTTTTTAATTAATTTAGTATCTTTTATAGATTTTTGATTTAGGTTACCCATAGTTGGAACCTATAAATAATGTGTTAGGTCCACCAGGCTAGATACCCTGAGAGGGGGGGGGGTGAATCAGGGTATGACAGATAAAAACAACTGCCCCTTGATGATCTTGTTTTGCTGTTAGACAAAACCCTCTTCTCTCTCCTTCCCAATACAGAGTATGAATAATACTTAAAGCATGCCCAGAACACAGAAATTTTTACTTGGTTCACCCTCACTGGTCTATGTCCAAGGAGCATACACCAGAAGTGTGCCAATGTACCAATTCCACTATAAGTTCACCGCTGTTTACAAGTTTTAAGTGAACTCACTGTCCCTCCTGGTTTACAACCACTCACAATTTGAGAACTCACTGCTGTCTCAACTGAAGTAAGCTCACTGCTTCTTCAGAAGATCCACTCATATTTTATAGACCTGTAGGTCTCTTCATTTTCATGAAAAAATTCATCCTCAACTATTGATAGATTCTCTTTCGAAGTCCAAAGTTCATCCACTGATGAATACCCCTTTGCCTCTGAACACTAGGCAACCACCTTTGGAAACACCTTCACAAATCACCCTACTTCACGAGGCTCCCAATTTCATGAAGCTCAAACAAGCCTTCGCGAAGCTCCTACCTTTTCGTGAAGCACTCTTGCGAAGCACTCTCATTAAACACTCTCGTGAAGCTCAAGTCATCATAGAGCGACTTCCCTCACGAAGCTCACTAAGCCAATGTGGAGCTCGCAACTTTTGCAGAGCTAGAATAGCCATCGCGAAGCTCCTCTCTTTCGCGAAGCACACTGCCTTCGCGAACCACCTTCGCGAACTGAGAGAAAAATATTTTCTTCAAAGACTCTCTGCTTCTCTTGATGGGGTTGACCTCTATTTATAGGCGCTTCCACCTAACCTCGATCCTTCTGCACGAAGTAAATGACATGTCATCACAAATCATGAAGCTATGAATTTTCCGCCAGAATTATGTCAATATTTTGAAGCACCATGGCATTTTTCTGATCACAAAGCTTGACATAATCATAGATAATCACCATCAATATCTTCACGCCTTTTCCATGAAGCTCCCTTGCAAATCCCTTCACCACCGCGATGTGATTCAACCTCTACCATTCACGAAGCTTGACGTAATCCTGAAGAACACTGTCAACATTCTTCTTGTCTTTGCAAAATTGAATCAATGAAGCCTCTCTTAGTGAAATTCATTCCTTTTCCATATTAAAATATGATCTTCATGGATATCCACTTTTCACGATGCTCACCAACCTCCAAATTTTGGACCCCACAAATTTGGAAAACACTGGGAAATAGTGCCACCTTGTACTTCTCTTTTGTACCGCCTCTAGATCGTATTTTCCTTTGTCATCATTCATTGTCAACATGGATTGTCAACAAATTCTCTGGAACTCGACAATTCACCATGGAAACCTACTTTGTCAACAAACACAATCAACCCAAAAATACTGCAATGTTACCTTGAGGGATTTTTTCCCAACATAATGAATCGATTAATTCAAAAATTAATAAAAATAGGTTTCTTGATAAATAAATTTTCTAGGGCCTGAGTTTTCTATATTCTTGAGAAGGCTAAGTTCCTTGAGTTTTGAGTCATGAGAGCTTGTTTATGTGTGAAGGTTGGATGGCTTGTTTTAGGGCCTATATTTCCTTATTTGTTATTCTTGTTTGTTTCCTGATGCTTTTATGATGTTCTCTGAATCTGAGATTCAATTTGTGATGTGATATGAGCCTGGTATGGATGATATGATGTGGTAGAATTTGAAGCATGTGATGGAAAGATGCATCAAGATATAAAATATGGGCAGGGAGGCCTAGATGATGTGGCAGAATTTGACACCTTTGATGGAGAGATGCATCGGGGTATTCATGTGTGTGTCAGGGATGGCATTAAAGATGATGGAATGGGTTTAATCTAGGATTAACCATTGATGTGATAAATTTGGATTCTTTATTTAAATGATTTTTTAATGGTTGATGATCAAGTTTCTTGTTTTATCTGAATTTAATTCCCCTCTTATTGAGGTATCTAGGTGTACTTGGTAGTATATTTCCTCTTTATGGTAGTTTAGGTTGGTTTTCCTAGATTAAATAGTTTAGAAAATGATTTTAATAATGATTAACTAATTCTTAACCTAGGGGGTTGGTGTTGATGGAATGAAAATGATGAAAATATGTTAATCATTAGAAACTATAGACTCAGTTTGGATGATGCCTGTAAGGCATGGAATTGGCATGATTGTTAATAATTTAAGTGGGTTAATGTTGGTACTTAATGGTTAATAAATTATTTAATAAAAGGAAGTGATAAAAAATAAATAATTAATATATATTTTTAAATTCTTGTGTTTCGATAGGATGTATAGTCCCAAGCAGTGGGAGCCTGGTTTCTGAGAGATGATAGCTATAGTTAAGATTAGGACTATGTTGCACCCATAATGTGGATGTGAGCTATATTATATCATGTATATTCATTGATTTCATATGCTACTCAACCCATGTCAGTTAGGGAGACTAATACCCAGTGGACTCTGGGAGGGTGTTTTCCCCAACATTCTGGTGGGAGGATGGATGGCTAACAACCCCCTCTGGCCCTACTCTCTTCTCTTGGAAATTACTTGTACTGGTATGCACAATGGTTAGTTTTTTAATATATGTGTGTATAGTGCTATAATGGATCATGGTTATTACATGCACATGTATCTCTGGATATAGTTTCCAATGTATTATTATAGGTTTTATGTTCATAGGTTGGGATTGCTTGAGGTACCTTATTCGGTGTATGGGTTATGATGGCTTGAGGTATAATACTCGATGTATGATACACATCATACAAGCTATTATGGATTATGAAAACTACTTGGTCACTTTTTGGATATGTGATATGGGATTATGTTATTATGTAATGAAGAAGGTGAATGTTGTGATGCCTTAACCCAAGTGTATGCGGGCTAGCTTATTTTGGAGAGAGATGACTCAGGATGTGTGATGTTGGGGATGGGTGGAAAACCAATGGGGAAGTGATAGAGGGGTACCCTTGATGTTTCATTATTATATTATATGATCTCTTTTATGCGATACTTGGTGAGAGTTATCCATGCTGTGGTTGGGAACTTAGTATAAATATTTAGGTGATGAGTTAGTTTCATTGTTGCTCATTGTGATTTAGATTTCATTCTTTAACTTTTGTAAGAGTGTATTTGAGGAGGATCATACTGAGTATACTATTATGCTCACCCTATATATATATAAAAAACTCTTTTTAGTTTAGCAATAGAAGTTTGGATATCAGGATAGATATTACTAGCTCATGGTTTGGTAGGATCTATTTGGGCTTTGTGGTCACCATCATATTTACCTTTTTTTGGTACATGTATTTTCCTTTTCCATTGTTTTAGTACTATATGAAATTTTATGTTTTCACTTGGGATTTATTTAATATATATGTCTAAGAAGGTTTTGGTTCATATATCAGTCTTATCTCTTTCTTTATCATGTTCACTTAGAGGGTAATTCCTCCCATATGTATTATTATTATACCCTTAGTGCTAGTCACCAACACTAGGCCTACTAGAGGTAGGAATCGGGCAGTAACAATCTCCCTTCTCTCATTGATGGACCAAGAGGGGTACTCTTTTTGGAGAGGGAGTCATGATAGAGTGGTATCATAGGTTTAAGTTTATGGATATAATGGATTTTGGAGTTAGAAATAGGTGAGTTTGCATGGGTTGTTGGGGAAATGGTGTCAGCAAAGTCTAGTAAGTGATGTAAAAATGAGAGACCAGGTGAGACATGGGTATTTAGGGCCCCTATGATCTAATTAATGGACCTTTATGTTTACCAAACCTACTAAATTAAGTGATACTGATTATAGGGTAAAGACATAGGAAATGATCATGCATCATTCTTCTTTGTGTTTGTGTTTGAAATGGGTAGACCTTGGGATAGGTTAAAACCTTAAAAAATAACAATTAATTAATTAATTAATGATAATTATTCCATATTCTAGTTTTATTAGTCTAATTTTTTTTGCAGGAATGGATCTAGGTTGACGTCCTCATCAGGTTCATGCTAAATATGTTCAGTAGGATGTGCCATAAGACCACTGCAAAGTAGAGGTCAATCACGATGAAACTTAGAGGGGAAAAATATGAGAATTTTAATGCCAGAGTATGAAAAAGTAAAAGGTCTCTATTTTAAACTCAATAAAAAAATACTAGTTGGAGGAGTTTGATATATATTTCATTTTGATCTATTCTCAGAAGAAGAACCAAGTTTCATTGGTTGTGATGATGATGCATGGAGTAGTGAAGTGGTGGTGGTTCTTGTTCTTTGGGGATCAAAAGGAGTTTGAAGTCTCATAGGAGAATTTCTAAGACAATTTTTGATCATATTTTCTTTCTTCTACTGTGAAGGAGGCCATTATCTAGGAACTTCTTACCCTTCAACATGGGAGTTCTAGTATACAAGAGTTTGAGATCCATTTCATGACCATTCTATGATATTATTTAGAACTATTTCCAGATTAATAGGCTAGGGTGGGAATTTCAAGGAGGATTTTCATCTAGATATCTAGTGACAAGTCACCCCATTTATTATAATGACATATCTTGAGGTTCTGGTGAGATAAAAGGTTATTGAGAGAATGTTATCTCGAGCTGGATCATCATGAGAGGGGATTTATTATGATTCCTTATGAATCAGATTTATGGTCTAGGGTTCTCAGATGTCTATATAGAAGATCTTTTAGTCAGATAGGGGTAGGTAAAATCCTTAATCTAATTTCTTCATGGGTTGTGGATCTTATACCTATGCCAAGGGATCAGATGTGTGTTTTTCTTGTGGAGGCTGAGGTCAACAATAGTGAGAGTTCCTTACCTTTCTGAGAACTCAGTATATTCTAGTTGTTTCATTGAGGTAGTTTCAGTCGAGGAATCAGTGTCAGGGTGATCTAGTTTGGGATCATTAGAGAGTAGATGGGGAATACAGAGTACATCCCTGAGATACTCCTCATCCTCAAAGAACATATCGCAGTCATGGAGGTGGTTTTTAGCAGGGTTAGTGAGTCTATGAGTTTGGTCATGATCAGATTTATGTTATAGCATTTCAAATTTTGTAAAATCTAGATATCATTCAAGTCACCCATTTCTTATTTTCTACATGGTGCATGCTTTATTTTATTCAGGAGTTATGAACTTCTTTATATCACCTATGTAACATCCCATTGCCCTCTTTCAAGTTTTTTCCTTCTATTTTCTAATTTTCCTCATTAATTAGGTGTATCTTGGGACTCTCAGGGATGGAGAACCCTTTTTGAGAAAAATGACCTAAATTTTAGGGATGTGTGTTTTTTTAATTAACAGAGTCTGGGTACCAATGTGTTAATGGATTTGTGGGGTTCTTCCAGAGTTTGGAGAATTCCCAAGTTGGTTTGGGGTTTTTACGTAAGAATATATATTTTATTCTATGTGTTGAATGGTTAAATATAATTTAAAGGGGTTACATGATGTGTACTTGGTCACCAGATACAATTCATGAACTATGTATATAGCATGAAGGGAGTACGCGTCATGTAATGGTTACACGATATGTAATGTTAAAAGATAGGGTTTAAATAAAAAGGTGTCATTTTTTATATACTTGATCCCCATAGATTACACAATGTGTAAAGAGGTTACACATCATGAATTTATTGTAATTTAAGATTTTAGGGTTTTGAATCGACTAATTTTTCATTTATTCTTCCACATCCCTCATTATCGACCTAGATCCATTCTCCAATGATTTTGACAGTCTCTATTTAATTAGGATTGATTAATTTGTAAATTTATCACCATTATAGTTGGGTTTCATCTCTTTAGCTAGGTAATCCTTTCTTATTCTTTGTTTCCTTTGATCACAATAACACTATTACATTGCGCTATTGGATTTTTTTATTAGTGGTGATGTTTCTTCTTGTTTCAATATAGATCTGTTGTGTGATATTATTATAGGGGGCCAATCCTTATTGGTTATAGTGCGGTGGGTGTGTGTTCTTGACGTATGTGTTTTTTTCTCTTCTCTACTGACCCTTTTTGTTAAATTGAATCAATTGTGAGATGTGTATATTGATTCTAGGGCCTCCATTCTTGTTGTTGTGTTCTTCTGGTTGGTGGATCTCTTTGTGGGCATCTTTGACCCTGAGTTTCAAGGTATGTGGTTTCATCTCTAGCCTATACCGGTGAACTTCATTGCTCCTATTTTTTATAAATTATTTTATTAAATAAAATGGCATGATATGACCTATTTGTTTTGTGTGTGTGAAAATGGGTTTTTATAAAATATGGTGTTCCCCTAGTTTTGGTAAATGAAAATAAATTTTCAAAACATTTTGAAATGGTTTTTTGAAATGGTTTTCAAGGAATGAAATTATGAAATGGTTTGATGAATTGTTTTTGAAAATAAAGCACATGGGAAGCCTTAGGTACTTAATTGGAAGGTATATTAATAGGCCTCATCCACTATCAGGGATTTTCTCATGGGAATTTTCTTTACCCCTAGGTCTATTGTTCTAGAGAATTGTTAGACCTATTGGGGGTTCACTTTCTTGGGTGTTCATCTGCTATCTAGACTTGATAAATATGTATAATGTCTTGATGAGTACATGATTTTCTATGTTAGGTATGAGTTTCCAAGCTATCATGGCCTAGTGTGATCCCTAACATGATGTTACTTATGCTTCTTCTTCTAGATTGTATAGTTTTTTTTACTACCATGGATTTGATATGATACAAGATGAATGATTTTTTTACATGATATGCCTTCAATGATATATGAATATGAAATTATTTGAAATTGATTTACTTTATTTATTTATAAATGTGGAAAATTGGAAAATTAAAATTTTTTTCCATGCTTTTGATATAAAAAACAATTAAACTGTTATCATGCCCTATTTTATTTAAAGTTGAGAATGCTTGGATTATTGTTTAGAGACTTAATATAGAACACCCGGGTGGTACCCTACTAATCCCATTAGTGCACACCTTGCGTACCCTTTAAATGGTGAGTATATTAGGGTATATCTTTCAATAAAGGGAAAGGAAATATGTTGTAGTGAGATAGTGAGGTTTTATTTCAATTATGCTTTGGGTAGCTGGTGGTGATATGGTGGGAGGTTTCCCACGTTTTCACATGGAACTATTAGAGTAGTTGTTTGGTTTTGTACTCCTTTGTAGTTGGGTATGTCACCTAGAGATTATTTTCTGCCTTCTTCAGCTGTATCACTTTCATTTTTCCTTATTTGTTATGGAATATATTTTTATCTTCTTCTTTCTCTCTTCGTTATGTGTATATATAGAATGTTCTCACTTCAGGTTAGGAAAAATCATTCCCTCTATTTGTTTTTTGATTCCCAAATTCTAGTTGGAAACCTGTGGGGATTGGGAACACCCTTTGGGTATGTGGAAGATTGGGTTGAATACCAATTTGAGAGGGTATTCGGGTTGGTTCATTATAGTTTGGTATCAGAGCTCCAGGTTTTAGGGGTTTTAATTGTCTTGGGATTTTTGATAGACTGGATATAGTATTTTTGGTACATGAGAGGTTGGTTACGATGATTTCTTGGCCAACTCTTGTTGTGATGAGACTCAATTTACCATGGGATATTGGGATGTGTGTCTCATGTTTTGAGATTTGATGTTAATTTCAGTTTTTTTATGGGTTCTAAGGTTTGAATAGATATTATTATTTTTTTGATCATTTATTTTTTTTCTATGTGAAGAAATATGCCTTCTAGATGTGTTCCATGAGTTCCTTAGGAGGGTGCAGCTGATAATCCTCAAAGGAATACTCCGATGGATCAGAAATTTATTGAGGCTATCATGCTAGTAGTCTGCACCATGGATAAAAATGTACCACAAGCTCATAAAAAAGTTTTTGAGGTGCATCCAGGATTTGTAGGAGAAAGAGACCGATCATGGGATTTATTGTGCAAGAAGCCACTATCCTTTAAAGGTATGAATGAACCTAAAGAGGTGGAGGACTGGATTGAAAAGATTTATCATATCTTCAAATTCTTGTATACACCTGATAATATCAAGGTGAAGTGTGCATCTCTCATACTTGAGGTTCCCAGAAAGAGTTGGTGGGATTCTATTTTATAGGCGGATATGCATGTGGGCTTAGACTAGATGGGTTTTAAGAATATCTTCTTATAGTAGTTTTTTCCAGAGTAGATGATGATAGTGAATTATCTAGAGTTTCTATCTTTGCAACAAAGAGAGCATTTTGTGTTGATGTATACTAATCGGTTTGTTGATTTTGTTCATTTTTCTTAATAGGTAGTGAAGAATTACTAGCTAAAATCTCAGAAGTACCTACAGGGTTTGTGATAAGATATCAGAATGCAGGTATTTATTCTAAATCTGTCAACCTATATGAAGATATTAGACAGGTCTATGATGGAAAAAATTAACACAGAAGGAAATTTTGGATATTCTTCCCCTTCTTTTCCACCTAGTGGTAGCTTCAGTGGTACACTATGGAAAAAGTGGAAGTAGAGAGATCACTACAAGAGTGGTGGAGGTGGTTCTTGGTAGCAGTCCTCTTTAGCACATTTGGTTATAACTATTAGTGTTCCTATTACTTACTATCAGTGTGATAAGGTTAGTCAAACTGGACATTATTTTCCTTCACCTAAAAATATGTGTAATGACTATGGATGTTATGACCATTTACATCACTTCTGTTAGGCTATGTCTACACCTTGATATGGTTTAGGATTTTCTACTCTAAATGATACTATGGCACAATCATATGCTTTAAAGACTATAAGGATCCATACACCAGCCTTAGGAGTGAAGTAACTTCACACAATAGATGTGTTTTCGATGGAGGTAGACAAATATCTAGTAATAGTGATAGGTACCATCTTTATTGCATCCTCAGTAGAAATTTATTTATTTGATATCATTGTTTCCCACTAATTTATATATGGTTGTTTTTTTATATTCTTAACCTTCCATTGGATCTTATTTCCTTTGTTATGGAGATAATGACATCTCTTTTAAGGAAGAAAGAGTAGGGATTTTGATGTCCTTCTTGTATGTTATCGATAGATGATGTGGAGTTAGTCTTGGATTTTCTTGTTCTCAATCTATATTTTTTTGGAATCATCATCAGGATTTATTGGATTTTTTCTTATCATGCTAAGTTTTATTGTTATAATAAATTTGTCTCATTTCCTATGGATGATGGGATCTCATGGGTGTTTCAGGGAAATTGGGATCTGAGGTTTGGTCATGTAGGACCTTCCTGACTAGAGATCAAGAGTTTGTTATCTACTTTAGTAGTTGTGCTTGATGACATTTCTTCTATTTTTGATGTTCCCTCCATTGTTTGGTATTTTCTTAGTGTTTTCCTATAAAAATTATCTAGGATTACTCTAGATAAGGTAGTAGAGTTTTTGATTGACCTAGTGTCAGGGATGCAACCAATATCGATACCTTCTTATCATATGGAATCATAAGAGATAAAAATGCTCAAGTTTCAATTAGATGATCTGGTAGTGAAGGGTTTTGTTCATCCTAGTTTTTTTCCTTAGGTAGCCTTAGTGCTCTTTTCCAAGATGGAGGATATTTCACTCCGATTTTGCAAGAACTATTGGAAGTTGAACCAAGTAATAAATAATAATAAGTATCTTTTTTATCATGTGGATGATTTTTTTGATTAGTTAAATGGGGAAAAGTGGTTTTTGAATATTGATATTTGGTCAGGTTATCATTAACTCAGAGTTCAAGAGTCTGATATATCAAAAATGGATTTCAAGATCTGGTATGTCCATTCAAAGTAATTTATGATGATGTTTGGTCTGACTAACTCTTTTATAGGTTTTATGGATTTTATGAATTGAATATTCTATCAGAATCTTGACACTTTTGGGGTAGTGTTCATAGATAATATTTTGGTTTATTCAATATCCAAGTATGAGTATGAGCACCATCTGAGTTTAGATTTGGAAATACTAAGGAGTCACTATTTTTATGTAAATATTTCAAAATAAAACTTCTAGATTCAAGAAGTGAAATTATTAGGGAATATTATTTTTGATCATAGCTTATCAGTTTATCCTAATAAGGTAAAGGTTGTTTTTTCATGGGAAGAACCATATAATGTCTTTGAAATTCGGAGATTCTTTGGTATTTTTAGATACTATCGATGGTTTGTTAAGGATTAATCAAATTTTTCATAACCTTTTACTACTCTTACCAGGAAAGGTTTGAAATTCACATGGGATGCAAAGTATCAAGATTCTTTTGACAAGTTGAAAAAGAATTCTAACATCAGATCCTATTCTGATCTTATCTAACCTGATAAGGGGTATGGGGTTTTCTGTTATGCTTATATCCCTATTTTGGGTTGTATGGTCATGAAGTATGATCATGTGGTGGCTTATAGTTCTCATCAAATTAGGCATCGTGATAATAATTACCCCACTCCTGATTTAGAGATTTCACAATTATGAATGTGCTTAATTATTGGCAGCATTATATTTTTAGGGAATGGTTCACAGTCTTTTTTTACCATAAGAGATTGGGTTATATATTTTCCTAGAAATAATTTAATATTAGACAAAGAATATGGGAGGAATACCTTTATACATTTGAATTCGATATTTCCTACACCTTAGGGAATGGGAATATCATTTCAAACACTCTTAGTAGTAAAGTTTCATCGTAAGTTATTTTAGAATTGAAAGAAGAGTAGAACCTTATGGTTCTTTTTTCTCTATTACATTTGGATGATTAGTAGAATGTTTTAGGTACGGTTCTGACCAGTGTTTAGTTATCATCATATCTCCTTATGTTTATTCTATAGATTCATAAGTAGTATTTCAAGTTTATAGGAATTCAATAATCCATATATGGTGGGGAGACCATTTCTTGTTGATCTCTCTCGTTATATAGTATTCTTAGTTTTGGGGATCAATTTTTCATCCCAACATCTATAAGGAACTTGGTTTTGTTTTATTTTTATAGTTATTCATGGGTCTTTCATCCAGAAACTATAAATATGTATTATGACATGAGATGGTGATTCTGGTGGTTGGGTATGAAGCACGACATTGCTTATTAGGTTTCCCATTGTTACTCCTACCGACAAATTAATACAAAGCATTTTAAACCATATGGTTTTCTCTAGCCTCTTCCATTACTGGTTTGGGAATGGAATGAGGTATACATGGATTGTTTTTGATGTATTACCATGAAATCCACAAGGGAAGAATAATATATGGGTTTTGATTGATCATTTGAAAAAATAAACTCATTTTATTCTGATCAAAGACACCTCAATAGTTGAATATATGGGTAAGATATATGTGTAGAAAATTATGAGGTTACAAAGGGTTACTTATGATGTTGTTTTAGACAAGGATTTTGGGTTTACTTAAAGGTTCTAAATAAGTCTCCAATAGTCAATGGTGACTTTGGTTAGATAGATTACAACTTATCATCCATATATAGACAGTATTATGAAGCATTCAATTTATATTCTAGATGGTATGTTCCATGCATGTGTCTTGGATTTTGGTGGATCGTGGGATAACCATCCCAGACTGGTTGAGTTTTCTTATAAAAAAAATTATTATTCATCAATCATAATGGATCCTTTTAAGTATTTTTATGGGAACCCATGCAGATTAATGGTGTCATTCTTTTTAGTTTTCTATAGTTGATCATGTTTTCTTTAAATTTCATCCTCGGTTGGGTCACTTTTGGCTTGGAAAATAAGGAAAGTTGTCTCCAATATATGTTGAATCATTTGAGTTCATTTAGATACTAGGGTGGGTTTCTTATTAGTTGTAATTTCTATATTAGTTGATAGGAATTCATGATGTTTTCCACATATCACAGCTTAGTAAATACCATCTTAGTCCCTCCCATATTCTAAGTTAGGAAGAGATTTAATTAAAGTTGGATGTTTCTTTTTTTGAGTAACCAGTATTGATAATTGACTCTCAAGTGAAAGTCATGTGTGGGAAGTCGATTACATTAGTCATAGTGTTATGGTGTAACAAATTAGATTCTCATGAGATTTGGGAGTGTGATTCGTTGATGAGGGAGAATTTTCCTCACATCTTCATTGGAATTCATTATTCCACATGACTTATTGGGGATGGAAGTTCTTATGGTGGGTATTTTGTAACATCCCATTACGTGATTTCTATTTTTTCCCTTCTCTTTGATAGTTTACCTCTTTAATTGTATGTTTCTTGGGACTCTCGATGATGGAGAATATTTGTTGAGAAAAAATGACCTAAATTTTGGTTATTTATGTTTTTTTTAATTAATGGAGTTTGGGAATCAATTTGTTAATGGATTTGTAGGGTTCTCCTAGAGTTTAGAGAACACCAAATTTGGTTTGGGGTTTTGTGTAATAATATAGATTCTCTATGGTATTTTGGTTGATTACATGGCATGTAAAGGGGTTACATGATGTGTACTTGGTCATCAAACATAAGTCATGAACTGTGTATATAGCGTGAAAGAAGTATAATTCATGTAATGGTTACATGATTGGTAATGTTAAAAGATTGGGTTTTAATAAAAAGGTGTTCGTTTTTTTATACTTGATCCCCATGGATTGCACAACATTTAAAGGGGTTATTTATCATGTAACTATTGGGGGGGTCAGATTTTAGGGTGTTTTATCAACTAATATTTCATTCATTATTATGCATATCTCCTTTCTCTTGACCTAGATACCTTCTCTAATAATTTTTGGAGTCTCCATTCGATCAGGATTTATTCATTCGATGATTGATCAACATTATGGTTGGGTTTTATATGTCTGGGTGAGTAATACTTTCTAATTATTTGTTTCCTTTGATCATGGTAATGTCATTGTGTTTTACTTTTGGATTTATTGATCTATGGTGATGTTTCCTATTGTTTCCTTATATATATGTTGTGAGATCTTGTTTTGGGTACCAATCCATGTTGTTTTTGGTTTAGTGGGTGTGTGTTCTTGAGGTATGTTTTGTTTCCTCTTTTTTTCTGACCCTTTTGTTAAATTTAATCAATCCTAAGATGCGTAGATTTATTATAGGTCCTCTTTTGTAATTGTTGTGTTCTTCTTGTTGGTGGATCCCTTTGTGGGAATGTGCAACCCTAAGTTTTGAGGTAGGTGATTCCATCTCTAGTCTGTTTTGGTGAACTTCATTCCACCTATTTTTTATAAAAAAAATTATTAAATAAAATGGCATGATATGAGTAATTTTATTTGTGTGTATGGAAATGGGTTTTTATAAAGGATGAGTTTCTCTTAGTTTTGGTAAATTAAAATGTTTTTTAAAGCATTATGAAATGGTTTTGTGAAATGGTTTGATGAAATGGTTTGGAAAATAGAGAACATGGTAAGCCTTGGTTACTTAGGTTGAAGGTATAGTAATAGGTCTCATCCATTGTTAAGGGGTTTTATAAAGGTGATTTCCTATTCTACCTAGGAATGTAGTTCTAGGGACCTGTTAGACCTATTGGGGGGTTTACTTTTTGGGATGTTACTCTACTCTCTAGACTCGATGCATATGTTTAGTGGCTTGATGTATACACAATTTTCTATGTTAGTTACGAGTGTCCTAGTTATCCTAACCTAGTGTGATCCCTAGAATGATGTTACATGTGCTTATTCTTTTGGCTTGTACTATTATGTTGTACTTCCATGGATTTAATATGATATATGATACATGATTTTTTTGACATGATATATCTTCTGTGATATATGGATATGAAATGATCTGAAATAAATTTTACTACTTTATTTGTAGATGTGGAAAAGGGGGAAATTAATTTTTTCCATTATTTTGATATAAAAACTATTAAACTACTATCATTACATATTTTATTTAAAGTTGATCATGCTTGGATTATTATTTAGAGAATTGATATGTAATACTTGGGTCATACACTAGTGATCTGGTTAGCTCACACCATGTGTACCCCTTCAGTGGTGCATATACTTGGTTATATATTTTAATGTAGGTAAAGGCAAGGTGCTGCAATGAGGTGGTGAGGTTTTCTGTCAACTAGGTTTTCTGTAGATTTTGGTGATACATTGGGAGTTTTCCCATATTATCACATGGATTTTTTGGATTATCTCTTTGGTTTTGTAGTCCTTTGTAGTTGGGATTATCACTTGGAGATTTTTTGCTACCTTTTTTAGTTGTATCACTTATATTTTTCCTTATCTATCATGTAATATATTTTTATCTTCCATTATTTCTCTTTTTTATGTGTATATATTTCATATTTTCACTTTAGTTTGGGAAAAATAGTTCCCTCTGTCTGTTGTTTGATGATCAAGTGCTAGTCTTAAACCCATTGGGATTAAGAACACCCTTCAGGTATATTGAAGATTGAGTCAAATACCAGTTTGAGAGGGTATTCAAGTCATGTCATCATAACCTAACCTCATACATGCTTTGGGACTTGAGGTAGAGATTCTTCTAAGTCCCTTAGAATTGAGTATGCCAGTTGGAGGTCGAGATGACTTATACGAAGTGTGTAGAGATAGTGAGCTAGTTCTAGAGTAGTACCTATCTTCAGGATACTTCCTATATTTAGAGATACATCCATATAAAATCATCCTTGGAATGGATTGGATGTATTCATTTTAGGATGTTTTGGATTTCTTTAGGAGTAAGGTTGTGTTCTATGATGCTGGTGGAGATCCAAAAATGTTTGTTGGAGAGCGGGACCCTATGATGGGTTGGAGACGTGTTCCATCCTTATCATCTTTTTTTGCATGAGTTGATGTTGATACCATCATAGGTTCAACACTTGGTGTTTCTCAGGGTTATAGAAGAGTACACTAATGTCTTTCTTTAGGAGGTTGTATCATTACCCCCTCGATAGAAGATTGATTTTGGGATTAAGATATATTTAGGTATGTATCCTATATTGATGTATCTATATAGGATGGCGCCTTGTGAGTTACAAGAGCTATGAGTATAGCTCGATGATCTATTGTGGTGAGGTTTTTTTTTATGAGTGTGTCAACTTGGAGCTCACTGGTTTTGTTCATGAACAAGGCTTATGGCAGTTTTTAGCTTTGCATCGATTATAATCACTTGAACCAAGTTATGGTGAAGAACCACTATCCTCTTCTATGGATTGATGATTTATTCAATCAGTTGAATGGATCAAGTTGATTCTCAAAAATTTATTTGTGATCAAGGTATCATTAGATGTGTGTGAAAGATGACGATATCCTGAAGACTGTTTTTTGTTTTCATCATTGGCATTTTGATTTTGTTGTGATGTTGTTTAGTGTGATGAATGCTCTATCCATGTTCATGGGGTTGATGAATGTAGTGTTTAAATAGTTCCTAGATAAGTGAGTGGTGGTTTTCATCAATGAAATCCTCATGTACTCTATGTCTAAGGAAGAGCATGCAGAGTATCTGCATTCCATTTTGGGAGTTATTTGACATGCGAAGTTATTTGTAAAGTTTCCAAAGTGTGATTTTTGGGATTTTGAAGTCTGTTTCTTAGGGAATTTAGTGTCCCTATAGGGATTATTTTTTGACCCTTAAAAGATATATTTGGTTTTGTCTTGGGTATCCCCCAAGATATTGTAGAGGTGCATATTTTCCTTGGTCTTTCAAGATATTATAGGAGGTTCATATTCGATTTTTATCGTGTTATGACTCCTCTGAAGTTTGACCAGAAAGGATCAATAATTCTTGTGGGTTGAATAGTATCAGACGGATTTTGAGTACATGAAGGATAAGTTGGTCAAAACTCTAGTCCTTTGTTTTCTAGTGGATGGAGTTTAGTTTATGGTTTTCAATAATGCTTCGTGTCTTGACTTGTGATATGTTTCGATGTAGTGGAGATCAGTTTTTTCTTATGGGTCTTAAAAGTTACTTTCTCATGAGAATAACTATACCACACATGATATTGAGTTAGTGATAGTTGTGTTTTTTTTAATTTGTGGTGATATTACCTCATCAGTGAGTGTTTTATGGTTTTCATTGACCATAATATCTTGGGGTATGTTTTATCCTTTCATGGAATAAACTTTCACCAATATCGATGGATGTAATTCTTGGAGGATTACATCTTTGAGATTTCATATATGTCAGGAAAGGTAAATTTTGTGGTTGATGCACTGAGCAGGAAGTCACATAGTGATTTCATACATGAATCTTAGGATTCTATGAGAGTGGTGTAAGAACTCTCTATGATACATCTGTATATGGGAGAGGTTTGAGGTAGACGTTTTCTTTTCCAGATGACAATGAATTTGTATTTGGTGAAACATGTTGAGGATTCCCAGTTGGGGGATTCTTAGATGGAGGTCTAGAGAGACCAATTTTTGTAGTGATGTGCTTGATGGTTGGTTTGAGGATAGAAAACATTGGGTGTTGTTTCATAAAAGGATTTATGTCCCTTTAGTGATGCATGGGATGGTTCTCCATGAGTTATATAGCTCATATTTAGCAGTATGTACCATTAAGAAAAATATGTACCAAGCCTTTAGAGGCTAGTTTTTGTGGCCTGGTTTGAAGTGTGCAGTTTCAGAGTTTGTGTCTCGATGTTTTTCCTTCCAAAAGTTGAAGGTTGGTCATCATGTTCTTGGTGGTTTTATACAACCATTAGATTTTCCCCAGTGGAAGTGGGAGGAAATATCGATAGACTTCATTACCAGTTTACCTTGATCTCATAGAGGCCATTATGTTATATGGGTGATAGTGGAACATTTGAATAAATAATCCCACTTTATAGTGATCGGGTATTCGATATCAGTTGTGGTTTTTTCAAGGAAATGTCTAGAGGAGGTGGTGCATCTCCACAGAATCTTGAGGAAAATCATCTCTGATCAGGATCCTCATTTTACCTCTAAGTTGTGGAGAGTTCTCCAGTATAATTTTGGTGCTCAGTTATACCTTAGAATTATTTTTCATTTGAAGATAGACAGTCAAATAGTGTATACCATCCAAACTATTAAATAAATATTTTTCTCTTGTGTCCTGGATTTCAAAGGTTCATGGATGAAAAACATGACCTTGGTTTAGTTTTATTACAATAATAGTTTCCATTCCACCATTGGTATGGAACCATTTAAATATTTATACAACAAACATTGACATTATCTACTGTGATGAACTAGTTTTAGAGTGGTGCCAATTCTTAGGCCAGAACTATTGCAGAATATGACAAAGGTGGTTCAGGTAATTCATGAAATGATAAAGGTAGCACATTATTGTTATAAATCTTATGTCAATCATAGGAGGATACCTCTAGAGTTCTACATTGGAGATCATATGTTCCTAAAGGTGACTCCTCATCATGGGAAGTTAAGGTTTAGTTATGAGAGTAAGATTTATCCCCAGTTTTTTAGGCCTTTTGAGGTGTTGGATCATGTTGGAGTCATGTCACATCAGATGGCACTCCCCCCATAGATGAGAAAAATACATGATGTTTTTTATGTGTTGCATCTCTTTCATTATCTTCATGATGAATCTCATGTCATAGATTGGGGAAATATTGATGTTGGTTATGATGCAGCCTTCGATTAGTAGCTTATAGAGATCTAGGACTACCAGGAGAAGGTGTTTTGTAAGAATTTTATTCCCTTTGTTCATTCCTTATGGTGACATGGTGTTATAGAGGAGATCATATGGGAACATGATTCATAGATTCACACTTAATACCCTGATTCATTTGATGCTTATGTATTCTCTTATAATTTTTTTCTCTTGTGGATATTGAACTTTCTTTTTTATGAGATGGTTCCCTCTTATTTGTTATTGGTAAACTTTCTCTAATTTTAGAGGTATCTCCCCTAGGATAGTTTTTTGAAGAAGTTTGTTGTTTTTGTGTGGTATTATTCATGTTTCCTATAATATGGTGGTTGATCTCCTTTGATAGAGATATCCTTGAGAGGCATCTTGTTGGGTGTCTATTTAGATGACCCCTTTCTGTTTCCTTTCTTGGGTTGGTTTTAGATTCTTGAGGATGATAATTTTTTGAGAGGTATATAATGTAAATCTATCTAGTCCATCCCTTTGTGTTTTTCTAAATACCATGGTTCTTGGATGAGTCCTAGAGTAGGACTAGAGGTTTATGGATACTAAAATCTTGGATCACGGAGGATTCATGACATGTAAGGGCTTCACGTTGTGAAAGTGCGGTTCACAGATTGGGTGAGAGCCCAATTCATGATTAGTAAAATCAGTTACGTGGATCCATAGACTATGTGGGTGATCAGATATGGGAATCAGCTATGTGGTTGAATCGGTTATGTGAATCAGCTACATAAGCAATCAGCTACGTGAGCTATCAGCTACTTGAATTGGCTATGTATCTAAATCGACTATGTGAATCAGCTATGTTGTTGAATTGGATATATGGATTGGATACATGAGGGATTGGATATTTGAATTGACTATGTGAAAATTATTGTGTGAATCTTTTGGTTATGTGGGGAATTCATCCATGTGGATTTTTCTGCAAGATTCATAAAATAGCCATGTGAGTCCTCTGATGCCATGAATCAGGGGACTTAAAAGTAAATTTCATCAAGGATAAATATATCCTTGATTTTCTAAGATATTAAAGGTTGTAAATGAGTCTCTCCATGTGGAGTTTAATGAGATGTGAAATAGTTGGAATTAAATCTCTTGCAATCTGAAATTCTGGTTTTCCTATATCTATTGACTCAAAAATGAATAAACCTCCTTAGTTACCTCATTATTTCTTTCTATCAAGACCAGATGTTCCATAACCCTTCCCTTAGAGTCATGGAACCCTTTTTCAGTGGCTCGATTTATTCAGCTGTGATCTCATATTGCACTGCCCCTTGTTTTTGGTGCAGCGAGTGTATGATCGAAATAATGAATGTAGATTCTCAATATAAAATAGGGGGGTGAATTTTATACTTTAAAAAATTCCTTTGGAACTTTTAAAGATGGTAATGTTTAACAAAGTTAAACAAGGTAAATTCACAACACCACTTAGTTTTACAAACTTGCTTGAATCTGGAAATATGGTTCCGGGAACAAAACTTAAGAAAAGCTTACAAGGACAAATATTTTACCTCAAAGCGTATAGAATCTTACTAATCAGAGTACAAGTATAAGAAATTATAAGATAGTTATACTTTCCTTATCAATCAAAATGAAGCGGAAAACAAACTTGAAAAAATACAAGTAACAAGTAAGAAATCTTTTAACCCAAAGAGTAGGGTATCCAACAACATTGGATAAAGGTCCCTTGATTTATACTTTCAAGAAAGTATGTCTTATCCACACTAGGGTAAGCCCTCAATAAAAATATCGGATTCTGTCTTTCTATCCCCACAAGCCCTCTAACTTCAAGGTATTCGTCACCTCTGCCTTCCTTATTAAGGAAGTCCTCAAACTTTAAGGTATTCGACACCTCTATCTTCCTATCCCCAGAATCCCTTGAATGTACACAACAACATTCGGAGTCACATGTAGCAATTCTAAACAAGATGTTCAATACACACAAAGCATTAAAGTCTCTCTCTATAGAAATCACTTCAGTAGCATGTAATCTTCAGATTTATCAACATGTAAAAGTTGTTGTTGTGAGCTCGTTCAAATAAGCACCTATTTATAGGCACATCTTCAACATTCATCTCCCTCCTCCAACAGTCATATTTTTCCTTGAATTTCAGAGGGACCTGTACACGTGTCACTCAAACAATGGTTAGTTAGTAACAGAATGCATGACATCATTTTATAACTCAAACAAGAGTAAGTAAAATATGGTTGCTCAACCAAATTAATTTTTTCAGAGTCTAAGGAAAATAAAGTTCGGAGTCTAAGAATATTCGGATTCTATATTATATGGATATTCAGATTCTAATTTTCAAGGAATTCAGAATCATAATTCTGTAGAATTAGGTGTCTGAATTCTGAGGAATTCCGAGTCTGAATTTTGAGGAATTCAGAGTCGAAATTTTAAGGAATTCAGAGTCTGAATTCTAGAGAATTCATAGTCTGAATACTAAGGAATTCGGAGTCTGAATTTTGAGGAATTTGGAATCTTAATTATAAGGAATTAGAAGTCTAAATTCTAAGGAATTTGGAACCTAAATTCTATGTAATTCGGAGTTTGAATTCTAATGAATTTGGAACCTGAATTCTAAGGAATTCCGAGTCTGAATTCTAAGGAATTCAGAGTCTAAATTCTAAGGAATTTGGAACCTAAATTATAAGGAATTAAGAGTCTAAATTTTAGAGAATTCAGAGTCTGAATTTCAGATAATTCAGTGTTTGAATTTCAGAGAATTTAGAGTCTGAATTTCAGAGAATTCCGAGTGTGAATTTTAGAGAATTCGGAATCTAAATTCTAGAGAATTAGGAGTCTGAATTTCATAGAATTCGGAGTCTTAATTTCAAAGAATTTGGAATATGAATTTGGAACCTGAGAATAGAATACTCTATATCCAAGTATTTATATAATTCTGAGGTTTTAGATGTGAAACTGAATTTTTCACTTAGGAATCAAAAGATTTATATTTAGAGAAACTAAAAATATGAACAATGAAAAAAGGTAAGGATAAATTTTCATTGGGGAAAAAATTTCCTCATCAAGAATAATATTATGGAAAATGAAATTTGCCTTAAGATAGAGTGTTTGTGATTTTCAAAATGTAAAGGAATGGAAAATTCATAAGAAAACCTTATTGACACAACAATCTCCCCCTTTTTGGAAATCACAAACATCCTTACAAAAAAGAATATAAGGACTTAGAAATTTTATGGGATTGTAAATAAAAACTTATCTCCCTTTACTTATGGATCAAAGTGAATATGACTAACTCCCCCCTTAGGCTTTGGAAACACTAAGGATCATATTCTGAGTTTCCTGAATGAGATTTTTCATTTTCTTGCATAAAAAAATCTTCATGATGAAAAATATCCCTTAGATGAACTACCCCTTAAGAAAATTTCTTCTTTACTAAGTATTCTTTTTTTGAAATTCCTTTCTCCCCCTTTGTAATTTTCAAAAATAAATACAAGGAATGGAAAGGAAATTTGGTACCTGAAAGATTAGTACTAAACAAAAAAATATATGAAGTTCAACAAGAATTTCATTAGGATTGAAATAATTTGTACAACTAGAAAATATAACAAAAGATCAGATTTGGAAAATATTATCCTTCCTTCTCCTTTAGCATCATCTTATTTACTATTGTTTTTGACTTCTTGAGCTCCTTGTGATCCTCTTCTGCATGCTTGAGAAACTTATCCTGATCTTCTGTTTTTTTCTTTAAGGCCTTAATTTTAACTTCTTAAGCCTTAATAGATTCTACCTAATCCTTCAAGACTTCTTCCTGCTTAACAATCTTCTCTTCTATATCAATTCTAAGATCCCTTTCTCTCTTCCAATTCTGAGCAACTGAGTTTAGCTTCCCATTCAAATCCTTAACTTCTTGCTTCTGAGAAATCTGTTCCAGAGTTAGATTTTACTCAAAAATATTAGTGATATATTTGATCTTCACATCTTCAGTGTCAAAATAATCCTTTACACTTTCTTAAAATTCATCAAAGATTCTCATATCTTCTATTGTCTTCCTTGACCAACTTGTCATCTTTTTTCAATATCTTTTATGAGCTTCATATCTAATAAGAAAAGTCTTGAAGTCTACCTTGAGTTTGACACACTTATCCATCGCCATGGATATTGAATCTGATTTTTGATTTAATGAATGCTGAAGCATCTGGCATCTCGAGTCTATACTGAGGAATATTGGAATAATCCCAACAAGATTTTTCAAAGACTGCACTACAAATTCATGTTCAAGAGAGAACGATTCTGAATCCGAGACTTTGGTTGGTGAGGATTATTTTTCTAATTCAACAGACTTCCTCTTTGATGAACCACCAACTTATTTCTTCTTTACCACAGCTTTGCTATGTGTATCCACAACCACTTTTTTTCCCTTATCAACCTTTAGAATGAATTCTTATTGATCAAAAGATTCATGTTCAATATCTGATAGCTGAATAATTTTGTCTTCATCAACTTATTCCTTCTTGTATCCTGTCTCAACATCCTCTAGGTGAATAAAATCATGATTACTACTTTCATTTTCAGACAACTTGTTCACTTATTCCTCACCCTTATCCTATTTTCTAGGGGTAACAAGTTTTGAAGACTCTGATTCAGAAGTTCAGATTGATAACTTCTTAGAGGAACTCTCCTTCTAATGAAAATATTCTACTTTATTTATGATATCATCTGTATCACCACTCCCTTATTCCTCTTCTTCTTCTACTTCTTATTCTTGCACTATTTATTCGACTTGATCTTTTTCTAGAATCACTAACTTCTTTCCCGGAGTCTCTGGTAATGGTTCTAAAAAAATGATTATGGTACCAGAATATTCTCAGAGGCTTTCTCAGCAGCCTTCAGAAGGGATTGCACTATCTCAGCCTCAGATAACTTCTTCCTTTTCTTCTTTTCTTTTTCTTCCTTTTCTATATTATTAGAAGTATTTTCCTTGAAATCCTTTGCCTCAGCAGGATCCAAGCCAAAACTAGTCTCCCCTTATTTCTTGTTCTTATTATCTTCTATCCACTTTTCATCCACTTCATCAGTATATGTCTTTTGCTTCTTAGGCTTTGGAGGTTATGAATGAGTTTCCTTAGCCACCGGGGTTTTTGCTTTCTCTTCTAGCTCCTTGGCTTTCCTCTTCCTTCCACCCTTCTTGGAGGTTTCAGTTGCTTCTTGTTTCTTTGTTAAGGCTTCAAATTCCTTTTCTAATAGATCATAAAATTCTCCGAATTGACTATTAAATCCAATCTTCATCCTTCTTAGAGTATCATCACTCAAAATCATCACCTTACAATTTCTCAGCTTTGAACTGCAAGGAATCTTGAAAGAATGAAGACAAATAACAATGATCTTTGAAAGAATGGTTGGATACATAATAATCTGAGACTTTATATTTACATTCTTTATATTCTCAATCGTAACTAGAATATTCTTAACCAGGTTTATCTTTCTTAGGTTCACCAGGAAATCCAAAATATAAATATCACTTTTCTTTAGAGTATCATTTTCCCCTTTTCTTGGAATTAGAAAACCTTGAACCCATAGATTAAGAATCCAATGATTTGTAGAGAGATGAATAATTTTCAGAGTCTTCACTTCCTCAAGACCAAGACAAGAGAGAGCCTTTTTCTTGTCAAAGGATCCTATTACATTAGGTAGCTTGTGAGAGAAAAACTCAACTTATCCCTCATAAGGAATTCCTATCAGATTTTCTACCATGTTATAAGAAATAGAATACATCTTTCCATAGATTTTGAATGAAAAATTATATCTATATCCTTCATTGAAAAAGCTAAAAGTCTCAAAGAATTCAACCATCAATTTTGGATACACCAGCTCATGTGCTCTTGGTATCGATACACAAACACTCTCCCAACTATTAAGATTGATATTCTTAGACACAATAGAATAATACTTGGCATAAAACTTTGGATCAACTAATCTTTCATGGTAGATCTACCACTTAGATATTTCCTTAACACTTGACATCTCTTTCTGAGAAGAGGCTTCAGCAGATATTCAGAAGTAAGGAAACTTTGAAGATCTAGAATGAATTTTAAAAATAGAGGTAGATCTTCATCATGTGAAGGATTGAGTTTTGATTTGGGAAAACCATTGGGGGTCTTTCATATAGGCAATAGAAGAGATGATTCAGCTTCCCATATTGATCCAATGGTTGAAAGAATATTGAGAATATCTGACGATTGAGATGAAATCCGAAGAAGGATTTTGATGGATTCTAATATTTTGAGGTTTTTAAGATAAAACATTAAGATCTAAGGAAAATTGAATCCGAAAAATTTAAAATAAAAAAGAAATACCAACTAGTAAAATATGATTATGAAAAGTTATTAAATGAAACATACCTTTCGGATTTCCAGGAAGATTATTCATAATAAGGATTTTTTTGAATATCTTTATATTCTGAGATTTTGATTACTGAAAAACTTTTAGAATACAAAAATTTTGACTATGAAAATTTTGACTACAAAAAGTTTGTCTAAAAATTTTGACTACAAAAATTTTGACTATGAAAAATTTTAACTACAAATAAAAATTAACTACTAAAAAATATTTTTGTAATGAAAATTTTGCATTATGAAAAATTTTCATTACAAAAAATTTTCATTACGAAGAATTTTCATTCTAACTAATAAGCATATGTACTCCCCATATGAAAAAGAGTTTGTTACTGTAAGGAGATAGGTTTCAACAAGAAGTTACCAAGGAGGATTACCTTACGGTTATAATTCCTAACTTCTGTTTAATGTATTTAAATCTATATGATGGTAAATATTTTGTGAAAATATCAGCAATTTGATCATGAATTCTGATAAATTGAAGAATGATATCTCCTTTTTGTGTGTTATCCCTAAGAAAGTGATGACTAATATCTATGTGTTTTGCATGAGAGTGATGTGTAGGGTTCTTACTTAAGGAAATGGCACTAGTATTATCACATAAAATTTGTGTTTTGGTAAAACTCATACCATTGTCTATGAGTGTGTGTTGCATCTACAACACTTGAGCACAACAACTTCTAGCTGCTACATATTCAGCTTCAGCAGTGGAAAGTGCTACTGAGTGTTGATTTTTACATGACCAAGAAACTAATGAATATCTTCATAAATGACAAGTTCTGGATGTACTTTTCCTTTCCATTTTACATCCACCAAAGTCATCATCTGAAAAACTTTTTAAAACAAAATCATTTCTAGAAGTATAAAAGAGTCCTAGATCCATGGTTCCCTTTAAGTAGCAAAAAATCCTTTTCACTACCTTTAAATGAGATTCATTAGGATTAGATTTATATCTTGCACATAAGTATACTGAAAACATTAAGTCTGGACGATTAGCTATCAAGTAAAGTAGACTTCTTATCATACCTCTAAAAGATGTTTGATCTACTAGTTTCCCAGCTTCATCAAGATCAAGTGAATTTGAGGTTCCAATGGGGGTACTTATACTCTTAGTGTTTTCATACCCATACTTTTTAAGAATATCTTTGATATACTTATGTTGGGATATATAGATTCCATATAGTTTTTGAGAAATTTTAAAACCAAGGGAAAATGTTAACTCACCCATCATACTCATTTTGAACTCATATTTCATTAGATCCTCAAAGGAATCAGTTAAAGATTGCTGAGTTGAACCAAATATAATTTCATCAACATAAATTTGAACAATCAAAACATTTTTCTTATCTTTCTTTATAAAAAGGGTTGGATCATCATTTCCCTTAATATAATTGTTTTGAAGCAAAAATCATATAATTATATCAAACCAGGCTCTTGGGGCTTGTTTAAGTCCATATAAAGATTTTGTAAGTTTAAAAACATGTTCAGGATGTTTTGCATCTTCAAAACCATGAGGTTGTTCAAAAAAACTTCCTCTTGAACATAACCATTAAGAAAATCACATTTAACATCCATTTGAAAAAAATTGAAATTAAAGAATGCTGCAAAGGTAAGAAAATATGAATAGATTCAAGTCTAGATACTGGAGCATAGGTTTTTTCATAGTCTATTCCTTCTTGTTGATTATAGCCTTTAGCAACCAATCTAGATTTATTTCTTACAATGATTCCATTTTCATCACACTTATTTCTGAAGACCCATTTTACCCCAATAACAGAAGTTTCCTTATGTATTTTAACCAAGGTCTATACTTTATTCATTTCGAATTTATTTAACTCATCTTACATATCTTTTATCCAATCATCATCACCTAAAGCTTCATCAGTGCTTTTTTGGTTCTAATTGGGAAAGGAATGATAGATGTTCTACTTTATTTCTTAAAGAACTTCTAGTCCTTACAGGTTGATTTACATCACCAATGATACTATCACTGGGATGATTCTTCAGAAACAAATGATTTGGGTTTTGTAAAACCTATTCATCAACGTATGGTAGGAAGTATTCTGGGGTAAATGCTTCAAAAATATTTTCTTGTACATTTTCCTTATCATAAGGATTTTGTATCAAGGGTTGATAATCAGTTTTTGAAAACACATCTGAGGATGTAGGTTGAGGTTGTTTAAAAACAAAAGGATCAGTTTCATCGAATTTAACATTTACTATTTCTTCAACAGTACAAGTGTTTTTATTGAAAACTCTATAGGCCTTAGAAGTTGTGAAGTAGCCTAAGAAAATTCCTTCATCAGATTTTGGTGCGAATTTGTGAAAATTATCTTTAGTATTCGGAATGAATACCTTGCAACCAAAAACCTTGAAGTAGGAAATTCTATGTTTTATACCATTCCATAACTGATAATGAGTTTTATTAAGAAAAGTTCTAATCAAAACACGATTTATAGTATAACAAGCAGCACTTATAGCTTCAGCCCAAAAATGTTTGGCTACCGAATATTCACACAACATGGTTCTTGTTATCTCTTGAAGATTTCTATTTCTTCTTTCAACAATACCATTTTTTTGAGGTGTTTTGGGTGTTCAGAAGTTATGAGTAATGCCTTTTCTACTACAAAAGGCTTCAAAATCATAATTTTTAAATTCTCCTCCATGATCACTATGAATAGTTATCAATGGAAGGTTTTTATCATTTTTAACTTGGGCTCTAAAAATTTTGAAATAAGAAAAAGATTCAGATTTCTTTGTAAGAAAATAGACCCACATACATATAGTGTAATCATCAACTAAAGAAAATACATAATATTTGCCTCCAATGCTTCCAGTTTTTGTTGGACCAAAAAGATCCATATGCACCAACTATAATGCATTAGTAGTTGAGACTTCACCTATTAATTTAAAACTTGATTTATGTTTCTTGGCATATTGAAAAGGATCAAAAACTCTTGAAGAATCAAATCTAAGCTCTGGTAGATCCTTAACTAGTCTTTTCTTAGAAATTTTTCATAGTTTACTAAGGTTACAGTGTCCTAACCTCCTATTCCATAACCAAGAATGATCTTCCATTCCACTAAGACAAGGTAGATCTTGGATCCTAAGGTCTTCTAAGTTTAGTGTGTATACATTCTCTTGCCTATGGACAGAAAGAATAAACTCTTCCTTGGAATTGTGTACTAAACATTTATCATTACTAAAATTCAAAAGGCAACCTTCATCACAGAATTGACTTATGCTAATAAGGTTGTGCTTAATACCCTTAACAAATAAAACATTTGAGATCAAAGTTTTTCCAAGAAGAACAATGTTACTTACACCAATAATTTCTCCTGGAGGATTATCTCCGAAAGTTACTTTTCCTCCTTTTGTCTTGATAATATTTTAAAAGATTTTTTTTACCATTCATGTGCCAGGAACATCCACTATCCATGTACCATGTATTTCTGTTGGTACTTTCTTTACTTTCCTAAAAATAAGAGTGTTAGACTTTTGGAACACACACTTTCTTGGATCTAGAAACTTCAAAAAGAAAAATTTTAGGAATCCAAATTTTCTTTGAAAAATAAGATTTATGAAAACCAAAGTACTGAGTTTTGTTTAAGGAACAATTTTTTACCCAATTCCTACCACACTGACACTTAGTGCAGAATGGAGCACTTTGAAGAACAAAATAATTATTACTAAAAATCGGTTTTAAACTATTATAACCAAAACTATAATTATTCCTTAAAGATCAAATTTGGGAATACATCTTATCAAAAAATTTCTTTACCTAAGGTAAAGTTTTACAAACACTTCTTCAAGGAAAATATTTCAGACTTCAGTCTAATAACTAATTTTTTATCCTAAAAAACATTAGTTTTAGTACTAGAGTTAGTCTCGAAAATATTTTTCTTAGAAATTACTTTTTCTGTATCCTTAGAAAGTTTATCCTTCTCAGAATTAACTTCCTCAATATTTTTTGAAATACTTTCAAAATCAAGGGTTTTCTTATCAATATATTTAGAAATATATGATATTTACTTAGTAAAAATAAAAATTATATAATTTTCCTTATCAAGATTTTTCTTGAATTTAGAATTCTCATTCTCAAGGCGCTTAGCAAACCTAGAAACTTCTTCATAAGTAGGTAAAGTATTATCTTCTTCAGAAGAAGATTCTTTATATGAGGATTAATAATATTTACTATCTTTATAATTAGAATTCAAGGATAAATTGGTTATGGATTCATAATTGTGTACCTTATCCATTAAACAATGATTTTCAATAGGTAGGTTGGCTAATAATCTAAGATTCTTCTGACCATAATACTCGTACTCCGAGGATTCATCAGAAGAGTCACCCCCACTGGCACTCCAGGTGTCATTGGATTTCGAAAATTTCTTAGATTTAGTTGTGTAGTATTTATTTTTATTCCTCTCAGAATGCCTTTCCTTTATGTCTTTTCTCTTAATCATAGAAAAATCTAGACTTATATGCCCTGCTCTCTTGCATTCATAGCAAGTGACTTCAGAGTATTTCTTATATTTTCTTTCTTTCTTCTTGTATCTATACTAAAATTATTTGTTCCCAACAATCTTTTTCATCCTTCGAGCAAGATTAGCTAGTTCATTTTTAGGATGTCCACTTTCACTTGATTCAGATTGAATAACATTCCCCTTAGATTTGGATCTTGTAACTCTTTCAGGAAAATAAAGTTCAGATGTTTAAGAATATTTGAATTCTGTATTATATGGATATTCAGATTCTATTTTTCAAAGAATTCAGAATCCGAATTATGTAGAATTCAGAGTCTGAATTCTGAGGAATTCAAAGTTTGAATTTGAAGTAATTTGGAGTCTGAATTCTGAGGAATTCAGAGTCTGAATTATAAGGAATTTGGAGTCTGAATTCTAAGGAATTCGGGGTCTGAATTCTGAGGAATTTGGCATCTGAATTATAAGGAATTTGGAGTCTAAATTATAAGGAATTCAGAACCGTAATTCTAAGGAATTCAGAGTTTTAATTATAAGGAATTGGGAACCTGAATTCTAAGGAATTCAGAGTCTGAATTATAAGGAATTCGAAACCTGAATTCTAAGGAATTAGGAGTCTTAATTTCAGAGAATTCAGAGTCTGAATTTTATATAATTTAGAGTCTAAATTTTAGAGAATTTGGAATTTGAATTTGGAACCTGAAAACAGAATACTCTATATCTAAGTATTTATAGAATTCTGAGGTTTTAGATGTGAAACTGAATTTTTCACTGAGAAATACAAAGAGTTAGATTTAGAGAAACTAAAAATATGAATAATGAAAAACAGGTAAGGATAAATTTTCCTTGGGGAAGTAAAACTTTCCTCATTAAGAAAAATATTAGGGAAAATGAAATTTTCCTTAAGATAGAGTGTTTGTGATTGTCAAAACATGACGGAATGGAAAAGTCACAAGGAAACCTTATTGACTCAACAGTGAGTTGTGTGGAGCTTCTTTCTTCCAAGTAGGGGATTTGTTACTTCTCCTATTTATTTATGTGAAATAATAAATTTATCTTGGTTTATCCCTTGGGATGAAAATTTAATTAAAATAATAATTATTGAATGAGATCAATAAATAATTGGTTGTAGTGATCGCATGTTTTTTCTTTCTACCGTGATAATGATTTGCCTCTTGATTTGTTGTATAGTGTGCTATTTATGTTATACTTGTTATAATGTATTGTTATTATATGTATTATCATGTTGTTATTGATGTAAATTTTTAAATAATATAATCTATAATTAATTGATAATTAATTGGTTGGAGAATAAAAGTCATGTTTAATGAATCCAGTGGTTGTTTTAATTTGATAATGATCAAATTGATATTGATCACATGTTTAATTGAATATTTAATTCCATGTGTTGATGTAATTTTATAAGGAATTTGAAGCAAGTTAATTCTCGATGATGAACATTATTAAAGTCATGTTAATAAATTATAATTACATAAGTTTGTTGAAACTTGAATGTATATTGGGAATAATGTTTAAATTAATTGTTTAATTAATTTAGTAGCTTTTTATAGATTGATGCCTTAGGTTGGCCATAGTTGGAACCTATGAATAATGAATCCGTTAATTTAAGAATTAATAAAAACTTATTGTTAGATAAATACATTTTCTAGGGCCTGAGTTACCTATATTCTTGAGAAGGTCAGGTGCCTTCAGTTTGGATCTATGAGGTCTCGTTTATGTATGAAGTTCGGGCTAATATTTCCCTGTTGTTTTTTCTTGTTTATTTCCTACTGCTTTTGTTATATGTTCTAGATGTGATCTTTTCTTTTTGATGTGACATGATCCTAGGATGTATGAGACTAGTATGGATGATGTTATGTGGGTGGGGAGGCTCAGATGATGTGGCATTAGTTGACACATATGATGGTGAGATGCATTTGGATATACATTTGGGTGGGGAATCTTTAATGATGTGGTGGTAGTTGACACCTATGATGGAAAGATGCATCAGGATATGAATGCAGGTGTTAGGGATGGCACTATAGATGATATAATGGGTTGAATTTGGGTTTACCTATTTATGTGATAAATCTATATTCTTTCTTGAAATGAATATGTTTAATGGTTGATGGTTAGGTTGATTATTTTATCTGCATTTCCTTCCATATTTCTTCATATAGCTGGGTGTGCTTGGTTTCATGTTTCCTCTTTCTGGTAGCCTAGGATGGTTTTCCTAGAGTACCTATAATATGGAATTATTCTAATAATGAATAAAATAATTCTTTACCCATGAGTTTGGTGTTGATACAATGAAAATGTTCAAAATACATTAATCTTAGAAACTGTGGACTCATTTTTTATTATACCTGGAGAGCATGGACTTGTCTTGATGGTTAATAATGCAAGTGGATTAATGTTATTAATTAATTTTTAATAAATTAATTAAAAAAATAATTCATTAATGTATCTCCTTAAATTCTTGTGTTCCTATAGGATATCTAGTACCTATTAGTGGTAGTCGGGTGTCTGAGAGATGACAGTTACAGTTGAGATTTGGACTAGCTTGTGCCCATAGTGTGGTTGTGATCTATATTATATCCTATATCTTATGTGATTTTATACACTACCCACCCATGTTTTTTAGGGACATTGAAACCTAGTGGACTCAAGGATTGTTTTCCCCAATATTTTGGTGGGAAGATGGATGGCTAACTACACCCTCTAGCCCCACTCTCTTCTCTTGGTAGTTAATTGTACTGGTATGTATGACAGTTAGTTTTAATATATATGTGTTTAAATGTATGTGATGACTTGTATTTATTTCATAGACATGTATCTCTATATATTTTTCTAAAGGATTATTTTAGGTATGATGTGTATAGGATGTAATTGATTGAGGTACCTTACTCGGTGTATGGGTTGTGATGGCTTGAAGTATAATACCCGATGTATGATACACATTATACGGGTTGTGGTGACTCCCATAAACTAATTGGTTACTATATGAAGATTTAGTATGGGATGATGTGATGCAATAGGTTCATGTTTTGATGCCTTATCTTAGGTGTATGTAGTCTGGTTTGTTTTGGAAAGAGATGCATTAGGAAGTGCGATGTTGGGGTAGAGTGGTAAACTAGTAGGGAAGTGGTAGCGGGGTACCCTTGATGTATCATTATTATATTATATTCTCTCTTTTATGAGATACCTAGTGAGAGTTATCCATGGTGAGTCTGGTAACTTAGTATACCTATTTAGGTAGGGAGTTAGTTTCAATATTATTCACTATGCTTTAGCGTGATTTATTTATCTTTTGCATGAGAGGCTTCAGGGAGGATACTATTGAGTATATTGTTATGGTCACCTACATATATATAAACTATTTTCAGGTCATAAATAGAATTTTGGAGATCAGACTGAATATTACTAGCTCATCATGTGGTAGGAGCTGTTTGGGATTCATGGTCGATACCATCTTTACCATTTTTGGAACTTGTAGTTACCCTTTCAGTTTTTTTAGTAATGTATGACATTTCTTGTTTTCACTTGGTATTTATTTTATATATATGTCTAATTATGTGTTAATTGGATCATTTTTCTTATCTCTTTATTTTTCATATTATCTTAGAGTGTAATGTCTCTTATATGTATGCTAATTATACCCTTAGTGCTAGTCACCAACATGGGGCCTACTAGAGGTGGGACTTAGGCAGTCATTATCTCCCTTCTCTTGTTGTTGGCCTAGGAGAGGTACTCTTTTGGGGTATGGGGTCATGACATACCATGCATGCACACTTGTGGGGATCCAAAACCACCACATTTAGATACAATTATGTGTTATACCTCAAGTCATTACATCCTGTACATAAATCTATAGCAAAACTATGATTCATTAAATCCCTGGTATAAAATCATCCAATATCATAACCCATTATAGATTGGGATTTACCTACTCATCTATGTCTAAAGGGATAAAATTTTATAGTGTCATGAACCAACCCATTGGGACCTTCCTAACTAGAGATAGGCCTAGTGTGATATCCTAAGTATGTTTCCAATAGGCCAAGGGATGGTGACCAGTGCTGAGAATGCATATCTCACACATGGGATGCCTTGGACCATGGTACTTGTATGCATGTACACACACATACTATCCATGAAAAATTTCGTATATAATAATAAAACTAATAAAAATGCATGCATACATCTATATCTCACAACTAAATTACAGTATAGGTACTGAAATCATAAAAGGGAAAAATAAAAGCCTTCCAAAACTATGAAGGAGTCCAAATTTCTCAAATGAGGGGACTAATATAAAATGAAACCATTGGTATAAAACTTAATCTATCTATATAACTAAGCTCAATCTTCTCTTGATCATCCATGGACGCCATCAAAAATCATGTCGTCTGCATAAGTCATGACATGTGTGGGAAGATCCCATGTAGGGGTGAGTATAAAAAATACCCAGTAGGCACCCAAAAACCCAAAAATAAAACTGAGAAACTAAAATGAAACAATCCACTCAACCCATATTCAGAGGGTAATGAAAACCAAAGAAAGATATAAGAGGACTCTCCATCTCTATAGCTCGACTATACATGACTAGTCATCTCATCACCACAAGGTATTTCAAAAAAGATATATGACATAAATGAAAGGTCTTCCAATAAAACCATATATACTCACTGCAGACTCCTAGTATCAATATGTGATGACTCTAGTTTTGCTAAGTAAGACTTTGGATTGTTTCTTGGAATATTTCCAAAGCCAAGCATAGATTTAGTGTGAAATTTTGGGGCCCAAAGATCCTCATTAAGGTGATATTAAAAATATAAAAAAAATTATATCAAGCATTTGTAGTTTTTTAGAAAACTTGTAATATATCCTGATTGGGGTCTTGAATCTAAAATATGATATTGTGGTTGAGTTCACGTTGTGGTGTTTACCCTAGTCGCAACATAAAGTTTTTCAACATTGGGTGCTCGATTAGAGGCGACTGTTGGCGGGATGTTGAGTAATGGGGGTTATTAATTAAATAAAATTTAATTAATAACCTAACTCACCCACCCCATAATCCTTTGGTTTCCATTCAAAATATATGATATGGGAGATCCCCTTGTACATCAAATGAACTAAGGATTAGATGAGGTGTTTTTGAACTCCTATCTTGACAACAATCAAATCCATATCCTGGTGTAGCGTCTTCAGAGTGTAGATCTAGACCTGAAGCTTTGGAATTTTTCCACGAGGTAGGTGGATTTACAATATTTATGTATCGACCCTTTTATTTGGGTATTTTATGGTTTTATATATGTATTATGACTACTAGAGATCCCCTGGGGGTAGATCTAAGTATTTTGGGTAAACATCATGGGTTTTAGGAGGTACATAGGAATTTCCCATCTAGAAATCCCAATCACATAGTGCGTAGTGAAGGGGTGCGTGCCATGTGTTCTTCCCATTTAGGGAAGATGGACTTTGTGAACTACACACTGTGTACTGGGGGTACACACCGTGTAGTGATCCCAGCCCAAGTCATGTGGTTGAGTACATGGGTCAGCATGCCATGTAAGGAGACATGATTGTGTGATAGTAAACAGACAAACCCTAGGTGTGCATGGGAACTAGTTTCCATATAAAGGAACAAACTAGGACACAGGCTTTGGTTGGGTCAAGAGTAATATATCATGTACCGAGGGTATTCACTATGTATGATGACATGTATAGCTAGACAATGTGTGGGTGAGGACACACCCAGGTTTTCATACGAGGTCATGCATCATGTGACCTGAGGTACACGCCATGTATATCACCCTTTTACACACCAAGTACCATGAGGGGGAATAAACAAGGTTCAGTTTCAAGAGAAACATTGTGTATCCTAGGAGGAAACATCATATACTCCCCTTAGATACTTCTTCCTCATGCATATCCATCTTTAGGACTCAGATGGAGGCTTATGAGTAGCCTATCCTGAGTAGTTTTCCACATGAGACATGATGATGGCCATGGTTTTTGCGTTAGATATGTGGCGTGATTTAATTCTAGTGGGATGATTGTTAGCGACATATAGACTAGTTTTAGTGGGTGTGTTCCCTTGGTCCATCCCTATGATGGTACAGTGTGGAAATACATATTCAACATAGTATTGTGATCCCCTCTATATTATAAGTTTGGATAGAGTTTTTGTATCCCTTTAGGAGGCTGAGGAAACATCCTATATCATATCATCTACCCTAGGAAGGGTTTTTTGGAATCTTCACGACCAACATGCATAGGGAGGTGATCCCCTATCTAGAAGTTCAACCTAGAAGGGTTTGTGGTATAATCATACATATTATCACCTAATTGGTGGGTTTCTTTAATAGGGTTTACTGAATCATTGGACACATGATCCCCTAATTAGAGGGCTATTCCAGATAAAGTTTTTGGTGTCCCCCGATAGTCCTAAGAGTGATAAACTATCTAAGAGTCATGATCTTTGAAGTAACATATTAGGTTCTTAGTGTCACCTAGTGGTCTTGGATGTGATACCATATCTATGTGATGAGATATTCTAGATTTCTATTAGGGTTCGTGGAGTCTCCCATGAGATATGGGTGAGATCCCCTAACTTAGTGTCATGATGTACTGGGTTCCATCATAACCTTTCTTCGTGGTGAGACCTGATGATCATGTCCTCTTGGATGGATTCCACTAGAGATGGGGAGGATGTTCCATCAGCTTATCAGTATAATCTGTCAGATGTAGAGTGATACCTTATGAGTGGGATCTCTTAGATGGGTTCCATTGGGTATGTAAAGGATTGTGGAGTGTTTTCTCTCGGATGATCATTACCTTTGATCCTCAAGTAGAATCCTATGGTTGTAAGTGAGGTTGGGACCTCTTAAGACTGGGAGTCTATGATAAGTATATCTAGATTATTCTGGGGGGCCTTGTGGTTATGTCATATATCTTATTTTACATACCATGTGGTGATGACCGACGAGCAAGGGCATGGAGGACTACATGGTAGATTCAATATTAGGAAGTAAGAATTCCAAGGGTAAAGAAGGTGGCTCCATATGGTATAACTGAGTATGGATTACCTCTTTTTGCGTTCATTTTTTGTGGGGGTTTCCCTCTAGGGGTGTGTTCATTAGGGGTATCTAGTCGTGTGCATATGAGTAGTGTAGGTGAAGTGGTTGTTCTCCCTCACTAGGTTTTTCTATACCCTTAGGCTATGGGTCAAGTGGACTATGTATTTCAGTTGATCCATTTTATTTTTGTTCCTTAGGGAACCTAATAAGTATTTTTATACTCACCCATGAATGGAATCTTCCCTCACATGTCATGTCTTATGTACACAAAAAAATTACAAAGGTGTCCTTGGAGGCCCAGGAGCAGGAAATGCATAGAGATCTAGATAGATCGAGGTGTATACCAATGGTTTCCTAAGGTGTGTATCATTCACTAAATTTGGAACCATTCCCATCTTTCTAAGCAAGTTGGGCACTTTTTTGTTTTGAGTGTGCTTTTATTTTTTGATTTTACACTTTCAGTGCTTATATTGTACTTAAGTTGTGGTATTTAGATGTATTCATTTATTTTTTTATTATTTTTATTATTATCTATGCATTGTTTCATGGATATGGATGCGTGTGTGTACATACAGGTTCCATATTCTAAGTCATACCATGTGACTGTTATGCCTTCTCAATGCTGGTTTCCAGCCCCTGGCCTATTAGAGGTGGACTTGGGGTGTCATACTTGGTCTATCACTAGCTAGGGAATCCTTTATGGGTCAATTCATGATAAATTGGAATCAAAGGTGGATCTTCCTCAAGTAAATGTTGGAACTATAGTGAGGATTGGAGTTTTGAGTATTCTAGTTATGAGGCTTGGTTTGGGATTTATGGAAACAATGTTAAAGTGTTTTGAGTTCGTATTTCATGTCAAGGACTCTCATGTTGGTGTAGTGACGTATCTATTCATTAGGACTATGACTACCTACTTTTCAACTTGGCATACAAAGATGTTGGTTTCTGGGAAAATTGGTGAAAAATTAATATAGGAATGGTTTGTGTTTCCATTTCCTTCTTGAGTTAGCTCCTCGGATATGTTTCTCGATTGTGGTACATCTTGATTTTATTTCAGGATCTCTCTACAATGACAGCCAACCAAGAATCCATGGTGGGACTGCGATGTTTTTAATCTTTTTTTTGGTATTTATATTCATTAGTGAAAATAATATTTGATGTAATTGATTGTTTTAAATTTTGTATATATTTCTCTTGCATATATACCTATCTTATTATCTATTCCTTTTATGGGGTAATACATGCATTATGTCCATCTCTCAAATGAATTTATTTGGAAATTTATTATGATTACAATACAAGACAAGATTAAGTACCCATTTTCTTTCCATGGGTAATTCTTATGTTATGAATTATGGTTGATTTCACTTTTTTAGAACACATAAATCATGAACATATTATAATGGGTGTGTCTAGATAGCATCTAGTGAGCTTTATATAGCTTATAGGATGGGTGCGTCCATATAGTTCACCAATGCATTGGTTAATGTTTTAGTCTCATGAGGAATCATGTATGGGATTAGGGAGTAAACCTAATCCATTATGATACTTTTTCCACCATGTTATATTATCTAGGAAGTTATCCTTTACTCATGTTTATATCAGGTTATATGTTTTTTCCACATTTTCTAAGATTCAATGATCTTATGAAACCATGTTCTTTATGTTATGATTCCATATGATTACTCATAATCCTTCTCTTTTATGATATATTGTTATACCTTTGACTCGAATTTTAGGTTTCCTTATCATGTTTATTTCCTTATTGGGCTTTTTATCCCACCACTTTATTTATGTATTCCCCATGTTATCCTATGTAGTTTTAGGATCTCAAATGGATTTAGGAACTCACTAAGAAAAATAAAAATAATAATTATGTCATGTTATGATCCTAGTATTCCAAATACACTAGTACTCATGATTTTGGGTTGTAATTATTGGATGTTTATTTTAAAAAACATGAAATAATATGTTTAAAAATATTTGGTTACTATAGTCTATGGACCATCCAGACAGTTTCAGCAGCTAGGGAAAGTTCCACATGATGAAGGATGTGGAATAGGAGTGGGAATAGAAATAGGAGGTGACATATGGTTCAACCTATTCCTTCCACCACCCCCATATGGTCTGTATTAAGCTTGAGGAGCTGGAGGATGATGCAAGGAAAACTATAGGACATAGTGGCCTATGAATCATAGTCTCCAGGGATGATTATAGTTACGTTCTATGCCATTTATACCTTTACAGTAGTATTGATAGAAATAGGTATGAGCTACTCTATCCTTGACACTTATTTCTGAATACTTTTCGAAGGTGATGCACAGAATCAATGGATCCATATGAGGGTGATGTTTGATGTGACTATGGAGTCACAATAAAGAGGGACACTTTCCCTAATAATATGCATTCTTATGACATGCTTCAAAATTGTGTGGGAGATCAGTTCCACCCAAATAAAATATTGTCGAGGTTTAGTGGACAAGTTCCTTTAGATTTTGTATTCGAGGTAGTTTGGTGTGTTGAGGTATTGGAACAGACCATAGTTGTGGAGAACTTCTGGGCAAGGGAAAGAATGAGTTTTAGTAAGAAGGGGATTTTGGCCTAGAATCTTGATTATGGTTCAAGGTATGAAATTTTAATTCACTCACTTAGTTACAATTTAGCACAAGTTCATGAGCCACTCTTCCCTAATCATATTCCCTATTTGAGGCCTAGAGATATTGGTGGATCCTTTTGAGATTGACCCTTATGTTTAAAGGCTCCAACAGAGAGAATCATAGGTCATACACTTCTATTAGTGATGTTATGTGACTCTAGAGGAGGTATATCCTCATAGATAATCTTTCTATATCCAAATAGATACCATAATATATTTTCTTTAGTGTGGATTGGTTTCCTACCATCCATTCTCAGTTAGATTTATCTAGTGGGTGTTCTAGTGTTTCTAGATTTTAGGAATGATTTTTCCACATTTAATGAGGAGTGATCTTAGGAAAAGAAGGATGATCTCATGTTTAGGATGACATAATCAACATATTATTAGATGGCTAGTGTGACCCTTGGAGTAGTGGATGTTATAAGATTTTGGTTTCGTGCAGTGGTGGCGGAGTGTGAGGACATCTTTCATGACAATGTTCTGGGCTCAACTCCCTATTGAGAGTTAGACTTATTCATAAACCAACACCCATGTATTACCCCTATATTTGCGTCATCATGTCTTATGGCTATCATAGAGCTTCGTGAGCTGAGGTGTAGTTGGGGGTTTGCAAAAGGAGGTCTTGGTAAGACCCAGTGTGTTTACTTGGGTAGCCCTGTGTTTTTTTCCTAGGATATAGAAGAGAGACTTATGAACCAGATCCTTCAATATTTTTTGGATCAGTTTATATTAGTATTATTTTTTAGTAACATCATGTTCTTGGTGTCATAGTTTTACATGAGACATTGGAGGATGAATTCTAGATATGCTATGAGATTATCATCTTATTAGGAAGATCTAGTAGGGTCATGTCTAGATTATGGAGGTCTGCATCTTAGAACATGTATTCTCAAACATGGACTTAATATTGGACCCAACATAGGTTGATGTCATGCTAAATTTTGATCCACCTAAGGTCCTGGATATATCATAAGATGCTCACAATGAGGGTTTTTTTCCATTTATTTTGAGATAGGTAATGGTCAGTTGACCTCTTTGAAGTTGGCCCTTATGGGTGAGGTTAGTGCAATAATATATCCAGTCAATGGTTATTACCCCTCCACTTTTACATCAATTCAAGTTTTCATGACTTGGAGATATTTCTTTCTAGGTATCGCATGACCATAAATCCATTGGACATGCTCTTGATGTATTTTACAAAGGTGGGGAGTGTGTTATCCTTCTAAGGACTAATAATGAAACCAAACACACTGTGATATGAGGTGATGACGATATTGTTTCCCTCAATAGTACAACTAGTAGAGGGGTCATACTGATATCTTTTATCATCAGGTTTTGTGGCTAGGTATGTGGTAGCTTGTGGCCTTTTGTGCTTGATGAGGATATCTTTTATTTTGGTAGATCTTTCCTCATCAAAGATTATGTAGATTTATCCTAGTTGGAAGGCTATCTCTGAAGTTTTTAGACCCTTTTATTTTATTTTCCACATGGGTTATAATGGTATTGTACTAATATACCATGTGATCATAGTTAGACTGGGTGCTTGGTTTTTTTCTATATGTCACATCTGATGAGATGTATGCATGACTCATTGCCTGATTTTGACTCAAATGAGTTGGTTTTTGGGTGTGGAATTTCTTTTTGAGGAACCTGGTGTTGTTTGTAACCTGTCTTGATAAGAACATTTGTGGAAAAGTGGTTCTCTAGAGTGCATGTTGGTAGATATCATAAGAACCATATGGATATCTCACTAGTGTAGAAGACCCATTTTAGAGCTTAGTTTTCCCCTTGAGCATAGGATTTTTCTTTTCAGGAAAAAAATAATTAAAGTTGGGGAGAGTGATGAATTTTGTTTTTCTAAGTAAGAATTTGGAATATTTCTTAAAATATTTCCAGAGCTATGTGCTGATTCGACATAGAAATATAGGGCCTAAAGAGCCTCAGTGCGGTGATATTAAAAAATATAAAATATTTTTATATCATGTGCAAGTATTTTTTCAAAAAATATGGAAGAAATAAATATTGGAGTATCAGATCAAAAATTGGATACCATAGTTGAGTTTGGGACATGGTGTTTACCCTAGATGTGACATAGAGTTTGTTGGTTTCAGGTTCCATATTAGAGGAAATTGTTGATGGGACATTGAGTAATATAGGTTATTAATTAAATAAAATTTAATTAATAACCTAACTCCCCCATACTTTGGTTTAAATTCATGTATTCTCAAACATGGATTTAATAGTGGACCCAAAATGAATTTTTCAGCATAAAAAAAATCTCTTAATAATTTTATTTTCCACCCAAAGTTTCACCAAAATGATGCATCACACCACAAGACAACTTCCCTCCACACTTATGTTCAACTAAATCATGAAATTTCACTTTAAGAGAAGGTTGGATAGGGAAATTGGTTTGTAATGTGGCTAACCTAACAATATTTTCATGGTTTTTAAGGGATAAAAGGATTAAATTTATAAGTAGAACCAAAATAAAAAGGGATTCTCTTGAAAAGGGGGATTTAAAACCAAATAAATGCCTTAATAATCTCAAAACAAGTACCTTAAACTCTCAATTTTTTATAGAAATGAATCAAATTCTGCTTAAATCAATCATGGTTATCTTCTCTAAAGATGTGAGTTTAATGTAAATAATATGAAAAATAGGGTTTATAAGCCTCATGGTAAAGTGGTTTCAAAGATAAAGATAGTGAGATGTGGCATGGGATTCCAAAATTAGAGTTCTTTTCATGAAATTTTCAATGTTTTGAACTTGAAAAAAAGTCATTTTCATCATTCATTTAAGATTAGTTTCATTTAATAAATTTTTTCACTCATTTAAATGTGTTTCAAAAATAGAAAATATAATCATTTTAGCTCACAAGTTTCAAAAACACACAAAAATTTGAAAATAGCCTTTTTTGGAAAATAGAAAAACAAAAAAATGAAAATACTAAACTACAAAGGTTCCCTCCCCCACACTTAAATGATGTAATTTCTACATAGAATTCAAGTATAATTTACATTTAATCATATTTGAAATTGAATCACACCAAGAAATCAAGTATAAAGGAGAGGTAAAAACTAACTTATTGGCAGTGCAATGTTGAGTTAAAATCCTAAGTGTTTCACATTTAGAACCTACAACCAAAAGAGTAAAAGAAAACATAAGAAATATATTGAAATAAAATCAAAAAAATGGGAAAGGGTAATAAAATAAAGATATATCTTGGTTTAACCCCCCAAGTGGGCCATGGGTTTTGACTACCTCCAAATGGGTGGTTCTAATTGGTTATCTCCAATCTAATGGTGGTTGGAGTTTCTTTGAGATGAGCCACCAAAAGCTCATCTTTCCTTCTTGCACTTATTCCTTTTTTTTAGGATTATATGGATAGAATATACCAAATCCATCTCCATAGAAATGAGATACAACTTTCATGGTCGGGGTAGGAAAAAGATTGAGTCATCCTTATTCTTGTTTTCCACTTACACAACCTCCTCTTCATTCTCCGGTTCTTTCTTAAGGTATGCTGCATCAATGGAATAATCAAAGACAAAGTAAGAGTGTGATTCTATTTGAACAGAAGTAAGTAATGAAAAATAAATATCAAATTATTCCCCGTCAATGTAGGTAGATTGTGTCTTGGTTTCCTCTATCAAAGACACTTTGATATCCTCTTGTAATCCCTCCAATAAATGTTCAATGTGTTCAGAAAGATCCAGATGTTCCTCATCAGGTGCATATTCTTTTTCATCATCTTCCTCTAAGATAAAACATAATTTGTCTAAATCTGAAGATTTCACACAAGGGGAGGTCATACTCAATTCAGTTTTAATAAAATTAGAATATAATGAGTTAAATAAAATATCAACTCCTTAATTTTGTTTAGATTCAATTGATTTTTCAATGGAAAGTTCCTCTTGTAGTTGAATTTCACTAGATAGAGGTAGGTAGTAATGTTCATCTATTTGAAAGATGAGCGAGCAAATAACTTCCACCACTATTTTGGATTCTATTTAGTTTGAGTTCCCTCATCCAATGGAACTTCCACCTTAGCCTTTATTATTTGATAATCAGTTTTGAATTGATTAACCATTTCTAAAAGTTCTTGAAGATAGAGACCTATAACAAGACCATTAAACATATTCTTGTTCAAAATGGTGAGTTCATCAACCTTTTGTATAATGGCCTCCTTATAATTATGAACCATTTGTCCCTAGACATTTGAGTAATCAATACAAGTAGAGTAATTTTAGTTTTTATATATCATGGAATGTTTTTTGAGTTTTTTATAAATAAAATAAAATAATATTATTTAAAAAATGTCAGAATTAGATTTTTGGCACTGCCACCCCGGCAACAATGCCAAGTTTTGAAACGTTCCTGTCATGGGGTGCCACCCCGACAACAACGCCAAGTTTTATGAAGTTCCTATCATGGGGTGTGACAAAAACAATTATTTCCTAAGTTAAAATTTATTTAAGTGGGTAATATAGGTTTTCTCCATAGAATAGCATACAACAATCAAACTATCACCATTAAATTAGAGGAAAAAGTGGATTTTTTTAAAATTCTTTGATTTTGAAAAAAAACTAAAGAAACGAAACAAAATAAATAAATTAAGAAAAAATAAAAAGAAATTGAAAAATAAAGTGATTGAAAATAGTGGTATGAATGGTTTTATCAGTTAGGGTTCAGTTTTTTAATTGCAATGCTATCATAGTTCCAATTTATCCAATCCTGTTCTACTAATCCAGATAAAGTGAGATTCTGTGATTTTTTCCTCTCACTCCTTTATTCAAATGTTGATGGTGAGATTAAAACTTGCCAAGATCTTAGATTGGTCTAGTATCTTTTCTATATGAAATTTTACTGTAGTGAATACCCCCAATTGACTTAGGAAATTCCCGATCAGGTCTTGTTTATCTCATTCAATCAAGAATATCCACTACCCCTCCCACAGGTTTTAATGATCGCCAAGTACTTCACCACTAATCCATTGTCTATTTAATCACATATAAACTAAAACATAGTGGAGGGAGAAAATGGTCATTGACCAAAAAAATATCAATTACATAATATAAAACCAAATACGGTTGCACTTGATAATAAAAACCACTATTAGGAATTGAAATCGACTTTGTAGAAGAGATAAAGTATTTTATACCATTAAGTGAATGAACACAAGAATTAAAAAAAGTGACCCCCCCCCCAATAACTTAAAATATTACCCATATATGTAAATGGTACCCATGATTAAGGAGGGATTCATAATAAAACTAAAAATAAGAAATAGTGAAAATGAAGAACAGAAAATTTCTCCTCCAGAATGTGTCCTCTATAAGTTTCCTCTTATTCTACCCAAAAGAAAACTGAAAATTGCCAAGGTCTCTTCCTAAAAGTTATTTAAAAGTAGGTTTTTTATAGACCCTAAAAATTTCAATTTATTTGGACACATTTATAGAAATTTATTCCCCCATTACTCAATAACACTTTTTCTATCTAAAGATACACTTTATATTTCTCCAATTTTTTGTGATCAATGGATTATTTAATGTGATAAATTCTCCATGAAATTAATTTTGTGCATGTAGATTCAATTAATATTTAAAATCCAACTATAATCACCTCATTGGGAGGTATTTAGGCTAATATATGCCTCATTTAACGAGGTAGGTTCTATTCTATCATCCAAAAATATTTTTCAACTTGATTGATTTTTTTGGGACTGTTGAAGTTCGAATGAGCACTAGGTCCAGAAGAATAAGTTAAATACCATGAAAAAAGTATTCCTAAAAAAATAATCACTTTAATTGGATCAATATTTTAAAATTTATGCTCAAACTATTGAAGTGATAGAAAACTATTAATATTCCAGAATTAAGCAATTTTCACATTTTAACCCAAAACTCACAAAAAATCCAAAAATGATGCAAATTAGCTCAATTTTTTAAATTTTAAGGACCAAATCATTGAAATAAACATGAAAAATAATGAAAATATTATCTCAATTAATATCATAAATTAATTGTGGATTAGTTTTCTAAAGGATAAAAATAATTCGAGCTCGTTTTCTCATTTTTGGATATGTGACATTTGTTTTAAACATAAATGAAAATTCTATATTGAAAACATGCATTTCGAGTAATATCTTCCATATTGTGTGTTGTATTGATGTGTGGTTTAATCCTATGCATTACATATGAATTATATATCTTTTATATAAAATGTCAAAACAATATGGTCGTGTTTCCTTGGTTTTGAGTATGTGGCATGTGTTTTGAACTAAATTACAAATTTTAAACAAAAAATATATATTTCATGTCATACCAGGAACACCATGTATCAAATTGATGTGTGGTTGATTCCTACATATCATAAATGACTTACAGATTTTTGTTCTAATATATCAAAATAATATGAATGTGTTTTCTCTTTTTTGAGTATGTAAGGTGTGTTTTGAACTAAAATTTCAATTTTAAACTAAAAACATACACTTTGATTCATACTGGACACAATATGTATCTCCATTATTTGAGTTGCAGTCTAGAAGTTCAATCTCTAATGATAATTAATAGCTTCATACATCTTACTAGCTCTTCCAGAATCCATAGATCGTAACCCTCCATTATACTTCTCCTTAAGAAACATGCCAAAAATAATATATAATCATTATGATACTAATGTTTCATATCCCAAATGTATCTATGAAGTCATAACTTGTACTAGATCACAAAAACAATAGTTAATCACCAAAATTTTATTCCAGCAAATATTATTACATAATTTACTCTACCCACTCATCTCTAAACAAATTTACTTCTTCTTTTGAGTATATAGATTGTTGGAAATATTCATAGTATTAATAAAAAAATATAAACAAATGATTAAAAAATAATTTTAATGAAATTATAATTACCTTCATAAATTTACTATTTGGGGATGATAGTCTCTTGATGGTATATGATATCATTCACAAATTCAAAAAGGTAATATCCATAATCGTTTTTGTTATCTTGATTTTTACATTGTAGAAATATTGACCAAAATAAGTAAATTGTTTTGAAATATGTTTTGATAATTAAATATTACTATATATACCTTAATATGTTTCCATTTAAAGGAATCAATAGGCTTATTATGTTCAGTCGCTGACTTCTTACCATGATTTATCCTATATTTATAGATCACCCTATTATAACAAAATTCTCATTAAAACAAAAATTGAAACATATAATTCAAATTTTATCTATAAAATGTTGATTTCAATGGATTACATATTCATGATAGTCATCATGTGTGGTTATTTTGATGGAAATCCATGCATTGGATCCAAAAAATAAACATTTGGGGTATCCAAGTTGATTGTGATCAATATCCATTGCTTCCTAAAAAAATAAGTAATGAGAAAAAGAAAAATATATTTTATATGATTAAATTGTAGACTTTACCCCTTCAGTGTAAGAATGAAGAAGAGTATGTCATCTGATATTTTCTTCTCAAATTCCTAGAATAGTTTATCTTGTATCTTATAAATTTCTTCCAAATCCAAAGAATATAGATGCATAGAAATGATACAGGGATTAATGAGTCCAAATATTTCTTTATAGGGTTTTTCCTTTATATAGTATTAATATATAAGCCTATAGGAAATATGAATATTTATTCACTATAATGAAATAGTAGATCATTTTTTGGATAAACGGATTATGAAAATGTTCCTCATATTTGTATTCAAAACTAAGACTATCATCAATTAAAACTTAATAATCTCATTTATACTCTCCAGACCTACCATGCCTGTAATGGAAACTCGAAATATTTCTTCATCATAAAAATTTATGATATATTTTCATATTTGAATGTGGTTTCTACATGAACTTTTAATGTTAATAAATTTGGAAGATGAACTAGTGGGAGGAAGGTACTCTCTAAAGGTCCTTTTTGATTTCTTGGTCGATTCACTGGATTCTCTTGATTCGACCTTTCATGTCCCCATCATTTTTTTCTTCTATAATATCATACCTCATTTAATACCTTTTTCATAATTTGTTAAAGGGTTTTCATTTGATTTATTTTAAAGAATTACCTCATATATCTTTAAAATATTGGATGGATATGCTAGGAAAGTTCTATTAGCATCTTTGACTGTTGTAATATTCAGGTCATTAAGTGGAATAGGAAACTCAACACTCAGCTCTTGAGCTAATTTAATCCCTACTCTCATGTGATGTTTTGGGAGTTATTTTTTGTGTATCATGTCTCCTAGGATATTAAACACCCTACCCATCACAACAAGGCGGTGTGTGGGTGTTGATAGATATAAGTCACATATAAATTCACACTATATAATTTTAATAATATAAAGTTATCAGAAGTTGTTTTATTCACATTTAAGATAAATATTAATGAAAAAATTTATTACCTCAGGAAAGTTATATGGTTTAGAAGAATGGATAGCCTCAAAGATAGTGGGTTCATTTGGCTCTTTATGTGCTGATCTTTATTCCACTACTGATTCACTTTGACCCTGTTTTATATATTAGTCCTCCAAACCAGACCAGACAACAATATCTTTAAAAGAATCTATTTTCATCTACATTATTTTCATTAATGGATATGTATCTTCTTGAGGCTTTTTCTTCTCAAAATATGTTCTAGGTGACACTGTAAAACATGCACCTCTAATGTGGCCATATTGTTCTGGAAACTTCAAAATTACTGAAAGTAGTTTTTCTTCAGGTACAATCACTATTGATTCTTGTGTCTAAACCATATAAAAACATAAAAACATAAATAGATATTTTTATATAATATTGTTATAAATCATAAAAAAATTACTATTTTTTCATACTTACACATGATTCTATATAGCTCATGTGTTTTCATCAACTATTTTACCCTCTTTATTTACATGGGCCTCCTTCCATAGCACATGATGTGAGATAGAAGTGGATTATAATTTTGATTCATCAATCAATATATAAACAAAGGAACACATGTTGTTTCATATCACATAAAAATTTTATCGTAGATTTAAAATACATACCGTTTTCTTCTTTGTGAAGTGTACCTCATCATTTCTTTGTGATAGGGGTACATTGGTTTTGAATAATGTTTTTTATTATCATCACTCCTTTATTATTTAATAAATAAATAATTTTGAATTAAAGTGGATACAATAAATAATTTTAAATTATATATTATTGACTAAAATTCACCTGAAATTATTTCACATCATGAATACTGATGAAAGTATTCCATTTTTCCTTATTTATAATGTTTGTATACATAATTGGTGGGTAGGGATTTAATTTTCCCTTAGCATCCTTGACAAAAATCTTGGTAAGAAGTATCTGAAAGCCTATTTAGGTTTTTTCAATAACCATTAAGACATATTTCTTAAAAACCCACTAAAATAAATTAACTCTATGAGGCATGATGAAAATTCAATCAACATTTCATTAAATATTTTTTTGATAAAATATATAAAGTGTATCATAACATTACCTTAATATCTTCCCAAAGGGTTTCCTTCAATGTAGTCAAGAAATGTTTCCACATATCTATATCAGTTGGCACATTTATTCTCATTTTGATCCCAATATAACTATTAAACATTGACTTTTGGGGGTCAATGGGTAGGCCATGTTGATTCCATCCAACATCAAATTTTATACCCTTTCTTCTTACATTGATAATTTTAGTCAATATAGTGATGCTATGTCATTCTTGTTTTATTTCATCAACATATATTTTATACCCTAATAATCCTATAGTTTCAACATCAAATGTTCGTTCTTCCCTAGAATTAGTAACATCATCAGGTGCAGAAGCCATTTTCTACATGAGTAGTCAAACATTTAATTTAGATTATGTAAATTCAGTAGAGAACACATAATATTATGACGAAAATCATAGTATATTAAAAACACATTAACATACTCATTGAACTCTCATTTTTTCATTAATGGTTAAAGGGGTTTTCCCCCTCTATTGATTATCCAAATACCCTTTTTGTGGCCCCCTCTAACATACAAGACATTTTATACATTGGGAACACCATGAAATAATTGCGATCTCTTAATGAACGGGTCATCCTCTATAGAATTTTCATCTAACTCTATAGTTATTTTAGTTTCCAGTGAGACAATTGACTAATTCTTATTTTTAGGATCTAAGATATAAAATACCTGCACAACTTATGATTCCATTATGAATGGATCATAATTTTTCCCTTCCACATTGAAATTAACCTTCATGAAGCCCAATTCATCAACTTTCATTGAACTCTTGTTGTCAACCCATTTGAAATGGAAAATTGGCACTTGAAATTTTGTATAATCCAACTCATGTATCTATTCTATGATGCTGAAATATAACATATTCACATAAATTGTATTTCTATCCTTAGAACAATATATGTTCATTTATTCCACCATAAGCATAACTTTGTCATTTTTCATTGTATTTCATTCATTTTGTTCCTTTATATAGAACATATAACCATTAATTACCAAACCAATGTAAGATATAATATTTAAATTTTTCACTCGGATATCCATTAAAGTCATTCAATGAATAAATTTTTATTTTTAGATAACTTCTTATAAATATGATCTCAAAACCATCCTATAAACTATTTATTGTCTGTATTTGATATCCATTCTCCATCCCTTAATGAATTAAAATGTCTTTGAATTAATTTTTGGGCTTAAACATATGGAGAAACCTCTCCACTATTATTTAAAATATAAAGGTGATATTGCTCCCACTCTGTGATGGTAATTGTAATAATATCTATTTTGAAAATCCCTTCACCCATAAGGAATCCACTATGATGATATTTTGAGAGACCAATGCTATCAACATCTGATAGGTAATCAGTTTATAATTCAATGGATTCTTAAAAAATATATCATTTTCAATACAAACTTCAAGATGAATTTGATTCTTGACATAATCTTTCATAATATTCATATATCATTCAATGGGGTACATCCATCTATAATGGAAAGTACCACATAGTTGAACCTCTCAAACCAAGTGGACCATTATATCAAAGAATGATGGTGGGAATAAAATCTATAATTAACATAATATGACTGAAATCTCCTTATTCATGATTGGATGTTATTTTAGGTCTATAAACTTACTGAATATGGATTTGAAAAATAAGTAGATTTTATTTAATGTATGATGTATATCTTTAGTAAAAATTCAGTATAAAGTGACGAGCTTCAAATATTGCATCAAAACATGACATTTTTGTGATTTTAGACCCTATAAAATCAAATTAGTTATTGAAAATAAATTCATGATATTTGATGAATACCCATATGGAACTTTTACACCATTAAAGAAATTGAAAAATTATAATTTTTTTTCCTAGATAGAGTGTAAGCTACTGAAGGAAGAAAATTTTATATTTCACCCTTCGAAAATGCCAACTCTTCTCTTATACCCATGTCAATCATATCCTACCTAGACTTTATGACATATTTTTTATGAACATTTAGTAATGTTCCAACAACACTATCAAATACATTGACATCAAGAAAATGTCTAATGTACAAACAATTCCAATACGGTAATTAAAAGAAAATTGATCTCTTTTTACAATATGATTTCATAAGTTTATTTGAGAAATTATTGCCAAAAATAGTGTTAATACCTTTTTATTTCTCTAACATTTGATCGCTTGTTAGTGGAGATAGTGTTATACCATTTTTTGTGATTCTTTCATCAAGGCCAGAATGTCATGCACACTTCTGTTTCCCTACATTCCCACTTTCCAATGGTGGAAAACTTCCATCACTTTAATTGATGATGTTAGCTCCTTGATTGAAATGGGATTATAGGATTTATATTCCTCCTTTTATGGATTCATATTTAGAGCTCATCACCTAGTCTGGGAATCCCTCATAGATTTAAGTAATGATCATGAAACTCATTCCTGGCACCATATTTAGGTGGACTCCGATTAATTACATTTCTTCTGTCTCAACAGGGCAGCAACCTTTGTCCAGGGGAGGTAGTATCATTGGCCATGTTGGTCATGTATGTATGTTGGATGGATTGGGAACCTATAAAGTATTTTTATTTTGGAGGTAATATCATGTGTTATGCATCTTAGGTATGGAACCCAAGGCATATCATGTCAATCATAAGGAAATTTATGCTAGGTTCATAAGTCTTCTAAGGATTTTTAATTCAGGAATCCCTCAGTTATTGTATGGGGTATGGATTCTAGATCTATTCAAAAGTTTAATGTCTTTTGGAGACGGATCATGTCATAATTTTAATATCTTGTGGATATCGATCAAGTCATGGTTTTAATGTCCTATGGGGATAAGTGGTGGAGTGTGTCCATATAGGGGAGGATATCACACTTGAAAGGCATAGTGTGTCCCCCCAAGGGGGATAATTTCACACTTGGATTGATGGAGGGTGTCCCCCAAAGGGGGTGATTTCACAATGTATGATGTTTGGATTGAACTTGATAGATGAATCCTATATACCCTATTTAAGAGATAGGGATCAAAAACCATATAGTTGATGTCGCGATTTAAGGTCATGTGACAAGACTGGTCCATGAAGTTTAGAGTCATGTGGTAAGGATGCTTGTGTCGTGAAAGGATCATCTATAAGGAATGGTGTGGGGATTACATGTGGAATTTTCCCAAAATAGGAGTTTCATCCTAGGTGTGGATTCTCATCCCCATTGGAGGGAGGATGATGTGCGTCTTACATGTGGAAGCTTCTCGGTGTGGTAGTTTTTTCCCATGGTGGGGGAGGTAGTGGAATACCATGATGATCATACATGGGAAATCATGTGCTCATCACATAGGGTAAGGATACAGTTTTACACCATGTTTTGAGGTTGTTTTCATGTATTTTAACATCTTATGACTAGGATGTGGATCTAGTAAGTTTTACATCTTGTAGATTGGATGTGGATGGGGCTCACACCCCAAGGGGGCTGTGTTAAGGTGAGAGGAAGATTCATCATTAGGAGTATCTACCAAGATAGGAAAGTCATTTCCCTTGGTGAAACCATAACTAGGGATTAAGTGTCCACTGATCATGTGCCTATAGGCGGGGCATGGTGTTGGCACTACCATAGAGGAGTGGCTATAAGGAGGCCCGATGTTAATGTACATATTCTTAGGTGCAATAGGAATTAGGTTACCTATGCTTAGGAGAAACGGGTAGCATGAAGGCCAAGGATGCACTTAGAGAAAAGTGGGAAAGCATAAGAGTAGGTGGTTCTAGTCACATAAAGACTTTGGGTGTGGTTGAACTAATACTAGATTGGTATGGTGGACTTGGACACTAAACATTCAGAAAATGGTGTTAACTGAAAAGAGACACCATGGAGTGGCCTAGAGGATAGGTTTCATGAAATTAGGCACTTCTTGAAATTTTGGAGCTTCACAAAAGATATGGGTCTGAAGGAGGTTAGGGCTCTTGAAAAAGAGTATGTCTCATGAAACAGGGTGACCCTGCCTCAGGGTAAAGTATTGGTCCCCATGGGGTTGGTTTCACGAAGGATAGTTATCTCTTAAAACCCCAAGAGCCTCAAAGGGATTTATTCTTATGAGAAGTCCATGTAACTTCACAAAAGTCATCTCCACCATGGTTTTAGGTTCTCAAAAACTCATGGGAGTAAGTTTCGCAAAAGTTGGATACCTTTGGAGGTCCATATCTTCTTTAATTCATGAATCTTATGAGTATCATGAGTTCAGATCTTTTTATCAAAAGTTAAAAGTTCATTTACCCATGAAAGTATAAAATATGGAGTATTTATAGGCTCAGGGGGCACTGAAACTAGTTTCGTGAAATTTGTAGGCTTTTAAAAAACATTATGATCTTCAAAAATAGACAAGGTTGTGTGAACCAGAGTTATTATGTGAAAATGTTACCATCAAAGCTTTAAGAAACTAGGGGCTTCCACAAACCAGAATTATGTTGTGTAGAGGTTACCATTAAGACTCTATGAGAACGAGGGATTTTGTGAATAAAATCCTTTTTCAAAGGTCAGTAACTTTGAGAATCTAGTCACTTAATTTTATTTTCGGTAATTTTTTTCCCAAATTCACTTTGAAATGATTGTTCCTTACTTGACCTTCTCCCATGACACACATATTTCATATTCAACAACCCCCCCCCCCATGGAATTAGAGCTGATGAGGGGAAGGAGGGTCATATTCTGAGGGAAAACCCAAAAAATTGGCAATTTAATAGTCATACTTGAAAAACCCAGTCTAATCGTATACCTATAAATAAGGGCGGGGTTCCCTTGGGGTACCATGATATTTTCACAAAACATAAAACTATGATCACTTTTCACAAAACTCAAGACCTTCATGATTATTTTACGATTTTGATCCTCATCACTCACAAAACTCTCTTCTTATATGGTCCTTCCAAGAATATACTTCCATGAACACACTTCCATGAACCCACAACTTCAAAAATTGGACCTTATCAAAGACAACTTTATGAACAAACCATCACGAACCAGTACCAAAAAAATTTAAATTCCTGAAAAATCTCCACTGAGGGTGATAAAGCTACGCAACCCATCAAGATTACATGGATGGGAACCTTATGATTGGAGAGAGAATCCAGAGCACATGAGATTATGAAACACACCCCACATTACTAATGAAGGATCATCAGGAATACATGTTGTGCAAAAGGCTTCTATTATATGGATTTTGGATTAAGGATGTTGTGTTCATCCCTAGTTCTGATCGAGATGATCCCGCCTACTAGTTTAGAAGCATTCCTAGATAGTACCAGTGGCACAGAGCTATTGGAGGCCATAAATTGAAGAACCATGCATCTCTCACCATACATACCTTATGGAACCATATGAACAATGTAAACGAGGAGGCTTTGGAGGTGCAAGAATCTTCCCCTCAATATGAGATGATTTTCAAGGAGGGCATGGTGAACCCACTCAAGGGGTGAACCAAAGGCTGGTACTTGTGTCAGTGTATTAGATTCATAGATTATTGGTCTTGGAAATAATGGGAATGTAAATATTACAGTGAGTTTGAGGAAGAGTTGAAGTAGGTCAGTCTTTACAAGGTGGAATGGTCTTCACAATTCTATGTCTTATGCCACCAAGACATCATTATAGAGTTGTGGAGAAGGTGGTCATCGAGGACCAACACCTTTCATCTGTACCATAGAGAGGGTGGTATCAACTTGTGGGGTCATTACCAGATTGTTGGGATCCCAAAATGAGGATCCATATATGATGAGTTCCTCCTTTTAGAGAATGTTTAAGAGGACTAGAAACAATTTCTAGTCATGGAAAGGGCGTGCTGAATTTTGTGCAAGGGAAGAGATAGTAAAAGTCAAGGATTAAGGACATCTCATTCAAGAAGTGGTCTGGGTATTTTCTAAATGAAATAGTAAACAAAATACTATAGGTCCACATCAGTTCCATGGGGCATTCCAGCGATCAAAGAGAAATCATACTGAAGGATTTTGGATGTAAGCCAGTGGAAGCTATGGGGATACAGTGTGAAGCATGAGGCTCCTGTGGTCAGGCTATCAGGATTCATCATTATGCTAATATGTGGGTGGATTCTCCCAGTGAGGGACACACACATGGGGGTGTGGATGATCACCTTCATCATGGTGGAAATTTTGGTGATGGAGAAACAAATCAACCTAGTTGTCTCAGCATTGGCGAATCTATACAAGGTGATCTACCTATCATCCATGGGAAGACTCCCCCCAATGGTGTGGGCCCTTATATTTCCTATATGTTTGGGTTTATGCACACATGGGAGGATATGAGTATCCAAACTGTAATGACCCAAAGTTTTTCAATGGAAATTACCTTATTAAAAATATGTCATAAAATCACATGAAAACACAAAATAATAAACTACTAAGTGTAAAGTGACCTTTAAACATAATTTTGTCACTTCTGTGTTTTGAATTTCAAAATTCTGACATACACTGTTGTGTTAAAGATGGTTTTTGGGGTCCAATAAGAAAAAATTAATTTTTGGTGAATAGTAAGCTACCCTTATGAATAGTAACCTACCCTTATGAATAATAGTACGACCCTTATGAATAGTACACTGTCCAAATAATATTAACCTTACCCATGAATAATTAAATAAAATTTAGGCATATTAGAAAGTGACATTTTTACCATAGTAAACATTTCGGTATTTTTGTAAGTCATAAATGATTAATTATAATTAATTAATTAATTTAAAAGAAAATGTATTTTCTTAAAATGTTTTAATAAATTTACAAATCTATGTCTTCTAGTTTTTAGATAATTTTATAAGACCCTACGTAATTTTTGAAAGCATTATAAAATCAGTTTTAATTTTAAAAACTGTATTTTTCAAGTAAATTATGATTTTAATTAAATATTAAATTAATCATATTTAGGAAATTATTTTTGAAAAATGGAATTTATTTTTATATTCTACACCTCAAAAAATAGTTAGGGTGAATTTTTGGGATTTTTCTGAAATACTTCAATTTTCGGGTGAATAGTAAAAATACAGTTTTTCACATAACCGGTGTATCCTAAATTCCATCATTAATGATGTAATGATGACATAAAATTTCTAGAACATTATATTTGGAAAAATTATATTTAATTTCATAAATGGTTCCTTAAAATACAATAAACTCAATTTCCAAACCTAAAAAAAACTTTCCAAAGCCTAAAGTCAAAAGGTCATTTCTTAAATTGTCTTTTTCTCTTTCTTTCACTTTCCTTTTAATAAATTAATGAATTCGAATTATAAATATGATTTTAATCCTAATACCTGTTATATTATATTAATATATGATTTATGATGTCAAAAAAATACTATTACAAGTCTAACTTTTGATATATTATTTTATTTAATATTTTATTCTAAAAACACCTCCCTCCTCATGTATAAATAACCCCTCCCCCTCCCCTTGCCAAACCACACCTCTAAAGATTCAAGAATTGTCTAAACTCTACCCAAGAATCTTCCTTATTCCCTCCCCCACGTCCAAGAGCTTCTAGTCTCATCAAAAGACCAAGCCTAGGTCCATTAAGGAGGATCTCAAGAGGAGGATCCAAGAGGTAATTTCTCTTCCTCTTTCCTTTAATTCCCTTTCAATTTCAAGTCTTTTTCTTATTCTCTCCCAACCTATCTTTGTTTAAATGGTATGTTAAATCTATTATCATACATATAATGTAATTTTATGATACTAATGGGATATTATACCATCCAACCCCCTTCTCCTCTTCCTTTTATTTTATAAAAGAAAAGGTTGTTCGTATGGTGTTAATCTATCACCTTGAAGAACAACATGTTTTCTTTTTCCATTTATACCTATAGATCTGGTCATGAAACCATTTTTATGGTTGAACCAGAATATTATATATGTATTATTTATTATTTTAAGTTCTTTAACTAACTTATGTACATATTACTATATGAGTAAACAAAACAAGTTCGTTGTGGTCGAAAGAACGCCCAAATTAACCCAAACGATCATCATTAAATTCATATCTAATGATTCATACACATGGTTTACAATATAATTAATTATAATATCATTTTAAATTATAGAATATAATTAATAAAATGGAATATATGTTATGGATTTTTACCCATGTTCTACACAAACTTCAATTCATGAATACATGTGAAACACTCAAGAAAACCATAAAAATGAACATTCCTGAACAATGTTTTAAAACTCTATAACTCATAAAAAGGCCTATCAAATAACAAAATGAAACCAAAATGACCCCTTTTAATGTATAAAAGGTTATTTAGTTTCTAATTAATGAATATAATTTCATTATACAGAACATTAAAGCGAAGGAAGCGTTCGGATACAAGGTAAGGGGAAAATATCAAACCCAATTTTCGTTCTTCGGGTTATCCCACTTTCAATCCAAATTTCATATAGTCACTTATTAAAAATAATTTGTTCATCATTATATTACCTTTTCTAGGGTATACATTTTTTCTACTGATGTTTATGTCAAACAAATTTTTTTCCAAAAGAACTCTTCTTTTAAGAACTCACCTTTTACCTCTCATTCAAGTTTGATGGTTCTTGTATCATTTATGTTGTTCCCTCTTTCTTTTGGGAACCCAAAGTTTATAAATGTTTTCTTATGAGATGAAACCCATTCCTTTCCATGGTTTAGTTATGTTTGTTATTGATATATGTTCTATGTGGCATGCATGATAATGATAATGTTATGATGTGACGGGTGCACCTGGAATTATACATTGCTCCAATGCATTGGGTAAAGTGATGAATCTCATGAGTAAATGTGAAATGATGTGTAAACAAGATGCTAGATTTTTTCACAAGTATGTGTGGTAGTTAACCACTAAGACATGATGTTTTATTTTTATACATTGTGACATTTCAAGTCTTATATTTATGCTTCCTCTTTTGTTCATGATCCTTTGCCTATGTTATGATTATGCTCACCCCATGATATATTGTTCTTATCTGTCCCCTTAATAGGCTTATAGCTCACTCGTTTTGATGTATATCCTCAGGTTTCTATATGTACTAAGGAGAGGTCAAGTTCCAGTAAGAATCCAGTGAAGAAGAAACTGAATAAATGTTTATCCTCGATGTTGTGATTGTTATGTATGGTCCTAGTTTTCCCAAGACACTAAACCATAGGATCCTCTATGTGTAATACTATTATGTTTTTTATCTTTAAAATGATGTAATAGTAATGTAAAAATTTTTTGGGTCTTTATAGTTGGTATTAGAGGGAGGTTTAGTTAATTTTGGAATTAGGATTAGTGAACCCTAGAGAAAACCTCTAGCATGAGTCTAAGTACAAATATGCACACAAGAATCTTTACATAGGGATCCCATATGTTATGATTTGTTTAAATGAATAAGTTATTCATGACTTGTTGACTTATGTTTTGTTCTAACCTTTTCTATTTTAGAAAATGGTGGGAACTAGGAGAAACCAGGCCAACAACTCATGTGAGGGCCAATGCAACGATTTCCCGAACGACATCCCCACTAATTTGAAAGGTGGAGTTTAAAACTTCATAGCGATGCTTACCCAATTATCTCAGGTTATGAACAATAACCATAATAATGGGTAACATCCTCCTTCAAAAAAGAGAGAGCAACTGGCTATCGAATGTTTTATGTGGCAATGACCACTGACGTTTAGTTGATCTTCTGATCCACTAGTTGCAGAACAGTGGGTTAACTCCATGGAGAAGATCTTGTATGTTCTTCAATGTTCTGAGATGGAGAAGGTGACACTAGACATTTATTTTCTATATGTAGAGGCTGATCAATGGTGGGCTTTGATTAAGAACACCAATCCAAGGGAGGAAATTGAAGAGATGGAATGGGAAGACTTTAAGATCGTTATTCTTAATAAGTATTTCCCACAAACTATTTGTACGAAGATGGAGAGAGAATTCATAGAGCTCAAGAAAAAAGAAGGAGAATCTGTCACAACCTACGAAGAAAATTTCACAAGGCTTGCAAGGTACACTTCGGGTTTTATTATCAACAATGATAGAAAAATTGATAGATTCTTTAGTGGATTAAAACCACACCTTTGAAAGGCTCTTGCAATTCGAGACTTTGGGAGTTATGAATAATTTTTTCGGTGTGATCTCAAAGTGGAGATGGAGTTTGGAGAATGGTCCCATGGCTATGGTGATAAGAAACTAAAGATAGAGTTTCAAGCTGGTGGATCTAATGACAAAGGTGGGAAGAAAACTCAATGACCCACATGCCAAAAATGTGGGAAGTTGCACCATGGGAACTTCCTCAAAGAGACAGGGAAATTCTTCAAGTGTGGAAATAAGGACACCTTGCTCAAGAGTGTCGAAAACACATAAAAAAAGGAGAATGTGGTATAAGAAAGGAGAGAACCACTCATGGTTCAATTCTACAATTGTAGGGAGCTAAGGCACTATGCAAGCTAGTGCACTAAACCTCAATTTCTTGAGGGTAATCAGTGTCAGTAGCCACCAAAGCCAAAGGAAAAAGGGAAGGCTTATGCCATCACTACTGCAGAAGTGAAGCATGATAATGAAGTCGTACAGGGTACACTTCTTATTCACTCAAGAATGTAAAAAATTTTATTTGATTCTAGTTCTACGCATTCCTTTATATCATGCAAGTTTTCTAAAACTATAGAATCAAAGCCCCGAAGCCTTGAAGTAGAGATATCTATAAAAACACCAAGTGGTGCAATAATTTCAACCCAAGTGTTTGAATCTTCACCTATCGGCATATGTGGGAAGATTCTTCCAGCAAATCTCGTAATACTTTCCTTGGTATAATTCAATGCTATAATGGGAATGGATTGGATATCATTATATAAAGCACATATCAACTGTTGGGAAAAGGAAATATCTTTTAATATTCTGAACCATCCCATACTCCTCTACAAATTCAAGGAAGATCATGAATCACCTTTGAAAAACCTTTTATCTGTGTGGATGTTGATTCCCTATGAAGAAGCATACCTCTCCCAAATGGTTGATTCAAAGGAAAGTACCAAACTTACTGAAATTCCCATCATGAGGGAATACGGTGATGTATTTCCTAAAGAGTTACCCGGAATTCCCCCAGATCGTGAGGTAGAGTTCTCAATAGAACTCATACCTGGAGCTAATTCTATCGCAAAGTTTCCCTATAGGATGGATCCTATCGAATTGGAAGAGTTAAATAATCAGTTGCAAGATCATTTGGACAAAGGGTTCATACGCCCTAGTGCATCACCTTGGGGTGTTCCAGTTCTCTTTGTGAAGAAGAATGATAGAACAATGAGGTTGTGCATCGACTATCGAGAACTCAACAAGATCGCCATAAAGAACAAGTACCCTCTTCCAAGGATTTAAGACTTGTTCGATCAGTTAAAAGGAGCTAAATACTTCTCAAAGGTGGATCTTTGTTCTGGATATCATTAGCTAAAGGTGAATAAGTAAGATATTCAGAAGACTGCCTTCCGTACAATGTATGGGCACTATGAGTTTCTGTTTATTCCCTTCGGACTTACTAATTCCCCTGCAACCTTCATGGATTTGATGAATATAGTCTTTAGACATTACCTCGACAAATTTGTGGTAGTGTTTATTGATGATATTTTCATATAATCCAAGAGCAAGGAGGAACATAAAGAACATCTAAGACTTGTGTTGGCAACATTGAGAAAGGAGAATTTTTATGCCAAGTTCAGAAAGTGTGACTTTTGGATAAAGCAAGTCATGTTCTTAGGACATGTGATCACAAGTGAGGGAATTTCTATGGATCCTTCAAAAACAAAGTAAATTGAGGAATGGACCAGGATCTCTAGTGTCACCAAAATTCATATTTCTCTTAGATTATCTAGGTACTACTGATGTTTTGTGAGAAACTTCTCACGATTGTAAAGCACACTAACTAAGTTAACAAGAAAAAGGGTAAAGTATTTCTGCACGGAAGAATGCGAGGGAAGCTTCAAGGATCTAAAGAGAAGGCTGATCACTGCACCTGTACTCACACTACCGAAAAGTGGAGAAAGTTTTGTGATATACAGTGATGCTTCAAAGAAATACTTGGGTTGTGTACTCATGAAAAATGATAATGTGATAGACTACACCTCACGGCAGTTGAAGATCTATGAGCAGAACTACCCAACACATGATCTAGAGCTAGCAGCCGTGATTTTTTCCTTGAAAATTTGGAGGCACTACCTTTATGGTGAGAAGTGTGACTTATACATCGACCACAAGATCCTAAAGTATATATTCACATGAAAGGAACTCAACATGTGTCAAAGGATATGGTTAGAGCTAATCAAGGATTATGATTGCTCTATTCAATACTATCTTGTAAAGGAAAACAAGGTAGTTGATGGTCTAATCAGAAAAGAACCTGCTACTCTATCCATGTTATAGATTGAGAAAGACCCTATCTTCTTGGATATTAAAAACATGGATTTAGAAATCATAAGGGTAGGGGATACATCCTACCTTGACCAAATGATTGCGCAACAATCCATCCAAGAGAAGATTAAAGAAGTACAAAGGGATGATGTGGAGATACAAAATAGGGTGAATGAAGTAAAGGAATGGAAGCTGCATGAGTTCCATATCGACGATGATGGTGTGATTTGGTTTGGAATGCATATTTGTGTGCCTTCATCACCCGGGATAAAGAAGGAGCTATTGGAAAATGAACATAGCTCAAAATTCTCCATCCATCCTGGTAGCACCAAGATGTATCATGATCTTCAAGAACACTTATAGTGGGATTACATGAAAAAGGAGACCACGGAATACATCTCAGGGTGTTTGGTATGTCAGCAAGTTAAATTAGAGAGAAAAAAGTTCAAAGGGTTGATGCAGCCATTGCCTATACCCATGTGGAAATGGAAAAATGTTAGTATGGACTTTGTCATGGGTCTCCCGAAGACATCGAAGAGAAATAATGCGATATGGGTTGTGGTTGATCGACTCACCAAGACTGCCCATTTTATCACTATTCGATAAGATCTCTCACTTGAAAAACTTTCAAAGATATATGTGAAGAAATTGGTGATACTGCAAGGTGTTCCACTCTCAATTGTCTTTGACCGTGATCCAAGGTTCACATCTAAATTTTGGAGGAGCCTTCAACATGCTTTGAGTACTGAATTAAATTTCAGCATGGCCTATAACCCCCAAACCAATGGCCAATCTGAAAGGACAATTCAGATGCTTGAAGATATGCTAATAGCCTGCTCACTAGAATTCAAAGGTGGATGGGATCAGCATATCTCATTGGTTGAGTTCTCATACAACAATAGCTTCCACTCGAGTATTCATATGTCTCCATGTGAAGTTCTGTATGGAAAGCGATGTAAAACTCTAACCTGTTGGGATGAAGTTGGAGAAAGAAAGCTACTTGGACCTGATCTTGTGCAAGAGATGATAGAGAAGGTTCAAGTCATCCAGAAACACATAAAATCTACTCAGAGTCAGAAAAAGAGTTATGTTGACAACCGTCAAAGGGACTTGGAGTTTGACATTGGGGATAAAGTCTTCCTTCGAATATCACCATGGAAGAGAGTCATGCGATTTGGGAAAAAAGGGAAGCTAATCCCAAGGTACATTGGATCCTTTGAAATCCTGGACCGTATAGGAGTTGTGGCCTATCGGCTTGGACTTCCACCGAATATGGATCAAGTTCATGATTTTTTTCATGTATCACTCCTGAGGAAGTACATACTTGTTCCCTCACATGTACTAAACTCATAGGTGGTATAGCTGGAAGATGATCTCTCTTATGAGGAGCAGCCTGTAGAGATTATGGACCGGAGAGATAAGGTTCTACGCAACAAGACAACCCACCTTGTCAAAGTGTTGTGGAGGAACCATAAGCTTGAAGAAGCTACTTGGGAACCATAGGAGGTGATGAAGGAGAAGAACCCTCACCTGTTTGTGTAAAGTGACATTTCGAGGGTGAAATTTCATAAGGGGGAAAGAATGTAACGACCCAAAGTTTTTCAATGGAATTTACCTTCTTAAAAATATGTCATAAAATCAAATGAAAACACAACATAATGAACTAATAAGTGAAAATTGACCTTTAAACATAATTTTTTCACTTCTGTGTTTGGAATTTAAAAAATCCAACATACATTGTTGTGTTCAAGATGGTTTTTGGGGTCCAATAAAAAAAACTTAATTTTTGGTGAATAGTAAGCTACCCTTATGAATAGTAACCTACCATTATGAATAGTAGTATGACCCTTATGAATAGTAAACCATCCAAATAAAAGTAAACTTACCCATGAATAATTAAATAAAATTTAGGCATCTTAGAAAGTGACATTTTGACCATAGTAAACATTTTAGTATTTTTGTAAGTCAAAAATTATTAATTATAATTAATTAATTAATTTAAAAGAAAATTTATTTTCTTAAAATGTTTTCATAAATTAACAAATCTATTTCTTCTAGTTTTTAGATAATTTTATAAGACCCTACGTAATTTTCGAAAGCATTATAAAAGCAGTTTTAATTTTGAAAACTGTATTTTTCAAGTAAATTATGATTTTAATTAAATATTAAATTAATAATATTTAGAAAATTATTTTTGAAAAATGGACTTCATTTTTTAAATTCTACACATTGAAAAATGGTTAAGGTTAATTTTTGGGATTTTTCTGAAATACTTCAATTTTTGGGTGAATAGTAAAAAATACAGTTTTTCACATAACCAGTGTATCCTAAATTGCATCACTAATGATGTAATGATGACATAAACTTTCTATAACTTTATATGCGACCAAATTATATTTAATTTTATAAATGGTTCCTTAAAATACAATAAACTTAATTTCCAAACCTAAAAAGAACTTTCCAAAGCCTAAAGTCAAAAGGTGATTTCTTAAAGTGTCTTTTTCTCTTTCTTTCACTGTCCTTTTAATAAATTAATTAATTAGAATTATAAAGATTATTTAAAGCCTCAAACGAATTATATCATATTAATATATTATTTAGGATTTTAAAAAACTACTATTACAAGTCTAACTTTTGATATATTATTTTATTTAATATTTTATTCTAAAAACACCTCCCTCATGTATAAATAACCCCTCCCCCTCCCCTTGCCAAACCACACCTCTCAATCTTCAAGAATTGTATAAACTCTACCCAATAATCTTTCCTAGACCCTTCCCCAAATCCAATAGCTTCTGGTATCATCAAAATACCAAGCCTAGGTCCCTTAAAAAGGATCTCAAGAGGAGGATCCACGAGGTAATTTCTCTTCCTATTTCCTTTAATTACCTTTCAATTTCAAGTCATTTTCTTATTCTATCCCAAACTATATTTGTCAAAATGGTATGGTAACTCTAGTATCATATATATAATAGAATTTTATGATACTAATTGGATATTATACCATACAACCCCCTTCTCCTCTTCCTTTTATTTTATAAAAGAAAAGGTTGTTCGTAAGGTGTTAATCTATCACCTTCAAGAATGACATGTTTTCTTTTTCCATTTCTACATAAAGATATGGTCATGAAAACATTTTTATGGTTGAACCAAAATATTATATATGTATTGTGTCCTATTTTAAGTTATGTAACTAACTTATGTACATATTACTAGATGAGTAAACAAAACAAGTTCGTTGTGGTCGAAAGACCGCCCAAATTAACCCACACGATCATCATTAAATCCCTATATAATGATTCATCCACATAGTTTACAATGTAATTAATTATAAGATCATTTTAACTTCTATAATATCATTAATAACATGTAATATATGTTCTAGATGTTTACTCATGTTCTACACAAACTTCAATTCATGAATACATGTGCAACGCTCAAGAAAACCATAAAAACAAACATTCCCGACAATGTTTTTAAACTCTATAACTCATAAAAAGGCCCATAAAATAAAATAATGAAACCAAAATGACCCCTATTAATGTATAAAAGGTTATTTAATTTCTAATTAATGAATATAATGTGATTATATAGGAAATTAAAGTGAAGGAAGCGTTCGGATACAAGGTAAGGGGAAAATCTCGAACCCAATTTTCGTTCTTCAGGTTATCCCTCTTTCACTCCAAATTTGGTGTGGTCACTTCTTAAAAATAATTTTTTCCATCATTATCTTACATTTTTTGGGATATAAATTTTTTCTACTGATGTTTATTTCAAAAAAAAATTCCAAAAGAACTCTTCTTTTAAGAACTCACCTTTTACCTCATATTCAAGGTTGACCTGACTTGAAAATTAATTTTTTATTATAAAACACTTTTAAAGGGAAGTGAGAACCCAAGCCGGTACAAAATACAGATCTTTAAACAGAAAAAGAGATAGAAGAACCATTGAAATCAAGTTTAAGTCTATTAGATGCATTATTCCTAGAAAGTTTCCATAGAAGTCGGTTTACATCAAAATCTAGATTGTCTTTGATAAGGTCCTCAAACCAAAATGCAAACTTGTCCCACGTCTGTATGAATTCCTCCAGGTTTAACTTCCCTGTATTAAATCCTCTTTCCATGATATGATCTTGCTTGTATATCCACTCCATATGCACCTGGGTAGTGTCCACATGAAGTGATCTCTCATACATCTTATCACCATCCTCTTTCGAGGCGTTGAATGGAATCTATTTCTCCAGCATTTCTTCCTCAGAATGGACAATAAGTTCCCATAGCTCCTCTTCACGCTTCTGTCTAGGAGGTTATAATTACTCCTTCACTAGCTCTACATCCTTGAAATGCAAAGGTGTCTCCCCTAACCAAACCTCCAACCTCTCATCTGTATCCCCCAAAGGGTTCACCAAAACGTCCATGTTGTCCTCTGCCTTTGAAACCTTCATTCCATGATCTGGAGACCTGGATTCTACGTGCTAGACCTCCTCACCTTCAATTGTATGAACCTCATGTTCTTTGGATTTTCCACCTTTTTTGGCTGATCGTGTCTCCATTGGCCTAGGAATATGGGAGTAGTATTTGTGACCCTTTGGTTTCTGCTTCGTGGATACAATGCATCCCCTCGGATCCCTGTTTTCTTTACTACCCTTCTTCCTCCTTGGATTGTGTAGGACTTTATTGATCTCTCCTATAACATTTTCATCCGAGTTTTGTCCTTCTCCATCAGACTCGACTTCTGGGGGATAGGAGGAGTTGCAATCAACCCCTCCATTGGACCACAAACACTCAAAGTGGTTGTTCAAATTGATACAGGCTAGAGTCTTCCTCGGATTGGGTCCCTGTTTGGGGATCAGCTACCAACTTACTCCTAGAGAAGGTGCCTCCAACTTCTGAACATCCATAGAGTTACCACTACCAGATGGATGGATCACCTTTCCAGGGTTGTTACAACTTCTTGCACACACATCCATAGCGTAGGTGCCAGAACTTGGGAACACCTCGCCCTTAGAAGTTAAAACCTCAGCTCCAAATGAATGCACAAGAGCTGGTACTTTATCCTTGAGCCTATCCAAATTAACATCTTCCATTGCACTAGGCTGAGCTTCCCCTATAATCATGTTTATTCCAGGTCTCTTCTCAGCCTGCTAAAAATCCCAGCTACACTCGGCTCAGGAGGTAATACCTTAACTTGTTTTTGCTTCACCGCTTCACCCAAACATACAGTACCAACATTATTACCAGGATCTGAAACAGATCTCTCACTACCATCAACAGACCTATCACCGTTCATATCCATGCTCTTGCCACAAACATCATAAGAAAAACTCGGGGCCTTGTTCGCCTCAGATTCAGGATGAGCTAGCTCCTTCTTCTTGGAATGACAATCATTCGATGAGTGTCCCAAATGAAAACACGATGAGTAGTAGTTGCACCAGGCCTCTAACACCACTTCATGATGAACTCTGAGTTCTTTTTCCACCTCAATTCAGACAGAATCCACTGGAGGCTTAGAAACATAAATTTCCACATAGATTCGAGGATCAATGGAGTGTCACAATGAACGTGAATGGTTATATGTGGAATGCATGATAATGATAATGTTATGATGTGACGGGTACACTCAAAATTATATAACACAATATGAATGTTATGATGTGAAGGGTGTGCCTAGAATTATACAGCACTCCAATGCATTGGGTAAAGTGATGAATCTCATGAGTAAATTTGAAATGATGTGTGAACAAGATTCTTGATTTATTCACAAGTATGTGTGGTAGTTAACCAATAAGACATGATGTTTCATTTTTATGCATTGCCACATTTCGAGTATTATATTTATGCTTCCTATTATGTTTATGATCCTTTTCCTATGTTATGATTATGCTCACCCCATGATATATTGTTCTTATATGTACTCTTACTGGGCTTCTATCTCACCCCTTTTGATGTATATCCTCAAGTGGCTACATGTACTAAGGAGAGGTCAAGTTCCAGTAAGAAGCTAGTGAAGAAGAAATTTAATAAATGTTTATGCTTGATGTTGTGATTATTATGTATGGTCCTAGTTTTCCCAAGACTCTAAACCATTGGATCCTCTATGTGTAATACTATTATGTTGTTTATCTTTAAAATGATGTAATAGTAATGTAAAAAAAGGTTGGGTCGCTATACAAGGTGATCTACCTATCATCCATGGGAAGACTCCCCCCAATGGTGTGGGGCCTTATATTTCCTATATGTTTGGGTTTATGAACACATGGGAGGATATGAGTATCCAAACCCCATCTCCCTCCCCCCACTAAAAACTACCATCCATTGATTCTAAACATCATTGGGAGATTCCCTCTCAACTCAGGCTCGGTGGACATAATGGCGAGAACTGGGTCGGAAGGCCACTTCATTTTACACCCATTAACCCTTCTCACAGAGATGATGACCGATAATAGAACAGGTTCTATCAATCATTGGTTGTACCTCCTATCCTTTTTAGGCAGGTCATTGGTGGTGAGGGTCGATTTTAAGGTCATTTGTGAGTCATATTCCACACATCAGTTTGTGAGGTGGTTTTGATTCCTCTAGCAGATGATCCCAATGGTATATATGGAGGTGTGCAATGAATTCCAAACCTTGTTCCTTAGGTAGGTCTGACACATTTTTACACATAAAGATGGAAAGGTGTAGAATAATTATCCACTACCTATTATTGCATATGGGCTCACCCATGAATAAGTGTTGATATGGGAGAGTGCGTACTTGAGGGATATGCTATGGTGGAAAACCACTTGGTCTAATAAAGAAGGGGTATCACAACCATGGGGTTGAGAATGAGTGGTAGTTTGGTAATTCTGCATAAGCAAGGTTGGTTTGGTGGGCAGTTCAGCAGTTGTAGAGCCGATAATTACTAATCCAGAACAGGGGGAAGTCATAAGGAGGGTAATGATGATAGGCTCAATGCTTCTAAGAAAGTGATTGTGGGAGTAAGGAAGACCATCTTGGTAAGTCTCAAGGGTGCACATAGAAGGTCTAGGAAATTGTCTACACCTCATGAATGTTCTTAGTGATGTTGTCTTTCCCAACACCTAGGGGAGATGGGGATCCATAGGAAAATCACAACTCTATGGGATATGGTAGTGCCTCAACATGGATAGGATATTCCTTACTAGGTTGGGTCATTCTAGGGTAGGATTCCATGTCCCCCGAGGCAAGGTGGTGTAGTATATAATGGATCTAGAGTACCTGGTCCACTCTTGGGGCACTGTGCGCCCTCTGACCAGCCAAGTGAAGGTACTACTACAGATAAACTCTTCTCCAAATCTCTCAGAAAGTAAATTATCCACTCATCCACCTCCGTAGGATGGGTCAAAGGATTCTTATAGAGGTGATTCATTTTGGGACTCTCCTAGGGATGAAGGTTCTATTTTCAATCAGGCAAATCTTATAATATTCCACACCTTGAAAATAACCCATCATTTAGAACTATTGTATAATTCGTTTTTCACTTTTTCATGAAATGGTGAGAACATAGGATGGAGAGGTTCATGATGTACCTCGGATAAAGGGAGAGGGATACTCAGCCCTTAAAAAGGGGAGATCACGGGGCCTCTCCCTAGTTTCGTGACTATGGGTGGACAACTATTAGCTGAAGTAATGCCTATGACTGAGGCAGAGACTATTGGGGGAATTCCCTCACTAGGGAGGTTTCCCATGAATCTCTCTGATATGATCACTAGGTTTTAATATTCTTGTAAGTGTTTTCCCCTTTCATCCTTTCATTTCATGTTTTTCCTCTTAAGTTTCACTTGGATAACCCTGTGTTTTAAAAAATATTTTAAACCACATTTAAAGATCAACTATCTATGGTGACACTCAAGCCTAGGGAAGTTGTGGTGGATGAGTCTATTTCTTTGAAGAAGGTGGTAAAGGAGGATATGGTAGCTAAACCTACCATGAAATCACTACAGGAGGTGGCTGTTGGAGTTAAATCCATGATAGAGGAAGGAAATCGATGTAATGGATGAGGTTACGGTAGCTACATCTACCATATAAGTGTCATGGGAGATGGATATTGGGGATGAATCCTTAATGGAGGAGGTGTAAATTTCACCAGTAACTGAGGTGGTTAATGGGGCTTTGGTGACTGTACCTATCTCAGAGATGTCACCAGCAGCAGCTATTGAAACAGATACCTCGATAGAGATGGTTGAGATTGTTCCACTGATAGAGGTGATCAAGGAGGATTTTATGGTTGATCCTACCTCAAAGGTTCTGCAGGAGGTAGATGAGGCTCCCATTGTGGATGAGGGGTCTGTAAAGGATTTGTTTCCCCAAGAATGAGGGTTCATACCACCTGAGATTATTCCTGTAGATGACCTAGCCACTGATGTGTTAGTGGTATTTCCTCCATACGAGCTTGTGTTTCCAGAGGAATTTGAGGATTCTAGTTCAAACATCACTAAGGATAACTGGGTTTTTCATCATAAGGAATGGAGGTATGTGTAGAACTTCATCACCCACATCCCACTAGTTTACTTTCCAAATAGTGTGGGATCTCTTCACCATTGGATAGTTATCCTAGGGACTAGCGAGGTAAACTCCAGTGGCCTCCATGCACTGGATCATAACTTTATCATCAAGTGGGAGAATGTTGAGTGTTAGTAATTTGATGTTTCTAAGCACAAGAAGATGAATGAGGGCACTCAGGTTCTCTAGGAAGCTAAAAAGAATATCACTTTCCTAGAAGGTATGGCACAGAAGCATGCATCTATCGGTAATACTCACTACTACAAAAATGGCCTTTAACAGCGCTGTTATTTATCACCGCTAGAATAAAATGCTGATAAATGACATATGTATCAGTGCTAAAAAAGTGTATATACATTTAACCATTTATCAGTGCATTTATTTTAGTGCTGATAAAGGAAACATTTATCAGTGATTTATTTTTAGCACTGATAAAGGGTATCCTTTATTGGCACATTATTTTTTTCACTGATAAAGGGTATCCTTTATCAGTGCTTAAGTTTTATCACTAATAAAGGATACACTTATTCAATGATTTATGCTTAGCATTGATAAATATTTCTTTCATCAACACATTTTTAACACTAATAAAATGAAATAATTAAATAAATAAAAAATGTGTTTATTTCAAATTTTATTAATTAGATTATTGATAAAAATGAATTTATTTATTATACATTATTAAATATTAAACATTTTATTAATTATATAATTATGATAATTAGTGTTATTAAATTGTATATATTAAATATATAGATATATATTAATGTATATAAATATGATTTATAGATTAAAAAATATTTATGCGCTTTACATTAAATAGTCATATATTTATTCAATAATGGTATATAATTAAAAATTAATATGAATTAAAAATATTGACTAATTTCATAGAACTTGACATATAATTGAATGTCGTTTGATTTTTCAATTAAATATAGATCAAATGTGTGTTATATTGATTTCACGTATATGTAATTAATACATTTTTATATACAATATGCACACTCACAGGACTTATTCATTTTTTCAATATTGTTAAAGTGTACCTATATTCTTAATTTATTCAATTTCACTCATTTCTAACATATATGCATGCACACAAAATTAGATATTCATTAATAATGTTAAAAAAATATTTGTAAAAAAATATTTATAAGTAAATATATTTATAAATCTACATTCACTATATTTATACAATTATATATTTATAATTATAAATAAATAAATATTTTTTAAAAATTATTTATATAATTATAAATAAATAATTATGTATGTTTAAATAATTATTAAATTTATAATAAATTTATATAAATAATGAATATATTAACTATATTTATATTTATATATATTTATTAAATATATATGTATAATTATATAAATATATATAATGATATAAATAATATTTTTTAAAAATATTTCTATAATTATAAATAAATAATTATAAAATTGTAATAATTATATTTAAAAAGTAATATATTTACTATATTGATATTTATATATATTTATTAAGTATTTATAAATTTTTACAATTTTTTATTTATATTTATAATTATAAATCCTTTAACAGTGCTTCAGTAATAAGTGCAGATAAAAGAATCTTTATCAGTTCTTTTTTCACGCTAATAAAGATGAGAATTTATCAGTGCTACATAAAGCGCTAATAAAATGAACATTCATCAGTGCTCTAATTTCAGTGCTGATAAACATTGATTTTATTAGTAATTTTTTAGCACTGATAAAGATAGGTCTTTATAAATGCTAAAAAAGTGCTGATAAAAGTATCCTGATCTATTTTAAAAACCCTAACCATTTTCTAATGCATCATGATATAGATATTTCCACAGAATCCACCCACTATCGGTGCTCCTCCTTAGTGAATCGAAGGTCGAATCACACCACTCAACTGCCTCCAAACATCCCGTCTAACATTCGAAGAGGGTATCCGATTTTCTTTAACCTAGCGAGGTAGGCCTTCTGATTTTCTTTGTGTATTTTTTGTTTCATTTTTGATTTCTTATTCTATGATTTGTTTATGATCTGTTGTTTATGATCCATTTTTTAGGATTTGTTGTTTATGATTTTTTTTTATCCATTATTTAGGGAATGATTTGTGTTCTATTGTTTGTATTGACTATCGATATATGATTGGTTGTTTATACCATTTCATAAATTAGATCTTGATGAAAAATAGGACACTACTTTTTGTTGTTATGATGTCTCTTGTTTCACTCATGCACATGAAATTTTAGATATAGCAAGATATCTCATTCACTACTTTCAATTAGTGTGATCTTATCAGCAAATCAGATGGAAGGTTAAATATATATGTCCGTATCATGTGGGCTAGTGGTTGTTTTATTCGTTGGAATTATTCCAATGATACCTGTATCCAATGATACTACTCATTTTTTGATCAGGTTGGAGGACAGATAAAGGGTTTTTTTCTATGTGCACCCACTGATGATCTTCTATGTACATCTATGAGAAGGTAAGGATCAAGATTTTCATCAACTTTGTTTTGCAGCATGATGACTTGTTGTCCTCTTTTGATACTTCCTGTGCTTTTGATCTTCTCATGTTTTTTCTTTAAACTCATTGTTGGTGAAAGAAAATTTTACCTCATGCATCCTCTTTTTATTCTTATTTAATAATTTTAGGGGGTGTGGTTTGGGAAACCAACTCATGCTCAATCTTTCTCAAAAAAATCACTACTTGAAATCATCATTTATAACTTCCTAGTATGTCTTAACAAGAATTTTCATCTTTTGATGCAATTTTCATCTTTTAGACCTCTTCTTGAAACCTCTTTCAATCTAGTTATATTATCTAACCATCCCATGAAATCTATTTCTCAAAGGAATATACTTTTCATTGAGTTCACATTAGTTACCTGCCTCTATTCTATTAAATATCACCTAAGACATCCACTAGAGACACAGTTAACATGGAAATAATTATTTGAATAATATCCATAACTTTATTTTATATATCTTCCTTTAAATTCACAATAGTAAATATATTCCAAATAATTAAGGTAAATTATAAAAATACCCCTACAATACAATATAAAATCATAGGTATTTTTACCTTCCTATATAGCTCATCTAGTTGTCCTTACTTTTCATACGGTTCATCTTGATGATATTTAAAACATATCCTCTATTTTAAATTTTACTGAGAACATAAAAATATCTATTTATGAACCCAATAGGATGGATATGAACTGAAAATAGATTCACATTAAGATTTTGACAAATGAATATGAAGTTAGAGTTAAAGAGTTCATCAAGTTTGTAAAAGAGCATGCAGGCGACCCTTCTAAAATCCTTTGTTTGTGTTTATATTGTTGTTATTCAAGAAAAATTAGTCCAAAAGATTTGGAAGAACATTTTATTTGTCACCAAATAGATCAAAATTATAAATGTTGGACTAAACATGGGGAAAAACTAAACATGAACATTTATTGGGATGATATTACGATTTATGAATCATTTGATATGAATACCTTTGTAGAAGATAATGTAGATCGCATGGAAGAAATAAAAATGGCAATTGAAGATAACCTTTGTGATTATAAAAAGTTTTTTGAGGAGATAAAAAGTTGTTCCAAGAAACCATTGTATACCAGTTGTACTAAATACACATTATTTTTAGTTGTATTGAAGTTATATAATGTGAACGCTGGCAACGGATGGAGTGACACCATCTTTACAGAACTACTTGGTCTTATAAAAGATATGCGACTAGAAGAAAATGAACTACCATACTGAACATATGACGCTAAATGAATGTTACATTCAATGGTAATGATCTCTAAAAAAATACATGCTTGTCCAAATGATTGCATATTGTTTCACAAGGACCATGAATCCTTCATGAAATACCCTAAGTGTGGCACGAATTGATACAAGAAAAATGAATCAAGTCCTTCAAAATATGTATGGTACTTTCCTATCATTCCATGGTTTATAAGGCTATATAGATGTCATGAAACCACAATAAAATTAACATGTAATGCAAATACAAGAATTATATATAGAAATCTACGTTATCCAGTAGATTCTCCTCAGTGAAAGAAAATTAATTATGAGTTTCCTAAATTTGTAGATGAGCTGAGAAAATTTCATCTTGTGTTATCTACATATGGAATAAATACTTTTGGTATATAGAGTAGTACTCACGGTACATGGCCCTTCATGTTGATAAATTATAACTTGTTGACATGGTTATGCATGAAGTGAAAATACATTATGTTGTCTTTGTTTATATCTGGACCAAAGCAACCCGGTAATGATACTAATGTCTATTTGGATTCATTAATATAAGATCTGAAATTTACATGGGATACAGCTGTTATAATGTCTGATTCTCATATAAGTTAAGAATTAACATTGAGGTCCTTATTGTATGGAATGATAAATGAATTCCCCTTTAATAGAAATTTATTAGGATATAGCATTAAAGGCATATTGGGGTGTACCATTTGTGAAAAATGCACATAATAAGTTTAGTTGAACCATTCCTCAAAGAATATATTTTTAGGACATCGAACATTTTTACTTCGATGACATAAATAATGATCCTAGATGAAAGCATTCGATGGGAATATCAAACAAGGTACAACACCATCTACAACAATGGGCGATCAACTGTACAAAAAATTAAAAAATATTCACACTATTTTCGGTAAACCATTTTCAAAAAACCTTAAAAAAATGGGTTGGAAGAATAGATCAATTTTATTTTAATTATCATATTGGAAATGTTTATATTTCAGACATTTTCTTGATGTCATGCATATAGAAAAAAATGTATTTGATAGTGTTATTGGCACGTTACTAAATGTTCATGAAAAAACAAAAGATGGAATCAAGGCTAGGTTGGACTTGATTGAAATGGGGATAAGGGAAGAGTTGGCATCGGTGAAGGGTAAAAGGAATACTTTTTTCCTCCAATAGATTACACTCTATCCAAATAAGAAAAAATTAAATTTTTCCTTTTCCTTATGAGAGTAAAAGTTCCACAGAATTATTCATAAAATATCAAGAATGTCGTGTCAATGACTAATTTGAAGTTACAAAGAATAAAATTACATGACTATCTTGTTTTGATGCAAGATTTAATGCATGTTTCTTTCCATTGCATTCTACCTAAAAATGTATGACATGCATTAACCAAACTTTGCTTCTTTTTCAAATTCATATGCAGTAAAGTTATAGACCCAGTGAAGTTTCCCATCATGAATAAGGATATTTCAATAATATTATGTGAATTAGAAATGTTCTTCCCACTATCATTCTTTGATATAATAATCCACCTAATGGTTCACTTGGTTAGAGAGGTTTAACTATGTGGTCATGTCCATTACATATGGATGTACCCCATTGAATAGTATATGAAGATTTTGAAAGGGTATGTTAAGAATCAAAGTCAGCCATAAGGTTGTATTGCAGAATGATATATTGTTGAAGAAGATATTGAATTCTATACCGATTACCTATCAGATGTTGAAATCATCAGTCTCCCAAAGTCTCATTGCAGTGAATGCCTTATGGGAGAAGGGATTTATGGAAGGGATGTTGTTACAATTACCTTGATAGAGTAGGACCAAGAAAATTTTTACATATTACATAATACTGAAGATGTTGATAAATACATTGAATCCCACAAAGAAATTATTAGATATTTTATTTCATCAAGGGCTGAAAGATGTATATTAGATACACATAATCAACAATTTATAGGATGGTTCAGAGATCAAATTTATATGGAGTTATCTAAAAATATTAATTCAATTGCCGAATGACTTCAATGGCTAGCCAGATGAATGAATGAAAATGTTATATCTTACACTATGTTTGTAATCAATGGTTATACGTTATATGAAAAAGAACACGATGACTTCAGTACGATATAAAATAGTGGTGTTGTACTTGTGGCTGAAGTGATGCAGATATCTGGTTCCAAGGATAGAAATCTAATTTATGAAAATATGTCATATTTTGAAATTATCAAAAAAATATACAAGTTATATTATAAGACATTTAAAGTGTTTCTTTTCTGTTTCAAATGGGTTGACAATATAAATGGATTAAAAGTTGATAAAAATGGTCTTTGTGAAGGTGAATTTCAATGTAGAAGGGGAAAAATACAATTTTTTCATAATTTAATCACAAGCAGTGCAAGTATTTTATGTCTCCGATACAACAAATAAGAATCGGTCGATTGTCCTACTGGTGACTAAAACAAATGTTGAGTCTGATGAAAATTCAATTGAGGATGAACCATTCATTGGGACATCACAATCGATTCATTTTGGTCCCAATGTAGAAAATTTCTTGTATATTAGAGGTAACCACAGAGAGGGGATTCAGATTATCTAAAGAAGAACCAAATCCTTGAAACCTTTAAAAAAATAAAGAGAGTTCAATAAAAAGGTAAGTGTTTTTTAATATATTATGTTTTCATTATAATATTATATGTTCTATACTACATTAACATAATATAAATTAAATGTTTGAATACTCATGCAGACAATGTCTTCTGCACATGATGATGTTACCAATCCCTCAGAAGAACAAACTATAATGAAGGAAACCCTTTATAAAGATGTAAAGGTAATGTTACGATATACTTTCTCTGTTTTACCAAAAAATTATATAATGGAACATTTATTTCATTTTCATTATTCCTTGAAGATTTTTTTTATATTATTACTAACATAAGAATAGTTTTTCTTATATAGGTGTGTTATTTTTCTTGAGTAGGGAGTGGTTTGTTCGGCAATAGCATGAGTTAGGTCAGGATTAAAAGACAAAGGAATATTGATGTTTTTTAATGATTGTAATAATTTGTATTTATGTAATTGTATAAAACAATGTTTGAAATGTATATAATATAGTGTTTTTTATGGTATTTGTGTTGTAAATTTCATTTCATTTAAATTGTTTATTGGGACTTCTTTTTGTTGAAATTATATGTGTTTTTGGTGGGTTTCTAGTATTGTGGTGTGATGTAAAAGAACACTATAGTATGTCCCTTTATCAATGATTTTAAAAGCACTAATAAAAGATACATTTATCAGTGCTTCTAAAAGTGGTGATAAAGGTCTACTTTATCAGTGCTGATAAAATGCCTTTATCAGTGCTTTTATTAGTGCTGATAAAGGAATCCTTTAGCGGCACTAAATTAAAGCACTGATAAATGAAATCTTTATCAGCACTTTTAAAAGTGTTGATAAATGAACTATTTATCAGTGCTTTTCTAATACTGATAAAGGCTATTTCTAGCACTATTAAAGTCCAGTTTTTTAGTAGTGACTCAAGTAGAGTTAATTGGAAAACTGAGGGCACAATTGGTAGTGGATGATGATAAGGAAGTGCAAGAGGCATCTCTAGAGACCAAGTTTTGGGATTAACATTATTAGATGTGAATTAGGGCTGAAAAGGTTTTTCCTATCATGGAGGAAGAGGTGGTCGATCTGGCAGAGCAGCAACAGACACTTCAGGATACTCAATAGAGGCTGGATAAGCTTGAGTGTTTGATCATCAGGGCTAAACCTTATGGAAATTTTACATTATCCTAGGATAAAGGAGAGGCTCCAACATATGGGTGACCCTCTTAAAATTTGGATGATTTTTTTAAATTCTCATATGATTTGAAATGTTTTATTTTTGTTGCACCTCATATCATATTAATAAGGAAACCAAAAATGAATCCATAATCCCATGTGAGTCATTCTCTTTGAGAATAAAAGGGGAAAAATATAATATTTCTCATTTATATGAGAGTACCAAACATGGTTCAAACACTTGGGGTCTGAACTTATTTATCGACCACCAAGAGTGTCCAGAATGAGAAATTTTTTGCTAAAGCATGAGACTATTTGCACTGCTAATTTTATTTATCAATGTACACTAGTTCATGAATGGGGTAACTCCATGGGTGTTGAATTATTCCCAAACAAAGGGGTGATAAAAAAAACATGTATCGATATTCTTAGAATTTAGAACAAAAAGGGGTGTTGTTATAGAGGATAACTTCTGACCATGTTCAAACACAGAATATGTTATAGTTTTACCAAGGATGGGGAAAAACAAGTGTCAACTACTGACCATGGTTGAAATATGAGGCCTATCTCAAAATTCCATCTAAAATATTTTAGGAAATGTGCCCAATATTTTTGGTGAGCCATTGTGGGATAAGACCATACCATTAAGGGGGGGACCTATTCATATGTGTAGGATGATAGAGATCCAAATTAAAGGATATGTGAAGCATGAAGATGAAATTAAAGAATTTTTGAATGGATTTCAACACTCTTGGAGTTTTTCCACTTTGGATTTTATCACATTGGGTAGGAATATCAGTTTTAAAAAAGGTTAGACTCATCTTCCAAGGGAAGAATCATCTCAAATGTCGAACGATGGTCAAATAACATGAATGATGTGGTAGGTGACCATCACCAAAGAGGGAAATATGATTCTTAGGAAAGGGATAAATATGCTCCATAGTTTTACATCATGTAATAGGGATGATGGAAACTCAATTTAACATTATATAGTGAAGAAGATGCATCACATATTTTAACATTGTGTGACTGCTACATCAAGTCATACAGTTTAGAATCTTGTGACCAGGATGTGTGAACCAATGTAAATAACACCTACCCATCCAAGGTGTAGGGGTATATAATAGTTAACACAATGGGGTTACTCCCTATAGGGTCTTGTGAGGCAAAGGGAGATTAAGTTTTGATCTGACATTTTCTTGAACCGGTGGATTCAGTGAGCACAACCATGTTTTTTTAGGACCCATAGTGGGTCCCTACTAGATTTGTACCTATTTATTTTATTCCTCTCATTTATTCCCAAATCTTGAGAGAAACATTATAGGGGAAGTTTGAATCTTGTTCAGGTTACCCTTATGGGTTTTTAATCTAACAGAAATTTATGCCTCTTATCTTTGGTAGTTTAAGGTTATACTAGTCAGACCAAGAAGTTGTAAATATTTTAGGGTTATAATTTTCAGACCATGATGCCTATTTTAAGGTCATGAATCATATACCATAGGTTTTGTGTCTCAAATGTTATGTGTGTGGAATGGGGGAGAGATAACCTGATGTGAATGAGGATCCTGGAATGCCCTTCCATAGAACATTCTAGGGGAAACTTGCACACAATTTAAGTTCATGATTCTTAGACCTGGGTAACTCGTGCGTCTCAATATTGCTTGAGTAAAACTACCTCCCAAACCCTAATCCCATATGATCCATTCTCAATATAAGAAACAAGGAGTGGTATGGATTTACCATTATTTTCAAGGGAGATCATAATGAGGGGTGAAAGTGACTGAAAAATACTGCAAGGGTCGTCGTGACTTTCAAGACTTGGATAGTAAAAGGGGAATAACTGATGAGTGTGGAACAAATGTTGACCACATTTGAAACATAGGTTCTACATATGATTTATTTACGCATGGGATGAAAAATACGGCATCAAACATTGACCGAGTTTGAAATAGGGGAACCTCTATTTGTTACCAAAGAACCTTTGAGGAACAAGATCAGGATGGTGGGTGAGCCAATGTGGAACAATACCATTTCCATTAGGGAAACTTTTTAGATTAGGAGGATGATTATTATCCAAATAGAAGAAATCATGAAGCATATAAGTGGAACTTGGGAATTACTAAGAGGGAATATTGAGTTTCTAGGGAGCTATTAAACTATGCACACAAATGCACTGGATAAACATGCCTATATGTGATAATCAAGCCTATCCTAAAGGGGAAAGACCTTGAAATGAGCCGATGCTAGGGATGGTACCAATATATGAGGTTCAAGAATCACTACATATCCCATGATATGTGGAATCAAGACACATGTTTTTCTAGGACATGGTGTGGTAGAAGACCGATGTAGGGAGGGTTACATTCTCTCTAGTCAGGATATCGAATCATCTCATATTATGGGGCATCCTGGTTTTTTATGAGGTAATAATTTTTTGTTCATCCCATACTGATAGTATGAGGCATCCTGGTTTCATATGGGGTATGGTTATTTGGAAATCCCATACTTATCATATATTTTATCCTAGTTTTTTATGGGGTAAGGTCTTTTGGTCATCCCATACTGATCGTATGAGGCATCCCAATTTCATATGGGGTAAGATTTTTTTTGTTCATCCCTCAATTATCATATAAGGCATCCCAGTTTTATACAGGGTAATATTTTTTGGTCATCCCATACTTAAAGTATGAGTCATCATAGTTTTATATGGGGTTATAATTATTGGTCATCTCATACTTATCGTATGAGGCATCCCAATTTTATATAGGTTAAGGCTATAGTTTAACATCATTTTCAAAGGACGTTGGGATTTTCAATTTAAATTCATAGAACTCAAACTATGGTTGCTATTAGTTTAAGTTATTAAAGCTTGTATCATGGGTTATCTACTAATTTAAGGTCATAAATCTTGGACCAAAGTGTGTGGTTGTATTAAGGGATCTTGTGTGGCATAAAAAAGTGATAACACGATGTGAAAGGAGAACCAAATAGACCCACTACCACAATAAAATCAATAAATTATACCAAATTAGGCTTTATGATGTTGGGGAAGGAAAGAGACCATAATGAGTCAACATATGGCGATGGACCTAGGATATGATATTTGGGCCTCACTACGTATCCCATGGAAATGGGAATCAAGTCGTGCATAGTTTTGGAAGGTGGTGTTGCAAGAGACTGACGTCAGTAGGGGATATCCTCTCGAGTAAGGATACTTAATCATCTCATACTATGATATGATGCGTATAGAATTTATATAGGGTAAGGAAATAGTTTAACATCTTATTATGTGGATGTTGGTGAGACTTGTGTACTAATCTGGACATTCTTTTCTTCCTCATGTTGGTTCATGAGGACATCATGGAACGCTAATGAGTTAAGGAACATGATTAGGCTTGTACCTAAAGAGGAGGACCATAAGAAAATTTTTGAGTGATAGTACCATGGGTAATGGGTGGTTTTTAGGTGATTTTTCATATGTTCCTAGCAACAAGAGGTCCTAGCATCACTATGTATCCCATGTGAATAGGAATCATGTCACATGTAGTTATAAAACATGGTGTGGTAGGTGACTAATGCCAAAAGTGGGGGAAACCCTATCTGGTGAGGTAATTGAGTCATATTATATTTTTCAAGGGGAATACCATGATTACGACATGGGATAAGGATATAGTTTATCATAGTGTGTTGAGGATTTCATTTTTAGTCATCCCACATTTTGTATATGATGAATCTTGTGTTTATTACATAGGGTAAGACCACATTTTAACATCATATGCTAGGGATGTTGGGATTTTTAGTTTAATGCTTTATAACTTAAACTTTGTTTTATACCAGTTTAGGTTCATGGATCTTGGACTTTGGGGGATGCAAACAATTTAAGGTCATAATTTTTGGACCATGAATCCTTGTTTAAGGTCATATAGATTTGACCAATTAAAAATAGTTTAAGGTCATAATTCCTATACCATGGGTATTTTTTTAATTATTTCTTAAGAAAACTGGCATTGGTGGGAGGTGTGATACACTCTCCATCCACAGTGATCAAAGACTATGCTCTATTGGAATAGATCTTATGGATAATGTAAGGTCCTTCCCACATGGGCTCCAACTTTGGTGGATTTTTACCAGGTATCATTAGGGTTTTAAGATCTAGTACCATGTCACCCTAGAGTAAGGAGAAAAGGATAACCTTCTTTTTTAATTATCTCTCCATCCTATTTTAGTGCCTCTCTAGGTTGTGTAGGGATTGAGGCATATTTTACTCGAGGGCTTCAAACTTATCTAGATGGACTTATTCCATTATCTTCATCATATAATGGTCATAAATAGTCATTAAGAGTGATGTGAACTAAACCTCAATGGGAAATAATGCCTCTATTACATACACTAGGGAGTATGGGGTCTCTTGGGTAGAATTTCAAGTTATCATCCAAAAGGCCCAGAGGGAATTGGCAAGCTTGTTGGACCAAATATTTTTGTTCTGTCCCAATATTTTTTAAAATATGTTAAAGAGGGATTTTTTGAACACCTCAATATTCCCATTTTCATGTTCATGGTAGAAAGAGGTATGGTTGGACTAGATGTTATACTTGGAATAAAATTTCTTCTACTCTATATCCTGAAAGTCAGTGTCATTGTCTGTGAGAATATCATTAGGAACTCAAAATATATGGATGATGTGGGAGCTCAAAAACTTTATCAAAAACTTATTTTTTTACTTATTTTAGGAGAATCACATCTTTCCAGTTGGATAATAAGTCATTTGTGCTTAAAATTAACTTGGACTATTGAGTTGTCACTGGAGGGTATGGTCCCAAAACATTGCGTCCTCATACTGCTAAGGGATAGGAATATTTGGTGGTGCAGAGAAGCTTCTCTGGTCGATGCACAAAATTATTGTAACGCCCCGACCCCAGTTACCTAGATTCGGTGCATTATTACATAACATTGGCATGATCACAAAAAATATCAAGTCTCGAAAGATAGATTAGTTTAGTAGCCTTGGAAACACTAGATATATTCATAAGTCTTACATTACATCATAAAAATGAAAACTACAACAACATATTTTCTTCATAGTCCACACTCATATCCCCACATACTATCCCTACAGGTCATTTATAAATTACTTCTTCGCATCCTGGGGAAAATACAACATAGAAAAGGGGTGAGCTCAAATTCCCATTAAGGATAACAATATAGCAGAAACTTTCATAAATAAGAATAAACATTTAAGGAAATGTATAACTAAAACAAAAGCCTTTTAAACTTGAACTTCAACATAGTATGGCAAAAATAAAATGAAATAATGTCATTTACTTATTCACATGGATATTATACTAATCGAATAATCACATGAAATATCAATATTCACTTTCATAATGATGGAATGCATAATTCCATACTATCATAACCACATAGCCAAGGCCTCGTGCCAAGACTACAAATAAGATTTTGTCAAGGCCTTGTGCCAAGACACTAGTTTGTCTCATGAGACCTACCGATGCATCGAGGAGCTATATCAGGATCCACCCGTCACTTACTAAGTCCAATTCATTCCTCATATGAAAATTTTTAAACATAACATAAACATTCGTATTAAAACTAGCATACGAAATGTCAATACTTTATCCACAAAACATGAATGGTATAAAAATAGCACATCCACAGTAAAACATAACTCATTCGATACAATATGGAAGATTGTATTGTATCATATTAACCTCAATCGAGAATAATGAAGGATATTGACATAGATGAAAATAATCATCAAAAATATTTTAGAGAAATATCCCCCTTTTTCTTGAAATCATTTAAAAGTCACACTATTTGTCAAGAAGCCATTTAAAAATAGATTTTTGAATCAAAGTGTCCCATACCACTTTGAAACTTTTAAAAGGAGTTTTAATTTTAAAACTTTAATGTCCATATAAATAAATCCTTAAAACCATTTTTAAAACATGGACATTAATGAGAAATATTTAGAAGAATAAGTCTTTAAAACATTTAAAAATGGTATTTTAGTTAGAGTTTCTAACCAAAAGAGAACTTGAATACAAATAATTGAGGTAATAAAAACTTTGTAATATCATGAGAATAAAGGGATTCATGATATACTATGTCAAAGTACATTATATACACCAAATAAAAGTTATTTGGTGTATAACAACAAAGAAGTCTCAATGAAATGTAAATTGAGATGAAATCTCTCATAAAGGTCGTATCCTTAGGTTAAGGATAAATCAACAACATAATTATGTGTGACAAATATAAATACACTAAATATGATTGGATATTCAGTGTAAAACAATCAAAGGACATTCACACATATTCTTGTAAAAACAACACCAATGAATTGGATGTTTATCTCAACAAATCGAGATTGAGTAAAAATTACTCTTATCAAGTTCATACCGATGACTTGAGAATTTATCAATGGAGTGATTATGTGTATCAAAAGTATATCCACAGAAAGGGAAGTGTAAAATTTGACATAATCAAATGAATAGTGATTCCACACATAATCTTGGAGTAAAATAATCAATGAAGTATGTGTAAAGATGAATGAGTGGAAATTGAAATTTCAAATTTCCTTATTGATTTGGTAAATTAAGAAGCATACAACCATGAAAGAAGGATCATACAATGATGATGTAAATACCCATAAATTAAATTATATTACACAATGAATACAATCATGGGCAATACACATACACCACATGCAATAAATAGGTGGTGAACAATGGAATTCTCACGAAATTAAGAGTGAGATAAGAAACCCCTTACTTTGTACTTTTTCCTTGGTCGACAGTAGGTTAACCTCCAGTATAATGGTGAAATAATTGTTATTGAATTATAGAAGAATCATTTACATTAATATGATATCATATATGATCTTTTAACATTTATTTATTAATAATATCTTAGTATTATCTTCATTTCAGGTGTTAACTTACTCGTTTTCCTTTATATTCTTTATTATGTAAGTCATGTTTGTTATGGATAGGTTGTATCTTATTCATATAAAGAATTAAATCAAGTCCTTAAACATTATTTTTAATCATCAAATGAGAATTATACTTGAATGGATACAATGGAGAATGAATCTCATCGTGTTCGTGGAGACAGTAGTCCGTACGTACGCACGAGTGACAATATCATTCTTTTGATGTTAAAATAATATATAATTGGATGTTATATCATATAGACAGAATAATTATCATGTTATATTTATTATTTACATGAATTACACATCATTATTATACCCATCCAAATAATAATTTATTGAATGACAATTACACCACGACGTGGAGACGGTAAGCCGTACGTACGCACGTATGGTGACATGCCATTCAAAGGATGGATATAATACTGAATATGGTTTTAACATAATAACATCATAGTATATAGAATATACTGGAGTTATTATTTTAGAATATAAATAACAAATAAAGAAGAAGTGGAAGAAGAAAGGAACTTGAAAAAGGGTGGTGAAATTATTACCTCTTCTTCGGGTTCTTCCTTTTGATTTGATCAAAAGGGATCCTTAGGTTGGATTTCTGACTAAAGGAAGGCCTCTAGGATTAAGTGAGGTAAGTTGAGAGAGTATTTGGTAAGAGTTTGGCCGAACCAAAATGCTTTGAATGTGTGAATTAGTGAGAAGGGGGAGTGCCCTTTTATAAGAGGGGTGAGGGGCACCTTTGGAAAAGCTAGAAATAGTATTTTATAATAAATTCATATTCAGTTTCTAATAGCTCAAAAGTGGATTATTTAAAGGTTAAGGTGGGTATAGTTCTAAAACCACTCAACCAATAGTATTTAGACAGGTTTGGGTTACTATATTAACCTTATCCTTAAGTATTAATTCTTAGTTAATTAGTTTGACACTTACCATGTCACTTTGTATTTTTATATTATATAGTTAATAAACTTACTATATACATCCAAGAGACCCCCCAAGTGGTCCCTTAATGATACACCTATCATGATATAAGTTTCTTAGCCGAACCTTAGATTTTTAGGAATTTAATATCAATTAATAATATAATATTTGTTTTAAAAACTCTTTTATGTCAATTTTGACACTATTCAATAGTTGATTTTTGTAAAAATTATAACAGAATGATTACTTATAAAAAAGTTAATTAAATCACTCCTAACATGTCATATTAACCTATAAAAGTATTTTAATTCATAAAAAGTCTCAAATTATATTTATTTGGGTATTTATAATATCAATTATTTTAATTTTTCACTATTAGGGTAATTACTTCATCATAATTGTGTCATAAATAAATTAAATTATTTAATGTCTAAAAATTATAAATAAAATATTATTATGTAATAAATCTTTTTATATTTCTAATGAATATTTATAGTTGAAAATCCAGCATATATAACCCTATGTAAAAATTGTTTTGCTAAAAGATATATGCTTATGTCATTTTTGTATTTATTTTAACTTAATTAAAATAAAGTGTCCCTATCACCTACAAGTGGCTCCATAGGATCCCAAAATCAACCCAAAGATGCCCATGGTCGGACATGTATCCAAAAATAAGGTTAGGACATGTTTTAGGGTAATTTATTATTATTATAATATTATTTTTTAACCCTTATTTACCGGATTTACCCTTAACCATGGTAAATAAAATATTTACCGAAGTAATTATTCAAAATGTCTAAAAATAAAAGTTACCTATTTACACAATTTGGACATCCTGATTCCAAATATGGAATCCATTTTTCCAAATTCAAAACACAGAAGTGGCAGAAATTAATTTAAAATTAATTCTCGTTGTTAAAACAAAAAGCGTGTTTTTAAGAGATAATAACTATCAAAAGATTGGCACTTGTTTATGTCTGGTTTAATTGTGAAATTTTTTCCAATGACAAACATTGAATTAAATGGTAAAACTATATTCTAAATATACTTTAAAACAACTCATATTAATAATTTATCAATATTAATTATTTCGATTAAAAAAGTTGTTTTTAATTAAAATTAAGTAATTTTCACTATTCATCAAAATATGAAAATTATCCGAAAAGTACCAAAATTTCACCCTAGGCTAATTTCGATATTCTGAATCCAAAAATTAAGTCCATATTGAGAGATATAATTTATAAAATTTCAAAAATTAGGTATTACTATTCATAACGGCTAGTTTGATTGGTTGTGGTGTGTTAGAATCTCGAAGTTGTGTATAATGCACGACATTGCATTATTCAAAGGGAAATGTACCGTGGAAGCTTGGGGTGTTACATTATCCCCTCCTTCAATAAATTGCATCGTCACAATTTTTTTTAAAATTGGTCTTGAGAATATAATGGAAAGTCCCACATCGGAAAAAGAGTTAATAAAACTAACACTTTAAAAGAAAGAAAGAGAAGTACAAGGGTCACCCGAGATAACCCATACTAGGATTACATGTAGGAAAACATGGATATGGATAATAAACTAAGTGTCATGTTCTGATGAGGAGGGATATAAAACATGATCAGGATAAAGTTAACAATAATAAAACCACAAACTTGTGTTGGGACAAACGGTCATTAGTCTCTCAGTAGGAAAAGTAAACAGACAACATTTTTTGTTTTAAGTTACATTACATAAATATGAGGAATTAATTTCTGAGATTTACTAAGAACATAAAGAGATATACTTACCTTTTAAGTAGAGTTTCATTCTTTAATAAATTTTTACCACTAACTCATTTTTTTTGAACAATGAGTATTCAAGAAGACTTGGTCACAATGGAAGAGCTAGAATAAACATCTATAGAAATACATGATCCACGTAGGATAAACTATATATTTACCTTGTCTTTAGAGATTAATCAAAACCAAAATGGTTAGTATAATATCTGATGATCCCCCAAATGGATATTCTGTTAGAGAAAAAAAACTAATCTTAATTTCTAAAATTAAACCATCAATACCCCAAAGTTAAATAAATACCATTCAATAATCAATTGTCCTTAAAATCCTTTAGTATAATCCAAACTAATATTGAAACCCAAAACTTATAAGAATGTAGTCTTCCACGTTAAATTGTATCTCCGAATGACATTAATTATTCTTAAAGTCACATTCTTAAAAGTAATTAACCTAATCATTTCCATAAATAACCCAAATCACTATAAATCCACAATAAAAACATAGATAAAAATCCACCATTACTCCTCAAATTAAATCTCATACTATTCTATTTTCCTTGGGTATATAGTGTTCACAAAAAAGTGAACAACTTCCAAAATAACATTTATCACTTAATCACCAAATCATTTTCCTATACTAAGGGTATTCATTTGATAAGACATAAGATCCCAAATCAAATTATTATTGATCAATAAAATAATTTAACTAAAAATAATAGTCACACTAACCAGGGACATCACGTAGTCTAGTGGTAGGTGATAAATCCCAGTCGCACTTTGGTTGTGGGTTCGATTCCCACAGCTTTTTCCGACGCGATGGGTTGTCACACGGTCTTTGTGTTGTCCTTTTTCAAAAACTATACTTTATAACATTACCAAAATGAGATAAATTCTTCAAAATAACCATAATATAATTTAACCACAAATCTTATCTCATACCTTTCATTTTCATCCCAAATTATAATAACTTATAATTTCCTCAAAACCAACGATCATATAAAACCAAATGGTTATTTATAACTATATCCACAAGAGAAAAGATAATTCTTCCTCAAATATCATTCTCACATGGAAAACTTCAGGGTTAAAAATACAAGAGAAAATTATTCCAAAGTAAACCCATCAACAAGGTGCACTAATACTTTTTAAACATTTCTCCAACCATTTATTCCCACATAGCTTCTTCTTTGTCCAAGAAAATATCCTATAGAATAGGGCATTCACTCGGGTAATGGTCAGGTCCCCTGCATTTACGGCAAATGACTGTAAATGGATTCTTGGGACCATTTTTATCTTCTTCCATAGTACTCTTCATTTTTCTTCAGCAATTATTCACTTTATGTCCTTCCTTCCTGTACGTAAAGCATTTCTTTGTCCCATTGAGACACTTTCCTGGGTGTCTCCTTCCACATTTCCTACATGATAGAAATTGAGGATTTGTTTCTCCATGGTCTCCACTACTGGAGCTCTTATCATTCTTCACCTTTCTCTTCTTTGTTGAGTCCGGGAATTGGTTAATATATATATTGTTGATCATATTTTTGGAAAATTGATTTGGCATAAATATGATATCTTTTACGCCTATCAACATTCCATTTTGTTGCTCATTTCCACCACCGTTCCCACCTTGTACATCATTATCAAAGTCACTATGACTTCCTCGGAATCTAGCCATTGACTAAAAACAGAAATCATTGTGTGAGTAACAGTAGTCATAAAATCATTTAGATATTAACATGTCACCATATTCTCAATTTGAAACACATTAGGATTAAACAAGGTCATTTACTCTCATCTTATATATATAATACTTCAAATCGGTTTGTAAAGAAAATGTAAATTATCCTAAGCATATCCCCCGGGAGTGTCGTAACCTAGAGTACAGCAAGGCCCGTTGTCGTGCACCAGTTCCCGTTCGATTCTAGCTCAAAGCGGTGTTTTTGGGTTTTACACCTAGGTACATCTGTGCCAGAGCCGCCTCTACCTGCTCGTATCCAGATAGAGATGTATTGCTCGAAAAACTCACAAAATATCTACAATACCAAAATTCTAGGAAGTTCTTCTATACTAATCCTCAAATTTCATCTTAGGTCTACGTTCTCTAATCAGAGTTTATCTAATTCTAGCTTCCAAGGTTTGTACTAAACTTCCTCTGATACCAATTGTAACGCCCCGACCCCAGTTACCCATAGTCGGTGCATTATTACATAACATTGGCATGATCACAAGAAAGATCAAGTCTCGAAAGACTGATTAGTTTGGTAGCCTTGGAAACACTATATATATTCATAAGTCTTAAATTACATCATAAAAATGAAAACTACAACAACATATTTTCTTCATAGTCCACACTCATATCCCCACATACTATCCCTGCAGGTTATTCATAAATTACTTCTTCACATCCGAGGAAAAATACAACATAGAAAATGGGTGATCTCAAATGCCCAGTAAGGATAACAATATAGTAGAAACTTTCATAAATAAGAATAAGCATTTAAGGTAATGTATAACTAAAACAAAATACTTTTAAACTTGAACTTCAACATAGTATGGAAAAAATAAAATGAAATAATTCCATTTACTTATTCACATGGATATTCTACTAATCAAATAATCACATGCAATATCAATATTCACTTTCATAATTATGGAATGCATAATGTCATACTATCATAACCACATAGACAAGGCCTCGTGCCAAGACTACAAATAAAATTTTGTCAAGGCCTTGTGCCAAGATATTAGTTTGTCTTATGAGACCTACCAATGCATCGAGAAGCTATAGCGGGTTCCACCCATCACTTACTAACTCCAATTCATTCCTCATATGAAAATTTTTAAACATAACATAAACATTCGTATTAAAACTAGCATACAAAATGTCAATACTTTATCCACAAACCATGAATGGTATAAAAATAGCACATCCATAGTCAAACATAACTCATTCGATACAATATAGAAGATTTTATTGTATCATATTAACCTCAATCTAGAATAATGAAGGATATTGACATAGATGAAAATAATCATTAAAACTATTTTAGAGAAATATCCCCCTTTTTCTTGAAATCATTTAAAAGTCACACTATTTGTCAAGAAGCCATTTAAAAATAGATTTTTGAATCAAAGTGTCCCATACCACTTTTGAAACTTTTAAAAGGAATTTTAATTTTAAAACTTTAATGTCCATATAAATAAATCCTTAAAACCATTTTTAAAACATGGACATTAATGAGCAAGATTTAGAATAATAAGTCTTTAAAACATTTAAAAATGGTATTTTAGTTAGAGTTTCTAACAAAAAGAGAGACACTTGAATACAAATAATTGAGGTAATCAAAACTGTGTAATATCATGAGAATAAAGGGATTCATGATAAACTATGTCAAAGTACATTATATACACCACATAAAATTTATTTGGTGTATAACAACAAATAAGTCTCAATGAAATGTAAATTGAGATGAAATCTCTCATAAAGGTTGTATCCTTAGGTTAAGGATAAATAAACGACATAATTATGTGTGACAAATATAAATACACTAAATATGATTGGATATTCAGTGTAAAAAAATCAAAGAAAATTCACACATATTCTTGTAAAAACAACACTAACGAATTGGATGTTTATCTCAACAAATTGAGATTGAGTAAAAATTACTCTTATCAAGTTCATACCGATGACTTGAGAATTTATCAATGGAGTGATTATGTGTATCAAAAGTATATCCACAGAAATGGGAGTGTAAATTATCACATAATCAAATGAATAGTGATTCCACACATAATCTTGGAGTAAAATAATCAATGAAGTATGCGTAAAGCCGAATGAGTGGAAATTGAAATTTCAAATTCCCTTATTGATTTGGTAACCTAAGAAACATACACCCATGAAAGAAGGATCATAAAATGATGATGTAAATACCCATAAATTAAAGTATATTACACAATGAATACAATCATGGGAAATACACATACACCACATGTAATAAATAAGTGGTGAACAATGGAATTCTCGCGAAATTAAGAGTGAGATAAGAAACCCCTTACTTTGTACTTTTTCCTTGGTAAACGGTAGGTTAACCTCCTGTATAATGGTTAAATAATTGTTATTTAATTATACAAGAATCATTTACATTAATATGATATCATATATGATCTTTTAACATTGATTTGTTAATAATATCTTAGTATTATCGTCATTTCGGGTGTTAACTTACTCATTTTCCTTTATATTATTTGTTACCTAAGCCGTGTTTGTTATGGATAGGTTGTATATTATTCATATCTATAATTACATAAAGTCATTAAACATTATTTTTAATCATAAAATTAGAATTATACTTGAATGGATACGATGGAGAATGAATCTCATCGCGTTCGTGGAGACGGTAGTCCGTACGTACACACGAGTGACAATATCATTATTTTGATGTTAAAATAATATATAATTGGATGTTATATCATATATACAGAATAATTATCATGTTATATTTATTATTTACATGAATTACACATCATTATTATACCCATCCAAATAATAATTTATTGAATGACAATTACACCATGACGTGGAGACGGTAAGTCGTACGTACGCACGTATGGTGACATACCATTCAAAGGATGGATAGAATACTGACTATGGTTTTACCATAATAACATCACAGTATATAGAAGATACTGGAGTTATTATTTTAGAATATAAATAACAAATAAAGAAGAAGTGGAAGAAGAAAGGAACTTGAAAAAGGGTGGTGAAATTATTACCTCTTCTTCGGGTTCTTCCTTTTGATTTGGTCAAAAGGTATCCTTAGGTTGTATTTCTGACTAAATGAAGGCCTCTAGGATGAAGTGAGAGAAGTTTATAGAGTATTTGTCCAGAGTTTTTTTGAACCAAAAGGCTTTTAATATGTGAATTAGTGAGAAGGGGGAGTGCCCTATTATAAGAGGGGTGAGGGGCACCTTTGGAAAAGCTAGAAATATTATTTTATAATAAATTCATATTCGGTTTATAATGGATTAAAAGTGGATTATTTAAAGGTTAATGTTGATATAGGTCTAAAACCACTCAACAAATAGGATTTAGACAGGTTTTGGTTACTATATTAACCTTATCTTTAAGTATTAATTCTTAGTTAATTAGTTTGACACTTACCATGTCACTTTGTATTTTTATATTATATAGTTAATAAACTTACTATATACATCCAAGAGACCCCCAAGTGGTCCATTAATGATACAAATATCATGATATAATTCTCTTGGCTGAACCTTAGATTTTTAGGAATTTAATATCAATTAATAATATAATATTTGTTTTAAAAACTCTTTTATGTCAATTTTGACACTATTCGATAGTTGATTTTTGTAAAAATCATAACAGAATGATTACTTATAAAAAAGTTAATTAAATCAATTATAACATGTCATATTAACCTATAAAATTAGTTTAATTCATAAAAAGTATCAAATTATATTTATTTAGGTATTTATAATATCAATTATTTTAATTTTTCACTATTATGGTAATTACTGTATCATCATTGTGTCATAAATAAATTAAATTATTTAATGTCTAAAAATTATAAATAAAATATCATTATGTAGTAAATATTTTTATTTTTCTAATGAATATTTATAGTCCAAAATCCAACATATATAACCCTATGTAAAAATTGTTTTTCTAAAAGATATATGCTTATGTCATTTTTGTATTTATTTTAACTTAATTAAAATAAAGTGTCTCTATCACCTAAAAGTGGCTTCATGGGGTCCCAAAATCGACCCAAATATGCCCATGGTCGTACATGTATCCACCAATAATGTTAGGATACGTTTTAGGGTAATTAATATTATTATAATATTATTTTTTAACCCTTATTTACCGGATTTACCCTTAACCATGGTAAATAAAATATTTACCGAAGTAATTATTCAAAATGTCTAAAAATAAAAGTCACCTATTTACACAATTTGGACATCCTGATTCCAAATATGGAATCCATTTTTCCAAATTCAAAACACATAAGTTGCAGAAATTAATTTAAAATTAATTCCCGTTGTTAAAACAAAAAGCGTGTTTTTAAGAGATAATAACTATCAAAAGATTGGCACTTGTTTATGTCTGGTTTAATTGTGAAATTTTTTCCAATGAAAAACATTGAATTAAATGGTAAAAATATATTCTAAATATACTTTAAAACTACTCATATTCATAATTTATCAATATTAATTATTTTGATTAAAAAAGTTGTTTTTAATTAAAATTTAGTAATTTTCACTATTCATCAAAATATGAAAGTTATCCGAAAAGTACCAAAATTTCACCCTAGGATAATTTAGATATTCTGAATCCAAAAATGAATTCCATATTGAGAGATATAATTTATAAAATTTCAAAAAAGTAGGTATTACTATTCATAACGGCTAGTTTGATTGGTTGTGGTGTTTTAGAATCTCGAAGTTGTGTACAATGCACGACATTGAATTATTCAAAGGGAAACGTACCATGGAATCTTGTGGTGTTACAATTATCATAGATCTGAAACGTGTGAAACCTATTGGAAAACTCAATGAAATCATGAACCATGGTAGGATAGAAGTATCCCGTCCTCTAAATTTGGTGAGAGCACTTCAATCCTTCTTGATGGGAACCATATGATCCATCATGTACCTCCTTATTAACCTAAGGTATATCATCTCCTTGTATTAAATAGAGGATAATTCCAGAGAATCCATTCTTGTAGAGGGTTTTCTCAAGTTTAGACCCACTTTAGAGGGTAAAATTCATTGTGTGTCGGTGTATTCACTTACCTTCATCTTAGTCTGACGGGAGAATTCCATGCTAGAGATACTTGACAATGGGAGTCTTCCAATCAGGCATTTCTTAGACTATGTGGGGACCTCAAGGACCTAGTATATAAGTACTGATAGCCATTTCATATAACTATTAGTTTCTATTATTTAAGGTGGCAGGGGATATGACCCTCTGTTGTGCCACATAAATGACCAGATCATTCTGGTTGGGTTCTGTGAGGGATGAAACTAAACTTGTCAAGGAATCAAATCAACCATTATGTAAAAGAGGAACATGATTCACCTTTATATGGGAAGGAAACTAGGCCATTAGCTAATGGGTGCATTCAATAGGGGGACAATATCTTGGTTTATGATGATGTATTCACCCCTGATCTTTTTAATGGCTATCTTAGAGTCTCTCTTCACATGTAAAATGGGTACATTAATCTCAAGGGATAACTAGAGACTATTAATAAGGTCATGATACTCTGCCTCATTTTTTGTGTAGCCTTCTGACAATAAGAAAGAGTGTAGAAAGACAACATGTATCGGGGTGATGAAAATGATCCCTAGCCCCACCCTATTGAGCTTGGATTCATTAATGCTCCTTCCATTCAGGCTCCAAGAGTCACCATAAAAATGAACATGCCAACACGATAAATCTTGATCCACTGAGAGAATAGCTTCATCTATGAAATCAACATCCAAGGGAAGATCTTCAGGGGATGGATGTGAGGCTATAAATTATTCCAATGTATGGACTTTGATGAACTTCTATTAGATAAATCTGACATCAAAGAGCTAGAGGATCACTTCTTATCATGCCAATTTTCCCATCAACATGGGGTGATTTACGATATTCTTTATCAGGTCCACTCGAGACACCAGCTATATCTCATGATGTTGAAAATAATTTTAGAAATCTTCACTATAAAAACCAGTATGAGGAAACTCTTCATAATGGGTGAGTATATGGTCTCTATGTTAAGGATCATTTTTCTGTGAAAGTGTAGGTTTTTTCCCTTACCTCATTGTTTTTATTGGATAGAAGGTCTCTAAGGGACCATTCTAGGGTGGTTATATAAAGGAACATAGGCTTCCCTAAGATAGGTGGCATCAAAACATGAGGCTATAGCATTTACTACTTAATATCCTCAAAATTAGTTTAGAACTCCTAATCCCACTATTAAATAGTGACATTCTTCATGAGCCTCGATAAGGAATTTCACTTTTTGGAAAGATTTGTTATAAATTGGTGTATGTTGGATAAGTAGACTTATAAGACTTACAACTCTCAGATATTACTCAAGGTATCCACTTGATTTATGGCCTTGATCATCTTTAAGTCAAACTCAATGCCTTTGTATCTTACTACGAATATGAGAAATTTCCCAGAAGTGACTACAAATTCAAACTTCAAGGGTTTCATCCTAAATTGTTATAAGTGGAGGAATCCTAACACTTTCTCAAGATTCTTAAGGTAGTCCTATCACTGGTGGGATTTTACCACAAGAACATCCATGTAGAACTCCATAAAAATCCCATGAATTGGATTAAATATGTGGTTCATAGCCCACTAATAATTATCTCCCTAATTTTTCAAGACAAAATGCATCACCTGATAGCATAAGGTCCCTTGGGGTTCCTGAAGGATGTGTACTCATAATCCTTGGGGTCCATATGGATTTCATTATAACTAGAATATCTATCCATGAAGAAGAGATATTGTAACCTTGTTGTAGCATCAATCATCAACTCTATCACTGGAAGGGGAAAATAATCCTTTTGATAGTGGCAGTTGAGGTCCCAGAAATTGATGAAGACATTGATCTGACCATTCTTCTTTATGAATGGGAGAATTATGGCTAACCACTTGGGGTACTAGACTTACCTAACAAAGTTTCCATATATAATCTTGTTAACTTTGACCTTAACCATAGCACTATGAGAGGGGTACATCTTTCTTTGAGGTTTCTTGAAGCCATGATGGCCCATTGGGACGTAGATGCAATGAATGAAGACCTAAGGTTATAACCATGGCATCCCATCATATCTCCAAGAAAATATTTCATGATGCTGTTTCGAGAAGGCCACATACCACTATTATTCCTCTAGAGACATGGATATGCTGAGTAGTGTCAGCCTTGAATCTTCCTCGATACCAAGGTTCACTTGAGTTAACTCATCAATTGTGGTGGAGATACCCTCTTCAAATATAGGAGGTGTGTCTTCCAAATCCTCTTCATCATATGAGATAAGAGGATCAAAGAGAGAAAGAGGCTCTTCCAAGTTGGTCAACCTAGGTGTTGCACTGGTGCTTACCCTGGTGGATATATAATCCTTGATAAGGGGCTCTCATTTTGTGAAGATTTTGGTGATAAAAGATGTTGAGTTAATTCTATTTGGTTTTTGACGATGAGGTTAACCCTTGACATTAAATTAATGGATATTATTTGATCTTCATCAAGTCATCTATTCTTTGTGAAACATGTGGGAATGTCATGGATTGGTGGACATGGGGAAAACTTCTCAGTACTTCACAGGAGTAGGGGCTTCCAGTATCAGTCGGTCTTATCTGGTGTAGGATTATGTGGTAATCTATGAGAACTCCTTTTTCTTGGAGATAAAAAAACAACCACCTATGTTAGGAATTATGGATTCTAACAGATTAATTTGGAGAACAAATTTGTCTTTAACGTCTACCAAAGGATGGGTTGTAGTGTTCATTAGATCTTTAGGGGAATTGATTCACTCAACCTCATCAATATGAACTGGATTCCCTTCCCTTTTTTACTACCTAACATCTTAATAGCAGGACTCACAGGAGTCAAAGGGGGACGCATTACCCTGGAGTACCCCTAATTGACCATTAAGGGAGTATTTGAGGCACTGGTGGTATAAAGAGGGGACCATTACATGAAAATAAATCCAAGTTCTTCCCAATAGTGTATTATAGGAAGTATCCTATGAGACTACCATGGAATCAATTCTTGATATTATACCATCAAACTGAGTCATCAGCTTAATCTTTCCATGTGATTTTTACTCACTCTTATCATAACCCTGAATCCTCAGACTAGAGGGAGTTAAGTATGCTTCTGTTAGTCATAGATTATATATAATTCATTTAATGATGATATTTATCCCAAAACTAGTATCTATTAAGAAATGATGGATTTCCACGCCATTGAACTGACCTATGATTTAAAGTGGGTGTATGTTCCCCTGAATAGTTATTCCCTCATATTATTGGGAAAATGAGATAATGTCTTAACATTCCTCTTGTTAAACCTCCTTTTCATATTATTCCTTATCATAAGATACCTATGCCTCAAACTAGAGTGATATTTTCAAAGTTTTATCAAGGGCCTCATGCATGTCCTTCAACAAGTGAAAATCCTCAAGTATTGAAATCATAAAGAAATGACTACAAGGTTTTTTAGTATATCATATTTCTATTCTAGGTGCCTACTTTTGCCTGTGGAGGTACATTCCTTAATAGAGGGCATAGCAGATTCCATTGGCTGAACTGCTGGGGGCTGGCTAGTACTAGTGATATTCTTCTACTGAATAGATAGACTACTCTAAACCATTGTTGACTGAGTATTGGTTATCTGAGTTTGGTCCTTGGATAGATTCATCAAATTATAGTGTGGAAAGGCATGAGCTACCTGGTCAACTAATAAAGTCAGATACAGAGGAATACCTAATAGAGTGTACTATGAAGATTGTTATTGTTGATCTTTATGCAAAGATTTCTATCTAGTCTTAGTAGAATGAATAACCTAGTTTGGAGCATTGACATGATAATTCTGAAAGCTCACATTCCTTATTCCAGTGAGTCTATCCTCCTAGGGTTCTCTTTTACTCTGGTAATTTCATAATTTATTTTTCTAGGGTGAAAATAAAATACCTTGGGACCTGTGAATTTGGGAAGTAATAAGTCCTATTTCTTATTTACATTAAAGGAAACCTGGGATCCTAGCCTTGATAGGAGAAATACATATTCTGTCATAGAGGAGGCTGCTCTTAGTGAGGCTATTCATGATGGTGTTGTTCAGGGTGATTCTATGCCTGATAGAGATGCACTTGGCGGGGTTCATCTAGTGAAGAGGCCAATATTTGTACTAGCTCGGGGACCTCTGTAAACACAATGGTAGTTTTACTATTTTCACAGACATTATCGTGGGATATGGAATAGGTAATGGGAATGAATATTCTCTAGTTAGATGTAAGGATTCTTCCAAATTCTAGGAAATTTTTAAGAATTCATAAAACCCACCAAGTTAGTTCAGGGAGATGAGGGTAGGAACCAGTTCATTCCTAATGTTCTCTATGCACATCATGAGCAATTTTTTCTGTGATAGTGGCATTTCGAGAGAGTATGTGAGTCCCATCCACTAGTAGATAAAGTAGTTGACTCACTAATCAGGCCTCTGTTTCACTTGAATAGGTCGATGGTGCTTGTCTTTCACATGGTGTAGATGAACTGGTCAAGGAACTTCCTATGAAGGTCCTCCCAACCAGCAATGGACCATATGGGTAGCTGACTATACCAAATGAATGCATATCCTTCCAAATTCTGCAAGAATCATTAGAGCTTAGCAACCTTATGGTGTTTTGGAGTCACCAACATTGGGTTTCACCTTGAGGCGAAGTGGGACATATATTGTAGCAGGTTACCCATCCCATTAAATGGGGTGAAGCTAGGATTGCCAGACTTTGGGGGTTCCCAGACATGATCCACTCGTGCCTGATATAGTTTTCCTTTAGGAATAACTGCCACCTAATGTGTTTCTAGAGCCTCAAGGTGGGAAATAATAGTAGTTATTTTTAGGTTGGAATATAAAAAGTAACTCACGAGGGGGTAAATTGTGTCTTTTTAAAAATCCTCCACAATTCTAGATTTTTACACCCACTATGATTTATGTAGATAATAAATGTTTACTTATATAAAAAGAATATATAGTGGATAAATATAAATAAATAAAACGTATTTTATAGTGGTTCGGGGCACAAAAATTTCCCAGTCCACTCTACCAATCACTCTCTTTATGAGCATGGTAAATTTTACTAGAATGGTCCTATTATCACAAGACCATGAATTCAAAACTGAGTGCAAGAAGTTGACACCTTTACAATAAGACTAAAAAAATCCTTCTGGTTCTATAATAGAGAACCAATTATCCATATCTTAGATTGAGAAGCTGATACTCCACCACAACTGAGTATGAGTAATTGAAACTCCAATAAATCAAAAGAGTTTGATTTTTTGATTCATATTTTTCTTCACATTTGCATAAGAAATAATTGCTAAATAATGGATCTTATTCTTTAGAAAATAATATCTTCAAGAATGAAAACTTATGAAGCGATTCTTGTTGAAAAATTATCTTTAATACAATAGAAAAAAAACAATAGTAGTAATCTTACAATAGTAAAAGATTGAACATGTATATCTCCAAAGTGTATCTTCTTTCAGAATCGATCATTAGTTGTAGAAAAACTGTAAAAGATAATTTCAATAATATAGTCGCATATGTGAATTTCTTATCACACACATATTTTTTAAGAGATACTCTAAAGAAATATATAGAACATATATCTTGCTTTGGTATTCTAGATCCAAAAGAATAGCTTGATTGATTGTGGAAATTCAAATTCCAATTGACTAGTGGGGTCATAACTTCCCTTAGAAACAGGAGTGATTTTCTCCAATGAATATGGTTATTTGAAACAATCATAATGATCCTTGAATTGGTCTTCAATTATGACTTGATCATTGCAGCTATCTTGGATTAAAAACACAACTTAAAAATTTCACCGTTGTAAACACAATGTAGAGTTGAACTGCTTAGTGTAGGGTTCCTTCATATAGTGTAGGGTCTCTTCGTGTAGCATAGGGTTCCTACCAAGATATGGTTTCTTAACCATACTTTCATTTTCACATAATTTAGAAAACAAAAGTATTATAAGTATGATAATCCATACATTCACCTTTTTAGGATAATATCCCAAACGTAGCATTGATTATCCATACATTCAAATTCATGAACATAGGGTTAATGAATATTAATACTAACTTCCAATATAGGATTTTTGATCCATATTTTTGAAAATTTTCTAAGCATAAGGATACTGATCCAAACACAAATTGTTTAGCATAACATAGGGTTGATACCATATGTAAGTGTTTCAATTTTCCAGCATAATGTAGGGTTGATATCATATGTTCATTTACTGAATGTAGGGTTTTGAAATAGTATTTCCAGAGTAATTCTCATAACATTAAATTAATTTAACCCAGATATAAATTTATGAAAACTCATTCAAGAAAACTTCATTACAAAAAAACAAGGGTATTTGTGAGCATCAAAATCATCATAATTTATTGAGTATTGTTGATATAATACATGATCAATAATATCCCCATTTTTGATGATCACAAAACCCATAACATAATTCATAACAAAATTTAAATAAAATGTAATATTTTTAAACATACAAAAATAGATATAATAGATATTTAGATATTTCAATTTCACAATATTATTTTGATAAAATAATAAATTGATATGAATAAATTAAATATTTTCTTTAATGAAATGTTGTCGTTTAAAAATACTCTCCCCCAATAAATATTCTCCCCCTTCCTTAAAAAAACTATCCCCCTTTCTTAAAAAATTCTCCCCCTTTTTGTGATATCAAAAAGACGATTTGAAAGAATAACTGATATAAACCACATTTAATGTAGCACTAAATTATAAATGAATAGTTGCAAGAACCCGGTTCTTTTTTTTTTGAGTTACGGGTTTCTTCTTTTCCTTTTTCTGTAAGTGTTTTTGAGAAAATAAGGAAAATGGGGGAAAATCCCAAATTTGGTGGGTACACACCATGTACTTTTCCAAACGTCGTGTACTTTGGCCATGTGGGATGAGTACATAGGTCATGTAGGCCTTTTAGCGATGAAAGGTGTAAAAACTGACTACACATCGTGTACTTGGTATTTACATGTCGTGTAATTAGTCGGAAGGTGAATAGTAAGGCAGTGGAAGCAGCCGCCAGTGAAGCGACAGTACATGCCATGTACTCAAGAATACATGTCGTGTACTCATGTCAGCAGATAAACAATTCAGCGGTGAAAAGTAACTTCCAGGGGAAAAGTTAAAAAATAAAAAGTACATGTCGTGTACTTGAGATTACACACTGTGTAGTTTGTTTTTTTTCACTTAAAACGGTCAGTAGCCTCCTCATTCAGCAGAGGAGGTAGTGGATGCATTTGGAGCACCGAGAGGAGAGGCCGGAGCTTGGAGGAGCTTTCGATCACATGCCAGAAATAAGATTCTTCTATTATTGATCTTGTTTGAACCGTGCGGGTAAGACCTTTCTTCTCCTTGAGCCATTATTACCAATTCTTTCCCGAGGGAAAGTTATTTACGTTTGAATGGATAACTTTTTATCATAGATCTACACCATTCTTGGTCGTTTCGAGAGGCTTTGTTCACGTATATCGATCAGGGGAGATCAAGGTAGGTGGTCTGATGTTTAATTCCAACTGTCATGTGGTTTTTGTGTACCATTGTGCTGCGCGCCCATGTTGGGTTGTCGTATGGATGAGCCCTTGATTAATTAAATGCCTAAAATTGTATAGGTAATTTAATGATTATGTTTAAACTGCTGTGTGGGATCATTTCTTGGATCCAAGGCCACCACGTGGGTGCGACCCCCCTGTTTATTCGTTTGGCCGAGATACCCGAGGGTATGACATATTTATAACATGTTTTAATTTTTCTTGAGAGGAACTTATATGAATTGCTTGTTGTGCATTGGTCTCAACCCGGTTACCTGTTAGCCTAAGTGCAGTGTTGTTTATCCTAAGGGTAGTATTCTATTTAGCCTGAGGTCAACATTTCATATGTCTGAGGATAGTACTTCCGTGCCTGAGAGAAATACCTCGTGCCTGAGTGAAATAATTGTTATGGCTGAGGGCAGATACCTGAGGGTTTTGTTTCATTTTGGCCTGAGGGAAAGGATCTGATTAGCCTAAGGGCATGGTACTGTTTAGCCTAAGGGCAATGTACATTTGAATATTCATTGTGGTGGTTGTTATACCTACCAAGCTAAAGTACAGGCTTGGTATCATTTTACATTGTACTTTTTAGATAGCTTGTCGTAGTTTTGTTGCGGTGTTGTTTAGAAGATTGTCAGCTGAGGCTGAGTCTCAGGAACTTATAGTTCAAGTGTAATGAATTTATAAATAATAAATAAATGAATATGGAACTGGTAGGAGTATCTACTTTTGAGTACTTTCTAGTTTACTACATTTTCATTATTGTACACTGTTGTTGCAAAAATTCACTGACAGTTGGGCATGGGACTTTGGTGGTTGCCTACTGGGATTTATTTCTCACACCCTGTTTGGGTCATGTCTTGGGGCCAAACAGATTATATTGCTACAGGTGTGGATAAGGGAAAGGGTCCCTAAACAGGTACTTGATTGTTGCAGAGGAGTAGGAGAGCATGGGACTGAGCTTAGGCTTGCGATGCTGTTGAGATCCTGCTACGCTATTTATTTTGCTTTGATGTATTTCTCCCTTGTATTGTATAGCTTCAAATTGAAGTGTATCATGTTCTGGATATTTCCTAGACTTAGGGAGATATTTCATCATTATATATGATTGTTTTTTTTTTCTTTACTTCAGTACTCTGTCTATTTCAGCAGTTGTATTGTTTACTGCTTCTGCTTTTGTTTATATTCATTTGTTCCGCTGTGTTACACTTTGACAAATGAGGGCATAGTTTTCCCACTATCATACTTAGGCCCTCACTGCTAGTTGGCAGCCTCTGGAGTTTGGGTAAATGCGCTTGAGGTCATGTGACCAATTGGGTTCAGGGTACCCATTGAGTGGCAACCAGATCTGGGATGTTACAAAGTGGTATGAGAGGAGATTTTCTTTTCGCTGAGTTATTTTATTATTTGGTGATGACGGAATGATAGATTGTTAAGGGATTCTGTTATAAACTGTGCCTAGGAGTATCTACCCCATGTACAGGTAAATATTGGATTGCCTCTAATTAAATTGTGATTTTCTATTTATGATTATTACAATTGATCTGATTTTCATCATTGGGTGACCTACTTGTTGTGTACTGTTTATATTTTTATAACTGGGTTTTATTTAGTTGCAACCCGATGAGATGAGGGTATGTCATCTCATGCATCATTTAGGAACATGTTAGAATCACATGTCATGCATAGTTTCCATGCCATATAGGTGCATTAGAAATTGCATGTTGTTGTGATAGATGTTATGCTAGAAAATTCATGTTGTTGTGATAAATGCCTTGATAAAATACATGCTCTTTGATAGGGTATTGTTATGTAAGGACTTGTGAATGAATTCCAAACTTTGGTTTTTGAGGAGTATGGGCCCTCATCAATCGGAATTTGGTGGATCATCGACTTGTTTACTTTTTTTATAACAAGCATAAGATTCCAAGCTTTGATTCGCGGGGAGTATAGGCCCTCACGGATCGGAATTTGTAACTTAGGTGTTGGTTTCAGTGTTTTCTGAGATCTAGAGTAGTTTCAGAGGCTTACTGTTCGGTAAAACCCATAATACACACCATGTAGTTTTTATTACATGCTGTTTAATCTTGTTTTCAGGAAGAAATGAAAAAAAACAAGTACACGTCATGTACCATATGTACACACCATGTAATTTCTACCCATGTCATAGGCCGTGTAGGGAGAACCATGGGATAGTGAAACTTGAAGGCACACGCCATGTAGTTATTATACACGCCGTGTTGTGTTGACCCTGTGTCCACCATGTAACTAACAACATGGGAAGAGAAATTTGAGCTTATACATGTCATGTCAATGAAGAACATGCCGTGTAGTTTGACCTGGGAATACGGCCGTGTAACTAACAAACATGGTTCGGTTTTACCTCCTCCTAAACATGTCGTGTACCTGAGGGACATGCCGTGTAGTCTTGATTGTAGGGAGGTCGTGTGGACTTGGCTGTGTGGCTGGGAAAATGGGGTGGTGTACACGCCATGTGCGGGTGTAACACGCTATGTAGATTCAGCTGAGTAGTCGGTCGTGTCACTAATAACACAGGAAGTTGGAATCTAATCAGTACACACTGTGTCTATCTGGAACACGCTGTGTAGTCAGAGTTGTGTACCCGACCGTGTAACGGACAACACGGGTCGGTGAAGCTCGTCTAGTACATGTCGTGTAGTTATTATACACGTCGTGTAGTCTTGTTCAAAAGAGAGTCGTGTGGCTAAGCTGTGTAGAAGGACTCGGGCAGGGGAAAATAATTCAAGTACACTCCGTGTGTGTGGACAACACACTGTGTGTTTGGGGTGTTACACGACCAGTGTTGGCAGAGTAAACGCCCATGTAAAAGACTTAAGGGAACACGCCGTGTAGTTATTATACACATCGTGTAGTCTTGTTTTGTAAAACTTGAATGTTTTCTTTATTCTGTTCCCTTCTTACACTCCTTGTTTTCAGTCCTTAATGATCTTAAGCTCAGGAGTGTGGTTGACCTTGTAGAGTCATGACACCAAGATGAACATGAGTTGTTTTCCAAGAGAGTGGTAATGAGTATACTCCAGAAATGGTATGCCACGGACTACCGATGGATCCTCCAGTAGAGCCATATGCAGTGCCAGACGTTATACCGGACATGGGTGCAGATGCACAGTTTTGTAGAGGCTTCATGTGGTTTATGCAGACCTTTTAGGGAGCATCGCTGACTGCCACATATATGGAAGAGATGACTTGTATATTCCAGCAGCAGCATTCACCTAAGTTTTTAGGGGATGGTGGACCACATGCTGCGGAGTCTTGGATGGGTTCTATGCAAACTATTTTCAATCATCTTGAGACACCTCCAAGGTGGAGGGTCAAGATCTCTACATACATGCTGCGTGACTCCGCCAAGAGGTGGTGGGATGTTACCACCCAGACTGGGCATCACTGAGACATGGCATGGGAGTATTTTTAGGTGGTCTTCCATGAATTTTTCTTTCCAGAGATACTGAGGTCAGATAGAGCTCGAGAGTTCATGAATCTGCAGTAGTGTTCCATGTCAGTTATGGACTATTCTACCCGCTTCACCGAGCTACAGCGCTTCGCACCTGTTTTGGTGGGATTTGATATATTGAGGGCTCGATGCTTTGAGGATGGTCTTTGATATGACATCTGAGCACTGGTGAATGTTTTCAGGTTTCCTATAGTGTATTCTATTTTGAACCAATCACTGATTACTGAGCGGAACCTTCAGGAATCTAGTGGTGCAGGCCAGGGTGGTTCAGCACCAGTTTCTAGTACTATTTCTACCGGTAAGAGGAAGAGGCAGATAGATTTCTCTCATGGTAGCAGTACTATCCAGAAGAATTCTTCAGGTGGCCAGGTAATATTTTACTAGTGTGGTAAAGAAGGGAATAAGAGACCTCAGTGTCCACGTGACTCAGTGAAGTGCCGAGCTTGCGGAAAGGTGGTTCATTTGCAGCGCTTTTGCAGAGTGTTTCCACCAGTGGCTAGTGAGAGGGGTTCTGTACAGACTCCATGTACGGGATCAGGGCCAGTAGCTTCTTACCAGTTAGGGAATTGGAATATGTCAGGCTGAGGCGGTAGTCATGGTTGTGGAAGCAAGACACCAGGATCTCAGAGACAGCAGGGTGGGTCAGCTCAGGGTAGCCAGGCTATGTCGCAGGGCCATAACACTGGGCAGGCATATGCAGTGCAACAGACCCAATAGGAGCAGGATCTCGGACCTTCCACTATCATAGATACTATTCTAGTTGCTTCTGTTTTTTCTATAGTACTTTTTAATAATCATACTACATGTAGTTTTATATCAGTGCCCATTGTGGAGAGCATTGGGATCCGTATTTCTTCTTCTTATGATTTTATGACGTTAGACACTCTGTTGGGGACTAGAATGGCAGGTGTGTGTCATTGCAAGGAGTGCCCCATAGAGGTTGGTCGGTGTCACTTTCTGTGGGACCTCAATGTCTTAGAGATGACGAACTATGATTTCATTATCATGATAGACTGGTTGGTACCCTTTCGAGCCTTTATAGATTTCTATCATCGCAAGGTGATTTTCACGTTACCAAAGGGTGGAGAGTTTCTATACAAGGGCGAATGGGATGTCCAAGAGAGATGACCTGGACCCGAGCATCGTGGTCAAGGTGGAGTGACAGCCTAGATTGTGAGTTTATATCTGGATGATCAGGGAACTTTTTGGAAGGATTTCCCTCCAGTGGTTGATCATTTCAGGGATGTCTTCCCAAACAAATTTACAGGTCTTCCTCTAGAGTGATAGGTGGATTTCTCTATTGAGATAGTACCAGGAGCATCAATGGTGTCTATTACTCCTTATAGGATGGATACACCAGAGTTGCAAGAGATTAAGAGGCAGTTAGAGGAGTTGCAGGCAAAGGGTTTCATCCGACCCAGTACCTCTCCTTGGGGTTCGCCTGTCCTATTTGAAAAGAAGGCGGATGATACCCTTAGACTCTGTGTGGATTATCGGAAGTTGAACCAGTTTACAGTCAAGAAACGATATCCCTTGCTGAGGATTGATGATCTTTTTGATCAAATTTGAGGAGCACGAGTGTTCTCGAAGATTGACTTGAGATCCAGATATCATCAGTTATGCGTTAGACCATTGTACATACCGCTTACAGCTTTTTAGAGCAGATATGGTCTATACGAGTACTTAGTTATGTCATTCAGACTCATGAATGCACCATCATTGTTCATGGCTCTGATGAATCGTGTGTTCCACCCATATCTGGATTCTTTTGTGGTAGTCTTCATGGACGATATCTTGGTGTAATCTCACACTCAACACAACCATGACACCCATCTTGAGATTGTATTGAGTACACTGAGAGAGCATCAAATATATGTTAAGATCTCAAAGTACCACTTTTGGATGGACCAGATACACTTCTTGGGTCATATCATCTCAGAGTCAGGAGTTGCGGTAGACCTAGAGAAAGTGAGAGCATTAGTTTCCTGAGAGTAGCCTAAGAACGTGTTTGATATACAGAGTTTCGTGGGGATTTCTGGTTACTATAGGCTCTTTATATAGGACTTCTCCCACTTAACAGCACTGTTGATGGGTTTGACTAAGAAGGGTGTGAAGTTCATTTGGTCAGAAGCTTGCGAGACAGCCTTCCAGGAGCTGAAAGGAAGGCTGACATCATCACCAGTCCTGATACTTCTAGAGAAAGGTAAGAGCTATATAGTTTATTGTGATGCATCAGGTATTGGGTTGGGAGTAGTGTTGATGCAGTGCGATAGAGTAGTTGCCTATGGGTCTCAGCAGTTGAGGCCACATGAGAGGAATTACCCGATGCATGATCTCGAGTTAGCCGCAGTTGTTCATGTGTTATGTTGTTGGAGACATTATCTCTTGGGAGAGAATTTTGTGGTGTTTATGGACCACAAAAGTCTCAAGTACATCTTTACCCAACGTGGTTTAAATATTAGATAGTGAAGGTGGGTTTAATACCTTCAGTCCTTCAACTTTGAGATTGCCTATACACCTGGTAAGGGTAACACAGTTGCTGATGCACTGAGTAGGAGGACTTACTTACAGGCAGTGCAAGAGGCCAGCGGTGAGTGGAAGCTTAGGTCTTTTTTCTCTGAGATGCATTTGGAGGTGCACAATATTCAAGAGAAAACCTATATTTCATCCTTAGTTGTGACTTCTACCCTCCTGGATAGAGTGATGATGAGACAGTTATTAGATTTTGAAGGACTAATTCTACAGGAGTCGGTGGAAAGTGATGACCCTCCTCCTAGTTGGACGATAGGCGATGATGAGGTACTGTGTATCCATGGAGGAGTGTGGGTTCCATGGGATATAGGTGAGGATTTGATGTGGGAATTTCATGCTTCATCTTGGGAAGTGCATCCCAGAGTTACCAAGATGTTCCGTGACCTGAGATGTCATTACTGGTGGTTGGGTATGAAACGAGTGGTGGCCGGTTTTGTTACAAGGTGTTCCACCTGTCAGCAGGTGAAGGAGAAGCATCAGAGGCCAGACGGACGGTTACAGCAGTTACCCATTCCGGAGTGGAAATGGGATGATGTCACGATGGATTTTGTGACTGGGTTGTCGAGGTCACCTCGAGGCAGTGATGTCGTGTGGGTTGTTGTGGACAGACTTACAAAGATAGCTCACTTTTTTCTCATCAAGGAGACCCTCGGTGTTGACGATCTTAGAAATTTGTATATCCAAGAGGTGGTAGTCTTCATGGGGTCCCTCGTTCTATCATTTCGGATAGGGACACCTGTTTTACGTCTCGTTTCTGTTAGAGTTTTCAGAGGGCACTGGGTACACAGGTGCTTCTAAGCACAGCTTACCACCATCAGACTAATGTCCAGTCAGAGAATATGATACAGGTTCTAGAGAATATGTTGTGTGCATGCGTCTTAGACTTTGGGGGCTCTTGGGAGAAGCACATACCCCTGGTCGAGTTTTCCTACAATAACAGTTTTTAGGAAACTATTGAGATGGAACCTTTTGAGGCTTTATATGGTAGGCCATGCCAATCACCTTTGTTCTGGTTGGAGGCAGGTGATACAGCTTTACTGGGACCACATCTCGTGTAGGAGACTTCAGAGTAGGTACAGTTGATTCGAAAACGGATGGCTAATGCACAATCTCGTCAGAAATCTTATGATGATCTCCACAGACGACCCTTGGAGTTCGTGGTCGGGGATTAGGTTTTCTTACATTTTTCACTGAGGTTGGGACACAGGCAGATCAAGAGACAGGGTAAACTTTTATCGAGGTATGTGAGGACGTTTGAGATTCTAGAGAGAGTCGGGTCGGTTATCTATCGGTTGCAGTTACTACAGAGGTACCAGTCCATGCACGAAGTCTTCCACGTATCTCAGCTATGTCATTATTACTCAAACTCGTCTCACATTTTTTAGCCTAAGATGGTTGAGATTCAGGTCGATTCATCCTTTGAGGAGAATCCAATTCGTATTGTTGATAGGAGCATGAAGGTTCTCTGAGGCCAGTTAGTTTCTCTCGTACGGGTACTATGGAAGCATGGCCGAGTGTAGGATGAAACCTGAGAGCGGGAGACCTACGTACATGCTCAGTGTCCAGAGTTGTTCATAGCCTTATCTTCACCACCCTTGGAAAGGAAATTCGGGGCTGAGTTTCTTTAAGGGGGGAAGTTTGTAAGAACCCGATTTTTTTGAGGTATGGGTTTCTTCTTTTCCTTTTTTTGTAAGTGTTTTTGAGAAAATAATGAAAATGGGAAAAACTCTCAAATTTGGTGGGTACACACCATGTACTATGGCCGCGTGGAATGAGTACACAGGGTGTGTAGGCCTGTCGGTGATGAAAGTTGTAAAAATTGACTACACGTCATGTACTTGGTATTTATACGCCGTGTAATTAGTCGGCAGGTGAATAGTAAGGCTGTGGAAGTAGCCACTAGTGAAGCAACAGTACACATCGTGTACTCAGAAATACATTCCATGTACTCATGTTGGTAGATAAATAGTTTGGTGGTGAAAATTAGCCTCTAGGGGAATAGTTAAAAAATGAAAAGTACATGCCATGTACTTGAGATTACACACCGTATAGTTTGTTTTTTTCACTTAAAATGGGTATTAGCCTCCTCATTCAGAAGAGGAGGCAGTGGATACGTTTGGAGAACTGGGAGGAGAGGTCGGAGATTGGAGGAGCTCCTAATTACACGCCAGGAATCCGATTCTTCCGTCGTCGATCTTGTTTGAACCGTGCGGGTAAGACCGTCACCAATTCTTTCCCAAGGGAAAGTTATTTACGTTTTAATGGATAAATTTTTATCCCAGATCTATATTGTTTTTGGTTGTTTTGAGAGGCGTCGTTTTCATATATCAATCAGGGGAGATCGAGGTAGGTGGTCTGATGTTTAATTCCAACTGTCTTGTGGTTTTTGTGTACCATTGTGCTACACGCCCATGTTGGGGTGTCGTATGGATGAGGCCTTGATTAATTAAATGCCTAGAATTGTATAGGTAATTTAATGATTATTTTTAAACTGTTGTGTGGGATCATTTCTTGGATCCAGGTCCACCCCATGGGTGCGTCCCCCCTATTTATCCATTTGGCCAGGATACCCAGGGGTATGCCATATTTACAACATGTTTTAAGTTTTCTTGAGAGGAACTTATATGAATTGCTTGTTGTGCATTGGGATCAGACTGATTACCTATTAGCCTGAGGGCAGTGTTTTTTAGCCTGAGGGTAGTATTCTATTTAGCCTAAGGGAAACGTTTCATATGTCTAAGTACAGTACTTCTGTGCCTGAGGGAAATACTCGTTATGCCTGAGGGTAGATACCTAAGGGTTTCGTTTTAGTTTGGCCTGAGGGAAAGGATCTGATTAGCCTGAGGGAATGGTATTGTTTATCCGGAGGGCAATTTACATTTGAATATTCACTATGGTGGTTGTTATACCTGCCAATCTAAAGCACAGGCTTGGTATCGTTTTACCTTGTACTTTTTAGATAGCTTATCATAGTTTTGTTGTGGCATTATTTAGGAGATTGTCGGCTGAGGATGAGTCTTGGGAACTTATAATTCAAGTGCAATGAATTTCTAAATAATAAATAAATGAAGATGGAACTGGTAGGAGTATCTTATTTTGAGTACTTCCTAGTTTACTAAATTTTCATTACTGTACACTGCTATTGCACAAATTCACTGACAATTGGGCACGGGCCTTTAGTGGTTGCCTACTGGGATTTATTTCTCACACCTATTTTGGGTCATGTATTGGACCCAAACATATTATATTTCTGCAGGTGTGGATAAGGGAAAGGGTCCCTATACAGGTACTTGATTGTTGTAGAGGAGTAGGAGAGCATGGGACCGAGCTTAGATTTGCGATGCTGCTGAGTTCCTGCTGCGCTGTTTATTTTGCTTTGTTGTATTTTCCCCTTGTATTATATTGCTTCAGATTGTAGTGTATCCTGTTCTGGTTGATTTCCTAGACTTAGGTACATATTGTGTCATTATATATGAATGTTGGTCTTTTCTTTACTTCAGTACTCAGTCTATTTCAGCAGTTTTATTGTTTACTGCTTCTGCTTTTATTTATATTCATTTATTCTGCTATGTTACACTTTGACAAATGAGGGCATAGCTTCCCCACTATCATACCTAGGCCCTCACTGCTAGTCAGTAGCCTCTGGAATTTGGGGAAATGCGCTTGCGGTCATGTGAACAACCAAGTTCGAGGCACTCGTTGAGTGGCACTCGGATCCAGGATGTTACAATAGTTATAAAAACTAATAAGAGAAATAAATTTAGGATTGGCAGTGAGGTAGTGAACTTAAATAAAAGAGAACAAACCTAACTAAGAATAAATGAAATTGAATTTTAAAATTAATTGAAATGATTTTAAAAATAGAGTACAATCTACAACCATCAAAGATTTTTAAAAATAAAGGAATTTGATTAGAATCAATAGGTGTGGAAGGTTCATCAGGATGAGGAATGGGTGATCACTTTAAGGGTTTCTTCTTGAGTGGACAACTTCCTCTGAACAGCATCAAGTCTCCCCTCCCATAGTTCTAGGGTTCCACCTCTGGTATTATTCCCTCCTCTCCTATGTTCCTCCAGTGTGTCCCATCAGCTCGGCGTCGGCACCCTTTCTCGACAACGGTGTGCATGTCTTACGGTGTTGCAGCTCGACTTTAGCTCCTACTTCGTCTCAGCTATGGCTTCTTCTTCATCTCGGCGTGGGTGGGTTTCGGCGTGCTGGTTTTCTGCTTCGTCTACTTAGGTGGGGTGGTGGGATCTGGTGTGTCTCATCAGATGATGGCTTCGGGGATGGTGTTGGCTCTGGATATAGAGGGTGACAACGTCATGGAAGGCCGAGGTCAAAGGCTTCTCGGCGCTGGTTTCTGGTATGTCGTCAGCAGGCAAGGCATCGTGGCGGGCATGGTGTTCTGGTTCTATTCAGTGGGATTAGCGTCATCCCCAGAGTGACATAGAGGGGAGGGGGATTTCTGGTTTTTTGTTTATAGTGGTCCCACATCCTCCCAGCAGGTCTGATCTAAGTTTTTTCTACATTTTTGTTATCTTCGATGCATTTTTTGTTCTATGGATGTGCAGAGGTCAGTTTGTTTCTTCCTTTCTTCATGTTTTCTATATCGTTTACTATGTTTTCTTGCACCGGAATCCGGCGGGGGTGTGTCTGCAGTCCAACTCTAAGTAGATCCATGCCCATAGTGGTGCTTCTCATTCAAAGCGGCTCAAATCCCTCCACTAGTGATGTCCTCTAGTATGGTGTTGGGACATCCAGTCCTAGGTGACAATTATCTGGCTTCACATTATTTAGATCCTCTTCTAGTTGTTCGGGCGACTGCAGTGGTGGTTGGGAGTCACAAGGCTCGCGGTGGGGTTCGCCCCGGTTGTTGTCTTGGTGGTGGATGATTTGTGAAATGCTTAATTTTTTCATCGTTTTCTGCTCATGGTTTGAGAAATTGCATCTACTCTCGGTTTGATCCCGATGGATAAAGGTAGTATAGTTGGATTGACCACTAGGAACAGGCCCCAAAGGAGGATCCAGAGTTGGCGGTTCATCTTTGCAGAGCTTTACGGATTTGGTTGTTTGAGAGGGTATGGTGTCATCCATTGGATCGGTCCTGTGCTTTGACACATGAAAATTGTTTTCCGAATATCCTTGCAATGGTGGAAAGCTTCATTGATCAATTTCTAGGGAGGGGAATATCCTTTCTATCAGTCTGGTTTTTACTCTTTTTTGTCCTTTGGTTTTGATTTGTCTTAAGTTTATGAAGTATGTTTGGGTTTACCCCCCTTTTCCCTTAAAAGGAGGCTTTATCAAATAATAAAAATTTGCAGGCCTTCGGGCCATTGAAGAGGATGAGGGATGGCTTGGGCATCATCATTAATATTAATGAGCTTTAGCAGTAAGCTCTGGAAATGATTGTTTAGGAATTCTAACCACTAATGAAGTAGCTTCTTTTAATCATTACCAATCTTCAAATTTTCAACCAGATTAACCTTCATAAATTCATTCGCAGCTTCCTCTGACTGAATGAATTAATTCAAATTATCATTAACTCGATTAATCACTAATCTCAACCAGGATTAATTTGAATAAAGTTGACTAACTAGGTGTATTTTAGTATCTAACAAAACACTTAAAGGAATACTGTCACACTAAAGAGTGTGAAGCCTATCATTGAAATCATCCAGTACTGAAGTAATTGTTTCAAACCTTCTGAGTAGGTATTAAGGTGTCTATTGAGAGGAGGTTGATGCTAGATTTCTTTTCCTAAGAGATTGAAATTATCTCCATATCATCATATTAATATCATAAAAATATATATTCTTGAAACATTTATCTCTCAATAAATTTAATTCTCTAGACGTTTTTCTAATAAACTCTTGAAGATCTCCAATAGAAATAAGATTTTCCTTGAATTCACTGAGATGGAGCTTCTGAGCCTCAAACTTTGATCTCAATACTATAGTATTTTCGAATTCTTCAAACTTATTTTCCTCAAATTCCAATTGTTATCTAAGAAAAAAATTCTGATCCTCCAACAGATTTACCTTTATAACCAAGGCTTCAGTATGAGAATTATAAGATTCAAGAGATTGAGCTCTATCTTGTCCAACTCCTACCAAATCCAAAATTTGCTCACCATTTCCTTCTGATCTATCACTTAAGTCAGATCCACCCATAACATCATAAGTAGGGATAATAAGAGATTGATTTTCTGGATTAGTAACATCTACACTATGATGTTCTTGACTGTGTGCCTCTTACTCAACATTCTCTTTTACTAGATCCTCACACTTAGCTCCAAAAATAGATTCATCTACAGTCTCTGGAATGTTGACTGTTATTCTTCTTCTTTGAATGAGACTTTCTTATGTCCTAGATTCGTCCTCTTTATCAGGTCTCTGTTTAACATATCCAACCAAATAAATCCTTATTTTCTCCCCCTAATCAGTCATCACAAGCCTTTGTTGTTGTTCTGCACCAACAGAAAAAAGAATATTGCAAGAATTCCTCCACACAAAGCCTAACTTCTTAACAATCATAGAATTTGAAACATTTCTATGATGGAATGTTTTCCCAAAAAAACATATAAACAATTTTTCCTTTTCTCTATAGAAAAAATGAAATAATCCTTCTATAGGTATAATATCTCATCTTGGCATCCTTGTGGCAGTAGTGGTTTAGATACCTTATCATAAACCAACAAAAATTGAACTTGATGTGGTTCAAGAACATAAAAATGGCATACATGTCAGGATAAAGAACTTTATCTAGCTCAGAAGTCCTTGAAAAAATTCCATATTGAATAAATTTCATCATAACCTAGCACTCAGAAGTAAGCTTTTTTGTTATTAATTTCTTGATTGTTCTTGTTCCAAACAATGAAATCATAATGTCCTCTGAAAAATGTTTTGCATTACCTATATTCCTTAAATAAAACTAACCCCCCCCCCCTTGTGGGGAAAATGTAACAACTCATCCATTTCCAAAGAAGAAATGTAAAATTCAGAATTGTTAATATTAGAGACAATAGTATCTTCATCGAATCTGAGACTAAACGAAGCATTTTTGCCAAAATTCATTTACTTCAATGTCATATAATATAGGTGTGTTATCTTATCCAAAATCATAAAACATACCTTGAAATATCATTTCTATCTTGAAAAAAATATTTTTATAATCTAAATAATCGAAATTGATTATCTTTCCTTAGATCACTTTACAAGCTTTCCCTGAAGTATAAATAGTTGCATCTCACTCAGCATCTCTAGATCTTTGAGAGGTTTCCATATCTAAAGGTTTAGAGATTTAAGGGATTGAAGGTTTATATTTTAGACAAAAAATAATCGAAAGAGTGAGAGTGATACTTTGTAAACTGAATTGACATGTAAGATAGGATAAAGAGAGTGGGAGAAGTCGAACGGTTTTATCGTGATGATTGAGAATATACTCATTGAGTTTTTTTAATTTAAAAATATAAATGAAATAAAATTATTTTAAAAATATTATTAACATGTAACTAAATAAAATAAATAATGATAAAATTTTATATACAACATATACAGTTTTCTCGTGCCGATCGAGAGTTCATGAATCTGCAGCAGTGCTCTATGTCAGTGATGGAATATTCTGCCCGCTTCACCGAGCTACAGTGCTTCGCACCTGTTTTGGTGGGATTTGATACATTGAGGGATCGATGCTTTGAGGATGGTCTTTGATATGACATATGAGCACTGGTTAATGTTTTCAAGTTTCCTATAGTGCATGCTATTGTGAACCAAGCACTGATTGCTGAGCAGAACCTGCGGGAATCTAGTGGTGCAGGCCAGGGCGGTTCGGCACCAATTTCTGGTACTATTTCTACCGATAAGAGAAAGAGGCAGATAGATTTCTCTCATGGTAGAAGTACTAGCCAGAATAATTATTTGGGTGGCTAGGTAATATTTTACTAGTGTGGTAAAGAAGGGCATAAGAGACCTTAGTGTCCACGTGATTCACTGGAGTGCCGAGCTTGCGGAAAGGTGCCAGTGGCTAGTGAGATGGGTTCTGTACAGACTCCGTATATGGGAGCAAGGCCATCAGTTTCTTACCAGTTAGTGAATTGGAATATGTCAGGCCGAGGTGGTGGTCATGGTTGTGGTAGCAAGACACCAGGATCTCAAAGACAGCAAGGTGGGACAGCTCAGGGTAGCCAGTGTGTGTCGTAGGGCCGCAGCACTGGGTATGCATATGTAGTGAAACAGACCCAACAGGAGCAGGATCCCAGACCTTCCACTATCATAGATACTATTCTATTTTCTTCTGTTTTGTCTTCAGTACTTTTGATACTGGTGCTACACATAGATTTATATTTGTGCCCGTTGTGGAGAGCATTGGGCTCCGTATTTCTTCTTCTTCTTCTTCTGATTTTATGACGTTAAACACTCCGTTGGGGACTAGAACGGCAGGTGTGTGTCAGTGCAAGGATTTATCCCTAGAGTTTGGTGGGTGTCACTTTCTATGGGACCTCTATGTCTTGGAGATGATGAGCTATGATGTCATTCTCGGGATAGACTGGTTGGTACCCTTTTGAGCCTTTATAGATTGCTATCATCACAAGGTGAGTTTCATGTTACTAGAGGGTGGAGAGTTTCTATACAAGGGTGAATGGGATTTCTAGGTGATCCGACCTGGACCCAAGCATCATTTTCAAAATGGAGTGACATCCTAGATTGTTAGTTTATATTTGGATGATCAGGGAACTTTTCCGAAGGATTTCTCTCCTGTCGTTGATCGTTTCAGGGATGTCTTCCCAGACAAATTTTTAGGTCTTCCTCTAGAGTGAGAGGTGGATTTATCTATTGATCTAGTACCAAGAGGAGAACTGGTGTCTATTACTATTTATAGGATGGATACACCAGAGTTGTAAGAGCTTAAGAGGCAGTTAGAGGAGTTGGAGGTAAAGGGTTTCATCCAACCCAGTACCTCTCCTTGGGGTTCGCCTGTCCTGTTTGCAAAGAAGGCAGATGGTACCCTCAGACTCTGTGTGGATTATTGGAAGTTGAACCAGTTGACAGTCAAAAACCGATATCCCTTACTGAGTATTGATGATCTTTTTGATCAACTTTGAGGAGCATGAGTGTTCTTGAATATTGACTTGAGATCTAGATATCATCAGTTACACGTTAGACCATCGTACATACCGCTTATAGCTTTTTGGAGCAGTTATGGTCTATAAGAGTACTTAGTTATGCCGTTCGGACTCATGAATGCACCATCATTTTTCATGGATCTGATGAATCGTGTGTTCCACCCATATCTGGATTCTTTTGTGGTAGTCTTCGTGGATGATATCTTGGTGTACTCTTGCACTCAACAAAAACTTGACACCCATATTGGGATCATATTAAGTACACTGAGAGAGCATCAACTATATGCTAAGATCTCAAAGTGCCACTTTTGGATGGACCAGATACACTTCCTAGGTCATATCATCTCAGAGGCAGGTGTTGTGGTAAACCCAGAGAAAGTGAGAGCAGTAGTTTCCTGGGAGCAGCCTAAGAATGTGTTTGGGATACAGAGTTTCTTGGGGCTGGCTGGTTATTATAGGCTCTTTATACAGGACTTCTCCCTCTTAGAAGCGCCGTTGATGGGTTTGACTAAGAAGGGTGTGAAGTTCATTTGGTCAGAAGCATGTGATACAGCCTTCCAAGAGCTGAAAGGAAGGTTGACATCAGCACCAGTCCTGATACTTCCAGAGCAAGGTAAGAGCTATATAGTTTACTGTGATGCATCTGGTATTGGTTTGGGAGAAGTGTTGATGTAGGGCAATCGAGTAGTTGTATACGGGTCTCAGCAGTTGAGGCCACATGAGAGGAATTACCTGACGCATGATCTCGAGTTGGCCGAAGTTGTTCATGTGTTATGTTGTTGGAGACATTATCTCTTGGGAGATCATTTTGTGGTGTTTACAGACCACAAAAGTCTCAAGTACATATTTACCTAGCGTGACTTAAATATGAGATAGAGAATGTGGGTTGAATACCTTCAGTCATTCAACTTTGAGATTTCCTATACACCTGGAAAGGGTAACGTAGTTGCTGATGCACTGAGTAGGAGGACTCAGTTATAGGCAGTGCGGGAGGCCAGCGGTGAGTGGAAGCTTATGGATTTATTCTCTGAGATGCATTTGGATGTGCACAATAGTCAGGGGGAAACCTATATTTCATCCTTAGCTATGACTTCTACCCTCCTGGATAGAGTGATGATGAGATAGTTATCAGATTTTGAAGGCCTAGTTCTATGGGAGTCGGTGGCAAGTGAGGACCCTCCTCCTAGTTGGATGATAGGCGATGATGAGGTACTATGTATCCATGGAGGAGTGTGGGTTCCATGGGATATATGCGAGGATTTGATGTGGAAATTTCATGCTTCATCTTGGGAAGTGAATCCTGGAGTTACCAAGATGTACCGTGACCTGAGATGTCAGTACTGGTGGTTGGGTATGAAACGAGAGGTGGCTGGTTTTGTTACAAGGTGTTCCACCTGTCAGCAGTTGAAGGTAAAGCATCAGAGGCCAGATGGACTGTTACAGTAGTTACCCATTCCAGAGTGGAAATGAGATGATTTCGTGATGGATTTCATGACTGGGTTTTCGAGGTCACCTCAAGGCAGTGATGTTGTGTGGGTTGTTGTGGACAGACTTACAAAGGTAGCTCACTTTTTTCCGATCAAGGAGACCTTCGGTGTTGACGAGCTCGGGAAGTTGTATATCCAAGAGGTGGTAGTCTTCATGGGGTCCCTCTTTCTATCATTTTGGATAGGGACACCCATTTTACGTCTCATTTCTGGCAGAGTTTTCAGAGGGCACTGGGTACACAGGTGCTTTTGAGCACATCTTACCACCATCAGACTGATGGCCAGTCAGATCATATGATACAAGTGCTAGAGGACATGTTGCGTGCATGTGTCTTAGACTTTAGGGGCTCTTGGGAGAAGCACATACCCCTGGTCGAGTTTTCATACAATAACAGTTTTTAGGAAACTATTGAGATGGAACCTTATGAGGCTTTATATGGTAGGCCATGTCGATCACCTTTGTGCTGGTTGGAGCTAGGTGATGCAGCTTTACTAGGACCACGTCTTGTATAGGAGACTTCATATCAGGTCCAGTTGATTCAGAAGCGGATGGCTATTGAACAGTCTCGTCAGAAATCTTATGTTGATCTTCGCAGAAGACCCTTGGAGTTCGTAGTCGGGGATCAGGTTTTCTTGCATGTTTCACCGAGGTTTAGACACAGGCGGGTTAGGATATAGGGTAAACTTTTATCAAGGTATGTGAGGCCGTTTGAGATTCTGGAGAGAGTCAGGTCGGTTGCCTATCGGTTGCAGTTACCGTAGAGGTACCAGTCCATAAATGATGCCTTCCACGTATCTCAACTATGCCATTATTACTCAGACTCTTCTCACATTTTTTATCCCGAGAAGGTTGAGCTTCAGGTCGATTCATCCTTTGAGGAGCATCTGATTCGTATTGTTGATAGGAGCACAAATTTTCTCTGAGGTCGGTCAGTTCCTCTCGTACGGGTGCTATGGTAGCATGCCCGAGTGCTGGAAAAAACCTGGGACTGGGAGACTGATGTATGTGCTCAGTGTCCAGAGTTGTTCATAGCCTTATCTTCACCACCCTTGGAAGGGAAATTTAGGGATGAATTTCTTTAAGGGGGGAAGTTTGTAAGAACTCGGTTTTTTTTAGGTACGGGTTTCTTCTTTTCCTTTTTCTGTAAGTGTTTTTGAAAAAATAAGAAAAATGGATAAAACTCTCAAATTTGGTGGGTACACACCATGTACTTTGGCTGTGTGGAATGATTACACAGGGCGTGTAGGCATGTCAGTGATGAAAGTTGTAAAAATTGACTACACGATGTGTACTTGGTATTTACACGCTGTTTAATCAGTCGGCAGGTGAATAGTAAGGCAGTGGAAGCAGCCGCCAGCGAAGCGACAGTACACATCGTGTACTCAGGAATACATGCCATGTACTCATGTTGGTAGATAAATAGTTCGGTGGTGAAAAGTAGCCATCAGGGGAATAGTTAAAAAATGAAAAGTACACGTCGTGTACTTGAGATTACATGTCGTGTAGTTTGTTTTTTTCACTTAAAATGGGTAGTAGCCTCCTCATTCGGCAGAGGAGGTAGTGTATGCATTTGGAGCACCGGGAGGAGAGGCCGGAGCTTGGAGGATCTCCCGATTGCACGCCAGGAATCTGATTCTTCCGCCGTTGATCTTGTTTGAACCGTTCGGGTAAGACCCTCCTTCTCCTTGAGCTGTTCTTACCAATTCTTTCCCAAGGGAAAGTTATTTATGTTTGAATGGATAAATTTTTATCCCAAATCTATGCTGTTCTTGGTCGTTTTTAGAGGTTTTGTTTTCATATATCAATCAGGGGGGATTGAGGTAGGTGGTCTGATGTTTAATTCCAACTGTCATGTGGTTTTTGTGTACCATTGTGCTACACGCCCATGTTGGGGTGTTGTATGGCTAAGGCCTTGATTAATTAAATGCCTAGAATTGTATAGGTAATTTAATGATTATGCTTAAACTATTGTGTGGGATCATTGCTTGGATCCACGGCCACCCCGTGGGTGCATCCCCCCTGTTTAGCCATTTGTCCAGGATACCTGAGGGTATGCCATATTTATAACATGTTTTATGTTTTCTTGAGAGGAACTTATATGAATTGCTTTTTTTGCATTGGGATTATCCCGGTTACCTATTATCTTGAGGGCAGTGTTTTTTAGCCTAAGGGCAGTATTCTATTTTGCCTGAGGGAAATGTTTCATATGTCTAAGGACAGTACTTCTGTGCCTGAGGGAAATACTCGTTATTCCTGAGGGAAGATACCTGAGGGTTTCGTTTCAGTTTGGCCTTAGGGAAAGGATCTGATTAGCCTGGGGGCATGGTACTGTTTAGCCTGAGGGCAATGTACATTTTAATATTCACGGTGGTGGTTGTTATACCTGCCAAGCTAAATCACAGGCTTGGTATCATTTTACCTTGTACTTTTTAGATAGCTTATCATAGTTTTTATGTGGCATTATTTAAGAGATTTTTGGCTGAGGCTGAGTCTTGGGAACTTATAATTAAAGTGCAATGAATTTATAAATAATAAATAAATGAAGATGGAACTGGTAGGAGTAGCTTCTTTTGAGTACTTCCTAGTTTACTGCATTTTCATTAGTGTACACTGTTGTTGCACAAATTCACTGATAGTTGGGCACGGGCCTTTAGTGGTTGCCTGTTGGGATTTATTTCTCACACCCATTTTGGGTTATGTCTTGGACCCAAACATATTATATTTCTACAGGTGTGGATAAGGGAAAGGGTCCCTATACAGGTACTTGATTGTTGCAGAGGAGTAAGAGAGCATGGGACCGAGCTTAGGCTTGCAATGCTGCTGAGTTCTTGCTGTGTTGTTTATTTTGCTTTGCTATATTTTTCCCTTGTATTATATTGCTTCAGATTGTAGTGTATCCTGTTTTGGATGCTTTCCTAGACTTAGGGACATATTGCATCATTATATATGACTTTTGGTCTTTTCTTTACTTCATTACTCTCTCTATTTCAGCAGTTTTATTGTTTACTGCTTCTACTTTTGTTTATATTCATTTATTCTTCTATGTTACTCTTTGATAAATGAGGGAATAGTTTCCACACTATCAGACCTAGGACCTCACTACTAGTCGGCAGCCTCTGACATTTGGGGAAATGTGCTTGAGTTCATGTGAACAACCAGGTTCGGGGCACCCGTTGAGTGGCACTCGGATCCAGGACGTTACAATAGTTATAAAAACTGATAAGAGAAATAAATTTAGGATTGGCAGTGAGGTAGTGAACTTAAATAAAACAGAAAAACCTAAATAAGAATAAATGAAATTTAATTTTAAAATGAATTGAAATGTTTTTAAAAATAGAGTACAATCCACAACCATCAAAGATTGTCAAAAATAAAGGAATTTGATTAGAATCAATAGGTTTGGAAGGTTCGTTAGGATGAGGAATGGGTGATCACTTTAAGGGTTTCTTCTTGAGTAGAGAACTTCCTCTGAACAACATCAAGTCTCCCCCCCCCACGGTGCTAGGGTTCCACCTTTGCTATTGTTCCCTCCTCTCCTATGTTCCTCTGGTGTGTCCCATCGGCTCGACGTCGGCACCCTTTCTCGACAACTGTGTGCATGTCTTCTGGTGTTGCATCTCAACTTCGTCTTCTACTTCGTCTCAGCTATGGATTCTTCTTCATCTCGGCACGGGTGGGTTTCGACGTGCTGGGTTTCTGCTTTGTCTACTTAGGTGGGGTGGTGGGACCTGGTGTGTCTCATCAAATGATGGCTTCGGGGATGGTGTTGGCTCTGGATATGGAGGTAAACAGCGTCATGGTGGACCGAGGTTGAAGGCTTCTCGGCGCCGGTTTCTGTTATGTCATCAGCAGGCAAGGCATCGTGGCAGGCGTGGTGTTCTGGTCCTATCAGGTGGGATTGGCGTCATCCCCATAATGACACAGAGGGGAGGGGGATTTCTGGTTTCTGGTTTCTAGCAGTCTCACATCCTCCCAGCATGTCTGATCTAAGTGTTTCCTACTTTTTTGTTATCTTCGATGAATTTTTGGTTTTATGGATGTGCAGTGGCCAGTTTGTTTCTTCCTTTCTTCGTGTTTTCTCTGTCGTTTATTGTGGTTGCTTGCACCGGAATCTGGTGGGGGTGTGTCTGTAGTCTAGCTCTAAGTAGATCCATGCCCAAACTGGTGCTTCTCATTCAAAGCGGCTCAGATCCCTCCACCAGTGATGTCCTCTGGTATGGTGTTGGGACATCTAGTCCTAGTTGACGATTATCTGGATTCACATTCTTTAGATTGTCTTCTAGTTTTTTGGGCGACTGTAGTGGTGGTTGGGAGTCACAAGGCTCGCGGCGGGGTTTGCTCCAGTTGTTGTCTTGGTGGTGGACGATTTGTGAAATGATTAATTTTGTCATCGTTTTCTGTTCATGGTTTGATAAATTACATCTACTCTCGGTTTGATCCTGATGGATAAAGGTAGTATAGTTGAATTGACCACTAGGAATAGGCCCTAAAGGAGGATCCAAATTTGGTGGTTCATCTTTGTAGAGATTTACAAATTTGGTTGTTTGAGAGGGTATGGCATTATTCATCGGATCGTGCCTATGCTTTGACACATGAAAATTGTTTTCCGAATAGCTTTACAATGGTGGAAAGCTTCATTGATCAATTTCTAGGGAGGGGAATCTCCTTGCTATCAGTTTATTTTTTACTCTTTTTTGTCCTTAGGGTTTGATTTTTCTTATGTTTATGAAGTCTGTTTGGGTTTCCCCCCTTTTTCCCTTAAAAGAAGGATTTATCAAATAATAAAAATTTGTAGACCTTCAGGCCTTTGAAGAGGATGAGGGATGGCTTGGACATCATCATTAATATCAATGAGTTTTAGCAGCAAGCTCTGGAAATGATTGTTGAGTAATTTTAACCACTACTGAAGTAGCTTCCTCTAATCATTACCAATCTTCAAACTTTCAACCAGATTAACCTTCATAAATTCATTCGCAGCTTCCTCTGACTGAATTAATGAATTAAACTTATCATTAACTCGATTAATCACTAATACCAACCAAGATTAATTTGAAGAAAGTTGACTAACTAGGTGTATTTTATTATCTAACAAAACACCTAAAGGAATACTGTCACACTAAAGAGTGTGCAGCCTATCATTGAAATCATCCAGTACTAAAGTAATTGTTTCAAACCTTCTGAGTAGGTATTAAGGTGTCTATTGAGAGGAGGTTGATGCTAGATTTATTTTCCTAAGAGATTGAAATTATCTCCATATCATCATATTAATATCATCAAAATTTATATTATTGAAACATTTATCTCTCAATAAATTTAATTCTCTAGACATTTTGCTGATAAACTCTTGAAGATATCCAATAGAAATAATACTTTCCTTGAATTCTATGAGATGGAGCTTCTGATCCTCAAACTCTGATCTCAATACTATAGTATTTTTGAATTTTTCAAACTTATTTTCCTCAGATTCCAATTGTTATCTAAGAATCAAATTCTGATCCTCCAACATATTTACCTTTATAACCAAGGCTTCAGTATGAGAATTATAAGATTCAAGAGATTGAGCTCTAGCTTGTCCAACTCCTACCAAATCCAAACTTTGATCACCATTTCCTTATGATATATCAATTAAGTCAGATCCTCCCATAACATCATAAGTAGGGATAATAAGAGATTGATTTACTGTATTAGGAACATCTACCCTATGATGTTCTTGACTGTGTGCCTCTTACTCAACATTCTCTTCTTCTATAGCCTCACACTTAGCTCCAAAAATAGATTCATCTATAGTCTCTGTAATGTTGACTGTTATTCTTCTTCTTTGAACAAGAATTTCTTTTATCCTAGATTCATCCTCTTCATCAGGTCTCTGTCTAACATATCCAACCAAATAAATCCTTATTTTCTCCCCCTAATCAGTTATCACAAGCCTTTGTTGTTGTTCTGCACCAACAGGAAAAATAATATTGTAAGAATTACTCCACACAAAGCCTAACTTATTAACAATACTAGCATTTAAAACATTGCTATAATGGAATGTTTTTCCAAAAAAACATATAAACAATTTTTTCTTTTCTCTATAGAAAAAATGAAATAATCCTTCCATAGGGATAATATCCCATCTTGGCATCCTTGTGGCAGTAGTGGTTTAGATACCTTATCATAAACCAACAAAAATTGAACTTGATGTGGTTCAAGAACAGAAAAATGACATAGATGTCAGGATAAATAACTTTATCTAGCTCAGAAGTCCTTGGAAAATTCCATATTGAATAAATTTCATCATAACCCAGCAGTCAGGAGTAATCTCTTTTGTTATTAATTTCTTGATTGTTCTTGTTCCAAACAATGAAAACATAATGTACTCTGAAAAATGTTTTCTATTACCTATATTCCTTAAATAAAACTAACCCCCAACCCTTTTGGGGAAAATGTAACAACTCATCCATTTCCAAAGAAGAAATATAAAATTCAGAATTGTTAATCTTAAAGACAATAGTATCTTCATCGAATCTGAGACTGAACAAAGCATTTCTGCAAAAATTCATTTACTTCAATGTCATATAATACAGGTGTGTTATCTTATCCAAAATCATAAACCATACATTTAAATATCATTTCTACCTTGAACAAAATATTTTTATAATCTAAATAATCGAAATCGATTATCTTTCCTTAGATCACTTTACAAGCTTTCCCTGAAGCATAAATAGTTGCATCCAACTCAGCATCTCCAGATCTTCGAGAGATTTCCATATCTAAAGGTTTTGAGATTTAAGGGATTAAAGGTTTATATTTTAGACAAAAAAGAATCGAAAGAGTGAGAGTGATACTCTGTAAACTGAATTGAAATGTAAGAGAGGATAAATAGAGTGGGAGATGTCGAACGGTTTTCTCGTGCCGATTGAGAATATACTCATTGAGTTTTTTTAATTTAAAAAGATAAATGAAATAAACTTCTTTTTAAAATATTACTAACATGTAACTGAATAAAATAAATAATTATAAAATTTTATATACATCATATACAGTACTTAAAATATAAACAGAGAGATTAAAATTAAATAAATAAAATAAATCATTCATTTAAAAATTAAATAATTCTAACTCCCCCTTAATAAAATCAAAACTTGCATTGGGAAGTTGTTTAGTAAAAATATCATCTAATTGATATTTGGTATTAATAAATTCTAATGATATATCTTTTTTAAGGACATGATCTCTTAGAAAATAATGCCTTATATCAATGTGCCTAGTCCTAGAATGACTTATAGGATTTTTTTGAAATATTTATAGCACTAGTATTATCACATAAAATATGTATACTATTAAAATTTAGTCTAAAGTTTAATAGGGTGTTTTTCATCTATAATAATTGTGTACAACAACTGCCAGTAGATACATATTCTGCTTCAGCGGTTGATAGGAAAACTGAGTGTTTTTTCTTACTAGACCATGAAACTTAAGATTTTCTTAAAAAGTGAAAGGTTCCTAAGGTTCTTTTTCTATCTAATCTACAACCTCAAAAATCATTATCTAAATATGAAATTAAATTAAAATCATAATTTTTTGGGTAAAGAAGAGATTGAAAAATATTTCCTTTTAAATATTTAAAGAATATTTTAATAGTAGTAAGGTGAGACTCTTTTGGATTTGATTGAAATATATAACAAAGACATACAGAAAACATAATGTCTGGTATTCTAGTAATAAGATATAACAAACTTTCAATCATACCTATATATAATTTTTTGTATACTAGTTATCCAGCTTTATTCCAATCAAGTTTTATATTGGTACAAATGGGAGTTGTATATGTATTTCTATTTTCAAGTCCAAACTTTTTCAGTAAATCAATAATATATTTACTTTGATTTAAAACATTTCTATAATATTTTTGATAAATAGGAAATCCTAAAAAGAAATTCAGTTCTCCCATCATACTCATTTCAAATTATTTTTTGCATTAATTTTGAAAATCATTATACAGATTTGTATTAGTTGAACCAAAAAATAACATCATCAACATAAATTTGAACTAATAAAATATTAGAGTAATCGGTTTTCTTAAAAAGTGTTGGATCTAACAATCCAACAGTAAATCCATTTTTCAAAATAAAAGAACTCAATTTTTCATACTAAGCTCTAGGTGCATGTTTGAGGCCATAGATAACTTTAGTAAGTTTGAAAACAGAGTTTTGTTTTTGAGTATTTTCAAAACCACAGGGTTGTTCAACATAAACATACTCCATTAAATAACCATTTAAAAAGGAATACTTGACATCCATATGATATTATTTTAAATTAATATGATATTCATAGGCTAAAAATATTATTATGACTTCTATTATAGCTATAGGGGAAAAGGTATCATCATAATCCATACCTTCTTCCTGATTATATCCTTTAGCTACTAATCTAGCTTTATTTCTAGTTATGATCCCTTGGTCATTCTATTTATTTCTAAAGACCCACATAGTTCCTATAACTAGATAATTGGTTGGTCTTTCAACTAGTTCCCAAACTTTATTCCTTTTGAATTGGTTTATCTATTCGTGAATTGCTAGCATCCAACTCTCATCTTCTAAGGATTATTAAATAGTATTAGTTTCTAACTGAGATAGAATGGAAGAGAATTTATCTAGGTTTCCTACATTTCTTCTAGTTATAATTCTTATGTCTAGGTCTCCTATTAAAATTTATAGAGGATGGTTCTTTAAAGTTCTAGACTATCTAGGAAAGACACTTTCAGGATCTTCAATATCATGTTTTTCTAAACTGGACTGAATTTTATTAACATTATTTTCAAAATTAGTTTTAGGAATATCAAGTCTCATGTTTTCAAAAGAGTCAATGACTTTATCTGCTTGATATTTCTCTTTAATAAAAGGGTTGATTTCATTAAACTTCACATGAGCTAAGTTTTCAATAATCCTTGACATTTTATTAAATAATCTATAAGCTTTAGAGGTAGTAGAATATCCCAAAAATATTCCTTCATTAGCTTTTGGATTGAACTTTCAGGGTTGTCCTTAGTATTCAAGATATAAACTTTTCATCGAAAAACTTTAAAGTATTTTACTTTAGGTTTTTTGTTATTCCAAAGTTTATATGGTGTATTTTTAAAAATATTCCTTATTAAAACTCTATTCATGATATAGAAGGTTGTTCTTACAAATTCTACCCAAAGATAGGTAGGAAGAATGTATTCATTTAGCATATTCCTTACCATTCCTTGAATAGTTATATTTCTCCTTTCAAAAATTCCATTTTGTTGAGGTGTTCTTGGTGCAAATAAGGTGTGTTTAATACCCAAATTTGAGAAAAAAGAATTGAATTATTGATTCAAAAATTATCCACCGTGATCGCTTCTCAATGAAATTATTTTAAAACCTTTTTCATTTTGAAAAATTTTACAAAAACTTTCAGAAATAATGAATACTTCATTTTTGAGTTTTAGAAAATAAACCTAAGTAAATCTAGAATAATCACCAACTAAAAAATAAACATATAATTTACTAGCCAAACTTGCTACTCTTTATGGTCCAAACAAATCCATATGGATAAGTAATAAAGGTTTATATGTAACAATTTTTTTAATAGATTTGAAAAAAGATTTGTGTTTCTTGCCAATTTGAAATGCATCATAGAATCTGTCATTGTCAAACTTAAGACTAAGTAAATTAGAAACTAACTGTTTCTTAGATAATTTTTGTAAAGAATATATATTACAGTGTCTAAGTATTCTATGAAAAATCTCTGATTCATTTATCTTAGCAGTTAAACAATTCACATTTTGTTTACATAAGTAATTTAAATCCATAGTATAAAAATTATCATATCTAGGTGCTCTAAATTTAAGCAACTTATATTTAAACATAGAGTAAGAATTTTTATAAAAATCAACAAAAAAATACATCATCACAAAGTTGAGAGATACTTATTATATTTTGTTTTAGCCATTGCACATACATTACTTTATTTATTGAGATAGTCTTTGGATCTCCAATAGTTCCAACTCCAACAATTTTTCCTTTGGCATTGTCACAAAAAGTGACTAATCCTATATCCATTTGAGTTAGTGTATGAAAATTTTTTGAGTCCCCACTCATATTCCGGGAACATCCAATATCCATATACCATATGGATTTTATTTTTCTGTGACTTGTTTCCTACAAAAGTAATTAAACAAATGTTTTTTTTGTACCCATATCTTTTTGGGTCCAGCAGTGTTAGAAAGTAATGATCTGGGAATCCATATATTCTTCATTTTTTTATAATTTATATCACTATCTAAAGACAAACTTTTAGAAATAAATTCTCTTTTAATACCACTAATTTAAGTATTTTTCAAAGAGAAATTATTAGTGACATGGCATTTTGTTCCACAGTGATAACAGGTATCATTTTTATATTTGGGCACAAAATAATTTTTATACAATTTTGATTTCTCACCCTTACTTACTATTCCAAACATTTCCCTTTTAATGAAATTATTTCCAAGAATTTCATTTAAAATATTTTATCCTTTAGTAAAAAAAATAGCATAACTTTTATAGGATTCAAATTCATCATGTAGTTCATTTATTTTCTTTTCATGATTGATATTATTTGATGCAGAGGAATTGAATTTTTCAAGTTGCTCTTGATGTTGTTTTAGCATGGTATCTCTTTCACCTAAAACAACATTATGATTTTTTTTCAAATATTTATGATTATTTAGAAAAGAATCATATTTTTATTATAACATAGAATAGTAGGTTTCCGATTTATCATTTGAGAAACTACCAGAATCAGAATCAGAAGAGTAATAAGCTTGTAGCTTTTCCTCTTCATCCATAAATCACATATTGTCTTGTAGATTAGATTTTTCATTTTCTGAATTAAAATTTTAAGGGTTGTTGGAGTCTTCAGATACATTCCATGTATCTTTCATTTCTCTTTTTCTTTTTTACTCATTATCAACATTTTTATGATATTTATTTTCTGGCCTTTTTCTTTCAACTTTTAGTTGAGAAAAGTCAGGTCTGATATGACCCAATTTCGTGCATTCATAGCATCAAACTTCTCATGGTTATTTTTCATCCTTCCAGAAGCATTTTATAAATCCTCTTTTCTTTTTGTATAATTTTCTGAACTTTCTGGCTAGCTGAGCCAGTTTCATTTCAGAATCTGAGGAATCGGAATTTTTCTCTTCTTTTAATTCTTTCTTTGTTCTTCCATTATGATTCTGAGATGTCACCTTCAGAGCGGTATTTTCCATATTCACTATAGCCTTTTGATCTTCGGGTCCATCTTTCATCTCATCTTCATACATCATTAGTGTCTCAATTAGTTCTTTCATTATCAAATCCTTGACAGGTGATGATTGGTGAATTGTAGCAGATATTCCATTCCATTTAAAGGGTAATACTCTCAGTACTTTCAAATCTTGATCAGATTTTTTGATGGGTTCACATAAGGTTGTAATAATGTTGATAATTTATATACTCTTTCCATTCATCTGTGTGATGATTTCAACATAAAACATTCCAAATTTTTCTAATTTTATCTTAGTTATAGAATATCTTATCTTTCTAACATTATCTATTCCTTCATAAGTGACTGCAATAGTTTTCCACATCTCATAGGAAGTTATAAATTGTCATACATGATTGAATTCATCTGGTCCAAGACCACAAATAATAGCATTAATTTATTTATAATTGATATCATGCTCAAATTTTGTTACATCATCACATACTTCTAGCATTAATTTTTTATTACTTTGAATCCAAGATTTTTCAGATAGATAATCATTTGAGATTTCCAGCATCCATAATTTTCACCATTAAAATATGGAGCACGTACCATTGACATTCCTTCTCTAAGATCATCCATTTATATCTTTATATAGACCTTATACTTTTATATTTCTATATATTTGTCCAAAATCTCACCTTTGATATAATTGTTAGGTCGGAATATACAAAGTAACACGAGAGGGGGGTGAATTGTGTCTTTTCAAAAATCCTCCAAAATTCTAGATTTTGACACCCACTATGATTTATGTAGATAAGAAATGTTTAATTCTATAAAAGTAATCTGAAGTTTATAAATAGAAATAAAGAACACAACTTTTTATAGTGGTTTTGGGAACAAAGATCCCCTAGTCCACTCTACCAATCACTCTCTCTGTGAGCTTGGTAAATTTTACTAGAATGGTCCTCTTATCACAGGACCATGAATTCACAAATGAGTGTAGGTAGTTTAAACCTTTAAAATATTACTAACAATAAATCCTTCTGGTTCTATAATAAAGAACTAGTTATCCACAGCTTAGATCAATAAGCTGATACTCCACCACAATTGAGTACGAGCAGTTGAAACTCCAATAAATCAAAAGAGTTTGATTTATTGATTTGGGTTGTTCTTCATAGTTGCAGTAGAAGCAACTGAAAAATGATGGATATTATTCTTCAGAAAATAATATCTTCAATAATTAAATAGTCTAAAGTGATCCTTGTTGCAAAATTATCTTCAATAAGATAGAAACTAAATAGCAGTAGTAATCTCACAATAGTAAAATATTTAACATATATATCTCCAAAGTGTAGCTTCTTTCAGAATCGATCATTCATTTAAACAGCACTATAAAAGATAATTTCAATAATATAGTCACATATGTGAATTTCTTATCACACATATATTTTTTAATATATGCTCTTAAGAAATATATAGAATAGATATCTTGCTTCGGTATTTGAGATCCAAAATAATAGCCTGATTGATCATAGAAATTAAAATTCCAATTGACCAAGGGAGTCACAACTTCCATTAGGAACATGAGTGATTTTATCCAATGAATATGGTTATTTGAAATAATCATAATGAGCCTTAAATTTTTCTTTAATTCTGACTTGATATTTGCATAAATCTTGGATTAAAAACACAGTTTAAGAACTTCACCGTTGTAAACACAACGTAGGGTTGAACTGCATAGTGTAGGGTTCCTTCACATAGTATATGGTTCCTACCAACATATGGTTTCTTAACCATACTTTAATTTTCATGTAACACAGAGAAAAAAGTAGTGTAGGGATGATAATCCATATGTTCACCTTTTTAGCATAATATCCCAAACATAGAATTGATTAACCATACGTCCAAATTCCCAAATGTAGGTTTAATGAATATTACTCCCAACTTCCAATGTAGGGTTTATGATCCATACATTTGGTTATTCTCTAATCATAAGGATGCTGATACAAACACAAACAGTTTAGCATAATGTAGGGTTGATACCATATGCAAGAATTTCACTTTTCCAGCGTAACGTAGGGTTGATATCATATGTTCATTTACCGAACGTAGGGTTTTAAAATAGTGTTTATAGATTAATTCTCATAATTTTAAATTACTTTAACCCAGATATAAATTTCTGAACACTTATTCAAGAAAATTTCATTAGAAAACAAACAAGGGTATTTGTGAACATCAAAATCATCATAATTTATTGAGTATTTTTGAGACAATACATGCCCAACAGTTATCACATCACCTTAAGAGGGATTTATGACCAATAGTTCATTTACAAGATCATCATCTCGAGGAGCTACATGAACAAATCCCAAGGAATATAATCACATTTCTCATGCTACTTAGGTGGGGTAGGTGATTCATATCTTGGTCATTTTATATATCCCTCAGATTATGCACTGACTGGGTGCACAGGTCCACCAAGATTAAACTGGGGTGTTTGATTGAGGAAAAAGTTCCACACTAGAGGAAAGATGGGGTATCTTATGATTTTTCTAGAAAATGGGCACCACTCATCAATGAAATCAATGGTGATAATTTTTTATTCCTTGATCTACTGAAGCAAGTGGCTATTCTGGGTTTCGAATCTGTTCTCAGCACAACCTTGGATGGGTTGGAGGGTTCAACATGTCCCTCTCCTTTGTCAACGTACTGATGGGTAGGTAATAACATCTCATTAGGGGGACGTATGAGGCCCAGTTTCTATCTCTGCTAACAAGTGTGGAATCCTGTCTTGAGGTTTTCTTGGTACTATATCACCCCTTAAGGTGGGTTTCCCCATCATGTCATGTGTTGGTGTACCTATTCCTTTGATACTCTGGTGGGTTGGTGATGACCATATTTACCATGGTAGTAGTCAGAGGGGAATCTTCATCATTGGAGGATAGGCCAAACTATTATCCCTAACACTACCATAGGATAGGGTTGAAATGGAGGGTAGTATACTAACCCCATCCTCTAATATGAATGTATAGAGATGCCTCTTCCATGAATTGGTTGAGAACAGTGAGTCTATTAACATAGTTTTTATAGATATTTTTCTGGTAGCCACATGATTTCGGGCACTGATCCATTGGAAGTGTTGTGATCTCAACCTTCCTGCACTCCTAGTTGATGGAATCGAGGTGCTCATGGATCCATGGGTGGATCATCATATGGTCCCAAAGGTGGTGGAATGTATCCTAGATAATACGGAGGGAAAAATTTTTTTGCCCTCATTGAGAGATTCTAGGATGGAAAAAATTGTAGCTTTATGTGGCTAAAACATAGCTGGTAGCTGGTTGGTGACCAGATGCTCCCACAAGTCCTCTTGATCACTTCTTGGGAAGATTCCAACTCTTGGTTGGCCCAATATCTGATTGGTTCAGGCTGAGATATGGATGGAAGCACCGACCCAGACCTACTTTGTGACTATTCCACTAGAATAGGGGTTTCCTCATGGGTTAAACATCCACTACATGTTGGGAGGTATCTTTGGGGTGGATCCAACTTCAAGATCATGTCTATGTAAGATGGGGTGTTCACCACTACCTCATGTAAGAGGGAGACAACAACCATTTTTGGCACAACATAATGCTCACCATCATATGAGGGTATCAACCTAGACCCCGAAATCTCTAAGATTTCTTGTTTGGAGGTATATAGGAGGTAAAATTGTGGTGACTATGATGGTTACACTATGAGTCCTTGGAAGGAGGATAGAACATCCTCCACCTATAGGTACCTGTAGAGGGATTTGGGGATCTTGTGGACCTTGGTTTCTAGGATCATAAACCTAAATTTTTAGGATTCAACCCTAGAATCTGGAAGTGGAAGTGAAGGTCCCCTCATTGAGTCATATTCATAATTATAATCTGAGAGGTCAGTGGTCACGTGACGCTTCCTAGGGTTCCAAATCTGATGGCATGAGACTTCTCTAAGTGATGATTTATAAGAGTTTCTTAGGTTTTCTTCTTCTAGGTTTTGTCTTGTGTCATGAGCATGACCATCACAATGAGTTTTCTCCCTCCTATCCCAATATGGTTCTTCGTATCAGGGTATGTATTCAACATGGGGAGAACCACCACGTTGGTTGATGGTGGTGTATGGAGGACCACTGTTATGGTTAGTAATGGTGTGCGGAGGGCCTCTATACTAGTTGTCGATGGTGCGGGGAGGACCTCCACTTTGGTTGATAGTGGCATGAGTAAGACCTCTATACTGATTGGTGGTGGCATGTGGAAGACCTCTGCACTAATTTTCCTCATTATGGGATATCTCGTAACGTCTACCTATGGTACCAGTGATCGAGTGAGTCAACCCAGCCTACCTGTGAGGCAGTTGGGGTCTCAATCCTGAGTGGGAGAAAATGGATCCCCATTCACCTATTTTAGGGATTTGGTGGGATATTCTGATGGTGTAAGGATCCATAAGAGCTGTAGAAGATTCCTCTTATTGGTTAATGTACTGGGTCTACTCCCAACTTTGGCATTGTGTGTTCTGGACCAAGGAATGTGGAGAAGGGATAAATTCAACCCATTCATTTACCCATGGTACCAGTTGGTGCTGGCATTATCGTATCCTAGTGGGATACCTTCTCAGAAGATCCCAAGTGGTGTTTTCTATAGGTACATCTTGAACATCTCTTAACTCCTCGGTGTAATAGAGTGAGTTGTTAGAGCACTCGTAGGAGAGTATCCCAAAGAAGTTTTTTTCAGAACAGGGGGAGGTTTCCCCTACATATCCCTTGGGGATAGCAGCATCAGCAAGGTGTCGATGCCTTGAGATCTTGTTGGGCCATATCCCTGGTAGGAATGACCCCTTCTGTCTCATATTGATATATGAGGGTATCGATCACTCTCCTCTGAATGATCTCAAAGAGTGGAATGGGGCATAGGAACCTAGAATCTAATGATGTGGTGGAAGTCGTGGTGGGGATGTAGTCATGTGGGATTATAGAACTAACTTTTCCCCTACCCATGTGCCTATTGGTGCTCGATCACTGATTCTTAATAGCTCAAGTCCTATGAGGCATGCATATTAAACCATTAGTACATATACAGTGAAAGTGATGCCCAATTCCCCAACATCATCCATTATTCCGGAAGTATAGAAGGATCCATATTGATTATGTCATAGGTTAAGTATTACTAATGTTATCTACCTCAAGTAGTTGGTGATTTTCATGCTAGTCCCACCATTTTCTTAATGGGACCTCATTACAAATATCTTGATTTGGTGATGAAAATCCATTGATGACCCAAACGCTACTCATACCCATGATTTTGGAGAATATTTTCCCATCAGGTTTACCATTTAGGTTTCTAAAACTTTCATCAGGGCAGATGCATCTCATACGCTTCTGTTTCCCCACATTCCCACTTTCCAAAGGTGGGTGAATTCCATCACTTTAATCAGTGATTTCAACAACTTAATCAAAATGAGATGATGGGATGTTAGTTCCTCCTTTTAGGGATTCCTCCTTAGAGCTCATCACCTAGTCCAGGTCCCCCTCATAGATTTAAGTCATGTTCATGAAACTTTCTTCTAGATCCATCTCGAGGTGGATGCTAGTTAATTACATTGTTTTTGTCTCAATAGTGTAGAAACCTTTGGTCAGGGGATGAAGTAGCATTGGTCGCGTTGGGAATTTCTAAATTTTGGGTAGATTGGGAACTTGAAAAGTATTCCTCTTTTGGATGGAATCTCATGTGTGAGTTATCTCAGTCATTGAACCCAAGTCATCTTGTTTCAGTCATGAGTTAATTGATGCTAGGGACATAAGTCTTCCAAGGATTTTTACCTCAGGAATCCTACATTTATTGTATGGGGTAAGGATTATAGATCTAGTCACAAGTTTAAAGTCTTGTAGATATGGATCATATTATAAGTTTAATGAATTTTAGATATGGATCAATTCATGGGTTTAATATCCTATGGGGAAAGGTGGTGGAGTGTGACTACATGGGGGGATATTTTACACTTAGATGGTGGAGTGTATCCCCCCAAGGGAGATGAATTCACACTTGGATTGATGGAGGATTTCCACCCAAGTGGGATGATTTCACATTGGATGATGTAGATATTGAACCTTATAGAGGCATCCTACATAACCTGCTTAAGAGATTAGGTTCAAAATCCATGTAGTTTGATGTCGCTATTTAAGGTTGTGTGATATAACTAATCCATACAGTTTAACATTATGTAGTAAGGATTCTCATGTCATGGAAGGAGCATCTACAAGGAATTTTGTGGGGATTACACATAGAAGATACTCAGCATAGTATTTTCCTCCCATGTGTGTATTTTCATCCTCATTGGAGGGAGGATGATGTGGGGCTTACACATGAAAGCTACCTAGAATGGTAGTTTCATCCCACAGTGGGGGAGGTGGTGTTATACCATGATGATTGTATATGGGGAATCCTGTGTTAATCACATAGGTTAAGGCTATAATTTTACGTCATGTGCTGAGGAAATTGTTATTAAATTCAATGTCATACTACTGGGATGTGGAGACAGTAATTTTTACATCTTACAACTCATATTTGGATGGGGCTCTCACCCTAAGGGGGTCCATGTCAAGGCAAGGTGAAGATTCAGTATAAGGAATCTCAACCATGATAGGTAAGTTGTTTCCCTTAGTGACGTAACCTCTAGTGATTATGTGTCCACCTCTCATGAAAATCTAGGTGGGGCATGGAATTTGTGTTTCCCTAGATGAGTGGAAATTAGGAGGCCCTACATTAGGGTACCTATGCTTAGGAGAAATAGGTATTAGGATGACTATTATTAGTATAAATGGGTAGGATGAAGGCCCAGGCCACACATAGAGAAAATTGGGAGAACACAATAGTAGGTTGTACTGGTCTCATGGGGACTTGATGTTCAGTTGAACTAGTCTTGGATTGTTATGGGGGCCCTGGGCACTCAACTTTCATAAAAGGGTGTCAGTTGAAATGAGGCACCATGGAGAGGCTTGGAGGATGGGTTTCATGAAATTAATCACTTGTTGAAAGTTTTGGAGTTCACAAAAGACAAGGGTCTCATGGATTTCAAGGCTCTCATGAAAGAGTATGTTTCAAAAAATATGGTTATCTTTCCTCAGGGTAAATTCTTGGTTCTCATGACATTGGTTTCAAAAAGGATAGTTATCTCACGAAACCCCAATATCCTCAAAGATAATTCTTCATACGCAAAGTCCATGGACCTTTACAAAAGGAATATCCAATATGGTATCAGGTTCTCAAAAAATCATGGGAGGTAATTTCACAAAATATAGCTACCTTTGGAGTTTCATTCATGAGGAATCTGAGTATCGAGATTTCATAGAATTTTTCAGAAGCTAAAAGTTTTCAACCCCATGAAAGTTAGTAATAGGGGTATTTATAGGCTCAAAAAATGAAAGGGAACTGATTTAGTAAAATTTTAAGTCTTTCTAAAAACTTTATGAGATGCGTGAACTGATGGGGTTCCATGAACTAGAGTTACGTTGTGAAAAGATTACCATCAAAGATTCATGCGTCCATGGGATTTCATGAAAGGGATATCTGTGAACCAGAAATACATTACACCGAGGTTAACATAAAGGATCCTCATATCTAGGGATTTCATGATCTATATCCATTCATGAAGGTTCATGACTTCACAAATCCAATCCCTAAAGTGTATTTTTGGGCTATTTTGTCCTAAATTCACTTTGAAATGATCATTCCTTCCTTGACCTTCTTTCATGACATATTTATTTCAATTTCAACAACCATGTTCTATATTCCCATAAAATTATGTCACACAAGATCAGTATTTAGTTGTTGGGGTAAAAATTTATGATGCCCTAAAAAGGCAGTCTTCGAGGGATGTTTCAACTAAACTGAGTGTGTGCATTCTTCACAAATGGGATACCCCAATATTTCTTTAATTCAATAGCTTGAAAATTTTCCATAATAAGGAAATTCATTTATTTTCTAGAACAAAATGGATCTTAATTTGAATTATTCACTTCTATGAGCATTATATAATGTAACATTTATATCCCACATCAATTTTAGATCTTTGATCAATGGATCCAAATATACATTTATATCATTATCAGGTTATTTTGGTCTAGAGATAAGTAGAGACAGTATAATATATTTGTTCTTAATGCATAACCACAGTGGAAATTTATAATTTACCAACATAACAATACATATTCTATGAGCAGTAATCTATACATTGAAAATATTTATTTCATCTATAGATAATGAAATTCGTAGATTTCTCAGCGCATTTCCAAATTTAGGATACTCATAAGAAATTTTTTCCACTAAGGAGAGTCCAATGGGTGATGTATATTCCTATATTAATTTCATGTATCTGTAAACCATGTTAATTTTCTAGTAGTTTCCTAAAATCCATATAGTCTTCTAAACCTTGTAATGATAGTAAAGTACCATACAACTTTTGAAGGACTTGATTCATATTTCTTTTATCGGTTCACACCACACTTAGGGAATTTTCTGAGTGATTCATGGTCCTTGAAAAACAATATGAAATCATTTTTACATGAAGGTATTTTTTTAGAGATTTTTCCCACTGAACAAGAATTCATTTAGCATTATATACTCAACAAGGAATCTCATTTTCTTCTAGTAGCATATCATTCAGGAGACCAATTAGTTCTGTAAATATGGTGTCACTCCATCCGCTGCTAAATTTCAAATAATATAACTTTAATATAGCTAACAATGGTGTATATTTAGTATAGCTGATATACAATAGTCTCTTAAAACAACTATTTAACTTTTTAAAAAACTTTGGACAATCACAATGTTCATCTTAAATTTACATTTTATTTTATTCCATATGATCTCCATCATCAGTTAAACAGGTATTCATATAAAATGATCCATAAATCACAGTACCATCCCAATCAATTTTCACATTTAGTTTCTCTCAGTGTTTAATCCGACATTTATAACTATGATCTATTCCATGACAAATCAAATGTTCTTCCAACTCTTCTAAACTAATCTTTCTTTAATAAGAACAATGTAAACACGGATAAATGATTTTTAAATGGTCATATGTAGACTCCATTGGAAACTTGATGAACTCTTTAACTCTATCCTCTTACTCTTTTGATGTATGATTAGCATCCATATATTTTCAATTCATATTCATCCTATTAGGTTCATAAAATATTCATTTTTTAAAAACAATACATAAATACACATAAGATATTCATAATCAAATGAGAGAGTTATAGATAATTATAATAAGGGGAACCAGTATTTGAATGTTATTGGTGATGATTCCTGAAAAGTTATCATTTTACACAAGGGTGACATAAAATAAAAAACTTGGGGTAAACATTTGGTTGTTGGTATAGGTTCTATATTTGATATTATGTGGGAAAAAAGGCATTAATTCTAAGATTGTTTCTATAAATAACAGCATGCTTGTCATGGGGCATGGAAAAATAAAATTTATAAATTTTCCCTAGTGTAGTACAGTAGATGACTAGGGTCATCTCTCTTGAGGATCTTCACAGTTAGTTCACTTACTTAATCTAATTCATGTAATACTACTTTTTTATTTTTTTTAGTATTTATGAAAATAATGAAATTTGAGGAGATAAATTAAATTCTAAAAAAATGAAATGAAATGAAATGATAGAATGTTATTATCAAAGAAATAAATTATCCTTTTTGTTTTTCTTTATGGGTTCCATCATTCTTCTTTTTATTGTTTAAATTTAGTTTGATAACCTAATTGTGAAATCTCACTCTTGTATTACTATTATTTTATTTATTGGGTGTGAAACTTTGAATGCCTAAATAATCTTAATTCCATGTCCTCTTATAATCAAGGTCAATAACACACCTCAATCAACGATGTGAGACCTTCCAACACCTAGCTCTATCATATGGTGTTTCATCCACTAAATGGGACAACTCCATCATATGAGGAGCTTGTGTACAATAGAAGGAAGGTAAAAGACTAAAATAAATTAATAGAATTGAGTTTGAGTTTGAGTTCCATGTCACAGTGGTAAGTCACCACACTCATACACTTCACTCTTTCCCACCACAAACATAAATAAAAAATATGAATTGAAGCACAAAATTCAAGAAACACCAATTACCTCCCCAATGACAAGACTCAAGTTATCCCCTCATTATCGAGGGTAAGAGTTCAATGTGGAAATAGGATAAAGAAGAGAAGAAAATAAAAATAATAAATAATAAAAATTATGAGAATAAAATAAAAAGAATAATGGGGGATGAGAGAGAAAATATAGAGAGATATGAAAAGAAAAAAAATAAAATAAAAAAGTAAGAACATAAAATAATAAGACAGAATGAAATAAGAAGAATAAAAAGAATAATGGGTGAGAAATGGGTGAAACGATTTTTAAAAAATATATATGTATGAATTATATTTTATAAATTAAAATTACCTAAAAATAAAACTAAAATTAATAAAAATAAAAAGGAAAAAATTACAGCATGGTCGAGCCCTCCTCCAGCGGTCTCCCTCTTACAGGTGTTCGACTCCCCTCAGTAGTGCAGCTAGTCCTATTATTTTATAGGTATGGAGAACCCTTTGGATTATCATATCCTCTATATATTAATTTTTAATATCATCATAGTTTTATTGTTTTTCAAATTCAGATCTTAGTTTGAATATTTTTTAAGATCTCCCATGGATATCTAGGTTTTGAATCTAACAGCATGAAAACACATCTCGTGGGGAAGATTCGGTTGGGAAAGCATGGAAGCATCCTTCTTATTAAATTAATGGGATTAATGGGGTTCTTTTGTGTTGTTTCAGTGCTATTGGCATGGTGTCGAGTGGAGAAAGTGGTGGATCCTCCTTCATCTGGCCTTCACAATGCCCATATGAAGCCTCATGATGGTCTTTATGGATGTCATGTGAGGGTGAAGAAGCAATACCAGGTGGTTAGGGGGCTTCATAAATGATTCTAAACTCAATATTAGGATTCATATCATCTTACATGGTAGTTATATGGTAAAAATAGGTGGTGATGAGTGGTGGTATCAGTGAAGGCATCATCCATATCTATCGTTGGTTCAATGGTAGATCACATCTACCGCTGGCTCAACAGTAGATTGCATCTACCATTATCTCAATGGTAGATCACATATAATATTGTCACAAAATTATATCACATATAGTATTTGATCAAAGATATATTACATCTAATTTTGGAACAATGGTAGATCACATATACAAATGGCACACTGGTAGATCACATCTACCGCATGAGACGGTAGCACATCCTTCTCAGCAACGCATGTCTCGTGGAGGCACAACAACCCCTCATAGTGGTTGTATAAATGTTGAAAATGGACTTCATCAAGACATACAACATTAAAAGTGGATTTTGGGAGCTCACATAAGTGATAATGGAATCATTCATCCTCTAAATGGGTTCATGGTGATTGTCTGAGGCACCAAATGTGATCTTTAGTAGTGGAAATCCTTAGCAGTGCTTCATCAGCTCACAACCAAGCTTCCTGGTGGTGACAATAGAGGTAATTAGATGATTTAGATATATTTAGTGATTTTTAATGGTATAAAAGTGATAGATATGGTGGCACATAAGTGTTGGAGTTCGAGGATGTCACACGGCTAGACAAACACCGATGTTTTTTTAAGTTGAACAGTAACCACACAGAACACATCCTATATCAGTTTTTTAGTTGTTTTATGAAATTTTTTAGATTTCAAAAGTGACCCATCTTAGTGTAAATGAAGTATAAAAGGGGTAGGATGACCCCCCACCACCGTCGTGGACCACCTCGTCCTGGCGATAATCTCCTCTCATCATTATGTGGGCCTAACCACCACATACCAGCACGCTCAGGCTTCGTCCCACCTATACTTAGTTTCAGCCTCATGTCGCATGGTCATGGTTCCCTCATGTGGCCTCATAACCTCTTGGAAGGCATTATATTCATATCTTCATTGTTTTCCAAGCCCTCTTGGTCCTAGCTAAGTGCCTTGTGGGTCCCTTGGTTTAGGTCTATCTAGTGGGTTGATTTTTTACCTAAAAACCATTCAAAAATACTAAACACTCTTAATATAAATTCAATATAATGTTAAAATAAATAAAAAACTTCAAATACTTAACAAATTATTCATTTTAGATCATTTTAATTTCATATTTAAAATTTCTCATATTTCAATAAAACATTGAAATTCATGGGCATTATTCATTAAAATCCTTCAAAAAACCTTAAATTATGCTTAAATATATGTATAAAATATGAGTATTTAAAATACCCCCACACTTAAACTATGATTTTCCTCAAGCATAAAATATCAACATTGAAAATTATAGGGCACCAATGTTACCATTATTCAAATCTGAAAGTAATTAAATAAAATGATTATTAGTGCTAAATCAAACTTTCAAAATTCATATAAAATATCATTTTAATTTTTAAATTTCCAAATAAATAATCAACTCAAGTATTTTACTTTTTCCATTAAAAAATGATATGTCCTCTTATTTCATTCATTCAATTTAATAAATTTATTATTATTAAACATTCCATTTCATGATTTACCTCACCTTTTAATATCTTCTCTCATCACTCATGATACAATTCAAGTAGATTTATGCTCATATCATGAGAACATGCTCCTTTTACATAGGATTTTAAAGGAACATAAAATCATGAGGAATTTGAAATAAAGGATCAAATGACTTTGAGGATTTAAGGTTAGTGGGAAGTGATGTTAAAAAATTAAGGCTCAAAGGGGAGTTTTATCTCTTAAAGTATAAATAATGATATATAAGTAATAGCTCAATGAAATTCCCACTTAGTAATGTGAAAACTCCCACTTCACAAGCTCAAAGTAAGGTCATGAATAATGAAATCATAATGAATGGTGTGCACCTTATTAAATTTATAATACTTTTATACCTTTTTTTCAAAGTAGTTTTTTCATTTCATTTTTTTTATTTTTCTGAAGTAATGTTTAGAATGAATCTCACATCCACCACCTAAACACATATGATAAAAATTATTAGTCTAGTAATTGTTATTTTTTATTCCTTCAAGTCACAACCTATTTTATATTTTTTTATTTTTTTAAGAATGGAAAATAATAAATCAAAATAAATTAATCAACAACCTTTCTTAACACCCACAATTAATCACCCCCATGCTTTTTCCTTAAAATGAATTTTATCTCTTTTACCATGAATTCCCTCACCCCAATAATTCAACATTAAAATATCATGAAAAAACTAATATTAGGGTAGGAATGGATAAAAATTTATTTAAATTTATCTCATCTCTAATAGGGTCATTAATGGTCTCTAAGTGATAAACAAGGATTAATTTTAAGGTGGTATTAAGGATAAGGGGTTATCAATAAAAATGACACAATAATTTTAAACATGTTTTTGCACATTCATTAGCTTTTAAAAGTTTCAATGTAAGTTCTGGTAGGTGGAATATCTCAAGATCACTCAAGAAATATTCTCAAGATAAAATAGAAAATATTTGGTTTATAAATACTCTTAGGAATGGAACATATGATTTTGAAAATAACTCTTGGTATGAATAATAATAACAAATAAATTCATATAAATTTGTAAAATTCAAAGTGTGAAAAATGGTAGGTAAATTTCATTTACATTAATCAACTAATTCCATCAAATCATGAGTCCTCATTTTAATATTCATGCTTCAATATAATCATTAAATCCTCCATTTTACTCATTCAATATTATTATAATTCAAATATAAAACATGGAATCATGGGATTTATAAAAAACTCATGTCTCCTATATAAGTCAAGTAAATCATAAATTCAAGTATGGCCATGAAATTTTTTAGTTTTACATAGCTGTTTGAATTTTCTAGTTTAAAGATAAAAATAGGTTTTAAGAAAGAAAAAAATAAAAGGATTATAAAATTAGTAAATTAAGGAATGAACTCCTTGTCCCATGAAACATATTCCTCTTTACTCCTTGCCTATTTGGAGCTTCCTTGTGTCATCATGGTCCTACAAAATTAAATTACTCAATTAAGACCAAGGATCATGTCATTAAAGATCAAAAAAATAAAGGAAGTGGGGTTGAATGCTAAACTAATTCTAATAATAAAATTGAAATTTCTAGAAATAAAGTAAATATAAATATTAGTATGATCACCCAAGTGGGACATGGCTTTTAACTATCTCTAGAGGGAATTACCAGCTATCATCCATGGTCTGATGGTTGGTGTAGCTTCTTGGATTTGAACCACCACATGTGGATTTTTTCATATTCCATTTCTTCTTTGTTAGAAAGGAATGATCCATGTATAGCATATAAAAAATCCTACACCTTTATAATTAGTTATATATTTCATGGTGGGGGTAGGATAAAGTATGTTTCATCACCTTTCTTGGTTTTTACTTGTGTATCCTTCTCTTTATTGTCTAGTTCTTTCTCAATATGGGTTGTATGAATTGAATGATCAAAGGGAAAGTAAGTAGGTAATTTCACTTGAACAAAATTAAAATTAAAATTAAAATTATACCTTTAAAAATGAGTGGAATGTGTCTTGTTTAACTCAATCTCATCCAATTGTAATTCTTCATGGGATTCCTCAAATTCATGTTCATCAAAATTAGGGAGCTCCATTCGTTACTCAACGGGTTCATGTGTTGTTTCTTCATCTTCCTCTAAGGAATAACATGGATTGTCCAAATCTGAAAATTAAAATTAGTTAGGAATTATACTCAAATTAGATTTATTATAATTATAAAATAAAGTGTTTAAATTAAGATCAAATCCCTATCTTAGTTCTAGATCAATATGTTTCTTAGTGGTAAGGGCCTCTTGAAAGTGATTATCACTAGATAGAGGTAGATAGTTGGGATCCTAAATATTTTATTATAATTACACCACTTGGGTGGTGTATTCCTCCATGGATAGTAATATATTAAATGGTTTTGGATATTATACTTTTTAAGGCATGGGGATATCATGTTGTACCTCATACTCATTCCATAATTCATCTAGGTCTTGTTGATCTCCCACACATAGCTTATGAGGAAAGTCTTCCTATTCATTAATCAACTCTAGTTCATCATGTTCATCTTGGATCTGGTTCTTCAAGTGGTTGGTTTTTTATATTACTTAAATTTTTTATTAGTCTCTTGGATGTCTTTAATGAAATTGGGGGAAACCAGTGGTACTTCCTCCTTATCCTCCCTAGTTTCTTGATCAAGTTCGGGCCAATCCATCAATTCACAAACATATTCAAATTCTCTTTCAATTTTTAACTATAGTTTTTATATTTCTTTCTGAATTTATCACACCTATAATTTATCATAATTATTCTCTTCTTCTTGTTACTCCTGAACCTATGAGTAGTCTACTCATGCATAATAATCTGAATTTGAATACACAATGGGAAAAATAGTATAATAATTTGTTTATGGTTTTTTATTTAGAAAATAATGAAAAGGACGTATACAATGTGAAAATAGAAAAAAAAAACTTCTGATCAGATCCCCAGTAATAGTGTCATTTTTGATAGCATGCTTGTCATGGGGCACAGCAAAGGTAAATTTTTAAATGTTTCCTAGTGTAGCATAGTGGGTGACTAGGGTCTTCTCACTTGAGGGGCTTCAAAATTTGTTCACTTGCTTAATCTAATTCACCTAATACTAATTATTTTTTTGTTTTTATTTTTTATGAAAACAATTTAATTAAATAAGATAAATGAAATTATAAAAAATTAAACTAATATGTAATGGTATGATTTTATTAGAAATGAAATAAGACAACCTTTATGGTTTGTTTTATGGGTTCCATCATTATTCTTATTATTATTTAAATTTAGTTTGATAACCCAATTGTGAAATATCACTCTTGGATTTATATTATTTTATTCAGTGGGTGTGAAACTTTGAATGCCTGTATAATCTTAATTACACCTCCTCTTGTAATCAAGGTTGAAGTCACACCTCAATTGAGAATATGATACTTTCTAGGAACCAACTCCATCATATTTCGTTTCATCCACTGAATGGCTCAACTTCATCGTATGAAGAGATTCTATATAGTAAAAATAAGGAAAAGGATTAAAATAAATGAATAGAAGTGAGTTTTGGTTCCATGTCATGGTTGTAAATTGACACACTCATACACTTTACTCCTGCTCACCACAAACATAAATAAAACATATGAATTGAAGCGTAGAATTCAAGAAACACCACTTAACTCTCCTAGGTCAAGCCATGAGTTAACCCAAAATTATCAAGGGTAAGAGGTAACTATAGAAAGAGGAGAAAAAAGATAATAAAATAAAAAATAATAATAATAATAATAATAAAAAGATGATGATAAAATAAAAAATAATAATGGGGGATGAGAGAGAAAAAGAGATGGAAATAAAATAAAATAAAAGTAAGAGCATAGAATAAGAATATGGAATGAAATAAGAAGAAGAATAAGAATGGATGAGAACTGGGTGACACACATTTGTTAAAAACAATATGCATGAATTATATTTAAGAAATTAAAATTACATGAGAATAAAACTAAATAGGATAAAAATAAAAAGGAAAAAAATGCATCATATACGATCCCTCCTTTAGTAGTCTTCCTATATATAGTATTTGAATCCCCTTGGAAGTGTAATAGAACCTCTTATTTTATAGGTAGTTATAACCCTCGGGATTCTCATATCCTATGTATCTTCATCTTGAGTAGAATCACAATTTCCTTATTTTTCAAATTCGGATCTCAGTTTTTATATTTTTTAATATCTCCCATGGTTATTGGATTTTTGAATCTAGTAATGTGCAAAAACTTCTCATAGGGTAGATTCATCCTGGAAAGCATGGAATCATCCTTCTTAGATTCATGGGATGAATGGTGTATGTGGGTGTTGTGGCACTAACAATGGCACGATGTTGAGCAGAAACAACGATAGCTCCTTTTTTATCTGCACTTCATAGTGGATGGATAAAACCTTGTGATGGTCTTAATGTATGTTTTATGAGGGCATATAATAAATACTAGGTGATCTAGGGGCTTCAGTGGTGCTTCTCGACTCGATCTCGTGCTTCAGGTGGTCTATCATGGTGGTTCTTCAATGAAAGTAAGCAATGACAAGAGGTGTAAAGTGGTGGAGAGCAGCGGCATCAGTGAAGGCATCCTATTTATCTACCATTGGTTCAGTGGTAGATCACATATACTACTAGCTCAGCAGTATATCACATATAACATTGGCTCATTGTTAGATCACATATATCGTTCTCTCAATGGTAGATCACAACTATTGTTGGTACACTGGTCGATCACATCTACCCTGGTGATGGTAGCACATTCTTCTCAGTGACGCATGTCTCATGGTGGCACATACACCCTTATTATTTGTGGTGTAAATGGTGAAAATAGCCTCCATCAATCCCTTTATCCTTTATAGTGGTCAGAGGGAGCTCACATAAGTGGGAATGGCATTGGTCATCCTTGAAATGGGTTCACGGTGGTTTTCTGAGGCACCAGAGGTGATCCCAGGTGGCGGTAATCCTCAAAAGTGCTTATTCATCTCACACCTAATCTTTTTTATACCAGTTATGGAAATACCAAAGTGATATATAGGTGGTCATTAATGTCGAATGGTAAAGTAGTGAAAGAGATTGTGGCATAAAAATGTCTGAGGATGAGGGTACCGCATGGCTGGATGAAACACCTATGTTTTTGTAAGTTGAACAGTAACCACATGAAATGTGTCCCGCATTGGTTTTGTAGTTTTTATCTACAGTAATTTAAATATCAAAGCACTACATCTTAGTGGAAGTTAAGTTGGACAGGGGTCGTAGGACCCCCACCGCTGTCGTGGACCACCCCGTCCCAGTGAGACTCTTCTCTCATCGACGTGTGGTCTTGACCACTACATGTTGGTGCTCTCAAGCTTCAACCCATCTATTCTTAGTCGCATACTCATGATGTATGGTCCTAGTGCCCTTGTGCAGCCTCATACCTACTTGTAAGTCCTTATCTTAGAATTTTCAAGGCTAGTTGATCCCTCTTGGGCCTAGCTAAGTGGTTTGTGGGGCCATTGGTTGAGGTCTAGCCAATGGGAAAATTATTTTACCTGAAAATCATTCAAAAAAAACTAAAAACTCTTAATATAACTTCAAAAAAATGTTAAAATAAATAAAAAACTTAAACAATTAATAAATTATTCATTTTAGATCATTTTAATTACACATTTTAAATATATCATATTTCAATAAAACATTGAAATTCATGGTAATTCTTCATTAAAAATATTTAAAAATCCTTAAATTATGTTTAAGAATATACATGAAATATGAGTGTGTCAATAACCAATCTAGGTGGTATCCAAAAAGAGGGAGGCATTGATGTTTATTCAATTCTTTACTTTATACATGGTGTGTCGGGTGGTGTTTCATTGACTGGGTTTTTAGGAACTAGATTTGATGATATTTTATCAAACTATGAAATAAATAGCTTCAATACAATTTGAATAAGTTTTCCAATGGGATCAGTAGAAAGTATCATATCAAACTAATGTTTAGAGTATAATTCCAACTACCTGGGATCACCTAGAAATAAAACTCAACCATAATGTAACTAACAAATAAAATCAACTCTGGAAGAATTTTAGAGTGGAAACTAGGAGCGAGGTTTAAATAAGAAAGAAACTGATATAGATGTTTTGAATATTGGTCATAATAAAAATTTAAAGAGTAAAGGATAGTCTTATTGGAGATTTAAAGGAGGGAAAAAATTTAAGTGATCATTACCTATCAGCGTCCAAATGTTACATATGATTAATTTGAAGATCCAAAAAAAGCAATGAGTAATTGAAATCAAAGGAAAATAGTGAGGTTGAGAACCCACCCTCTATATACTATCCCGAGTGGGACCCTGGTGGTCCATTTCATATTAATGAATACCTTTTTTCTCCATTTTTATCTTTTTGATAATAAGATAAGAATATGGATGTTAAGATCACAACCGTTGGACACTAAGAATTGTCCACTTGATAAAAAAGAGTGTGTGGGCCTTATAAAAAAATATTTTATTTCATATGTGTTCTATATCACTCTATATATCACATCATTAGTGATTGGTTTTTTCCATTTATCCTATTATTTAACTAGAATGAGAATAATTACTTTGATTTTTGGGGATTTTGGTGACCACTAATTCACCCTCATCTCAGTGGTAAAAAATCTCTCACTTGGGCCTATCATAAAGAGTATCAAGACTTAATTATTTATAAAAAATACTCTTGATTCCTTTATAAGTTAACCATTGATCATTATTTCAATTAATTATGACATTTTAATGATGATATGTGGCCACTTCAAACATAAATGTCTCCAGTCACACATTATACAACCTAAGGTTCTCGATGATTTTGATGATGCAATGAATACATTCAATCAATTGTTTTATCTCCAATACTGAAATATTGTCCCAAAACATTGCGGGAAGATAAAACTGTAAGTACCAATAATGTTAAAAGTAGTGAATTCAAATCAAGTAAATCCATGCCTATAGCATCCCGCCTTTTTATCACATAAACTTTCATTACATTTTACAAAACTGGGGATCTTTAAGGTTTAGTGTCTTGGAAACCAAGAACTTAAAACATGAAAACATAAAACATTCTTCTTAAACACTTGAATGGCTTCTCCTCATGTTCATCCTAGGTTCATTACTGCATCTCATAACCTGGGGACATACATCAAAAGAAAGGGTGAGCAGAAGGCCCAGTAAGGGAAACAAGAGAAACATTTTACATGTGAACTTGAGATACTTCAATAAGTTCATGAAAAGAACTTTAAGGCATAAGAAAGAAATGATGAGATATATCATAATAAAAATAAAATTTTTCATAACTTGAAGATGTGGCTACATCATTTAACATAGAAAATCATGAGCATATCACCAAGGTCCATCCCTAAGGTGTCATTTGAAAATTACCAAGGTTATTCACCAAGATATCGTGAAAATTGAAATCTCTAGTGGTTACATCATTACCCAATGCATTAGAGCGCTATCAGGGCGCACCCTTAAATTTGGCTTTATTATCATGTGAGCCACATATATCATCATCAAAAATTTCATAAATAACCCATATAGCATAAAATAAATGGGTTTCATTTCATAATCATAACATTTTAAAAACTGCTTTAAAGACATGATCTTTACGTCACTTTAAACCCACGGAACGGGAGAGCGGGTTTCATGTATGTAAATCCCAGAATTTAAAATAGAACATTTTGGTATATATGTGAATACACCTGTATAAATAAGAGCTTTGAGTATTCACTTTATAACATAAAATAAATTTGAGAAAATAGATAGGAATTTTGAGATGAAAATTCTGCAGCATAACGGCTATGTTTCGGGGTTTTAGAAAACATTGAAAAGAGAGGGGACATGGGTCAAACATTCATAAATGAACCATAAAACAGTAGAGGGATAGAATAATAAGGATACATGAACATGGTAATGAATTTTCAAGGACATACCATTTGAAATGAAAAACATGGAAGGAAGACAAAAATTAGATTTCTCTTATGAAAATTCGGCAGCCTAACGACGTCACTTAAAACTTCTAAAAATGTATTGATGAGATCAAATAGGGTCTCTAATCATATGAACATAAATTATCAGTATAATAGATATAGATATCATACCCCAACATAATGAAAATTAACTTGAAAGACTTGACCAGAAAATATAACTTGAAAAAGAGAAGGGTGAACGAATCCCTTAAAAATTCGGCAGCCTAACGGCGTCACTTAAACTTCAACAAAAATGAATTGATGAGATCAAATAGGGTCTCTCATCATATGAACATAAAAGTTCAGTATGATAGATTTAGAGATAATACCCCAACATAATAAAAAGGAACTTGAAAGACTTGACATGAAAATAGATCTTGAAAACGAGAAGGGTGAAAGAATCCCTTAAAAATTCGGCAGCCTAACAGCGTCACTTAAACTTCAACAAAAATGAATTGATGAGATCAAATAGGGTCTATCATCATATGAACATAAAAGTTAAGTATGATAGATTTAGATATCATACCCCAACATAATAAAAAGGAACTTGAAATACTTGACATGAAAATAGATCTTGAAAATGAGAAGGGTGAAAGAATCCCTTAAAAATTCGGCAGCCTAACGGCACCACTTAAACTTTCTTAAAATAAAATGATGAGAGAAAGAGGGGGTCTCTTATCATATGAAAATAAAAAGTAAAGTAAGAGGAGTATAAAATAACATCCTTTAACATAAGAACATGGAGCATAAAAGAAATGACATAAAAGATATTTCTTGAAAAGAAAGAGAGAGGTCGGATCCCTTACCTTAAAACGTAACTCTTAAAACTCAAAGGTTTGGACCTTGAGGGCTTGGTGGAACCTTGGGAGGACTCCTTGGGAGGTAAGGATACCAGAACTTCGTTGGGGGAGAGTGGTGAGTTGAAATGGATGAGAGGATGGCTTGGTATTTATAAGGAAAGTGAGGGGACAAGGCATTAATGGCCAAGGGACACCTCACAAGTGGTTTTCTCAAAACCATGTGCTCTCCCATGATATTTTCCATGAAGTTAGGACACATGGGGCCCCCAATACAATATTTCATCACCTTTGGTCGGCAAACCCTTAAAATATCTCATGACATCACCATTACACAGTTATGATGTCATTAACATACCGAAACCCTAAAACTGCTTTTTTTACTATTCACTGAAAATTCAACTTTCTCAGAAAAATCCTAAAGTTTCACATTAACCAAATATCAATGCTCTGATTTTAAAAACGAAATCCATTTTATAAAAAAAATTCTAAATATTTTATATTTAATTTTTAAATAAATACACTATTCACCGAAAATTCATTTTTTCAGAAAAAACCCCAAAAATTACCTTAACATAATATCGATGCTCTGAGTTCAAAAATGAAATCCATTTTATAAAAATAATTTTCTAAACATTTTTAATTTAATTTTTAATTAAAAAACACTATTCACCTGAAAAAACTAATACTTGAATAATAATTTATGAAACCATTATTTAACCATTTTATTGAATCACATTACTTAATCAAGGTGACTAGATTATATTAATACTTTCTTTAAGTGAGATTACTAATCCATTTGGACACATTACTAATCCTAATCATAAAATCACTATTCAAAATTTACTATTCATCAAAAATCAAGTTGATCTTATTAGACTCTAAATTTCATACTGGACATAATTGTAGAAGACCATTTTTTGAATATCATTACACATTTTTAATTATTTAAGGTTTACAGAAACATTTTTAAAATATCCTTTTTCTAAAATTCATCAAAAATATGCATACTATATTTATCCGATCATTTGAAAATTCATAAACTTCATCATAAGAAGAAATCCCAATTTTTATTTAAAACAAAGGATTACACAAGGCCTCTACAGTCTCCTTACATAGCCCCTTATCACACCAGCATAGGACCTAAGTGTAAGGTGCGCTAAGGTGAGAGAATCCGAGGGAGGCTCGGCCAACATCGCACGAGTAGTAATTTCTATCAGTTTGAACTTCTCGCAAAGACGATTCCATTCTAGCTTCACCCGATAAAGTTCAGCTTGGGTTTGGTCCAGAGCAAATCCCAGTGGTGCTACCTCCTTCCCAAGTTCTGTTAGATGGGATTCGATCAGTCCAAGACTACTGGGTGAGGCCATAGAATCTTCTTTCTATAATAATTAACCAAAATTACTTGTATTTAGAGACAATAATCGAAACGTTTAGTTTACAGCGGTCATATTGACCAATGGTCATATAACAGTCAAAACTCAACGGTCTCAATTTAATTATACGCATGTTATCAAATGAAACATTTTTGTTGAGTATAAAAATAAAATAAAATAACACTTAAAATTAGGAAATAAGATTTATTCAAAATTTTGGGTCGTTACAATGCCTTATAGCATGTAAAAGCTGAGAAATACTCTTTAGTAAGTTTGGATCTATGAAATTCTTAACAGGTAGAGTATACTCGTTAGACCCATCTTATATGAATACAAGTGGTCATTAAGTAAACTTAATATATATTCAAAAATTAATCCACATTAAAATCATTATCCAAGTATCACAAACTATATTAATATAGTTAAAACATAGTAATTATTAGGATAAAACCTATATTCCTCTCTTATTTATTCCCATTTACCATGTTCTGATACACTTTACATCATAAATCAAGGTCTTTAAAATCATTATTTCATGTATAATTATAAAATATCTTATTAAAAATGTTAATAAAATGGATTTCATACTCAAATGAATCACTTACAGACATATATTAATCTAATCATCGCTAATAAATATGTTGGAAAAAAAATTGTTTTTTATTTATGTTTCAATTTATATAAATCATTAAATGATTCCAACAATAAACTAGGAAATCACACACATTTATAAGGACCAATAACATGGTATTTAGAACCAAATTTTTGAATAAACTCTTTAATTTAAATCAAATGAACTAGACGTTTCGATCTGGGGTTCTCAAGCTACTGAAAAAACCAAAGAACAGTCTAATTTTGGTTTCACAAATGCTTCAAATTTAAACAATTCACATGGTTGAACATGAATTTAGTGGCTTTTGGTGAAAAATATCTATCTTAAATGTTTATATCAATTAAAATATTAAAATTATTGGGGTTATTATACCTAGTAATGGAAGAAAATGTGAAGAATTATGTGATTTTAATTCATGGGAGTAGGAAGGATACTTGGAACTTTGAGAAGATTACCATATGTGTACTGAAAAAACTCTTCCTACTTATCATTTTCAGTCACCAACTTACATGATAAGTGGGGAAGAGTTTTTATAGTGCACAAATAGGTTATTTATGCAATTGGACTGATAAATTATGATAAATGAGTGAAATAAATATGAGGGAGAGTGATAGGTTGAATAAAATGATAAATAAATTTTAAAAAAACATGAAAATACAAATAAAGATAGTGGATATGTGGAGGATTATAGATGGAATAAATTTATATTATGGCTTGGCTATCCATGTATTGGGGTGAGGGGGATTGGTTGGAGAATCAGTGAGTGGAAAAAAAAGATCATGTGCACTATTCAAACCATTTGAGAAGATTAAAAATAAACAAAGATGTTTGAGGAGGATGTGGGATCACCAGGCACATAACTTGGGTTTTGAAATTCATGATTAGTATGAGATGATTGAGGGAGAGTGATATATCATAAGAGTGTGTGTACCTTGGGTGATAATGTCCCCATGGGTAGGTAGGAATGAGTATCAACCCTACATGCTTAATAAATTGGTGAAGATGATGACTTTAATGAAGTCAAATATGAGAGGGAAGAAGGGGTTGATGTATTTATACATACCCATCAAATCTTATCCTCCTGATAAAATTTTAGAGTAAAATTGGGGATGAATCACATGAATAGAAAGAAAAAAAGGGATACATTACATGAAATAAGGATGGATAGAGGTATATGGGTTATTGAAGTTTTTGGTTGGTCAGTTAAGGTCTATGGTAGCAGTATCCTCACCTTCTTATTAGTAAAATTAGGGTTTTAAAAGGTTATTATAATATAATAGAAGAAAATATTTGGGAAGTGTTTTTATTTTGGGACTTTGTTTGGAAAAAATAATTATTAAGATGTGCATTTTCTATAGATTACTCTAGAACATGTATTATAGGTATACCAACCAATATTGTAAGATCCTAACCATTCAAGGAGGTATGTACTTGTTTTAATTTTAGTTTAATTCCATTTTTTATTAATATGTTCTTTTCAAGAATATGAGGGGATTTGGGGGTGTCCTGGAGGTTCAGTGTGTAAAAGAGGGAGAAAATTTCCATCTGATGTAAGTGCATAGTTGGTGCATGGTTATTTTAACCATACCCTATAACCGAGTGAGTTTGTGGTGTCTTAGAAAAAAACAAGGGAATGGCCCTCACATGGTTTGAAAATGGTGTATACCTCCCTAGGTACCCATGCATCCATGCCCCTTAGACATAGTAAATTGCATAAGTACCACACGATTTGTCTAAACTATGCAAGTTTTTCATCCAGACCATGTGGCATGGCCCCCTCTTAGATAAATTGAGCTACATGGTTGGCGCACAGTTTTTCTAATCATGTGGCCAAACCATTATCCCTTTAAAAGGTGGGGAAATTTCAATTTTACCTCTTAGGATTTAAGGGTACTAACCTAATTTTTCTCCCCAATTCATCTTCCAACATCCTAGGTGATGAACCTTTTCATCCCAAGCTCTCCAAGAATGAAACCCTTCATTTCTTGGCCATTTAGAGTACCGTTAGGTTTAAATCAAAGATCCAAGTGAGTCTAACACTCCTCTTCCTTTTTTTTTTTGGAAGAGGCCTTGTGAAATTTTTCTTCTCCTTTAGAATACCTAAAACCTTTTTTTCCTAGTAGATTCCCAGTTTGGAATTTGAATGTTGTTTGATTTCAAATCAAAGGCTAAGGTTAAGTGAGTGTTCTTCTACGAACTTGAGGTAGGTGGTCTACAAGTTATATGCCATATTCTTGATGTTTAATTTATGTGTATGTAGTTGTTCCTTCATACCATTGTGTCACGCATCTAAACTCTTGGTAAGAGATGATAAAATGGGTGTGTAAATGGTGTGTTGGACCCCTCATGATCACCATGGATTCTAGTGATGATGAGTAGGTCGGGACTGTGGACAACCATGGGGTGTTCCACTCCCTTGAACATAGAAGATTGAGATTTTAAATGAATAATTTAAGTGTTTATGTGATTAAATAAATTTTAATTGTGGATAATAAGATAACATAACATGATGGGTTGTTTGTCTTAACTCAAATAGTTAAATGAGTTATTACATGTAAATGGATGGATGTGATAAATGGTTACTGAGGCTTGGACTCATGATTAAATGGATTTAAATGGGTGATGAATGGTTTTAATGTGTTGAAATTGTAAAATGGGATTTTTATGGGGATTGAGGACATGATGATTGTAATGAATAATGGAAATGTGATAAAATAGAAATGGTGCACCCTTAGTGTTATTTTTTGATAAAAAGGTTAATGATGACGAGCCTTTGAAAATGTGACAAATGGTTGGTGGGATGTTGGACTAATTCCCCACTCCTTTGGGTGGGCCAAGCTGAAGCTTTAGTCACCCCTATGCATAGTAGTTTTTAGGGAAAGGACTTATGCTCTTGAACATAAGGGTATGGATAGGGTGTTTCATATCATGGTTGGAAAGGTTGGACATGGAATTCTGAATCTCGATTGGATTTGTGGACTAAGGTTCCATGTTTTCCAACTTACGACTCTTTGAAACAGGGTTTAAATGACCAGAACAGGCAGAAGCAGGTTTGATTAATATAGGTAAAACATGGATCTATTAATGGAAGTAATAGATCTAATTAATGTTAAATGGTGGAACCTTGTTTATTTTTTCATTATTATTTGTACTTATGTATACAATATATTAGACTGGATATTTTGTAGACACCGTTGGTGGTGGCCTACTGAGTTTTACTCACACCCTTCTCAGGCCACTGTTGGGTACCCGAGCAGACTTTGTGATTGCTGGTCAGGACAAGGGAAATGTCCCTATACTATAGGGTTGATTTGGGGCCTAGGAATATGTTGAAATAGTGGGTTCCCTATACCCAACTATTCAGTGATTTTGATTAACATATCATGTATACAGTTAGCTATACATGATGTCGTCTTACCATTATAGTGTAGAATTTTTTGCGTCCACTATTGAAATGGTAATGTCCAAGGGTTAATTGTCGTATCAAGAGGTTGTAGAAGTTCCCAGGCTATAATGAGAACCTCAATATACTATGAAATTAATCTTAAATATATGTTCTATGGTCAAGATACATCTTACTAATTGTAAAAAGTAGATGTGTGACTATCAGTTTTTGGGGGATCATAAGCATTGAGACTTCTTCTCATTAAGTTTACACTTGGTGATCTCTAGTAGTGATATCATGAGTACTGACCCACCAATAGGAACATCACATGTTTCGGGTGTCATTGGATGTTTCTATCTATGATCATGTGTAATGGTCTCCTGACTTGATATCATTACCAATGTATTTCATTTTATTGTGTACTTTGATGCAAGATGAAAACCGTAGTAATGAATTCATGGTGAGGTAGTTTGTGTTGGGTGCTTCATTGGTGTCATGGCATTGGTTGAATGGTCAAGAAAGGATTTTTCGATTCCGAGTTATGGAAGTAATATATATCAGGTCATGTTGATAAGGATGGAAGTACCTTTATAATACCATGGCCATGGATGTCGAGGGTAAATCTGTCTAGTTAAATCAACAAACAATAAAGCAAGAAAAGGGTGATGAAACGTAAGTGTGTCCTTCTTTATGAGATATTACAGACAAAGAGATTATATTACATAGTGCGTGTTCATAGGTTGGTTGTCGCTGCTGTGACAATCCTTGTCTCTTCAGGGGCTATGATGGGTTGCTAGATCTCACTCTTAGTTTATGAATACTATTCACTGTTTTTGAGATAAGGGCATAGAGGGTCACACACAATAACATATTCGAGAATCTGACCTATTCAGTAGAATAGGAGTTTTGGACATGGTGGGCCCCTCCACTGGGGTTCGAGTTTTGTCCAAGGAAAAATGATCACCAATGAAATAAATAAATTCATATTATTTGAGTTTAAAATAATGAGTATTGAATTTATTTATTAAATGTATTTACAAGTTTTAAGTAAATACATGAAAAATATTAATTGAAAAATATTAAATTATTCAAGGTTCAATTCATATTTATGGGAGTGAAGAGTCGAGTTAATGACTCAATTATTATCATGTAATATATTTTAATATATTACAAGTAAATGATAATAATATTTATGACTCAGTTTAGTAGTCATAAAATTTCATTGATAGTGTGTTAAGTATTCAGGGTCGGCAAGGCAATACTGGGTATTTTAATTCACCACTATAAATATAAGAGGAGAGGAGATTTCCAATTATTATTCATGGAAATTCTATCTCTTCTCTTCTCTCCCATGATCTAGAGAGAGAGGCTTTGGATCCAAGGAGCATGGATCAAGCACTCTCTCAGGAATCACTTGCGAAGTGATGTGGTGATCGTTGGAGCGTCTAAGGCGTCATTAAAATTCCACACTAGCACTCAAATTATGACGAATGGAACTCCTGTGGATTTCTTGAAGCGTGTGTGGATAATCTAGAGGAGTTCGATGTTGAATTATTTGAGCAGCGATCGCCAACGACGAGCAAATTTCGTGCGCATCTTGAGAAATAAACCAAGTGTTTTACGGTTTATTTTTGTGCTTAAAATCCTTCATGCGTGGTCCTCAACTAAGATCGGGTTGTTGTTTACTGACGTCGAAAATCTTATGTTGATCATTAGTGGAAGTTTTTTTTTTTAAAACGCACCTGTTTGGGGCTTCCACTGCATGCCTGGTTCCAACAAGTGGTATTAGAGGGATGCGTGACAATTTTAAGTCAAATTAAATAATTAAATTTTCATTAAAATATAAATATGGTGACGATACAATCCCAACGCCGCAGACAGAATCAGAATCAGACATCGGATGACCAGTTTGTATCCATCCGAATATTTGAATTCAGATTCGAGATTGAATTCTAGTGATGTTTCATATTTTGACCGAAAATCTCGTGGCCGAAATACTCACTGGAAAATCAATTTTTATTTGATATTAATTTCTTAAAATTAATTGTATTGTTATTATAATAATAAAATTAGTTGGTTGTATTATAATAATATTATTATTTTTATTATAATAATACTTTTTTATAATATTTTCTTTTTATTTTTCCAAAGCCTAATATAGGCTTTAGAAAAAAAATTAAAGGGGTGCAAGACTTGTTTAAAAGAAAGACTTAAATTAAGTATTTTGTTTAAAAAAAGTGGAGGCAAGGGATGTCCTGCAAAAGCAGGTCTTATCAACACATAAAAGAATAGGTGACCTTCTTTGTAGGTCATGACTAAAAAAACAAGAAAAAAATGATGGGGGGGGGGACCTGCATAGCAGGTCGCGCAAGAGAAAAAAACTGGTAATTTTTTTTATGGGTTTTACGAAAAAAAATCGTGAAAGGGGATTAGGGTTCCGATATTTTTAAAAATGGTTCTGTGATGCGTGAACGTTGTTCACACATCCTTCACCACAGAAATATGCGTGAACGGTGTTCACGCATCCTCCCGACAGGAGGGATGTGTGAACGGCATTCACGCATCCTCCCGACAGGAGGGATGCGTGAACGGGGTTCACGCATCTCACAGAGAGCTCAAATGCTCCTAAATATTTATAACTATTAATTATAAACTAATATACTAAAATTAAAAATTAAGAAATATTAATAAATATCAATTAAATAATAGAAAATATTGAAATAATGTTAATAATTATTAATAAATATTCATGAATAATAGATATTCATTAAAAAATTATTAATAGAATGGCTTGAGTATTCTCTAACATATATTGAGAAAGATATAATCTTAGCAGCTTTGACTCACTCACATCATCTCAACATGTTGTAGTTATACATCTATTTCTATAAATATCCTCATATGGTTCCATTTGTATTCTAAAGTGGAAACTGTTATTATATATGAATTCCATTAATAAATGTTGTCGATCACAATATCTATTGAAATGGATCAAGAAATATATTAGCTGATCTACAATCCTATTAATGATCATTTTGGACTTACTATTAGTTTAAGTGTGGTTAGTAGTTCAAATCTCATTTTTGTATCCAATGCTTGTTAAATAATTCCCAAAAACATCATAGAGATCCTTGGGTCTCTATTAGATATAATATAAATATTTAATCCATGTAAACTTACCTCTTTATTTATATATTGGTATGTTGATAGAGTTTGAAATACTCTCAAATAGTAATGAAGTAAGAAAGCATTGTAAGTTGATCAACTATAAACTGAATGGAATTATTTATAATGTAGGTCTTTATAAGACCTATGATGAATTAGATGGTGATGTTTTATATTTTAATGGGTAATATTTTAATCATCCTCTTTTACCTCTTTCATTCATCCTTTACTTACTATAAAACTAAGTTTTGAGATGCATACTCAATAATCTCACTCTTTAGATTGCATACCAGTAGAAATTGTTTTCTTTTATAATGTATGAATATGTATCTTCTCAAAATTGGCCAAATTAACTTCTAATTCATATTGTAGTTATTCCGATCTTCAATCATAATCATCTACTCTTCACAAATATCCATTATTCATTCAAATTCTTCTTCATGCAATTTAATTTTTGTAAAAAAATAATTGTGTTCCATGATATTCTAGGATTTTACATCTAATTTTAAATCATTGAGATCAATAATATTTTTCAATATTTCTTCAAGTTCATGAATCTTTTTATCCAGAATCTATTTGATTTCAAAATAATTAATATAATTAATATTTATTATTTAATTTAATCATATTATTTATTATACATATATATATATATACTGGTAGATAATTTGATAACAGTAAGACACTTATTAAAAAAATAATAGAAGTATAGATAATAGTAAGACACATACAAAATGTATCATAAATCAAATGTCAACATAATTTATGCCTCTGGCGTGGATGCTCCTCTGTCCCACATCCTGGCGTATACTGGATGCGTCCACTCCATGTTTGTCTATGTCTGTGCTCTGGCGTACGCTGCGCATCCTCATTGACAACCACCTCCACATCCTCCTATGTGATAGACGGTGGATGTATAGTCTCACTGCCTGTACCGTGGCCCGCATCTAAGGATAGTGGAAGCTAGATGGAACTCTCACCAACATAAGAAGTAGATGGCTACTTTGCTGTGGATGACTGCAATAAAATATCGAACTCAATCCAGTTATTGTCTGTAAGTACCTGTGGTCGTGCCTGAGAAGCTGGAGGAGCATCTGACTAATCATGCTGAACACCCTCCTCTAGTGGAACAATATCATGTGGTCGAGCAAGCTGAGCGGCCTCCTCTTGTGGAACAACAACATCCATAACAGGGTCGTCACCCCCAGTTACATCTATGTGAGGCTCCGTAGCCTCTGCAGCAGGTGGTGGATCAAAGAAAATGCCATGATAAATCTCGTCCATCGACGGTAGCATCTGTCTCACAAGGGTGTGAAAATATGATGGGTCAAAGGCAGCTTTCTCCACTGGATTAGACATATGAACTAGATGAAAAATACAAGCATCCTGCAAAAACAAATTCTGTTGTTAACTAATATGAATAAAAAATCTGTTGAACAGTGAAAGGAAGAATGCATACCAAGTCATGGAATCCCCATCCATGTCGTGTCAAAAATCTAACTGGGGACCTGATGTACCAGCCTGCATAATCCATCTGATCCGTCAAATGAAAACGTACTATCCCTACCCCTCACAACTGGGACTCCCGTCGTCTATCCCATAACGCAACATATTTGGCATGATAGCTCCTCCAATCAAAATCCCTCTTCCCTAACATCTTCAGGGAATGCAATGAATCCAACTGACTGGGCGGGTCAGGAACTGGCTGAAGGAATCCAAACTGCCTCATAACCCTATCTGTCTGATGCCACTTGACTATATGAAAACGAATCAGTGGAACCATGTAGGAGATGATATCAAGCATCACTATACAGTATGGGGGAATACTCTGAAGGATAGCATCTTTATATGGCATCCATATAATCTGAAAGAAAAAATGAATAATCAATTAATAAATGAATAGATGTACAGTAAAGAGTAAAGATTTAACAATATAAATAATAATCACTTACATCGTCTGGTCGAATGATGTCTAACATAAGTCTGTAGGCGTGAACATCATGTCTGGGAGAATCTGAATGTCGATGCACCTGACTCCACCTTTAGATAACATTTTTATTTTTACATTTCATAAAAGAATCTTATAAAATTAAGTTAGATATTAGAAGGAATTAATAACATACCAACATCCACGTGGAGCCTCTGCTACAATATCTAGGGGTAATGGTGCATGGTCATGTGGAGCTAAAATAGGGATATGGCTCCCATGATATATTTACCGAAGCACAAGCTGCGATAACATGTACACATGGATATCTCAATGCCTGAAAGCTACCGTAATCACAGTACCTGTCATCCAACATCACGATAAACACTCCACCATTAGTGCATGTACCCTGGTCGTAGCACTGTTTTACCCGAAAGCTCCTTTTTTCCCAGTCAAAGGCTATAACATTCCATCTTGAAGCCTCATTCCGTATCCGGTCAATATCACTTTGAAAATGCTGAGTAAAAAGCATTCCATTTTCCATCCTCTGGTAGGCCTTTTGGGACCGGTCAACAAAGTAGTGAACACATATAAAAAATTTCTCTTACACTAACCCTGTGATTGGGAGTTTGCACACACCCTTGAGGACCCCATTTATGTACTCCACTATATTAGTGGTCATATTCCCATATCTCATGCCACCACCATATGCTAATGACCATTTTTCCTTTGAAATTTGAATCATATATTCATATACCTCCTCATTAACTGTTCGGATCTCTTCAAGAAGTCGATCAAACCTTTCTTGTTGGGGTTCATATGCTGAAACCATAAGATAATAATGTATTAAAATGGATATTAAATTTTGTTAAAAAAAATAAGTTTAGAAAACCATACCCAACTTGAGGATCGCCTTCTTTATGGCCTCATCTCTAAAATGCTTATGCACATTACTTGCAATATGTCTAATGAAATAACGGTGATAAGCATTCGGCTCAGTCCAAGAAACCTCATCACTACTCACGGCCTCTATAATCGCTTGATGACGATCAGATATCAGACACACGCCCTGTTTTTGCATGACATGAACATGTACACATGCCAAGAACTAGCTCCAGCATTCAAAATTTTCTTTTTCAACAATAGCAAAATCAAGTGGCAGAGGAGTGAAATTATCATCCTGTGTGGCATAAATGAGTAGAACACATGTATACTTTCCAAAAAGGAATGTGCCATCTACCTGAATAAATTTTTTACAATAGGGAAATGAAGCAATGCACGGTCTAAATGCCAAAAAAAGCCTATTGAACTTCACCTTTGACTGATCAACTCGATGATTCTGGGATACATACTCAACACTGTCCAAATGATAAACAATCTGATTATTGAGAGACAAAAATTCCATAAGCTATGACAACATTGCATAAGACTCATCCCAATCACCATAAACTTTTACAGTGGCTTTCTATTTTGCATTCCAAGATTTGTTGTATGATATCTTATAGTTATACAACTGTTGAATTTTTTCCTGAACAAGGGCAACAGGAACATCCTGACTTGTTCGTATCATCTCACAAAAAACAGTATATATAAACTCTGCATCAAGGGAAGAGTGATCTTGTGCCAAGCTGGGATGTAGACAAGTGTGTGGGCCTTCTAATTTGGTTATCTTCCAACATCCATAATATTTATCAAATATTGATCTTAATCGAAATTTACATTCTGACCCATATTTTTCACAATGAATGAGATATTTGATTTTCTTTGACTCATCAACCACAAATGTGAAATGTCGCTCAATGTGGTATTGCTTTATCACATTTTTCATGACCTATTTACTTTCGAACTCCTGCCCAACATATATGGCATTATCATTTGATGCAGGCCTATTCCCTATAATTCTAGGGAATTCAGAAGCTGGTGTAATGACATCCCAATCAAAATGTTGTTCACGAGACATTCCACCAACTAAGGAACTCAAAACTGAAGGCTGATTACCACTAAATGGTGGATGTAGTGGATGTCTATCTCTCAAAGGAACCTCAGAAGGTTCATTCCCAACCACATCATCTCCTGCTAAATCCCCATATTCTTCTTCTCAGATAAACTTTCATGCACTATATCAGCACACAAAGGGATTTCATCTACATTTCCTTCCAAATTTTGATCATATTCTTCATTACATTCTTCCACAGTAGTCATATGAGGAGGAGGTAATGAATAATACTGCTGTGAAGGACCAGCTTCTACAGAGCTCGCAAAGCATGGTTCTGTAGTAATCGATTGCACCACATCAATATCAAAAATGACAACAAATAATTCTATCAAACCATTAATACATTGTTGCCTGAATAACTGAGAAGCCTCCATCCAATCCTCATCATCGACTATAGGGTACTCGTTGTGCCACAGATGCTCAGGATATTGAAGATTTCGGTATCTAATTGAAGTGATTTCTTGTCCAGCCCTCAGTTTTAACTTACTATGAATCTTATTACGAAATGCATCCAATTTCATACAACCATGGAGATTTATCACTTTGGTAGGTGGAACATTATAGCTAAAACCCTGCTCGGTATAAATTACCACACCGTTGCAATATATTTGAGCATACATAATTGCCTATAAAAAAATAATTTTAAAAATATTATATACTAAATTAAAATTTTAAATTATTTAATTTGGTTTTGAATAATTGATTATCTTGAGACTTTTTTATGTATTTATTTATCACTGTTAAGGTATAGTGATTGTGATATTAGCACAAAAGCAAATTTAATATAATGCTTCATAAAGTTTAATTACTTATGAATATATAATCATGACTTGATCTTGAGACTTACGATTAGTTTATCATTATCAGATAAACTAACCACAACCTATGGGTGGACTCCTGTCTCTATTATCAAATATTTCAGCAACCGTCAATCTCCTGTCAAACAGCAACGCCTCCTCTCAAATGAGTTCTCGAATGCCTCTTCGTGGACACCTCTTCGGGGAAGCCTATTTGGGGACACCTCTTTGGGGGTGTCTGTATTTTAATTAAAAATTTACTCACATGCATGTGAGGGGGTCTAGGGGTATGAAATACATAAATTTTTTTAAGCAGACACGCAGGTCCTCACACTTACTGAGAGATGACTCGCAGGTCATCAATGCGGAAAAACTGCAATTATTACAAATTGAATAACAACATACACAAAATAAAACATGCAATTTAAATTATGCATGGTCGATCATCTCAAGATCATTCATCACTCATACCATATTTTTTGGTATATTTATTATATTATCCATATTATATAACTTTATCTATTACTAAATGAAATCTATATAAAATACTACACCTCTTTTCCAAAAATTTAACTTCATGTGTGTATATATATATAATTATTAATAACATTTAATAAATTTTATTATAACTGGTATAATTGAGATTTACATAATAAACACTTTTCTTATTTTAAATTTTATGAAATTGTAATGTTTTTTGGCCATTCTTCTACTTTTCAAAATATAAGTAAATATATTTTCTACTTTATTGATTAAAAATATTATTACTAGTAAATAAAAGTAATATAATTACACTTACATCAAGACCATTCATTAAAATAAATTTCTCTAAAATAAATTATTTTTCCCAAACATTAAACATTTTAGACATAACATAAAACATTCAATATTCAGACAACATACATTCAAAAAATTAAATCATACAAACATTCAACATCCAGAAAATTAAATCATAAAAAACATTACACATCATGCATAACATATGAAATAAATAAATCATACACACAATTAAACATACAAATGAAATAAATAAACACAATTAAACAATTAAAATATTAAATAGAAATTTTACCTCAATAAAAGAAACAAATATTTGTTGAGAAAGAATTTCTGCAGGGCTTCGCAACAAAAACCAGAGGATAACAATGGGTTTTGAGGGGTGGGGACCCCTCCTTTTATAAAATTTCTCGGCCGGATGCATGAACGTCGTTCACGCATCCCAGATCCATTTTGAAAATTACCGGAACCCTAATCCCCTTTCCAGAATTTTTTTTCGTAAAACCCATAAAAAATTACCCCAAAAAAACAATTGGTTTGGGGGGCCGAGAAGCTCCCTCGTCTCCCAAGTGTGCGGCGGCCCCGCAGGGTCGCCTCCTCCCCGCCGCGCTGAAGCAGAGGCGCAAGCGCCACCTCTTCTCCTTCCCCGCGGAGGCAAGTCACACCAGGCACCCAGTCTTCCACTAACCGCTTCATCCTAGACCACCCATCCCAACTTTCTTCTACTCAAGGCACAGCATGGTACCCCAGATGCCTCCTCCCAGCACACAGCAGCCCACCTTTCTTCTTCTGCAGGCACAACACGGCACCCCGGCCTTCACCCTTTGTAGGCGCCGCACCCCGGGACCCCAGTGCCTCCCTCCCGTGGATTAGGCAGCTGCAGCGGTAGCCCGCACACCAGCCGTCCTCCTCCTCCTAGCCCGCATGCATCCCTATGCCAGCGAGTTTCCCAGACCGCCTCTTGTCCCAGTCTCCCGATCCACTTCCCACAGCAGTGTCGGTTGTGCCGCACTACCCAGGTCACGACACCAACCTCTCCTCCCTCGGCCAGTGACCTCCCATATCCTCTCAGTTTCCCTGTCTCGACCGTCTCCACCCCTCCCAAGTGCGCATCAGTTACAGCGGCTAGAAACCTGAGCGGCACACCGCACCGCCAGCCAGCCTGCTCCCTTCACCGGCGCAACCTTCCAAGGCCATCAATTCGGTTTCCTCCAGCCAAGCACACCGGATAAGCACCATTTGGCTCCTTTCATGCTTGAACCCTCTTGTGTGCGTCATCACCTACACTGAGTTCTTGTCCTCGCGGCCAACCCAGCCGATCCTAGCTCACTCACTTTTCCACGAACCTGCCCCGTTCCGGCCGCCACCCAATCCTCTTAGTGGTAAAGTAACTATCTCTACCCCATAATAATTACGGGTGGGTCTTCCCATCCCAGAACGGGCTTGGGAAGATCTACCTGGCCCATAATTCCCCTGCACGGGGTCGGTACAGCCCGGACTAGGCCTGCGCGGGTTCGCCCCGACCCGCACAGGCCCTGCCTAAAGTTTTAAGTGCCCGATTGTTTTAATTTAATCAAAAATTGATTAAAATAATTAGTTTAATTAGAGTTGATAATTAAATTAATTAAATATTATTTTTTGGTTATTAAATTTTAGATGCGGCGTAATTAATTTAATTTTGAAATTAATTAAATTAATTAATTAATTCAATTTTTATTTTTAAAATTAAATTAATTAAGTGGGACCGAACGATGTATTTATTGAATTAAAAATTAGAGTGAAATTTTTTATTCAATTTAATGCCCTCAAGTTTTTTTAATGAAAGTTTAATTTTTATTCTGCATTTAGTTTATATATGCTTGTTTAATGCGTATATTACTAATCATGAGCCTGATACCGACCAATATTTGTCGGGTGCATTTTATTTAATTATTTATTTAATTTTTAATTATTGCATGTCGGTTTGTAATAATTATTTTAATTAAATAAAAGACGATATGTGTGTCCTCTCAAGTGGCGTTATATGTATAAGGGCCTACGCGCCCATTCTCAGAGTTGTAATTTTATACCCCAAGATCCCCTCACCTGTGCGCGATTATAGTTGTATAATGATGAGACGAGGTATGACGTATTTCACTCCAAGTGACGTTTACATACCAGATAGGAGTTGGTTGCATTGGATGAGCAAACATTGTTGTTCAAGTTGCAAACCACACAACTAAAGGTACTTACCCCTAGGGTTTCAGTTGGTCTTTTAATCACTCAACAGATTAACCATTAGAAATGGCTCATGATTAGGTTTTTCATTTTATTGCTGCATGGATTATTATTTTTTTAATGTGTAGTTAAAATGCGATCACATAGAATAATAATAAATAAGCATGCAAGATAAAATGAACATGTAATGCGATATGTTTTTCTATTTCATGCATGGTTAGTTGTGAGTGTGATCAAATAGTACATTCTTATAAAAATAGAAAATGATTTCTTTTGTCACACTAAAAATAATAAAACCCTCAAAGATATATTAAGTCTAAACAGCCTTCCGTCATTCAAATTTGGACAAAACCGGGTGTTTGGGGTTCTGTTCATGCCATAGCTGAGAGTACCTCTTACTACTGAGGAGTCCTTATAAGTGTGATGGGTTGAATTAACTAAAATTACAACAAATAAATATCCATATCTATCTTGTTGTAATTTTAGAGGCAATCGTTGAGTAAATCAAATTCTAATTTTCAAAAGATGAGACTTAACTCAACTGATCGAGGAGCCGCAAGTTAAAGTGGTCGGCCTCCCAAAATCCCACCTAGAACTCTCCAAGTAGTGGCATAGACATATCTTGTAGACTATGAGGGGTGGTTCCAGGATCCTTGTCAATAGAATACTTAAATGACAGAGTATTCTAATTCTAGCACAGAGGGTTCCTAGAATCCGATAAAATTGTGGGAGACATTACATGATTTAAGTAATTAATCAAAAATTTCTAAACCAGTAATCAGATAAAAGACACTAATCTGCTAAAATTCATGTTTTTAGAAAATGGAAATATATACCACACATTTAAAAACTGCGATATTATATTGGGAAAATTAAATGTCCTCACTAACACGAGTATCCATGAATAGTACAGGCATGTGCGCATAGTACTATGATATAGGAAACTCAGGGTGCCAATGTCCCCAATATTGTTAACTACCTCAAGAAGCGAGGGTGAAATTACTTATAGGAGACTAATGTACAAAGCATATGATGGTTATATCATTATGCTTTCATCAACGTCCGATGTCAGTTTCAGTCTCTGCACCAGGACATGGATGATATAAACATGATGTCTCATCTCTGGGATGTTTGTAAGAAAAAAAGAAAAGCAATGAAATGAATAAGGTGATGTTACACCAGTATGTGTAAATTGAAATATCGATCATGATCTTTAAATAGATCACTTTCTCATATCATTTTCACCCCTTTACTCAAGTTTTGTTTTAAGTTATAAAATAAGAAGTTATTGAGTAAATGCTCCATTACCTATCTAGGTAAGGTTCTCCAAGTGAATAAAAATAAAATACAGTTAAGTTTTAATTCTTATGGAGAATAAATTGAAAGACAATGTGGAATGGTCAGAGGAATTTAATGCCAATGACACATTCACAATGTCCTTCAATTAATGAGGTATTAAAAAAGGTTATTTGCATTGTATATTATAAAATAGTACTATGGAAATTTAAAATCAATAAATTGATTTAAAGAAGCAAGTTACTACTTCTACATCATACATATTAATCAATGTAATGTTTCATTTTTAATACTTGGGTATTTAATACTATATTATTTTTACATATGTGTATTTAAATATAGTTACCAAGTATGTATAGATACATTACTAGAAGTCAGGTGTATTCTCCAAGTGGCTGCGAAAGGGTGATACCTAGGCCAGTGGTGAGAAGTACACAACTTCTTAATTTCCAAATGATAGATTTGTGTTGAACTATTGTTGATAATAACCACAAACATTAATATCATGTGTCCTTGGATGCAAGGAGACATTATTTCAGGTTCTATAATGAATGTTGTTTTGGTAAACTCAATCACAAGTTCAGTAATACATGAATCATAGGCAATTAGTGATGAATATAAATGTAAGACTTATACCCAGTTGGGAAAAGATAATTATTTGTCAAGTAATACTAAAAGTGGGCACCATGAATATACCAAGTATGGTATTTAGGCTCAGCATAGCTAAATACTTTTGGTATTATTAACATATTTAGTTTGGACAAAGGAGCCTTTAAAAATAAAGGTATGTCAAAAATCTTTTTGAAATAGTTCAACAAGTGAGAATAAACTATTCCAAGTATAAGCTAGAAGTATATATACTTCATAAGATTCCTTTAAGTGATTAAGGAATAATAAAGTGAAGTATATGGATGGTCAGGAGATATGAGTTTCATTAGGTTGGGATACCGAATAATATCTCGACCAAGCATTCATAAATCATGATAATGTAGCGTGGAGTAATTCCTAAATGTACATTACCTTATCAACATCATGACATTGATGTTAATAAGAAGGATTTATGGTGAAGTCTTACATATCAACATTTATTAACAAACATGTAGCATGGAGCAATTCCTAAATGCATATGTTATACATCAAAATTTTTATGTAAGTAATATCAATGTTACAACTCACAGAAACTTCCATTATATTTCATGAAATGATTTGAAAATAATGGTGATATCCCACAACCACATTCCAACTAAAATGAAAAATGGATATCATACGATTAATAGTATGATATAAATCCATTATTTCATAAGGACATGTGTTTGGATACAAATAGTTTTTTCGGATACAAACAAAATTGCATCAAGATAAACTCATTATGTATCTAAGGTACTTATCCTAATGATTGCTTAGGATATTACATAAATCCCTAAGATAGAAAAGTTATAATCAAGTGATAGACTATATTATATAAGAGGGTGCACATCTCTATTAGAGATAGTGGGAGCTATATTGACTTATGTTTAGTCAATGATCAAGATGCACAAACAGTTGGTATTGGAACTAGTTCCACAAGCACATGTGGAACAAAGTATGTTCTAGAGACACATACAGTATAGGAAGGATAAAACCATGGTGATGGTTTTTATATTCACCGCGGTTGGTGATCTATTTTTAAATGTGAATAATATTTCCTACAAGTAAGTAGTGTATGGCAATTAGCTAAAATTGATAAGACCAACTGAAATTCAATTAATGGATTCCATGTATCAAAGTACAAATGGGATTAAATAATGAATACTACAGTGGGTATTCAAGTGAATTGATACATGGATGGTACAAGGTTGGTATCAATAAGGATCCATTGGTTTGACCAAGTCATTATGCCTAAATCTGTTAGAATTTTACTTATTATAGACAATATCTATGATCAAATTATTTAGCATTGGATGTCATGACCACTAATCGTGGATGGTGCCTTTACGATGCAACCAGAAAGGGATGGTCACGTAACAGAATGCTAATAAAGGTTGCAAGTTAATGAAATCCGGTTTAGGATTAAATTAAGCAACATGATCATAGAATATACATTTGCAACAAATATTTTCCATGTGTTTAATAAAGGTTAGTTGGAGAGCCAATATTTTCCAAGCAAAATATGTTCGGGAACATATGAAAAAAAAATGATCTTCAAGTTACTTAAGACCAAAATGAAATTTATTCTCTAGTGATTGACTTAAAGTGGAAACCTAAGTTCTAGGGAACAGGATATACTAAAGTATATCTATAGTTTTCTTGGTCCTAGTCAATCATACATATAGTGACATTGTTGAAACAATTCAAGATTTGAATTGTTGCCTATGTCACAGGGCATAATCTATTCATATTGACATGTCTAGGATATGAGAAGAGACAAAAATGATGAGTTAAATCCATACATTTAAGCGATGGATCAATCACATATGCCACGATATGTACAAGTACTGATGTTTCCAAGGTATATTTTACAGTAGGTAGATATCATTTATATCCAGGAGCACTGCAAGGGATGCAGTCAGAACTATATAATTGTACTTCGAAAAGTATGAAAGATATGTACCTGGTAAATGGATAATAAGGATACTAGTTTTTGGGGATACAAACTAGTCTTCCATAGATAAATGTGATCTACTATCGTAGTTAGGATAAAGATGATGAGCGATTCAATCTCATATCAGCCGGTGGTAGCCATACCTACAAAGACTGAGTATGTTGTAGCTTCTAAGGAAGCTGAGAAGCAATTAAATTAAATGATTTTGTTTTAGTTCTTGGAATCTCACCTGGTAAGAAAATTATTATCATAATGTAAATTATGATATTCTTACTGGACAAGATGTCAAGTTATGACAATGGACAAGTGGGATATACTCAGGATACCATCTCTTTAGAAGTTTTACTCAATGATACAAGGTCACAATAACAAAATTGCCACGCCACAGAACCATGGTGGACCCAGTAGCTAAAGCCATTAGAAACATGATGTTAATAATGTGAGTAACTAACAATTTTGGTTAGCAAGTTGGCTTTGGTGCAAGTGGGATTGTTGAAATAGTGGGTTCCCTAGACCCAACTATTCAGTTCTTTTGTTTACCATATCGTGTATACATTTGGATATACATGATTTTGTCTTACCATTATAGTGTAGACTATTCTATGTCCACTATTGAAATGGTAATTTCCAAAGGTTAATTGTCATATCAAGAGGTTGTAGTAGTTCCCAGACTATAATGAGAACCATGAGATACTATGACATTAGTCTTAAATATATGTTTTATGGTCTAGATACATCTTACTGATTGAACACAGTATATGTGTGACTATCAGGTGTTGGGGGTTCATAAGCATTGATACTTATTCTCATGAAATTCGCACTTGGTGATATCTAGTAGTGAGATCATGAGGACTGACCCACCAATAGGAACACCACATGTTTCGGGTGTCATTGGATGTTCCTGTCTACGATCATGTGTAATGGTCTCCTAACTTGAGATCATTACCAATGTATGTCATTTTATTGCGTACTTTGATGCAAGACTAAAACCATGGCAATGAAGTCGTGGAGAGGTTTTTATTTTTGGGTGTGTCATTAGTGGCATATCATTGGTTGAATGGTCAAGAAAGGATTTGTCACTTCCGGGTTATGGAAGTAATATATCTTAGGCCATGTTGATAAGGATGGAATTACCTTTATAAGACCATGTCCATGGAAGTCGAGGGTAAATCCATCCATTTAAATCAAAAAACAATAAATAAATAAAAGGGTGATGACACTTGAGTGCGTCATGCTTTATGAGATATTACAGATAAAGAGATTATATTACACAGTGCGTGTTCGTAGGTTGGTTGTCGCTGCTGTGACAATCCTTATCTCTTCAGGGGCCATGATGGGTTGCTAGATCCTGCTCTTAGTCTGTGAATACTATTCACTCTGTCGAGATAAGGGCCTAGAGGGCCACACAAAATAGCGTATTTGAGAATATGCCCTATTCAGTAGAATATGAGTTTTGGACATGGTGGGCCCCACCACAGGGGTTCAGGTTTTATCCAAGGAAAAATGATCACCAGTGCAATAAATAAATTCATATTATTCAAGTTTAGTATAATGAGTATTGAATTTATTTATTAAATTTATTTACAAGTTTTAAGTAAATACATGATAAATATTAATTGACTAATATTAAATTATTCAAGGTTCAATTAATATTTATGGGAGCGACGAGTCGAGTTAATGACTCAATTATTATCATGTAATATATTTTAATATACTAAAATTAAATTATAATAATATTTCTGACTCAGTTTAGTAGTCATAAAATGTCATTGATAGTGTGTTAAGTATTTGGGTCGGTGAGGCAATACCGAGTATTTTAATTAACCACTATAAATATAAGAATAGAGGAGATTTCAGATTATTATTCATGGCACTTATCTCTCTTCACTTTTCTCCCATGATCTATAGATAGAGGATCTGGATCCAAGTAGCATGTATCAAGCACTCTCTCAAGCATCACTTGAGAAGCGATGCGGTGATCATTGGAGTGTTGAAGGCATTGTCGCAATTTTGCGCTAGCACCCAGATTTGACAAATGGTGCTCCCATGGATTTCTTGAAGCACGTGTGAATGATCTAGAGGATTTTGATGTCATATTCTTTGATAAGTGATCGAAAACGATGAGCAGACGTCATGCGCGGCTTCAGAAATAAATCTGAAATTTTGCGGTTTATTTTTGTGCTTAAAATCCTTCACACGTGGTCCTCGGCTAAGACCGGGCTTCTGTTCACTGACGTCAACAAGTTTACGTCAATTGTCGGTGGATTTTTTTTTTAAAAACTCACCTATTTAGGGCTTCCGTTGCATGCCCGGTTCCAACAGGATGTGCATGGATGAGGGGACTGAACCTGATGTCAAGACCCATCTTAGGGATTCTCAGTGTATCTTTATTTTGGATTTTCCTTTACACTTGGCATTTTATGACATGATGTGGCATATTTACTATTTAGTTTTGGGCATATACTTAGTATTGGGGAATTGTTTTGGTGATGCCTGATTTTCATTTGTATTTTATTATTATTTATTATTTGATATGATGTGGATTACTCTAGTAAAGATGGTATAGTCTCACCACATGATCCATTAGACCCTTGTAGCTAGTTGGTAGCCTCTGGCATATGAGGGGCACATCTAAGGTCATGTAATAAACTAGCTCAGGGCACCGGGTTAGTGGAACCTAGGTTTGGATGTTACAAATTGGTATCAAATGAGTTTCTTTTTTGTTATTTATTTTATTTGGGGAAGGTGTATAGGAGACTAGGTGGTTTTGACCCTTGGTAATGAGATCATGCATGGGTGTAGCTAACCCATGTACGGAGTAAAACTTGAGTTCCTAGTGTGGGATTGTTGTTCTTGATGTTTTTCATTACCGTTGGATGTTAGTTCACCTTGGGTGTTTCACTTGATGTGTGATGTTATTATTTTCTAAGATTTTACATGTGGCCCAACATGGCATGAGGTTTATATATGAATGAATTATTTTAGGAACTTAGGGATATATGTGACACAAATCATGTTATGTACACATGGGAAAACTGGTTATGGTCAAGTATGGGAATTGAAAATGAATCTTGATTCTTTTGTGATTTTAAAGAAAACATGTCTAATAAAGAAAATTTTGAAATTTGTATGAAGATTTGAAATATATTTGCAGGATGGTTAAAACTACATCTAATGCAAAGTGAAATTTGCGATTTTGGTTTACCCCATATTGGTCATGGATCAGGTTAGGGATAGTTGAGAGTAGTGATGGGATTGTGAACATATTTGTTGGGATAGTTGTGCAGAGTGGGTTGTTTATTACTAGTTATGAGCCTTATTTTGTGAAAGTGTCAGAATATTATGTTATGTATTTTGAGATATGATTTTTTCATTGTAGAGAGATTTCACCTTGATGAATTCTACCAGTTGTGCGAAAAGAGGACACCATAGAGAATACTCCTCTAATATTAGGGCATAAGTCCCCATTGGTTCCAAGTGATAGGGGGTGACCAATTCCATGATAACTTCACCCATTTTATGCAGTTTATGGACAGATACCCAGGGTAGGTTGTACCGTGTATGTTCAACTTCAAAAGAGAATTTCAACTACATCACCCTCTGATGTTTTCTAGAGAGGGTGGACCTGAGGTAGAAAATTATTGGATTGAGTCTATCTAGATGATTCTGGATCACTTAGAGACCCCACCCAATAAGAGAGTTAAGATGGAAACTTATATGTTGTGAAGAACAGTGAAGCATTGATGGGATATATGGGCTTGAGATGAGATAATAGAGATAATTTAGTGGAAGTAATTCTAGGAGAAGTTCCAGGAATACTTTTACCCTAATACCTTGAGTCATAGAAAATTTGTAGATTTTATGCGCTTGAATTTGGGAAGTATGACAGTGATGGATTATATTGGATTCTTCATATACTTGAATTGTTTATCTCTGACATTGATAGGATATAAGGCTACTACAGCTAGGAGATTTTAGGATGGGATGAGATGTGAGATCAAGTCCCAGGTAAATATATTTTATTTGAAGATATTTGTTTAGGTGGTGTATTAGGCTCTCATTTCTGAAGCAAACCTAAATAAAAATTCTAGTGGAAGGTAGATCATTTCTATTGGTTGAATGAATGGTATTTAATATAATGGTAGGAAGCTCCATTATGAGAATTTCCACTAGAGCAGTGGCAGATAAAGTATCTAAGGAAGAGGAACTATCTCTCATAGAGGTAGCTTAGTCATCTGCTATTAGTGTGGCAGGCCAGGCCACATGCAAGGTTAGTGTCCTCAACCACCAATGGAATTTCTAGAATGTGGAAAGATGGAACATATACATAGGTTTTTAAGGAACCCATAATATGCGGGTAGTGGTGAAGAATCTAGTCCAGTATAGAGTGCCAATAGGGGGTTAGCTACCCAATATCAATCAGGAAGTTACTAGTTGTACCAGTCATGGCATGGGATTTGGTACTTGAGGAAAAGAGAATCCATATCAGCAGGGGAGTTAAACACCTAGAACTCATATTAGAGCCTGGGGTAGAGGGGAAGGTCAACTTTATGTAGTTCAACCTACACCTAGCAGTGGTGAGGCTAGACCATTGACTATTTAAGGTACTATTTTTATAGATTCTATTCTCTCTAGTTCTTTATTTGATATAAAGGCCTGACATTATTTTATATATTCTTGGTTTGTGATTTTTTTGGGTTTAGTAGTGGAATAAGTGTGTGTGATTATTTTGATAGACATGTTGTTAAGAGTATGAATAGAAGGTATCTGAAAATGTAAGGAATGTTCCCTCGATGTGGGTGGGTACCGCTTCCTTTGGGACTTGTTTTTGTTGTAGATGTCAAGATTTGACCTAATATTGGGGTTGGATTGGTTGGTGTTTTATCAAGACCACATTGATTTTTACCTCTAAAGGGTAATGTTCACACCTCTTGACAGTGACACTTAAGTTCACCATGTGGAATGGGATATCCAGTCAGGCCCTACAGGGTTAGTTCATTAGCTGTTAGATGATCTCATATCCCAAGTGAAATTTCTTGTGCTTGAAGATGTGGGATTAGAGAAGGATGTCTTTACTCTAGTTTTGGATCAATTTTTGGACGTGTTTCTTAAGGACTTATCAAGGTTTCCACCCGAGAGAGATATTGAGTTTATGATTGAGTTGATGCCTGGAGCTGAGATGGTTTCCATTCCACCTTAAAAGATGGAACTGGAAAAGCTTCAAGAGCTCAATAATCAAATAGAGGAGTTTGAGAGTAAGGGATTTATCCATCCAAGTATGTCACCTTGGGGTTCCTCAGTCTTGTTTTCCAAGAAAGCTGATAGGATGTTACACTTGTGTGCTGATTACAGGAAGTTAAATAGGATGACAGTTAAGAACCGGTATCTTATTCCATGTATCGATGATCTTTTTGACCAGCTAAGAGGTGATTGTGTGTTCTCCAATGTCAATTTTAAGTTAGGGTATCATCATCCAAGAGTGAGACCTTATGATATACCACATACTACTTTTATGAGTTGGTATAGCATGTATGAGTTCACTATAATGTTGTTTAGATTGAAAAACACTCTGGCTGTGTTTATGGCCTTAATAAACTGAATCTTCCATCTATAATTGGATCAGTTTATGGTTAGTTTTTCAATGAAATATTGGTGTAATCTCAAACTCATTATGATCATGCCAAACATCTTGACATTGTCTTGAGTACACGGAGCACAGGCTATATGCCAAGCTATCTAAGTGTCAATTCTGGATCAGTAAGGTACATTCCTTATGTTTCACCATATTTGAGGAAGGTGTGTCAATTAACCCTGAGAAAGTGAAAGAAGTTTTATCTTGGGATCATCCTAAGAATATTTTTGATATCTGAAGCTTCTTGGGTTTGGTGGGTTATTACTGAAGGTTTATCATATAATTATCTCATTTGGAAGTGCAACTTTCATACTTGACCAAGAAGGGTATAATATTCAATTTTTCAGAAACATGTGAGAATTATTTTTAGAAATTTATGAAATGCTTGACCACCACACCAATATTGATCATACCCAAGTCGGGTGAGGATTACACCTTATTTTTTGATGTGTACAGAATTAGAATGGGAGAAATGTTGATTTAGGGAGATAGATTTGTGTAATATGGGTCATGACAGTTGAGTCCACATGAATGAAATTACCCTACATATGATCTCGAATTGGCTGCGGTGTTTTATGCCTTAAAATTTTGGCATCATTACTTATTGGAAAAAGGGTTTATTATATATACTAACCACAAAAGTTTTAATTAACTTTTTTCACAATGATATTTAAATATTTGAAAGTGGATATGGATTGAGTATGTGTAGTCATTTGACTTTGAGCTAGCCTATACTCCTGGGAAGGGAAACATTGTTGTTGATGATTTGAGTCAAAATACACCGACTCAGGCAGTCTGGGAGTCTAGTTATGAGTAGAATTTGATGAATTTATTCACTAAGATGAATATAGAGGTTCAAGAGTTCTAGGTATAGTTGACCCTCATATCCTTTTTAGTTGGTCCCAAACTTCTGAGTCGGATCAAGGAAAGGAAGTATGATGATCCAAAGTGATTTTCCTTGAGTGAAGTCCTTGAATATGGGGAGTCACCTTCTGATTGTACTATAGATGAGGATTTGATCATCTCTAACTAGGTCCATATAATTGTACCTACATATATGTGAGAGGAGTTGGTGTGTGATTTTCATGCATTAAAGTGGGAATTGAACCTTGGTTTTACTAATATTTATTTCAATATTTGGAGAAAATATTGTTGTTTGAGAATGAAAAATTAGATTTTAGGTCTTGTGACATGATGTTTCACCTGTCAGCAGATGAAGGCTGAACATCAGCAACTTGTTAGTTTATTTTAGAAATTTCCCATTCTAGAATGGAAATGAGGTGATGTTACCATGAACATTATGGAAGGTATTTTGAGGATCCCTTAGAATAATTATGTGATATGGGTGATTTTGGATCGATTGACAAAAGTGGATCATTTCTTTTTGATCCAAGAAACTTTCAGGGTTGTTTAGTTGGGCGACTTATGTGTTTGAGATATAGGGTGTTTTCACAGGGTTCTATGAAGTATAGTTTTTTATCATGATCCACATTTTATTTTATGATTCTAGTAATACTTGTAGAAGGCACTTAGTTCATAGGTGTTTCTGAGTATAGCTTTTCACCCACAGACAGAAGAGAAATCAAATCATACTATCTAGGTGCTAGAGGACATGCTAAGATCATACATACTTGATTTTGGTGGAACTTGGAAAAAGAACTTGGATCTTATTGAGTTCACTTATAACAACAGTTAACAGAAGACTATTCTGATGGTACCATATGAGGCACTCTATGGTAGGTTGTGTAGATCACCATTGTTTTGGATGGAATATGGAGAGTCATAGTAGGTTTGGTTGATTCGGAAATGCATGCCTACATATTAGAGTAGGAAGAATTTATATATCGATCGACATCATCAACCCCTTAATTTTATAGTGGGTGATTTTTTTTCTTTGGGTTTCACCGAGATTGGGGAACTATCAAATTCTAAAATAGGGTAAGATGGATCCCAAGTATGTGGGGATATTTGAGATTGTGGAGAGGATCAAACTAGTGGTATACCGATTGAATCTCCCACAGTGGTACGGTAGTATGCATGATGTTTTCCATGAGTCATGAATTTGGTATTATCACCCTGACCCTTCTCATGTGATTGATTTTAATGATGTTGAGATTAAGGAAGATGTTTCCTTTGAGGGGCACCCAGTTTGTATTGTGGATCATAGTGAGAAAATTTTTCAGGGTAAGATTGTTTCATTGTTTCAAGTGTTGTGGAAGTATGGCAGTGTTTAGGAGGAAACTTGTATGAGGGAGGAAGATATGCGGGCCTAGTGTCCCAACCTTTTTACCTTAGAAACTTAGAGGTGCTTGGGAGTGTAGCTCGAGGACAAGATGTTATAAGGTGGGTAGGTTGTAAGATCCCGACCTTTTGAGGAGGTGTTCCCTTGTTTGAATTTTGGTTTAACTCCATTTTTTTATTAATAAGTGATTTCTAAGAATATAAGGGGATTTGGGGGTGTCCTAGGGGTTCAGTATGTAAAAGAGATTGAAAATGGTCATCTATTATAGGTCCATGATTGGTGCATAGTTAGTTCAATTGTGTGTCATAACCAGGCAAGGTATGGTGTCTTGAAAAGAACTGAGGGAACATCCCTCACATGGTTTGACAACCGTGTGGGCCTCCCTAGGTTCACATGTGGCCATTTCCCTTATGTTGAGGCAAGCACACAAGCACTACATGGTTTTTCCAAACTATGTGGGTTGCACAACCAGATAATGTGGCCTAGGTTCCACTAAGATAGAGGGATCCACATGGTTAGCACATGATTTGGCCAACTATTCACCCTTTAATAAGTGTGGAAATTCCCATTTTCCCCTCTTGGTATTCAAGGGTTATAACTCTATTTTCCCCCATTTCATCTTTTAGTAGCCTAGGTGATGGAAATTTTTCTACAAATCTCTCCAAGGATGAATCCCCTTCATTTCTTGGTCATTTAGAGTTTCATCGGGTGTGAATCGAAGATCTGGGTGAGTCTAACACTCCTATTCCTTATTTTTTATAGAATATGCCTTGTTTAATTTTTCTTCTTCTTCCAAATCCCTAAAACCTTGTTTTCCTAGAATATTATCAGTTTGGGATTTGAAGTTGTTTGAGTTTGAATCAAAGGCTAAGGTTAAGAGAATGTTTATATGTGGGCTTGAGGTAGGTGGTCTACAATTTACATCACATAGTGTTGATTTTTAATTTATGTGTATGTGGTTTTGACTTTGTACCATTATGTCATGCATCTAAAATCTTGGTAATGGATAATAAAATGGGTGTGTAAATAGTGTGTTGGGCCCCTCATGATCCTTGTGGGATCTGATGAGGATAAGTAGGTCGGGCATATGGTCACCCATGGGGTGTGCCACTCTTTTCAACATGGAATATTGAGACGTTAAATGAAGAATTGAAGACTTTATGTGATTAAACCAATTGTAAATGTGACTAACATGATAACATAACATGATGAGGTGTTTAGATTAACTCGAAGAGTTAAATGAGTTATGGAATGCAAATGGATGAATGTGATAAATGGTTAATGAGGATTGGACTCATGTTTAAATGGTTTGAAAGGGGAGAAGAATGGTTGTAGTGTCTTAAAATAGTAAAATTGGATTATTATGGGGATTGAGAACATAATGATTGTAATGAACCATGGAAATGTAATAAAATGGAAATGGTGCGCCCTTTTTGTTATTTTGTGATAAAAAGGCTAATGATGATGAGCCTCTGAAAATGTGACAAATGGTTGGTGGGATGTTGTACTGATGCTCTACTCTCATGGGTGGTACAGATTGATTCCCCAGGAACCCCTATGCATAGAATTTTTTGGGGAAAGGACAAATGCTCTTGGACCCAAGGGTATGGAAACTGCATTCCATATCGTGGTTGGGATGGTTGAACATGGAGTTCTGAATTTTAGTTGGATTTATAAATTGAGGATCCATGTTTTTCAACCTAGGAATCTTTGACACATGTTTTAGATCACCAACACGTGTTGAAACAAGTCAGACTTATATGGGTAAAACATAGATCTAAGAATAGAATTATGTGATCTAATTAATTTTAAATGGTGGAACCTATTTTATTTTGTTGTTCATCATTATCTATACTTATATATACACTATATTAGACTGGATATTTTGTAGACACCAGTGGTGGTGGTCTATTGAGTTGTACTCACACCCTACTTGGGCCACCATTGGGTACCCAAGAAGACTTCATGGTTGCAGGTCAGGATAAAGGCAAAGGCCCTATTCTAGAGGGTTGATTTATGGATTAGGGATGTGCATGGATGAGCGGAATGGACCTAATGTCAAGACCTATCTTGGGGATTCTCAGCATGTCTTTATTTTAGGTTTTCCTTTACACTTGACAATATATGACATGACATGGCATATTTACTATTTGGTTGTGCGCATGTACCCAGTATTGGGGAATTATTTTGTTGATTCATGATTTTATTTTGTATTGTATTATTATTTCTTATTTTATCTGTTATAGATTACTCTAGTAAAGAGGGTATAGTCTCCCCACAAGATCCATTAGACCCTCACTACTAGTCGGCAGCCTCTGGCGTACTAGGAGGCTTGTCGGAGGTCATGTAACGGACCAGCTCAGGGCACCGGTTTAGTGGAACCTAGGTCTGGATGTGACAAATATATTTGTAATTCATTATGTCCCTATGTTGCATTATTAAATTCAGGTTATTGTTGAACTCATATCACTCATTCTTTAATATTTAATATTGTATATTATATTTTATCAAAAAACACTGATATGGTATATCACAAACCATTTTATATGGATGGGTGATACAATATTTAAGAAGTGCATTTTAATGGATAATAACCAATGATAATGGTATTAGAGGGCTATCTTACAAATGTAAATCAATCCAATGAGTAGGATGGGGTATATTTTGTTATGGAAAACCACACAGACATGCCCTTATGTGAACCCGAGATCACTTAATGACTACTAAATTCTAGTTCATATGGAGTTTGAGGAACGAAGGATAAAAAATTGTGATAAAATAGAAACCAAGATGAACAATGATAGAAAGAAAGAAATAATAGACATGAAAATATAACATGGTTTGTACTAGGTATGTGTGAGGGTGGTGATGACACTGATAAATGAGAGGGGATTATAAATAATAACATACCTTAGGATTTGAGAGGGTTGATTCATCTAAAAGAAGGTCGAGAGGGAGCAACAGTAGAGCTGAACTTTCGTGAGAGCTTGAACAGCATGAGAGAAATCAGTTCAGTTTGGGTTCTATTTAAAAGATCATAAGGTTTTTATCAGCACTGATAAAATATATCTTTATCATCACTAAAGTTTTAGCGTTGATAAAAACTACCCTTTATCAACACTAAAATAAGTGATTATAAAGGATTGTATGATGCAGATTCATCCCACATCAGATTTCACTTTTTCTGGGTGACATTTTATGAGTATGTTCATTCTTGTAGCACGATGTGCCATGGATTTGGGAGATCGGTACCCGCATACCCTTACACACATGTGCCCCACGGGTCGGACCCTACACGGTCTGACCCATCGACCCCTACATGGTCCAACCCATCGGCCCACCGTGACAATACCCATTCAAGCTCACGGGTCAGACCGTAAGTCTGTCCCACCCTACCCATACCCATGCAGGCGCATGGGCCGATTTGGGCCCCTTCTCATCACCCCCCCCCCTAATTTTTTATAATTAAATTTATTAAATTCAATATATATATATATAGTAATAAAACGTATATTAATTATATAAATATAATTAAATAACTAATATACTCTTTATAATTAATAAAATGAATAGATATATTAAAAAAGAATAAATTTAATATATATATATATATTAATAAATATAATATTAATTATTTAATTAGTATATTAATTATTTAATGAATTTATTCATTTTTATTAATTATAAAATGTATGTTAATTATTTAATTATATATACAATTAATATACTATTTATTACTATATATATTAAATTTAATAAATTTAATTATAAATAGTATACTAGTTATTAAATTATATATATATATATATTAAATTTATTCATTTTTTGTAATAAATATCTCATTAATAATTTTTTTAATATTTTTTGTAATTTATACATTTTTAATTAAATAATTAATATACTATTCATTTATATATATATATATATTAAATTAAATAAATTTAATTGTCAATAATATATTATTTATTTGAATATATATATATAAATTAAATTTATTCAATTTTATTAATAAACACTTTGTTAATGAAAATTTTAATAATTTTTTTATTTATTAATTTTTTTATTTGTTTAATATTTTTTAAATTTTTTTAGTTTTTAATAATTATTTATATTTATTGATTAAAATTTAATGTTTTTAATATATATTCATTTTTATTTAAACATGTATTCATTTTTATTTTATTTTTAAAATTTATATAATTAATCACTTATCATTTTTTAAATGTTTTGTCGATCTATTCATCTTTTAATTAAATTTCACTCATTTTTAGTAGGCATTTATTTAATATAATTTATTCATTGATAGTGTTTGTCTGCTCTTTATAATTTATAGATTTTAATTATTTTAATATATTTAATATTTTTAATATAGAAATATATTCATATATATATATATATCAATATATATATAATATATCCATAAAATATGACTTATATAATATAAAATTGGTATGTTATATTAAATAAGTCATATTATAAAATGATTAAATTCCATAAAAAATAAAAAAAAATTAAAAATGAATAAATAATGCTAATTGAAATAATATTAAAAATGAATAAATAAAATTTATTGATTAAAACATAATATATTAAATATATTATGTTACTAAATGAAATTCTAAAATGAATTTTAAAATTTGAATAAATTACGTACATATATGTGTGAAATTAAGGTAACACATGTTTGATACATGTTAAATTGAAAGAACAAACTACATTTAAATAAACATTAATTACTCAATACAATTAGTCAATATTTTTAATGTAACATACAAATTTTGTATTATATAAATCATATTTAAGGAAATATTATATGTATTGATATATATTTATATATATATGAATATATTTATATATTAAATATATTAATGAGTAATTATGTATAAAAAAATTAAAAATGAATAAATTATAAAAATATTAAATGAATAAATAATTAAAATCTATAAATTATAAAAAAAGTAAGAAAATATTATCAATGAATAAATTATATTAAATGAATGCCTATTAAAATGAGTGGAATTTAATTAAAAGATAAATGGAGTGATATAATATTAGAAAAAGGAATAAGAGATTAATTATATAAATTTTAAAAAACAAAAACGAATATATGTTTAAATAAAAATAAATGTATATTAATTTTGTAAATTAAAATTATATTAAAAACATTAAATTTTGATCAATAAATATAAATAAATATTAAAAATGAATAAAATTTTAAATAATATTAAACAAATAAAAATTAAAAATGAATAAATTACAAAAATATTAAAAAAATTGTTAATGAAATTTTTATTAATAAAAATGAATAAATTTAATATATATATATATAATTAAATAATTAGTATAATGTTTATAATTAAATTTAATATATATATATATATAGTAATAAATAATATATTAATTATTTATTTAAAAATGAATAAATTAAAAAATATATTAAAAAAATATTTATGAAATATTTATTAATAAAAATGAATGGATTTAATATATATATATATATAATTAAATAATTAATATGCTATTTATAATTAAAGAAATTAAATATAATATATATATAGTAAAAAATATTATATATATTATATATTTAATTAAATAATTAATATTTTTTTTTATAATTAATACATGTGAATAAATTTATTAAAAAATTAATATACTAATTAAATAATTAATATAATAATAATAATAATTAAATATATATATATTGAATTAATTCTTTTTTTAATAAATTTGTTCATTTTTATTAATTATAAATAGTATATTAATTATTTAATTATATATAATTAATATATTATTTATTACTATATATATTAAATTTAATAAATTTAATTATACAAAAAGTATGGGGGTGAGCCTGGTTGGAAGGGGCCCGGTCTGGCTCGTGCCTCGCATGGGTGTGGACAGGGTGGGCCAGAGCATAGGTCTGGCATGCTCTGGCCCATTAACCCACATGGGTATAGTCAGGGTGGGCCGATGAGCTTGATCGTGTAGGGTCCGGGTTGTGGGGGTCGTGTCTGTAAGTGTATGTGGGTGTCAATCCCCCACAGCCAGGCATATCATGCTACTGGAATGACCAAACTTATAAAGCATCACCTTATGATGTGGGATCAATCCACGTGGGACAACCCTTTATCAACACTAAATAAAAGTGCTAATAAAGGGTTCCCTTTATCAGTGCTTAAAAAGTGCTGATAAAATTTTCTATATATCAGCGCTTTAATTTAGCACTATTAAAGACCACACTTTATCAATGCTTTTTTAGTGTTGATAAAGAGTAACTTTATCAGCACTTTTTTAGCACTGATAAAGAGCACCTTTATCAGTGATTTTTTAGCGCTGATAAAGGCTACTGCTGCTTATCGTTTTTTTAGTAGTGAAACCACAAAATTCTACCAAGGCTCTAAGGTGCACTCATTCGGGAGAATATACTCCACGAGCCTTGTCTTCCCTAATGGAACACATCCAAGAGATCCCACTCATCAGGTATTAATGCACATCTGAGAGATCTCACTCATCAGGAATCACTAAGTTGATGGAACATGTCCTGCTATCTATGGTGGCATCCATCTGAGAGAACATGCTCGTTGAGTCTCACCATGAAGAAAGTCACACTGGAACCTAGCGGATAACGATACTCAAATAGGGGATCACACTCATGTATCATGAGGGACTCCACGAACCCTACTAGAACTCAAAATATCTCATCACGTAGATAGGGGATCACACCAAGTCTGCTTGGGAACACTAAAAACTCAATCTAGTACTTCAGAGATCATAAAACTAAGATAGGGGATCACACCCAAGACCATTGGGGGACACCAAAAACCCCATCTGAAATAAACAACTAGTAGAGGATCGTATGTATGATGATACTGTAAATCCTACTGAAACAACTTTCCAGGTAGGGGATTGTATGTCTGATGATATCACAAACCCAACTAGACCTTATTGCTAGATAGGGGACGCCGCCCTGTGTACATTGGTCATGATGATACCACAAAATCCTACCTAGGGTATACAATATGATAGATGATTCTGCCCTGGCCTCTCGGAGGGATACATGAACTCTATCTGAACTCATCTTGTAGAGGGGGTCATAATCTTTTACTGAGGATGTAATTCCACACTGTACTCTTATAAGGATGGACCAAGGGAACACACCCACTAATACTGGTATATGCATCACTAACAAGCACCCCTCTAGCATCACCTCATTTTTCATCTCTAACACCAATACCATGCCACCATCGCGTCACACGTGAAAAACTACTCATAATAGGCTACTAGCGGTCCTCCATCAGAGTCCAAAAGATAGAGATGAGCAACGGAGTAGCCCGTGAGTGGAGTACACAACGTGTACCCATAGTACATGATGTGTCTCTTTAGGCTGACCCTTGGTCATGTCCCCTCATGATACTAGGTGTATAAAAGGGGATATACATGGTGTGTACCCCATGTCACATGATGTGTATACCTCATCCAAACACTTGGGCATGTACTCACCCACCCATGCTCTGGCTAGCCATGTCTCCCTACACAGTGTGTACCCTCGGTACACAAAGTGTTCCTCTTGGCCCATTCCAAGATCATGTCCTTGATCATTCCCATGTGTGACAACTCATGCTCGTGAACTTGGTCGTATACTTCCACATGACCATGTCCTCTCAAAACGGCACTCACACCCGTGTTCTCAGTCACACAAAATACCCCACTACATGGTGTGTATTCCCAAAAGATCATCTTCCCTAAATGGTAAGAACACATGGCATGTGCCTCTTCACTACACGTCATGTGATTAGGATTTATGAATGAGAAATCCCGTGGAGCCTCCCAAAGCACCTATTTTCCACAAAAACCCATATATCTACTCCCAAGGGATCTATATCAGTCGCAATAGAGCTATAAAACCATAAAAAATGTATATATGGGGACTGAGATGTAGAAATTGTAAATCTTCCTACCAGGTGGTGAAACACTAAAGCTTCATGTCCAAATCCATGATTTGAATCCGTTGCACCATGATCTGTTATTGTACCTAAACCTGAAAATTATATTTTTTTTATTTAAAAAGATCCGCTTTTAGGGTAAGCGGTAACCACAATACAAGCGGGAACCGAAATACAAGATTCATATCAAATTTGAAATTCAAAAAAAGGGACACCCAACCCGAGGAGGCCTCGAGCCATGAGCTTCCCATGATAGACAGCTGGTCTTATCACCTGTAATCAATCATGATCTTGTTGAACTATCATCGTCCTCATCGCCATCCATAACCGATGGTGCTGGTGACCGGAGAAAACACAAACGAAACCAGAGATCGGTTCAACGTAATTGAAAGACTTCAAAAATCCTCACTGAAATCATCACCTTTCAACAACACCGTCGTCCAAACACCACACAACAGAGGCTGGAAGCACATCAAACACATTAACTCAAAAAAAACCCAACCAGAAATGGAACCATCACCAACCAAGCAACAAAATCATTCAAAGATGACAGAAATCCAAAAAACCAAACCATATCCAAAGTCGACGCTGCAGACACTGGCAGATAATCCTTCAAAAATCCACACAAGAACTCCAATTCAAAGATCAAAAAAGACCATCGAGCTCGGATGGAGGCCTAGACTAGACTCCTGGAATACCGTGATCGAACGAGCACACATCCTAGAGCCTCCTTGAAACCATCACAGTAGTCCGACTTGGAGAGCAGTGAAGGAACATGACGCCAGAGTAGCGATTCAGACATGGCCTCGACAACGAAGCATCCTTGCTAGGACCTCCAACCCAAACCATCGAAGCCACCGACAGCCTAAAGGCACGCCTTACAATGAAAATCTGAAACATCAAGCCCCCGGCGAGAACCACCACAGCTTGAATCAAACCGATGAATGTCACGCCTCCTGAAGCACTGCCGACCGAACAATCAGCACCTCCCAAAGCCTCCAGACACCACCGAAGCAGACCGACAAGGAGTGAGATGGAAGAATCGAAAGCCAGAGCAAATATTGAAGGGGAAAGTACTCCATAGAAAAGCGTAATTATGCCCTAGCACTGATCTAGACCATGAAACCCCCACTGGGAAAGTGGACACCAGAAAGAGACCGTAGAGGGAGGAGAAAGCGAGAAGGGAAGAAGAAAGGAACAGAGGAAGGGGGAGACAAGGCAGAGGATGCAGACCTCCCCCTTCTAGAACGTCATTGAAGGAAACCCTAACGAGAGAGAGGAGAGGGCGAGGCCGCTCAGAGGCTCTGATCCACCAAAGTTACATGAATGATCTGTTATTGATCGCCATCAAGATAGGATCCCAATGGAACCTCCTCTACTTTTTGGTTCATATGACATGCAAGGGGGATCTCCTCTCCATATTTTATGCATGAAAACCAAAGGAATGGGGGGAGTTAGGTTATTAATTAAATTTTATTTAATAAATAACCCCCATTACTCAATGCCCCTCCAACAGTCGCCTCCAACTAGGAACCCAACACCAAAAAACTTTATGTCGTGCCTAAGGTGAACACCACATCTTGAACTCAACTGAACTCTCAGATTTTTTATTTGAGACTCCTATCGGAAGTTATTCCCCATTTTACATAAAAATGTGTGCACATGATATAAATTTTTTAATATTTTTAATATCACAGAAATGAGGTTTTTCAAAACAAGACCACCCATCTGGTCAAAGTTTTATGGTGAAATTATAAGTTTAAGGAGGATATATGAAAACCTAAGGATGTGATGATAGAAAACTACCCTAAATTTTTTTCTTCTATGTAATAAAATTCTGAGGATGAAATTATTTTAAGTGGGGGAGAATGTAATTACATGATTTTTAGTAAAATGTTCCTTATTAAATGAATACTTTGTTTGATAGATTTCTCTAAAGAGAACACCAAAACCTAATAGACCAAAAATATTTTTATTAAAATAGATATTGACCAATTTATGGTAGTCATTGAATAAATGAGTACAAACATTTATAACCAACTTATGAAATAAAGGTCCCTTTTAATACTGTTTCAACAAGTACGACTAAGAAGCTAATGAAATATTTTTTTTAATTCTAAAAATATATTTTATAAAATGGATATTTTCCAAGTTTTATATGTTTATGATTAAAATTAATTTTAGAATAATGGTTAATATACCAAAAAATGATTTCCTATAAAAAATATTTTTTCACAATATTTTATGATTTTATCATAAAAGTTAAATTTATACATTTTAGAATGTAAATTTGAAAAAATTAATTTTATTTTTGAACTTATCATAACAGTATTAACTTAAGATTATTTTTTGGTATTTTTCTAAAAATATTTATTTTTAGTTGAATAATACAAAATATTGTTTTTACAAATAACATATCTTTTATGACATTATTAGTATATAAGTAAGTATTAGAAATCCATGAAACCTTTTTATAAGACCAAATATGTATTTTATAAGTGAGTTTATAATTTTAAAAATGTTTTTTTAATTTACAAATCCATATTTGATGTTTTAGAACTTAAGTTGTATTTTTTTTTAAAATAATATATTCTACATTTAGTATTTTAAAATTAATTTTTATAACTTTTATAAAATTAATATAATAATGAATTTAAAATTTGGAATCATTAGTTACAAATCATGTAATAAGGATCATTTTATTTTCTAGCATAAAAGATAAATTACTTTCACTATTGGAAACTTAACCTATACCCGCAGTTCTAAATCATGGGTATAACCCATAAAACTATAGATATAGGCTATACCCATGGTTCATACAACCATGGGTGCTTAAGCTGTCGGTATAAGGATATACCCATGGTTTCTATAGAAACCATTGGTATATCCTATGAGGTATTCATAATACCCACGGTTAGGAGAACCATGGGGATAGCTTGTTCCCCCATAAAACATATACCAATAGTTGATTAAGCTATTGGTATAGCTACCCATCCCCAATAAGCAGCAGCAGCAGCCCATCCAGCCCATCCAGAACTTGTAAACAAAATGAAGCCCATCCAAAACCTATAAAAAAATAAAAACCATGATACACATTCAATGTAATACATATATTGTATATTTATCATTCAATCAACTTCTTGTAATAGTTTTCAAACCATTTACAATAATATAACATACATATACATCCACACAATCAATAAATCCAAGTCATTAAAAAACATCCACGTGTCTCTTTACTACTAACTCAAAAATGGAGGGGATCAATATCTCCCCCATCACCAACATCCTCATCCTCATCACTATCACCAACATCCTTATCACCACCATCAACAATAGCATCATCTAGATAACCATCTTCATCATCATCATCATCATCATCATTACCACCACCACCACCACCAGTGATATCATCACCTCGACCACCATTAGGACCCTCATTAACATCACTTGGTGCATCATTTATAGAGTGCATTGTTTCCATACATGAATCAAAAACATTTTCAGCCTCTGATGGAAGCGATGGACATATAACTAACATATATTTCAGGAACTGTTCAATTACTAGTTTACCTCTTTCACGATTTTGTATGGATTTTTTTTCCTCATATAATTCTGCATGGTCATTTTGAATATCGGTGATGTGAGAGGTTTTAGAGGCGCACGATGAGGGACAATACCTAGTGAGGATGCTATTTTTTCCAGGTCAACGTCGTACTCTCCCCTAGTGCTCCTCTCCTAATACCTATCTCAAATGATCATTTGGACCCAAGTTGTCATCTTCTTTCTCATTCAGGATCTCCATGGAAAAATTTTGAAAATATAAACAAGTCATTTAATTATGAATTACATATCAAAAATTGAAATATCAATAAAAATACTTACAATATTTTCTTGTGTATGTGCATTTACAACACTTCCATATTTTTTCTTCCTACTCGAGCAAAATTATTTTTCTCAAGGAACACATCCATCAATTTCCAATGACACTTGATTAAAACGAATTTGATTAGTGTAATAATACATTATTAAATAATGTAAAATTGATAAACCTAAATGAATTAAAATTGTAGTTGTTGAAGAAATCCATAAAACGAAGAAGCATGTAAATATACATTTAATTAGGAATTTAATACTGGTGGAGTAATATAATAAATACATACTAATTATCATTCCAAAAATGGGTATGATATAGATTTCTCTTTTATGTTCATTTTGGTTTGATTCTATTTGTGTTGCGTTATTTAGTTATTTGGTCTCTTGGTAATTTTGATCATTTGGTCATTAGGTTCATTTTTTGGTTAGGTTTTTTGGTAATTTGGTAATTTGGTCATTTAGTCATTTGGTCAATTGGTTAAAGTATTTTCCAATTTTTTTGGTTTGTTAATTTGATTCATTTTGGGTGAGGGTGTTTCTTTCATTAATGAGTTATGTCATTTGGTTCATTTGTGGGTTAGATATTTTGGCATATCTGTCCATTTGGTCATTTGGATAGATCATTTAGTTCATTTTAAGTTATGTCATTTTGGTTGATTTGGGTTAGTCCATTTGCTTCATTTTTGGGTTAAGTCACTTTTGAGTTATGTAATTTGGTTTATTTTTGGAAATGTTATTTTGTTCACTTTGGTTTAGGTCATTTTAGGTTCGATCATTTAGTTTATCTTTGAGTTATTTCATATTTGATTTAATTCATTCGGTTTATTTTGGATTACGTCATTTGGTTAATTTTAGGGTTATTTAATTTTTGGTTAGTTCATTTGGTCATTTGTTCATTTTTTTTGTTAGAAAAATTAGTCTATTGGGGTTTAGATTTTTTTGGTTTATTTTGGGTTATGCCATTTTCTTCATTTTGGGATAGATATTTTTAGGTTATGTTATTTTGTTAATTTTTTGGTTATCTCTTTTTTATGTTAAGTTATTTGGTTTATTTTGGGTTAGTTCATTTGGTTTATTTTTGGGTTATGTATTTTTTGGGTTATTTCATTTGGTTTATTTTGCTGGTTTGGTCATTATCTTGTTTGGGATTAGGTCATATGATTAATTTTTCATTTTTTTGGTTAGATTAATTAGTTCATTTTAGGATAGGTTATTTAGTTCATTTTTTAGGTTATTTACTTCATCTTGGGTTATGTCAATTGGTTAATTTTGGGTTTAGTCATTTGGTTCATCTTGGGTTTGGACATTTTGTTAATTTTGGGTTATGTCAATTGGTTAATTTTGGGTTCATTCATTTGGTTCATCTTGGGTTATGTCAATTGGTTAATTTTGGGTTATTTTATTGGTTAATCTTGGGTTATATTAATTGGTTCATTTTGGGTTATGTCAAATGGTTAACTTTTTTTATGTCAATTGGTTAATTTTGGTTTATGTCAATTGGTTGATCTTGGGTTATGTCAATTGGTTAATTTTGGGTTATGTCAATTAGTTCATTTTGGGTTTGGTAAATTGGTTAATTTTGGGATATGTCAATTGGTTGATTTTGGGTTATGTCAATTGGTTAATCTCGAGTTATGTCTATTGGTTAATTGGTCAATTGGTTAATTTTGGGTTATGTCAATTGGTTAATCTTGGGTTATGTCAATTGGTTAATTTTGGTTTATTTAAATTGGTTAATCTTGGGTTATGTCAATTGGTTAATCTTGGGTTATGTCAATTGGTTAATATTGGGTTAATCTTGGGTTATGTCATTGGATAATTTTGGGCTTCGTGAGAAGGTAGATCACCGTTCACATAAACAGTATGTTTGTCACCCATTAGATGGATGTGTGTGTAAGTGTGGGTATAAACCTTGGCATAAAAACATACTAGAATATTTAGTATACTAATTTTATTATATAAATATGGAATAAAAATATTTGAGGTGGTGGAGAAGTAATTGAAAGAAAAGTGATTGTTGGAAAGCATTACCTTAAAAATCGGGTAACTCCTTTTGGTTTATACCAAAAGGCTTCCTTGAAAGGATTTATACCCAAAGGGAGGCTTAAAGATCTAGGGTAGGGATGTTTGGAATATATTTGGGCAGATATTGGCTGAACCTAAGCAGTTTGAGAGGTGTGAGTAAGGGGTAGAGTGATTGCCTTTTTATAGTTGAGGGGGAGTGGCACTCTTGTAAATACCAAAAGGTATTCATTAATGGGAGGTTTACCTTACCTAAAGCACCTCCAAAATGTAAAAAAAATGTAGTAATAGAGATTAATGTTTGATTTAAACCTCCACCACACAAAAATATGTTCATTTTAATAATTTGGTTTTTTAACTTCTAAGATTCCCCAATTTTAACATTTTGGTTTTTATTAAATCATCTAGTTTTCCAAACTAAGTAATTTAACTATTAAGACTAAACTAAAGTGAGATTTATTAGAAAATATATAACCACTAAATTATTAATATGATATCTAATTTATAAAATAAAAATATCATGTGTTTTGGAAATTGATTTTAAAATAAACGCTTGTGGTGCACTAAAACACTGCTTAAACCTGGACCATGTTAACAAAAGTTTAACAAAATATGGGTCAATATGTTAATTATAAAAGATAAATTGGTTTATTAATATACCATATTTAATATTTATTAAAAATTAAAAATCACTTGGAAGAATATAGGATTTTTATTAATTTTAAATCATTTAATAAAATATCATTTATTGTAAAATAACAATAATATCAATCTTGACATTATTTATTTAATTTTAATTTTAAATATAAAAAAAATGGAATTCAAATATATTAAGTTTACAGTTGTGTAACATGATATATTCATCTAAAAAATAATTAATAATAATAATTCAATCAATATATTTCACTTTTAATATTTATAATATCGCTTATTTTAGTTAATTATTAACTAAATAATCATTACTTTGGAATTTCTTAAGCATTTTAAGTAACTAGATCATATCTAAAAAAATTTGATAAATTATTATGATAAAAATAACCCATTTATCTTTCAAAAGGATATGTATAACCGAAAATATTATGTTTTTACATATCTAAATGTTTTATAAATTTTAGAGGTATGAAAAGTTCCCTTTTTGTATTTTTCTTTACTTAACCTTTTATATGGGGAACTTCCTTTTAATAATATACCAATAACCCATAAAATTAGAACCAAGAGAGGATATGGTTGAATTATTTGTAGCCAATGAATTTTGGGCAAGTGTCCAGGTCATTTTGGTCCTTAAGAATAAGGTTTAGTCCCTTATTATGCTTAATTTTACCTTAATCATCGTAATTAATTTTAATCACTTTCACTAATATTTTTGGTCAAAAATTAAGTTGATATTATTAGACAAAAAATATTATAAAAATTACAACCATGTGTATATGTTTCTCAAAATTCAAATCACATAAGTGGGAAAAATAAGATTAACACTAATCCCACGGACATGGCGAGAATGCGGTTTTTTAAAGTAAAAACGTTCAAAAGTACAATAAGTTTTTATATCTAATTTAAATATAAAAACGATTCCAATAACATACATTGGATTTTTATATGAATAATTTATCTATTGTGACTTTAAGAACCAATTTAAAATATAATTTAACATTAATCATTATTTAAGCAAAACGGTTGTTTTTAACTAAATTGCAGTAATTTTTACTATTCATCAAAAAATGAAGTTTCTCATAAAAAACCCAAAAATTCACCCAAATATAATTTCGACATTAAGAATACAAAAATTATTTTTATTTTAACAAATAAAATTTATAAAATTGACAAAAATTTAGTTTTAAAATAAGTACGCCATTAAAAGGCGGTAAAACTCAGTTTTGTATGTAACACAAGTCATTGAAGAAACTTGTTGTTGCGTGTGCCGCACGCTAACTCTATGTCATGTGAATTGAAAGTTATAAACTATATTGAATTTATATAATATAGTAAATATATTATAAATTATTGGGATATTATATTCTCTTATGTGCTTAGTGATGCGTGCGATACAAACTATCAAATACAATATTCTTAATTTAGAATTTCGGGGTGTTACATTCTCCCCACCTTAATTAAATTGAATCCTCAGAAATTTAAACTTGATCTTATTAATATATATATATATATATATATATATATTTGAAAATAAACTATTGTTGAAAAAACCAGATCATAAATAGGGTTAATAACACATCTTTTTAATAAGAGAGAAAACAAAGTACAATGGTCGTGTAACTAGGTTCTCTAGTATGAGAACATAGGTGGGAAATGGAAACATGGATACAGAATAAAAATATAACTATCAAGTTCTGATGGAGATTTCTAGAGAACATGTTCAGCTAAAAGTTGTAGGCCGCAAAACCATAATCCAAAGGTGTGAATAAAGGTCATTGACATCATCAAAAATGATTATAATAGGGAAAATTTTTTTGTTTCAAGACCATTTTCTCTATGGTTGAGGAATTATTTCACTCTATATAATTAAAGAAACATTTCTATTTCATAAACACAATATTATCCTTTGGTTGTTCCTTAAACTATTTTTACTTCATTTCTTAGCACAAGTTGTATCATAGGGTGAAGTGATACATTAACTTCTAAGATCTCATCCAATGATCAACCATTTCATAAATGGATAACTTTTCCAAAATATTATGATCTGAAACTTTAGAAATATGGTCACTGAATTTCCAAAATAAACTTATCATTTTCCTTTAATCAATATGAAGAAAATCTAAATTTTAACATTCCAAACATGTGAATAAATTCATCATGCATCCACTTGAAATATGGTAATAACTCAAATTACCATAAAACCTTATTGGAAACATGAATTATTACTTATTCCTTAAGTAAGACACATGTTATTGGATATATTACTTAAATATAAAAGTGTTGTAAACTCCATCAATGATAGCATATACCACTAGTCAAAAAGTCATTAATCAGTTACAAGGTAGTCAGCACTTTTCCAAATCAATCATTTCTTCATCAGTATCTAAACATCAGGAACATATTAAGGGTTTTCTTTCCCTCAAACGTGTGTTTTCCAAAAAAATTAACTTTCTACTTAATAAGTTTTCTTGGTACCATTCAACATATGATCTCAAATCCTTAATGAAAAAGCAATGCGGTACAATCCTCATGTATTCGAAAATTCTTATAACCAGTACATTACTAATGAAATATTCAAATGACATAATTATTTAATAGGCATATTAATCATTCCTCTTAATCTGTAGCAGTAGCATAACTTTATCATTATCCAATAGCATCATTGGGGTATATTCCTTTGATGCGTGAGACATTGATTTGCATAGTGTTTCATCTCCTTACAGTTGAAGCATTGTACATTGGAAACCTTTTTCTTACCCTTACAATCACAAGAATTGTGTCCTTTCTTTCCACAATTGTAGCAAACTCCCATTTCTTTTAAGTACCAGGGTGTTTCTTTCCACAATTATCATATGTGGGAAATTACTACTTTTCCTTCTTCCCTTCATCCATATTTTTCTCTGTCATCCTCTTCTTCTCTTTCTTCCCTTCAAATCCATAGGGCTTGGAGAATTTTTCACCTATCTCGTTAACACATGATACTATTTCCTCATATGATGAGAATACTTGGGACACTACTTCACTTTTAAATGTTGGCTTAAGACCATAAAATATATGATCTATCTTACTCTTTGGATCACGTGCATTGGTTGAGTTCTTATTCCTTCTGTTATGCGCCATTTATAAAAAATGGAATATACTAGATTAGCTCTTAAGATTATGAACTTTGTATAACTCTAAATATGTTATAGAACATAGCATAAATTTATGCATCATAAATTCTAGAATCATAAAATTTGATTACTTTGGGGAAATCCTTACTTTTAAATCCTTCATAATAGTAGGTAAATAAAATGTAAATTATCCTAAGCATATCCCCCAAGAGTGTCAAACTGAGTGCACAGTAAGGTCTGTTGTCATGTACCAGGTTACACTGAGTTAGGCCTAACACACCTTGTCGGAGTTGTTACTTATAGGTACATCTATGCTAGAACCACGTCCACTTATAGTATCCAGACGAAATGTATTGCTAGGAATACACACGTAATATCTACCTTACCAAAATTCTATGATGTTCTTCTATACTCATCCTCAAAGTATATCTTAGGGTTATGTTCCCTAATCTATGTTTTTTAAATCCAGTTTCCAAGTTTTTTTAAAAACTTCATTTGATACCAACTGTAACGCTCTGACCCCAAAAACTCGAAGCCCGTACATTATTTTATTACATTGGCATTATTACAAGGAAACAAATCTCAAAGGATAGATCAATTTAATAGTCTTGGAAAGCTAGATTACATACATGATACCCATAATACATTGGGAAAACAAAATAAAACATGCTACACAATAAACTAAAATAAACTACACCCTTGAAAGCTTATTCAAAGTTATTTTCATCATAACCTGGGGAAATAAACATAACAAGGTTGAGATCAAATGCTCAGTAAGGGTAAATATAATGGAAACAATAATGAATCAATCTATATAGAAAGGTAAATAATTGAGCACACTTTCCATTTACACAACTAGAAAAGGAACAATTAATATGGCAAGGTAAGAAACTGAAACGCATGCCATAAATCAATAAACTGAGAATGAATTACATACATAGATATATCAAAGAAAAATCTCATTGATAAAATAATAACTGAATCTAAATGAGGGAAATGATTTCTTAATGGGTGTCATGTCTAAGGCACATGAAAACCTATATCATCAAGACCTTTCAAAATATGTTTTAAAAATATAGATAGAGACTCGTTTAATTTGGCCAACTTATTTGTCTCATGAGAACCTATCGATGCATCAAGGGGCTATATAAAGTCAGGGCCCCACCTGTCATTTCCATTCCAAATCATTCCTCATATTGAATAATCAAAATAAATAATATGCCTTATTAAATAATCGTATTGAGTGAGAAATATAAATTTATCAATAATTCCCCAGTTAATCAAATAACTGTCAAAGTAAGCACCGTATGTAAGATGGTATACAGTTTAAGTAATAATAATGTCCATCACCCAAGAATTAAGTAAATATACAATGAGAAATGATTATAATAAATTTATTGTATCAAAATAAAGTTAACAATCACAAAAGGAAGTGAGATTTCAAAGATAATCATTAAGAACATTCTTGAGGAGAATAATCTTTAAACATTCTATAGTGTCTCGTACAACTTTGAAACATTTAAATCATAATACCCATTAAGGTATGACATTAAATAAAACTTATAATATCATGAGAATAATAATATTTGTGATATTATGTGTCAAATGGCAGTATAAACACCATATAAAAGAAACTAATTGCATAACTACAAATAAGTCTCAATGGAATGTAAATTGAGATGAAATCTCTTACCTTAACCTTCCTTTTTTTGTGGTATTTATCCTCCTATATAGTGGTTTAAAATATGTTACTAACTAATACCAAAACCATACTCATGTTTATAATATCATATATCCTCTTCTTATAATATCTTATTACCTGTTTGTTAACAACCTCTCATTATTTTAACTATTTCTGATGTTAATTTCCTACTTTGTCGAGTATGTTTTAACTTTTTATTTGTTATTATTATTAAATATAATATGGTTACATCATCTCTAGAATGTAAAATATGATGTGAATATCATATATATCTAGTATATATTTATCTATAATGATCTATAAATTTTGGAGATAAGAAATGAAATGTAGCGTTCATGGAGACGGTAGGTCGTACGTACGCATGAACGCTACTTTCATTTCTTTGTCATATTGAAAGAATGAAAATTAATTGATACATGTGTATATTATAATTATAGTATCATATATATTTCATATATGTCGCATATGTTTATTAAAATCATACTTTATATGTTCCATGTATAACGTGAACGAAACACATCACATTGAGGGGGCGGTAGTCCACACTTCCATAAGCGATGTTATTGTATTTACGCAAAATGAAACGTATAGGGACAATAAATTATTAATATGATATCTAATTTATAAAATAGAAATCTCATCTGTTTTGAAAATTAATTTTAAAAGAAGTGCATGTGACATGTTAAACACTGCTTAAACCTGGGCAGTGTTAACAACATTTTTACAATATATGGGTCAATATGTTAATTATAAAAGATCAATTGGTCCATTAATATACCATATTTAATATTTATTAACACTTGAAAACCACTTGGAAGAATATATGATTTTTATTAATTTTAAATCATTTAATAAAATATCATTTATTGTAAAATAACAATAATGTCAATTTTGGCATTATTTATTTAATTTTAATTTAAAAAAAACAATATTGGAATTCAAATCTATTAAGTTTAAAGTTGTGTAACATGATATATTCATCTACAAAAATAATTCAATCAATATATTTCACTTTTAATATTTATATTATCATTTGTTTTAGTTAATTATTAACTAAATAATCACTACCTTGGCATTTCTTAAGCATTTTAAGTAACTAAATCATATCTAAAAATTATTGATAAATTATTATGATAAAAATAACTCATTTATCTTTCAAAATTGTATGTATAACCGAAAATATGATGTTTTTTACACATCTCACTGTTTTATAAATGTTAAAGGTAAGGAAAGTTCCCTTTTTTTCCTTTTTCCTTACTTAACCTTTTATATAGGGCACTTCCTTTTAATAATATCTCAATAACCCATAAAATTTGAACCAAGAGGAGGTATGGTCGAATTGTTGGCAACCAATGGCTTTTGGACAAGTGTACAAGTCATGATGGTCATTAATATTGAGGTTTAGTCCCTTATTATGCTTAATTTTACCTTAATCACCGTAATTAATTTTAATCGCTTTCACTAATCTTTTTGGTCAAAAATTAAGTTGATCTTATTAGAACATAAATATTATACTGATTACAACCGTGTATGTCCATTTCTCAAAATCCAAATCACATAAATGGGAAAATTAAGATTAACGTTAATCCTGCATACGTGGCAAGAATGCGGGTTTTTAAAGTAAAAACATTCAAAAGTTCAATAAGTTTTTATATCTAATTTAAATATAAAAATGATTCCAATGGCCTATATTGGATTAATATATGCATAATTGATCTATTGTGACTTTAAAAAGGAATCTAAAATATAATTTAACATTAATCATTATTTAAATGAAAAGGTTGTTTTAAACTAAATTGCAATTTTTTTTACTATTCATCAAAAAATGAAGTTTCTCAGAAAAATCCCAAAAATTCACCCGAAGCTAATTTCGACATTCTAAATCAAAAAATTATGTTTATTTTGACAAATAAAATTTATTAAATTTTCAAATTTCAGTTTAAAAATAGGTACGTCATTAAAAGGCGGTAAAACTCAGTTTTGCGTGTAACGCAAGCCATTGAAGAAACTTGTTGTTGCGTGTGTCACACGCTAACTCGGTGTCACGTGCACTGCAAGCTATAAATTATATTGAATTTATATAATATAATAAATATATTATAAATTCTCAGGATATTATATTCTCTTACGCGCTTAGTGATGTGTGTGATACGTGCTATCAAATATAATGTTCTTACTTTAGAATTTTGAGGTGTTACAGGTACTGTTGGGCTCACCGGCTCACTGGTAGGCTAGCCAGTAGCCCAAGAGCCTTGTTGGGATCACCGACTAGCCGATGAGACCCAGCGGGTAGCCAGTGGGCTCGGGATATGCTCATTTTAATTAGGGGATTTTTCGTCTTTTGTCGTGTCGGGGCTTTTGGGATTTAGTCGAGTAAGGGGATTGAGAAAGGCCATTCCTTGGCTGAATTTCCCCTTTGATTGAGGGAGAATCTTGGTGCGTTGTGATAATAATTCAAAGTAAGATCATTTTTTTCTTCCATTCTTGAACCTCCCTTGGCTTCCCTCTTAATTCTCTCGATGTCATTTAGAGATTTAGTGTCGATTCCACTGAAGCATGGTTGAGTCGATCAAGAACAATGAAGCTTTCATGTGGTTTACATAGAGAATGTCCTGAGACCACTTCTGCGGGCCAGTGGAAGTCGTTTCAGTTGAGGTAATTCACTGCCCTAAAATTATCTAAGGTTTTTGTTGGAATTGGATGAAATTAACGATATTGCGAGTTGCATGTTGGGAATTCCCATGTACATATTGGAGCATACAAAATTGTACATCATTTGGGGAATTATGTACAACATCTGGGGAATTATGTCCAATACAATTGCACTTCTGTTTATGGTTTTGTGGATCTAGAATACATTTCAACAGTTGTGCAACACTTGAACCAAAATGGCAGAATTGAATATATATTTGAAAAATTAAAAAAATACACAGATTGATTTTCTCCATTCTTTGACTAATAAGAACACATATATAATTATGAACTACTATTCGCTATACTATAATTAATGTTGATATTTTTATATTCAAGTAGACATTCGATGTTATGCATATTTTTTCCAAATGAATGTAAAGCATATTGGTCTTACTCTTTATTGAGTGGTGTTTGAAGATGATTTAGCAAGTTGTTAAATAAGTTCTGTTATACTCGTTTAGTTCTTTAATCATAATATTTTCATTTTATAGAATTTATGATAATTAATATTTGAAATTACAATAAGTCATGGATTGAGTTTAACAGAACTCACTTTTTAACAATGGAACCAAAAAAATTGAATATATGAAAGATGAGGTAGATAACTTTTATATCACTGAATACTTATTTTTTCTTACATATTTAGTTTCTATTTTTAAAATATTGTTTCACAAACGCAATGTTATCATCAACGAGTGAATGTTGAATGCAAATATTATGTTTTACGATTCATTTATGAGATAATCACAACCAGAACAATAGATTTTGAAAATGTTAGTTTTATTATAACACTTATAATTTAAACAAATATGTTATATTTTTTAATTCATAAAACTTTATGTTGTAGGTTTTTGATGATATTTTTATGTATACATCAAACGAAAACCCCTTCAAAATTGATTTACAGACTATTTTTTAAGTATGACGAATTTGGAGATTTAGTTTAATTTAGATGTATATTTGTAAAAAAAAGTTGTGAAAGTTTTCAATGAGTTTTGTTGTTGCTTGTTCTATTTGTATTGTTTTTTATTTTTGCTTGGTGGTGCACTTTGCGTTTGCAGGTTTGGATTTATGTATTTTACCATATTCTAAAAAAACAACTTTTAACGTCAGTTTCAAGAAAAGCTGGTCTTGAAAGCCTTGCCAGGAGGGTTTTGAATGTCGGTTTTATTGAAATCCGGCATGGAAAGCCAGTATGAAGGCTTTCAATGTCGGCTTTCAATAAAACCGACTTTGAAAGCCTTCTACAATCCTTTTAGAAGGGTTTTCAATGTTGATTTTCAGTAAAACTGACATGAAAAACCTTCTATATTTTGACTTTTAAAGGGATTTTCAACATTGGTTTTTATAAACAGACGTCGAAAGTCTCACTTTCCATGTTTCTTGTATTAACATCACTTTTTCATCGACGTTAAAGGTGTTTTTCCACTGGTGTGTTAATCTTGAAAACGAATATGGAATAATATTAATTAATGACTAATGAATTAATTAATATGGAACTTGATGCTTGTAAGCTTATATGGCATCTAAACCTTAACATTGACAGTTGAGGGTCCTGTGTGACGATAACGACAGACGAGTCTATGGCTAGGCAGTTGCTCTTAGTGTGGTTGTGCGTGATATTATTATATTTTTAGATTTCATACGCACTCTCACCCACATCGGTAGGACTACCGACATGCAAATGTTTTTTGAGGTTTTTCTCTAACATCCAAGATGATGAGGGAAATGATGAATGATTTCCCTCTCTAGACATAGGTGAGGGCGCATCCTGAGCTATGATGGCTTACAATATAGGATATGTTTCTAAGAGGGATATGATGGCTCACGGTTTTACTATACATTTATGTGTGGACTGTAACAACTTGAAGTATAGCACATACTTGTATCTAGATGTGGTGGTCATGGCTTCTCAGAAGTGTGCATGCATACTATAACGACTGTATAATGCACATACACAGGCTGTAGTGGCTTTCAGGCATACACTTGGTTACAGATGTGTGATTTATATACTCTCGATGCTAATCAACTTGTAACCTATTAAAAAGAGACTTTGAGGGTCATTATCTATCTTTCTTCATTGCCAGCCAAAAAGAGATACCTTTGAAGAGAGGAAGTCCCGACATGAATGCAAAAAAACAAATTGAAAAACAACACCTCAATCATGTTTTCTTACATAAATTATAATAGTCATGTTTTATTTAACAAAACAAAACATATATCCTGTATTTTGATCATAAAACACGTCCTATTAAAAATAGACATTTAGTATGTGTCATGTCATCCTTTCTATATGAATATTGTGATGAAAAAAAACGAGGTTTATTGCAAAACAAGCATTAAATAATAATAATATTCTATCATTAAAAAAACAAAATATTCAGAAAATAAATTATGAAAAATATGCTTGATAATAAATAACAAAACATGAAATAACATCAAAACACGTCTTATATCTATACTTTGTATGAAAAAAATAATCATAAAGCATAAAACATTCTGTGGTATAAAAAATTAAGAAAAAACAAAACAAAAAAACAAAACAAAATAAAAAATATATTTTTTAAGTTCCATTGAGGGACTCGATTCATAGACAATAGCCGGAACCGAACAGTGTATAAGGATCCAGAAATGATTTTATTGATAATATTTTCTTTAAATAATACGAAGGACAAGTTCTAGTTATTTTTTTACAAAAAAAGGTTATATTTTCATTTTCTCAATAAAAAAACGGGTGGACTCAGCTAGCATTTTGTGTGTACCCCCATCCTAGCTCGACTAAGGAAACATCGAAACAAAATAACATTAAAATCTATCGCATGTCACTCCTCTTCTCACCATTAAAATCACCTCTTCCATTCTCAAACTAGATTGAGTAAATATCATTATGAATATGAATATTCACGACTTCAATGCTGCCACCATATATTTATATAATTACTACAAGATACACCAAAAATACCTTATGACCCTCAACTGATGCCATGCGGCTTCTCGTGGAAAGCCTGGTGCTCCAAAAATGAGAAAACAACGAATTCAGCTCCTCACCTGCAAATCCTCAAGCCCTGCAGAAACAATTTCGGAGACCCCCACAACGCTGGCCATGTTAAGAAGCCTTCATAATAAAAGCAACCTGCTAAAGTGTAAGATACTTCACCTCGGATTCATTGTCTCCTGCTCGGGGAGGCAGCTCGAGCTCGGTCCGGGCCCTTGAAGAACTGCAGGCAAGATTCCTTATACTGGAGGAATAAAGATCAAACTCGGCTTTTAATTTGAAGCAGCAGGCCTTGATCCACTTATCAGCCACGCTGGTGGGGACGCTGTCCTGGCTGTCCCTTTCATGTTCTTCAATGGCGGGCCGTATTTCATCATATAGGGAATTGAGTCGGGAGGTGGCCTGGTTCTTCATTTCCTGCAACAAATGGGGCATAGAATTCAGGAAAACCAAACAAAAATAGATGCATCAGAGCATGCTGGCCAACTAAAAACCAGCTTGGGGTTAAGACCCATTTGGTTGTCTCAATTCCTCGAGAAAAGAAAGGAAAACAGGTAAATAAGATCCGGTATGATAGAACTAGAGCTAGTGAAGTAAAAGTAAAGAAAAATTTAAAAATTAATTATATGGCAGAACGGAATTCGCTTTTTTCATGGGAAAAATTGACTTCCACACTATAAAATGGATGAAAATGACTTACACCCTGCAAAGAAATTGTCAACACTTTCATGAAAAACATCAATAAATGATCCAACTATCTTTCTTCCCCTCAAACGTCCACCTCATCAGGGGCCTTTCTTTTTTCTTTTTGTTATATTTGTTTTCGTTTCTATCTTAAATTTTATCATATGCCAAACATATTTTTAAACTCATTTCATTTCTACTTTCTTTTCCTCTTCCGTTGAAAACACTTCAAACATAACAAACATGAAGGAGATGACGAGATGAATCTCAAGCCAATGTGGGGCTATGTTAACGAACAGATTCATTAAAAAATTAAAATAAAATAAATAAATAATTGCATTTTTTTTTATTATGTTTGTCTTTTTTATCTTGAAATTTTATCATATACCAAACATATTTTAAACATATAGTGAAGAATCGAAAGACAACGTGATACCTAGAAAGTAAGGTTGTGTCACTGAACAGATTCAATACAGGTTATATTTCACTGGACAGATTCAATGCAAAAAATGAAAATGCCATTCAAGGATATTTTGAACATTTATTTGCAGTTAAGATCAAACGTTTTGAAAACTACAAATAAGTCTCACCGAGTTTAAAACAATATTCTTTTTCCTCCTATTACATCACTCATATTCTTCACTGATCACTGATTTGTTATATGTCACTATCCTTGCAAATCATTGTAGCAGTCAGTTAAATGATTCAAGGTCTTGTAATGGAATGCTCAAAATGGTTCTTAATAGTCATTCTCCCTAAAAAAAATGAAATAAACAAATAAATAAAATCCATTACCTCGCATTTCATGACTTCCTCTCTTGCATTTTTTGATGAAAGGAGTTGTGAAACTAGCTTTGTATCGACTTGCGTCTGGGCCAGTTGCTTTGGCCTTCCGGGAGTGTAAAGCTGCGGTCTCTTCCTCGACACATGACCCGGCCCGATGTGATAACTCTGGCAAGAAATCATTCCATTCCTAGGAGGATACACCTTCTTTGTCTCCACATGCACTTCTCTTTTAACCACGTTCACAATTGCACCTTCCATCGGAACTGAGTCAAGCGACTCCACCACAGCAGCAGTTGGCTCAAACTCGTGCCCCGGTCCCACTCTATCGTCCATCATCGAGTACTCGACTTTCCAGTCTATCATGAATTTGGATTTTGAAGTATTTGCAGTGTTTGGGATCTTCCTGAGAGGCTCGTCCTCGGCAGAGTCATACAATGGGATTTCCTCTACTCTATATCTGGATTCAAACGCACAGACTGGCATTCATGTCAGCAAACATTAGGTACAAGCCACCAAGTAAAATGCATATACAAATTATAGATCTGGAAGCTGAGTAACTTTACGGCCATGCTTGATACAAAGGAACAATGATTTGAGAAAAGTATTGGGCGACGGAAGAGACAAAAATCGTGTTTGGTATCAGACAGTGAGAGAGACAGGGTAAGCGTTGGTTTTAACGTGTAAGGGAGGCAGAACTCCTTCAGATTTGGATAGAATGTTTAATTATTCTTCATAAAATAAATTTTATGGACACAATTTTGAACCCGACTTGATATCTTGACTAGACACGACACGAGTTAAACGGGTTTGGATCTGCCATAAATGGATTCAAGTTGTAATCGGGTTGAGTAATCTGACACATGTTGGATTGGTGTAACCCAATCCGTTTTGAATGGTATTTGGACTGAATGCTTGTGGCTCATACTGCACACCAGGTAGCAACCTTCGCGGGTCGAACTCCGCGGTGAGCTCGTTGAGGGTTGCAGGGAGCAACGCGTCCCTACTCCGGGGGCCGAAGGCGCCCGATCCAAAATTTTGAGGCACTGTAGCAAAGCTGACCAACCAAGCCCGACATGGCACTGTAGCAGGTCGGACTTTGGAGTCAATTGTATTGTAGCTCCTTGGACTTTCAGCCGTCGGCCACTGTAGCACTTTTGACTTGGGTGACCACATTTCACTATAGCGATGCAGACTTCCTGTGCGGTTGGTGAGAAATCTCCCTATAAATTGTGCTCCTAAATCATAGTGAATTTCTGACTCTCCGTAGACGTAGGGACCATTTCCCGAACCATGTAAATCTCTATGTCCAAGATCTTCTTTTTTTCCCCATTTTACTCTTCTGTGAATTGTTTTTTTCTGTAGTTGCAACTCCCGACGTTTCCGCAACAACACAAATAATATATGGGTCGAGCTCAGGTTAACTATTCTTGCCCAATCTAACCCGTGTAACCCGAATAAAAATATATAATTATAATATTAAATATTAAAAATGTAATAATAATTAATTTTATAATATATTTCATTCTTATAATCAACCTAATTTCAAAAAATTCAACATATTTACAACACATTATTTTAAATGATTTAAATGACTCAAGTTGCAACACGGATAACATAAGTTTTATATTAATGAAGTTATTTTTAGTTTAAATATGATAATCCGATTTCGTTAAGTTATTGAGCTTGTGTATATTAACATATCATGATGCAATCTATGCTATATATTTAAAATTAAACAAGCTGGCAGGTCAGGTTGTGATTGACCTCTTTATAAATGAGTTGGGCCGGGTCAGCCAGTTTAATTAAATGGATTGGGTTAGGGTTAAGTTTTGTTAAGAGTATTAGATGTTTTTTAATATTTGTATCCCACGTCGGTGTGGGTAACCTGTTGTACTCCTTTTGTTATCTATAAAGTGAGCACCCCACCTCGTTATGAGGTACGGGATTTTCATTCTAATATGGTATCAAAGCGGGTTTAGCCCTTCCCTCCCTTACAGCCGGGTTTAGCCCCTCCCTACCTTCTACCGTATGTGATGGCACCTCCCAGTCCCTCTATTGATCGCGACGGCCCCAGCGCCCCAACGAAGCACCCTGCGCCCCTTCCCGACGCCCCCCCCCCATGCACACACATGTGCGCGACGGCCTCCAGTGCGCAAACCCCCTGTGCGCCAACCCTCCAGTGTGACGTTTCTGCTCATCACTCCTCCGTGCGGGCAGACCTCCAATCCGACAACTCTCTCAGGCAACCGTCTCTTGTGCGTCGCCTCTCCCGGTGCGAATACGCAACGCCCCGAAATGCATAGCAGCCCCCCGCCGCCATCGATGTGGATATTTCTTTTATAACATAATTGATACCTGGATGTTCTAACTGTGGAATTTCAACACCTGTTCTATACCTCTTGTGCACGTTCAGCACCTTTCACCGTGCATTTTCAGCACAATCTATGGTTTCATCAAACGCCATTGTAGCCCATGGCGATACTCCAGCAGCGTGTCTATCCCAAAGATCTACCTCATGGGTTCTTGACTCTGGTGGCTCAAAGCATATCACTGGGGATGCAGGTATTCTTCAAGCCTACAAATCGACCTCGAATGGCGGTAATATTACTGTGACTGATGGTCAGACAGTGCAAATTGCTAGTTATGGGAGTTGTACAATTACGCTTGACTTGAAACTATCCGTTGTTGTCTTTGTTCCCAATTGTCTTTAATTTACTATCAATTAGTAAACTTACAGCTTGTAAAATGATAAAATTAAAGACCCGAACCCCCAAGATGTACCCTCTAAAGGAGCCCTTGGGGTTATTTTATAATGAATATTAAACTCCACATCAGACCTCAAGTCCGATGTGGGATACAGACTCCAACACTCCCCCTCAAGCTAGGTGAACCTAGCTTGGACACATAAAGAAAAAACAAGCCAAACCAATGAAGACAAAGCAATCAACAGACTGCAAGCACTCCCCCTCAAGCTGGACATACCCAGCTTGATGACAAAACAAGACAAAGCAGAATAAAAGATAAAGTTGCAAGGTTGTTGTTCCCCCTCACGATCGCAGCTCACCCTCACAATGATGGATGGATGATGGCGCGGGCGTAGCAGAAGAAACCACTCAGACCGGCCGGTTGACGGAGCGCCAGGAATGCTGCACTAGTGGGGCCGGTCGATGAGACGCCGAGAAATCCACACTAGCATCGGGAAAGCCGCACTTGCGGGGCCAGTGACGGAAGGCAGGGATTCTGCAGAAGTGTTGCAAGAACTGGCGGCGCCAACCGGCCCAAATCCTAGGTGGTCGAGTTGCTACGTCAGCGCATGGGCGTGCCGGCGGACAGAGATGCGGTTGCCGGGAGTCGTCGGGAGATGTCGGCGAGGCGGGGATTCCACAGGAGGTGACCGACATGGAGGGAGTAGTGGTTCACCAGAGGAAGTGCCGGACGATGAGATTCGACGGACTGGAACGGATGAAAATCGGGCTGCTGGAGGGGCCGACAGGGGGAGAAATCCGCCGGGAGGGAAGGAGATCCAGCAAGGGGAACCGCGTCTGGAAAAGGGACCGTCTAGGCTGGCGCACTGGATCTGGATGGGGAGCAAGGAAGCGTCACGCCGGTCAGGAGATCTAGATCGGGACGCCGGGAGAGAGCGTCGGGAAGAAGCCGCAAGGGAGGGTTGCGGCGCATGAGGTCGATCACGTGCGGGAAGAAGGCAGATCTGCGGCCAGCCGTCGGGGCGGAGAGAAGCCGGCGGGAAGGGCGAAATACCGTCGAGGTGGAGCGAAGCCGGCGGGGGGGGGGGGGGGGTCGCGTGCCTTCGTCACGACGGCGGATCCCAGAGGGCGCAGGGAGCCAGAAGCTGTCGGGCGGGACGCCGTCAGGAAGAGAGGCCGCGTAGGGCAGAGGCGCTCGACGGGAACCTCGACGCGGAGGTTGGCCGGGAACCCGCGCTGGATCGGGAGCAGGAGACGCGCGCAGGGTGCAGCAGGGTAGAGGCGGACCGTCGCGCGCAGGAGGAGTCCAGCGCACAGTGAGGGCGACACGCAGGGAACGATGCCGGCGCGCGCAGAGGACGCAGCGGGAGGGTCGGGGACGCCGGGCAAGGAGGTGCCGACAAGGGGAGAACCGCCGGGAGGGCAAGGTCCGGGCAGAACCGGTAGGCCGCCTGGACGAGGTCGTCGCGCGCACAGAGGCAGAACCGGGCAGAGGGAGATTCCGCCGGGACTGGGAGAAGGCGACACGGACAGCCGGAGAGATCCGCTGGACAGGGAGAGATAGCCGGCAGGGGGGCGGCGGTAATACCTATGGCTTGCTGGCCATAGAGGCCGCCGCCACCCAACTGGGAGAAACCCCAGAGGCCGACGGGAAAGAAATAAAATAGGGGGGGTAGGGTTCGGGATTAGGTTCCCTCTGATACCATGTAGAATGATAAAATTAGAGACCCGGACCCCCAAGTGTACCCTCTAAAGGAGCCCTTAAGGTTATTTTATAATAAATATTAAACTCCACATCAGACCTCAAGTCTGATGTGGGATACAGACTCCAACACAACTGATTTACAGTGTTAGGCTATCTTTTCACCTATTTCGGTTATATTTCAGAAGCAGTCGACGACTCGGGTGCTTGATAGTGGACGTCTTCAGGGTGGTGTTTATGTGTCTGACTTAGCCCCAGGTCTCACCTGTCCTGTCGCTTCTGTTCATGCTCTCCAACTTCATTATCACTTTGGTCATTCACTTGCTCTCATTTTACAAAAAACTTTTCCCGGGTTGGGTCCTCTTCTTCCATTTAACTGTGACTCCTTTCATTACGCAAAGCATCATCGGGGGACCTATGTTCCTCGAGCAACCCCATGTGCATTCACTCCTTTTCATTTGGTTCATTCTGATATCTGGGGACCCGTTCCTAGTCAATCTAAACTGAACTATCAATATTTTGTTACATTCATCAATGATTTTTCACGAATTACTTGGGTCTATTTGTTGAAGAATCGTTCAGAAATTTTTACCATGTTTCACTCCTATTATCAAGAAATCACAACCCATTTTTCTACTAAAATTCATTGTTTGCGTTCTGACAATGGCCGAGAATACTTATCTGGACCTTTCCAGTTTTTTCTTGATGATAATGGCATAATCCATCAAACTTTTTATCCAGATACACCTCAACAAAACGGTGTTGTAGAACGAAAGAACCGTCATCTGTTAAAAGTTGCTCTTGCACTTTTATTTTAGAAAAATGTTCTGACCGTTTTTTGGGGAGATGTTGTTCTCACAACCGCTTATCTTATCAACAGACTTCCAACGCCTTTTCTACAGGGGGAGACACCATTCCATTCTTTATTACCAACATCACTTCATTCTCTGTCTTTCCGCATTTTTGGTTGTGCGTGCTATGTTCGGGATATTCACCTCTCAGTTACCAAGTTTGATGTGCGCGCTCTCAGGTGCATCTTTCTTGGCTATTCCCGCACTCAACGCGGCCATCGATGCTTCTCTCCAAATTTGCGTCGTTATGTTGTCTCAGTTGATGTTTCCCTTGTCAAATCATCAACTATTTATGTTCCTGAGTTCTCACCATTATCTATTGTTCCTGATTCAGAAGTCATTTTACCATATTCCTTCGATACACCAGCACCCTATGAATTCCTAGTGATGTTGGATCCCGATTTGGCCAGGTATATATTCGCCGATCAAGCACACCTTCCATCCCAACACTTGATGTTGCTACTGCACCTGATGACTCACCGGCTCCTGATCCTCCATCACCATAATTACCTATTATGCTTCGCAAAGGCTCACGCTCCTGTCAGTCTTATCAGGGCTTATCTGCGGTTGTCTCACGAGTTGTAGAGACATTTGCTGCTCACTCCACGCTGCAAACTGTTGTCGAGGTCATATCTCATCCCGGCTAATTACCGACTATGCAGGATAAACTCTAGGCTCTAGATGCCAACCACACTTGGGATCTTGTCCCTTTTCCTTCGGATAAGCAGGCGGTCGGTTGCAAATGGATCTATGCAGTCCGCATCAACGTCGATGACTCTTTTAATTGTCTCAAGGCCCACTTTGTTGTCAAAGGTTATGCGCGGACATATGGAGTTGATTATTTTGACACATTCTCTCCAATGGCAAAGATGGCCTCGGTTTGCCTTCTCATCTCTCTTGTTGCATCCACTCACTGGCCTCTCCAATTAGATGTTAAAAATGCTTTTCTTCATGGTTTTCTTAATGAAGACGTTTATATGGAGCAACCATCCAGATTTATTGCTCAGGGGGGTCCTCCAAGGTTTGTCGTTTTCGTCGATCACTGTATGGACTCAAGCAGTCACCACGTGCTTGGTTCGGCCGTTTTTGCACCGTTACGCTTAGCTTTGGCATGTGCCAAAGCATAAAGAAATCCTTTGTTTTTAATCATTAATCAGCAGGAGGAATCATCCTTTTGGTGGTCTATGTGGATGACATCGTTATTACTGGTAGTGATGCTACTGGCATTGATCGACTCAAATCTTTTCTTCATAAAAATTTTCAAACAAAAGATTTGGGCCCACTACGATATTTCGTAAGAATTGAGGTATCCATGTGCAACAAAGAAATTTTTCGTTCTCAGAGAAAGTTTATTCTTGATCTACTGTAGGAGACTGACATGACTCAAACTCACTCAGTTGACTCACCCCTCGAACCTGGAGAAATGTCACTTCATACTGACAGTGAGATATTTTCATCACCCGACAGATATAAACGACTTGTTGGAAAGCTCAACTATTTGACAATGACTCAACCCAATATTGCTTGTGCAGTTAGCAAAGTGAGTCAGTTTATAAAATCTTCAACAAAAACGTAGTAGGAAGTTGTTCTTCACATTGTCAGATATGTGAAAAAAACAAAGGATTAGGTCTTCTATATTCTGATCATTGGTGTTGGAGTCTGCATCCCACATCGGACTTGAGGTCCGGTGTGGTTTTTAATATTCATTATAAATACACCCCAAGGGCTCCTTTAGAGAGACACCTTGGGGGTTCGGGTCTCTCTTATTTTCACCCTCTACATGGTATCAGAGGAGGTTTTTTGAACCCCCAATTCCTCCCTCCCTGTTCCCCCCCCCCTTAGGGTTTCCCGTCCGGGGGGCGGCGGCCTCAAGGCCCCGTAGGGTTACCGCCGCCGCCCCTCAGCCTCTGCCCCACGCCGCTCCTGCCGGTCCTCCCTTCCGGCAGTTCTCCTCCGCGGCTCCCCGGCGGCCCTCCGCCTCGTGTCCCGCCTCTGCCCTGCGCGGCTCCCCGGCAGGCCCTCCCTCCCGGCGCTCTCCTCCTCCCTGCGCGGCTCCCCGGCGGCTTCTCCCGGCTCCCGGCTCCTCCCGCTGCTCCTCTGCGCATCCCGTCGGCCCGCCCTTCCTGCGCGCAGCGGCCCGGTCCTGACACCGTCTCCCTCTCTGCGTGCGGCCCGCTCCTCCTGCGCGCGCATCCCGTCGCCGCGACTCCCGGCTGCTCCCGACGGCCTCCCGCTGCTCCCGGCGGCCTCCCGCTGCTCCCGACGCCATCACCCGCGCGCCCCGCCGGCGGCCTCCCGCTGTTCCCGGCGCCTCCTGCTGCTCCAGCGCGACCCTCCTCTGCGCACTCCCTCCCGGCGGCCTCCAGCTCCGGCCGACGACCCCTCTCCGGCCGGCGACCCCTCTCCGGCAGCCAGATCCGGACAGTTCCGGCTACTCCCGCCAGATCCGGTGATTTTCGGCCAGATCCGGCCAGATCCGGTGATATCCGGACTGTTCCGGGCAGATCCGGGCAGATCCGGGCAGATCCGGACTGTTCCGGCCTCCACCCGTGCCGGCCGCTCCACGCAGGGGGCCTCCTCCGGTTTCCAGCGCCGCCTCCCGGCCTACTGCACCCTCGCCGGCCTCCTCCTGCGGATTCCCGCCTCGCCGGCATCTCCCGACACCTCCCGGCAGCGGCATCTCTCTCCGCCGGCACGTCCATTCGCTGGCGCAGTAGCTCGACATCCTCGGATTTGGGCCCGTTGGCGCCGCCAGTCCCGCAACAATTCTGCGGAATCCCCGCCTCCCGTCGCCGGCCCCGCAAGTGCGGTTTTCCCGGTGCTAGTTTGGATTTCCCGGCGTTTCAACGACCGGCCCCACTAGTGCGGCATTCCCGGCGCTCCGTCAACCAGCCGATCTGAGTGGTTTCTTCTGCTGCGCCCGCAACCTCATCCATCCATCATCCTGCGGAGGCGCTTCGATCGTGAGAGGGAGCAGCAACTTTTGCAGCTTTCTTTTTATTTCGTCATGTTTTGTCATCAAGCTAGGTATGTCCAGCTTGAGGGGGAGTGTTAGTGTCTGTTTTATTGTTTTCTTTTCATTATGTGTCCAAGCTAGGTACACCTAGCTTGAGGGGGAGTGTTGGAGTCTGCATCCCACATCGGACTTGAGGTCCGGTGTGGTTTTTAATATTCATTATAAATACACCCCAAGGGCTCCTTTAGAGAGACACCTTGGGGGTTCGGGTCTCTCTTATTTTCACCCTCTACAATTGGCATACAGATATTGAGACATTTTGTGATAAAGATTATGCTGGATGTCTCTCTTCTAGAAGACTTAGGTCTGGTTTTGCAGTATTTGTTGAAGGAAATTTGATCTCATGTCGAAGCAAGAAGCAGACAATTCTCTCCCGATCTATTGCAGAGTCGAAATATCATGCAATGACATATGTAACTGCAGAGATTATTTGGGCACAACAAATTCTAATGGAGATCGGGTATACTGTCAAGAAACCGACACATATCTGGTGTGACAAACTGCTATCAAGACTGCCACAAATCCAGTCTTTCATGAACAGACCAAGCATATTGAAGTTGATTGTCATTTCATTCGAGAAAACTTTGAGAAAAAGATCACCTTCAACCATATTCACACCTCTGATCAACTTGCAGATGTTCTCACAAAAAAGGTGTCTAGACCACGTGTCCAATTTCTGTGTAACAAGTTGGGCATGATAAATATATATGTCCCAGCTTAGATGGGGAGTGTTAAGAGTATTAAATGCTTTTTAATATTTGTATCCTACATCGGTGTGGGTAACCTGTTGTACTCCTTTTGTTATCTATAAAGTGAGCACCCCACCTTATTATGAGGTACGAGATTTCCATTCTAACAAGTTTAAATGGGTTCACAAGACGACCAACCAGACACAAACCCAACCTGTGAACCCGAATTGCTAACTCTAGGCAAAATTGTTCACAGTTTTATATATTATTAACAAGAATTTTGATTGAATGAAAATTTCTTCATCGTAAAATAAATTTTATTGACATAATTGTTCCTAATTTTTAATATTATTAACAAGAATACAATGGATAAGTATTATAGTATATATGTTTTTATTATATATTTATATTATTTAATATATTTTATCACACATTTTCTATATATACCAAACAAATTATTGACTCAGGAATCTCTCTCATTCTCTCTTTCATGACATTTCTATTTCTATCATATAGACTTTCCTTGCACCAAACGTAGCCTAGGAAAGAACATGCGTGGTGAGGCTCACAGATTGGTGTTGAATATTTATAGTATTTATGTAATTATTATTTATGCATAAAATTGCTTCATTTTTAATCTGTCATTTATATAATTTCATCCTTTTGCAAGTTGTAATTTATCCTTCTCATAATATGTTACCTTTATGTGGCTCTTTCACTAAGGTTCTCACCTTTACGTAATCTTCATGCTAGCTGCTTTACCCTTTCGTGGGTTCCCGACAATTACCCTTACGTAATGTTTGTTTTGCATTTACCTTAATGTGGGGCTTTCTATTTACATTCACATGGATTGTTGGGCACAATTATTTGTGGTCGTCCGCGTGCTCACTGCACATTGGTGTTGGATTGGTGTTGCCCAATCCAATTGGATGATGTTGGGCCGAATGTTTGTGGTTCATACTGCGCATTAAGCCGCAACTCCGCAGGTCGAGCGCCGCAGTGAGCTCGTTGAGGGTTGTAGGGGCAACGCGCCCCTGCTCCGAGGGTCAAAGACCCCCTGCCCAAAATTTGGAGCATTGTAACAACTCTAACCAACTATAGCAGAGTTGACCGACCGACACCGACAAAACACTGTAGCAGTGCGGACTTCGACACGACTACTGTAGCAGCTCGGACTTTGGAGACAACAGTATCGTTGCTCCGTGGACTTCCAGCCACCAACATTGTAGCACCTTGGACTTGGGTGGTCGCGACACTATAGCGATGCAGACTTCCAGTCGTCGTTCACTATAGCAGTGCGGACTTTCTGTGCGGTTGGCAACACAACACCTCATCTTCTTTATTGGCCCATTTCGGGCTAGGGTTTTTGTGTGCTTGAAACTATGAGATACTGTCTGTAATTTGTGCTCCCGATTTAGTGATAATTTTGTCTCTCCATAGAAAGGGATAATTTTCCCAAACCACGTAAATCTCTGTGTTCTGTGTGATTCTTTCTTCGTTCTTTTCTTAATCTGCAAACCTATTCTGTCATTGTGACTCCCGGCGTTTCTACAACAATTGGGTGGGATGTTACGCCGCTCCTCAGCTGTTGCGACTGTTAGGCGCATTTATTCATCTTGCAAGCCATCATTTCGGGAGCGATCAAGCCTCTCACAATTCCTCTCTCACCACCTCATTTCTTTAAGTTTCAAAGAGAAACCCTAGAGAGATTGTGAGATTGGCTCGATCTTCTTCTTCCCTAGCTGTCGGTGCACATTCTTTGAAGGGCCTTCAACTCGTTTTCATCACTTCATAGGAGAGCTGATCCCAAAGAAGAGTTCTGGTGGAGATCTTGCGCTCACACCTCGCAAGGAATGACATCCGCGCGCGACTTCAGATCCAGAGGCCAGATTTCGACTATCTGAAGCATCTGCAAAGGTCTACCAGTCAGCAGTAAGCTAACTGGTTTTGTGAGTTCCCCTTTTTCATTTCCGGTTGCTTCAAATCTTTTCGTTTCTTGTGCATTTGTTGATGATCTGATTGTCTCTTGTACCCCATTTATTTTGAGCTTAATAAACTGTGCGAGTCTTGGTGGTGTTCTTGCCATGCACATAGGACCAAAACAGTCTAAAACACGTTAAATCCTTGCGTCTTTCACTACTTTCAGTTTTCTTTGCATCTGTTTTCTTTCTCCATTTCTGGTTTGCTCTCATCTCGACTCACCAAACTTTGCTTCAGTTGCGATTTTCATCTTCATCCATCAGTTCTTTATCTATTTGTTACGACTTAAGAGAAACCACCCACATACCCAGTAGATCCTAGGCCTTCCTTGGGGGCGTTCCACTCAACCTCATCACCAACAATTGTTGTTGTTCCATAGGGTACGTGCTTGTTGATGGAACATCCTTTTGGTGGTGTGTAGTTTAGGCAGGGCGTTCTTATAGGTGGAGACATGTCTGAATCAGACTCATTGAGGATTCTTATGGGTACTGGATTGGACCCAATGTGGATTTAGACTTTCCTCTTTTCTGGAACAGGTTTCCTGGGGGTGTGTTTTCTTAATTGGACTTGTAATTCAGAGATCCCTCTTCTTCCTCAAGGTGAGGAGAGGGCCTGTATTTATAAAAAACTGAAAGAGGAAGTTACAAGAGAAGTTACAAAAGAAGTGGGGCAGGAAGTTACAAAGGAAGTGGGGCAGGAAGTTACCCAGACTCCAACACTCCCCCTCAAGCTAGGTGTACCTAGCTTGGATACATAAGGACCGCAACACTCCCCCTCAAGCTGGGCGTCAGATGCTGTGGATCCCCAGCTTGGAACTAAGAGAGGCGAGGCGAGCACCGGGGAGGCCTTTGGTGAAGATGTCAGCAAGCTGGTCGGCCGTGAAAATGTGGCTAAAGCTGACATGTTTGTGCTCCAGGTGGTGGCGAAGAAAGTGACAGTCCACCTCTATATGCTTCGTGCGTTCATGGTAAACGGGATTCGAAGCAATTTTAGTGGCTGCCTGATTGTCACACCATATGTGAGCAGAAGTCTGTTGAGGAAAGCCAAGCTCCTGGAGGAGGTGTTGAAGCCATAGGATCTCGGTAGTGACGGTGGCCATGGCACGATACTCAGACTCGGCACTGGAGCGAGAGACGACCGTCTGTTTCTTGCTTCGCCAAGAAATGAGATTGTCTGCCAAGAATATGGCAAACCCAAATGTAGATTTCCGAGTGGCAAGGCAGCCAGCATAATCAGCATCGCAGAAGGCCTCAATATGCTGATGAGGATGCTGGGAGTAATGAAGACCACGGGCAGGATCGCGCTTGATGTATTTGGCGATGCGGATGACAGCATCCCATTGAGAGGTGGTTGGATGCTCCATAAATTGACTGACTTTGGCAACCGCACAGGAGATGTCGGGTCGAGTCATGGTGAGATAATTGAGTTGGCCCACCAACCGACGGTACCGCTCGGGATGTGGGTACAGTGCTGAGGAGGCATAAAGAGACCGCTCCCCAGGCTCGAGAGGAGTATCGACTGCAGTGGCCTGAGTCAGCCCAGCAGCCTGTAATATATCCAATGCATACTTCCGTTGGCAGAGGGAGATGGTGTCCGAGGAATAGGAAACCTCGATGCCGAGAAAGTAGGTGAGAGGACCAAGATCCTTCGTGTTGAAGTAGTGGTGTAGATGGGCCTTGAGGTGGGTGATACCCACAGAGTCGCTGCCGGTGATGACGATGTCATCCACATATACGACTAATAAGATGCAGCCACGTGCACTCGTCCGGTAGAAGACAGTGTGATCCTTCATACTGCGAGAAAGCCCAAAGTTGCTAATGACCGTGCTAAAGCGGTCGAACCAAGCACGGGGAGACTGCTTTAGGCCGTAAAGAGAGCGGCGGAGACGGCAGACTCGAGATTCGGCACCGAAGGCACAAAATCCGGGGGGCTGCTGCAGATAAATTTCTTCCTCAAGGAAGCCATGGAGGAAGGCATTCTTGACATCCAACTGATGAAGAGGCCACTGATGATGGGCGACAAGAGAAATTAATAACCGAACAGAGGCCATCTTGGCAACCGGTGAGAAGGTATCAAAGTAGTCAACACCGTACGTCTGTGTAAAGCCTTTGGCAACAAGGCGGGCTTTGAGGCGGCGGAGAGTGTCATCGGGATTCAGCCTGACGGTGTAAATCCACTTGCTGCCCACTGCCTATTTGCCTGCTGGAAGAGGTAGAAGATCCCAAGTATGGTTATCCTCTAGAGCCTGCAATTCATCCCGCATTGCAGCTAGCCACCCGGGGTGAGATTTGGCCTCACCAACCGTGCGAGGTACAGAGACTGTCTCCAGAGCGGACAAACCCCTGTAAGAAGATACAAATAGAGGAGTACTCTGGCAGGAGCGAGTACCTTTCCGAAGGGCAATGGGCAAGTCCTCGGGTGGCGGAGCAGGAGCAGCGGACGAAGCGGGAGCGTCAGTGTCATTGGCCAGGACGGGGAATCTAGTCGAAGGACGTCGGGAGTAGACCTGACCAAAATGGGTGTCAACAGGGGTTGACGACGGTGGAGGATGAATGATGAGAGGAAGACAATCATCGATGGCAGGGTCAGGATGAGGAGAAGGAAGGATGAATGGAGAACTCTCAACAAAGGCAACGTCGGCCGAGATGACATACCGCCGTAGGTCGGGGGAAAAACAGCGATATCCGCGTTGAGTGCGGGAATAGCCTAAAAAGATGCAGCGGAGGGATTTGGGAGCGAGTTTGGAGAGACCTGGACGTGTGTCGCGAACGTAACAGAGGCACCCAAACACGCGAATGGGAAGGGAGTGAAGAGGGGGAGAGGAGAACAAAGTCCGAAAAGGAGTCTCCCCTCGAAGGATAGTGGAAGGAAGACGGTTTATCAGGTAGGTGGCGGTGAGAATGGCATCGCCCCAAAACTGCAGAGGCACCTGACGGTGAAAGAGGAGGGCACGAGCAGTCTCCAGAATATGTCTGTGTTTCCGCTCGGCCACGCCATTCTGCTGGGGTGTATCAGGACAGGAGGTCTGATGAAGGATGCCTTTCGTCTGGAGAAACTGCCGAAAGGAATTGGAGAGATACTCACGCCCATTGTCGGAGCGGAGACATTTGACTGAGAGGGAAAATTGATTCTGAATCTCAGCATAAAAGGTTTGGAAGGTGGAAAACACGTCGGAGCGTTCTCGTAGGAGGTAAAGCCAAGTCATTCCCGAATAATCATCGATGAAAGAGATATAGTACTTATATCCCAAATGACTCGAAATGGTACAAGGACCCCAAACATCTGAATGAACGAGATCAAAAGGGTTTGAGGCCCTTGTATCCACCCGAGGAAGGTATGTAGATCGATGATGTTTTGCAAAAGTACAGGACTCACAATGAAAAGAAAGATTCCGACGAAACTCTGGATAAAGCTGATGAATGGTGGATGCCGGCGGATGTCCCAACTGGGAATGAAGATCCAAAGCTGGAGAAGAGGTAGATGAGCAAGCGATGGGTGCCGGTGCATCGAACAGGTAGACCCCGTCCCGAAGTCGGCCTCTACCAAGTTCCCGGTTCGTTGTCTGCTCCTGAAAAACAACACCAGAGGAGAAAAATATGGCAGCGCAGTTATAATCTTTTGTCAGCTTACTGATAGAAAGAAGATTAAATGGACTGCGGGGCACATGTGCCACAAAGGGTAGGTGAATCGTCGGAGTCAGAGAGCAGGTGCCGAAGCCCGCAATCGGGATAGTGGAGCCATCAGCGACCGTGATGGCGGAGGGACCGGTGTAAGGGCAGTAAGAAGTCAACATACCAGCATCACCGGTGAGGTGGTCGGAGGCACCGGAGTCCAACATCCAAGCAGGGGAGCGACGACCGACAAAGGCAGTGGAGTGAGTAGAATGGGCTATAGAAGCCGCTGATGGGCCGGGTTCGGCAGAGTCCCGAGGATCATGAGTCAGCCGGATGTCGGCCATCGAAAGGTCCAGAGAGTGGGGAAGAGTGGCGACTGCCGATGGTGCTTCCTGGACCGCTGTCTGTCCCTGCCGCGGGCACTGAGATGGACGTCCATGCAGGACCCAACATCGGTCGATCGTGTGGCCAACCTTGCCACAGTGTTGACAGAGGGGACGTGGACGACTTTCCACACGACCACGTCCACGAGGACCAGATGAGCGGCCACCGCCGTGACCGACGAGAGCTGAGTGGTCGATAACGGGGGCGGGAGGAGGAAGAGCCCTCTGGGCCTTGCTGAGCCGGTGATATACCTGTGGGATCTCCAGCGTCGACGAGCTAGTGAGCAATTCGGTTGCCGTGGTGGCAAATTCTGGAGCGAGGCCGTTGAGAAGAGTGAAGAGGCAGAGCTGGTCCCACTGGGTCTGAGCTTCGGCCGGTGTTTGTGGAATGGGCCACAACTCCTGCAATTCATCACGCAACCCTTTCCATTCCAGGAAGTAGGTGGTAAAGGGTTGGGCCTGCTGTCGAACATGGGACAGGTGCTGAAGGATATCGGACACCCGAGCGAGGTTATTGGTTTCGGAGTACATGATATTCAAGGAGTCCCAGAGCTCCTTGACGGTATTTGCGGTGCGGGTGACATCTTTGACCGATCGTTCCATGGAATTGACCAGCAGAGCGAAGATCTTGCTGTCAGCAAGTTTCCAGGAACGATATTTGGGATCAGTCGTGGCTGGGGGTGGATCCTCAAGATGATGATCGAGGTCCATGCCGGTGAGGGACATCACAACAGTCTTTCGCCATATGGAGAAATTTGAGGAGTCCAAGCGGTCATCCACAAGGCGGGTAGAAGCGGTGATCATCGGCGGCAGAGGGCAGGAGTCTGCCATGGAAGCAGCGCGTGGATAGCGATGATGCAGCAGAGGGAAGAGCCGGAATTAGGGAGGCGTGCCGGGAAGCGGAGCACGCCGGGCGCTGGAGAAAAAAAAATTGAAGGAGCACGGGTCGGTTGGAGGGAGATTGCCGGGGCGAGGGGACCGCTGGGCGAAGGAGGGAACTGCCGCCGGGGAGCCGCGCCAGACAGAAGGGCGAAGCGGGGAGACGCGCCAGGCAGGAGTGGGCCGCCTGGAGAGAGGGCGGGAGAGGAGGGCCGCCGGGAGGAGGGAGCGCGACGGGAGGAGGTGCGCCGAGGAGTCGCGCACCTGGGAGGAGGCGCGACGGGGAGGGCCTATCCGGAGAGGAGGGCCGTCGGCAGGAGCCGCGCGCCGGAGAGGGCGGGAGAGGAGTTCCGCCGGGAGGAGGGAGCGCGACGGGAAGGGCCTGTCCGGAGAGGAGGGTCGCCGGCAGGAGTCGCGCGTCGGAGAGGGCGGGAGAGGAGTTCCGCCGGGAGGAGGGAGCGCGACGGGAGGAGCGGCGACTGGGTGGAGGTGCGCCGAGGAGTTGCGCACCTGGGAGGAGGTGCGACGGGGAGGGCCTGTCCGGAGAGGAGGGCCGCCGTCAGGAGCCGCGCGCCAGAGGAATGCAGCGGGGCGACGGTTTGTCGCGCGCAGGACGGAGCGCGCGCTGGGAGGGTCGCCGGGACGACGCTGCTGCTCGGGAGGGAGATCGGCAGGAGCTACACAGGACATCGCACAGGACGCCGGGAAGAGAGCTGTTGCGCGGGGGGGCAAAATTGGAGGGGGTTGTAATCCCTCTGATACCATGTAATTCAGAGATCCCTCTTCTTCCTCAAGGTGAGGAGAGGGCCTGTATTTATAAAAAACTGAAAGAGGAAGTTACAAGGGAAGTTACAAAAGAAGTGGGGCAGGAAGTTACAAAGGAAGTGGGGCAGGAAGTTACCCAGACTCCAACAGGACTCATAGAGAATCCATGAAGATAGATGTGGATTCAGCGTGAGTGTCTAGGTATTTTAGATGCTCGGAACCATGTTGATTTGGTTGTTCCAGCTTGTTCGTACCTTGAATTGTTGTTTTGCCATGTTTTTTCTGTGAGAGATTGGATACTGCTCTGGTTTTTTGGTGTCTTACAAGCACATGAGAGCTGTTTCGAGACCTCTGATGACATGAGTTCAGCTGAGTTGCAGGTATGCAATGATGAGAAGCTTAGGTAAGCGAAGGTATGAGTTCAGTTAATGTTGATTAGATTTAAACGTCATTTTTCATCATGTTTTAGCAGTTAACATTAGATGACATTTAATTCGGGCAAGCGTGTGTAATTGAGATGCACATAAAGGACATTTTGATGTACTCTTAGAATAGATTAGAATTGCATGTTCGCCCAAATCAATTTGATTGGTTAGGTGGTGCAGGGACAATCGGGGGTTTCATGCTTGTTCATTTAATTTTCAAGGCGAAGATTTGTGAATTTTCATTCACGATAGTTTTGCAAATTAAATGGGTTTGATTCTATGCATTGAATTGTTTATTTTTGGCATGATACTAATTGCATTTTATATGATAAATAAATGTTGGCTTACTTGCCTTGTTCCTTCATCTGTGGCTACCCTTACGCAGGGGTCTGGCTACCCTTGCCAGGAGGGTGTGGCTGCCCTTACGTGGGGGATGTGGTTACCCTTACGTGGGTAGTGTGAGACCCTTACGAGGCGCGATTTTGATGTATTGTAACATATTTGCTCAACCTTTTTTATTCTTTCGAGGCACGTGGATTCATGGAGGGTGTTCCGCTCCATTTTGGGGGCGATTGGTTTTTGGGCTCTGGATCACCACACCTCTGCACTTGGCTTGTCGGAGAAGAAAAGAGAGGAGAGGGTCCGGATTCCTTTTCACCAATAGAGAAGCAGTAAGAGAGGAGGTATGTTCGTCCTCAGTGTTAGGCGAGGAGCTCTGACGAGCTCCTGATGTTCCTTGGCATTCCTTGCGCCCGGACGACAACGATGAGGATGGAGGACGTTCTTGTTGATGGCGACGATAAACACCCAGCATGGAGAGTCTTCGACGACATATAGGTGAGATCATGCCCTAGTAAGGGGGTCTCAGTCCGGTATTTCATTTCTTTTTATTCTTGATCGCAAATTTCTGATGGGTTTTCTTTGGTGTCGCGTTGCATGTCTTTTGAGTTCGTCCAAGGTCAGGGGTATATGTAGCATCCTCGGCACGGTTTCATTGCGAGTCCTGGAGCTGCAAAAACCCAACCTTTGGGTGGTTTCCTCATGTGCATTTGCCTTCTCTGCTTTCTGTTAGCTGATTCTTGTATCTGATGTACCTCCAGTTTATTTGCATAGTGGAACTCTGGTGCCTCTTCCCCGTACACGTAGGCCATTTGGCCGAGGTACGTAAAAATCCCGGTGTCCTCTTTTGGGCTTTTTTTTACTGCTTTATGTCAACTGTTGCTGCTGATGTTCCCTTCGCTCCTGTCCTTGATGCCTCTTGGTTGCTTTGTTTAAGATGAGGTTTATTACTTATATGAGACATGTGAAGCAAGATGTTCTGTTTTAACATGAATCTGAAATTTGTACTCTCATTCTTTGATTCTGGTTTGATGGAATCGTTTGTATAAACATCCGTTTATGAGGATTCAATGAAAGACTTGTTGTATTCATGTATTGCTGCTACCTGTTCTGTTCAGAATATTAAACATGTTTCAATCTTGTTTGGAATTTTGGGAACCAAAATAAATCCATACATCTCCTTGAGCAATTGAATGGGGATTGCCCTGCAACGCAACCCCCAACAATTTATGATATATGTAGGGAAATAAAAGAAAGGAACCGAACCCCCAAGGTATATCTCCTAAGGAGCCCTTGGGGTGTATTTATAATAAATGGTAAAGACCACACCGGACCTCAAGTCCGATGTGGGATACAGACTCCAACACTCCCCCTCAAGCTAGGTGTACCTAGCTTGGACACATAATGAAAAGAAAGCAACAAAACAGAGACCAACACTCCCCCTCAAGCTGGACATACCCAGCTTGATTACAAAACATGACAAAATAAAAAATAAAAAAGAACGCTGCAAAGGCCTGCTGCTCCCCCTCACGATCGAAGCTCCTCCACAGGATGATGGATGGATGAAGTTGCGGGCGTAGCAGAAGAAACCACCCAGATCGGCTGGTTGACGGAGCGCCAGGAATGCCGCACTAGTGGGGCCGGTCGTTGAAACGCCGGGAAATCCAAACTAGCACCGGGAAAACCGCACTTGCGGGGCCGGCGACCGGAGGCGGGGATTCCGCAGAATTGTTGCGGGACTGGCGGCGCCAACGGGCCCAAATCCGAGGATGTCGAGCGACTGCGCCAGCGAATGGACGTGCCGGCGGAGAGAGATGCGGCTGCCGGGAGGTGCCGGGAGATGCCGGCGAGGCGGGGATCCGCAGGAGGAGGCCGGCGAGGGTGCAGGAGGCCGGGAGACAGCGCTGGAAACCGGAGGAGGCCCCTACTTGGAGCGGCCGGCACGGGTGGAGGCTGGTTGCTGGCCGGAACAGTCCGGATCTGCCCGGATCTGCCCGAAACAGTCCGGATCTGCCCGGAACAGTCCGGATCTGCCCGGATCTGCCCGAAACAGTCCGGATCTGCCCGGAACTGCCCGGAACTGCCCGGAACAGTCCGGATCTCGCCGGATCTGGCCGGATCAGGCCGAAAATCGCCGTATCTGGCCGGAGTAGCCTGTATCAGGCCGGAGCCGGCCGGAGTAGTCCGGATCTGGCCGGAAATCACCAGATCAGGCCGGAGCGGTCCGGATCTGTCCGGATCTGGCCGCCGGAGAGCAGCAGGCGAGGTCGCCGGGGAGGGGTCGCCGGAGAGGGGTCGCCGGAGAGGGAGATGCCGCCGGGAGCCGAGAGATGCGAGCGCGCGGGAGCAGAGGGAGGCGCGGGAGGCGCGGGAGCAGCGGGAGCCGCCGGGAGCCGCGTCGCGCCGGGGAGCCGCGCAGGGAGGAGGAGTTCGCCGGGAGAGTGCGCGGGCGCCGGGCGAAGGTCTGCTGGGACGAGGGCGCACCGCGGGAGGACGGCGGACGCCGGGACGGCGGGGCGAGCCGGGAGCCGGGGAGCCGGGAGAAGCGTGAGGCCGCGGGAGCAGAGGGAGACCGTCGGGAGCCGCGGGGATGGAGCGGCGTCGGGGAGGAAGTCCGCAGGAAGGAGCCGGCGCGGGCCGCGTCGGGGAGAGAGAGGGCCTGCCGGGAGCAGAGGAGCGCCGGGAGGGAGGGCCGCCGCGTGCAGCGGGGAAGCAGGCGCCGGCAGGGGAGACCCGCCGGAGAAACGAGCCCGGAGGGGGCGGCTGCACGGGAGGGAGGGGAGGGGCGACGGGAGAGGGATAACCGGCAGGGGGCGGCGGGATAAACCTAGGGCTTGCGAGTCATGGAGGCCGCCGCCCCCCCCCGGACGGCGGAAAAATCCAGATAACTTTTCCTCCCATCTGCGGCCCTCATTCAACCCGAGGGAACTTCCCAACCCGCCTCCCCCTCGGCGACTCCCGGCTCGCCTCCCCCTCGACGTCTCCCGGCCCACCCGCCCTGCGACAGTCTCCCGGCCCACCTCCTGCGACGGTCTCCCGGCCCGCCTCCGACGACGGTCTCCCGACCCGCCTACCTCAGTGCCTCCCGGTCCAACCTCCCTGTGCGACGTCCCGGCCCGCCCTCCTCGGCGCTTCCCGGCCCCGCCTCCCTCGCGGTTTCTCAGCTCCACCTCCTTCGGCGACTCCCGACCCGCCTCCCTCGGCGTCTCCCAGCCCCGCCCCCCTCAACAACTCCTGACCCCGCCTCTCTCAGCGACTCCCGGCCCTGCCTCCTGCGACGTGATCTCCCGACCATGCCTCCCTCGCGATCTTCTGGCCTCGCCTCCTGCGATTGCGCCCTAACCGGACCGCACGCCCCCCCCCTCCGGAAGCCCCATCTCCAGATCGGACTTCTAACTTTGTGCGCGACGACTCCAAGCAGGATCCCCCCCTTCCCTGAGCGCAAACAGCGCCTCCAGCGATTGGTCTGCGCCTCTCGTCGTCGGTACCACCCCTTCCTGGTGCACCATCGATCGGCCCACCTCAATGAACTTCCCGATGCACTGTTGACCAGCCCCACCTGTTCGGATTTCGAACTATCTAATGGCCGACTCTTCCTCCATTGATCACCGCCTCCACTCGCCATGTTGATGAGCGGCTTGACTCAACAAATTTTTCTGTCTTGCGGAAGATGGTACCGATGTCTCTCACTGGCATGGACCTCGACTCACACCTCTAGGATCCTCCGCCACAACCGTCAGATCCAAAATACAGGTCATGGAAGCTTGCTGACACCAAAATCTTTGTTTTATTTATCAATTCTATGGACTGCTCGATCAAGGATGTAACTCGGACAACAAATACAGTTAAGAAACTCTAGGACTCCTTAAACCTTATGTATTCAAAAACAAACAATTTGGCTCGAGTGTCAGACGTTCTTCCTCGCCTGTCAGTTATCCGCCAACAAAATCATCCTTTTCTGACGTACTTCAACGAGTGGAAAGCCCTCCGGGGTGAATTACTTGAGTTGTGGCCCATTCCTCAAACACCTAAGGAAGCCTTGGCCCAGTGGGACCAATTATGTCTCTTCAGCCTTCTCTAGGGACTTGATCCTGAATATGCGACAACGCCCATCGAGATGCTCACCAGCCCCTCCTCGCTTGAGATTCCGTTGGTTTATCATCACCTTGGAAGGGCTCTTCCCCCACCCACTCACAACATTGATCCTACGGCTCTTCTGGGTCGTGGCAATGGACGCTCTTCGTGCGCTCGTGGTCGTGGCTGTGGTGAGGGTTGTACTCGTCCTCTATGTCAGCACTGTGGCAAGTTAGGCCACCTTATCGACCGATGTTGGGTTCTTCATGGCCGCCCATCTCAGCCACATCGGCCAGGTTAGACTGCGGTCCATGATGCTTCCCCATCAGCTTCTGATCTTCCTCCCACTCTGGACTTCTCCATGGCTGAGCTTCAGCAGATTCACATTCATCAGAGCGCCTCTCTACCTGGTTCTTCTTCGGCATCAATTGTCCATACTAGAGGATCAACTGCTTGTGTCACACATCGCCCACCTGTTTGGATGTTTGACTCAGGTGCATTCGATCATCTCACAGATGATGCAGATAAGTTATCTACTTACCGTCTGTATACTGGCCCCTCACCCATCACTGTTGGTGATGGATCTACTATCCCGATTGCAAGATTTGGCGCATGCTCCATGAATTCATATATTCGTCTGTCGTCTGTAGCACAAATGCCTCGAAGTCCTTTTAATCTTCTTTCTATCAATAAACTTACAAAGGACATCAACTGTATTACTATTTTTACATCTTCTGATGTTGTGTTTCAGGAGCGGACGTCGAACCGGAAACTTGGTAGAGGTCAGCTTCGGGACGAGGTGTACATGTTCGATGGTCCGACATCAGTAGTCTGCATGACACTCTTTGCTCGTGCATTAGACTTTCATTCTCGGTTGGGACATCCACCTGCCTCCACCCTTCATCGATTTTTTCCTGATATTAGTCTCCATATTTCTTTTCATTGCAAGTTATGTAAATTTGCGAAATATCATCGCACATCATATATTCCTTGATTGGTAACACGAGTCTCCAAACCCTTTGATTTAATTCATTTAGATGTATGGGGTCCTTGTGCCGTCTCGAGTCACTTAGGGTACCGATATTATGTATCCTTCATTGATGATTTCTCGCGTATGACATGGCTTTACCTTCTTCATGATCAGTTTGAGGTGTTTACTACTTTTCAAACCTTTTATCATGAAATTCATACTCAGTTCTCCACCTCCGTTAAATGTCTTCACTCGTACAATAGACGAGAATATTTATCTACTTCCTTTCAGTAGTTTCTCAAGCCTAAAGTCATCATTAATCAGACATCCTGGACCAATACACCTCAACAGAATGGAGTGATTGAGCATAAACATCGTCATATTCGGTAGACTGCTCGCGCCCTCCTATTCCATATGCAGGTGCCTCTTCTTTTTTGGGGGGATGTCATCCTTACTGCTACATACCTCCTAAATCGTCTTCATTCTTATATCCTTCAGGGGGAGACTCCTTTTCGAGCTTTGTTCTCCTCTCTCTCTCCTCACCCACTTCTACTTTGTGTGTTTGGGTGTCTGTGTTATGTCCGTGACACTTGTCCCAACCTCTCCAAACTTTCTCCCAAATCCCTATGTTGCATATTGCTCGGATATTCCCGCACTCAGTGCGGATACCGATGTTTCTCTCCAGACTTACGGTGGTATATCATCTCAGCTGATGTATCTTTTGTTGAGAACTCTCATTTCTCTCTTCCCTCTCCCCATTCAGACACCACCATTGATGATCATTTTCCTCTCATCATTCACCCACCTTTGGTGTCCCACTCTGTTGATCACCGGTTTGACACTGTCTACTCACGTCACCCATCAAATGTGTCCCCCGTCCAGACTGAGGACACCATCGTCTCAGCTTCGTCCGATACTCCTGCTCCGACAACAGACGACTTGTCCATTGCACTGCAAAAAGGTACTCATTCTTGCCAGAATACTGCTCTTTACACATCCTCATACAGAGGTCTTTCCACTTTGAAGACGATATATATTCCCCACACAGTTGGCGACGCCAAATCTCACCCTGGGTGGCTTCAAGCAATGCGGGATGAATTGCAGGCTTTGGACGACAATCATACTTAGGATCTGGTTCCCCTTCCGGCGGGTAAACAGGTGGTCGACAGCAAATAGATTTATACGGTCCGTCTCAATACAGATGACACTCTTCATCGCCTTAAAGCCAGACTTCACCATCTACAGTGTTAAATGAAAAGTTTATATTAGGGATCTTGGAGGTGATCAGAGGTAAATACTCGTACATTTGAACCCTTGACCATGCCCAACTCTATCAGAGTCTATGCTTACTGCTAGGTATTATGGATAGCATATATGCACTGGATAATCACAAAGCAATAATAATGTACGAAATAATAAAATAAATTTTGTATTTATATTTCATGCTAACTCATCAACTAAGTATTTTTCATAGACCATGATTCCAATTGAGCTATTTATTTAACAGATCCTTCTGTTCTTCTTTGGTCAATTTTAATATACGATCAAACACAAACATATCCAGATAAAATGGCAGTACCTGTCATCATCCTCTTCCCAAACGTGTGTATCCTCCTGTGAAATGTACACATGGAGATATTAAATGATTAGAAAAACATTTTTAAAAACAATACTAACAGAAAATCCTAAATTGGAAAATTCTTACAACAGAAAACCAACATCAATCGAAGGAAAAAGAAATCGGCTCCCTTGAACACAATAATGTTTTTTTTTATCAAAAATATTTCTACCACAATGGTAGCACCCAGGGATCATAGTATTGATGCTGCCTCCAGTAATGAACTATCACAACCCAGTCAACCACCTTGCACCAAACATGAAGGCTATCTGAATGCTTTTAGGGCAGCATAACATAGTGTGAAACATACTAACAGGGAGGAATCATGCAGCTCCGAAAATGAAAGGCTGCGTTTTGTTTTAGAAAATGTTTCGTGTTTTCATTTTTCCAAAATGCATTACAAAATATTTTGGATATTATGAGAAAATAAAAAAATGTATATGATCTACATCATCTTACATTTTCATTTTCTAAGAAACGTGAAAACAAGTTATTTTTTTCTATAAATCTCACATTATTGGTTTCTTTGTCTAAAAAATGTTTTTAACACAATACAATACATTTTCTAATACATTTAGGAAAACGAAAACGAAAAACATTTTCTAAAACCAAACGCAGCTGAAGTCTCCAAGAATGGAAGTTACAGCCACACTCAATTTTATCATAGATGTTCAATAAGCCTAGCGTGAATAATAATTATCAACCATAATCAATAAAACCTAAATAATGCCAGCGGGTTAAAAATAAAAAAAAAAATAAGAAGAAGAATATGCATGTGCTAATTTAAAAGCCAAGACAAAAGCTAAATTTATTGAAAAGTGGAATGTAGCAATAACAACAGTTTGAACATAGCGAAAATTAGGTTGCGTTTGGGTTTTGAAAAAAATTTGCTTTAATTTTTCAAAAATGCTTTAGAAAACATATTGGATAAAATGGAAGTGAAAATAAAAATGAGATATTTTTTTAAACATAATAAAAAAGTTGTTTTCATGTTTTCAGAAAACAAAAATGCTTGTATAGTCAACTCAAAGGCTTCATTATTTTTTGTTGAACCAAGTGCTACTGTTTTCATATTTTAATAATAAAAAATCATATTTAATATATATCTAATATATTTAGTTTATGCACAGAATCCATCCTGTGGTTAAAGTTTAAAGTGCCTTTCTTGGAAAACCAAAATTCCAGCAAAATATGAAGGTAAATCGACCATGCAAAGCACCCCTACCGATTGTGTTGCGGAAACGCCGGTAACAACACGGAAGAGTAAAAGGGAAAAAACAAAAGAATAAGAATAAAATCTTGAACACATAGATTTACGCGCTTCAGGAAATGATCCCTACGTCCACGGAGAGGCAGAAATTTCACTATAGTCGGGAGCACAGAATTACAAGGAGTTTCAAGGTTCTCAAGCACACACAAAACCCTAGCCCAAAATGAGCTAATAAGGAGGACGAAGTACTATTCCACCAACCGCATAGGAAATCCATTGTGCTACAGTGAAAGGTGGCAAGAAGTCTACATCACTACAATGTCACGGCCACCCAAATCCAATATGCTACAATGTCTGACGACTGAAAGTCCATGACGCTACAATACTGTCGATTCCAAAGTCCGACCTGCTACAGTATTCATGCCAAAAGTCTGCACTGCTACAGTGCCCCTGTCGGTCAGTTCTGCTACAGTGGTCAGAGTTACTAAAGGGCCCCAAAAATTGGATCGGGGACCTTCAGCCTCCGTAGCAGTGGCGCGTTGCCCCCTACAACCCTCCCAATGAGCTCATCGCGAAGCTCGACCTGCAGAGGTGCGGCCTGGTGCGTAGTATGGGCCGGAAGCATTCGGCCCAATCATCATCCAGAAAGGATAGGGTTACACCAATCCAACAGATTGTGCAAAGAATTCCATCAACCAAGCAGTACAAATTCTCAAAGATTGGATCGACTAACCTGCCTTGCCTTCGTAGATTGACCATGCATAAGTATTGAATCCGCCATAAAAAACAAATTCACCGACAGTCCAGTAAAAAATCAATTGGCCATGCCCTTGCCAAACTTATGAAGCATCAATCGACCATGCAGATCAATCCGATCAACTATGTAATACACTTAGTGATGCTCAATCAACCGTGAAGAAAAAACGATGTTGTCGGGCCTAATTTCCAATGGAGTCTTCATTAATGCACTACAAAAGCTTTGTTAGAAGCATTTAATGTTGTGCCTGTGGATTTAAAACGAAATCCCACCAACTGCAAGGGAAAGCCCAAGGAAAGATTTTTTTAATAATGATCACTCCTGTAAAAGGCGAATTCCCCTTACCTCAAGGTGGGGCGACGACATTCTTTTATAAATGGGTAAAATAGATTACACGGTGAAATATTCCGATATGGGACTCGGAAATACCCTTTATAATAAAACAGGGTTCAACACTCCCCTCATGATGGACATACCCACCTTGGACCAAGTGTCCCACAAAAGAAAGACGACATCGAACAAGATCATACACTCTCCCTCAAGTTGGGTTGCTGATGTTGTGGATACCCCCAGCTTGGTACTGAGAGAGTTCAGACGAGCTCTCGAGAGGTCTTTGGTGAAGATGCCGGCAAGCTGATCTGCCGTCGGTATGTAACCGAAACTGACATGGTACCGCTCGAGGTGACGGCGAAGAAAGTGACAATCCACCTTGATATGCTTCGTTCGTTCATGGAAGACAGGATCGGAAGCAATCTTCGTGGCTGCCTGATTGTCATACCAGATATGAGCAGACGTCTGCGGTGGGAAGTCAAGCTCATGGAGGAGATGACGAAGCCAAAAGATCTCAGTAGTGATTGTGGTCATTGCACGGTATTCAGACTCCGCACTAGATCTGGAGACAACAGTTTGTTTCTTGTTGCGCCAAGAGATGAAGTTACCTGCCAAGAAAACGACAAACCTAGAAGTAGACTTCCGAGTAGCAAGCCAACCAGCATATAGTCAGCATCACAGAAGGCCTCAACATTAAGATGATCGTGATGTGAGTACCGAAGACCATGAGCAGGGTCTTTCTTGATGTATTTGGAATGTGGAGGACATCATCCCACTGAGATTTGGTCGGATGGTCCATGAATTGGTTAACTTTGCCAACAACGCAAGCAATGTCCGGACGCGTCATGGTGAGATAATTGAGTTTTCCCGCAAGACGACGGTAGCTCTCTGGGTGGGAATAGAGTTTCGTGTTGTCATAGAGAGACCGCTCCCCAGGCTCAAGAAGAGTGTCAACGACAGTTTCCTGAGTCAAACCAACATCCTGCAAGATATCCAAGGCATATTTCCGTTGGCAAAGAAAGATGGTGCCCGTAGAACGAGAGACCTCAATGTCAATGAAGTATGTTAGCGAATCGAGATCTTTGGTGTGAAAGTGGTGGTGAAGATGCCCCTTGAGTTGGGCGATTCCAGTTGAGTCACTCCCAGTGATGATGATATCATCAACATACACCACTAGCAGAATGCAACCGGAGGACGTCGTACGGTAGAAGACGATGTGGTCCTTTATACTTCGAGAGAACCCAAATGTAGTGACGACGGTGCTGAATCGGTCAAACCAAGCACAAGGAGACTGATTGAGGCCATTAAAAAAGCGACGAAGTCGACAGACATGAGAGTCGGCTTCAGAGGCACGAAATCCTAGGGGTTGCAGCAAATACGCCTATTTATCAAGAAAGTCATGGAGAAAGGCATTCTTGATATCAAGTTGATGAATGGGCCAATTATGATAAGCGGCCAAAGAGATGAATAATCGAACAGATGTCATTTTTGCAACCGGAGAGAAGGTATCAAAATAGTCGATACCATATGTCTGAGCAAAGCCCTTTGCCACAAGTCTAGGTTTAAGGCGATGAAGAGTGTCATCGGCATTGAGGCGAACCGTATAAATCCATTTGTTGTTGACTGCCTGTTTGTCTGCCGGAAGGGGGACCAGATCCCGCGTGTGATTGTCGTCCAGAGCCTGCAATTCATCCCGCGTGGCTTGAAGCCACCCAGGGGGAGATTTGGCATCGCCAACTGTGCTGGGAATAAATATAGTATCCAGAGCGGAAAGACCACTGTATGAGGATGTGTACAGAGGAGTATTCTAGCAAGAACGAGTACTTTTTCGTAGTGCAATGGGAAACTCGTCTGGAACCGAAGCAGGAGCATCGGACGAATCTAGGACGATAGTGTCCTCGGCTTGGACGGGGATACAGTCGACGGGCGGTGGGAGTAGACAGTGCCAAACCAGTGACCAACATATTGGGGCACCGAAGGTGGGTGGATGATGAGAGGAAGAAAATCAAATGGTAGTATCTGGATGGGGAGAGGAAAGAGTGAAAGGAGAACTCACAACAAACGATATATCAGCAGAGATGATATACCGCCGTAAGTCGGGAGAGAAGCACCGATATCCGCGCTGAGTGCGGGAATATCCGAGAAATATGCAACGGAGGGATTTAGGAGAAAATTTGGAGAGGTTGGGACGAGTGTCCCGAACATAACACAAACACTCAAACACACGGAGCGGAAATGAGTGAGGGAGAAAGGAAAACAGAGTCCGAAAAAGAGTCTCCCCCTGAAGGATAGAAGAAGGAAGTCGGTTTAGGAGGTAGGTAGCAGTCAGGATGGCATCACCCCAAAAAAGGAGACACCTTCATGTGGAATAGGAGAGCACGAGCAGCCTCCAGAATATGGCGATATTTCGGTTCAGCCACACCATTTTGTTGAGGTGTATCGGGGCAGGATGTCTGATAAATGATGCATTTATCCTTGAGAAACTGCTGAAAGGAAGTGGATAAATATTCTCGTCCATTGTCGGAGCGGAGACATTTAAGGGAGGTGGAGAACTGCGTATGAATTTCATTATAAAAGGTCTTAAAAGTAGAAAATACTTCAGACTGATCACAAAGAAGGTAAAGTCGTGTCATGCGTGAATAGTCATCAATAAAGGATATATAATAACGGTACCTGGACTGGCTAGAAACCCTGCAAGAATCTCATACATCGGAATGAACAAGGTCGAAAGGATTCACTGCACACGGTTCCAATCGAGGAGCATACGTCACCCGATGATGTTTACCAAACTTGCAGGATTCACAATTGAAGGAAATGTGAGGACTGAATTGGGGGCAAAGCTTATGTTGAACGAAAGTCAGTGGATGACCAAGGTGGAAATGTAGGTCAAGGGCACGGGCCGAGGAGGATGGGCAAGCAAGAGATGGTGAGGTATCAAACATGTACACCCCATTCCGAAGATGACTTCGACCATGTTCCCAATTCGTCGTCTGCTCCTGAAAAACTACACCAGAGAATGTAAAAGTAGAAGCACAATTTAAGTCTTTGGGGAGTTTGCTGATGGGGATAAGATTAAACGGACTGTGAGGAACATGAGCGACCGAAGAGAGGTGAATAGACGGGGTCAAGGAGCATGTGCCAAATTCGGCAATGGGGATTGTTGATTCATTAGTAATAGTAATTGTAGAGGCACCAGTGTACGGATGATAAGTAGTGAACACACCGAAGTCCCCTGTGAGATGTTCGGACGCACCAGAATCAAGCATCCAAACTGCCGGTCGATGAGATACACAGGCGGTAGAGCCATCAGTCTGAGCAATGGGGGCTGGAGAAGAGCACAGTGGTAGAGCAGCCCAATAAGATTGTATAAATGCAATCTCCTCCTTCGAGAGCGCCAGTCTGTAACGGGTACTGGATGAAGGGGGACCGCCTTGCGGGAGATCCGATGACGGAGCATCGAACAACTGCTCAGGCGGGCGCACAGACGCAGGGATGAAGCGTGGGGCTGCCGCGTGGGAAGGCCAACAACGGGGGTGAGGGGGCGCCCTTGCAGGAAAACCGGCGACCGAAGGTGGTGCCAGAGGGCCGCAGGCGGAAGCGCCAAAAATAGAGGAGTCGGCGGGCCGAGAAGCGCAAAGAGATGTGGGGTCGGGAGTCGCCGAGGGAGGCGCGGACAGGAACGCCGAGGAGGGCGGGGCCGCGCTTGCCTGGAAGGCTACTCGTAGGGAGCCGGTGCACGGGGGGGGGGGGGGGGGGAGGGGTTGTGGGAGCCTTAGCTGTGACGGCGGCCGGTCGTGATCGACGACGAAGGCGAGGGTGGTGGCTACCTAGGAGGAGGGGCAGCGCGTCCGCACAGGAGGGAGCCGGGAGAGAGTCGCGCGCAGGAAGTGTGCCGCCAAGTGGGAGCTACGCGTAGGGTGGGGGGGGGGGGGATCCGGAGGGCGCATCGAAGGCGGGGCTGGGTGAAACCGGGAAGCCACTGGAGGGCGGGGCCAAGAAATTGCCACAGGAGGCAGGGGCAGGTCGCGAAGCCGGGAGGCCGCGAGCGTGCCGGGAGATCACCGCGGGAGGGGTTCTGCCTAGAGAGCGGTGTCGGTCGTCCGCGTCGGAAGCGGGCCGGGATGTGCCACAGGAGGGCGGCGGCGATCGACGTCGGGAAGCCGCGCGGAGGGCGTGACGGAGGGCCGTGTCGGGACCAGGAGGCGTCGGGAGAGGCGGAGCTAGTCGTCACGAGGGAGATTGCAGGGAGGGTGGGGCCTGGCGAATCCAAGAGGCCGAAGGGAAGGGCGGGGCCAGGCAGAGCCGGGAGTCCGCAGGGAGGGCGGGGCCGGGCAGAGCTGGGAGTCCGCAGGGAGGGCGGGGCAGGAAGTGCCGCAGGAGGAATTCTTTGGGAGGAATGAGGGCAGCGGAAAAAAATTATCGAGATTTTTCCTCTGATGCCATGTAGAAGGTGAATTCCCCTTACCTCAAGGTTAGGCGGAGACATTCTTTTATAGATGGGTAAAATAAATTACACGGTGGAGTATTCCAATATGAGACTCGGAAATACCCATTATAATAAAACAGGGTTCAACAACTCCAATGAATATTATCCATTAGAGTAATTATATGTATGTTGGAGTTTAAACTGAGATATAGAGTTGTTTATCTTGGAGCTAAGCTAAAAACATCTCGGCCCTCTAATTCTCATCACCAAAAAATAAGAAGCGAAGTCTTAAGCGGATTATTCACTACAACTCCTGAAGATCACAATTTGAAATCCTCTAGAGGATAAAGCTCGCTTCCACTTGAAGCCTCCATCCAGAAACAAAAGAGTTGCATCTCACAGAGATTTCCCATTCTTACTCTATTTTTCTATTTTACGTTAAGAGTACAAGCCTGTTGTGCATTCCGTACAATCTAGAGTGGTACTCTGTGTTTTCATTTAAGGAGTTACCCCCTTCATTCTTTCTTTATTCTACTTTGTAATCCCACAGTGATTGTGGAAGAAGTTCTTGATATAGAACTTGGGCTTGTTGTATACCTGGTTTAGATTGTGGATTCAATCTTGTGATAGAGCGTTTAATAATCAACAGGTTGTAATAATTTGCTCGACTGGATTTAGTCAAGTAAAGGGAATTGGGGTTTTGCTCAGACTTGGCCTCTTGTTTAAATGGGTGGTGCAATATGTGTTTACCTTTGGCATTTACTTTCCTTCAAAAGCTAAACGGTCTGTTTTATAAAATTTATTGTAAATAACTGTATTGTGTTATTAAAGTTGTTTTACATTGATAATCACTGGTTTCAAGTGCTAGGCTTGTTTTTGGATTTGTGTAAAAGTATTTCAAAAGCTTTATACTTACGATTTAATTGAATACTGATCAGTGCTTTAAGAAATAGTTAGAAATTTCCAAAACTCCTTTAATTGTTGTTTTCATTAATTAATTGTTTTAAAATTGAAGGGGTTTTGAATAAGTTTTAATCCATCTTTTAATTGGAAACACTCAATTCAATCTCCTTGAGTATACCTGTATGCAGGCGGCGGAAACGTTACAACAGAATGAAAAATTGTAGAAACATGAAGATCGTATTCTGGAAATGCAGTCAGCCATCAAAATTCTTATTAGGGGGCAGAGCTCTTTCGTCAACAGCATGGGATACAGGTGATGATGCAAGACTAGATGAAAGCCTTTGCTGAATTATCAGTACGACAGACTTGTCTGGGGCAGTTGAGGCAAACAGAAGATGAAGCGGTGAGTTTGAAAACTCACAGGACTGGACAGGAAATGAATGACAAGGAGCAGACCATTTCCAATCAGGAACGCCAAAATGGGGTAATTTTTTATCCTTTTTAGTGTATAGATAGGTGGAGCTGAAAAAAGAAGTTCCTGGACTGAGTTTTAGATTAGAAAGAGAAGGATACACAGAAGAGGAAAAATTGAGGGATGAATCGAGAGCCATAGCCGTTTTTTCTATTCATCAATCTACTCTTGGACGTTCCAAAACCTATGCATGAGGAGGTAACTAGTCCGACTGGTCAGAGAGCTAGTCAAGATTGAAAAGAAAAAGAGAAATTTGACTCTAGTCAAGATTGGAGCTGCAGGAACGGATATGATCCTCAATTGAGTCATGATGATCGTAAAATTGCTCTTCATGAGTTGCTTCTGGGGATCAATTCACATGTAGTTGGTGCAGAAAATTCTGGTGTGTGCTTTCCAATGGGAAAGGGCATATATCGTGTGGTTCACATTCCAATGGATGAAGTGATTCTTTTGAAACCAAGGGGAAAGGCACCTTACCTTACCAATGTTGAAGTGTTGAAAGGAGAAATTTCTAGTGATAACAAGATGCATCGAGTGCTCAAAAGCCGGCTGGATGGATTTTTTTAGCAAATGAAGATGTACTCCTGCCAAAGCCACCGCAAAGCCGCCACCACCATGGGCATGTCCTTTACGGAGTCATCATGATGCACTACACACTGGTTGTGATAGGATGTCTAGCCCTACGTCTCAAGCAGTTGACCAACCAATGGCTCATATGTGGAATGCAATAGTGAAGTTTGTCAATGTGAGTTTTTCATTTGAGAAGGAATTGACGAGCTAGTCAATTGTTGTTGCTTCATCTCCCAAGAGGTTGGTGCCGAATTGTTTTGCAACAAGAGGGCACTGCAGAATTGGGACTGTAGTTAGTCATCTTTCCACAGTAATTGTGCCCGATACTCTTCCGGCAGATGACCCACTACTTGGTTTGTTGATAGTGTTTTGGCCAATGTTGGAGAATCTTTTCAGTTCACACTTAGAGAATAGTATTGTGTCAACGACAGCTTGTCATGCTCTAACACAAGCAGTTCAATTTTTTACTCGGCACTTTTTTCCATTGCTGCCCTAAGTACTAGATTGTCTGTCAGCAAGTTTCCTATTTTTTAAAAGCTGTGAATGCTATATCAGAGAATCTTTTGTCATTATTGAAGAATTTAGTCACATGGAGGAGTTCAGTTCACTATATATGAGAACTTTTAAAAGGCTTACATAAGCTCTATCAATACTGGCTCTCACTTCTTCTAATGTTTGCGACCAAGAGCCTGTTTTAGTGGAAGCCTACACCAATTTTGCATCTACATTTGCTCATGGCTCTTCGAAGAAGGCATTGGCTACATTGGTTCCCTCCTTGAACTGTCCTTCCAGAAGGCAGTTATATGTTGCAGAACTACGCATCGCGGGGCAACATTATCACCACTATCATATGTCCTGTTTATTTGAGTGGCGAGGGGCACATATCAAATTAATCTACTCTTTGCTCAGCATTTCAGAAATACCAAGGTTTCACAAGGCTGCGATGATATTACAACAATTGGCTGCGATTTGCAGATTAAGAGCGCAGACAACCTGGGAGTCTTTACTTGGTTTCCCATCATTGCATAGATGGCTACAGTCAACAGTGCAAGGGTTTCCAGTCGAGAGCCTGAAGGCAGGGGGGGAGCAGGAACTGTGGGATCAGTTGGGGCGTCCTTATTTCCATCTTGAAGACAATGTGGCTTTTCCAAGTGGATGAAAATGATATGAATGTTGGCAACGTAAAGGAGGGGGACGAGGAATGTCAAATAACTGTCAGGGGCAGTGATATATTTTACATTATAGATAGTTTTGTTGGGGTCGTTAGGTAGTAGGTTGAGAGATTGATAAATAAATTTTCCAGCTGGTGGGGGAAGGGGATTCAGATATTTCAGGTCCAGCTTTGTTGTTAAGAGGATTCGTCATTGGCCACAGGAAGCATTTCCCAAGGGAGTTTCTTCTTCCTCTTCTCCCACTACTTCGGGGTTGTTCTTTACCACTGCTACATTATAGAGTTTACAATTGATTCCAAGCCTTAGTCTACAATTTTCTCTTGGATTCTTCAATATCTTCTCACACTAGCACCCACGATCTTATCAATGTATCTCGTAAATCTATCTATAAATAAACTGCCCCACCTCTTTTCGAGGTGAGAGATTTCATCTTACAATATTAAATAAAAAATGTAGAATGAGGAAACCCCATTGCCTCCTTGCCTCAAAGTGAGGAGGAGGCGTTCTTTTATAATTGTTAAAATGAGAAAACCCCCTCGCCTCCTTACCTCAAAGTGAGGCGGAGGCGTTCTTTTATAATGAATGAGAAACTCCACATCGGACCACAAGTCCGATGTGGGATACAGACTCTAACACTCCCCCTCAAGCTAGGTGTACCTAGCTTGGACACATAATGAAAAGAAAACAATAAAACAGACGCTAACACTCCCCCTCAAGCTGGACATACCCAGCTTGATTACAAAACATGACGAAAACAAAAAGAACGCTGCAAAGGTTGCTGCTCCCCCTCACGATCGAAGCTCCCCCGCAAGATGATGGATGGAAGATGTTGCGGGCGCAGCAGATGACCACTCAGACCGGCCGGTTGACGGAACGCCAGGAATGCCGCACTAGTGGGGTCGGTCGATGAAACGCCGGGAAATCCAATCTAGCACCGGGAAAACCGCATTTGCGGGGTCGGCGACGGGAGGCGGGGATTCCGCAGAATTGTTGCGGGACTGGCGGCGCCAACGGGGACCGAATCCTAGGTGGTCGAGCTGCTGCGCTAGCGAAAGGATGTGCCGGCGGAGAGAGATGCGGGTGCCGGGAGGTGCCGGGAGATGCCGGCGAGGCGGGGATGCCGCAGGAGGAGGCCGGCGAGGGTGCAGGAGGCCGGGAGATGGCGCTTGAAGTTGGAGGAGGCCACCTGCGTGGAGCGGCCAGCACGGGTGGAGGCCGGTTGCGGGCCGGAACAGGCCGGATCTGCCCGGATCTGCCCGGAACAGTCCGGATCTGCCCGGATCTGCCCGGAACAGTCCGGATCTGCCCGGATCTGCCCGGAACAGTCCGGATCTCGACGGATCTGGCCGGAGTAGCCTGGATCAGGCCGGAGCCGGCCGGAGCTGTCCGGATCTGGCCGGAAATCTCTGGATCTGGCCGGAGCTGGCCGGATCTGGCCGGAAAAAGGGCCGGGAGGTTGCGCGGAGGGCCGGCGACGGGATGCGGGAGGCCGCCGGGAGCAGCAGGAGGCCGTCGGGAGCAGCCGGGAGGGAAAGGCGTCGCGCGCAGAGGGCCGCGCGACCAAGGGCGACGAGCAGGAGAACGCCGGGAAGGGAGGCGCGCCGTCGGGGAAGGCCACAGGGGGCGACCGGGATGGGAAGCGCACCGCGGGGAGGGAGCGCCGTCGGGGAGCCGCGGGGCGCGCGGGTGATGCCGTCGGGAGCAGCGGGAGGCCGCCGGGAGCAGCGGGAGCCGGGAGCCGCGTCGCGCCGAGGGCGAGCCGCCGGGGAAGAGGCGCCGGGGCGCGGGTGAGGGCGCACCGCGGGTGATGGCGTCGGGAGCAGCGGGAAGCCGCCGGGAGCAGCGGGAGGCCGCCGGCAGGGCGCACGGGTGAAGGCGGCGGGAGCCGCGGGAAACCGCGGGGAGGGAGCGCCGTCGGGGAGCCGTGGGGCGCGCGGGGGATGCCGCCGGAAGGGAGCGCGCAGGGCAGCCGGGAGGATGGAGCGCGCAGGGCAGCCGGGACGTCGGGGCACCGGGAGCGCGGAGCAGCGGGAGGCACGGGAGGCGCCGAAGCTGTGGGAGGCGCCGGGTGCAGCAGGAGAGCCGGGCCGAGGCCTCGGGAGGGAGGGGAGAGCCGCCGGGAAATCGCGCAGGGCAGAGGCGGAGGGGCGGCGGCGGTAACCCTACGGGGCTTTGAGGCCGCCGCCCCCCGGACGGGAAAACCCTAAAGGAAGGGGGAAAAAGAAAGAAAGAAAGAAAAAATGTGAGGGAGGAATCAAACCTCCTCTGATACCATGTTAAAATGAGAAAACCCCCTCGCCTCCTTACCTCAAAGTGAGGCGGAGGCGTTCTTTTATAATGAATGAGAAACTCCACATCGGACCACAAGTCCGATGTGGGATACAGACTCTAACAATAATAATTGATAAACTCCACATCGGACCACAAGTCCGATGTGGGATACAGACTCTAACACTCCCCCTCAAGCTAGGTGTACCTAGCTTGGACATATAATGAAAAGAAATCAACAAAAACAGATACTAACACTCCCCCTCAAGCTGGACATGCCCAGCTTGATTACAAAACCAGACGAAATAAAAAGAACGCTGCAAAGGTTGCTGCTCCCCCTCACGATCGAAGCTCCCCCGCAGGATGATGGATGGATGATGTTGCGGGCGCAGCAGATGAACCACACAGAGACCGGGTCGGTTGACGGAACGCCAGGAATGCCGCACTAGTGGGGCCGGTCGATGAAACGCCGGGAAATCCAAACTAGCACCGGGAAAACCGCATTTGCGGGGCCGGCGACGGGAGGCGGGGATTCCGCAGAATTGTTGCGGGGCTGGCGGTGCCAAAGGGCTCGAATCCAAGACGGTCAAGGTGCTGCGCCACGGTGGATGAAGCGTGAAGGTGTGCCTGCTGACAGAGAGGCGGCTGCCGGGAGTAGTCGGGAGATGCCGGCGAGGCGGGGATGCCGCAGGAGGTGCCGGAGAGCCGAAACTTGAAGCTGGGCAGCCGCAGGGAGAAACTGGAGTCGGCTGGCTGCCGGAAGAGGAGTGCAGGAGGAGGTCGGCGAGGGAGCAGGTTAGCGGGAGGCAGCGCTGGAAGCCGGAGGAGGCCGCCGGTGTGGAGGGGCCGGCAAGGTGGAGGCCGGTTGCTGGAGGCCGGCTGTCGGAGGCGCCGGCAGGAAAGGAGGCCGCCAGGAAGGGATGGTCAGCAGGGGGGGTCGCCGGGACTGGTTCGCCGGGAGGCACCAGTCTGCCGTAGGAGGAAGCAGCGCCGTGGGAGGGAAGGCGGGACGCCGTTGGGGAGGAACGTCGTCTGTCGGGGCGGAGCACAGCCACTTGATGGAAGCGGGGTCGATCGCGCTGGGACGACGTCGGAGGGAGCAGCGCGACGAGGAAGGGAGCCAGGAGCGTCGCCGGGAGGGAGCCGCCGGGATGGGAGCCGCGGAAGGCGGGAGCTGGGGGGGGCACATAGGGCAGAGCCGGGAGGGGGGATCCACCGGGTAGGGGGGGAGAAAAAAATCTAATGGGATTTTCCCTCTGATACCATGTAGAATAATAAAAGAGAGACCCAAATCCCCAAGGTCTTCTCTAAAGGAGGAATTGAGGTTCTTTTATAATGAATAATTAAGACCACATCCGACCATAAATCCGATGTTGGATACAGACTCCAACAATAATAATCATGATTTTAAAATAATACACATTTACAATTTCATCTAAAAATGTTATTATAATATATCATTAAAATCCATGAACGGATATGCATGGAAGTAACACCATTATACTAGTTCCTATCCGGGCACAGAGCCTCGCCAAATTCATCCCGGGAGATGTTCAAATCGGCAATTATGGAGAGGTATGGGAAATCTATAGAGAGGGATCCATTGAGATTTTTGAAGACCATACGACAAAAATTAGGCCTAATAATATAATTTTTTCGGGTTGGGATTGTTTATAATAAGAAGGTTGACCAACTTGTTAGCTCACGTCCACCAGTGGTTTATACCTACAAATGGAGGGGCAAGAAGGGTAATGTAGATTTATGAGCCAGTAGTTTAGTGTAGGATTTTCATTGAATTTCTCTCCCTTCCCGGAACAGTTATATATAGATAGGGCCTATATTCGACTGGGGACCGCTTGGCCAGGACGTGCATTCTATTTGGAATTTCAAGACTGTGGAAGCATTCTGGTAGAGGAAGTGATCTGCCTCCAAGCTACTCCACCTACAGCAAACTAGAACCAGGGAAGTGGACTTCACCAAGTTCTCCATATCTTCCTTTTCGCAATTGTAACTAGAATAGGAACTGTTTATTCTTACAGAAATACATACAAAGGTCATTTTGGATTGCTTGGCGCATCAATCGGAGGAGCGAGTAGCAATGCGAATGCGAAACATGGAGGAACACATGTTGGAAAGAGTCAAAGAGATCGAGAAACAGGTGGAGCGTGGTTCAGAAGTCGGAAAACAGGGCAATGGCATTCCAGAAAATCTAGGGAACAGTGGTCGGCGGTAAATTAAGAGTCAGTCGGACAGAAAAAGAAATCGCCCTTACTGAAGGACTGCGAGAAGTTGTGAGAAAGGTGGAGTTCCTTTGTTTTCTAGAGACGATCCTTCTGGATGGATTGCTAAGGCTGATACACAATTTTTGATAAATCAAACTTCAGAAGAAATAAAGTTACACCATGCACGGATATGCATAGAAGTAAGACCTTTATACTAGTTCCTGTCCGGGCACAAAGCCTTGCCAAATTCGTCCCGGGAGATGTTCAAAACTGGCAATTATAGAGAGGTATGTGAAATCTATGGAGAGGGATCCGTTGAGATTTTTGAAGACCATACGACAAACCAGGACAGTTGATGTACATCGAGGAATTAAAGCAAGTGGCATTAAGGATTCTGGACTTTTCAAAGTCGAGGTACATGAGCATGTTCATGGGAGGGTTGTGACCCCAGATTGAAAACCGAATTTCGACACACGAACTGACTAACAAGTTCAGGATTCTAGTCTTGGAAAAGAAAATAGGGAGAGAACTTATAAGGGAGGGAGTTATTAGGGGAATTTGCAGGCGGCCAGGTGTGCAGCTACTTTCACAGGGGGGGGGTTGGAGTTGTGTCGACAAATTTCCCGATGAACTGAAACGTTGTAGACCAAACTAAAAGAGAAGACGATTTAAAGAATGTTCTTGGAGATGAATGTTGGAAAGGGGTCAGAGCTATCAGCCGAAAGGAATGTGAAGACCAGAAACTGAAGGGAGTATATTTCCGTTGTGGACACCCATACAGCTCAACGCACAGATGCCCCGATAAACTCCTAAGGGTATTGATATGGAAATATGAAGAGCCTGAGGGAGAGCAGGAAGATAACTGTGACACAGGACAGTGTGAACACGAGGATAAGCAAGCTGGCGAACAGGTAGAATTTCAAAGCATGGGCATCGCCGGAGCCAGATCAATGATGTTCGGAGGATACATAACAGAGGTGTCAGTGGTGGTCTTAATGGACAGTGGCGACAGCTACAATTTCATTTCCAGAACTCGCACAAAGATGGAAAATGTAGAGGTTAGTCCAACTAAGCCTTTCGGGATAAGGTTAGGGGATGGGTATCAAGCAATTTCACAATTGCGTGGAGGTGAGTTGAGGTAAACTTGAGAATTTCCTCTTCCCAGTGGAGGCCTTTGTGTTTGACACCGAAGGACCAAACATGGTGTTGGGAATGAAGTGGTTGAGAGGACTGAGAAATGTTTTAACTAATTGGGGTCATAAGACCATGGAGTTCACATGGGAAGGAAAATAAATTAAGCTACAAGGAGTCACTGAGAAACAGGGATGTTTTCGGAATTACAGCATCAAGTTCAGACCCAATCATTGCTTCTGGAAGGCTGGTTTTGGCGGACACAATTGTCTTCACCTGAAGGAGAAAAGACATGGGGCAAAGAGAGTGGCCAGAACGTGCTCCAGAAATTTCGGACTTTGTTTGACGAACCCAAGGGGCTGCCCCCAACAAGAATAACTGACCACGCTATCACATTGGTGATTGCTTCTACACCGATAAACATTCAGCCAATAAGCAAATAGTCCCAGACATATTTCCGATTCTAGTCACAGAGGAATTGTTGATGAACTTCATTGAGCACGATTTTTCACCAAACTTGACTTAAAATCGGGCTTCCATCAGATTCGTGTCAGAAAAATCGATGTTAGCAAGACAGCATTTAGAACTCATGAGAGACATTACGAGTACCTAGTCGTGCCATTTGGATTAATGAACACTCCAGCAACCTTCCAGTCCACTATGAACAGAGTATTTAAAGAATATTTGAGGAGGTTCATAATGGTGTTCTTTGACAATATCCTAATAATTTATAGCAAGACATGCCACGACCATATGGCTCACCTAGAGACAGTGTTAAGGATATTGCACGAAAATCAGTTTCAAGTTAAAAAGAAAAAGTGTTTTTCGCTCAAGTGTCAATGGAATGAATATCTTGAGCATATAATATCTTGCAAAGGGGTATCTATGGACCCGAAAAAATCAGAGTGTATTTTGGGCTGGCCATTTCCGCAAATAGTTAAGGGAGTTTGGGGATTCTTGGGTCTCACAGGGTACTACAGGAAGTTTAGTGAATGGTACGGGAAAAATGTCAAACCACTTACCGAACTAACCAAAAAAGACAATTTTCATAGCAATGCAACAACAGAACAAGCCTTTGAAACACTAAAGACCAGCATGGTTTCCGCCCCACTTTTGGCTTTACCAGACTTCCGGAAACCATTTGACATAGAATGTGATGCTTTGGGGAGGGGTCGGAGCTGTCTTCATGCAGGCTCGACGTCCAGTCACTTATTTCAGTAAGGCTTTAGCTGAAGTAAACCTGTCCAAATCAGTATATGAGAAAGAAGTTATGGAGCTGGTTTTAACAGTGAACCACTGGTGGCAATATCTGGTTGGAAAACATTTTGTGGTTTATACCAACCATAAGGCGCTCTCAAACACCTTAGACAAAACCGGAACTGGATTTCTAAGTGGCTTATAACCAGGGAAAAAACAACCAGGCAGCCAATTCTCTATCCAAAATTACCGATGGGGGAGAAGACTGCTTCCCAAAGTACAAGTGCTTGGGATCCGCGGTTTTCGAACCTTACTGGATGGAAGTTGACACTATGAAAGCAGAAATACAACAGGATCCAAATCTCAAAGTAATCCTTACCACCTTGGAACAACAATCCAATTCTTATCCCAGTTATATTTTGCGTGACAGGCTGCTATATAAAAAGGGTCGGTTGGTTTTGTCCCGCACATCCAGGCTCATACCAAAATTCCTACACTATTATCACACTTTCGTTGTTGGAGGTCGTGCTGGTTACATCAAAACTTATAAGAGGAGACTAGCAGCAGGGATCCTTTGGAAGGGAATGTCACACCACATTATGCAATTTGTACGAGAGTGCGATGCTTTCCAGCAGCAAAAATATGAAGCAATGTCCCCTGCATGCCACCTTCAACCACTGCCCATACCAAAACTGGTTTTGGAATGAGATATCAATGAATTTTATCTTTGGGCGCCCAAAATCTGGGGGTATAATGCCATCTTTGTAGTTGTTGGCCATTTGAATAAATACTCTCACTTTGTGTTTTTACGACATCCTTAAAAAGCAAGTGGCCGAGATTTTGTCAAAGAGGTAGTCCGTTTACACAACATTCCCGGTTCCATTGTCAACGATTGGGATCCTATTTTTGTTAGTAATTTCTGGAAGGAATTGTTCTATTTGGAAGACACTACCTTGTAAATGAGCTCTTCCTATAACCCTTAAACACGGGATGTTAGACCTTGCGAGGGTGGGATGAGTAGGGATGTGTCCCGGCCCACATCAGAGACGGATGGATATGCGATGCGATGACATGGAAGGGATGGGAGCACAAGACGTTTGAGCGTGAGAGCGGCAAATCAGTTGGGAACTAACTGCAGGACGCCATTGCTAATATTACTTCGATGATATGTTATTATACTTGGATGCGTTATTTGGTGAGAGTCATTGTGAGATTGGGATGGATAGATGACCTGCTTAGGTGCATGTTGGTTCTGTTATTTGTTCACTAGTACATTAGTATGCACTTTTCATGTGTACGAGAGACATAAGGTATAATCCTACTGAGTATACATGTTATGCTCACTCTACGTATATGCAAACTATTTTTCAGGTTTTCAAGAGGATTTCGAAGACCGAACTGGACATCACTAACTTTTATTGTATTTGTTAATATTGTTCATGCAATGTGGGATGGGTTGGTTTCTCTTTTTAAATTATATAGTGGAGTTGTTTGGTGGTCATTCATTCTATCTCACGATCTGATATTCATTATTGAGGGTAATATCTTCCATATGTAAGATTTTTATACCCTCGGTGTTAATCTCCAACACGGGACCTACTGAAGGCAGGACTCAAGGGTCATTATTCATCTTCCTTCATTGTCGGCCGAGGAGGGGTACCTTTGGAGGGAGGGGGTCGTGACATAGATGTTGGAGAAAACACTCAGAACTCAAAATGTTTGAGCATCGATAGGTTATCCAACTCGGGTGGGGTGCGTATGAAATCACAAGAAAGCATAAAGTATAATATCAAGCCAAACCTAAAGGGTTCATACCAAACAACACTACCAATACCCATCACCATCATTGCATTACAGTTACCACATTCTAACAGTTGTTGTCACCACTATACCACAAATCAGCCCCACCTTCAATACAAATAGTTCGAGTGATCGTCCGACTTGGTGGGTGGGGGGTGGGGGGTGGGGGGCTATCTGCTCCCTCTGCTCTGAGTCTTCAGTTCAAGTGTTCCCGCCTTCTAGAACAAGTTCAACAAACACCAACAACACAACTCGCCAAACAGCTAGCATGGAATCTCAAGGGCCGCTAGTCACAATCGCCATCCCAGCGGCATCTTTGTCCTGCATAGGGATCCCCTCCTCTAATGGGCGAACGTCATCCTGTAGCAGCATTTTTTCCACTCGTTGCCCCAATCTGAATTTAGATTTCCAGGATTTTACTTCAACCTTCAGCTCCTCAAGCAATATGATCGATAGAGAAAACGGGGTCACTTCTACACTATCTTCTGCCTGTATCAACAGTCCGGAATTAGGCTGTCATGAAATCCCCGCCCACACCGTCATCAACTCTTGCGTGTTTTCAAACATTTTTGCCGCCAAAAACACGTCCAATCCCGCCACGATCAACGACTAATTCTCATGCCTCTCGGGTGTCGTCTTTTCCCCGCCTCTGACCGAACACACGCCGTTCTCTGCAGTATCTTGCATCAGCCGATCACCTTCCTATTGAATACAGTGTGTAGGTAACTCACTTGGGACGTTGCCAACAATTTTTGTCGCCAACTCAGTGTTCTACTCCTTCAGCAGACCACACAGAGTTGCTCCCTCGTGCCCCTGCTCCCTCGCTTTGCCAACACCAGTGCCAACGCTCCCGCCAGACGTCACGGATTGTGCCACAGACAGCTCAGTCGTTTGAAAGGGCAGAGTCGCCTCCTGTTGCAGTATCATCTTCTCAAAACGTCGCTCCAGATGCATGAGAGCTTCCCAAACTTCAGCTCACTCCCTTTCCAGCTGGATCAGCGCGAGTGTAGCATTGATACTCCTGAGTTGCCGGTCCACTCCATCTGGTCATGATGCCATTGCCTCCGGCAGTGCTCTTCCCCCTCAACAAGACATCCGACGGGTGACCAAATAAGGAGACCTTTGCTCCAACAGCCCCCTTTGACATGGCTGCTTTGTATATAAAAGGTAAATTGTAGCAGAATTACAAGAGAAAGGAAGCGGAAGAAGAAACACCAGAAATAGAGAGAAGAAGGGTACTCGGAAGGCCCTACTGCTCTCCCGCCCAAGCTTTCCAGCCGAGAATCAAAACAAACTAATCCTTGCCTTATTCTCTCTCAGCCCTATTTAACAGCCTCCCTTCCTCACACGTGAGACATTTATACCCCTTCTAGAAACTGCTACCAGGCTGTCCCCTGCTTCCAGGCTGTCCAACAGTGGGCAGGTACAGTATTTATCAGATATCTTTGAATGGAAAACGAAAAGGGGGGCCAAAGTGATTTCAGAATTTACTGCTCTGATGAAGCCATATTTGCCTAAAGGTGCCCCCTCTTGCCATTGGCACTACTATTCACTTAGTCCTAAGATTCACCACCCCTTCTGCTACCACTACATCTGCCCCTGTCACGTCCTCCCAACCTCCAGCCTCTATCATTTCTTCAGAGATGGCATTGAGGTCTTTGCAACCTCATGTCTCCAGCACCATTACCTCTTTTGCCCCTTCCTCCTCTAAAGGAAAGGATTTTGCAAGTGATCCAAGGTAAAAGGACTCCAGTGGAGCCTTGGCTGTTTTTGGTTGTTGTTCTTGATTTTGTTCTGGTTTTGAGTAGTTTTTTACCACCTATTTATACCTCGGTAAGTGCTGGCATTTATATTAATGAAAAGGCATCTTTTTCTATTGACCGTCCCTGACTTATTTTATTATGCTCTATTATTCTACCACTTATGCCCAAATATAATTTTTTTTACCGTTTTGATGTTATCTGTTAGAGGTGAATTCCCCTTACCTCAATGTGAGGTGGGGATATTCTTTTATAGATGAGTAAATCTAATTACAAGGTGGGTAAGTCCGATGTGGGACTCAGAAATCCCCATTTAACCTTAAATGGGGTCCAACACTCCCCCTCAAGCTGGACATGACCAGATTGGATAGAGTCCCACAAAGAAACAAAGAAAACAAAGACACATGACCATCGCAGACTCCCCCTCAACCTGGGCCATGGAGGCTGTGAATACCCAGCCTGGTAGTGAGAGACTCAAGGCGAGCTCCTGGAAGACCTTTGGTGAAGAGATCGACAAGCTGATCGGCCGTCGGGATATGGCCGAAACCGATATGGTGCTGCTCCAGATGGTGGCGGAGAAAATGACAGCCCACCTTGATATGCTTCGTCCGTTCATGGAAGACGGGATTCGAGGCAATCTTCGTGGCGGCCCGATTGTCACACCAGATATGAGCAAGAGTCGATGCGGGAAAACCGAGCTCATGGAGGAGATGACGAATCCAGAGGATCTCAGTAGTGACGGTGGCCATGGCTCGATACTCGGCCTCGGCATTCGACCGGGAGACGACAGTCTTCTTCCGTACGAAAGCGCGCGGCTGTATCTTGCTTGTGGTTTATGTTGAGGACATCATCATCACAGGGAGCGACTCCAGAGGCATCGCCAGCCTCAAGACGCATCTTCACAAGCACTTTCACACCAAGGATCTTGGTCCCCTCACTTACTTCCTTGGCATCGAGGTCTCCCGGACTGCGGACACTATTTCTCTTTGCCAGCGCAAGTATGCTCTTGATCTCTTGCAGGATGCCGGGTTGAGCACAGCCACCGCCATGGACACTCCACTTGAGCCTGGGGAACGCTCCCTTCATTCCGACTCGGAACCATTTCCTCATCCCGAGATCTATCGACGCCTGGTCGGTAAACTCAACTACCTCACCATGACGCGTCCCGACATTGCCTGTGCCGTTGGCAAAGTCAGCGAGCATCCCACCAGATCATCGACAAGCCGGGAGGAGGCCGTGATCAAGGACGGCAGAACTGAGGATGAATCCATGGAGGACGGGCGCTGGACCTGTTCGTCGGGAGGCGTGCGGTGGAAGGGAGGCGGCCTGGAGAGGTTGCCGGAGGGAGCAGCGACAGGGGGTCGCGCTCAGGATGGTGCGGTTGGGCAGGGGCGGCGTGGGTGCTAGGGCGCGGGTGCTGGGCAGGAGCGCCGCGGGGCCGAGGGCGGTGCGGGACCTGGGCGCGCCGTGCGCCGGAAGCCGGGAACAACGCCAGGAGAGGGCGCCGGGAGGAGAGCCGCTGGGAGAGGGCGAGGACGCCGAGGCGAGGGCGCCGGGGCGAGGCACCGCGGGAGAGGGCGAGAGCGTCGGGGCGAGGGCGCTGCGGCGAGGCGCCGCGGGAGAGGGCGAGGGCACCGGGGCGAGGGTGCTGCGGCGCGAAGGGAGGGCCGCCGTGAGGGAGTGCCGCCGGGAGCCGGGGCGAGGCGCGCCGAGGGCGAGGCGTCGGGGCGAGGGTGCTGCGGCGCGACGGGAGGGCTACCGTGAGGGAGTGCCGCCGGGAGGGTGGGCTGCCGGGAGGGAGGGCTGCCGGGAGGGAGGGCCGCCGGGGGGGAGGGCTGCCGGGAGAGTAGGGCAGAGCCAGATGGGGGGGGGGGAGAGAGAGGCGGGGCCGGTCAAAACTGGGAAGCCGCTGGGAGGGAGGGTCGGGATGAAGATCCCTCTGATACCATGTTAGAGGTGAATTCCCCTTACCTCAATGAGAGGTGGGGATACTCTTTTATAGATGAGTAAATCTAATTACAAGATGGGTAAGTCCGATGTGGGACTCAGAAATACCCATTTAACCTTAAATGGGGTCCAGCATTATCAAAGGGGGAGATTAAGAGAGGGAATTTGGAATCTCGATTAGTATGAGCTCTGGCATTATTTCTTTCAAATATTTTTGCTCAAATAGACTTGAAATTTTATTTCTTTATTTAAATTCTGACCTTCCTAAACTTTAAATTAATTTCCTTACCGTTTTGAAGTTTTACGGTGCTCCTTATGCTCTGTTATTGTTGAAACATTTCTCTTGCTCTTAAACTTTTAGAGTTGAAACTTCTGTGATATATTGCTCTTATGCTCTGATATTTTTGATAAATAAGCCCAGATATTCTTTTTGACTTAGACAATGAGATCATATTGTTCTTTATTACATTTATCATATTTTCATCATTTGTGATTGTAGAATGATAAAAAAGAGGTATGACCCGAATCCCCAAGGTACGCTCTAAAGGAGACCTTGAGGTTCTTTTATAATGAATGATAAAGACCCCATCGGACCACAAGTCCGATTTGGGATGCAGACTCCAACACTCCCCCTCAAGCTAGGTGAACCTAACTTGGACACATAAAAAAATAATAATAATAATTAACGACGCTACAAACACTCCCCCTCAAGCTAGACATACCCAGCTTGATGACAAAACAAGACGAAATAAAAAGAAACAATCGACGATTGTAGCTCCCCCTCAAGATCGCAGCTCCCCTTCAGGATGATGGATGGAAGAAGATGTCGCAGGCGCAAGCAGATGAACCACACAAACCGGACCGGTTGACGAAACGCCAGGAAAGTCGCACTAGCGGGGCCTGTAAATGATACGTCGGGAAAGTCGCACTAGCACCGGGAAAGTCGCACTTACGAGGCCGGCGACAGGAGGCGGTGATTCCGCAAAGTCGTTGCGAGATCTGGCGGGGCCAAAGGGCCTGAATCCCAGGCGGTCAAAGTGCGGCGCCACAGTGGAGGAAGCGCGAGGGCGTGCCAGCAGACAGGGAGACAGCTGCAAGGAAAGCAGCGCAGGAGGGCTCCATCCCGCCAAACGGGAGAGCAGGCGAGAGAGGCAAAGGGGCACTGGAGGTTTCGACACACTGGAGAGGTGGCGGACAGGAGCCGTCGCTGGAAAAGGCGGTGTCGGAGATCCGGATCTCATAAAGGGCTGTTGGTCCGACCGTCGGCAGGCAGAGGCCGGCATAGAGGCAGGGCTGCCAGAGGAGGAGGCCGGCATGGAGGGAGTAGAGTGTCGGTGCACCACTGCGGTGCAGAGGAGGCTGTCACAGGGAGGCGCGACGAGCAAGGAAGCGAGGCAGCAAAAGGTCGTCGCAGGGGGGAAGAAAGTCGATCGTCTGGAATTATTAGAGAGAACCAGTGGGAATTATTAGAGAGTCGGCGGGGAAGTCCGTCGCGCAGGAAGTCACGATGGCCCGGATGTTGTCGGATCTGGGAGGGCCCCGGGCAGGATGGGAGGGGCCGCGCGCGGGATGGGAGGAGCCGTCGCCGGAAGAGGGCGACGCGTAAAGGGACGCGCAAAAGGTCCGCTGGAGAGCCGGGAAGGGAGTGCGCCGCGGGGAGGGACGCTGCGGGAGGAGCTTCGTCAGGGATAAGCGTCGCAGGAAGAGGATCCTCGTGCGGGAGGAGCACCGTCGGGGAGAACCGCCGCGGGAGGAGGTCGTCGTCCGTCGTCAAGCGCACCAGGGAGGGAGGTGGGCCTGGAGTTGCAACGGCTAGGATCCGTGACGGGAGGCCGAAGTCAAGAGGAATCCGCCGGACAGAACCGGAGGCCGGCTGTTGGAGGGGCCGGCAGGGGCGGAGGTCGGCTGCTTGAGGAGCTAGCAGGGGGGAGGTCGGCTGCTGGAGGAGCCGACAGGGGGGCGATGGGAGATACCTATGGCTCGCTGGCCATGGAGGTCGCCGCCCCCCACAGGGGAATAAAGGAAAACCCTAGACAGGGGGAAATAAAATGGGAGGGAGGGCTCGGGATTAGGTTTAACCCTCATTTGATACCATGTAGAATGATAAAAAAGAGGTATGACCCGAATCCCCAAGGTACTTTATAAAGGAGACCTTGAGGTTCTTTTATAATGAATGATAAAGACCCCATCGGACCACAAGTCTGATGTGGGATGCAGACTCCAACAGTGATCATAAAAAAGGGATAGGATGTTGAGTCAAATGTTGCATTTCTCATATTCTAATAATCACAAATCATGTTAAATATTTATCTAATAAATTTAGTTTATGAGTAGCATCCTTGATGTGAATAATGTTTAAAGCGACTTTGTTGGAAAAACAAAGTTGAAGAATTTCAATACGTATAAAGGAAGATCAACCGTGTAAAGCACCCTTATCGACTGTGCAGAGTAATTACATCAACCGAGCAATACAAATTCTCAAAGATTGGATCGACCAGTCTGCCTTGTCTTGGTGGATCGGTCATGCAGAATGATTAAATCGACCATGCAGAGCAAATTCATCGACCACCCAATACAAAATCAACCGGCCATGCCTTTCCCAAATTTATGAAGCAACAATTACCGTGCAAAACAACCTGACCGGCCATGTAGCATACTTAGTAATGCTCAATTGAATGTGAAGAACAAACGATGCTATAAAGCCTAATTTTCAATGGGGACTTTATCAATGCACTCCAACAACTGCATTAGAAGCATATAATATGGTGCATGTGGATTTAAAGCGAAGTTTCACCAACATCAAGTTAAGACCCAAGAAAAAAAATCAATGATTTACTCCAACGATTACTATCCATTAGAGAAATTATAAGTGAAGTCTCAAGCTGATTATTCACTACAACTCCTGAAGATCACAATTTGAAACTTTATGAAAGATTAAGTTAAATTCCACTTGAAGCCTCCACCCAACAGCAACAGAGTTGCATCTCGCAGAGATTTCTCAATCTTACACTGTTTTATGTTTTACATTTGAGGTACAAGCTTGTTTTACATTCCTTGCAATCTGGATTTGTAATCCTCATGCTTTCATTTAGGGTGCGCACCCTTCATTCTTTCTTTATTCTACTTCGCAATCCCATTGTGATTGTGGAAGAAGTTTAGGGTATAGAACTTGGGTAGATTGGATGTTTAAGCCCAGTTCAAGCTATGGACTCACTCTTGTGATTAGAGTGTTTTGTAATCACTTGGTTTTAGTGATATCCTTGACTTAATAGGATCTTGTTTAAACCTGAACCACTTGTTTAAATCAATTGTGCCATATGTAATTATCTTTGCTTGCATTTACTTCACTTTTATTTAAAAACTGCAACTATCTGTTTTATCAAATTTATTGCAAAAATTGCTTTGTTTTATTAAAATTAATTTACACCGATAATCAGTGTTTTTAGGTGTAAAATTTGTATTAAAATTTGCCTATCAAAAGTTTTATCTTTCTGATTTAACTGAGTATTGAACAGTGCTTTAAAAAACAGTTTGAAATTTTAAAAACTTTAATTTTTTCCAATGATTAATTATTTTTAAATTGAGAGAATTTTAAGAAAATATTTAATCTTTTAATTGAAAAAACTCAATTCACCCCACTCGAGCTATCCATTGAAACATCATTTTTCTTCCGCGCCCCAGAATATTTGTTAACATTTTTTTAAAACATTTTTGAAAAATGAAAACATGAAATGTTTTCCAAAAACCAAATACAAACTTAACATCATAGCAATTTGTTTGCAGATAAATAACGCATACCTGGAAGCCCCGAGACTTTGCCCCAAGGAATCCAGAACAAGTGGTTGCCCCACAGAGGCAGCGAACTTTTGCACCCCCATACCATTCAAAATTATAATCGTATGCAAGTTCAGCCCCAACAGAAATGCATTCCTTTGCAAATATCCCAACCCTTACTTCTCCCAAAACAGTCCACTTCCTTGTCTCACAATTAGGCTGGCTGTTAACTTCCAAACAAGTTAATTAAAGGATAAATGAACAAGATAGAAAGAGAAAAAGAAAATCGAAACTGTAATCAGTTAAGATTGAAGGGGGGAAATAGGCTTGAACGGCTTACCATGAATGGTTGATAAACCTAGCAAGGCTTCCCTTTTGAGTGGCATCAATTGATTCATGGGAATTAAGAGAAATAATGAACGAATCTTTCAAACCTATATCAAAGCATTCTAATTTACATATAAAAATGGTTAAGGAAAGTAACAAAGGAGAAAAACCTGAGACAACCAACATCCTACCTAAACTTTCATAAATTTCAGACCGTCTCTTTGCTTCTCTCCAGGATATTACTTCACCACAATACTCAATGATAAAACTTCCAGCCTGAGCCAGATGGAGTCAAAATAATAATAATAATATATTCATGATGATAATAAGACATTGTAAAACGTCATTTGAGCATTCGGCAAGGGTCAACTTAAAACAGATTCATATATTCAAAGTAGTAATTGCATCAGCAAAATGAACGTACGATTCTCCATACCTATACAGGATAAAGGCTCCGTTTGACAATGCTTACTAAAAACTGGCACATACCGCCGATGAAAAGCATGTTTGAAAAAATAAGTGATGTTTGATTTTTTTTCTAAAAAAAAACACTTCATTTAAATTCCTGAAGAAAACCACTAAAATAAGTGGTAGAAAAACACTTAAGGGTCCTGTTAGAAGATGTGAGTTCCACATTGGAGTTTAGGTATTATATCATCTTTTATTATTCATTATAAATAAACATCAAGGCCTCTCTTTGCTGCTGCCCGGATCTCCATCGAGCCTCTGTTGCGGAAAAAACGACATGAGAAACGAAACGAAAAATGGATCACAGAAGAGTAGAACATAAAAAAAAAAAAAAACGAGAACACAAAGATTTACATGGTTCGGGAATAATCCCTACGTCTATGGAGAGACAGAACTTCACTATGATTGGGAGTTTTTAGGGTTCTCGATCACACACTAAACCCTAGCCCGAAAAATTGGCTAAAAAAGGAGAAAGACAATCCACTGTTTCACCAACCGCACAGGAAGTTCGCATCGCTACAGTGAAAGGTGGTCACCCACATCAAAAGTGTTACAATGGTCGGCGACTGAAAGTACAAAGAGCTACAGTACTGTTGACTCAAAAATCTGCACTACTACAGCAATGTATTCTGCCTCTGTGGTGGATAAAGTCATCACCTTCTGCAATTGTAATATTCAGCTTACTGCAGTTCTTCAGCCATACCATTTCCTTTCCAACTTCTGTTACAGCAATGTATTCTGCCTCTGTGGTGGATAAAGTCACCACCTTCTGCAATTGTGATATCCAACTTACTGCAGTTCCTCCACAGGTAACCTGTGGTAATCCTCCTGTTGCCGAAGTCACCTCCAAGGTCGGCATCCACATACCCCTGTAATGAATTTCCTTTCCTAAAGCACAGAGATACCTCCTTACTGCCCTTAAAATACTTCAGTATCCACATCACAACTTCCCAATGTTGCTTTCTAGGGTTAGCCATATACCTGCTCACAACTCTCACTGCATGAGCGATGTCGGGTCGAGTGCAGACCATGGCATGCATCAGGCTTCCAACAGCTGATGTGATTGAGCCACACCGAAACAGAACTGACTTCTTGGTATTAGCAGTAGAATTACAAACAGAAATAAACAGCAGATGGATGAAACAAGGAAAGAGAATGGAGGAGGAAGGAGACTCGAGCGACCCTAGGTCCACTCGCCCAAGCCAACGGCCGAACCAACATAATTCTATTCTCTCTGTTGTTGGATTGGTGTTGCCCGATCCGGTTGGGCCGAATGCTTGTGGCCCGCAACTGTAGCAATGCTGACCACTGTAGCGAAGCTGACCGACCAACACCGACAGGCACTGTAGCGGTGCGGACTTCGGGGTCAACTTTACTGTAGCGCTTTTGACAAAGCCAGTCGTCGTTCACTGTAGCGACGCGGACCACTTTTCGAACAGTGATCGTCTTCTCCATTGTTTTATAGCCCATTTCGGGCTAGGGTTTGATGACGGAAATCCTCTGTAATTTTGTGATTCCGACTCATAGTGAAATTCTGCCTCTCCCGTGGACGTAGGGATTTTTCCCGAACCACGTAAATCGTTGTGTCCTTTTGCTTTCTTTCTTTCGTTTTTTTCCTCGTTTCTGTCGTTGTGTCTCCCGACGATTCCGCAACATCTGTATCCCCTCATTCTCCAGCCCCTCTTTATTTATAGCTTTTGCCCGCTGTACAAACCCCTTCTAGAATATTCCACTACTATAACCTACTTATTCCCTATATGTCCAGGTCTGTATCACTCCCACCGCCTTGAAAATGAGTCTTGTCCTCAAGACTGAGGAAAAGAAACTGATTGAGAGGCACCGCTATAGCATATAGTCTCTAAGCAATATGCCAAACGATCCTTCCAGCTCTATGGGCCTGCAACTCCTGGTGTCGATGCACCCTGGTGTCACCAACTCTCCAGGCAATCTCCCAAATGGTCGGTCTCAGGCGGTGAACCAATCATGTGGGTTGGTTCCCACCATGCTGCGAAGTCCGTCTCTGAGTGCCCGCATCCCAACAAAAATAACCGGTTGGGCTACCCCCATGACCCTCACCACAAACCTCTATGCATGACTTCTGCAAAAACCATCCCGCATCCGGTTCTTCAAATCCAGATGACCGCTTGCCCTGCACAATATTAGTGAAATCCGCTAGCGCCCCTGGGAGCACATGTAGAGTCGTCAATTCCCTATCCACCTTAGAATGTGATTAAGTGTTCTGATACTTTCTCGGCAGGGCCACCTCATCAGAAAGAGACACTGTCTGTAATAATGGCATGATTGTGCTGCCCTTGCCTCCAAATAACTCTGGAAAATCTCCTCCCAGGAAGGCAACAGTGTAGTCAGTAATAGATGGGTACTTCATGTGCGGCGGCGTGTCATCGTCAGCATCCCCATGCAAATCACCAATGTGATGTTGTGCCAGCAAATCCACATGTCGTCCTGGCGTTGGGCCAAACAGGATAGTGGTAGTACAGCCTAACGAACTTGTTTCAGCCTCAGTGTTGCCAGTTGCAAAAGCAGCGGAGTCCGCCTCAGATTCCCCCATGAGAAAAGAAGAATGATCATCGGTAGGGTACGGCTGTGTTTTAGGAGGAAACATAACTCGAGCTATGAACTGATTAAATTCCTTCTACTCCTGCGTTTGGGCCGCCATCGTCGAGGTCATCGTATCTATAGAAGCTTTTATTTATGCCACAGTCATGTCGAAGCGGTCCAGGCGCTTTTCCACATCATCGAGACGAGTGTCAACACTCATGTCCATCATATCTCTCCATGAGGTGTTTCCGGTGAAATCAATCAGGCAGTGTGCATGGATGGTTGACAAACACTGCGACCTCAGGTGTGGTCGCGTCCAGTGATGCGCCTCTGCCCGTTCCAAAACAAGGGAAACAGTTTGCCTTCATCCCCGCCCACTTTTTTTTGGGTTTTCTTTCTTTCTTTTCTCTTGCACCGCTTCGTTACATATGCGACAAAAAACCCGAGTCCGCCTCCTTCAGTAGCAGTCGTGCCTCGCTCCCTGGTGAAAACCGAAAATACAGGCAGTCAAGCAGACCTCCTGCGCAAGCCGTTTGCAGCAGGCGAGCCCTGTGAAGTCACAGATGGAGGTTGCGCACCCCGTCAGAATGGAAACGCACAGGTTGCACGAGGCCGGTAAGCCTCCTCCCGTCAAAACGCACTGCTGCTGTGCAAATTTTGCACGATTTCCGATAGGCTGGAAACAGATGGGTCCGCACACGCACTTCTTCTACTTCTTCTACTGTGTGTTTTTTTTTTATTATTTTTATTTTAAGAAGCGAGTCGGTATCGGGCTCCTCGGCCGATCGAGGTGAAATCTGTTGCGCGCCAAGCGTCGGACGAAAATGGAACCAAGCGAAGAGGAGGGCGTTTGATGCAACGTACGCCTAAGCCGAATGGAATCATGAAGCAACGGTGAATGGGGAAGCAGCGGAAGCTCGCGCGTCTGAAAGAGGATGAAGAACGGCAGTGCGCCTCCGCACAGCGCCTCCTCCAAAACAAGATGAAAGTCAAACGGAGCTCCGTTTCTCCGGATAGAAACGTGATGAAGCAGCAGCGGCAAATTACACCTTGGATGAGTGTAGGCTCCTGCGTGAAAGACAATCCAGCCATGCGCGATGGAGGAAAGTGGCAGATCGGACCAAATGGTAGAGCCACACCGAAACAGAATTGACTTCTTAGTATTAGCGGCAGAATTACAAACAGAAATAGACAGCAGATGGATGAAACAAGGAAGAAGGAGAATGGAAGAGCAAGGAGACTCGAGCGACCCTAGGTCCACTCGCCCAAACCAGCGGCCGAACCAACAGAATTCTATTCTCTCTATATCCCCCCATTCTCCAGCCCCTCTTTATTTATAGCTTTTGCCAGCTGTACAAACCCCTTCTAGAATATTCCACTACTATAACCTACTTATTCCCTATATGTCCAGATCCTTATCATGATGCGTATGGAACCTTTGCTATGTACACAACCTCTTATGCCGTCTTCGGTGATTGCTCCTTTGATAGTTTGAAATGGCCCACCAGGGAAATAGAGACTATCTTTGATTCCAGCATACTGAATCTTCTCATAACCTTCCCAATGTAATCAGCCTATGATAACATCAATGTTCCAGCTGCGCTGTCTCTCTTGATCTTCATCCCCAAAATCTTGTCAGTTTCTCCAAGATCTTTTATCTCGAACTCCTCAGTCAACTGCATTTTCAACTCATCAATCCTCTTCATACATGATCCTGCAATAAGCATGTCATCCACATACATAACCAATATAATATATTCATCATCAAAAGAGTTGATGTAGCAACATTGATCCATGTCACGTCATTTATATTCATTTTTTGACATAAATGAATCAAATTTTTTGTTCCACTGCCTGGATGTCTGTTTCAATCCATAAAAGCACTTCTAGAGTTTGCACACCGGGTCTTCTTCCCCAAACTCAATATATCCCTCAAGCTGCTGCATATAGATGTCCTCTGTAGAGGGTGAAAATAAGAGAGACCCGAACCCCCAAGGTGTCTCTCTAAAGGAGCCCTTGGGGTGTATTTATAATGAATATTAAAAACCACACCGGACCTCAAGTCCGATGTGGGATGCAGACTCCAACACTCCCCCTCAAGCTAGGTGTACCTAGCTTGGACACATAATGAAAAGAAAACAATAAAACAGACGCCAACACTCCCCCTCAAGCTGGACATACCCAGCTTGATGACAAAAACATGACGAAATAAAAAGAAAGCTGCAAAAGTTGCTGCTCCCCCTCACGATCGAAGCTCCTCCGCAGAATGATGGATGGATGAGGTTGCGGGCGCAGCAGAAGAAACCACTCAGATCGGCTGGTTGACGGAGCGCCAGGAATGCCGCACTAGTGGGGGCCGGTCGTTGAAACGCCGGGAAATCCAAACTAGCACTAGGAAAACCGCACTTGCGGGGCCGGCGACGGGAGGCGGGGATTCCGCAGAATTGTTGCGGGACTGGCGGCGCCAACGGGCCCAAATCCGAGGATGTCGAGCTACTGCGCCAGCGAATGGGCGTGCCGGCGGAGAGAGATGCCGCTGCCGGGAGGTGCCGGGAGATGCCGGGAGATGCCGGCGAGGCGGGGATCCGCAGGAGGAGGCCGGTGAGGGTGCAGGGGGCCGGGAGGCGGCGCTGGAAACCGGAGGAGGCCCCCTGCGTGGAGCGGCCGGCACGGGTGGAGGCCGGAACAGTCCGGATCTGCCCGGAACAGTCCGGATATCGCCGGATCTGGCCGGATCTGGCCGAAAATCACCGGATCTGGCGGGAGTAGCCGGAACTGTCCGGATCTGGCTGCCGGAGAGGGGTCGCCGGCCGGAGAGGGGTCGCCGGCCGGAGCTGGAGGCCGGCTGCTGGAAGCGGGAGGGTCGCGCTCGGAAGGGACAGCGAGAGCAGACAGCGGGAGCGCGCAGGGAAGGCGGGGGCCGTCGCGCGGGGATGAATATAGCCGGCGCGATGGAGGGCTGCGCGACCGGGAGCCGGCAGGGAAGAGGCGGGCCGTCGGGAGGAGGTGCGCCGGGAGTCGCGGCGACGGGATGCGCACGCAGGAGGAGCGGGCCGCGCGCAGAGAGGGAGAAGGCGTCAGGACCGGGCCGCCGCGCGCAGGAAGGGCGGGCCGACGGGATGCGCAAAGGAGCAGTGGGAGGAGCCGGGAGCCGCATCGCGCCGGGGAGCCGCGCAGGGAGGAGGAGTGCGCCGGGAGGGAGGGCCTGCCGGGGAGCCGCGCAGGGCAGAGGCGGGACATGAGGCGGAGGGCCGCCGGGGAGCCGCAGAGGAGAACTGCCGGAAGGGAGGACCGGCAGGAGCGGCGTGGGGCAGAGGCTGAGGGGCGGCGGCGGTAACCCTACGGGGCCTTGAGGCCGCCGCCCCCCGGACGAGAAACCCTAAAGGGGGGGAAAGAAAAAACAGGGAGGGAGGGATTGGGGGTTCAAAAAACCTCCTCTGATACCATGTAGAGGGTGAAAATAAGAGAGACCCGAACCCCCAAGGTGTCTCTCTAAAGGAGCCCTTGGGGTGTATTTATAATGAATATTAAAAACCACACCGGACCTCAAGTCCGATGTGGGATGCAGACTCCAACATCCTCCAAATCTCCATGAAAGAAAGCATCTTTGACATCAAACTGCTCAAGGTATAAATCTTCTGATGCAACAATACTGAGAACCGCCAGGACAGTGGTAAGCTTCACTACAGGTGAAAACATTTCAGTGAAGTTCACACCTTCCTTCTGAAAGTCTTTCACCACCAGCCTTGTCTTGTACCTCCTCTTTCCATCATGTTCTTCCTGCTGCATATAGATGTCCTCCAAATCTCCATGAAAGAAAGCATCTTTGACATCAAACTGCTCAAGGTATAAATCTTCTGATGCAACAATACTGAGAACCGCCAGGACAGTGGTAAGCTTCACTACAGGTGAAAACATTTCAGTGAAGTTCACACCTTCCTTCTGAAAGTCTTTCACCACCAGCCTTGTCTTGTACCTCCTCTTTCCATCATTTTCTTCCTTGATCCAGTATACTCATTTGTTCTGCAATGCTCTTTCCTTGTGCTAGAGGTGTCAACTCCCAAGTATTGTTGTCATATAGTGAACAAATTTCCTTCTTCATGGCCAACTCCCACTTGTTTGATTCCTTCAACTGCATTGTCTCTTCAAAACATTCTAGTTCTCCACAGTCGATCAATAACAAATAGTGTAATGATGGTGAATACCTTTGCACAGGCCTTCTCATCCTTGTTGATCTCCTCAACTCAACTTGAGTACTAGGTTCCACTGGTTCTGATGTCTCATTCTCAAATACACCTTCAAGCTCCACTTGCTTTTTTAACTCTGATTTTTTGTTCTCATTTTCATCTTCAACTGCATGACGATCCTTGTACATGACACCTTCATTGAATACCATGTTCTGACTCCTGATGACCATCTTATTGAGATCATCCCAAAAGCGGTAACCAAATTCCACAGCACCATAGCCAATAAAGAAACATCATTTGAACTTGGCATCAAGTTTGTCCCTTGCGTCAGCATCAACATGGACATATATGTCAAACGACCAAAGACTCGTAAATGTGAGTCTTACCTCCTTACCAGACCAGAGCTCCTGGGTAGACATTCTCCCATTGATACATATAGACTTTTGTTAATGAGATATGTTGTCATGTTCACTGCATCATCCCAAAAAATCTTGGGTAACCCCAAGTGCAGCCTCATGCTCCTGGCATGTTCATTCAACGTCCTATTCATCCTCTCAACCACACCATTCTGTTGTGGTGTGCCTGGAATAGTCTTCTCCCATCAAATTCTACTATTGAAATAGAACTCTTGACTGTCATACTCCATCATTGTCAGACCTCAAACATTTCAATTTTGCTCCTGACTCATTCTCCACTATAATCTTCCACTTCTGAAACATTTTAAACACATCAGATTTTCTTTTCATAAAGTAAACTCATACCTTCCTTATTGAGTCGTCAATAAATGTTAGATAATATTGTGACCCTCCAAGGGAATGTACTGGTGCAGGCCCCCAAACACCAGGTCCAGCTTCCCAGCCTTCGGTGTTCTACCTCCTTTTGCAAATGATACATTCTTCTGCTTTTCAATGATGCAATCTTCACATAAGCCAACTTCCACCGACTTCAGCGCTGGTAGCAACTCTTTTGCTGTCATCACCTTTATTCCTTTCTCACTCATGTGGCCTAGCCTGTAGTGCCACAATTGAGAATCCCCAGTAGCATTTACTGATGTCACCATGTTCATGCAAGTCTCTTTCATGTTGTACAGTACCATTTTTTGCTCTCCGAGCTATGACCATAACTCCATTGTTAATCTTTCAGGCACCACCAGTGAACGTGGTACTCAATCCTACATCATCAAATTGTTCGACAGAAATAAGATTTCTTCCCAAGCCAGGGATATACCTCACGTTTTCCAGAACCAGGAGACCCCACTGTTGGTCTTGATATGTGCATCACCCTTCCCACAATTTGCAAGGGTTCATCATCAGCAAGATGTACCTTGCCGAAATTTCCAGAAACAAAATTTTTAAGGAAACCCTTCTCCAATGTGGAATCGAAAGACGCCCCTGAGTCTCAAATGCCAGACTTCATAGGACTACCCACGCTCAGCAACACGTCATCACTTCCTTCAACCGTCGTGCCGTGTTTGCTCCACTGGTTTCAGGTCCCTTCCGTTTTTCTCTGCACTCCTTCTTGACATGTCTTTTCTTTCCGCATGTCCGGCAGGTAGGACCATCCCCCTTTGCCTAATCTCACCTTTTCCCTTTTGACTTTGATCGCCCTCTACAATTGTCTCGTTGTGGGTATCTTCCTCTTCTTTCTACATTCAGAACAGAACTAGAGAATTTGCCCGATTCTCTTTTTCGGATATCCTCACTGAGGATCAGGTCCCGTACATCCTTCAGAACCAACTTTGTATTCCCCAAAGAACTGCTCACAGCTGTTACAGTTGCTTCCCAACTGTCAGGTAAAGAATACAGAAGAACCAGAGCACATACCTCATCACCAAGCGCAATATCCACAGATATCAATTGATGATGGTGTTGAATTCGTTGATTTGATCTGCAACAATTCTCCCTTCAACCATTTTCAGATTGAACAATCATCGCATCAAGTGCACTTTATTTGCAGCAGAAAGCTTCTTGTATATATTTGCGAGAGCATTCATCACCCCAATCGTCGTCTTCTCCTCTCTGATGTTAAACGCCACATTTTTTGCCAACGTAAGGCGCACAACTCCCAGAACCTACCAATCCAGCATCTCTCACTCCGACTGCTCCATGTCTAATGGCTTCAGACCAAGAAGCGGTAAGAGCATCTTTTTTTGAGAAAGATAATCCTCGATCCGCATCCTCCAGTAATTGAAGTCAGTTCCATCGAAATGATCGATCTTCATTTTTCCTTCTTTCATAGCCATCTTTGGAGAATCTCGAACTCAACCTCTGATACCAGTTGTTGAGAAAAAAACGCCGGGAGCAACAAAGCGAAAAATGGATCACAGAATAATAGAAGGAAAAAAATAATAAAATAAGAACACAGAGATTTACGTGGTTCGGGAATAATCTCTACGCCCACAGAGAGGCAGACCTTCACTATGATTCGGGAGTAACAATTTACAGGGAGTTTTCAGGGTTCTCGGTCACACACTAAACCCTAACAAAAAAAGGGCTAAAAAGGAGGAAGACGATCCACTATTCCACCGACCGTACAGGAAGTCTGCATCGCTACAGTGAAATGTGGCCACCCAAGTCAAAAGTGCCACAGTGATCGGCGGCTGGAAGTCCAAGGAAATACAGTATTGTTGACTCCAAAGTCTGCACTACTACAGTGCCTTGTCAATGTCAGTCAGTCATAATTGCTACAAGGCCCCAAAAAATTGGGTCGGGGGCCTTCGGCCCCCGGACCCCCAAAGTAGGGGCGCGTTGCCCCCTGCAATCCCCAATGAGCTCACCGCGGAGCTCAACCCACGGAAGTTGCGGTCTGGTGCGAAGTACGGGCCGCAAGCATTCGTCCCAAACATTATCCAAACCGGATCGAGCTACACCAATCCAACATCCTCTTTGCTATTGCTTGGACCACTGTCTTCTTTGATGTTGTGCCTTACTGTTTTAGTATTTTGAATTCATATGTCAAGCTGCATATGTTCAGCTTGAGGGGCACTATTAAGAGTTTTGGATGTTTCGTTTTGTTTTGTTATGTATCCAAGCTAGGCACACCTAGCTTGAGAGGGAGTTTTCGAAGATGTGAGTCCCACATTGGAGTTTAGGTAATACGTCATCTTTATTATTCACTATAAATAAACACCTCTCGTGGAGGCATCTTGGATATTGGGACACCGCTCCTCCATTCTAAAAGATCCATTTGACAGTCCTTATTGAAAACTACTAATAGCACTTATCACTTATGGTAAACAGTTTTAAAAAATAAGCACCATTTGTTGAGTTTTTTGGAAAAAAACTCTTGTGTTTAAATTCCAAAAGAAAATTGAAGATCCCATATATGTATTGTATTGTATTTGTTGTCAATGCATCATAAGAGCATCGCCGAGAGTTGTTCATGGGTTCAAAAATTCATAAGATAAAAAGAATATATTGTTAGAGTTCGTGTCCTAGAACCAACTATTTGTACTTTGATTACATGAACATTTGATATATTAAATATTAAATTAAACATCTTATTACATATTGTTCATTATTTTTTATGACGTTAATGTAATAATATCCTAGAGTATTTGTCGCATTTATAAGGTCATAGTAATTCCCATTATGATGAGAACCTTGAAGCGTTATAACAATATTCTTAATATAGTTCTGCGATTGGATAACATACTATGATGGGACACGTAGTGTTGAACTCAACTTGCGGATACGATTCTCAATACAGAATTAATTTGGGTCCAGCCCATTTATTAAAGAGAGAAAATCATTAATGGAGAGATTTAACATTAATAGTGGAGTTTCACCCAACATTAATGGAGAATTAATTCTCAATATTAATGGATGGAAAAATTAATATTGACTACATTAATTGGAGACATTGACTTGGGGTCTATATAAACGGATGTGATGGCATTTGTTGAATACGACTGACGAGCGGAAGACAAGGCCTGACAAAGGCGAAGGTGGCGCCCCTTCCAGGGAAGCCAACCTGAGCGCACACAAAGAGACGAAGGCACCAAAGCCAATGGCGAAGGTCGTGACCCGCAAGGGCGGAGACCAGAAGGAGGGAGCCAGAAGATGCGACGACCGAACAGTGTTGGTGGCACATCTTCCGATGATCTAGGTAGAGTTCCAAATGAGGAAATTCTTGTAACCTTGACGTTTCTCCTCATTGAATAAAAGTGATGTCGTTGTTCACCTGTGGATGTAGGACAAAAGTTCGAACCATGTAATCCCGTTGTGCATTGTTTTGTATTTTGTGCTGGCATGCCTGTTTGCTTGTTTTGCGCTTTTGTTCGTTGCTCGGAATGAAGACCTTAAGAGGACTGAAACCAGATGCAAGGACAACTCGGTGCGGTGGTTGAGGTGTCTGGACTTCCCAGTTCCGGACACCAAAGTCGTGGGGGATCTTCCGGAGCAAGTTCCGCGCATGTTGCTTTGGGCTCCGATCTCCAACACATAATATATAGACCGTCAGTTGCGAATACTCATAAGCAGATGAAACTTCTTCTCATGAAGTTCGCACTTAGTAATCTCCAATACGGGAGATTATGAGAACAGACCCACCAGTAGAAATTTCGAATGATTTGGTGTCATCGGATATTCCTATATGCGAGTGTGTGTAATGGTCCTTAGACTTTACAATTATCATTGATGCATGTCACAACTCGCGCACTTAGATTTGCTGACGAAAACCGTCACACCATATGTTGGCGGGAAGTAGGGTAGGTTGGATGCGTCACAAATGACATGTTATTGATGGATAAGTCAAGGAATGATCAGTCCCTTCCATCTTTAGGGAAGTTGATATTTCGACCCTTTGATTGAAATAAGAACTGTCACCCTAAATTTCATGGTCATGGTGTAACGATGAGTTTATTTCAGATGGTCAAAGAATGATGTATCGAGCATATAGGTTGATGACCCCGTCATGCAACCTGCTTGATTAGATATTCTGATAAAGAGATTATATTACACAGTGAGCGTTCGTATGTGGTTGTCATCGTTGCAACTTTAAGATTTTTCTCTTGGGTGTTTTGACCCATTGTTAGACAGTAATTTTGGACTTTAGGCAAATCGGTCTAATGTCAACGAGAAAAAATCCTAGAGAGTCACACACTAAATGTTTTTGTTGGTCTCAATTAAATTCTATTTGAATTTAATTAACAGAATAAATATTATTTTCAAGACTGAGGAATAATTTTATTCATGTTATATTGATCTCGTAAATTAAATAAATATTTATTCACCGAATTGTGAATAAAATATATTTATTTAATTTATTTAGTATTTAATAAATATTTATTTACTAGTTTGTGAATAAAATATTTATTTAAGAGAATAAAATATTTATTCGGGTGTTCAATAAATGCAAGAAGAGTTCGAACGGACCAAGACCGTGTCCGGTGATAAAATAACTATTTACGAGCCGATAAATATTATTTATCCATTTTACGCAAGTTGGCGCATCACAAAATAATAATAATATTATTATTATTATGTGGAATGGGATTTCATTAATGGTTATAATTATATTTGTTGAACCCCATTTAAGTATAATGGGTATTTCCGAGCCCCACATCGGTCTTTCCCTCCTTTTAATTATTTTTACTCATCTATAAAAGAATGTCTCCACCTCACATTGAGGTAAGGCAATTCACCATCAACATGGTATCAGAGGGAAATTAATATCGAACCCTCCCTCCCCTGCGGATTTCTGGCACTAATCGGCCTCGCATCTCTCGTGGCTTCCCGACACAATCCGGCCCCGCCTCCCCGGTGCGTTCCTGCACCCTCTTCCCCGGCGCCTCCTGCCCGGAGCATCTCCCCGGTGCAGCCCGGTCCTCCCCCTTCATCCTCGGCGCCTGCCCTCCCGAAGCGCGCCCTTCCCGTCGCGTCTCCTCCCAAGCGCGACCCTCCGTCGCGGCTCCTCCCGAGCGCGACCCTCCATCGCGGCTCCTCCCGAGCGCGACCCTCCGTTGCGGCCCCTTCCGGCTCCCGCACGCCCTCCCGACTCTTCCCGACAACCGCGCCTCCCACGCCTCCCGTCGCCCTCCCCGGATCTTCCCAGCGGTCCCGACCCCGCGCCAGCCCCGCTCTTCCAGCGCCCAGCTCCCGGCAACCTCGCGCCAGCCCCGCCCTTCCAGCGGTCTCCCGGCCCCTTCCGAAATCTCCCATTCTGTCGGCACCCATTCTCTGGGCGTCTTTCCAGCGCTGAATGACGAGTTCATCCGCAACTTCCGAAGACCTCCCTTCGATGGCTGCCTCGGTCCTACCTCCACCCGCTTGGTCGATGAGCGACTCGACTCCACAAATTTCTCTGTCGGGCGGAAGACCATGCTCATGTCTCTCACCGGCATGGACCTCGATTCCCATCTCGAGGATCCACCACCTCCACCTTCTGACCCAAAATATCGTCCGTGGAAGATTGCGGACAGTAAAATTTTTGCTTTGCTGGTCAATTCAATGGACCGCTCTGTCAAAGATGTCACCCGGACAGCCAACACAGTCAAGGAACTCTAAGATTCTTTGAGTCTCATGTACTCCGATACCAATAACTTGGCTCGGGTATCTGATCTCCTTCAGCGGTTGTCCCTCCTCCGCTAGCAAGCTCGTCCATTTCCCGCATACTTCATGGAATGGAAAACACCTAAGGAAGCATTAGCCCAGCGGGACCAGCTCTGTCTTTTCAGCCTCCTCCATGGTCTCGACCCGGAATATGCGACGACGGCTAAAGAGATGCTAGCCAGCCCCTCGTCCCTAGAGATTCCGCAGATCTATCATCGCCTTGGGAAGGCTCATCGGGCCCTTGCCCCACCCATCCCTAGCCTTGATCACACTGCTCTCCTGGGTCGTGGCGGTGGTCGCCCTATCGGCACTCGTGGACGCGGTCGTGGAGACAGCCGACCTCGCCCATTCTGTCAGCACTGTGGCAAGCTCGGCCACCTGGTTGACCGTTGCTGGGTCCTTCATAGTCGTCCCGCTCCGCACCCACGATAGGGCCAGACTGCGATCCGAGATGCATCCCCGCCTGCTGTCACTCTTCCTTCATCTTTGGATCTCTCCATGGCTGAGATCCAGCTAATTCATGATCATAGGACCACCTCCCTACCGGGCTCTTCATCAGCATCTCTTGCCCACTCCAGTGGTCCCACTGCATTTTTCAGTCATCGCTCCCATGCCTGGATGCTTGACTCAGGTGCGTCCGACCATCTTACCGGTGATGCAGGTATGCTCTCCAACTACTGTCTCAAATACTGGTTCCTCAACCATCACTGTTGCTGATGGTTCCACTCTCCCCATTGCTGGTTTTGATACATGCTCCCTCACCTCATCCCTTCACCTATCCTCGGTGGCCCATGTACCACGCAATCCGTTTAACCTGCTCTCCATTAGCAAGCTGACCAAGGATTTCAATTGTAATGCTATCTTTACCTCGTCTTCTGTTCTGTTTCAGGAGCGGATGACGAACCGGAAACTTGGTAGAGGTCAGCTACGAGATGGGGTGTACATGTTCGATGGCCCGACATCCGTCGCATGCACATTTATCTCTGCTCGTACCGTGGACCTTCATTCTCGGTTGGGCCACCCCTCCACCTCCACTCTTCATCAGCTCTATCGAGATATTAGTCCGCATTTATCTTTTCATTGTGAGTCTTGTACCTTTGCGAAACACCATCGCACTTCATATTTTCCTCGACTTGACACACGGACCGCCAAACCCTTTGATTTGGTTCATTCCGATGTATGGGGTCCCTGTGCCACCTCGAGTCAATCTGGGTATAAATATTATATCTCGTTCATTGATGATTTTTCACGTATGACGTGGCTTTACCTTCTTCGAGATCGGACAAAAGTTTTCTCCACCTTTCAGACCTTTTACCATGAGATCCGGACACAGTTTTCTATCTTTGTAAAATGTCTACACTCCAACAATGGGCGGGAATAGCTGTCCACTCCCTTTCAGCAATTTCTGCAAGCACACGGTATCATCCATCAGAGCTCCTATCCTGATACCCCTCAGCAAAATGGAGTGGTCAAGCGAAAACACCGACATATTCTGGAAACTGCTCATGCCCTCCTCTTCCACCGCAAGGTGCCTCTTCTCTTCTGGGGGGATGTCATCCTCACTGTTACTTACCTACTCAATCATCTTCCTTCCTCCATCCTTCAGGGGGAGACTCCTTTTCATACTCTATTCCCCTCTTTTCCTCCTCACTCCCTTCCACTCCGCGTCTTCGGATGTCTCTGCTATGTCCGGGAAACTCGCCCCAATCTCTCTAAACTTTCTCCCAAATCCCTCCGGTGTATTTTTCTCGGATATTCCCGCACTCAGCGTGGCTACCGGTGCTTCTCTCCAAACTTACGCTGCTATATCACCTCTGCAGATGTCTCGTTTGTCGAGAGCTCTTCTTTCACTACACCCTCTCCTCATCCAGACACTACCATCAATGAGTGTCTTCCTCTCATTTTTCACCCTCCTCTGGTGTCTCCTCCAACTGGTCATCGCTTTGGGAAGGTCTACTCTCATCGTCCATCGACTGTACCCCGTCCAGGCCGAGGACAACATTGTTCCCACTTCGTCCGATGCTCCTGTCACAGCACCCAAGGACTTTCCAATTGCACTCCGGAAAGTTACTCGCTCGTGTCAGACTACTCTATTTACATCTTCATACAAAGGTTTGTCAGCACTGGAGGCGATCTCTATTCCCCACACGGTTGGCGACGCCAAGTCACACCCGGGGTGGCTACAGGCTATGCGAGATGAACTGCAAGCTCTGGATGACAACCATACATGGGATCTGGTCCCCCTCCCTGCGAGCAAACAAGCGGTCAGCTGCAAATGGATTTATACGATCCGTCTCAATCCCGATGGCTCTCTTTGTCGCCTCAAAGTCCGGCTTGTGGCGAAGCGATTTGCTCAAACATATGGCATCGATTACTTTGAGACCTTCTCTCCGGTCGCCAAGATGGTCTCTGTCCGCCTGTCCATATCTCTGGTTGCTCATCATCACTAGCTGCTTCATCAACTGGATGTCAAGAATGCCTTTCTCCATGGCTTTCTTGACGAAGAAGTCTACCTGCAGCAGCCCCCTGGCTTTCGTGCCTCTGGTGCCGACGCCCATGTCTGTCGCCTCCGTCGATCCCTCTATGGCCTCAAGCAGTCTCCTCGGGCTTGGTTTGGCCGCTTCAGCACTGTCGTCACGGCCTTTGGCCTCTCTCGCAGTATGAAGGATCACACAGTTTTCTTCCGTACAACGACAAACGGTTGTATCTTGCTGGTGGTCTATGTTGATGATATCGTCATCACAGGGAGCGACTCCACAGACATCGCCCACCTCAAGGCGCACCTTCACCACCACTTTCACACCAAAGATCTTGGTCCCCTCACCTACTTCCTTGGCATCGAGGTCTCCCGTTCTGAGGACACTATCTCTCTGTCAACACAAGTATGCTCTTGATATCTTGCAGGATGCCGGATTGAGCCAGGCAACTGCCGTGGACACTCCTCTTGAGCCTAGGGAACGCTCTCTCCATACCGACTCGGAACCATTTCCTCACCTCGAGAGCTATCAACGTCTGGTGGGTAAACTTAACTACCTCACCATGACACGACCAGACATTGTCTGCGCCTTTGGCAAAGTTAGCCAGTTCATGGAGCATCCAACCAGATCTCAGTAGGATGTTGTCCTCCGCATTGCCAAATACATCAAGAAAGACCCTGCACGTGGCCTTCAGTACTCACATCATGCTCATTTGGATGTTGAGGCCTTCTGTGATGCGGACTATGCAGGTTGCCTCGCTACCCGCAAGTCTACTTCAGGATTCGCCATGTTCTTCGCCGGTAACCGCATCTCCTGGCGCAGCAAGAATCAGACTGTCGTCTCCAAATCGAGTGCAGAGGCCGAATACCGCACCATGGCCAAGGTCACCACTGAGATCTTCTGGCTTCGTCATCTCCTCCATGAGCTCGGCTTCCCGGCGAAGACCTCTGCCCATATCTGGTGTGACAATCAGGCAGCCACAAAGATTGTCTCGAATCCCATCTTCCATGAACGGACGAAGCATATCGAGGTGGACTGTCACTTCGGTAGATCAGTTTGCCGACATCTTCACCAAAGGCCTCCCCGGAGCTCGCCTTGACTCTCTCACTACCAAGCTGGGTATTCACAGCATCCATGACCCAGCTTGAGGGGGAGTATGAGATGGTCTTTGTTTCATGTCATCTTTTTTCTTTGTGGGACTCAATCCAATCTGGGCATGTCCAGCTTGAGGGGGAGTGTTGGACCCTATTTAAGTATAATGGGTATTTCCGAGTCCCACATCGGTCTTTCCCTCCTTGTAATTATTTTTACTCATCTATAAAAGAATGTCTGCCTCACATTGAGGTAAGGCAATTCACCATCAACAATATTTAATGGTTATGTAATTAAATTTTATAACTGAAATCTCAGCTCTATAAATAGACGGATATGTCTATTGTGTAATTCATTCGAAACCAATTCCAAGTTTGGGAATAGAGAATTGTTGCACACAACGAATTCTCTCTCGACTCCTCTCTCCCTCTCAAGAACGAGAAACCCAAGAAAGAATTTCTTCAAGACCGAAGAACAAGCGATCAAGAACGAACAACGCAAGACATTCGATTCGCCGCGCTAGCACCCAGAGAACGAGTGACGTTGCTCAGAGGCTATTGAAGCACGTGTGGATCATCGCTAGAAGGATTCTACCCTTTGATCCTCACAAACACAACGAAGGCAATCCGGAAGGGCCTTTTCAGACGATCAACAATCATCAACAAAGAAAGTTCCTAAGCCCAGTTATTTATTTCTTTAGATATTAAATAAATTAATTATAAATTTGACGTGCACGATCATCACTCTTGGTTTCGGGCAACGATTATTAGAAGAAATTTTAATATATCACCCTCCACTGCAACGCTTCCACTCCGCCCGGAACCAACAAATATATCATGAAGAAGCCTTAAATAATAAATGTTGAGTTTTAGCTAAGCAAGAAAGGTTAAATCAATTTGAGGGAAATAAGCATTGAGAGTTTGTTAAAAACCAACAGAATAAGTAATTAGTACTAAGTGAGATTTTAAAAATAAATTAGATGATCAAGGGGGGATAACCAGAAATAAAGCTAGGTTGGTGGTCAGGGATTACAATCAAGGTGAAGAAATAAATTATGAATAGACCTTTGCGCCAGTAACTAGACTAGAAGTCATTGGAATCTTCATTGCTTATGCATGTTTTATGAATTTTAAATTGTTTCAAATGAATGTCAAATTGCTTTTCTAAATGGTTTGTTTTTTAATATGTTTTTGTTAAGCAACCTTTGGTTTTGAAAATCCTCATTTTCCAAATTTTGATGTGCTTAAACGGACATCGAGAGTTTGGTATGGAAGGTTAAGTTTTTTTCTTTTAAAAAATGGTTTTATTACGGATAAATTTGATGTAACGATTTGGAGCTTTTCAACCCGTTAGTGAGTTTTGGGTGTTGGAGGTGTTCGGAGGAGGATAGGGGAGAATCTGGAGGAGTTGGAGATAAATCTGAGCTAGAAGAGAATCTTGCGGCGTGGAGTTGAGGGTTGCGGCATAATGGAGGCCCTTGCGGTGTGGTTGAGGTCTTGCGATGCAGAGGTTTAAGGATGATGGGTTTTGGTGGATCTGTCAATCCCGACATGGCTACTATGTGAGGATGAGTTGCAGCGTGGTGCGGTTTCAATGATGAAGTGGAGTTGTTCTTGCGGTGTGGAAGACCGAGGGGTTGGGTTTACCTCATCCCCGCCTCCGAAGAGGTGGAGTAGGGTAGCGGCGTGGAGGCCAGGAGAGGCCGGTTTTGTCCGTCGTTTTGGTGGTAATTGTGGCGTGGTGGTTTGGTGGCACCATAGCCTTACCTCGGGTAGATAAGATCTGGTTGGGATCAGCGACACAGATCCTGGAGGCCAGTTGGGCCTGGGGTGATTGCGGGGCGGCGCTCTACGTTACGTCGTAGAATTAGGTGAAAACCTGATGATTACAACGTGAACAACTGTTTTAAGTTGTGGTCCTTTAATTAATCTGTTGGGTATAAATTTCTGAGCCCCTCTGAAATTCAACATTCCTCAGACTTCTCACTCGACTGTTGGGCGGCCTGGGTGCAGTTTTTTGAGATCTTTCACCCCATTTTCAGTGGATTTGATTCCTGGCCTTTGAAGATTGATTATCGGCAAATCTAAGGTGAGTTCCTCTTCGTTCCTCTCTTGTTTCCATTCTTCCCTATCCGGAGGATGTTATGTTGCGGAATAGTTGGTTTGGGTGATGTTGTGGCTTGAGGTTAATGAGAGACGTTGTTTCTCAGGTTGTTAATACCATCTTAGTGTGGTTCCGAACTTGTGGGCATCTCTTCTTCGCCTCGTCCTTGCGAAGCGAATCGGAAATCATTGTTTGAGGTAGGGGATCCTCATTCTCTCCTTGTTCTTGGTGCATATGTGATTCTAGCATGCTTTTGCTTCCCTTTGAGTGGATGGTACGAATTGACTTAATAAGATAATGAACCAGATGAACTGAAATTGAAGGGGAGGGGGGTGCTCGCTTTTGTTTACTTGCTTTCGTATTTATTGCTTATGAAATTATGCTCACTCGCCTACTATTGCTCATGATGGAAATCGTTGTTGTTGTTGAGCCCTATATGTGATGCAACTGTTGTGAAAATGTGAACCCTTGTTGTGTTTGTTGTTGAACTCACCTTTCATAAAAGGTTAAGTACTTATATCTGGCTAACAAACAAATTGTGTGTGCAAATCTAGAATCATATAAAAGCACCCATAAAGAAAGATATGATGAAATGAATTGAAAGCCCCTCAAATTTGAACTAGAGGAAACTGTGGAAGCTGAATCTGTTGTTGTATGTACGGGTGTGCTTGCGATGTTTCTGTTGTGGTTGTGTGAACCTTGTTGGGGCTTGTATGGTGATGGTGGTGACCGGTATGGCATGAGGTGAGGCAGTGGGGCTATGGATGTTTAGCTTGGGGGTACATTGTGGGCTGAGTTGTGGTGGTTGGTTGATGGGCTGTGGTTGTGCGATGGTTGAGCAGCAGTGATGGCCCGAGAATGAGATGCGGTGGTGTTGTGACACAGAGGGGCTGTTTTGTTGTGACATGGGTTGTAGTTGCTCGGCAGTTATGGGGTGAGATTAATTATAATGAAATGGTAACGGCATGGGCTGGAATTTGAATAAGTGTGGGCTAAACTTAATGGTGGGCCAATTGATTAATGAATTGAAAGATAAATAGTGGGTTGAATTGGAATGGTAAATAGTTGGGTTGAATGCGGGGTTAAATGGCTTAACAACGAACCTTGGTTGGTTATTGAAAGTTCGGAATCTGGGTTGAAGGCGGCATGAGTCTTTTGTCATCTTTATATTTCCCTATAAATAAACTACAAGGCCTCTCTTTAGAGGTATCTTGGGTATTGGCTCCACCTCTCTTATCATTCTACATGGTATCAGAGGATTCTCTAACCCGATCTCTCCCTCTCATTTTTCATCTCTCGCCCTAGGTTTTCCCAGGGATTTCCCCCCACTGAGGGGAGGGGGGGCCCTCAGCCCTAGGCCATCGTCACAGTTGGTCGCCCCCTCGCCCTCCGTCGAACAGCCCTTTGCGGCCCTGCACGCGACGACCCTCGTTGGCGCTCCGTCAAACGGCCTTCCGCCTCCCTGCGCGCGACGCCTGACAGCCCTCTGCGACCCTGTGCGCGACGACATCTCCCTCCCATCCACGCCGGACGGCCCCCTGCGCGACGCCTCTAGCACGCTGCTCTCCCGTCGCCGGCCACCTCCTGCGGATGCCCCGTCTTTCATCGTCAGCGCCACTTGTTACCCGTCCCGCGTGCATCCCTCCCGTCCCGTCCCATCCCACATGCATCCCTGCTTGACGCCCGACGGCCTCCTGTGCGCCACCTCCTCACGCCAACTCTCCTCCCCGACCAGTCCCGTCAGACCCTTCCGACCAACCCTCTTCCAGCCTCCCGCCTCCTGCGCGACAACCCTCGACATCGCTCCTGCATCTCCCAACTCTGCGCATCCGCATCTCCCACAGCGACGGCCCTATCATTCTACAGGTTGTAAATGGAAAGAGAAATTGCGGGTTTTTTGTTGCGGTTTATGTGTGAAGTTGCATTTTAGTAGTGACGGCATTTGGTGGCAGATGTCATGAAGTGATGTATAAGTGTTGTGAGCAGCGCTGGTGGAGTTGGATGTGAACCCTTAGATTGGGTATCGTGTGCTATCTACTATCCTTGTATTTTCATGTTATTTTTATAGTACTATGTACCGACACTCAAATGTTTTGATGGGAGTTTTCTCCAACATCCAGGTTGGTGATGGAACAGATGGTTGATTTCCCACTCTTCCCTGCTCTTCCTTCGGCAGTAGTATCGAGTGATTGCACAGTTGGTGGCGGAGCCTCGCCCTTGATGATGGCACAGTTGTAGTGATGTCTGGCGACGAGAGGATGTGATATAGGGTGGGGGTCATGCGTGGTAGGAGGAGGGCACGAGGTTGTGGTTGGATGTGATGATGATGCAAACGATGACTGATGCCAGCACAGAACATTGAGACCTGCAGGGGGCTGGGGTAGGTAGGGTTTGTTGCGGAAAACGCTGGGAGTCGCAACGACAGAACAGGTTTGTAGATGAATAAAAGATAAAAGAAAATAATCACACAGGACACAGAGATTTACATAGTTCGGGAAATGATCCTTACGTCCACGGAGAGACAGAAATATCACTAAATCAGGAGAACAGATTACAGGGAGTATCTCAAAGTTTCAAGCACAAGAAACATCAACCCAAAATGGGCTAATAAAGAAGATGAAGTGTTCTGTCACCAACCGCAAAGAAAGTCCGCACTACCACAATGAACGGCGGCTGGAAGTCCGCATCGCTACAGTGTTGCGGTCACCCAAGTCCAAACTGCTACAGTGGTCGGCGGCTAAAAGTCCACGGAGCTACAGCACTGTTATCTCCAAAGTCCGAGCTGCTATAGTAGTCGTGCCAAAATCCGCACTGCTACAGTGCCCTGTCGGTGTCGGACGGTCAGCTCTACTATAGTTGGTCAGTATTGCTACAGTGCCTGAAATTTTGAGTCGAGGGCTTTCGATCCAAGAAGCAGGGGCACATTGCCCCTGCAACCCCCAACGAGCTCACCGCGGAGCTCGACCCACGGAGTTGCGGCATGGTGCGCAGTATGGGCCGCAAGCATTTGGCTCAATCAGGAGCCAAAACGGATCGGGCTACACCAACCAACAGGATTGTGACCCAACCCACATCAGATATGGCTTGATATGTGACGACGGGTACATGAAGGAAAGGAAGCACAGAACGTTTCATGTTGGGGCGTGAAAGAGACAACTCAGCGGGGAGGTGGATGTGGGGCGCCTACGTTTATGTTCTCTTGATCTGCAGTGCGAATGTGGCTAAGAGTGATCCTTTTCTTCTCATAATTCTCCCGGATGAAGTGGCGATCAACTTCAATATACTACATCAGTTCATGGAAGGTTGGGTTTGTGGCAATCTTGACATCAATTTGAATGTCACACCAAATGCATGCAGGCTTCTTGAAAGGATAGTTGACCTCCTCTAATATATGTTGCGCCCAAATAATCTCTACTGATACTCAAACTTTGCACTGTATCGAGAGATAGTTGTATGCTTTTTGCTTCGTCGGGATGAAAGACACCCTGCATAGTCTCTGTCACAAAAGATCTCAATATTCATGTGTCCATGATTAGGATATAATAAGCCTAGTTTAGAATCTTCTTACACATATCTAACAATGCAAAAGACAACCTCCCATTGTAGCTTTGTTGGAAATTCCATGACCTAACTCATCTTGCTTATTGCACATGCAATGTTAGGTTAAGTCATTGTCAAGTAGTTTAGCTTGCCAACGAGTCATTGATACATGTTTTGTGAGAAGAATGTCTTCCTTTTAGCGTGAAGAGACTTCTTCCCAGCCTCTCGTGATGAGTCCATAGAATCATACGAAAGGCATTCGACAGAGTCCTGGGAGGACCAAGAGCAGGTGGAACTTAGCTGTGCTGGATGAACCTCAGACGGTTCCAGGAGTTGCATCTTGACAACAGTCCCCTTTTTGTTAGCAAGTTGGACTCTTTTGCAGGCTTGTATATAGCCCTTTTTTATTTTAAACTATTTATCGTACTCTAATGTGGGATTAGATGTTGTGCATGCATATATGGTATCAATTTATCTTTTCGAATTATAGTGTAGGTGTTATGTAAAATAATTGAGAGAGGGAGAAAAAAGAAGTAAACTGTGTATATAGAATATAGCAGCAGAATTACAGTAGCAGAAAACCTACAGAAATACAACAATGTGGGGAAGAGAGAGATGTAGGAGAACAAGGAACCTGTGGAAGACCACTCCACTGATTCCCTGCTGGAACGTCCCAACGCTCCAACCCTTCTCTCAGCCGCCTGCTGTGGAGAATAATCTTCAGAATATAAGTCCCCTCACCCCAACCCCCTGCTGCCTATTTTTATACCCCCACCAGCCCACTGCACAGCTGGCAACTATAACCAACTTAAATGCTAAAATACCAAACTACCCCTTAACAGAATATTATACTCACTCCATATTGAACAGCCCCCAGCAAGCTTCCCTATTTCCTAACAATTCCCTCCCACCCAAAAACCACTTTGTCCTCAAGGTGGAACAACTCATCCTTTGCTCAGCTATGCATTGGGTCAGCAGCTCCCGGTGGCGGTTTTGGTGGAGGCCTCGGCATCATTGCAGCTTCATTGGAAATCAGCAACACACTCGGGTAAATTAAGACACCCAGTGCAAGTGGATTGGAAGCCCCTTGTTGGTAAGGTAAGTTTCGGTCTTGCTGCCCAAGTGAAACTTGTTTCCAAATCGTTCCCATCCAAAGGTGTGTCATCAAAATATTAAAGAGCCCCTGCGACAAGAGCCTCACTGTTTGATCAAAGGGATGCTCAGCATTTAAAGCTTCATCGTAGCTGTTGGAAAAATCTTTCAAAGTGCCTTCTCTCACAATCTTGGCATGCTGAGAATACGGTGGCTGCTGGGTAACAATTACAACATTTCCTGAAGTGACTGTATTAATAAGTTCTGTCTTCAGCTCCCCATACTCAGTCCCAACAGCTGCTCCAAACAACGGACTAGAAGTGTATAGTCCTTCCACAAACCACAATTCCCTGTACTGGGTTGACGCCACCTTTTTGGCTAATTTCAATTGAGCCAAACACCAAATATCTGGAGTAAAAACGGACCTTCCAGTAAGCAGAATTTTGTCAACATTACTAATGTCCCAATAGAGAATTCCAAGGTACCCAAAAATGGTATTTTCAGCCCTTAAACCATCCATTGCAGGAAAACAAGAGAAAAACCAAAGTCCTTTATAACATCAGCAGCTGGAATACAGTGGAACTTTTTTTGGCATAGGTGGTCAGTAACAACCAGTGCCAATGAACATGTTGTTACCCGTCCTTTCAAAACCATAGTCAGCTGGGAAAACTGTATCTTGGGAGTAGCATTGGCATCTCTGTGGAGGAGTTCATCCAACTCAGGCCCAACCTGCACGTATGCCAACTAACACCATACTCGACTCCTGCTTGTCCAACCTCCTTTCAGAACTACAGCACAATTTTCAAACGAAACTAAGGCACCACCAACAAGTTCGTTCAACCCTGCCACTATTGCTCCTCTTGCTGGTCGTTTCATCATTATAACAGAATTTCTCCTACCAAATCCTGCCGTAGTAGCAAGTGGGATGAGTGAGTATCTACTACTTATTTGGAGGCCATACTTCAAGACCCAAAAATCAAATTTATCTCTGATAGGATGAGTTACCCCAGCAACTTGAACTTTCTCACTTGCTATAAAATCTGGTAAATGAAATAGCTCCATCTGGAGTGGTGGTGTTGGTACCTGATCCCTTGTGATGCCAATAGGAGGATCTAATTTTGGCACCACCTCATTTTTTTTTCCTTCCGTCCAGGCCAAACTGGAGACTATTTTCTCCACTATATTACTACAAATGTCCCCTTCCTGTCCAGTCTGTAATTCCCCCAAATCTGCTGTTATTTCTTCCTTTACGAAGTGATCGACTTCCTTTTTTTCTCTCGTTCCAGTTCCAGACCAGTCCATGCTTTGGTGTATTAGAATTAAATCAACCTTCTCTTGTCCTAAGCATTGAAGAGCCAGCATGTCCTCCTCTATGTCTCCCAGAGCCTGCGTGGATTGCTGCTTGTCACACTATCGTCGTAAAAACTCCTCATGCTCCTTGTCGGAACCGTACTTCTCTAATAGTGCCGGCTTCAGCTGCTCCCATTCAGAACCCGGATTTTTGTTCAGCCAAGACAAAAACCAAAGCAAAACTGTGTACTCCAGACTTAATTGCGCATAGTGTATCTTCATGTCCTCTGCTGTATGATTTTCCAAGAAATATGCCTCTGCCTTTGTGATCCAACTAAGTGGTTGCTTACTTGAAAAACTAGGCAGCTCAACTCTTGTTACGATAGTGCTCATTCCATCGACTGGCGACAAATTGTCAAGCATAGGACTCGTCTCCTGTTTCATTCCGAACTCCATTGCCCCGACGTTGCTTCGAAAAGAACATGTTGCAGCTGTTTGGTTTCGGGTTATGGATCCAGAATTTTGTTCTACCTGTGACTGCAAATTCTGTATCTGCTTCAGTGCCCTTCCATCTGTCCACAATTGTGCTTGCTTCTGCTCCCACGGCCTACGCCTCAACTGTCCAGTAGCATTCCGACACTCTGCATGAACAGAGGGAACCAACTTTGGTTCCTCCAGGTCGAACTTCAGCTCACTAAATAATCTTTCGATCTTCACTTGTCTCTTAGTAAAATCTTCCAAAAATGATGTTTGTCTCTGCGCCTCCCCAGATGGTCCCTGCATTGTCCAGCTTGCTCACAAAAACTTCTTGTTCGTCCGTCCGACAACAGTTGCGGTCTCGTTTTCCACTTCTGCGACTAAACTATATCTACGAACGTCCCAGTATGCGCCCCGACTTATCAGCTGCTCCAACCACTTTCTTTCCGTTCGCCTTTTACAGCAGTCGCGCGTCTCAACTCCCAGTACAGCAAAATCGACTTCCCATTAGTACGTCGCACTTCAATCGTCCTCTAGCGATCGCAACTCTCAATGATGAATCAGCATCGAACGCGCCTTCAGTTCCAAACACACTTCCAGATTTCGCGTCTCCAGCTCGGGTCGCCTCCAGCTATCAGAACGCTTACCACAGCAAATGATTTTCCAGTCGCGACGTTCACTATTGTCAGTTCTCCTCACCCAATTCTGGCGATCGATCCCAACCAGCACGCGTCTGCTGCTACTACGCGTTTCCCGTGTCCGCGCCTCTTCTCCAGCTACCAACAATCTCGAAACCTCCAGTTGCTTCCATTTCTTCAAGAACGGTCGCACCTCGCAAAGAACAGCGGAAGCACTGTTCGTGTCCTCCGCAGCGGCAACCACGTTTTCAAGAAATAACCGAGCTTCCTCCAGCGAACGAACGTTCTTCTGCGGCGTTTAGTTCTGCTCTAGCAGTGCACGTCTCTTCCTCTACAAAGCGCGCCGCACTGCTGTATCGAAATTACGTCGGACGCACTCCACGGTCAAGACGAATTAACTGTAGTGATCGTCTACCTCGATCTGCTCACAAAACCACTTCAGCAGCGAATGTTCTCCCGATTTTCCAGCTTCGTTTGTTAGTACTGGTTTGCGCCAGAAAATTCCCAAACTGAACGAACACTCATATGCAGCTCGGGCAGGATTTTTTGACCTGCTCCTACGACGCCTCTCCTCCAGCGACGATGAAGGAGTTTCTTCTGCAGTCGTCCGGCACTTCCAGCGTACTTGCAACTGCAGTTGAGTTCCCCTACCTTTTCCTTCTTAGCAGCGGTCTCTCTCTCTCGAGCGATTTTCCCCAGCGGAGTCGCCAAATTGTTATGTAAAATAATTGAGAGAGGGAGAAAAGAGGAGTAAACTGTGTATATAGAATATAGCAGCAGAATTACAGTAGCAGAAAACCTACAGAAATACAACAATGGGGGGAAGAGAGAGATGTAGGAGAACGAGGAACCTGTGGAAGACCACTCCACTGATTCCCTGCTGGAACGTCCCAACGCTCCAACCCTTCTCTCAGCCGCCTGCTCTGGAGAATAATCTTCAGAATATAAGTCCCCTCACCCCACCCCCTGTTGCCTATTTTTATACCCCCACCAGCCCACCGCACAGCTGGCAACTATGACCAACTTAAATGCTAAAATACCAAACTACCCCTTAACAGAATATTATACTCACTCCATAATGGACAGCCCCCAACAAGCTCCCCTATTTCCTAACAGTAGGGAAGTGTGTGTGTTTTTGGCTAAAGTTTCTCATGTGGACGATATGCCTACTCGCTGCTATGTATTTTATTACCGAAAAATTGAGCTCATTTTTTCCATTATTTTTTGATGATTTTTTTGTGCTTTAAAGCCAAAAACCCATGGATTATATTGATTTTATCATTTTTGGGTTTTACATTGGCATTCGTGAATACATGAAATTTAATACTAATTTCAAGCTATTTTTTAACATAATTATTTTATCACTCTTGAACATTACTTCTATAATCTAATACATTGAATTCTGACTAGTATAATTTCTTTTGACGTTTAAATTATATTTTTACTAATTCTTTTGTAAATACATTTTGATATTTTAACCATGTTTATATTATCCAATTTAATTCTTTTATTGTGTTTAACAATCACTAACATGTTTATATGATTTATATTTATTAGGAAGACTTGGGGGTGGCTTGAGAGAGCATCCTTGAGGGCATAGTGGTGACTGCTTGATCTTCATAGGGGAGATGGTTAAAAAGCTCGCTTGACAGTTTGGGTGGAGGCTCCATAAAAGAGGAAGCCACTCCAGTGAAGGCTAGGCTTCTAGGTTGCTCTTACGCCAAGCATTCACACTTCTTTCCCACATATCACACACATTCACTTCACGCCCATCCTTACTGCTTTCTATATAAAAATCAACCAATTACAGTTGTGATCTCAACTTGTCCCTGTGGAGAAATTACCTGGCACTCATACCGGTATTGTGCTACGATGACCATGTGCACTTGCAAGGGAATGTGTAAATAGCACTACACATTCGCACCAAGCACTTTTGACACCGTTATCGGGGATAGTTTTTGTTAAACCCTATTTTTATTATTCTGGATATTTCCGAGTCTCACATCGGAATACTCCTGTATGTATTCTGTATCCTCAATCTATAAAAGTAGGTCTCCGGCTCAACTTGAGGTAAGGGGATTTTCCCATTCTACATGGTATCAGAGGGTAAATCCCACTAAATTTTTTTTCTCTCCCCTTCGGGGTTTGCCCTATGCGGCCACCCCCTCCCCTCCTGCGAGTCTGCCCTACGCGGCCGCCACCCCCTCCCGCAGGTCTGCCCTACACGGCCACCCCGGCTCTGGCCTATGCGGCGCCTCCTCCGCTGCGCCACCCTCCCGGCATCCCAATCCCAGACCCTCTCTGCGCGCGACTCCCGACGCCCTCGTCCAAGTGCTCCCTCTGACTGCTTCCCCCGGGATCGTCCCGGCGTCGCCCCTCTGTCGCGCTACATCCTAGGCGCCCCTCCATTCCGCAGTGCAACTCTCCCCGCCGCCGCCTCTCCTGCGACTTCCCGGCGAAGTCCGGCCCCGCCTCCTCCTCTCGGCAACTCCTGGCCCGACGACTCGCCGCAACTCCCGGCTCGTCTCCAACGGCTCCCGCCCTACCCGCTGCCGTTTCCGGCTCCCGCACCTGCCTGCTCCCGCAACTGTTGGCTCCGCACCTGCCAGCTCCCCCACCTGCCAGCTCCCGCACCTGCCGGCTCCCGCATCTCCAGGCAACCGCCCTCCCTTAGACGCGGCGCACCTGCTTCGTCCGGCGACTCCCGACCCGCCCTTCCCAGTGAGGACTCCCGGCCCCCCCGTCGAACAAGGTTGCCCGGCTCCCGCGTCTCCATCAGCGGCTACGCCCAGCCCCGCCTCTCACGGCGCTTCCCGACTACCGCCTTCTTCAGCGGCTACTGGCCCCGCCCTCTCCGCTCGGACCTCCCACAGCAGCCATCTATTCCCGCCGCGGCGCCTCTGCTGCTTCCCGACGCTGCCTACCCCAGCTGCTTCCCAGATTCACCCGGCACCACCTTTTTTTTTTGCAGCCACTCTTTGCGGGCACCGCACACCGTTGAACCTGTCATCTTCTGCCGATGTCCGAGTCCTCTATGGCAGCATCTTCTGCTCTGCCCCAGATGATAACCGCCTCCACCCGCCTCGTCAATGAGCGGCTCGACTCCACCAACTTCTCCATCTGGCGGAAGACGATGTTGATGTCCCTTACCGGAATGGACCTTGATTCACACCTTGAGGATCCTCCACCGGAATCCACCGATCTCAAATACCGTCCGTGGAAACTTGCTGACAGCAAGATCTACGGCTTGCAAGTCAATTCAATGGATCGCTCAGTCAAAGATGTCACCCGAACTGCGAATACAATCAAAGAACTCTAGGATTCCTTGACCATCATGTATTCTGAGACCAACAATTTGGCTCAGGTCTCCGATGTCCTTCAGAAACTGTCGCATATCCGACAGCAGGACAAATCCTTCCCCGCATATTTCATGGAGTGAAAAGGTCTTCGTGATGAGTTGCAAGAATTGTGGCTCGTTCCCCAGACATCAACGGACGCTCAGACCCAGAGGAACCAACTCTGCATCTTCAATCTTCTCAATGGCCTCACTCCTGAGTATGTCACGACGGCTACCGAGATGCGCGTCACCCCGTCTACACTAACAATACCACAGGTGTATCATCGCCTGGGCAAGTCCCAACGCGCTCTTCCCCCACCCACCCCCATCATCGATCACTCTGCCCTCGTTGGTCGTGGCGAGGGACGCTCCTCGAGCAATTGTGGATGTGGCTGTGTGGAGGGCCGTCCTCGGCCACTCTGTCAGCAGTGTGGCAAGCTCGGCCACCTGATCGACCGTTGTTGGGTCCTTCATGGCCGCCCATCTCAGCAACCGCGGCAGGGTCAGACGGCGGTCCAGGAGGCTTCATCATCAATCTCAGCTCTTCCACCATCTTTGGACCTATCTATGGCGGACCTCAAGCTGCTTCACGATTCTCGGACCTCTGCAGGACCCGGCTCATCTTCGGCTTCTCTAGCCCACTCTGCTGGTTCCGTTGTCTTCGTCGGTCATCGCTCACCTGCCTGGATGCTCAACTCAGGTGCCTCCGACCACATCACCGGTAATGCTGGTATGTTAACCTCCTACCGTCCTTATGTCGGTTCCTCAGCCATCACCATCGCTGATGGCTCCACTATCCGCGTTGGTGCATGTTCCCTGACTTGTGGTCTGTCCCTGTAGGTACTCTGCCGGTATTGTGCGACGATGACCCTGTGCACTTAAAGGGGAATGTGTACGTAGCGTTACAAATTCGCATCAAGCGGTCTCAACCACATCTGGAAACCTCAATCCCTAAGAAATACCATAGTGGACTCAAATCCCTCGTTTGAAGATTCCGATTAAGGATTTGAGTCGGTTGATCCCAGTATCATCGTTGATTGTAATGACAATATCAAAAACATACACTACCAAAAGATTGTTACCCGCAAACCCATGGAGACTGCTTGAGTCCATACAATGAGCAATGAAGATAACATACTTTGAAGGACTCTCCCTAAGGCACAAACCCCAAAGGTTGCTCCATATATACCTCCTCGTCGAGAAAGCCATGAAGAAACACATTTTTGACATCCATTTTATAGAAGTAGAAACTCCCGAATCCGTACCTCCTAAATGAGGTCGGAAGCTCAAGATAGCGGGGGATTTGAAATTCAAAATACATTAGCGGATTTCAACTGACCCTAAGCAATCTGGAAACATTTATATAGAAGCATTTATTATAAGCGGCAAGTGCTGTAAACAATTTTCAATAAGTGATGTCAAACGAAGCCAAAACCATCAAGGGCAAAAACAAGTAGTCAAATGTAATGGTAACTACCCCGAGATCCCACAAACTTGTGAGATATCATTCTACGTTTCAAAAAGTGAGTAATAAATTCACCTTAATCTTCTCGTCAGCAACAACACCCCACCCACGGCCATCAGTTTTAAATAACTTAGTCTTCACATATTCACATTTTTGAAATTTCTGCAATTGGATAACAAGCAGAACAAAATATAAAAATCAGTCCAAGAATTTTACAGAGGCAATCTCAAAGGAATCTAGCAAGAAAATTGATGATACAAATCCAGACGTGATCAAACACAAGATGTGACAAAATTTTATAATTCAATTGAATCAATGTTTCAGCTGAGAACATTATTTTCCGCATAGGTTAGATAAAAGGGCCTCAAATTTTATTGACTACCAGAAGCTTCTATAGTAGCAAAACACTATAGCTGGGGTTTCTTCAAATTTATAAAGTTGGCTTGATTAGTAAGTTCAGACCCAGTCTGCTAAAAGGAGTCTGCACATACAACATTCCATACTGAAGTTCAGCAGCGTTTGACAGCAATTAATAAAAAGTGCTTACAACACTTATCACTCATGATAAGCAGTTCGAAAAAGTGATGGTTTGTTTATTTCTGAAAAACTGCTTACACTTAAATTCCAAAAACTACTTAAATAAGTGGCAGAAAAGCATTTTTTTAATAAGCAATCTAAAAGCACTTAAACAAAATCACAAATTATAAGTGGTAAGGGATATGTTGGACCCCATTTTAGTATAATGGTTATTTATGAGTCCCACATCGAAATATCCCGTTTTGTAATTATTTTTACTCTTCTATAAAAGAATACCTCCGCCTCACATTGAGATAAGGGGAATTCACCATCTACATGGTATCATAGGGTACTTTCTAACCCGAACTCTCCCTCTCTTTTTTCTCTCCCGTCTAGGGTTGCGAGAAAATTCCCTGCGGAATCCCGGTTCTATCCGGCCCCACCTCTGCCCTCACCCACCTGGTTCTGTCTGGCGAGATCCTGTCGCCGCCTTTTCCTCGGCGTTGTCCGGCCTCCTAGCGGCTGCGCTCCGGCCCCGCTCCAGGTGACACCACCCGACGTCGGCTCCTGCTCCCGGCGCCACTAGCCCTCCCGACCCAGGCGCGACGCGCCCCATCCTTCCGTCGTTCTCCTCCCGGCGGCACTCCCCGCACCCCTCCGTTGCAAACAGCCCGGCGTCCCCGTCCCTCCCGACGGTGTAACGCCCTCCCTCCCAGCGACTGCGCTCCGCCCCGACAGCGTCCCTCCCAGCGCTAGCTCGACCGCCCTCGTCGGCCCTCCTACCCGGAAGCCTCCCGTCAACCGGCCTCCCACGCGACGGCCCTCCTGACCGGCAGACTCCCGATTCTGCCCAGCGCCTGCCCTCCCGGCTCTGTCCAGGCGGAACCTCCCACCCGCCTCCCGCACTTCTCAGTATCGCCCTTCCTGCGGTCTCCCGGCCTCTCCCGACGTCTCCCGGTCTGCCAGCACCCGCTCTCAGCGTGGCCTCCCGACGCTGAATGCCAACTTCCTCAGCAAATCCCGAAGATCTCCCTCTGATGGCCGCCTCGGTCCTGCCTCCACTTATCACCGCCTCCACCCGCCTGGTGGATGAGCGGCTCGACTCCACCAATTTCTCCGTCTGGCGGAAAACCGTGCTGATGTAACTAACCGGCATGGACCTCGATTCCCACCTCGAGGCTCCACCACCCCTACCTACCGATCCGAAATATCGTCTGTGGAAGCTTGCGAACAGAAAAATATTTGTCTTGCTGATCAATTCCATAGACCGCTCTGTCAAAGACGTCACCCGGACAACCAACACAGTCAAGGAACTCTGGGATTCCATGACTCTCATGTACTTCGAGACCAATAACTTGGCTCGGGTCTCCGATCTTCTTCAACGGCTGTCCCTCCTCCATCAGCAAGCCCGTCCATTTCCGGATATAAGCAGTTTTCGATTAAATGATGTCAAACGGACACTTAGGCTCTGACTGACAACAATTGTTCAAAACTTATTATAGCACTTATCACTTAAAACAAGCAGTTTGAAAAAATAAGTGGTGTTTATTATGTTAAATCACTTAAATAAGCAGAATAAAGTAACTCTTTCAATGAAAATCTGGAAACACCGATGCAAGTGTTATAGCCAATTTCGAACCAGGTTCCACCTAGATGGGGGAAAATTGGAGAACTCCAATATGATTTGCATTTGCATAAAAATATGACTGTATGTGCAGGCATCAAATTGACATCATACAGACCTGGTTCTTGCAGTATACACCACAGGGGCAATAGCCAGGCGTGCATTCTGAGCTGGTTAACACGTTCAAGCACCGTTCTCCACATGCACTATCAGGAATATTGGCATTATATTTGCATGTGCAGACAGCAATATCCTCTTCCTTTTGTTTCTTGTGTCTATGAACACAGTAAAAAAAAAAACATACAAAAATGTGAGTAAGCAAATTGTACAAATCCCTACAATTTATGCTCCATTGACAGCCCTTTCGAAATTTGCATGCATCACTTACCACTTATGAAATTGCTTCTGTGTAAGTGTTTTCAGATTGCTTATTAAAGTGTTTTTTCACCACTTATTTAAGTGATTTTCTTCAGGAATTTAAGCAGATTTCAAAAACGTAAAAAACACTGCTCATTTTTTCAAACTGCTTTCTTCGGCAATTTAATTGTAAGCAGATTTCAAAAACACAGGCGGTAAGTGTTATAATCACTTCTTTGCAACTGTTGTCCAACGCAGTCTTATAACACCTACCACGTATGATAAATACATCTCTAAAAGTGTTACCAGATTGCTTATTGAAAAGTGCTTTCTGCCATTTAGTTAAGTGGTTTTCTTCTGAGATTTAAGTATAAGTGTTTTTTTCAAAAACAAAACAAAACAAGCACCACTTATTTTCTCAAACGGCTTATTATAAGTGATAAATGCTATAAGCAATTTTCAATAAGGGCTGTCAAACGGACCGCAGTCACAAGTTCAGCCTTCAGGAAATATCGAACATATCAATGATTTGGCCAGGTGCAAATGCATTCAAAAATGTGACAAGGAGAAATATACAAGTCCTTACAATGTAAGCAATCAACAAATTCATCTTGTAGGAAATATCTAGCATGCCCATGATTTCACCATGTAGAACACAAATATAAGAACATTATGAATAAGATTAAGCAGAAGGAAAAAAATCCCCATCTCATATGCTCAAAAGCTTTTTCATTCTCAAAGTAAATGCAAGAGAAGTCAGGCCAAGCCAACAACAAACAATAATAAACAAGTCTTAAACTCAATTAAATGGGATCGGCTACATGGATCAAACGTCGTCAATTAGCTCTTTTGAAGACCATGTTTAAATTGAAACCGTTTAGAACAAGATCATCTTGAATAATTTGGAAGGTCATTTTAGATCTACCTCTACTTCTTTTAATAAATAAATTTGTCATTTACTTTACTCTATTGGCAGGTGCATCCCTGGGTCGTCTTCTAACATGTCAAAACCGTTTTAATCTAGTCTCAATCATCTTCTCGTCAAACGGAGTTGCTCCAATTTTCTCTTGAACACATTCATTTGGGGAGGAAAACAGATGTTTTTGTACAATGGAATCCCTTACCTCAATATGAGGTGGGGCTGTTTATTTATAGATGGAAAGGGGGGAACACGTAAGAGAACATTCCATATGGGACTCTAATAATAATACATAAAGGGGCCAAGCCTGTTCCACACACCAAAAAAATTGATTTTATTATTTTAAGTTTTGTTTGTTTTTAAGGTTTCTGAATTCATATTAGATGATAACAAACTTATTCAAACTTGTTTTAGTCTTTAATACAGTGTTACTCATGTCTTTAATACAGTGTTGTTCATTTTTAAATATCTTCGTATCTATATGCATTTCTTATGTAAGTTTTTAAATTTTGAATTTTAAAAAATGATGTTGTGCAATTATCATGGGATTTCTCTTTGACCTATTAAAATGGAGTTGTTTTACGATTCTAATGATGATTTCTGTAAAATCAGAAATCCCCCACAACTCAAGGTGAGGAGAGGGCCCTCATTTATAGAAAATATAGGGAAGTTACAAAGAGAAGTTACAAAGTAAGTGGGGCAGGAAGTTACCAAGGAAGTGGGGCAGGAAGTTACACATACTCCAACACTCCCCCTCAAGCTAGGTGTACCTAGCTTGGACACATAATGAAAAACAACGCAAGCAACAAAAATAATAAAATCGTTGATGATGCTGCTCCCCCTCAAGATTGTAATGTGATGCCGCTGAAAATGATGGGTCATCGCCGGAAAAGTGCGGGGCCGGACAACAGAGCGCCGGGAAATCCACACTGGCGGGTGTCGGTCGTCAGAGCGTCGGGAAAATCCGCACTACGGGCCGGTCGTCAGAGCGCCGGTAAACCGTAATGTCGGGCCGATCGTCAAAGCGCCGAGAAAATCCGCAATGGCGGGTGCCGGTCGTCGAAGCGCCGGGAAATCCGCAGGAGGAGGCCGGCGATGAGATGCGGTGATTCCGCAGGAGATGCCGGGCAGAGAGGCGGGGATTCCGCAGGAGGCACCGGGCAGAGAGGCGGGGATTCCGCAGGAGGCACCGGGCAGAGGCGGGGATTCCGCAGGAGGCACTGGGCAGAGGCGGGGATTCCGCAGGATGCAGGAGGAGGTCGGCAGGGAGGGAGCAATTGAGCAGAGGTGGCACGGGAGGCCGGCAGGGCTGTAGGCCGACTGCTGGAGGAGCCGGCAGGAATGGAGGCCAGCTACTGGAGGAGCCGGCAGGAGTGGAGGCCGGCAGGAGTGGAGGCCGGCAGGAGTGGAGGCCGGCAGGGGTGGAGGCCGATCGTCAAAGGAGTCGGCGGGAGATCGCATAGGAGGCGGGCTGCCGAAAAGAGCCGCAAGCCGGGGAAGGGAGGTCCGCCGGGAAGAACAAGGCGGGAAAGGCGCAGCCGGCCAACCGGAAGGGTCGCCGGGAAATCCGCAGGAGAGCTGCCGGGAGAAGGATCTGACCGAAAAATCCGGGAAGGGCCGGGAGGGCGCGCGGAGGGCCGGCCGGGAGGCGCGCGGAGGGCCGGCTGGGAAGCGCGCGGAGGGCCGCTGGACAGGAGGAGCGCCGCGGGACGAGAGGGCCGGGAGAGCGGTCGCCGGACTGGAGGGAGATCCGCCGGGAGCCGGGAGCCGCGAGCGCGCGGGAGCAGCGGGAGGAGGGCTGCCGGAGGAGAAGCCGGGGCGGGATGAACCGGGGCGGGAGGTCCCGGCGCTGGAGGGAGCCTCGTCGGGAGCATCGTGCGGGAGGCGACCGCGCGAAGGAAGGAGTCGCGCCGGGAGCTGTGCTAGAGCCGCGCGAGTGGAGGGAGGCGCGACGGGAGCCGCGTACCAGGGAGGGAGAGGGCCGCCGGGAACCCACGCTGGATCGCGAGCGGGCTAGGAGGGCCGCCGGGAAGGGGAGCCGCGCCGGGGGAGAAGGCCGGCGTGCGCAGCAAGGGGGAGACGCCGGGGGAGGAAGCCCGCCGGGAAGGGATGCGCACCGGGGAGGAACACCGCCGGACTGAGGCGGAGCAGGGAGGCTGCCTGGTTCGCCGCGTCGGGAGGGAAGACGGGAGTGCGCCGCCGGGAGGGAAGGGCCGCTGCGACTGAGGATCCACACTGGATCTGGACGTCGCCGGGAAGAGCCGCGGAGGGCTGACGACGGGAAGGCGGGAGGCGTCGCGGGAGCGGCGCAGTGGGACCGCGAGGGGCGACGGGAGGCGTCGCGGGAGCGGCGGCGCCGGGAGTCCGCATGGGAGGGAGACCCGCCGGGAAGGGCAAAGGCAGAGGGGAATCGGACCGGGCAGAAGCGCCGGAAAGGGATCGCCGACAGGGGGCGGCGGAGAATTCCTATGGCTCGTAAGCCATGGAGGCCGCCGCCCCCACGGGAAAAAAAAAGATGGGAGACCCTAGAGCAGAATAAAAAAAATAGATGGGAGGGGGGATCGGGATTAAGTTCCCTCTGATACCATGTAAAATCAGAAATCCCCCACAACTCAAGGTGAGGAGAGGGCCCTCATTTATAGAAAATATAGGGAAGTTACAAAGAGAAGTTACAAAGTAAGTGGGGCAGGAAGTTACCAAGGAAGTGGGGCAGGAAGTTACACATACTCCAACAATTTCAAATTAATTTGAATTGCTCTTCTTGTATTGAATATTGCACAAGAGTTGGGTGATAAATTTGTAATGATAATATCTTGATCACTCTCTCCCCGATAATACTATAACGATCTTTTTGAATTTGAATTGTCTAACCTTTGTCTCGATTGTGTTAAGTTTCTATTTTATTTAAGGAGTTCAAGCATTGCTTCAAAGGTGACAGTGAGATGCAGAAATACTGAAACAATACTTCTTTGACGTAAGCTTACATATTTTCAAGTGAGGTGTGATACTGTGAAGTGTTAGTGCAAGTTTAAAGTCCTATGCAAACAATTCTCTCATCTGTTGGATGATCTCTAAAGAATTGTACCTAAACTACTTCGACTTTCACTGCCTTGATGAGACGAGCTGATCTTATACTCAAGAACCGGTATTTGTGCTTCTCTTGATTATCTATCTTTTTCTTCATGGTTTTTTGTGTTTGTGGCACTACTTCCTATCGCTCAAATGTGTTCTCACTTTCTGTTTAGACTTTTACATACAAAAGCATTTTCTTTCTTCGGGTTGTGACTCCAAGATTCTAAAGTCAGGATCATTCAGGTTGTGACTCTCGCGGTCTAAAGTCAGGGTTGTAATTGGGTTGTAATTCTCCATACAAAAGTTAGGTGACTTGATAAAACTTCCATTAGAAAAAGTAGGTTGTAATCGGACTATGATTCCCCTTTAAAAATCAGTATAGTGCACAACGTATCTCTTGCTGAGTAGAGTAGATCCACTTTGAACCAAACTACTATTAAAATCTCGTGTTCTTTTATTTTTCACTGCTAATTAACTTTGTTAATTAAACTTTGATAATTAATTTGGATAATTAATCCATCTCTTTAAAAAATTTAATCTGATCTATTCAACCCCCCCTCTAGACCATCTGTCATCACCATGTCCGACCTAACAATATAATCTCTTTATCATGATATCGCATCAAGCAAATTACATACTCATGCCATCAACTTATTTGTTAGATGCGTCTTTCTTTGATGATCTGAAATGAACTCGTCTATACACTATAACCATCGAATTTAATGTGACGATTCTATTTCAATCAAAGGTATAAGGGAAAAAAATTTCCTCAACTTATTCATTAATAACATATCATTCATGACGCACCCAACATACCCAACTTCGACATGAACATATGTCGTCATGGTTTACGGCAATACGTCTAAGTGCGCGAGTCATGACATGCATTAATAATGTCTAAGTATCATCACGCATTCGCAAACAGGAAAATCCAACGACGGGCAAAACATTTGAAATTCTTATTGATGAGTCGGTTCTCATAATCTCCCGTCTTGGAAATTGCCAAGTGTGAACTTCATGAGATAAGTCTAATCAACTTATGAGTACTCGCACCTGACAACCAACATATTATGTGTCCCGTCATAGAATGTAATCCGATCATAATATTTAAAAATATCGTCATAGCATTTCAAGGTCTTTATCATAGCGAAGAACTGTTATGAACTTTTTAATGCAACGAATACTCTGTGACGTTATAATATTAAAGGCACGCAGAACAATGGACAATATGTAATAAGATATTTTATTAATATTCTCTTCTTTGAATATACATGCAATTTAAAGTATAAACAATTGATTCTAGAACACCAACTCCCGCATAGATAACTTTAACGCAACCAAAAACTTCAATCCAAGAAAATATTTCAAGAAGCCCAGTGTCAAATTATTGATGGAAATGTGTCTTAAAATTAGCAATGTCGACCGTGTAACTATCATCAATAATAATACCATCAACATAAATAATCATAAGGATAAGAGTAGCATTAGTCTGGTGGTAGAACACTGATAAATCCTTCATGCTCTAACAAAGATTATATGATTTGAAAACACTACAAAAACAACCAAACCAAACCCTCAAAGATTGCTTTAAACCATATAATGAACATCATAGGCGACACACCGTAGAGGGATACGAGGATGTAATAAAACTGGGTGGTTACTACATTTATACCACATCCAAAAAATCATGCAAGAATACATTTTTGACATCGAACTAATGGAGGGCCAACGAGTAGTGGCGGCCATAGAAATGAGTACGCAAACAAAAGTCGTTTGGAGAACTGGTGAAAAAGTGTCGGAGTAATCCACTTCACATGTATAAGCATGGCCTTTAGCAACTAGGTGAGCTTTCAAACGATTAAAAGTGTCATCCACATTCGCCCCTGCAGTATAGATTCATTTGCAAACCACCACATGTTTACTATGGGATAGCATCACAAGTGTGATTATCATCCAGAACATGTAATTCATCATGCATAGTTTCAAGCCAATGTCACATTATTTAGAATATTTAGATATTTAGATATTTAGATATGGGTTTGACAAGATTAGTGCCTTAACCGAGTCGACGATCTTTGACTTTGTATTTATGATCCTTCTTGTATCATTATTTTCATCATCTATAAATAAAAACAACCCAACCTCACTCAGAGGTACGGATTCTGAGTATTCTCATTCAACATGGTATCACACCAGGTTCCAAAGGGGCGGCATCCTCAGAGGTACGGATTCTGAGTATTCTCATTCAACCTCCCTAGGGTCCAACCAATTCCCCCCCACCCCACCCCTACAAAGGGGCGGCATCCTCCATGGCTAAAGGACATCTCCCTATTGCCCCACCCCACCCCTTGTTATTCAGCTTTCGACTAGCAACCAACACGCAGGGTCAACACGCCTCCGCAAATAGATCGGATCACCATCGAGTTACCCGGATCATCGTCAAACCTATTTGTTGTTGCTCGGATCACCGCCAAGCTCCCTGGATCACTCTCTGGACTATTTGTTGTTATCTAACTCTTCATTGCGCCTCATTATTACTGACAACCAGATGTTTGGGTCCACAAGATAGAAGTTGTTTCACCCGATCTTTTGGGTTCACAAATCGAGCGTCGTTCCACCCGGCCTTTTGGGTCCGCAAATCGAGCGTCGTTCCACCCGGCCTTTTTGGTCCGCAAATCGGGCGTCATTTCACCTGGCCTTGTGGGTCTACAAATCAAGTGTCATCCAGGCCATTTTAAGGTCACCCGTCGATCGTCGTTTCATCCCGTATTTTCAATCATTGGTCGTCGCCAACATGGGAGTTCATTAGGTGTCAAATATTCTTCAACAACAATTTGTTCCACTTCAACGCATTTATTTTTATTGAGGGGGAGCAACTTTAGAGGAGGATGAAGTTCATTTTTCTTCTAATTTTTTTTTAATGTAATCAAGTTTGGCATATCCAACTTGAAGGGGGATATCTGGGGTGCATTTTCTTTATTCTTTTATTATGTATCCAAGCTAGCTAAATGTCACGGGCTGAGCGTCTCAGCACAGCGGTTCGCCCGTGCGGTACCTCAGCCCCCTTCAAGGCGGACAGGGTTCAGCCTTCCAACTCTTCATATGTGAGGTTCACTGGTTTCGTCATGCCATAGACTCATCAGGAGAGTGGCCCCAACTCCCAACCAGTGGTGTCAAGATTGGCACGCATCATCCTCCTCTTTGTCGAGGAGACTCCCATCTCTTAGATAGGGACAAACCAGATGAACCGCAGCTTTGATGTTCTTGCTGGTGTGGGACAGAACCCTCATGATTGGGTCGTGACATTCTCCCACCACAATTCCATGCACGCCCTCGTGCATGCAGGATCGTGGCCTTCTGTGTGTCCGCAAAATGGTGCTTCCAACTAACCGACTACCAAGCATGGCCTCAGGGGGCGCTCCTTCCTTGTCATTGGCATCAATGGTTCACCCACTCTCTGGGTCGCAAACCACCGTGGTCCACCCTCTCTCTTAGGGTCGAAAACCACCTCCATGAGACCCACCCTTCATAGTGGCGTCTCTGCCTCTGACTTCTCTCGAGCACGACCTTCTCTGTCGTGTCACCTTCCCATGACACCCCGGGACTCCGCTCCCACCACCAAGGTCCGTCCGGCAGCATTCCGCAACACCACGAGGCACATTCCCTCTGATACCACTTGTCACGGGCTGAGCGTCTCAACACAGCAGTTCGCCCATGCAGCACCACAACCCCCTCCTCCACCTTTACCCTTTAACTCCTTCTTGGGCTTAGGGGGTTCAACCTTCTTCTTGTATTCCACCAAGGACTCGGCAATGGACACGGCTTCGGTGAAGGTCTTAGGTCGTCGACCTCGCACCTCTTGTTGTGCCCATGGCTGAAGACCTTTGATGAAATCATACATATGATCATAATCGGGCTTGCCACGTACCTGAAGCTTAAGTGAGACATATTCTCGAACATGCTCATGGATTGTCCCTGTATGCTTCAAAGTTCGCAGCTTGTCCCTTGCTTACCAATCATCTTCCTCGGGGTAGAACTGAGCATAGACTCATTGCTTGAACTCTTCCCATGATGGAATTGCCTTCCCACCATCCTTGAGCTCTTGGTGCTTCATCCTCCACCATAGAGATGCATGGTCACCAAAGTAAAGAACGGCGGTCTTCACACGGCTCATATCCTCCATCAAGCCTATCGCCTTGAAGTATTGCTCAACTTGCCAAAAGAAGTTATCTACCTCCTTGGCATCCCTCTTGTCATTGAAGTGTTTTGGACGATGCACATCGATCTTTGGTGTGTCCCGCACAAGCACCCAATTAGCCAACTCGCCACGGTAATTTGACCACTCCATCTTAAGTTGATCAAGAGTTTGGTCGTACCTGGCCATAGCATCTTCATGCTGTGCTAAGATCCCCTTCGTCCAATCCATGAAGGCATCTTTCTCGGCAGCATTCTCCTTGGTATACCTCTCAACTGACGCCACTCGGTCTTGGAGATTGAAGAGCGCATCACGTAGGCCCACCACGCCTAACCTCCCTCTGATACCACTTGTCACGGGCTGAGCGTCTCAGCACAGCGGTTCGCCCGTGCGGCACCCCAGCCCCCTCCAAGGCGGGCGGGGTTCAGCCTTCCAGCTCTTCATATGTGAGGTTCACTGGTTTCGTCCTGCCATGGACTCATCAGGAGAGTGGCCCCAACTCCCAACCAGTGGTGTCAAGATTGACACGCATCATCCTCCTCTTTGTCGAGGCGACTCCCGTCTCTTAGGTAAGGACAAACCAGATGAACCACAGCTTTGATGTTCTTGCTGGTGTGGGACAGGACCCCGTGATTGGGTCGTGACATTAACCTAACATTAGGTGGGGTGTTAATATTTATAATATTTAGATATTTAGATATGGGTTTGACAGGATTAATGCTTTGACTAAGTCAGCGATCAATGGTTTGACTTATATTTATGATCGAACGTGTAACTTTATTCATCTATAAATAATAACCCGACCTCACTCGGAGGTACAGATTCTGGGTATTCTCATTCTACGGCCAACACAGATGAGTTTTGACTTCGGCCACCGTGCAGGAAACTAATACCACATCAAGAGGAGTAATAAAGGTGTTTGATGTGACACATAATCCTCTATATGGATGAGTAAACTGGTCAAGATAAGCATGAGTGAATACCTAAGTTTGTTAGATGTTGTTCAAGATTGTTGATCAAGGTCGAAGAGGTGATGTCAGCCATCGGCAGTGCAAGTATAACTTGTGGACAACGGTTGTACGCTAGGCTGAATTGAGTGTCCCTCGAGATATAGTGGAGTAGAATGAATAAAAAGAGAAAGATGATCATCAAGATTAGTGGAGGTTTGCGACGATGGTGGAGTCGAAAAGAATGGAAAAGTCTACACAAACGATACGATAGCAACCAAGATATATAGAAAAACAACGATAGCCTTGGGTGCGAGAATACCCAACAAAGATACATCGAAGGGAATGATGAACAAATTTTAATGACAAAGGTAGGTTGTTCCACACATAACATACACAACCAAATATATGAACCCGAAGTGGGTGAGGAGAAGTGGGGAAATAATACCTTAAAGGAGGTCTCCCCCTGGAGCAAAGACAAAGGGAGGGGATTGATGAGATAAGTGACCATCATAATGGCATCACCCAAAAAATGTGAGGGCATTCATGTGAAAGAGAAGGTCTTGAGTGGTTTTAAGAATGTGATGGTGCTTTCGTTTTGCAACCCATTTTGTTGTGCGGTGTCGAGGCTGGAGGTTCAATGAAGAATGTAGTGATCTAACATATTGAGGTGATAGATTTTATTCTACATGGCACCAGAGCACGATTGGTGCTGGTCCTAGCCCCTCTTTTTTCTTCGCACCAAAGACAAAGGAAAGGGATTGATGAGATAAGTGATCATCATAATGGCATCACCCAAAAATGTGAAGTCATTCATGTGAAAGAGAAGGTCTTGAGCGGTTTTAAGGATGTGAAGGTGCTTTCGTTTTGCAACCCATTTTGTTGTGCGGTGTCGAGGCTGGAGGTTCAATGAAGAATGCAGTGATCTAACATATTGAGGTGATAGATTTTATTCTACATGGCATCAGAGCAGGATTGGTGCGGGTCCTAGCCCCTCTTTTTTTTTGCACCAACCCTCCCCCTCCCTTCTCTCCATGTGTCGCCCTTAAACTTTGATGCGATCGGTCCTAGGGCGACACCGTACAACAAAATGGATTCGGAACGCGATGTTTTGAATGTGTAATTGGATTCGGAACGCGATGTTTACCCTTGAGTGGTAATCTGGTTTTTTCTACTAAGGTAGTTGGTTGTTCCCTATCCTTGAAGCATATCTAGTTTATCTTTGGTTATTTTGTATCTCCTTTGTAGATTGTGAATTCTCCTTACCTCAATGTGAGGTGAGGATGTTCTTTTATAGATGAGTAAAACTAAATACAGAGAGGGTAAGTCCGATGTGGGACTCAGAAATACCCAATTAAATGAAGAATGGGGTCCAACACTCCCCCTCAAGCTGGACATGCCCAGATTGGATTGAGTCCCACAAAGAAAAAATAGAAGACAAGACAGACGAACTCATACTCCCCCTCAAGCTGGGCTATGGAGGCTGTGAATACCCAGCCGGGAAGTGAGAGAGTCAAGGCGAGCCCCTGGGAGACCTTTGGTGAAGAGATCGGCAAGCTGATCTGCCGTCGGTACATGGCCAAAGCTGATATGGTGCTGCTCCAGATGGTGGCGGAGGAAGTGACAGTCCACCTCGATATGCTTCGTCCGTTCATGAAAGACGGGATTCGAGGCAATCTTTGTGGCGGCCTGATTATCACACCAGATATGAGCAGGGGTGTGTGTCGGGAAGCCGAGCTCATGTAGGAGATGACGAAGCCAGAGGATCTCAGTGGTGACAGTGGCCATGGCGCGGTATTCAGCCTCGGCACTCGATCTGGAGACAACAGTCTGCTTCTTGCTGCGCCAAGAGATGAGGTTACCGGCGAAAAACACGGCGAACCCCGAAGTAGACTTGCGGGTCGCGAGGCAACCTGCATAGTCGGCATCACAGAAAGGCTCAACATCCAAGTGAGCATGACGGGAATACCGAAGGCCACATGCAGGGTCTCGCTTGATGTATTTGGCAATGCGAAGGACAGCATCCCACTGAGATTGGGTTGGATGCTCCATGAACTGGCCGACTTTGCCAACGGCGCAGGCAATGTCGGGTCGCGTCATGGTGAGGTAATTCAGTTTACCCACCAGACGTCGATAGCGCTCGGGATGAGGAAATGGTTCCGAGTCGGAATGGAGAGAACGTTCGTCAGGCTCAAGTGGGGTGTCCATGGCAGTGGCGATGCTCAGACCGGCATCCTGCAAGATATCAAGAGCATACCTACGCTGGCAGAGAGAGATCGAGTCCTCAGAACGGGAGACCTCGATGCCAAGGAAGTAAGTCAGGGGACCAAGATCTTTGGTATGAAAGTTTTGGTGAAGGTGCGCCTTGAGGCTGGCGATCCCCCTGGAGTCGCTTCCTGTGATGATGATATCATCAACATATACCACGAGCAAGATACAGTCGTGCGGTGTCGTACGGAAGAAGACGGTGTGGTCCTTCAGACTGCGGGAGAGGCCAAAGGCCGTGAGGACAGTGCTGAAGCGGCCAAACCAAACTCGAGGAGACTGCTTGAGGCCATAGAGGGACCGACGGAGGCGGCAGACATGGGAGTCGGCACCAGAGGCAGAAAAACCAGGGGGCTGCTTCAGGTAGACTTCTTCCTCTAGAACGCCATGGATTAAGGCATTCTTGACATCCAGCTGATGAAGTGGCCAATGATGATGGGTAGCCAGAGAGATGAACAGGCGGACAGAGGCCATCTTGGCGACCGGAGAGTAGGTCTCAAAGTAGTCGATGCCATATGTCTGAGCAAACCCCTTCGCCACCAGCCGGGCTTTGAGGCGGCAAAGAGAGCCGTCGGGATTGAGACGGATCGTATAAATCCATTTGCTGCTCACTGCTTGTTTGCCTGCTGGAAGGGGGACAAGATCCCAAGTATGGTTTTCCTCCAGAGCCTGCAATTCATCCCGCATTGCTAGCCACCCGGGGTGAGATTTGGCTTCACAAACCGTGCGAGGTATAGAAACTGTCTCCAGAGCGGACAGACCCCTGTATGAAGAGACAAATAGAGTACTCTGGCAGGAGCGAGTACCTTTCCGTAGGGCAATGGGCAAGTCCTCGGGTGGCGGAGCAGGAGCAGCGGACGAAGCGGGAGCATCAGTGTCACTGACCGGAACGGGGGATACAGTCGAAGGACGGCGGGAGTAGACCTGACCAAAATGGGTGTCAACAGGGGTTGACGCCGATGGAGGAAGGATGATGAAGGGAAGACAGTTATCAATAGCAGAGTCAGGAGGAGGAGAGGGAAAGGAGAATGGAGAACTCTCAACAAAGGAGACATCTGCTGAGATGACATACCGGCGAAGGTCCCGGGAGAAGCAGCGGTAGCCGCGCTGAGTGCGGGAATAACCAAGGAAAATGCAGCGGAGGGATTTGGGAGAGAGTTTGGTGCGGCCAGGGCGAGTGTCACGAATATAACACAAGCAGCCAAACACTCGAAGAGGGAGGGAATGAAGAGGGAGAATGGGGAAAAGAGCCCGAAAGGGAGTATACTCCTTAAGGTTGAAGAAGGAAGGCGATTGATGAGGTATGTAGCAGTGAGAATGGCATCTCTCCAAAAGAGCAGAGGCACCTGTCGGTGGAAGATGAGGGCACGAGCAGTTTCCAGAATATGTCTGTGTTTCCGCACGGCCACGCCGTTCTGCTGGGGTGTATCAGGACAGGAGGTCTGATGAAGGATACCATTCATCTGGAGAAACTGCCGAAAGGAAGTGGAGAGATACTCGCACCCATTATCCGAGCGGAGACATTTGACAGAGATAGAAAAACGGTTCTTAATTTCATTGAAAAAGGTTTGGAAGGTGAAAAACACTTCGGAGCGTTCTCGAAGAAGGTAAAGCCACGTCATTCGCGAATAGTCATCAATGAAAGATATATAGTATTTATATCCCAAGTGACGCGGAATGGTACACGGGCCCCAAACATCTGAATGAACCAGATCAAAGGGGTGGGAGGGCCGTGTATCGGTGCGAGGAATGTAGGAAGAGCGATGATGTTTCGCAAAAGAACAGGACTCACAATGAAAAGTAGGAGTCCGACTGAAGTCTGGAAACATCTGATGAATGGTGGATGCAGGCGGGTGGCCTAATCGGGAATGAAGATCTAGTGCCCGAGAAGAGGTAGACGTGCAAGCAATGGGTGCTGGTCCCTCGAACATGTAGACCCCGTCTCGAAGCCGGCCTCGACCAAGTTCTCGGTTCGTAGTCTGCTCCTGAAACACAACACCAGAAGAGGTAAATATGGCCGCACAGTTATAATCCTTAGTCAGTTTACTGATGGAAAGCAGATTAAAGGGACTGCGGGGCACATGTGCCACAGAGGGTAGGTGTATCGATGGAGTCAGGGAGCATGCGCCGAAGCCCGCTATGGGGATAGTGGAACCATCAACGACGGTGATGGCTGAAGAACCGACATATGGGCAGTAAGACGTCAGCATACCAGCATCACCGGTGAGGTGGTTGGAGGCACCGGAGTCCAGCAGCCATGCAGGGGAGCAATGGCCCACAAAGGCAGTGGGGCAAACAGTACGGGCCAGAGAGGCCGAGGAGGGACCGAGTCGGACAGAGGCCGGAGGATCATGAGGCCGCCTGAGGTCGGCCATAGAAAGGGCCAGAGACGGGGAAAGAGAGGTGACAGTCGAGGACGCGTCCTGGACCGCGGGCGGTCCCTGCCACGGGTGCTGAGATGGGCGTCCATGCAGGACCCAACATCGGGCGATCAGGTGGCCAAACTTGCCACAATGTTGACAGAAGGGACGTGGACGACTTGAAGCACGGCCACGTCCCGAGGAGTCTGCCATGGAAGCGTCGGGTAGCTGATGCAGCGGGCCGACGGGATGAGCGTGCGCAGGACGTGCGCGTGCTGGAAGGGCCGCCGGAATGAGGGCGCTCTGCCGGGACGAGGGCGTGCTGCCGGAACAAGGGCGCGCGGCTGGGAGGGTCCGCCGGGACGAGGCCGAGGGCGCCTGCTGGGGTGAAGGCGGCGGAAGAGGGGGGGGCAGGGCGAGAGCAGCGGGAGCGCGCGGGAGGCACGGGGGCAGCGGGAGGCGCCGGGTGAGGGTTGCCGGGAGCGCGCCAGGAAAAGGTGGCCGGGAGGAGCAGGAGGCGCGGGACGACGGGGAGCCGGGACGCCGGGGAGTCGGGAGCCGCGGGAGGGCGTCGCGCCAGGAAGGAGGGCCGTCGAGGAACCGGGAGCCATGGCCGAGGGCGGGGCACCGGGGCGAGGCCGAGGGCGGGGCGTCGGGGCGAGGCCGAGGGCGGGGCGCCGTGGCGAGGCCGAGGCCGGGGCGAGGCCGAGGGCGGGGCGTCGGGGCGAGGCCGAGGGTGCGGCGCCGCTGGGCGAGGGGGAGAGCGCCTGGGCGAGGCGCTGGGAGGGAGAGCCACCGGGAGAGAGGGCCGGGAGGGAGAGCCGTCGGGAGAGAGGGCCGCCGGGAGGAAGGACCGCTGGGAGAGAGGGCCACCAGGGAGGGCCGCCGGGAGATTAGGGCAGAGCCAGAGGGGAAGAGAGGCGGGGCCGGACAGAACCGGGAATCCGCTGGGAGGGAGGTTCGGGATTAAGATCCCTCTGATACCATGTAGATTGTGAATTCCCCTTACCTCAATGTGAGGTGAGGATGTTCTTTTATAGATGAGTAAAACTAAATACAGAGAGGGTAAGTCCGATGTGGGACTCAGAAATACCCAATTAAATGAAATGGGGTCCAACATCCTTCCTCCGTGGCTTTTGGGCTAACTTGTTGTTTCACTCTTTGGGTTTTTGAGGCATCCTGTTAGGTATTGTTACACTCACCCCTCCACAAGCCTTTTGGCCACACGTGTTGTGGAAGTGCAGTCGACGCGCGATGTGGAGAAGACTTCGATGGACGTGGAGTCGGTGGAGTCAGAACCTAGTGGTGCTCAACGGTAATGGTGGTCATAGTTGTTTGTGTGGTGCGACATGGTATTTCCCCTTCCTATTGTTCAAGGTTTGCCCTTATTGTGGAATGTTGGGCCTTTGTGTTTGCCCCTGCCTAAATGCTGATGCATTCAGCGTACTGTTGTGGGTGGTTAGCGTGTGTCGCGTGCATATTACCTTACAGTTGACTATTATGTTTGGTTCCGCATTGTTACATACTGTTCCGGAGTCATGCAGTTGTGTGCGGGTTATCAGGCTAAGGTCACCCATGTTGGTGATATGTCTTCTTGGTGCAAGTCACCAGCTCTTAGCAAATTGGAAGCGGGTTTGGGATGGCCGAGCGAGGTCCTGTCGGGTTGGGTCATGTCAGTATGAAAGACCATCCCATACGGAACTCTGGTAATGATACATAAATGGGTCATGTCAAGACCATTACGCACACCAACAGCCTTTATATATATTTTTTCCAGAGACTTGCCAAAAATGCATCTGAAACACAAGAAATAGAGAGCAACTGTCGGATGAATAACAAAATATGTCAACAAAAGGCATGACATGACCATAAAAGATTATCAATCAATTGATCATTAATGAGCAAAAAAAAAAATCAAGCCAGTTCTCTGATCCATCAGAGTTAAGTATTCTGATGCCGCTCCAACATTTTCCATGGCCACAAAGAAAAATCTCTAGAGAAACCTTCATGAAAAATAAGAGGGTCTTACTTTCGATATGAGAAATCATTCTGACTAATATGTGTGTATTGCAGCAACTCTTGAGGCAGTCGATGCTTCAAGACAATATTTTCCATTTTCATTAGTTTGCTTGAATTATTTCTGACAAACAAGAAACAAATGCACATGTTTGCATTTAATGATATTTATTCACAAAATTCTGAATCGCAACGGACATGCAAAATAATAAAGCATTGATTAAAACATAACAAATTGGGCTCCTTAAGATAATTATGCAAAATAATGTTAACACGTTGTGATAATAATACAGCAATGAAACTTCGTTTAGACACGTTTGCTAGTTCAGATTTGACTCCTTGTGTCATGCATTGTACAGGGAGTGCAGAAGGAGCTACGGAATGCACAAGCAAGACACATGTTTGTAAGAGGTTGAAGATGAGAGCTCGTTTGGTCGCCAGAAAGAATATTGGAGAAAAGAACATAAAAGGAAACAAAACGAATGGAAAATAAACAGTAAAAATTTGTGTTTTGCTTGCAACGGAAAAGAAACTAATTCATTATAATTTAAAGATGATAAAAGCTAAAAAAATAAATTGTAAATAAATAAAAAATACATATTAAATATAATAATAATGTAATACTGAAAATATTATCTTATAATAATATAAGGGAATGATTGCATAACAACAGCCTAAGATGCAGAATAGGGGATGAATGATTTTCTTCTTGAAGCTCTCTTTCGGCCTGTTATTCTCCCACATTTTTGTTAGCTTCTTTCCTAGCATATCTTACTGCTATTTTGAACCCTTGCAACCTTTTGATGGATAAACTGAATATCTCATTAAAAAAAGTTATTTTATAATCATTCAAATTTTATTGAGTTTCCAGAAATTTACGTGCATTGGAATTGGTGCTTTTAGTAAGAGACAAGGCAAGGGGAGCAGATTTAAGGAATTATGAAAAAGATTTCTGATCATGTAGAGTATCTAGAAGCAACTGCAACTTCAGGGATGATCTTTAACAAAATAAATGGCACAACCACCAAATACACGTATGGATAGCCTAGAGAATGCCACAAAGCCGCAACAGGTAAAACTTAAGCTACATTTGGTTAAGAAAAACATTTTCTGTTTTCATTTCCCAAGAAATTAGAAAAAACTGTGTTAGATTATATTCTGGATAGTATGAAAAAATAACAAAGTGTTTTCAGTGCATTTTCATATTCCAAGAAACATGAAAATGTTAGGCAGCCGGCTGCACCATTCAACAGGGGTGGGCAGTCCACCCCCAGTGCCCCCCCCCACCCAAAATGATAACCCCTGACGGAAGTAAACTTTGGCATCAATAAAATATCCGTCTACTTTTTCTACTCATCTTTCTCCGTTATTCTAATTTTTCTCGTTTTCAATTTTATTTTCTCAACACGTTATTAGCACGAACGCTCAAAGAGGGAGAAATGTATGTTTTTATTTTAAACCTTATTTTCACTACCTAGTTGGACAGTTCTATTTATTTATTCTTTTCATCCTAAACCTTATTTTCACCGGCTGGTTGGACGGTTCTAATTATTTATATAATATTATTTATTTACCACCATATTGGATGGTTTATATGGTTTATTTAATTACCGCTATAAAGGTCGGGTTGCCGCCTATTCGGACGGTTTTAATTTATTTACTTTGCACCGCCTGATTGAACGGTCTAATTAATAAATCTATACATGCAAGAAAGTTTTAAACGAATAATGCAATATATTGATTTATTTATTTCAAACCCCCGCGTGAAATATTTTTTAACCGATTAAGGTGGGATATATATATAATCCTAAATCATAATATTAACCTGATTTTAATATTTTTTGTTGGACCCCATTTTAGTATAATGGGTATTTCCGAGTCCCAAATCGGAATATCCCGCCTTGTAATTATTTTTACTCATCTATAAAATAATATCTCTGTCTCACATTGAGCTAAGGAGAATTCGCCATCTACATGGTATCAGAGGGTACTTTCTAACCCGAACCCTCCCTCTCTTTTTTTTCTCTCCCGTCTAGGGTTACGAGAAAATCCCATGCGGATTCACGGTTCTGTCCGGCCCTGCCTCTGCCCTCACCCACCTAGTTCTGGCCGGTGAATCCTGCGCTCCGCCCCCGCTCCAGGTGACACCACCCGACGCCGACTCCTGCTCCCAGCGCCACTGGCCCTCCTGACCCAGCACGACGTGCCCCAGCCTTCCGTCGTTCTCCTCCCGGCGACGCTCCCCGTGCCCCTCCGTCGCGAACAGCCAGGCGTCCCTGTCCCTCCCGACGAAGTACCGCCCTCCCTCCCAGCGGCTGCGCTCCGCCCCGACGGCGTTCCTCCCCGACGACCTCCCGCCCTCCCGCGGCTCCTCTTCGGTTTTCCAGGCGACCAACCCCCCCCCCCCCACTCGTCGGACCCGCTAGCTCGACCGCCCTCGCCGGCCCTCCTGCCCAGAAGCCTCCCGTCAAAAGGCCTCCCACGCGACGGCCCTCCTGACCGGCAAACTCCCGATTCTGCCCAGCGCCTGCCCTCCCGGCTCTGTCCAGGCGAAACCTCCCACCCGCCTCCCGCACTTCTCAACAACGCCCTTCCCGCGGTCCCTCGGCGTCTCCCGTTCTGCCGGCACCCGCTCTCAGCGCAGCCTCCCGGCACTAAATGTCGACTTCCTCAGCAACTCCCGAAGATCTCCCTCCGATGGCCGCCTCGGTCATGCCTCCACTTATCATCGCCTCCACCCGCCTGGTGGATGAGCAGCTCGACTCCACCGATTTCTCCGTCTAGCGGAACATCGTGCAGATGTCACTAACCGGCATGGACCTCGATTCCCACCTGAAGGCTCCACCACCTCTACTTACCGATCTGAAATATGGTCCGTGGAAGCTTGCGGACAGCAAAATCTTTGTCTTGCTGGTCAATTCCATGAACCACTCTGTCAAAGACGTCACCCGGACAGCCAACACGGTCAAGTAACTCTGGGATTCCTTGACTCTCATGTACTCAGAGACCAATAATTTGGCTCGGGTATCTGATTTACTTCAGCGGGTGTCCTTCCTCCGCCAGCAAGCCTGTCCATTTCCGGCCTACTTCATGGAATGGAAGGCTCTACGGGATGAACTGTTTGAGCTTTGGCCCATTCCACAAACACCTGCGGAAGCATCAGCCCAGAGGGACCAGCTATGTCTTTTCAACCTCCTCTACGACCTCGACCCAAAGTATGCGACGACGGCTACGGAGATGCTCGTCAGACCCTCTTCGCTAGAGATTCTGCAGGTTTATCATCGCCTTGGGAAGGCTCATCGGGCCCTTACCCCACCCACCCCTGGTCTTGATCACACTGCTCTCCTGCGTCGTGGCAGTAGTCGCTCTACCGGCCCTCGTGGACGCGGACGTGGAGAGAGCCGACCTCGTCCCCTCTGTCAGCATTGTGGCAAGCTCGGCCACCTGGTCGACCGCTGGTTTCGCCCAAATTTACCCAAGTTTTAAGGGTCAAGCGGTCGCTTGCAGTGTAGCTTGGGTTGTCGAATCCTCAGAGACCTAAGAAGAACCTTTAGACACACAATATAAAGAGATGGATTTTTGGATATGAAGTGGCCAACTTGGGTTGTTTTTAGATGAGTTTTAAAAGAGCACTAAGATCTATGTGAATTCAATTTATGAGAAATGAGTTGATCCAAGGTTATTGCTCAAGGTGGATTGGATGAATTCCTTTTTTTTTACGATTTCAATTTCATTAACTCAAGAAGGATTCATGAAATGAATTCAAACTACCCTCATCACTTACTGATTAAACACCTTCACAAAAACATGCTAATAATCTATACACTTGTAGGATCATTTTCATGAGCACTCCAAAGTAAAGGATCTACTGAGCACATAAAAGTGGGGCGAATAAATTCAATAAGGAAGAGGAAGAGAGAAACTCATTTAATGAAAGAAACTCAAATAAAAGAAATTAATAACATTTAGAGAGTGAGAAATAACATCCAATCCAGCCCTTTGCTACTCCATTGGATCAACCCATAAAAGAGTTAGCCCTCCATTGATAACATGCTCTCAACGAAAGCGGGAAGTATACTTACGAGGGTGGAATTGAAGAAGTAAAAACAACAAAAATAACGATCACGCCGCCGTTGTGTGAACAAAATCACAAGGTTTGGTGTGAAAAAGTTCACACCTTGAGGCAACGGTATCAAGGTGATATGAATAGGAACAGAACAAGAGAAGAGAAAAACTTTTATTAAAAACTAAGGTGATTCGAACAACTTACATGAGAAGGAAAAATGCTACAAAGACAATTTGACATAATGACATTACAATCAAAACAAAACTCCAAGATCCCTAAATCCTCCACCACTACTGCCTTAAATAGGAAAAAATGAAGCATTGGCCGAGCCCCCAACATCCCATGTGCCTTTAATTAATTGTGTTGGGGAAAGATGGGTGGAACATTAATGTAGAGAGACTTTTCCACTTCTTGCCCCGAAGTTGCAGCCAGCTTGCATCCACCAGAAAGACGCGCCGAAAGGACCTTCTAGAAAGCCGAATTTGAGGGGGCCCTAGAAGACTTAAATTAAGCCCCGTATGTCCCCTAACAGCCTGTAAAATTCCAGCCCAAAATAATAATCCGTTCGCGAGATATGATATAAATAGTGGTCTATTTTTCTGGGCCGCAGAATCTGGCCCAGAATTGAATCTTCAACTTGGGCCACCTTAATCACCACAATTTAGGAAGAATTAACACTGGCTCCAGAAGAATTATTTGTTCCTCTATGTTGGAGTCTGTATCCCACATCGGACTTGTGGTCCGATGTGGAGTTTATCATTCATTATAAAAGAACGCCTCCTCCTCACTTTGAGGTAAGGAGGCGAGGGGATTTTCCTCATTCTACATGGTATCAGAGCGATTTACTCCCGACCCTCCCTCCTGAATTTTTTTTTTTCCCCCTTTAGGGTTTCCCCGTCCGGGGGGGGCGGCGGCCTCCATGGCCAGCTCTGCCGTCGCCCCTCCCCTCCCTCCAGCGCAGCCGGCTTCCCTGTCCAGTGGCCCTCTCCCGGCGCCGCTCCCCTCCCGGCGGATCTCTCCCGGCGCCAGGCCCCGCCTTGCCTGCGGCTTCCCTCGGCGTTCTTCCCCGCTGTGCGCGGCGACCTCTTCTCGGCAGATTCCGAGCGGGATTCCACCCAGCCGACCCGCCTCCCTCCCGCGGCGCGGTTCGCGGCTCCCTCCGGCGACGCCCCGACGTCTCCCCTCGACCCGACCGCCTCTCCAGCACGGATCTCCTCCCGCCTTCCCTCCCACGGCGCTGCTTCCTCCTACGGCAGACTGGTGCCTCCCGGGGAACCAGTCCCGGCGCCCCCCCTGCTGACCATCCCTTCCTGGCGGCCTCCTTTCCTGTCGGCGCCTCCGACAGCCAGCCTCCAGCAACCGGCCTCCACCTTGTCGGCCCCTCCACACCGGCGGCCTCCTCCGGCTTCCAGCGCTGCCTCCTGCTGACCTGCTCCCTCGCCGACCTCCTCCTGCGCTCCTCTTCCGGCAGCCAGCCGGCTCCAGTATCTCCCTGCGGCTGCCCAGCTTCAAGTTTCGGCTCTCCGGCACCTCCTGCGGCATCCCCGCCTCGCCAGCATCTCCCGACTACTCCTGGCAGCCGCCTCTCTGTCAGCAGGCACACCTTCACGCTTCATCCACCCTGGCGCAGCAGCTCGACCACCTAGGATTTGGGTCCGTTGGCGCCGTCAGACCCCGCAACAATTCTGCGGAATCCCCGCCTCCCGTCGCCGGCCCCGCAAGTGCGATTTTCTCGGTGCTAGTTTGGATTTCCCGGCGTTTCATCGACCGGCCCCACTAGTGCGACATTCCTGGCGTTCTGTCAACCGGCCGATCTGAGTGGTCATCCGCTGCGCCCGCAACATCATTCATCCATCATCCTGCGGGGGAGCTTCGATCGTGAGGGGGAGCAGCAGCCTTTGCAGCGTTCTTTTTATTTCGTCTGGTTTTGTAATCAAGCTGGGCGTGTCCAGCTTGAGGGGGAGTGTTAGTATCTGTTTTTGTTGATTTCTTTTCATTATGTGTCCAAGCTAGGAGTGTTGGAATCTGTATCCCACATCGGACTTGTGGTCCGATGTGGAGTTTATCATTCATTATAAAAGAATGTCTCCTCCTCACTTTGAGGTAAGGAGGCGAGGGGATTTTCCTCATTCTACACTCTATATGTCTTCTAGCCTCTCATGAATTTTGGGCTTCATTGGGCCTGTATTGTGGGGCCCACATTCCCATCAGTGGGATGATATCCAATCTGCCTTCTCCAGAATTGCTTCATTTTATCGCCAAATATCTTCATCATGCTTTATGAATCATCCATTGATCCTTGAATGAAAAATGATCATATTTATGTTTATATCCATTTCCCAAAATATCGAATTAAAATATGGATAATTACATTCCTTAAAATCAGATGAAACATTGGGCCTAAATTAGTGCATATTAGGCATGAAGTGCACAAATGATGAGAATGGATGTTCAAAATTAAAATCCACTAACTCAGGCCCATAAGATCAAAAATGAACATTTAATACCCTTGAAATGCAAACAAAATATGTGTTTTTATTAGCTAATCACACCCCCAACTTGAGTTTTATTAGTCCCGAGCAAAATATATCTCACAAAAATGAAATTTGAATGACCTTTTCCAAAAACATTTTAATACACATTTCTCACCCAAAGATCTCATACCAAACAATTATGAAACCCATCAAAATCATTTAAAACAAGCCATGTCCACAGCCATATCTCAAGCTCAAGCTCATTCCTTTGTTCAAATTCATCGTCATATTTCATCCAAATTCAATTAAGCATGGTGAAGTGTTGTGCGTCATAATAGACATAGGGGTTCATTTTCATTCGAGGGAGAAAAGATGAAAGCGCTAGGAGAAATCAAATTTTAATAATAAGATGAGTACTCATTTTTTTATTTTATTTGTTTTTTTTTTGGATTTTTTGGATTTTTTTTTTTTTTTTTTTTGCAATTTTGCCATGGTAATTGAAATTAAACTCAATCGAGTCAACCCATGTATCAAGACTTTGCCGATGACTCCCAGGGTCAAAGACCTTAGGGCACCAAGTGAAGCTCACATACTCGGGCATCATCTCGAGTTAACTCAGTCAAAAACAAATTCAAATTCCACAAATAGAGATGAAATGCCCAACTCTGGCCCAGACAACTATGGAGTCACGATTCCCAAGTACCGAAAGCTACGCATTAGGTCAATTAATTGCTCTACGCGCAATTGATTTTTTTTTTTGAATACTCATGTTAAAATTAAAAAGATCGTCAATCCTATGCTATTTATTATGGGTCCCCAAGAACTCAAACTAAAACCCCACAATCTAGAGGACGTGCATTGTGTTTTTTTTAAATAATTGGATGAAAATATAAACGGTGAAAAATCACATCGGGCAACCGCACTTTCCAATATCTATGCACATGAACATAATCTTGCATTAAAATCAGAATCAAGGCATGCAAAATTATTTGATATCCAATTTCAGAGTTTGGAATGTGTGTTATCATGTTCAAAGTTAATGACATTTTTCCTTCCACACATTTTCATCTCCTCCCCAACTTAGAATAACACTGTCCCCAGTGTTTAAAGAATTGAAACATAGAAGGGGTAGGATAGAAGTTCAACGAAGACATTGAAAATGAAAATTATGGAATGAAGTCACCTGGTGGTTGATGTTGAAAATGCATTCTCATGTCTCCCTTCAGTTCTGGTTTGTCTCCCAATGGCTTGGACGGTTGTGACCAGCTTTTCCCAATGACCTATGACATGCCTTTAAATTTTTTTTTTTAATATAAATATTTTTTTTGTATTTTTTTAACCTAAAAAAACAAAAAAATAACATAAATTGATGATATATTGTCTTCTCTTAAATTTATGGGTAAGGTATTACTCAGGGATCACACCGCGTGACACGGATGAATACGGTGCTCCCCCTTCATACTCATCCTTACTCATAAAAGAAGAACAGGTCAACAATCTATTTTTTTTTAAATACCTACAAAAACATAAAATAAAATAAAATAAACTGATGATATATTGTCTTCTTTATATTTTCTGGGTAAGGTATTACTCAGGGATCACACCGCGTGACACGAATGAATACGGTGCTCCCCTTTCATACTCATCCTTACTCATAAAAGAAGAACAGGTCAACAGTCTATATTTTTTTTAAAATAACAAAATGAAAAAGAAGGAAACAAAAGATGATTCCCAAAGATTAGAAATATGAAAACCACAGGTTGTCTCCCGTGCAGCGCTTTTGTTTAACGTCGTTAGCCCGACATGGATCCTAAATCTATCAATTTTTTCCTGGTTCATAAGTTGGCTCTGTTAACTCTACCTCTATTTCCTGTTTATTGAATGATTCAATGAATGGTTTTAACCTATGACCATTGACCTTAAAAATGTTACCACTTGTGGGATCCTGAATCTCTACTGCCCCATGGGGGTACACATGATGCACTATGAATGGATCTGACCATCTAGACCTTAACTTTCCTGGGTGTAAATGAAGTTTTGAACTATACAAGAGCACAGGTTTTCCCAGTTCAAATTGTTTGACTTTGATATTCCTAGATTGGTAGGCTTGAACTCTAGCTTTATTTATCCTTGAATTTTCATAAGCCTCCATCCTAAATTCCTCAAGTTCATTAAGATCTAATTTTCTCTTTTCTTCGGCTAAAGAAATGTCGAAATTCATTTTTTTGATTGCCCAAAATGCCTTATGCTCAATTTCAACAGGTAAATGGCATGCTTTTCCATAAACCAACCTATATGGTGACATTCCTAGGATGGTTTTGAATGTTGTACGATATGCCCAAAGAGCATCCAAGAGTTTCTCAGACCAATCTTTCCTAGAGGGGTTGACAGTTTTTTCAAGAATTTGCTTAATCTCTCTATTTGCTAACTCAGCTTGACCATTGGTTTGAGGATGGTACACAGTGGAAACTTTATGAGAAATTCCATACTTAGACATGAGTGAAGAGAATGGGCGATTACAGAAATGGGTTCCTCGATCACTTATTATAGCCCTAGGAATTCCAAATCGAGAAAATATATGCTCTTTTAGAAATCGGATCACAACATGATGGTCATTGGACTTGGTGGGAATGGCTTCAACCCATTTTGAGACATAATCAACAGCTAAGAGGATGTAGAGGTATCCCTTAGAGTTTGGAAAGGGTCCCATGAAATCAATTCCCCAACAATCAAAGATTTCAATGACCAGAATGGGAGTGATGGGCATTTGATTCCTTTTGGAAATGGATCCTAATTGCTGACACTGAGGACAACTTTTGCAGAATTGGAAGGAATCCTTAGTGAGGTTCGGCCAGTAGAAACCACTTTGGAGGACCTTTGCAGTGGTTTTCTTTGTAGAAAAGTGGCCTCCACATGCCTCTCCATGACAAAATTTTAGAATGGACTCTTGTTCAGACTCGGGAACACATCTCCTGATGATTTGATCTGGACAGAACTTGAAGAGGTAAGGATCATCAAACACATAGTGTTTGACATCAGAAAGGAATTTCCTCTTAGCTTGGGTCCCCAGGAATTTTGGAATGTCACCCGTCACCAAATGGTTTGCTATGTCAGCATACCAAGGGCAATCACTCACTGAATAGAGGTGTTCATCGAGAAATGAATCAGACACAGAGAGGTGGTGTGAGTTGTCTTTGAATTCCATCCTAGAGAGGTGATCAGCTACAACATTTTCAACACCCTTTTTATCCTTAATGGTTAAATCGAACTCTTGGAGAAGAAGGACCCGCCTAATCAATCTAGCTTTGGCATCTTGTTTTTGAAAAAGGTATTTTAGGGCTGAATGGTCAGTGAAGACAATGATGGGTGATCCTAAGAGATAAGACCTGAATTTCAAAGACAACAGCAAGCAACCTGAATTTCTCTAAGGCAAAGACAACAGCAAGCAACTCTTTCTCAGTGGTGGTGTAGTTTATTTGTGCATCATTTAAAGATTTGATTGCATAAGCAATGACACATGGAGTTTTCTCACACCGTTGTCCTAAGACTGCTCCTACAGCGAAGTCACTTGCATCACACATGAGCTCGAAAGGAAGTTTCCAATTTGGAGATTGCATGATAGGTGGAGATATAAGAGTTGACTTGAGTGTAGAGAATGATTCCTCACAGCTTTTTGTCCATAAAAATGGAGCATCTTTTACCAATAGAGCGCAAAGTGGTCGAGAAATAGAGCTGAAATTCCTAATGAACCTTCTATAAAAACCAGCATGTCCTAAGAAGGACCTCACTTAACAGTTTTAGGAGAGGGAATGTGACGAATGATGTCAACCTTAGCTTTATCAACTTCAATCCCTCTACCAGATACAAGATAACCTAGAACATGTCCTTCCCTTACCATGAAATGGCATTTTTCCCAATTTAGTATGAGATTCTTATCCTCACACCTTGACAAAACCTTTTCAACATTTAGAAAGCATCCCTCAAAAGTATCCCCAAAGATGGAGAAACCATCCATGAAGACCTCTAAACAATCCCCCACCATGTCCGAAAAGATTCCCATCATGCACCGCTGGAAGGTACCAGGGGCATTACATAACCCAAAGGGCATGCGCTTGAAGGCAAAAGTGTCGAATGGACAAGTGAAGGTTATTTTTCCTTGATCCTCTAAGGAGACTTCGATTTGATTATACCCTGAGAATCCATCTAGGAAGCACTAGAATTGATGACCCGCCACTCGCTCGAGGACTTGATCAATAAAGGGCAAGGGGAAATGGTCTTTCTTGGTACAAGAAATGAGCTTCCTATAGTCAATACAGACTCTTCATCCACTACTAACCCTTGTTGGAAGCATCTCTCCATCCTTATTGGTTATTTCTGTGATTCCCGCCTTCTTTGGAACCACATGGATTGGGCTAACCCACTCACTCTCAGCTATAGGATAGATGATACCAGCTTTTAACAATTTCAAAAGTTTTTTTCTCACTACTTCCATGAGATTAGGATTGAGTCGCCGCTGAGGTTGATGACATGGCTTTGAATCGAATTCTAGAACAATTCTATGAGTCCCGATAAGTGAGCTAATCCTAGGAATATCAGATAGGGTCCATCCAATGACTTTCTTGTGTCTCCTAGGGACATCTAGAAGCATCCTCTCATGATCGGCTTCAAGAGAGGAAGAAATGACAACGGGAAATGATTGATTGTCCCCTAAGAACGCATACTTGAGTGATGAAGGTAAAACCTTAAATTCAAGATCAGAGCGGTTATCACTTTCCAAGAAAGGATGAGACTTTGTATTGAACTCGGTTTCTTTGTTCAGATTTCTTGACAAAATTGGTTCCTTGTGAAAAGAATTTTCATCCACTAAATTAGCCAGAGTAGTTTCATAAATGGGTATGGACTCGATGTTATTGATTTCACCCATGGTATCATTGATTGGTGATTCTAAAAAATCATCAATAGAGCTATCCGAAAGGGATTCAAGCCAAGGAGACAAATTTCCCTCAAGTGAACAAAGAAAATCAATCTCTTCTTGACTTAAACATCCTTCGGTAATTCCTTGATGTTCCTTGAGTTCACTATCAACACTACCTATCCAATTAACCTCATGGATCTCTTCATCATCCCCAATTTGAGAGTTTGCATTGTAGATGTTCAAGTCTAGACTCATGTTTCCAAAAGTGATGGTCATGTTCCCATTTCGGACTCGGATAACAGAGTTGATTGTTGCAAGGAAGGGACGACCAAGGATGATTGGGGTTTGCACCCTAGGACTTAAGCTTGGGTGATTGTCTAGAACAATGAAGTCAGCTGGGTAAATGAAATTTTCAACTTTCACCAAAACATCCTTTAAGATCCCCTTTGGAACTCGAATACTACAATCAGCAAGTTGAAGAGTGACAGATGTGGGTTGGAGTTCTTCGAGCCCTAACTGACAATACATAGCACAAGGAATGAGGTTCACACTGGCTCCTAGATCACACAAGGCTTTGACAACTTTGTTCTCTCCTAGTTCAACATTTATGTAAGGGCATCCTGGGTCTTTCATCTTTGGAGGAAGGGTTCCTTGGATTGTTGTGCTAACATTTGCTGCCAGAAGGACTTGGTTCTTATTTGAGAATTTCCGCTTAAATGTGCAGAGGTCCTTAAGGTATTTTGAGTATGCAGGAATGGTTTGAATGGCATCGAGGAGTGGAATGTTCAACTTGACTTGTGAGAATATTTCCCTCAATGTTTCACTCAATTCAGGCTTGGTTTTCCCCCTCATGCGTTGAGGAAATGGGGCAAGTTGTGGGGTTGTTTTTTGAAGAGTTGTTTCTTTCACATTTTTATTAGTATCTTCAGTTTGTTCATGTGTTTCATTTGGATTTTCATTAGAGTTTGAATCTTCAGGTGGGTTTTGAACTATTTGTTCAGGTTTCTCAATTGATTTCCCACTTCTCAAAACTGTCACAGCCTTTAGTTGTTCATGAGTTGTTTGAGTGCAACTTGTCTCTCCCCTTGATGTTTGTTGTGGAATGGCCTGTGTGGGCATGGGTGCCTTTCCAGTTTTGATGGTTTGAAGTTCCTGTTTCAGGGAAGAGACTTCTGAGTTCATCATTTCCATTTGTTTGCACAGTTGTTCAAGGATTGGGAGAGGGACAGATTGGGAAGGGGCTTGTGTTGGTTGGGTTATCCCAGAGGGATACTTTGGTTGTTGGATGGGTTGTTGGTATTGAACTGGAGGATGTTGGAATTGGTTATGGTTTTGAAAATTTTGTGTAGGGTAGGGGTTTGGTCCTTGTGGTTGGCTAGGTTGTTGGTTATCTTTCCATCGGAAGCCTGGGTGGTCATTATACCTTGGGTTGAATGTGTTTGGGTATTGGGGCTTTTGAAAGTTTAGGGCATTGACTTCAGCATGTGGTCCTCCTAAAAGAACATCCTTGATCGATGGAATGGTTGGGCAGTTGTCTGTTTTATGGTCATGTTTGTCACAGATTATGCAAACAGGGTCTACAGTTTGAATTTCATGAATTTTCCTATGGTCTATCTCTTCAACCTTCCTAGAGAGTGCTGCAAGTTTCGCCCTAAGGCTTTCCTCTTCTGTAAGTGTATGCATTCCAGCAGTTCTTTGAGGCTTCTCAAAATAAGGTGATGTTCCCCATGTTTGGTTTTGTTCAGCAAAGATTTCTAGATACTCGTAAGCATCATTTGGGGATTTGTTTTTAAAGGTCTCATTACACATCATGTCAATAAATTGTTTGTTCCCCAGGCCCAAACCTTCATAGAAAATTCTTACTTGTTCAGGAATAGAAAAATCATGGTTTGGAACCATGTTTAGGGTGTCTTTGAACCTCTCCCATGTTTCATAAAATGGTTCGCCCTCTTTTTCAAAAAAGTTTTGGATGTTCTTTTTTAGTGCAATGGTTTTGTGATGGGGGAAATATTTTTTGTAAAATTCTCTTTGCAGTTGGTTCCAAGTGTGGATTGATGAAGGTCTCAGATTATTTAACGAGTTCTTTGCTTGATCCTTAAGTGAGAAAGGAAAGAGCCTCATCTTAGCTGACTCAATTTGATGTGGTGAGCACATGGTTTCAACAATGTCATTGAACTCCTTGACATGAAGGTAAGGCATTTCTGACTTCATCCCATGGAAGCTTGGAAGGTGGTTTAGGACATGAGGTTTAAAGACATAGTGGGCGTCTCCTAGGGCAGCATGCCTAATGCAAGAGGGTGCATTGGTCCAGGTAGGTGTAAGGTAGTCATTCATGGTTTGATGGACTGCATTCCCCAAATTTGGGGCCGCCTCATTTAGATTTCCATTTTGGTTCCCACCCGGGTTTATGAGTTGGTTTCTTTGAAGACCCTCCATTGAAATTGACTCAATCTTTAACTCTGGGGTATTAGGAAGATTAGGATCCAATGGTGTACTTGACTCCCCTATCCTATGACTTTCCACCCTAACTAGTCTGTTTGAGTTATCACGGGTGTAGGCGGACATGCGCCAAAGGAAAAAAAAAGCAAGAAAGGGAAAAGATAAGAGATCTTGGGTGAGAATAGAAGAATGGGGGTGAGGAAAGAAGGTTTTTGTCTAAGGAACTTACTTGGTCCCCGGCAACGGCGTCAAAATTTGGTTTCGCCCAAATTTACCCAAGTTTTAAGGGTCAAGCGATCGCTTGCAGTGTAGCTTGGGTTGTCGAATCCTCAGAGACCTAAGAAGAACCTTCAGACACACAATATAAAGAGATGGATTTTTGGATATGAAGTGGCCAACTTGGGTTGTTTTTAGATGAGTTTTAAAAGAGCACTAAGATCTATGTGAATTCAATTTATGAGAAATGAGTTGATCCAAGGTTATTGCTCAGGGGGGATTGGATGAATTCCTTTTTTTTTTACGATTTCAATTCCATTAACTCGAGAAGGATTCATGAAATGAATTCAAACTACCCTCATCACTTACTGATTAAACACCTTCACAAAAACATGCTAATAATCTATACACTTGTAGGATCATTTTCATGAGCACTCCAAGGTAAAGGATCTACTTAGCACATAAAAGTGGGGCGAATAAATTCAATAAGGAAGAGGAAGAGAGAAACTCATTTAATGAAAGAAACTCAAATAAAAGAAATTAATAACATTTAGAGAGTGAGAAATAACATCCAATCCATCCTCTTGCTACTCCCTTGGATCAACCCATAAAAGAGATAGCCCTCCATTGATAACATGTTCTCAATGGAAGCGGGAAGTAGACTTACGAGGGTGGAATTGAAGAAGTAAAAACAACAAAAAATAACGATCACTCCACTGTTGTGTGAACAAAATCACAAGGTTTGGTGTGAAAAAAGTTCACACCTTGAGGCAACAGTATCAAGGTGATATGAATAGGAACAGAACAAGAGAAGAGAAGAACTTTTATTAAAAACTAAGGTGATTCGAACAACTTACATGGGAAAGAAAAATGCTACAAAGACAATTTGACATAATGACATTACAATCAAAACAAAGCTCCAAGATCCCTAAATCATCCACCACTACTGCCTTAAATAGGAAAAAATGAAGCCTTGGCCGAGCCCCCAACATCCCATGTGCCTTTAATTAATTGTGTTGGGGAAAGGTGGGTGGAACATTAATGTAGAGAGACTTTTCCACTTCTTGCCCCGAAGTTGCAGCCAGCTTGCATCCACCTGAAAGACACGCCGAAAGGACCTTCTAGAAGGCCGAATTTGAGTGGGCCCTAGAAGACTTAAATAAAGCCCCGGATGTCCCCTAACAGCCTGTAAAATTTCAGCCCAAAATAATAATCTGTTTGCGAGATATGATATAAATAGTGGTCTGTTTTTCTGGGCCGCAGAATCTGGCCCAGAATTGAATCTTCAACTTGGGCCACTCACCACAATTTAGGAAGAATTAGCACTGGCTCCAGAAGAATTATTTGTTCCTCTATATGTCTTCTAGCCTCCCATGAATTTTGGGCTTCATTGGGCCTGTATTGTGGACCCCACATTCCCATCAGTGGTATGATATCCAATCTGCCTTCTCCAGAATTGTTTCCTTTCATCGCCAAATATCTTCATCATCCTTTATGAATCATTCATTGATCCCTGAATGAAAAATGTTCATATTTATGTTTATATCCATTTCCCAAAATATCGAATTAAAATATGGATAATTAAATTCTTTAAAATCAGATGAAACATTAGGCCTAAATTGGTGCATATTAGGCATGAAGTGCACAAATGATGAGAATGGATGTTCAAAATTAAAATCCACTAACTCAGGCCCATAAGATCAAAAATGAACATTTAATACCCTTAAAATGCAAACAAAGTATGTGTTTTTATTAGCTAATAAACCGTTGTTGGGTCCTTCATGGTCGTCCCTCTTAGCACCCAAGGCTGGGCCAGACTGCGGTCCAGGATGCATCCCAATCTGTTGTCGTTCTTCCTTCATCTCTGGATCTCTACATGGCTGAGATCCAGATGATTCACGATCATAGGGCCACCTCCCTACCGGGCCCTTCATCGGCATCTCTTGCCCACTCTGGTGGCTCCACTGCATATGTCAGTCATTGCTCCCCTGCCTGGATGCTTGACTCAGGTGTGTCCGATCATCTTACCGGTGATGCAGGAATGTTATCCAACTACAGTCCCTATACTGGTTCTGTCGGCAGGCTGGTGCCGCCCCCCTAATTATCAAAGGGGGCAGCATGGCTGGTAGGGGTGGGTAGCCAAACCCCACCAAATCACCCAGCGGGAGAGAGCAGCAAGGGGTGAGGATTGCCTATAAAAGGCAAGAGCCTCATCCCATTTCTATATCTTTTCATTTCACCTCATCAGCATTAGCAGATCCTATGTGAGCGGTATTTAGTGAGGCAGTTTTCCCCTTTATTCAAGAGAGAATATTACGAAGGTTTTCTCCTTGTAATAGTGAGGGAGTGTGTACCCACTTTTACTCCATAGTAATCCTTCTATTTGCCCGTGGTTTTTTACCCTTTCCATTTGGGGGTTTTTCCACATTACATCTGGTGTTCATTTATTTCCACATTTTTGCACTTTATTTTTATCTCGTAATTATCGCTGCACCGGTGGGTCAATCATTTACGGTCCCAACAAGTGGTATCAAAGGCAAGGTTCTGGCCCGGTGTTGTTCACGTTTTCGGGTATTAATAATTCTCGTAAATTTGAGTATGCTCTGTGATTGCAACTCCGGTTAATCTGTCACATCAGAAAAAATTTATTGAGATTATTAAATACACCGTTGTGAAACGGAGGAGGTTCTGGACTGACGGCGTGTCCAGATAGCGGCGAAATTCAAGATCGAAAAATTCAACAAGAATAATTTTTCATTGTGGAAAATGAAGATGCAGAGCGAAAGGATAATTGCCTACTGGCAATTGGCGAAAAGTCGGCAGGTGTGACGGAGGAGAAATGGAACGATATGGACGGGAATGTTATTGCCAACATCCATTTTGCTTTGGCAGACGGGGTCCTATCGAGCATTGCGGAGAAAAGACGACAAAAGAAATATGGAATACTCTGACGAAGCTATACGAGGCCAAGTCACTGCACAACAAAATTTCCCTGAAAAGAAAATTGTACACTCTTCAGATGGCGGAGTCATCATCGGTGACCGACCACATCAACAACCTCAATACCTTGTTCGCTCAGCTCACGGCGTTGGGCTATAAAATTGTGGATACTAAACGTGCGGAGATTCTACTCCAGAGTTTGCCAGATTCATATGACCAACTCATCATCAACCTCACCAACAATATCCTGACGGATATGCTGCACTTTAATGATGTTGCAGTCGCGGTTCTTGAAGAAGAAAGTCGACACAAGAACAAGGAGGACACACAGACAACTTCGCACCAAGCAGAGGCTCTGTCAATTGAGAGAGGAAGAATGATGGAGCGTGCTTCCAGTGGGAGCCAAAATCATGGCAGGTCCAAATCAAGGAGTAAGAAAAAGAATGTCACATGTTTCAATTATAGCAAGAAGGGGCACATCAAGAAGGATTGTTGAAATAGGAAGAGTAGTGAAAAGAGCTCTCAGGGGAATGTGGTGAGTACTTCTGAAAAAAGTGATATACTAGTCAGTAAAGCGGCAATGACTACTGGAAGCAGGCAGCATCTCGACGATGCATGGATATCGAATCAGGAGCAACATGGCACATGACGTCTCAACGGCAATGGTTTGACCAATATGAAACCATCCCGGAAGAACTTGTGTACATGGGGAACGATCACACTCTGAAGATCGTTGGAATCGGTACCATCAAACTGAAGATGCATGATGGCATAGTACGGACCATCCAAGGAGTACGTCATGTGAAGGGCCTGAAGAAGAACATATTGTCTTTGGGACAATTTGATGACATCAGATGCAAGACTCGCACCGAGAATGTAGTGATGAGAATCATGAAGGGCACGTTTGTGGTAATGAAGGCGGAGAAGATCTTGAAGAACTTGTACGTGCTTATGGGTGAAACATACAAGGAGGCGGAGATAGTTGTTGCATCAACTAGCTCGACGGAAGCGTTGACGACGTTATGGCATCGGAAGCTTGGCTATATGTCAGAACGAGGCCAGAAGATTCTTGCGGATCAGAAGTTGCTGCCTGGACTGACAAAGGTATCCTTACCATTTTGTGAGCATTGTGTTTTGAGCAAGCAACACAGGTTAAAATTCGGGACGTCAACAGCAAGAAGTCAGGAGATCTTGGAGTTGATCCAGTCTGATGTTTGGCAAGCACCGGTTATATCCCTGGGAGGGGCAAGGTACTGTGTATCATTCATTGATGATTATTCTAGGAGATGTTGGGTGTACCCAATCAGGAGGAAGGCAAATGTTTTTGAAGTTTTCAAAACATTCAAAGCACGGAAGGAGCTCGACTCTGGAAAGAAGATCAAGTGTCTGAGGACTGACAATGGTGGAGAATATACAAGTGAGGAGTTTGATACTTTTTGTCAACAGGAAGGAATCAAGAGACAGTTCACGGTGGCGTACACTCCTCAGCAGAATGGAGTGCCAGAGCGGATGAACAGAACAGAACAGAACCCTGTTGGATAAAACGAGGGCGATGTTGAAGACTGTAGGAATTGCCAAAACATTTTGGGCAGAAGCAGTGAATACCGCCTGTTATGTGATCAACCGATCTCCTTCAATGGCGATTGAGCTGAAGACATCGATGGAGATGTGGACTGGTAAACCCACTGACTATTCTCGGTTACATACTTTTGGAAGTCCTGCATATGACCAAGAAAGATCGAAGTTGGATTCGAGATCCAGGAAATGTATCTTCATGGGGTGCGCTGATGGTGTGAAAGTGTATCGTTTGTGGGACCCCACTGCCCACAAATTTATCATCAGCAGAGATGTCATTTTTGCAGAAGACAAGGTGCAAATGACAACTGATCGAGACACGAAGAATGAGAATACAGAAACTACGACAGTCGATGTAGAGGAAAAATCCAAGGAAGAACTGGTTTCCTCTGAAGTATTACCAGAGCACGATGATCAAGTACCTGTGGAGTCTGGATCACGACGGTCAACTCGGGAGAAAAGAGCACCAGTATGGCACTCAGACTATGTCACTGAGAGCAATATTGCGTATTGCTTATTGACGGAGGATGAAGAGTCATCTTCTTTTGTGGAGGCGACCCAGAGTCCAAATGTATCATCATGGATGGTGGCGATGCAGGAGGAACTTGAAGTCCTGCACAGGAACAAGACTTGGGATCTTGTTCCATTACCTCGTGGAAGGAAGGCTATCAGAAACAAATGGGTCTTTAAGATCAAGAGGGATGAAAAGGACCAGGTGGAAAGATATCGTGCAAGATTGGTGGTCAAAGGATTTGCTCAGAAGGAAGGTATTGATTTCAATGAAATATTTTTCTCCTGTTGTTAGACTGACGACTGTTCGGATAGTTCTGGCGATGTGTGCTACATACAGCTTACATCTAGAGCAGCTGGATGTGAAGACTGCGTTTCTCCATGGTGATCTTGATGAAGAGATATATATGCTCCAACCAGAAAGTTTTTCAGAAGAAGGCAAGGAGAACTTGGTTTGCAGGTTGAAAAAATCTCTATACGGTCTCAAACAGGCGCCGAGGTGTTGGTACAAAAGATTTAATTCTTATATCATGAGCCTTGGATACGACAGACTACATTCAGATCCTTGTGCATATTTCAAGGGTTCAGATGGTAATGATTTCATCATTCTTCTGTTGTATGTGGATGACATGTTGGTTGCAGGCCCCAACAATGATCAGATCCAGAAGACTAAGGCACAGTTGGCTAGGGAGTTTGATATGAAGGACTTGGGACCAGCAAACAAGATTCTTGGGATGCATATTTACCGAGACAGAAATAATGGGAAGATTTGGCTATCACAAAAGTGTTACTTACAGAGAGTCTTGAAACGCTTCAACATGCAAGACTGTAACCCAATCACAACCCCTCTTCCCGTTAATTTCAAGTTATCCTCCACGATGAGTCCTAGCAATGAAGCAGAGAGGAATGAGATGTCTCGAGTACCGTATGCATCAGCAGTGGGTAGTCTAATGTTCGTTATGGTTTGTACTAGACTAGACATTGCACATGCAGTGGGAGCAGTTAGTCGATACATGGCGAATCCAGGACGGGAGCATTGGAGCACAGTGAAGAGGATCCTGAGATACATCAAGGAGACCTCAGATGCTGCATTATGTTGTGGAGGATAAGATTTTACTGTCAGAGGATATGTTGATTCAGATTTTGCAGGTGATTTTGACTGGAGGAAATCCACTACTGGTTATGTGTTTACTCTTGCAAGAGGAGCTGTGAGCTGGATTTCGAAGTTACAGTCAGTTGTGGCTTTATCCACGACGGAGGCAGAGTATATGGCAGCTACACAGGCTTGCAAAGAGGCAATTTGGATGAGAAAGTTGCTGGAGGAGCTCGGGCACAGACAGGAGCAGATTCCATTGTTTTGTGACAGTCAGAGTGTCTTGCACATTGTAAGGAATCCATCTTTTCATTCCAGGACGAAGCACATTGGGGTACAGTATCACTTCGTCCGAGATGTGGTGGAGGAAGGAAGTGCGGACATGCAGAAGATTCACACTAAAGAAAATCTGGCAGATTTCCTGACGAAGGCGATTAACTCTGATAAGTTCAGATGGTGCAGATCATTGAGTGGCCTCACAGAGACTTGGGCAGCATGTTTGGCAGATAGAAAGGATGTGAAGATGTGATTGATTCACAATCAAATCTCCAAGTGGGAGATGTGTCGGCAGGACGGTGTCGCCCCCTAATTGTCAAAGGGGGCAGCGTGGCTGGTAGGTGGTGGGTGGCCAAACCCCACCAAATCACCCAGCGGGAGAGAGCAGCAAGGGGTGAGGATTGCCTATAAAAGGCAAGAGCCTCATCCCATTTTTATATCTTTTCATTTCACCTCATCAGCATTAGCATATCCTATTTGAGCGGTATTTAGTGAGGCAGTTTTCCCCTTTATTCAAGAGAGAATATTAAGAAGGTTTTCTCCTTGTAATAGTGAGGGAGTGTGTACCCACTTTTACTCCATAGTGATCCTTCTATTTGCTCGTCGTTTTTTACCCCTTCCATTTGGGGGTTTTTCCACGTTACATCTGGTGTTCATTTATTTCCGCATTTTTGCACTTTATTTTTATCTCGTAATTATCGCTGCACCGGTGGGCCAATCATTTACGGTCCCAACAGGTTCCTCAGCCATCACTGTCGTTGATGGTTCCACTATCCACATTGCGGGCTTTTGGTACATGCTCCCTGACCTCATCTCTTCACCTACCATCGGTGGCCCATGTACCACGCAGTCCTTTTAACTTTCTATCCATTAGTAAGATGACAAAGGATTTCAATTGTAATGTTATCTTTACATCGTCTACTGTTATGTTTCAGGAGCGAATGACAAACTGGGAACTAAGTAGAGGCCAGCTTCGGGATGGGGTGTACATGTCCGATGGCCCGACATCCGTCGCTTGCACATTTGTCTATGCTCGTGCCTTGGACCTTCATTCTCGGTTGGGCCACCCCTCCGCCTCCGCCCTTCATCAGCTCTATCCAGATATTAGTCATCATTTTTCTTTTCATTGTGAGTCTTGCACCTTTGCGAAACATCATCGCACTACATATATTCCTCAAGTGGACACACGAGCTACCCAACCCTTTGATTTGGTTCATTCAGATGTATGGGGTCTATGTGCCACCTCGAGTCAATTAGGATATAAATATTATATCTCTTTTGTTGGAGTATGGGTAACTTCCAGCCCCACTAACTTTGTAACTTCCAGCCCCACTTCTTTTGTAACCTCCCTTGTAACTTCCACTTACAGTTTTTTATAAATACAGGCCCTCTCCTTACCTTGAGGGTAAGAGGGATCTCTAATAACATGGTATCAGAGGGAAATTAATCCCGACCCCTCCCTCTCTGCGGCCTCCCGGTTCTGCCCGGCCCCGCCTCTCCCCTTCTTCTCCCGGCTCGGCCTCCCTTCCAGGCGGCCCTCCCTTCCGGCTCGGCCCTCTCTCCCAGCGGCTCTCGGCTCCTGCGGCTATTCCCGGCGGCGTCGCTTCCAGACGCGGCTCCCGGTTCCCGTCGGGCCTCCTTCTGCGGTTCGTCCGAAATCCTTCAGCGACTGTCCCATGTTCGCCAGCAGGCCCAAACCTTTACAACCTACTTCCTGGAATGGAAAGGGCTGCGTGATGAATTGCAGGAGTTGTGGCCCATTCCACAAACACCGGCCGAAGCTCAGACCCAGCGGGACCAGCTCTGTCTCTTCACTCTTCTCAACGGCCTCGCTCCAGAATTTGCCACCACGGCAACCGAATTGCTCGCTAGCTCGTCGACGCTGGAGATCCCACAGGTGTATCACCGACTCAGCAAGGCCCAGCGGGCTCTTCCTCCTCCCGCCCCCGTTATCGACCACTCAGCTCTCGTCGGTCACGGCGGTGGCCGTTCATCTGGTCCTCGTGGACGTGGTCGTGTGGACAGTCGACCACGTCCCCTCTGTCAACACTGTAACAAGGTTGGCCACACGATCAACCGATGTTGGGTCCTGCATGGAAGTCCATCCCGCGGCAGGGACAGACGGCGGTCCAGGAAGCACCATCGGCAGTTGCAACTCTTCCTCACTCTCTGGACCTTTCGATGGCCGACATCCGGCTGACTCATGAACCTCGGGAATCTGCCGATCCCGGCCCATCAGCAGCTTCTATAGCCCATTCTGCTCACTCCACTGCCTTTGTCGGCCGTCGCTCCCCTGCATGGATGTTGGACTCAGGAGCCTCCGACCACCTCACCGGTGATGCTGGTATGTTGACCTCTTACTGCCCTTACACCGGTCCCTCAGCCATCACGGTCGCTGATGGCTCCACTATCCCGATTGTGGGCTTCGGCACCTGCTCTCTGACTCCAACGATTCACCTACCCTTTGTGGCACATGTACCCCGCAGTCCATTTAATCTTCTTTCCATCAGTAAATTGACAAAAGAATCTAACTGCGCTGCCATATTTACCTCCTCTGGTGTTGTTTTTCAGGAGCAGACAACGAACCGGGAACTTGGTAGAGGCCGACTTCAGGACGGGGTCTACCTGTTCGATGCACCAGCACCCATCGCTTGCTCATCTACCTCTTCTCCGGCTTTGGATCTTCATTCCCGGTTAGGACATCCGCCGGCATCCACCATTCATCAGCTTTTTCCAGAGTTTCGTCGGAATATTTCATTTCATTGTGAGTCTTGTACCTTTGCAAAACATCATCGATCTACATACCTCCCTCGGGTGGATACACGGGCCTCAAACCCTTTTGATCTCGTTCATTCAGATGTTTGGGGTCCTTGTACCATTTCGAGTCATTTGGGCTACAAGTACTATATCTCTTTCATCGATGATTATTCGCGAATGACTTGGCTTTACCTCCTTCGAGAACGTTCCGACGTGTTTTCCACCTTCCAAACATTTTATGCTGAGATTCAGAATCAATTTTCCCTCTCGGTCAAATGTCTCTGCTCCGACAATGGGCGTGAGTATCTCTTCAATTCCTTTCGGCAGTTTCTCCAGACGAAAGGCATCCTTCATCAGACCTCCTGCCCTGATACACCCCAGCAGAATGGCGTGGCCGAGCGGAAACACAGACATATTCTGGAGACTGCTCGTGCCCTCCTCTTTCACCGACAGGTGCCTCTGCAGTTTTGGGGCGATGCCATTCTCACCGCCACCTACCTGATAAACCGTCTTCCTTCCACTATCCTTCGAGGGGAAACTCCTTTTCGGACTTTGTTCTCCTCTCTCCCTCTTCACTCCCTACCCATTCGCGTATTTGGGTGCCTCTGTTACGTTCGCGACACACGTCCAGGTCTCTCCAAACTCGCTCCCAAATCCCTCCGCTGCCTCTTTTTAGGCTATTCCCGCACTCAACGCGGCTATCGCTGTTTTTCCCCCGACCTACGGCGGTATGTCATCTCGGCCGACGTTGCCTTTGTTGAAAGTTCTCCATTCCTCCTTCCCTCTCCTCATCCTGACCCTGCCATCGATGATTGTCTTCCTCTCATCATCCATCCTCCACCGCCGTCAACCCCTGTTGACACACATTTTGGTCAGGTCTACTCTCGGCGTCCTTCGACTGTATTCCCCGTCCTGGCCAATGACACTGACGCTCCCGCTTCGTCCGCTGCTCCTGCTCCACCACCCGACGACTTGCCCATTGTCCTTCGGAAAGGTACTCGCTCCTGCCAGAGTACTCCTCTATTTGTATCTTCATACAGGGGTTTGTCAGCTCTGGAGACAGTCTCTGTACCTCGAACGGTTGGTGAAGCCAAATCTCACCCCGGGTGGCTAGCTGCAATGCGGGATGAATTGCAGGCTCTAGAGGATAACCATACTTGGGATCTTGTACCTCTTCCAGCAGGCAAACAGGCCGTGGGCAGCAAGTGGATTTACACCGTCAGGCTCAATCCCGATGGCACTCTCCGCCGCCTCAAAGCCCGCCTTGTTGCCAAAGGCTTTGCACAGACGTACGGTGTTGACTACTTTGATACCTTCTCACCGGTTGCCAAGATGGCCTCTGTCCGATTATTCATCTCTCTTGCCGCCCATCATCAGTGGCCTCTTCATCAGTTGGATGTCAAGAATGCCTTCCTCCATGGCTTCCTTGAGGAAGAAATTTATCTACAGCAGCCCCCCGGATTTTGTGCCTTCGGTGCTGAATCTCGAGTCTGTCGTCTCCGCCGCTCTCTCTACGGCCTCAAGCAGTCACCCCGTGCTTGGTTCGGCCGCTTTAGCACGGTCATTGGCGATTTTGGGCTTTCTCGCAGTATGAAGGATCACACTGTCTTCTACCGGACGAGTGCACGTGGCTGCATCTTATTGGTCGTATATGTGGATGACATCGTCATCACCGGCAACGACTCTGTGGGTATTACCCACCTCAAGGCCCATCTACACCACCACTTCAACACGAAGGATCTTGGTCCTCTCACCTACTTTCTCGGCATCGAGGTTTCCTATTCCTCGGACACCGTCTCCTTCTGCCAACGGAAGTATGCATTGGATATATTACAGGATGCTGGGCTGACTCAGGCCACTGCGGTCGATACTCCTCTCGAGCCTGGGGAGCGGTCTCTTTATGCCTCCTCAGCACTATACCCACATCCCGAGCGGTACCGTCGGTTGGTGGGCCAACTCAGTTATCTCACCATGACTCGACCCGACATCTCCTGTGTGGTTGCCAAGGTCAGTCAATTTATGGAGCATCCAACCACCTCCCAATGGGATGCGGTCATCCGCATCGCCAAATACATCAAGAGAGATCCTGCCCGTGGTCTTCATTACTCCCAGCATCCTCATCAGAATATTGAGGCCTTCTGTGATGCTGATTATGTTGGCTGCCTTGCTACTCGGAAATCTACATCTGGGTTTGCCATATTCTTAGCAGGCAATCTCATTTCTTGGCGAAGCAAGAAACAGACGGTCGTCTCTCGCTCCAGTGCCGAGTCTGAGTACCGTGCCATGGCCACCGTCACTACCGAGATCCTATGGCTTCAACACCTCCTCCAGGAGCTTGGCTTTCCTCAGCAGACTTCTGCTCACATATGGTGTGACAATCAGGCCGCCACTAAAATTGCTTCGAATCCCGTTTACCATGAACGCACGAAGCATATAGAGGTGGACTGTCACTTTCTTCGCCACCACCTGGAGAACAAACATGTCAGCTTTAGCCACATTTCCACGGCGGACCAGCTTGCTGACATCTTCACCAAAGGCCTCCCCGGTGCTCGCCTCGCCTCTCTTAGTTCCAAGCTGGGGATCCAAAACATCTGCCGCCCAGCTTGAGGGGGAGTTACGGTCTTCTTTTTTTTATGTGTCCAAGCTAGGTACACCTAGCTTGAGGGGGAGTGTTGGAGTATGGGTAACTTTCAGCCCCACTAACTTTGTAACTTCCAGCCCCACTTCTTTTGTAACCTCCCTTGTAACTTCCACTTACAGTTTTTTATAAATACAGGCCCTCTCCTTACCTTGAGGGTAAGAGGGATCTCTAATAACATCTTTCATTGATGATTTTTCGCGTATGACTTGGTTGTACCTTCTTCGCAATCAGACAGAAGTTTTTTCCACCTTTCAAACATTTTACCATGAGATCCAGACACAGTTTTCCATCTCTGTAAAATGCCTACACGCTCCAACAATGGGCGAGAATACTTGTCTACTCCCTTTCAGCAGTTTCTCCAGGCACACGACATCATCCGTCAGACCTCCTATCCTGATACCCCTCAACAGAATGGAGTGGCCGAGCGAAAACACCGGCATATTCTGGAGACTGCTCGTGCCCTCCTCTTATATCGCAAGGTGCCTCTTCTCTTCTGAGGGGATGTTATCCTCACTGCTACTTACCTCCTCAATCGTCTTCCTTCTTTCATCCTTCAAGGAGAAACTCCTTTTCGGACTCTGTTCCCCTCTCTCCCTCCTCACTCACTTCCACTCTGAGTCTTCGGATGTCTCTACTATGTCCGTCACACTCATCTCAACCTCACCAAACTATCTCCTAAATCACTCCGCTGCATCTTCCTCGGATACTCACGCACTCAACGTGGATACCGCTGCTTCTCTCCGAACTTACAACGGTATATCGTCTCCGCTGACGTATCATCTGTCGAGAGCGCTCTTTTCTCTCCTCATCCAGACACTACCATCGATGAGTGTCTTCCTCTCATCATTCACCCTCCTCTGGTGTCTTCCTCTGCTGGTCATCGCTTTGGGACAGTCTACTCTCGTCGCCCATCGACTGCCCCCCCTGTCCAGGCCGAGGACACCATCGTTCCCACTTCGTCCGATGCTCCTGTCACAGCACTAGGCGACTTGCCTATTGCACTACGGAAAGGTGCTCGTTCTTACCAAAATACTTCTCTTTTTGCATCTTCATACAGAGATTTGTCAACACTGGAGACGATATCTATCCCCCGCACGGTTGGCGATGCCAAATCCCACCTAGGGTGGCTACAGGTGATGCGGGATGAACTGCAGGCTCTGGATGACAACAATACAGGGGATCTGGTCCCCCTCCCTGCAGGCAAACAGGTGGTCAGCTGCAAATGGATTTATACGATCCGTCTCAATGCCGATGGCAATCTCCATCGCCTCAAAGACCGCCTTGTGGCGAAGGGGTTTGCTCAAACTTATGGCATCGACTACTTCAAAACTTTCTCTCTGGTTGCCAAAAATGGCCTATGTCCGCCTATCCATGTCTCCGGCCACTCATCATCACTGGCTGCTTCATCAACTGGATGTCAAGAATGTCTTTCTCCATGGCTTTCTTGACAAAGAAGTCTACCTGCAGTAGATTCCCGGATTTCGTGCCTTTGGAGCCGACTCCCATGTATGTCGCCTCCGTCGATCCCTATATGGCCTCAAGCAGTCTCCTCATGCTTGGTTTGGCCGCTTCAGCACTGTCGTCACGGCCTTTGACCTCTCTCGCAGTATGAAGGATCACACCGTCATCTTCCGTACGACGTCAAACGGTTGTGTTTTGTTGGTGGTTATGTTGATGATATCATCATCACAAGGAGCGACTCCACTGGAATCGCCCAACTCAAGGAGCACCTTCACCGCCACTTCCACACCAAAGATCTTGGACCTCTCACCTACTTCCTTGGCATTGAGGTCTCCCGTTCTGAGGACACTATCTCTCTCTGTCAATGAAAATATGCCCTTGATATCTTACAGGATGCAGGGTTGAGCCAGGCGACTGCAGTGGACACTCCTCTTGAGCCTGGGGAACGCTCTCTCCATGCTGACTCAGCACTCTTTCCTCACCTGGAGAGCTATCGTCGTCTAGTGGGAAAACTCAACTATCTCACCATGACACAACCCGACATTGTCTGCGTTGTTGGCAAAGTGAGCCAGTTCATTAAGCATCCAACCATATCTCAGTGGGATGTTGTCCTCCGCATTGGAAAATACATAAAGAAAAACTCTGCACGTGGCCTTCGGTACTCACATCATGCTCATTTTGATGTTGAGGTCTTCTGTGATGCGGACTATGCAAGTTGTCTTGCTACCACTACTGGAAATGCTAGTTTTACCAACACTTACATCCCAACGGTTTATGTAAACCGTTGGGAATGGCTATTTATACCAACGGTTTATGTAAACCGTTGGTATAGATGAATTTATACAAGCTTTTACCAACGGTTTTACAAAACCGTTGGTAAAGGCCTTTGATATCACTTGTTTACCAACGGTTTAAGTAAACCGTTGGTAAAGACATATATTCCCAACGGTTTTTAAAAACCGTTGGGAAAAAATTACCCTAAAAACAGATCGGGCATCCATTCCCCCTCCGCTCGATTGCAATTCCGCTCCGCGCCCTAAATCCAATCTTCCTCCTGCCAAACTTATTCCACATATAGATCCATCTTCAATCAAGGAATTTGTTTCTTTTACACATCAAATCTGTAAGTGATTCCTTGATTTTGTTGTTCTGCAATTATGTGTTTTTGTTTTCATTTTGATTTGGCCGAAAGGGGATCTTTGTTGTCATTAATCATGGTTGTGGTTGGTCATTTAGGATGTAATATAGTATGACTTCATTTTACTTGATATATCCAATATTATTATTGATTTATGTTCAATTTGATTACAAGTGATGTTGTTTTCACTTTTGATTTGGCCGGAAGTGAATCTTTGTGGTCATTAATCATGGGGTGGGTGGTCATTTAGGATGTAATATAGTATTACTTCATTTTACTTGATATATCCAATATTATTATTGATTTATGTTCAATTTGATTATCTTTGACAAGTGATGTTATTTAATAAGTTGTTTTTAATGGTTGTAATAATGACGATATGGTATAAGGGTTCACATGGTGTGTATAACGGTTGACATGGTGTCTACGATAATCTAGTGTCCTGGGAATGTACATGGGAATGTACACACAGTACATGACTTGGATAGCCATGACTTGTAAATATACATGGCCTATCCCTTATGGTGAAAAGTATGTTTGGCCAAATGAGGTGCTGAAAACGTCCCATTTACACATCGAATTGTTTCATGGGTATGCCCACATGATGCGTTGGTCATACTATAGAGTGGGTAGTAATTAGCTCAGTCAAAACACTTCCATCCCTGAAATTCAAGACTACATGGTTAAATGGAAGAATCCATGTTCTAATGACATGCCTTACATGGTTTCTAACTCAACTCACCTAAAAATAAACTAGAACACCGGTTAAATGCAAGAATTCATTCTAAACTTACACTATAACATTGGTTAAATGGAATAAATCATCCTCATTACTGAATTCCATACACATATGGCCAACGCGGCTTGTCAGACATATATGTCGTCGATTGGTGCATTATCCAATGCACCAGGCGGCAGTTCTAGTGGCGGTCGAGATGATGACGTTCCTGGTGATGACGAGGATGCTGAAGAGGACGAGGGCGAGGATGAGAATGAGGACGAGGGCGAGGATGGGGCAGAGGGCGAGGATGGGGCAGAGGGCGAGGATGGGACCGAGGGCGAGGATGAGGACGATGATGAGGACGACGACGAGGACAGAGATGGCGTTGAGGATGAGGCTGATGATGACAGTGGTGATGGTGATGGTGATCAAAGGCAGATTGATCTATTACATTTTTGAATTCTGTATAACTCTTTATTTTTTAACCTGGTTTTTCACTCTGGTATGGATATTTTTGAATTCAGTATAACTCTTTATTTTTGACCAAATATGGAAGCCTTTAAGAATGCTTTAAATTGAATTTAGCTGCTTTCTTAATTCTGCTTAATTATATTGAATTGAATATCTTGAATAAGTTTTCTTTAATATAATTGTTTCATTTGATAAATAAAGTCATGTTTTTATAATAAAACCCCTCCAACGAAGATGCGTTGTCTGCGAAAATTCATAGTGATAGTTTAGGGTGTGACAATTTGACTCTCAATTAGTAGTTTCAACTACCTAGTACCACTTTTAAAACAACGAATATAAAATATATATCTTTATCATACCACAATCCCAAATCAAGAGTCCGTTTTTTATAACATAAGATCAGTTTCTATAATGTGAAGGACAACTAAATAGGATTTATTTGGAATCCTGGCCGGAAGAAGTTGCCCCGCGGATGTCGCTGGACCGGGCCAACACGCCGCGGTCACGCCGCGGTAATGCCGTGATTTGGCCCTGCTCCAAAAAGACACCCCGCGGCGGTTCGCAGTCCTGTCGGAATTCGATGTATAACACCTAGATAGAGTTTTAGATACATTACTCACCCTCCTTCCTGGACCCCGGACAGCCCCCCCCCACCCTCCTCCCTAGACCCCGGACCGCCCCCCCACCCGCCTCAATCCGAGGCACGGTGTGGCCGGTACCACTCAAAGTGTCTTTATTTTGTTTAAAATGGATACTCTTTTAAGTAAAAACAATTGGTATACGAAAAACCGAACAAACGCATTCAGATTGTGTTGATACTTTAGGAAAACGATCCATGGGTCATTTGTGACGTGTACAAATCAACCTCGCCTCAATCCGAGGCGCGGTGTTGCCGGCACCACTCAAAGTGTGTCACTTTTATTTGAAATGGACAACATTTTTAGTAAAAACAACTGGCATACGGAAAACCGATCAAACGCATTCAGATTGTGTTGATACTTCAACACAATGATCCATGGGTCATTTTTGACGTGTACGAGTCAACCTCGCCTCAATCCGAGGCGCGGTGTGTCCGGCACCACTCAAAGTCTCTTTTTTTTCAAAAGGACATCATTTTAAGTGAATACAACAACTGATATATGCAAAATTGACCAAAGGCATTCGAATTCTGTTGAAACTTTAAGACAACGATCCATGGGTCATATGTGACGTGTACAAGTCAACCCCGCCTCAATCCGAGGGCCGGTGTGGCCGGCACCACTAAAAGTGTCTCACTTTTATTTGAAATGGACAAAGTTTTAAGTGAAAACAACAACTGGCATACTTAAATGACCAAAACAAGCGTTTAACGGTCAAATACATACCGAACGACATCAGAATGACTTGAAATCACACAAAAACAGTCTAATTATTATTCATAAGGTGTACGAAAAGACGACACGACATTCGGACGCGCAGTTTGCGCGCCATGGCTGAATATGTGTTTTTTAGGTGTTTGGCGCGCTTGAAAAGCGTGAGAGGGGTGGTCAAAACCGGCCAAACGACCTCGGAATGCCATGAAATCAGACTACAACAAAGGGTGGATGAATTGTGAAATGATCGGCCAGACAACACATCAATCGGAGGTGTCGTGTGACCGCGGTGGCCGAAAACGCACTCCGCGTGTCGTAAATGGCCAAAACAAGGGTTTTACGGTCAAATACATGTCCAACGACATCGGAATGACTTGAAACCACACGAAAGCACCCTAATTATTATTTGTGAGGTGTACGAGGAGACGACGCGTCATTCGGACGCGCGGTTTGCACAGCACGGCTGAATATGTGTTTTTTAGGTGTTTGGCGCGCTTGAAAAACGTGCGTGCGGTGGTCAGAATCGGCCGAACGACCTCGGAATGTCATGAAATCGGACGACAACGAAGGGTGGGTGAATTGTGAAATGGTCGCCAGACTGCACGTCAATCAGAAGGTGTCGTGTGACCGCGTTGGCCGAAAACGCACTCCGCGTGTCGTAAATGGCCAAAACATGCGTTAAACGGTCAAATGCATACCGAACGACATCGGAATGACTTGAAATCACACGAAAACACCCTAGTTATTATTCGTGAGGTGTACGAAAAGACGAAACATCATTCGAACGCGCGGTTTGCACGGCACGGCTGAATATGTGTTTTTTAGGTGTTTGGCGCGCTTGAAAAACGTTCGTGGGGTGGTCGAAACCGACCGAACGACCTCGGAATGCCATGAAATCAGACGACAAAAAAGGGTGGGTGAATTCTGAAATGATCGGCCAGACGGCACGTCAGTCGGAAGTGTCATGTGACCGCAGTGGCCGAAAACGCACTCCGTGTGTCGTAAATGGCCGAAACATGCATTTAATGGTCAAATGCATGTCGAACGACATCGGAATGACTTGAAATCACACGAAAACACCCTAATTATTATTCGTGAGGTGTAGGAGGAGACGACACGTCATTCGGACCCGCGATTTGCGCGGCACGGCTAAATATGTGTTTTTTAGGTGTTTGGCGTGCTTGAAAAGCATGTCTGGGGTGGTCAAAACCGGCCGAACGACCTCAGAATGCCATGAAATCAGACGACAACAAAGGTGGGTGAATTGTGAAATGGTTGGCCAGACAGCACGTCAATCGGAGGTGTCGTGTGACCGCGGTGGCCGAAAACGCACTTTGCGTGTCGTAAATGGCCAAAACATGCGTTTAACGGCTAAATGCATGCCGAACGACATCGGAATGACTTGAAATCACACGAAAACAACTTAATTATAAATTCGTCAGGTGTACGAGGAGACGACACATCATTCGAACGCGCGGTTTGCGCGGCACGGCTGAAGATGTGTTTTTTAAGTGTTTGGAGCGTTTGAAAAACGTTCGTGGGGTGGTCGAAACCGGTCGAACGACCTCGGAATGCCATGAAATCAGACGACAAAAAAAGGGTGGGTGAATTCTGAAATGATCGGTCAGACGGCATGTCAGTCGGAAGTGTCGTGTGACCGCAGTGGCCGAAAACGCACTCCGCGTGTCGTAAATGGCCGAAACATGCATTTAATGGTCAAATGCATGCCGAACGACATCGGAATGACTTGAAATCACACGAAAACACCCTAATTATTATTCGTGAGGTGTAGGAGAAGACGACACGTCATTCGGACGCGCGGTTTGCGCGGCACGGCTGAATATGTGTTTTTTAGGTGTTTGGCGCGCTTGAAAAGCGTTCGTGGGGTGGTCTAAACCGGCCGAACGACCTCGGAATGCCATGAAATCAGACGACAACAAAAGGTTGGGTGAATTTTGAAATGGTCGGCCAGACGGGGATTCATCTCACATCACACCCAGGAGAGCAAATTACAATTAGCCACATACCCCCTTATTCTAATTAAAAAATCTATAAAAAACATGTAGGTTATTCCGGTAACCCATCTCATATGTCGAGATTGGTCAATGTTTCCCACTAACACATCAGGAACCATTTATACATGGATACATAATCATTAGAGGAATATAAACATCTCATGTGCTTTCTATAACTCATCCTAGGTCTAAGCACATGAGCACGATCATTGTCTATCTTATGGGTATCATGATCCTTGTCACTCTACCCAAGTTTTTCTGTTGGTTTTAAGATACTCAGTCCAAAACCATGACTAAACATCCCATGTGCTTCCTATAACATGTAGGTTTTTTCCCTCACCCCTAGACACCCCCACCCCCCGGGAGACCCCCAACCCCTTGTATGTCATATTATACATGTGTTATATATAATTCAGAATTCTGTATACAACATAATTAATTTTGTATGTGTTATTGATTCATAATTCAGAATTCATTACATAATTCATTCTTCATGTATTCAATTGAGAATTCAATTATGAATTCTGTATTGCATAGGGTAATTGGATTCAAATACATGATTATAATGGTGGTACATTCCATGGTTATAATAGTATCTTGTTTTATGTGTTTTTGTGTGCTATATGAGGTGTTTTTGTTGCTGTTAAGAGTGTATGCAGGTGTGTAGTTGAGTGTGCAGTGGAGGATTTTAGGTGTTGTCAAATTCTGGTAATACACTATACCAAGGGTTTACTAAACCGTTGGTATAGTGTTGTGCATATTTTTACCAACGGTTTTAGCAAACCGTTGGTAAAACATGGAAATACTCCAGCAATGCCAATGGTTTGTAAAACCGTTGGCAATACTCTTGTTTCCCAACGGTTTTAGTAAACTGTTAGCATAGTGCTGTATTCCTCCAGCAATGCCAACGGTTTTACAAACTGTTAGTAATACTCTTTACAAACCGCCTTTTCCCAACGGTTTTACAAAAACCGTTGGTAATGGGCTACTGCCATGCCTTACTTGCCAACGGTTTGCCAAATCATTGGTATATAGGATACCAACGGTTTGCCAAATCATTGGTATATAGGATACCAACGGTTTGGCAGCCTTTACCAACGGTTTGAAACCGTTGGTAAAGGTTTAATTTCCAATAGTGTACCCGCAAGTCTACTTCTGGATTTGTCGTGTTCTTGGCCGGTAACCTCATCTCATGGCGCAGCAAGAAACTGATTGTCGTCTCCAGATCTAGTGCAGTGGCAGAATACCGTGCCATGCCCACGGTCACCATTGAGATCATCTGATTTTGTCATCTCCTCCATGAGCTTGGTTTCCCAACGCAGACATCTGCTCTGTCATGACCCGAACCTACCGGTCTCGAGCCGCAACTACCCCAAGCCCGCCTCCATAGGTCAGGGGCTGGCGACCAACGCCGAAGGCGTAACAATCCCGGGGAGGCCTTTGCCTAAGTACCTGTACACACACACAAAGCCCACTCAAAGCAGAAGCGCAGAGTAAAAAGTAAACCAAAGTACGGACTACAATACCTCAACCAAAAAGCATGCATCGACCTCTAAAAAACAGAACAGGTAAAGTGCTGAAAAGTGGACTGACAAGTAAACTGAACAGTAAAGGGAAAAACATGCGCCCAACTAGAAAGGTGCCACAACCTGGCAACAGGTAAACGAAAGTAAACGGTTGTTGAGTCTCACACCTGAAAATCCTACTACGACCACCGAACGCAGCACAAGCTCCTGTGTCCTCTATGCTCCTCCGTAGTCTCGATCGACCTGTCCGTCGTCTGCAAAGGAACACCAAGTGCGGGCAAAGCCCAAGCAGGGGTGAGTATAAAGATACTCAGTAGGATGCCCCGAAAGCTCGAGAGAGTAACAAAAGAAGTACTAAAATGGTGATGTAAGAGTACAATAGAGAGTGCAGCTCAACCCAACAAAAGAAAGAGAGTAGACTCATCCAATCCAAGAGGAGCTAGACACGGAAATCAAGTGGCATACCCCGCGTGTCGTCGCCCCTTCTAGAAGGAGAGTAACCGAACTCAAGGAGTGGGAGAAAAAGTAGGGTGTGTGTATATATATATATACTCAACAAGAAACCCGAACGAGTGTGTAAGGGGATCTCTATCTCCAAGCTCAGTCCAGAAAAAGTCGCCAACAGTTCTAAGGATATCCATCACTGATGCCCAAAAGTCCCGCACGACAAAGTTGTCTCATCGCTAAACCGTACAACCAAGGGTCTCGCTCCGGTAATCACAGAGAAAAGTCACTGACTAGCCTCATAGAAAGAGTTGTCTGAAAGAAGTCATCGAGTAACCCACTGCCCAGCCCCGCTGGAGGGTAAACCCTAAGATGAACGGGTAACCCCACAACCTAGCCCCGCTGGAGGGTAAACCCTAAGGTCAACGGGTAACCCACTGCCCAGCCCCGCTGGAAGGTAAACCCTAAGGTCAACGGGTAACCCACTGCCCAGCCTCGCTGGAGGGTAAACCCTAAGGTCAACGGGTAACCCACTACCCAGCCCCGCTGGAGGGAAAACCCTAAGGTCAACGGGTAACCCACTGCCCAGCCCCGCTGGAGGGTAAACCCTAAGGTTAACGGGTAACCCACTGCCCAGCCCCGCTGGAGGGTAAAACCGGGACTGGTTCGATAACTTCGCACTGCTCGTGCCATCACTGGGTGTCACTAATATCGCTATCGTGCGTTGGTTCGGAGTGCGTCAAAGGAACCTCCGACCAACGCCCTTTCATGTTTCCACATTTAACAAGATCTCGAAAGAGGCTCCGCACACCCAAACAGATTACACCGTTGCAATCCTCGCGGAAAACCACGCAAGATAGACTATTTACTTGCTTGAAACGGACTCCTGACGAAGAAGTTATTCAACACCGCTTTATGCCCATAAGGCGTCTCGTGGGGCCCACACCTCGGTCCCGAAAAAGGTCGGGCAAACTACGTCATCGCGATGCTCTCGGAAAAACACGCCAAAACGACTATTTATTCACCCCGAACGGACGTCAGATGAAAAAGGCGCAGTACGCTGCACACAGCTGAAAAAGACGGCTCGTGGGGCCCACGCCTCAACTCCGGCTTCAACGCCTGAAACCACCCTGATCAACTTCGTCTCGATGTCAGGGTCACAACACCGCTGACGGTGCCTAAAACAGACTTCGCGTGCAGAAGCTGCAACTCCCCGCGTTATGCAAACGGGCCCTGTGGGGCCCACACCTCGACCCCGAAACACATCACGCAGATCGTACCATTGTGTTCCTTGCAGATAACCACGAGGCGTAGGCTATTCATTTGCCCTGGACGAACTTATGAAGCATAAGTAGTAAAAACGCAGTATACATCCGAAAGCCGCCTCATGGGGCCCACGCCTCGGGCCCGAATTTAGGCGGGCGAATTGCGCCGTCGCAATCCCCTCGGAAGAACACTCAGAAACGGGTGCTCAAACACCCCAAACAGATGTCGGGTGAAAAAGTGGTGTTTCACCGTAAAACGTGTGAATCAAGCCCTATGGCCCCATGACCTCGCACATCACAATCATAGCACTAGTCCTCCCTGGGCTGTCTCGGTGCTCTACGTTGTCCCCGACCATGCGTCTGAGTCTCATCAAGGGGAGACCTCCGGCGTCGAGGCCCTGCCAATCGACGTCCCTCTGGCAAAAATTTCTCTGTCACCAATGTCTGCTCTAGCACCCATAGAAGGGTGAGGATGCACAAGGGCACTACGCTGGCACGAATCTCCTCTACAGAGACCTCGCTCAAACTTCTGTGCTCGGAAGTTGTCATCATGAACCACGTCCAAAGAGTACCGGGTAAGGTCTGCGAACCTAGTGGCATACTCCGCCACTGCCATCACTCCTCGCTGAAGCTCCAGCAGCTCCTGAAACCGTATAAAGCATAAGTAAAAGGGGTAGTACTCCTCACGAAACAGCTGCTAGAAGTCATCCCACAAGAGTACCGACTCATCGTGCATCTGAGTAACCCTGGCTCTACTAACGCCAAACTGCTTGGTGGAAAGAAAAAAAAAAAAAAAGACTGGCTGTCAAAGCCACCATCTAACTTGTCAGTGTCCGAACAAGCCTGAAGAGGCGAACCACCGACTCTAGCAAACCCTTCACTGTCTGAGGATAGGGCTCACCATGGAACCTCAACGGTCTCTGACGCTGAAACTCACGTAGCGCGCCCAGCCTGCGCTCATCATCGGCCTTCGCTGCCGGTACTATCTGTTACTCCACAGGTGGAGGTGCTGATGCCTGTCCTCCTGGAGAAAGGGTAATCGTATGATGGACCCTGAACAGAGGCATCGTCGCTCACGGAATCGTCGTCACGAACCAGAGCTAATATCCTGGCTGGCTATCATCACGGAGACATCCTGAATCCAATCAAGGAGTACCGCGGTCAAATGAGCATGTATATCAACAACGATGGGGAGCTGACTCAAGAAGGACAGTCAAAGACTCAATCCTATATGATGCACGAACCAATGTTCCCTGCAACAAGTGTCTCAGCACACCGAGTCGACAAACGGGTAATCAAGGTCCTCGTGAATGGATACGTCGACCGCCGCACCATCACTGGACTCTCTGGCCCGAGAGCCGCTCTCGAGACACGTCGACACTATTGCCCCAAAACTCAACCAGTTCCTTTTTAGGGACGTCCGAACAACGCCCCCAGGAACGAACCTCCCTTTGATACCACTTTGTCACGACCCGACCCTACCGGTCTCGAGCCACAACTACCACAAGCAAGCCTCCATAGGCCAGGGGCTGGCGACAAGTGCCGAAGGTGTAACAATCTCGGGGAGGCATTTGCCTAAGTACCTGTACACACACACAACCCACTCAAAGCAGAAACGCATAGTAAAAAGGAAACCAAACTACGGACTACAATATCCCAACCAAAAAGCATGCATCGACCTCTAAAAAACAAAACAAGTGCTGAAAAGTGGACTGACAAGTAAACTGAACAGTAAAGGACAAAACACGCGCTCAACTAGAAAGGTGTCACAACCCGACAACAGGTAAACGAAAGTAAACAGCCGGTGAGTCCACACCTGAAAATCCTACTACAACCACCGAACGCAGCCCAAGCTCATGTGTCCTCTATGCTTCTCCGTAGTCTCGATCGACCTGTCTGTCGTTTGCAAGGACACACCAAGTGCGGGCAAAGCCCAAGCAGGGGTAAGTATAAAGATACTCAATAGGATGCCCCAAAACCTCGAGGGAGCAACAAAGGAGGTACTAAAACTGTGAGCAGTAGACAGAACAAAGAACAGTGTAAGAGTACAATAGAGAAAGTGCAGCTAAACCCAACAAAAGAAAAGGAGTAGACTCGTCCAATTCAAGAGGAGCTAGACACGGAAAGCACGTGGCATACCCCGCGCGTCTTCGCCCCTTCTAGGAGTAACCGAACCCAAGGAGTGGGCAAAAGTAGGGTGTATATATATATATATACTCAACAAGAAACCCGAACGAGGGAGTAAAAGTAGGGTGTATATATATATATATACTCAACAAAAAACCCGAACGAGTGTGTAAGGGGATCTTTATCTCCAAGCTCAGCCCAGGAAAAGTCGCCAACAGTTCTAAGGATATCCATCACAGATGCCCAAAAGTCCCGCACGACAAAGCTGTCTCATCACTAAACCGTACAACCAAGGGTCCCGCTCCGGTAATCACGGAGAAAAGTCACTGACTAGCCTCATAGAAGGGGTTGAGTCTGAAAGAAGTCGTCGGGTAACCCACTGCCCAGCCCCGCTGGAGGGTAAACTCTAAGGTCAACGGGTAACCCACTGCCCAACCCCGCTGGAGGGTAAACCCTAAGGTCAACGGGTAACCCACTGCCCAGCCCCGCTGGAGGGTAAACCCGGATCTGGTCCGATAACTCCGCATTGCCCGTGCCATCACTGGGTGTCACTAATATCGCTATCGTGCGTTGGTTCGGAGTGCGTCAAAGGGACCTCCGACCAACGCCCTTTCATGTTTCCACATTTAACAAGATCTCGAAAGAGGCTTCGCACACACAAACAGATTACACCGTTGCAATCCTCGCGAAAAACCACGCGAGATAGACTATTTACTCGCTTGAAACGGACTCCTGACGAAGAAGTTATTCAACACCGCTTTATGCCCATACAGCGTCTCGTGGGGCCCACACCTCGATCCCGAAAAAGGTCAGGCGAACTGCGCCATTGCGATGCTCTCGAAAAAACACGCCAAAACGATTATTTATTCGCACCAAACGGACGTCAGATGAAAAAGGCGCAGTACGCTGCATACAGCTTAAAAGACGGCTCATGGGGCCCACGCCACAACTCCGGCTTCAACGCCTGAAACCACCCTGGTCAACTTCGTCTCAATGTCAGGGTCACAACGCCGCTGACGACGCCTAAAACGGACTCCGGATGCAGAAGCTGCAACTCCCCGCGTTATGCAAACGGGGCCCTGTGGGGCCCACACCTCGACCCCGAAACACGTCACGCAGATCGTACCATTGCGTTCCTTGCAGATAACCACAAGGCGTAGGCTATTCATTTGCCCTGAACGGACTTATGAAGCATAAGTCGTAAAAACGCAATATACGTCTGAAAGCCGCCTCATGGGGCCCACGCCTCGGGCCCGAATTTAGGCGGGCGAATTGCGCCGTCCCAATCCCCTCGGAAGAAAACTCAGAAACGAGTGCTCAAACACCCCAAACGGATGTCGGGTGAAAAAGTGGCGTTTCACCGTAAAACGTGTGAATCAGGCCCTGTGGGGCCCGCACCTTGTCTCCAACCCGAAAGCTTCGGAAAGCGTTTCAAAAAGTCTGCACGAGAACTGGGGTCACACTGCCGCTGACAGCGCGTCAATCGGGCATCCCAAACAGAAGTTAGGTCCGACGCAACAATAATTAATTATTCGCATTAAGTGTTTAGTGCCACCGAGCAATGAAACCAAACCGCAAGGGTTCCGAACCAACTTTGGAAGGACCGTCTCAACTCCAGGGCCACAGCGCCTCTAACGGGCGCGTCAAACGGACGTCCGGCTCGCGAATACGTTCGTTGCAAACTTTAATAATAATTTAATATTATTAAATTTAAAGCGTTTCAGGTCACCCGTCTTCGGGCGCAGAACCCAAAAACCACGAAACTCAATTCAAAAAGTCTGTCGCGCTGACACGAACCCGCAGCCGCTGACGGCGCGTCAAACAGACGTGTCGTTTAGGAGATAAGCCCCCTTGAACAAAAGGGGCCCAAAATTGGGCCAGTCCAGCTCGCCGCGGCCCACCCGAACACCACCAGACCCTAGGGTCCGGTTCTTCACCCCGACCGGCCAAGCGGCCGGTCCCTTTCCGCATGCCGCACCAACAAGACCCGCGTATTGCGGGTCCTTTTTCGCCACGCCCCCCCCCCCCCCCGAGGTCAGTGCCTCGGGGCTTCCTCCCGACTGCGACAGACCGCCCGCGCCGCGGCCGCCTGGCCTCCCCACCGACCGAGCGCACCGCCGAAGCCGCCCGGGCTCCCCTCTACGCCACGCCGGCAGCCGCCTCCGCCCGGCCCTGCTCGACCGACGCCCGGACCCTGCGGCCTCCCCTCGTCCGTCGGCCGCCGCACGCCGGCCCTCCTCCGCCGGGTCCCGAGCCTCCGTCGTGCCCCTAAACGCGACCGCCGCGCTCCGGCTCGTCCTCCGGTCGCCGCCCGTTGCCGGAGCCGGACCTTCAGCCGGTCCCCCCAACCACTCCGGTGGTCGGAAGAAGGATCTGAAACTGATTTCGGAATCCTCGGGGCCGGATCTTCACAGCGCCGCCCCTCGCTCGTCAATCCGTCATGGTTTTGGCACGTCCGAAATTTTGGATGAAAAACGCTCAAGAACGGGATTTAGAACAGGGCTCGGACGGTGGCCGTGTTCGTTCGTCCATCGTCCCAATTCAAAAATTATAGAATTTAAAACGACAGATTTGACAAAAACTCAAGAAATTGACGAATGAGCGGAAAATCAACCGAAAGCCTACCTCGAATCGGTCGTGCGTCGTTGGCGGCATGTCCACGACGCTCCTACTTCGATCCGCCAAGATTCCGGTGGAGGTCGCTCCTCGATTCAGTGAAGAACGGCGAAGAACGGTTGAGAGATAGAGAGGAAGAGAGAGAGAGAGGAAGAGAGAAGGGAGAACCCAAACTCCAAACTCCTATTTTTCTATTTATAGAAAAATCCGTTTAGCACGGAATCTGAAATTGTCGTGCCCTCTCATTTTATATCGCGCCAAGGCAAAGCGCACCATTTCGAACTCAACGGAAGTCTCGGATTTCCATTCCGATACTTTGTTCGAAAGTTATTTGAAAAGAACGTCAGTGATAAAAATCACTAAGTCATTATTTCAAAATGACGATTTTGCCCCTGGGTGACATTTCTCACAGCAGGCCCGCGCCCACAATTTTTACACTCCGCCTAAGGTAAACGGCACGCTCCGGACGCAACCGTACCCTCGGATCTCCGATCCGAGCTACCGTTTGAGAGTTAATTGGATTTGAGCTAGTAAAAGAATGAATTAATAAATTAATCCATCCATTTACTTACCGCTAAAGAGAGAGGGGTTCGAACATCTCGCGCCGACATGCTTTATGTCGCGCCTAGGGTAAACACCGCATTCCAGACCCATCTGTGGTCTCAGATTCCTGATATGATCAACCGTTTAAGAGATATCCCGTTTTCATTGCGTGAATAGTATAAAAACACTTAATATTTTAATAAAATTTATTCCGGGCACACCGGGCCTCGGAATTGCACGTCATCTCAGCTCCTAGCTCTGGAAATATATGTAGAAATATTCCAAAGTCTTACAGGGCAAAAACCGGGTCTCTACATGCTCATATCTGGTTTGACAATCAGGCAGCCACGAAGATTGCATTGAATCCCGTCTTCCATGAACGGACGAATCATATAGAGGTGGACTGTCACTTTCTTCGCCACCATCTGGAGCAGAACCATATCAGTTTTGGTCATATTCCGACAACGGATCAGCTTGTCGACATCTTCACAAAAGGCCTCTCAAGAGCTCTGCCACGACCCCCTCCCACCAAAGATGTCCCTCCTGAGCTGGCAATGGTGAAAGGGAGATAATGACCCCCGAGTCCCGCCTCCAGTAGGCCCCGGGGTGGCGACTAGCACCAAGGGTATGAGTTTTCACAAATATGGGAGGCATTACCCTTTTTATTATTTAAGATCGAGAAATAGGACAAATCAACCACCAAAAGGAAAAGAACAAGTGTATAGAAATAAACTCAAACCAATCTCACATGCATGTTTAAATAGTTCTGAAACAAGGTACAAGTAAAAGAAAGCTCAAAAGTACAATACCAAAAGAAACAAGTGTACATCAACTGCAACAACTCCAACTGTCCCGACTAGTAGGGTCCCGCACGGCCCTGGTAGTCCTCCTGGAAACCTGAAAGTAAACGTAGGGTGAGCATACAAGTATACTCAGTAGGGAAACCTAAAGCTCTCGTGCACAGGTGGGGAGACATCCTAATGTCCCGTGAGAACAACAGAAGAAACCTAGCAGGGAAATCTATCCACCCAACCTCACCAGCCACACTCACCAAAAACACAATCACAACAGGTAGTAGTAGTATAAGAACAAGAGTATTGGGTACCCCGCACCCCTTCCCACTAGTTAGCTGCTCTTCCTAACAGCGAACGTCCTGACGCTGCCACACTCTTCCCGCTCGCACACACCTGGGCCTCACAAACCACACATCCCGCCCGACAACACACCTGGGCCTCACAACCACGTATCCCGCCTGGACACACCTGGGCCTCACAACCACGTATCCCACCCGCACACACCTGGGCCTCATCCCGAAGATTCTTGGGAAACAGTAAAACCTGCCCGAAGAGTCTTGGGCTAAAACCACCCCAATCGAAACCTACCTGAAGGGTCTTAGGTGTAAGGTCGCCTCAAGCCATCACAGTCTAGGGAAGAAGGAGCAGGAAGGAGCTAGTAACTAAGGGGAAAACACCCTCTCCCATGAAATGGGAGTGTTCGGCACTAAGTCCTCAACATGGGTGGGGTGCGATAAAACACAAAAGATACAGATAAATATATGTATACCAAACACACACCCCAACCTATGGCTTCTAAACAGAGAAACTGAGCACGTGCCTCGGCACTGCTACTACGAAGCATGCATACAACAAACAACCTCAACCCCATTTAGGTTTTCACGTTTCAGCAAAATTAGTTTATTTAGTTCCTTATCTACTGGGCAACCAACCGCAACCAACCATATCAATCGTTCGTGAAACATATCTCTGTCATCCACAAATCAAGTTAGGAAAACACAAGCAGCACAACAAGTCCCTTCTTATTAACCAACCAACCCATTGATTATTAATCTCGTTCCATTACCATGACCCACCATTCATTAACTCTTCCACTTCTTATTTATTAATCACAACCCATAGTTGGTTCACATTCAAACTCATCCCTGCAGCCCTGCTGCCAACCACCATAACCGCAATCACACCGAAACTCGTACATCATCATCCCTTTGATACCATTTATCGCAGCCCCGCTGCCCATCACCAACAAAACATTCACACCAACCCACAACCAAGCCAACTGCAGCCCCGCTGCTCACCCGATCCACAACAACCCACAAAGCACCACCTTCACATAAATAAACCCTAACCAGCACCCACATGTTTATTATTTCAGTTTGTTCAACCGGGGTGATCACACAAGGGTTCCAGGTATTTAATTAGTCAACTTTACGTGATTAACCAATTTCCACATTCAATAAAATCTTCATCCATAAGAAAATCCAGAAGGAGAGGGCAACATTTAATTGCGTGAGCAAAGGCCCTCAACGACCATGATTTTCAGTAGGCAGAAGCTCATTCAATTCACAACATAATATCACAGGATATAATTAATGTAACTGCATTCACAAACTTCTCATCCCTGTTATATAAGTCAGTTATTATCTTTATTAAACCGGTTCAAATGTGTTTCACATAAACAAGAGGACACCCACCCCGCATGATACACAATTTAGAGAGACGAAGGTAAGATCCCTACCTCAACAGGTTCTGATCACAACGCTCCCCCGGATCAACTTTAGAAGACGTCCGTCGGCGTCCGTCACTTTTGTCAAGTCCCGAAAAAACCTCCTCGGGTGGAAGTTGGAAAGGAAAGGCCGAAGGAAAGACAACAGATCCAAGCTCAGAAGTTCTGCCTCGTCGTTACGATCCCGTGGCCGCTGACGGATCGTAAATCGGAGCTTGGACGAAAAAGTTATGGAAGAAAAGGAGCCTTCGAGTCTCTTGGGAGAGCTCTGCTCAGAGGAATGGGGAGGAGAGGGGTGAATTGAAGAGGGGACCCCTCCTTTTATAGGCGAGAAAAAAAAAAGTACACGGCGTGTACTTTATGGTACACGGCGTGTACTCGGCCATTTCACACGGTCACCACGCGGCTTCCAACACAGCCTTTAACGCGGCACGCGGCCGTTGACTGGTCAACACACGGTTTGAGGGTAACGCGTACGCGGAGAGGGACTACACGGCGTGTAGTATGGGGTACACGGCGTGTACCCATTTATTTCACACGGCAAGGACACGGCTCCAACACGGCACACGGCCGTTGACTGGTCAACACACGGTTTGAGGGTAACGCGCACGCGGGGAGGGACTACACGACGTGGAGTATGGGGTACACGGCGTGTACCCATTTATTTCACACGGCAAGGACACGACCTTCAACACGGGGTATACCAGGTGAGGGGGTACACGGCGTGTAGTTTCAAAATTCTAAAAAGTGTGGGAAAAGTTCATTTTACCCTCCAGAACACTTCGCGACCTTCTTTTTGACAAAGGAATGGGTCGGAGAGGTCCGGGCCATTACAAGCTCGTTTGAACTCTCTCACTACCAAGCTGGGAATTCACAGCCTCCACAGCCCAGCTTGAGGGGGAGTATGTATGGCCTTGTTCGATGTCGTCTTTTTTCTTTTTGTAGGACTCTCAGTCCAAGGTGGGCATGTCCAGCTTGTAGGGGAGCGTTGGACCCCATTTTAGTACAATGGGTATTTCCGAATCCCACATCGGAATATCCCGCCTTGTAATTATTTTTACTCGTCTATAAAAGAATATCTCCGCCTCACATTGAGGTAAGGGGAATTCTCCATCTACATTTTTAATATCGTTTTATTTTCTTTAACCCGAATGTAAATTATTAGGCAGTCGGTGGCTGCACCATTCAACAACAGAGGTGGGCTGTCCACCCCCACCAATCCCCTTCTGCACTGCCTATAAAAGGCAGTGCTACCCCCCAAAAAAATGATAACCCCCAACGGAAGTAAACTCTGGCATCAATAAAATATTCATCTTTTCCTACATATCTTCCTCCGCTATTCTAATTTTTCTCGTTTTCAATTTTGTTTTCTCTAACACGTTATCAGCACGAACGCTCGAAGTGAGAGAAATATATGTTTTTATTTTAAACCTATTTTTTACCGCCTAGTTGGACGGTTTTAATTATTTATTTTTTCCATCTTGAACCTTTTTTTCACTGTCTGGTTGGACGATTCTAACTATTTATATAATATTATTTATTTACCGTCAGATTGGACGGTTTATATGGTTTATTTAATCACGCTATAAAGGTCAAGTTGTCGCCTGTTCGGACGGTTTTAATTTATTTATTTTGCACCGCATGATTGGACGGTCTAATTAATAAATCAGTATACGCAAGAAAGTTTTAAACGAGTAATGCGATAAATTGATTTATTTATTTCAAACCTCCACGTGAAATATTTATTAACCGATTGAGGGGGGATATATATATAATATTAAATGATAATATTAATCTGATTTTATTGTTTTAATACCGTTTTATTTTCTTTAACCCGAATGTAAATTATTAATGTATTCTTATATTTTGAATAATAATAAACTTTTTTTTCTCTCTCCTAGTTATCATCACGTCAAATCTCACGAAACTCGAATTCACAGCTCTTGATATTACCGGAAGTAATTACATGTCGTGCACGATGGATGTTGAAATGCATCTCGAATCAATGGATCTCACGGAAACAATTAAAGAAAATAATTCACAAACCCTCCAAAATAAAGCAAAGGCGATGATCTTCCTCAAAATACATCTCGATGAGGATTTGAAACGTGAATAACTCACAAAAAGTGATTCGTGCAAGCTCTGAAAGAGTTTGAAAGAGTGGTATGATCATCAAAAAGAGCTTGTTATTCCAGCAACTCGTGATGCGCTTCCAAGACTTTAAAAGGGTCGGTGATTACAATTCTGCCATGTATAAAATTGTATCACAGCTAAAAGTATTGTGGTATTGAGATTATAGATGTCGATATGCTTGAAAAGACATATGACATTTCATGCATCTCACATCACCCTCCAACATCAATATCACTTGTGAGGGTATATAAAATATTATGATCTCATAACATCATTACTTGTGGCAGATAAGAACAGTGAACTTTGGATAAAAAATCATCAGTCTCGTCCTACTGGTTCAGCAGTAGCATTTCCTAAAGCAAATGCTATATTTCATTAAAATAATTACAAAAGAAGTCGGGGACGTGATTCTCGTAGTGGATGTGGTTTTGGCGGCGGACGCAGTCAAGAATGTGGTCGTAACCATGGACCGGCTCGAAATGAATATCAGAATATTTACTGAGAATCACGAGTCATCAAATGATGATTTCACATAACTCGAAACGGATGATTTTAATTGTGAATTTGATGAAATGATAGCTGGAAATAATTCAGAAAAATTATAGTCGATAGATGATATGTTGTTTTTGTTCTGTATGCTTTATATTTTGGATATTGTACTTTTTGAACTTCACGAGGTGTTTCTTATAATATTATTATCTTTACTTTGAAGCATTGAAATGGATTGCTTAAACGGGTTAGATATTTGCATACCGGATAGTGGAACGCACACAATTCTTAAGAATAAAAAATATTTTTTTGATCTTAAATCAACAAGACCAATTGTGAATACTATATCAGGTCTTGCAGATCTGATAAAAGGGACTGGTGAAACAAGTTTTTCTTTACCGGGACGCAATTTTTTATGAGATGCGTTATTTTCCTCAAAGACCAAAAAAAACTTGCTAAGTTTCAATGATATATGCCAGCATGGGTATGATACTCAAACTATATCTGAGAGAAATGAAAAGTACATGTGCATTACTATTAATAAATCCGGTAAGAGACATGTACTAGAAAAACTACCAAAATTATCATCTGGATTGCATTATACATATATAAGTGCAATCGAAAAATATATGGTAATAAAGAATGGACCACAAATCATTAATTTGTGGCATGACCGATTAGGTCATCCTGGTTCAAAAATGATGCGAAAAATAATTGAAAGTTCTCATGGACATTCAGTAAAGGTCCAGCAGATTTCTCCACTAAGAAAAATTTCATGCGAGACCTGTTCGCTTGGAAAGCTGATAGTGAGACCATCTCCAGCTAAAATTAAGGCCGAAATGCCGGTCTTTCTCGAACGAATTCAAGGGAATATATGTGGACCAATTCATCCATCGTGCGGACCGTTTTAATATTTTATGGTATTAATTGATACATCGAGCAGATGGTCACATGTATGTTTGCTCTCAACTCGTAATTTTTTTCACGTTTTCTTGCCCCAATAATTAAATTGATAGCGCAATTCCCTGATCATTTCATCACGAAAGTAAGGCGCGATAATGCTGAAGAGTTTACCTCACAAGCTTTCAATGATTATTGTATGGCAATGGGGATCACTGTGAAGCATCCAGTCACCCATGTGCATACACAAAATGGTTTGGCTGAATCACTGATAAAACGCCTACAACTTATTGTTAAACCATTAATAATGAGAACACAGTTGTTGAGCTTCATATGGGGTCATGCAATATTGCATGTCCCGACATTAATTCGCATCAGACCAAGTGCATATCATAAACACTCTCCACTCCAATTGTCTTTTGGCCAAGAACCTAACATCTCACACTTAAGAATCTTTGGTTGTACAATATATGTACCAATTGCTCCCCCACAACGTACAAAGATTGGACCTCAAAGGAGGCTGGGAATATAATATAAGATATAAATCCTCATCCATCATCAGATATCTTGAACCACAAACTGGTGATGCATTTACAACACGTTTTGTTGATTGTCACTTCAATGAAGAAGTATTCCCATCATTAGGTGGAGAAAAGAAACAAAGGGAGAAGATTTCCTGGAATGTGCAAACGTTATCTTTTCTCGATCCTCCCACCCAGCAATGTGAGATGGAAATGCAAAAAAAATTACATTTTCAAGAACTAACAAATCAATTGCCTAATGCATTTAATGACTCAAAGGGTGCGACTAGATCACATATACCGGCGGTAAATGCACCGGCTAGAATTGATGTCCCAAAGACACAATGCCCCTTCCACATTCCAAGCTGTTGTGAACAATTTTTTCGGCTGCTCCTCCGTCACTTTGTTCTCATATTTTTTTATGATATTCTCATTTACAGCCCTACTTGGTCCTCCCATATGCAGCATTTGATAGCAATTCTGCAACTTTTACATGCCAGCCATTTCTTTATTAATCATAAGAAATGTTCCTTCGGCTGCCAACAGATCGGGTATCTCGGCCATATTATTTCTCCAGCAGGAGTTGCCATGGATCCCACTAAAATTCAAGCTGTTCTCGATTGGCCTATACCAGCGACAGTTCGGGGTGTTCGGGGTTTTCTGGGACTTACAGGCTACTACAGAAAATTCATCAAGGGTTACAGTTTGCTTGCCTAACTGCTCACTCAGCTCACCCGCAAAGATAATTTTCAGTGGTCCGATGCAGCTCAAAATGCCTTTGACAACCTCAAAACAGCCCTCACCACCGCCCCTGTCCTCACACTCCCTGACTTCTCCAAACCATTTGAAGTTGAGTGTGATGCATCCGGTCACGGGGTTGGCGCCATTCTCATGCAGGACCACAAACCCATTGCCTTCTTCAGCAAGGCCCTTACTGCCCGTATGCTGTCCAAATCAACATACGAAAAGAAAATTATGGCCTTGGTACTGGCCATCCAACATTGGCAACCGTATTTATTGGGCAGACCCTTCACAGTTTTTTCAAACCATCGCAGCTTGCAACACCTTCTCCAGCAGCGCATAGTCACCCCGGATCAGCAATGTTGGGTGGCTAAATTACTCGGTTATCACTTCACAGTTAAATATAAATCGGGCCGTGACAATTCAGCAGCCGATGCCCTCTCCCGGCGAGCAGATTCTGTCGCATTCAACCGCTGTACAACTTTTCCTATATGGCGTGATGCAGCAGCCTTGATCAACGAAGTTCAGGCCGATCCCCTCCTTGCCCGGATTGTCCAGCAACTACACCATGGCACTTCAGCCCCAAAATATTTTTCCCTCTCCAATGGCACCCTCCTCTATAATGGTCGTTTGGTACTCCCAGCTTCCTCCCCCTGGATTCCCAAACTCATTGAGGAATTTCATGCAACTCCTCCGAGCGGCCATTCCGGGTTTTATCGAACCAACCGCAAACTCGCAGCATCATTGTGTTGGATAGGAATGCGGAGGCAGATTTTACAATATGTTCAGCAATGTCAAATCTGCCAAAGGTTTAAATATTCGACCATCTCACCTGTCGGGCTACTCCAACCTTTAGCCATCCCATTAGCCATTTGGGAGGATCTTTCCGCCGATTTTATTACCGGGCTCCCCAAATCTAAAGGTTTTGATGTTATTTTTGTAATTGTGGATCGCCTCTCCAATACGCCCATTTTGTCGCCCTCAAACAACCCTTTACAGCTAAATGGGTAGCGGCGGTTTTCTTACAAGAAATTGTCCGCCTCCATGGCATCCCCTACTCCTTAGTGACTGATCGGGACCCCCTCTTTATGAATCATTTCTGGACTGAATTATTTTGCTTACAGGGCACCAAGCTCCACCCCTACCATTTGTTCCTACCCAGCGAAGTCCGCGTTGAGGTTATGGCTAACGCCTTATTGGACAGTGATGAAACTCTCCACCAGCTTAAGCACCACTTGGCCAGAGCTCAACAGTCCATGAAACGCCAAGCTGATCATCACCGCCGTGATCTCTCCTTCCAAGAGGGCGACCAGGTTTTCCAGAAACTCCGCCCCCATCGCCAGCACTTTGTCAGTCAGCGCATTAATCAAAAGCTCGCTGCCCAATTTTATGGCCCCTTCACCATCCTGCAGCGCATCGGCCCCATGGCTTACAAGCTAGATTTGCCCCACACAGCCCACGTTCATCCGGTCTTTCACATCAGCCAGCTCAAACGTGCACTGGGTACTCAGCCATTACAGCCAGCACTTCCCAGCGATCTTGCCGATGACACGACAGCATCACCCGAACCCGAAGCTGCTATCTCCCGGCGCTCTATCCTGCAAAATTCTGTCTCCCTGCCCCAATGGCTCGTCAAATGGAAGGGCTGCCCCCTCGAAGACACCACATGGGAGGACGAATTCATCATTCAAAATCAGTTCTCTTCCTTCAGGCTTGAGGACAAGCCTGCACTTTCAGAAGGGGGCAATGATAGGCCCACTCCTACTGCCACCTGGAAAGTATATTCCAAAAGGGATAAAAGGAACCATGAACATGCTCCAACAGATTGTGGTGGTCCCCAGCCACAGCAACCTGCTCAAACAGATTCAAGTGGACCCCAGCCTTAACAAACTGCTCTAACAGCCCAGGTGGTCCTCAGGCAGTTGGCTGGAGATTCTCTCCAGCCTTAGTTATAAGAGGGGGGCACGAAGGGTGGGGGAGTGTGTAGAGAATATTGATTTCGGCCTGGGGCTTGGGACAGGATTGAAACTTTTCTGCCTGTAAGTGTCTTTTCCTTTTATTTTTAGTACTTTCCTGTTACAACTCCTGTTAAAGGAAGCTTGAATATACTTTAGAATTTCCCAGGTGACATCTTCCCTACCATAAAGCAAGTCGAGAATGTATTTGGTTGCGGCCTGACTCAACACATTCAAGCGGCAAGTGGATTGTTTATGGATAGTAGCCCAACAATTTTATTTGAAGATAATGTTGTGTGCATCACACAATTGAAAGAAGACTTCATCAAGAATGATCAGAAAAAACACATACCACTGAAATTTTTCTTCTCCACACAAGAGTTGATGAAGAACGGAGATATCAACATACAATATATTCGATCCAGCGACAACGTTGCAGATTTATTTACAAAGGCACTACCAACTGTCATCTTTAGAAAGTTTGTACATAATATAGGGATGCGTAGATTGGAAAATTTGTAATGTAATATAACTTTCAGAGGGAGTCTACGTGATTGTACTCTTTTCCTTATTCTGGTTTTTATCTCATAGGTTTTTCCAAAAAAGGTTTTTAAGAAGCAGTATCAAAAGACGTATGACATTGGTAGGGGTGTGCATCCCAATGGGAGGTGTTAGGCAGCCGGCGGCTGCACCATTCAACGGGGGTGGGCTGCCCACCCCCACCAATCCCCTTCTGCACTGCCTATAAAAGGCAGTGCTACCCCCCCCAAAAAAACATAATAACCCCCGACGGAAGTAAACTCTGACATCAATAAAATATTCGTATTCTTTTCCTACTCATCTTTCTCCGCTATCCTCGTTTTCAATTTTGTTTTCTCAACAGAAAACAAATTGTTTTTTTGTTTAGTTTTTCAAATCTATCATTTTGATTTTTTTTAAAATATTTTTCATTCATATATTACAATACATTTTTGGAAAATGAAAACATAAAATATTTTCCATATCCAAATGCAGCCCTAACTTCGCTGTATTTGATGGAACTGACACCTTAAATTGGCAACTCAGAGCAGAATAGTTCTTCAATTACCATGAAAAACAGGATGCTCACTCACTAACCATAGTTGTCGAGCACATGGGTGGAATAATTGTGCCTTGGTTCCAAATGATACAGAAAGTACGCCAAATTCCAACCTCAAACACTTACTTTAGCCATTGAAGAGCAATTTTGGCCCTTCAAAATATGAAACCAAGAGCACAATTGTTCAAACTCAAACAGACAGAATCAGTTGATATTTATAACCAACAATTCATGTAATGGAAAGCCAGATTGATGGAATGCCTGATGATGCACTCAGAGAATGCTTTATTAGTGGGGGTTGAAACCACAGAGTTGAAGGGATACAATAGCATAGTTACCGATGAATTTGTTAGGCCCACTAGTACTATGAGACCCTGAGAAGGGGGTGAATCGGGGTAAGACCTACTTAGGTCAATTTCAACTTCTTCTATCAACTTTATCCTCGCAGCTCATTCGGATCTTGACCCGAATGTTAGTAGGGACACTGTTATGGCTCTTCTTAGTATTCTGATTACTTTGGTTCACTTGGGCCCATGCATGCACATCACAACTCACACACAAACTGTAAATAGAGCACACACTTAGGTCAATTTCAACTTCTTCTGTCAACTTTATCCTCACAGCTCATTCGGATCATGACCCAAATGTTAGTAGGTAAACTGTTATGGCTCTTCTTAGTATTCTGATTACTGTGGTTCACTTGGGCCCATGCATGCACATCACAACTCACACACAAACTGTAAATAGAGCACACACATTTTTATTTGGTTCACTCCATATGGGGTGAGTCCAAGGGATGTGGGAAACTCACTGCAACTACCACGTCATTAATACAAGACCTCACTGATCCAATAAAGGTTTAGGATGGGCACTGCATCCAAGGTTCACTCTCCCTCTGGATGTTTAGAGATGACTCACTGCCTCCCCAAGAATCACTCCCTTCGTTGTTTAGGGTCGGCTCACTACTTCCTCAACTATCACTTCCTCTATATGGGTCACTCCCACTTACATTATAGGGCTCACTATCCATACAAGAATGGCCCAGCAACCTTTATAGGATATACAAGGAATATCACCAGAATGCACCATCGATGAGTGCAAGATATATGATAGAATAACGCACGACCCCAAGCAATTTCGGTAGTATATTCCGGTAGCACTTGGCAAAATACAAAGTAGATAAGAGTAAAGAATTGGAAGAGGAATTACACGGCAAAAGGAAGCAACTTCCTCTCTCTCGCCCTAAGCCCTAGGCCTTTACAACTGGAATTCCTCATTGCCCTCCTCACTGCCCCCCTCCATCTTTTTAAAAGGGCGGCTCGAAGGAATCCCTCCAACAAACTCTAGGTGGGATCCACCTCAATCTGTTAGAGGAGGTGCTGGGATCTTTTTGCCCCTCCTGGAATATACTTTCCAGATTCCAGGGGAATCCCTTACTCTAACACTGCCACCTTCTGAAAGATCAGTTTTATCCTCAAAACTGAGGGAAGGGAATTGATTGCAAAGGTAGAAATCATCTTCCCAAGTTGCTTCATCCGCTGGGCTTCCCTTCCATTTGACTAGCCACTTGACTAGCCACTGAGGAGCGCCCACATTGTCGTGCCAGATGGTGTGTTTTGAAAGCATTGTGTCTGGCTCAAACTCCTTTGTATAGTCCGGGTCCAGGTTAGGAGGGAGATTTTGATGTAAGACCTGAGTCCCAATGGCCTTTTTGAGATGCGAGGCGTGCAAAACTAGATGAATTTGAGCTGCAGAAGGTAGATCTAGCTAGTAGCTAGTAAGCTACCATAGAACCAATCGGATCATTTCTGATTATTGCATTAAACTGCGGACTATTGGCAATGAGGTCGTATTTTCAAGTAGACTTGATCCCCAACTTGAAAAGAGATGTGACAGCTTTGGCAATCAGTATGCCGCTTTATATAATTCAAAGCACGGGGCAGGTTGTGTTTGAGTTGCCTGAAGGCCTCGTCACGGTCTAGCAAGGCGTGTGCCACTGCCTCCGCCCTCACTTCACTGGGGAGAAAGGTAAAAATGGTTGGAGGTTTCCGCCCATACACCACTTCAAAAGGTTTGATTAAATTCAGGCATGTCAAGTTGTGTTGTAGCAGAATTCCACCCAACGCAACCAATAAGACCATCCTTGCGGTTGCTCGCCAGCAAAACAGCTTAGGTAGGTCTCTAAGCAACGATTGACCACTTCAGTTTGATCATCCTGACCTTAGTACCTTGCAGCTTGAAAAGCACTGTCCAGAAAGGACTCAAAAACAGTGGACCACAGTCACTGAAAATAGATTTGGGAATGCCGTGTAGTTTGACGACCTCCTTTAAAAAAACTTCATCCACTCCCTTGGCGGTGAAAGAGTGCTTTAATGCAATAAAGTGAGCATATTTGGATAGTTTGTCCGCCACCATCAAGATCACATTTGCCTTTTGATTTGGGCAGCCCTATGATAAACTCTGCAGAAACGTCTTCCCAAATTGGAGTATTTGTACCGCTGACATGTTTCACATTGTTGTATATAGTTTAGAACTTCTTGTCGCATGCCTACCTAGTATAGGTTAGAGAAAATCTTTCTATGAGTTTTTTAGTAGCCCGAATGCCCTCCCTGGGGAGACACGTGATATTCTTTTAACAGTTGTGGAGTCCAAGTGAAATCACCAGGTATTACCAGTCTCCCCTTATACAACAGTGTCTCGTGTGAATAAATAAACCCTTTGTGGGATTTACTTGCTGCAGCTGCTGAATAATTTTGCGGAGGTAGGGATCGTCGTTTACACCCGACGTCAAGGCAGTGCCCTCTTGCCATTCCAAGTGCGACTTGTATAGCTGAAGTTCAGATGTGTCCTGCGTCCGGGAGAGGGCATCAGCGACTGTGTTGTCACTTCCAGGCTTGCATTTGACGCCGAATCGATACCCTACAACTTAGCAATCCAACACTGCTGATCCGCAGAAGCTATTCTTTGCTACAACAGAAATTTCAGACTCCTTCGATTGGAGTACACTGTAAAAGATCTGCCCAAAAAGTAAGGGTGCCAATGTTAGATGGCCAAAATCAAGGCCATGATCTGTTGGGGGTTGAGAGAGAATAGAAGAGTTACTTTTATTTAGCAGCAGAAATACAAGAAGATCACTTCCAGCGAAATCTGTTCAAAACAGAAGAGAAGAATTCCCGGGAGCCGCGCTTCCCAGGCCACTCGCACGCAGGCGAGACTGTTACAGAATTTTTCATCCCCCTTCCCTTTCCCGTATGACTCCCCTTTAATACTTCTAACTAACTAAAGCAGGTAATTACAATTATACCCCTTTCCCAGCCCTATTCCTCCTTTGATAAGTACGCAGTATCGGAGGCCTCCTATCATTTCCACCCCCATAATTTTCCACCTTGTCCCCAAGGTGGAAATTAGGAAACTGGGATTCAATCTGCTCTGCTTCCTCCCAAGTTGCTTCATCCTTCAAATGTCCATGCCAATGAATCAAACACATAGGTTTTCGCCCTTGCATCTTTTTGGTAAGAACAGAAACTGGATACTCTTGTTCAGCCAAAAATTCTCTGGGCAGCACCCCTTCACTATTATGCTGCCCAATTGCAGTTTTCAACTGTGAAACATGAAATATTGGATGCACTTTGCTGTTAAGTGGTAGTTTCAGCCTATAACCCACAGATCCAACACATTTTTCAATAACAAAAGGTCCGTAGTACCGTGCTGCCAACTTAGGATTAGTCTTGGACACCACACCAGGTCTATTTACCTTGTAATTCACCTTCCTGCGATGCTGGTTTGCAAATCTGGTCATTAACTGTTGTGCTTTGTGTAAATTTACACGTAGTTGTTTTAAAGTCTCATCCTGATCTCTTGGCGCTGCTACAACAGCTTCTACGACTGCTTCACCTTTTACATAGAGAAGAACATTTGGTGGTGCCCTACCATATACAACTTCAAAAGGAGTTCTTCCTATAGAAGTGTGATATGCTGTATTGTAATGGAATTCTGCCCAAGGAAGCCAGTACGCCGACTGTTTTGGTTGATCTGATGAAAAGCACCGAAGATAAGCTTCTAAGCATCGATTTACCACCTCAGTTTGCCAATCACTTTGAGGGTGATAAAATGAGCTCATCTTAAGAACGGTTCCTTGTAGTTTGAATATTTCTTGCCAAAAATGACTCGTCAAAAGTGCATCCCGGTCACTTACAATGGCTGCTGGAATCCCATGCAAACGGACAATTTCTTTCACAAATACATCTGCTACAGACTTAGCTATATAGGGATGCTTAAATAGAATAAAATGAGTATATTTACTAAGTCTGTCAACCACCACTAGAACTACTTCATAACTATGGGATTTGGGCAACCCAGAAATAAAATTCATTGAGACTTCTTCCCAAACCTGTTCAGCCAGAGGCAATGGTTGGATTAATCCAGCAGGATTCATAGCCTCATATTTATGTCGTTGACAAACCTCACAAACCCGAACAAAATGTTTAACATCTCTTGCCATTCCGGACCAAAAAAAATCCTTTGGCAAGCCGTTTATAAGTTTTCAGGTATCCAAAATGTCCACCTTCAGCCGAAGAGTGAAAATGCTGCAGCAACTTAGGAATCATAACAGAATTTCTGGATAGGACTATCCGATTCCTGAAATACAGCATATCCCCTTGCAAAACATAACCAGATCGGACTGTTTTTCCACTTTTTATTGCTTTGATTATTTCTTGTAATTGAATATCTTGCTGGACTTCTCTCTGCACATTCTGGAAATCTATCCAGGTAGGTTCAGAAACTGTCATCTGTGAAAAAACTGCTCCCTCACAAACCCTGGACAGTGCATCAGCTGCGTTATTTTGCTTTCCAGGTTTATACCGAACTTCGAAGTCATATCCCAACAGTTTAGCATGCCAACACTGTTGATTCATAGAGATTACCCGCTGACTTAAAAGATTTTTAAGACCATGATGATCTGTATAAACCACAAATCGGCGCCCCAACAAATATTGTATCCGGTCAATCCCAGAAATCCCCAAACTTCCATGACGTTTTGAGGCTGCTGCCAATTTCTAACAGCTTTTATTTTCTTTGGATCCATGGAGATTCATTTATTTGATATAATATGCCCAAGATACTCCACTGATTTTCTTCCAAAAAAACATTTCTTTTGGTTGGCAAATAGGGCATTCTCCTTCATGGTCTGTAATACCAAACTCAAAGCATCCAAATGCTTCTCCCAGCTGCTGCTGAAAACCAGTATATCGTCGAAAAATACCAGGACAACCTTCCATAATAATTTCCGAAACACAGAGTTCATGGTTGCCTGAAAAGTTGTCGGTGCATTCATAAGTCCAAATGGCATTACGAGGTACTCATAGTGCCCTTCATGAGTTTTAAATGTTGTTTTCTCGACATCTTCCTCTTTCATCCGCACCTGATGGAACCCCGGTTTCAAATCTATTTTTGTAAAGAATGCAGCCCCGTACAACTCATCCATCAGTTCTTCAATAACAAGAATAGGGAACCGGTCAGGAACTGTTTTCAAATTCAGAGCACGGTAGTGTGCGCACATTCTCCATCCTCCATCTTTTTTTTTACTAATATAATAGGGCTTGAATAGGGACTAGTGCTAGTCCTGATAAACCCCTGCTCCAGAAGTTCCTGGATTTGCCTTTCTACTTCATTCTTCAAGCGATAAGCATGCTTATATGGGCAGATGTTCACCGGCTCTGCTCCACATTTTAACCTTATCAAATGCTCGGTTTCCCTTTGCGGCGGCAAGACTTAAGGAGTCTCAAATACTGACTCAAACTGAAGCATAATTTTCCGTAACTGTTCTGTTTGCAGAGTATTCAACTCTATATTGCTTCCTTCCACCTCATCTGCTGTCCACTGCAGGCCATTAATCCTAATTCTTCTGTACTCCAAATATTCTTGTAAAGCTCCAGGAGAATTCTGTTTGTTACAGCCTTTCCTTGCCACGAAAAATTTGTTGTCATTTGCTTCCAATGTGAAGTTACATACCCAAGAGTCTCAAGCCAGGAAATTCCAAGCACCAAATCAGGTCTTGTGGTATCAAAAAGATAGGCATCCACTTCAAACTCCACATTTCCTAAACACACCTTAATAGTTCTGCACATTCCTTGAGATATTACGCAATGTCCATCCCCCAAATGAATACTAAAAGGTTTAGTTTCTTCTACTGAAGTAATTAGTTGTTTCAACAAATGCTTGGAAAGGAAGTTGTGACTTGCTCCACTGTCAACTAAAACCAATATTGGTATCCCTTCTATACTTCCTTCCATCATCATAGATTTCGTTCCCCCTTCTTGTCCTTTACCTTCTACACTAGCTGTTGTACCTTGCATTACCATCTCCCACTGCTCTTAGAAGTTTCCCCTGCAACCTTTTCTGCCAAACTAGTGTCTTTCACTTCCTCATCATAAGGTTCCACACATTCCCAAACCATGAGCTTATAACCTTTTTCTGTACACTTATGTCCAGGCTGAAAACGCTGGCCACAAGTAAAAGATAGTCCCTTGGCTCTGCTCTCCTCGTACTCTTCTCTAGATAAATTTTGTACTCCTCTCCGTCGTGGTACAACGTCTCCTACTTTCTCTTTTTCTCTTCTGACAGTCGCAGAAACAATCTTCACAGTGCTGATAGCATTTCTTTGCCGCCCCATAACTCCAACTGTTACTCCCTTCCCCTGAACATCAGTGGGCTTAATAATTCCTTTCACAATTAATTCTCGCTCCACTCATCTGGTAAGTGTAAGCAAACGGATTCTAGTTCGTGGTTCATGCGTTAGAACTGTACTTCCAATTTTTAAACGCAGTCTGCCAATGAACAGGCTCACATACCATTTTTCCGTAAAATTTGGTATGCGTAGCGCCATACGTTCAAACTCATTGATGTAGTCGTCCACAGATCTAGTTTGCTGTAATCCTTTCAAAAAAATGAGCAGATCCTCCTCAGCAGCACTTTCATATCTTCCAAGGAGCTCTTCCTTTAACTGCGTCCACGATAATTCTGTCTTAATAGTTTTCAAGGAGATAATCCAGTACTGGGCGAGTCCTTCCATGCACAGTTGTGCCAATGGCACCTTCATTTCCTCACGTACTCCGTAAATTGAGAAGTACATTTCCGCTTTTACTATCCATGATGTCGGATCCTCTCCAGAAAATATCGGCAATTCGACGGGTTTTGTGAACTCTCGATGCAACTCATTTTCTGGAAAAGGTTTCTTCCTTCCAGACTCCATCGCAGGCATAACTCGGCATTGTTCTTCCGTAATAGCATCAGTCCTAACAGTGCTACCTCCTTCCGCAACAACACTTTTCCCTTTGTCCTTTGTTTGTCGAGATTGTTCCTCTAGAATCGGAACTATTCTAGAAAGAGGTGGTGAGTTCACGTACCTGAATTTTTAATCGTTGGAGCGAGCTCTCATGCCGCGATTGTCCTGCTTCTTGACGTTGCATTCCAACCTGCAGTTCTGAAATCGTTGATTCCACTCCAGCAACTCTAGCCTCCATTCACGTGGACATGAGATAGCCAGATCGTTTCACAAATTCCAATCCCTTCTCATTCGATCAATAAGGATTGTGCTCCTCTCCCAATGAAAGCACCAATTTGTTAGGGATTGAGAGAGAATAAAAGAGTTTCTTTTATTTCGCAGCAGAAATACAAGAAGATCACTTCCAGCGAAATCTGTTCGAAACAGAAGAGAAGAATTCCCGGGAGCAGCGCTTCCCAGACCACTCGCACGCAGGCGAGACTGTTACAGAATTTCCAATCCCCCTTCCCTTTCCCGTATGACTCCCCTCTAATACTTCTAACTAACTAAAGCAGGTAATTACAAGTATACCCCTTTTCCAGCCCTATTCCTCCTTTGATGCAATATCGGAGGCCTCCTATCATGATCTCTTTCTCATAAGTAGATTTGGACAGATTATGCTCAGATAAAGCTTTGTTAGAGTATGCAATGGGTTGGCGGTCTTGCATGAGCACTACACCCACTTCCTTTCCCGGACACATCACACTCTACTTCAAATGTTTTCGAAAAGTCAGGTATAGCAAGAATTGGGGTTGTCATGATAGTCTACTTTAAATGTCTTCTTGTGCTTCTCCAATCCAATGAAATCCTTCCTTTCTAGTCAACACTGTGAGGGGTTGGGCAATCTTGTCATTGCCCCGAATGAACTTTCTATAATATCTTGTGAGGCCCAAAGATCCCCAAACACCCTTGATAGAAACTGGTTTTGGCCAGTCTAACACGGCTTGAATTTTAGCAGGGTCCATAACAACCCCTTTCGGTGATATAATGTGGCTCAGATAGCCAAATTCTTGTTGGGCAAAAGAGCATTTCTTTATGTTGGCAAAGAAGTGATGATCCTGCAAAACTTGTAAGACGAATTCCAAATGTTCTAAATGGGAGCCCCACTCCTGACTATAAATCAAGATATCATTGAAAAATATAAGAACAAATTTACAGAGTAAGGGTCGGAACAAGTCATCCATAGTGGCTTGGAAAGTTGAAGGAGCATTAGTGAGGCCGAATGGCGTCACCAAGTATCTGTAGTGGCCGTTATGAGTGCGGAAGGCTATTTTTTCGACATCCCTGTCCCACATTCAGATTTGGTGGTAGCCAGGCCTAAGGTCAAGCATGGAAAATTAGGTTCCCCCATGCAATTCATTAAGAATAGGAAATTTATCAAGGATTGTTACCTTGTTGAGGGCCCGATAATCCACGCACATCTTCCACGAACCATCTTTTTTCTTGACTAACAACACAGGGCTAGAGTAGAGGCACTGATGCTAGTTCAGATAGTGCCCAATTGCAACATTTCTTGGACCTGTCTTTCAATCTCATTTTTCTGAGTGTGTGGATATAGATAGGGTCGAACAAAGACAGGTCTTTGCCCCTGCAGTAAATGAATTTGGTGGTCGCATTAGCGTCGCGGAGGTACCCCTTGGGTTCATTAAATACTACTTTCAGTTTGGCGAACAAAATTTGGAGCTCAAGGTGTGGAACCCTATCCAGTGGGGGCTCCAAGCTTCCGGTTTGCTTCCATTGAAGTTTGCTCCTATTGAATTCCAACCAACCTACTTCCGGGAAATATTGGTTTTTGCCCCTACCAAGTCGGTTGGTTTGCGCATGCAAAGATGAGATCACCTGTTCAGTTCGATCTGCTCCTTGAAGGGTATGTGTTTGGCCTTCGAACGTGGATTTCATGGTCATGGACTTCCAGTTAATTTGGGCTTCCCCAAGAGTGCAAAGTCAAACAATTACCAAGACCTAAGCATCGATCCAGCAAGCATATGTTCCCATAGTTAACCTCAATTGTTGGCATAACCCTATCGGTCCACATCCTATGTTTTCGTGTCTCTAGGACAGTCATCCCTGAAGTCAACTTTGGTGATATAAAATTGTGGGTAGCGTCGCTGTCCAAGAGAACTAAAATTGGGATGTCACTCACGCACCTTCATCGAAGTTAGTTCTTCTCCTTGGGCCTGGTAGTAAAACGCCTAAACTTGATTTTCCAACATCTGGCATTCTGCCTCCTCTTGTGTCTCCCATTCTTCCAGCTCAACTACCTTAATCCTCATCGCATCTCCCTCATTTGGCTGAACTTCGTCCTCTCCTAGGAGTATGACTCTCACCTTCGAATCTGGGCATTTTTGCATCGAACTATAAGGTTTTCCACACCTGAAACGCGACCCTTTTGTCCGTCTTTCTTCCCACACATGAGTAGTCAAGTGTTGCGCCCTTCTCCCTTCCTAGAACCCCTTGTCATGTATTCCTGGAGGAAGGGATCGTTGCCACACCCTCCCGTTGCATCCATGTTGCATGTTGAGACCGCTTTCGCGAATATGAAGACCCATACCTTTTCACACTGCGAGTTAGACATGTCTAGCCCATCGCATTGCTTGCAAGCGTGTTTCTGGATTGCATATAATACTCCGCGGTAAATGATGAATCTGAGAGATCCGGATGAGATCTGGGCGAAGCTTCAAAGCAGGTATAAATTGAAATCTCTCGCAAATTGTTTATATCTGAAATGAAAGAAGAAAAGTTTTGTTTCACTTGGGCTCATTACTAGATCCATATGATATCACCACATTGCTTTTTAGAACACACTGAAGTTGGATGATGTAATTTCATCGTTATTGATGAACGAGACTAAGCGAAAGGCCAATGATGATGAATCTTCAGGTAATAGTGATATTTTGGGTGTGACAGATGAACGTGGTAATCAGAGAGGTCGATCGAAGATGAGAATGAAAATCAAGTGTTTCTTTTGCGACAATGGGGGTTATGTGCAGAGAAAATGTTATGCTTTGAAAAAAAGAAGACGCATGACGCTGATTCTGAGGATACCAACGTAAGCATTATACAGGGTGAGGGTTACTTTCAGTTGGCATTGATTATCGTAGGTTAAATCGGTACAATGAATGGATGATTGATTCAACACCTTCGTACCATATTACACCAAAGAGGGAATTATTTTCTTCATACGAAGAATGTCACTTTGGTATATTGAAGATGGGCAACGGAGATTCTGATGGTGCCATTGGTGTTAGGGATATTTATATGCAGATTGTGCGCTGATGTTAAGGGATATGCAACATGTGACAGGTATATGCCATAATTTATTACCTGCTTGTACTCATGATAATGATGGATTCATATGTTCGTTTCGCAATGGAAGATGGACATTGTCCCAAGGATCGATGATATATGCACGAGGCAGAATGGTTGACAGGCTTTACAGGACCGATGTAAAGGGGTACAACAAAGTGACGAATGTAGTTGCGAAGAGGACTTCATTAGATTCATGGCACAGGAGATCATCGAGCATGAGTCGAAAACCATCGACTAAGACGAAGAAGGTTTGGAAGCCGAAGCAGGTTATGTCAAGTGTTTCAGGTTTTACACCTAATTCTTTTTCTTAAGAGTGTCACCGGTGAAGAAAAAAAAGAAAATCAAAGATCGAAGTGGCGCTTAGAGTTTCGGACTACTCGGAGGATGTTGAGCAGAGGGATCAACTAATTCCTACAGATGCACCAGATTATGTGGCGGTCACAGTTATGGGGGAGCCATATACTATTGATTATTGTGTTGGAAATGCAGACACAGGTATGACGAAAACTTCAACATTCAGATATCTTTTGCAGGGGGGCTTTCAAGTTTTTGGAATCATTCTGATTTACAAATAGGGATAAGTTTTAATCCTTTTTTGTTTGAATTTTAAACCCATCGTGAGAGATATTTTTGGGGGTCTCCTACGCTATAAAAGGAAGAGGAGCGGGATGCCAAAGTTGTGTGGTGCGCAACGACGCAGAGAAGAAATACCTGGACAACGGTTTTGGGCGTGAGCAACAGTTTTAGGCGTGGGTAGCAGCATGCAGTAGCCTACAGCAAGCAGAGGCAAATCAGGTTGTGCAGCGACTTATTTTGAGGTGTTGCAATGACGCCGCGTGTTCGGTTTTGATCTTCGAGGGGTGACGTTTTGTCGCGGATGGTTTTCAGAGAGAAAACAGGTGTATCAGGGTGTGGATTTTCCCACAGGTTTTCTACACTGTATTTGCAATTCAAGCAGGGCATTACTTGGATTTTATATTATCCGATTCATAGTGGATTTTTTCAAAATTGCCCTGTGGTTTTTTTAATCCTTCGCATTGGAGAGTTTTTCCACGTTAAAAATTTTGTCTCGATTTATTTTCCTGCTATTTTTTAGGTTCCTTTTTCATTGACGATTCTCAAAAGATTTTTGCCGAGCTGAGTTTTTATTCTTGAACAGATCTGCTTCCTCCCCAATAGGGTGTTGATCGTCGCAATCAACAAGAACGCCCTTCCATCCTCATCGTCGTCGTTTGAGCACAAGAAACATCAGGGAACATCAAGAGCTCATCGGAGCTCCTCACCAAGAATCGAGGACAAACAGATGCAAAGAAAGAAAACTGAAAGCAGTAAAATAAACAAGAATTTAAAGTGTTTCAAACCGTTTTAGTCCTACGTGCACGGCAAGATCACTCAAACTCACGCGTTTTATTAAGCTCAAAATAAATGGGGTAATGAGTGTCGGCGGATTATTTGCAGGATGGCACCATCCCCCTTATTTGTCAAGGGAGGGCAGGCGATGGTAGGTGGTAGGTCTTTGGTGGCCAAACCACACAAAACCCACCAGCAGAGAAGAGGCAAGAGGGGTCAGAAGAGGCCTATAAAAGGAGGCTCTCCCCTTTGGCACATCTCATCACCTTCACCGAACTTCTCATCACCGATAATCCGTCACCAGACTTCTCATCACCGGCAATCCGTCATTCTTCGAACGGTATTTTGTGAGGTCATTTCCCCACATATTCAAGAGAGATGTTACCCAGGGTTTTCTCCTTATAATAGTGAGAAAGTGTGTGCCCACTTTTACCCATAGTGATCATTCTATTCGTCTGTGGTTTTTTACCCTTTTTATTTTGGGAGGTTTTCCACGTTACATGTGGTGTCATTTATTTCCACATTTTTGCACTTTATTTTATCTCGTAATTATTGTTGCACGAGTGGGCCAATCATTTTTTGTCCCAACAAGTGATAGCAAAGCAAGGTTCTCGCTCGGCATTGTCCACTTTTTTTGGGTATTAATAATTCTCGTAAATTAGAGTATGTTATGTGATTGCAACTCCAATTGATCTTTTACATCAGAAAAAATTATTGAGATTATTAAATACACCGTTGTGAAACATAGGAGATTATGGGCCGACAGTTTGTCCAGATGGCAGCGAAATTCGAGATCGAGAAATTCAACGGGAATAATTTTCCATTGTGGAAAATGAAAATGCAGGCAGTACTGCGAAAGGATAATTGTCTACCGGCAATTGGTGAAAGACCGACGGGTGTGACGAAGGAGAAATGGAACGACACGGACGGAAATGTTATTGTCAACATCCATCTGGTTTTGGCAGACGGAGTCCTATCAAGCATTGCGCGAAAAAGACGACGAATGAAATATGAGATACTCTGACGAAGCTATACGAGGCCAAGTGGCACATAAAAAAAATCTGAAGAAAAAAATTGTACACTCTTTGAATGGCGGAGTCATCATCGGTGACCGACCACATCAACAACCTCAATACCCTGTTCGTTCAGCTCATGACGTTCGGTTATAAAATTGTGGATACTGAACGTACGGAGATTCTGCTCCAAAGTTTGTCAGATTCGTATGACCAGCTCATCATCAACCTCACCAACTGAAGGTTCCGAGTGCAGCGGAAGCTCGTGGGTGGATGTGTCCACTTGGCTTTTTGTCATTAACAATGATAAATCCGGGATCAATACGACGATAAACGTCAGTCTCCACGGATCGAATCACAAAAATAGACAAAGAAAAGGAAAGTCTCGGAATCACAAAGTAGGATCGTTACGGGTTGATTATAATTAATTTAATCAATTGAAAAGAAGTACCTTTTGGTGTTCTTTCTTCGTTGATATTTCTGATCACGTTCCGATGTGAGACGTCGTTGCGTCGCAGAAGCCAAGGGTAGACTTCCTCTAGCGGTGATCCACGCGTGCACCACGTATCTCTGGACGTCGCCAAGGGATTCTTCGGGTGCTAGCGTGGAGAAACCTTTGCTTGCGTTGTCCGCCTTAAATCGTCTTGATCCGATGGAAGAGGATCTCTCTCGGTCTTGAGAGTGTTCTTGGAGGAAGAGGTTCTTCCGGCCTTGAAAGAATTCTTCAGAATTGTTGTGCACAACGATTCTCTTAGGAAAGGAGTTGGGTTGTGATGGTATTTATAATCGGGTTTGAAGTTGTGAAGTTATGACAATAAATAAACGCGTTACGCGATTTATTTATTTCATTAACTCTTTTGAAAAACCCCATGTCGAGTCATTAATTCCTTGACATGCGTCCACACTGATTATAATAAATATCATTTAATAAAATGACATTATTTCCTCAAAATCCCGACTGAAAAAACTACACGGCGTGTAATCATAAATACACGGCGTGTACTTGTTTTTCATTGAAAACTACACGGCATGTACATTCAATGTACACGGCGTGTATATCTTGTTTTCATTTATTCATTTCCTTTCCAAAATGAAAACTACACAGCGTGTAATCATTAATACATGGCGTGTACTTGTTTTCATTTTATTCTTCTTCCAACATTAAAACGATCTAGGCTTCCTTGAATAATTATTAAACCACGTACGGGAATAATCTTTATTCTACTTGAGATACTTGAATACACTTAGTGTGTGACCCTCTAGGCCTCTTTCTCGTTGGCATTAGACGGACTTGCCTAAAGTTCAAGATTACTGTCTAGCAACGGGTCAAGGCACCCAAGAGAAAGAAGTTGACGCCGCATTGACGTGTCACCTCATACGAACGCTTACCGTGTAATTTAATCTCTTTGTCTCAATATCTCATCAAGCGGGTTTCATGGCAGTGTCACAAACCTATGTGTTTGATCTGTCATTATTTGACTTCCAGAAATAAACTCGTCGTGACACCATGGTCATGGAATTTGTTCGACAGTTCTATTTCAATCAAAGGGCCGAGATATCAACTTTCATAAATGGAAGGGACAAATCCTTCCTCGACTTATCCATTAACAACATGTCATTCATGACGCACTCAACGTACCCTACTTCCCGCCAACTCTCTCTGTGACGGTTTTCGTCAGCAAATCTAAGTGCGCGAGTCATGACATGAGTTAATGATAATCTTACAGTCTAAGGACCATTACACACGCTCGTAGATAGCAATGTCCGATGACACCAAGACATGCGGAATTGCTACTGGCGGGTCTGTTCTCATAATCTCCCATCTTGGAGATTACCAAGTGCGAACTCCATGAGAGAGAGTCTCGTCTTCTTTACGAGTACTCATACATGACGGTCTGTATACTATGTGTCCTATCATAGTATGTCATCCAACCGTAGAACTTTATTTAAGAATATTGTTATAGCATTTCAAGGTTCTCATCATAGCGGGGATCTTCCATGACCTTATCAATGCAACAAATATTCCATGGCATAATTATATTATAGTCATGCAGAACAATGAACAATATATAATAAGTGTACATTCATGTAATCAAAGTACAAAACAGTTGGTTCTCAGGACACCAACCCTAACACCAACAATATCCTGACAAATATGCTGCTCTTCAATGATGTTGCAGCCGCGGTTTTTAAAGAAAAAAATCGACGCAAGAACAAAGAGGGCACACAGACAACTTCCCACCAAGCAGAGGCTCTCTCAATTGAGAGATGAAGGATGGTGGAGCGTGGTTCCTGAGAACCAAAATCATGGTCGGTCCAAATCAAGGAGTAAGAAAAAGAATGTCACATGTTTCAATTGTGGCAAGAGGGGGCACGTCAAGAATGATTGTTGGAATAAGAAGAGTTGTGGAAAAAGCTCTCAGGAAAATGTGGCAAATACTTCTGAAAGTGAAGATATACTAGTCAGTGAAGCGGCAACGACTACTGGAAGCAGACAGCATCTCAACGACGCATGGATAATCGACTCAGGAGCAACATGGCACATGACGTCTCGACGGGAATGGTTTGATCAGTACGAAACCATCCCGAAAGGACTTGTGTACATGGGGAATGATCGCATCCTGAAGATCGTTGGAATCGGTATCATCAAACAGAAGATGCATGATGATATTGTTCAAATCATCCAAGGAGTACGTCATGTGAAGGGTCTGAGGAAGAACATATTGTCTTTGGGACAATTTGATAATATCAAATGCAAGACTCGCACTGAGAATGGAGTGACAAGAATTGTGAAGGGTGCACTTGTGGTGATGAAGGCATAGAAGATCTCAAAAAACTTATAGGTGCTTATAGGTGAAACGTACAAGGAGGCGGGAATAATTGTCGCATCAACTACCTCGATGGAAGCGTTGACGACGTTATGGCATCGAAAGCTTGGTCATATGTCAGAACGAGGCCTAAAGCTTCTTGTGGATCAGAAGTTGTTCCCTGGGCTTACAAAGGTATCCTTATTTCCAGGAGATGTTGGGTGTACCCAATCAAGAGGAAAACGAATGTTTTTGAATCCTTCAAAACATTCAAAGCGCGAAAGAAGCTTGAATCTGGAAAAAAGATAAGTGTCTGAGGACTGACAATGGTGGAGAATATACAAGCGAGGAGTTTGATACTTTTTGTCAACAATAAGGCATCAAGAGACAATTCACGGTGGCGTACACTCCTCACCAGAAGGGAGTGGCAGAGCGGATGAACAGAACTTTGTTGGATAGAACGAGGGCGATGTTGAAGACTGCAGGAATTGCCAAAACATTTTGGACAGAAGCAATGAATATCGTCTCTTATGTGATCAACTGATCTCCTTCAATGACTATTGATCTGAAGACACCGATGAAGATATGGACTAGTAAACTCGTTGATTATTCTCAGTTGCATACTTTTAGAAGTCCCGTATATGCAATGTTTAATGATCAGAAAAGATCGAAGTTGGATTCAAGATCCAGGAAATGTATCTTCTTAGGGTGTGATGATAGTGTGAAAGGGTATCGTTCATAGTTATTAATGGCACGCGCCATGGCGCGCATTGCGCCATGGCTAGCACCAGGGAGTGGTGCGTCGCGCCATGGATTCGCCATGGCTCATTTAAGATGGCTCACTGTGGCGTGCGCCATATTGCGCAATGGCGCGCGCCATGTTGCGCCAATGGCGCGCGCCATTGAGCCTTTTTGATTTTTTTTTGTATCTTTTTAACCTCCCAACTTTTACGCCCCGATTGAAAATACCTCTTTTGAGGTCAAACAACGACCTCCCCTTTCGACTCTACGCAACACTCTTCTCGTGAGCGTAGCGACCCAGCCGGTGTTGGACCACATTGACTGCCACAACCAAACCGAGATCCCTCGACCACCGTGACCCAGTCGACCACGACTAAGTCGAGCTCCCTCAACCACCGCGACTTAGATACGCAATGTTGTCCAGAGCAGGCGCACCTTCTGTGCGAATCAGTAACTTTTTTTTGTTTTTAATTCAATTTTATTTAAGTTGCTCGCCCCTTATTTTTTTTCAAATTACTCCTGTTGTTTTTTTTGAGATATATGGTTTTTTACTCCCGTCTTGGTTTTTTGAGATATATGGTTTTTAATATATTTCAGGAATTGATATATATGATTTTTTGAGATATATAGTTTTTAATATTTAATTGTAGGTGTCATTGTTGACTTCATTTGTTTTTTGATGTATGGAATATGAGTTATTGACATAAATCTTTGTTTTTTATTTATAAATTGTATAATTTCTAATGTGTTATTGTTGATATATGTATACACATCTTTTGTGCGCCGCAAGTTAATATTGTCACGCGCTGTGCGCCGCGTCGTGCGCTTTTGCGCCGGGGGCCCTTGTCGCCGTTGTGCGCCATGCGCCGTAAATAACTATGGTATCATTTGTGGGACCCCACTGTCCGCAAACTTATCATCAGCAGAGATGTCATTTTTGCAGAAGATAGTGTGCAAATGACAATTGATAGAGACATGGAGAAAGAGAATACAAAAACTACAACAATCGAGGTGGATGACAAATCCAAGGAAGAACCAGTTTCCTCTGAGGCATTACCGGAGCTTGATAATCAAGTACCGGTTCAGTCTGGACCACGATGGTCAACTCAAGAGAAAAGAGCATCAGTATGGCACTCAGACTATGTCACTGAGAACAATATTGCATATTGCTTGTTGACGGAGGATAAAGAGTCATCTTCTTTTGTGGAGGCGACCCAAGTCCAAATGTATCCTCATAGATGACGGCGATGCAGGAGGAACTTGAAGCCCGACACAAGAACAAGACTTGGGATCTTGTTCCATTACCTCATGGAAGGAAGGCTATCGGAAACAAATGAGTCTTTAAGATCAAGCGAGATGAAAAGGACCGGATGGAAAGATATTGTGCAAAACCGGTGGTCAAAGGATATGCTCAGAAGGAAGGTATTGATTTCAATGAAATGTTTTCTCCTGTTGTTAGACTGACAACGGTTCGGATAGTTCTGACGATGTGAGTTATATAAAGTTTACATCTAGAACAGCTGGATGTGAAACTATTTTTCTCCACGGCGATCTTGATGAAGAGATCGATATGCTCCAACCGGAAGGTTTTGCAGAAGAAAGAAAATAGAACTTGGTTTGCAAGTTGAACAAATCTATGTATGGTCTCAAAGAGGCGTCGAGGTGTTGATACGAGATATTTCTATATCACGAGTCTTGGATACAAGAGACCTCATTCAGATCCTTGTGCATATTTTAGGGGTTTTGATGTCTTTTGTTGTATGTGGATAACATGTTGGTTGCAGGCCTCAACAACGATCAAATCCAAGAGACGAAGGCACAGTTGGCTATGGAGTTTGATATGAAGAATTTGGGACCAACAAACAGGATTCTTGGGCAACATGTTTGGTAGATATAAATGATGTGTTGAGATGTGATTGGTTCTCAAACAAATCTCCAAGTGAGAGATGTGTCAGCAGTTCATTTATAGGACGGCACCGCCCCCCTTATTTGTCAAGGGAGGGTAGATGGTGGCAGGTGGTTGGTGGCCAAACCACACCAAACCCACCGGCGGAGATGCGGGAGGGGTTGGAAGAGGTCTGTGAAAGGAGGCTCTCCCCTCTTGCGCATCTCATCACCTTCATCGGACTTCTCATCATCGGTAATCCATCATTATTCGAGCGGTATTTTGTGAGGTGGTTTCCCCAAATATTCAAGAGATAAAATACGAGGGTTTTCTCCTTATAAGGAATTGTGTACCCACTTTTACTCGCAGTGATCTTTCTATTCGCCCGTGGTTTTTTACCCCTTTCATTTTAGAGGTTTTTTCACGTTATATTTGATATCATTTATTTCCGCATTTTTGAACTTTATTTTATCTAGTAATTATTGTAGCATCAGTAGGCCAATCATTTTAGGTCCCAACAAAGAGACAATCAGATCATCAACAAATGCACAATAAACGGAAAGATTAGAAGCAACGGGAAATAAATAAAAAATAAAAAAATCACAAAACCAGTCAGCTTACTGCAGAATGATAGACCTTTCCAGATGCTTCGGATGGTCGAAATCTAGCCTCTGGATCTGAAGTTGCGCGCGGAGATCATTCCTCGCGGTGTGTGAGCGCAAGATCTCCACCGGTACTCTTCTCCGGGATCGGCTCTCCTCTGAAGCGACGAAAACGAGTCGAAGGCCCTTCAAAGGACAACGCGCAGCGGATGCTAGGAAGGAAGAAGGCCGAGCTAATCTCACAATCTCTCTGGGGTCTCTCTCTGAAACATGAAGAAACAGCTTGGCGAGAGACGAATTGTGAGCGCCTTATCGCTGCCGAAATGCGGATTTCATCGTCTCAATTGCCGACGTCAAATGGTGGGTTAATTCGTATGCTCGGATTGTGCAGGTTGCCGTATCTTTGTTCCGTCGTTTTTTTTATTTAAACGGTAATAATTCTAATTATCACAATACCATACCTAAACCCATTTGATTTTCTTTCTCCGACATTTATTTTTTTTTCCACCGATAATTTTTTATCTAGTATATTATTTTCAAATGGTATCGATTTCAATCTGTCAGCTGTGATTGTTGCGTCGAAACGAATACTTATAGACCCATTTATGATACATTATTTTGAATTTTAATTTTTTCATATTATATAGGGCATTGGTAATACAAATCTCTCGGTAAGGATTTATCCTTCGAATCTCCCATTGGAAATTTTTCCTACAAATTTTTCATATTACATTAATATATATATATAAGCATTCATGTATGTGTATACTAGTATTTATATGCAAACATCATTGTATGTATATGTATGTATTTATATGTAATGATATTTAGATGTATGCGTGTAAATGTATTAAAATATACTGACAAGTTTTTTGATTGAATGTGCAACTTCCTGGATTGAAGGGTGGAATCGAGACCAGGAACAGGTTGTGTTCCCCGATCAGTTGAAGTTAGATGGACCCCCCCTGGAAGAGATTTTTAAGATTAATGTCGATGCTTCTTTACCCAAGAGTGGAATTGTTGGAATTAGTTTGATGGTCCGCGACCATTTTGGCAAGATCATCGCGACCATACATGATTCTTTCCACGCGTTCTGGGAGCCAATTGTAGCCCATGTTGTCCTTGCTGGTCTGACTTTTGCAAATGATTCGATGGAAGACTATTCACATTGAATATGAGTGTCTCAGTATCATCAGCGTCATCAACACAAATGATCTCGGCCTCCAATCTTATGGCTTCCTCATCAGGAAAATCAAGTCGCTCAATTGCAGTTTTACAGTGTGCTCTTTCGCTTTCATCAAAAGCAGCTCATCATCTGGCTTCTCATCGTGCGTCTGAGGAAAATCACCTTTGGCTTGATTCTTTCCCTTCGTGGATGTTAGACCTTGTTACTCTTGATCTTCATGATTAATATAAGCTCATTCGTTTGTAAAAAAAACATATATACGCAGGAACATATACATGCATGTACTTATATATCTGTAAATAATTACATTAATTATATTTGTCTATAATGACAATAATTTATATTTATGTACTTATGTTAATGTAGATTTATATATGCATGTGTGTTCTTATACCTGAATATATGTATTTAACTATGTATGTGTATGACTATAATAATTTGTGTGTATAGATATATATGTGTTTATATGTATATATGTTTGTATGTGCGTGTGTTCATTGGTTTTTATATGCATGTGTGGTCAATAATTTTTATATGTATACATACAAATATAAGTATTTACAATGATATTTTAATACACGTACATACATGCATCTAAATATTATTATATGTACATACATATACATAGATATAAGCATGATACTATATGCATGTGCATGCATGCACCCATGCAAATATAAAAGCATACAGAGATATAATTATTTACAATCATATATAAATAGAAATATGTACACATATGCATATATCGTATGAATATATGTATATATTCATAAACAAATATATAATTATACATACAACATAAATTTTGTTGTATAAAATTTAGAATGTATTTTTTTATACACTTTATTTATTGATTATATTGTATGTTTTAAAGTAATTTTTGGGGCGATAAATAGAAACCCGATCCCCCGAATAGGAAGGCTGAGCTCCAACAGGCGTATGACTTTCAAATGGTTGATAAACACCACAAGTACCTTGGGCTTCCTATGGTCTTCGGTTGCTCCAAAAAAGAAGTTTTCTCCAACATCTTGGAGAGGGTGGATAAAAAAATCAAGATTGGAGTTACAAAAAAGTCTCTAAACCAGACAAAGAAATCCTTATTAAATCAGTCATCCAATCCATTCCCTCATATTTTATGACGCTCTTCGAACTTTCTGGTTTCATCATCGATCTGCTCCACTCTCACTTCACAAATTTTTGGTGGGGTCTCAATGAAGGAAAACACAAGGCTCACTGGATCGCTTGGGATAAACTCTCCAAACCCAAGCCTCATGGTGGGATGAGATTCATGGACCTGCGCCTCTTCAACAACGCACTTCTCGCCAAACAAGGATGACGATTTATTCAGCAACCTCATTCTCTATGTGTGATGGTTATCAAGGCTAAATACTTCCTATATACTGATTTTTGCAGCGCCCCATTAGGCCCCCGTCCCAGTTTCCTCTGGCATAGCCAGTGGGGATCGCGCGCGACCCTTATGAGTGGACTTTACTAGAGAATTGGAAATGGTTCCTCTACTAATATTTGGACGAACACATGGGTGGTTGATGAAAACGATCTTAAAACAACTTCTCCCACCCTTGAAGGTCTCAAAGATGCAAATGTTCTCTCATTTTTAATGAGGAATGAAGCAAATTGTGCCCTGAGAAAATCTTTTCCCGATTCAACGAGAGGGATATGAAAATTATTCTCAGTATCTCGACTGCTAGAGATTTGTGTCCTAGTCATTTATGCTGGAGTAGGGAAAACTCTGGTACTTGTACTGTTAAATTCGGGTATTCTCTTGCTTCAACCATTCCGACTTTGAGGTGGAGGCTCTTTGGAAATCTATCCGACACTTATGCATTCCCCCTAAAGGTCTCTATTTCTGGTGGCAAATCCGCACCGAGATCCTTCCTTCTCTGAGGTTTCTTGCCTCTCGTCACACGTCAAACAACCCAACATGTCGTGTCTGTGTGTCCATGCTTGAATCTTCCATCCACACCATTTCCCACTGCCCCGGAGCAAGGAACGGTTGGTGCACCTTCAATCCTCATGCTAACAACCTCCTAGATATGGCTCCTGATCTTGCGACTCTTCTCACAAAACAGTCTTCGCACCTCGCCGCCAAGGACCTGGCTTCCATTGAACAATGGCATGAATCATTTGGGTGTGGAGAAACAACATTCTCTTTAACCAAGTCTTCAAACCATGCACCTTTTGGGTCAAGAATGCATCCCACTGATTATCAATGTGGAACCACAACAAGCACATGTTTGACAACCCTATTATCAAGCATGATCCTTGTACCTGGAAACCCCCCATTGGTGGCACCCTAAAAAGTAATGTGGACGCATCACCTTCGGACAAAGGAATCACAAGTTTCAGCGCCATCGCCCGAAATTCTCATTGGTTGATCGTTGCGGCTTTTCACTCTTTATTCCTGGCGTCGCTCTTACCCGTTGTCGTTGAAGCTCGGGCAATTGTTCTTGGCATGTAATTCGCTTTGGAGCAAGGGTGGAAATCCATCACTTTGGAATCAAATTGCCTAACTATCATCCATGTTATCTTCGCTCCGGAGGCTGGCCTACAACCTTTTGGCCTTCTGATCTCTAAGATCTAGTCACTTCATCTCCACTTTTTGACTTGCTCCTTCCCCTTTACCAAAAGGGAGGGTAATACGACGACTCATCATTTAGCTACTCGAGGCCTCTCGGATGACCCACATGTCCGATTGGATTTATTCCCCAGTTGGTTGTCTTCTCTTGTTTTACCTGATTTTGATATCTTAATATACGAGTTACTCATTTTCCTTCAAAAAAGATGTGTGTGTGTGTTAATACATATAGGATTACACACACACATTCAAATATAAGTACCTACATGCATGCATGCACATATATTAATGCAATTATTTATAAATGTAATATATAAATATAAGAATGTACAAAAACAAATACATACAATTATAAGTATATACAAACACACATAGTACATTGACAGATCTCTCAGTGGAGATTTGTCCAACAAATCTCCCAATGGGGATTTGTCCTGAAAATCTCCGTGACGAGGATTTATTATGCGAATCTCCCATATTACATTAATATATATAAATGCAGTCATGTATGCATAAACTTCTATTTATATGTAAATATGATTGTATGTATATGTATGTATGTATATATAATAATATTTAGATGTACGTGTATACTTGTATTAAAATATACTTACAAATATGTATAGTTGCATATGCATATATATACGTATATGCATATGCATGCATGTATTTATATCTATAAATAATTACATTATTTATATTTATATATAAATGCAATAATATATATTTATGCACTCATATTAATGTAGATTTGTATATATATGTATGTATGTACTTATACTTCCAAATATGTATTGAACTATGTCTGTATATGGCTATACTAATTTGCAGATATAGATGTGCATATAGATGTATGTATGTGTTTATATATAAATATATTAATATGCATGTATGCATGCATGTATGTATGTGTGTGTGTTTATTTTTCTACATTCTTATATTTATACATTAAATTTATAAATAATTACATTAATATATATATGCATGCATGCATGTGGATACTTATATTTATATGTATGTATGTTTTTATGTACTTGTTTGTATATACTTATATACGTGTGTGTGTGTGTATGCATATATATAAGATCATTCATATACCTTTATATGTCTATAAATAATTACATTAATATACATGCATGCATGCATGTATATGTTGATGTTTATTCGTATGTTTGATTGTATGTATACGTATGTACGATAATATTTAGATGCATGTGTGTGCATGCATTAAAATATACCTATAAATATTTGCAGCTACATATACCTATGTGTGTGTGTACGTATGCATGCACTACTACAAAAACGGATAAGGGAAGCACCACCTTTTATCAGTGCTAAGAAACAAGCGCTGATAAAGGAACCCTTTATGAGCGCTAAAATTTTAGCGCTGATAAAAGAATTATTTACCAGTGCTTTTCTAGCGCTGATAAAGGGCTTCTTTATCAGTGCTAGAAAAACGCTGATAAAGAATCTCTTTGTCAGCGCTTTTGTCTTAGTGCTTATAAAGAGTATGCTTTATAAGCGCTAAAAAAGCGTTGATAAAGAATTCCTTTATCAGCGCTAAAAAAGCGCTGATAAAACCATAGTCCCATATTTTATAAAATCCAGTGCACAGTATCCTCTGTTTATCGCATCCTCAAGCCCTCGTGGTGTTGTACCCCTGCGACAACTCCCCTCCCCCCGATCTTCTCTTTGTCGGACCTCCACCGCTAGCCATACTCCTTATCCTCCCCCTCGAACCCCTTCCACGAATCCTTCTCCCCGCAAACCCTACTTTCTCCTCTCCGTTGGACCCTACTCCCCGCGAACCCTACTCCTCCATTTTTCAACTGTGGCGTCTCCTCCCGTGCACCTCCCCCTCGCGGTCGCACCTTCCCCTCCCGACGTAACGCAGAAGGCTCCTTGACCACTCGACGCTTCTTCTCTCCCTCTATCGCAGGTGTGATCTATTCTAGGTAAGTCTCCCACTTCTCCTTTTAGGTTTATTTTTGGCGGATAGGTTTTGTGAGAGTAGTTTTCATTAGGGTGATTTCTGGATTCTTCCCCACGATCACCACCCTTGGATTAGATGCTAACTAACATAGAGTTCTAACAATCTATGTTATGAAATAACACATGTAGTGGATTCTTATACTTGGTTAGCAGATGATTTGAACTAAATTATGATTTTTTTATGATTCCCCATGGGTCCTTATGATGTTTGGAACTAGAATTTACTTTTCACCAAGTGTCATATGTATAAGGGTTTGATATTCTCATGAAACCTCAAGCTAGACCTTGTTATACATGAATATTCTATTAATGTTGAGTGTTTTTTCCTCATCCTTATGGTGGAGTGGGTTTATCTATACTGGGGAAAGTGGTCTTTTTGTAAAAAACTTCATGAAAAAGAAGAGTTTTGATAGTACCCGCCTCATTATTAATTGGTTACACTTTGTGGGTGCCATGATGTGCTGGTGATTGTGTTTATGGGGAAGGTTCTATTTATGATAGTGATTAGGACCCCTCAAATATAGAAAGTGTATCCAACCCTGTGGATGTTAAGTTATATTTCCCTTAGTTGGTGAGCATGGTTTTATGTGATGTGTGCAGGAAGAATGCTTTTCTTCCCTATGAATGTCGAGGAATTCTGGAATGCTTCATAAGGGAGAATTATTGTTAACTCTTGGTAAGGATATGGTGTATGCATCAACCCATACACCAGAGATGATGAGTGTCTTTATGAAGTTATAGTGTTTTAAATTGATTCTCTCCTTGAGACGGTTCATAGTGGAGCCTATAAGCCATTTAGGTTCATTTATTATTAAACCAAGATTTATGGAGTGGCCTCCATTCTTCATGCACTAGGGCCACAAAAGATGAGGAGATCAGAGTAACACATCCATGGAAAGGTGAATGGTATTCTTTGGAAAAGGACTTTGGGTTTAAATAGTGGTATGAACATGTGAGTAGTTGTATTTGGGTGGTTAATTCTTTTTAGGATTATGGGATGTTTCTTGACTTCGATCAATGGTAAATTCCACAAATCTTTCTTTTATTTCAAGGATAATTTAAGGGTGGTGTCAACTTAGTGAACCTATATGACCAGTTGTTCCTAGGTGCTAGACTATAAGGTTTTTTCTTGAAAATGGGGAGACACCATGCACTTCATTGTGTAGATAGGGATTCTTCCCTGATACCTATTATGGGTATCAAGATTGTTATTTTGAATGGATACTGCTCTAGTAAAGAACTACCCTTGGTGTATCAGGCCAAGTGATTTTGTTTAAGTACACCTACACTATGGAGAACCCGATTATGTGATGGGGGATGAATTTATTCTCAGGAGATTGTAAATGTCTTTCACTTGGTTTGATTATATTTCATCTCTTTTTATTAAATCCATTAATTTATGTTGATCAATTCATAGACCGACCTCTAGTGGTTTGGGGGAATTCAATATGTAATACTAAGCTTTGGATGGCTATATTAGTGTTCTATGATTATGCCTATGGTTTGAGTTGATATCATAATCTTTTAAGGTAGTGATCTTCTGGGATGTAGGGTTAACAACACCCACCCATAGTAGGTGTGTGATGCAAGTCTCATCTTAGGAGGCACTTTCATTCATAGGTACCTCAAGGATAACCCATTACTCCAAGGAATTTAATATGATTATGATGGGTATAGAAATATCACATTGCATTTTCTTAGCATTCATGCTATAGTCAGAGAGACAGTCGACGAATAGCCCAGGCAAAGGAAGAAACTAGAGAAAGGAGGTATGTACAACACTAAAGTGATGGAGGATATCAGGGAGCAACACGAGGTGGATGGAACTTTGGTTTGATTCTACTAATACTACCCCTAAGTATACCACTCCTATATTGGGAAGTTAGTGGTTAGAATCTCGGATAGTTGTAGTCACTAGAGTCTTTTTACCAGGAGGCTCCAGGAGTGTTTGGATGTTCGATCTATGTTTGTTATACTTTTCCCCCGCGAACCCCTTTGTGTTTGGAAATGTATCTACTATATTAGTTTTCTCATCAAAATTGTATCCTTGTTTTCATTTTACTTGAGTTTGGTCACTAGTTTTGGGCTGTTTAATGTGATTATTTTATTATGAATGAGGTGGCTGGTAGGGGTGGTTAAAAGGATGTTTAATGTTTTGCTGCAAGGGTGGTGGGTAATAGAAATATTGGTAAGGGGGTTGGAAAGTGTGTTGATTTTGATGGGGGGTCTATCCTGGTTCTGTTGATTTCCAAATATTTATTGGAAATGGTTAGGCTCTATTAATCTCTATTTTTATAAGGAATTGGTTCTTTTCTACTGTATTTTAAAGTATTGTTTTGTGTATTTGAATCATAAATACTAATATTTGAGATTCAAATAGGATAGAGATGAATAAAGATTGGATGAATGTTAATCTTTTGACAATAGAGTATGAGAACAGAGTGAAAGAGTTCATCAAGTTTGCAAAGGATCACGCAAAGGATCACGCAAAGGATTCTTCTCAAATCATTTTTCCGTGTTTACGTTGTTGTTATTATATACTAATTACTCCAGAGGAGTTGGAAGAACATTTGATATGTCATGGAATAGATTAGAGTTATAAATTTTGAAATAAACATGGACAAAAAGCGAATGTAGCTACTGGTTGGGATAAAACTGCATTTTATGGATCATCAGATATGAATAAAAACATGGATAATGAAGAAGACTGTATGGAGGATGTGATTACAGATGCTAATGATGATGAAGATCGTATTGAGGAAATGAAAAGGATAGTTGAAGATGAACTCTGTGATTGCCCAAAATTGTTTGAGAAGTTAAAGAGTTGTGCAAAGACGCCATTGTATGCTAGTTGCACTAAATATATAGCATTTTCAACTATACTAAAGTTGTATAAATTGAAAGCAGGCAATAGATGGAGTGATGTCAGTTTTACGGAACTACTTTCTCTCTTGAATGACATGCTCCTGGAAGATAATGAGCTCCCAAACTGGACATATGAAGCTAAACGAATGCTATGCTCGATGGGTATGATTTTTGAAAGAATACATGTCTGCCCGAAAGAATGTATACTATTTCGCAAAGAGAACAAATCACTTACAGAATGCCCAAAGTGTGGTGCTTCTTGATACAATAAAGATGAATCCAGCTCTACAAAAGTTGTATGGTACTTTCCAATCATTCCAAGGTTTAGGCGTCTATATAGAAGTGAAGAAACTGTAAGACAATTGTCGTGACATGCAGATAAAAGAAATAAATATGAGAAATTATGTCACCTGATCAACTCTCCTCAATGGAAGATAATTGATCATGAGTATCCTGAATTTAGAAAAGAGCTGAGAAACCTTCTTCTTGCGTTATCTACAGATGGAGTGAATCCTTTTGGTTTTCAAACCAGCACTCACAGTACATGGCCTGTTATGTTGGTAAATTATAACTTTCCACCCTAGTTATGTATGAATCAAAAATTCATCATGTTATATATTCTTATATCAGGACCAAAACAACCAGGTAATGATATTGATGTTTATTTTTCTCCTTTTATCGAGGATTTGAAGTTATTATGGGATTCAGGTGTTATGTTTTATGATGCTTATAAAAGTGAATACTTCACGTTGAGAGCGATATTGTATGGTATGATAAATGATTTCCCTGATTATGGAAATTTTTCAGGCTATAACATTAAAGGAACTCAAGGGTGTCCCGTGTTCTAAAAAGATACAGAATCAATTAGGTTGAAACATTCATCGAAATATATGTTTCTAGGACATCGTAGATTTCTTCCTCATCAACATAAGTACTGATCTTGGATAACATCATTCAATGAAAGTTCAGAACAATGCACAACACCGTCTCTACTAACAGGTGATTAGCTGTTTGAGAAAGTAAAAGACGTGAACACTATTTTTGGTAAACCATTTTTAAAAAACCTTACGAAAATCAGTTGAAAAAAGAGATCATTTTTTTGAATTACCATACTGGAATTGTTTGTATGTCAAACATTTTCTTGATGTGATGCATGTGTAAAAAAATTTATGTGACAGTGTTATCAGAACATTGCTAAATGCCCCTGAAAAAACAAAGGATGAAATTAAGGTAAGGTTGGACATGGTTGACATGGGAATACGAGAAGAGTTGGCTCCTGTGAAGGGTGAAAATCTAATGTTTCTTCTTCCAGCTGCTTACACTCTTTCCAGGGAGGAGATATATCAGTTTTTCAACTTCTTCAATGATGTAAAGGTTCCAGATGAGTATTCATCAAATATCAAGAACATTGTGTCAATGAATGATTTGAAGTTAAAAGGTTTGAAATCACATTACTACCATGATTTGATGCAAGATTTAATTCCTATAGCTTTACGTTGCATTTTTCCCAAGAATGTTCGTCATACGTTAACCAAACTTTTTTTCTTTTTCAAAGCTATATGTAGAAAAGTTTTAGACCCGGCGAAATTTTCAGCTATGGAAAGAGAAATTGTCATCATATTATGTGAATTAAAATTATTCTTCCCACCAACATTCTTTGATATGATGGTTCATTTGATGATTCACTTGGTGAGAGAGATTCAACTTTATGGTCCTGTTCACTATAGATGGATGTACCCCATTGAATGGTATATGAAGATTTTGAAAGGGTATGTCAAAAATCGAAGTCGGCCAGAGGGTTGTATAGTGGAGTGATATATTGTTGAGTAAGCCATTGAATTCTGTACTGAATGACTATCTAATGTGGAAAGCATTGGTCTACCGAAATCTCGTCACACTGGACGCATTGAGGGTGAGGGAATTTCTGGAAGAGATGTTGTGACAATCAATATTACAAATCACGAGTAGACCCACCTTTATGTTTTGCATAACAGTTGGGAGGTTGCTCCATATATTGAAACCCACAAAGAAATTCTTAGGCAGTTGAATCCATCAAGGGATGAAAAATGGATATCAAATATACATAATCACCAATTTATATGACGGTTTTAGAACCATGTTTTTAAGGAGTTAGATGAAAATCTGAATTCAATTTCAGAACGACTTCGATGGCTAGCCGCTAGACCAAGTGTGTATGTATTATATTACAATGGTTATGTAATTAATGGTTATACATTCTATACAGATGAACATGATGAAGATAGTACCATGCAAAAATAGTGGAGTTATACTTGTGGTTGAAGCGATGCATGTTTCTGGTAGTAAGGACAAAAATCCAATTTATGCAAATATGTCATACTTTGGCATTATCAAACAAATATGGGAGTTGGATTATATAACATTCCAATTGCTGATTTTTCAATGCAAATGGGTTGATAATAATAGTAGTGTTAAAATAGTTGAATTGGGATTTTTGAAAGTTGATTTTAGTAAATAAGGGTACAAAGACGAACAATTTATAATGGCATCACAAGCGGTACAAGTATTTTATGTTCCAAATCCCGCAAGCCGAAAGTGGTCGATTGTTCTGTTATCGTCCAAAACTACTGAAGGGTCTGATGAAAATTCAGTTGAGGATGATCTTTTCAGTGGTACGTCGCAATCATTTCGCAGAGGTCCCAATTTAGATGATTTTTTATATGTTAGAAGAGACAACAATGAAGGGATTTGGATAATCGATAGAGGTGTCAAATCCCTTTAACCTTTGAAAAAAAGAAAGAGAGTTCAATAAACAGGTTATATTTTGTTTTTAATATAGATCTTGTTATCTCATGTTATTATCTTATCATTACTGAATTTATGCAATCTAAATTAATTGTTCAAACACTTTTGATGATAATGAATTTTTCACATTCTGGTGCTTCTAACCTCGAAGCTGAACAAGTCTCTCAAGTTGTTGCTGCTATTGCTGCTGCTACTGCGGCTGCTCACAGTGCAGAGAAACAATAAGTTTCTGAACCTGTTGCTGCTCATAGTGTTGAGGTCCAACAACCATCAGCACGTGGCATTTCTATCATTTCAGATGAACATATAGATGATATTGATATCGATGAAATGGTCGGGGATGAAGGACTGACATCGTAGAAAACACAGGTGCGTCGTAGTTTGACGGTGTTAGCCAAATTTCTTAAGGCGAAAAGCAAAGACATCAAATTTGATGTCGGATGGAATGAACGAGGCCAACATGTGAATCCCAAAAAGGCTATATTTAGTATTTACATCGGAATTTTCACTCGGAAACGCATGCCGATTGACATAGATTCATGGCACCATGTTGTGTCCGGGCTGAAGGCTGTGATCTGGGAAGAAATTACAGTAACATTATAATATTATTTCTTTAATTTACTAGAAAATAAAATAATGAAACAATGTCTTAATCTTCTCAATATCTTGCAGAGTACATTTATAGTAGATGATTTACACAAGAATTATGTACTAAGGCTTGCAGGAAGGTGTCATCGAGGTTTTTGCACTATTTTAACAAAATGTCACCTGAAAGATTCTAAAGGTAAAAAAAACCCGCACCCACCCCTTGTCTACGCTCACCTGATATCCCAAGAAGTATGGGATGTATAGCATCCCGCCATTTTATAACATAAACTTTCATTACATTACACAAAACTGAGGATCTTTAAGGTCTAGTGTCTTGGAAACCAGGAACATAACACATGAAAACAACATAAAACATTCTTCTTAAACACTTGAAAGGCATCTCATTAAGTTCATTCTAGGTTCATTACTGCATCTCATAACCTGGGGACATACATCAAAAGAAAAGGGTGAGCAGAAGGCCCAGTAAGGGAAACAAGAGGAATATTTTACATGTGAACTTGGTATACTTCAATAAGGACATGAAAAGAACTTTAAGGCATGAGAAAGAAAATCATGAGGCATTTCATAATAAAAATAACATTTTCCATAACTTGAAGATGTGGCTACATCATTTAACATAGAAAATCATGAACATATCACCAAGGTCCATCCCCAAGGTGTCATTTGAAAATTACCAAGGTTATTCACCAAGGTATCATGAAAATTGTAATCTCTAGTGGTTACATCATTACCCAATGCATTGGAGCGCTATCAGGGCGCACCCTTAAATTTTCCTTTATTATCATGTGAGCCACATATATCATCATCAAATATTTCATAAATAACCCACATAGCATAAAATAAATGGGTTTCATTTCATAATCATAACGTTTTAAAAACTGCTTTAAAGACATGATCTTTACGTCACTTTAAACCCACAGAAAGGGAAAGCGGGTCTCATGTATGTAAATCCCAAAATTTAAAATGGAACATTTTGATATATATGTGAATACACTTGTAGAAATAAGAGCTTTGAGTATTCACTTTATAACATAAAATAATTTTTGAGAAAAGAGAGAGGCATTTTGAGGGGAAAATTCTGCAGCATAACGGCTAAGTTTCGGGGTTTTAGAAAACATTGAAATGAGAGGGGACATGGGTCACCCACTCATAAATGATCCATAAAATAGTAGGGTGAAAGAATAAGAAGGACATATGGACATGGTAATGAAATTTTAGGGACATACCATTTGAAATGAAAAACATGGAAGGAAAAAGATTAGATTTCTCTTATGAAAATTCGGCAGCCTTACGGCGTCACTTAACTTCAAAAGAAAATGATTTGACAAGCTCAAATAGGGTCCCTCATCATATGATCATAAGAGATCAGTATGATAGATATAGAGATCATACCCCAACATAATAAAAAGGAACTTGAAAGACTTTACATGAAAATCGAACTTGAAAAATGAGAAGGGTGAAAGAATCCCTTAAAAATTCGGCAGCCTAACGGCGTCACTTAAACTTTCATAAAACGAAATGATGAGAGTAAGAGGGGATCTCTCATCATATAAACATGAAAGGTAAGTAAGAGGAATATAAAAGAACATCCTCTCACATAAAAACATGGAGCAGAAAAGGAATGACATAAAAGAGATTACATGAAAAGAAAGAGAGGGGTCGGATCCCTTACCTTAAAACGTGACTCTTGAAACTCAAAGGATTGGACCTTGAGGGCTTGGGGGAACCTTGGGAGGACTCCTTGGAAGGTAAGAAGACCAGAAATTCGTTGGGGGAGAGTTGGGAGTGAAAACTAAAGGAGGAAAGGGTGGGTATTTATAGGGAAAGTGAGGGGACAAAGCATTAATGGCCAAGGGACACCTCACATGTGCTTTTCTCAAACCCATGTGCTCTCCCTTGACATTTATCATGGAGTTAGGCCACATGGGGCCCCCAAAACAATAATTCATCACCCTTGGCCGGCCAACCCTAAAAACGATCTCATGACATCATCATGACACCGTTATGATGTCATTAAACATACCGAAACCCTAAAACTGTATTTTTACTATTCACTGAAAATTCAACTTTCTCAGAAAAATCCCAAAATTTCACATTAACCAAATATCAATGCTATGATTTCAAAAATGAACTCCATTTTATAAAAATAATTTTCTAAATATTTTTAATTTTATTTTTAAATAAATACACTATTCACCGAAAATTCATTTTTTTAGAAAAATCCCCAAAATTTACCATAACATAATATCGATGCTCTGAGTTCAAAAATAAAGTCATTTTTATAAAAATAATTTTCTAATTATTTTTAATTAAATTTTTAATTAAAAAACACTATTCATCCGAAAAAACTAATACTTGAATAATAATTTATGAAACCGTTATTTAACCATTTTATTGAATCACATTACTTAATCAAGGTGTCTAAATTATATTAAAACTTTATTTGAGTGAAAATTACTAATCCATTTGGTCACATTACTAATCCTAAGCGTAAAATCACTATTCATAATTTAATATTCATCAAAAATTAAGTTGATCTTATTAGACTCCAAATTCCTTAATGAACACTTTTGTAGAAGACCATTTTTTGAAAATCATTACACATCATTAGTTATTTAGGGTTTACATAAATATTTCAAAATATCCCTTTTTCAAAATTCATCAATAAAATACATTCTAAAATTATCTAGACATTTGAAATTTAACAAACATCACTAAAGGAAGAAATCTTAATTTATTCACCCGAAAGGATTACACAAGGAAACTAGGGTCTCATCACATAGCCCCTTATAACACTGGCATAAGACCTAAGTGTAAGGTGTGCTATGGTGAGAGAATCTGAGGGAGGCTCAGATAACATTGCCCTAGTAGTAATCTCTACTAACTTGAACTTCTCCCGTAGGCGTTTCCGTTCAAGCTTGACATGCTGGAGCTCGGCTTGGGCTTGGTCCAAAGCGAAGCCCACAGATGCTACCTCCTTCCCAAGCTCTGATAAGTGGGCTTCATAAGGGTCGAGTCTACTGGATGAAGCCATCGACTCCTCTTTCTGCATTAACCATTAACGTCTTATTAAATCATTAAGAGTAAGTTAATATAATACTCAAAAAGATTGGGTCGTTACATTCTTCCCCCCTTAAGAAATTTCGTCCCCGAAATTTATACTTGAGGCCTATCCGAAAAGGTGAGGGTACTTTTGCTTCATCGTTTCCTCGGGCTCCCAAGTCGCTTCTTCGTACTTATGATTCCTCCACAACACTTTCACAAGGTGGGTAGTCTTGTTTCATATAACCTTGTCTCTACGGTCTAAGATCTCCACTGGCTGCTCTTCATAAGAGAGTTCATGTTCAAGTTGTACCACCTCTGGGTTCAGTACATGCGAAGGGTCGGGTATGTACTTCCTCAAGAGAGATACATGGAAGACACCATGAACTTGATCTAGGTTCGGTGGAAGTGCTAGACGATAGGCCACTGCTCCTATGCGATCAAGGATTTCATAGGGGCCAATGTACCTAGGGCTGAGCTTCCCTTTCTTCCCAAATCGCATGACTCTCTTCCATGGAGAAATTTGAAGGAAGACTTTGTCACCAACACCAAACTCCAAGTCCCTTCGACGATTGTCAGCATAGCTCTTCTGCCGACTCTGAGCAGCCTTTATGTGTTGCTGGATGGCATGAACCTGTTCCGTCATCTCTTGCACGAGATCAGGCCCAAGAAGCTTCCTCTCACCAGTTTCATCCCAACAAGTAGGAGTTCTACACCGCTTTCCATACATAGCTTCATAGGGTGCCATCTGAATACTCGCATGGAAGCTGTTGTTATAGGAGAACTCCACTAATGGGAGGTGTTGATCCCATCCACCTTTAAATTCTATTGAGCATAATCTCAACATGTCTTCAAGTGTCTGAATAGTCCTTTCAGATTGGCCATCAGTTTGAGGATGATAGGCCGTACTAAAATTCAATTCAGTGTTCAGAGCATGCTGAAGACCTCTCCAGAATTTTGATGTGAATCTTGGGTCACGATCAGATACGATGGATAGTGGTACCCCATGCAGCCTTACCACTTCCTTCACGTATATCTTGGCAAGCTGATCCAGAGAGAAATCTTCCTGAATAGAGATAAAATGGGCTGTCTTGGTGAGACGGTCCACAATAACCCATATCGCATTGTTTCCTTTGGATGTTTTTGGGAGACCAGTTACAAAGTCCATGGTGATATTATCCCACTTCCATACTGGTATGGGTAGTGGTTGTAATACCCCCTTAGGAAGTTGTCTTTCTGCCTTTACTTGCTGACACACCAGGCACCTTGTAGTGTAATCGACAATCTCCCTCTTCATGTTATCCCACCAATAATGATCACGAAGGTCTCTATACATCTTAGTGCTTCCCGGATGTATAGAGAAAGTAGAGCTATGAGCTTCATCCATCAGTTCTTTCTTTATCTCCGGAATAGATGGAACACATAGTCTTGTACGAAATTTCAATACACCTTCTTGATCAATATTGAAATCAGGGAACTTCCCATCCTTTACAGCCTCGAACTTCTCCTGCAGTAAAGGATCTTCTTTTTGATCCTTCTTGATCTTCTCTAGTAATGAAGGTTGAGAAATCATTTGGGATAGGGTTGATGATGTCCCTTTCCTTATAATTCCCATGTCCAGTTTTACTAGATCTTTAATCAAGGGATCTCCCAGGATCCTCATTGTTGCCAGAACAACAGGATCTTTCCTGCTTAACGCATCCGCGACTTTGTTTGCTCTTCCAGGGTGATAATGAATTGAACAATCATAGTCTTTAATAAGCTCCAACCATCTACTTTGTCTCATGTTCAATTCTTTCTGAGTGAAAATATACTTTAGACTTTGGTGGTCAGTGTATATATCACATTTCTCCCCATAAAGATAGTGCCTCTATATCTTTAGAGCAAAAACAACTGCCGCCAGCTCTAGATCATGCGTAGGATAATTCTGCTCATGAATCTTCAACTGTCGAGATGCATAAGCAATTACTTTGTCATTTTGCATGAGGACGCACCCAAGCCCTTTCAGAGATGCATCGCTAAAAATAACGAATCCTTCTCCGATAGAGGGTAGTGTTAACACAGGTGCAGTAACCAATCTCTTCTTCAGCTCTTGGAAACTTTCCTCGCATTCCTTTGTCCAGATGAACTTAACCCCTTTTCGAGTCAACTTGGTTAGTGGATTAGAAAGCCGTGAAAAGTTTTTCACAAACCTCCTATAATATCCCGCTAAACCAAGGAAACTACGAATCTCAGTTACTGTTGTGGGTTGAGGCCACTCCTCCACAACCATTGTCTTTGCAGGGTCAACCGAGATTCCTTCATTGGTTACGATGTGACCCAAGAAAGCCACTTGTTGTAACCAAAACTCACACTTGCTGAACTTCCCAAAGAGCCTCTCCTTCCGTAGAGTTTTCAAAATAACCCTCAGATGATTTTCATGCTCCTCACGACTTTTTGAATATATCAAAATATCATCAATAAAAACTACCACAAAGTTATCAAGGTAGTCCTTAAAGACTCTATTCATCAAATCCATGAAAATAGCAGGAGCATTAGTCAAGCCGAAGGGCATAACAGTAAACTCATAATGCCCATATCTTGATCGGAAGGCAGTCTTTGGAATATCTTCCTTCTTCACCCTCAGTTGATGATAACCAGATCGAAGGTCAATCTTAGAGAAGAATTGAGCCCCACGAAGTTGGTCAAATAAATCATCAATTCTTGGAAGAGGGTATCTGTTCTTCACTGTAATCCCGTTCAGTTCTCTATAATCAATGCATAGCCGTATTGATCCATCCTTCTTCTTCACAAAGAGAACTGGTGCTCCCCAAGGAGACACACTCGGTCGGATAAACCCCTTCTTCAACAAGTCTTGGAGTTGTTTCTTTAGCTCCTCTAGCTCCACATTTGCCATTCTATACGGAGTCTTTGATATCGGTTGAGACCCAGGTACGAGTTCAATGGAGAACTCTACCTCTCTTTCTGGGGGAGGTCCAGGTAACTCCTCAGGAAATACATCCATGTATTCCTGAACAATCGGAACATCTTCAATTTGTATGCTCCCTTTCCCTTCTTCATCATCACCGATTAACTCCATAAAGAATGCTATGGGAGGTGCTTCTAGATAGGGATCAGTTCGGGATATCTCTCCTCGGAAGATAACTGTAGGTCGTTCATTCAAGACTACTGAGATTTCCTTACTTCTGCATTTGATCTTAGCATTATACTTTGAGAGCCAGTCCATCCCTAGTATAACGTCGAATTCCATCATGGGGATGACTACTAGATTTGCGATAAGATTGTGCTCACCAAAGTAAACACTAGAGTCTCTAAACACTGTTGATGCATGGATAATCCCACTTGGAGTCTTGACTGACAACTCTACCTCAAGCAAATCGGGGATTGATTCTATATTCTTTGCAAACTTGGAAGAAATAAAGGAATGCGTAGAACCAAAATCAAATAAAGCACTTGCTAGTTTTGAGAGGACAACAAGAGTACCTGCTACCACATCGTTCGGAACTTCAACTTCAGTTGTTGTGATAGCGAAAGCACGACCTTGCTCCCTTGGCCTCTGCTGAGGTTGATGGTGATTCCCCTCCACCGCCCTCGGATTTGGACATTGATTAGCAAAGTGCCCAAGCTGTCCACACTTGAAGCATGTGACTTCGGGTAGGGCCAGAACCATCTTTCCTCTGTCGTTAGTGTTGGGAAGTTGAGGCTTCACATCACCACGACAATTCCGAGAAATATGGCCTTCTTTTCCACACCTATAGCACTTGCCACTTCCGATCAAGCAGTTCCCCAGATGCTTCTTCCCACATTTATTGCATGTGGCATGTTGCATATGCTTTCCACCTCTTTCCTGATCAAAACTTCTTCCCAGGCTCGGTTCTAGAGTTCTCTTCTTCTCATTAGATTTGTGAGACCACTGTGTCTCCCCAAACTCTAGTTCAACTTTCATAGCACTTCGAACTATTTCTTCATAGCTATCGTAGTCCCTGTTGGCTAGATTCTTCCGCAGATGTGGTCGTAGTCCGCCAAAGAATCTATCAACCTTCCCATTAGGGTCCATGACGAAGCTTGAGGTATAACGGGAAAGCCTTGTGAAGTTCATCTCATAGCTTCCGACAGATTCGTTCTCCTTCTGCTTCAGCTCGAGAAACTCTTTCTCCATTTTCGTCCTCATGGAACGAGGGAAATACTTGTTAAAGAAAATCCCCCTAAATTCTTCCCACTCCATAGCTTCCATCTCTCCTCGTGGCTTCGTGTTTTTGATCAGTGACCACCACTGATCAGCTTCTCCCTCAAGGCGGTAAACAGCAAGGGTGACTTTTTCTTGTTCCGAACAATGAAGTACAGAAGAGATCTTTTCAATGGAGCTTATCCATTGTTCCGCAACCAATGGGTCAGTAGATCCACTGAATGTTGGCGGTCGTTGACGCATGAAGGACTCAACAGAGTGTTGTTCCCTTCGTGGTGAGGTCGGCCTCTCAGCTTGATTCAAGTTATTACTCATAACTTGAGTCAGTTGGTTCATCATTCGCATGAATGTTTCCATTCCGGCTTCCATCGGAGGGCCGTCAGCACATGGTGCATTGCGGTCACCATCGGCACAGTTTCTCCTATTGCCCGCCATTTTCTAAAAGAATAAAACCTTAGTGAGAAACTTATTTCATTTATGAATCTTTTAACTAAGACTTCGTGCTTAGACAATTATACTTCTCTATAATTCCTTCATAATGATTCATAAAAAGCTTGTGATTAACCAAACATATCCCCCGGGAGTGTCGTAACCAAGAGTGCAGCAAGGCCCGTTATCGTGCACTAGTTCCCGTTCGAGTCTAGCTCAAAGCGGTGTTTTCGGGTTTTACCCCTATGTACATCTGTGCCAGAGCCGCCTCTACCTGCTCGTATCCAAACAGGGATGTATTTGTTTGATAGACCACTTACTCAATACTTACCAAAATACCAGGAAGTTTTCCTATATTTAAACTTTTCTATAGGGTTCTTCCTAAAGTTTTTATATCCTAATTTCCACAAATAACTAAACCATCCTTTGATACCAACTATAGCATCCCGCCATTTTATAACATAAACTTTCATTACATTACACAAAACTGAGGATCTTTAAGGTCTAGTGTCTTGGAAACCAGGAACATAACACATGAAAACAACATAAAACATTCTTCTTAAACACTTGAAAGGCATCTCCTTAAGTTCATTCTAGGTTCATTACTACATCTCATAACCTGGGGACATAAATCAAAAGAAAAGGGTGAGCAGAAGGCCCAGTAAGGGAAACAAGAGGAATATTTTACATGTGAACTTGGTATACTTCAATAAGGACATGAAAAGAACTTTAAGGCATGAGAAAGAAAATCATGAGGCATTTCATAATAAAAATAACATTTTCCATAACTTGAAGATGTGGCTACATCATTTAACATAGAAAATCATGAACATATCACCAAGGTCCATCCCCAAGGTGTCATTTGAAAATTACCAAGGTTATTCACCAAGGTATCATGAAAATTGTAATCTCTAGTGGTTACATCATTACCCAATGCATTGGAGCGCTATCAGGGCGCACCCTTAAATTTGCCTTTATTATCATGTGAGCCACATATATCATCATCAAATATTTCATAAATAACCCACATAGCATAAAATAAATGGGTTTCATTTCATAATCATAACGTTTTAAAAACTGCTTTAAAGACATGATCTTTACGTCACTTTAAACCCACAGAAAGGGAAAGCGGGTCTCATGTATGTAAATCCCAGAATTTAAAATGGAACATTTTGATATATATGTGAATACCCTTGTAGAAATAAGAGCTTTGAGTATTCACTTTATAACATAAAATAATTTTTGAGAAAAGAGAGAGGCATTTTGAGGGGAAAATTCTGCAGCATAACGGCTAAGTTTCGGGGTTTTAGAAAACATTGAAATGAGAGGGGACATGGGTCACCCACTCATAAATGATCCATAAAACAGTAGGGTGAAAGAATAAGAAGGACATATGGACATGGTAATGAAATTTTAGGGACATACCATTTGAAATGAAAAACATGGAAGGAAAAAGATTAGATTTCTCTTATGAAAATTCGGCAGCCTTACGGCGTCACTTAACTTCAAAAGAAAATGATTTGACAAGCTCAAATAGGGTCCCTCATCATATGATCATAAGAGATCAGTATGATAGATATAGAGATCATACCCCAACATAATAAAAAGGAACTTGAAAGACTTTACATGAAAATCGAACTTGAAAAATGAGAAGGGTGAAAGAATCCCTTAAAAATTCGGCAGCCTAACGGCGTCACTTAAACTTTCATAAAACGAAATGATGAGAGTAAGAGGGGATCTCTCATCATATAAACATGAAAGGGCAGTAAGAGGAATATAAAAGAACATCCTCTCACATAAAAACATGGAGCAGAAAAGGAATGACATAAAAGAGATTACATGAAAAGAAAGAGAGGGGTCGGATCCCTTACCTTAAAACGTGACTCTTGAAACTCAAAGGATTGGACCTTGAGGGCTTGGGGGAACCTTGGGAGGACTCCTTGGAAGGTAAGAAGACCAGAACTTCGTTGGGGGAGAGTTGGGAGTGAAAACTAAAGGAGGAAATGGTGGGTATTTATAGGGAAAGTGAGGGGACAAAGCATTAATGGCCAAGGGACACCTCACATGTGCTTTTCTCAAACCCATGTGCTCTCCCTTGACATTTATCATGGAGTTAGGCCACATGGGGCCCCCAAAACAATAATTCATCACCCTTGGCCGGCCAACCCTAAAAACGATCTCATGACATCATCATGACACCGTTATGATGTCATTAAACATACCGAAACCCTAAAACTGTATTTTTACTATTCACTGAAAATTCAACTTTCTCAGAAAAATCCCAAAATTTCACATTAACCAAATATCAATGCTATGATTTCAAAAATGAACTCCATTTTATAAAAATAATTTTCTAAATATTTTTAATTTTATTTTTAAATAAATACACTATTCACCGAAAATTCATTTTTTTAGAAAAATCCCCAAAATTTACCATAACATAATATCGATGCTCTGAGTTCAAAAATAAAGTCATTTTTATAAAAATAATTTTCTAATTATTTTTAATTAAATTTTTAATTAAAAAACACTATTCATCCGAAAAAACTAATACTTGAATAATAATTTATGAAACCGTTATTTAACCATTTTATTGAATCACATTACTTAATCAAGGTGTCTAAATTATATTAAAACTTTATTTGAGTGAAAATTACTAATCCATTTGGTCACATTACTAATCCTAAGCGTAAAATCACTATTCATAATTTAATATTCATTAAAAATTAAGTTGATCTTATTAGACTCCAAATTCCTTAATGAACACTTTTGTAGAAGACCATTTTTTGAAAATCATTACACATCATTAGTTATTTAGGGTTTACATAAATATTTCAAAATATCCCTTTTTCAAAATTCATCAATAAAATACATTCTAAAATTATCTAGACATTTGAAATTTAACAAACATCACTAAAGGAAGAAATCTCAATTTATTCACCCGAAAGGATTACACAAGGAAACTAGGGTCTCATCACATAGCCCCTTATAACACTGGCATAAGACCTAAGTGTAAGGTGTGCTATGGTGAGAGAATCTGAGGGAGGCTCAGATAACATTGCCCTAGTAGTAATCTCTACTAACTTGAACTTCTCCCGTAGGCGTTTCCGTTCAAGCTTGACATGCTGGAGCTCGGCTTGGGCTTGGTCCAAAGCGAAGCCCACAGATGCTACCTCCTTCCCAAGCTCTGATAAGTGGGCTTCATAAGGGTCGAGTCTACTGGATGAAGCCATCGACTCCTCTTTCTGCATTAACCATTAACGTCTTATTAAATCATTAAGAGTAAGTTAATATAATACTCAAAAAGATTGGGTCGTTACATTCTTCCCCCCTTAAGAAATTTCGTCCCCGAAATTTATACTTGAGGCCTATCCGAAAAGGTGAGGGTACTTTTGCTTCATCGTTTCCTCGGGCTCCCAAGTCGCTTCTTCGTACTTATGATTCCTCCACAACACTTTCACAAGGTGGGTAGTCTTGTTTCGTATAACCTTGTCTCTACAGTCTAAGATCTCCACTGGCTGCTCTTCATAAGAGAGTTCATGTTCAAGTTGTACCACCTCTGGGTTCAGTACATGCGAAGGGTCGGGTATGTACTTCCTCAAGAGAGATACATGGAAGACATCATGAACTTGATCTAGGTTCGGTGGAAGTGCTAGACGATAGGCCACTGCTCCTATGCGATCAAGGATTTCATAGGGGCCAATGTACCTAGGGCTGAGCTTCCCTTTCTTCCCAAATCGCATGACTCTCTTCCATGGAGAAATTTGAAGGAAGACTTTGTCACCAACACCAAACTCCAAGTCCCTTCGACGATTGTCAGCATAGCTCTTCTGCCGACTCTGAGCAGCCTTTATGTGTTGCTGGATGGCATGAACCTGTTCCGTCATCTCTTGCACGAGATCAGGCCCAAGAAGCTTCCTCTCACCAGTTTCATCCCAACAAGTAGGAGTTCTACACCGCTTTCCATACATAGCTTCATAGGGTGCCATCTGAATACTCGCATGGAAGCTGTTGTTATAGGAGAACTCCACTAATGGGAGGTGTTGATCCCATCCACCTTTAAATTCTATTGAGAATAATCTCAACATGTCTTCAAGTGTCTGAATAGTCCTTTCAGATTGGCCATCAGTTTGAGGATGATAGGCCGTACTAAAATTCAATTCAGTGTTCAGAGCATGCTGAAGACCTCTCCAGAATTTTGATGTGAATCTTGGGTCACGATCAGATACGATGGATAGTGGTACCCCATGCAGCCTTACCACTTCCTTCACGTATATCTTGGAAAGCTGATCCAGAGAGAAATCTTCCTGAATAGAGATAAAATGGGCTGTCTTGGTGAGACGGTCCACAATAACCCATATCGCATTGTTTCCTTTGGATGTTTTTGGGAGACCAGTTACAAAGTCCATGGTGATATTATCCCACTTCCATACTGGTATGGGTAGTGGTTGTAATACCCCCTTAGGAAGTTGTCTTTCTGCCTTTACTTGCTGACACACCAGGCACCTTGTAGTGTAATCGACAATCTCCCTCTTCATGTTATCCCACCAATAATGATCACGAAGGTCTCTATACATCTTAGTGCTTCCCGGATGTATAGAGAAAGTAGAGCTATGAGCTTCATCCATCAGTTCTTTCTTTATCTCCGGAATAGATGGAACACATAGTCTTGTACGAAATTTCAATACACCTTCTTGATCAATATTGAAATCAGGGAACTTCCCATCCTTTACAGCCTCGAACTTCTCCTGCAGTAAAGGATCTTCTTTTTGATCCTTCTTGATCTTCTCTAGTAATGAAGGTTGAGAAATCATTTGGGATAGGGTTGATGATGTCCCTTTCCTTATAATTCCCATGTCCAGTTTTACTAGATCTTTAATCAAGGGATCTCCCAGGATCCTCATTGTTGCCAGAACAACAGGATCTTTCCTGCTTAACGCATCCGCGACTTTGTTTGCTCTTCCAGGGTGATAATGAATTGAACAATCATAGTCTTTAATAAGCTCCAACCATCTACTTTGTCTCATGTTCAATTCTTTCTGAGTGAAAATATACTTTAGACTTTGGTGGTCAGTGTATATATCACATTTCTCCCCATAAAGATAGTGCCTCTATATCTTTAGAGCAAAAACAACTGCCGCCAGCTCTAGATCATGCGTAGGATAATTCTGCTCATGAATCTTCAACTGTCGAGATGCATAAGCAATTACTTTGTCATTTTGCATGAGGACGCACCCAAGCCCTTTCAGAGATGCATCGCTAAAAATAACGAATCCTTCTCCGATAGAGGGTAGTGTTAACACAGGTGCAGTAACCAATCTCTTCTTCAGCTCTTGGAAACTTTCCTCGCATTCCTTTGTCCAGATGAACTTAACCCCTTTTCGAGTCAACTTGGTTAGTGGATTAGAAAGCCGTGAAAAGTTTTTCACAAACCTCCTATAATATCCCGCTAAACCAAGGAAACTACGAATCTCAGTTACTGTTGTGGGTTGAGGCCACTCCTCCATAACCATTGTCTTTGCAGGGTCAACCGAGATTCCTTCATTGGTTACGATGTGACCCAAGAAAGCCACTTGTTGTAACCAAAACTCACACTTGCTGAACTTCCCAAAGAGCCTCTCCTTCCGTAGAGTTTTCAAAATAACCCTCAGATGATTTTCATGCTCCTCACGACTTTTTGAATATATCAAAATATCATCAATAAAAACTACCACAAAGTTATCAAGGTAGTCCTTAAAGACTCTATTCATCAAATCCATGAAAATAGCAGGAGCATTAGTCAAGCCGAAGGGCATAACAGTAAACTCATAATGCCCATATCTTGATCGGAAGGCAGTCTTTGGAATATCTTCCTTCTTCACCCTCAGTTGATGATAACCAGATCGAAGGTCAATCTTAGAGAAGAATTGAGCCCCACGAAGTTGGTCAAATAAATCATCAATTCTTGGAAGAGGGTATCTGTTCTTCACTGTAATCCCGTTCAGTTCTCTATAATCAATGCATAGCCGTATTGATCCATCCTTCTTCTTCACAAAGAGAACTGGTGCTCCCCAAGGAGACACACTCGGTCGGATAAACCCCTTCTTCAACAAGTCTTGGAGTTGTTTCTTTAGCTCCTCTAGCTCCACATTTGCCATTCTATACGGAGTCTTTGATATCGGTTGAGACCCAGGTACGAGTTCAATGGAGAACTCTACCTCTCTTTCTGGGGGAGGTCCAGGTAACTCCTCAGGAAATACATCCATGTATTCCTGAACAATCGGAACATCTTCAATTTGTATGCTCCCTTTCCCTTCTTCATCATCACCGATTAAATCCATAAAGAATGCTATGGGAGGTGCTTCTAGATAGGGATCAGTTCGGGATATCTCTCCTCGGAAGATAACTGTAGGTCGTTCATTCAAGACTACTGAGATTTCCTTACTTCTGCATTTGATCTTAGCATTATACTTTGAGAGCCAGTCCATCCCTAGTATAACGTCGAATTCCATCATGGGGATGAATACTAGATTTGTGATAAGATTGTTCTCACCAAAGTAAACACTAGAGTCTCTAAACACTGTTGATGCATGGATAATCCCACTTGGAGTCTTGACTGACAACTCTACCTCAAGCAAATCGGGGATTGATTCTATATTCTTTGCAAACTTGGAAGAAATAAAGGAATGCGTAGAACCAGAATCAAATAAAGCACTTGCTAGTTTTGAGAGGACAACAAGAGTACCTGCTACCACATCGTTCGGAACTTCAACTTCAGTTGTTGTGATAGCGAAAGCACGACCTTGCTCCCTTGGCCTCTGCTGAGGTTGATGGTGATTCCCCTCCACCGCCCTCGGATTTGGACATTGATTAGCAAAGTGCCCAAGCTGTCCACACTTGAAGCATGTGACTTCGGGTAGGGCCAGAACCATCTTTCCTCTGTCGTTAGTGTTGGGAAGTTGAGGCTTCACATCACCACGACAATTCCGAGAAATATGGCCTTCTTTTCCACACCTATAGCACTTGCCACTTCCGATCAAGCAGTTCCCCGGATGCTTCTTCCCACATTTATTGCATGTGGCATGTTGCATATGCTTTCCACCTCTTTCCTGATCAAAACTTCTTCCCAGGCTCGGTTCTAGAGTTCTCTTCTTCTCATTAGATTTGTGAGACCACTGTGTCTCCCCAAACTCTAGTTCAACTTTCATAGCACTTCGAACTATTTCTTCATAGCTATCGTAGTCCCTGTTGGCTAGATTCTTCCGCAGATGTGGTCGTAGTCCGCCAAAGAATCTATCAACCTTCCCATTATGGTCCATGATGAAGCTTGAGGTATAACGGGAAAGCCTTATGAAGTTCATCTCATAGCTTCCGACAGATTCGTTCTCCTTCTGCTTCAGCTCGAGAAACTCTTTCTCCATTTTCGTCCTCATGGAACGAGGGAAATACTTGTTAAAGAAAATCCCCCTAAATTCTTCCCACTCCATAGCTTCCATCTCTCCTCGTGGCTTCGTGTTTTTGATCAGTGACCACCACTGATCAGCTTCTCCCTCAAGGCGGTAAACAGCAAGGGTGACTTTTTCTTGTTCCGAACAATGAAGTACAGAAGAGATCTTTTCAATGGAGCTTATCCATTGTTCCGCAACCAATGGGTCAGTAGATCCACTGAATGTTGGCGGTCGTTGACGCATGAAGGACTCAACAGAGTGTTGTTCCCTTCGTGGTGAGGTCGGCCTCTCAGCTTGATTCAAGTTATTACTCATAACTTGAGTCAGTTGGTTCATCATTCGCATGAATGTTTCCATTCCGGCTTCCATCGGAGGGCCGTCAGCACATGGTGCATTGCGGTCACCATCGGCACAGTTTCTCCTATTGCCCGCCATTTTCTAAAAGAATAAAACCTTAGTGAGAAACTTATTTCATTTATGAATCTTTTAACTAAGACTTCGTGCTTAGACAATTATACTTCTCTATAATTCCTTCATAATGATTCATAAAAAGCTTGTGATTAACCAAACATATCCCCCGGGAGTGTCGTAACCAAGAGTGCAGCAAGGCCCGTTATCGTGCACTAGTTCCCGTTCGAGTCTAGCTCAAAGCGGTGTTTTCGGGTTTTACCCCTATGTACATCTGTGCCAGAGCCGCCTCTACCTGCTCGTATCCAAACAGGGATGTATTTGTTTGATAGACCACTTACTCAATACTTACCAAAATACCAGGAAGTTTTCCTATATTTAAACTTTTCTATAGGGTTCTTCCTAAAGTTTTTATATCCTAATTTCCACAAATAACTAAACCATCCTTTGATACCAACTATAGCATCCTGCCATTTTATAACATAAACTTTCATTACATTACACAAAACTGAGGATCTTTAAGGTCTAGTGTCTTGGAAACCAGGAACATAACACATGAAAACAACATAAAACATTCTTCTTAAACACTTGAAAGGCATCTCCTTAAGTTCATTCTAGGTTCATTACTACATCTCATAACCTGGGGACATAAATCAAAAGAAAAGGGTGAGCAGAAGGCCCAGTAAGGGAAACAAGAGGAATATTTTACATGTGAACTTGGTATACTTCAATAAGGACATGAAAAGAACTTTAAGGCATGAGAAAGAAAATCATGAGGCATTTCATAATAAAAATAACATTTTCCATAACTTGAAGATGTGGCTACATCATTTAACATAGACAATCATGAACATATCACCAAGGTCCATCCCCAAGGTGTCATTTGAAAATTACCAAGGTTATTCACCAAGGTATCATGAAAATTGTAATCTCTAGTGGTTACATCATTACCCAATGCATTGGAGCGCTATCAGGGAGCACCCTTAAATTTGACTTTATTATCATGTGAGCCACATATATCATCATCAAACATTTCATAAATAACCCACATAGCATAAAATAAATGGGTTTCATTTCATAATCATAACGTTTTAAAAACTGCTTTAAAGACATGATCTTTACGTCACTTTAAACCCACAGAAAGGGAAAGCGGGTCTCATGTATGTAAATCCCAGAATTTAAAATGAAACATTTTGATATATATGTGAATACCCTTGTAGAAATAAGAGCTTTGAGTATTCACTTTATAACATAAAATAATTTTTGAGAAAAGAGAGAGGCATTTTGAGGGGAAAATTCTGCAGCATAACGGCTAAGTTTCGGGGTTTTAGAAAACATTGAAATGAGAGGGGACATGGGTCACCCACTCATAAATGATCCATAAAACATTAGGGTGAAAGAATAAGAAGTACATATTGACATGGTAATGAAATTTTAGGGAAATACCATTTGAAATGAAAAACATGGAAAAAAAAAGATTAGATTTCTCTTATGAAAATTCGGCAGCCTTACGGCGTCACTTAACTTCAAAAGAAAATTATTTGACAAGTTCAAATAGGGTCCCTCATCATATGATCATAAGAGATCAGTATGATAGATATAGAGATCATACCCCAACATAATAAAAAGGAACTTGAAAGACTTTACATGAAAATTGAACTTGAAAAATGAGAAGGGTGAAAGAATCCCTTAAAAATTCGGCAGCCTAACGGCGTCACTTAAACTTTCATAAAACGAAATGATGAGAGTAAGAGGGGATATCTCATCATATAAACATGAAAGGTCAGTAAGAGGAATATAAAATAACATCCTCTCACATAAAAACATGGAGCAGAAAAGGAATGACATAAAAGAGATTACATGAAAAGAAAGAGAGGGGTCGGATCCCTTACCTTAAAACGTGACTCTTGAAACTCAAAGGATTGGACCTTGAGGGCTTGGGGGCACCTTGGGAGGACTACTTGGAAGGTAAGAAGACCAGAACTTCGTTGGGGGAGAGTTGGGAGTGAAAACTAAAGGAGGAAAGGGTGGGTATTTATAGGGAAAGTGAGGGGACAAAGCATTAATGGCCAAGGGACACCTCACATGTGCTTTTCTCAAACCCATGTGCTCTCCCTTGGCATTTATCATGGAGTTAGGCCAAATGGGCCCCCCAAAACAATAATTCATCACCCTTGGCCGGCCAACCCTAAAAACGATCTCATGACATCATCATGACACCGTTATGATGTCATTAAACATACCGAAACCCTAAAACTGTATTTTTACTATTCACTGAAAATTCAACTTTCTCAGAAAAATCCCAAAATTTCACATTAACCAAATATCAATGCTATGATTTCAAAAATGAACTCCATTTTATAAAAATAATTTTCTAAATATTTTTAATTTTATTTTTAAATAAATACACAATTCACCGAAAATTCATTTTTTTAGAAAAATCCCCAAAATTTACCATAACATAATATCGATGCTCTGAGTTCAAAAATAAAGTCATTTTTATAAAAATAATTTTCTAATTATTTTTAATTAAATTTTTAATTAAAAAACACTATTCATCCGAAAAAACTAATACTTGAATAATAATTTATGAAACCGTTATTTAACCATTTTATTGAATCACATTACTTAATCAAGGTGTCTAAATTATATTAAAACTTTATTTGAGTGAAAATTACTAATCCATTTGGTCACATTACTAATCCTAAGCGTAAAATCACTATTCATAATTTAATATTCATCAAAAATTAAGTTGATCTTATTAGACTCCAAATTCCTTAATGAACACTTTTGTAGAAGACCATTTTTTGAAAATCATTACACATCATTAGTTATTTAGGGTTTACATAAATATTTCAAAATATCCCTTTTTCAAAATTCATCAATAAAATACATTCTAAAATTATCTAGACATTTGAAATTTAACAAACATCACTAAAGGAAGAAATCTCAATTTATTCACCCGAAAGGATTACACAAGGAAACTAGGGTCTCATCACATAGCCCCTTATAACACTGGCATAAGACCTAAGTGTAAGGTGTGCTATGGTGAGAGAATCTGAGGGAGGCTCAGATAACATTGCCCTAGTAGTAATCTCTACTAACTTGAACTTCTCCCGTAGGCGTTTCCGTTCAAGCTTGACATGCTGGAGCTCGGCTTGGGCTTGGTCCAAAGCGAAGCCCACTGATGCTACCTCCTTCCCAAGCTCTGATAAGTGGGCTTCATAAGGGTCGAGTCTACTGGATGAAGCCATCAACTCCTCTTTCTGCATTAACCATTAACGTCTTATTAAATCATTAAGAGTAAGTTAATATAATACTCAAAAATATTGGGTCGTTACAGGATGCATTTATTTGCCGCTGTGGGGATGAGAAGTTTCAGGTACATTGTGGCTGATAATACATTGTTTGAGAATACATGTATTCATCACTTTGATTTTCAATATTTCATTTATGAAACAGTAACTCAGTACTGAAAATAAAGAACATGCATCAAAACCAACATACCCCTATCATAAAGTAAGGATGGGTACGCTTCACTAGAAAAGAAAATGGTGTGTATATTAAATTTACAGTAATATTTTTAGGTGCCAAGAAACAATATCATAATTATCTTTCTATATTTATATGTAGATTGATGAGTCTAAAACCAAAGACACTTCCATCCCACGTCATGTACTATGGAAGGAGGCACATGTGAATAAGGAAGGGAATCTAGTAGATGAAAACAAAAAAAAGTGTGGGAAATATATGTAAGTATGACATGATAAAAAGATTTGTTTTAAATTTCTATTACATAAAAACAATTAGTTATTTTTCTATATCTGACAGTCACAGGAATCAGCTACTCTTGTAGCGAATGCAGAACTATTATCGACGTCTTTGAAGAGGCCAGAACAATACGGTCGTGTCAGAGGTGTGGGGTTTGGGGTGACACCCTGAGTATATAATGAGAAAAAAAACAGATGATAGGGATGAAAAAATGAAATAAATGAGCAAAAGACTAAAAACTATTGAAGAATGATTTCAATGACATGGAGAGTTGCTAGCAACTTTTATGGGTGGGAACTAAGGAGAAGACACAACTCAAGAACAACCAACGTGTGAAGATCCCGCCCCACCCCCACCAACTTTGAGGTGAGCCATTCCCCTCAAAGAACTATCTTAGCCATGGTAATCAATATTCTAATAATTGTTCCCATGAAATGTGAATCATAAAAACACTGATACTTTTCCTGTACTGATCTTCTACAGGGTGATAATGACTGTGATTTATATCTGTTAACACCCACCTATCACCTTGTAGTGAGGGCTACGATGTTCAACATCCTAAAGGACAAACTGCATAATAGACCACTTCCAAAAGATCATCTTAAAGTGAAAATTATTGTAGCTCATGAGCCAAATACAGAGCTAACTATTCCACTTGATGATGATGATATTCATACAGTCGAAAAGGATATTGGAACATTCATTACATGGCTGTCACAACTTGTAAGAGTACATGTGGACAAAAAAGGTATTTATTTACATTTTTTTCAAGTTAAACCTTTAACAATTAATGAAAAAAGGGTCTGAACCAATTAATGTTATTATAGACGGAGAAAGGGAAGGGGGTGACAAGAAAATTAAGCTCAAAATCATATAAAGGATCGGCCAACCAATCCCAAAGATCTACTGAAAGCGCAATAACACCACCTCTTATCTATCCACATTTACTAGCATTTAAGACTCACGTGGATATGAAGCTAAGAGGTGGTAGTAGTCATATAGTGGTTTTTGAAAAGAATATATACAGAGAGGAAATTCAAGATTTCGTTGCTGCTGAAAATGTAAATGTGATCCTTGAATAAGGTTGGCTAGGCTTCACAGTTGTAAATTTATATATGAGGTATGTTTTTATGAATTGATTTTCTAAAAGTTGATATAATGTGAAAATTATGACTAAATGCATTTTACATTATTGACAGATGTATATATGAAAAATAGTTGAAATAATTTTCCCATGAGCCAAAATTCAGACTTGTTAGTCCTTATACCACATCAACACAAATAATGAAATTAGAGCCATCAAAAAAGGATGAAATAGTGAACGACTTTCTGAAAACATTTGAATGCAAGATTACGGATGACAGACTCTTCCTAATACCAACCATGCAGGGGTAAAACTCTACGATTAAAGCATATCAATTATATTTTCAATTATTTTATTACTTATTCCTTTTTGTGTTTTTAGGAAACATTGGCTGCTAATTGCGATGAACTTGGATACTCCAAAGATTTATTTTCTGGATTCAATGCAAGGATATCCAACAAACCGACCACACATGATGGAGTTTGTGAATCTGTAAGACACTACATCCTATGTTTTAAGTCTAAACATCAAGTAATATAATTTATATTATCTTTTACTGAGGATTCTGCTATGATAAGGCGGTGTATAATTATCTTCTAAAAAAAGGAACGAGGACAGGGTCTAAGCATAAGAAGGCTATCAAGTACTACGTCTGAAAAAATATCAGGGTATATATAATAAAATTTCACTATCCAAACACATATCAACACAAGTTACTTATTATCCTAATGATCAAATTTTTTGTAGTGTCCAAAACAAACAAATGATAAGGATTGCGGTTATTATGTTTGTAAATTTATGAAAGAGATTGTTTTTCATCAACAAACTATCATCCCTAAAGAGGTATTTTCAAAAACAACTATTATTTCATTTAAATTATTTATTAATTAATTATTTATATATTTTGTAGTACTACTATGACTATCGAAAATCCTCGTACTCACAAGATGATATAGATTTTTTTAGAAATGAGTGGGCCGCATACCTGATGGAAGATTGTACACAAATAGCATGAAAATCTGACTTGGGGACGTGTACAATTAGCGATCATTTTTTAGAAGGGTTAAGGGGATCAAAAGATGAAACATTGTTGTATGTAAATGTTATTAGGAAAATTGTAATTGTTATTAAATAAAACATGCTTTCTTTAATGAGTCATTTGACCATTTTAACAGATGAAATGCACTAACAACATGCAAGAATGATAAACCACTTTTCTTTGGGCTTTGGATAAGAAAAACCAGTAAAATCTCTAAAATACCTTCATATCCAACCAAACACATTCGAATTGTATTTATACTTTAGAAGAATGATCCATGGGTCATTTGTGATGTGTACGAGTCAACCCTGCCTCAATCTGAGGCATGGTGTGACTGATATCATTCAAAGTCTCTCTCTTTTGTTTAAAATGGACATAATTTTAAATGAAAACAACAACTAACGTATGGAAATCTGACCAAACGCATTCAGATTGTGTTGATACTTAAGGGGAATGATCCATGGGTCATTTTTGATTTGTAAGAGTCAACCTAGCCTCAATCTGAGACACAGTGTGGCCGGTATCACTCAAAGTGTCTCTCTTTTGTTTAAAATGGACAGAATTTTAAGTGAAAACAACAACTGACGTAAAAAAATCTAACCAAAAGCATTCGGATTGTGTTGATACTTTAGGGGAATTATCCATGGGTCATTTGTGATGTGTACAAGTCAACCCTTACTTAATATGAGGCACGGTGTGGCCGGTATCACTCAAAGTGTCTCTCTTTTGTTTAAAATGGATAGAATTTTAAGTGAAAACAACAACTGACGTACGAAAATCTGACCAAATGCATTCATATTGTGTTGATACTTTAGGGGAACGATACATGGGTCATTTGTGTGTAAGAGTCAACCCCACCTCAATCCAAGACACGGTGTGGCCGGTATCACTCAAAGTGTCTCTCTTTTGTTTTAAGTGAAAACAACAACTGGCGTACATAAATCTAACCAAATGCATTTGGATTGTGTTGATAATTTAGGGGAACGATCCATGGGTCATTTGTGATGTGTAAAAATCAACCCCGCCTCAATACGAGACATGGTGTGGACAGTATCACTCAAAGTGTCTCTCTTTTGTTTAAAATGGACAGAATTTTAAGTGAAAACAACAACTGACGTACGAAAATCCAACCAAACACATTCAGATTATGTTGATACTTTAGAGGAATGATCCATGGGTCATTTGTGACATATATGAGTCAACCACGCCTCAATACTAGTCATGGTGTGGCCGGTATCACTCAAAGTGTCTATCTTTTGTTTAAAATGGACAGAATTTTAAGTGAAAACAACAACTGATGTACGGAAATCTGACCAAACGCATTTCGGATTGTGTTGATATTTTAGGGGAATGATACATGGGTCATTTGTGACATGTACAAGTCAAATCTGCCTCAATCCGAGGCACAGTGTGGCCGGTATCACTCAAAGTCTCACCAACCCCCTAGACCCCCACCCCCTGGACACCACCCCATCCCCTGGACACCCCACCCCTCTGGACACCCCCACCCCCTGAAAATCCCCCCAACCCCCTAGACACCACCCCAACCCCCTGGAAACCCCCACCCCTGGAAGCCCACCAACCCCCTGGATGACACCCCACCCCTCCTAGACACCACCCCACCACCTGGACACCCCCACCCCCTTGGACGACCACCCCCACCCCCTGGACACCACCCAACCCCCCTTGGACAGCCCCACTAACCCCCTGGGCCCCCACCCCCTGGACATCACCCCACCCTTGGACACCCCCACCCCTCTGGACAGCCCCACCCCCCGGAAAGCCCCCCAACCCCCTGGACACCACCCCACCCCCTGGACATCCCCACCCCTGGACACCCACCAACCCCCTGGATGACACCCCCACCCCTCCTAGACACCATCCCACCACCTGGACACCCCACCCCCTAAACACCCCACCCCCTTGGACAGCTACCCCCACCCCCTGGACACCACCACACCCCCCTTGGACAACCCCACCAACCCCTGGACTACCCCCACCTCCCTGGACACCACCCCGCCCTCTAGACACCCCCACCCACTAGAAAGCTCCCCAACCCCTGAACACCACCCCACCCCCCTGGACACCCCCATAGACAACACCCCCACCCTGGATAGCCCCCCCACCCCCCTGGACACCCCCACTCTCTGGACACCCACCAACCCCCTGGACGACACCCCCACCCCTCCTAGACACCACCCCACCACCTGGACACCCCCATCCCCTAGACACCCCACCCCCTGGTATAGACACCCCCACCCCTAGACACCACCCACCCCCCTTGGACAGCCCCACCACCCCCTGGACCACCCCCACCCCCTGGACACCACACCACCCCTGGACACCCCCACCCCCTGGAAAGTTCACCCAACACCCAGGACACCACCCCACCCCCTGGACACCCCCATGGACAACCCCCCCCCCCACACCCTAGACAACCCCCTGAACACCCCACCACCCCCTAGACGCCCCCACCCCTTGGACGGCCCCCACCCCTCCTCGACACCACCCCACCACCTGGACACTCCCCTGGACAACCCCACCCCCATGGACAGCCCCCAACACCCCCATGGACACCACCCCACCCCCTTGGATAGCCCTACCCCCCTAGACACCCCATCCCCCCGGACACCCCCACCCCCCAGACACCCCCTACCCCCCTTGGAAAACCACCCCAAACCCTTGAACAGTCCCCAACCCCTTGAATTCTGAATTAAATTCTTTATGTATTTAATTAACTTATGAATCATGTGTTAATGGTGTATGTGTATACTTGTTGTATGAGTGTACTTGCTGTAATTACCTTATGAATTATGTGTTAATTTTGTATGAGTATACTTGTTGATATGATAATTTTTTGTAGGTCTTGTTTAGGTGTGCTGCTGCAGAATTTTATATTATAGTAGACACAACATTTATCAGTGCCTTTTTAGCGTCGATAAAGAATCCATTTATCAGCGCTGAGCTTTACAACACTTTTTTAGCACTGTTAAATCCCATTTTGAGCACTGATAAAGCCTGTTTTGTAGTAGTGATGCATGCACTTATATATTTAAGTAATTGCATTGATTATATTGACATATATTTGCATTAATATATATTTATGTACTTATATTAATATAAATTTATGAATGTTTGTATGTATGTACTTTTTTTAAGGGAAATAACTTAGATAATGTTTATATATATTTATTTATATATATTTACATTGTGTGTATGTGATTATATAAGAACGCATTATATATATACATGTTCATTGATTTATATATACGTGTGTGTACGTGATCAGTAATTTTAGATATATTTATTGATATGTTGGTATAAAAAAATTAATTTCTAAATAAAGTGTATAAAAAATGCATTCTAAATCATATACAACAAAATTTTGGTTGTATGTATAATTATATATATGTTTATGTATATATACATATGTTTATGTGATATATGTATGTAGGTGCGTATCTATTTCTATTTATATATATACTTATAAATAATTATATTTGTAAATAATGTTATATTTGCATGAGAGCATGCATGCACATACATAAATCTTCATGTACCCATAGATAGGTACATTTGTAAATAATTATAGTAACATGCATGCATGTAATTATAAAAATATATATTTCACTACTACAAAATCCAGTGCTAAAAAAACCATTCATCAGCGCTAAAAAAATGTTGTTGATCTAAACATCGTTAAAAATGAGTCATTTTTATCAACGCTCATAAAATCCCATTTTACTAGCACTAAAAAAAGCATTATTAAAGGGGTCCTTTAATCATCGCTAAAAAAATGATGATAAAAGCCCCCCTTTAATAGTATTTTTTTGTAGCACTGGTAAAAGGGGTCTTTATCAGTGCTAAAAACACTACCACAGATCGCGTTTAATTCGGTACCTACTTTTATCAGCGCTAAACATAAAGAGCTTATAAAGGTAACTTTTATTAGCACTAAAACAAGCACCAATAAAAGTGGATTTTTATCAATGCTATTCTCAGCACTGATAAAAACTTTTAATAAAAATACTATTAATATATATAAAATTATCATATTTATATTCAAAAAACAATGTTTATTTATATACATTAATTAAAAAATTCATTCATATAATTAATATAAACATGATATATTAATATATATTTTTTAATAATTCAAATATATATAATGTTTTTAAAAAAGTATTTATAAAATTATAAATAAATAATTATATATTTAAATAATTATAAAATAATAATAAATATATTTAAGTAATAAATATTTTTATTATATTCATAATTATATATAATTATATATTAATATATATATATATAATTGTATAAATATATATAATTAATTAAATATATTTATATTTATATACAAACATTTATAAATATATTTATTTATAATTAGAATTATATATATACAATCATTTAAATAATTATAAAATTATAATAAATATACTTAAATAATATATATTTATTACATTCATAATTATATATACTTATACATTAATAATTAAATATATATATAGTTATATAAATATATATAATTATATAAATATATTTATAATTATATACAAATATTTGTAAATATATTTATATATTTTTAAATAAGATTTTTATTGCAATAAGTATATATATATATATTTTAAAGTAATATATAAATATAATTTATATAACTTTTAATAAAAAATGAATCTTATTTTCATAATTATATATATAAAAATTTATCAAATTTATACTAGTCAAAATGTTTAATAGTTTATTTAAATGTGTATATAATTAAAACAAATATAATATATTAATATTTTGTTACAATTATATAATATATAAATGAATATATTTATTTAGATATATATTTATAATGATATTAAATAATTTAAAATATTTGTACAACTGCATGTATGTATGTGTATGTGTGTGCATAAACATGTGCGTGCATATGTGCGTATGTAGATGTGTATATGCATACATATGTATGCCTCTAATTTACACAAATGTTATGAATTCAATTTTTAATATTCTTGTAATTTATTTAATTTAATTTATTCATTTATTATTATATATTCATTAATAATGTTAAAAATATATTTAATCATTTTGTAATATTTATTTATGCATATATTTATTTACTATGCATGTAATATTTTCAATATGTTTGTAATTTATATGAATGATATTTACTTGTTTTTATATTTTAAGTTTTAACATTTAAAATATGTTTGAAATTTATATAATTAATATATTTAAATCTTTTTTAATAATTTTATAATTTAAATATTTAATTATACAATTATATATATATATATATATTTAAAATGTATTTATGAAATTATAAATAAATAAATAAGGCTTGATGGTGAGCTATCCCTTGAGGGGGCTCTGACCTGCCTTTTTCAGTATGTGAGGTGTGTGTGTGTGTTTAAATGTAATTGTACACCCAAACACCTAATATATATAAATAAAAAATATATCTTTAAATAATTATAAAATTATAATTAAAATATTTAAATAATAAATATATTTATTATATTTATAATTATATATATTTATATATTGATATAAATATATTTATTATATTTATAATTTAAAAAATGCATATAATAATTTAAATATATATAACTATATAAAAATATTTCTAAATATATAAAAATATTTATAAATATATAGAAATATTTTTAAATATATTTTTTATATATATTAGGTGCTTGAGGGTGCAATTACATTTAAACACACACATCACACACACATGCCATAAATGAAGGTCATAGCCCCCCAAAGAGATAACCCACCCATCAAGCTTTATTTATTCAGTACATGGCTCATGGGCCAAGTGGGCATGAAAGCCCATTACATGGTCCTGAAGGCCCAAATTTATGACCCAAATGTCCTCTAGTGAATAGTGATGCTACAATACCTGAGCTACTACAATACTTGCTATAGTGCCGCTGCTGCTATAGCTACAACTACAATGCCCACCAACACTACAGTGTCGTCGGTGCTACAGCCCCACCGCTGCTACAATGCTATTTCTAGTGCTGATAAAGACCACCCTTTATGAGCACTAAAAAAGTGCTGATAAAACCACTCTTTATGAGCACTAAAATTATAATGATGATAAAGACTTGTTTTATCAACGTTTTTTTAGCACTGATAAAAGGGTATCTTTATAAGCACTAAAAACCCGCTGATAAAGAGGAGTTTTATCAGCACTTTCCATTTTAACACTGATAAAACTGCTCTTTATTAGTGTTTTTTTTTTGAAAATGATTATACAAGCCTTACTTGTTCTTATAAAAAGAACCCTAACAGTCATATCCTCTTAGCACCTTCAAGCTCTCGCAGAATCTGACCACTGTCGCCGCTCTCGCTAAACTCTACTATTGTCTTCGCTCAACTTTCTCGACGAATCGCTCTCCAAATCTAAGGTATGTGCTAATTTATTTTGTCAGCATCTCTAGATTTTTTCCTTGACTATCGATGGAGTTTGTAGATATTTTTATGCATCGTGTAGCCACATACTACATCCCTGCACCACATCTCACCACCCATCATGGCTTCCACAACACCCAACTTTTACATAAAACACATCAAAGCCCACTACTGGAAACATGATCTTTCCCAACACTTCTATACCAACGGTTTGTAAAAACCATTGGTATAGCTACTCTTTCCCAACGGTTCACCAAAACCGTTGGGAAAGGGTGTGTTTTTAGGCCCTTTCCCAACGGTTTTGATGAACCGTTGGGAAAGGGTACTCTTTCCCAACGGTTCTCAAGAACCGTTGGGAAAAAGAAGAAAAAAATCCAGCATTCACCACACTAAAAATACAACCACCCAGAACCTATCCCAACGGTTCTGAAAACCATTGGGATAGGTCTATCCCAACGGTTTTGACAACCGTTGGGATATGTTCATTGATTTTTTTCCAGATCTACTAACGGAGAACATTATATAAATCAAAAATTTAAATAATTATGATAATACATATATATATTTATGAAATTATGTTTACAAAAGTGATGTTAGCTTAGTGGTTATGTCGTTCGATTATAAACGAGGTGTCCTGGGATCAAATCCCAGCGGATGTTTTATTTTTGGAATTTATATACCAACGGTTCCATTACCGTTGGTATAGATTTCATATTACCTATACCAACGGTTTTTGGAAAACCGTTGGTATAGACCTATCCCAACGGCTTACTTGGCTACGGTTCTCCAAACCGTTGGTATAGGCTATACCAACGGTTTGGAGGCCTATACCAACGGTTCCAAACCGTTGGTAAAGGTTAGTTTTCCAGTAGTGGCCCTTCCCCCTCTTCTCCTTCTTCCTTACCTTTTTTCCTTTCCCTAGTATGGATTTGGTGACCTACAACTTTGTCTAACATGATTTTAACTTATGTTTTCTTATTTAATGGCTTTTAATGTCATTATAATGGTTTCTCTATACTTGTTTTGGTGGTTTAGTGTGGTACCTTGTGAAAGAGATTGATTTAAGGTAGGTTACTCCATGCATGAATTTTTAAATTTTAAACCATGATTTCATATGGTTTCTAATAATTTTTTAAATTATTCTATGAATTATATCATATTAATTAGTGGATTTCACCCTATGATTATAATTTTCCTTGGGTTTTCATTTTATATGAGAGGGGTTACCACTCAAGTTTTAGGATATAAAAATGGTTTTCAAATACCACAAACCCCTATTACTTGATTAAATGCCTTATTGGTTCTTTAAGATTGTTTTTTCTAAATTATAAATCTTTTTTTGGTTCTTTATGATCTTAAAGGGAGATGACTCATGTTTTTTAGGAAAATGTATTATAAACAAAGGATGAGATTTTATTTTATTTTTGTACCTTGTGGGTTAATGTTTCTTTGAGATGTTTTATGTACATTTTGTTTATTATTTAGATTTGGATATAGCTGAGAGTCATTTCTGAAAGAATGTAATGTTTTCAAAGGTTTTTCTAATGTATTTTTATGTGGTTTTATTTTCAAGATATGTTTCCAAATGCACAGTTGGCACTTTGAAAATGGGGTCTTCTTAAGATAAATTTTTTCTTGAAATAAGACTTTTTAATCTAACTAGTTCAGTGTGTTGTTTTAACCAGTGATGTGATATTACACATCTCCACTAGGTTTTCAAACCATCTTGACTAATGACATGATACCACACCTCTCCACTACTTTAGTTTGTCTTCCTGACTAGTGATAGGAGACAACTCCCCTCTACTAGGTTAGCTATCATCCTGACTAGCGACCCAATACTACTCCTCTCCACTAGTCCATTGTGTTGTACTGACCAGTGACATGATACTATTTCTTTTTATTAGTTTAGTGTGTCACATAGCATATATTTTTTTATTATTTTCTTCTTGAGTGAATATTATTTCTACCTATTTTTTCTTAATATTCTACTACTTTATTGGATGTTATTGCAACCTATATTTGCCTATTTTTAAACTACTTCAGTGGATACTATTATTGCCTATTTTTTCATGTTTTTTGTGCATTAGTTTCATTATCATTAGTGTTTTACCAAATATTAAAAGTAATGTTTTATTATTCTAGTGTGTTCTTTAACTTGGTTTAAAATGTTTATTTTCTCCCCTTAAGTTAAATCTAAGTGTATTGTAAAGCATGGCCTGAAAACTATTTATCTTTTTGTAAATGGAATCACATCAGAAAATGTTTTAAATCAAGGTTTCCTTAAATGAGTGGATTATTTACATTCGGTAAAAATAAATTTAAAATATGACCTTGTGTGAACTATTTTATGAAAAATGAACATCTTACTTTCATAGTTATATTTTCAAACTAGTATGAAAATGATTTACTTTTAAAGTCCATCCATGGGTTGAGGATAGGATACCAACTATTTTTTTAAAAGAATCATATTTTTCAAAAGTTAATAATTAAAATTCATATTGAAAAAATTAAAATAAAAAATAAATGATACATATAGAATATAATCCTTTACTCTTAAAAATATAAAGATTCCTAAAAAATCGTGTAGATTTCGACCGAGAATGCACATTGCTTGTATTTAGAGACAAAAAACTTGTATTTAGAATGACAAGATTCGAAATGTAGAAAAATATCAAAATATATAAATTAGAGTATGAATAATTACCAAAATACTCTGCTTCTTGATTAACAATCGACGAGGAAAGTAATTAGACCGTAATAGCGACCACAAAGCTCTAGAAATCAGTTTGGAGTGCTTCCTGAGTCTCGATGGAAACATGAATAACTAAATTTATGTATGCATGAGTAATATAAAACAATATATTTATAACTAAACTTTTAAAATAAAAATATTAATGGAAACATGAATAACTAAATTTAAAAATTCAAAAGTTTAATGGAATCATCATTATTAAAATGAAAATGAAAATAAATCAAAACTAACCTTAAAGTGGTGTTACACTTCATCCATTTTTATGGCATCTTTTAATAAATAAACTCACATAACAAAATATGTATTGCTGGTTAATATATATCAAATAAAAAATAAAACAGTCAAATAGTGGACAACATTAATAAAAAGTAAAATTTGAGGACATTACCTTTTTTAGGAAGCATGAATTAAGATTTAAGTGTTATGATCAATTACAGTAAATAATAGAAAATATATCCTTAGTAATGCACACTGACATCGATAATTTTTCAATGGATAAAACTAAAGTAACTAATTTTATTTTCCCTTTTGAACACTCCTTAAAATATGTTTCAAAAAGTTTAGTGGTATCTATATTTATAAATGAAATGGGATGAGTGGTATCTATATTTATAAATTCATACATGTGTAAGGAAAAAGGGTGGTATCTATATTTATATGATCATATTAACTTTTAGAGACCTCCTAGATATGCAGAATATCACCTCCTACATAAAATATATTGATAATAACACCATGTTAAGGGCATGTCACTAACTCCATCCAACCCATAGGATATCCATTATGACCCCACTCCCGCAACCATGACCTCACGAGAAGATAAGCGACACTAAAATTTAGTCCTCAATCTAAAAGCCTTTTCATTTTCATAGATTAATTGAAGGATTAATTTGAATGTTGAAATTGCAATGACTGTCTCAACATGAGTGCATATAAGACCATCCATCTGAGCCATCTCACGGTCAAAACAATCAAGGATCCCCTTGTAGGGATCAGACTATTGCTATTTTTTTAAACTTTAGATAGAAAACTAAGAAATGTTGTTTGGTGCTTTGTCAACCCCCCAGCCTGGGAACATTTAAATTTAAGGAGACAACTATCATCCTCACTAGATTCATCTCCCAAACAATTATTATTTCATTTTATTACCTAAGACTCATCCCCCATATCTTCTAGACATGCACCTATATTGCTTGAACTATCCTGAGCAGTAGTCATCCCATACTAGGTACCAGTGATCATTGTTGATGAATTCAGAGGATATCACCTACCACTAGTGGAGTAATTCTTTTCTTAAATTCAATTACCTATTTCCTTCAAAGCATGCTGAAATTATTTGAAACATTAAAATGTTGGGTTCCCCTTATTTGAAAGACCCCTTTTTGTGTATTTTTTTTAAATATTAATATTACCGAATCAAATAGGATGGATATGAATAAAAAATAGATGGATGCCAATCGTATGACAAAAGAGTATAAAGATGAGATGAAAGATTTTATCATGGTTATGAAAGATCATGTATATGACCCTTCTCAAATCCTTTGTCTATTTTTACACTATTGTTATTCAATACTAATTAGTCCAGAGGAGTTGAAAGAACACTTGATCTGTCACATAATAGATCAAAGTTATAAATGATGGACTAAACATGGGGAAAAAATGAATGTATCTAGTAACTAGGACAACACTACATTTTATGGATCATCTGATATGATTACAAGTGTGGACAATGAAGAAGTCCGTATCGAGGATGTGATTATAGGTGTGAATGATGATGAAGATCGCACTGAGGAGATGATAATGACAGTTGAAGATGAACTTCATGATTGTCCAAAATTGTTTGAAAAGTTAGAGTTGTGTAAAGATGACATTTTATACTGGTTGTACTAAATATACGGTATTTTCATCCGTATTGAAGCTGTATAGTTTAAAATCTAGAAACAGATGGAGTGACACTAGTTTTACTGAACTACTTTCACTCTTTAATGATATGATCCCATATGATAATGATATTCCTAGCTGGACATATGGCACTAAACAAATGATACATTCAATGGGTATGATCTATGTAATAATACATGCTTGTTCAAATGACTGTATATCGTTTTTCAGGAACCAAAAATCACTTAAATAATGCCCAAAGTGTGGTGATTCTTGATACAAGAAAGATAAATCAGGTCCTACAAAAGTTGTATGGTACTTTCCAATCATTCCAAGGTTTAGGTGCCTATATAAAAGCGAGGACAATGCAAGGAAATTGACATGGCATCAAAATACAAGAAATAAATATGGGAAACTTCGTCACTCGACAAACTCTCCTCAATGGAATAGAATTGATCATAAGTATCCCAAATTTGGAAATGAGCTGAGAAGCCTTCATCTTGTACTATCTATAGATGGAGTGAATACTTTTGGTTTTCAAAGCATCACTCATAGTACATGGACAATTATGTTGGTTAATTATAAATTTCCACCATGGTTATGCATGAAATGAAAATACATTATGTTATCTATGCTTATATTAGGACCAAAACAATTGAGTAATGATATTGATGTTTATTTGTCTCCATTGATCAAAAATTTAAAATTATTGTGGGATTAAAGTGTTATGTTGTATGATACTTACAAAAATAAAGATTTCACATTGAGATCTATGTTGTAGGGGATGATAAATGACTTTCCTACTTATGGAAATTTTTCAGGATATAACATTAAAAAAACTCAAGGGTGTCCCATTTGTGAACATGATACACAGTCAATTAGATTGAAACATTCATCAGAGACTGTGTTTCAAGGACATCACGGATTTCTAGCCTAACAATATAAGTATTGATCTTGGATGAAATCATTCGATGGGAGTTTAGAAGAGTGTATAACACCGTCTCTACTAACAAGTGATAAAATATTTGAGAAAGTTAAAGATATGGACACTGCTTTTGGTAAACCTTTTTCGAAAAACCTTATGAAAATTGTTTGGAAAAAGAGATCTATTTTTTTGAATTACCATATTGAAATTGTCTGTATGTCAGACATTTTCTTGATGTTATGCATGTTGAAAAAAATGTATGTGACAATATCATTGTCATGTTACAAAATGAACCCCAAAAAATAAAGGATGAAATTAAGGATTGGTTGAACATGATTAACATGAGAATACTGAAAGGGTTGACACCAATGAAGGGTGAAAAATGGACTTTTCATCCTCCAGCTGCTTAAAATATTTCCAGATGGGAGATATATCAGTTTTTCAGCTTATTGAATGATGTAAAGGTTTCCTAGGGGTATTCATCGAATATTAAGAATATTGTGTTAGTGACTGATTTAAAGTTAAAGTGTTGTAAATCACATGACTGTCATGTTTTGATAAAAAATCTAATGCATGTAGCTTTACATTGTATTTTTCCCAAGAATTCCCATCATACATTAACCAAACTCTGTTTATTTTTCAAATCCATATGAAACAAAGTTATAGACCTGATGAAATTTCCAACTATGGAAAAGGAAATTTCCATTATATTATGTGAATTAAAAATGTTCTTCCGACCAATATTCTTTGATATGATGGTTCATTTGATGGTTCACTTGATAAGAGAGATTCAACTATGTGGTCCTATACATTATAGATGGATGAGCCCATTGAATGGTATATAAAGATTTTGAAAGGTTATATAAAAGATCAAAGTCATCCAAAAGGTTGTATTGTAGAGAGATATATTGTTAAGGAATTCATTGAATTCTATATCGACTACCTATTTGGTGTGGAAATAATTGGTCTACCAAAAATCTCATCACAATGGGCAGCTTGTGGGTGAAGGAATTTCTAGAATAGATATTTTCACAATAACTATTACAAATCAGAAGTAGGTCTGCCTTTATGTTTTGTATAATAGTTTAAAGGTTGTATGATATGTTGGAACCCACAAAGAAATTATTAGGTATTTGAATCCATCAAGGTCTCAAAGATGGATATCAAACACACATAATCAACAGTATATAAGATGGTTTTGAGACCAATTTTTTAAGGAGCCAAATGAAAATCCATATTCAATTTCAGAACAACTTCAATGGTTAGTTAGAAGACCAAGTGTGCATGTATTATCTTATAATGGTTATGTAATTAATGATTATATGTTCTACACAAATGAACATTATGAATGCATTACCATGCAAAATAGTGGAGTTACACTTGTGGCTGAAGCGATGTATGTATCTAGTACTAAGGACATAAATCCAATTTATGTGAATATGTAATAATTTTTCATCATCAAAAAAATAAGGGAGTTGGATTATAAAATATTTCTAGTGCTTATTTTTCAATGAAAGTGGGTTGATAATAGGAGTTTTCTTAAAATAGATGATTTGAGATTCATGAAAGTGGATTTTAGTAAGGAAGGGTACATCAAGTTACCTCATATTATTATTTGTTTACTACTACATTTATGTAATCTGTTACACCCCAAGATTTCATAGTAAGTTATTTTGTTTAAAGTAATTCAATAGCTTGCGCTACACACAAGACCGAGTTCGAGCGCACCACGACTTACCAAACTAGACGTTCAAAAAATGGTTATGAATAGTATTAAATTCATTTTGAATTTTATATACTCTATATAATTTTAACATCCATATTATGTGTTTCTTAGACACAATATAAGACCAAATTCAATTTTTCAGATAAAATAAGTATTTTTCAAAAAAATGCAATTTTATCGCCTTTTAATAGCGAACCATTTTTAAATACAATATTTGACACTTTTATATATTCAATTTGACAAAATAAACTTCTTCTTTAGAAGAGGGACATACAAAATTTAGTTTGGATAAATTTTCGGTGCTTTTCTGATAATTTTCATATTTTGATGAATAGTGAAAAATACTAAATTTTAAACGAAAACAACCCTTTTAATCAAAATAATTTATAGTGTTAAATTATAAATTTTAATGGGTTTTAAGTATAATTAGATTATATTTTTTTTCATTTAATCCAATTTTGGTCATTGGAAGTAATTTTACATCTAAATTGGACATAAACACATATCAATCTTTTGATAGTTTTTACTTCTCAAAAACCCGCTTTCTGGTTGTGACAACGAGAATATATTTTTTAAAATAATTAATATAACTTATATATTTTGAATTTGGTAAAATAGAAATAATTTTTGAATTTGGAATATCAAAATTAGATTAGGGTGAATTTTTTGTTTTTTTTGAAAACTTCCTATTTTTGATGAATAGTGAAAAATACTAAGTTATTGTTTAAAACATAATTTTTATTTAAATAATTATTTATTTTATTTAAATTTATTTTTGGTAAAAATAGATACATAATACCTATATAAGTTAAATTTAATTCATTAGAGTCATTTTATAATAAAATTAGATGTATAAAATTTTATTGAACATTTTAACGTCTTTTACCCACCTTCTAGGCACATTTGAAAATTTGCATAAAACATAATTTTACCACTTCTATGAATTGAATTTCAAAAATCTGAGAGACACAATTGAAATAAGTAAGTAAAATTTGGTTCAATAGGATGAAAATAATTTTTGGTGAATAATAACTTTTGAATTTTATTTACCATGGTTAAAAGTAAATAGGATAATTAAAGGTAAAAATGATATTATAATTACCCTAACACATGTACTAATTCTATTGGATAAGTTTTTTTCGACTAAAATCAACATTAGTAATAAAATATGATCCTATTTGATCCACTTGGATTAGATTAGGACATTTATTATTATTTTATTTAAAGAAGAGTTAAAAATATTAAATTCAAATTTTCATAACTAAAACACTTCTAATATAGGGTTATACATAAGATAAATTCAAATATAAATATTAATTAGAAAGATAAAAATACTTCCTACATAATAGTATTTTATTTATACTTTTTAGACATTAAATAATTAAATTTATTTATGACACAATGATGATGCAGTAATTAACTTATTAATGAAAGATTAAAATAATTGATATTATAAATATCCAAATAAATGTAAATTGAGACTTTTGATTAATTAAACTAATTTTATAGGTTAATATGGAATGTTGGGATTTATTTAATTTATTTGGTTATAAGTAATCAAGTTTGTATGACTTTCACAAAAACCAAATACTAAATAGTTTCAAAATTGACATAAATGAGTTTTTAAAACAAATATTTTTTATTAAAAGATATAATATTTCTAAAAATCTAAGGTTTGGCCTAAGGACTCATATAATGATATATATATCATTAATGAACCAATTGGGGTTATCTTGGATTTTTATAGTAAGTTTATTAACCATTTATTATAATAATACAAGAGTACATGGTAAAAGTTAAACTATTTAACTAAGAGTTAAATATAAAAGATAAGGTTAATATGATGACCTAAACCTATATAAAAACTATTGGTTGAGATTTTTTCGACCCATAAACACCTTAGATTCAAAATAAGTCCTTTTTAATCCATTATAAACTGAATATGATTGTATAATAAATTAATATTTCAAGCTTTTTCTAAAGTGACCCTCACCTCTCTTATAAAAGGGTACTTCCCCTTCTCTCAAAATCACACCTCCAAAGCCATTTGGATCAGCCAAACCCTATTAAAATATCCTCCCAACTGCCCTAAATTCAACCTATAGTTCTTACTTTGATCATAAATCCATCTTAAGGATCCCTTTTGATCAAATCAAAAGGAAGCACCCGAAGAAGAGGTAATAATTTTATCACCTCTTTTAAAGTTGTTTTCTTCTTACACTTCCTCTTTATTTGTTGTTTACATACCAAAATAATAAATCCAGTACCTTATACAAATTGTGATGTTATTATAAATATGGTACAACCATATTCATTGTTCTATCCATCCTATTAATGGCAAAGTCACCATACGCGCGTACGTACGGCTTACCATCTCCACGTCGTGGTGTAGTTTGTTATTCAACACTTCATTATTTGGATGGGTATAATAATGTGAATAAATGATGTAAATAATAAATATAACATGTTAATTATTTTTTATACATAATATAACCATCCAATTACATATTATTTCACCATCAATAGAATGGTATTGTTGCTCGTGTGTACGTATGGATTATCGTCTCCACGAATGTGATGAGATTTATTCCCCATCGTAACCATTCAAGAATAATTTTCATTTTATGATTAAAAATAATGTTTAAGAAATTAATATCATTCTGGATATGAATCAAATACATAATATCCATAACAAACATGACTTACATAGCAAAACATATAAAGGAAAATGAATCAGTTAACACACAAAACAATGATACTACTGAAATATCATTAATGAGGAAATATTAGAATATCATATATGATATCATATTTATGTATGTGGTTCTTGTATAATTTAATAAAAATTATTTCACCATCATACATGAGTTTAACATACCCTCAACCAAGGAAAAGTACAAGGTAAGGGGTTTCCATCTCACTTTTTATTCCCATGAGATTCATGCTATATTTGCCACTATTTTCTTTTGTGTGGTGTATGTACTACCCATGGTTGTATTATTTATGTAATATCACTTAATTTATGTGTATTTATATCTTCATTGTATGATACTTATTTCATGGAGTATATGTTTTGTAAGTTACCAAATCAATAAGGGAACTTCTAATTTCAATTTCAACTCATTGGATTTTACGCAAACTTCATTGATTATTTTACTCCAAGATTATATGTGAAATCAATATTTATTTATTTATATAGTAATGTAAACTCCCCTTTGTGTGGATATACTTTTGATACACACAATCAATCCATTGATAAATTCTCAAGTCATCAATATGAACTTGATAAGAGTAATCTTAACTCAATTTTCATTCATTGAGTTAAACGTCCAAGTCATTAGTGTTTTTTACAAGAATATGTGTGAATATACTCTAATTGATTTACACTGAATATCCAATCATATTTAGTGTATTTATATTTTTCACACATAATTATTTCATTTTTTTATCCTTAACCTAAGGATACAGTCTTTATAAGGGATTTAATCTCAATTTACATTCCATTGATACTTCTTTGTTGTTATACACCAATTCACTTTTATGTGGTGTATATACTATACTTTGACTTATTATATCATGAATCCATTTATTATCATTATATTATAAGGTTTTGATTACCTTGATTATTTTTATTCAAACGTCTCTCATTTTGTTAGTATCTCTAACTAAAATATCATTTTAAATGTTTTAAAGATTTATTCTTCTAAATCATTATCATTAATGTACATGTTTTAAAAATGGTTTTAAGGATTTATTTATATGGAAATTAATGTTTTAAAATTAAAATTCCTTTTAAAATTTTCAAAGTGGTATGATACACTTTGATTCAAAAATCTCTTTTGAACGGTTTCTTGATAAATAGTGAGACTTTTAAATGTTTTCAAGAAAAAAGGATATTTCTCTCAAATAGTTTTATTGATTATTTTCATTTATGTCAATATCCTTCATTATTATTGATTGAGGTTGAATTATTATAATAAAATATTCCATATTGTATTGAATGAGTTATGTTTGACTGTGGATGTGTTATTTTTATACCATTCATGGTTTTTGGTTAAAATATTGACATTTCGTATGCTAGTTTTAATACAAATGTTTAGATTATGTTTCAAAATTTTCATATGAGGAATGCATTGGACTTAGTAAATGATGGGTGGATCCCGCTATATCTCCTCAATGTATCGGTAGGTCTCATGAGACAAACTAGTGTCTTGACACAAGGCCTTGAAAAAATCTTTATTTTTAGTCTTGGCACGAGGCCTTGACTATGTGGTTATGATGTACGACATTATGCATTCCATCATTATGAAATTAGTTATTGATATTATATGTGATTATTATACTATTATAATATCCAAGTGAATAAGTAAATGACATTATTTGATTTATCTTTTCCATATTATGCTGAAGTTTAAGTTTAAAAGGCTTGTGTTTTAGTCTTATACATTGCCTTAAATGTCTATGTTTTCTTATGATAGTTTCCGCTACATTGTTATCCTTACTGAGCATATGAGCTTACCCCTTTCTTATATTTTATTTTTTTCAGGATGTGAAGAAGTATATTATGATTAACCTGCAGGGATAGGCTAAGGGATATGAGTGTGTTCAAAGGAGCCACACTATTGTAGTTTCTCCATTTCATAATGTAATGTAAAACGTATGTATGTATATAGTATCTCTAGGGATACTAAACTAATCGATCTTTTGAGACTTGATCTCTTGTGATCATGCCAATTTTATGTAATAATGCACCGACTCTAGGTAACTAAGTTCGGGGTGTTACAGTTGGTATCAAAGGAAGTTTAGTACAAACCTTGAAAGCTAGATTTAGAAAAACTATGATTAGAAAACACTACCCTAAGATATACTTTGAGGATTAGTATAGAAGAACATCCAAAAATTTTGGTAATGTAAATATTATGTGGGTTTTCTAAGAAATACATCCCAGTTTGGATACAAGCAGGTAGAGGCATCTCTGACACAGATGTACATAGGGGTAAAACTTGAAAACACCGCTTTGAGCTAGACTCGAACATAAACTAGTGCACGACAATGGGCCTTGATACACTTTTGGTTATGACACTTCTGGGGGATATGCTTAGGATAATTCACATTTTCTTTACAAACCGATTTGAAGGAATTTAATATAAGATGATAATAAATATCCTTGGTTAATAATAAGGTGTTTTAGATTGAAAATAAGGTGTCATGATATTCTCTAAATGATTTTATGACTATTGTTACTCACACTATGCTTTCTGGTTTTAGTCAATGACTGGATTCCAAGGAAGTAATAATAACGTTGAACATAATGTACAAGGTGGGAACGATGGTGGAAATGAGAAACTAACTGGAATGTTGATAGGCGTAAAAGACATCATCTTCATGCCGAAGCAGGTTTCCAAAAATATGATCAACAATATATACATTAACTAACTCCCAAACTCAACAAAGAAGAGAAAGGAGAAAAATTATAAGAGATCCAATAGTAGAGACTATGGAGAAAAGAAATCTCAATTTCCATCATGCTGAAAATGTGGAAGGAGACACCCAGGAAAGTGTCCCAATGGAACAAAGAAATGCTTTATGTGTGGGAAATAAGGACATAAAGTAAAGAATTGCCAAGGAAAAAAGAAGAGTACTATGGAAGAAAATAAAAATGATCCTAATAATCCATTTACAGTCATTTGCTGTAAATATAGGGGACTTGGTCATTACTCGAGTCAATTCCCTATTCTATAAGATAACCACTAGGTCAAGGAAGAACCTATGTGGAAATAAATGGATGACAAAATGTTTAAAAGTATTAATGCTCTTTGTTGATGAGATTACATTGGAAGAATTTTCTCTTGTATGCGTAACCCTTCTGTTTGTTATGTGAAAACTCTATTCAAGGAAGAATTATATTTTCTTTTGTAGATATAGTTATAAAGAACCATTTGGGTTTATATGATCCTTGAATTTTAGGTAATTACAAGTTATTAATTTTTGGGATGAAAATATGAGGTATGAGATAACATTTGTGGTTAAATTATGTTGTGGTTATTTTGAGGAATTTATCTAATTTTGGGAATGTTATAAAATATATTTTTTGAAAAAGGAAACCACACAGACCGTGTGACAACCCACCACGTTGGACAAAGCTATGGGAATCGAACCCATAATCAAAGTGCGACTGAGATTTATCGCCTACCACTAGACTACGTGAAGTCCCTGGTTATTTTGAATAATTCTTTTTAGTTAAATGATTTTATTGATCAATAATAAGTTGATTTGGGATCCTATGTTTTATCAAATGGATATACTTAGTATAGGAAAATGATTTGGTGATTAAGTGATAAATGTTATTTTGGAAGACATTCACTCTATTGGGAACACTATATGACTAAGAAAAATAGAATACTATGGGATTTCATTTGAGGAGTAATGGTGGATTTTTTTTTTTATTTTGGAAGAATCTATGTTTTTATAGAGATTCAATTTATTAATGGAAATGATTAACCTATCATAGAGAATATTTGATTTGGTTAATTACACTTCTATATGATACTTTAAGAGTAGTTGATGTTATTTGGAGATAAATGTTAAGATTTACTATGACAGACTATGTGATTAAATTCTTCTGAGTTTTGTGTTTCAATCTTAGTTTGTATTATATTGAAGGATTTTAAGGATAATTGTTTATTTAATAGCCTTTATTGAACTTTGGGTATTGTTCGTTTAATTTTGGAAATTAAGATTAGTATTTCTTTATATAAAGGATTATCCATTTTGGGGATCATCTGATCTTGTACTAACCATTTGGTTTTGGTTGATCTCTAAAGACAAGGGAAATATATAGTTCATCCTTTTTGGATTATAAGATTCTCTAGAAGTTGATTCTAGTGCTTTAGGTGTGACCAAGTCATCTTGAATACTCATCTTTTGGAGAAAATATGAGTTAGTGGAAGAAATTTATTAAAGGATGAAACTCTACTTAAAAAGTAAGTATATCTCTTTATGTTCTTAGTCAATCTCATAAATAAATTTCTTAACTTTATGAAATGGAACTTAAAATAAAAAAACGCTGTCCGTTCACTTTTCCTACTGGGAAACTAAGGACTATTTAACCCATCACAAGTTTTTGGTTTTATTGTTGTTAAATTTCTACTGATCATGTTTTCTATCACTCTCTATCAGAATTTGACACTTATTTTATCTTCCATATCCATGTTTTCCTACATGGAATCCTAGTATGGGTTATCTCAGGTGACCTTTGTACTTCTCTTTCTTTCTTTTAAAGTGATAGTTTTATGGACTCTTTTTCTGATGTGGGACTTTCAATGAAGTTACCAAGCCTAATTTTAAAATTGCGAAGACTCAATTTCAAAAAGGGGGGAAGAATGTAACACCCTAAGATTTCATAGTAAGTTATTTTGCTTAAAGTAATTCAACAGTTTGTGCTACACGCAAGACTGAGTTCGAGCGCACCACGACTTACCAAACTAGACATTCAAAAACAGGTTATAAATATTATTAAATTAATTTTAAATTTTATATACTCCATATAATTTTAACATCCATATTATGTGTTTCTTAGACATAATATAAAAACAAATTCAAATTTTTAGATAAAATAAGTATTTTTAAAGAAAATACAATTTTACCGCCTTTTAATGAAGAACCCTTTTAAATCCAATATTTGAAAAATTTATATATTCAATTTGAAAAAATAAACTTCTTATTTAGAAGTGGAACATAAAAAATTTAGTTTGGATAAATTTTCGGTGCTTTTCTGATAACTTTCATATTTTGATGAATAGTGAAAAATACTAAATTTTAATTGAAAACAACTTTTTTAGTCAAAATAATTTATAGTGTTAAATTATACATTTGAATGGTATTTAAGTATAAATATATTATATTTTTATCATTTAATCCAATGTTGGTCATTGTAAGTAATTTTACATCTAAATTGGACATAAACACATATCAATCTTTTGATAGTTTTTACTTATCAAAAACCCGCTTTTTGGTTGTGACAATGGGAATATATTTTTTAAATTAATTAATAAAAATTATTTATTTTTAATTTGGTAAAATTTACATCTTTTTTTAATTTGTAATATCAAAATTATATTAGGGTAAATTTTTGGTATTTTTTTCTGAAAACTTTTAATTTTTGATGAATAGTGAAAAACACCGCGTTGTTGTTTAAAACCCACTTTTTATTTAAATAATTATTTATTTTATTTAAATTTATTTTAGGTCAAAATAGATACATAATACCTATATAAGTTCAATTTAATTAATTGGAGTCATTTTATAATAAAATTAGATGTATAAAATTTTATTGAACATTTTAACATTTTTTACCCACCTTCTAGGCACATTTGCAAATTTGCATAAAACTTAATTTTACCACTTTTGTGAATTTAATTTAAAAAATACTAGAGACATGGTTGACATAAGTAATTAAAATTTTGTTCAATATGATGAAAATAATTTTTGGTGAATAATAACTTTTGAATTTTATTTACCACGGTTAAAAGTAAATAAGATAGTTAAAGGTAAAAATGATATTATAATTATCCTAACACATGTCCTAATTCTATTAAATAAGTGTTTTTGACCAAAATAAACCTTAGGAATAAAATATGACCCTCTTTGATCCACTTGTATTAGATTAGGACATTTATTATTATTTTATTTAAAAAAGAGTTAAAAGTGTTAAATTCAAATTTTCATAACTAAAACATTTTTAATATAGGGTTATACATAAAATAAATTAAACTATAAATATTAATTATAAATATAAAAATATTTCATACATAATTTTATTTTATTTATACTTTTAAGACATTAAATAATTAAATTTATTTATGACACAATGACGATGCAGTAATTAACTTATTAATGAAATATTAAAATAATTGATACTATAAATATCCAAATAAATGTAAATTGAGAATTTTGATGCATTAAAATAATTTTATAGGTTAATATGACATGTTATTATTGATTTAATTTATTTTTTTTGAAGTAATCAAGTTTTTCTGACTTTCACAAAAAACCAAATACTAAATAGTGTCAAAATTGACATAAATTAGTTTTTAAAACAAATACTATATTATTAAAAGATATAATATTCCTAAAAATATAAGTTTCGACAAAAGGAATAATATAATGATAGATATGTAATTAATGAACCACTCGGGGTTCTATTGGTTTTTTTATAGTAAGTTTATTAATCATTTATTATAATAATACAAGAATACACGGTAAAAGTTACACTATTTAACTAAGAGTTAAATATAAAAGATAAGGTTATTATGGTGAACTAAACCTATATAAAACCTATTGGTTGAGAGGTTTTAGACCCATACACACCCTATACTCTAAATAAATCCTTTTGGATCCATTATAAACCTAATATGATTGTATAATAAATTAACATTTCAAGCTTTTCCTAAAGTGACCCTCACCTCTCTTATAAAAGGGTACTTCCCCTTATCTAAAAATCACACCTCCAAAGCCATTTGGATTGGACAAAACCTGATCAAATATCCTCCCAAATACTCTAAATTCAACCTATATGCCTTAATTTGATCATAAATCCATCCTAAGTATCCCTTTTGATCAAATCAAAAGGAAGCACCTGAAGAAGAGGTAATAATTTCATCACCTCTTTCAAAGTTGTTTTCTTCTCCCACTTCATCTTTCTTTGTTGTTTCCATACCAAAATAATAAATTAAATACCTTATACATACTATGATGTTATTATAAATATGGTACAACTATATTCATTGTTCTATCCATCCTATGAATGATAAAGTCACCATACGTGCATACGTACTACTTACCATCTCCATGTCATAGTGTAGTTTGTTATTCAACACTTCATTATTTGAATGGGTATAATAATGAGCATAAATTATGTAAATAATAAATATAACATGTTAATTATTATTTATATATAATATAACCATCAAATTACATATGATTTCACCATCAATATAATGGTATTGTTGCTCGTGCGTACGTACGGATTACCGTCTCCACAAACGCGATGAGATTCATTCCCCATCATAATCATTCAAGAATAATTTTCATTTTATGATTAAAAATAATGTTTAATAACTTAATATCATTCTGTATATGAATAAAATACATTATATCCATAACAAACATGACTTATGTAACAAAACATATAAAGGAAAACAAATCAGTTAACACGCAAAACAATGATACTACTGAAATATCATCAACGAAGCAATATTAGAAGATCATATATGATATAATATTTATATATTTGGTTCTTATATAATTTAATAACAATTATTTCACCATTATAAATTAGTTTAACATACCCTCAACTAAGGAAAAGTACAAGGTAAGGGGTTTCCATCTCACTTTTTATTCTCGTGAGATTCATGCTATATTTGCCACTATTTCCTTTTGTGTGGTGTATGTACTACCCATGGTTGCATTATTTGTGTAATATAACTTAATTTATGGGTATTTACATATTCATTGTATTATACTTCTTTTATGGAGTGTATGTTTTGTAAGTTACCAAATCGGTAAGGGAACTTCTAATTTCAATTTCAACTCATTGGGTTTTACGCAAACTTCATCGATTATTTTACTCCAAGATTATGTGTGAAATCACTGTTTATTTATTTATATAGTAATGTACACTCACATTTATGTGGATATAATTTTTATACACATAATAATTCCATTTATATATTTTCAACTCATCAATATGAACTTGATAAGAGTAATCTTAACTCAATTTCCATTCATTGAGTTAAACATCCAAGTCCTTGGTATTGTTTTTACAAGAATATTTGTGAATGTAATATGATTTATTTACACTAAATATCCAATAATATTGAGTGTATTTATATTTTCCACACATAATTGTTTTATTGTTTTATCCTTAACCTAAGGATATGGTCTTTATAAGGGATTTAATCTCAATTTACATTCCATTGAGACTTCTTTGTTGTTATACACCAATTCACTTTTATATGGTGTATATACTATACTTTGACATAGTTTATCATGAATACCTTTATTCTCATGATATTATAAGGTTTTTATTACCTCGATTATTTTTATTCAATCATCTCTCATTTTGTTAGTAACTCTAACTAAAATATCATTTTAAAATTTTTAAAGATTTATTATTCTAAATCATTATCCTTAATGTCCATGTTTTAAAAATGGTTTTAAGGATTTATTTATATGGACATGAATGTTTTAAAATTAAAATTAATTTTAAAAGTTTCAAAGTGGCATGGGACACTTTGATTCAAAAATTTCTTTTAAACAACTTCTTGATAAATAGTGATACTTTTAAATGTTTTCAAGAAAAAGGGACATTTCTCTAAAATAGTTTTACCGATTATTTTCATTTATGTCAATATCCTTAATTATTATTGATTAAGGTTGATTTATTATAATGAAATCTTTCATATTTTATTTAATGAGTTATTTTTGACTGTGGATGTGTTATTTTTATACCATTCATGGTTTTTGGTTAAAATATTGACATTTCATATGCTAGTTTTAATACGAATGTTTAACTTATGTTTCAACCTTTTCATACGAGGAATGCATTAGACTTATTAAGTGATAGGTGGAGCCTTCTATAACTCCTCGAAGCATCGGTAGGTCTCATGAGACAAATTAGTGTCTTGACACAAGGCCTTGACAAAATCTTTATTTGTAGTTTTGGCACGAGGCCTTGAATATATGGTTATGATGTCCGAAATTATGCATTCCATCATTATGAAATTAGCTATTGATATTATATGTGATTATTAGACTAGTAGAATATCCATGTGAATAAGTAAATGGCATTATTTGATTTATCTTTGCCATATTTTTCTAAAGTTTAAGTTTAAAAGGCTTGAGTTTTAGTCATATACATTTCCTTAAATGTCTATGTTTTCCTATGATAGTTTCCACTATATTGTTATCCTTACTAAGCATCCGATCTCACTCTTTTCTTATGTTTTATTTTTCCTAGGATTTGAAGAAGTATATTATGATTGAACTATAGGAATAGGCTAAGGGATAAGAGTGTGTTCAAAGGAGGTACACTATATTAGTTTTTCCATTTCATAATGCAATGTAAAATTTATGTATGTATCTAGTACCTCTAGGGATACTAAACTAATCAGTATTTTGAGACTTGATCTCTTGTGATCATGCCAATGTTATGTAATAATGCACCAACTCTAGGTAACTAAGGTTGGGGCATTACATAATCTAAATTAAATGTTCAACCACTTCTGTAGATAATGACTTATATACGTGATTATGCTCCTAATCCTGAGAAAAAACTGGTTTCTCAACCCGCTAGTTCTCCCAATATAGAGGAACAATAACCTTTTTCACATGTCGATTCTACTAATCCAGAGGAAAAACATATTGTTGATGTTGAACCTAAAGAGATGGTAGGTGATGAACAATCGATGGACCTAAAAAAAAGAAGTGTCATAGCATGATGATGTCAGAAAAAATTATTAAGGTGAGAAATAAATACATCAAATTTGAGATTAGATGGAATGAATGCGGTCAGGATATTTACCCCAACAAGGTCATGTTTAGTAGTTTCATTGGTCTCACCACTCAGCAGCGTGTGCCGATTGATATATATTCATGGAACCATGTGGTACCCATGTTTAATACACTAATTTTGGAAGATATTAGAGTGAAATTATGATATCATTTCTTTATTTTACTAAAAAAATAATGAAACATTGACTTACTCTTCATTATCCCTTATAGAGTGCATTTATAGTAGATGACACCTAAAGGAAATTTATATTAATGCTGGATGGAAATACTTATATAATCTTTCACACAATTCTTACGAAGTTTTATCTCAAAGATGATGAAGGGAAAATAAAACTCACACCCACTGTAGATGTATGCACACCTAATAATCCAACAATCATGGGATGTTTTTATTATCCATCGTGAGGAGAAATCTTTTTCAGCTACATTGTGGTTGATAATAAATTTTTTGACAATACGTGTATTAATAACTTTGATTAAGAATTATTAATTTATGAAATAGTAACCAAGTGTTGAAAATAAGAAATGAACAGCAAAACCAACATACCCCTACCGTAAATCAAGGATGGAGGACACTTCACTTGAAAAAAAATTGGTATGTATTTTAAATATACTGTAATAATTTTATGTGACATGAAACAACAACATAATTATGTTCCTATATTTATATATATATTGATAAGTTCAAATCCAAATCCACTTCCATCCCACATAATGTTATATGGAAGGAGGAACATGTAAATAAAGATGAGATTATAATAGATGAAAACACACAAAAAGTGTGGGAATCATGTGTAAGTATGACATAATATTTTTTTTTACTTTAAAATGGTATTACATAGCAATGATTACTTATTTTCTTTTATTTTTATACAACTTAGACATAGTAATCATCATTAGTTGTATCAGAAGAACAACTACTATCGGTGGCCTTAAATCAGCTAGAACAATATGGCCGCGTCAGAGGTGCGGGTTTTGGGGTGACACCCTGAACATATTTTGAGAAAAAATGGGGATAATGTTAAACAGATGGAAAATATGAATTCATGATTAGCTACTCTTGAATAAAATTTCATTGGAAATATGAGTTGTTATAAAATGTTATGGAGTGGAAGAAAAGAGAAGAAACAACTCAAGAATAACCACTGCATGGAGACTCCCCACCCCACCAGCTTTGAGGTGAGCCATTCCCCTTAAAGAGCTATATTAGATGAAGTAATCAACATTCTCATAATTATTTCTATGAATTGTGAATCATTCAGACACCAATAACCTTCCTGTACTGATATTCTACAGGGTGAAAATGATTAAAATTTATATCTATCAACACCCACACATTGACTTATTATGAGGGATACCATGATAAATATCCAAGAAGATGCTCTAAATAACAAAAAAATTCCAACAAGTCATGTGAGAGTGGGGATTAAAATAGCTCATGAGATGAGTTCCAAGCTACATGTTCCACTTGATGATACAGATATTCATAAAGTCGAGTATGCTATTGAAACATTCATAGCATGGATGTTAGATCTTGTAAAAAAATTTCAACCAAGAGGTATTCATTTTCAATTTATTTTTCATTCTAAACCTTTAAAAATTAATGAAAAAGGTATGAAACAATGAATGTTATTACAGATAGAAAAAATTAAGGTGGCGAAATGAAAGGTTGAATCAAAATGATCTAAAGGATCAACCGACCAATCAAAAACATATTCACAAAGCACCTTTACCCTACCTATTCAATATCCACATATACTAACATTGAAGGTTCATGTAGATATAATGTTACAAATTGGAGTTAATTTCATAGTTTATTTTGAAGAACAAATGTACGGAGAGTCCATTAACTTCATTTTCATTTTTAACGTTTGTTTTTTTAAAACAGATGTTAAAAATCATTAGAATTTTTTTAACATCGGTTTAAAAAAACCAACATTAAAGATCAAATAATTAAACATTTTAAAGTTTTTTTTGAGGAAAAATGAAGTTATACATATAATTTAACATCATTTTTTCTCAAAACTGACGTTAAAGATAAAATAAACAAACAATTTTAAGGATGTTTTTGTAGAAAAACCGATGTTAAAAAACTTATAAAAAATATAAAAACAATCAGATACCTTATTTTAATTCTATCAAAACCCTTACCCTCAATGAAATTTTGACCGATGATGGATTCAAAGACCTTCAGTTCTCTCCTCAAGTCAATTTCTATCAACTTTTCACCTCCTTCTTTCGATCATAATCCTCTCTGGACTAAATCTTGACTAACTACAACACTGAATTTTTTTTTATGACCATTGACAACCTTCTATTCTATTTTTAATTTTATTTTCATCCAATTTTACCTTCTTTCTATTGGATATTTGATCTTTTATTCATATTCAATGATTTTCAAGCTATTACGGTCGATCCACAACCACTATTTGAAAGTTTTTATTGATTTTTTTACTTTTTGCACTCTTTTTTTATCAATATTGCAACATTTACTCTATTTCCATGGGATTCAATTGATTTTATTGGGATTCAGGAGGCATTTTTTTATTTCAAGCTCTAAAATTTGTAAGTTTATTTTTGAATATAAATTCTGTTTAATTATTTGTTATCATAACTATTTGTAATTTATTAAATGTTTTTATGTTTAAATATTTGTTATATAAGATCAACCTATGATCATATAACTTGAACATGTTATAAAATAATGAGAGTAAATGATATAATGGAATATCAATTTCTATATGACAATCCCAATTAATATTACATGAGCAACACAAGTGATCACACACCAAGGATTTATGATTCCTAAAAAAATCCAACCAATCTAGTGATGTAGTGGAGAAGTTATTCCTTTAGGAGTAGGTCATATATTCATCTTATTGATGATTTATGTGAAGTCTTATTATGTTAAATATCATCATTATAAAGTCATTATACATTGTTGAATATCATTTAACTTACATGAGTTTGATTATATTTGAATAATGAGTTGCAATGAAGAAAGGATATCAATTAAGATGCATCGAGGTTTTATTAAATGTACATGATGGTCATTCATAGGTTGTTTAGCCTTCATATCTAAACATGATGTGTGTAGTAAAAGAAATAAAAAATATATTCAATTTATTACATATCAAGTGATATCTTAAAATAAATTACACATGATATATATTTGAATAACTAAGTACATGAATTTTTATAAAAATGATAAAGTGGATATTTGGATGTGTATGTATTATCATGAAATGACAAGTAAGAATGATATATGGGAATCATACTTTGATTCATTTTTATTAGTAAAATTAACTAAGGATGGGGATGTGTAGTTCGTTGAATCACGACCGATTCTATACAATAATAGTGTTTCCTATACTCAACATATCATATGTTTACATTATTACTAATTTTCATGAAAAAAGAATTCCTTTTTTTCATTTTATGTTCCCCCACATCACTAAGTAAATTAGATGTCCATTGAAGCTATCCTAGAGCATGTGAGATGTAGGAGGAGGTAACTGATTTAAAAGGTATTGGACATGGAATTTTCATTTAACCAAATTAACTTCTATTATATGGGATGTTAGTTTTTGAATATTAATTGTCAAGGGTTAATATAAATAAATATATGTATATATATATGTTTTTATGTTTAAATATTTTTTATGATAATTGTTTGTTATAATAATTTTTTGTAGGATATTTTTCATATCTGTTTGTATAATTTTTTGCAAGTAAATTATGTATAACTATTGTATAGTTGTTCATATAATTTTTCATATAATTTTTATGATAATTGTTTGTAAGTTATTTTTGTATAATTTTTTGTGTAATACTTTGTATAATTGTTTGAATAATATTGTTCGGAATTCAGGAGTTGTTTTTAAAAATTATTTATAAGTTATTTTTTATGTTCAATTATTTGTTATGATAATTGTTTGTAGGATTAATTATTTATAATTCTTTGTTATGATAATTTATTGTTATGATAATTTTTTGTTATAATAATTATTTTTTATTTTTTATATTTTTTATGTTGTATAAATTATGTATAACTATTTGTTATCTATTTTTTATATAATTTTAAATGTTTAAGTGTTTTAATATATTCACATTTTATATTATGATATTAGGTATTTAATGGATCATAATTGGATAAATTTTTGAAAAAACACCTATGAATATGAAAAGTGACTTGATAATTTCTTGAAATTTTCTAAATGAAATCTTCAAAAAAAATATTTGATTTTATGTCCATGCATGGAGTGTTTGAATATGAGAAAGTTAAACTCTAAAAAAATCAAGGATCATCTCATTTTCTATGGTTTTATCCATAATTATACACGTTGGATTTGACATGGTGAAATAATGAAAAATTCAATAGCTTATGTTGATGAAAATATTCATAATGAGACAAAGGATCGCATTGAAGGATTAATTTATGATGTAGGCATAAAAACTATTGAAAAAACAATAATTGTTGAATGATTGCATGGAGATTCTGAGAAACCATTATTCATAGGTTGTATTAAATATATAGTGTTATTATTAGTTTTGAGATTAGTTAAATTGAAATCAATAAATGGGTGGAATGATAAAAGTTTCTCTGATTTTCTTGAACTTTTAAAAGAGCTACTTCTAGAAGGTAACTGGATTCTAGATTCCAATTACAAGACAAATAAAATATTATGTTTGATGAGATTGGGGTATAAAAAGATACATGCTTTCCCCAATGATTGTGTGTTGTATAGGAAGGAATATGAATATTTATCAAAATTTTATAAATGTGGGATATCATGCTATAAGATGGATAAATTTTTTAACTCTAATTAATTCTTAGGTACTAAAATCTAACCTCCCGATAAATCAATTTGGTATCTTCCAATAATTTCTTTCAATAATTCAAATAATTCAACTCTGATTCATTCTTAGGTACCAGAATCAGACCTCCTACTAAAGCAATTTGGTACCTTCCAATAATTCCTCATTTTAAGCATTTATTTTTAAATTCAATTGATACAAAAAGGTTAAGATAACATACAAATGAGCACATATCTGATGGTAACTTATCTCACCCTTCCAATTCACCATAGTGGAAGATATTTGATAAAAAAATTCATGATTTTGGAAGTGAATTTAGAAATATTAGAATGTGAGTGTTCACAGATGGAATGAATCCATATTAGAGCCTAAGTATCCAATATAGTTCATGACTTGTTTTGTTGGCAATTTACAACTTTCCCTAACAAATTTATATAAAGAAAAAATATGTTATGATGTGCTTGATGATTTCTAGGCCAATTTTTTTTGAAAATGATATTGATTGATGATTTGAAAATTCTATGGGATACAAGTGTTATAGTGGTTGATACATACAAGAAATATAATTTTATTCTACGTGCTATGATAATGTTCACTATAAACAAATTTCCTGCATATGGAAACTTATCTAGATACAGTGTTAAGGGACATAAATCATGTCCAATTTGTGAATAAGAGACTTCGTATTATCAATTGAAGAATGGAAGGAAGACAATACACATGGGACATCAAAGTTTTTTTTTTCAAATTGATCATCCTTATCATAGATTGAAAATATAATCTTCTCTCAAAACCATTTTTAGTTGAAGAATATTACGAAAGGGTGAAAAATATTGGTTTGAAATTTGGAAAGAAATGAAGTCTATTCATTAAAAAAATATCTGGAAGAAAAAGCATATCCTTTTCGAACTAACTTATTAGAGTTTTTTAGAGATAAAAAATAACATTGAAGTTATGAATGTTGGCTAATGATCCTATAACCAAGTGGTATAGGATTGTTCTTGGCATCCTAATGACCCAAGATCAAATCCGAGTGTGGGTGAATTTCTGGGTTACTATAGCAGTACTATAGTAGGTATATAGCAGTCAAAACTATTTATCTGATTTGCGACTTCGGGCCACCGGTTTGGGCCTATGGGTCTTAGGGCATTCAAGCCACCAAAAAGGACTTCAGGCCACAGGACCTTAGGTCCACAAAGGACCAACAACAACCTAGGAAGATCACATAGGAGAAGGCCCCAAATAAGGATTCATAGCAAGTAGAATCCACTAGAGTAGAGCTAATTGAATTGAAAGGATGAGAGGGTATGAAATTTTCCATCGGTATCAGGCATTGTGTAGCTATGTACGGAAAAATTATAGCTGATTATCCATGCAATGTGGAGAGATAGATGCCTTCAATGATGTAAATGCTGGGGAGGGGTAGTTCTTATGTTTTTGGGTCTTGGGCCTTCAGGTCATATATTAGGCATTGTGCGTTGGACCTTCAGGTCATGTAATGGGCCTTGTCCCACTGGGCCTATGAGTCATGTAAGGGTTCCCCCTCAACCCATAAAAAGGGTATTATCCAAATTAAATAAATAAAAATATCAAAGGCCTTTGAGCCGGGTTAACCACCACATTATGCATGTTGAGAAAAATGTATGTGACAGTTTTATTGGAACTTTTTTAGACATAAAAGGAAAGAAAAAATATGGATTTCATGCTATATTAGACATGATATCAATGGGAATATGTTTGGAGTTAGCTCACATTATGAATGGAAATAGAACATATTTACCTCTGGCTTGTCACACATTATGCAAGAGTGAGAAGTTGATTTTTTGTTAGTGTCTGCATGGTATTAAAGTACCCAGTGGATATTCTTAAAATGTGAATAATTTGGCATTATTGAAGGATTTTAAATTAATAGGTATGAAATATCATGACTTTCATGTTTTTATGCAACAATTTCTACTGTTAACACTATGTGGTATATTATAAACACCTATTAGAAAGACTATTATCAGGTTATATAATTTTTTCAAATCCATTTGTAGCAAATTCATTGATCAAAATTTGTTATATGTGTTAGAGAATGAAGTCACTCTTATACTTTTTCAACTAGAAATGTATTTACCACCTATGATTTTTTATATAATAGTTCATCTGGTGATTCATCTGGTGCATGAGATAAGAATATGTGGTCCTGTGTATTTATGTTAGATGTATCCATTTGAAAGATATATGAAAAATTTAAAGGGATATTTTAAAAATTCCCATCGAATAGAGGCATCTATTGTTCAAAAATATGTATTAAAAGAGGTAATTAAGTTCTGTACTAATTATTTGTATGATGTGGATCATATTAGTCTTCCTATATCTTAACATATGACTGTTGAAAATGAAGGTAGAGGGGTTTGTGGCTTAAAGGTAAAGTTTATTTCACGTGACAATGTGATGCATGAGCATTTATACATTTTAAACAACACATATGAGGTTTAACCATATATATCATCACATATTGCTGAATTTAATGTACGATATCTAAAAATAAATGAAAAGTGGTTGACAATTGAGTATAAAAATACATTTGTTTCATGGTTTAAAGAGAAATCCATCATAGATATATCTAAATCAGAAACATTAAAACGATTTGTAGGGGGGTCATATCTTAATGTGATCACATGGTATGGTTTTGATATTAATGGTTACACATTTTACACTAAAAATCAGGATGAAAAAAGTACCGTTCAAAATAGTGGGGTAATGCTCATCACTAAAGCACTGCATTTTTCAAGTGAAAAAGATAAAAACCTAATTTCTGCATCAATGACATATTTTGGAGTTCTTGAGGATCTATGAGAAATTTATTGTACAAAATTTTGAGTCATAATGTGTAACTGGATTGATAGTAACAGTGGTGTAAAACATGATGATTATGGGTTTACATTGGTTGATTTGAAAAGATTTAGTTTCAAATAGGAACCATTTACTATGACCACACAAGAAAAAAAAATATTTTATGTCATTGATTCATTGAATGATCAGTGGTCCGTCATTCTGCCAGGGAAAAGAATTCATTTGGGTAATGAGGATGGTGATGATGTTATGGATTTATATGAGGATTTTTATTTTAATACATGATTTAAGGATGATAACAATGATTGTAATGCAAATATAGACCATTCTATATGAAATGATTGTGTTGAAGGGATATAGGAAAAGACTAAATTAATCTCCTAATTATTCAGGTAAATTTTTATATTATATTTATTTTTTGAAATTTACATGTGTAAACTCTATTTTTATTAATTATTGGATGTTTAATTATATATATTTGACTATTTATATGAATTTTGTGTTAAATTTTATATTCAACAATTATAGATAAAAATTTTTAGATTGAAAAACCCGATGTACATCATTATGTTTTTTTTAAATTTATGTATATACAAACACTTTTTTGTGACCATAATATTTAAATTTATAAATGATTCTATCATCTTAGATTTAATTTTTATATATAATAGTTTAACTTTCATATTTTTTGGTTAATAATCATGACATCATTATTTTTTTTGAAACTTACACATGTGTGAAACTATTTTTTTTTACTTATATATTTTTGTAATCATTATTTTTAAATATTCACATCTCTACTAATATGCAGGTACACAAATGTTCATTACATTTACCTATTTAAATTATGGACATAGAGAGAGAGGAGCATTTATTGAGGAATGTTTTTTTTCACGTTATTAAATATTCAGTAATATAATTATTTAATGAAATAAAACTTTTAATTTATAAAAAAATGGGAGGACTACTAATGTGCCTCACTATAAGGAGTATTCTCCTTCCTCTACAGAGAAATTTATTTTTAGATTTGGTAAATGTAGGATTACATGTTTACCAAAACTGCCACTTTTCCACAGATACTAGAGATTACATATTAAATTTGATCATAATAATAACCCAACTGGCCCAAATGCAACACAATTTACCAGTTATATCATCATGAAAAGTCATTACAGGATTAACATTTTATATCTCAATTGGAATTACATTGACAAGATGGAAAAAGAGAATCTATGGGAGTATATAATGGTAAAATATCTCAATTAATTAATTTTTATCTCATTTTTCATATATTATGTATTTTAAATGATTAATATTTAATTTATTTAATTACTGATGACATCTAATTTTGAAGAAATGAAAAAAATTAAGAAAATATTTCTATGTATAGATGTATCTTTATAAAGGGATTTTAAAACCAAATTGACACAAAATTATGTTTTTGGGGAGTTACAAAATAAAAACCCATGCCTCAAGTATGGTTTTTTAGACGCAGACACATGGAATAATTTTTTTGTCAGCCGACATGATGAAGAATTTATGGTATGATAATTATTTAATATTATAAAATTTATTGTATATTATTTGATTAATTATTAGTTTATTTCTATATAATAGGCCTCTAAAATATCTCATCAAGATATCCAGTTGTAGAATGTATACCCTCATACTTTATCACATGGAGGATATCATTTATTGGAGGAGAAAATGATTGCAAAAAAATTCGATGCATTAAGAGCTCAATCTAATAGTAGTTTAGAAAAGGTCCATTTTGATCCTCCATCTTCCCCCACTCTCCATGAAAATTGGAAAAGCGTGAGAAGAAAATGATGAAAATTATATTTCAAAATAATTTAATGAAGTAGCTAAAAAAATTATAAGAAATTCATTTTTATTTTCCATAAATATTTGTTTTTTTAATTACCAACACTAATATACCATTTTTAATTTTTAATTTTAGGATGAACTTAAGGAGAAACCAATTTATGGTACTTTTATTCTTGAGGGTAGTATGAACATCCTAGCTACTGCTTTAGAAAATCTAGAACACCTCGACCACATAAGAGGATATGAGGTGGGTGTTAGTGTTAGGAAAGTTTTTGATCATCAAAGTAATTAATAAAGAGACCCAAAATAGATTCTATGAAAGTCAAGCCAAAAGACCTAAAATAGTCTATGGACAATAAAATTCATCATCTGTGCAGGCTATGTTTGAACAATTGATGAGGAAATCACAGCCTGTTCAACTTTCCTAGTTTTCCCAGCTTACCTAGCCTACCTACTTGGATCCTCCACCTCTTCATTCAGACCTGACCATATATTGTGAGTTGTATGCTAAATATCTACATGAATGTATTTTATCATATAAAGTCACATATATTTTTGGGGATTTCTTACATCATCAGCCTATACAGTTGGGTCAGGTAATAATATCAGTACATGATATTATTGATCCAAATAGTTTACTGCTATCGCCTATTGAGGAGGTTACCAGAGTTGGAGATTGTATACATCATTTCTTACTTTGGTTGACTAACCTTCTTCGTTATCTGACATACGAGGTATGCATTTTTTTTAAATATTATTTACATTTGATTAAAAATTACTTATAATTATTTCCGACTTTAAATTTATATAGGAGTATATAATATACAAAGAACGAGTAGAAAGGAAACAAAAGGTTTAGGCACCAAAAACTATAGATACTTCTGAGATTTACGATGGACTACAAATATTATCCCAGGTTTCTTCTTCTTTGGATAAAATTTACAAGTTTTGGATGAAATATGACATATGTGGAAGAGACTATCCATTGAGAATATTCAGAAAAGATATCAATGATCTGTTTATTTTTGATGAGTTCAACATGCCTGTGCTATAGTTGTTTTCCATGTAAGTAAATTTATGTTTCCGTTTTTCTTTATTTAAATAAAGATAATTTCAAGTGAATTACTATATTACTTATTTAATTAGATATCTAAAAAACTTCTTATTCAAAAATGATACCACTGGTGTTTATGGTTTTATAGATTCATAATTCATTTCAACGACTGTGCAATATCCAAAAACTCCTGCTATAATTAAATATATATTAGAGAGATTATCAAATAAAAATTTTGAGTGTTGGGGTTTTCCATTACTTTATGGGTAATAACCCTAAGATGATTATGAAGTAATATTCATTATAATTTTATTAATTGTGAACTTTTTATATTGTAGAGGTCATTGGATGTTAGGCGTATTCTGTCCAAAAGAATGCAAATTATTTTGGTTTTGTCTTTATTAGGTGGTGTTCATAAAAAATTTAGCAGCTCATTAGTAAAGTATGTTTTATTCTTTTTTATAAGTTTATTTTAAATTCTTATTATTTATACATATTTTTAGTTGATATATATGATAATGAAGATCATGGAAAAAGTATAAAAAAGACCACTTGTCGATAAAGAAACCAAATACAATCCAATACATTGATATAATGGTAAATATATTTTTTATTTTTTAATATTTGGTTTTTATTATATATAGATATATGTTGGTTTTTATTTTCAATTTAATGCTTTATAACCACAGTTTCATCCTCAAAAAAGAATTTTGGAATGTGGTTATTGTGTTTTAAGATTCATGTATGGGATAATCACAACGAGTTCAATGACTAAATTTGTTATGGTTAGTTATATTAATTATTTTCTATTTTATATCAATATATTATATTTTTTAATCTTATAAAATTCATTATCATTATAGATTTTCAATGATACCATGTCATATATGAATGGTGAACTTACCCATATTCACATTTTGTTTGAGAATTATTTCTTAATTATGATTGCGATCTAAATTATTAGGTATACCACTTTTAATAAAAGTTAGAAAAATGAGTATTTAGATAATAAATTTCTACTTTAAGTTGGTATATTATGTTTATTTTTTATAGGGTTTTTATATACTGTATAAAAGGTTACGACTTTATAAAAAAATATCCATGCTACATAATCCTATAAATTTTCAGGTATATATATTTTAGTTAAAATTAAAAAAATGAGTAATTATACAATCATTTTTTCTTAAAATTTATATGTTATGTTTGTTTTTATATATTTTAGATGTTTCAAGTATGTCTCTTTTAATTTAAGTTAAAGAAATGAGTATTCATACAATTTTTTTTCTTTTAGTTGGTATATTGTGTTTGATTTTATAGGGTTGTTCTTTGTATTAAGTTAGTGTATTAGGTGGAGTATGTAAATCTTATAGAAAATTATAAAAGAAGTAAAATTTATTCTTTTTTATAAGTTATTTATTCTTAATTATTATTATTTATACATGTTTTGATAATTGATATATTAAAATACAAGTCATGGAAGGATTTGATGATGATGAATCACCAAAAATTTATAATAATTATTCCTTTTATTTCCTTTAAAGTGTAATAAAAATACATTTTACATGTTTATTTTAATCAACATCTTCTCTAAAAAATGCATTTTTAAAATTTATTTTTTTCATTTCTGGTAATTAGGACATAAGGGGTTACAAAAAATACCAACTTTATATCTATTTTATTCACTTTTCATGCAAAAAATGTTCATCAAGTGCAATGTTTTTTTCAGGTTATTTTATGATTTGATTGGTTTTTCTATTTGACCTATATTTTCTAATAATATTATATTTTCTAATTTAATTATTTTTTAGTCTAGCATCAATAAAATCTCATTCAATATTCCTTTTCACCCTTACAAATTTATATCAAAATTTAAAGTACTTTCCAAGTGAGTAGAAAGATGTCAACATAGTACAAGTGACCTTGTCATCCTTCCTAAATGACCAATGACATTTTTTTGTTTATAGTTTCCACCATTTTAGGAATTCAAGGGAAGTGTTATTTCTAAAAACAAAACAAATTAAATTTCTTTATATAATATAATTATCTAACTATAAAATTTTGCTGTTTTTTAATAAGTGTTGTTAAATGGAGGCTTACACTAAAAATCTATAACAAAAACATTTAAATATGTGACATAAAAAAAAGAAAATTTCAATAAAAACTATTCAAACACTTAAAACCATTTAGATACATATCAATTAAAAATTTATTTTTTCTATCTTCGTACTATTATTTCTTTTTAAATACATAGTTATTTATTTTATGTTAGAAACCACTGTGTATTGAAAAAAGTTCCCTTGTAAGATCCATTAATAGTTTTTCATTTTAACATATTCTTTAACAATAATGTTTTTAATGCAAAACAATTTGCTTCATGATTTTCATGACAAAGATTTCACTTAAATAGGGTAGTTTGAGTGCTCCAATTTGAATGGTGTGATTTTCATCTAATAATAAATTATTTTATATTAATCTTTTTTTCTATATTTATGAGGCATTTTAAATTGAAAAAAATAATGGTAGATCTAGTTTAAGTTTCATTGAAGAGATACTATCATCAAATAGTATGATAATATAGTTATATGTTTACTATTGAATTCCTTATATGGTTGTTCAATTCATTTCTTAAAAGAGATTAGAATTTATGTTCAAAATGTTGATTAATATCGGTAGTGAAAATTAATAAATTCCATGATTATTCAGTTAAGAATGGGTATATTTTCATGAATAGAAATAATCTTAACAAGTTAATAATAATATATATCACTATAAATCTTTCTTTTGGTTCATAGATTTGAGAACACTAACAGATTGATAAAAGTAAGGTGTTTTCATATATTTGAGAACTTTAGCATATTGATTAAAGAAATGTGCTATATATTATTTATTATCAGTTTTTTATTTTAGAGTAAATTATCATCAAGGAAATCTTTTTCTAATTTTAGTTTTTCAATTATGTTTGTTTTTACAGGTATTTATTCAGCTATGTATATATTTTCTTTATCTTTTTTATAAGTTTTTAGATTTTGAATCATGTAATCTATTATTTTAAAAAAAAATTAAACTTTCAACATTTGTTTTCTTAAAAACTGATGTTGAAAGTACATAAAATGAACTTTTCATGTTGGTTTTCTTAAAAACTGACATGGAAAGGACTTTTGACGTTGGTTATTAGATAAAACTGATGTTGAAAGCCTCAAATATTGACTTTCAATGTCGATTATTATATAAAACTGACATTAGAAAACCCCTTCAAATCAATTTTAGTTAATGTTTAAATTCCAGTTTCAATAAAACTAATGGATAAAATTTCATTTATAACACCAATTGCATAAATTCCTGTTAAAAACTGACATTAAAAAGTAAAAAAATTGACGTGAAATTATATTTTTCCACTAGTGTGATGAAAAATTTATGAGGCAAGTAATTAGACTATAATAGTGACCAAAAAGCTCTAAAAATCAGTTTGGAGTGCTTCCTAAGTTTCAATGGAAACATGAATAAATAAATTTGTGTATACATACATAATATGAAATAATATATTTATAAATAAATTTGTAAAATCAAAAGATTAATGGAAACATGAATAAATAAATTTAAAAAATCAAAAGTTTAATGGAATCATCATTATTAAAATGAAAATACAAATAAATTAAAACTAAACTTCAAGTGGTGGTATAATTCACCCATTTTTATGGCCTCTTTGAATAAAGAAGCTATTATAACAGAAGATGTAATGTTGGTTAATATATATCAAATAAAAAATAAAATATTTAAATAGTGGACAACATTAATAAAAAGTAAAATTTGAGTACATTCCCTTTTTTGGAAAGCATGAATTCAAATTTAAGTGCTATTATAAGTTACAATAAATAATAGAAAACTAATCCTTAGTAATACACACTAACTTAAACAGTTTTTCAATGGATCAAATTGAAGTAACTAATTTCCTTTTCCTTTTCAAACACTCCTTAAAATATGTGTCAAAAAGTTGAGTGGTATATATATTTATAAATGCAACGGGATAAGTGGTATCTATATTTATAAATTCATACATGTGTAAGGAAAAATGGTGGTATCTATATTTATATGATAATATTAACTTTCAGAGACCTCCTAGATACACATAATCATACCTCCTACATAATATAGAATAATAATAACACCATGGAAAGGGCATACCACTAACTCCATCCAACCCATAGGATATCCATAATGGCCCCACTCCCGCAACCATGGCCTCACAGGAAGATAAATAGTACTAAAATTCAGTCCTTAGACCAAAATCCTCTTCATTTTCATGGATTAATTGAAGGATTTCTTTGAATGATGAAACTGCAATGGATATATTAGCATGAGTGCATATAAGACCATAAAACTAAGCCTTCTCATAGTCACACTAATCAAGGATCCCCTTGTAGGGATCATTCAGTTGCTACTATTTTTGTCAACTTTAGACAACAAACTAAAAAATGTTTTTCAGTGCTTTGCCAACTCCCTAGCCTAGGAACATTTATATTTAAGGAGAAAAATTTCATCCTCATCAGGTTCATCTCCCAAATAGTTATTATTAAATTTTGTTTCCTGAGACTCATCCCCCATCTCTTCTGGGAATTCACCTATGTTGCGTAAACTACCCTGAGCATTATTAATCTCATACTAGGTAATAGTGATCATTGTGGAAGAATTCAGAGGATAACACCTACCACTAATGGATTAATTATTTTCTTAAATTCAATTACCCATTTCCTTCAAATCATGCAAAAATTATTTGAAACATTAAAGTTTTGGGTTCCACTTATTTGAAAGACCCCTTTTTTGTATTTATTATTTTTTTAAATATTAATATTACCAAATCAAATAGGATGGATATGAATCGAAAATGGATGGATGCCAATTGTATGAAAAAAGAGTATGAAGATAGAGTGAAACAATTCATCAAGGTTGTAAAAGATCATGTATATAACCCTTCTCAAATCCTTTGTCTGTGTTCATGCTGTTGTTATTAAAGACTAATTAGTTTAGAGGAGTTTTAAGAACACTTGATCTATCACAGAATAGATCTAAGTTATAAATAATGGACTAAATATGGGAAAAAATTGAATGTAGCTAGTGTCTGGGATAATCCTACATTTTATGGATCATCTGATATGATTATAAGTGTGGATAATGAAGAAGACCATATTGAGGATGTGATTATAGGTGTCAATGATGATGAATATCATATTGAGGAAATGAAAATGATAGTTTAAGATAGAATTCATGATTTTCCAAAATTTATTGACAATTTAAAGAGTTTTACAAAGATTCTATTGTATGTTGGTTGTACTAAATATACACCATTTTCAATCGTACCGAAGTTGTATAATTTAAGATATGACAAAGGATGGAGTGATGCCAGTTTTACTGAACTACTTTCTCTCTTGAATGATATGCTCCTAGAAGATAATGAGATTCCTAGTTGAGAATATGATGCTAAATGAATTCTACGTTCAATGGGTATTATCTCTGAAAGAAAACATGCTTGTCCAAATAACTGTATAATATTTTTAAAGGATAATAAATTACTTAAAGAATGCCCAAAGTTTGGTGCTTCTTGATATAATAAATATGAATTGGGTCCTATGATAGTTGTATGGTACTTCCCAATCATTCCAAGGTTTAGTTTTCTATATGGAAGTGAGGAGATTGCAAGACAATTGATGTGGAATGCAGATACAAGAAATAAAGATATGAAACTTCATCACTGAGTAGACTCTCCTTAGCAGAAGAGAACACGGGTATCCTAAATTTGGAAACAAGATAAGAAACCTTCGTCTTATGCTATATATAGATGGAGTGAATCCTTTTAGTTTTCAAAGCAACACTCATAGTACATGGCCAATTATATTAGTAAATTATAACTTTCCACTGTGGTTATACATGAAATGAAAATAAATTATGTTATCTATGTTTATATCAAGACCAAAAAAACTGGGTAATGATATTGATGTTTATTTAGATCCATTAATCGAATATTTGAAATTTTTGTGGGATTCAAGTGTTAAGTTGTATGATTCTTACATAAGTGAAGATTTCATGTTGAGATCTATGTTGTATGAGACGATAAATGGATTTCCTATTTATGGAAATTTTTTAGTATATAGAATTAAAGGAACTCAAGGGTGTCCTATTTTTGAACAAGGTACACAATCAATTAGTTTGAAGCATTCATTGGAGATTGTGTTTCTAGGTCATCACATATTTCTACCTTGATGACATAAGTACTGATCATGGATGACATCATTCAATGGAATTTTAGAAGAACATACAACACTGTCTCCACTAACAAGTGATCAACTATTTGAGAAAGTAAAATATATGTAAAATTCTTTTGGTAAACCTTTTTTGAAAAAGCTTATGAAAATTGGTTGGGAAAAGAGATAAGTTTTTTTAATTACCATTCTATAATTGTTTGTACATCAGGAATTTTCTTGATGTTATGCATGTTAAAAAAATGTATGTGACAATGTCATTGACATATTACTAAATGCACCCAGAAAAACAAAGGATGGAATTAATATTTGGTTGTACATGATTGACATGGGAATATAGGAAGAGTTAACACCAATGATGGGTGAAAATAGACTTTTATTCCTCTTACTACTTACACTATTTCCAGGTAAGAGAGATAATAGTTTTGTAGCTTCTTGAATGATGTAAAGGTTCTAGAGGGGTATTCATCAAATATCAATAATATCATGTTAGTGATTGATTTAAATTTAAAGGGTATGAAATCACATGATTTTCATTTTTTGATGCAAGATCTAATTCCTATAGCTTTACATTTCATTTTTCCCAAGAATGTCCATCATACATTAACTGAGCTCTGTTTCTTTTTCAAAGATATATGCAACAAAGTTATAGTCCTGAAAATTTTTTCCAACTATGGAAAAGGAAATTTACATCATATTATGTGAATTAGAAATGTTCTTCCTATAACGTCCCACCCTGACTCACCTTTAAGGCGGTGGCCAGACCGGTGGGTCACATGACCTCAAGCGCATCTCCCCAAATGCTAGAGGTTGCCGACTAGCACTGAGGACCATGGTTAAGTATGTGGGGATACTATGCCCTCATAGATTAGAGTATACACAAAGATTAACAATATAAAATAGATAGCATATGCATAATAAGAACAGACAACAGCTGAAATAGTAATAAATAATTGATAAAGCAGCGGAAGACAAAAATTAACAATTTTTATAAAATTGGCCAACACCAGTTTATACAACAGATGAATGCATGACATGGTGATGATACATGATGTAAAGCAGTAAACAATACAACATGATTTACAATATAGTACAATAATAAAGAAAAGACAGAAAATCCCCACATGCGATCTCTATGAGCATCCCAAGCTCTAACTCGGTCCTTTGCTCCTAACTCCCAGGTAAAAGAAATATATAAAAAAATCTAGATAATGAAAATATAAAGTATACTTGAGTACCAAATGGTGCTCGAGCAGGGTGTGAGATATAATCTCAGTAGGACGACACACACAGTATCAAGACCTTTCCATTTCGTACTATAGACAAATAGCAGTGTTCCATATATAAAAATGCAAGTAATTTAAATAAATTAAAATAACTGTAACTTGGTCTGGGTTCCTAAGAGGACACCCATCCCATACCACCTGCTTCGGCCTAAGCCGTAAGTCTGTATGAGATACCTGGTAAGAATAATATATATATATATATATAGTAAGGACTAAGTAACATGACATACCAAATAAAAAGACATACCCCAAGCTTGTACTTTAGATTAGGGTCTAATCCATATGTCAACACTAAGAACACTAAAGGCACAAGATAAGTATCGCAAAGCATAAGTAAACTCTAAGCATTATAAATAAAAACATCTCACAAATTTATATTAAAACTAACAATTTTAGAGGTGGAGTTCAAGCCCATATTGAAGGCATTTCTACAGTACATCCAATCAATTATATACAATGCCATGAGCCCGTCCAATCTTGTATTGTAGCTTGGGGTTTACTTTATGTGTCAAAAAAAGTGCGCTTCAAGGCACCAAAGAGGTAACAAAATTCACAAGGAACTCAGAGTAGTATCAATAAAAACCTTCCACACATTAAAATTATTATTATATTAAAGTTTAGAGTTGGAGTCTGAGACCATCACGAAGGTATCACTACGGTACATCCTTCAATTTATCCACCACTGAGCCCATCCATGGAAATATTTTGAAAGACCAAATATCGCTCAAGGCATGGTTTATCATGATTCCATTCCGAGTATCACACATAAGGGGTCGAGTATCACTTGAGGCTTGGCGTAACCACTTGCCAATGGTTCTATCCTCGATTGTACCTTAGGGAACTGATATCACTCTTGAGTATATAGAAAGCCCAGGGAAACCCTTGTCTGGTAAATCCTAATACATCTCCTCCCCAGCGTGTAGTGTGGTAACTAATTAGGAATAAAGTGTTAATGTGTGAGTCCTTAATATGGAACCCATGTTCTTGCCCCACCTTGAGTTTAATTAGATTCCAAAAAAGAAGATACCACATAGTACACATTTAATAATTGAAACCATTTAGGAAACTATTTAATACCAACTTTATAACTCATAGTCTAACAAAACATGGCATTTATTAGCATAAATAGTGGAAATGAAATTAAATAAAACAAGGTATGATAAGTCTTATAACCAGAATTATTTAGGTAAAACAATTCACCCTAAATAATTTTATTCAATTCAAAAGATAAATCTTAATTTATTAAACATGCACTCACAAATGATAATTTAAAGAGTCAAGGCTAATAGTAAATAGGTCCAATGTATCAGCACACCCAAAGGGGTTTCAAACAACATGAAAACAATCTAGGAAGGGGTTCACCCTAAACAAAGGTCACAAAGAACAAGGATAAACAATTAAATTAAATTAATATGCATTATTTGAGATTCACAGGTAGGCACCGACAAGTGGCACAACAGTGCAAATTGAACGAAGAAACGAAATGGAGGTAAAGGATAAAGACAACCTACCTATTTGTTATAATATATCCCATTCCCCACGGCAACCTTTAATTTGACCTAAAACAGGAGAAATCAAAGGATTTAAGAAAAGCCCAAATTTTAGGTAAAAACCTTCCACAACAGATCGCGAGATAGAGAGTGGATGAAACTCAAAAAATTTTAGTGAGAAAGATTATCCTTACTAAGAGATTAACATCTCTTATAATGGCATTGAAAACAGAGAAGAATCAGAGGTGCAACAGACTTCCGAAGCAGCGACGGGGGGTGGCACACCACGTGGAGAGGAGGGGGTCGTGACACACATGAGAGGAGAGGGAGAGAAGAGAAAAGAAAAAGAGAAAGGAAAGAAATAAGGAAAGGAGAAAAAAAATAAAAAAAAGAAAGATAAAGGAAAAGAATAAAATAAAATAAAAATAAAATAAGAGGGAAGAGAAGATAAAATAAGAAAATAAAAATAAAAATGGATAAACCCATTTTTAATTATTTTTACTCTTCTCATGTCCACTTTTTTATTTTTTTATTTATTTTCATTCCTTTTTTCATCTCTTTTTATTTCTTTAAATTTCTTTTTATTCCTTTTAATACTTTCTAATTATTATTACCAGAACCTTGTGCTAGGTTATAGTGTATTATTTTACATAAATCCCTTACAATTATTTAAATAATTTAATAGCTGCTCCGGACCCGCAACAGGATGCCGGGTAAAGCATATATATATATATATATATATTTAAACCTACGCACACACATGCATAAATATATATATATATATTCCATATATACATATATACACATACCAATATTATTTTCCCCAATTAATAGTAATAATTATAACACTAATATTTTTTATTATTATTAAATATATGTCATAATTATCGCCATGAATGGGGATTAAATATATATGTATATATATACATGTGTGGATGTATATATATGCATATACAGATGTGTATATGTATACATATAACATGTATATATATATATGGGTGAATATTTATTATTGGATTAAATAAAGCATTATTAATTACCCACATAAATGTTATTGTGTGGAAAATTTATTAACTTCACAGTTTTAATTTATATATATATATATACATCATATATATATAACAATGTTTCTGTCTCAATCTAATAATAATAATAATATTAAAAAATATTATTATTTAATACCACCCATCAATGACACCATTAGTACTTTAACGACAACACCCATTAAAAACTGATAACACCTAATAAATTAATATTGATTACACATTTTCATTTAATTTTCCCAATTATTAATATCATAATTATTACATTGTCCATTTATTATTTACACTGCAACATAATTTATTAATTATGGAAGCGCATTTTCATTTTTTTTGTTTTCAACCAAAAATAATAATAATATTAATAATAAAATTATTATTATTTCTAACCGCCCCAAAAAATATTTAAAAAACTATTAAATTATATTCAAGTGTGATCTGACCAAACTTATGACGCTCACAAAAGCTATACCATGCCTAGGGTAAACCCCACATCCCAGACCTAACGGTGGTCTCATATTTCTCATATAACACACCATTTGTGAGAAAATAATTATTTATTATATAAAAATGGAATAATAAATTAATTAAAAATAAAGAGGATATTATCACGTGTGAGGTTTGCAAACTCCCAACACACGTCAAAATTATACCCTACCTAGGGTAAAACCAGTGTTTCAGACCTAACGGTGGCCTTATATTTCTCATATGACGCACCTTTTGAGAGTTATTTATTTTTTTGAAAAAAATCACACACGCATATGAATAAATATATTTAATATTTTTATTTTATCAACATCGAGGGTCTATGAGCCTTGGAATCCCATGGAGACTCAACGCCTAACTATGAAAATATTTTATAGAATATTTCAAAGTGATAAAGAAGGATTTTACCCTTCATTTAATTTATTTCTATTTTAATTTTAATCTAATTAATTTAATTAAATTTCTTTAGAAGACACATCACAACATCAAATATCGGAAATAAAAAGTTCCTATGCTCGGTTTTAAAACCGCTCTACCCAGCTAACAGAAAAATTTAATTTCCTCTGCTTTTTCATCCAATTCAAAACACAATACATTACACTTCCCATCAAAATTATTTGATATAATGGTTCATTTGATGGTTCAATTGGTAACAGAGATTCAACTGTGTGGTTCTATACATTTTAGATGGATATAACCCATTGATCGATATATGATGATTTTGAAAGGATATGTCAAAAATCAAATTCTCCCATAAGGCTGCATTGTAGAGTGATATATTATTGAGGAAGCCATTCAATTCTATACCAACTATCTGTTTGGTGTGGAAAGCATTGGTCTACCAAAATCTCATCACACTGGGTGTCTTGTGGGTATATGAATTTCTATATTATATGTTGTCACAATCACTATTAGAGATCGGGAGTAGACCCATCGTTATGTTTTCTATAACAATTTAGAGGTTTCCCCATATGTTGAAACCCAAAAAGAAATTATTAGGTATTTTAATCCATCAAGGGATGAAAGTTAGATATCAAATACACATAATCAATAGTTTATAAGATGGTTTTGGGACCATATTTTTAAAGAGCCAGATAAAAATCCAAATTCAATTTCAGAATGACTTCAATGACTAGTCAGAGGACCAAGTGTGCATGTATTATCTTATAATGGTTATGCAATTAATGGTTATATTTTCTATAAAAATGAACACGATGAATGAAATACCATGAAAAATAGTGGAGTTACACTTGTGGATGAAGCTATGTATATATCTGGTACCAAGGAAAAAATCCAATTTATGTGAATATGTCATACTTTGGTATCATCAAACAAATATGGGAGTTGGATTATACAAAATTCCAAGTGATGATTTTTCAATGCAAGTGGGTTGATAACAGGAGTGTTGTTAAAGTAGATAAATTGAGATATGTGAAAGTGGATTTCAGTAAGGAAGGGTACAAAGATGAACCATTTATAATGGCATCATAGGTAGTACAATTATTTTATGTTCCCGACCCGAAAACTGAAAGTGGTGAATTTTTCTGTTATCGATCAAAACCACTGAAAGGTCATATGAAAACTCAACTGATGATGACCCTTTAATTGGGACTTCACAATCATTTTTCAGTAGTACCAATGTAGGTTGGTTCTTGTATATCAAAGGAGACCATAATGAAGAGATTTATATAATTGATAGATGGATTAAATCCATTCAACCATTTAAAAAAAGAGTTCAATAATCAGGTTATATATTTTTTGTAATATACATCGCGTTACCTCATATTATTATTTGTTCACTACCAAATTTACGTAATATAAATTAAATGCTCAAACAATTCTATAGATAATGACTTCTATACATGTCGATGCTCCCAATTCGAAGGAACAACAGGTTTCTCAACCCGTTGGTGTTCTCAATGTAGAGGAACAACAACCTTCTTAGCATGTCGATGCTACCAATCCATAGGAATAACATATTAACAATTTTGAACCTAAGAAATTGTTAAATGGTGAATAATCGGTGTACTTGAAAAAATAGGAGTGTCGTAGCATGAAAATGTTAGAAAAAATTATTAAGTTGAGAAAAAATGCATAAAATTTGAGATTGGATGGAATGCACATGGCCAGACTATTAACCCCAATGAGGACATGTTTAGTAGTTTCATTGAGCTCAACGCTCGACAATACATTCCAATTGATATAGATTCATGGCACTATGTTGTGTCTGCACTTAAGACACTATTTTGGGAAGATATTAGGGTTACATTATGATATAATTTATTTATTTTACTAAAAAAATAATTAAACATTGACTTACTCTTCATTATCCCTTACAAAATTCATTTATAGTAGATAAATCCCAAAGAAAATTTGCATTAATGCTCACTAGAAAGGCTCACAGAGGATTTCACACAATTCTTACAAAGTTTTATCACAAATATGTTGAAGGGAAAATAAATCCACACCCACCACATATGTATTCACACTTGATAACCCAACAAGCATAGGATGCGTTTACCTACCATCATGAGGAGACATTTTTTCAGGTACATTGCGGTTGATAATAATTTTTTTAACAATAAATGTATTAATAACTTTAATTAAGAATTTTTAATTTATGAAACAAAAACTAAGTGATGAAAATAAGCAATGGGCAAAAAACCAACATACCCCTACCATAAGTAAAGGATGGAGTGCACTTTACTTGAAAAAATGGTACATATTTTAAATATATCGTAATAATTTTATGTAACATGAAAAAACAACATAATTATGTCGCACTTTTTATATATAGGTTAATGAATCCAAATCCAAAACCACTTCTATCCCATGTCATGTGCTGTGTAAGGTGGCACATGTAAATAAAGATGAGATTATAATAGATTAAAAAACTCAAAAAGTGTGGGAAATATGTGTAAGTATGACATAATAATTTTTTTTCTTTAAATTGGTATTAAAAAACAATGATTACTTATTTTTCTATATTTTTTATCTGACTTAGACATAGGAATCATCATCAGGTGTACCAGATGAAAAACTACAATCAGTGAACTTGAAGCTACTGATCGTACCACGATTCACTGTTTCATTTTCACCCTTACATCGCTGTGCTAAACATATTTTGTATTAAAAATTATAAAAATATTATCAAATTGTGCTTCATGTTTGATTCAATAATTTTGTTTTTATCACTGTTAAATAGGTCAATGATACATGTTTTGAAAATTACAATGTAGGTGGAGGTGATTTGGAGGGCCCTTGATGAAGTGAAAGAAAAATGGGCCAAAATTGCATGGATCCATGGACATCTGTCCACTGTTTTGCATATTACACGAAATCCGTGAATCCAAATGGGATGAAATTTTGTGGGCCTGTCCAAAATTAAATATTCTACATTTCATATTAATGAACCCAATCCTGATTCGGCTTGAATGGGGCCCATCCGAACTGATATGTCCAAACCACCGAATTTGGACCAAGTCAAATGCGGTGTTCTGTATTTTATCAATATCTTGAGCTCTAGTTGTCCAAACGGTGCCAAACTTTCGTTGGAGATAGTAAAGAGGTATTTATATAACTTTTCTATTTTCTCCAAAGAGATATAAGACTTTATGAAGGCCTAAACGCGTCGTGCAAGTGGATTTATGAAATCTGTGTGCCTAAAACCACCTCCCACATTTCCTATAAAAGGGCACCTTGGGCTCCTCATTTGTAAGTTCGGAAAAGGAGTGAAGTGATGCCAATTTGGAGTCCTAGAAGAGTATTATAATCACCTTGGAGGTTCTGGAGGCCCCTATCCTCATAGGGGGATCAACAATGAAGAAGGAGTTCAACCCGAGCTTCCTCCTCCTCCCGATGTCGAGCTAAAAGTTGGGTGTTCGCTGTGAGGGAGCTACACACATGTCAAGGGAGTTCCAATGCATACATTAGCTATTGGTTTGGATTAATTTGGGCGTTAAAACATTTCATTCCATGTATCTTATTTTATTTCAGATTTGAATGCTTGATTTGATACATGTGAGTGATATGATCTTAATTTCTAACCGATCGGTGTGAGGTTTTGAGTGCGTGACTTGTGTTGTTCCGATTGGAAATCACAAGAATCCTTTTCATACCCACCTTATTGAGATTTCAATATGCTTTGGAGGCTCTTATTCCATGCATAAGTACTGGACCTTTAAAATACGATTGTTACGTCAAGGTTGAGTCCTTTAAGCATTGAAATAAAAGCTTAGGAATTAATCGGGATTCCAATTAACTCCAACCAAAGAATTACTATAAACCTGAGATGAACCTCTATGAAAAATGAACTTGATATGTGTGTAGTGAAATCACATCGACCCTTTTATCTCATATTTCTCAAAACCCACTTGGTCACTCATTTTTTAGGCTATTTCAACTAAGTCATTATTTTAAACTGTTTTCAAAACCACCCCCTCTCTTAGTCATTTTTATTAAAAATACACACTCTAAACCTAACAACTCTCCTTGAGAGATGACCTAGGGTCTTTCCTAGACTATAAATAAACCTTAAAAATATAATCAATTTGACATGTCATGACAGCTCGGTCAAATTTTGGCGCCGTTGCCGGGGAGCGCTTTGGTTTTTTGTGCGTGTTTTTGATAAATTTTTTGTAATTTTTGTGAATATTTGTTTGTTTTATCTTCTACATTTGAATTTGTTTTTGTGTTCTAATTTATTTATTATGTAGGTTCTTTGTATGACGCGTTCTACTCCAGGAGACCTACAAACTTTCGAACCCGAATCGGAGAGGATCCTACATCAACGAAACCGAGACATACAAGACCACACTTTGAAGGAGGAGACATCAAATCTTAAAATTCTTCTTGATCCTTCTTCTTCTTCTAAAACCAAAGTTAAAACTGAACATAACTTGTATATCATGGCTGAAAATAATAGAACACTAAAAGAACTAACCTCACCTTATGTTGATATCCAACCCACTTACATTCAATTACAAGGCGAGACACCCAATTTTGAACTAAAATCTGGTTTAATTCATTTATTACCAAGATTTCATGGACTGCCTGGAGAAGATCCACATAAGCATTTAAAAGAATTTCATACTATGTGTTCAACCTTAAAACCTTCTAATGTGGATGAAGAACAAGTGAAGCTTAGGGAATTCCCATTTTCATTAGAAGACACTGCAAAAGATTGGTTATACTATGTCAATTCACCAATTAGGGGCTGGGCAGACATGAAACGCCTTTTTCTTGAAAAATACTTCCCAGCCTCTCGAACTGGAACTATAAGGAAAGAAATATGTGGTATAAGACAATATCAAGGGGAAACATTACATGAATATTGGGAACGCTTTAAAAGGTTATGTTCAAGTTGCCCACACCACCAAATAAGTGATCAACTTTTAATTCAATATTTTTATGAAGGTTTGATTCCTATTGATCGAAATATGATTGATGCTGCTGCAGGTGGTGCATTGGTAGATAAGACCCCAATTGCTGCAAGAACCCTCATTGAGAACATGGCACAAAACACTCAACAATTCGGTACATGGTCCAGTGTTCCCATTCGAGGTGTCTATGAGGTGCAAAGTACTGAGTTTGAGAAGAAGGTGGACACGAAGTTTGAAGAGGTAAGTACCCTTATACAAAAAATAGCTCTCTCCCAAGGGAAATATCAATCTCCTCCTCCCATCCATTGTGGAATCTTCTCTTCTGACACCCACTATTCTGACCAATGTCCTCAATTGAGAGAAACTTCTGAGAGTTGTGAGGCAATATTTCCAGGACGCCCCTTTAACCAACCCTTTAGGAAAGAACCATACTATCCATCCAACCAAGGGTGGAAGGACAACCAAGCCTATAGGCAAGGGGGGTATTCAAACCAACCTCAACAACAATGGAACCAACAGGGTCAGAGTAGTCATCCACCACCACCCAGAAATCCTCAACCACCCCAAAGGCCATTCCAACCACCCCCTCCAAAAACCGAGCCTAGCCTAGAAGATATGATGAAGCAAATGGCTGCCAATAATATCCAATTCCAACAAACCACACAAGCATCCATACAAGACCTAAAGACCCAACTAGGCCAACTTGCCAACTCAGTGGGGGAAATCCAAAGTCATGGGTCGGGTAAACTACCATCTCAACCAGTAGTAAACCCTAGGGATAAATGAAATGTTAGTGCCATCACCCTTAGGAGTGGGACACAACTCAAAATCCAAATGACCCCTCCATTAGAGTCCTCCCATCCAAAGGAAAACACCATCCCAACTGCTGAAAATGGTCCAATAGAAGAAAACCCTTTTCCTGAGAGAAGCCCTTCCAAAGGAAAGACTGTGGTTGTTGATGAGCCACCTATCCCAACCATTCCTCTTCCATTTCCTCAAAGGGCTGCCCAACCTAGGAAACAAAAAGAAACTGAACTTTATAAAGAAATCTTGGAGACTTTCAAAAAAGTGCAGGTTAACATTCCATTGATTGATGTTGTCAAGCAAATTACGAGATATGCAAAGTTTCTGAAGGAGATGTGTACACACCGAAGGAGGCTTCGTGGTGATGAGAAGGTGAGCCTGGGGAGGAATGTTTCAGCATTGATAGAGCCATCACTTCCCACCAAGTGCAATGATCCTGGAACATTCTCGATTTCGTGCACCATAGGGGAGTATTCTTTCTCCAATGCTATGCTTGATTTGGGTGCTTCTATTAATGTAATGCCTCACTCCATATACTCTTCTTTGCAGGCCGGTGAACTGAAGCCCACTGGTATTGTTTTTCAGCTAGCAAATCGGAGTACGACACACCCCTCTGGTGTGCTAGAGGATGTTCTTGTGAGGGTTCAAAATTTAATATTTCCTGCTGATTTTTATGTGCTAAAAATGGAAGATGATAGGATGAATGGACATGCCCCAATTATATTGGGGAGACCTTTCTTGAAAACTGCCAAAGACATAATTAATGTCCATAATGGTACATTATCTATGGAATTCTGTGGTGACATAGTCCATTTCAACATCCTTGATGCCATGAAGCACCCCTCAGAAGAACATTCCTCTCTCTCGGTAAATTCAATTGATGTACTCCCTTCCCCTAAAATAAATTCATTTGTTTCCCCTGATCTCCTTTCTGAATTTTCCTCTTTGATAGAAATTCTTGGAAATGAATCATGTATTGATTGTTGTAGCGGTCTAGAGATATGTCATGCATGTTTGTTAATTGATGATTTCTTGAACACAGAGGATCACATGACCATCGATGATACTGCTAAGCTTGTAAAAGCTCATTCCTCATCTGAGGATGTTACCATTGAGCAGTTAGATGAGATCAGTGACTTCTCACTTTCACACACACTTCCGTCAATCCAAAATCCCCCAGAATTGGAACTGAAACAACTGCCTCAAGATTTAAAATACTCATATCTTGAGAATGGAAACAAGTTGCCTGTCATCATTGCTAGTTCACTCCCTCCTGAGCATGAATTGCGACTGCTTGATATTTTGAGGAAGTATAAACAATATTTGGGATGGACACTTGCTGACATTCCTGGCATTAGCCTATCAATTTGTACACATCATATTTTATTAAATGATGAGGCTAAACCAGTGAGGCAGTCACAACGTCGACTGAACCCAAACCTACTTGATGTTGTTAAAAAAGAAGTAACAAAATTGTTGGCTGCTGGAATCATTTACCCTATCTCTGACAGCCAATGGGTCAGTCCTGTTCAAGTAGTTCCTAAAAAAACTGGCCTTACTGTAGTTAAAAATGAAAACAATGAATTGGTTCCAACTCGTGTGCAGAATAGTTGGCGTGTCTGTATAGAGTATCGCCGACTAAACCAACACACTAGGAAGGACCATTTCCCATTGACATTCATTGACCAGATGCTAGAGAGGTTAGCAGGGAAGTCCCATTACTGTTTCCTTGATGGGTATTCTGGATACTTTTAGATCCATATTGCCCCTGAGGATCAGGAAAAGACAACCTTTACTTGCCCCTTTGGTACATTTTCTTATAGAAGGATGCCATTTGGTCTGTGCAATGCTCCAGGTACTTTCCAACGATATATGGTTAGTATTTTTTCGGATTACCTGGAGAATTGCATGGAGGTTTTTATGGATGATTTTACTATTTATGGATCCTCTTTTGATGAATGTTTGAGTAGTCTTGCTTCTGTCCTACATCGCTGTATTGAAAAGAATCTCATATTAAATTATGAGAAATGCCATTTCATGGTGCGACAAGGCATAGTTTTGGGACATGTCATTTCTGGGGAAGGTATCCAAGTGGACAAATCAAAAGTAGATATCATTTCCTCCCTACCATTCCCTAAAAATGTTCAGTATGTGCGGTATTTCCTGGGTCATGCTGGATTTTATCGTCGTTTCATTCGTGACTTTAGTAAAATTTCACTCCCCCTCTCCCGATTACTCCAAAAAGAAAAAGAATTTGATTTTGATAAAAAATGTGAGGAAGCTTTCAATAAGTTAAAATGGAGTCTCACATCACCCCCGGTAATTCAACCACCTCGGTGGGATTTACCATTTGAGCTCATGTGTGATGCCTCTAACTATGCAGTTGGGGAAGTCTTATCACAAAGGGTCGACCGAGCTCCATATGTCATAGCTTATGCCTCACGTACTCTGGACCCTACCCAAGCAAACTACACCACCACTGAAAAAGAATTTCTTTCCATTGTGTTTGCCTTGGATAAATTCAGGCCATACCTTCTAGGGTCCAAAGTCGTTGTGTTCTCAGACCATGCAGCCCTCCGATATCTCATAAAGAAACCAGAAGCCAAACCACGTCTCATTCGCTGGATGCTCCTCCTTCAGGAATTTGATCTAGAAATTAGGGATAAAAAAGGAGCAGAGAATGTGGTTGCTGACCATATCAGTAGGATTCTCCCATCCACAGACATTGACTCATCCCCCTATATTCCCATAAATGAATTGTTTCCTGATGAGCAATTGTACCGAGTGCAAGATGCTATTCCTTGGTATGCTGAAATTATAGATTATTTGGTAGCGTCTTGCATTCCTGCTGATTTCACCAAAAACCAGGCCGACCGTCTAAAACATGAGTCTCGTTGGTACATTTGGGATGACCCCTACCTCTGGCGCACATGTAGTGATCAAGTTATTAGGCGTTGTGTTCCCGATAGTGAGTTTCAATCTGTCCTTAGGTTCTGCCACACACTTGCTTGTGGGTGCCACTTTGGTCCCCAACGGACTGCTCGCAAGGTCTTAGATTCTGGTCTCTTTTGGCCCACATTGTTTAGGGATGCCCATGAATTTTGTAAATCTTGTCCTCGCTGTCAAAGAATGGGGAATGTCTCTAAAAGAAATGAGATGCCCCAACAACCCTTACTCTTCCATGACATTTTTGATGTTTGGGGCATTGACTTTATGGGACCATTCCCCAATTCATTTGGGAACCTTTACATTCTTCTGGCAGTGGATTATGTTTCAAAGTGGGTAGAGGCACGATCCACGAGGACAGATGATTCCAAGAAAGTTGTGGAATTTTTGAGAACCCAAATATTCTGTAGGTTTGGATTACCTAGGTTTATCATCAGTGATCAGGGTTCTCATTTCTGCAACTGCACAATGCAATCTCTTTTGCGCAGGTACGAGGTTGGGCATCGAGTGTCTACTACTTATCACCCACAAATAAATGGTCAAGCCGAAGTATCAAATAGAGAGGTAAAACAGATTCTTGAGAAAACGGTTCAGCCAAAAAAAAAAGACTGGAGTCTTAGACTCGATGATTTGTTATGGGCTTACCGTACTGCATTCAAAACTCCAATTGGCATGTCACCATATCGGCTAGTTTTTGGGAAGAGTTGTCACCTCCCTGTTGAGGTAGAGCACCGGGCCTACTGGGCTATTAAAAAATGCAATTCTAATCTTTCTGGTGCAGGTATTCAAAGGAATTTGTAGATTCAGGAGTTGGAGGAAATGAGAAGAGATTCATTTGAGAACTCCCTAATTTATAAAGAGCGAACCAAGGCTGCCCACGACTGTCTCATCCTTCATCGTCAATTCCACATCGGGCAGAAGGTCCTCCTCTACAATGCAAGGCTGAAGTTGCACCCCGGTAAGCTTCATTCCCGTTGGTTTGGACCTTACATTGTTACTAATGTCTCTCCATTTGGTGTTGTCCAGGTTCAAAATGAAGACACCAAACAAACCTTCACTGTCAATGGGCAGCGGCTGAAGCACTTCCATGAAGCCATTCCGGAGTCCCCAATGGAGGACCTCCATGTTCAAGAAGCGGTCTATGAATAACACTCACCAGGTTTTATCCTTCCTTCCCACAGTCTCTTTTATTATAGTGAGGACACTACATTCTCTAGGTGTGGGGGGGGGGGGGGGGTGGATACATTCCTGGTTTAGTTAGGATTTTTCACCATTTTCTCCTTTTGTTTTCTCTTTTTGGCCTTCTTTATGGTATTTTTATTTTTCCCCATCAACAATTTCGAAATTCCATGATGTGGCGACCATAAAGTGGGGAAAGTAAAAATACCATAACAAAGGCTAAAAAGAATATTTGTATGAATTTAACATCAGGGAGTGATTTTTAGTGAATTGGTTTTCTGTCAATGATATAAATGGTCGTATCTATGTGAAACCTTTGAGATGATTGATGCCCATTGTGTGAGTAGTTTTTGGGAAAACTGTGTCACTAATATCTCCAAAAAATTTTGCACCAAACCACAAAGTGTGATTATTTCTTACTTAATATAAGGTAAATATATTTTGGGTTAATATTTATCAGCTTTAAATGATATTTCCATACGTTCGTTCCTTATCCGATCTGTTTCATTACTGTACCGGATTGACCTATGCATGTGTACCTAATGTCCGACTGTTGTACGCCCTCAAAAAAAAAAATTGTTGTGTCTTGGGCAGGTCAAAAACCACTCCTCATCAACCTTTGATCTTGTTATAACTATTGCAATTAGTGTCGTGAGGAAATCAAACAAGGGTTGAGAGATGAGTGTGAAATTTGTTCCAATTGCAAATTCAAAAAAAATAAAAATAAATGAGGGGAGTGATGAAATGTGCAACATATGGGGATATCTAGGTCGGGAGCTTATGGTTTGACTTCTGGGAATGCTTAAATGAGTGGGTCTTGAAATATGATTGCAAAGGATGTAGGACAGGTTCGGTGACAAAATCATTTAAACTGAAAAATGTTAAAATAACATATATTTATTGGATAACAAGTGGAAAGAATAGCATGGAATGGTTTTCACACACACACATGGAGAGTTAGTGTCATGATTTACTTCTGAATTCCTTTCTCAATTGGGTATCATGAACCTTTTTGAATTTCTCTATGATATGATTTATGAGACATCCTTTTCTATTTTCACTAGGAAGAACTCCTTGGTGTGATTCGTGCATTGATCAATTTACTTTAAATAAAATCCCCTCAAATGATAAATCTTCATGATGTTGTAAATATATATATATATATGAATCATTGCATTTGGATATGTGACCTTGCCCAGGAGTGCAAATGTTTAGGTGTGGGGGTGTGATCGTACCACGATTCACTGTTTCATTTTCACCCTTACATCGCTGTGCTAAACATATTTTGTATTAAAAATTATAAAAATATTATCAAATTGTGCTTAATGTTTGATTCAATAATTTTGTTTTTATCACTGTTAAATAGGTCAATGATACGTGTTCTGAAAATTACAATGTAGGTGGAGGTGATTTGGAGGGCCCTTGATGAAGTGAAAGAAAAATGGGCCAAAATTGCATGGATCCATGGACATCTGTCCACTGTTTTGCATATTACACGAAATCCGTGCATCCAAATGGGATGAAATTTTGTGGGCCTGTCTAAAATTCAATATTCTACATTTCATATTAAGGAACCCAATCCTGATTAGGATTTCATGGGGCCCATCCGAACTGATCTGTCCAAGCCACCGAATTTGGACCAAGTCAAATGCGGTGTTCTATATTTTATCAATATCTTGAGCTCTAGTTGTACAAACGGTTCCAAAATTTCGATGGATACAGTAAAGAGGTAGGGATACAACTTTTCTATTTTCTCCAAAGCGATATAAGACTGTCTGAAGGCCGAAACGCGTCATGCAAGTGGATTTATGAAATCTGTGTGCCCAAAACCACCTCCCACATTTCCTATAAAAGGGAACCTTGGGCTCCTCATTTGTAAGTTCGGCCAAGGAGTTAAGTGCTGCCAATTTGGAGTCCTAGAAGAGTATTCTAATCACCTTGGAGGTTCTGGAGGCCCCTATCCTCATAGGGGGATCAACAATGAAGAAGGAGTTCAACCCGAGCTTCCTCCTCCTCCCGATGTCGAGCTAAAAGTTGGGTGTTCGTTGTGAGGGAGCTACACACATGTCAAGGGAGTTCCGATGCATACATTAGCTACTGGTTTGGAGTAATTTGGGTGTTAAAACATTTAATTCCATGTATATTATTTTATTTCAGATTTGAATGCTTGATTTGATACATGTGAGTGATATGCTCTTAATTTCTAACCGATCGGTGTGAGGTTTTGAGTGCGTGACTTGTGTTGTTCCGATTGGAAATCACAAGAATCCTTTTCATAACCACCTTATTGAGATTTCAATATGCTTTGGAAGCTCTTATTCCATGCATAAGTACTGGACCTTGACAATACGATTGTTACGTCAAGGTTGGGTCCTTTAAGCATTGAAATAAAAGATTAGGAATTAATCGGGATTCCAATTAACTCCAACCAAAGAATTACTCTAAACCTGAGATGAACCTCTATGAACAATGAACTTGATATGTGTGTAGTGAAATCACATCGACCCTTTTATCTCATATTTCTCAAAACCCACTTGGTCACTCATTTTTTAGGTTATTTCAACTAAGTCATTGTTTTAAACTGTTTTCAAAACCACCCCCTCTCTTAGTCATTTTTATTAAAAATACACACTCTAAACCTAACAACGCTCCTTGATAGACGACCTAGGGTCTTCCCTAGACTATAAATCAACCTTAAAAATATAATCAATTTGACGTGTCATGACAGCACGGTCAGCTACCAGAACAATATGGTCACGTCAGAGTTGCGGGTTTTGGGGTGACACCCTGAACATATTTTGAGAAAATAAGTAGTGGGGGATAAAGATAATCAAATGGAAGAGATACATGAATGATTAACTAATCTTTAATAAAAATTTCATTGGTAGTTTTATTTTCTAAAAAATTTTATGGGGTGGAAGCAAAGATAAAAAAAACTCAAGAACAACCACTACATGAAGACCCCCCACCCCCACCAGCTTTGAGGCAAACCATTCCCTTAAAAGAGATATCTTAGATGAGATAATCAATATTCTCATAATTGTTTCTGTGAATTATAAATTATGAGGACATTGATAAATTTCCTATACTGATATTCTATAGGTTAAAAGTGATTTTGATTTATATCTATCAACACCCACACATCACCTTATTGAGAGGGATACTGTGTTCAATATCCAAGAATATAATCTACACAACAGACAACTTCCAACAGGTCATGTGAGAGTGGGGATTAACATATATCATGAGCCAAGAGTTGAGCTACCCGTTCCACTTAATGATGCAAATATTCATATGGTTGAGCATGCTATTGGAAAATTCATAGAATGGATATTATATCTTGTAAAAAAACATATCGACAATGAAATATTTATTTACAATTTATTTTTTCATTCTAAACCTTTATCCATGACACCCCAAACCTTTTTCATGCATAATAATAATACTGTCTAGTTTTACTTCATTTAATTTCCATGCTATCCAAATAATGATTTAAAAAACAAGGTTTGTTTTATTTAATTAAACACTAAAATGATTACATTAGATCAAGGCCAAAAGAAACCTTACTACCCTAGGATACCTACTAAAAGACTGATTAAAATCACAGGGAGACCACTAAATAAAACTAAAAGCCCAAGAAAATAGTAGGGCTCCTTCAGATCCATCATGATGAAGAACATTATTTCCAAAACCACATTAACCGTGCTAAGCATTATAGGAATTATGAGAACCATATTCACCAAGTTGATTCTAAAGTTTTAATACCCTAAACATCTTTTTATAATGCCTTTTGTGACCATTGAAATCTATCATGATCCTTAAGTGAGCATTGATTTTTTCGATGGTCATAAAATCCTATAAATGTTGGATTATTTTTAACAATTTTGATTATTCTATTTTTCTTAATTATTTTTGAATATTTAATTATTTTAAGTTTATAATAATTTTAAATGATTATAAGTATTTGAGTATATTTTAAAATGATACAACTCTGAACATGTTTTAATTAAACTTATCTTCATATTTTGAAAACATAATGTTTTAAAACTTGAAATGAATATGGAAATTAAAATCATAGTGTTTTAATGAAAATGTGAAGAGAAGAATATATGTTTACTTCAATGAATGTGAATAGTGTTTATATTGGAAAAAAGATACGCATTCAAATTTAAATTTATGTTTTAAATGTTTTTGATAATTAAAAGTTATACATAGAATAATGTATATTTTTGATGGTGTATGTTAATAGAAAAAAGTTTAAAATAAAGTTGATATTTTAGACTAATAAAAATTTATGACAATGGTGATTTTAATATAGGTAAAATATTTTGAACTTCTTTTCCATGGGTTTGTTAAAAAATATACACCCTAGGGTCAACCCTCTAGCTGGGCCAAAGGAGGAAGCTCACACTACTATGGGAGTAGGTAACTGAGCCTAGACCCTTCAGCCTCATCACAGGCCAGCCACAGGTGTGTGTGTGCGCATGCCTCAAGCACGCACGGAGGAACCAGGTAGCGCACCACCGTGTGGGGTGGCATGACAATAAGGGTGGGTGCAGAAGCGCGCCTGCAGAGACCCGATACAGGGTAGTACCGAGGAGGGGGGAGGGGGATTTATGAGCTTATTCTAGGAGCTCAAGGGTTATAAAGGATCCTTGAAACCCATCCCATTTCTATGTGGGATGGGGTTTTTTAGGCAAAACGCTATCCAGGACGTTTGATCTCACCGCGTGGGATCTGGACCATCCGATTAGTTCAACCTTCGAATCCACACAGTCGTGTCTTTCCCTCTACATTTTTCTTGGGCCGCCCGATCTACCTCTGATCTAATCATGACCGTTCTTTCCATTTTAAATCACTGCGCCACTCAAGTCTATCCGATCAAAATCTGATCTAATCTCAATTGTTCATCTTTTTTTTAAAACTACATTTCCCCGTAGCTGTTCGATTAGGCCACAGAGGATCTAGGCCATTTGATCTTCCCTCCATCTTCCCCGATGACTTCTTCTTCCTCCCAGCGTCGTCCCTGTGCACCAGTTCGCATTAACCTTCTCCTATCCATTATTTCTTCCTCCCTCATGATTTTTTTCTCCATCCCCATCCTGGTTGTCAAGGATCCTTTTTCCACAAGTCTACATAGGTATTTTTTTTACAAACTTGATCTATTCCACTCAAGTTTCCACAAAATTTATATATATGTATGTATTAAAATCACCGATTGATTTTGGGTTTTTTTAAGTAAGATGTTGGATTTTTTTATTTCAGACATATTTGAGTCTTTGTTTATTTTTTTATATAAATTGTTGTGTGTGTGTATATATATATATATTTATATATGGACCCTATATAAACCCTAGTTTGTATTTGTTTTCCACCCAGTTTTCCCTACTCCTCAACCTTCAAACATCCCCTGCCGGACCTCCCTCTCTCTTGAATCCAGGTAAGGGATCTTTTTCTTCACTTCCAATTTCCAAACCCCATGTTATCTATTTTTATATTTCATAGTTATATGTTTATATATATAATTTTTTCCAATCTTGTTTTATTATTTCATGTAAAACTATCATCGGTGTTAAAATGATGTTTTTAAAGTATAAGACGCCCGTAAGGGTTACTTTTTTTATGATTTAAACTATGTGTATATATGTATACTTATACGATTTATTTATATAAAAAAATAATCATCAATTCAGGTTTATGACTTTTGAATGGAAATCATTTTCTTTTAATTGATTTTGTTAAAACAAGAAATACATATAGGGGTTTAGTTCATCATGTTTTTAATATGAAAAACCCTTACTTATGACTTATGTATATATGGTTATACATATATACATTTTTTTATATTATAGGTCTGTTTGGGTTTTATGATTTCCAAATGATACTTGTTCCTAGATGGTGTTCATATTACACATACAAGAGTTCACCTTGTTTTGTGTTAAATTAAACCCTATGTATATTTATAAAACAAACCTGATCTTCTTCTATGGTTTTCAAAAACGAAAATATGTTTTTTTTAAATAATAAGAACATGAAAATCATGTAAGGAATCGACTTGGTATTATTTAATTATACCATGAAAAAATATATGCACATATATGGTTACGTGTGTATATATATGGATCTTAATTGTAATTTGAATTAGGATTTCATAAAACCTATTTTATTTGAAGCATACAACAGTTACAAGGATTTATTAAACCATGTTTTGGGTTATGAAGATCCCAAACTTACACTTTGTGTATATATATATATAAGGTTTTACATGATTTTCAAACCCACATGAATACATATATGTATTTTGAACTTAATTCCTCAAGTAGGTTGTATGATGGGTTTCATGTTTAAGCATAAATATACATCCATGCAAGAGAACACATGTTTAATTATTTATTTTATGAATGAACACTTCACATGAAATAACCCATACTTTTTATTCCAATTTGTCGCAAGAAATTCCTCTAATTATTTAAGATTATGTTTTAATATTTTATATAATAATTAACATTGAATGGATTAAATGAGTATCACAAAGTCAAAACATGTAAATATGGCTTGAAAAAGGTCACATTCTCAAGGTTTTAATGCAAGAGTTGTTATTTTATGTGATAACCCATTATTTTATGTATACTTGTTCTTACTACATGTTCAAGAGTATGTCATTTTAGTTCATGCACGTCACTATTAAATCTGAAACCAACAAGTTAGGTCCTTTTTACATTTATGGTATAACCCATTTCAGTTATGAACATGTATGTAAAAGGGTTATGGAATAAGAATATAAGTATTCAATGTAGCATGGGACACTATGAATATAAGACCATATTAGACATATGAGGAATGTATTGGACTTAAATGATAAGATGGGTGCACCCAGATAGCGCTCCAATGCATTGGGTAAAGTTGAGTCTCATGAGAAGTTATGTGCGATGGTCTTGGTGGTTAGACTTGGATTGTGTTGCTATGGGAAATGGGATTGGCGGTTAGCCTTGACTCGTACTAAGGTATGTTTTATGGTCTTGGCACAAAGACTTGACAAAGTTTGTAATTATACATTCCTTCATTATGTATTGGTAAATGATCAATCAAGGGATTAATTGACTAGTAGAATATCCCTTGGTTAAGAATATTCTATGATAATGGCTATGAATGCATAAGTCTTAATTATGTATACAAATGGAAAGTTATACAAGGAAGGGGTATCTAAAGTTAAGGTTACATGAATTTCATTTTAAGTGCTAATGAATCATGACATGATTACTTATGTAATTCCATTTACAATTTGGCATATCACTTTTGAGTTGGTTTGATCAATTTATGAATCATGCATCATTCATGCATTCCTGTACATGTATGCGCACTCTGATTTATGTTTTACCTGCAGTTTTCAAGTAAACACATATGAATCTTGTGTAAAAGGTATTTTTGAAAAATGTTTTCAAGTAAAATTTGAAAATATTGATTGCGTGCCTCAAGAAGTAACATTTTCCTCTTAAGAAAAAGTTTTATGATTATTTCAAAGGTTTTTATTATTAAAAAGAGATTTTCTTCAATTATTTCAAAACCCCTTACTGGGCATACTTATGCTCACCCTAAATTTTCAATTTATTTTATAGGGTTTAGTAGATTATTCTAGGATTTGAGTACTCTTATATGATGACATCAATATGAAGCTTAACTTTATCAAGTTTTTGGAATAAGTGTATCAACAACATCTGGTTTTCCAGAACCTAAACTGAATCGATACTTTGTATTGGAACAAGATGTGTAATTTTTGTATGCATGTGTCTATGAAAAAATTGCACACCATATTTCAGGAACCGATTCCAGACTTCTGGGGTTAGGGTCGTGACATTAAAAATTAATGAAAAAAGGTCTAAAATGATGAGTATTATTATAAATGGACAAAGGGAAGGGAGAGAAATAAAAGGTCGGATTAAAATGATCTAAAGGATTAACCGAACAATAAAAAAGATCTTCACATAGCACCTTTAACCTATATGTTCAATATCCACATCTACTAACATTGAAGGTTCATGTAGATACATATGGTTATAAAGTGGTGGTAATGTCATAGTTGATTTTTAAGAATAAATGCACAGAGAGTCCATTACAGACTACATTGCTCTTGAGAATGTAAAATAAACCCTCAAGTGAGACTATCTAGGAGTCTCAATTGTGAATGAATACATGAGGTGTTTTTTATGATTTTTTTCTAACAACTGATCTACTGTGTTAATTATGACTAAATACAATTCATATTTTTTCAGGAATCTATATAAATAATATTTTAAGGGAAAACCCTATGAATATAAATATGGAATTATTATTCCCCACAACACTTATACACAACTTGACTCTTTAGATTTTGATCAAATTAATGAAATATTGAAAAAACTAGCTGTAACATTTGAAAGTAAACTTATGGACGAAAGAATCTTCTTATTACCAATGATTTAGGGGTAAAAATCTATAATTTAATCATACCAAATATATTTTCATTCCTTTCATTACTTATTACTTTTTTAGGAAACCTTGGATACTCATTCTATTCAATTTAGATACTCCAATGATTTATTTTCTGGATTAATTTTATGGATACCAAACAAACCAACCACACGTGATCACTATTTTCAATTTTTAATACACTAAATCTAATGTTTTAGAACTAAAATTCAAGTTATATATTTTATATTATGTTTAAATGAGATTTTTTATGATGGGGTGGTGTTTAAATGTCTTCAAAGTTATGGAATTAACATGGTCCATGTGTAAAAGGAGTCTATAGATATCTATAAGTGGATAAGTATTAGGTTATATATAATAATATTTCACTATCAAAACACATATCAAAACAAATTACTTATTATTATCAATGTTTCTTCAGTGCCTAAAACAAACCAATGGAAAAGATTGGGGTTATTATGTTTAAAAATTTATGAGAGACATCATATACCATCAATAAACTATCATCCTTGAATAGGTATTTTCGAAGATAATTACTATTTCATTTAAGATATTTATTAATTGTTTGCATATTTATATTTTTCTAGCATTACCATAAACGTAAAAAGTCCTTTTATTCAAAAGATGAAATATATTTGTTTATAAATGACTAAGAAGAATACCTGGTATCATAATGTACAAATATATCATGAAGATGTGACTTCCTACTACTTATTTAGTTTATTTTATCATTATTTCATCTATTTTTTTAGTTAATTTCCCCATAATTTTTATCTGATACTTATTTTGTTAATCTTTATAGAGACCATGAAGAAATTAATTTGTCAAAAAGGATGATTCAATCATGTACTATGATCATGCAATCAACATAGCGTACCTAGTATGACTTAAATTGTGTGGTTTCAGTTTAAAATTGACATTTTATTAACGTATTGTTTCATATTTATGTTTAATTTATTTCTTTAAAGTATTACTGATATAAGATTTTTTTTCTTATACATGTGGATTATTTTTATCAATTTGGGGTGGTTTATTCGAATCTTCTTATGCTTGTGAGAGATTGGAATTTGTGGCTATAATTGAGATAATGAAAACAAGGAAATAGGTATAGAATATATACAAATATCATGAAAAAGTGAATTCTTACTACTTATTTAGTTAATTTTGTCACCATTTTATCTACTATTTTAAGTTAATTTCCTTATAATTTTTATCTAATAATTATTTAATTTTTTCACAGATATTTTGGGAAGTCATATTTTTCTTTCAACTATCTGTAACAAGCCAGAAAAGAGAGAACATGTTGCTTTTGGATGGGGAGTTTTAGGCAGCATGGTGTTTCATCTTCCATCCAAATAGAACATGTTATATATTTTCTAGCTTGTTTAAAACATTTTAAAGTAAAACACACATCACATACTCAATCAACCGCACCTCAATATGATACACAATGTGCTCGGTATGGCTCGAACTGTATGTTTTTAGTTTATAATTTACATTTTAGTTCAAAACACACATCACATACTAAAAAACTGAGCAAACAAATTCATATTGTTTTGATACTTTAGTAATATGATATAAAATTCATTTTCAATGTGTAGAAATATTTTTCACCTCAATCGGACACATGGTGTGACTAGTATGACTCCAAATGTGTCTTTTTATTTAAAATTGCCATTAATTTTAGTAAAAAACATAATAAACATACTAAAAATCAAGAAAATATATTCATATTGTTTTGATACTTTATAAAAACTATCCATAAGACATTAACGATATTTATTAATCATTCCAACCTTAATTTTATGCATGATGTGACTGGTATGACACCAAGTGTGTCTTCTTATTTAAATCTAACATTAATTTTAGTAAAAAACACTAGTGACATACACAAATCTAAGAAAATGCATTCAGATTGTTTTGATACTTTTTTAAAACAATCCAAAAGTTATTTTTGATGTAGAGGAATCAGCCTCACCTCAATACAATACACGGTGTGCCCTGTATGACTCTAAGTATGTCTTTTTATTTAAAATTGACATCTATTTTAGTAAAAAAGACATGTGACATACTCAAAACCAAGAAAAAACATTTGGATTGTTTTGATACTTTAGAAAAATGATTCATAAGTCATTTTTGACATTTAGTAATCAACCTTATATAAATCTGATACACGGTGTGCCTGGTATAACTCAATGTGTCTGTTATTAGTTTAAAATTGATATTTTAGTTCAAAAAGTACGCCACTCACTGAAAATTGGGAAAATGTGTTCTAATTGTCATAATAATTTAGTAAAATGATTCATAAGTCATTTTTGACATATAGGAATCAGTATCACATCAAACTGACACACAATGTGACTAGTATGACTCAAAGTGCATGTTTCCAGTTTAAAATGACATTTTAGTAAAAAAACAAGTGACATACTCAAAACTAAGAAAATATATTCAGATTGTTTTGATACTTTAAGAAAATTATCCATAAGTAATTTATGACTTGTAGGAATCAAATTCACCTCAATCCAATACACGGTGTGCCTGGTATGACTCCAAGCATGTCTTCTTATTTAAAATTGACATTAATTTTAATAAAAAAGACAAGTGACATACTCAAAACTAAGAAAAAACATTCATATTGTTTTTATATTTTATAAAAACAATCCATAAGTCATTTTTTATGTATAAGAATCATCCTCACCTCAATATGATACATGGTGTGTCTGGTATAACTCAAGGTTTCTGTTATCAATTTAAAATTGTCATTTTAGTTAAAAAAGTGTGTCACTCACTGAAAATTAATCAAATACACTCTGATTGTCTTAATAATTTAGGAAAATAATTCATAAGTCATTTTTGACATTTAGGAATTAGTCTCATGTCAAACTGACACAAGATGTGACCAGTATGACTCAAAGTGTTGTTTCCATTTTAAAATGAAATTTTAGTAAAAAACACAAGTGACATACTCAAAACCAAGAAAAAATATTCATATTATTTTTATACTTTAGTAAAATTATCCATAATTCATTTGTAATGTGTATGAATAATATGAATCTCAATCTGATACATGGTGTTCCTGGTATAACTCCAAGCGTGTATTTTTATTTAAAATTAACATCAATTTTAGTAAAAAAGACAAGTGACATATTCAAAACTGAGAAAATGCATTTATATTATTTTGATACTTTAGGAAAATGATCCATAAGTAATTTTTGACATGTAATAATCATCCACAACTCAATTTTACACATGGTGTTCCCGGTATAACTCAAGATGTCCATTATTAGTTTAGAATTGGAATTTTAGTTTAAAAAGTGTTTCACTCACTAAAAATCAAGAAAATGTGCTTTGATTATCTTGATAATTTTAAAAAATGATTCATGATTCATTTTTAGCTCATGCTATGACTGAAATTATTCATGACTCAATTGTAGGAATCAGTCTCATGTCAAATCAACACATGTTGTGACTGATATGACTCAAAGTGTGTGTTTCAAATTTAAAATGAAATTTTAGTAAAGAACATAAGTTAAATACTCAAAATGGAGAAAAAACATTCAAATTGTTTTGATACTTTAAGAAAATGACCCATAAGTCATTTATAACATATAGGAATCAACCATACCTCAATCTGATACACGGTGTGCCGATATGACTCCAAGTGTATTTTTATTTAAAATTGAAATTAATTTTACTAAAAAAGACAAGTGATATACCCAAAATAGATAAAAACATTTATATTGTTTTGATAATTTAGTAAAATTATCCATAAGTCATTTTTTATGTGTAGGAATCAATCACACCTCAATCTGATACACGATGTGCCTGGTATGACTCTAAGTGTGCCTTTTTATTTAAAATTGACATTAATTTTAGTAAAAAAGACAAGTGACATACTCAAAACTAATAAAACACATTCATGTTGTTTTGATAATTTTTAAAATTATTCATAAGTCATTTTTGATGTGTAGGAATTATCCTCACCTCATTCTGATACACCATGTGCCCGGTATAACTCGAAGAGTCCGTTATCAGTTTAAAATTGACATTTTAATTCAAGATGTGTCTCACTCACCAAAAATCAAGAAAAGGCACTCAAATTGTATTTATAGTTTATAAAAAAATCATAATTCATTTGTGACATGTAATAATTAGTCTCATATCAAACTAACACATGATGTGATCGGTATGACTTAAAGTGTGTGTTTTCAGTTTAAAATGACATTTTAGTAAAAAATACAAGTAACATACTCAAAACTGAGCAAACACATTCAGATTGTTTTGATATTTTAAGGCGATAACCCATAAGTAATTTTTGACATATAGGAATCAAAATCATTTCAATCTAATACATGGTGTGACTGGAATAACTCCAAGCATGTATTTTTATTTAAAATTGACATTTTAGTAAAAAACACAAGTGACATACTCAAAATTGAGAAAACTTATTCGGATTGTTTTGATACATTAGTAAAATGATCCATAAGTGATTTGTGATGTATAGGAATTATACGCACCTCAATTCAATACAAAATGTTCCTGATATGACTCAAAGTGTTTGTTATTAGTCTAAAATTGACATTTTAGTTCAAAACGTGCATCACTCACTAAAAACCAATCAAATGTGCTCAGGTTGTCTTGATACTTTAATAAAATGATTCATAAGTCATTTTTGATGTGTAAGAATCAGTATCACATCAAACCAACACATGATGTGTTCAGTATGACTCAAAGTATATGTTTTCAGTTTAAAATGACATTTTGGTAAAAAAGACAAGTGACATACTCAAAATTGAGCAAACAGATTTAGATTGTTTTGATACTTTAGGACAATGATCCATAAGTCATTTGTGGCATGTAGTAATTAGACTCACATAAATGTGATGCATGATTATTAATGTATTGTTTCATATTTATGTTTAATTTATTTCTTTATAGTATTACTAACATAAAAATATTTTCTTATACATGTGGATTCTTTTGTTCGAGTTAGGGTGGTTTTTTTGAAAACTAATTCCATGATTGGGATTTGTTGAGAGGGGGTCATGGGTGATAAATATAACGAAACATTGATGTTTTTAAATGTTTGTGGATAGTAATTAAAAATTAAATTATACAAAACATAGTTTTAAATGTATATAATATAATGTTTTTTTTTGTATTTGTGATACAAATTTTATTCCAATTAAATTGTGAATTTTCATACAAGTGTGTTTTTATACACCTTATAACACACTATAATAATAAGAATTTTATTAGTATTTTTTAGAACTAATAAGGGTTACCCTTCATCAGCACTTTTTTAGCACTGATAAAGGCCCCCTTTTAATGACGGTTAGGAAAACAATGCTTTTTTAGCACCGTTAAAGGCAGTTTTGCACACTGTTAAAGGGTCTATCTGTGGTAGTGAAAAAAGCATTGTTAAAAGTAAAAAAATGTTTTTTTATAAATAGATAATCAACAGGGAGGACACCCCCACTTTTATCAATTCTCTATGCCCACCCCCATTTTTTATCAGTGCTCATCTGGACCTCTTTTTTCCCTTTATTAGCTCTAGAGCACTGCTCACACATGCCCACACCCATGTCGCCTCTCCTTAGATTCGAACCTGAGGCCTCACCCTCACGTGCCTTCACCTTTACCACTACTCTATGTTGTTTTCTTCTCTAATATTTTATATATCCATTTATTTATATATATATTTATATTTTTTATCAATATATTTATTCTTATATTAATATATATTCATATGATTATTTTTAAATACATTTATAAAATATGTTTTATGTGTGTGTGTGTGTTTATAAATAAATAAATACATACATAAATATATAAAACATACATATATTATATATATGTGTGTATCTATAAATATAATTATACATATTTATATTTATTTGTATATATTATATATTAATATATATATTTTAGAATATATAGATAGTATATATCAGTTTTTCAATATAGACACACAATATATATATACATTATATAGGTATATCAATATTCATACAATATTATTTTAAATAAAATGGATATTATTTTTTATTTAGATATGGTTTATATATTTAGAAAGATATTTTATATGTAAATATTTTTACATATTTATTTATAAAATTAAATTTTTATGTGTAAATATATATATATATATGTATATATGTGTATAAATTTAATTATAAATAGAAGTACATTATAAAAAATGATAAAATTTGAATATCATAATATCCTTATGAGTGTAATACTTCAGAATAAATTAAGTCTCTACCAAAAAAAGATAAGAATACTCCCTTAAATGAGAATGAAATTCCATAAAATGTTAAAAAATGGGGACACAATGACAAAAAAACTCAGTTTTGGAGGTCCTATGAGCCATTTTTAACCTAAAAAAACAATTAATAGGGTTTCCTAGGTCACCATGACATAGATATTTTCTGAATATTCAATTTTATATCTGGTAGATCTTGAACGAACACTCAGATCAAAGTTTAGGGCCATTTGGAGTTCGAGTCATCTTTTCAACTTATTTTAGATCATTTGTTAATTTATTGAATTTTCCTATCTTCAAATTATTATTAAATGACTATTAATCAATAATAATTAGAAAATTGTTAATTAATATTATTTTTTAATTATTTTATAAACCATTTTTAACTAAATATCTTATATATTAAGTGTGATTACATATTTAGTATTATATAAATCATATTTTATAAAATATATTATATTTATATCAATATAAATATATTTATATATTAATATGTTATTTTTAATGATATATAATTTTTTTAATGAAATATACCTTTTATCAGTGCAAAAAATAATTGTTTTAGCACTGATAAAATACATACTTTTATCAGTACTAAGAAAAGAATTGAAAAAATTACCCTTTATCATAGCTAAAAAAAGTAATGATAAAGGGATAATTTTATCAGTTCTTTTTTTAGCACTGATAAAAGCATATTTTATCAGTGTTTTTTAGCACCGATAAAATTAGCCCCTTTATCAGTTTTTTTTTAGCACTGATAAAATGTGATGATGGATAAAGCTAAATTTGTGTTAGTGTTTGTATGTATATACTTGAATGAATACACACACACTCATTAATTTTCTAAAAACTTTATCTATATGTAATTTTTTCAATGTATTTTGTTTATATAAAAAATAACTGGTAGGGGTTTAAAAAAATATTGTAATTAAATTTACAATAAAAATTCATACCTTTATATGAAAAAACTAAAATTCAAAAAAAATGTCTAATATATGGGTCTCAAATTATTCATATCGATGTTACGATCACATTAGTGCCAAAAGATTTAAATTTTAATACCATTTGAAAATAATATATTAGATCAAATATTTTCAATGGAAATAAAAAATATATGGATGAGAGAGAAGATGATTTTGAGGTTACTATCAGGGAATATGCACATGAGGGTATTGTGATAATTAATTTTATTTCCATTTAAAAAAAAATATAGAATTAATCACATCCATCCACCTTCCTCTTGTCCACACATCACCATCTGAAGCCCCAAATTAATCCACCTTTTCAGGTGGGAAATGGATATGATGATGATCATTCGAAATGATAGTCTTCAAGATGAATAAATTCTCATGACAGTTGCAACAACCGAGGAGCGTCATAACATCATATCCAATGCATAGTGAGCATATAGATGACAACAAATAATTGAACCTAGTAACCCATGTGAAGGTAAATAGATTGGGTCATAAATGTACCTTGAGCTAGAACCATATATTATTTGTGTTAGATTACTCAACTTCATTATAATGTGAACCCAGATCCAAACCCATTTAATTCAGGCCGAGTTATCAAGTGAGGTTCAATTTTTTTTAATCTAATTACGCCCATAAAGTTTATTTTATGAGGAATAAATAAACATTCAGTCCAAATCAGTAGGAGTTATGCCTCCCTTAAATGATAAAACCAACACTTAACCTATCTACCTTACTGTTTAATACTATACATGATTTTTTTCTCTTTCACCACCCATGAATTTTCTCAAATCATTGTTCCTTTGTATCAAACATGGCCATAAAGTTTCTCATCTTATATATCTATAATTTGTATATGAATTTTACTTGGTGGCTCCCAAAAACTATAAATAATTCAAAAAAAAAATTCATGGTAGACATAAAAGTAGAGTACTCGATGATGGAAGATAAAGCGGGGCTTGGGAATGTGTTTGAGCCAACAACCACTGTGGTGGATTCTATTGACTTAGTTTTGATAGAAGGTGAAATTGTGAATGTGGTTAAAAGAGAAGTGAATGACGAGACAAAGAAGTTGTATCCTCATATGAATGGAATGATTTCTTTCCAGAGTTGTCACATCATTCTGGGTCATGTGTCAAGGAAGAGACCACAACTTTATAGTCTCTAAAGGCTATATCAAGAGGTCCATATGAAAGTCGATACAAATCTAGTTTCTCAACTCCTTTCATAAAAAAATTCAAGAAAGGAAATCATGAAATGTGATGTAATATATTTTATTTATTTTTTTATTTCATTTTTTAGGGAGAATGACTATTAAGAACCATTTTGAGCATTCCATTACAAGGCCTTAAATCATTTAGCTGGCTGCTATACTGATTTTCAAGGATAGCGACATATAACAAATCAGTGATCAGTGAAGAATATGAGTGATGAAATAGGATGAAAAAGAATGTTGTTTTAAATTTGGTAATACTTATTTTTAATTTTCAAAATTTTTGGTCTTTAACTATAAATAAATGTTCAAAATATCCTTGAATGACATTTTAATTTCCTCTTTGAATCTATTCAGTGACATAAACTTTCTTTTTAGGCATTACATTGTCTTTAAATTCATCACTATATGTTTAAAATATGTTTGGTATATGTTAAAATTTCTATATAAAAAAGAATAAAAGAATAATAAAAAAATGCATTTATTTATTTATTTTATTTTAATTTTGTATTAAATATATTTATTGAAATAGCCTCACATCAGATTGAGATTCATTTCCTTATCCCCTTCATTCTTGGTACATTGGAAATTTTTTCAAAGGAAAGGGAAAAAAAATTAGAAATGAAATGAGTTTAGAAATATATTTTACATATGATAAAATTTATGAAAAAAATGAAAAAAATATAACCAAAAAATATCCCCAATGAGGTGGATGTTTTAGGGGAAGAAATATAGTTGGATCATTTATTGATGTTTTTCATGAAATTGTTGACAATTCATTTATAGTGTGTAAGTTATTTTCATTTATTTTATAGCATGGAAGTCAATTTTCCCATGAAAAAGAGAATTAATTAGAGCTATATAATTAATTTTTAAAATTTTCTCTACTTTTACTTCATTATATCTAGTTCTATCACACAAAATCTTGTTTGGTTGATGAAAAGTTAATGAATGGAAAAGAAACTTAAGAAAATAGTGTTTTGTTTAAGATGCAAGGTAAAATAATTTAATATAATCAAAATAATGATATGATTATAAGAATTTATATTATAATTAATTAATCATAAAATTAAAAAAATCATTTTTAACTTATTTACCAGAAAATCCAAATGTTTTATCTTTTTGAACTGTTAATTGAAACTCATAGAAATAAATATTATGATAATATTATAATATTTAAATTTAAATATATTTTTTAGTTTTTATATGTTTCCTTCCACTCCCTACTATAAATTCCATGTGAAGTAATTTTTACTTTTAGTGGAGATGAGGAAAGGAAAGAGAAAGGGAGTGGGAGAAGTGTTTCCCTCAAACAATGATATTTTCATTTCCAAATTTCAAATGGTGCATACCATACCCCAAAATGTTCAATCCCTTCCAAACATACCCTAAAATGTACTTTATAACCAAAATAAATGTAGGAAGGAGACACTAAAAAAAAGGAGGTCTTAGTGGCAGTTGTTTTTGCTATTGTTGGCAGTTTAAACCATCACTGCATGGTTTTACGACGGTTATGAAAACCATTGCGTATTTCACAGTCAACAATCATTTAGAAACGATTCTTATTTTTTAGTGGAGGTTTTTATATGTTTCATTTTTGGAGAACCTAGTGGATATTTTTAGTTCAATTAGAAGTATTTTATTTTAAATAAAATCATCTGAAAATAAAATAGAAAAAATGAACATAATCGTTACCACATACGTTACTGACAATTATGTATAGTGGCAATTATCATAAACCGCTGCTAAATATATTAAAAAATATATTATTTTTTTAAATATAAAATAAAAAAATATTCCTATAAAAACTTATATATACAATAAAAAAACATAAATTCACAATAAACTCATCATAGATACACTATCATATATACACCATCATACATCCACAGTCACATATATGAAACCTCAGTCACCATAACCTCAGTTAACCCACAAAATCATTCATCAATATATACATATAAAATATTTCTACAACCACCAATAACCTATGACCAATATATCTCCATCCCATGACCTTCGTTATATCCATATACCTCCATATCATGTCCTCAAATGGAACTGACTACATCATGTCATAAACTAGAACAAAAAAGAAGATAGAAATTAGAATTGAACATGGTAAATAAAAATTATAGTAGAATCATTGATAATAACATACCAAAGAAACAAATAACCTTCACGTATACCTTTTGAATAATTTTATGGATCATAAAGATCAACCTCCCAACTACTGCTAATATATGTCACCTATAATAAAAATCAAAACATTTAAGGAAAGAAATGTGAATGAGAATAAACACAGAATATATTCAGAATGTTGCACATAACATTTGTTATTTTTTTAATAAAAATGAAGATATTTTAACATAAAATAAACAATATATCACACACGAAACTTAAAAAACACAAAATTACCAATTTAAGATATGATTTAATATTAGGAACTAAAAAGGGATAAGTATATAATAATATAATAAATTTTTAAATCGATGTGCGGTGTGCCTGGAATTTACTTAATAAACAAAATTTAATGACTTTTATATGAAAACATGTATTATATTTCAAAAATAACTCAACAATGGTTGTCTCATGATATCCCATCAATCTAAGGTTGTTTTCTATGGTTTTGACCAATACATGCACACTTTAGTGTTTTAAAACACTAAAAACACCTTTACAAGCTCCTGGAAAAACTACAACTCAGAATGAAATGCTGTCAGTTACTAAATTTAAAAAATAAATCTATGGTCATTGTACTATTATTTCACAGTCATCCTATGAAATTTTCCTATTTTGACCCCTTGATACACATTTTTAAATATCGATATCTTTAAAATTATTTATTGAGTCATTCTGAGCACACCACACATCAGATGAACTTGTTATCTATGTGTACATGTCATGAATAATTTAATGGTGGTTGTTTGATGATTTCAAATTAATATAAGGTCATTATCTATGGGTTTGACTGTTACAAGTATATTTTATTGTTTTAAAACACTAAAAATGCGTTTACGGGCATCTTGGGAAAATCATAATTCAGAATGATGAGCCTTCAGCTCCTACATTTAAAAAATAAATCTATGGTCACTATCCTATGATTTTATAATCATCTAACATCATTTTCCTAGTTTTGATCCGCTAACATGCATTTTTAAAGAATTTGGTATCTTTAAAAACTATTTATTGAGTCATTCTGAGCACACCTCACAATGGATGTATGTGTTTTTTATGAATTCACATAAAAACTAATTCAATATTGGTTTTCTCATGATTTTATGTTAATATAAGGTCATTCTAGATGGGTTTTACTATTACACACACATTTTAGTGTTTTAAAACACTAAAAACGTGCTTAGGGGTATCTCAGGAAAACCATAGATTTTAATGATGTTTTTTTAGTTCCTAAATTTTAAAAATAAATATACAATCATTTTCTATGGTTTTAGACTTATCATATACCATTTTCTTCATTTTGATCCCCTAGAACATGTTTTTAAAGACTTTGGTATCTTTAAAAACTATTTATCGAGTCATTATGAGTACAATTCTCATTAGATGAACATGTTGTATAAGTTTACACATCAAACATAATTTAACGGTAGATTTCCTATGATTTGACATCAATCTGAGGTTTTTTTCTATGGTTTTGACTCTTACAAGCACGTTTTAGTGTTTTAAAAAACTAAAAATGAATTTACGACCATCCCAGGAAAACCATAACTCAGAATAAAATGTATTCGATTCTTAAATTTAAAAAATTAATCTTAAATAATTTTAATATGATTTTATGGTCATCCAATAGTGTTTTCCTAGTTTTGACCTCTTGGTACACATTTTTAAAGACTTTGGTATCCTTAAAACTATTTATTGAGTCATTCTGAGCACACCACACGTCAAATGGATGCATTGTCTTTGTATAAACATAAAAAACAATTCAAAAGTGGTTGTATCATTATTTAACATCAATATAAGGCTGTTTTATATGGTTTTTACCATTACACACATGTTTTAGTGTTTTAAATCACTAAAAACATGTTTATGGGCATCCCAAACAAACTATTATGAAGAATGGTGTTCTTTCAGTTCCTACATTTCAAAAAAAAAGTATACGGCCATTGTACTATAATTTCATGGTCATATGATGTAATTCTCCTAGTTTTTACCCCTAACAAATGTTTTTAAAGACTTTGGTATTTTAAAAAACTATTTACCGAGTCATTCCAAGCACACTACACATTGTATAGATGTGTTGTCTATGAATACACATAAAAAATAATTCAATGGTGGTTATCACATGATTTCACATTAATATGAGGTATTTTTATATGATTTTTAATGTTACACACATATTTTAGTATTTCAAAACACTAAAAATGTGTTTACAAGCATCCCGAGAAAACTGTAACTCAGAATGATGTTTAGTCGGTTCCTAAATTTCAAAAAAAAATACATGGTTGTTTTCTAATGATTTCATGGTCATAAAATATATTTTCTTAGTTTTTACCCTCTAACACATGTTTTTAAAGACTTTGGTATCTTTGAAAACTGTTTATTGAGTCATTCCGAGCATACCGTATGTCGGATGTATGCGTTATCTGCACATACACTTCAAAAATAATTCAACTATGTTTTTTCTATGATTTAAAATAAATATGAGGTCATTTTATATGATTTTGACCATTACACACACATTTTATTATTTTTAAGACTAAAAATGTTTTTACAGGCATCTTGAGAAAACTTGAAGTTCTAAAGGATTGAATAACAACTGAGAAGGGGGGGGGGGTTGAATTAGTTGTTTCCTTTTTAAAAATTTTGACTTTAGGAAAATTAACCCATGAAAATTATTATATTTTTTCCTTATCAATTTTTAATTAAATCAAGTGGATTAAGAAATAGAAAAGCAAACAAGGAACACCCTATTTATAAGGTTTGACTTTGGTGTGAGAACCTACATCCTTGCCATAGCCACTCCCATGGGTTTATGAATATTCAATATTATGATGAAGTGAGTACAATTTGTGCAAAATCACATTAAAATTTTTTATCTCTTGACATGAATGATTATAATGACTTCTATAAGTGTACAATTTTTTTCTTATAATAATTTGAGCCACAAAAGAAAGTGTAACAAATAAACTTTTTACTCCATAAAGAATCTGTCTAGAGACTTATTCTAATGTGGCTGAGTCCGATGGCCCTCAGTCCAATAAAACAAGTCCGATAAACTTTGTCCGATGACCATTTTGAAACTACATCTGAATCAAACTCTCTACTCTATTCGATCAAAAAACTCTGTTCCTTTTATAAAATTAACTCAAATACTCAATCCGATCTTCCTTAGACTGATAAGCCTTTATCCGATAATCTGAACTATCTCTAGTCTGATATTCTGATTAAAACCATCTATTGAGAAACTCTTATTAAACATAAAACAAATTTGGTTGTAAATCCCACTTCTAACACCAATTCTATAGAGATTCAGTTTTCATGCACTGATGAACAATGTTTAGTACCAGTGTACTTTCCACATCTATTTATAGGTTCTCTAGAAATATTAAATATGGGAAACTAAAATTATCTTCCCACTCACCCAAATTTCAAATCCTGAATTTCTCATTCATTTGAACTTTATTTTGACTATTTCAACTCTTCTAAACTCTTTTCATGTCTTCTAGAAACTTCTTGAACCTTAAAACCTCTTCTATAATTTCTTATCTTTAAATAAGATAATTTTTTAAAGAAAATAAAAACTTTATTCTAGAAAATGAAGATCCATAAAAACTCAGTCTAGAACTCTATTACTCATTCTAGTTCTCTTGAACCAATTGAAACACACTAAAAAACAATTGTATACTCCTATGTTCTTAAATAATTTAAAGAAACTCAAATTTTTTTCTCTTGACCCATTGAAACAAAACAACTTGAACTACTGAAATCAAATATATGATAGCTCGCTCCAATGCTCAAGGCCAACTAAAAATGGTTGACTACATTTTTGAAACTTATAAAGACTTTAGAAACCCATAAAATCTATCCAATAACAACTTTAACCTTTCTAAAATTTTATTTATTCGAAGAATTTGAACTCTTATACTTATTTATTCACAAGTCTTCAACAAATCTCATCATCCGATCAAACTTTGTCTGATAGAACTATGCATCTGATTAGTTATTAGTGTTAACTGCTCTATTAGATCCCTTGGTATGGAAGTAGTGACTAGAGGGGGGTGAATAGTTATTTTTGATTTATTATTAAAAATATTAAATTTATCATAGTTATAACAATGTTAAAAGTTATAGTGGAAATAAAATAGATAACATAAAATGTTTTTATAGTGGTTCAGATCACCATGATCCTAGTCCTCTCTTCAATATCCTCTACTCCTTGAGAATACTGGTATGCACTATATCCTCACTTTTGAATGGGAGTGATAACCCAATTATATACAAATATTAACATACCTTTATCACACCTAGTGGTGTATCTCTTGACTTTTGAAGGTGTCACAACCTACCTTCCTTTTGAATGAGAGGAACAACCCGAGATTCCTTTTAGATTGGAGGAATAACCCAATGATAGATTTTGTATGGGAAAATCTTAAAACAAAACTCTAGAGGACAAACAGGTGGCAAGAAGTATTACAATAGATAAATAACAGAAAAAAAATGAAACAACTATTGAGAAGATGATGTATAAGTTCGTTGCAAATCATGTTATTTGATCACATCAGTGGAGGAAGATGAAGGACAATGAATATTCTTCAATGATCATGATAGAAGAAAAAAGGTTTAAGAAGTTTCTTGATCAATTTTTGATAGAATCATGAAATGTATTATCATATCCTTTATCGAATAAATCATCTCCACCAGTATATGTGTTTTATCCTTAAACCAATCTCTCAAAATATTAAAAAAATATCTATAGGAGCGTTTTCTTAACCAATGTCTACATGACACTTTTTAGTGTTTAATAATAAAATAATATGACCATTATCTTATTTTGTTGAAGCCACACTAAAAAAACACAATCAAACTAATATTTATTCATGAAATATTAGAAGGAATATTTAATATATTAAGAATAATAATTTTTACACAAATCAAAATTGAAAAATAGTTGATATAACAATATAATTCTGCAAATTATACATGCAATAGAAAGTTATTAAAAATAGAGTATCATATGAAAAACAATATGCATGAGAAAATGTCACTTAAAATTATTGCAATTAATTTTTAACCAATGTTTCAATTTTATTTCACCATAAAATAATAAACATTTGAAAATGTAATTTATTTTAACAACATTAACTAAAATTGAGAAAATAAAAAATTTGGAAACATATTTTTAACTAATGGTGGGACATGAATTACTATTGAGAACAAAGAGCAATGAGACATTACTTACCATTGAAAATGTCCAACGATGGAAAAAAAGAGTATTACCAACCATTTTAGTTTAAAAATAAAAATAAAAAATTAAACAAAACTAAATGCGCAACCATGAATCTTTACACCAAATGAATCCATGAGAATAATAAAAAATTACCTATCGTTGGATTCCCAATGATGAGTAAATTATCTACCATTAGGTTCCAATAGCGGCTCATTAAAAGCATTTTCAAACATTAAATTGATGTTGCAGATAAATAAAAGAAAACCATTATTTCTTAAGTAATCATAAAATAATAAGTTAAAAAAAATATATTAAAACAAATCTACTACCATGTTTCTGATGAAATAAAATACCGCATAAATGTGGTTAAAAAAATTAAATTAAAAACTTCTAATAAAAATAAGAACACAAATACTAAACCAATTTACTAAAAAATAGTAACATCACATGAAAATAGATAGGCGCTCATGCAATAGCTATATAAAGGTTACTACTAAACAAAAAGTGCAGCAGAGGGAAAAAATCAGTGGGTGAAAAAATATCTCACTATTGATGTTTAACGGTGGTTAAATTTACCTACCATTGAGGTCCAACGGTGAGTAAATTTACTAACCATTGATCTCTTGGCGGTGGGTCAGTGACCCACCATTGGGTTCCAATGCTGATTAAAATTACTCACCGTTGGTAAAAACCAACAGTGATTAAAAACACCTACTATTGATAAAAACCAATGGTGACTCACTAGAGAAGAACAACCTAAGATCATAAAAAAAATTAAACCATATCAATAATAAATAATATTTTTGAAACAAAAAATAGATTTAATTAAATGTTAGGAATTTTAATTTATCAAAACAAAAAGAGAGATATAAAATAGTTAATACCCAATTACAAAAAATCACCTCCTTTTCTTAAATTACAAAACATAATATTTATTAAAATTTCAAACAATATTAATAGAAAATTATTAAATCTACAAAAACTTTCTCCCTCTTTTGAAATTTATCAAAAATGTACAGTATTAAAAGTTGTGAAAAAACAAAGTAAAGTATTACATTTAGATAAAAAAATACATTATAATTGTTTACTTATGAAATTTTAAACATCATGATCTAATTATCATTTAAGTATATTAGAAAATAGCAGTGAGTTACAGAACTATTAAAATATTAATATATAGATGCAGTGTTCAAATAGACAATGTTATTTAATAAAAAGTAATCAGAATATAATAGATAACTTTAAATTACAGAATAACCAGAACACAATATTGAATTGATTTATCAAAACAAAAATTATACTATGAAAAGTTAATCCCATCATACCCAATTCAAAATTCATTTTTTCAAATTTAATAGAATCCAAGTGTTTTGTGAAAATATCAGTTAATTGTTTCTCATTTGGAAAAAAATTCTAAACATATATCACCTTTATTTACATGATCCCTAAGAAAATGAAATCTAACATCAATGTGTTTATTTCTTGAGTGTTGAATTGGTTTTTTATAAATTGAAATAGCACTAGTGTTGTCACAATATATGATAATTTTATAAAAAATAATATTAAAATAATACAAAGTTTTCTTTATATAAATAATTTTTGAATGAAAATTAGCAGCAAAAACATACTCAACGTCATCTGTTGAAAATGCTATTGATAGTTATTTCTTAGAGATCCATGAAATCAATTTTTTTCCTAGAAAGTGACACACACCTAAAGTACTTTTCTAGTCAAATCTGCAACCACAAAATTTAGAATCAGATTAAGACAGTAAATCAAATAAATTTTCATTATAATAGAAAAGTCCAGTACTAACAATACCTTTGATATACCTAATTACTCTTTTAATAGCCTTAATATGAATTTATTTGGGGTTGGAGTGATATATAGCACACATAAAAACAATAAACATAATATATAGCCTTGAAACAATAAGGTACAGAAGACATCCTATCATGCCTCTATACAACTTATCACAAACAAACTTTCCAGATTCATTAGCATCCAGTTTAGAGTTTGTACTTATAGGGTTTATCGTAGTTTTACAAGAATCAAGTCTAAATTTTTTAATAATTTATTTGGTATACTTGGCTTGATTTAAGAAAATACCATTTTTTATTTGATTAATTTTTAAACCAAGAAAAAATTTCAATCCCCCCATTAGACTCATATCAAATTAATTTTTCATTAGTTTTGAAAAATCATTACTTAGTTTATCATTTGTAGAACCAAAAATGATGTCATAAACATAAATCTGTATAATCATTATATTATTTGAAACTATTTTGATGAATAAGGTAGGACCAACCTTACCTTTAAATATATCATTTTGAATTAAAAATTGAGTTATTATTTCATACCAAGCTTGAGGATCTTTCTTAAGACCATATAATGCTTTAGATTGTTTGAAAAAATGATTTGGAAATTCATTATTTTCAAAACCAGGTGGTTTTTTAGCATAAACCTCTTCTAAAATTACACCATTTAAAAATGTACTTTTTTTACATCCATTTGAAAAAGTTTAAATTTTTTAAAACTTACAAAATATAATAAAATCCGAATGGATTCTAATCTAGAAACTAGTACAAATTAATCCTCAAAATCAATACCTTATTCTTTAGGATAACCTTTGGAAACTAATATTGAATTATTTCTAACAATATCACTAGATTCACCCAATTTATTTCAAAAACCCCATTTTGTTCTTATAGACATTGTATCTTTAGGTAACTCAACTAGATTAAATACTTTATTTATATCAAATCGGTCAAGTTCATCATGCATGGCAGTAACCCAATTATAATCTTTTAAAGAATATTTAATATCAATAGGAACAAAATTAGCTGCAAAGGTATAATTAGCACATAAATGTAAAACATAATTTCTAATTCTAATTCCAGATTCAACATTTCCTATAACATTTTCCAAATAGTGATCTTTGATCTTTTTCAAAATTAAAGGATCATATTGAGATGAGACATGACCCCCCTCAACTGATGCATCATTATTTTTATGTTTATCTTCATCAAAGTTGAATTATTTAAAATATTCATCATTATAAATAGGATCATTACTCAGTTTATCATTATTTTCAATAAATTTAACATGCAAATATTCTTCCATTATAATTTTTCTTTTACTATATATCCTATAAGTCTTACTATTATTAGAGTATCCCAAAAAGATACCTTCACCACTTTTTGAATCAAACTTGTCTAAATTATATTTAGTATTTAAAATATAGACAGTACATCTAAAAAATTTAAAATAACCAATTTTGGGTTTCTTATTCTTAAACAATTCATATGGAGTTTTCTTTAATAAGGGTATGATGTAAACTCTAATTAAGATATTACAATTAGTGTTAATAGATTCAGCTCCAAAATATTTTGTAAGGTTGAATCAATTAATCATTTTTCTTGCCATTCCTTGAATAATTTGATTTTCCTCTCTACAACACCATTCTATTATAGTCTTCTAAGGATAGAAAAATTATGAAAATATCCATTAGTTTCACAAAAATTTTCTAATTCACAATTTATAAACTCTCCTCCTTTATCACTTATAATATAATAAATTAAGTGAACTTTCTAATTTTGAATTTTCTTATAGAAAGTAAAAAATTTGTTTAAAGTTTCACTTTTATTAGATAAGAAAGTAGTCCAAGTATATCTACTCAAATATTCAAAAATTAAAAAAAACATATATTTTAGAACCTAAACTAGTAGTTCATATGAGTCCAAAAAGATCAATATATAATAGTTCTAATAATCTAGCAGTATTAACCATATTTAAATATCTAAATAATTCTTTTTACTACTTACCTTTTAGACAAGAATACATAATACTTACATGTACTGAATTTTGGAAGTTCTAGAACCTATTCATGTTTAGCCAACTTGTAAAACTGTCCAATATAAACATGCCCCAAACTCTTGTGCCATAGAATGTGATCTGAATCTATAAAATTTAAGTATTTTACATTCTGTTTATTTAGTTTTGAAAAATATATAGAATATATATTTTCTTTTATATTAGTATAAAATAAAACTTTATTATCTTTATAAAAAAGACATTTTTTATCTTCAAATTTTGCATTCATGCCATCATCACAAAGTTGTGATATGCTGATTAAGTTTTGTTTTAATCTTTCAATAAAAATTACTTTAGAAATTATAATAGAATTAATATACCCACTTCTCTAAAACCCTTAACCATACCTTTAGATTTATCACCAAAAGTGACAGTACCTCCATCAAAAGAGTTAAAATATAAGAAGTAAGAAATTTCACCAGTCACATGACTTGAGTACCCACTATCTATATACCATGTGACTTTAGAACTCTTCAAGTAGGTTTACTATAAAACAAATAAATCAGATGGTTGTTTTGGTACGCAGACTAGTTTGGGTCTAACTGGATTAGTAGAAAAAGATTTAGGTACCCATACATATTTGAGACATTTATTTTATGGTAATCTAGAAGATAAATTTTTAGAAATGAAAGTCTTAGTATATACTAAATACTGAGTAAAATTTAAAGAACATTCATTCGCATAATGCCCTTTCAAGTTACAATTAAAGTAGGTATCATTTGAAATATTCCCATTTATGAACTTAATAAAAATACTTCTATACATCTTAGGAACCTGATTATTATATCCATAACCCTTTTTATCATATTTGGGTTTATTCATATCCATTATTTTATCAAATTTCTTTTATCCTAGAACAAAAATAGATAAATTTTCCTTCAAAATAGTAATTTCCTTTTTAATATTTTCATTCTCTTTTTGAATAACTTAAAAGTCATCACAATCATTTACATTTGATCATGATCCAGAATTTGTCAGTTTATTATTTTCATGTTTAATATGCTTACATTCCTTTTTAATTTTATCTAAATCATTACAAACTAATGTAAATATTCTATTTTGAAATTCACTATTTTTGACACAAAATCTTTTATTCTAATTTTATCATATTGAACTTTTAACAATTTAGAATCTACAACCTTTTTCTCTTTTATATTACTTAAAATCAAATCATTCATTTTTTTATTTTATTCTTTAATCTTCTTATTTTCTCTTTGTAGTCCCCTATACAGTTCAACCACTCTCAATATGTCACTTTGAAAATTTTCATTTTGAGTATTTAATTCTTTAACTTAATTCTCAATATAATATTCATAACCAAAAATATAATTATAGTTAGTGTGTACCTCATTTATAGTAGTATCTATTAAAAAAAGATTTTAATATTCTTTTTCACTTTCAAAACAAACATCACTTGAGACTGACTCTTCTGTACAACTCCATCCAGTAAGATAAACCTTTCTTTATTCCTTCTTGTATTGCTTATCCTTTCATTCTTGTTTTAATTTCGGATATTCTGATTTTATATGCCCCTTTTTTTGCAATAATAGAATATTAATTTTGAAAGATTATACTTAATAGTTTTACCTCTTTTACTACCATTTCTGTCATCATTTTGAAAATATCTTCTAGGATGCTTCTTAAAGCCTCTCTTACTCCTCATGTACTTGTAAATACCTTTGGTGAGATTTTCAATTTTATCCACATCACTTTGCTTTAACTCAGAATCAGAATAATTAACAATAACATTTATAAATATTCAATCTAAATGCAATACATTTACTTTTATCATGGTCATCAGTATTGTCATTTTTCATTTCTAGCTCTTATCGAATTAGTCATCTTATCAGCTCATCCATAAAATATTCAGTAAAATACTTACTTTATTCAATAAAAACTTTATTTGAATTCCATTTCTTGGGTAGAGATTGATGTAGTATTTCGATGAGAGATTCATTCTTTATGGTCTCTCTGAGAGAAACCATGCAGTTGAAAATATTAGTAAATCTATTGTACATATCATTTATTATTTCTTGATCATTCATTTTAATTATTGAAATTCAGATCTATGTATACCTAACTTGGTTCTCTATAATTTCTCAATTCCTTGATGAGTGACTTTAAAATTCCTCCAAATTTCAGAATCGGTTTTACAAGATGATATATGACTATAAATATTTCTACTTAGAGAGTAGTATAAGTAATTCATAACTTTGTAATTTAATTTTTTTGAAGAATCATTACTAGTAAGAGTTTCTAAATAAACTTCAGGAAATTTATATGGTTTTGAAATTATATACCAATAATCAAGAACTATATTTTTAAGAAATACCTTTATTCCATATTTACAGTAGATATAGTCACTTCCATTGAAGTGAGGTGTTCTGATGGAATTCAACATTTCAAAATCTGGATTATCCATATCAAAGTAGTGGATCTTTTTCTTAGACTTTTAAGTCTAAGATAATGTTTAGTTTATAAATAGATAATGAAACAAATAAAACCAAATTCTTAAAAAAGGAACCATGCTCTAATACTAGGTCCCTTGGTATGACTGTAATGAATAGAGGGGGGGGGGTGAATAATACTTTTTGATTTATTATTACAAATATTAAATTTATCTAAGTTATAAAAGTCTTAAAAGTTGTAGTGGAAATAAAATAGATAACACATGATGTTTTTATAGTGGTGGGAATCACTAAGATCCTAGTCCTCTATTTAATCTCTTCCACTCCTCAAGGAGGCTGGTATGCACTATATCCCCACTTTTTAATGAGAGTGATAACCCTATTACATACAAAGACAAACGTACCTTTTTCACACCTGGTGGTATAACCCCTGAATTTTGAAGGAGTCACAACCTACCTTCCTTTTGATTGGGAGGAATAATCCGACCTTCAATTAAGATGAGGGGAATAACCCAATGATAGATTTTGGATGGGAAAATATTAAACCACAAATCTATAGAACAAACAAGTGGTATGAAGTATTACAATGAAAAAATAATAGAAAACAAATGAAACACCAATTGACCAGATGATGTAGAAGTTTGTTGAAGCTCCTATTCTTTGATAACATTAGTGTAGTAAGATAATAATGATGAAGATTCTTTAATGATCATAACATAAGAACAAAAGTTGAAGAAGTTTCCTGATCAATTTTGAAAGCAACATGAAATTTATTATCGTATCCTTTGTCTAATAAATCATCTGCATTGGTAAATGTGTTTTATCCTTTAATAAATCTCCCAAAACATTAAAATAGATATCTACAGGAGTGTGTATATGACCAATATTTGTATGACACTTGGTAGTGTTTAATAATAAAATAATATGTCCATTATATTATTTTTTTGAAGCTGTGATGAAAAAAAAATACAATCAAACTAATATTTATTCATGAAATATTAAAAGAAATATTTAATATATTATTAATAATAATTTTTACACAAATAAAAATTGAAAAATAATTGATATAACAATATAATTCTGTAAATTATACATGTAGTATAAAGTTATGAAAAATAGAGTATCGTATGAAAAATAATCTATATGAGAAAATGTCACTAAAAATTGCTGCAATTAATTTTTAAACAATGTTATAATTGTATTTCACCATAAAATAATAAACATCTAACAATGTAATTTATTTTAATAACATTAACTAAAATTGAGAAAATAAAAATTTTGGAATTTTTTTAACTAATGGTGGGCCATGACTCACCATTAAGAACAGAGAGCGGTAAGATATTACTCACCATTCAAAATGTCCAATTGTGGAAAATAAAGTATGACCCACTATTTCATTTTTAACAAAAAATAAAAAAATTAAACAAAACAAGAAGCATATTCACACATCTTAAAACCAAATGGATCCATGGGAATAATAAAAAATTAGCTACCGTTGGATGTCTAATGGTGAGTAAATTACCTAATGTTGTGCTCCAATAGTGGATTATTAAAAATATTTTCAAATATCAGATTAAATTTAAAGACGAATAAAAAAACCATTATTACTTAAGGAATCATAAAATAATAAGATCAAACAAAAATATATTAAAACAAAGCTACTTCCATGTTTCCGATGAAATAAAATACCACACAAATGTTATTTAAAAAACTGAATTAAAAACTTATGATAAAAATAGGAACATAAAACTAAAAAAATTAAACAAATAATAGTAAAATCACATGAAAAGAGATATGAGATCATGAAATAGATAGATTAAGGCTACTTCTAATCACAAAGTGTAGCAAAGGAAAAAAATCAGCGGGTGAAAAAATATCCCACCGTTGATGTTCAATGGTAGGTAAGTTTACCTACCATTGAAATGAAACAGTGAGTAAATTTACTCACTGTTGATCTCCTAGTGGTGGGTTAATGACCCACAATTGGGTTCCAATGATGATTAAAATTACTCACCATTGGATATTTTCAATAGTGACAAAAAATTAGTCATTGTTGGTAAAAACCAATGGTGAAAAGAATGACTCGCTGTTGGTAAAAACTAATGGTGACTGAAAACACCTACCATTGGTAAAAATCAATAGTGACTCACCAGAGAAGAAAAACCTAATATTATAACAAAGAATTACACCATATTAATAAGAAATCATATTTTTGAAACAAAAAATAGATTTAATTAAATGTTATGAATTTTAATTTATCAAAATAAAAAAGAGAGATATAAAATAGTTAATAGCCATTTACAAACATGCGCATCTGGTGGATCAGTATCTGATGCTCGTCTGATGAATCAAAATCTACATCTCCTAACTTGGAACAAAAAATTCCCATTTTAGAAACTTAATCAAGTCAGATCAGATCATTCCAATAAAAAACTTGAACTCTTCTATTTTTTTTTGCATCTGATCATCTTTTGTGGAGAGGAATCTTCAAACTTATTTATATTTTTTGATTGATAGAATTTGTATTTTCTCAAAAATTAAAATTCTGAATTTTCAAGCCTTTTCACATTTATTTCACATTTTAAACTCCACAACAAATCATAGATCAGAAATCACATTTTCTTCCGATCAGGTTTTTCTGATTGTGAATCCGATCAGTAACTCTTCAAAACTTATAAATTCAACAAAATCATTATTCCAATCTTCTGAAAACCTTTTCATCTAGTGCTTCTAGATCTGATGATTTATGTTCAAATAACTTGTGACCAAAGAACTAAAACTTTTACCTTTATTCAGTAGATTCTATCATGATATTTTTCATGATGTTGATAACTTTAAATAATAACAAATCATTGTATGACTTATTTTGGGATGTTCTACAAATTCCAATCAATAAATTTCACAAATTATGGACTCAAAAATGAAGAAAACCGTATGAATCCAATTTATAACAACCTCTAAATTTATATCTAAATATTAATCTAATGGACTATGTATGATTCATTTAATCTTTATAAAAACTCCGAATTTATTGCATCCAATGATCTGAGTCCGATCTGATGTGTCCGGTCACCAATTTTTCAAAAAAAAAACCCTCTTCATTCAGAGAAACTTCTTAGCAATAAAATTATAAACTTTTAGCAACACATATTTTACTTGATTTAAAAAAACATTCTTATATAAAAATTTAGTTTTCAACAAAAACAAAACTCTGTTAAAACAAAAACATCACAAAGTATCTTCAATCTCCCCCTTTGGATTTATTGACAACTCTCGCTAACAACTTTTTTAACTCATCATTTTTCAACACTTGTAATTTTTATCTACTCATTTTTAAACATTTAACAAAACAAAAACTTTCTCAAAGAAGAGGGCCCTAAAACCACACTACTAAATAAATTAATGTTTTTGATGGAATTACATCACTCAGTGATAAGAAAATTTGCCTTTTTGTTAAGATAAACTCCCCTCACTTGTATATTTCCCCCTCAATTTTCTTTCTCTCCCCCCCATTTTATGATAACCACAACTTTAGATTCATTTATTTAAGAAAAGTAATTACCTTTACCTTATAGGGTAAAGTTTTAAATATTCTCCCCCTTTATCAATATAATCCAAAACACAATAGGGGTGCTTCCTTAAGATGTTTTGGAAGACTTTGGTGGAGGCTGAACATGAAGTTGTATCCTCAATTTCACAAATCTCTATTTCGACATTAATTTTGTAAAGATATCATCAATTTGATATTTCATTGAGATAGATCCCATAAAAACATCTCCATCAACAATTTTTTATTTTATAAAGTGAAACTTGATATCAATATGTTTTGATCTTGAATGTTGGACAAGATTATTAGAAAGATCAATTTCACTCTGATAATCACAAAGTATCTTCAATGGTGTGAAAATTATAACTTTCAAATCTTCCAACTGAACCATGATCCACATAATTTGAGTATAAGATAGTGTAACAACAACATATTATGATTCCTCTATGCTCAAATTTATTGAACTCTATTTCTTACTATGCTAACTCACACAACATTCTCCCAAGTAAAATATTCCTCCTAAAGTTGATTTTAGTTTATTTCAATCTCCAGCTAATCAACATTATTATAACCATGAAAGTTCATATCACAAATTTTTTTATACAATATCCCGTGTGAAGTTATTCCTTTAACATATCTCAATATTCTATTTTCTGATAGCATATGATATTCTCTCAGATCACTTTGATAACTGGCACACAAAGTCACAACATAAACAATATCAATTCTCAAAGTTGTGAGATAAAAGAAACTTCCTAACATCTTATGAAAATATTTTGAATTCACATTTTTTTCTAGATTCATATTTACCCAACTTTATGCTCACTAAAATTGGAGTTGAAACTTCATTATATTCTTCCATACCAAACTTTTGTAACAATTCCCTAGAATACTTTTCTTTATATTGGAAAATGTAATTTTATTTTTGTTAAACTTGTAAACCAAGGAATAAAATCAATTCTCCCAATAAGAACATCACAAAATTCTTCTTCATTTCCTTATCAAATTATTTAAAAACTTTTTATTCATTCCCAAAAAAAATTATATCATCCATATAAACAATTAAAATTAGGGTGTTGGAGTTAACATATTTCTCATATAAGTTGATATCAACTTTTCCTTTAGAAAAATTAAATATTCTCAAACAATTTCCAAGTTTGGAATACCAAACATGTTGGGATTGCTTCAACCCATATAAGGCTTTATTCAATTTAAAAACCTTGATTCCATCATTATAAATTTAAAACCCACAAATTTGATCAATGTAAACTTATTCATCAATCTCAAAATTTAGAAAAGATTACTTTACATCCATTTGATAAACTTTGTAATTCTAATGTATAGACAATCCTAGAAATTTTTTAATACTTTCTAATCTTGAAATTGGGGAAAAGGTTTCTTTATAGTTTATACCTTCCACTTGTGAATATCCTTTAAAAAAAGTCTTGCTTTGTTTCTTGAAACTTCTCTAAGTTCATTCAAATTTTCTTTGTACGCCCATTTTATTCCAATAAAATTTTTATTTGTTGGATGTGGAATAAGTTCCAAAGTATTGTTTTTCTCAATATAATCCAGATATTTATTTGCAATGTCCTGGACCTGGATTCCACTCAAAGGTGACCTGTACCTGGTTGGCCATGTGGATTCAGGCACATTTCCCTAAATGCCAGTGGCTGCTGACTAACAGTGAGGGCCTAGGTGTGACAGTGGGGAAACTATGACCTCATTGGAAGAGTGTAACACAACAAAAACAATAAAAATACAATAGTGGAAGCAGTAATACCAAGAAATAAAAGTAAATAACCTAATACTGATGATACAAATAACCAGATGTCATATAATTTAAAAGATGATGTTGCATGTTACATGTTCTAGGAAAATAGCCAAAACAGGTTACACTGTAGTAATACAAAATATAAGTACCAACAATACAAAAAGGGAAAAAAGAAACTCAAAAGCTTCACAAGTATCATCTTGGTCCCATGCTCTCTTTCTCCTAAAAAACATATCAAGTACCCATAGAAGGGTTCTTACCCTTAACAATACCTACAATAATGTAATCTATTTGGGCCCAAAAACCTGACCCAAACAGGGTGTGATACTAAATCCCAATAGGTAACCACCCAAGGTCTATACCAATTTGTCAATGAATATATATAACAGGCAGTGTGCAATAGGGAGAGTAGTAAACTAGGAAGTAATCAAAGTAAATATTCCTACAATTACTAGTTTCCATTTACATTCATTTTATGTTCATTATCAATTTAATTACTTTGAATTATATAAGTCTTGAGATCCAGCCTAAGTCTGATGATTCTCATATGAAAGTAATCACAAAATATGTCTCAAAAGACCATATAAATAAGTGTAAGTGAAGACTGAATGCAAGATTGTACTTTGGCTTGATAGATTCATCATTAGTCATTCCATTTCAATATTAAATTATAGGTAAACATCAACTCATGACATATAAACATCTTCCAATAGATCCCATTCTTGTAATCCCTCATTGGATTCAAGGTTCTCTCGGCATTTATACAAAGTATCCATGAGCCCGACCACTACATCCGTGTTTTTCTCATGACTTAACATGATAATAGCCTCTTTGAGTCCGTCCATGGTCTTTTAACTAAGTCCATGGTTTACCCAAGGTATAAGGTGAAATATTCATATGAAACCAACCTTTCCTTTTAACCTAAGGCTATGTCTCACCCATTGATATTTACCCCTCTATCATCTCACATAAGAAGCGACGTATATAAATTAAACTATTACATGGTTTCAGCATTTATATACTTATGTGGGAATATATCATATATCAAGAAACACATGTAAATTAAACTATTACATGGTTCAAAATTAATCAACTCACGTGGGCATTTCATATATCAAGAAAAAAATGCGAATTAAACTATTACATGGTTTAACATTAATTAACTCACATGGGTAGGTTCACAATTAGAGCACAATATTCCAAGTATGCTTAAACAAGTATAGGCATAACAAGGGGAAAAGGGGAAAATCACTAATCCCAAAACCCTTAGTCAAAAAAATTACAATTTAACACAATTTAAATTCCATTTAATAACCAAAACCATTTTAAACAACCTAAGAAGGGAAAAAAAGGCATGCCTTATAGGCAACCAAGGCCAAACAACCATAAACGGTCATTGAAGGGAAACAAACCCATGGGGTGTACCTAATTCAAGTTAAACAACCTAATTAATGAATGATAACACATTTTCAATTACCTAAACATCAATAGGAAATAACATAGGTCAATTATCAATTAAGGTGACACCCTCAATTAGGCGCGCAACACTCGGACACATATAATCAACTTGAAAACTCATAAAAGGAATGAGACCACCTACCTCATGGTAGTAAAACTCTCCTCATCCAACTTTAGCCTCTAATTCAACCTTGAACTGAGTAGATCTACTAAATGAGCATAAAATCTCAAGGTTAGATAACTAGGTTGAGAGAAGAAATCATGAAGAACATCTCAAGTGGAATCAAGATCTTACTGAGGGGAATCCAACACATCTGATGGTGTTTGAATTATAGATCAGATGACAAAATGGGAGGCCACCTTATTCTTGGATCTCCTAGGCATGATATTCATTGAAGAGGGGTGGGCTTTGTATGTCTTTACAAAAATAATGCTACTTACCGATTTAACAAAAAATAAATAAAAGTACACGGTGTGTACTAGAAACTACACACAGTGCCCATATAGTTCATGGCCAGACCATTACATGGCATGTACTGGGAAGTACATGGTGTGTTCCCATATTACACAATGTGTTCTTTAAAGGACATGACATGTAACACCCAATTACACCATGTAACAGGCCTGCAACTAGCCCTTTACTTCTTTCCCTCCATTTCCTTAAGTATAGACTGAAAATGAAGGATACATACCTCAAAGGAAGAATCAGGTTCTTACATTATTCATAGTATCAACCCATTATTTGTGTTCAACTAATTCTGAAATTGATTCTGGTTCAACTTGTGAAATGAACGATGTATGATTTTCTAATCTCAAACTTCTTCTTGTCTGAACGAGATATTTATGATTCCCAATAATATTTTTTGGTTTCAACATGTTTCTATAAAGTATAAAATTTAAATTCCTCTATTCCAACTTCACTTTCTTCATCACATGATTTTTTTTAAATCTTGATAAGTTTGTTTTGAATCACTTTCACCTTTATTGGAAATCTTCAGTTTTTATTCCTTATCATTTTCAAAATTATTTTTTAAGGAATTCATATTTTCAATATCTTTCACATCATATGAATCTGTAAATTTTTTTAAATGTTTGTTTCAACATTTATAACTTCTTTCATTGTGTGAAAATCCCATGAAAATTCCTTCCTCAGCTTTCTCATCAATGTTTTCAAGATCTAGATTTTTTATTTTTAGTAAACATGGACTTCTAGAAACTTTGAAGTACTTAATTGATGGATTTTTTTCATACCAAATTTCATAAGAAGTCATGTTAGATTCTATCCTCAACAAAGATTTTTTTGTACATGTACAACAATACTAACATATTCTCTCTAGTAGAACTTTTAAAGTTTTTATTCTGCTAACTTGGTTTATCCTATTTCCACTAAACCTCTATTTTTCCTTTTAGGTACTCCATTTTTTTGTGGGGTATAGGGATATCTATGCTGATGTTTAATTATATTATTTCTCAGATATGATTCAAAATAATTTAATGTGAATTATGTACCATTATATGTTCTCAAATTCTTTATATAAACCCCCATTTCTTTCTCAACATATTTTCTAAATAATCTGAACATCTCTAAAACCTATGACTTGTGCTTCATAAACATGATGCCAGTCATTAAAGTGAAATCATCAATAAAATTGATAAAGTACAAATCTCATTTTATTGGTTTATGTCTCATTGACTCATATAAATCATAATGAATAAGTTCAAGAGGTTTGGTAGACTAAATCTCAATTTTATTATGAATTTTATTAGTCATTTTACCTTTCTGAAAAGTTATACAAACATATTATTATATTCTATTCAATTCTAAAAAATTTCAAACAATATAAACATCAGAAAGTTTTTTCATACTTTTCTACACAAGGTTTTCAAGTCTACTATTACACAACTTATTATCCTCTTTAGTACTTAGATAACATGAGTGGTCAATTTCTCCAATTTGAAAAAGATTTCCACCAGTTCTCTCTCCTCTTATAAAAACTTTTCCATCTCTCACACTTTTGATGATACAAGAATATTTTCTAAAAATCACTTATTTTATATCATCTCAAAGTTAACTTACACTAAGTAATTTATGTTTTATCCCATCAAAAAATATAACTTCCTTATATTTCAACTTTTCTGCTTCAATCTTAGCCATTTTGATTCCTCTTATTTTTAAGGAACTATCATTCCTGAAGGTAAAAACTCCTCTATCATGATTTTCAACATTTTTAATATTTTTAAATCACTTTTCATGTATGTTGAACAACCAATATCAAGTATCTATGGTTTTTTCTTTTTATTTGCTTTCAAATCTTTCACAACAATAAAAGCTCTTTCCTCAACTTTCTTCTTTCAAACTTTTCTTTTCTACTGTAAGAAACTTGTTCTAAAAGGAGTGTCATTCATTTTTCAACATGATGATCATCCTAGTCACATCTTCTACAAAATTCTTCCAAACATTCAGTTTTTTTCCATTGGAATTTTTCTAACATCTTGAGTTTTTAAATTTTCCAACTTGTTGAGTTTTAGGAAAATTACTCATTCTTCTTCCACCATCGATTATACTCTATTCAAACCTCTTTCCAAAAAGAGTCATGTTATGAAAATAGTTTTAAGCTATATGCCTATAAATTAAACAACACCAATAGAATCTATAAAATCTTGGTTTTCTGTTGAAGTAGGATCTTTCCCTATAGAAACTTTATCAAGGTTGATAACTTCTTTATGCTCTAACATATTATGGGTGTACAACAACCTTATTCTAGGGTTAATTTTCAAATTTTTGAAATGTGATATATTTTTTACATCCCTTCACAAACCAATATTTCCCAACAATTTTATTTACACCTAAAATGTTAGAAAAATCAGATGAAATTTTTAGTTTAGTGGGTGTAGATTTCACCTGATTTTCGAAGTGATATTTTTAGAATCTCTAGATGATTTGAATTTTACTTTCAAAGCATTGTTGAAGTTTTCATTAAAATTTATTAAAGTTCTTTTAGCCTCATGGAGTTTTGATTGAGAAATTTTAACTTCCTATTCCTTTGATTCCAACCTATTATTGATATCTTCAACCATCTTTCCTAGTTTATAAATTTATAGTTTGTAACTTAGATATCCTTGATGTATTATTATTCTTTCCCAAAAACATATTTTCCACTATCTTTCTTTATCATTATGATTTATTTCTTAAGATTTTTTTGTTCAAGACATGCAAAAAGTTCTGATCTGACTTGATACTCTCTGTAAAATTCTTCACTTCCTTCTTATTCACTATACGAGGAATATTTTTTTCTTTACTTTTGTAACGAATGTTCTGAACTTTTCTGAACTTTCATCTTCTAAAGAGTTGTTTTCAGTTGAATCCGATTCAAATTTCTTACTCAACATACTTCCATTATTTCCAATAAACTTATTTTTATATATTATGGATGAATTTTCTTCTTTATAAATTTTGTTTCACTTCTTCCATCAAGTTTTTTCATCAGAATATTCTTGATATTCACCAACTTTATTCTTAGGGAAATTCATAACAGTGTGCCCAATTCCACCACACTCAAAACATTTGAGGGGGATTTTTTCTCCATATTTTTCTCTTTCACTTTAATAGTTCTTAGAGATAATATACATGAATATTTAATTCAACTCAACATAATATTTATCTTTGGAATTATAAGGACCAATATCTTTGGTATCTTGAATTTTCATCTTTCTCATAGCTTCAAAAGACATTTCATCTTTTATATTCTTTTTGAACAATAGTGATTTTCTCATTTCATAATAAACAAGAAAGTTATGTAGTTCATCAAGAGATAAATCATCTTTATATTCTAAAGAATAAATTTTAGAATTAAACCTATTTGGAAATGTTCTCATGAGTTTATTCACAATTGTATAATCTTCCAAGACATCTCTAAAACCACTGACGTTGTAAACAACTTCATTTACTCTAGTGAATTACTCATCAATGGTTTCTTTATTTCTCATTCTAATATCTTCAAACTTGCTATGATACATTTTTATCTTTTCTTCATTCACTTTAGTATTTCATTCAAAAATAATTTCAAGCTTGTCTTACATACGTTTTGATGTTTTGAAACCCATAACCTTCATATAAACATTTTTTTATAGAGACATAAGAATATAATTTCTATATTTTCCATCAACATCAATATTTATCTTGTCTAAAAAATTCATAGGAGTAGCTTTATCAATGGATGGAAATCCAATTGTAGTAGCATAATCAAATCCCAAGCTAAGAGATAAAAGATATAGAATCATCCTATTTTTTCAGCCATAATAATTTTTTCCATAAAATATAGAAATTCATCTACTATTTACATAATTGAGATTATACATGATAATGATTCAATAAGGGAACCTTCATTTTAATACCAATTGAAGTTCCAAAGGATATGATAACAACTAAGAAGGGTGGGGGGGGGGGGTTGAATCAGTTGTTTCCTTTTTATTAATTTTAACTTTAGAAAACTTAATCCCCGCAAATTCTTAGAGTTTCTTCCTTATCAACTTTTCAATAAACTCAAGTGAATTCAAAAATAGAAAAGTAAACAAGCCACACAAATTTTTTAAGGTTTGACCTCAGTGTGAGAACCTACATCTTTTCCATAGCCACTCCTGTGGGTCTATAGAAATTCACTATTTTGAAGAAGTGAATAAAACCTATGTCAACTCCTATTAGACACATTTTATATCCCAATAAGAATGATTATACTGACTCCCATTAGTTTACAAAAATTTTATTAAAAAAAACTAAGACACAAAATAAAGTGTAAAAAAGAAACTTTTTGGTCCACAAAGAATCTTTCTGAAGATTCGGTATGATGTGGATGAGTATGATGGAACTTAGTCTAATGAATACAGTCCGATAGACTTAGTTTGATGGCCATTTTGAAACTGTTCTTGACTAAAACTCTATGATACGTTTGATTAAAAAACTTTTTCACATTTTATAAACTCATCTAAAATACTCAATATAATATTCCTCAGATCAATAATCCTCTATCTGGTAGTCTGAACTATCTCCATTACAATCTTCTGATTAGAACCCCTTGTCCATAAACTCTTCTTCAACACAAAACAACTTCGATTCAAAAAATTAATTTTGACACCAATTTTATAGTGATTTATATTTTATTCGTGGGTGAATTTTTTTGAGTATTTATATACTTTCACCTCCATTTATAGGTTCTCTAGAAATAGTAAAAGTAAGTAACTAAAATTATCTTCTTGCTCACCCAAATCCCAAATCCCAAATTTATTGTTCATTTGAACTCCATTTTGAATATTTAAACTTTTATAAAATGTTATAGTGTCTTCTTGAAACTTATTTAACCTTAAAAACTCCTTTGGAATTTTCAATATTTAAACAAGATAGAAAAACATTTGAAAGAAAACAAAACTTTAGTCCAGAAAATAATGATCTATAAAAACTCAGTCTGGAACTCTATTACTCATTCTGGTTCTCTTGATCCAATTCAAACACACTAAAAACATAATTAAATACTTTTATGTTCTTTAATAATTTTAATAAACTCATATATTTTTCTCTTGACCCATTGAAGCAAAATAACTTGAACTAATGAAAATGAATATATGATAGCTCGCTATGATGATCAAGGCCAACTAAAAATGGTTTACTACATTATTGAAACTTCTAAAGAATTCATAAAATTTCAACGTTTGTATGGTATAAACTTGAAACTTTCTAAAATTTTACTTCTCTATAGAATTTGAAATCTTCTACTTCTTTATTCAAAGTTCTTTAGCAACTCTCATCATCTGATCAAACTTTATCTAATGGAATTCTATATCTGATTACTTATTAGTGTTTACTGTTCATATAATAGATCGATATCTGATGCACATCCAATGGATAATTATTTTAATCTCATGACTTGGAACAATAACTTCCCTTTTTAGCAAATTCCTCAAGTTCGATCATATCAGATCGATAACAAACTTGAACTCTTCTGAAAACTTCTGCATCTGATCAACTTCTATAGAGATGTATCTTCAAACATATTCATATTTTTTTCTCGACATAATTTTTATTTGATTAGAAATTTAAATTATAAAATTTGGACCTTTTTCACATTTCTTTCACATTTTCAACTCCACAAAAACTTAGATATTAAAATCACATTCACATCCGATTGGGTGTGTCTGATGGTGAATTAAATCATCAAATCTTCAAAACTTCTAACTTTAGTAAAATCATCCTTCTAGTCTTCTAAAAACTTTTTCATTTAGTGATTCTAGATCCAATGATCTATCTATAGAGAACTTTTGACCAAAGAACTAAAACTTCTCCCTTTCTTCAATAGCTTATATCATGATATTTTTCACGATGTTAAGAAATTTAAAGTATAATAAAACATCATATGACATATTTTGGAAAGTTATAAAACTTCTCATTAATAATGTTTACAAATTATAGACTCATAAATATAGAAAAAATGTTTAAATATGATTTCCAGCAACCTCTAACTTTCTATTGAAGTCTCAACCCAATAGACTATGTCCGATGCATTTCATCTTCATACAAACTTAGGATTTATTGCATCTAATGAGATGAATCTGACCAGTACATATGATCACTAGTTTTTCAAAAACAAATATCTTCATTCATATTAACTTATCAGTAAAAAAATTATAAACTTTCAGTGACAAATCTTTTTCCTGATTTACAAAAACATTTTTATATAAAAAGTTAGTCGTTAACAAAAACAAAACTTTGTTAAAAAAACAACACAAAGGATATTAAGAACCACAAATCATAATGATGTTTCATTAGTTTTTAATTTTCAAAAATAAATATATAGTCATTTTACTATGATTTCATGGTTATATAAATTCATTTTTCTTATTTTGACTTGCTGACACATGTTTTGAAAGACTTTGGTATCTTTAAAAGCTGTTTATTATGTCATTTTGAGCACACCACATGTAGAATGGACATGTTTTCTACAAATAAAAGTAAAAAATAATTAAATGGTATTTTTACCATGATTTTATGTCAATATGAGGTCATTTTCTATGGTTCATATTATTACACACACATTTTAGTGTTTTAAAACACTAAAAATGCGTTTATGGGCATCTTGGGAAAACCATAACTTTGAATGTCCTTACAATGGTTAATAAATTTAAAAAATAAGTCTATAATCATTTTTCTATGATTTTATAGTCATAAAACATATTTTTCCTAGTTTTGAACCTCATACACATGTTTTTAAAGACTTTGGTATCTTTAAAAATGGTTTATTAAGTCATTCTGAGCACACCACACGTCGAATAAATGTGTTGTCTGCACATACATGTAAAAAATAATTAAACGGTAGGTTATCTATGATTTAACATCAATTAAAGGCCATTTTTATGGTTTTTATTTCTATACACATGTTTTAGTGTTTTAAAACACTAAAAACATGTTTACGGGCATCCCAAACAAACTGTAACTCAGAATGACATGTCGTTAGTTCCTACATTTCAAAAATAAATCTATGGTTATTTTCCTATGATTTCATGGTAATATTACATAGTTTTTCTAGTTTTATCCCCCTAACAAAAATTTTTAAAGACTTTTGTAATGTTTAAAATGTATTTCACATATCCAAAACTGATCAAACAAGCTCAGATTGTTTTAAAACATTAAGACAATGATCCATTATTCATTTTTTATGTGTAGGAATTGACTAAACATCTATTTGACACATGATATAGTCAATATAACTCAAATTACATGTTTTAAATATAAAAGTTTCATTTAATTTTTATTAATGGAAGTTGTATATGTTCATTAAAAATGTGTTAATGATCTATGGAGTTTAGAATTTACCTCAACAAGATGAGCTATAAGGATGGAAATTTCCGTAGGGATCATGCCTGTCATCCTTTGAAATACAGAAACTAAATAATTTTCCATTTTAGACCACCACTGATCCTATTTTTGGATATAAGATTAATTTTACTTCATTTTTTCTTTCAACCTTGCAATTTATATTTGCGATTCTTGATCAAAGACACTGATCAAAAATGCATTGGGTGTAGCAGTAAATGATGACGATGCCCTACTAAATATAGCTGATGGAGTAGGCCCAAAACCTATCCCTCATACATGACCGAGATGGTCCTTCCCTAAAATGATTACAACAATATCTTTTTTTGGGATATCGATGATGATTGTAAAGGGTTTACATCCCATGATTCTTGAATTTTAACCTGTTAATACAACAATATTAACAATGATTTTCTAAATTATCTGAACTTTATAGTATTATCTAATTATTTATTTTTTCATTACTTGTTAATGTTATTTCATTACTATAAAAACATAATAATGAAAAATAAATTACAACAACAAACACACCTTAAACCCAATTAAATGGGGATGACTACATGATCAAACAACGCCAATAGAGCTAATTGACACTGTTTGATCCATGTAGTCGGCCCCATTTAATTAAGTTTAAGAGTTTTTTTACTATAATTTATTTTTCATTAATATATTTTTATATTAATGAAATAAAATTAAATAGTAATGAAAATTACTTACTTTAATGTCTCTGGTAGGTTCATTCACTAAATTTCCATCCGGTTTCCTATGAACTTTTATCCACATCTCTGTATGTCCAACAGAGTGACCTAATTCATTAGAATTTATAAAAAAAATATAAAGGATAATTCCTACAAAAAAACTCTGTGACCCAGTGATATGAGGAATAACTTTTTTCTCACGATTCATAGTGTCTTTTTAGATAATTCCTACAAAAAATAGAAACATTGATAAAAATTAAAATTTTATTTTATTTATGTTATTAAGATATTTTAAAATATTCAATTACCTCATGAGATGAATCTCTATATTAATATTGAAAAACATCTTCCACTACTCACAAGAAACACCTTCAATAACCTTCTCATACATTTGTTTTGATCTCAAAGATGTTTCATTAAATTTATTCCATAATATCCCTTTAAAATCTCTCTATTTCTTGACCAAATTTTTTAGAGTCCATGGGTATGAAATGGAGTTGTGGGAATCAAAATGAAAAAATATCTAGAAATAAAAAACATAACACTTTATAAGTATATTAATAATTTTACTCATGCCTTTTAAATTAGCAATCAATTAATATTAAATTAATATTACCTTTAATTGGTTATCAAAAACCTTATTTTTCCAAGCCGTGGGAATATACCTCCAATATTTATAATTAGGGAGAAAGTTTATAGTCTCACAAGCAAGCTGCCCAAGAACCTATCTATATATTTTGATAGCATCCCTGGAAGGAACTTAAAATCATCAAATGGAATAATAATCTTGAATTATTTTAGGTCTTATACATATGTTGTGTTCATATATATATATATATTTTGTTGTTATCTTTATCTATTTGAAAAATTTAGTAAACAATCAACAAAATATATAGTTTTTTGTACAATGACATACATAATAGTAATGGTAAGTTTCCAATATCCCCTAGATAGAGGGGTGACCAACTACTCCATTACTGGAGGTGAATTGGATGGTGGGATACTAACAAAATCTGGGTAAACTTATATCTTACTAGAATTATCTGGAACAATGGAATCACTCAGATCCACTAAAGCTGATGGTAGTGGTGGTGTGCTTTGAGATGTTGATCAGATAGGATCTCTATTTTTTTTGGTTCTTGGAATTCCTATAATTAAAATGGTTTATAATATATTAAATCTATAGAAAAATATTGAAGTAAAATATTTTTACAAAATAGGATAAAATATAACATTTATATATGTATGAAACACTTACAAATGAGAAATTGTAATATTGTTTCGTTACCAATTTATACTTTCAGTTATCTTCATCTTCATTTAATTCATTGTTATCAACCTCCACTGTGATGATTGCTTCATTTTAAACCTCTATTTAAAGTTTTATGGTTTCAATATTGTCAGTAAAAAAATTGTTCAATATTTTGTGGTTGATGAGGTTCACTATCACAAAGTATGAATTGATCTTCATCTCTCATATCATAAAATGCTCTATGATTTAAGTGTACAAAAACAATACAACCTTAATTTATTTCATCATCCACATAATAAACCATCTTCACTTATGAAGTCAAGATAAATTAATCATGCTTTTCATGCTCCCTTGTATGTATTAAGCAAGAAAATCTTACATAAGTAAAATGTAACGAATCTTTCATTATACCCATATCAATTTTGACCCACTTGTATTTGAATAAGACAATTAAAAATTGACCAAGATAGTCTAATTTGATTATATCAATTATATTTCCATAGTATCCCACCTATGAAAGTGTAAATACACCACTATTTTGAGTTTTCAAGTCTACTTCATGATAAACTGTATGAAAATTGAAGCCATGAATATTGTAGGCATCGAATCTCTTATCCCACCTTAGAGGACCTCTATCTAAAAACTTAAAATCATTTGATATTTCAAATAGATTATAAACATTCATTATCTAGAAAATAATATATATGGTGTTACTTTTAACATAGAAAAAATAACTACACATCAATAATATGAATATGAGTATATACTTACACGATGGGTGAACCACTCTATAATCTTCTTATTAACAAATTTTTTTAATTACATCTCATTTAAAGACCGAACCCTTAGTCACCTATTTGTTTGTAATATAATTTCTTCAATAAATGGATCTTCAATAAGACTATTGAGTACCACATATCTATACTCTTATAGCAACTCTAATTCATTCAATGTAAAATTCGACCCCTTTCTAATTATCCATCCAATAGTTTAAAATATCAATGACTGGTTTTTACAACAATAATTAGTGTAGATGTCCTCAATATGTCCAACACAATTGAATTTATTCTCAACCCATCCAAATACCTAGAACAAAAGGTCAATAACTCTTTAGCTATGTAACCTTCAGCAATAAAGCCTTCTGGTTGAGCTTTATTCCTCACATATTAATTCAAATGAACTAAGTACTTAATGAAAAAAATAAGAAACATATTAAATAATTTTATGCAATGATTTAATAAAATTTAATTCACTAATGAAAATAAACATAATATTAATGTACCTATCAATTGGATACATCCATCAATAGTGTATCGGTCCACCAAGTTTAGTTTCTTCAACTAAATGAATATTTAAATTAATCATGATTGTGAAGAATGAAGGGGGAAATAACATCTCCAAATGATGAAGTTTCAAAAAAATTATTTCTTGAAGTTTATCAATCTTAGTTGAATTTAGAGTTTTTTCAAAAAACCCTTTAATAAATTTACACAACTCAACTAGAACTGCAATTACCTTTTCAGGTAACATATTATTCAATACCAATGACAACAACTGCTCCATCATAATATGTGATTAATGACTTTTAAATCCCTATAAATTTTTATTTTTTAAGTCAATTCACAATAAAATGTTTCTTGAATATCCATATATCACTTTTACATTCTTTAAAGTTCATAGGAATACATATTCATCATTATTTTTCATTGTAAAAATAGATGAAGGATACTGTCCATTCTTATTTTCCCACAAACCATTATTTATATTCATTGATTCTAAATCCTTATGAGAATTATGGCGATCCTTCGATTTACCCTACTCATTAAGCAATGTAAAAATTAAATTGTTGCATTTTTTATTCTCAATATACTTTATATAAAGATTATAAAATATCAGATTAAACTCCCAATAAGGGAGTTTGAAAAAAAGACTCATTTTTTCCACTTTTGTGTTCCAACTGCTTTGGATACTGTACCTCATACCCTTTTCCCACCTTCTTTAAACTGATTACATTATCCAAATTTGATAATGGCATTCATTAATTGTCCCAAGATTTCTAAAACAGATAACACCTTTGGTGGATTTATCAATTAAATATATCCATTGAATCGTGTCTTGTTAAAACTAAATTTATGAGAAGCATCAAGAAATCAATGATGACATATAAAACACTATTTTCTACTATGATGTAATCATTGAGGTTCAAAATAAAAATAAAAAGATGGACTAGAAAAGCCAGTATGAGTGTTCCAACTGAATAATCTTTATAATCTAGGAAATTCACTAATTTTCCACATTAAAGTAACATGCATTTTGAATAGTTTTCTCATTTAATCATCATATGATTCCACACCATTGTCCCCTAATTCTCACAATTATTTGATTAGATATTAAAGGTATACATCAATATAATTTCCAGGAATTTTATTTCTAGTAATAATAATTTAAATAATGAAATAATTATTTTTTATACACATCCATGGAGGTAGATTATAGGGGATCAAAATAACTGGCCAAATGCTATAATTAGTACTTAAAGTACCAAAAGGGTTAAAATCATCAGAATCCCATACCAAACATACAATCCTAGGGTCTAAATAAACATTTATATATAATTAATCAAACACCTTCCATGATGTTGAATCTTTTGGATGTCTCATCAATCCATCGTTGTTACTATTCTGATCATGCCACTTTATGTCACATGCAGTCTTAGATGACATGAATAATATTTACAAGCATGATTTCAAAGGAAAGTAACGCAATACCTTTGTGGGAGTTTTATTCTTCTATTTATTCTTAGTGTTGCATTGATTTGTACTATCATTGTTGTTTATGGACATCCATCTACTTTTATGACATCTTATCTATTCTTCTTTACCATACTCTTCTACCCAGTAAATAAAAAAATGATTAGGGCATGCATGTATCTTTTTATAATCAATTCCAAGTTTGTTGATGATTTTATTCATATCATAGAATGATGCAGGGATCTTATCTTCACTAAATGAATAACGAATCAACTATAAAATCACTAATATTTATTTTTTAGTAATTCCACATAAACACTTGATATGATACAACATAAGTATAAAAGATAACCTCAAATACTTGGAACACCCTTCATATAGTTCTTGTTGACCATCTTCACCTAATTCATAAAACTAATTTTTTTGGTCACTGAAGTTCTGAGAAAGATTAACATTATTAGGATCAAATGAAAGTCCTATTTATCTATTAAAATGTTGGACATTGTATCCTACAAATCCAAATGGATCATTTATCAAGTTTTGAACTGAATTCTCCTCTTTTGGGTCACTTTGTGTTTCATTGATATGATATTTATTGTTTTCGACTTTCCATAAAACTTGATTCACCATGACAAATGTAAAATCCATATCGAGAAGGAAAAATTTTTAATATAAAGTACTCATATACTTCATTTCTATTCATACATTTCTTGAATTTATTATCAGGACACGAACATTTTATTCTACCATTCAATGATTGGGGTAGGTTATTGGTTCGAGAAAACAAAAATTTAAATGAAAATGATTCAATTTGACATTAAAAATATAAACAACATAAATTAATAAATATTACCCCTCATATTAATAGGGTTATATTTCATGGAAGAAGATCACTAAGGCAAGGAGAGGGTAACAAACAACATGGAGGTTGGGGAAATGATCCCAACAATGTCTGACTCGAATATAATTAGGAAAAATTGAGGAAGGAGATGGGAGTATAGGTTAGTGGAGAAGGGTTTAGGGCTCAACAAACATTGGTGGAATTAGTCACTAGGAAATATAAAAGAGGATCCACCATCTCTAGAGAAGACCCATCGGGGGGGGGGGGGGGCATCACCGTGGTTGACATTGAGGGAGTGGGGTTCAATGGTTAGTGGTTGTCAATAGGGAAGAGGGGTCGGGGGTCACCATTGGGAGTGGGGGTATCAGAAGATGGTGGTCAACATGAGGGGGGGGGGGTCATCGTTGATGGTGAGGGAGTTGGTATCCATTGGTTACATTGAGGGAGTGGTGCTCAGGGGGATATAGGGATTGGGGGGGTGTTGGGGCCATGGGGGGTCGGGCTGGGGTGGTGGATGGGGTATCATAAATTATGTTTTTTAAAGTATTTAGTGGATTTTTAATAAAATATCCACTAAATATAATTATTATAGGAATATTTATGGAATCATCACTATATTTTAAATAATATAGAAAAAACTAATTAGTGGCGGTTTCTAGAATCAGAGTTAATAATTTGCCACTGAGATCCCTTTTTTTTATAGTGAAAGATTCCATGTATTCCTTTCCTTTCTCAAGGAATTAAGACAAAAAAATGAGTCTTAACCCCAAGATGGGTTTTATTAGGATAGAATAAACTAAAGAATCAATTTTTTTGTTTGGATTTCTGGAATTCTATGCCCCATTGTTGTAGGAAATTAAGAATCAAGCCACCTCCCGACTCAATTCCCTATATGATGAAATATGGCAGGCCATTGAAGAACATGAAAGGGAAATCCATGAAAGCATCCCAAATAGTGTGGATGATAAGTGGATCAAGGAATTTTTCTTCAAATTAAAAGATAAGTTTGATATTTATTCCTCTAGTATAAGGAATCTTGCCTATAGTTCTTTAAGGGCCTAGACCGATCTAGAGCTGCCTTCCCGAGCAGGTGAAAATGAACCTAAGGTGAAGTATCTTACAATTTATTAGGTTTAATTTATTATGAATGCTTATTAACATGTCCAATATTTTGGGGGTATCTAAAATTATTTCTACAGGTCTTGAGGATTTGTAGGTGAGGTGCTGAATTCATTGTTTTCTTGTTTTTGGAGCACCAAGCTTTCCATGTGAAGCTGAATGGAATCAGTTGAGTGTCATAAGGTATTTTTGGTGTATCATAATGTAATTTTCACACCCAAGTCATAATTTTTAGGTATTTATTCTATTTATTTTTGATCCCATGTTTATCCCTTGGCTTTTCGAGGTGTTTTTGGTGAAAAAGGATGTTTTTGGGCTTTATAGCATGGTGTACACGGTTAGTGCATGGTTTTCCAAACTGTGCACCCTTTCTAGGTAACCATGCAACCAAGTGGTGTTTTTGGATAGTGGATAATCGCATGGTTTATAAACCATGTAGGCTAACCATGCATTATGTTCCTCTCAAACAGTAAGGGGTGCATGGTTTCTGCATGGTTTGGAAAACTGTGTGGGAAAACCGTGCGACTTGTCAGGGTCATTAAAAATTGAATTTTTATCTTTTTTCTCCCCCAAATTTTTAACCCTAAACACCCTATTACTCCCCACTTGGGATTATCTGGCATATGAACCTATCCCTCCTTACTTAACACCCTTTGAACTCCATTTTTGTGGCAGATTTGGTGTGGTTTCTCCTCGATTCATCAATTAAGTCCCCCATTTCTTGGTTTCTTCCTCTTTTCTAGGATTTCTATTCTTATCTCTTGGGGTTTTATATTTCAAGAAAATGGGGTGACCTATTTATAGTTGGATATTTTTCTTTAGGGTTACATTTTAAAGTTTATGGTTCAATATTTCTTTTATAGGATCCTTTGGTGGTGCAGTTGTGGTTAAGCACTAATTTCTAGATTTTTCTACACTTGAGGTAGGTGGTTCCATGATTAAAAATTATTTTATTATTTTTATATTCTTTCTAGAGTGTTTAAATATGTTCTATGATTTATGTGTATAGAGAGAGAGGTGTTTTTGAAGGGTTTTGATATGCATATGACTTGAAAGTGGTTTTTCTAAATGAAATTAGTTATTTTTCAAGTGTTCATCCTTATTGTTCTTCTTGAAAGTGGTTTATAAATTGTTCAAGTGGTTTAGTAAAATGTGAAAGTGGTGAAAAACCTATTTTTAAGTGGATTTGGTGTGCATGTGAAATTGAAATTGGTTTTATCCTATGAGAAATAGTGATTATATGTATATATATATATTCATTTTTCTTACATGTGCATGTGAAAGTGGTGACCTATGTGACATGCGAAATGGAAATTGAGCACAAAGGGAATCCTAGGTATCTAGGTAGGAGGATTAGGACTAGTATTCTAGATGACTCAGAAGTGGATTTTTCCCTGATTCATCTAGAGGGATTTCTGATTACAACACTAACTAAATATTGATAATTATTGGAGACCATTAGGCCCTTAGGATGCTCCCTCTTAGTGGATTGTACATGAGAACGTTGTTGGTTGTGGTTTCTATACCACGTTTCACCGAGATACAATGTACCTAGTGTCCCATTTTAGTCAGTTCTTATAGGGATATCCCATGACTTAGTGCTCTTTTGTGATGTGGTTCTATCTTCCAGCATACGGTGGACCTTGAATATACTTCCTTTAAAAAAAAGCTTATTTAAGAAAAAGGTTTTTCTTTAAAGGTGATTTCCTTTAAAAATGGTTTTATTTAAAATGGATTCTATGAAAATGGTTCTAGACCTCTTTATAAAACATTCACGTAAATTGCCTTATAATGTTTTTGGCATGGAATCTATTTATTGGGTGACATTCTAATAGTATTTAGATCACACTCTATATACACCTCTGGGTGTATTCATACCTTGTTATGTTTGACTTAGGTAAAGGAAAGATGTGTCATGATAGTGGTTTGGGTTGCTAGTGGTCCTCTCTTGTAGGTGTTCATGGTGGTGTCATGGGGATGTTACTCCTCTTTTTGCATGGAGATCTTGGGATTTTTTTTTGTTTCTAAATTTTTGAAGATCTTTTGGTTCTTTTCTAAAGTTGTAAAATCTTAAAACTAAAAGTTGTTATGACTCGTTTGGATTTTGTTATTTATTGTTGTGTTATTTATTTGTGTTGATTTTTTATTTTTATTCAAATGGGTGAAATCATTCCCAAGGCATGTTGTTGATACCGAGACACTTGTTTCCAACATGTAGGGATCGGGAACTCACTTCGGGCCATGTTGTGGACCGGATTGGGTATCGGGTTGGATGGAACATTGGATTGCTTCATGAAAAAATGGTATCAGAGAAAGTTACACTCTTTTAGGTCAATTTATTTTGGGATGAGTTTGGATAGACAAGAGCTAGGATTTTCAGGGCTTGTGGTTCTAGTTGCGAGCAGGGCGCCTGACTAGCACACCTCATGACAGAACTCGAGTTTCCATGGGATATTGGGATCTTTTTTGATTTATCCTCTAGGTGAGATGTATAGGCTGCAGACTATATATAGAAATTGGGTGGAGGTGGAGTGGTTTAGTTGTCATGTTATTGTGATGGATTTTATTTTTATAGATTTATAGAATTTTGGTATTTGTTGATATTGTTGAAAATTTTCAGAATGGTTATATTGATAATTTTTCTTGTGGTTATTGCTTCTTGTAGAAAAATGCCTCTATGGAGGAATCATATGAAACCATGGGAAGAGGCAGGAGAGATTTCTACCTCACTAATTGATCAAATAATAGTAGAGGCAGTGGTTAGAGCTGTCCAACCTTGGGACAAGGATCAAGCTCCAGCTTGCTCAAGTCAAAGAATCCAAACAAGTCCTGTAAAGGACAAAGATCATGAGTTTCTTAAGAACAAGCCTCCTTATTTCTGAGGTATCATGGAACCTTAGGAAATATAGGAATGGATTGAGAAGATAGAGCATATGTTTGAGCTTATTGACACTTCTAAGGATGTCAGGGTTAAATGTGTCTCATTCATGTTGGGAGACCCCAGTCGAAAGTGGTGAGTCTCAGTGGTGCATGATGGAAAGCATAAGCATATGAGTTGGAAAGAATTTAAGGTTGTTTTCAATGAGAAATATTTTCTTGAGGTATTTTCCTATTCTAGATCCTGAGAGTTTATAGATTTTTTCTAGGGAGACAAGATAATGATGGAGTATGCTAACCGTTTTGCGGAGATGATTTAGTATACACCCAGAATTGTTTCTAATGAATAAATGAAGGATTAGAGGTTGGAAAGAGGGTTGTGGACATATGTTTATTTGAAATTATTTCTATTTAACCTGAAAACCTATGCTAAGGTGGATGAATATGCTTTTTCGGTGGATATTGATCGCAAGGGAAAGTTTGGTTCCTTTGGGGTTGTGATAGAAACGGGCAGTGACGGCTCTTTAGAGAAGAAGAGGAAGCGGGAAAAGTAGGGGAAGAAGGGAGGTGGTAGTTCAGGTCATCCTTACTAACATTATTTATCTATATATTCTAATAATGGATTGGTTTCATGCTACCAATGTGGAAAGATAGGGCACATATGACCACATATCCTCCCTAACTTTGTCACCAATGTGGAGCTATGGGACATTTTTAGTGTTTTTACAAAGTGGAACACCCATATCAGAGTGACATAAGATCAATGGCTTCCAGGGGGATCTCAGCCCTATCAGAACTAACCAGGTCAGTGGATTACTGATTTGGAGGTTATGGCGGCAGGGCTGGATCATCTTCTAGGAAGAGTCAGTTCAGGGTAGAGCCACAAACCAGTGCTCATTCACAGGGTCAGGCTGAGATTAGGTAGTTTCATGTAGTGGATCGAGCACCAAATAAATCAGATGTAGGGCCTATAACAGTTTGAGGTACCATTATTATTGCATCATCCTTATCATTTGTTTTTTTTGATATTGTTGCGTCTTTTTCATTTATCTCTACCCTCCTTGTTGATATTTTAAAGTTTCCAACTGAGCTTATTCCGTTTGTGATGGAGTAGGTAGCATCTCTTAGCAAGAAGTGACATAAGGGTCTTAGGTGTCCGTCTTGTGCACTCACTATGTTAGAGGTTGAGTTAGAATGAGATTTCCTTGTTCTAGATATGGAAATATTTGAGGTAATCCTAGATATGTATTGGATAGTGTACTTTCAGACACACATCAACTTCTATAGGTAGTGGGTGAGTTTCGTAGCACCTAATGGTAATACCCAGGTCTGCCATGATGAATGGGATCCTCGGTCGGGACGCATTGGACCTCCACTTCTAGAATTGGGAAATATAGTTTTTAAATTATTTCTGATCACATTATTGGATGATGGTGGTGATCATGAGTGTAGATTACATCCTATTATGGATGAGTTCCTAGAGGTATTCTAGAGGACTTTTTAGGCTTGGATCCGAAGAAGTATCTAGAGTTCTTTATAGAATTAACATTGAGAACACTACTGATATATATTCCCTCATATCATATGGCTCCCATCGAGTTGAGGGAATTAAAGGTATAGATGAATTATTTGGAATCCAAAGGATTCATTCGCCTAAGCATCTCACCTTGGGCTGCTCCCGTGTTGTTTGCTAAAAAGGCCGATGGATCTCTTTGGTTGTATATAGATTACTAAAAGTTGAATAAGGTGACGATTAAGAACAAATATCCATTTCCCCACATTAATGAATTGTTTGATCAGTTAAAGTGGAAGGTGGTTTTCTAATATTGACTTGCGTTCTGGTTATCACCAAGTCTGATTGAGAGAGGAAGATGTCCTAAAAACAAGGTTTTGAATAAGATATAACCATTTTGAGTATTTGGTCACGCCTTTTAGGATAACAAAAACTTTAGTGGTATTCATGGGGATTATTAATATGGTGTTCCACTAGTATCTCAATTCTTTTGTTGTGGTATTAATGGATAAAATCTTGGTCTATTTTGGGACTAAGGAAGAGCATAAGAAACATTTGAGAATTATGTTGTTCACTCTTCGGGAACATTGTCTTTATGAAAAGTTCTCAAAGTGAACATTCTAGATTAGGGAGGTGATTTTTTTGGGTCATGTGATCTTAGAACAAGGATTTTCAATAGAAAAACCCTAACTCAGATCATAAATCCTTTGCGGACGTCGTTGTGGGGTGCGATCAATCATCGAAAGTTCACTCACAACCATCAACACACATTGAACTGAAGATATTTTGTCACAGGGGCCTCTCTGCGAATCGTTTTCAAAGGAAGAGGTTAGTCTCTTGGCTTCTGATTTACGCTTTTCTCTTGTTGGAAAGTTTATCAAGTGTAGGCCTTCATTATTCTTTCTAAGAAACACCTTGGAAGCTCTTGGTTTTGCAAACTTTTATGTTAGCCTTTTAAATTCATCGCATGTGGTTTTTTGTTTCTTATCTAAAAATTACTATTATAGGCTATGGATGAGAGGTTTATGGTCCTTCAGTGGTTGTTCCATGAATGTTTTTAAATGGTCCCCTGATTTCTACACTGACTTTGAGCCTCCTATCGCCCCTATTTGGTTAGGGTTTCCTAGTTTGCCGCTTCACCTTTTTAAGAAAGAAGCACTTTTTTCGATTGATAGTATTATTGGGAATCCCCTCAAGTTAGAATCTACTACTAGAAGCCTCTCTCAACCTTCTGTAGCTAGAATCTGTGCTAAAATTGACATTTCATAGTCCCTTCCACCCCACATCTGGATACAAAATGGGGATACTGGATTCCTCCAAGAGGTTGTTTTTGAAAATCTTCCAGACTATTGCACTAATTGTCTTAATATTGGTCATTCCGCAAATTCTTGCAGAAGAAAATATTATGATGCACCCCCCCTCACAAGATTCAACTCAATCTGTGTTGAAAAAGGGGATCACAGGGGGCTGACCAATGTTCCTGCTGGACAGTCTGGAGATTCTTCTTATAAGGATGTTGATTAGATCCTGACTGGACTTTCTAATCCTTAGCCCCCTCCCAATGAACTACCTAGAGCAGTGGATGCTTCTCCAAGTTCTCAACCGCTTGATGAGGACAAGGCACCCTTGAACAATCTTGGGAAACCCGATCTCACAGATGCCTCACAATCCCTATATAAGGAGGATAGGAACGATCACCCTGATTCCAGTGAACCCAGACATGATGATTATGAAAAAATCTTGTTTGGTTGAGGAATCCTATTTGAAGTTGAGTGCAAGGAAAGGTAAAAAACCCATGATTGATTCAGATGGCTTCATCACTCTGAGCTACAAAAAGACTCAGAGACATAAATACTACTATACCCTCAAGAGAAAAATAGTCACTAGAGCCTTAGAGGCCTCTCGGAAAGAAAATCCCATGATTCCACCGCATCCAGTGGTTACTGAACCTTCAATGATATCTTCTGATGATTCAAGCATAAACAATGATGAGGATGACCCTATGGTGCGAGATGCATATCAGTATTTTTACAAGGTGAGTGAGGAATTATAATCTTGGATGGAAGATAAAGATGCAATAGTTTTTAATCAATACACGAATGGAAAAATATTTGCGGATACTTATCTTCAAATCAGAAAGCGTATGTTCATGAAGTTTGTGGAATAATACAAACAGAATCCAGATTTTAACTTCAAGGACATCCCATGGCAATGAAGTTTTTCTCCTTAAGATGATTTTTGGACTCCTTGTTTTAATGCATGAAGCTGGTCCTTACTTCATGCGTTCCTGTATACATGCTCTTCTGGTCTGTTGCAACATGTCTTCTGGATCTGCTCACTTCATCTTTTTCTCACTCTCTGATGGTTTGTTTTGAATCTTCCTGATGTGTTCTGTTGGTTTTTCAAGTTTTTTTTTCTATGCATTCCTATTGGCCATGTAATATTCTGCACTTGTTGCTGATCTTCCCAGAAGGACTTCATTTTCAATCTGTTTCCCATCCTGTTGTTACTCTGCTGAAGCTAGCGTGAAGGATGTTGGGCATTTCTAGTGTTGTGCAACTTTGGTTCAACTGTATTGGTTCAGTTTCGATGAAGAGTTGCTATTTACTGAATTCCTCACTGGAGTTTTGTATTTCCCTCAATCCCCTATTAGTGTAAGCTATTTACACCTCGTGTTTTCTTTGTAACCCTTTATTTTAATAAATTACCTTGGGGCATGAATTGGGTGACCAATTTATGTCACCGCTTAAAAAAATGAGTTTCAGTGGACCCTGAGAAGATCAATGAAGTTATGTCATGGGAGCATCAAAATAATGCATTTGAGATAAGGATATTTCTATGCCTAATAGGGTATTATAGGCGGTTCTTTTAGGATGTATCTAAACTTTCTTCATCCATGAAGGTGCTCACCCAAAAAGGGGTGAAGTTTGAATGGATCATAGAGTGACAAGATTCCTTTGATAATCTTAAGTGGAGATTGACTACCGATCTTGTTTTGATCTTTCTATAATCTAGGAAGGGCTATGTGGTTTATTGTGATTCCTCAAGTATGGTTCTCAGGTGTGTGCTTATGCAAAATGACCATGTGGTGGTGTATGGATCTCACTAACTCTGACTACATGAAAATAACTACCCAACCCATGACCTAGATTTAGAAGTAGTGATGTATGAATTAAAGATGTGGCACTATTATCTTTTTGGGGAGAAATTTGTGTTTTATTCTGATCATAAGAGCTTAGCCTACATTTTATCCAAGAAGGATATCAATATAAAAAAGCATCGTTGGGTTGAGTGCTTACAGGGGTTTTATTTTGATATTGTCTATACTCCAGACAAAGTTAACATTGTGGAAGATGATTTAAGTAGAAAAGTGCCAGTGTAAGCGTTGAAAGAGTCTAGTGACGAGTGTACCTTTATGGGTCTCTTTACTTAGATGCACTTGGTGAACAAGGAGCATAATGGAGGTGCATTCTTGGACAATGTTCAGTTGGAACCAACCCTTCTAGAGTTAGTTCAGAAAGATAATCCTAATGATGAGTTGTGCCAGTAGTCTATGAAGTTATTTCATGGTGGGGAGACACCTTGCAATTGGTCAGTGTCTCCTGAAGGAGTTTTATGTTTCAAGGGTCGCTTTGCAGTGCTGTTATCATTGATAAATGTGGTAATGTAGGATAGTCACCAGTATTAGTGGGTTGTTCATCCTAGTGCTACTAAGATGTACTATGATGTTTTTCAATAGTTCTAGTGGCCAAGTATGAGGTGGGATATAGATGACTTCATGTCACGGTGTTATACATGTTAGAAGGTAAAAGTATAGCACCAGAGGCCCTTTGGTATGCTCTAGCCACAACCTATTCCTACCTGGAAGTGGGATGATATCACCATGGAATTTATTATTGGATTGCCTCATACACCTTAGGGAAGTAATTCCATTTGGTTGGTGATTGACCATTTGACCAAATCTACCCATTTAATTTCAATCATAGATTTAGGAAATGTGGATATAAGTTGGGTTAGATATATGTTTATGAGGTTCTTAAGATTCATGGTGTGCCATAAACAATCATCTTAGGCAGAGACCCTCATTTTACCTCTTGATTTTGGGAAGACCTTTAAAAGGTGATTGGGTCATAGGTCAAATTGATCACGACATACCATCCTCAAATGGATGGTCAGAAGAAGTGGGAAAATTAGATTTTTGAATAAATTATTCGAGAATGTGTGTTGAATTTTGGTGGTTCTTGGGATAGCCATTTGGGATTGGTCAATTTTTCATATAACAATAGTTACCAATCTTCGATTCAAATGGCTCATTTTGAGGTGATTTATGGACATCCATGTTAGTAGCCTTTTTGTTGGGATAAGGTGGGTGAGACCTCATTATTGGGACTGATCTTAGTGAAAAATACATATGAGAAGGTCAAACTGATCATAAAATGGTTGTTTGCATCTCAGAGTCACCTTAAATATTATGTCGATCAGAGACTCCAAGATCTAGAGTTTTCTATGGGTGACTGGGTGTTCCTAAAAGTGGCACCTTGTTTAGGTCATTTCCATTTGGGTAAATAAGGGAAGCTAATGACAAGGTATGTAGGACCTTTCAATATAACCAAGATGGTTGGTAAGGTGGCATATAGGTTATATTTTCATTCTCATCTAATTTCAATTCATGACATGTTCCATCTTTCTCAATTGAAGAATTATAACCTAGATTTTTCTCATGTGCTGAATTGAGAAGAGTTGGAAATATGGATAGGTTTGTCAGTCTTTGAATAGCCAGTGTGGATTATAGATTCCTAAGAGAAAGTTCTCCATGAGATGTGTATTACATTGTCTCATGTTATTTGGAAGCATGTGAATGATGAATGTGAGACTTGAGAGTGGAATTCTTGGGTTGAGGCAGAGTATCCATTTTTTCTCACTGATCAAGATTCAGGTTGACTTTCTAGGGATGGAAATTTTGTATGGTGGGAAGAATTTTCACACATGGATCTTCATTTTTAGGTATTTATTCTATTCATTTTTGATCCCAAATTTATCCCTTGTATTTACCAAGTGTTTTTGGTGAAAAATTATGTTTTTGGGCTTTACATCATGGTGCACACAGTTGGCGCACAGTTTTCCAAACCATGCTCCCTTGCCCAGGTAACCATGATTCCAAGTGGTGTTTTTGGATAGTGTCTAATCACACAGTTAGTGAACAGTTTGTAAACCATACAGGCAAACCATGTGGCATGTTCCTCTTGGATAGTAAGGTCCGCATAGTTTCCGCACAGTTTGACAAACCGTGCGGTAAAACCCTATGACTTTTCAAGTTCATTAAAATTTGGATTTTTATCTTTTTTAATCCCCCTATTTTTAACCCTAAACACCAATATTCCTTCCCACTTAGGATTATACAACCAATGAACATATCCCTCCTCCCTCGGAACCCTTGAACCTCCATTTTTATAGTGGATTTGGTGTGGTTTCTCCTTGATTTTTCAAGTAATTCCCTCATTTCTTGGTTTCTCAATCTTTTCTAAGGATTATCTTCTTCTCTCATAGGGTTTCATATTTTTAGTGGATGAGGTGACCTATTTAGGGTTGTATCTTATTCTTTAGGGTTCAATATTGAAGTTTATGGTTCGATCTTGCCTTTATAGGATAATTTGGTGCTGCTATTGTGGTTTAGCACCAATTTCCAGAAGTTTATACACTTGAGGTAGGTGGTTCCATTCTTAAACATTATTTTATGATTTTGATATGATTTATTGAGTTTTTAAATATATTCTATGATTTATGTGTATGGTTTGAAAGGTTTTTTGAAGGGTTTTGATATGTTTATGGCTTGAAAGTGGGTTTTTTAAAAGAAATTAGTTGTTTTCAAGTGTTCCTCCTTGTTGTTATTCTTTAAAGTGGTTTATAAATTGTGAAAGTGTTTTAGTAAAATCTTTAAGTGCTGCGAAACCTATTTTTAAGCTGATTTGGTGTGCGTGTAAAATTGAAAGAGGCTTTGAAATATGAGAAATGGTGGTTATATATATATATATATTCATTTTTCTTGTATGTTCATGTGAATGTGGTGACCTATGTGACATGTAAAATGGAAATTGAGCACGAAGGGATCCTAGGTATCTAGGTGGGAAGACTAAGACTAGTATGCTAGTTGGATCAGAATTGGATTTGGAACATATTCATATAGTGGGATTGACGATTACAACACTAACTAAATATTGATGGTGATTTGAGACCACTAGGCCCTTGGGATGTTACCTCCTAGTAGATCGTGCATGAGAACACTGTTGTTTGTGGTTGTTATATCACATTTCACTAAGATACGATGTACCTACTGTCCCATTTTAGCTAGTTTCTATAGGTATATCCTATTACTTAGTGCTCTTTTGTGATGTGGTGCCATCCGTCGGCATATGGTGGACCTTGAGTATACTTTATTTAAAAAAAATCTTATTTGAGAAAAATGTTTTTCTTTAAAAGTGGGTTCCTTTAAAAATGGTTTTCTTTAAAACGCCTTCTATGAAAATTGTTCTAGACCTCTTTATAAAACTTGAATGTAAATTGTCTTATATTTTTTTTTGGCATGGAATATATTTATTGGGTGGAATCCTACTGGGATTTGGATCACACCCTATATACACCTATGGGTGTATGTAGACCTTATTATGTTTGAATTAGGTAAAGGGAAGGTGTGTCATGACGGTGGTTTGAGTTTTTAGTGGTCCTCTCTTATAGTTTCTAGTGGTGGTGACATGGGGATGTTGCTCCTCTTGTTGCATGGAGATCTTGGTATGGTTTTGTTGTTTCCATTTTTTTCCATATCTTTTGGTTATTATCTAAAGTTGTAATATGTTAAATCTAAAAGTTTTTATGACTTGTTTGGATTTGGTTATTTATCATTGTGTTATTTATTTATGTTGTTTTTTTATGTTTATAAAAATGGGTGAAATCATTCCCAAGACATGTTGTTGATACCCAAACACTGGTTGCCAACCCATAGGGATCAAGAATGCCCTTTGGGCCATGCCATAGATTAGGTTGGGTTGGATGGAACCCCACATTAGTTCATTATAGTTTTTATATATATTTTTAATTATGGAATTATTATTATTTTAATTAAATGATTTTTTTAATTTTCATCATAAATCAGGCACATATATTTAAATATTTTCATTTCCTCCCACTTGATTTCAGTAAACCAAATAAGATATTGATTTCATATGAATGAAACTGGTGTCACTACCACAGATCACACCTTGTGTAATGCTGAACTTTAATAGTTCTTGACAAAAAGCACTGATAAATGGGAAAATTTTATTAGTTCTTGAAAAAAGCACTGATAAAATTAACTTTTATCAGTGCTAAAAAAGTGTTGATAAAAGGGTACCCTTTGTTAGTGATTTTTTCTAGCACTGATTAAGACCCCCCATTTATCAGTGTTTTTTAGCACTGATAAAAGTGTCACCTTCATCATCATTTTTTTATAGCACTGATAAAGGTCATATTGAGTAATTTAATTTATATATAAATATTTATATTTTTTAAATAATATTTATATTACAATAAGTATATATATGTAAATATAATATATAAATAATATTAATATGACTTTTAATAAAAAATAAATCTTATATTCATAATTTTATATATAAAAAATTATCAAATCTATATTAGTAAAAATGTTTAATAGTTTATTTATATACATTAATTACAAAATGTGTATATAATTAAAAAAAATATATTAATATTTTATTTAAAAAATTATATGATATATAAATGAATATACTTATTTAAATATATATTTATATTGATATTAAATAATTTAAAATATATGTACATTTATAACTGTATGTATGTATGTGTATGTGTACGTATATATGTGTGTGTGTAGATGTGTATATGTATATATATATCTATCATATGTATATGTGTGTGTGTGTGTGTAAAAATGATTGTGATTTATATCTATCAACACCCACCCATCACCTTATTTTGAGGGATATTGTGTTCAATATCTAAGAAGATATTCTACACAATATACAACTTACAATAGGTCATGTGAGAGTGAGGATTAACGTAGCTCATGAGCCAAGCGCTGAGCTGCCTATTCCACTTAATGATGTAGATATTCATATGTCTAATAAAGCTATTGGAACATTCATAGCATGGCTGTTAGATCTTGTAAAAAACATGTTGACTAGGAGGTATTAATTTCCAATTTATTTTTAATGAAAAACCTTTAAAAATTAATGAAAAAAGGAATGAATTGATGAATGTTATTATAAAAGTACAAAGGGAAGGGGGTAAAATGGAAGGCTGAATCAAAAAAATCTAAATGATCAACCAACCAATCAAAAATATCTTCACAAATCACCTTTACCCCACTTGTTTGACTTCTGAATTTACTATCATTATAGGTTCACGTGAATATAGGGTTACAAAGTGGTAGTAATGTCATAGTTTATTTTTAAGAACAAATGTATGGAGAGTCCATTACAGAAAATATTTCTCTTAAGAATGTAAATGAAATCCTCAAGTATGGATGGATAGGGGTCTCAATTGTAATTGTATACATGAGGTCTTTTTTCATGATTTGTTTTTCCAATATCCGATCTACTATGTTAATTATGACTAAATACAATTCATATTTTTTGCAGGCATATATATCAATTCTATTTGAAGGGAAAATTCTATGAAAAGAAATATGGGATCATTAGTCCTCACATCACTTCTACATAAGAAATCTCATTGGAATCAAATAAAATTGATGGAATAGTGAAAAAACTATCCTCAGTGTTTGAAAGAAAACTTACAGATGATAAACTATTCTTATTACTAATGATGCAGGGGTAAAACTCTACAATTTAATCATATAAAATATATTTTCATTCCTTTCAATAATTATTGCTTTTTTTTAGCCAGTATTAGTTACTCATTACAGTCAATTTGGATACTCCAAATATTTATTTTCTAGATTCACTGCATGGATTCCCAACAAATCAACCACGTGTGATGACATTTTTCAATTTTTAATACACTACATGAAATGTTTTAGAACTAAAATTCAAGTTATATATTTTATATTATGTTTTAATTATAATTCTATTATGATAGTGAAATGTTTAAATATCATCAAAATCATGGAATGGGGATAGTCCATGAGCACAAGGAGCCTATTGACTTCTAAAAGTGGATAAGTATTAGGGTATATATAATAATGACTCACTATAAAAACATATATCAAAACAAATTACTTATTTTTAAATATTTCTACAGTGTCCAAAACAAACCAACGGAAAATATTATGGTTATTATGTTTGAAAATTTATGAAATATGTCATATACCATCAACAAACTAACGTCCCCAAAGAGATATTTTTGAAGATAATTTCAATTTAATTTAAAATATTTATTAATCCTTTATGTATTTATATTTTTCTATTACTACCAGGACTGTTTAAAGTCCTCATATTCACAAGTGGAAATATATTTGTTTAGAAATGAATAGGAAGCATACCTGGTGTCAGAATGTACACACATATCATGAATATGTGAATTAATACTACTTATTTAGTTGATTTTATCATTATTTTATTGATTTTCATCACACATGTGCAAGTGGTCTCACCCACTTATAGTGCATCCCAAGAAATCAATAAGTAGTACTGACTTTTGATATTCATGGAAGTCCCTCAATTCAACCCAGCAACCTATTATTTCTTATATCAATCTACACCTATCCACTAACATATAATAGATAGTCAAAGTTACTTTTATATTTCACTTAATGACTCTTATGTATCATCTCAATCCGACACATGGTGTAACCGGTATGACTCCAAGTGTATATTTTTATTTAAAATTGACATCAATTTTAGTAATAAGGAAAAATAACACACTCAAAACTGAGAAAATGCATTCATATTATTTTGATACTTTATTAAAATTATCCATAAGTAATTTTTGACTTGTAGGAATCATCCAAACCTCAATATGATACATGATGTTCCCGGTATGACTCAAAGTGTCCAATATTAGTTTAAAATTGACATTCTAGTTCAAAACACATGTCACTCACTAAAAACCAAGAAAACATGCTTGTATTGTCTTAATAATTTATAAAAATGATTCATAATTTATTTGTGATGTGTAGGAATCAGTCTCATGACATACCTACACATGATGTGACCGATATGACTCAAATTGTGTGTTTTCAGTTTAAAATGAAAATTTAGTAAAAAACACAAGTGAAATACTCAAAACTAATAAAAAACATTCATATTGTTTTTATAATTTATAAAAATGACCCATAAGTCATTTTTGATGTATAGGAATCATCCTCACCTCAATCAGACACATGGTGTGACTAATACTACTCAAAGTGAGTCTTTTTATTTAAAATTAACATTTTAGTAAAAAAGAAAAGTGAAACACTCAAAATAAAGAAAAAACATTTGTATTATTTTTATACTTTAGTGAAACAATCCATATTTCATTTTTTATATATAGGAATCAGTCGCACCTCAATCCGATACACGATGTGCCTAGTATGTCTCAAAGTGTTTGTTATCAGTTTAAAATTCACATTTTAGATCAAAATGTGTGTCACTTATTGAAACCCAATAAAAAATTCTCTAATTGTGGTGATAATTTAGGATAATGATTCATAATTCATTTTTATGTGTAAGAATTAGTATCACATCAAACCGAGACATGATGTGATCGGTATGATTCAAAGTGTCCGTTATCAGTTTAAAATTGACATTTTAGTTCAAAACATGTGCCACTCACTAAAAAAATGATCAAATATTCTATGATTGTGTTTATAATTTAGAAAAAATATTTATAATTAATTTTTGATGTGTAGGAACCAGCATTGAGTCAAACTGACACATGATGTGACTGGTATGACTCAAAGTACTTGTTTTCAGTTTTAAATGACATTTTAGTAAAAAAAAATTATGACAAACTCAATACCAAGAAAACAAAGTTGTATTGTTTTTATAATTTAGTAAAATAATATATAATTCATTTTTAACATCTAGAAATCATCTACACCTAAATATGATACACAATGTGCCTGGTATGACTCAAAGTGTCCGTTATTAGTTTAAAATTGACATTTTAGTTCAAAACGCATGAAAACCAAGAAAATGCACTTAGATTTTCTTGATAATTTAGGAAAATGATTCATAAGTATTTTTTTATGTGTATTAATACTTCTCATTTAAAATCAACAAATGATGTGACTGATATGACTCAAAGTGTGTGTTTTCTGTTTAAAATGACATTTTAGTAATAAAGAGAAGTGACATACTCAAAACCAAGAAAATGAATTAATATTGTTTTTATATTTTTTTAAAATGGTCTATAATTTATTTGTGACATGTAAAAATACATCATACCTCAATCCGATGCACAGTGTGACCTGTATGACTCCAAGTGTGTCTTTTTTATTTAAAATTAACTTTTATATTAGTAAAAAGGACAATTGAGATACTCAAAACTGAGAAAATGCATTTGTGTTGTTTTTATAATTTAGGAAAATGATCCATAAGTCATTTTTGACATATATGAGTTATCCTCACCTCAATATAATACATAGTGTTCTCGATATGACTCAAAGTGCCCGTTATTAGTTTAAAATTGACATTTTAGTTCAAAATGTGTGTTACTCATTTAAAACCTAGAAAAAATTATATAATTGTCATCATAATTTAGGAAAAAAATTTATAATTAATTTGTGATGTGTAGGAATCATTATCACATAAAACCTATACATGATGTGATCGATATGATTCAAAGTGAGTGTTTTTAGTTTAAAGTTACATTTTAGTAAAAAAAAGTGACATACTCAAAACTGAGAAAACATATTAGTATTGTTTTTATACTTTATTAAAATAATAAATTAGTCATTTTTGATGTGTAGGAATCATCTATACCTAAATCTGATGCATGGTGTGACTGGTATGACTCAAAGTGTGTCTTTTTATTTAAAATTTTCATTTTAGTAAAAAAAAGTGACATATTTGAAACCAAGAAAACCCATTTTGATTTTTTATACTTTATTAAAACTATAAATAAGTCATTTTTGACATGTAGTAATCATCCACACCTCAATATGATACACTGTGTGCCTAATATGACTCAAAGTGTCTGTTATCAGTCTAAAATTGACATTTTAGTTCAAAATGTGTGCCACTCACTGAAAAATCGAGTAAACATGATCTGATTGTCTTGATACTTTAGGAAAATAACTCACAAGTCATTTTTGATGCGTAAGAATTAGTATCACATAAAACCTACACACGATGTTACTAGTATTACTCAAAGTGTGTGTTTTTAGTTTAAAATGACATTTTAGTGAAAACGATAAGTGGCATACCCAAAACTGAACAAACATATTCATATTGTTTTGATACTTTAGTAAAATGTTTCATAATTCATTTGTGATGTGCAGTTTCATCCCCACCTCAATCCAACGCATGGTGTGACTAGTATGACTCTAAGTGTGTCCTTTTATTTAGAATTAACATTATATCCATATATTGTATCATATTATGTTTAATTTATTTATTTATAGTATTAATAACATAAGAATAGTTTTATTATATATGTCAATTATTTTGCTCAATTTGGGGTGGTTTGTTTGGAAACTAATACCATGATCATGCTTTTTTAAGAGGGTGTCAGGTGTTAAAGACAATGAAACATTGACATGTTTGAACTTTTATGATAGCACTTACTAATATAATTATACAAATCATTGTTTGAAATGTATAAAAAATAATTATTGTTTATGTATTTATGATGTAATTTTTATTTCAATTAAATTATGAAATTTCTATATATAGGTTGATTCTATAGTGTGCTGTAATTTAAACAACATACTACAGCAGTAGGACCTTTATCATTGCTAATGAAAGCACTGATAATGGGTGCCCTTTATCAGTGATAGAAATAGTAATGATAAAGGGGGGACTTCATCAGCACTAAACTAGCACCGATAAAAGAAAAAATTTATCAGTGATTTTTGTAGTGATGATAAAGACTCCCTTTAACAATTCTTTTTTATCACTCTTATAGGGGTCCCCCTTTTAATGACACTTATGAAAACATCGCTTTGTTAGTGCCATTAAAACCCATTTTACATGTTGTTAAAGGGATGATCTATGGTAGTGTGTGAGGAAATATTTTAAATAATATAAATATATTATGAAATCATTGAAGTCATGAATATTAATATTTATAACTCAATCTAGTTTGAACCACTAACAGATTTTGATGGAAAAGAGCATAGTGATTTTAGAGGAGAGAAGAGGAGGGACATGTGATAGATTTTATTGTTATTTTGTTTTTATGTTTCCTTAATCAAGATAGGGTGGAGGCACATAAAAAATTCTAGTGGAGTCCATTCATCCATTTTTTTATTGAGAAAATAAAACTATAACCATTTATTTGTAAAAAAATAACTAGAATTTGTCTATTGTATCATTTAAATAAAAGATTATCAATAAAATCATTTCTAGATCCTTATACACTTTTTAGTTTAGACAATAATCTATGAATCAAGTCCCTCAAAGGAACTTACAAAATACATGTTTTGTTCTATTATTTTTTGTTTTTTCTTAATATTTTATACCACAACATATTTTAGGATTTTTGATTAATTTCTTCATACAAAGTAATAGATATAAGACATATGTTTTGTCATTATTTCATGTTTTGTTATTTGTTATCAATCATGTTTTTCATAATTTATTTTCTAAATATTTCTTTTTGAAAAAAACCTTATTTTATTAATTTTTAATCACAATATTCATATAAATTTGATTGCTTGATTCATGATATGTGTAAATATTTTTAATATGACATGTGTTTTATGACCGGAATAAATAGAAAATATGTTTTTTTTCAAATAAAACATGATTTATATAATATGTAAGAAAAAATTATTGATATTAAGGTTTATAATCGATGTAAGAAAACATTATTGTGGCAATATATTATGTCTTTGTTGTACTATCTAGTTTTATCCACAATAGCTAATTGTAAACATGGGTGAAAGTGGTATACTTTACCTATATTGTTTAACTATGACACACAATTTCTACCTAGGAATAATATTCCCATTGATTTATATTTCTCAACATCCATTTATTAAACCAAGTCTACATCTTTGAATTTCATGAGGTGCATTAAATTTCATTTACAACATGGAATAATTCAAGTCTTGAGTACCTTTAATGTATATAATAAATTTTTTGACCGCATTCATGTCCCGAGCTCCCCCATAAAGTTATCCCTTTTGAGTCTAAAATGAAGAAAGATTGATAATGAACCTCAAATCTCACCTCCAAAAGGCCACGAGTTATCAACTAGAATTGAGGTATATAAATCACATATATGAGAGACATTACCCTCAAGAAATTAAAGGAGTAAGAGATAATATTGGAAAAAATTGACCCACTCATATCATAAATGAAAGATAAATCATCCCAATACAATAAATAATAATACCAATATATGAATGTAATGACATACAACTAAAACATATGAAAATTCCAAAACAAATCCTCTATAGTGACTATAAAGATCCAACATCTCCTGTACAACTCCTCAAATTATTGATCTAAAAAATAGTTTATATATATGTAGGGTGAATATAACATGTATACTTAGTAAGAACCCCAAATTTTTTTGTGAAAAATTTGGAAAAAGCATAGTAAAGCCTAGTGATTAAATAAATGAAACCAACTCGTCACCTAAGCATGTATATCATTCTTTTATCCTCCTCATTATAACTCACTCACTAAATAATGAATAAAAGTAAATCATTTTATATCAAAAGAATATATATATATATAAAGGTACCCCACTTCCACTTTTCTACTAGTTTTTCGTTCTCACATCTTAATGCTACACATCCCATGTTCATCCCTCCCATAAGTCAAGTCATCCCTAATGTGAGTCAAAACTCATTCTATCATAGGGACCAAAATCTTATATTAGTATCAGTCCGTATCCACATCATCATCATCATCATCATCATAATCATCTCATATATTACAAAGTGTATTCCTGAAAGTCACTACAACCTATGTACATGAATTATACCTCAATCTGTCACAACCCATGCATGCGCACCCATGGGAAGATGAAACCACCATGTTCAGATACAAGTATGTTCTATACCTCAAGCCAGTACATCCCACACATAAATTTATAGTGAAACCATGAACCATCAAAAACCTGGTAGAAAATCATCCCATACCATAATCTATCATAGCCCAGGATGTGCTTACTCATCTACATATAAATAAATAGAAGGGGAGAGTTTCATGAACCAACCCACCAGGGCCCTCCTAGCCAGTGATAGGCTAAGTGTGATACCCCAATCCCACCTCCAATAGGTCAGGGACTGGAAACCAATGCTAAGAAGGCATATCCTACATATGGGAGGCCTTATCCTATGGTGCCTGTATACATGAACACACACATCCATCTCTGTGAAACAGTGCAGAAATAATAATAAAACTAATACAAATTCATTCATACATCTATATCCCACAACCATAGTATGACAAAAGTACTGAAATCATAAAAGGTAAAAATAAACACCCACCAAAAACAGTAAAAGAGTCTAACCTTCTCAAAAGGAGGGAAAAATATCAAATGAAACCACTAGTATACACCACAATCTATTTAGCTTACCAAGATCTGCCTGCTCCCGGTCCTTCAAGGACACCATCTAAAATCCTATCATTTCATTATACATGGAATGTGTGGGCAGATCCCATATAAGGGTGGGTATAAAAAATACCCAGTAGGCACCCTAAAAACCCAAAATAAAAGGAATAAACTAAAAGGAAATAGTCTAATAGAACTATAGGTAGAGGGTAACTAAAACCCAAGTGAGAGAGAACATGAATCTCCATATCCATAGCTCAACTATACATTACTAGTTATCTCATCACCACATGGTATGCCAAACAAGACATGTGAAATAACCGCAAGGTCTCCCAAAAAACCCATATTTACTCATCATAGACTCCTAGTCTCAAGATTTGACAATTTCACTGCCAGTTACATGATTCTAATCAGGGCTCTAAGGTATGCTCATCTAGGAGAACACACTCCAGAATCCTTTACATACCTGATGAATATCATCTAATAGATCCCACTCATCGGGTATCACTATGAATTTGAAAGATAACACTCATAAGGAATCATTACTCTTATGACACACCCCCTACTATCTCTGGCAGAATCCATCCAAGTGAACATGCTCTTCAGGTATCACCATAAATAAATTCACACTATAACCCAGCGAATCACAATGCTCAGATAGGGGATCACACTCATGTATCATGGGGGAATCCACAAACCCTACTAGAACTTAGAAGATCACATCACATAGATAAGATATCACACCCAGATCTATTAGGGTACACTAAAAACTCAATCTGGTACTCTGGAGATCATAACACTCAGATAGGTGATCACACCTAGGACCACTGGGAGAAACCAAAAACACCATCTATAATAGCCCGCTAGTAGGGGATCATATGTATGATGATACCATAAACCATACTAAAACTACCCAATAAGTAGAGGATCATATGTCTAAAGATACCACAAACTCCACTAGACTAAACTTCTAGACAGTGAATCTCCACCTTGTGTACATTGGTCATAAAAATACCAAAAAACCCTACCTAGGGTAGATTATATGATAGAGGATCCTACCACAACCTCCTGAAGGTACACCACAACTATATCCAAACTCATCCTATAGAGGGGATCACAATCCTGTGATAAGGACATAATGCCACACTATATCCTTATAGGGATGGACCAAGGGAACACACACACTAATGGTGTTCTACATGTCACTAATAATCATCCCACCAGTATCATATTTCATTGTATATCTAACACTAAAATCATGTCCCCCAACGTTTCACATGTTGAAAACTACCCAAGATAGTCTACTTGTGGTACTTCTTCTGAGTCCTGAAGATGGGGATGTGTGAGGGATAAGTCTATGAGGGGAGTATATGGTGTGTCCCACAGTACACGATGTGTCTCTCTAGGTTGAACCCTGATCGTGTCCCCTCATGGTACTCAGCATGTAAAAGGTGATATAATCTGTGTGTACCCCATGTCACATAGCATGTGACATCGTCTGAACAACTAGGTGTGTCCTCGCTCTCATACGACCTAGCTAACCATGTTTCCCTACATGATATGATCCTCTTGGACCAACCTAATCCCATGCCCTTGGACTTGCCTATGTACAGTAACCCATGACCACGCACTTGGCTGTGTACTTCCACATGACCATGTCCTCTCAACATGCACTCTTGCCCATGTTCTTAGCTACATGACATTCCCCACTACACGAAATGTACCCACATAACATGGAATTTAGTCCCAAAATATCATCTTCCATGAATAGGAAGAACACACAATGTGTACCTCTTCAATACACACTATGTGATCAGGATTTCCTAACAATAAATCTATACGAGCCTCTCGAAATCCTAAATTTTCCACAAAAACCCACTGATATACCCCCTAGGGGATATCTAGTAGCCATAATAGGGCTATAAAACCATAAAAAAACACAAATATGGGGATCAAGATGTAAATCTTGTAAATCCTCCTACCCCATGGAGAAATGATTAAGTTTCAAGTCACGATCCATGATATAAATCCACTACACCATGATCCGATACTGATCACCATCAAGATCAGAGCCTGATGGTTCCTCCTCTCATATTTTTTTCGTATGATGTGAAGGGGAGCTCTCCTATCCCTATTCCATGTGTGAAAATCAAAGGAATAGGGGTGGGGGAGTTAGGTTATTAATTAAATTTTATTTAATTAATAACCCCCATTAATCAAAACCCCGCCAACAGTCAACTCCAACCGGATGCCCGACACTGATAAACTTTATGTCATACCTAGGGTAAACACCATGTCCTGAACTCAAACACAATTTTAGATTTTAGATCTTAGAATATAATAAAGAGTTATTCTACATTTTCTAGAAAACTACGCATGTGAAAAAAGGTTCCCATGTAGTCAAAAAACATATACCTTGGAAACCACTTTCCCACAAAGGGCCTTCTTTAGCTAGTTCACAAACACCACCAAGTACCTACAAAAGGAAAATAAACTCCCAATACCATCACATATGGGTCTACATTGTGAAATGGTTTTTGCACATGTCTCCTCAACTATGACATGTGGGAAACACCAAGCACCCATACTAACTATGATCATGGGGTCTAGTGGTACACCATCTCATTAACCCTCACAACAACTGAAATAAGGTTCTAAATACCCCAGAGATATTCTTCCAACCAGTCTAAATCTTCATATCCCTTGATAAGGTGATATCTAACAGAACATAAGATCTCCTCTTCAAACACCAAAGGTCACATGATACCACATACTTGGACACCAAACCCAATGTTAAAGGATTTGGGAATAACCACCCCTCTCTTGGGTGTGATACTAAGGGAAACAACCTCATCAAAAACTTATTTCGTAGCATGAATGGAATCACAATAGATCATTAGAAAGATAAATTACTCCCCACCTTCATAAAATCCATAAATAATATGTCTAGTGGATACCTGGTCATACGAGACCTCAGAAACAAAATCCCTAAGTTACAACTACCTAACTCACTGAAAAAGAGGTAGGGTAATAATAATAAATTAGATATATGCTTCATCAACCTCACCCATATGGGTAAACTAAAAAGTGGTCAACTTCCCATTAACTAACTCAATAACAGAGTAAATAAACCCCCTACATAATAATCTATTGCTATGGACATACCCTTGGGTGTCTGTCAAGTTAGCATGACCTAAACCTCTTCCAGGTCCACTATCAATACCATGTATGAGAAGACATATCACAAAAAGTGTACCTTCTGGAACCATCCTCAAGTGTCTTGTGTGCAACTCTAATGTTGAGAACATGAGGGTACCAATGAATAATACTACCACAGAATGATCCAAAAATGATTATAGGACCCAATTCATAAGTTTCTATTATTCCTCCTTGGAGAATAACATAGGGCCACCCATGTGAACACACTGGGACTTACCAGACCCTCCTTTTACAAACCTCCAACCGTACCTCAACTCTTGAAGCTCCGTGGGAGACATCTAATATGCTAGAAAAAATACCAGGGAAATCCCTGGGTTCTAGTCTATATAGAAGTCTAACTCTCTAGAGGGAGGTATAACCAACACACCCTCAAGAATACATCCTCACATTCCACCACCATTGTAGTAAACTAAAAGCTCATAACATCTAATTATCCAAGGGTCACACTATCTATATTATAAGAAGTATATGGTGTCCTTTTGTATATGATATCATACTTCTATATCTTAGATCACTCCTCATCAATGAGGAAAACTCAGTCCCAAAAGCCAGAAACACTACCACAACCACTGGAAACATCCAACCAAGCATGGATGGTAGATAAAAAATCCTCATATAGGAAAAAATATTAGGGTCTCTATGCCTCTACAAAAAATATTCTATGTGAGGCTCTCTCTCATCGAGAGTTGGGTCACATTGATAATAGGATTGAAAGACCTATGATCCTATATTATGGAGCCTCTAAGCATCAGGGTCAAGTAAAAAGGCTCAACCAGTATCGATAGGCCTAAAATAGAGGATACACTTAGGGAAAAGTGGCTCATGACTATGTGCTAAACCACATTTGGGTTAGTGAAGTTACATGTCAAACCTCAAACCATACTCAAGCCTCTAGGAGAAAAGCCCCTTCTTCCTGAAGTGAAACCTTTCCTTTACCTTCATGTTCCCCACAACAATAGCCTACTACAACACCTCAACACACTAAACTACCTCGATCACACAAGTCAAAGGAACTCATATAGCACACCTTGAACCTATCCACTTTGGGAGACATTAACTTGACTGCACGATTTTGAATCAATTCACAATAATGTGTCTCAGTGGGGGAAATTTCCCTCTTTCTCACATGCCTGAAGCCATGTAAAACATCACCATCATAAGGATTTACTAGTACCCCACATAACCTTGTAAAAGAATCAAGCAATAAGTTGAAATAAAAGAGTATCTCACACATTTGTTTATCAATACTATTAAAAAAGTAAAAAGGGAATAGATCAAACCTCTAATCACTCCTTAAGCCTCTAGGCCATAAGCCTTCATAGCCTGAAGCTATCCTTGCCCTTGTCCTCTAGCTCACTGAGCCTGGTATGGACCACTTGGGGGGGGGGGTGGAAATAGGTCAAAATATCTGCCACATCCTTCTACCCTCCCCACTCCTATTCCATATCTTCCATCATGTAGAACTCCCTACTCTTGCTACTGAAACTGTTTGGGTGGTCCATCATCCATCTCCCTATCAGGCTCACAATGGGACAGACAATCCCACTCAAGGTGTCCCTAACTATCATAGTCAAAACAACATCTCTATATTGGATGACTAGAACTATCCTAAGATACCTGATTTTCCAACCCTATCTCTTGGGATCATCTACTGAAGCATCTTGCATGATTATATCCTTGATCTTGCCATCAGATACCATCTACTGAGGTATCAACTACTATGTTCCCACTACCGAAACCAACAATCGATATATGCTATTCCATAAATCTCTTTACTATAAAGGCCTGCTCGAGCACTCAAGCATAAGTGGGAATGAAAAGAGGAATCACTAAAGAAATGATATCCTGGAATAATCTCTTATCAAAGGCCCACACTAAAAAAAATATCTCAAACCATGTCTAAATAGTATCTCGAGAGGTTGGAGAACCATGTTGAATACTATGGCATGGTCATGCTACAATACTAAAGTTATAGAAGCTCCTAAATATGAATTTCTTGCAACATGGACGAATAGAACACTTCCCTGAATAGCCAATAAAACACTATCCAAGTGAGAATTGTCTCCTCATGGGTCTACATCACTAGACCCCAACATCACCTCATGAATCCCTAAAAAAGGCTCACCACTAGGACCACCTTCTGATTGGGAGTTATCCTCACTAGGCGAAAAAATTGGGTTAGTGCCTCAAGCCAGTTCTCTACTACCTGAGGGTTTGGATCACCCTAAAACCTTATAGGTTGCTGCCTCTAGAACTCATTGAGTTCAATCATCCTACACACATCCTTTTCCATTACTTATGGAACAAAATTATACTCAATGGGTGGTGGCATGACTGGAAAACCATTCGAAGGTACCACCGCCTATTCAGATCCATGCACATAAGCCTCATCACTAGGCATATCAACATCGTGATCTAACCACATAATATTGAATAGATGTTGTTGCAGAGTAATCCTAAAATAAAATCAAGATGTACCATGGTTAAAGAGTATATCTAGGGATCTAACTTAAGGAGGACATGGAACCACGAACAATTTCTATATGATGCATGTAAAATTTTTACCTGTAACCAATTTCGTGATATGATGAGTTGAAAAGAAGGTTATGAGAGTCATAGTGAATGGATATTTCATCCACTACACCAACACTAGAGTCCTTGGCCTAAAATACAAATTTGAAACACTTTAACACTGTTTCCATAAATCCAAACCAAGCCTCACTACTAGACAAATCCCCAAAATCCTATACTTACCATGAGTCCAATACTAAATTGAGGATGAACCATATCTGATACCACTCTATCATGACCCGACCCACTAGGGCCCACTTGGTCAGTGATAGGTCAACCGGGACACCCCAAGCCCACCTCCAATAGGCCAGGGGATGGAGACCAGTTCCAGGAAGTCATATATCACACATGGGAGGACTTAACCTATGATACATATATGAATACACACACACACATCTATCTCCATGCAATAATACAGAGATAATAATAAAGATGATATAAATGCATGTATGCATATATATCCTATAACCAAAGTACAATATAAGTACTAAAATCATAAAATGGAAAAATAAAATTACACCAAAAATCTACAAAAGAGTACAACCTACTTAGAAGGAGGGAATTACTATGAAATGCAACCATCGATACACACCTCGATCTTTCTAGCTCACTAAGCTCTGTCTGCTCCCAATCATCCAAGGACACTGTCGAAAATACCGTCATCTGTATAAAACACGATATGTGTAGGTAGATCCCATAAAGTGGTGAGTATAAAAAAATACCCAGTAGGAACCCCAAAAACCCAAAATAAAAGGGAGAAACTGAAAGGAAATAGTCCACATGACCTATAACTAGAGGGTAACAAAAACCTAAGTGAGAGTGAATAGGAATTTCATCTCTATAGCTTAGATATACATGACTAGTTAGCTCATAACCACATGGTATTTCAAAAAATATATGTTAATAACTATAAGGTATCCTAGAAAACCTAGATATACTCTTTATAGACTCGCAATCTCAAGAGGTCCCAACCTCATACCTAACCATAGGATTCTACTCAGGGCTCTAAGGTACACTCCTCTAAGATTAAATACTCCATGAGACCTACCATACTTGATGGAACTTATATATGAGATCCCACTCATCATGTATCATTACACATCAAAGAGATCTCACTCATTGGGAATCGCTAAGCTAATAGAACATATCTTTCTATCTCTAGTGGAATCCATCTGAGTGAACATGCTCGTCAGGTCTCGCTATGGATAAGGTCATGCTGTAACCCAGAATATTATGATACTCAAATAGGGTATCTCAACTACGTATTAAGGGGGAATCCAAGAACCCTACTTGAACTCATAATATATCATCACACAAATATGGGACCACACCTAGATCTGCTGGGCGACACCACAAACCCAATTTGGTACTCCAGAGATCATAACACTCAGATAGGGGATCACACCCAGGACCACTTGGGGACACCAAAAACCCCATATAGTATAACCTTATAGTATAGGATTGTATGTATGATGATAACATGAACCCTACTGAAACAACTCAAAAAGTAAGAGATCGTACATCTGATGATACCGCAAACCCCACTGAACTGACCTGCTAGATAGGGATTCACCTCCCTATGTACATTGGTTACGATGATACCAAAAAACCATAACTAGGGTAGATAATAAAATAGAGTATCCCACCTTGGCCTCCCAGAGGGATACATTAACTATGTACAAACTCATCCTATAGAGGGGATCACAATACTATGCTGAGGACATAATGCCACACTATACCCTTATATGGATGGACTAAGGGAACACACCCACTAATATTAGTCTAAGAATCACTAACAATAATCCCACTTGTATCACCTCACATCACATATCTAATTCCAAAACCATGGACACCATCACATCCCACACAAAAAACTACTGAGGATAGGCTACTCACGGACCTCTACTTGAGTCTTGAAGATAGAGATGTGTGAGGGAGAAGTCCATGAGGGGAGTACATGACTTGTACCCATAGTACACGGTGTGTCTCTCTAGGATAAACCCTATCCATGTTCCCTCATGATAATTAGTGTATAAAATGTGACATACACAATGTATCACACGGTACATGATCATGTTCAAACACCTAGGCATGTCCTTGCCTGCACATGACCTGGTTGGCCATGTTTCCCTACAAGGCGTGTACCCTTAGTACATGGTATGTTCCTCTTGGAACATCCCAAGCCCATGCCCTTAGTAATTCCCATATATGGTAACACATGCTCATGTACTTGGTCCTGTACTTCTACACAGACATGTCCTCTCAACATGGGACTCCTGCCAGTGTGCTTAGCCAAACAACATGCCTAACTACACAAAGTGTACCCTTGATAAATGGTGTGTAGTCATAAATGACCATATTTAAGTGGATTATTAATCTACACTACACATAGTGTGATTAGGATTTATGAATTTAAAATCCCTATGAGCCTCCCAAAACCTCTGATTTTCCACAAAACCCACTAATCTACCCCCATGGGATCTATAGTAGTTGTAATAGGGCTATAAAACCATAAAGCAATGCATATAAGGGGATTGAGATGTAAAACTTGTAAATTATCCTACCTAGTGGAGAAACATTGAATATTCAGGTCCAAATCCATGCTCTAAAGGCTTTACACCATGATCTGGTACCGATTGTCGTTAGGATCAGAGCTTGAAAACGCCTCCTCTCCTATTTGGTTCTTTAGATGTGCAAGGGGGATCTCCTCTCCCTCTATCACGCATGAAAACCAAATAAATAGAGGATGGTGGTGGTGGTTAGGTTATTAATTAAATTTTATATAATTAATAACCCCATTACTCAACACTCTGTCAACGGTTGCCTCTAACCAGGTGCCTGATGCCGAAAATATTTATGTCACGCCTAGGATAAAAATTAAATTTTCACTTCATAAAATTATATTATCATTAATATATAATATTGAATATATAATATTTAATAATAATACTTAGTTAAAATATCATTTAATTAAAAAATTATTTAATTAATAAAAAAGAGTGTAATAATATAATTTTTGTTTTATCATATCAAAATATATTTTTTATCAAACTCATTATTTAATCATTTATAAAGTATAAATGATAAGGAATAAGTATAATAATTATTTTATCAATAATAAAATGAAAATATTCACATTTTTAGGGTTGATATAAATAACCCTTTATTACACTAGCGAATTCTCTAAGGGTAAGGTGTGGGACATTGATATTTTATTAGAGTGGTTTGACGAACATGGTTTGGGCCTTGATATTGATGAGATTGAACATCTCATGTAAATAGTTTCACTCATGCTATATTCATTGAATCTCAACTTATGATTGGTCTAGGATAAATCCTAGAGATTATATCTCCCACATAAACTCTGATAAATGAGTTTCATAGGGTACAATCCAACTGATCAAGGCCATCACTGATTTTTTTCTATGTCAATAGGACTTTATCATAACTATTAATTTATAATAATCACATGATCACTTTTAAATGACTATATTATCAATGGTTATGATGCTTAGTGGTCTTTTAGATTTGACATGATATAATATTCCAAAATAACCAAAGTATTGCATGTGTTTTCTCTATCTAGATTATTTAATAAGTTATATATTCATTTTAAAATGAAATTTTTATTTATGAAAGTTTGGGTCATTACATTTTTAGAGGAATATGGAGATGATTGAACTTGAAAAATTTCATTTGCTTCATTTTTAGAGTCTTTTTTTTCTTCATAATTTTCTTATAACTTATACAACCACTTCTTAGTATTTGCAACCTTATTTTCACAAATAATAGAATTGATTCTTAAATAACAAAAATTTAACTAATAAATATTCATTCTAAGATCGAGAACTGCTCCAAGATAAATAAAAACACTATATTGAGTACAATACTTGTTAAATTTATTTTTTATTCTAAAATACACTCCCTTAATAAGATCATCTTTACTTGTCATTTTTTCTATTAGTAAAAATTCAATTTTACACACCTTTATGAAGTAAAGATTTGATTTTTGATAATTTGATCCTGATATCAAATTATTAATCACGTAAAATGAACATAAAAAATCACATATAATTGATGAAATTTTCTACTCCTCTTCTAATGGGGAGTATTGATATTTAGCATCACTCAATGCAAGATCATAAAAAACTCATTTATTCTTGACAAAACTTTCAAGCATAATAAAATTTTAATTTCATATAGTTGACATGTTAGGACACAATCAAAATTTAGTGTCAACACCACCAACATGCTCAATAGACACTTGAAAAGATTTCATTCTAGCCTCATAGGATTTAATATATTTTACGATTTCTTGAATTTTAAAGAGTTCATCACTAGATATTTTTAAATAATTATGAATGATAAGGCCTAAGATGCGAGTAGAACATCTCACATGGAAAAATTTTCCATCACATAATAGACTATTTAGATTATGAAAATTTTGTTTAAAAAATTCCTACATTTCATCATTAACTGATGCATTGTATAAGGTAAGTGAGAATTTGTTTACCAATGCCTTAGTCTTTCAAAGAAACAAAAACTATCTTTTTCCAATTTAATTAATTTATGGGGAACATACATTTTATATAAAAATAATTAATTTTTATTCAACTTCCAATTATTATCAATAATGTGAGCAGTTAAAGATATATATCCTTCACTGTTTCAAGCAGTACAATAATTATATGATAAGATATTCTTCCAGGACTAGAATCCATTATTTGTTTCAACTTTTCCTTATAAGTAGAATAATATTTCATAACATCAGATGTTTTGGTGCCTTTACTATATTTCTTGAAATTAAAGTTAAGAAAATTCATAAGTTCTCTAATTCTCTTATACTCAATAAAATTAAATAGAAGATCATGCTCTGTGATACACATTGAGAGGAATTCTTGAACAAGTTTTTCATCAAGTTTTCTAGATGTTAACCTCCATTAATGATCTATAATCATTTTAAACACATCACCATAACATTTTTTCTTCTTAAAACTATTAAAATGGTGATATAATGATAAAGTACCATATTTCCCCCCCAAAACAAATAATTTTCCATTTAAGTTACATTTGACATGGATTTCATCAGTTTTTGTACACCAATTACAAATAAATGATATAGTTTCTCTCATAATCTTGAGATATAAATTAACATCCCTTTATACCTCACTAATTCAAGAAACCTGATCATTTTTCTCAAAATTATTTTCCCTATTAGTTGGTTGTGATATAATATCTTCATAATTGCCTCTAATTTCATCTAGAATATCATAATTCATATAATAAAAGTATAATAAATACAAATATTATATTATAATGTGTTATGTGTTTAATTTAAATTCATTCATTGAATTATTTTTTCATTTTTAAAAATAGAAAAAATAATACCATGCTATAATTACCATAATTACCTTATGGAATTATGTTTCTGAGGTATTTAGAAATATAGAGGGAAAACCATGTGATAATTAGAAACTTAACTGGTTTAGGTAGGGTTTGTGTCAATGTTTGGTTGAGTGGATAAGGGTTTTGTATTAACATAAAACCCTACTGTAAAACCCTACCATAAATAATAAAATATTCTAAAATTGATATGATGATGGAATACTATCACTGTATTAATCACATTTCCCTAAAGATTCATGTGAAAAATAGAAACTGCGTGCAAGTGAGCCGGTGAATAGAACCACAACCAAAAATTAGGACTCAATACATCTCTATTTTGGGTATTATGAGGAGAGAAACTATACCATATATGTAATTGAAACTTTGAAATATAATGATCATGGCTAATAGTAGCTGCAATGATATTTGGTCAGAGTAATCTGCAACAATCATCATTTAGATAAATAAAGAGTGGTGAGAGGGATTTAGGGGGTATTGTGGGAGGGATGTGGAGGAATTTGGGGGGATTGGGGGGGGGGTATGTGGAGGGATTTAGTGGATTTGGGGGAGGGATTTGAGGGTTTTTTTGGGGTGAGGGAGGAAAGTAAGAGAGTGATGAGAGGGGAAAGGTTTTTGTGGGATTTTTTTTGAGGAGAGGGAGGTATGTAAAAGTGATGGGAAAAAATATATTAATTGATTTGATTTGATTTTATAATATATAGAGTTGTTAATGGACCGGGATAAACCAGTCCATTTGGTAGTCCATATGGGATGGAAATTTAATATAATGAGCTAGCCCAATCCTCATAAAATGTGGTTTGTAAAATAAAGGCCTTAACCCTACTCATTTTGGGACTATGAACTTGAAGATCGGCCTGCTGACCTAAAAAATTATACATATAAAAAACTTGATAAAAAAACATTAATAATAATTAAGAAATAAAATTTCTTCTAAACATAAAATGGAATTAAAAGTTCCAAAATCAAAAGTCTGAATTACAAGGAAACAAACCAAAAAAATATCCACTAATGTGCCACCAACAAACAATGTTTTAATAAAGAGGTAAGATAGTCTTCTAAGACATTTACATCTATCATCTATATTCATGTCACCTTAGAAAAGTACCAAAAAACCTTATGAAATTGAAATTCCCAGCATCTTTTGTCTTCTAAACCATTTCCACCTAACAAAACTTGGAATTCAAAAAATAAAACCATAAGCGAAACCATTTTAAAATAATTAAATAAACCATTTATTTTATATTTTGATGAAGGAGTGAAATGAATTCACCTCTTCACTTAGAAAAATTATTAACATTGAATGAAATTTGACCATAAAATTCATATCCTTCATAAAAAGAGAAAAAAACTTAAGTTAAAAAAAATCAATTAATTCATTTATTGTATACCACACACATTATAAATTAATCCCAAAGATTAATTACCATTTTCCTTTATGATCAGGACTCTTTTAACAATATTTCTTTTTTACACTAAAAGACTTTAGATGGCTATTAAATAAAACAAAAGAATACTCAAAAGTAAAATATCTTATGTGTCAATAATATTATTCTAATCCTCCCTATAACCACTGCTTCCTCCTCTAGGAGAAAATCCCCAAATACCCCACACAATAAATGACCCCAAACCTCATCAATGAATTCATTATGCACCTTTCCTAATAGACTGCAATGAAAAAGGAAAATGAAAAGGAAAATATATTAAACTAGATATATAATTAAAGTTAATTTTTTATGATTCTAAAGATGAAAATATGGACATATCATAAATCATGACCGAAGAATCAGAGAAAAAAAGGATAAAATTTAATTAATTCATATAAACTCAATAGTTGACTAATGCTTTAATTTTTAAATCCATATAATGTTATTGACCCTAATTTTTTACATTATTTTCATATTTTATTAAAGTCAATGGATTCAAAGTGTTATTTTATATCTTAATAAAACACATTAGCCTTGATAATTTTCATAACCTATTTTTTAGCTACCAAATTGCAGGCAGTTTGCATCATTTCTAATGTTTATACACCATTTTATTCTAGTTAGGTAATGTTTCATTGTTAAAAAGTTTCCACTGATACAAAACATCATCATGAGAATTTTAGTTTGTTTCACAGGACAAGTTTCATGCAAAAATAGTAAAATTTTAATATTTTAAAATACATCCCGAAATCCTTTATGATTTATCGTAAAAAATATAAGCTTACTGAGGATATAACTCTAATGTTTCCACCATTGACTGAGATTTTGGTGTATGCATTTCATTATAATTAAAATTATTAAATAATCTATTTTATGTTCAAATTTACTAATTTTTTCTCTCCAACATTATTTTTTATCATGTTTTGAATTAAGAACATATTTAACGTACTAAATTATAAACTATCAATAATCAAAATAAAAAGGCAAATATATTAAAATCAAGAAACTATGAAATACAAACAAAAAAAAGTGAAAATTGATAGATTATATATCATCATTTACCTCATGGATATCTATAAAATTAAATTATTCTTTGGACACACCACCATCCTCAGTATCATGATGGCCATCTTCATCTGCAGTAATAAAATGAGTTCTTTAGTAACTATAAAAATGAAATAACAATATAATTAACATATTAAAATTAAAAAAACGTGTCATATGTATGTTGGTTTGGAGTTAAGATGAAAAAATAGCCAAGAGGGGGGGGGGAGGGTGAATTAGACTTTTTGAAAATTAATTCTAAGATTAAAGGTTATTATATTAGAGTTATGATATTAAGGTTAATGCAACAGAAAAATAAAAATAAATGAACACAAATATTTTTATAGTGGTTTAGATCTAAATAACCCTAATCCACACTTCTCCCCTCGCATGAACTAAGTGTGATGAAAAACACTATAATGTAATATTATAATGTCTTTTTCCCACCAGGATTCACAACCCAATTATAAATCCTTTTCCCCCTGAGGCTTAAACTTAATACTCCCTGCATTTTTAACCCCCAGTGGAACAACCCGAATAATATGCATTTTTCAACCTGAAGTTAAAACTCAATGATTTATTTTTTGGGAGTCTCAACCCATTCAATTACCTTTTAATGGTTATTATAACCCATTACAATTACACACATAGAATGAGAATAGGAAGAATTAAAACCATATAAATAGTTTGAACACTTCACAAACTGAGTGTTGAGGTAACAAACAACTCTACAATGTTAAGGGATCGAATGATTTTAGTTTGGTTGGGAGAGGTAGTTTATCACCAATGAATTCAGAACTTGTACATTTTATAAGTACTCTAAACCTCATCAATATTACTTTCAGATGTTATATTAACTCTATATAAATAGTTTCTTTATATAAAACATATTTTAAACTTGAAGACTATTTCATATCACTTTCTATTGAAGGAAGAGTTTCTCATGAAACTTCAACAAACTACTTTCCCAGATAATAATCCACATGTAAATGAAAAATAATATTCCCTTGAATATTTATTGATATCCTCTATAATTAATACAAACTATATAGTGAAACTCATTAGAATATTTAATAATCTATTAAATAACAAGAATTGATATATTAGAAATAATCCCTGAGAACATTTGAGATGGAATCTTTATATTCCATTTATTTTTAATTTGAATATCTCAAATTCCAAAATTTCACTATGAATATCCATACATGCTTAAACCCATGATAATCCTATTTAATTCTTCACAAAACAATTTAAAACTTATTAGTATGGAATATAAATAATTAATACATTATTTTAGAATAAAATAAACACTAATTATATCCATAATAAACTTTTATAAAATTTAAATGTCAAGTGTTACATAAATAGAGCATATTTCCAGGTTTTAGAATATCCTTCAGAAATTCACAGATCCACGCAGGCAAATCCACATAAGGGATTTTCACATATCTATTTTTATTCACATAAATGAGTCTACATAGCTGAATTCATGTAATAAAATTTATATAGTTGAATAATGTAAGATATTCACATAAGGGAATTCACATATCTAATTTCACCATGTAATCAAATTCATCACGTACCCAAAATTCGATATAGTCAAATTCTAAAATCTGTAAACTACACAACTTATCAAATTTCATAATTAAAGAAGACCTTATAAATGGAAGAATTATCCTTATATCTAGTTGAATCATATTTATAAAATTTTATTATATTTACTAAAAAATAATAATATCCTTAATTGTATTTTTATATCTCAAATTAACCTCAAAATACAACAGCTAAAAAAATCTGGAAAACGAAAGAATTTAGACAGAAAACATGTAGTAAATTATAACCTAATCTCTAACATGTTATAGGATGATTAAGAATTTTTTTATTCTACTTAAATTTAAGAAATTTTTTTATCTTTAAAAATCAACATGAATAATTCAATTTGGAGTTTTGTATCTCACATTATGGTCAAAATAAAAAATGAATCTGATTCTGGAAAATTGGCTATATGGTGAATAGTGAATTGGCTACACAGGAGAAACAACTATGCGAATCAGATACATGGGAAAAATAAATATATGAATTGGTTATGTGATAATATTAAAAAATATGTAAAAATAATATTTTAAGGTACTAAATGACTTATTTATCCTAGGAACACTATATGAAACTTTTAGAACATGTTATGACCAATCAAAACATGGAATCTATAGATATTTTAAGCAAAGAAATATTATGATATAATCAAAGTTAAGCATACCTTAATTAGTAAAAATTTAAAAGTATCAAGACTCTTAAATTAAATTAAATAAATAAATATTTTTAATTATCAAAACGAAAAGTGGTTTAAGGATCCACTCAGCAATGTATACCTTTTTTATAATTTTAAAACCAAGTTTAATTTCAAAAAATTATCCCCATTTTTGAAATTATCAAAATGATAAAGTTTATATTGAAAAATTCTCTATTTAAAATAAAGGTAAATAGTGTATAAAATTCTCTTAAACACTGATAATTTAAAACACTTTTCAATAATCCACTATAATTACTTCTACATGTGTCAAGAATCCATTATACAATGATTTTTTTTAAAATATGTTTAAGAAAAATAATGAGAAGACCCTCATAAAATAATATTTTATGTAAAATGAAAGTTTAGAAAGTAATTTAACATTATCTAGTATGTATGAGAAGTCTTAAAACAATGATATAATGCATGAATATGTATAGAAATTAAACAATACCAATATGAAAAATAGATTCTATATTTTACAGATTTCATGTAGAACTAAAAATTACATAATATAAACCCCCAAAAAGTCCCCCTAAACTCATGATAGATAAATAAAATCTTAAATCTACATCATACAAAGTTCAAACTTAATTTTATAAAACATAGTAAAGTATATGGTCTTAGTAAAATTATCAACAAGTTGGTTTTAAATATAAATAAAGTCCAAAATAATATTCCCTTTTTGTACATGATCTCTAAGAAAATGAAACTTAACATTGATGAGTTTAGTACTAGAGTATTGTAAGGGTTTTTTATAAATGTAAATAGTATAATTATTTTCACAAAATATAGGAATATTATCATAATTAAAACCAAAATAAAAAAATATTATTTATTATTCCGTAATGATTGAAGACAACAAGATGTAGTATTAATATATTCAAATTCAGTTGTAAAAAGGGAAACAAATTTTTTTTTCTTTTAAGCTTAAGGAAAAAAATATTTTTCAATTAAATGACACATACCTGAAGTAATATTTCTATCTATTGTGTATCTACCAAAATCAGAATCAGAACAGTTTATCAAATCAAAGTTTATTTTTCACTGTAAAATAAACCAAGATTCAAAGATCCTTTAACATGTATAATAATCCATTTAACTAATTTCATATGACTTTCCTTAGGATCACTTTGATATCTACCACACATGTAAAGTGAAAATATTAAATAGTTAAATATAATAAACTTCCAATCATACCTTTATAGGTTTTAACATCAATCTATTTTCTAGATATATCTAAATCTAATTTAAAAGAAGCACTCATGAAAGTATTTGTGCTTTTATGAAAATATAAACCAAATATATAAACTAAATATATAGAATAATTATATTGGTTTAGAAAAATACTATCATTTATTTGAAATATTTATAAATTAAGGATGAATTTCAATCCCCCATTACACTCATATCCAATTAATATTTCATTAAATTTGAAAATTCAATATAAAGATTTTCATTTGAAGATCTAAATATAATATCATCAATATAAATTTTTACAATCAAAATATTATTACAAATTTTATTAATAAACAAATTAGGATCAACCTTTCCTTGATCAAAATTGTTTTTCAAAATAAAACTAGTTATACTTTCATACAAAGCTTGCGGAGATTATTTCAAACAATATAATGATTTATATAGTTTAAATGCATAATAATAATGATTTTTATTTTCAAAAATAGGGGGATGTCTAACATATAACTCTTAAAAAATATAACTATTTAGAAAAGTGTGTTTGACATCCATTTGAAATAATTTAAAACCATGAAATTCAGTATAGGATAATCACATCCTAATTTATTATAACCTAGAAATAGGTGAAAAATATTATTAAAAATAAATTCATTTTGTCTTAAGAATATCCTTGATATTCTAATCCAACTTTAATTTTAACTATATTTCTAGATTCATCAAGTTTATTTCTAAAAATCCGTTTTTACCAATAACATGAGAATCATTAGGGGGAACAACTAAAGTCCACACATTATTTATAGTAAACTGATTTTATTCATTTTATATAACCAAGATCCAATTTTCATCATCTAAAGCCTCATCAATATCATTCAATATAAAATCAGAAATAAAAGCATGATAGGCACAAATATTTATAAGAGATTTTATAGTTTGAATATTTGATTCAATAATACAAATCATGTTATCTATAGGATGGTCTCTATGATTTTTCCAAGATTCTTCATTAATAGGTTCATTTTGAGAAGTAATATTTCCCCTCAATATGTATATATTAATCTTGATATTTTTTTCTTCAAAATCAAAATATCTAAATTATTCCTCAAGTTTATTATTATCTTCATCTATTTTATTCAATTTTTTTCATCAACCTTCACATTAATTGATTCTTCAACAACCATGATTTTTTATTGTATACTCTATATACCTTACTATTATTTGAATATCCTAATAAAATGAATTTTTAATATTTTTCATCAAATTTATCCAAAACATTCTTAGTGTTAAGAATAAAAACTTTACATCCAAAGACTTTAAAATATCCAAATTTAGGTTTTATTCCTTTCCAAAGTTCATAAGGTGTGTTTTTCAACAAGGGTATTAAAATAATTCTATTAGTGTCATAAAAAGAAGTATTCATAGCTTCTACCTAGAAATATTTAGGTAAGTTAAACTCATTTAACAATTTAATAACCATTTATTAAAATTTACTATTTTTCTCTTTACTACACCATTTTATTGTGGTGTTATAGGGGTTGAAAAATCGTAAAAATACCTATTTTATTCACAAAACTGGATAAATTCAAGATTCTATAATTCACCACCAAGACCGCTTCTAAATTATTTAATTAAGTTTTTTTATCATTTTGAACCAATTTATAGAAATAAATAAAATTATATAAAGTTTCATATTTAAGAGTAAGAAAGTAAACCCAAGTGTATCTATTAAAATCATCAATAATCACAAAAAAATATATTTTACCACCAAAACTAACAAGTTTAATAGGTCCAAATAAATCTAAATGAATAAGATCAATAGTCCTTATAATTTTTAATTCTTTAATTGACTTGAAACTACTTTTTTTGTTTACTATTCAAGTAATATTCACAAATAAATGTGTTTTCCAATTTAATTTCTGGTAACTGTAGAACAGTTTTGTTCTTAGAAATCTTTTCCATCAACATGAAATTAATATGAACCAACCACCTATTCCAAAAAATGTTATCAGATTGTTTAGAATTTAAATGTTTCAAATTCTGATTATTGAATTTATAAAAATTAATTGATTAAATGTTGTCTTTTCGGTTTGCATAAAACAAAATAGATTTTTCTATAAATAAAATAAATTTTACATTTTGAAATATAACAAAAATTCCATCATCAAAAAGTTATGAAATGATTATTAAATTATGTTTCAATCCATAAATATATAAAAATTTATAAATAATAACATAATTTGAAATTCTAACCTCACTAAAACCTTTTACCATTACTTTTGAATTATCACCAAAAGTAACATTACCTCCATCACATTGATTGGATGATATAAAATTTGAAATATCACCTGTCACATGTCTTTATCATCCACTATCCATGTACCAAACATACTTTCTAATTATCCTAATGCATATCTCATAAAAAATAGATTTAAGAAATATTTGGTACCCATGAAAATATGGGTCTAATGGTATTAGCATATGAATTACTAGGAATCAAAACCGATTTCAAAAATTTTTTCATAGGAAATATAGAAGAAAAATATTTTGAAATGAAAGACTTAGTATATCTAAGATATTATATAAATCTCATGGAACACTCATTTTCATAATTACATTTCACCTGAAATCTAAAACATGTAGCAGTAGATGAACTTAAATTAGTGATTTTAATAAAGAACGTCATATAAATTTTAGGTAAATTATTTTCATAACTAAGACCAATTATATTTTTGTTCATTTTATTGAAACTCATAATTTTATCAAATTTTTCTCTACCTTGTACAAAAATGGAAATATTTTTCTTTAAACCTTCATCTTTATTTTTGATCTATTTATTTTACTTATGAATAATATCAACATTTCTTACTTCAACTTTATGAAATTTTGATATGAAATCAAATTCTCTCTTTAATTTATCATTTTCAAAAGTGTATTTTTTAGATTATCTTATGAAATTCATAGATCTATATGTGCATAATTTTTTTCATATTGGATATATTTATTCATATTTTAATTCTCCTGAAGAATATCCTTATGTTTTTTATTAAGGTTCTTATATTATCCAGTGATCTTTTCAACTTTATGTTCAAGTCTATCAACCAATTTAATAAATTACTCAATAGTGAGATTTTCAGATTCAGATTCAAAGGATGAATAATTAGTATATGCAATTACTTGATTTAATGAATCCATTAAGAACAAGTTTTATAAACCCTTTTCAGAACCGAATTCTTTATTAGTACTTGAATCCTCAGTACAACTCTATATGGCTTCCATTTTATTCATTTTTTTCTTTTATTTCTTTATCTTATTTTATTCTTCTTATTTAATCTATGGAAATTAGGCCTAATGTTCCCCATTTTCCTACACTCATAAAAAATACATATTCAAAATCATTATAACCTTTTTTATTATCCTTGTGATCATCCTTAGGATAGTCTTTCTAGGATCTCCTTGAGTAGTCTTTCTTCCTTCTATATCCACCTTTTGTAACATATGTGGTATCATTACTATCATTACTCCGTAACTAAGAATCATAAGAGTAAATAGAAACATTTGATTTAAAATAAATTCCTTTCTTCTTCAAATTATTTTATACAACAATATTTTTTAGTTCCAACTCATACTATAATAGTGATCCAATAAGCTGATCAAGAGTGTATTCCTTGAAGTTGTTACTTTATTCTATAGCTACTTTCTTAGAATTACACCTATTTGGAAGTGATATAAGAATAATTTTAATAAGAACTTGATCTTCCAAAGTCTCTCCCAAAGAACTTATATCATTTACAATGCTAGTAAATCTTGAAATTTTTTTATTAACAATTTCATCACACCCATTTTAAATTATTGATATTCATCACTTAACATGCCTAACTTAGTTATGATAAGCTTATCCTTTCCAAGATGTGTAACTAACAGAATTTTCTTGATTTCATGAGCAGTTTTACATGCTAAAACATGAATATACACATTTCTATTTATTTAAAAATATAGCTTATTCATCACCTTATAATTAAAAACATTATTTATTGCATCATTACTAAATAAAGATTTAGGTTCTCCTTCTATTAGCTTATAAGGTTTTTCCATGATAGTCTAATGATCAATTCTAAGTAATTTAAGAAAGATTATATCTAAGATTACAAATATCCACAATTATTACCATCAAAATGAGGTGGTTTTTGAGGAATCCATCCATCATTTGAACTAGTTCCTACAATCTTAAACAAAATCTTTTCCCCTTGATGGTTAAGTTATAAAATGGTTAGAACAAAATGTAAATATATATATATATATCTTGGGGTTAAGCTATGATACCAATTGTTGGTCTAGAGTTGAGATGAAAAAATAGCCAAGAGGGGGGGGGGGTGAATTGGATTTTTTGAAAATTAATTTATAGATTAAAGGTTATTATATCAGAGTTATGATATTAAGGTTAATGCAGTGGAAAAATAAAAAAAATGAAAACATAAATTTTTATAGTGGTTCAGATTTAAATGATCTTAGTACACTCTTTACCCCTATCATGGACTGAGAGTGATGGCACCCACTATAACCAATATAATAGAATCATAAAATGATTTTTTTCACCCAGAGTCATAGACTAATCACAATTCCTTCCCCCTTCATGATTTTTAAACCCAATAATCCGTGCCTTTTTAACCCCTAGAGGCACAACCCAAATAGTCTACCTTTTTTTACCCTGGAGGTACAATTCAATTCCTGACTTTTATTTGGGATTCACAACCTAATTACCTATATTTTAATGGGTAGTATAACCCATTATAATTAAACACACATAACGAGAATATGAATAAGTAAAACCACAAAACCAGTCAAAACACTTCACAGTATGAGTGTTGAGGTAACAAGAAACTCTCTAGTATAAAAGGATCAAATTATTTTAGTTTAGCTGAGAATAATAGTTTATCACTAAATAATGAAACACTTATACAATTCAAAAGTACCCTCAACCTCATCATTCTTAATTTCACTAGTTCTATCAACTATATATATAGAGTTTCTTTATGTGAAACATCTTTTAAACTTAAATACCATTGAATCTCACTTTATCCCAAATCAAGAGTTGCACATAAAACTTCAATGAAACATTTTAGAGTTTTCCATGGTTATCTTATAGATAATAATCCATGTGTAAAAGAAAAATAATATTCACCTGAGTATTTATTGATATCCTATAAAATTAATACAAACTATATAGTGAAACTCATTAGAACATTTAATACTTCATTAAATAATAAGCATTAATATCTTAGAAACACTCCTTGATAATATTTAAGAATGAATCTTATTTCATTTGGTTTGAATTTGAAAATCTAAAATTCTAAAATTTCAGCATGAATATCCATACATGCTTAAACCCATGATAGTCCCATTTAATTTTTTATAAAATAATTTAAAATATGTTTTCATGACATTGAAATAATAAATAATTAATTTTATAACAAAATAAAAACTAATTATATCCATAATAAACTTGCCACAAATTGAAATGTTAAGTATTATGTAAAAAATAATATTTCCAAGTTTTAGAATATCCTATAGAAATCCACAGAACCTGTAACACCCTATAATATTAAAGGGTTAAATAACTAAATGATATGACTCATGTCAAAAAGGTGAACATTTATTTTTGGGATCCTACCTGATTAGAGCTTCACAGTTAAGCATGCTTGACATGGATTAGTGACCAGAATGAGTGACCTTATGAAAAGTTTCCCAAGGTGTGTATGAGTGAGGAAATAATACACTGGAAAGAACATGTGTTGGCCTATGGGGACATTCATTAGTCAGATGGCCCATTTCGGGCATGTTGGTGGGACCTAGGGAGGGGACCAGATGTATATGGGGCGACTGGTGGTACTTGGAGAGATATGACATGATGACCATGTTAAAGTGGGATGTCTATGCTGTTAGTAGGTCCTAGTTTGTAAAGACCCGTAAAATTCAAGGAAATATTTTTCTTAATTTTATTTGTGATTTTACAAGAATGCAGTTTCTGACGGCACTGGATTCCGAGGCCCGGTGTGCCTGGAATTCCTATCCGAAGTTTAGCTCGGGTACGTTCAGTGAACGAACAAGCGGGAATTTCTAACTCTTGAACCGATGCTTGGAATCGAATTCTGAGGGCACCGATGGAACCGTAACGCCGATAATTTCTTAGGAACTCCATTTCCAGAGTTGCATTTTCACGAGAGAAGTTGTTAATTTTTATGTGGAAGGTAAAATAAAAATATTGCATCAATTTTTATTTTACTCTAAGTGGTTTAAGCTTTGGGTGGAAGTTGGGGAAAACCACCCAACTTCCATTGGGAGGTTATGAGGGTGGTGGGGCCCACATGAACCCCACCCCTTCATATTCTCTAACTCCCTCAACTCACCATTAATTTGATAACTTAAGTCATTTAATTAAGTGAGTTTAATGTGAATGTTTGAATTTCAAAAGTTTAAGTTATGTTAATTAATTATGTGGATTAATTCAAACTTTTAATTTTCAAACTCAAGTTGTGTTAATAAAATAAGTAAGGGACTTATTTTATTTTTGTTGGAGTCTTGTTTCTTTGAGAGTCTTTGGGAGAAAAGCTAAGGAGCTTGAAGAACTTCTTCCTCTTCGACGAAGAACGTGAAGAACGCGAAGAACGCCGGATTCCTTGGAGATCGACGATGCGACGCCGTCCCCGTGATGCGACTATCTTTTTCCGCAACGCCAACGACGCCTTCTTCCGCGACGATTCTCCTTTTGCGACACCTCTTTCCACGATGGTTTTTCTCCACGACGAATCCTCGCTCAACTTGTTCGACAAGGTAGGGGGTTTATTTATTTTGTTCGTGATTACTACCTTGATGTTATTCGTGAAATATGACCAATTGCTATCGATTAATGAGAGGGGGCCGGAACGCACAAACACGACCGACCCTCCTCCCTTATCCATGTTAGTTTCTAATGTGGATTGGAACGGAAATGGCGCGGTGCCGTCGCACCGCGCGGGATCATACGACAAGGAATACGCGGCGCCGTCGTGCCACGTCGTGAAATCAAACAAGGACGCGACGCCGTCGCGCCGCGTCGGAGAAACCCGAAGACACCGTGGCCGGAGCGGGGCTGCAGCAGAGGGGCGCGGCACCGTCGCGCCATGCCGGACGAACCAAGGCCGCGGCCGGTTCTGGGCCGCGGTGGAGTATGGAGACCGACGGCCGGTTCCGGGCCGCCGGTGTCGGAGCAGGGGGGACCGGTCGTCGCCGGTCCGTGGCGGCAGAAGCCGGCCGACCATAGTGGGCCGGCCGTTCATGGAGAAGCCAGGGGTTACGAACCCCCAGCGGCCAGCTCAAGCGGCCCCCATAAAGGGGGGCCGCGGTTACAAAGACAGGGGGCATGCGCCCCCCCTCAAACGGCTCGGCCGTTTGGCCGAGCGCCTGGACAGCGTGCCCAGGCCGGGCCGGGTCGCGCCAGCCGGGCCGGGCCACGCCCAAGCGGGCTGGACTCGGACCCAGTTCGGGCCGACCCTGGGCGTATCGGGCCGGGTCGGACTGGGCCCGAACCCCTTAATACCGAATCTTTTCCGGTCGGTCGCCCATAAATTGTTCTACGGGCCTCCGATCGACGCACCGTCAGTTGAGATGCGATCCTTGGATCGAGACGGTCGTTTCAGTATATCACACTCAAGGTTTCGGAATACTTTGGGTTCAACCGAGATGGTTCGTACACAAAACCAACCGGGCCCTCGGAGCGGAAACACTCATAACTTGAGCTCCGGACGTCCGATTGACGTGCCATCAACTTTGTTGGATTCCTCTTAGTGAGACGGATATTTTGGCTTACTCCGCCCAAGGTTTGGATGTAGGTGGAGTACGGTTGGGTTGGTTTTGACTTAAAAACCAACCGGGCCCCTGGGACGAAAAAGCCAATAACTTCCAGAGCGGGCGTCCGATTGACGCGCCGTCTGCGACGTTGAGTTCCTGTTGACGATATAGAACTTTTGGATACATCAACTTTGGACTTTGTGTCAGTTGATGTATCAGCCTCACGGCTCGTGGAGCGGACCCTCCTAAATGAGTTTGCTGTGTGCAGGAACCCTAGAGCTGGCTGCGTTGCGACTGCGACGACGGCGACTGTACAAAGATCCTCAGTGGATTCAACGACGACGACTACAACATTCAGCGATCCTTTGTGGATCAGTGCTACCGATCCTGTGTGGGTCCGATCCTGTGTGGGTCAGCGCTCAGCAGTCCTGTGTGGGCCAGCGCCTACAGATCCTGTGTGGGTCCGATCCTGTGTGGGTCTTTACGGGGGTTAGTTACCTAACGATCCTTTGTGGGTCATTGCAGGGGTTCGTTACCTATCGATCCTTTGTGGGTCAGATCCTTTGTGGGTCATTGCGGGGGTTAGTACCTATCGATCCTTTGTGGGTTCGATGGCTTAGATGAATCAGTGGAAATATCTGATCATCTCTATCGTCATACAAAGAAGTATTCCTGTGTGAGCTGAATCCTGTTTTGCTTTCCTATGTGGATTGTGTTGTGCTATCCTGTGTGGATTTATGTTTTGCTTTCCTGTGTGGACTGGGTTGTACTTGGGCTCAGATGTTGGAGCCGAACGAGAATTGATGACTTAGGTATATGTATGGGCATATACCTAAGCAGCGTCGGATGTTACTTCGTGATTGTATCTGTCCTTTTTGGATTATCCTTTGTGGATTCTGGGAGACCTTCGGGGGTCTTGGGGTCCCTACTGAGTAGCTTATACTCACCCCTGCATGGGTTATGCCCGCACTATGTTGTGTTGGTTGCAGACGACGGACAGCGCTGATCGTGGTTGAGGCTTGCAGAGCAGGATGGTACCTGGAGGTGGACCACTGGGCGGGACGTACTCGGAGCGGTCGGCTGGCCCCGAGGAGTAGTGGAGGCTATCTGTACCCACCCTTCAGGTGGGATTTCCAGTGGACAGCTTGGCGTTGCGGCTTTACTTTTCAATTCCTGTTTTCCCTTCCAGTTGTACTTTACTTTCAGTTTGGGTTTGTATACTGGCCCACTTACTTTTCCGCACTTACTGTTGTACTTAGTTTTTACTTAGTGTTTACTTCTACTTCTTGCTTGCTCTGTGGTGTTTGTTTACTTCACAAAGGAAATGCCTTCCCTTTTTACCGAGAATTTCACCTTGGTGCTAGTCGCCAGCCCCTGGCCTATGGAAGGTGGGCTTGGGGTAGTCACGGCACGGGCCCCGAGGATGGGTCGTAACAAATTGGTATCAGAGGAGTTCGGTTCTACCACAGAACTCAGGACTCTAATCTTTTTCTATGTGAAGAAATAGTGTTAAGAGTATTGGGTGTGGTTATCAGTCCAGGGAATCCAATGTTGGTGTGGCGGCCAACATATCCATACACCAGGACCCTGACTTCTGATTTCTGACTTAATGCACGAAAACATTGATTGCTTGTGTGTTTCAAGTTTTCTTTGTGATTACTTTGTGTCAGCTCACCAGGTATACTGTTCTGACCGTGGCGCACCTGTTCCTTTTCAGGATGGCCCCATGATGGTAGCCAGCTAGGGTTCTGAGAGTTGAGCGTGACGACAGCCCACCGAGCAACGAGGCCTCGGTATAGGGCCCTTTGACAGCTGAGGCACCGACAGTACCTCTACCCACCGAGCCACTGATGCTTCTAGCCCCAGCCGCTGACAATGCACGCCACCTTAGTGCACTGCACGAGTTCCAGTGACAGCGACCGCCCAGGTTCCGCAGGGAGACGGACCCCCAGGCAGCCGAGGACTGGCTGGAGGTAGTTGTACGAGTTTTCCAATTAGTGAGGACACCAACAGACCTCATGGTGATCCTTGCAGTAAGCCTACTGCACGCGGCAGCGGGCCAATTGTGGAGCTTGATGCTCCAGGTACATGACGAGACATATATTCTATGGACATATTTTGAGAGCCTCTTCTGCTCAGAGTTCGTCCCAGCCACCCTCCGTGCGGTACGCATCCAAGAGCTTCTACAGCTGCGGCAGGGCAGCTTGACGGTTGCCCAGTACTTGGCGAGATATACCGATCTCTCGCGCTACTCGACAGACATGGTACAAGACCCATTCTTCCAGGCCCGGACCTTTGAGCCGGGATTGAGACATGATATCAGGGCATCGCTGATCTCCCTCAGCATTCTGACTCAGGCAGGAGTACTGGAGCGAGCCCTTTTGATTGAGAGCTTTCTTGTTGAGCCTTCATCAGCGCCGAGACCCACCGCAGGGTGGCACATAGCAGAGTCTTTTGCAGTAGGCAGTCAATGGATGACTCATGGGTCCAGGAAGACGACATCAGGACACTGGCTCAGCAGTGCGGGGAACACAACGCTGAGCCAGTCTTTAGAGAGGCAGGCAGTGCTACTCATGCGGCGGGTAGGGCCACATGGTTCGTGACTGTCCGACCCACCGTGCCGAGGAGCAGCAGACGGTTGAGGGACCACCCAGGAAGAGGCAGAGGGTCGACCGTGGTGGTCCGCAGGGAGCAGGCGGACGAGACAGAGGAGCTGGCCGAGCAGCAGGTGGTGGGCGACGCTTTGAGGCTCTACCACCACCACCACCAGGAGGTCCACCCCGACCACAGGGAGCTGGCGGGCAGAGACAGGCACAACTCCAGGCAGCGGAGGCCTATGACCACAGCGCACCCGAGATGATTCGAGGTACTATCTGTGTCTATTCCACCCTTGCTGTAGTTCTTATAGACACAAGAGTGAGTCATTCTTTCATAGCTGCTGCCCTTGTTCAGAGCTCGGAGATTCCGACAGAGCCGTTGGCTCGATCCTTACGGTTAGAGACTCCTACGAGAGTAGACTCGACGATTACGCACTGGTGCTGGTAGTGTGAGATTACTCTAGGAGGATAGAACTTTGGCTGGGATCTTCTTGTAGCGGCGTCGAGGCCTTACGACGTCCTCTTGGGTATGGATTGGTTATCTACAATCCATGCTCAAATTGACTATAGTAGGCGCAAGGTGTGATGTGTACGCACCGACGGGAGCAGGTTCACCTTCACCGGTGAGAAGGGAGCCTTTGCAGCATAGGATGGACTTCCGCAGAGGAGAGGACAACCCATCACTCATCAGTTGGATAGCCTCATCCTAGGAGCAGTTGACATGCGGAGTCCTAGTTTTCCTGTAGTGGTGGATTAGTATGTGGACGTCTTTCCCGATGACGTTCCAGGACTACCTCCTCGTAGAGAGGTAGACTTTTATATTGGTTTGTACCCCAGGTCAACCCCGATATCCACTCCAGCATATCGGATGGCCCCCGATGAGCTTCGAGAGCTATGGGTACAGTTGGAGGACTTGTAGGGCAATGGTTTCATCAGACCTAGTGTTTCACCCTGGGCTTCCCCGATTTTATTCGCCAAGAAGGCGGATGGGAGCTTGAAACTTTGTGTCGACTATCTTCGCCTGAACTAGGTGATAGTAAGAAACAAGTATCTACTACCGAGTATTGATGACCTCTTCGATCAGCTCAAGGGAGCACGGTGGTTCTCAAAGATAGACCTCATGTCAGACTATCATCAGCTCAGAGTTCGGGACGAGGATGTGCAGAAGACGACCTTCAGATGTCGGTATGGCCACTATGAGTTCTTGGTTATGCCATTTGGCGTAACCAATTCTCCAACAGTGTTCATGGCCCTCATGAACAGGATCTTTCAGCCATACCTCGATCGATTTGTCATAGTCTTCATCGATGAAATTTTGATTTACTCGACCACTGAGGAGGAGCACGCCTACCACTTGCGGGTTTTACTAGACACACTCCGAGAGCACCAGCTTTATAGAAAGCTCTCGAAGTGTCAGTTCTGGATACACGAGGTCCACTTCTTGGGGCACGTCATCTCTGAGGCGGGAGTTGCAGTGGATCCTGTGAAGATCGAGGCAGTGCTAGCTTGGGATCCACCCAGGAGCGTGACTGAGGTGCGGAGCTTCTTGGGTCTAGCTGGATACTACCAGAGATTTGTGCCAGATTTCTCCAGAGTTGCAGCACCACTATCAGCTTTGACGAAGAAGGGGAAACCCTTTGTGTGGTCAGACAGATGTCATCAGAGCTTCCAGGAGCTGAGACAGAGATTGACCAGCGCACCTATCTTGAGGTTGCCTGAGGAGGGAGTAGGGTACGTAGTCTACTACGATGCATTAGGGACCAGACTCGGATGTGTCCTGATGCAGGAGTGGGCAATGATCACCTATGGATCACGTCATTTGAGGTCGCATGAGCAGAACTACGCTACCCATGACCTGGAGTTAGCAGCAGTGGTCTTCGCTCTGAAGACATGGTGACACTACTTGATGGGTGAGCGCTTTACATTCTTTTCTGAACATCAGAGTCTCAGGTATATCTTCTCTCAGAAGGACCTGAAACTGAGACAACAACGATGGCTCGAGTTCCTCCAGGACTATGACTTTGAGATATTCTATACTCCTGGGAAGGGGAACGTAGTAGCCCATGATCTCAGCAAGAGGACGGGCATTTAGCTACTTGAGGAGGCGACCGAGAAGCTAGCTGCTTTGCAGATATCCTTCGTGGATAGAGATGGAGCAGCCTTCCTTCAGTCTCTCACAGTCACCCCTCCACTACTGCAGCGGGTTAGAGAGGCATAGTGTGGGGATGCTGACTGTGAGACACGACGTGCACAGATATCCTCAGGATAGGCACCTGATGGTTTCTCCTCTGGAGCAGAGCACGACGTCCTTTTCAGAGGACGCACCTTGGTACTAGATGCTTTACAGGAGGAGGTGCTGAGAGAGTTTCACACTTCTCCTTTGGAGGTACATTCTGGAGTGGCAAAGATGTACCAGGATCTCAGACGACAGCACTGGTGGCCGGGCATGAAGAAGGCTGTGGCGGAGTTCGTTTCTCGATGTCTCACCTGCCAGCAGGTGAAGGCAGAGCACCAAGTACCAGCAATATTGGTACAAACCTTGGAGGTCCCGGAGTGGAAGTGGGACGAAATATCTATGGACTTCGTGACTGGACTTCCACGCACTTCCAGAGGTCACGACTCCATTTGGGTGATTGTCGACCGACTCACCAATTCGGCTCACTTCTTACCCATCAGAGAGTAGGGCTCAGTGGAGAGCTTGAGACGTCTCTACGTTCATGAGATTGTACGCCTTCAAGGTGTTCCATCATCTATCGTCTCTGATCGAGATGCTCGCTTTACTTCCCGGATTTGGAAGGGGTTGTAGGAGGTGTTCGGGACGCAGCTACGTCTGAGCACCGCCTTTCACCCTTAGACAGATGGTCAGATGGAGAGGACCATTCAGACTCTCGAGGACATGCTCCGCGCATGTGTTCTCGACTTTGGTCGCAGCTATGAGGACCACCTACCTTTGGTGGAGTTCACATACAACAATAGTTACCACTCCACCATCGGGATGGCACCATACAAGGCGTTGTACGACTGACCTTGCAGATCTACTTTGTGCTGGACAGACCCTGGGGAGTCAGCACTTGTGGGACCGGAGATGGTCCAGGCCACAACAGAGAAGGTCCAGATCATCCTGGAGTGGATGAGGACAGCTCAGAGCCGGAAAAAGTCTTATGCTGATAGGAGGCGGAGGCCACTAGAGTTCGAGGATGGCGACCGCGTCTTCTTGCGTGTCTCACCTCGACGTGGATTGCAGAGATTTGGCCGAGGCGGCAAGTTGTCTCCACGCTTCATCGGACCATTCCAGGTCCTCATCAGGATTGTTGAGGTGGATTATCACCTGGCTCTACCACCTCAATTGCACCGGGTGCACGACGTCTTCCATGTATCTCAGCTGAGGAGATACGTGCACGACCCGACACATATCATTGACCATGGGGAGCTAGACGTTGATGATGGGGTGAATTTTACGGAGGTCCCAGTGGAGATCGAGGATCGACATGAGCGGGTCCTATGTGGACGGTCGATTCCTCTAGTGCGCATCATATGGCAGCACAAGAATCTCCAGGAGAGCACTTGGGAGAGGGAGGCTCAGATGCATGCTCAGTACCCACATTTGTTTCCCTAGCTTATGATGTATCTTTACGGGGACGTAAAGCCCTGAGGTGGGAGTAATTTAAAGACTCATAAAATTCAAGGAATTTTTTTTATTAATTTTCTTTGTGATTTTACAAGAACACAGTTTCTGACGGCACTGGATTCTGAGGCCCGGTGTGCTCGAAATTTTTATCTGAAGTTTAGCTCGGGTACGTTCAGTGAACGAACGAGCGGGAATTTATAACTCTTGAACCGGTGCTCGGAATCGAATTCTTAGGGCACCGATGGAACTGTAACACCGGTAATTGCTTAGGAACGCTATTTCCAGAGTTACGTTTGCACGAGAGAAGTTGTTAATTTTTATGTGGAAGGTAAAATAAAAATATTGCATCAATTTTTATTTTACTCTAAGTGGTTTAAGCTTTGGGTGGAAGTTGGGGAAAACCACCCAACTTCCATTGGGAGGTTATGAGGGTGGTGGGGCCCACACAAACCCCACCCCTTTATATTCTCTAACTCCCTCAACTCACCATTAATTTGATAACTTAAGTTATTTAATTAATTGAGTTTAATGTGAATGTTTGAATTTAAAAAGTTTAAGTTATGTTAATTAATTATGTGGATTAATTAAAACTTTTAATTTTCAAACTCAAGTTGTGTTAATAAAATAAGTAAGTCACTTATTTTATTTTTGTTGGAGTCTTGTTGCTTTGAGAGTCTTTGGGAGAAAATCTAAGGAGCTTGAAGAAATTCTTCCTCTTCGACGAAGAACGTGAAGAACGCCGGATTCCTCGGAGATCGACGACGCGACGCCGTCCCCGCGACGTGACTCTCTTTTTCCGCGACGCCAATGATGCCTTCTTCCACGACGATTCTCCTTTCGTGACACCTCTTTCCGTGACAGTTTTTCTCCGCAACGAATCCTCGCTCAACTTGTTCGACAAGGTAGGGAGTTTATTTATTTTGTTCGTGATTACTACCTTGACGTTCTTCGTGAAATATGACCAATTGCTATCGATAAACAAGAGGGGGCCGGAGCGCACAAACATGGCCGACCCTCCTCCCTTATCCATGTTGGTTTCTAATGTGGATTGGAACGGGAATGGCGCGGTGCCGTCGTACCGTGCAGGATCATATGGCAAGGAATGCGCGGTGCCGTCGCACCGCGTCGTGAAATCAAACAAGGACGCAACGCCGTCGTGCCACGTCGGAGAAACCCAAAGTCACCACGGCCGGAGCAGGGCCGTGGCAGAGGGGCGCGGTGCCGTCGCACCACGCCGGATAAACCAAGGCCGCGGCCAGTTCCGAGCCGAGGCGAGTTCCGGGCCGCGGCGGAGCAGGGAGACCGGCGGCCGGTTCCGGGCCGCCGGTTTCAGAGCAGGGGGGACCGGCCGGCGCCGGTCCACCAGGCCGGGCTGGGCCGCACCGACCAGACCCGGTTCGGGTCGACCCGATTCGGGCCGACCCTGGGGGTATCGGGCCGGGTCGGACCGGGCCCGAACCCCTTAATACCGAATCTCTTCCTGTTGTTCCCCCATAACTTGTGCTACAAGACTCCGATAGATGCACCATCAGTTGCGATGCGATCCTTGGATCGAGACGGCCGTTTCAGTATATCGCACTCAAGGTTTCCAAATACTTTTGGTTTGGCCGAGATGGTTCGTACACGAAACCAACCGTGCCCTCAGAGCGGAAACGCTAATAACTTGAGCTTCGGACGTCCGATTGACTTTCCATCGACTTTGTTAGATTCCTCTTAGTGAGATGGATCTTTTGGCTTACTCCGCACGAGGTTTGGATGCAGGTGGAGTACGATCGGGTTGGTTTTGACTTAAAAACCAACCGGGCCCTTGGGACCAAAAAGCCAATAACTTCCAGACCAGGCGTCCGATTGACGCGCCATCTACGACATTGAGTTCCTGTTGACGATACGGAACTTTTGGATACATCAACTCCGGACGTTGTGTCAGTTGATGTATCAGCCTCACGGATTGTGGAGCAGACCCTCCCGAACGAGCTTGCTGTGTGCGGGAAACCTAGAGCTGGCTGTGTTGCGACTGCGACGACGACGACGACTGTACAGAGATCCTCAGTGGATTCGACGGCGACGACTACAACACTCAGCGATCCTTTGTGGATCAGTGCTACCGATCCTGTGTGGGTTCGATCCTGTGTGGGTCAGCGCTCAGCGGTCCTGTGTGGGCTAGCGCCTACAGATCCTGTGTGGGTCTTTGCGGGGGTTAGTTACCTAACGATCCTTTGTCGGTGAGATCCTTTGTGGGTCATTGCGGGGGTTAGTTACCTATCGATCCTTTGTTGGTCAGATCCTTAGTGGGTCATTTCGGGGGTTAGTACCTATCGATCCTTTGTGGGTCCGACGGCTTAGATGAATCAGTGGCAATATCTGATCATCTCTATCGTCATACAAAGAAGTATTCCTATGTGAGCTGAATCATGTTTTGCTTTCCTATGTGTATTATGTTGTTCTATCCTGTGTGGATTTACGTTTTGCTTTCCTGTGTGGACTGGGTTGTACTTGGGCTCAGATGTTGGAGCCGAACGAGAATTGATGACTTAGGTATATGTATGGGCATATACCTAAGAAGCGTCAGATGTTACTTCGTGATTGCATCTTTCCTTTTTGGATTATCCTTTGTGGATTATGGGAGACCTTCGGGGGTCTCGGGGTCCCTACTGAGTAGCTTATACTCACCCGTGCATGGGATATGCCCGCACTACATTGTGTTGGTTGCAGACGACGGACAGCGCTGATCGTGGTTGAGGCTTGCGGAGCAGGACGGTACGTGAAGGTGGACCACTGGGCGGGACGTACTCGGAGCGGTCGGCTGGACCCGAGGAGCAGTGGAGGCTATCTGTACCCACCCTTCATGTGGGATTTCCAGTGGACATATTGGTGTTGCGGCTTTACTTTTCAGTTGTTGTTTTCCCTTCCAGTTGTACTTTACTTTCAGTTTGGGTTTGTATACTGGCCCACTTACTTTTCCGCACTTACTGTTGTACTCAGTTTTTACTTAGTGTTTACTTCTACTGCTTGCTTGCTCTGTGGTGTTTGTTTACTTTACAAAGGCAATGCCTTCCCTTTTTATCGGGAATTACGCCTTGGTGCTAGTCGCCAGCCCCTGGCCTATGGAAAGCGGGCTTGGGGTAGTCACAGCACGGGCCCCGAGGATGGGTCGTGACATAGTTATTACATAACCACATAGGAAACCTTATATAAAGTTTCATAGGGTGTGTGCAAGTGAGGAAAAAGTACACCTAAAAGAATATGTGTTGTCCTATGGGGACATTCATTAGTCTGATGACCTATTCTGGCATGTGGGTGGGCCTCAGGGAGGGGACCATGTATATACATGGCAACTGGTAGTACTTGGCGGGCCAGGACCCGATGACCACGTTAAGGTGGAGTGTCTGTACTATCAGTGGGGATCAGTTATTACATATCCACAATTAAGTGTTCTCGGCCTGGAGTAGTGACTAAGATGAGTAACCTTATGAGAAGTTTCCCAAGGTGTGTGCGAGTGAGGACAAAGTATATTGGAAAGAACATTTGTTGGCCTATGGGTAAATTCATTAGTCAGATAACCCGTTAGTACATATGGGTGGGTCCTAGGGAGGGGACCACATGTATACGGGGAAACTGGTGGTACTTGGTGGGATAGGACCTGATGACCATGTCAAGACGGGGTGTCTGTGTGGTGAACAGGACCTGATTATTACATAACCACATAGGCGACCTTCTGAGAAGTTTCCCAAGGTGTGTGCGAGTGAGGAAAAAGTACAACGAAAAGAAAATGTATAGTCCTTTGGGGACATTCATTAGTCAGATGACCTATTCAAGAATTTGGGTGGGCCTCAGGGAGGGGACCACGTATACACGGGGCAACTAGTGGTACTTAGAGGGTCAGTACTTGAAAACCATGTTAAGGCGGGGTGTCTATACTGTCAGTGGGGCCCATTTTCTACATATCCACATAGGTGAATCCACATAGGGGATTTCCATATATCCCTTTTTCTCCATGTAAGCGAATCTACGTAGCTGAATTCACATAAGTGAATCGATTTATCCAAATAATGTAAGGGAATTCATGTATCTAATTTCATCACATGTGAAATCATCACGTATATAAATTCTATGTAGCCAAATTTTGAAATCTTTAAACAGTTTGATTTATCAAATTTAAAACTTAAAAAAGCCCTTCTAAATGGAAGAATCATCTGTAACTCCCATTGACTTATATTTATAAAATTCTATTAGATTTCCAAAAAACCAAGAATCACCTTAATGGTATTTTTATACCTCAATTTATTATCAAAATACTATAGAAAAACAAATATGGAATACCATAGAATTTAGACAGAAAACATATAGTAACTTATAACCAATTTTTTTACATGTTAGAGGTCAATTCAATTTTTTTATTCTAATGAAATATAATTAATTTTGTTAGATTTCCAATGCAATATGAATCACTCAATTTGGAGTTCTATAGCCCAATTTATAATCAAAATACGAAAGGTAAATGATTCTAGAAAATCGACTACGTGGTGAATAGTGAATTGGCTACATGGGAGAAATGGCTATGTGAATCGGCTACGTGGGAGAAAAAACTATGTGAGAACTATGAAAAACATGTAAAAATGATATTTTAAGGCCCTAAATGACTTATTTAGCCTATGAACAATATATAAAACTTTTAGAACATGTTATGACCAATCAAAACATGAAATCTAGAGATATTTTAAGCAAATAAATATTTTGATATAATCAATGTTAAACATACTTTAATCAATACAAAATAAAAAGTATCAAGACTCTTAAATGAAATAAAACAAATAAATATTTGTAATTATTAGAACACAAAGTGGTTCAAGGAGCCACTAAAAAATGTATACCTGTTTCAAATGATCGGAATCCTTTCAACCAATTTCTAGTACATGTGAGAGCTTGAAGATTATTATCAAGAATTGAAGACCGATACTTGTTAAAAATATGACCTTTAATACTAAAAGAAGATTTAGAAGAAACTGTTGTAATTGGAGTTCTTAAAATATCACATGTGATCACTATAGGAAAAAGAGTTATTTGCGATAGGTTATTTGTGATGGGTTGGGCTCCCGTCGTAAATAGTCTAGACGACCAACTTATCTGCGACAAGACTCATTTCCCACTGTAAATAACTATTTATTTTTTGTTATTTGTGACAGAAATTGATTTTTATTGCAAATACTTTTGGTGCAGTTGCGTGCCATGCAGTGGGAAGTTCTATTTGCGATGGGAGGCATATTCCCTTTATAAACGCTTTTGGCATGAACCAATGAGAACGTTTATTTATGACGGAAGTGATATTCTCATCACAAATAATATGCCAGAAAAGCTGTATTTAGGATGGTATCCATTACAAATATTTTTTATATCACCGCCATATCTATTTATGGTGGGAACTATTTTTGATGAGACTCATCGTAAATAATTCATATTAACTAATCTAACCTATCTATATAGGTCATCGCAGAGTTTTTCCAGCACAACTTCTCTACTCATTCTCTTAGTCTCTCTCGGAGTTCTCTCTATATAAATTTTGATCTTTCTAGGAACCCGATGCTTTTAGCATCACATCAATGTTTTAGTTTCGGTAAAGCTTCATTTTGAGGTATTTATTTCAATCATTTAACTGTTAATAATTTTATTTTATTTTATATTAGAAATTATTAGCAGTAATTAACAATAATTAGTTGTAATTAGAATTAATTATATATAATTGATATTAATTATATATAATTGATAAATAATTAGTAATAATTATAATAATTAGGAATAATTACAATAATTAGTAATAATTATTGATAATTAGTAATAATCAGTGATAATTAGTAATAATTTGCAATAATTAGTAATAATTAACAATAATTATTACTAATTAGTAATAATAAGTAAATAATTAGTAATATTTACCGATAATTAATAATTTTTTTCCAAAATTACCAATAATTAGAACAAATTACCAAAAATTAACAAAAAATTCCGATAATTAGTAAAAAATATCTATAATTATTAAAAATCTTCAAAAAATAGTTAAAAATTGAAAAAATTCTTATAATTGGTAAAAAATTGTAATAATTACTGACATTTTGTAAAAATTAATAATAATTACTGATAATTAATAAAAAATTAGTAATAATTATTGAAAATTTGTAAAAATTACCAATAGTCACTGATAAATAATAAAAACCATCAATTATTACTGATAAATAGTAAAAATTACCTATAATTTGTAAAAAATACCGATAATTAGTAAAAATTACAGATAATTAGCAAGAAATTAGTAATTATTAATGATAATTCATAGTAATTAGCACTAATTAGTAATAATTAGTGATAATTAGTAATAATTAGTGACAATTAGTAATAATTAGTGATAATTACTAATAACTAGCGATAATTAGTAGTAATTTTAATAATTAGTAATAATTAGTGATAATTAGTAATAATTAGCTATAATTAGTAATAATTAGAGATAATTCATAATAATTAGCGATAGTCACTGATAATTAGCACTAATTACCAATAAATACCAATAATTATAGATGATTAGTGATAACTACCGATAATTAGCAATAATTACCAACAATTAGACAAAATTATAGATAACTAGCCAAAATTACTAATAATTAACCAAAATTAGTGACAATTTGCCCTAATTAGTGATAATTATCCATAATTAGCGATAATTAGTAATATTTTTCATTAATTAGTAATAATTAGTGATAATTAGAAATAATTAGTGATAATTGGTAATAATTAGTGATAATTAGAAAAAATTAGTGATAATTAGACACAATTCGCAATAATTAGCCACAATTTGAACTAATTAGCCTCAATTAGCAATAATTCACCACAATTAGCAATTATTAGCCATAATTAGCAATAATTATCCATAATTTGAAATAATTATCCAAAATTAGCAATAATTAGCCATAATTTGAAATAATTATCCCAATTAGGAATAATTACCATAATAAAGAATAATTACCACATTTTGGAATAATTTCCAAAATTAGGAATAGTTACCATAATTGGGAATAATTACCAAAATTGGGAATAATTACAATGATTGAGAATAATTACCAATAATTAAGAACAATTACCAATAATTATAAATAATTTGTATTAATTTTTAATAATTAGTACATAGTCTGTCCATTCAATATTATTTTTTAGTTAGTAATAATTTCTGATATTTAGTTATAATTATCAATAATTATTGATATTTGGTAATACTTACAAGTAATTTGTAATTTTCTTATTTTCTAATTTTTTTATCATCTCTTCCTTCTATCATATTATTGAGAACCTCCTTATTTTAATGCTCAAAAATTATGTTTGTAATGTTTTTAATAAGTTTAATGTTTTATGATAGAAAATCTTATTCTATCCAAATTATGGAAATTTAGCTAAGTGCTGATCTACTGCTAGTTACTCTGGGCTACCATTAGTTAAGGAGTATCACCATTGCTCTTTGCTGTCATTAGTACAATAGAGCTATTGGAATTGGTGGCCTAGAACCAACTACTTTGTACTTTATTCATTAATAAAAGCCTTATCACATCTTGATTGTTCTTCTACGTGACAATGCATGTGATAATGTCATAAGGATAACTATTGCATTAAAGGGTCATAGTGGATCCCTGCTATGATGAGAACCCAAAAGTGCCATAACACTTTTCTTGAATATATGTTCTATGGCCGGATGATGTTATTTGAGGGACACAAATAATAAAATACATTAGGGGTGAGGAATCATAAAACTTTGAGGCACCTCCTCATGGTGTGCGCCCTTGGTAATATCCAGGAGGATATTATGAGAACGAGACCTGCTAGTAGGAAATCCAAAATTCACAGTGTCATTCGATGTTACTATCTTCGGACGTGTGTATTGGTCCTTAGACTTTAATATTATTATTAATGGGTATTAAAACTCGCACACTTAGATGTATTGACTAAAAATGTGACGACACACTTTTCGCAGTGAGGTAGGATACGTTGGGTGCGTCACGAGTAATACTGCATTAATAGATAATGCGAGAAAGGATTTGTACCTTCTGTTCCATAACGGAAGTATATATATCAGGCCCTTTGATGGAATTGATATAGCCTAAGTAAATCCATGGCCATGGTAAGGAATGAGAAATTTCAATTCTGGAAAGTGAAAGAAAGAATAATCGAGCACATGGGTTTATGGCACTAGCATGCAACCTGCTTGACTAGAGATATCAAGACAAATGGATTATATTACATGGTAAGCGTTTGTATGAGGTGACACGTCAATGTGGTGTAAACTTATTTCTCTTGGGTGCCTTGACCCGTTGCTAGACAGTAATCTTGGACTTTATACAAGCCTACCTAATGCCAACAAGAAAGAGTCCTAGAGGGTTACACACTAAGTGTGTCCATGTATCTCAGTTAAATATTAATTTAAAATGTTAAATAAATATTATTCCCGACTGTGGTTTAATAATTATTTAAGGATTCCTGATCTCATTTATTTCGACACTAGTTATTCAAGAGAATATATTGTGGGAGAAATAATATATTTATTAGCGAGTAATGCAGTTACATTTATTTAAGAAATAAATATCTATTACTCAAGGTCTAATAAATGTGGTGGAGGAAATAAAGAAAAATGGAAAATAAAATTGCACGCTGTGTATATTAAATATACACGCCATGTAGTTTTATGGAAAATGAGTACATGTCATGTATTAATGATTACACACCATGTAGTTTTTCCAGTTAGGATTTTGAGGATATAATGTTGTTTTATTAAATGATATTTATTATAATCAGCATGGGCGCATGTCAGGGAATTAATAATTCGACATGGAGGTTTTCAATAAGAGTTAATGAAATAAATAAAATGTGTAACACATTTATTTATTATCATAACTATATAACCTCAAAAATGATTATAAATATCCTCACAACCCAAACACTTTTCCTCAATAATTGTGCACAATAATTCTGGAGAATTATTTCAAGTCCGAAAGAACTACTTCCTCCAAGAACGCTCTCAAGACCGAGAGAGATCTTCCGCCATCAGATCAAGGTGATCAAAGGAGGACATCGCAAGTGAAGGTTCTTCCATGCTAGCACCCGGAGATCCCTTCGGAAACCTCTAGAGATACATGGTACACATGTGGATCACTGCTAGAGGAATCCCACACTTGGATTCTACGACGCAACGACGGATCACAAGATCGTGAATGGAGACATCAATGAAGAAATAATTCCACCAAGGTAATTCTTGTGAATTAATTAAATTAATTATAAACAACATATGATGATCCTATCTCTATGGTTCTGAGACTCCCTCTTTTGTTTTTCATTCTTCATTCTATTCCAAAGATTCAGTGTTTTATATCATGATGGATCTCAGTTTGAACGTTGTTTAACGCTAAAACCAAAGTTGGGTGACCCACCAACGCGCTTCCGTTGCGCCTGGAACATAAAAGTGGTATCAGAGGGGTCATATAGTTGATTATAATTATTTAGTTTTTCATTGGTGATTTACGCATTTAATAATTTAGTTGTTTCAATTCAAGTTAATTGTTCTTTAAATCTGAATCTTGAGATATGTTCCTCCTCTATCGTTTCTCGTTCACTAAACCGAAACGACTTTTTCTTTTAATTTTTGATTAAAATAAAATAGGGGATCTCATCTAGAGGAGCCAAACGTTCCTGGCCGTACAACATGAGAATACACGGCGTGTATTCGGAAGTACAGACTGTGTAGTCTAGGTTCATGCATCAGACTGGTCTGCCAAATCAGGTCATGTATTAATCCTATCTAAGTCATTTATGACACCGTGTGTTGATCAAGAATAGGTGGCACATGGTTTTCAGATTACACTCCATGTGGTCCAATGAACACAGCGTGTAGTCCCTTCGGGTTAGGGTTGGATTGTGTACCTCGTACACGGTTTTCCCAGCTAGAAATCGTGTAACACGAAAACTACACGACGTGTGTCCAAAAAGAACATGTCATGTATTCTGAAAATTTCTGAAGTACATTAACACGCCATGTCCCCGGGTGTGTACTTCGGATGGAAGGTGAAGAAAAGTACACGCCGTGTAGTCGGAACTACACACCGTGTACTCACCCAAATTATGCTGATTTATTAAAATTTATTATTATATTATAAAAACCCTTGAGATGTGTACCATGGTGCAGGTGTAAAGATGAGGCAAAATACGTGATAGGTGTTTTATATATATGTGTTTAATTTAACATCTGCGTAATGAACGGGAATTCACCGGGTTGCCTCCAAGGTACAAGTTACATACAGGGATAATTTTAATTTATTTAAAATTATGATGGATGAGAATCTCAAGGAAATTCAGAAAAGGGTTTAAGATAAAAGGATTTATTAATTAAATATAATTAATTGATTCAAGCATGATTTATCTTAAACAAGAACTATTAAAGAATTGAATGCTAGTTTTATTTATGCGTAAATATCATTGCATGTATGGATGATCATGAGCTAGACCAAGACCTTTGTATGTGAATGGTTTCTTTTAATTTATTTATTTAAATTAAAATTATTGGCCTGTGAGCCTTCTCCTAATTAATATGTAGGGCTTGTGCGCCCAAGGATTCTTTTATGTAAAAACCCCTTTTACCCCTCACTTGCATGTGAGATAAATGCATATGCAATAGATAGAGCTCCCAAGATAGTGGAGGTGGCTCAAGTCAGGAGCCAAGGTGAAACCAATCCAAGGAGATACAAAGGTGGAAAGGTGGAGAGTTGTAAACACGAACCCAAAAGGTTCAAGGTATTTCTCTCCTAGGTCTTGGGTTAGTTTATCAACTGCTAGATAAACTAACCAATAGAACAAAGCTCATGATCATTCCATTTATTTTATTTCTATTAGTTTCATGGTTTATTTATTGTGGGTGTGTTGTCACGATCACACAATTAATGAATTAAACAAGCATGCAAGCTGGAACTAAAATAAGACCGTCTTATGCATAAATATTATATTGAAATGGTTAATCACTTAATTATATCCCACTTAATATTAAAAATAATGTAATAAAAGATAATAAAATGGTAATTTACGTATAAGGATAAAATCCCTCAAAAGAAATATTAAGTTGGTATAGCCTTCCATAATCTTGGTTAGAATCGAACCATAGTTCAAAGTGCTTGACCAACCCTAGTTGGGGTACTTTCAATTATCGAGGAATTATAATTCAATATTTTGGGTTGACTTAACTTGGTTCACATCAAGGGTTGACTACCACAACAGGACTTGGTGTGACCAAGAGGCAAAGTTTGAGGAAATCCAAAATAAAATGATTTCAGGATTGGGGAGTCCACTCAGCGGAACAAGGAGCTGCGAGTTAATGAAGTTAGGATTTAGAATGCCTACCTAAAACCCTTAAAGTTTCTTGACCAACCCTAGTTGGGGTAATGAGAAGGGAAATATGGATCCTTTCCACTAGAATATTCAGGCAATATAATATTCCTAATTCAATGGTGAGGGCTATTGGATTTCGATAAAATAGTGGGAGACTAATAAGTATTAATTTATTTATTTGTCTTAGTTTTGTTATAAATTACTAACCTTTGTTCATCTTAATTTGTATAAATGACAAGAAAATGCATTCAAACATATCATTGTGAACCATTCTCGAGAAGGAAAACCTTCTCACCAGCACCAATTTCCAAGAGTGGCAGAGGCGTTTATGTTCATCCTTCTCCATGAAAGGAAATTGTATGTGTTGGAAGAGCCTATTCCAGCTGTGCCTAGAAAGGAGGCCAGTGATGAGGAAATATCTCTCTATGTGAAACACATGGTTGATGCCACATATGTCCAGTGTTTCATGCTATCTTTCATGTCTAATGATCTCTTGAAGCAACATGAAAACATGGATGCGTATAACATGATGTCTCACCTTAAGGATCTCTACCAAGAGAATGAGAGACATGAGAGGTATGAGATCTCCAATGATTTGTTTACAACTAATCTTGGAGAGTCTGCACCATCTGGTCCTCATACAATCAAGCTTATTGGATACATTGAACACCTGGACATCTTAGGGATTAAATTACTAGATGAGTTGCGTACAGATATCATCCTATCATAACTTCCCAAGACCTTATATAGATTTATTATCAAATACAACATGAGAAACAATGAGAAGAGTCTATCAGAACTTATGACCTTGATTCGCCAGGTAGATAAGGACATGGGGCATGATAAACCCATAGTCCTTATGGTGAATAGGAAAAGTAAGGACAAGGCAAAGGGGCCAAATACTTATAAATGGTCTGAAGCCCCTGAGCATTATCCCTCCAAGAAGGGGAAGATCTAGAGGTGGGGCAAGGAATGGGAGGCGGTGTGTTTTTCATGTGGAAAGCAAGGCCACTGGAAGAGAAACTGCACCCAGAAGCATGGGGACACTAAAGGTGCGTTTGTTATTGAGTGTAATCTTTCTATTTCTACACATTGGATATTAGATACAGCTTGTGGGGCTCACATCTGTATTAAAATGTAGGAACCAAGTAGATTTTGAAATATTTCCAGAGGAGAGGTGGATCTTTGAGCTGCCAATGGCGCAAGGCTGGCTGCGTTGGCTATTGGCGATTACCACCTCTCATTTCCAACTGGCATGATTTTGGTTTTACAAAACTATTATTATGTGCCTAGTGTTACCAAGAACATAATTTCTGTATCTTGTTTGGATATGGATGGATTTATTTTCAAGTTTGGAAATAAGGGTTTTTTATTTTATAAGAACAATGTATGTTATGGGATGGAACATTTAAATAATGGTTTGTATGTATTAAATTATGAAAATCAAGTGTTGGAAATCGATAATGAAACAAACCCACATGACTCATACATCACTCAGTTGTGGTATCACTGTCTCGCTCATGTAAACAAGAAGATCTTGAAAAAGATCTGCCAAGATGGCTATTTAGACTCTACTGAGCTAAAAACACTTGATAGATGTCGCACTTGTTTACAAGGAAAAATGACCAAGCCACCTTTTAGTGGACAGGGTGAAAGGGCCACAGAGCTTCTAGGATTCGTACACATGGATGTGTGTGGACTATTTCTAGTAGAATCTAGAGGTGGATATTCTTACTTCATTAATTTTACTGATGATTTGAGTAGATATTACTATGTCTACTTAATGAGGTATAAGTCAGAGGCCTTAGATAAATTTAAGAAATTCAAGAATGAAGTAGATAATCAACTTTGTAAGAAGATAAAGAAACTTCGATCGGATCGAGGTGGAGAATATCTGAACCAAGATTTCATCGATCTTCTATGGGAGTTTGGGATTCTATCTCAGCTCACTCCTCCTTATACACCATAGTGGAACGGTGTTAGTGAAAGGTGGAACCGCACCTTGTTGGACATGGTGAGGTCGATGATGATTCATGTAGATCTTCCATTATCCTTTTGGGGATATTCATTACAAACTGCAGCATACACATTAAACCGAGTACCAACTAAGGTGGCAAATGGAATTCCATCCGAGTTATGGAATGGAAGGAAACCCACTTTTTCACACACATGTGTATGGGGATGCGATGCATTTGTTAAGGCCTTCTTAGGAAACAAACTAGCACCCCGGGGCATGAGGTGTATCTTTATAGGATATCTTAAGGAAACAAAAGGATATTAACTATATAACCCTCCAGACAAGAAAGTGAATGTCGCCAGACAAGCCGTCTTTCTTGAGAGAGAGAACATCCTCAAGAAGTATAGTGGGAGAAAGATTGACTTTGATGAAGTTGATGCTCAAGATACACAGGAGTTGGTACAGGAACAAGTTCCATAGGTCCTCGTGGAAGAGGTTCCAGAAACACAAGTACTGCGTAGGAGCTCAAGAGAGGAAAGGAAACCCGAGAGATTTGGTTTCCTAGTCACCGAGGATAGTGAATCATTATTGTTGGACAATGATGAACCTCTCTCATACAAGGAAGAAGTAGAAATCTCAGAAGCTGTAAGATGGCTAGAATCTATAAAATATGAGATAGATTATATGTATCAGAACCAAATCTAGGTTCTGGTCGATGAGCCAGTTGATGTAAAGCTTGTTGGATGCAAATGGGTATTCAAGAGAAAGCTAGACATGGAAGGTCAAGTTATCACCTATAAAGCAAGGCTAGTGGATAAATGATTCTGACAGTGTCAAGGAATTGAATATGATGAAACTTTCTCACTAGTTTCCATGTTTAAATCCATAAGAATCATACTTTCCATAACAGCTTACCATAACTATGAGATTTGGAAATGGATTTCAAAACAGAATTCATTAATGGGAACCTTCAGGAAGATGTCTATATGACACAAACAAAAGGGTTTGTGACACTGGGTATAGCCAAATGGGGTTTCAAGTTGCAGAAATCCATTTATGGATTAAAGAAAGCATCCAGGTCATGGAACATTCGATTTGATGAAGCCATAAATGAATTTGGTTTCATTAAGAATGAATGTGAGCCAAGTATTTATAAGCGGTTTAATGGGAATGCGATCGTTATCCTAGTAGTGTATGCTGATGACATATTTCTTATTGGAAACGATGCACCAGTCTTACAGTCAGTTAAGGACTGGTTGAACAAGTGTTTCTCCATGAAGGACTTGGGTGAAGCAACCTACATTCTAGGGATCAAGATCATTCGTGATAGATCCAAGAGGCTGATTGGACTAAGTTAGGGTACATACATTGACGAGATACTAAAGAGATTTAGTATGGAACAATCCAAGAGGGGATTGGTTCTAGTTTCACATGGCTTACATCTTTCTAAGAAAATGTTTCCTCAGACACAACAAGATAAAGATAGAATGAGTAAGATCCCATACGCTTTGGCTATAGGATCCATCATGTATGCCATGTTATGTACCAGGATTGATGTTGCCTATGCATTGAGCATGGTAGGCAGATATCAAGCAGATCCAGGAGAACAACATTGGACTACTGTTAAAACTATCCTTAAGTATCTGAGAAGAACTAAGGATATGTTCCTAGTGTATGGAGGAGACGAGGAGCTTGTCATCAGAGGGTATGCTGATGCTGGTTTTCAGACAGATCATAATGATTTGAAGTCGCAATCTGGATATATTTTCTGTCTCAATGGAGGATCTGTGAGCTGGAATAGTTCAAAAAAACCAGTTGTCACTGATTCTACAGTAGATTACGAATATATAGCATCTTTTTATGCAACTAAGGAAGCCGTTTGGATTCATAACTTTGTCCAGGAGCTTGATGTGGTGCCTAGTAGTAAAGATCCTATCACATTGTATTGTGATAATAGTGTAGCGGTGGCTCTTGAGAAAGAAACAAGGTCACATCAACGAACAAAGCATATACTCCGAAAGTATCACCTCTTGAGGGATTTCTATCAAAGGGGTGAAGTTGTAGTGAGCAGAGTTTCCAAGGAAGAGAACGTGGTGGACCCCATGACTAAACGCCTATCTCAGTAGAAGCATGAATATCATGTGAGAGCTAGCGGGTTAAAGGTTGTTAGCAGTTGGCTCTAGTCCAAGTGGGAGTCTGTTAGAATTGGTGGCCTAGAACCAAATACTTTGTACTTTATTCATTAATAAAAGCCTTATCACATCTTGATTGTTCTTCTATGTGAAAATGCATGTGATAATCTCCTAAGGATAACTGTTGCATTAAAGGGTCATAGCGGATCCCTACTATGATGAGAACCCGAAAGTGCCATAACACTGTTTTTGAATATATGTTCTATATCCGGATGATGTTATTTGAGGGAAAAAATAATACAGGGCATTAGGGGTGAGGACTCATAAAAATTTGAGCACCTTATCATGGTGTGAGCCCTTATTAACATCCAGGAGGATCTTATAAGAACGAGACCCGCTAGTAGAAAATCCACATTTCATAGTGTCATTAGATGTTCCTATCTGCGGACGTGTGTATTGGTCCTTAGACTTTAAGATTATTATTAATGAGTATTACAACTCATGCACTTAGATGAATTGATGAAAACTATGATGACATACTATTCACAACGAGGTAGGATACGTTGGGTGTGGCATGAGTAATACCACATTAATAGATAATGCGAGAAAGGATTTGTCCCTTCTGTTCCATAATAGAAGTAGATACCTTAGGCCCTTTGATGGAATTGATATAGCCTAAGTAAATCCATGTCCATGGTAAGGAATGAGCAAGTTCAATTCCATAAATTCAAAGAAATAATAATCTAGCACATGGGTTGATGGCACTAGCATGCAACCCGCTTGATTAGAGATATCGAAACAAAGGGATTATATTACATGGTAAGAGTTCATATAAGGTGACATGTCAATGGGGCGTCGAATTCTTTCAATTGGGTGCCTTGAACCGTTTCTAGATAGTAATCTTGGACTTTAGGAAAGCCCACCTAATGCCAATGAGAAAGAGGCCTAGAGGGTCACACACTAAGTGTGTCCATGTATCTCAGTTAAATATTAATTTAAAAAGTTAAATAAATATTATTCCCGAATGTGGTTTAATAATTATTTAAGGATGCTTGATCACATTTATTTCGACACTAGTTATTCGAGAGAATATATTATGGGTGAAATAATATATTTATTAGCGAGTAATAAAATTACATTTATTTAAGAAATAAATAGCCATTACTCAAGGTCTAATAAATGTGGTGGAGGAAATAAAGAAAAATGGAAAATAAAAGTACATGTCGTGTATATTAAATATACACGCCGTGTAGTTTTATGGAAAAAAAGTACACGCCGTGTATTAATGATTACATGCCTTGTAGTTTTTCCAGTAAGGATTTTGAGGATATAATATTGTTTTATTAAATGATATTTATTATAATCAGCGTGAGAGCATGTTAAGGAATTAATAATTCGATATGGGGGTTTTCAATAAGAGTTAATGAAATAAATAAAACGTGTAATGCGTTTATTTATTGTCATAAATCTATAACCTCAAACCTGATTATAAATATCCTCACAACCCCAACACTTTTCCTCAATCGTTGTGCACAACAATTCCATAGAATTCTTTCAAGGACGAAAGAACTACTTACTCCAAGAATGCTCTCAAGACCAAGAGATATCCTCCTCCATCAGATCAAGGTGATCAAAGGCAGATATCGCAAGTGAAGGTTCTTCCACGCTAGCACCCAGAGATCCCTTCGGCGACGTCTATAGATACGTGACACATGTGTGGATCACCTCTAGAAGAATCCTACACTTGGATTCTACGATGCAATGATAGATCACAAGATCGTGACCGGAGACATCAACGAAGAAATAATTCCACCAAGGTAATTCTTGTGAATTAATTAAATTAATTATAACCAACATATGATGATCCTATCTATATGGTTCCAGGACTCCTTATTTTTTTCGTTCTTCATTCTATTCTGAAGATCTGGTGTTTTATATCATGACGGATCTCGGTTTGAATGTTGTTTAGCACTAAAACCAAAGTTGGGTGACCCACCAATGCGCTTCCACTACACCCAAAACCTATAAGATCTACCACCAAGAACTAATATATTCACACAATAATTTTGAATATTTTGTACGATTCCTATTAGATGGTGCTACTATCAAACACTCTTACCGCCAGGATGTGAAACCACTACCTCTATAGAATTTCTACTGTCATATAATATAACACTCATAGATGCTACCACTAGTGATCCACCATCAAAGGCTACTACAGTTAGTTCAAGATGCTTCCGTTAGGGAATCTACTGATAGTAGAGAAATTGTGGGTATCCAAGATTAATTTCAAAATTAATTCTACAATGGTTAGTTTATGAATTTAATATTGGAAAAAAGCACATATATTTAAGAATTTTTATACTCAAAACACACCAAATATGCATTAGAGAAAAAAAATTCTTTATAGATTTGATGCTCAGTACGAGGATCCAGATTATTTAATTATTATTTTACAATGGATAATTGGATCTCTTGAAATGATATATATTTAGAAGATCCCCATCATGTGTGTTGATTATAATAATTCATGGGTGTGCATGGTGAATATATTAAAAGAGTGTAAAGATATATTGAAAGAAAACTATAAAAAAACAAAGGATTTTACAGAACATTTAAGACACTCTATTTTAATATACTTTATGAGAAAACCTTATGGAATAATCTCATGAAGATCCTTAGAGACTCCTGAGAAACCGAACCCATTCAGATTGATCATTAAATTTTTTATCATCTCTAATCTCATGCTCTTTCTATTTGTGCATTACATTTGAGATGTGTTTAGTTTTACTCTATTTTTCTTTAAAAAAAGTCTACTGTACTTAAATAGAGAGTACTTAACACAATCTCTCAATTTTTCTTTATCTGTATTCCCATGAACAACTGTGGAAGAGGTTGTGTGGGACTTGTAATTTTTTTTGTCCCACATATAAGTATGGAAGAGGCTATATTTCCAGGGCAACCTTATGAGCTGTTGTTTGTAAAACCCAATCCAGGTTGTGGTTAAATTTATTTTATTATAAACTACTAAGAATTAGGTGATTTATAAGTGGAGGGGATTAAGTCTTAGTGAGAGACTGAACCCCTTGTTAAATTTCTACTATGATATATTTGTTGTAACTTTTTTACTTCTCTAACTATTTTTGTAAATAAAACCTATTTCGGTTTTCCAAAACTGTTAAACAAAACTATACTCTAATAGTTAATCTTAATTTATGTTTTATATAATGTGTTTGGTTATGTAAATTAGTTTCAAAAGTTTAAGTAATTTAAAATTTATTTTAACTGAGCCTTGATCCCTCTTTTGAGAATCTATTTGAAAAATCAAACTATATATTTATATAGTTTTGATTAACTGAGTGATTTTATTAAATTGGGGGATTGAGATTTTTAAATAGTTTTTAAATAGAAATTTTATTGGAAACTCAATTCACCCCTCTTGAGTTTTCCACTTTGACCAACATTTGGTAAAATACTATTTCAAAAATATTTTAACTTGGTTCTTGTTTTGTTTAAAGGTTTTAAGTTTATTTCTTATCTAAATTTAATTCTTTATGGATAAAAATTGACAAGAAGAAATGACCACTAATCAGAATAATTATTTTAATGGAACTAACCGTTCTCAATGGAAGATTACGATGAAAATTCATATAGATATCATGGGGTTTGATATTTGGATTTTTATTGATGAAAATATAAGTTACCAAATTATCCCATAATATAATATAGTGATGATAATAAGAGTGCCTATGATTGTAAATATAAATATATGATTACATTATATTATTCCTTAGGAGATGAATAATTCAATATAATATCTACTTGCACTACTACTTTTGAAATTTGGGATACACTGGCTATCTCTCATGAGGGAACTACCAATGTTAAATAAATGAACTTAAATACTTTCACAATTAAATATGATACATTTAAAATGAAATATGATGAGATTATTTATGATATGTATCTCAGGTTCAAAGATATTTTAAAAACAATCCATTCACTTGTAAATAACATTGATAATAAAGATCAAGTGATGAGACTTCTTAGATGTTTACTAGATAGATGGATAAGAACTTTAGTTTTCATAAGGGAATCTTGTGACATAAGTAAGTTACCAATGAAAGAGATTATTGGAAATCTCATGTAGTATGAGGAGGAACTCAAAGTGCACAGATAAGAAGATGAGGCACCAAAGAGAAGGCCAACATCCTTAAAGAATTTTGATTTAAAGAAAAAATAAAAGACCAAGGATGAAAGTTCTAGTGATGTAAAATCATCAACAAATAATGATAAAGAGATGACTCACTTGGTCAGACATTTCAAGAAGTTTTAAAAAATAAGAAATTCTTTAAGAAACCCAATTAAAAATGTAAATATGATAATAGAGGGAATTTTAGAAAAGATTAGAGAAAATAAAAATATGAAAATGAAGTAATATACTTTGAATGTAAGAGAAAAGGACACACTAAAGTAAACTATACCAAGTAAGTTTATAAAAAAGTATAAGGACAAAGAAAAGAGATATAAAAAGGATATGAATTCCACATAGAGTGAATCATAGGATAGATTAAGTGATTCAAATTAAATCAAGTAATATAAAAATGATTGATCCCATATGTGTTTTATGAAAAACACATCTGAGGTATCAAATATTTTTCCTGCATCTCTTGCTCACCTTTACAACTTTTCTAAAAATGAAAATAATGAAGAAAATATGTACAGTGAGGAATTATTTAAATATTGTAACATTCTTGAAGACACATTTAATGAATTAATAGATAAATAAAAAATTTAAAGAAGCAACATGCTCTATCTGCTCACTTTAAAACTGGTCTTACAATAGAGAAGGATAAGAATGATCAACTGCTTAAATAAAATAATGAGTTTAAATTATTAAATGGTAAATTGAAGAAAAATATAGATAGGTTCACTAATGTAAGGAAAACATTAACCTATATGCTTGAAAAAAACTTCACCTAATTATATGCTAGGAATTGGATATCAACCTAGACAGATAAAAACTTATAAAAAAGAATTTTTTCCCAAGTTCCAGTTCTTCTAATTCAGTAAGCAATTTTATTTAACACGACCTAATAATTTGTTTATTTCTAAAAGTCTAAGGACTTATTATAATAAACCAATTAAAAAATTATTTATTCCTAAAGAATTTATAACTAACATTTTCGGACCCAAGAAAATATGGGCACCAAAGTCATTTTTAGTTTAAATCTTTTTTATAGGAAACATGATTAAATATTCCCAGTAAGAACTTATGGAATCTGGATAGTGGATGTTCCAGACATATGACCGAGGACTACTCAAGCTTCAAGAATTTAATCAAAGTTTATGGTGGACATGTCACCTTTAGTGAAAATTACAAAGGGAGGATAATTGGTCTCAGTCAAATTAGTGACTCTTATACTATTTTAATTTATAAAGTTTTATTTTTTGATGGATTAAAATATATTCTCCTTATAATTTCATGATTTTTTAGTGATGTTTTTCATGTTAGGTTTGAAAATAGTTCTTTAATTTTTTTTGATTCCAAGCATGCTTTAGTTTTTACTGTTATGCAGAATGATATTATTTATGATGTTGATTTAAATTAATTATTTCATTAGAATGCTTATTGTTTAAGTGACATTCACATAGAATATTTGATTTTAAATAAGAAACTAGGCCATTAAAATATTCACTCACTTAGAAATATAATAAGAAAATATTTAGTTAAGGATCTACCCAAGCTAGAATTCCCAATAAAAAAGTTTGTAATCCCTGTTAAAAGAGAAAGTAGTATAAAATATATTTCAAACCAAGGAAAGAAGTGTCAACTTCTGAACTTTTAGAGTTAGATCACATGGAAATTTTTAGACCCTATAGAGTTTATAGTTTAATAGGAAAGAATTATTCCTATGTTATAGTGGGTGATTATTCAATACACGCATGGGTATTTTTCATTTCTTATAAAAGTGAATATCTTTATTGTTTTTCAAAATATTCTAGATCTATAGATAATATTAATGGGATTAGAATTAAAACCTTAAGAAGTGATCATGGTTTTGAGTTTTAAAATAAAGAGTCTGAATCATTATACTCACAACATGGCTATAATCATGAATTTTATGCTCCCAGGACCCAAAAACATAATGGTGTAGTATAGAGAATAAATAGAACCCTTCAAGATATTTTCTAGACCATGCTCAATGAGTATGATTTACCTGTTTATTTTTGGGAAGTGGCTATGAATACAACATGTTATATAAATAATAGAGTTTTAATTAGACCTCATTTGAAGAATAACCCTTATGAATTATGGAATGGTAGAAAATCAAAGGTTAATTACTTTAGATTTTTTAGATGAAAAGAATTTTTACTAAACACAACAGAGAATCTAGAAAATTTTACTTCCAAGAGTGATGGAGGAATTTTTCTTAGATATTCTATACTCAGTAAATAATTTAGAGTGTTTAATAAAAGGATTAAAATTTTGGAAGAATATTTACATGTCAAATTTGATAAAACAGATCCACATGAGCCTAAGATCTCTTTATAAAATCTAGAGGATGAACTGTCAAGTTTATATGTTAATGCCGATACTAGTGAAAATTTTGTCAAACCTGTAGAAAAATATTCCATTTTTGATGAACAGTTTGATCATGAACCTATAGAAGATAATGAAGTACCTAGTACTTCTCTCCCTAAAGTTTTTAGGACTCATAGATATCATCAATTAGATGTATTTATAGGTGAAATAGATAAAGAAACTTAGATAAGATATTATATTATAAATTATGTTGAATATTAAGCTTTCTTATCACAACTTGAATATAAGAACATCATTGAAGTGATAAATTATGAGTTTTGGGTACTGGAAATGAAAAAAGAGTTCAATCAATTTTTTAAAAATAGTGTTTGGGAACTATTTGAAAGACCCAAAGACTACATAACTATTGTAAATAAATAAGTATTTATAAATAATGTGGATGAGTGAGGAAATATAATTAGAAATAAAGCTAGATTGGTTGCAAAAGGATATAGCCATGATTAAGGTATTGACTGTGAGAAAACCTTTACACCAGTAGCTAGACTTGAATCCATTATAATGTTGCTTTCCTATGCATCACATTTAGATTTCAAACTATATCAAATGTATGTCAAGAGTGAATTATTAAATGGTTATATTATTGAGGAAATCTTTGTAGAACAACCCCCTAGATTTTGAAGCCCTCATTTTCCAAATCATTTTTTTAAATTAACAAAATATTTATATGGTTTAAAACAATATCCTAGAGCTTGGTATGATATGCACAACTCAATTTTTATTTCAAAATGTTTTTAAAAAGGAATATACGATCCCACTTTATTTATTAAAATAATTTAAAAGGTTGTTTTGGATGTATAAATTTATGATGATGATATTATTTTTGGATATTTAAGAAATTCTTTGTGTATTGAGTTTTAAAAAATAATGAAAAGTGAATTTGGAATGAGTTTTATGGGAGAACTTAAATTCTTTCTTGGTTTTAATTTTTTTAAAATAAATAAGGAATTATTTTAAATCATAACAAGTACACCAAATACCTTTTAAAACATTTTGGTATGGATAATACTGAAGGTATTGATACTCTGATGAATACTAGCTACAAGTTTCATCTTGATGAATTTGGGAAACCAGTTGATTGAACCACTTATAGTGGTATGATTGGAATCTTATTATACTTAAATGCTAGATAGTCTAATATAATGTTTAGTATGTGTATATTTACTCATTTTAAAGAAAATACAAAATAATCACACTTAATTTCTATTAAAAGAATTTTTAAATACCTTAAGAATACAACCAACTTAGGACTGTTTTATTATAGAGGACAAGCAATTGATTTAGTAAGTTATTTAGATACATATTCTGTTGGTTGTAAGTTTGATAGAAAAATAACTTCTATAACATGTCACTTTTTTGGAGAGTCTATATTTTCCTGGTGTAGTAAGAAATATAACTTTGTGGAATTATCCACTACTAAAGCTGAGTACATAGATGCAGGCAGGTGTTGTGCATTGATTATATGTATGAAACAAACTTTACTTGACTATAGATATCAATTTCAAGATGTCCCTATAAAATGTGATAATACAAGTGTGATAAATATCTCTAATAATCTTTTGTCTCATTTGAGAACAAAAGATATTGATATAATACATTAATTTTTGAGATATTATTTCCAAAAAGGTGATATAACTCTTGAATTCATAGGTACTGAGAATCGGATTGCTGACATCTTCACAAATCCTTTGAATTTTGATATAATAAGCTATATCAGACATGAAATTGGGATGATAAAAATGTTTAGTATTTTTTTATTAAAGTTATGTTACTTATGGTAGAAAAATCTCAAGACTAGTACTATTGTGGTTGATCTATCATTATTATCAACAATCACTTTATTAACCGTTATGTGCCACCATAAACTTACTACCATGGTCATTCCAACCATGAAATAGTACAGTCATATAATACCATGAGCATATGATACTTATTAGATATTCCACCATTATCCTTGTTCAATTGGCCTTGTACCATTATCCTTGTACCATTAAATATGCTACCATGACTCTCCTTACCATAAGTATCCACCATTGGCATGCTACCATTGGTATGTGGCCATTGTGTGATACTGTAGGTATGCTACTGTAGAAATGGTTCCATTGACATGCAACCATTGGTATCTACCATTACATGATACCATAACCACTACCGTTGGGATCTACCATCCAATGAGCTACCGTTTCTTTTTTACCATCGTTATTAACTTTGAATTAAAATTATTATTTGTATCAAATTATATTATATTATATTTAAAATCCATTTTCAAATTTTTAAATCCCTAAATGATAAATCTACATAAAAACCAAATTTTAGGATCTTTTTCTCATGTGTGCCTCCTTTAAAACCTCTCTCCTTCCCACTTTCTCTCCCAGCCTTCTCTAAATTTGGCCTTCAACCCTCGAATCTTTCCGAAAATTGTGTGTGTTAAACGTTTAGTTGTTTTTCTTGATTAGAAACATCCTACAAATAAATAAATAGAAGAATCTATTTATCCATTAGAGATAAAGAATCCAAATCTTGCATCTTGAGCTATCATTTCTAAAATATAGATAGATGATGAATGGTTAGTCTTAAGCAAGTCACTTGTGATGAAAGTAATACAGGAATAAGGATGGATTGAATGGTTTTAGAAGAACGATATAATATTCTATCATAAGTTGGTTCACTAGTTCTATCTATTTGCAGAGTATGTATTCATAGAATATATACATGACTAAGATGGTGATAAATGGAATAAATCTTGTTTTCTCATCAATGTAATGGGACAAATTCTTGAAATTTCCCTACTAAGGTAAATATAAATAATATCACGTTTTATTTCCCATTCGAGATGATTTTATGATTGAGGATGTCCTTCTGGAGGTAATTAAGAATATTGTTGTGTGAATAACTACAACAGTCGACTTGGATAGAGAATGAATCTATCCATTTAATTTTATAAAGAATATGATTTCTCCTAGGAAGGGGGAATTTAACATTATGAGGTATCAAGATATCTTTTTCTTACTCCTTATGAAAAGAGGGGATAAAATTAAACTATGTAGATATCTAATGGTTCACATGATGGATATTTTCAAACCATTTTCTAGGTATAATTCCTTTGACCATCCTAAAATTATTTTTGCCTTATTAGAAACCAAAGTTCATATACTTCAAGACGAAGAGAAGATAACCATTTGTGGTGGTTTTTACATAATTCAAGAAACTTATAAAAGAATGAAGGTAAACTAGAATCCTTGGTTAAGAAAATGGGTGGAGGATAATGATAATATGTATGGAATATTAAACCCTATTAATCACCCTATTAGACCAAGAGATGTGACTAACCCTATCTTGTAGATAGATTAAGTGGTGGTGTATTCCTATGATGAGAAATTTGAGGATTATACTAGTGTGTAAGATGAGGTTTCTAAAGAAGTATCTTATCCTATTTTAGTAGAAGAGGGAAGTGGATGTGGTCAAAAGTACTGGTGTATCCTAGGGATCAACTAGACATCCTATTTCTCTCCCTAATAGAGAAAATTTCTTAAATAAGGTGATGAATCTGAAGAAACTTAGGTTTCGAATTAAACTTATTTTGAGAAGTATTATTCCAAGAGTTAAAAATAAGTATTTTAGGTGTCATATGGATATACTGGTGATAATGATGAAGATAAGAAATAACAATATAACCCTACTCAAAGTGGCTATAAATTTGGTGAATCCACAAGTGAAGAAAAGCCATGTTCTAATTAGCATGTATCATATAACAAAGAATCTGGTCATAGGGATAAACTAGTTTCTTCAGAGGTACAGAACTCAAAAATTCATATTGAGAAATTCCCATAGATAAAGCTAAAGATCTAAGGGGGATAAATCTACATGATCTAAGTTTTCGGGAATCAATTATCCCAATTCTAATGAATTCAATAATGATGATGGTGGAGAATACGATTAGGTAAGTACACCTAAGTATGGAGGACTTTCAATATCTATTACTAAGAATGATCCTAATATATCATTGATTGAAAGGATTGATCATATAGAGGATTTAGAAGTTGTTCCTACTGGTGATATTTGTGTGGATATTGAACATGAAGAGGCTTCCTTACTTAACCAAGAGAGGAATTCATATCTTCCCTATTCTCCTAATCCTCCTCCCATTTATGTGACTAAATAAGGCTTATATTCCTTTAAGGTAAGCTTGTTATCATATCTTAGTGGGATGCTTAGATCCTTACCTCCTCAGGAAACCAAACTCAACGAAGTTGATACCCAGTGGTTATTTTCATTGGTAATATCTCATATCCATCCTAAGATGATGATTAAAATGAAAGAAATAGAAATTGAGAATAAAAGGTTATCTAATCATATGGATGAATTTTGATCTATCATAAAGGAAATTAGAGGAATCTTTACTGAGAAATTGTTATCTATTATAGAGAGATTGGAGTCACTTCTTACAACTAGGTTTTCCACTTTTAGTGATCCACCTCACACTCCTTCCTTATTTGATATTGATTTGATCCGAACCATTGTGAGAGAAGAGCTAAATGATACTATGGGTGCTTCTACTTCTTTTAATCAATAATAACTTCTTCATATAAAATCATATGTTGAGAATATTTAAAAACTTGTTAGAGAATGTTTGAATGAGGCTAAGAGTGATAAATAGACTATCACTAAGGATATAAAGTATTATATTTCAAGGATTTATAAAAATCATCAATTGAATACTCATTTTAAGTTTTTTGATAATAACCTAAGAATGAATCCTATGACTAGGTATTTTAAGGATAAAGTGATCAAATTGAAATATTTGGATCCTCTTCTCAAGATCTTTACGGAATAGAAGGTAGACTTCACCAGAATCATGGAGCATGGTGGAAGGATTATCACTTAGTTTATCGAGCTGATGGAACCTTTTTTTCATACTACTCAGGTAGTAGTAATAGAACCTAAAAATATTTATCTTGAAATTCCCTCCCTTGAATGGATCCATTTATACACCTCCTTCTATACCATTCGAGATTAATTCTATTATAGTGATCCCCTTTGGCCTCAATCTTATTGAAGTTGTGAGACAACTTAGACATGTGGTAGCTTCTGGCATTGTATTTCATCCACTTATACTTATAACTCCACCAACCACCTCTTCTATTCCTTCTTCCATTGTAAAAGGAAAGGAGATAGTGGATACTATACCTTTCAGAAAGAAGTATGCTTCCTTAGATTTAGATTAGGTTTTAATAAGGAATGCTTTTTATCCTTTTTCTAATGTATTATGAACCTTTTTATGATTAATGAAAAAAATAACTTTTTATTCATTCCTATATTCTTTATTTCTTTCATTACTAATTCTTTTTACCTTTTTGACAATCCTAAAAGGAGGAGTAATTAGATGTAATTTTATATAAGTAATTTTTTAATTAATTGGATAACTATGTGCCTCACATATAGATTTATAATGTTAAGCATATTCTTCATCAATATTTGTTATTTATTGTTAAGGTTTTGAATATGGTTTATAAATTCCATGATTTTTTATCATAAAAAAGGAGGATATTGTTGATAACCTACTTATTTTATTGCTCACAATTCATGTTTGTTATGTTTCTAATAAGTTTAATGTTTTATGATAGTAAATCATATTTTAGAAAAATTGTGGAAATTTAGCTAAGTGTTGATCTACCACTAGTTACTCTGAGCTACCTTTAGTTAAGGAGTACTACATATTCTCTTTTATAACATGAGTATAATGAAGCTACTACCAAGCACTATTACAATCCCATGGTACTTGTTCCTATTTTCCACTATGACAATCAGATGGTGCTATCATCAAATGATCCTACCACTAGTGTTTTCTACTGCTAGGATGATCTATTTATAGGATGATATAATACCAGATCATGATACTACTAGGATACTATACCATTAAAAACACAATTTTTCAACCATTTTAGAATCTACCACTTAGAGACACTACCAAAAGTGATTTACCGTCAATGGATACAACCATCAGCTCAAGATGCTATCATCAGGGCATCTACCACCAATATAGAAACCATGGCTAAGCAGAATTAATTTCAAAATTAATTATCAAATGGAAAGTTTATGTATTTAATACCAGATATAATCATGTTTATTTATGAATTATTATACTTCAACCACTCTACAGATGCATTAAATACAAATTAATTCTTTATAGATTTTCTGCTCAGTATGAGAATCCATATTATTTAATTATTATTTTGTAATAGATAATTAGATCTCTTGAAGTGATATATATTCAGAATATCCCCTCATGCACATTAATTATAAGAATTCATGGGTGTGTATGATGAATATGTGAAAAGAGTGAAAATATACATTGAAAACAAGCTAAAAAAATAAATGATTTTCCAAAATATTTACAACACTCTATTTCACTTTAATTTCTAAGAAAACCATATGGAAGATTCTCAAAAATATATTTAAAGACTCCTGAGAAATCGAACCCATTCAAATTGATCATCATAGCATTTTCACATCTATAATATCCTACCATTTATGTTTGTGCATTATATTTAAGCTGTGTTTAGTTTTACTCTGTTTTTCTATAAAAACAACCTCTTATACTAAAATAGAGAGTTCCTGACACTCTCTATCAATTTTTATTCATCTATATTCCCATGAAAAACTGTGGAGGCGATCATGTGGTATTTGAATTATTTTATCACATGTATAAGTATGGAAGAGGCTCTATTCCCAGATAACCTTGTGAGTTGTTTTTTTAAAACTTGATCCATGTTGTGGATAAGTTTATTTTATAATAAACAGTTTATAAGCAGGTTAATTTCAAGTGAAAGGGATTAAGTCTTAGTTTGAAACCAAACCCATTATTAAATTTATACTATGATATATTTTCTGTAACTTGTAAACTACTATTTACCTATTATTTTTCTTTAAATCAAAATTTCTTTAGTTTTCTAAAACTGTTGAACAAAACTATACTCTAATAGTTAATCTTAATTTGTGTTATATATATATTTTTGGTTATGTAAATTAGTTTCAAAATTTAAAGTAATTTCAAAGTTATTTTAATTGATCCTTTATCCCATTTTTGAGAATCTACTAAGAAAATAAAATTATATATTTATATAATTTTGATTAAGTGGGTGATTTTATTAAAATGGGGGATTTATGTTTTTAAATAATTTTGTAAACAAAAAAGTTATTATAAACTCAATTCTCCCTCCTCTTGAGTTGTCCACTCAAACCAACACAGATTAATCAAAACCAATATTTTTATTTTCTACTTTTTAGAAAAATATGAAATAAGGAAGTATAAAACAATTTTTATTACAATATCATGATTGGATAAATCATCATAGAATTCCAACTGGTTAAAATATAAATCCTATATAATTGATGGTGTTGAATTTTTTTTATCATTTTTATCATCAAAACCAAAATTTGTTTCAGATTGGATGATTAAGTGAATGTGTAATAAATGTGATATGAGGAGATTTGAAACATTTTATACTTTTGGGGTTCATCTATTTTATTTTGGTTTTTGAAAATATTATATTTTTTTGTAATCAATAAGGTGAACATACTTTAGGGGAAGATAAAAATAATTTGGTTTCAAATACATCATAGTTTCAAAATTTTGTATATGAGGTTTTTAGTATGTATTTTATACAAATAGAAACATAGAATTATGATTCAACTCCCGAGTTAGAACCATCTCAATTTTTTGATTTACTAAATTGTGTTGAGGATTCCTTATATCCTGGATTCAAGATAATAAAATTTTAAGTTACTGCTAAATTTATGGCTATTAAATCAGATAATATAATTTCAAATAGATATTTTGATCAGATATCATATTCGGTTAAATCACTATTACCTGAAGAAAATATTTTTCATACAAATTTCATTAAGGTAAATTGACTGGTCCGTAATCTGGGTCTTGGTTATCAAAAGATCCATGCATGTTCAAATTATTACATCCTATATTATGGTGAAAATGAGTCATTAGTTAATTTTCCTACATGTGGAAAATCTTGGTACAAAGAGTCACAAAAATAAAAGTCTAAATTGGTTCTTGTTAAATAGTTGAATTATTTCCTACTTAAAACTAGTTTGGAGCTTTTATTTATGTCTCATAATATAGCATCTTTGATAACTTGGATCAAATCAAATACTTCCAATGTTAAAATCTTAAATCATTCTTGTGATGATTATGTCACGACCCGTCCTCGGGGCCCGTGCCGTGACTACCCCAAGCCCGCCTTCTATAGGCCAGGGGCTGGCGACTAGCACCAAGGCGTAAATCCCGATAAAAAGGGAAGGCATTGCCTTTGTAAAGTAAACAAGCACCACAGAGTAAGCAAGCGGAAAAGTAAAAACTAAGTAAAAAATGAGTACAACTGAAAGTGCGGAAAGAAAGTGGGCCAGTATACAAACCCAAACTGAAAGTAAAGTACAACTCGAAAAGGAAAACAACAACTAAAAAGTAAAAGCAGCTACGCCGAGTCATCCACTGGAAATACCACCTGAAGGGTGAGTACAGATAGCTCCACAGCTCCTCGGGTCCCGCCGTCCGCTCCGAATACATCCCGCCCAGTGGTCCACCTCCAGGTACCGTCCTGCTCTGCAAGCCTCAGCCACGATCAACACTGTCTGTCGTCTGCAACCAACACAACATAGTGCGGGCGTAGCCCGTACAGGGGTGAGTATAAGCTACTCAGTAGGGACCCCGAGACCCATGAAGGTCTCCCAAAATCCATAAAGGATAATCCACAAAGAAAAGATACAATCACGAAGTAACAACCGACACTGCTTAAGTATATTCCCATACATATACCTAAGTCATCAATTACAATACGCTCCAACCTCCGAGCCAAAGTACAACTCAGTCCACAGAGGAAAGTATACGTATTCCACACAGGAAAGCAAAACGTAATCTACACAGGATAGTACAACACAATCCACACAGGAAATCAAACAGGATTCAGATCACACAGGTATACTTCTTCAAAAGTTGATAGAGATGATCAGATGTTGCCACTGATTCATCTAAGTCGTCGGACCCACAAAGGATCGGTAGGTACTAACCCCCCGCAATGACCTACAAAGAATCGTTCAGGAAGTTGAACCCAAAGCTATTGGGAAACTCTTTTTCCATCATGTACAGTAGTTATACTGCTACAACCAAGCGCTTCACCTATCGGGTAATGAGGGTCTGCTGCTACAACCAAGCGTTCCTCCATCGTGGGTCTGCCGCTACAACCAAGCGCTCCCCTGTGCCGCTACAACCAAGCGCACCTCTGTCGTGGGTCTGCCGCTACAACCAAGCGCTCCCCTGTGCCGCTACAACAAAGTGAACCTCTGTCGTGGGTCTGCCGCTATAACCAAGCGCTCCCCTGTGCCGCTACAACCAAGCGCACCTCTGTCGTGGGTCTGCCGCTACAACCAAGCGCTCTCCCTGTGCCGCTACAACCAAGCACACCTCTGTCATTCGATCAACAATCGTCAAGTCTCAACCGGATCTAGGGTTTCCATACACAGCATGCTCGTTCCGGGAGGGTCCACTCCACGAGCTAAGAGGTCGATGCATCAACTAACATGTAGTCTGGAGTTGATGTATCCCAAGATGTACCGTAGTGGTCACTGCCAAAAACACGGAGGATTCCCGTACTGTTTTCATCATCGTCGCAGTTGAATCCACTGAGGATCTCTGTACAGTCGTCGTCGTCATAGCAGTAGTTGCAGCCAGCTCTAGGGTTCCCGCACACAACAAGCTCGTCCGGGAGGGTCCGCTCCATGATCCGAGAGGCTGATACATCAACTGACACATGGTCCAGAGTTGATGTATCCAAAAGTTCCGTATCGTCTATAGGAACTCAACGCAACAGACGGCGCGTCAATCGGACGCTCGGTCTGAGAGTTATTGGCTTTTTCATCCCAGGGGCCCGGTTGGTTTTTAAGGCAAAACCAACCCGACCGTACTCCACCTGCGTCCAAACCTCGGGCGGATTATTCCAAAAGATCCGTCTCACTAAGAGGAATCCAACCAAGTTGACGACACGTAAATCGGATGTTCGTAGCTCAAGATATGAGTGTTTCCGCTCCGAGGGCCCGGTTGGTTTCGTGTACGAACCAACCCGTCCGAACTCAAAGTATTCCGAAACCTTGAGTGCAATATACCAAAAAGATCGTCTCGATCCAAGGATCACATTGCCGCTGACGGCGCATCGTTTGGAGGTCCGTAGCCCAGGTTATGGGCATTTGAACCCAAACAGTTCGGTAACGGGGGTTTCGGGCCCGGGCCGACCCGGCCCGAGACCCCCCGGTTGACCCGAACCGGGTCGAACCGCCCCGGACAGGGTCGGACCGGCCCGGCACGGCCCGGCCCGACGGGGCGCGGCCCAGCCCGGTGCGGCCCGGCCCGGCTGGGCTCGGCCCGTTCTGGCCGACCGGCCAGGCGCCGATTCGGCTGGACACAGCGCGCCCAGGGCGCTGCTAGCTCGGCCTTCGGACGAGCTGTTGGAAAAATGGGGGGCACCTGCCCCCCCCCCTTGTGTAACCGCGACCCCCCCTTCAATATGGGGGGCCATTGATGCTGGCCGGGGGAATTTAATTCCCCCGGTTTTCTCCTTTCTGGCCGGCCCAACCTGGCCAGCCGGCTCCTTCTCAACGGGACCGGCGGTGGCCGATCCCCTTCCGGCTCCGACACTGGCGGCCCGGCTGGCCACCGGTCACCATGTTCTGCCGTGGCCCGGAACTGGCCGTGACCCTTGTCGTCCGGCGCGGTGCGACGACACCGCGCCCCTCCGCCACGGCTCCGCTCCAGCCGTGGCGCCTTCGACTTCCTTCGACGCGGCGTGACGGTGTCGCGTTCTTGTTCGACTTCTCGGCGTGGCGCGACGGCATCGCGTAATACTTGCCGAGCGATTCTCGTGTGGTGCGACGGCACCACGCCACCCCGTTTCATACACAAAGAAACAATCATGAACATAGGAGGGGGGTTCGGCCATGTTTGTGCGGTCCGACCCCCTCTCGTTAACGATAACATTTTAGTCGATTAACCACGAAGTTCGACATGCTAGAATCAAGAACGGAAATAATTTAATAAAATAACAATAATCCCCTACCTCAGTTTCAAGATCGGAGCACGTCAACGAGCCGCGGAAGACAAACGGCGCGGAGGTCGGGCGTCACGGGAAACGAACGTCGATTCCGTTGACGTCGAGGTGCGTCTGAAGAGGAAACATCGCTGGAGAAGCTCCGTAAGCTGACGGAGAAAACCCGAGGAGGAAGCGGCGTCTCCTTTCGTTGACACGGAAAGAAGATCGAAAGAAGCGGCGTCGTCGATCTTTGGAAACACACCGGCTGTGAAGAAGAGAAGAGACGACACGTCTTTCTCTTCTTATGGTGACGACGTTCTTCGTCGGAGCCTAGGTGTTCTTCGCGTTCTTCGTTGAGGAAGAAGGTGTTCCTTAGCTTTTTCTCCAAAAAGATCTCAAACAACCCAACACCAAACCCTAACAAAATAAGTTCTAAACTTATTTTATTAACACAACAAAGCATTTGAAATTCAATTGTTTGAATTTCAAAAACTTACAAGTAACTCACCAAATTAATTACAACAAGTTGTCAAATATTAAAGATGGTGAGTTAATGGGGAGTTAGGAATGTGAGGGTTTAAGAGGGGTTAGGGAGTTAGGGAAAATTAAAAAGGCGGGGGGTTCGTGTGGGCCCCAACCTTTTAATTATCCACACATGGGAAGTTGGGTGGATGTGGGCTCCACCATCAACTTCCCATGGAAGAACTAACCACTTGAAAAAGAAATAAAATTGATTTAACAATTTTATTTACTTTTTTTTTAATTAAACCCCATTAATTAACTTCTTATCCCGCACAAACGCAACTAGGGTAAAGGTTCCCTTAAGCGATTACCGGCGTTGCGAGTTCATCGGTGCCATCGGATTTTAATTTCGAGCACCGGTTCAAAAGATAGGAAAACCTGCTCGTTCGTTCACTGAACGTACCCGAGCAAAACTTTAGAAATTGATTCCGGGCACACCGGGCCTCGGAATCAGGTGCCGTCAGAAACCGCGTTCTTGTAAAATTCCAAAGAAAATTAAGGAAAAAAAATTTTCCTTGAAATTTCCGGGTCTTTACATTACTCCCACCACAGGGCTTTACGTCCCCGTAAAGCTTCAACACAAACTAGGGATACAAAGGCGGTAGATCTAGGCGGTAAGCCACCTCGCCAATCCTGTTGAGGACCTGGAAGGGTCTGATGAAGCATGGAGACAACTTTCCACCTTGGACAAATCTCCGTAATCCATGTCGAGGTGAGACCCGCATGAAGACGTGGTCACCATCCTCAAACTCTAGTGGCCTCCGCCTCCTGTTAGCGAAAGACTTCTGTCGGCTCTGAGCTTTCTTCATCCGCTCCTGGATGACCTGGACCTTCTCTATCGTGGCCTGAACCACCTCTAGTCCCACAAGAGCTGCTATGATTTCTTCTTTGCCGATAATAGAAATTCGGTCTCATCCCTTGGATGAACCACGTTCTTTGCCTAATACAGTCAATCCTGACATGGATGATACTAATCCATACCAAGGATGACATCGTAAGGCCTCGACGCTACTACCAAGAGATCCAACCGTTACTCTCGCCTCCAAGGGTTGAGTCACACTGTCGGCATCAGTGTGTGATAACTGGGTCTTCTCCAGTAGATGTCTCACAAGTGAGGGTCAAGTCAACAGTCAAAACTGGAACCTCTTAGTAACAACACAAAAGAGGACAGGAACGAAAACATCACAAAGGTATGCGTCTTTTATTATTGCAACTCGTAATACAAAGATGCTACACAATAGCAACAAGGAACTAGAAGTACAAAAGACGTATCCACTAGTTCCGCTCCTGTCCATCTACTCCCAGAGCTCCATGATCGAAGGCCTCAGCTGCCTGAAGCTGAGCTCCCGCATGTCCACCAACTCCCTGCAGTCGGGGGCGGACCCCCTGGTGGTGGTGGTGGCAACACCTCGAAGTGTTTCCCACCATCTGCTACTTGGACAGCTCCTCTGCCTCGTCCGCCTGCACTCTGCGGCCCGCCCTGATCGATCCTATGCCTCTGCCTGGGTGGTCCTTCGTTCATCTGCTGGTCATCTATATGGCGGGTCGGACAGTCACGAGCCATGTGACCAATCCCGCCGCAGGAGTAACACTGCCCCCTCATGGAAAGTCGTTGTCCACCCCGAGTGCCTCGTACAAACAATCCAGAGTCATGATGTTGACCACCTGTAGGTCTAGTCCTCTTGGACCCCTGCGTCATCTGTCTACTGCCCGCTGCAGAAGACCCTGCTACGGGCCGTCCTGTGGAGGGCCCTGTCACTGGAGCCTCCTCGGCGAGAAAACTCTCCACTAGAAGGGCTCTCTCCAACACCTCTGCCTGTGTCGGAATGTTGAGGGAGATCATAGAATCCATGATCTCGTGCCTCAGTCCCTGATCGAAGGTCTGGGCCTGGAAGAACGGGTCTCATACCATATCTGTGGAGTAGCGCGAGAGATCAGTAAATCTCGCCGAGTACTGGGCCACTGTCAAGCTGCCCTGCCACAGCTGAAGAAGCTCTTGAATGCGCACCTCACGGAGGGTGGTTGGGAAGAACTTGGAGCGGAAGATTCTCTCAAAGTCCGTCCAGAGAAGAGATGTCTCGTTTTGCACCTGGAGCATCAAGCTCTACCATCGGCCCGCTGCTTCATGCAGTAGGCTCGCTGCGAGGATCACCATGAGGTCTATTGGTGTCCTCACTAGCCTGAAAACTCGTATGACTGCCTCCAGCCAGTCCTCGGCTGCCTGGGGGTCCGTCTCCCCACGAAACCTGGGTGGTCGCTGGCGCTAGAACTCATGCAGTGCGCTGAGGCGACATGCATCGTCAGCGACTGGTGCTGGAAGTATCGGTGGCTCGGCTGGTAGAGCTACCGCCGGTGCCACTGCTGACAAAGGGCCCTGCACCGAGGCCTCGTCGCTCGGTGGACTGTCATCACACTCGACTCTCAGAACCCTAGCTAGCTGCTGTTGTGGGGCCATCCTAAAAAGAAACAGGTGTGCCACGGTCAGAACAGTATACCTGGTGAGCTGACACAAGTAATCACAAAGAAAACTTGAACACACATGCAATCAATGTTTTCGTGCATTAAGTCGGAAATCAGAAGTCAGAGTCCTGGTGTACGGATACGTTGGCCGCCGCACCAACACTGGAATCCCTGGACTGATAACCACACTCAATACGCTAAACACTATTGCTTCACATAGAAAATATCAGAGTTCGCGGTAGAACCGAACTCCTTTGATACCAATTTGTCACGACCCATCCTCGGGGCCCGTGCCGTGACTACCCCAAGCCCGCCTTCCATAGGCCAGGGGCTGGTGACTAGCACCAAGGTGTAAATCCTGGTAAAAAGGGAAGGCATTACCTTTTTAATGTAAACAAGAACCACAGAGTAAGCAAGCGGAAAAGTAAACACTAAGTAAAAACTGAGTACAACTGAAAGTGCGGAAAGAAAGTGGGCCAATATACAAACCCAAACTGAAAGTAAAGTACAACTCGAAAAGGAAAACAGAAACTGAAAAGTAAAAGCAGCTATGCCGAGTCGTCCACTGGAAATACCACCTGAAGGGTGAGTACAGATAGCTCCACAACTCCTCGGGTCCCGCCGTCCGCTCCGAGTACGTACCGCCCAGTGGTCCACCTCCAGGTATCATCCTGCTCTGCAAGCCTCAGCCATGATCAATGCTGTCCGTCGTCTGCAACCAACACAACGTAGTGCGGGCGTAGCCCGTGTAGGGGTGAGTATAAGCTACTCAGTAGGGACCCCGAGACCCCTGAAGGTCTCCCAAAATCCACAAAGGATAATCCATAAAGGAAAGATACAATCACGAAGTAACAACCGACACTGCTTAGGTATATACCCATACATATACCTAAGTCATCAATTCCAATACGCTCCAACCTCCGAGCCCAAGTACAACTCAGTCCACAGAGGAAAGTATACGTATTCCACACAGGAAAGAAAAACGTAATCTACACAGGATAGTACAACACAATCCACACAGGAAAGCAAACAGGATTCAGCTCACACAGGTATACTTCTTCAAAAGTCGATAGAGATGATCAGATGTTTCCACTGATTCATCTAAGTCATCGGACCCACAAAGGATCGGTAGGTACTAACCACCCGCAATGACATACACATAATCGTTCAGGAAGTTGAACCCAAAGCTATTGGGAAACTCTTTTTCCATCAAGTACAGTAGTTATACCGCTACAACCAAGCGCTTCACCTATCGGGTAATGAGGGTCTGCTGCTACAACCAAGCGCTCCTCCGTCGTGGGTCTGCCGCTACAACCAAGCACTCCCCTGTGCCTCTACAACCAAGCGCACCTCTGTCGTGGGTCTGCCGCTACAACCAAGTGCTCCCCTATGTTGCTACAACCAAGCGCACCTCTGTCGTGGGTCTGCCGCTACAACCAAGCGCTCCCTTGTGCCGCTACAACCAAGAGCACCTCTGTCGTGGGTCTGCCGCTACAACCAAGCGCTCTCCCTATGCCGCTACAACCAAGCGCACCTCTGTCGTTTGATCAGTAGTCATCAAGTCTCAACCGGCTCTAGGGTTTCCGTACACAGCATGCTCGTTCCGGGAGGGTCCACTCCACGAGCTAAGAGGTCGATGCATCAACTGACATGTAGTCCGGAGTTGATGTATCCCAAGATGTACCGTAGTGGTCACTGCCGAAAACACGGAGGATTCTCGTACTGTTTTCATCATCGTCGCAGTTGAATCCACTGAGGATCTCTATACAGTCGTCGTCGTCACAGCAGTAGTTGCAGCCAGCTCTAGGGTTCCCGCACACAGCAAGCTCGTCCGGGAGGGTCCGCTCCACGAGCCGAGAGGCTGATACATCAACTGACACATTGTCCAGAGTTGATGTATCCAAAAGTTCCGTATCGTCTATAGGAACTCAACGCAATAGACGACGCGTCAATCGGACGCTCGGTCTGAGAGTTATTGGCTTTTTCGTCCCAGGGGCCGGGTTAGTTTTTAAGGAAAAAAAAACCCGACCGTACTCCACCTGCATCCAAACCTCAGGCGGAGTATACCAAAAGATCCGTCTCACTAAGAGGAATCCAACCAAGTTGACGGCACGCCAATCGGACGTCCGTAGCTCAAGATATGAGTGTTTCCGCTCCGAGGGCCCGGTTGGTTTCGTGTACAAACCAACCCAGCTGAACTCAAAGTATTCCGAAACCTTGAGTGCGATATACAAAAACGACCGTCTCGATCCAAGGATCGCATCGCCGCTGACGATGCATCGTTTGGATGTCCATAGTCCGAGTTATGGGCATTTGAACCCAAACAGTTCGGTAACGGGGGTTTCGGGCCCGGGCTGACCCGGCCCGAGACCCCCCGGTTGACCCGAACCGGGTCGACCCGCCCCGGACAGGGTCGGCGCGGCGCGGCCTGGCCAACCGGCCAGGCGCCGGTTCGGCTGGACGCAGCGCGCCCAGCGCGCTGCTAGCTCGGCCTTAGGCCGAGCTGTTGGAAAAACGGGGGGCTCCTGCCCCCCCCCCCCCCCCCCCCCCCCCGTGCGTAACCACGACCCCCCTTCAATATGGGGGGCCATTGATGCTGGCTGGGGGAATTTAATTCCCCCAGTTTTCTCCTTTCCGGCCGGCTCCTTCTCAACAGGACCGGTGGTGGCCGGTCCCCTTCCAGCTCCGACACCGGTGGCCCGGCTGGCCGCCGGTCACCATGTTCTGCCGCGTCCCAGAACCAGCCGCGGCCCTTGTCGTCTGGCGTGGTGCGACGGCACCGCGACCCTCCACCGTGGCTCCGCTCCGGCCGCGGCGCCTTCAACTTCCTTCAACGCGGCACGACGGCACCACGCCACCCTGTTTCATACACAAAGAAACAATCATGAACATAGGAGGGGGGTTCGGCCTTGTTTGTGCGGTTCGACCCCCTCTCGTTAACGATAACATTTTAGTCGATTAACCACGAAGTTCGACATGCTAGAATCAAGAACAGAAATAATTTAATAAAATAACAATAATCCCCTACCTTGGTTTCAAGAGCGGAGCACATCAAAGAGCCGTGGAAGACAAGCGTCGTGGAGGTCGGGCATCGCGGGAAATGAATGTCGATTCCGTTGACGTCGAGGTGCGTCCGAAGAGGAAACGTCGCTGGAGAAGCTCCGTAAGCTGACGGAGAAAACCCGAGGAGGAAGCGGCGTCTCCTTTCGTTGACACGAAAAGAAGATTGAAAGAAGCGGCATCGTCGATCTTCGGAAACACACCGGCTGCGAAGAAGAGAAGAGACGACACATCTTTCTCTTCTTATGGTGACAACGTTCTTCGTCGGAGCCTAGGTGTTCTTCGCGTTCTTCATCGAGGAAGAAGGTGTTCCTTAGCTTTTTCTCCAAAAATCTCTCAAACAACCCAACACCAACCCCTAACAAAATAAGTTCTAAACTTATTTTATTAACACAACAAAGCATTTTAAATTCAATTGTTTGAATTTCAAAAACTTACAAGTAACTCACCAAATTAATTACAACAAGTTGTCAAATATTAAAGATGGTGAGTTAATGGGGAGTTAGGAATGTGAGGGTTTAAGAGGGGTTAGGGAGTTAGGGAAAATTGAAAAGGTAGGGGGTTCGTGTGGGCCCCACCCTTTTAATTATCCACACATGGGAAGTTGGGTGGATGTGGGCTCCACCACCAACTTCCCATGGAAGAACTAACCACTTGAAAAAGAAATAAAATTGATTTAACAATTTTATTTACTTTTTTTTAATTAAACCCCATTAATTAACTTCTTCTCCCGCACAAACGCAACTACGGTAAAGGTTCCCTTAAGCGATTTCCGGCGTTGCGAGTTCATCGGTGCCATCTGATTTCAATTTCGAGCACCGGTTCAAAAGATAGGAAAACCCACTCGTTCGTTCACTGAACGTACCCGAGCCAAACTTCAGAAATTGATTCCGGGCACACCGGGCCTCGGAATCAGGTGCTGTCAGAAACCACGTTCTTGTAAAATTCCAAAGAAAATTAAGGAAAAAAATTTTCCTTGAAATTTCCGGGTCTTTACAGATTATTCAGGGAAACATTTTTATCCGGTGCTTCCATATTTTACTTCAGAAGCCTGTAACATGAAATTATATCTTTCCATTGATGGTTTTTGTCCATTTGGTTCTTATGATAGTCAATATCCTTTCTTAATAGTTTTCATAACTCTGTATAACTCACCTACTTGGATTTTGATGAATAAACCATATATCTTTTTAGAATTACTAATTCCAGGACATCAAAAAAATAATATTGATGTTTATTTGAATCTATTGATTGATGAGTTAAATTTATTATGATGAAATGGTGTCGACACACATGATGATGTTTTGAAACATAATTTTATAATGAAAACTACATTAATGTGGATAATTAGTGACTTACCATCCTATGATATGTTATCTGGATGGAGTACACAAGGTCCAAAATCATGTACGTACTATATGAGTGACAAAAAATAATTTATGCTCATCAATGGAAGAATTTTTTTTACTATCATCACAAATTTCTTCCTACAGAACATCCTTTTTGAAGATATAGAAATAATTTCAGAAAATGTATAATTGAAATAGATATAATTCCACCAATGATCTCAAGTATTGATTTAAAATATACTATCTCTTCATTACCTCCCATTACCTCCGGAATAACTATAAACCAAAAAAAATATAGCTTTGGTAAAGATCACAATTGAAAAAAATGGAGTATTTTTTGGGATATTGCATATTGGTATGATTTATTATTCTCTCACATGTTATATTTCAAGATCTTGAGAATAATTATTTTTATAACATATTTTATACAATTTTTGACACACTTGGTGAGACTAAAGATAATGTAAAGGCCTGATTATATCTTACCTAGATTTAAAGGCACCCAGAACTTGAGTTTTTTGAAAATGAAAGATCATAGATGTTAATGAGGAAAAAGTGTCTTATATAATTTCTAAAAAAGATTAGTTATTATTCTGTCATTGGTTTATAGATTTGAGGTTATCAGATGGTTATGTTTTTAATTTGGATCTATGTTTTATAAATTGTCATACTACTGGATTGAAAAGTCATTATTATTGCGTTATAATGGAAAGAGTACCATTGATTGGACATTGAGGTTTATTGAATTATTTGATTTGGGATAAGATAATAGAAATATTATAATTTTTATGAGACATTTGTGTGGTGACAACAGAGTATGATGCATTGAGTAGGTTGTAAAAAGATGTTGTTTTATTTTTATGAAAATCATAAAAGAAAATTTTGTCAGCTTTTTTTGATTCAATGGAACACTTAATATTACATTTGTAGCATGATGAAAATTACGGAGGACTACTATAGTTCTGATGGATATACCCATAAGAAAGATTCATGTAAAATTTAAAGAAAAAGGTACGTAACAAAGCATCAGTTGAAGGGTCAATTGCAGATGTTTATTTGAAAGAGGACATTTTATTTTTATGCTCTCATTATTTTTAACCTGAATATCAATAAAAAAATAATAGGATGGGTCATAATGATGGAAATGTTGATGATTAAATGAACCATCAATTATTAATTTTAATTATCCTGAACTTGGATTTAGTAGATATAAAAAATGATGTATTTCAGATGATGAACATCATAAGGCTTATACATATGTTCTTCTCAATTGTGAATAAATAACATGATTTTTATAGTGATTTATAATTTCACCTATTCTTTATATTTTTTTTAAAATTAAATTAATTTTATTTAATTTTTAGATTATATAATGATTATATCAAAAAAAATTTACCAGAAATTACACCAGTTTCTCTTGAAGAACTCCAATAATGTAATTTTTCCTTCTAGTTTTAGAAATTCGTAAAGTAAATTATTTATGGTTGAATATATGAAATTAATTAATTATTTGTTATATTTCCATTTTTTTTCAAATTTTTAGGTATAAAAACATGTAGATAAAATTGATAATTGATTATGTGGATTGAGTATCCCACCATCCAAATTGGTTAAATCATGTAATGTATATGCGGTGAATGGTTTTTAATTTCATACACAAGCATATGTTGAATAAAAAAATGAATATTGGTGTTTTATTGAAATTATATCATCATAGATAAAGTGAACTTTACTTTTATGGAATTTTGGATAAAATAATTGAGTTGCGTTATCTAGGATAGAATTTTGTAGAAATGTTTAAATTTCATTGGTTTGATACTAATAGAGTCTTATACGTTCATCCACACCATATAATTTTTTTTCATTAAATATAAATGAATTCTTATTATATAAACACCATTTATGTTGGATCATAAATCAAATTAAATTTATTATGCAAATTAATATGCTGCTTCAAGAGATTTAATTGACCGTTGGAGCATTAGAAAAATAAAATCTCATGAAAATTAGATTATGTAAAGTGAAAGTGGTTCTTCTAAAGTGAAATTAATTGAAAATTTTCAAGTGGAAACTCCAAATAAATATTTTACATAAATATACTCAAATATTAATGATGGAACACCATAGTTATGGGTTGATGGTGATGATTATGTTGATGATGTAACAAATAAATTTTAAATAAAAAGATATGATAAAGCTAAAGATTCTATGTAAATTAATGATACTAAGGATGAAGATAAATATATTGACACTATAAAATATGGAGTTGATGATGAATATGAATAATGATACGATTACATGCTGGTTATAGTCCTAATTAATATATAATACCCATTTTCAATTATTTGCACACAACATTCTTTTCATGTTTCAGATGGATAGAAACAACTATAATGAGATGTTTCATAGCCTCATAGATGCTTTGCTTCATAGTAATCATCCTAATGTTTCATCATCCAAACTTTAGGTTACTATCAGTTTATCATCGACTCAGAGGGGTTGTAGTTATGCAAGATTGATAATTCTCAACCCTATTACCGAGCGATGTCAATGTATTGAATTTGATACATGCATATAGAGGTATGTTTAATTTTATATTTTAGTTAATTTTTATTAATTATAATTAATTTATTTATGTATTAATTTTTTGATTATCTTTTATTTTTTCTTAATGTTTTTCACATATAGGTGTTGGACATGGGGTGCTATTCTATGAAATTATTTGTCAGGACCATACATGATGTGGGATTAGATTCCAATTGATTTCTTTCATCATATGTTTGATCATTGGATGGTATATGAATAAATAATACTTATTTTTAAATTTATTTAATTATTAAATTTCTATTATTAATTATTTGTATGGTTTATGTTATCCCATTGAATATAGCATAAGAGCCTCTATCTGGGAGTCCTCAGATATCTGTATGCATGAATATTGTTGTTAGTTTTTTGCATAATATGAGAAAGAGATATATGAATAATGCTGAAGCCATAGTTTTTATCAGTATTACTATAATCATAAACCTGATTATATCTCATCTCATGTTTGGTATGGATTTTGATCCCACTAGACGTGAGATAGTTTTTAAAGGAAAAAATCCTTAGGCCATCATAATTGGGGGAGGTAGGAGATTGCACGTAGAGCCGATAGTCTTACATTCAGTATTAATTGATGATATATTGTAAGAAAATTAAATGTAAATTTTTTATTTTGTATTCATATAGGCAGTTAAGCATCCCAATTCTATAAGGTTCAATGTTTTTAAGAGGATATATATCGATCCTTCCAATGGAGATATTATTGGTGGTTGAAAATGTTATATTGTGGTCAATATCTTTTTTTGATTTTTTAAAATTAACTAAAAATTCTATTTTAACTATTTTAATTTCATATTGCATTTGAAGGAAGAATATGAGGTCATGAATTCTCACACACATGATGAGAGTTGGGTTGAGACGGAGAGTAAGGAAACTAGTGTTCCAAGATTTGATGAGGCAACATGGATTTAGGTGACTTATTATGTAATCTATAAAGGCTAAGTGGTTGGTATTGATTCTCGACTAACACCTTCTAGTTATTATGGTGTCGTTTCATGGTCATCGTAAAACTTTAGGGGAGATCATGAAGAATCTTCATAATCATATCTAGAGTATGAGGAGAAGTTGAGTGTTTATAATGAGGTTATAGATACCTTGAATATGGAGTTGTAGGAGCTTCATCTACATGATTAGTAGCAGGAGGATCGACAACATCGATTGCAGAAGAAACATCATGAGAATATGATGTAGTACATGCGATGAATGATGGATATTTTATTCCATCACAAATAATATTCATATAAATAAACATTTATATTTAGAAGAATACTATTTGAGATGGAAGAGTTTCCCATAAAAAAATATTTTTTTTGGATGACTGTTGTGAAAAAAAGCTCTTACGATGTCATTTTTGACCACAAAACAATTGCGACGAGATCCCATCATAATTTTCCAATCAAAAATAACTAAATTTATTATTGTTCATGTTTACAAGAACTCCAAAGAAATTCTTGTGATATTTCCAATATTGAATAACATATAGATCCTAAAAATGGTTCATTTGTAATTTTGGCTCATCTAAATAAAGCTCTACATGATACTTTATATTTTTTTCATTTGTCAAATCTCATATTGTATATATCCCTATATAAAAAAAATAATGAATATGATTAATAAAAAATAAATATATAAATTTATAATAATATAATTTAAATAATACTTACATCAAAAAATCCAAACTAGTTACAAATCCTCCCTTATCATGTTTAGAGGAAGATACAACTGCTTAAACTTGAAAACTTTTACTTTCTTCATTGTTTGAATATTTTTCCCTAGTTTTCATATAAATTATACAACCACTTCTTAACATTTTCAACCTTTTATTCGAAAGTAAAAGGTTTATTTCTTAAATAAAAAACTTTAACAAATCAAGCTTTATTCTTGGAGCGAGAACTGCTCCAAGATCAAGAACAACACTATATTCAGTCTAATACTCATCAAATTTATTTTTTAATTATAAAATCTATATCCTTAACAAGATCATATTCACTTGTCATGTTTTATCTCATTAAACATTCAATTTTACACACTTTCATGAAGTAAATAATTGATGTTGTATAAGATGACCCTGATATCAAATTATTCATCACATAAAATGGACATAAAAACTCACATATAATTGATGTCCTTTTACATTCCTCTTCTAATGGGTAGTATTGATATTTAGAATCAATAAAAGTAAGATAAAAAATTCAATTATTATTGATATCACTTTCAATCATAATAAAATTTTAATTTCATCTAGTTGACACATCAAGACACAATTTAACTTTAGTGTGAACTCCACCAACATACTCAATAGACACTTGAAACACCTTCATAATTTCCTAAAAAGATTTAACATATTTTACACTTTATTTAATTTTAAAGATTGAATCAACGGATATTTTTAAGCCTTATTGAAAAAGAAATCCAAATAAATACTTGCGATATTTCCAATATTGAATAACATCTAGATCCTCAAAATGGTTCATTTGTAATTTTGGCTCATTTAAATAAAGGTCTACATGATACTTTCAATTTTTTTCAGTTGTCAAATATCATATTTTATATATCCCTATATCAACCAAATAATTCATATGATTAATAAAAAATATATATAAATTTATAAGAATATAATTTAAATAATACTTATATCAAATAAATCCAGACTAGTTACAATCCCCCCTTATCATGTTTAGAGGAAGATGAAACTACTTAAAATTGAAAACTTTTACTTGCTTCATTGTTAAAATATTTTTTCCTAGTTTTCATATAAATTATACAACCACTTATTAACATTTTCAACCTTTTCTTTACAAGTAAAATTTTTATTTCTTGAATAAAAAAACTTTAACAAATCAAGCTTCATTCTTGGACTGAGAACTGCTCCAAGAGCAGAAACAACACTATATTCAGTCCAATACTCATCAAATTTATTTTTTAATTATAAAATCCACATCCTTAACAATATCATCTTCACTTTTCATGTTTTATCTCATTAAACATTAAATTTTACACACTTTCATGAAGTAAATAATTGATGTTGTATAAGATGATCCTAATATCAAATTATTCATCACATAAAATGGATATAAAAACTCACAAATAATTGACGCCCTTTTCCACTCTTTTTTAATGGGTAGTATTGATATTTAGAATCACTCAAACTAAGATAAAAAAAATTCAATTATTCTTGATATAAATTTCAAGAATAATAAAATTTAAACTCCTTCTAGTTGACACATCAAGACACAATTTGACTTTAGTGTGAAATCCACCAACATACTTAATAGACACTTGAAACACTTTCATCATTTACTAAAAATATTTAACATATTTTAAATTTTATTTAATTTTATATAGTGAATCACTGGATATTTTTTAGCCTTATTGAAAAATAAGGTATAAGATATAAGCACAACATCTCAATTTTTAGAAAATTTCATTACATAAAAGACTATTTTGATTATGAAAAAGTTGTTTAAAAAATTACTATATGTTATTATTAACTAATGGAGGTAAGTGAGATTTTTTTTTCAATTCCCCAGTATTTAAAATTAATAAAAACATTATTTTACAATTAAATTCTTGTATGGGGAACATCTATTTTACAGAAACATAATAACTTTTTATTCAACGTCTAATTATTATCAACAAATTGACAAGTTAAACATATATGTCCTTCACTATTGTAAGAAATCTAACAATAAAATGTTAATAATATTCTTCTAGGACTATAATTCATTATTTGTTTTCAAAATTTCCTTATGATTAGAATAATATTTCAAAACACCATATATTTCATCATCCACTATATGTCTTGACATCAAAGTTAAGTAACCTCATAAGTTCTCTAATTCTCTTATACTCAACAAAACCAAACAGGAGATCATGCTCTAGGATACACATAGGGAGGAATTATCAAGCCATATTTTCATCATTTTTTATAGATGTCAACCGCCCTTCATGATAATTAATCATTTTAGACACATCACCATAACAATTTTTTCCTTAAAACTGATCAAATTGTAAGGTAATGTTGAAGTGCTGTATTTTTTTACCCCCCCAAAAAAAATTTCTACATAAATTTCACTTATTATGGATTTTATTAGTTTTTATTCACAAATCCCATACATATAATGTGGTTTGTCTCATAATATTAGGCTCTAAATTAACATACCTTTCTATCGCACTAATTTTAGCAATCTGATTTTATTTCTCACCATTATTTTCCCTATTAGTTGGTTATGATAAAATATCATCATTATTGCCTCTAATTTAATTTAGAATATAATAATTCATATTGTAAATAAAAAAAATATTTTATTATAATGTGTTATGTGTTAAATTTAAATGCATTCATTGAATTTATTTTTATTTTAAAAACATTTGACCATGTGATAATTACAAAAATTACCTTGTGGAAGTATGTTCCTAAGGTAGTTGGAAATAGAGAGATAAGAACATGCAATAATCATATGAATACCTGGTTTAGGGAGGGTTTACGTTGATGTGTGGTTGAGAAGAGAGGGGTTGTTGTACCTTTGTAAAACCCTACTATAAATAACAAAATATTCTACAACTGATACATTTATGGAATCCTATAACCACATTAATCACATTTACAGAATGATTCAGGTGAAATAGATAATATTTTTGTAGGGGAGTCGGGGAATAGAACCAAAAAAAAGATTGAAACTCAAGACATCTCCATTATAGCCATTAAAGGGAGAGAAGGCATACCATATTTTCAAATAACACTTTAACGATACGATGATCATGACCAACAATAGCTACAATGATATTTGGATAGAGGAATCCACAATAATCATTAGATGGAGATCCATAGAGTGATGGGAGGGATTCAGGGGGATTTAGGGGGGACATTGATGGATTTGGGGAATTTGGGTGAGGGATTTGAGAAGATTTATTGGAGAGAGGGAGGGATGTGAGAGAGTGATGGGAGGAGAAAAGTTGATGGATTTTTTTGAGGAGAGGGAGGGAGGTGAGAGTGATAGGAAAAAATGGGTTAATTGAAATATTTTTATTTTATAATATGGGTGGTTGGATAGAATAGATAAAATAAATAAATTTATTTTTTTTAAAAAATCAAACATTTATGGGATTAATGAGACCCGTAGATACCCAATTGGTTTATCCACATTGGATTCAGGTTCCATGTACCAGGACATTTGTGTTTCAAATTTATGTAAAATTTCATATTCAATGCCATAAATTTCAAAAATCCACGGTCTAACAGATTGACCCACAAGTTTGAATTTTTTTTGACAAATCTATTAATATGGGTGGTTGAAGAGAAGTGATAATATAAGTTTATTCTATTTTTTATTTTTATTTTATTGAAAAATAAAACATTTATGGATTAATTGTACTTACAGATACCCAACGGGTTTATCTGAACAAGCTATGTGTTTATTAGAACAGACTATTTGCGATCCATATTTATGCAGACATGGCCGATTTTTTTTTGATTGGTCACATATATTCACTGTATAATCACAAAGTAAATAATAATGTAAAAAATAATAAAATATATTTTTATGTATATTTCATGCTAACTCATTAACTAAGTTCTTTTCATAGACCATGATTCCAATTGAGCTATTTATTTAACAAATCATTTTATTTTTCTTTGGTTAATTTTAATATACAATCAAACACAAACATATCAAGATCAAAAGGATGTGTGTGTCATCATTATCTTCCCAAATGTGTGTATCCTCCTATGAAATGTATACCTATGAAATGTATACATGGAGATATTAAATGACTATAAAAGAATTTTTAAAATCAATATAAATAGAAAATCCTAAATTAGTAAATTATTACAATAGAAAACCCACTTCAATCAAGAGGAAAAAATTTATTGGTTATATTAAACATAATAATATATATTCTTTATTAATAATATTTATACCACTAAGTTTTTTACTAGGGATCATAGTGTTGATGCTGCATCTAGTAATGAGCTATCACAACCTAGTCAACCACCTTGTACCAAACATGAAGGTTATCTAAATTCTTTTAGGGTAGAATAACATAATGTGAAGCATAATAATAAGGAGGAATCATGCAACTATAGAAATGGGATTTTGTGTTTTTATTTATAAAATATATATTTTTTTCATTTCACAAAAATGTATTACAAAAAAATATTTTGGATATTATGAGAAAAAAAAAAATATGATTTACATCATCTTACATTTTCATTTTCTAAGAAACTTAAAAATAAGTTTTTTTCTAAAAATCTCAATTTTTTTTATTTGTCTATTTTTTCCTTTAACACAATAAATTTTCTAATACATTTAGAAAAAAGAAAAAGAAAAATGTTTCCTTTTATTTAAAATTGAAATTTTATTTCAAAACATATTTCACATACTCAAAACCAAGGAAACATATTCATATTATTTTGATACTTTAGTAAAATGATATATAAGTAATTTTTGATGTGTAAGAATCAATCACACCATAATCTAATGCATGGTGTGCTAGATATGACTCAAAGTTTCCATTATAATTTTAAAATTGAAAATTTAGTTTAAAACATGTTACTAAAAACCAATCAAACATGCTTGGATTATCTTAATACTTTAGGAAAATGATTGATAAGTCATTTAAGAACTGTAGAAATCAGTCTCACATTAAATCGACCCATGATGTGACTGGTATGACTCAAAGTGTGTGTTTTCAGTTTAAATTAAAATTTTACTAAAAAAGACACATGGTATACTCAAAACCAATCAAACACATTAATATTATTTTCATACTTTAGGAAAACTATCTTTAATTCATTTTTGACATGTAAGAATCAACCAGACATCAATCTGATGCACGATGTGACCAGTATGAATCCAAGTGTATCCTTTTATTTAATATATATATTTTATTAATGTATTGTTTCATATTTGTTATTAATTTATTTATTTATAGTATTATTAATATAATAATTAATTTATTATATAGGTAGATTATTTTTCTTGAGTTGGGGTGGTTTGTTCAGCAACTGATACTGGGATTGGGCTTTTTAGGAGGGGGTCAGGTGCCGAAGACAATAAAACCATTGGTGTTTTTGATTTTTTATAATGTAATTAAACAAAAAAAATGTTTTAAATGTGTATAATATAGTGTTTTTTTCTTTTATTTATGATGTAATTTTTATTTTAATTAAATTATTATTTTTCTATATAAGTTTATTTACTGCTGCAATGTTTCGTAATTTTAATAGCACATTATAGTAGGTTGGCCTTATCAATGCTACTTTCAACACTGATAAAGGACCAACTTTATTAGCACTTTTTTAGCACTGATAAATGACCCCGTTTATCAGTGATTTTCTAAAGCTGATAAACTTGAACCACTTTTAATTATTCTTAGATCAAAAATGCTTTTTTAGGGATGATAAAGCCTTTATCTTGTTATTTTTAAAATCCATTTTTGTAGTAGTGATAGGCTATTATTCCAATTGAGATATTTATTTAACAGATCCTTTTTTTTCTTAAGTGAATTTTAATATACAATCAAATAAAAAAATATCTAGATCAAATGGTAGTACATATCATCATCCTATTACCAAAAATGTTTATCCTCTTGTAAAATGTACAAATGAAGATATTAAATGATTAGAAAAATATTTTAAAAAACAATACTAACAAAAAATCCTAAATAGGAAAATTCTTACAACAGAAAACCCACATCAATCAAAAAAAGAAGAAATCAGACACATTGATCACAATAATATTTTTTTATCAATAATATTTATACCATAAAGACAGTAACCTAGGATCTTAGTATTGATTCTGCCTCTAATAATGAATTATCACAACCTATTCAACCAACTTTAACCAAACATAAAGGCTATATAAATTATTTTAGGTAAGCATAATATAGTGTGAAACGCACTAATAGGGAGGAATCATGCATCTCTTGGAATGGAAGGCTGTTTTTGGTTTTAGAAAATGTTTTTTGTTTTAATTTTTCATAAATGAATTAAATATTTTGGATATTATGAGAAAATAAAAAAAAGTATATGACTTACACCATATTATATTTTCATTTTCTAAGAATCACAAAAATAAGTTATTTTTTTAGAAAATATCTCTTTTTTGTTTTATTTGTCTAAAAAATGTTTTCCTTTAACTCGATACAATAATTTTTTAATACATGTAGGAAAAAAAGTTTTTTTTTTCTAAAACCAAACGTAGCTGAATTCTCTAATAATGGAAGTTATATCCACGCTCAATTTTATCATAGATGTTCAATAAGGATAGAATGAATAATAAATATCAACCAAAACAAATAAAACCCAAATAATTCTATAAGGTTAAAAATAAATAAAATAAGAATAAAAATGATCTAATTTAAAATACAAGACAAAATGAAAATTTATTGAAAATGGAATGTAGAATTAACAATAGTTTAAACATTACAAGAATTAGGGTGAATTTGGGTTTGGAAAAAATTATTATATTTTTAAAATATTCTTTAGAAAAAATATTGTATTATGGAAATAAAAACCATTTATTATAAAATGAAATTGAAAATAAAAATGATATATTTTTAAAAAACATAAAATAAGGTGTTTTTATGTTTTCGGAAAATGAAAATGCTTGGAGAGTCAATTAACATACTTCATTATTTCTTGTTGAACCAAGTTCTAAAATTTTTATATTTTAAAAATAAAAAATCATATTTAATATTTATATAATATATTTAGTTTATGAACATAATCCTTCCTATGGTTAATGTTTAAAGTGAATTTCTTTGGAAACTAAAATTGAATAATTTTAGAAAAATATGAAGGCAAATCAACCATGAAAAGCACCCTTATTGACCATAAAAAGTATTCCATCAACCAAGAAGTAAAAATTATTAAATATTAGATCAAATAACTTGTATTTCCTTGGTGGATTGACCATGTATAAGTATTAAATACACCTTAAAAAACAAATTCATGGAGTCTGGTAAAAAATAAATTGGCCATGCCTTTACCAAACTTATGAATCATCAATCGACCATGAATATCTATCCTATCAACTATGCGATATACTTAGTGATGCTCAATAGACCCTATTTCAAAATATTTATCCTTATAATTTAATTGAATACTGATCAATTCTTTAAGAAAAGGTTACACGACCAAAAATGGTCCTTTTAAAAGTGCTAGAAATTAGATTTATCAACACTATTAATCTAAACACTGTTAAAATATGGACTTTATTAGGGGTTTTTATCACGGATAAAGGTGTCATTTATTAGCAATTTTCGGCTACCCGCCCCACACCCAACCTAGAACCCATGCTCCCCCTCCCCTTTTTCAGCACTCAGAATTCCCCTTTGTCAGTGATTTTCCATTTCCCAACTCATGTTCACCTACAAGCATGCCTGGATTCGATACTTGGACCTCCCTTTTATAATTTAAATATCTTTACCAATGCATTAAACTTATTTTATTATATATTTTATGATATTTATTTTTATTTATTTATATATACTTACATACAATTTTTTTGTTCATATATTCATATAATTATTTTTAAATACATTTATAAAATATATGTTTGTGTGTGTGATATATATATACTTAAATTTATTTAAATATATTATACATTAATATTAATTTACATATATTAAAACATAAATATAAATATATATTTTTTTATTAATACACACACATATGTATATATAAAAATTATATATACTTTTTTATAACTATATATATATATTCATATATTTTTTATAATGTAAAAAAATGGTTAGATATTATTTTAAATAAAATGGATAACAATTAATACCAAATGATTTATATAATTATTTTTAAATAAAATTATAAAATATATCTATATATTGTATATTTAGATATAAATATTTTATGTATTTATAAATATTTACTATAAATACATTTATATACTATATTTAATGATAATTACAATGATTCATTTATAAAAATACATTTATATGTGATGTATTTACACAATACTATTAAACAAACATATTTACACACACGCGCACACATTTATATTTCTCACATACACACAAAAATAATTAAATTTATTTATTTATTTATATTTAATAGAATATAGAGATAAATATTTTTTTATAGACACGCATATTTATATATAAACATTAATTGTATAGGTATATATATATTAATGCATTTTTATGAGGTAATTAAAATGTATAATTTTTTATTTTAAATAAAATGATTAATAAATATTTTTTCCATATGGTTTATATATTTTAAAATATATTAGTATATAAATATTATTAAATATTTATTTGTACAATTGATTTATTATATGTAAATAAAAGAAAACATGTATATATTTAATTATAAATAAAACTACAATATGAAAAACAATAAAATTTCAAAAACATAATATCTATATCAACGTGATCTAATAATAAATTATGTCTCCACTGAAAAAGTATAATAAGACCCTCTAAAATTAAGCTGAAATCCCATCGAATATTAAAAAATTAGGGCATTCAGACTAAAAACTTAGTTTTAAAGGCATTAAAATCCTTTTTAACCTCAAAAATAGTGATCAGGTTCTCCATTGATCAACACAATATAGATATCTTTGCAGGATTCAATTTAATATATGTTAAATCCCAAACATATACCCATATAAAAAATTGTGGCCATTTGATGTTCAAGTCATGTTTTCAACTTATCTTATATTGGTCATTAATTTATTGATTTTTTTGCCATCCAATTGTTATTAAAAGACTATTACTTGATAATAATTAGAAATTTTTTAATTAATATTATTTTTTAGTTTTTTTATAAGCCATTTTTCATTAAATATCTTATATATTACATGTAAATGCATATTTAGTCTTTTATAATTTATATTTAGTAAAATATATTATATTTATATCAATATAAATATATTTATATATTAATATATGTTTTTTTAACGATATATAATTTTTTTATAAAATATACCATTATCATCCCTTTTATCTAGCACTCATAAAAGATACCCTTTATGAGTTCTTTTTTAATGATAATAAAGACCACTTTTATCTGCATTAGAAAAAATAACTGAAAAAAGTGTCTTTTATCAACACTAATAATAGGTACCATTTATCAGTGCTTTTTGTTAGCACTAATAAAAGTGGCCTTTTTCAGAGCTAAAAAAGCACTGATAAATGGTACTTTATTTGTAATAGAAAAATGTACTGATAATGAGTATCTTTTAATAATGCTAAAAAAATAATTGATAAAGGGAATCTTTTATCAGTGCTTTTTTAGCGCTGATAAAAGGTGCCCATTATTAAGGATTATTTCTAGCACTGATAAAGGTTGCCTTTATCAGTGATTTTAACTAGCTATGATAAATTCTAGGATTGGATAAACCAAAATCTATATTAGATTTAGAAATTTCCATAATCGGTTTAATTATTATTTTTATTAATTAATTGTTTTAAAATTGAAGTGGTTTTAAATAAGTTTTAATCCATATTTTAATTTGAAACACTTAATTCAATCTCCTCTTGAGTACACCTGTACATGGGTGAGTGTTAGGTTCGTGCCAGATTTTTAACTTGATAAAAAGTGAAAACACATGTAATAACTAGTTTATTAATTGAAACTCCCAGAAAAAACCAGAAGCCCTACCCATTTAAAATCACTTGGCCCAAAGTTGCAATTTCTTTTTAATCAGGCCTTAAAATATAATTATATTTTTTGGTGTAATAAGAAACAAACCACTATCTATCAATCCAGTACCGAGGCCAAATACCATGTCATAGATGATGTCACTACCAATATTCTTTGGCACTGCCAACTTCTCTATGAAGTTGGTTAGTCATTTATGGTGTGATAATTATGCCTCTATAAAAAACATGAGCAATTCAGTCTTATATGAATGCACAAAACACATTCATATGGGCTTTCAATTTATTTGATCTCAATTCGAGTAAAATAATCTCACATTTAGCTATATTCCTATTAAAAATACATTTTATTCCATTTTTACCAAAGACATTCCAAGACCTTGAGCGAAATTTCTTTGCACCAAGTTGGGGATGAATAACATTTATGATCTAGTTTAAGGTAGTTTTTTTTCTATTTTTCCTCTATCTTTCTGTGGGATTCTTGTATTCTAAGTAGGATATGTCATGACATGAGTGATTGTTACACCCAATTAGGATGCTCTAATAACTGAAGTCATGTGTTAGAGTCCCATGTTTAATCTCTACTATGATGTATGATAAGAATGTGGGAAACACAAAAGAGGGGGAGGGGAATGTTAATTAACTACCAGGGGCAGTGGTGTATTTTACATTAGATTGTTTGGTTGGGTTGTTAGGTGGTAGGTTGGGGTTGTTAAGCAGTAGGTATGGGGATTGTTAAATACAGTTTCAAGCTGGTGGGGGATGAGGATTCAAATATTTTAGGCCCATATTTTCTATTAGGAGGATTCATCCTTGTCCTTGGTGAGCATTTACCAAGTGAATTTATTTTTCCCCTTCTTATTCTTCCACTACTTTGGGAAGGTTACTTACTACTACTAAAATATAGAGTTTACAATTTATTCCAAGACTTTTTCTATGATTATCTCTTAAATTATTCTATATTTTCTCACACTATCACCTATGGTCTTATCAATTGGTGCTTCCAATGAGAGTCGTCAACTGTGCGAGAGGATATAAAGACACTTTTGAATGCTAACCATAATGGAGTTGTGAGTATCCTAGATGAAATATTTGAGTGATGTATTGGAGTATATAATACAATTGTAAGTGGTGGAAACATTACAAAATAATGAAAAATTATAGAAACCTGAAGATCATATTCTGGAAATGCAATCAACCATCAATTTTTTTTGTTATGGGGAAGATGAATCTCATTCACCAATAGTATTGGATATAGGAGATGATAGAGGACTAGATGAAATACTTTTATAAATTATTAGTATGACATATTTTTTTGGGGTATTTGAGGAAATTGGAAGATGAAGCGTCGAGTTTGAAAACTCATAGGACTGGACAAGAAAAGAACGACAAGGAGTAGATTGTTTCTAATCAAAAACACTTAAATTAGATATTTTTTTTATCCCTTTTCAAGTATAGATAGTTGGATCCAAAAAATAATTTCCTGGATAGATTTCTTGATTAGAAGGAGAAGGATACACAAGAGAGGAGAAATTAAGGGATTAACTGAGTTCCATAACCATTTTTTCTATTCAATAATCTACTATTGGACATTCTAAAACCTATGCATGAGGAGGTAACTAGTCTGATTGGTCAGAGAGCTGGTCAAGATTGAAAATAAAAATAAAAATACGACTATAGATAAGATTGGAGATATAGGAACAAAAATGATCCTAGTTTGAGTCATAATGATCATAAAATTTCTCTTCATTAGTTGCTTTTAGGGATTAATTCACACTACTACAGATCTTCCATTTAACAGTGTGAAAAAGTATTTTATCAGCGCTAAAAAAGTGCTAATATCCTAAGTTCCATTAAAATCACACATATTTTATTGATTCTAAAAATAGTGATACCTTTATCGGCATTAAAAAAGTGCTAATAAAAGTCATGACACTACAATGTGCTGCTAAAATTATCACACACTATAGTAGAAAATAGGGAATTTAATTGAAATTAAATTTAAATTAAAAATATAATAAAAAAACACAATATTATTTACATTTCAAACATATTGGATTGTACAATCATATCGATAAGTAAAATTTCATCAAAAACAATAAAAAACATAAATATTACATTGTCTTTGGTCCCTGGCCCCCTCTCAAAAGAGCCCGATCATACTACCTGTTTTCAAAAAAACCACTCCATCTCAAGTAAAAGAGTGCGACTGTATAAAAAACAATTATTATATTAGTAATAGTATAAAAAATAAATTAAACATAAGTATTAAATAATACATTAATAAACTATAATTTTTAAACTAAAATCACTTGTTTTAAGTCATACCAATCACACCATGTATTGGATTAAGGTGGCATGTGTTCGTCTTTCATGGTTGTAACCAATTTTTTAATTTTTTAATTTTTTATTGGATTAAGGTGTGGATGGTTCCTACATGTCATAAATGACTTATGAATCATTGAAATAAATTATCAAAACAATCTGAATGTATTTTCACATTTTTGGGTATGTGATGTGTGTTTGAACTAAAGTGTCAATTTTAAACTAAAATCATACAAATCAAGTCATATTGGGAACATCATGCATCAAATTGAGGTGATATTGATTTATACACATCACACATAAATTATGAATCATTTTCCTAAAATATCAAAACAATTGAAATGTGTTTTCTCATTTTTGATTATGCGATGTGTGTTTTGATCTAAAGTGCCAATTTTATACTAAAAACAAACAATTCGAGTCATACTAGACACACCATGTATCAGATTGTGGTGATTATAATTCTTACATTTCAAAAATGACTTAAGGATAATTTTACTAAACTATCTAGACAATCTGAATACTTTTTATCAGTTTTGAGTATGTCACGTGTCTTTTTTAGTAAAATGTCAATTTAAACTGAAAACATGCACTTTGATTCTTACCAGTCACATACTATGCCAATTTAATGTGATACCAATTACTACGAATCAAAAATAAATTATGAATTATTTTAATAAAGTATCAAGACAATACAAGCATGTTTTCTTGGTTTTTAATGAGTGGAACACGTTTTGAACTCAACTGTCCATTTTAAACTGATAACATACACTTTGAATCATATGGTGAACATCGTGTATCAAATTGATGTGTAGATGACTCTTACACATAAAAAATGACTTATGGATCATTATAATAAAGTATCAAAATATTCTGAATGTGTTTTCTTAGTTTTGAGTATTTGATGTGTGTTTTGAACTAAAATTTCAATTTTAAATAAATAGAGACACTTGTAGTCATACCGATCACACCGTGCATCAGATTAATGTGAGGTTTATTAATACACATAAAAAATTTCTTTAGGATAATTTTAATATAATATAAAAATAATATTAATGTGTTTTCTCTATTTTCAGTATGTTAGATGTTTTTTTACTAAAATGTCAATTTAAACTGAAAACACAAAATTTGAGTCATATTGGTCACATAAAACATAGGTTTTATGTGAGACTAATTGTTACACATCAAAAATGACTTAGGAATCATTTCCTAAAGTATAAATACAATCAAAGTGTGTTTTATTAGTTTTTAGTGTGCAATATATGTTTTGAACTAAAATGTCAATTTTAAATTGATGACATACACTTTGATTCATACCGAAAACATTGTGCATCAGATTATGGTGAGGATAATTAATATATATTAGAAATGAATTAAGTGTAATTTTAATAAATTATAAAAAAAATATGAAATTTTTTTATTAGTTTTTTGTATGTGATGTGTGTTTCGAACTAAAATGTCATTTTAAAAAAAGAACATTTTGAGTCATATTAGCCACAGCATACATCAAATTGACGTGTGTTTGATTCCTACACGTTAAAAATGACTTAAGGATCATTCTTATAAATTATAAAAATAATATTAATGTGTTTTATTAGTTTTGAGTATATCACATTTATTTTTTTACTAAAATGTCAATTTAAACTGAAAACATGCACTTTGAGTCATATTAGTCACATCGTGTATAGGTTTGACCAGAAACTGATTAATAAATATAAAAAATGACTTATGAATCATTTTTATAATGTATTAAGACAATCTGAGGTCATTTGATTGCTTTTCAGTGAGTGACACACATTTTTAACTAAAGTGTCAATTTTAAAGCGATATCATACACTTTGAGTCATACTGGGAACACCATGTATCATATTGATGTATGATAGATTCTTACTTATAAAAAATGAATTATGGATCATTTCACCAAATTATAAAAAAATGTGAATAAAGTTTCTCAGTTTTGAGTTTGTGACATATGTTTTGAACTAAAATGTCAATTTTAAATAAAAAGACATGCTTTGATTCATACTGGTCACATTGTGTGTCAGATTGATGTGTGGTTGGTTCCTACACACCAAAAATGACTTAATTATAATTTTAATAAAGTATAAAAATAATCCAAATGAGTTTTATTATTTTTGAGTATATCATGTTTCTTTTTTACTAAAATGTCATTTTAAACTAAAAATAAGCACTTTGAGTCATACCGGTCACATCGTGTATTTTTTTGACATGAGCCTAATTTCTATACATCAAAATTAATTATGAATAATTTTAATAATGTAAAAATATAATTCAAGTATTTTTAATCATTTTTTAGTGAGTGACACATGTTTTTAACTAAAAAATCAATTTTAAACTGATAAATATACTTTGGGTCATACTGGGCACACCGTATATTAGATTGAGGTACGGATGATTCCTACTCATAAAAAAATGACCTATTAATTGTTTTTATAAATTATCCAAACAATATGAATGTTCTTTCTTAGTTTTTAGTATCTAACAAATGTCTTGAACTAAAATTTTAATTTTAAATAAAAGACACACTTAGAGTCATATCAGTCACAATGTGCATCAGATTGACATGTAATTGATTCCTAAATATAAAAAATTAATTAAGGACCATTTTTTTAATTATAAAAATAATATGAATTTATTTTCTTGTTTTTAAGTATTTCACATGTATTTTTTACTAAAAAGTCAATTTAAACTGAAAACACACACTTAAAGTCATACCGATCACATCGTGTGTCAGTTTTATGTAATATTAATTCCTATATCTAAAAATGACTTTTGAATCATTATCCCAAATCATCAAGACAATATAAGTGAGTTTTTTTGGTTTCATTGAGTTACACATGTTTTGGACTAAAATATCAATTTTAAATTGATAACATGTACTTTGAGTGATACCGGGAGAACCATGTATTAGATTGAGGTGCGGCTGATTACTACACATCAAAGATGACTTATGGATTGATTTTATAATGTATAAAAATAATATGAATAAATTTTATCATATTTGAGTATGTTACATGTGTTTCAAACTAAAATTTCAATTTTAAATAAAAACACACACTTGGATCATACCGGTCACACCACACATTAGATTTATGTCAGACAGATTCCTACACATCAAAAATGAATTAAGGATAGTTATCCTAAAATATCAAAACAATATGAATGTGTTTAATTGGTTTTGAGTATACAAAATATCTTTTTTACTAAAATTTTAATTTAAAATTCAAACACACACTTTAATCCATACTGGTCACATTTTTTGTCGGTTGGAGATGTGATTGATTCCTACACATCAAAAATTACTTATGAATAATTATCCTAAAATATTAAGAAAATACACACATGTTTTCTCATTTTTTAGTGAGTAACACATGTTTTGAACTAAAATGTCAATTTTAAACTCATAACAAAATCTTTGAGCCATACCAGGCACACCGTATATCAGATTGAGGCATAGATAATTTCTATATGTCAAAAATAACCTATGTATAATTTTATTAAATTATTAAAACAATTAAAATAATTTTTCTGGGTTTTGAGTATGTGATGTGTGTTTTGAACTAAAATATAAATTAAAAAAAACACACACTTGGAGTTATACTAGTCATAGTGTGTGTCATATTGACATGTAGTTTATTCCTTAACATCACAAATGACTTATGTATCATTTTTCTAATTTTAAAAAATATGTGAATGAGTTTGATCATTTTTTATTACATCACATGTGTTTTTATAAATAAATTAACTAAAATAATTATCTGATAAAAATGATAAGGAAATTAACTAAAAAATAGTAGATAAAATGATGAGAAAATTAACTATATAAGTAGTAGGAAGTCACCTATTTGTGATGACTATATACATTTTGATACCATGAATTCTTCCCATTAATTTATAAAAAAATATATTTCCTCTTTAGAATATGAGGGTTGTCGATAGTCTTAATATTACTAGAAAAATATTAATAAACAAAAGATCAATAAATATTATAAATTAAGTTGTAATTATCATAAAAAATACCACTTTGGGGATTCTAGTTTATTAATAGAATATGATGTATTTAATAAATTTGGAAATGTAATGACTATAATCATTTTCATTAGATTGTTTTAGGAACTATAGAAACAATGATAATAAATAAGTAATTTGTTTTGATATATGTTTTTATTATGAAATATTATTATATGTACCCTAATACTTATCTAATTATAGAAGTAGACATGCTTCTTATGCTCATGGACTATCTTCATTCCATGATTTTGATGGTATTTAAACACCATATTATTATAATATAATTTTAATCAAAAAATAATATAAAATGTATAAATTTAAGTTTATTAGTAAATTTTTTCATGTAGTGTATAAAAAATTGATAAACGTCATCACATGTGGTCGATTTTTTGGGTATCCATGCATTAAATCTAGAAAATAAATATTTTGAGTATCTAAATTGATTACAATGAGTAACCAATTATACCTAAAAAAATTAATAAGTAATGAAAGGAATGAAAATATATTTTATATGATTAAATTGTATAGTTTTACTCTTTCATCATGGGTATTAAGAAGAGTATGTCACCTATAAGTTTTCTTTCAAACATTGCATATAGTTTTACACTATTACTTAATATTACTTTATTTCAAATGAGAGTTTTTGTGTATAAGTGATGTGAAGACTAATGAATCCAAATTTTTTTCACAGGGTTTTCCCTTCAAATAGAATTAATATATACGCCTATAAAAAATATCAATAATATTTAGTTATAATTATCATAGTAAATTAGCTATTGGAAAAAAATATAAAAAAATATCATGTATACATTTACAACTGAGACTCTCAATAATTCTTGATTAGGATTTATTTTTTATTTTAAAGACCAAGATAGTATGTAATATCCTCTCCATACATTTGTTATACAAAATAAATTATGTTTATATCACCACTTTTTAACATTGTATCTGCATGAACTTGAAATGTTAGTAAATATATAAGTTGAACTGACAGGGTAAAGGCACTTTTTAAATATATTTTCAATTGATTGGTTGATCCTTTAGATAATTTTGATTCAACATTTCATTTCAACCCTTCCCTTTATCCATATATAATAACATTTATAAATTCAGTTCTTTTTTCATTAATTATTAAAGGTTTTTCATAAAAAATAAATTGTAATGGAATAACTCCTTATTAACATGTATTTTTACAAGATAAAATAGTCATGCTTTGAAATTTCCAATGGAAATATCAACTGTATGAACATAAAGATCATAAGGTGGAATAAGTAGCTTGGTGTTCAGATTGTGAGATAGATGTATCACCATGCTCACATGAACTATTGGAAGTTATTTTCTATGTAGAGTATATCCTTGGATATTATACAATGTACCCCTCATAACAAGGCAATGGGTGGGTGCTGATAGATATAAATCGAAATCATTTTCACCCTATAGAATATTAGTACATGAAAGTTATCAATGTCTTCCAGATTCACATTTCATAGAAATACCCCTGAAAAAATTGATTTCCTCTTGTAAGGAAGCCCTTTGAGGGAAATGACTCGCCTCAAAGCTGGTGGGGGGGGGATCCTCATGTAGTGGTTGTTGTTATGTTTTTTATTCTATTTGATTCATTCCGATAAAATTTTCTAACAACTCAGACATCCAATAAATTTTTTTCTTATAGACCAGATAATCATTCCTTCATCTCATCCATTTTCTTTTCTTTATCCCCCTATTCATTTCTTTTCTCAAAATATGTTCAGGGTAAAACCCCAAAACCCAAACCTCTAACATGGACATATTGTTTTGGATTCTTTAAGGACACCAAGAGTATTCATTCATCAGGCATAATTGATAATGATTCTTGTGTCTAAGATAAATAAAAAATATAGGAAAATAATTAATCATTGTTATGTAATATAGATTGAGGAAGATGTTTTTTTATTATGTCATTCTTGCACATGTTTCCCATACTTTTGGTATATTTTCATCTATTAGTATCCTGTATTTATTTACATGATCATACTTCCATATCACATTACATGGGATGGAAGTGGATTTGGATTTTGATTCATCAATCTACATATAAACATAGGAACATAATTATGTTGTTATTTCATTTCACATAAAACTATTTCTGTAGATTTAAAATAAATACCATTTTTTTTCAAGTGATGCATTCACCATCCTTTCTTTATGGTAGGGGCACATTGGTTTTACTACACACTGCTTATTTTTATCACATAGTTATTGTTTCATAATTAAAAATTATTAATCAAAGTGATTAATAAACATATTTTCAAGAAATTTATTATCAATCACAATGTACTTGAAATTTTTTCTCCTCATGGAGAATAATAAATGAATTCCACATTTGTTGGATTATCAGGTGTGAATACATCTTTGGTGGGAGAAGGTTTATTTTACTTCAACATCTCTGAGATGAAACTTCATAAAAATTGTTTGAAACTCTCTAAGAGCCTTTACATAGATCATTAAAACAAATTTCATTTGGTATTTATCTAGAATAAATGTACTCTATAAGGGATAATGAAGAGTAAATAAAAATTTTATTATTATGTTTTAGTAAAATAAATAAAGTATATCATAATGTTACACTAATATCTTCCCAAATTAGTGACTTACTTGTAGGAACAATATTATTCCACATATCTAAATCAACTAGAACATGAATTTTAGTGGTGAGACAGATTTAACTACTGAACATGGCCTTTTCGGGGTTAACAGGTTGGCTGCATGCATTCTATCCAACCTCAAATTTGACACCTCCTCTTCTCAGCTTAATTTTTTTTAATAACACCATCACACTACGATGGCCCTGATTTTGTTGGGATATATATTGTTCACCGTATACCATTTCCTTATCTTCACCATACTCAATATAGAGTTCCTATGGATTGGTATCATTGGCATGTGTAGAAACTTGTTTTTCTTATGCATTGAGTGCATCAACATGTTGATAAAGATGTTGTTCCTCAGGATTGGGAGCATCAAAAAATTCAAAATTCATTATCCAATTAATTGATTGAACATTTAATTTAGATTACATAAATAAAACAATGACAAGATAACAATATGAGGCAATTCAATGCATATTTCAAAAAAAAAATATAACATTATTATTGAACTCTTTTTTAAAGGTTGGAGGTATTTAACCATTTATCGAGTATCCAAATCCCCTCATTATGGTATCCTATGAAATAAAAGACCCCATCTGCATTGGGACCTCCACAATATGATTGAAATGTCTCAATGAAAGGGTTGCCCTTAGTTAAATTGACATCTGACCCTTTAGCTTTTGGTCGATAACAGAACAATTGACCAATTTATGTTTGTAGGGTCTAGAACATTTAATAACTACACTATATGTGATTCCATTATAAATGATATGAATTTATAAAATAACTTACTAAAATCAACTTTAATTAATTCCAATTCATCTATTTTAAATACACCCTTGTTATCAATACAAATGAATTGAAAAAGTTACACGTAGAATATTGTATAATCCAACACCCATATTTGTTTTATTAAACCAATGTATGACATATTTTCATAAATTGGATTTATATCCTTGGTAATAGATAAATGCACCAATTTATCCAAAATTATAACCCTACTATTTTTCATGGTACAATATTTATCATGTCCATTTGTATAGAAATATTAATTACATAACCATTATAAGATAATTCATACACACTTGGTCCTCTCACTAGCCATCAAAGTCATTCTGAAATTGAATCCATATTTGCAGTTGAATCTTTAAATATATGGTCTTGAAATCATCCTATAAACTGTTGATTATGTGTAATTTATACCCATTTTTCATCCCTTGATGGATTCAAATGCCTAAAAATTTATTTGTGGGTTTTAACATACAGAGAAACCTCAAAACTGTTATGAAAAACATAAATGTGATCCCGTTCTCACTATGTAATAGTAATTGTGAAAATATCTATTCCAAAAATTCCTTCATCCATAGGCTACATGGTGTGATGAAATTTTAGTAGACCAATGATTTCCACATTGGATATGTATTTGGTACATAATTTAATGGCTTCCTCAACAACATATCACTCTGCAATATAACCTTCTAGACAAATTTGATTTTTAGCATACCCTTTCAAAATCTTTATATATCATTAAATTTTTTACATCCATCTATATTATACAGATCTACATAGTTGAATCTCTCTATCCAAGTGAAGCACTAAGTGAACCATCATATCAAAGAATGATGGTGGGAAGAACATCTCCAATTCACATAATAGGTTAGTAATTTTTTCCATAGTTAGAAATTTCACTGAGTCTATGACTTTTCTACATATATATTTGAAAAAGAAATAGATCATGGTAAATTTATGATAGATATTCTTAAAAAAATGCAATGTAAAGATACATTTATTAGATATTGCATCAAAACATGGTTTTCATGTAATATCAGGACCTTTAACTTTAATTCAGTAATTGACATGATATTTTTTATTTTTGATGAATACCCCTATGAAACCTTTACAACATTCAAGAAGTTGTAAAATTGATATCACTTTTTATTGGAAAGAGTGTAAGCATCTTGAGGAAGAAAATTACATCTTTCACCTTTTACTGGTGATGAATCTTCCTGTATCCCCATGTCAATCATTTCCAACCTATCCTTAATTCCATCCTTTGTTTTTCTAGGTTTATTTAGTAACATGCCAATGGCACCACCACATAAATTTTTTCTACATGCATAACATCAAGAAAATTCCTTACATATAAATAATTCCAGTATTTTAACTCAAAAAAACTAATTACTTTCTCTAATCGGTTTTCGTAATGTTTTTCAAAGAAGGTTGACCAAAAGCAGTGTCTATAATATTTACTTTCTTAAAGATTTGATCACCTATTAGTGGAGATGGTGTTGTAATTTCTTCTCAAATACCATAAAAAAATGTCATCAAATATCTGTATTTATATCATCGGGGTAGAAATATGTTATGTCTTAGAAACAGAATCTTCGATGAATGTTTCAACCTAATTGACTGTGTACCTTGTTCACAAATGGGATATCCTTTAGTTCCTTTAAGTCTATATCCTTAAAAATTTATATAATAATAAAAGTAATTTATTATCCAATATAACATGGATATCAATGTGAAATCATCATTTCTATAAGAATCATACAATGTAACACCTAAGTCTCACAATAATTTAAAATATATGATCAATGGATCCTAATAAACATCAATATCATTGCCTGGTTGATTTGGTCATGATATAAGAAGTGATAACATAATGTATTTTCATTTCATGCATAACTAAAGTGGAAAGTTAAAATTTACCAACATATACATCCATGTACTACAATTGATTCTTTAAAAAACAAAAAGATTCATTCCATTTGTATATAACACAAGATGAAGGTTTTCCAGCTCATTTCCAAATCCAGGATACTCATTATCAATTTTCTTCCACTAAAGAGAGGCTTCCAGGTGAAAATGTTTCTCATATTTATTTATTTTTTCTACATGCCATGTTAATTTCCTTGTGGTCTTCTCACCTCCATATAGGCACCTAAACATTTGAATGCTAAAAAAGTATAATACAAATTTTTTAGGACTGGAATCATCATTATTATATAAAGACACACCACACTTTGGGAAATTTTTAAGTGATTTATGGTCCTTTTGAAATAGTATATAGTAATTTGGATAGGCATGTATTCTTTTAAATATTATACCCACTAAATGTAGAATTAGTTAAGAATAATATGTTCAGAAATTAAGCTCATTATATTCTAGGAGCATATAATTCAAGAGATAAAGTAGTTTAGTAAATCTAGAGACACTCCATCTGTTTCCATCTTTTATATTATATAGCTTTAGTATGGCTGATAATGCTGTATATTTAGTACAACCAGCATACGATGGAATATTTGTACAACTTTTTAAATTAAATTTTTTGTATAATAATGAAGTTAATATTAAATAATCATCATCATTTTCTAAATAATATCTTTATCACCATTCACACCTGTAATTATATCCTTGATACAGTCTTCATCACTTTTTATGGCAGTAATTATATAAGACTATCCATAAAACACGGTGTTATCCCAATCACTGACTACATTCTATTTACTCGTGTGCTTATTCTAACATTTATAACTTTGATCTATTACGTGACAAATAAAGCGTTCTTCCAACTCCTATGGACTAATTAGTCTTGAACAACAATAGTGTAAACACATACAAAGCATTCAAGAAGGGTCATATACGTGATCTTTTACAAACCTAATGAACTCTTTAACTCCATACTCATTATATTTTGTCATCAGATTGACATTTATCCATTTTTTTATCCATATTCATCTTATTTTATTCAGTAATATTAATATTTAACAAAATAAATAAATACACCAAAAGTATTAGCTTAGAACCCATAAAAGGCCATTCTTAAAAAATCATTGAAGCCACATGAATCCATTTTTCTAAGATAAAAAAAGATGAATGATGCATATTGAAATTGTTTTGTAGTGGTTGAAATCATTGAAGGAAAGGAATGTGTGATATCTATAAATTTACAAAGAATCAAATTAAATTTTCATCTATTGAAAACATAAAGATCTTGGAAGTTTCTATAACTTTGCTAGGTGGAAGTAAAATAAGATGTGGGAGTTAATGTTTATTCATTTATTTACTTGGTATGTGGTGGGCTAGGTGGTGTTTAAGTGATATGATGAATAATATCCAAATTTTATATTTTTTAGATGATGAAAATGTTGATAGGGCACAATCACATGGTCCTGAGAACCCAAAATTCGAAGAAACTCTTGAATTTAAATCTAATGAACCAAAAGTATCAGGTTGGGATTCTCAAGATACCTGTTGGCGCCAAAATATGGCCCGAAAGGAAGGGATGAAAAAGAAGGCCGACGCGCTGCCTCACGAAGCACCGACGCGAAGCACCGACGTGAAGCACCAACGCGAAGCTCCCCGATCATCACGGCCTCGCGAAGCTCCAGAGGCGGTAACGCTCCGTGAACGTATTTGACGTTCGTGAGCCCGCTGCGAAGCTCCAGAGGCGGTAATTATCCATGAACGCATTTGACGTTTGTGAGCCTACCGTGAAGATCCAGAGGCGGTAACCCTCCGTGAATGACATTGACGTTTGCGAGTGCGCCGCGAAGCACCTGAGGTGGTGCGCAAGTTTTGCTTCGCGGCGCCCCTTCCCTATAAATACTGGACTCCCCCTGAGTCCCGAGGACGGACAATCCGACCTTTCGGCTTCTCCTCTCCCGAATCGCGAAGCACTCTTTGCCCCGGGAATCATGAGCTCTGCAAGGTACTTCTACTTCTCGAGACGCATTTGATTTGTCTCGTTTTGAGACCCTATTCCGAGAGGGACGCCCTTCACAAAGCTCAGGGGCATTCGTGAAGGAAGGGGATTCCCAAGGGAACCCGGGCAGCTGCGGAGCGTTTATGCTTCGCGAAACACCCAAGCTGCACTAGTGATCCCTATGCTAAGGCAGGATCGCTACACATCACAAAGCACACTGCTTCGCAGGACCCTGCTTCACGAGGCACCTCTCCTTCGCGATGCAGTGCTCCGCGAACATTGTTCCACTTCGCAAAGCACCTTCCACTCACACCTATGCCCCATGCTAAGGCCAAGGCACTCCACTTCGCGAAGCACACTCCTTTGCTTAGAAATTCCTCTTCCCGTGCGACCCTCCAGGTTTGCACGATGTGATTTCAAAGTCCCATGGACAATACCACTCATAGCGTTGCTTCGCCTAATGCTTCTTCGCATAGGAACGCTAACGGCTATTGCTTCTTCGCATAGCCACGCTAACGTGGACCCCTTGGTGGTTCGTTCCACAACCCCCCTTGACCATGGCCTTACTGGTACCTTCCCTTCCCCAAGGACTAGAGGGTACCAGTTATGTAAGTCCTAGGGGTGTGGAGTGAACCCACCTCGTCCGAGCTGCAGGACGTTAAACTACCAAGCACCATGTCCTCAACACATGACATTAAACTGTGACCCGACCTCGTGCCTCTCACGAAGGGTCCCCCCAGCTCGAAAATTCTTTACACCACTCGTCTCCACAGGAATAGAATCACCCATCCACAAGGTATGATATCATCCTTATTGGAGTGGCGTATGTTCATAGGAGAAGGGCGACCCTAGTTCCCCAACGGATGGCTGCACCTCTGCATCTCCATACTTCCCCACTACTAAGGTCAGTGGAGGGCATGATAGGGAACGAGGCACCTCCCATTAGTGGTCCCAAATCCCTCTTTCGCTGCACTTTGTCGCACTCTGGGCCTCTATCCTGGAGTAAATCCCAACACCATGGGCCGCCTAACGCGTAAGCCCCTCTTCGCTTCTCACGAACGCATCCTTCGCGACGTGATTGTCAGGTCCTTGCAACCTCTTGTTTCTCACACCGAGCATGACTCACGTGGGCTTAGAGTGAGCACCGACCGTGACCCCCACCCATGGCGAACTACGAGGACTTTGATCCATGTCAAGGAATGGACGTAGGAAGCCTCCATGAGGTTCAAGCCACATTGCTCGGTTGTTCATTCACGTTGAGTTTCTCCATCGTCCAGCATGACGTTAAACTGTATGCCCCCCTTGTCCCGCATGACATTAAACTGCACACCCATTCCCACCTGAATTATGAGGTCTTTGATCCATGTCAAGGCATGGTACGTAGGAAGCCTTCTAGAGGTTCAAGCCCACCACTCATTGGACCAAGGTCCACTTTCACGTCGGTTCGCCGACAAAGCCCCATTTGAACTACGAGGTCTTTGATCCATGTCAAGGCGTGGTACGTAGGAAGCCTCCACGAGGTTCAAGCCCACCCATAATCCAACTCACGTCGAGTTCTACCTATGTCCAACACGACGTTAAACTGCAATTCTAGTCTGACGGAAAGCCGTTGTGACCAACCCGAACTATGAGGTCTTTGATCCATATCAAGGCGTGGTACGTAGGAAGCCTATATGAGGTTCAAACCCACCCTCCGGTCATTACGACCTCATTCACGTTGGTTCACCCTCATCCCGCATGATGTTAAACTGTATTCCACAACCCGAACTACGAGGTCTTTGATCCATGTCAAGGCATGGTACGTAGGAAGCCTCCCCGAGGTTTAAGCCCATCTCTCATCAGACCAAGGTCCACCTTCATGTCGGTTTACCGGCACCATCCTGAACTAAGCGGACTTTGATTCCCTACCACGGGGATACGTAGGAAGCCTCTTCAAGGCTAAAGCCCAACTTCACCGTCACCCCTGCGATGGTCCCATTTCACTCTCCCTCAACTCTATTCATCCACCTATCACCCATCTCGATTCTTGCCCGAACCGTCATATCTCGGTGAGACCATGTCGGTACGCTCCTCTTCACAGCCTCCCATGGGCTGGCCCCAGTATCGGCATCCCTTCAAGGGAAATCCCTCAATCCGATCTATCCTAGATAATGCTCCGGTTGGGTTGATCCATCTCCGCTGGACGTTAAACTCGCGGCGTACCCTGTGTTAAACACGGGAAGATGAGGAAAACCTCAGATATGTGTCTATGACATATAATTCCCCGCACTCTATGTGGGATGCCTCAGGCTTCCACTCCCTCGAGAAGCCCTGTGACCAGGGATAATAGACAGACATGCCAGATTCCCCAGCATCCAGACATGCTACTGATGACTCAACATGACTACTCCCCCGACTAAAGGTTGCTGCCCTGACCGGACCCTTTGGAATGTCCCGAAAGAAGTAGTGTAATTAACCGGCGTCCATGGAAACATGGTACTGGGAAGAGTTTCACGAACTATGTATTAAATCTATGAGGGAGACCCGGACTAGGTGATGAGTTCTGAGGAGGAATCCACAGAAGGAAGAACCGACATTCCATCATCCCATTTTGATCAAGGAGCATACATCCCTGAATAAGGAGTGAATTCCACCCGCCTTTGGAAAGCGGGAACGCGGGGCCATAAGTGCAGCGCGTCCTCCTCCTCCATGGACGGATGCGCGCGCGCCCCGGCGAAAGCATCGAAAACAGAAATGGTGAACCCGACGTGAAATTATTCTCCTCAATATGGAGATTAGTAGCGTTCGAGACACCAGTAGATTGACGTGTCACCGGATCCAGATATCCAGCGCCTGGTCCCGTCAACCAAATAGAGGGCCTATCGTGAAACTCACCGGAAGTCGGGGAAGTAGAACGTGGGGCACTCCGTTCTTCAGCGTGTTGGCGTGGATCCTTCTTACAGACGTGGAGAATGGAAGGACGTTGGGGCACTGGTTGTCAATCCTCTTCCCTCTCGGTGCTGATGAGTTGATCCCTTCATTTCTCAGGAACCAGGTTATTGTTACAGAGACGCGATCACTGCCCGCTAGCCTATGCAGGGGCAGGGGAAACATCGCCACAGCCACACCACATGGCGCCGCTACCGCCACGACAGTTGCCACATCGCGGATTACGGGTCGCCCACGTCCCCTTTCCCCATCAGAGGTCATCCAGCGAAGGGTGATCAACAACCTTGTGCGCAGGTACGAGGAGAAAGGGGTCATCCCAACTAGGGATATGGACCGCTTGGACCTGGAGGCCTCCAGGCCCCGCCTTCAATGCTGCCCTAACAGGCCGTGCAGGGATCCCCAACTCTCCACCCCAACGTTCAACCGTTTCGGGAGCCTGTCCCCGGAACGCCTTGACGACTCCTCACCTTACGCTGAAGAGGCGGGTGCCATCCGGCTCAGCCCGCTCAGGGTCCCGACCCAAGGGCTCCAGGCGAGAGCTCCCGTCCGGCTGCGTCAGCGCCACCGTCTGACTCCGCAGGAAGAGCAGGTAGACCATGCCCTTGCACCACCTGCACCAGCTCGCCTGACCCGATGTCAGCGTCGGGCCCAGGCTGAGGACGCTCGCCCAGGCGCGTCGACTTCAACAACTACAGTGGCCCGAGCCACCACCGATGTGCATCATGAAGCCCCTGCATACACTGAGCAGGGGCACTCCTTCACCCAACCTGGATCGAGACCCCAACCACCCCACGGGCAGGCTGGGTTGACTCTCCGGGTTGCAGGCCCAAGTGGTGATCGCTGCGAACTAACCCACGGTGATGTCACCCCGTACGGAGGTCCTCCCCATACCACTACTCCACAGAGCGTGGGCCTTCCCCACTCTGAAGTTCGTCATGGAGGTATGCCTCAGGCTACTCCCATCCCGAAGGAAGACCTGCCCCGCGGCAGTGATGCTCGGTGCGGAAACCTTTCCCGCGCCCACTATATAGGGTATGGAGTCCATCCTCCTGCCCCCGACTGCCGATCTGAAGGCACCGTCCATCCAGTCCTTCTCCAACGTGGGGCCCCTCCCTACGTCCTCTCTGCAACCGTCGAAGGTCCTCCTCGCCCCAGAAACTCGAGGAGTGAAGGTCAGCCTCACTCCGCCCGCATCGACCATGGAGGTCCTCCCCATGCTCCTGCCAATTCCAATGGGGGCTCCGCCTACATGGGTGCTATTCATGGAGGTCCTCCCCATGTACCCTTCGACATTTTCCCTAGTTCCCCTCGCACCTCGGCTATCTCGAGTGGGGGCCCTCTCCACCACGGCGCCACCGCCGCCCCGAGACTCCATGATAGGGATCAACCTTGTCCCGAAGAGCCACCCCGGGGCAGGAGAGCGGGTCGTCGCCGCCATAAGAAGAATCCTGGGAAGGCCCAGGTGGAGATCAAACCTGCCCGCTTCTACAACTCTGAAGCGGAATGCGACTCAGTGATGGAAACTTCTCCCCGCTCCTCTGTATTGAGGACTAGGGCAGGAACCAGACGCGTTAGCCTCATTCTCCCGGAATATGAGGTCCACCAGATTCCCATCTCTCTCCGCAGGTATATCCAGGAGGAAGAAATATTGGGAATTCCGCAGGTCTCGACCGCGAAATCACCGCCATTGTCACCAGAAGCGCCCTATACCTCTACCAGAGATCACAGAGAGCTATTTTGGGGGCCAACAACGGTAGAGCGACGACATGACCGGTCGCCGGTAGCTGCGATTCCTGTGCAGGAAGCTGTGGATATCAACCCATTGTATCATGACATTGTGGCCATGTCACCTTGCTCTTCGGAGGATGGCCCGGAATTCGGCGGCCAGTCAGCTTGTTCGTCGTATTCTCCGCCACCGAGTTTGTTATCCCAGAGGTCCGCCTCGGTACTGCTACTGATCCCTCAGCCACCCCCGGTTGACAAGTGGGGCAACACAGGGCCAGACCCTGAGTCCGAGCCCAGGAGCTTCTGGAGTATTCTTGCAGCAGATTACTTCCCGGAGAAGTTCTGGCCGACGGCGGAGCTGAATTTTCGCGTTCCAGAGTCTCTTACCCCTGAAGAAGTGGGGTGCTTTTGTTGAACCCTATGGGCGACACACTTCCGCCTTCATTACGAATGGGTGGTGTACCCCAGAAGTCGAGAGCACTTCGAAGAAATCGGCGAGCAGTGCTGCCTGATCGATGCGGCCGCACTCCTTGTGGCCCAGAACCCCGAGTACCCAGGCCGTCAGAGTGCCCTTCAACGGAAATGTGTTCAGAGTTTTAAAGCACTCCGCAGAATCGTCAGGGAAGCTACCCCCCATGTGAAAGTCCATGGTTGGGGACAATATGCCGCTCTCCTCTTCGACCCCATCCGACGGCAACCCGATTCTCTATGCGACATCGAGGACATGCCCTCGAGAGGGGTCGCGGTCCACATGGCTGACGTAGTGGACAAGGAAGACGAGCTTGAATTCTTTGATGGAGAATTACCCCCCGAGGGCATACCGCCATTACTGGATCCATCAGGGAGAGTTACCCGTCAGCATAGGAACCTGCTATGCCTCCCCGTACCCACCGAGTCACTGGTACTCGGTCGAAACGCCGGAAAGGGTAAGGAGCACGTCGGAACTGTCAAGCACTCCGACCCGTCTGCCTCTGTGCAGAAAACGGAAGAAGATCCGGAGAAGGCCACGTTACGCCAGTAGCTTGCTGAGAAAAAGAGGCTTGTTGACGAACTCTTGGCTAAGCGCCGCAGAGCGGTGACCCGACTATGGTGATCCCAGGCCGGGGCAACAGGGTCAGGAACAATTTCCCCCTGGTGAGATGCCTCCGGGCAACCCTGATCATGCTACTGCCGCAGATAGGGCAGAAGCCGGAACGTATGGAAAGAGGGCGCGATACGTCTCGCCAAACCCCCCCGAGCGACGGGGCAATCTGAAGAACCCAGTCCGGGTTCCCCCAGTCTCCCCGTAGGTCGTTATGCCAGTTGATCCACAAGCGGCCAAAGCCATTTACCGTGTTGAAGAACCTGGAAATGCACTTGTGGTTAGGGATCCCCGTCAAGACAGGGACCCCCACCCGGATGATCTTATTGCGACACTCACAGCCCACCTTGAAGCGTTGGAAATGCGGCAGGTGGCGGTCCCACCGGATGGCAAGCCGTATCCCACGTGGGTGGATGATATGCCCGCACCTCCAGGTTTTGGGAACCCCACTTTCTCGCCTTTCAACGGGACAGGGGACCCGCCCCAGCACTTGGCACATTTTTCTTCCAGGTGTGGCCCCATGCTGGGGACCCCAGCTCAGCAAGAAGCCACCAAAATCCAGTGTTTTGTACAGACATTGGAAGGTCCAGCATTCGTTTGGTACAGCCAGCTCCCTATCGGATCGGTGACCGGTTGGGAGGACCTCCACCGGAAATTCCTGTACCAGTTTAGCTCCACCACGCGGAAGACCAGCATTTCAGACCTCTTCAAGTGAAAGCAAAGGCCTGATGAGCGGGTTGCAGATTTCATCGCCCGGTGGAAGGGATTTACATATTCCCTCGATATGCCACTGACTCCAGAGCAATTACTGACAATGTGTGTGGGGAACATCAAAACGGAGCTGGTACCCTCCCTGATTACCCAGAACTACCCTGGAGGGTTCAGATATTTCTCAGATAAGGCTCAGCGCCTTGAGGAAGCCCTGCAACAGGCTAGTCAGGCACGTTTGTTGCCCCCTATGATCCCAGCCAGGAGGATCGCCGGGGCTGAACCCGCCGCGGTGGCCCAAATAGAAGCCCTGAGGCAGCTGGAGTTACTGCTGGCGACACCATCCCTGCAACCCCGCAGAGGTCCTCCACCTCAAGCACAGGCTCCTGCCCAGCAGTGACCGCCTCAGAACCGACAGGTTCCCCCGCGCAATGCGCCACCGCCACCTAGGCGTGACAATCAGGCGCCGCCTCCTCGGCAGGCCCCTCCGGCCCCTCGTCAGGTCTAGGCCCCCAGGGCCCCCTATCCGGAAACAAGGCACCAGACTTATTCGTTCAACGAAAATCAGGTCCCTGGCTACTTCCAAAGTGCTCTAGAGCAAGGGATTGTGCGCCTTCCCGAGTGCAGAAGGCCGGCAGAGGCGAATCTCACCGATCACCCCAACTACTGCCCTTATCATCAGTTTCTAGGGCACACCCTCAAGCAATGATATGTGTTTAAAGACTGGCTTCAAGACCAGGTCAACAACAACATAGTCAAGTTGGGCCTGGCACCAGCACAAGTGGCGGGCATCTTTGCAGGATCAGAGATCGACAGCGACAGTGAAGGCGAGTGGCAGCAGGTCCCCAGCCGCGGATCCCGGAAATACGACGACTGGATGGCTCGAAAAACCATCGTCCGTGCCCATGGTATCATCTGGGCGCGCCTGAAGCAGTCAGAACCTTCAGAAGAAGTATCTGGTGCCTCCGCATCGTCTTCACAGTTGACCTCTTCCCAAAAAGGCAAGCATCGACGATGCAAGAAGAATAAACGTGCACCGCCGGTGCCGTCGTCATCCCGCAATCTCAGCGACTTTATGCCCCCTGAAATGGGGATTCCTCCCAGAATCCACCCAGCAGTAGATGACTCCTCAAGCGACAGCCAGGGGTACACTTCAGTTAACACCGTGGAGCTGGTAAAGCCCTATATGACCCCCGACGAGGGGGAATGCCAGGCGGACCTCCCCAACGTTTCCAGCCGACGTCAACGTTAGCGGAATCGCAACCGCGCCGGTCATCGAGGTATGTCAGTAGGCACTTTCATCCAAGCCGTGCACGCTACTGAGACCAGACAGCAGGCTCAACACAGATCTCATCACGCGCAACCCCATCTAACGCCCTCGGCTCTACCTCCACCGCCGTTCGTGCTACTAGATCAGGGAGAGCCGCCTCGTTCGTATCACAGTCAGTCTTGCCCGGCTACAGGCCAGCCTTCGCTGTCCAATCCTAGTCTGGCGACTACTCTCCAGGCTTCAACTAGTAGGCAGCAGGATGTACCTAGTACTAGCCGACCGCCGGTTCAACCGGTAGGACCCGCTATGCCTCCAAATGCCGAACGACCTCCTGTAAGCAGAGGTTCGCGTTTGGCACAAAAGTATGATGTCCTGAAGCACCTGGCCGGCATTCTGGTGAGGCTTTCTATCCTTGAGGCCCTGCGCCTGTCATCCGAAATGCGCGAGGCACTTTCCGAGGCCCTAAGGAGCCCTCTCCAGTTTGAGATGGAGGTAGCAGCTGCAGAAGCCTTCCATACCGAGACGATTGAAAATGCCGAATGTCAGGCAGTTATCTCGTTCTCCGGTGAAGATGAGGACCTTCCTATATAGGGGCACATTTGCCCACTGTACATCACTGGCCACTTCAACGGTGTGGAAGTCTGCCGTTGCCTCGTTGACACGGGTTCTGAAATCAACCTAATTCCGACTCAGACATTGCGAAAGTTGGGTATGTCTGAAGGTTATTTAACTCCCTCTGACCTCAGAATCCAGGGGTATGACAGGACCGAGCAAACCCCAGTCGGCAAGATCCGCCTGAAGACTCAGTTCGGTGGCTTAATTTCCAGCACCGAGTTCATGGTCGTCTCTCAGGACACCGCTTACAACGCATTGATGGGTAGGCCATGGCTCCATCTATATGCAGTGGTCCCTTCGTCGTATCACCAGTGCCTCAAATACTCACTCAACGGTCGAGTAGGTGTGCTCCAAGGAGATGCGTCCCCTTTCGCTTCGTGTGAGGCCCGCTATCTGGATGTGGGTTATTACAAAAGTAAGGATAAGCAAATCCTAGTAAGTGAGGATGAACCCGCCCCAGTCACAAGTGATCCCTGGGCAAGCATGGATGACGCCTACATCCTCCTGACCCACCGGTTGGAGGCCACGACCCCCGACATGGGGAAATGTTTTGTTGTTTTGGGTACGCAGGGAAGGCATGTTCCCGTGTCCAAGAGACGGCGGAAAATCACGTTGTACTATTACATCAACCAGGATCAGGTCATCCCGGAACCTCCTACCCCTGTACGGTACCAGAATGTCAAGCTTATGACAATGGCGGTACGCCATACGTGTCTCTTCCACCGGGCTGGAATCCACCGACTCAGGCCGACACGTCACCACTGCTTTGCTATCATCAAACGTGGCCCCTTAGGCCGAAGGCCAGATGGGATAGGATCGACTGCCTTCATTGCTATGGTCTCAATGGCAAGTGAGTCTCCCGATGTGATGACCACTGCTGCCCAGGCCGGCACCAGCTTCCCCTCGGGTTTTGATAGTTTAGAAGTGTCCTCCGTCGTGGGAAGTCCCCCCACGGGTGGGGAGGAAGACCTGGAGAATTCTCCCCCTGCCTTTGAAGAAGGCGTCTCTACCACGGTTGATGAATTGGTACAGGTGAACCTTGGTAGTGAGGCAAGATCCGAGACCCACATTGATCAGTGCATCCATGTCCCCCGAGGAGCGGCAGCAGTACATAGACTTCCTCAAACAACACCGTGACGTTTTTTCCTGGAGTTACAATGAGATGCTAGGACTGGATCCCCAGGTAGCCATTCATCGTCTGGGCCTCCCGACAAAACATCGTGGGTTTAAGAATCCCCCTAGGAAAATGCACCCTTCTCATGGTGCTATAGTTGAGGCCGAAGTTGACAAGCTTATCAAATCCAACTTCATTAAGGAAGTCCATTACCCCAAGTGGCTTGCCAACATTGTTCCAGTCAGGAAGAATAACGGGCAGATCAGAGTCTGCATCGACTTCCGCGATCTCAATCGCCACTGCCCAAAGGATGACTTCCCACTCCCGGTGACAGAGTTATTGATTGACGCCACGACCGGGTTCCAAGCCCTCTCTTTCATGGATGGATATTCCAGGTACAACCAGATCCGGATGGCCCCCGAAGACGAGGATTCCACTGCCTTCAGGGATCCCCAAGGTACCTTTTGCTACCAGGTTATGCCATTCGGTTTGAAGAATGCAGGTGCCACTTATCAGAGGGCCATGCATCGCATATTCAAACCGATCCTCGGGACATTGGTGGAATGCTGCGTGGATGACCTCGTAGTAAAATCATGTCAGTGATAGGACCATCTCAAAGACCTCGAGAAAGTTTTTGGTTTCCTCCGTTCCCGTCACCTGAAGATGAACCCGTTGAAGTGTGCCTTCGGGGTCACCTCTGGGAAGTTTCTGGGCTTTGTTGTCAGATACCGAGGTATCGAGATCGACCCGGAGAAGATCAAGGCCATCAGCCAAATGCCTCCCCCGAACAACATTCGGGAACTTTAAGGCCTTCAAGGCCACTTAGCCTATATACGCCGATTCATCGCGAATCTGGCCGGCAAGTGTAAGACCTTTTCCCGGCTCATGAAGAAGGGCGCCGCCTACGAATGGGATGAGGAGTGTTGGACCGCCTTCGAGTAAATCAAGCAGTATCTTCTACAACCTCCGGTCTTGATGCCACCTGTCTCCGGAAAGCCGCTGGTCCTTTATGTGACCCCCCTGGAGAGATCCCTCGGTGCGCTGCTCGCCCAGAAGAATAACGAGGGTACTGAGAACAATCTCTACTATCTCAGCCGCATGCTTCTCGATAAGGAGGTCAGATACTCCCCTATTGAAAAGAGCTGCCTTGCGCTCGTCTTCGCCGTGCAGAAGTTGCGACATTACCTGCAGCACCATGAGGTGCAATTGGTCTCCCGGGTAGACCCACTGAAGTACATCCTGAACCGCCCCATGCTGACTGGCCGACTAGCACGGTGGGTAGTGATTCTCCAGCAGTTTGATATCAGGTTTTTACCTCAGAAGGCTATTAAGGGACAGGCATTGGCAGACTTTTTAGCTTCCCATCCAACCTTAGCGGATCAATCCCTAGACCTGGATTTCCCTGATGAGACGATCCTCTCAGTCGATCATGCTGTCCTGTGTTGGCAAATGCATTTCGACGGTGCCTCCCGGAGCCCCACTGGTAGGAGGCTCAACGATCCCAAGCTCAACAGAGTGGTCCTGGGTATTGTCTTCATTACCTCGGTGCAGGCCGTCCTGCCATACTCATTCCTATTGTCAGAAGGCTGTACGAACAACGAGGCAGAGTACCAGGCTCTCATCACCAGCCTCGAGTTGGCCCTTGAGATCCATGTGCCCCATCTACATGTGAAGGGAGATTCCAAGCTGGTAATCAAACAGGTTAATAGCGACTACGTTGTCAGGAAGCCAGATCTTGCACCGTTGCTGGAGTACACCCTCTGCCTAATGGCCTAGTTCTCTTCTCGACCAGAGGTTACCCATGTCCCATGGTCACAGAACGGTCAAGCAGACGCCTTGGATGTCTTGGACGCATCGCTCGCAGAACCCAATCAAGATGATTTAATCATACATGTGGCACACCGGAGAGTCATTGCCCCCGTCACCCAAGAGGACAATGATGGCCTGCGGGTAGGTCATCTCACCGCCGGACCCTCCACGTCAGGGGTCCCAGGTTCGTCAGGTACAGTGGTTGAAGCCACTCCCGACTGGAGGTCACCTTTTGTCGAGTACCTCCAAAATGGTTGCCTCCTGGATGACCGGGCCGAGTGTGAGCGAATCCGACGCCACACACTGCAATTTACCCTCCAGAGCGGCCCCAGTCTTGAACAAATCCTTTATAAGTGGAGTTTCGATGGTGTCCTCCTCCTTTATATCCAATGAGTAGAGATACCTCAATTTATTCAAGAGGTTCACGCCGGTTCCTGTGGTTCCCATCAAGCTGGGCCGAAGCTGTCCCATCAAATCCGGAGGTTAGGGTACTTTTGGCCCTCTATGATCCACGATTGTATTGGATATGCCAAGAGATGCCACACATGCCAAGTACACGCCAACTTCCTGCATCGGCCGCCGGAGCCCCTCCACCCCACCAAGTACTCTTGGCCATTTGCGGTATGGGGACTTGATGTAGTGGGACCATATCCATCGGCAACAGCCTGCCAGTGTAGGTTCATCCTGACTACTACAGATTTCTTCTCCAAGTGGGCAGAGGCAGTTCCACTCAAAGAGGTCAAGGCCCGTTCCATCGTTGAATTTGTGAGCTCCAATATTATCCACTGGTTTGGGATCCCTCACGCCATCCTCACCGATAACGGCACCAACTTCCGAGCGGCTGAACTAAAGAAATTGTACGCCAAGTACAATATACGGTCGAACCATACCTCCTGCTACTACGCGCAGGCAAATGGACAGATCGAGGCGTTCAACAAAACCCCCTCCAACATTCTGCAGAAGATGGTTGGTGAGAACAAGAAAAGTTGTCCGGAAACGCTCCCCAACGCCCTCTGGGCTTACCGGATGACGACTCGCAACTATACCCAAGGGACCCCATATTCCCTGGTGTATGGAGCTGAGGCCGTCCTACCCATTGAGATCCAGCTGTCGTTGTTACGCACTGCAGTTTATGATCACCAGACATCAGATGAGGTAGCCGAGATCCTTCTAGCTAAATTAGAAGCATTGGACGAGAACCGGCTTCGTGCCCTGCACAATCTGGAAAGGCATCAGGATAAGATAGCGAGGGCCTTCAACAAGAAGGTTCATCTCCACTCTTTTCTACAGGGCGTCCTGGTACTGGCCCTTCGAGCGCCAATGATTCCCGATAGGAAACCGCCCAAATTAGAACCCAAATGGGAAGGGCCTTATATCATCCATAAGGTTTACCCCAATAGAGCATAATCCTTGGTGACCACAGATGGAGAGCGTATAACCCCTCCCACCAATGCCAAATTCCTCAAGCGATACTTTGCCTAGGGCAAAAGGGTCCTGCACGACCCTAAACTGCAAGCTGGTCCCGCATGACCTTAAACTGCATCTTCATCCTGCAAGACAATAAACTGTGAAATGGTCCCGCATGACCTTAAACTGCACATTAGGGTCCTGCACGACCCTAAACTGCGAGATGGTCCCGAACGACCTTAAGCTGCATCTCCGTCCTTACTGCAAGATGTTAAACTGCAAGCCAGTCAGGCCTTCCTGACCGAGGCTCAGCCTCAGGCCCCTTGGCCTCCTTGGGCCCCTGGTCCCCCGTCTTCACCACGAGACGTTAAACCGCAAGCTGTTCAGGTCTCCCTGACCGCGGTCCGGCCTCAGGCCCCTTGGTTTTCCCCAACTTACCCTCTTGTGGGATTGTACGGTATGGTGTGGGACTACGTCCTCATTCTCGTCGGATTACTTTCCATACCTTACATATCCCCAAATAAGATGCTCCTCATCCCACATGGCGTTAAACTGCATTTCAAGAACTACATGTGGCTTGATTCCCATTTCAATGGGATACGTAGGAACGCTCAGACGCCTCGTCCTAAGCCCAGCCCCAAGCTTTTCTCTTCCACTATCCCCACTGGGAATAGTTTCCTTGGAGGATCTTTGTGTAGCATGGAGTAGGCTTTCTTAGCCCCGCTCATACAACCCCGCTCACATAAGGATTGTAAGGGTCGCACCATGTGCCCACTCCCGTTCTTCTATCCTCCCACATCCTCACCGCATGATGCTAAACTGCATGGCCTTCAAGAACTACGTATGGATTGATTCTCATCCTCATGAGATATGTAGGAACGCCCGGACATTTCGTCCGTTGGCCCATCCCAAAAGCCAAAATCTTCCCCTTGGGTCAAGACATGGTAGGGTGCACACTTTTGCTCCAACTCACATCGATCAAGCCTCGACCCGGCTGCACATCCCCCCTGGAGATGTTTGCCTCTTTCGTGGATGGATATAGCTATGCTTCACCCACTCCTTGACTGGGATTCCATCATTTTTCACACCCAGAGGGACCCCCAAGAACGGCCTGGATACAATGCCCAAGGGATCTCCTACCGTTACGGGCCAATGCCCCTGAGGGTTTTCAAGCAACAAGCCGATACAAGTCCCGCGTTGCGAATTTGGTCAGCGGTCGACGCTCATTTGTTGCTCCCATATCAGGTCACCATAGGAACGCTGTGTTTTGAACATGGTCAACAGTGTCCTGGATCTTCGGGTCCACCCCGAGATGTCCCAGACATCGAGTGCAGTGATTCGTTCTGCCCCATCCCGAGGTGACAAACTTCCCCCCGGGTGGTGCTAGTGATCGGGCCCATGACCCCGATTCCCCATAGGGGTGTACGATGTGGTGTAGGACTGCATCCTCATTCACATCGGGATCATGTACCATGCCGTACGCCTTCCCTTACGAGGCCCAGCCTCAGGCCCCTTGGCCTCCTCAGGTCCCCGACCCCCATCCTCATGTAAGATGTTAAACTGCAGGCCCGTCAGGCCTTCCTAACTGATGCCTGACCTTAGGCCCCTTGGCCTTCTCGCCCCCCTCGGCCCAGGTCACCTCTTACCCAGGGTGTACAGTGGGTGTAGGACTACATCCTCATTCACGTCGGGATCATGTACCATGCCATACGCCTTCCCTTACGAGGCCCAGCCTCAGGACCCTTGGCCTCCTCGGGTCCCCGACCCCCATCCTCATGTAAGACGTTAAACTGCAGGCCCGTCAGGCCTTCCTGACTGATGCCTGACCTTAGGACCCTTAGCCTTCTTAGGCCCCCCGGCCCAGGTCACCTCTTACCCAGGGTGTACGGTGTGGTGTAGGACTACGTCCTCATTCACGTCGGGATCATGTACCATGCTGTACGCCTTCCCTTACGAGGCCCAGACTCAGGCCCCTTGGCCTCCTCGGGTCCCCGACCCCCGTCCTCATGTAAGACGTTAAACTGAAGGCCCGTCAGGCCTTCCTGACTGATGCCTGACCTTAGGCCCCTTGGCCTTCTCGGCCCCCCCGGCCCAGGTCACCTCTTACCCGGGGTGTACGGTGTGGTGTAGGACTACGTCCTCATTCACGTCGGGATCATGTACCATGCCATACACCTTCCCTTACGAGGCCCAGCCTCAGGCCCCTTGGCCTCCTCGGGTCCCCAAACCTCGTCCTCATTGCAAGACGTTAATCTACAAGTAGGTCAGGCCTTCCTGACCAATGCCTAACCATAAGGCCCCTTGGCCTTTCCGGGCCACGACCCAGGTCCTCTCTTATAGGAGTATACAGTGTGGTGTGGGACTATGTCCTCATTCACGTCGGCTTCTTCTCCATACTGCACACCTCCCTTGTTTAGGGGTATATTACTCCCCTTCTCATCCCATATGATGTTAAACTACATTTAGAGAACTATGTGTGGCTTGATTCCCATCCTCATGGGATACGTAGGAACACCTGAATGTCCAGGATTCGGGTCCAGCCCCATCTCTCGGGAATCTTCATCCCATTTTGGCCCCCTTTGCCTATCCTTCCTCTATGAGGGGATTATATGGTGTGGTTTGGGACTATGTCCTCATTCACGTCGGTCCCGTAATGACCACGCCATTTACCTCTCCCTACTGAGCTGTTTCATCGATCCCTTTTCAGCGGTTCACCAATGTGCCTAAGAGTACTCTGGTTTATTACCTGGAATGCTAAGCTTTACTCAGACATGTCTGCACCCGCTTTCCAGGCTTTGTGTATCCCTGCATCAGGGCTTCCATCATCTTTCACACCCAGAGGGACCCCCAAGAACGGCCTGGATACTACGACCAAGGGCTCTCCTACCATTACGGGCCAACGCCCCTGAGGGTTTCGGACAACAAATCGATAAAATCCCGCGTTGCGAATATGGTCAGCGGTCGATGCTCATTTGTTGTTCCCACCTCAGGCTAACCCGATATGGACGCTGCATCTCCACCATGGTTAACAGTTTTCCTCTATCTCCACGCCAACCCATTAGGCCCAAAATGTCGGGTGCACAATTCACACCCTTCAGCACTTCATCATGTCCAAGTAGAGTTTCAGATCTCTTGGTACTTTTCCTCCGTGCACGTCCGCGCGTTGGGGGAACAAGCCATGTCAAAGGTGTCCTTCGGGGCTCTACCAACTCCCGTTTGACTCGCCCTAAGTATTGAGATGAGGATACCCCCCTTGTTTCCCACACCGAGTTTAACTCACGTGGGCTTAGGAATCGGGTTGACATCTGTGCTTGCTCGGGAAGTTGTCACCATTCACGGTCCGATCTCTAAGACCATAAACTAAGATTCTCATCTGGAACTACGTTCAGCTTGATTCCTATCTTGATAGGATACGTAGGAATGCCCAGACGCCTTGTCTTTGGGTCTAGCTTGATTTCAGCAAATTCACCTCTCTGGTCCTGCCTTCAGGACCCCGACTACGGGACCGCGTGGCGTAGTGTGGGACTATGTCCTCATTCACGTCGGGTTTGCAATAGCTACACCACGCACACCCCCGTTCTGAGATTTATCCCTCCTATTCCTTGTCCAGCATGACATTAAAAGGCACCCTTCAGAACTACGTGTGGCTTGATTCCCATCTTCATGGGATACGTAGGACCGCCCGGACGCCCTGTCTTCGGGTACAACCCATTTAGGGAACCAGTCTCTCTCCCTGTTTCACCTCTTACCTCTATATAGGCCCATTTTCCTAAGGTCTCCCTCTCTGATTGGTGTATAAATTGATGTGGGATCATGTGTCCGTCAATTGTGTTTTATAACACTGCGCACATTTCCCGCCTAGCATCATCTCTGCTACGTCTGTGCTGCATGACGATAAAATGCATGCTTGGTCCTATCATACGACCCTAAACTGTGACATTATCGTCCTGGCCGCATGACAAAAAATGGCACTGCATTATGGTGACCTCGTTGTAGAGGACATCACGTTGGGTATTGGTCACGTTCCATGCCATTTGTCAACACCCATCATGGATTGATCCTTGTGGAGACATCACGGCCTACTATTCTAGGCCTGTCGCTTCACAAAAAAAAACCATTCACCCTAAAGAACAAACAAGATTTATCAAATTCTGCTTCTTTTAGTGCAAGGGCCACGCCCGCACTCCCCTTTTCCCCCGACACTGGTATATTACCATGTCACCTTTCTAGAACTACGTATGGATTGATTATCATCCTTATGAGATACGTAGGAGCGCCCAGGAACTTCCCCGCGGGCCCGGCCTAACCTTTTTGTTCGGTCCCTCGACTCGAGCATTTCCTCAGAGAACGCATGGTAAGTAGGGATTAGGTCCTCCTTCATGTCGGGTCTTGATTCCATGCGTCCCCTTCTCCTTTTACCCATTTATGGTCTAAGGTCCATCAAGAACTACGTGAGGCTTGATTCTCATCCTTATGAGATACGTAGGTGCGCCCAGACACTTCCCCCCGGGCCCGGCCTAACTTTCGTTTTTGGTCCCTTGACCTAAAGCCTCTCCCAAGGAGGTCATGAGATGTGATATGGGATTACTTCCTCATTCACATCAGGTTGTTCATCACACCATGTGCCTATTATGTCTCCTCCCATCCATGGTCCGAATTCTACGACCCTAAACTAAGATCTCCCTATGGGAAAGGAATTTTCTTCCTCTATCTAATACGTCTCGTTGTCGTATTTAGATGTGTTTGGACAAAGAGCCCGAAGTGTGGGATTTCTACAGGGACATCCACCTCATCCCATGACCAAGCTTCGTGAGCTCGCTATTTGGATCCTCATCATCTTCCACGTCCAAAAGGACCCTCGGACGACATGGATACTAGGATTAAGGGCTCTCCATGAATGCTGGACCTAGGGGCCCTCCAATCGTTTCGGGCCAACATCCCTACGGATATCTGACAACATTTGTGACGTGGTCCCATGTTTCAAACATGGTCAACGGTCAACCCTCATTTGTCTGTCCCCATTATAGTCTAACGCGACAGGATGCTGTGTTGTGAACACGGTCAGTAGTTATCCTCCATCGTCACGCCGCCATCATCGTGATCTGAATCTCGAGCACCATGATTCACACATTTCCACTTCCTCATGTTCAAGTGGAATTCCATCATACTCGACTCTTTCTCTTCATGCATCTAGGTGCGCTAAATGATCGTGTTAGTGTCACTGGGCAGGTATTCACCGAGCGTTCCTTTGCCCTAACCTGCCCCATTCTGTGTCGGGAAATTCCCACCACTACTACTTGTTTCCCACACTGAGCACGACTCACGTGGGCTTAGTGGTTTTGGCAGGATGTGTACCAACACATCCGGGCTTCTCATCGTCCCGCATGACGTTAAACCGTGCTTCCAGAACTACGTATAGCTTGATTACCATCCTCATGGGGTACGTAGGAACGCCCGACCACTCTGTTTCGGGCCCAGCCCAATCCTCACTTTTGGTCCCTCGACCCGAAGAGTTTCCTCTGGGGGTATGTGGTATGATTTGGACTACAAGTCCTCATTCACGTCGGTTTCATATCTACCGCGCCACACGCTCCCTGGGATCTTCCCTTTTATTCCATTTCCTATCGTATGACGTTAAACTACAGGAGTCCATGTGTCCTAAATGCATGACACTAAACTGTGGTTCTACCCTAAACAAGTTCAGGATGCCCCAAGATCCCATTGGGAAGTGACAGATCCCCTCGCCAGAGAGGCCTTGTCTGAAAGAAGGAATGATCCATGATCAAACCGATGTGCCCATCTGGCGTACTCCCACCACAGTGGTGTAACTACCTAAGTGTCGGATTCTGCTCGGACAAACCATCACTCCATATTCCACGCTTTTTGTGACCCTTATTCGGACCCTCGTCCCCTTTCATGTCTCATGGGACCCCCTAACAGTCTGGTCTCATGCCGCATCGGCTCACCTACCGTCCTGGGCCAACGTTCCGGAAGACGGGTCATGTCTGGAAGGACCCCCTAACAGTATGGATGTTCGACCTATGGTCCGCCAACTGTCCTGGGCCAACATCCCAAAGGATTGATCGACAAAACTTGTGACATGGTCCCGTGTTTCGAACATGGTCAACGGTCGACCCTCATTTGTTATCCCCATTACAGGCTAACGCAGTAAGGATACCGCTTCTCCTCCAAGGTTAACAGTTGTCCCTTATTGTCACGCCATCCCCACAGTGTTCCGAATCTTGGGTATCGTGATTCACACTTCCCATTTTCATCTGTTTGGACCGATTTCAGTGCCCCTGGCGTTGTCCCGTTCGTGCATAAGAGCACGCTGAAGAAACGGTAATTCGGCTATCCTAAAAGTTCCTTCTCCGATCAAGCCTCTCCCGTATTTCAGAAATCCGGATTGGTAATCCGAATCCCAGATGCCCGGAGCATGATCTCCACTCCTATGTTAGGTGGGATGAGAGGGAAACTATCTCCTGTTTCCCACATCGGGCTCGACCCACGTGGGCTTGGGGAATTGTCGCCGAATGTCCCGCAAACATTGTAGGGATGTAATAAGAAAATTCAAACAGTGGAAATCGTGCGCGCTACGGAATTCAAAGCAAAGAAGAAATAAATTTGAAGCACGAAAGTACCAATAAAAGGTTTTTTGGTTTGTTACAATACTCGGGGGTCGACTCCCCCCATGGACGGGTTGACCCCGTCAAAAGAGCGTTGCAGCCCCACCACCCGTTGACTTTTGGTATCCAAGGATTGCTGCCGCTGACTTAGCTCCCGCTCCTCCTCAGTAGCGGTGGGGTGCAGTTCGTCAGTCCTGGCTTTGGCTCTCTCTACGCCAGCTTGAACGGTAGCCATCTTTCCAGAGGTCTACCTCATATGCTCTTCTACCTCTGCCAGCTGGGCCTTCAACCATGAGACCAGCTCAGATTGTGCATCAAGAGAGGCTAAAAGCTCGTCTGCCCGGGTCTGCATCTGTTGGACCTCGCCTTCAGCCTCTTGGAGCTTCTTGATGCTGGTCGCCTTCCTCTACTGCCAGCCCATGCTGAGCCAACGATCATGCTCCCAGATCTTCTCAGCCATAAGATCTCGGATGAGTGCGTGAGGATGTTGGGAATCCACTCCCCCAGCACATAGTTCGCGCAACCGCGATCAGAGTCTATCCATTTCGGCCAGCCATTACGCTTGGGGGGTGTCCTTGATAAAGCGCGTGATCAGCTTCCATGACCGGCGACGGACTATGCTGCTGTCTTCCTCGTCGGAGGCCGTTTCATCCCAGTCTGCGTGATTGGCAGGCTCGTACGCGGGACACACCCGCAGGAAATCCTCGGCATGATCTACATCTGGTGTTGAATCCAGTACGACACCTGGCACCGAAGCAGGCGTGATAGGACTGGGACCGACCGGTTGATCCTCTTCCTCGGAGTCCACCTCAATGACTTCGGGTACGGCCCTGCTGGTGGTCCCGCCTGTGATGATGTGCGTCGTAGCTTGAGGAGATGGGGGGAATATCGCCACCATCACCGGCATGCCCCTAGGAGGGACGCCACCAGACATCCTGACCAGTCTTGCCGCAGCAGCCCACGCCATTCGGAGAACTGTACGACGTAGAGGGACATAAACGTTAATTGGCGGACATGGTCTACATGTGACAACGAGGAAACCGGTAGAGGAGACTTACGGAGATCGACCTCCTGGCGCTGCTCTTGATCCGGTACTGACGGGACCCCAAGGCGAGGCCCTCCGTATACTATTGGAAGGTCTGGAGATTCCGGAGGAGCCACCTCGGGTGCTTTGGTCCCACCAGACGCGGAACTGGACGCAGCCATAGGCGCAGGTTCTGAAGGTCCCGCATCATCACCCGCCAAGGGGAAAGAATGAGGCCTGCGAACAAGTTCCTCCTACATGACTCAAACATTGATGAGAAGTTCATAGTGACCCAAGGATGGATCGTAAGGAAAGAAGTTCAGAATGCTACCTCGAGATCCTCTGCGAATTCGTCAGAATTTGAGCCTCGGTCTCCGACCTCACCCTCCTCCAACGGGCTCCCTCCTCTAGCCTCATCCTCCCGAGAGGAGTCCTCTGATTCTTCTAGCATGGGGAAGCGCTCCCTCAAATCGGCAGTAGATAACTGTGGGGGGACCGTCTGATTCAACAGTACCCTCACCCGGTCTGTCATTGGGCGAGGGACACCACTGGAGTGAATGTAATCCTCCAGCTCATCTAGGTATTGTTCTGCCTCCGCCGGAGATGCCATGAATCTAGCCCGAACTAGGCCTATGCCCGAAAATTCCATCCCGAGGCGATTCAGGTGGGCCCATATCTCAGGTGGGCTGAGGAATTGCCGGTTGACATCCCAAATGTCCTAGGATTCCGGGAAGACAACATCCTCTGCCATGTCGATGTGACGCAGCCGCTTCCCCGAAGCCTAAGTAGATATCCTACAAAATCCCCTCGGTGGCCGCCCCTCCGGATGGCCCTGCTCTTCCGGAATCACTGGATCCACCGCTGCTGCCATACCCTCGGCCGGTGCGGGTCTCGTCGCCATGGCAGCCCCGCTACCGTGAGCGGCCCTAGCTGCCCTCCGACCCCGACCTCGGGATAGGGGAGGCCCACCATCACCAACCCGAATAGTTGGTTGCTTCAGCATCTCCCCTGGGTAAGCAGCCTCCCAACTAATAGCATACTCCCTCACCAATCTGAAAGCAGCGGTGGATGGAGGCAATGCAATATGCATCTTCCCATCTTTCCGTGTGAACATGAGCCACAACTGCCTCATCACACACAGGTTCTCCTCGTGACGCACCTCCCAATAGACTTGCGGGGTCAGCCGCTGGAGGCACCGAAACTGCCTCACAAACCGATGCGGGGTGTACGGTTCCCAGAGTGGCTCACGATCTGTCCATGCCACCAAAAATCCACCTCGAAAGGCCAGGAGGTAAGCCCGATGTTCTTCCTTTCCCCACCCGTCATCAGTAAGTATCCCCGTCGGCAATGAGAAGGGGTGGAAATTAAACTCATCCGCCCTCCACACCCGATTCAGCACCATCAGAACGACTAGTTTGAACGGGAATCTCCCGACCGCTTTCAGGATGGAGGGGCGAAAGTTCGATCCCGGTGGTGAAATGGGGTTTGGATACTCGTAAATCCCCCTGATGTGCACTGCGATCCACCCGTACAGGAGGTGGAAGGGCCCGCATATCCTTGGCGGCTTCTTTCCCTCGCTAATGTGCCGCAACATTTTGTACAGTTTGGTGAGCATCGGAATCCCCAGATTGATCCGCTGCCCCATGGCCAACATCGATGCCATAATAAAAAAGCTGGGCCGCACCCCCATGCTTGTATCCCTCACCGGTAGGATCCAACCACAGATGAGAGCCGCGATGAATGCCGCCAGCCTGACTATCGGCTGTTGTTCAGTGCTAACACTGAAACCCCAAGTCTTCCATTGACTGTCCTCCAAGACCCGCCAATACGAGTGCCCCTTGCCCCATTGGGCTGCCCTTGGACAAGTTCGAGGCCTCGGAGGGAACTCTCGATTCTATGGGAAATTCAAGAAGCATTTGAACCATCTCCTAAAGTGGACATCCCTCACTGCCTCCTTGTCCTCTCCAGGGACGAGTGCCATCAGAGCTGGCGCCAGTCGCGATATTTTCTCTGTATCCTCCCACACGCTGATGACGGGGAGGAACTCGTCATACATGGCCCCCAAGATCAGAACCCCATAAATCTGGTGGACATCCCACAGGCTGATGCCCACCTCCCCGTGATGCAGGTGAAAGGTATTGGTCCTAGACGACCATCTGCTCAGCAGTTCCGGCATCAGTTTCTTGGGTTGGTAAATGTGGAATTGGGAGGCCCATGCCGCCTCATACAACCCCACTCTCCTCAGCTCGGCCCCAAACTCCTCGCATGAGGCACCTACCCAGTAGTCCTAGGCCCAGTCATTAGTAAAGTTGCCGCCCTGGTGCAGGTCCCACTCATCAGACCATCCCTTATTCGAATCCTGCAAAGCCGCCTTCAGCATGGTACGGTAGAGAGGAGGAGACGTCTCCGGTTGCAGTGGCTTCCTGTCAATATTGTTCACATGGTTGTAGATACAGTCAGCGGTGACGGGTGTGAAGTCCTCCCGTGCATGACCATCGGACGCCCTGAACCATTGGTGCTGGCATGGTGTGCTCCTGAACCAGCAAGCTGGTTCGTCCCTACTCGCCTCCGGGATGAAGACGTCATCCCTCAACCCGAAGCCGTACAATGGCAGTTTCTTGCACTGCAGATAATCCTTCTGACTCTCCGATAGAAGATCTGTCAAAGAAGTGTGGTCCGAGTGGCTTCAGAGCATCTCCCCCATGCCTGGATAGTTGGCCATCTCATCCCGACGAGCAGCATCTGCAAGCACCCCCAATACAGCTTCTTGATGGGCCATTTCGATTCCGGCCCTCAGAAAAGAATTTTTTCAGCTGGATCGCGAAGCTAGACCGTGAAGATGAATCGCGAAGCCGGATCGCGAAGATCAGTTGCGAGACCAAGCCACGAAGTCTGGCCGAGGCCGACAAGTAGAAGTTCGCTTGGCGCGGATGCGGAGTCGGAGATCCGTGGTTCGCCGCGAAGCTCGATTCGCGGAGGGCTGTCGCGGAGTACGCGGAGCTTCGCGAAGTCGAGAGCACAAAAAGACAAGGAAGTCATGTGAAGACAAAAGAGGTCGACCCCCCTATTTATAGGCGGCGACCCCGGAGCATCGCGGCGCGTCCGGATCCGTGGCCCTGGTCAGCACCGCGGGCCCCCTTCGCGGAGCTGCATCGCGAACCCTCGACAATTTTGGCGATTTTCCCTCATACTTCAACCCTTCGCCCTCCGCAGATCCAAGTCTGAGGGGGGGCATTTGTTGGCACCAAAATATGGCCCGAAAGGAAGGGACGAAAAAGAAGGCCGGCATGCTGCCTCGCGAAGCACCGACGCGAAGCTCCAACGCGAAGCGCCCCAATCATCGCGGCCTCGCGAAGCTCCAGAGGCGGTAACACTCCGCGAACGCATTTGACGTTCACGAGCCCACTGTGAAGCTCCATAGGTGGTAATTCTCCGTGAACTCATTTGACGTTCGCGAGCCCGCCACGAAGCTCTAGAGGCGGTAACCCTCTGCGAACGACATTGACATTCGTGAGCGCGCCATGAAGCACCTGAGACGGCGCGTGAGTTCTTCTTCACAGCGCCCCTTCCCTATAAATACTGGACTCCCCCTGAGTCCCGAGGATGGACAATCCGACCTTTCAGCCTCTCCTCTCCCGAATCGCGAAGCACTCTTTGCCCCGGGAATCATGAGCTCCGCGAGGTACTTCTACTTCACGAGACGCCTTTGCTTTGTCTCGTTTTGATCCCCTCTTCCGAGAGGGATTCCCTTCGCGAAGCTCAAGGGAATTCACGAAGGAAGGGGATTCCCAAGGGAACCCGAGCAGCCGCGGAGCATTTATGCTTCACGAAACACCCAAGCTGCACTAGTGATTTCTATGCTAAGGCAGGATCTCTACACATCGCGAAGCACACTTCTTCGCAGGACCCTGCTTTGCGAGACACCTCTCCTTCTCTAGGCAGTGCTCCGCAAACACTGTTTCACTTTGCAAAGCACCTTCCACTCACAGCTATGCCCCATGCTAAGGCCAAGGCACTCCACTTCGTGAAGCACACTCCTTTTCTTAGCAATTCCTCTTCCCGTGCGACCCTCCAGGTTTGCACGATGTGATTTCAAAGTCCCATGGACAATACCACTCGTAGCGTTGCTTCGCCTAATGCTTCTTCGCATAGGCATGCTAACGGCTATTGCTTCTTCGCATAGCCATGCTAACGTGTACCCCTTGGTGGTTCGTTCCACAACCCCCCTTGACCATGGCCTTAATGGTACCTTCCCTTCCCCAAGGACCAGAGGGTACCAGTTATGTAAGTCTTAGGGGTACGGAGTGAACCCACCTTGTCCGAGCTGCAGGACGTTAAACTACTAAACACCACGTCCTCAACACATGACGTTAAACTGTGACCCGACCTCGTGCCTCTCACGAAGGGTCCCCCCAGCTCGAACATTCTTTACACCACTCATCTCCACAGGAATGGAATCACCCATCCACAAGGGATGATATCCTCCTTATTGGAGTGGCGTATGTTCATAGGAGAAGGGCGACCCTAGTTCCCCAACAGATGGCTGAACCTCTGCATCTCCGTACTTCCCCACTACCAAGGTCAGTGGAGGGCGTGATAGGGAACGAGGAACCTCCCATCAGTGGTCCCAAATCCCTCTTTCGCTGCGCTTTGTCGCACTCTGGGCCTCCATCCTGGAGTAAGTCCCAGCACCATGGGCCGCCTAACGCGTAAGCCCCTCTTCGCTTCTCACGGACGCATCCGTCGCGACGTGATCGCCAGGTCCTTACAACCTCTTGTTTCTCACACCGAGCATGACTCACGTGGGCTTAAAGTGAGCACCGACCCTGACCCCCACCCATGGCGAACTACGAGGAATTTGATCCATGTCAAGGCATGTTACGTAGGAATCCTCCATGAGGTTCAAGCCACATTGCTTGGTCGTTCATTCATGTTGAGTTTCTCCCTCGTCCAGCATGACGTTAAACTATATGCCCCCTTGTCCCGCATGACATTAAACTGCACACCCATTCCCACCTGAACTATGAGGTCTTTGATCCATGTCAAGGCATGGTACGTAGGAAGCCTTCCAGAGGTTCAAGCTCACCACTAATTGGACCAAGGTCCACTTTCATGTCGGTTCGCCGACAAAGCCCCATTTGAACTACGAGGTCTTTGATCCATGTCAAGGCATGGTACATAAGAAGCCTCCACGAGGTTCAAGCCCACCCATCATCAACTCACGCCGAGTTCTACCTACGTCCAACATGACGTTAAACTGCAATTCCAGTCCGATGGCAAGCCGTTGTGACCAACCCGAACTACGAGGTCTTTGATCCATATCAAGGCGTGGTACGTAGGAAGCCTCTACGAGGTTCAAACCCACCCTCCGATAGTTCCGACCTCATTCACGTCGGTTCACCCTCGTCCCGCATGATGTTAAACTATATTCCACAACCCAAACTACGAGGTCTTTGATCCATGTCAAGGCATGGTACGTAGGAAGCCTCCCCGAGGTTCAAGCCCATCTCTCATCGGACCAAGGTCCACCTTCAAGTCGGTTTACCATCACCATCCCAAACTACGCGGACTTTGATTCCCTGCCACGGGGATACGTAGGAAGCCTCTTCAAGGCTCAAGCCCAACTTCACCGTCGCCCCTGCGATGGTCCCATTTCACTCCCCGTCCACTCCATTCATCCACCTATCACCCATCCCGATTCTGACCTGGACTGTCATATCTCGGCGAGACCATGTCGGTACGCTCCTCTTCACAGCCACCCATGGGTTGGCCCCGGTATCGACATCCCTTCAAGGGAAATCCCTCAATCTGATCTATCCTAGATAATGCTCCGGTTGGGTTGATCCGTCTCCACTGGGAGTTAAACTTGCGGCGTACCCTGTGTTAAACACGAGAAGCTGAGGAAAACCTCAGATATGTGTCTATGACATATAATTCCCCGCGCTCGACGTGGGATGCCTCGGGCTTCCACGCCCTCGAGAAGCCTTGTGACCAGGGATAATAGACAGACATGCTAGGTTCCCCAGCATCCATACACGCTACTGATGCCTCAACGTGACTACTCCCCTGACTGAAGGTTTCTGCCCTGACCGGACCCTTTGGAATGTCCCGACAGAAGTAGTGTAATTAACCAGCATCCATGGAAACATGGCACTGGGAAGAGTTTCACGAACTACGTATTAAATCTATGAGGGAGACCCGGACTAGGTGACGAGTTCTGAGGAGGAATCCACAGAAGGAAGAACCAACATCCCATCATCCCATTTAGATCAAGGAGCAGACGTCCCTGAATAAGGAGCAAATGCTGCCCGCCTTTGGAAAGTGGGAACACGGGGCCACAAGCGCAGCGCGTCCTCCTCCTCCATGGACGGATGCACGCGCGCCCCGACGAAAGCGTCAGAAACAATACCGGAAAAGTAGAAGAAAGATATAATTAGAGTTTCAAAAATGATTCAAATTTTAACAATTCACATGGATGATATGAATCCTAAAAGAACAATAATGAAAATTCTTATTGAGGCCAGAAGGAACAATCAAATTCAATACAGGTTGAATAAAATGATACAACTAACTCAAGGCCATGAAATTTTTCCTCAAGCATTTAATATACAAGGAATATATAATAAAAACATTTGATTTATATTGTGTTGAATTAAAACTTTTTTTGGATAGAAGCACCTTCTCATAATTATGAATCTCAATACTTATCCTCGGTGTAATAATTTCATCTTAAACTTTAAATCTATCTTTCTTTAGGATTCATCAGAACTCAAACAAGATTTATTTCAATATATAATATTTTATTTCTATGAAATTTATATAGTATCCTTGAGGGACCTTTAATTTTTATACTTTTACTTTTTCATTGGATAAGATTATAAATTTAATAAATTTTATATATACCATAAGATAAATGGAGAGAATTATTTGATAATAAACTTTTCTTCTTATCATAGTTAGTTCATCACCTATTACTTCTTTCCACTTACACATTTTTTCACTATTTATGTCAGTACATATATGATTATATCATAATATTATATTTTTAGTATTAATTTGATAAATTTATATGGTTTCTTAGATTTTGAATTTTTTATTATTTCAAACTCTTATTTTAATCCATAAATATTCTCCTTTTGTTATTTTGTTTATGATTTGTAATACTTAGAATCAAAATTGGACCTTTTACCATGAATTATTTTTACATAAATCCCTTCAAAGGATAATTTTAGTAAAAACCTAAAGTCTACTTAATAATGATATAGAACTTTCTATTTTATATGCTCACTTTTTTTAACATTCTTGCAAGAAGTAATTTTTAACTAAACATGAGGCTAGTGGTTTGTGTTGAAAAATGTCTATCATAGATGTTCAAGATAATGAAAATATTAGAAGGATTGGGATTTTCTGCCTGGTAATGGAAGAAAATGGGCAAAATTGTTTGATTTTAATCCATGGGAGTATGAAGGATACCTGAAACATAGAGTGGATTACCATTTATGCACTGCAAGAACTCTTCCTACTTATCATTTGAAATCACCAAATAACATGATATGTGGGAAGAGTTTTTATAGTGAACATGTGTTACTTTCATTGATGAAGTATTCTATATCTCACCCACAACCTCAATTAGTCGGGAGCTCCATGCAATCAGAGTGTGAAATTTTCAAAAATTAGATATTGCATATGATTAATTCAAAGATATCCCATATGATTAAATAGACATGAAAGATCCAAAAAAGTAATTAGTGAATGAAATGAAAAGAAATTAGGGATTCTGAGAAGAATCAAACTGAATCTTTTAAACACCGATAAATGAGAGAATAGGTGATGTAAAATAAAGAGGAGTAGAACTAATCAAATAACTTAGGTTATGAGAGAGTTGATTCATCCGAGAGGTTTGAGGGGGAGCAATGGTAGAGGTTGACTTCCACAAGAGCTTGACTGGTGAAAAAGAAGAGAGTTCTGTTAGGGTTAATTTATAATATTAGGAAGGGTTTTATCATCGCTTTCAAAAAAGCGTTGATAAAACCTATTTTCATCAGAGATTTTTTAGCACTGATAAAATATATCTTTATCAATGCAAACATTCTAGCACTGATAAAGATGAGTATTATCAGCTCTTTATATTAAGCACTGATAAAACAATAATTATCAGTGCATTTTTTAAAATTATGATAAAAAAATTTAAAATAAAATACAAAAATATTGAATGAATATATATTCAAAATGAATAAATTATAAAACAAGTAAAAAAATTAACATTTTTAATGAATAAATAATCTTAAATGAATGAACGTTAAAAAAGAGTGAAATATGATAATTAAAAATGAAGATACTTTAAAATTATTAAAAAATGGATAAGTTTTATTAATTACACAAATTATTTAAAAAATAAAAAATGGATATATATTAAAATAAAGATGAACACATTTTAAAAATATTAAAAATTATAAAATGAATATGTACAAATTTTAAAAAATGAATATATTCCAAAAATATCAAAAATTAATAAATAAAAATAAAATAAAAAATAGTATTAAAAGATATACTATTAAAATGGTTAAATAAAATTAAATAAATTACAAAAATATTAACTATTTAAATTAAAAAATATTAAAAAATGTATTTAAATTGATTAATTATATAGATTTCAAACATATTTAAAATGTTAAAACTTAATAAAAAATAATATTATTCATATAAATTACAAACATATTGAAAATATTGCATAATAAATAAATATTAGAAAATGATTAAATTATAACAAATATAAAAATAAGTAAATATTAAAAATGTATAAATAATATTAAATGAGAGCACATTAAAAATGAATGAATAAAATTTAATAGACAAAACCATTTAAAAAATTAATTCATATATAATTAACTACACAAATTGTAAACACATACAAAAATAAAAAATATATTAAAAAATACATTTAAATAACTTAATTATATAAATTTCAAACATTTTAAAAATATTATAACCTAATAAATAAAATTTAATAAATACTAATCATATAAATAAAAAACATATCAAAAATAATACATTGTAAATAAATATGTATGAAAAATGAATAAATCCCAAAAATATATACATTAAATGTGAAAGAATATTAAAAATGAATATTTCATTCCATACATACACATATGTACATCCCACACATGTTCACATACACATATACATACAAATACATACATCTACATGTACAACATATATATACACATACACAAAACACACATGCACAATATAATGCATACACATATATGCACAAAGACATTGATACCACCAAAGAATTTATACAAGTTATAATATCAAGAATTCACAAGTTGAAGATTTAAAATAAAATTTAGTTTATAAGTAATTTTCATAAATAAAACCATTTTAAAAAATTTCCTTTATTTTCCATAAATGTATACCATATTCAAAAAATCCACAAATATATTATGTATAAAATAAAAATATGTAAATTAAACATGTGAGAAAATATCCATAAAATAAACCATCATGTGATAAACCAGGTATAAAAGGAAAAGCACACCATTTGGGCCCTAGCCTACAGAAATACATACTAGATATAAAATAATACCAATCCAGGAATAATTTGGTTCCAATTGATATTGATTCATGCCATAGTCTGTTAATACTAAAAAAGTAACCCCTAGTGGTGCCACACACACTAGGGTCACCTATATCTATTTCGTAACGCACCCAAGGTTCTAAATATGCCATGTTTGTTCAAAACCATTTCCAAAACCATGCTCACATTTAACTAAAACCCCTTTTCACCAAATAAAATACATTCTAATGAACAACCCAAAGGAATTAAAAAGAAAATATAGCAATTCAATAATTTAGAAACACTTTCATAGACCCACCTACCTCAAGAATCATGGTAACCTATATGACTCTGATAACAAGGATCTAAAAACCACAGATCAACCTTTCAAAGATAAGGCATGACAAGAAACTGAAAATAATTGATAGAAAACACTTATCAATCATGAATATTTAACACAAATGCAGCCATTGAGGCCACTTTGACCAAAGGTAATGAAGAAGTATAAACACAACTTACCAAGGATATGCAATGCAATAACCAAAGGAATCGAATGCCAAACGAAATGATCTAAAAGGAGAGGGATCACCAAAAATCACCCAAAACCACCGTAGGGTTTAAGAAGGAAGCCTATATGTCATGAATCTATTTAATGGAATGAAATCCTATGTATTAAAAATAAACTAAAAATGAACATCTTAGATTAAATTTTATCCTGATCAAAATTTTCACAACATGTAAATCTTGTATGTCATATAAACTTTTCATTCCCTCCACAGGATTAATAGAATCTTCCCTACAATATATTCCTATTGTGTAACCCATTCATAATGTGAATGTTTTGAGTAGGTAGTACTCAGTGTAGTTTTTTACAGAAATCCTTCGAACCAAAATTTATAGATCTCAGGTCCTAAGGAGAACCCTTTAAATCTATTTACACACTTATAACCAAACTAAATTAATTCAAAAAAACATACATCCCCTAAATTTAGGTCACTTTCCCCAGCAAAGGATCTCCATTCCTAATAATCCTGCAATAAACCCAAACAAAAATGAAAATGAAAAAAGCCAGAACTACGCAAAATAAGGTAATAGGGTGTTATAATCTTCCCACCACTAACTCTTTCTATCCTTAAAAAGTCCTCAAGATCCTAGAATCACAAAAAAGTGAATACTTCTATTACCTCATCAATAATTACCACTCCAATGTCTCATGGTTATCACGTCTTCACTTCCAAAATACACAGACCAAAGGAATCATTTTACCATGCATCAACTTCTCTTGGGGATCCATAATCTGAACTGGTTGCTCAACCAAAGTGATTTTGGGATCAAGCTCGACATCCTCCCATTCAAGGATCTGATCGATACCTCCTCATCTGGGAAACATAAAATACATAATTTATGGTATTTAAATGATATGGTAAGTCCAACCGATATTCCACTTTTCCCAGTCATCCAATGATCTCAAACAGGCCCACAAAACTCAGTTCCAACTTACCCTACATAGCCAACTGATGATGTCCCAAGTGAGGTAAAACTCTAAGGAAGACCTAATCAATAACCTCAAACTCCAACAGCAGGCGATGGTGGTCCACATAATATTTCTAACAAAAATGTTCCATGATCAATCTCTTCCAGATAAATTCACCCTACTTATCATCTCTTGGACAAGACTCGTCCCAACCAAGGACCTCTATCCAAACTCTACCTAGATTATGGGAGATATATATGGGCTCCTATAAAAAGTCTTGAAGGGAACCATTTTTATTGAGGTCTGATAACTATTGTTATAGTAAAAGTTGACTAAAGGTAAATTATTTCCCCATGAACCACCAAAATCAAGAACACAATCGCAAAGAATATCCTCAAGAACCTGGATAGATCTCTCTATCAGTCCATCCATCTATGAATGATATGTTATGATCAATTTTCATTGGGAACCCATCACCTTATTAATAAATTTCCAAAACCTAGATGTGAATCTCAGTTCCATGTCAAAAATAACCACAGAGGGAACCCCATGAAGTTTCACAGTCTCTCGAACATATAAATCCCCAAGCTATCCCACCTTTTCCATCTTCTTAATAGGTATAAAATGTTCCAATTTCATGAGTAGGTCAATGATTTCCCAAATTGAATTATTCCCACTATGATTTCATGGTAAACCAATGAAAAAATACATGGAAATATCATCCCATATTCATACTAGAATGGGTAAGGGATACAAAAAACCAGTAGGCCTCTGGTGTTCCGCCTTACTTATATGATAAGTAATACATCGCGATAAAAAATTTGAAATCTACTATCTCATTAATTTCCAATAATAAAGACATATTAAATTATGATACATCTTGGTAGTACCTAAGTGTACATACTAGCGAGAATAGTGTCTACTGTCCATCAAATCTTGCCTCGGGGAAATGGAAAAACTAACCTATTTTAAAAACATGAAGTTCCATTAGGGGACTGAAACCACTCACTTAAGGTCTCCCCACCATAAATGATATTAATAAAGATTTGGAACTCAGGGTCATACATATTCTCAATCTAAACCTGCTCATCAAATGATGATTCATCCTTCATTGAAGCTGGACATACCCCCCCAGTTTCTTCCATTCCCTAGCTCATCTTAGCAAACAAACTCATCAAATACCACTCTTCCACTGATTCCTTCATTGATTATGTAAATAATTTCCCACTCAGTGCATGAACGACCACATTCCCTTTTCTAGGAGTATAACCAATATAAAAATAAAAATTCTAGAGATACTCCATATAGAACCTCCGTTGTAAGTTTAGATCCCTCTAAGTGAAAATATATCTCAAGTTATTATGATCAGAATATACCATAAATTGTTCCCCAAATAGATAGTGATTCCATGTTTTGAGTGCATTAATAACCACTGCTAACTCAATATTGTGGTTAGGGTAGTTATTATAATGAGGGAGTAACTTTTGAGAGCCATAGACAACCCACTATCTCCCATACATCAAGACACGCCCCAAACCCATACCTAAGGAATCGCAGAAAACATCACAACCTGGACCTAGTTTTAGAAGAATCAAAAATGGAGATAAATTCAATATCACATTAAGTTCCTCAAAATATCTATAACATTTTTCATTACGCTCAAACTTTACACCCTTATGGGTTAAATATATCATTGGATATACAATCTTGGATAAGTACCAAACAAAATACCTATAATAACTAGCTTACCCCAAGAAGCATTGGATATCAAATCCTTTTTAGGGATACTCTTAGGAAATAATTTCCCATACCTTTTTAGGATCCAATGAGATTCCCTTATTAGATATAACATGCCCTATAAACTTTACTTATTGAATCCAAAACTCATATTTATAAATCTGACCATATAGACAATGTTACATCAAATATCTAAGAATGATATCCAAATGGTCCATGTGATCTTACTCTAACTTGAAGTAAACCAAAATATCATCCACAAACGCAAAAAAAATAGTCCAAGAACCGATGAAATTCCTAGTTCATCAATTCCATAAACACCAAAAATCATTAATAAGACCAAATGACATAACCAAAAACCCAAAATTCCAATACCATCTCCAAGATTCTATCTTATGTATATACTCTTCCTAGAATCTCAACTGATGGTACCCTAACCACAAGTCAAAATTTGAAAAACAAAGAACTCCTTTAAGCTAATCAAAGAGATCATCATTCCTAGGAAAGGGATATTTTTTTCTTGATAGTCACCTGATTTAACTTCATATAGTCAATAAAAAATATAAGACTCCCTTCCTCCTTCTTATAAAATAGGTTAGGAGAATCCCATGGTGACACACTAGGATGAATAAATCCCTTACCCTCGTGATCTGCAATCTCAACCTTACATTCTACAAAATTAGTTAGAACCATATGGTAAGTTATCATAGAAATGGGTTTCATGAAAGGGAGTAGTAAATTAGTAAAATTTACTTATCACTGGGGTGTAAAACCATAAAAATCATCCAGAAAGACCTCGAGGTACGCACACACCACCGAAGGTAGATGACTTCTTAAACAAGGGTCAATTGTATGAATAGACATATCTGATAACTGGAATAAGATTACCACATCATAAGGAACAACATGCCTCAACCTTATCGGTCTATAATCCCACTCACCCTAAAAACACGAGTTACCCCATCAATAGATAAAAACTAGACTTGAAGATGATAAAAATCTATTTGTGCCTTAATGCTGATTATCCAATCCATAGCGATAATCCAGTTGAAGATGTCAAGATTGAGCACTATGAAGTCCCAATCCACCTCATAAATATGTCTAGTCTCATATCCTCCCTAATATTTCTTAACCACATGAATATCCCCCCTAGCTTGAGGATAAGTCCTGCCACCCTTGGAAACATAGGTACAAACCTATGAGCCCTTCATGAATGTAGATCCAACCCTACATCCTTAGGACATCCAATAATAAAAACATTTTTGATGGAAATATTTTCCACAATGATGAAAAGTCTTTGGATCCTACATAAAATTATTCTTGGTATGAACAGGCCCCCCATAATGATAGAAAACAACCTTCCGATTTCTAGTCAAATCCCCTGAAATCGATCCTCAAGAAAACTGTCTACCTTTGTGCTTCCTTTTCTGGGCAAAAGATACACCCTAACTAATGATATTACCAACTAAAGCTCCTCCCAAACTTGTTTTTTCCAACAATGTTAGTTTCTTCCAAATATTATTTATCAACTACCTCTATAAATGTTGGAAGGTGCATGAGAATCATCATCAGATGAATATTGGCCCTCAACCCTAACTCAAACCCTCAAGCCTTCAGGTAATCATTGGTGACTAGCTTCAATGATATGTGAACCAAATCTAAAAAATAGGTGGAATAATCTAGAACGATACGCTATCCCTACTCTAAGGTCAAAAAACCTTGGGTATTTTCCCCCATAATGCATGGGGATAAAACTTATGGTTGAATATTTTCTTAAAATAATCCTAGGTAAGATCCACATGTAACTTTTCTTTCATAATAGTGTCCCACCATCTTCTTCTTAGTCCATAAAGAATATATGTTGAAAAAACCACCTTAGAGTCCTCAGTATTCTTTAGAAAGTTGAAGATCCTCTCAATCTTCTCAATTCATTATTCAAATTCTTGTGGTTTTTTTATCACCATGGAATGTAGGTGGATTCTTCTTTGTAAATTCTAAGTCATGATCCACTGCTCATCCTAGGTTTCCAACACTTACTTGACCTAGAGTCTAAATAATGCGAATTATAACTTCAAGAAAATAAGGTTCCATTATAGTATTTTCCTATGGAACCTATCTCATAGATTCCTTCCCCAGAATTGGAAGTGCTCTTCTAGGAGGCATCATCTAACAATTAGATGACAAAAACTAATCAGTTATGAGTAGATTTCAAAATCATAATACCAACTTCAGGTATCTATATTAATTCTGTTAAACTATAATAATTTTTAAAAAATAGTGAATTCTTAAAAAAGGACGAATTCTTAAGAAAATAAAAATTCCATTAAAATAAAATTCCTATATATTTAATTCAAATGATCTCAAACACCAAGTCTCAAACTTGGTAAATAAATTTTCAACAACCCATGATAACTTGAGTTCAGACATGGAAGTGAGCTAGCCATACACCCTCCCTCACATACTAATTGAATGTTAACCATCCTAACTTATATCTACCTAAGACATAGAAACAAACTCAGGTAGTGTTAACACAGTTTAGGATGAGCATCCCTTTGACGCTAATTTGTAAGGAACTAACCTGGGTTAACTAAACTATCCACCTGATCCAATCATCACATGGTGAGAATGAACAAAGGTAATAGAAACAAGTATTTAATATAACCAAAACATGACATACAGCCAAAGTAAAATGCAGAAGAATAATATACAAAAATATCAATAAAACCAAATCCAAACATACTAAACTAAAAAAGTATGAATCAAGATAAGAACAACATGTCTCCGTGTGACCAACCGCCGCTTCCAAAAAATCCTGCTATGAAGGAACTAGACGGAAAAATAACCTAACATGCTACATAATTCCCATACCTTTCCGTGAGTCCTGCAAAATAAGATATAAAAATTCCCAAAGGAAAAAGTAGGGTGTGGTCAAAAATCCTAGTAGGATACCACTAAAGAATCTATACAAGCTATAATATTATGAATGAAAAAGTTTTAGCCTTAAAAAAAATCTAGTTTATAAATAATTTTCATAAATAAAACCATTTGTAAACATTTAATTTATTTTTCATAAATTAATACCATATTCACCAAATCTAGGAATATATCAGGTATAAAATAAATACAAGTAAATTAAACATTTTAGAAAATATCCATGAAATAAACCATTATATGATAAACTAGGTATAGAAGATGAACCAAACCATTTGTGTCCTAGACCATGGTAATATGTACTAGACATAAAATAAACCTAAAAAATCATAATTTGGTTCTAATTAATATCAAGTTCTTCCAAAGTCTGTCGATATCACAAAATAAAACCCTAGTGGTTCCACACACAATAGGGCTGCCTACGTCTATTTCCCGATGCACCCAAGTTTTCCAATGTACCAAGTTTGTTTAAAACCATTTTTAAAACCATGCTCACATTTAATTAAAACACCTTTTCACCCAATAAAATCTATTATAATGAAAAAATTAAAGAAATAAATTAGAAAATATATCAATTTAGAAATTTAGAAACACTTACATAGATCTAACTACCTTAAGAATGATGGAATCTAATTTTCCTTCAATAATGGGAAACAAAAAACCATGGACCGAACTTTGAAATAAAAGGCACGAGAAGAAACTAAAAATGATCGATAGAAAACACCAATCAATCGTGAATCTTAAACACAAATGCATCTAAGGTAGTCTCCATGACTAGAGGTAATTAAGAAGAAAAAATATCACTTACTAGGGATATGCGGTGCAACCACAACAGGAATCAGTTTCCAAATGAAGTGATCTGGAAGGAGTGTGATCAACCAAAATTTTCCAAAATCACTATAGGGTTTGAGAGGAAAGCATGTGCACCAAATGAAAAGGGAACTAGGCATGCGGTGAGTTTAAAATAATTAGTCCTAAGAAATTCATTATGTGAATCCCTTTCATGATGTGAAATCCCATGTATTAAAAATACATTGAAAAAAGCATCACCTTGAATTAAATTAATTCTTGATCAAAATTTTCATGAAATGTAAATATTTCAGCCTATAAAATTTTCACACCCTTCATGAGTCTCATGAAATCTTACCTACAACATATTCATGTCATTTAACCCATTCATGATGCGAATGTGTCTAATATGCAATAATCAGTGAAGTTTTCTATATAAATCCTTTGAACCAAAAGTTAAGGCTCTCAGGTCCCAAGGAGAATGCTCTAAATCCATTTGCACATTTATAACCAGTCTTTATTAGTTCAAAAAAATATACATCCTTGAATTTTATTTCATTTCCCTTAACAAAGGCTCTCCATTATTGAGAAGCCCAAAATGAACCCAAATAGAAATGAAAAAAAAGACAGGGCATATTTGAAGGAAGGCAATGGGTTGTTACATGAATTGGGTGGTAAATTTGTAGTTCTCCTGAGTTTCTTCCTATTTATAGTCCCTCCATTTTATCTAGTTTCCCATTCCATTATAATAGTTCCATATATTATTGAAATATTGAGTTGAATTCATGTTTTTATTCATGTGGATTATCAATTTGGTCCAACCTGCCCTTTGGAGGGAGGAACTTCATTATCTTATGGTTATTTAGATGCACCAATAAGGCTGATTGGAAGGTGTAGAATAATGAATTGGTCTCTTTGAAACCATACCAAACTATATTTTAGAGAAACAACAACAATTATAGATCGATTAGCTTCATTGGTAATGGGAAATTGAAGATCAAGATGAATTTTGATGTTATATGATTCTGCACTCTGAGAAGTAAAAATTTCACAGTGAATTACAACGTCCAATGACACAATATTGTCTAGTGTACCATCTAGAAACATCACAACACCAAACAAATAAAAACATCCGCAAACTATAACTCTAGACACTCATAGTAATCTTGAAATGCTGGATTCTATGATCCTTTAATACCTATGGGAGATGGAAACATATATCCTTAATAACACATGTTTTTCACCTCATGTGGAGTTTCCAGTGTTTGATGAGACCGATCTTCATGGATTTTTGACTCATGATAAGTTATATTTCAAAATTCACCAGACTCTGGGTACAATGAAAATGTTCCCCACTCAAGTTTTCATAGATGGTATTTCTATCCACTAGTTTACAATTTTAGAGGAGGTGAAACCAATTATGACATGGAATATTTAAATGAATTATATGATGGCATGATTTAGTGTAATCTAAAATCAAAATATGTATGAAGAGTTTGATTCTTTAAATCAAAATTATTCAGTAGCTACTTATATATAACAGTTTGATTAACTTTATAATTTAGTTGCATGATAGCCAGAGTTAAAATATGTTGGGTACTTTTTACATGGATTGAGAAAGGAAATTCATAGCTGGTTACAAATCCATAATCCAGACACAAGGTTATCATTGATGCGTGTAACATGACATGTTTAAATGGAAGTTTCAAAAGGATCTAGTTCCATATTTTACCCAACCATACCTAGGGAATATAGAGTCTCATAGGATTTGGATCACTGGACACCTTACCGCATCCATCCACCCGAGACTTTGAATAATGGGTTTCTATTGTGAATTCATCAACAATGATATGTATCTACTCGAGAATTAAAATTTGAACCACTGAAACCACCTCCTCTGAGGGGAATGATTCTCGGTATTTTTCTTCCCAAGAGTGGGAAGATCGAAAAAATAGAGGCCTATATTTCTTCTATGGATAACCATATAGTTCACTGCATAAATGTTTGGATCCTAAGTTGAATGTTACACTACTGGGAGAGGATGATGATGTTCCAGTGTAATAATTCCCTGATAATTATATTGTAGCGTCAATGTAGTATGCGGTTCCCTCCAATGATATATAATGTTTATTCATTGATTTTCAAGACTTCATCCCTATATTATCCCTTCATAGTGTTGACGCCACCTCCATGAAAGAGGTGGGTTTCCTAGGGAAAATTCATATATTAATTAACTTGGATAGTAGGACCACACATAATTTTGTTTCACCTAATATGGTATATCAACCAAAATTTTTAGTTCAAATAAAAATGGTACTCAAATTCAAGCTTGATGATGGCCATCATGTGTATACTCAGGGGATTTATTGATAACTACCTATGATAATTGGTGACTTAACTTATATTGTTGATTCTCATGTGTTAGATTTTGGTGGTTTGGAATGTATATTGGGGTTTCCTAGTTACGTACTCCTAGAGAGGTGATGACTAATTAGGGATCCATGAAAATGTGATTTCATGTGTCCAACTGATAATATACCCTCCACAGTTCTTATCTATGATTCTTTATAGCCACTTATTTAGACAAGGTCCTTATTCCACCTATCCATATTTCCCATCAGATATTACTACTTGAAAGTAGGTATAAGGGTTATGAATCAGCTCTAATGTCACCACAAAATCAGTCTCTAAAAATTTTACTCCAGGAGTTTGATGGTGTTTTTATCAACCCTTTAGCTTTACCACTAGTCCACCAGTGGGAGCATGGAATTTAGTAAGAATAAGGATAGGGCCCGGTGGTTGGGAATCCATATCACTATACTCATTTTAAAAAAAATGATATTGAAAAATAGGTGGGGTGAAATTTTTTCAATTGGGGATCATTTGACCTAGTACCAGATCCTTTTCAAGCCTCATTATTTTGGTTAAATAATATGGGTCATGGATATTGTGTGAGGATTACATATCACTCAATCAGGTCACCATTTATGACAATTTACTTATACCAATCATTGAAGAATTTCTAGGTGAAGTGGGCGGTGATAAATATTTATACAAGTTAGACTTAAACTTGGGGTACTAAAAAATCTTAATATGGGAGATGGATGTTTACAATACAACATTCCAAACTCATAGTGGACATTATGATTTTTTTAAATTCATTTTAGGATTGGAAATGCCCCCTAAACATTCCAAGAGGACATGAATGAATTGTTTTTTTTATTCTTATGAAATCTTTTGATGGTTTTTTATGATATCTTTATTTATATCCCAGACTAGCACTAACACTTGATTCACTTTTAAACTATTCTTCAGTCATTCTATTTACATCATTATTTTTCCTGCCCAAGAAAATTCTTGTTCACTCAACATACTATTGAATATCTTTGTCATGTGGTTTCCCCAAATGATTTTTTGGTGGATTATCATAAGGTGTAAGTGGTTCTAGATTTTCCATATCCTCTTTAAATAAATGGTGTGTAGTGTTTCCTTAACCTCATAGGATATTATCAAAAAAAAATCTAGGGTTATGATTATATTGATCAACCACTTATGGTTTTGACATATGAAGATGGATTTATTTGTTCTTATGCCGATCAATATGATTTTAACCACTTTAAAAACCTACTCACCACAAATATGGTGATTGATTTACTTAATTTTAACCACTCATTTGGGGTAGAGTGTGATGCCTCAGGTTGTGGAGTCAGTTTTTTTTATGAAATATCACCGACCTATAGCCTTTATTAGCAAATCATTATGTGATAAAACACTGTAAAAATCTACGTATGAAAAAGATATGATGGATTTGGTATTGTAAATCCAACATTGGAATCCATATTTATTGGGAAGTGTTTTCACCATGTTTTTAGACCACCAAAGCCTTTAAGTTTTACTTTATAATTGCATTTCTTTGGTGTATCAACAACATTGGATAACAAAATTATTAGGATATCATTTTGAGGTAAAATTCAAACCAGGTTCTCAAAATACCATTACTGATTCCTTTTATGATAGGAGGAATCGACAGAATCCAACCTCCTATAGCATTTTACAATGTCGGGCAATGGAGCGTCTCTCACTGATGGGCTCCACTCCAACCCATCTCTCTATAAAATCACACATGCTCTCCAGTGTGGTTGATCTACTTACCGAGGCTTCACTTATTTGAATGGTCTCTATCAGTATCTTGACTATTTAGTTATCCCTTCTTCCTCTGATTGGGTGCCCTGCCTCCTCACGGAATTTAATTCAACTCCTCTAGGAGGTCATTTTATATTTTACCATACTTAACACTAGTTGTCATACAATTTATATTGGATTGGCATGTAGTGTCAGTTAACAAAATTTTTCAAGTAGTGTGATACTTTATAGCATTTGAAATACTCAATGTTGGAATCAGTAGGGGTGTTGCAACCTATGGAGCTTCTAACTCTTGTTTGGGAATATATTTCAATGGATTTTATCATCAGATTACCAAAAAATAAAGGCTTTGAGGTATTTCTTATTATTGTGGATAGATTATCTAAATATTCTCATTTCATCAGCATGAAGTATTTGTTTATAGAAAAGAGTGTGGATTCAATTTTCATTCAAGAAGTAATCCATCAATATGGAGTTCCAGCTTCCATTGTCAATGATCAAGATCCAATTTTCATCATCTTATTTTGGACAAAGATCTTTTAGATTCATGGTACTAAATTAAGACTTCGTTTTTCCTATCATCCATAAACCGATACCCAAACCAAGGACATTAATCATTTCTTGGAAACTTAACCTCACTTATTCATAGAAGAACAACCCAAAAATTGGACTTTTTTTCTCCCTTGGGTTGGACTTAATGACAACACCTCATGGAATTATTTTATTAAAACTACACTATTTCATGTTATTTATTGTCTCCCTACATGAACATTGGTAATATCTCTTCCATTGAAAATTAATGTGGAAGTTTTTTCTATAGCCTTAGGTGAGCAAGATAATGCCCTACTCCAGCTCAAAAATCATTTGATTCATTCACAATAGTGTATAAAGTATCATGCTAACCATCATCATTGCCCTATTGAATACTAGAAAGGAGATCAAGTTTATTTGAAGCTACAACCACATTGGAAATAATATCTGGCACAAAATATTGATCATAATCTCTCTCCATGTTTTTACAACCCCTTCCTTATCTCTAAGCATGTGGGTCTAGTGGTTTATCACTTAGATTTTCCTCCAAAAGAAAAACTTCACCATGTATTCCATGTTTCTTAATTTAAAAATGAACTACCTACTCATTCTCTCAAGGAAATTATTCTCTCTAACCTTACCCTAGATTCTCCAGCAAGGAATAAACCTAAGATAGATATTACTTAATGATCTATCCACTAAGATCAGAAGGATGTCCCACATAGTCTCATTAATTGGTGTGTCCACTCCAATGATGATGCCACTAGGGAGGATTATTACATTCTATATAGTCAATTTACTTCTTTTTGGCTTGTGGGAAAGTTGGTTTCTTATGGGTGAGTGAGAATTAAGGTAGTCCCATAGAAGGTGCATGCTCAGAAGTAAAAGGGAGTAAATATAGTAAGAGAGTCTATTAGAAAACCAACTATAAGTGGGGACCAATGGAAGATAGAGAGAATAGTAAGGAATATTATTCCATTTGTGTATCGAAATGAATTGGGTGGGACAACTATAGTTTTCCTAGGTTTCTCCCTATTTCTAGTCCCCCCTTCTAGTTTCCCATTATGTTGTAATATTTCTATAAATTACTAAAATATATGGATAAATTTGTGTTTTTATTAATGTGTCTCATCACACTATTTACAAATCCACCACCACCATGGGTATTACCTTTATAGAGCCATCAAGATTCACTACACACTGGTAGTGACATGATGTCTTGTCATACATATCAAGTAGTAGACCAACCAATGGCTCATATGTGGAATGAAAAAGTGAAGTTTTTCAATGCATTTTTTCATTTGAGAAGGCATTGATGATCTATTCAATTATTTCTCATTCATCTTCCATGAGTTTGGTGCCGAATTATTCTACCACAAGAGGGAGCTACATAATTGGGACTATAGTCATTCATCTTTCTACAATAATTATGCCTCATACTCTTCCTATAAATGACCTAATACTTGGTTTATTGATAGTGTTTTGGATAATTCTAGATAATATTTTCAGTTCACACTTTAGATAATAGTATTATATCAATGAAATATTGTCGTTCATTAAAAGAGAATTTAAATTTTCTACTCATCACTTTTTTTTATTTCTCCTCGAAGTATTAAATTATCTATTAGCAAGTTTTATATTTTTTAAAAGTTATGAATGCTATATCGTAGCATTGTTTTTCATTACTTAAGATTTTAGTCGCATGGAGGAGTAAAAAATCACTATATATGAGAACTTTTGAAAGTCTTTCACTTCTCCATCATTACTGGCTCTCATTTTTTCTAATGTTTATGACCAAGATCCTATTTTAGTGGAAACATGTACCTATTTTTCATTAACATTTACTCATGGATATTCGAAGAAATAATTGGATACATATGGTTATCTCATTAAAATTTTCATACAAAAAGAAATTATTTGTTTCACAACTATTCATATAAGGGAAACATTATCACCGCTATTATATTTCCTATTTATTTGAGTGATGAGGGACTCATATAAAATTTAATCAACTATTTTCTTAGAATTTCATAAATACCAAGGGTTCACAACATTTAAATGTTATTATAATAATTGGATATGATTTTAAGATTAAGAGAATAGAAAACCTCGATGACTTTAATTGGTTTCCCATCATTACGTAATTGGATATAGTTAATTGTGAAAGTGTTTCAATTGGAGAGCCCGAGGGCGATGGAAGTAGGAGCTATGGGATCAACCATTGTGGGATCATCCATGGTGTCATTATTTTCATCTTTAAGATAATGGGTCTTTATAAGTGGATGAAAATGATATGAATGGTGAAAAAATAAAGGAAGATGAAGGGGAATAGTAAATAATTGTTAGGGGTAGTGTTGTGTTTTACATTATAGATAGTTTGATTGGGGTCGTTGGGTATTTCATTGGGGGATTTGTAAATATATTTTACAGATATTGGGGGAAGAGGATTCAAATATTTTAGGTCTAGATTTATTTTTTGGAGGATTAATAATTGTCCACAGGGAGCATTTACCAATGGAGTTTCTTCCTCCTATTCTTTCACTACTTCTAGATTATTCTTTACCACTGCTACATTATAGAGTTTAAAATTGATTCCAATAATTATTCTATAATTATCTTTGGGATTATTCTATGTGTTATCACATGAGAAACTATGGTATTATCAATTTATCTCATAAATCAATCTATAAATAAGTTTCCCACCTATTTTCAAGGTGAGAGATTTCATATTATAATATTAAATAAAAAAATATAATAATCATGATTTTATAACAATAAAAAAATAATATTATAATTTCATCTAAAAATGTTATTATAATATATCATTATCAGTTGAGGTAGGCTTCCAATTAAAATCAAAACCCAACCCAAATATTAATTAGGCTTTCAAAAGTGACCCATTTATTATTCAGGACACAAAAATTAGGCCTAATAATATATATTTTTGGATTTATTTTATTAGTAATAAAAATGTTGTTCCACTTGTTAGCTCACATAACTCCTTGGTTTATACCTATCAATATAGGGTAAATAATGTTAATATAGAGTTATGAGTCAGTTGAGTTGTTGAGAGAGAGAGAGAGATCTTATATTCGATTGGGGGGACCACTTGGGCAAGGTGCACATTCTATTTGGAATTTTGGGATAGTGGAAGTTATTCAGTTGAGGAAGTAGTCTTCCTCTGAGTTAATCCACATATAGAAAACTAGAACCTGGGAAGTATACTTCACCAGGTTCTCCTAATAATTCTTTTTATAATTGAAACTATAATAAGAACTTTTTATTCTTACAAAAATACATAAAAAAGTCATTTCATATTTCTTGATTCCTTTCCATCCATGAAGTTTTATAATAATTTGGTGACTCTTCTAGGGAAAGTTTTTGTGAAGGAGTAGATGAGTTGAGATCTAGAATTCTTCTCAGCTGAGATGCATGTGAGGAGAAAACAAACCCATCCATAACAAGAGAGGATATTGTGATAGTGTTGAACTCATGAGACAATGCCCGATTCTTAGACGAACACCTGGATACAAATGAGGATGTAAATTTGAGTATTAATAGTATAATTTTACATGAAAAAAATTATAAAATAAGGACTATAATGTAGGAGATTTTGGAAAAACTAATGCAAGTACAAAATGATAATCAATGAGTGACACAAGACTTGGCAAAACACTCACATGAGTGAGTAGCCACGAGAATAAGAGACATATAGGACCGCGCATTGGAATGGATAAAAGAGGAATTGGTTTGGGTGAATCATGTTTTGGAAGTCAAAAAATAGGGCAATGATATTCCAAAAAATCTAGGCAATAATGGTCAGGGAAGTGTAGAGGTTAGTGATAAATTAAGAGTCAATCAAACTCCAGATGAAATTGTCATTACTGAAGGATTGTGAGAAGTTTTGAGAAATGGGGATTTGCCTTAATTTTCTATAGATGATCCTTATGGATGTATTTTTAAGTCTGATACATACTTTTTGATAAATAAAACTTTATAATAAATTAAGTTACACCATGCAGAGATATGTGTGGAAGGAACAACTTTATACTAGTTCTTATCCTAGCATAGAGCTTTGAAAAATTCATATTGGGAGATGTTTGAACTAGAAATTATGGATAGGTGTGGGAAATATATGGAGGGGATATATTTATATTTTTTAATAGGTTACAAAAGAACTAGGAAACTTAATGAGTACACCAAGGAATTAAAGAATGTGACATTAAAGATTATGGACTTTCCAGAGTTGTGGTACATGAGAATGTTCATGGGAATGTTGAGATCCAAGATTGAAAATATATTTAAAAAAAACTAACTAAAAAGTTCATTATTATAGTATTTTCAAGTAAGATAGAGATAAAACTTATCTAGGAGGGAGTTATTAAGGGAATCTATGGGTGTTTGTGTGTTTATCTAGTTTCATGGGGCGGGAGTTGCGTCAAAAAATTTCTCAATGAACCAAAATTTAATAGAGTGGACTAAAAGAGAAGATTATTTAAATAAATTTATTGTAGATTAATGTTAGAATATAGTTAGATATATTATTCAATAGGAACATAAAGACTATAATATGAAAGGATTATTTTTTCACTATGTCCAATAATACATCCCAATCCACATACTCCCTGATAAACACCTGAGGGTGATGGTTTGGGAATATGAAGAGCTTGAGGGAGAGTAGGATGAAAACTTTTATGAAGGGTAGTGGGAACACAAGGATAAGAATTATATAAAATAATAATAGTTTAAAATCATGGGAATTTTTAGAGCAAAATCAATGGAATCCATAAGATACATAATAGGGGTGCCATTGGTGGTCTTAGTGGATAGTGGTATTGACTAAAATTTCATTTCTATAACTCTCACAAAGATGGAAAATATATAGGTAAGAATGAATAAGACTTTCGAGATAAGGTTAGGGGATGGGTATTAAGTAATTTCATGAGGTACATGGAGATGAGTTGAGGTAACCTTAGAGAATTTCCTCTTCATAGTGGAGTCCTTTGTGTTTAACACTAGAGGAACGAACCTGGTGTTGGGAATAAAGTGACTAAGAGGATTGAGAATTTTTTTAACTAAATGGGGCCATAGGACCATGGATTTCACATGTAAAGGAAAATAGATTAAGTTATAAGGATTCATAGAGAAACATAGAGGTTTTTCAAAAATATAACATCAAGTTGAAACCTAATCATTACATCTAGAGGGAAGGTTTTGGAAGACTCATTTTTTTCTTGATTACAGGAGAAAATACACGGGGAAAATTGAGTGGCCAAAAATATCTGGAGAATATTCTATAGAAATTTCATACTTTTTTTGACAAAACCAAGGGTCTTCCACCAACAATATCTATTGACTATGCTATCACATTGGTGACCACTTGTAAATACCTATATTTTTCTAGATCTTGAATTTGATTAGAAATTTAAATTTTTTCTATTAGAAGATTATGAGGGGTAAAATGGTCATTTTTACCTTGTATATGAGCTTTTAAAACCTTTTTAACCGCACTTTTTGTCCCAAAATAGGTTGTTTATCGTAGGAAATGAGTTTTGTGGAATTCCAAGTAGTTCGAATTCTCAGAAAATATTTAATATTTAACGAGTTAAATATTAAATTATTTATGTGGGTTCAGGTGGTGATATCTTTTGAATGGAGTTCCAGATTTAGATTCTAGCTATGCGATTGATTCTGGAATGAGGAGTTTTTCTTAGGTAGGGTATAAACCTACTTCAGGTGATGGGACTCAAGAAAGGTATTTTAAAGGGGAATTTAATTAATTAATTAAAACACCCCCCCATTTTGGATTCCTACACACAGAAGGAGATTGGGGATAGATTTCTCCCTTAAATTATGTAATAACCAAAAAAAGGGAAGAGAATGAGGTGCCACTAGACTTATTCTATGGTGGAAATCAATATCGAATCAAGGTGCTGTAGCTTCTGAGAGTGGATTTAGACCTGAAGCTTTGGCGTTTCTCCATTAGGCAGGGCATTTTTTGAGTTTTACACCCTAATCCACATATAAGTGTTGTTTTTAATATTTTTAGACCTTTTATGACTAATAATAACCACATTAAGGGTTTATATGTTCCAAATTGTGGGAAAATTGGGGTTTTGGTAGGTTTGAAGGGGTTTCCAATTCAGAAATCTGGACTATATGGTGTGTGGTTTTATAAACACATGACATGTGTTTTTCTTGTTTGGGGGAGATTTAATTTTATAACTAAATTCTATTTACTTAGAGTACATGTTGTGTAGTGGTTCATGTCCATATGGAAGAGTACCTGGAAGAACTAAGTGTGAATAAGTATACGATGTGTAGGAGAGGTACATTCCCTATAGAGGGATGTAGACATGTGGTTAAGGACCAAGGGGGAAACCCCATATAAGGGGAACATGTCCATGTGGAAGTACACATACAGACCACAATTATGACATGGTTGTGTGGTAGTACATGGGAAAAACCCATGTAAATTATGTTCTTGCAGTAGTACATGAACAAACCTAGGGTGTACGTAAGCTGTGTAGAAGTACATGGCCAAGTTAGATGTTTTAGAGTACACATCATATACTAGGGTTATATGTTGTGTACTACCCCACAGTTATCCTTTTTAGGATTTTTTAATGATTTGGTTCTGAAGAGTCATAATTAGACAAAATATAAGTTCATTGTGGGTGTTTTTTCCATGTAGAACACAATGGTGGAGCCCTTGGGGAATTTTGAAGACTTCTAATAGGAAGTTTGGAGAAAGTATGTTTTGTCAGAGATGTTTTCCCCTAGAAAGTGTGCTCAACTATATCATATAGGTGGTACATGGGATGAGACCAGAGAAAGGTTCATGAGATTAATTATAAGATATAGCATGATTTTGTTGAATACATCAATATATTTTGGTATGCGAGTGTCTATAGTTAGTGGGATGAGGATTATGAATTGAGGTGATGGATAGTTTTGGTGTACTGAATAACCTAGGGTGTTTTTAAAAATGGTTATGCTTGAGGCCATCTACCATATAAGAATTTTATGCCTTTGAATCCAATGATATAATGGAATTATAGATATTTTATTAAAGGATGTATGAATTCTAAGATATGGGTGTTGGCCTGAGAGTTTGGTTATTATTATGGATCAGTGGAGGGATGCCTCTTATTGAGTTATAGTTTTGAGGATCCAAAGAAGGATTCCTATTTACGTGTTGAACCAAAGGTCCAAGTGGGTGCCCAATTGATAATACAACCCAAAACGGGTGCCAGTTTTTTATTATAATGGATTTGAGTGTTTCCATGGGACCCAAACCATTGTATGAACCATTTTGGGATGATATATTGATGTCGTTATTGGGTGTTTGGCCAACCCTTGATATGTTTCTCTAGTTTCTAATATTGAGACTTGGTTTACATCATAAGACTGTTGTGACATGGTTGGGTTTCCATATTTGGAGCCTATATTACTGATGGGGTATGCGATGGATGAGATAACTGGACATGATGTTCCACATGTATGGTTCCATATACCCATGATTGAGACTATTATACAAGATGTGTTGTATCGATACCGATAGTTTGTTTATAGTTTTAGTGTTGGACCGAGGTTCCAGATATGTTGATTTATAATATAGGTGAGGGTTTGTAAACATGGAGTTCCACATATATGGTTGAGTTTAGTGGAAATGAAATTCCCCTAATATGTGATTAGATGTTGGAATGATTCTCCATGCATGTTTAATATTGTACATGGATGAGGTGCCAAATTGAGGCTTTGGTCTCTAATAGTACACTTTATGGTTTGAGTTCCAGACTGATGCTCTTAGGAATAATGGTATAAAATCTGGTATGGATAGTGGGATGATGCTCTACATCCATGTTTTAGGTACCCGACTAATTCTCTAGGTACTAATGTTTGATGTAAGTTATAGGTGTTGGACTGATTCTCTATGAATTATTGTTTATGAATAATGAGATAGATGTCAGGTTGATATTATGTGTCTTGGTTATACTTTAGTGTTGTATGAGTACATAGGAACAATGTTTATAGGTACCAAGAATGAGATAAAAATATTATCCACGATTAAATGGTAGGGAATGAACCAGATTAGTTTCCCAAAGGATAGGACTATCATAGGATGGGTCCCCGAAATAATCAAGTTTTGTTATGGCTATCATGGATATAGTGACCGCATGTTAATTGGGATGAAAAATCTTTAGGACATTATTAGAGACACAATGGAACTGGAAAAAGTATTTATGATCATTTAGGGTAATATAACATAGGTTTTTTAGTTAATTATTAGCTAGATTGAGCATATTTTATGAGCATGCACTTTTGAAAGTAGGTTATAGGTTCACTGTTGGCGGTGGGCTAATGAGATTTATTTCTCAAACCCTATATGCGTACCTCAGTGTGTATACAAAAATTATGTATTATTTTAGTTTGATAAAAAATGCATGAAGGATAGATAGAAGGCCCAAGATTTCATGATTTATTGGGTTTCTCATGTGTAGTATAATGATCAAGTTGGATTAAGTCGATACAGTACTAGAGACTGAGTATGCGACATGGCTTGAATTTGAAAGTAGAGCATGATGCTTTTATTTTTCATTAGTCATCATTTATATGTGATTGGCCCCATGTATTATTGATGTTTTATGTATGAAATTGTTTTTTTGGCCTTTATTATATTTCATTTTATTATAGCAAAGCCTCTGTTTCAGTTAATTTATTCTTTCCATGTACTCTGATGTATATGTTGTTTGGTTATTTACTTCTGGTTGTGCACTCTGATATTAGGGTATAGTCTCCTCATAGTTCCACCTTATACCTCCACTACTAGTCAGTATCCTTTGGCATATGAGGAGGCATGCTTGATACCTTGTGGTGAACCAGTTCGTGGCATCAGTTTAGTGGAATCCAGGTTTGGATGTTAAAAAGTGGTATCATAGGAGTTTACTTTCCTATTTATTTACTATTTGGGATTTGGTGGATATTATATATAGGAATTTATTTAATTATATGATGGATATTAGCTAGTGCATCATGAAAACCTATTCTGATAAAAATTATAGGTTACCAGGTCATGGGATTGATGTTCTTGGTTTGTGAAGTTATGACTATATAGATTTTCTCTTTGAGCAATGCACATGTGGTTTGGATTTGGTGATTTTTTATAAATTTATGGATCTTGGTCCATTGGTAAGAGGCTTATGATTTGGTTTTGACTCTTGGAATTTAGAGTCAAGAGGTGCCTCATGCATCTTCATAGACACATAGGATCTACATGTTATAGGCCTGTTAGTGTGTGATTTTACTGATGACAAAGTCTTAGTTGTTTTAAGTGTCAAAAACTGCTTATATGGAATTTTCCCTTGTAAGTACATGGTGTAATTATATTCAGTTGGGATGAATTTTATATGTATTTTCTTATAATGGAAGGTCATGTGGATCTATGGTGAGATGCTCGATAATGAGGGTGTTGATGTGGTCTGCATGCATAGCAGGCACAATGACCTTGGTGGTTAAGCTTGGCATAGGTGTATAATTGTTGGACCCCTTTTGGGTTGTTTTTGTTAGAGGTTTTTTAGATGTACTAGTCCTCTAGAGAGTGGTTGATGTGTATATTCTTGAAGGGTATGATTTTCCTTGTTTATATGTGACATATTTTGAATGTAATAACCTAGATATGTGTGTTTTGACATGTTTATGTTGTGTGATGTTAGGATGGTAGTGTTCTTAACACCCTATAAGTAGTATAATTATTTTATTTTGACATGAACTAAGTGGTGGGAACTAGTGACCAGTGGTGATACTTGACTAGTGGGGATAGGAAGGAGATCCTTATGACCTTCTTGAAGTGACTTCTGTTTTGGAAGTTAGTGTTGTTTGACCTTTGAGGGTGACCTATGAGAGGGTTCGACTGAGTTATGTGTGCCCTTAGGTTTGTGAGGAATGGGTGGATGTTTTGGTATTTTAAAAATGGTGTAGTAAGGGTGCATCCTTGTATGAAGTTTAGGCATGTGGATGACTTTTATTTTATAGAATAATCCCTTGTGTGCTGGTGCTTCATCTATATGGTTGGTTTTGAGTGGGGAAAGTTTTTTCAGGTGATTAACATTTGAAATGGTTGTACAGGTGGGTTGTTCTTGGCAGTTGTGAGTTATATTAAGAGTGTAATAGGTGCTTAAGAGTTTTGGTGATGGATGATGAGCCAATTTTTTATGGGGATTGACTCACTGGATTCGGGAATAGGTTTTTTTGTTAGGTCACACAAGAGTGTGTAAGAGATAAGAATCAATGAAATCATGGTGAAATGACCGTTGGTGATGCAATGTGTCATTTATATTGTGGATTAAATGTTATGGGAGAATATTCCTAAGTTTATTAAGTTATTTAGGTATTTGTGAGTAGGATGAGAACTGATGAGAATGTGATGATAAGCTTGTGGGAATGGTGACTCGATGCCCTTATAATAAAATCATGATTTTTCATGAATGGATATAATCTTAGTGATATTTTTCAATGAAATATTAGTTTACTCCTATTATAGAGATTATCATTCCCAATATCTTTATATCATCATGAGTATATTGAGATAGCATTAGCTATACACTGAGATATATAGATGTCATTTTGGTTTGATAAAGGACCCCATTAGAGACTGTGCTCATGGAGAGTTGTATGTAAAGACCTATGGTGGGAGTGAACCATTGGCCACCTATGAGTGATGTCCTCTTGATAGAATAAATGTCTAAAAATACCTTGGGTGTTGTTATTAGATGTTGGTAATGGGTTATAGTTAGTATTTTTCTTTGTTGATCATGCAACATCAAGATAACAATGTCCAGTTTTGAGGTTCGATGGTGATTGGAGCATGGGTAGTGGAGGTTGGTGATTGGTTAAAAGTTTATAATAAGAATCCTTACTTGGTGGGGAGTATTAGATCAGGAATTTTTATATGACCCTTTTGTGATTGGGGTTGACGATACAATGTAAACCACATTTAACGAGTCATTGGACTACTATGAATATATTTTTATAGGCGATTATGATGGTTGGAAGTGTCAAGGATCAAAACCATCCATTGTAGGTTGAGTTCTATAATGGAGATACCCATAGTTTTAGATGATATAGTGACATATTAGGATGGACTGGTAAGATCAAGCAATGTATTGGTAGTTTTCTGATGGTGGAAAGAAGTTTCATAACCTTTGACAACTGTAAAACTTATCCTTGGAGTTATGAAGAGAAAATCAGTTATTGTTGTAAAGTATAATACAATAGGTTGAGTAAGGTTTTATGACTGGTGTGGGTTGATATGTGTGGTTGGAAGACTACTGAGGCTTTTTAAGGATGATAAGGTTTATGGTGGGGATGTTTTAAAGACCCTTGTTTTTTGGATCTTGAATTTGAGAATAAATTTGAATTTTTTCTTTTGAGAGTTCATTAGGGATAATATGGTCATTTTACCCTAGTATATATGATCATATAATTTTTATGAACACTTCATTGGTATCATAATAGTTTTTTACAATAAGAAAGGATTTTGGTATAATTTCAAGTAGTTTAACTTTTGGTGGAATATTTAATATTTAATGAGTTAAATATTAAATTATTCATGTGGGTTTGTGTGGTGATATCTTTTGAAAAGAGCTTCATATTGAGATTGTGACTCTGTGGTTGAGTTCATAATGGAGTTTTTTCTTAGGCATCATATAAACCTGCTTTAGGTTCTAGGACTCAAGACAAGTGTTCTAAAAGGACATTTAATTAATTAAAAGACTCCCCCTCACATTTTTTATTCCTATGAATGACATGATAAGGGGGAGATATTTCTCCCTCATTTAATGGATAGAACAAAATAGGTAGGATAAGGAGGTTCCATTGGAATCTGTCCACGATGGTGATTGAGATTGTAACGAGGTTCAACAACTTCCAAGAGTGGATTTTGATCTAAATATTCGACATTTCACCATGATGTAGGCCTGTTTTTTTTACACCCCAATTCCCATATATTTTTTTCTTAAGTTTTATATCCCTATTATGGCTACCAAGGACCCCATGAGGGACAATCTATTCCAAATTGGTAAAAAATGGGGGTTTTGTATGGTTTTCAGGGTTTCCTGTTCATAAATCATAACAACACAATGTATAGTTTGTGGAACACACGTTGTGCATTATTTCTATTTAGGGAAGATGTTGGAACTACATGTCGTATACTTGTAGTACACATATTGTAGTGGTGCATGGCCATATGCCCTATTTCCAAGCTAGAAATTTCATATAGAAGTACACTCTGTGTAGGAGAGGCACACACCATGTAGAGGGACGTGGCCGTGGGGTTAAGGAAATGTGTATACATCCCATATAAGGGTGAATGGTCATGTAGAAGAACACAACCAGACCCCTAAAAACAAGGATGTCTGTTAGTACATGACTAGACCCTGTGTAACATGTGTTTGTGTAGTAGTACACGACAATACCTCAGGTGTACCCAAGTCATGTGTAAGTACATATAAAGGTTGGATTATTTGGAGTACACATTGTGTACTAGGGGTGCATTTCGTGTTATACCCTTAGTTTCCATTTTGAGGGTTTGGATGATTTGGTGCCCCATAGTTGGAATTAGATATAAGAGGTGTCTATTTTGGGTGTTTTTCTACATATAACACAATGGTGGAGCCCTTGGGCCATTTTTAGGGCTTTTAATAGGTGGTTTGGAGAGGGTAAGTTATGATAGAGATGTTTTACCAAAGAAAGTGAGATTTGCTATCTCTTAAGAGAGAGACATGGGTTGATACCCAAGTAAGGGTCATGAGATTGATTGGAGGACATAGCATGAGTTCATTGTAGACCTTGATTGGTGTTGGAATGATCATGTACTTGGTTATTGGGATGAGCATTGTGAATTTATTTAATGTATAAGTTGGGTGAACAGACTAATATTGGGTAATTTGAAAAGGGTTTGGGCTTGAGGACATCTCCCTTATGAGGATTTATTACATCTGATGACTATGAGGCTATGGGATGTTAGATAATTGGTTTTGGAATGTATGATCTTTGAGAGATAGGAGTTATTATGACAATTTTGTTGTTACCAATAATTGAAGGAGGGATGAATTTTCTTGTGTTCTCGTTCTGACGATCCATAGAGGGATGCATCTATTTACATGTTGACCCAGAGGTCCAAGTGGATTCCTGGTTGATAAGAAGGCCCTGAGTGGGTGCCGATTTTGTATTGCAATGGTTACGAGTGTTTCCATGGTATCTGAACCAATGTATGATCCATTTGGGGTTGATATGTTTATGGTGGGTATGGTAATTCAGACAACCTTTGATATGTATCTATGGTTATTGATGTTGAGACTTGGTTCACATCGTAGGGCTATTGTGACATGGTTGGGCTACCATGTTTGGAGCCTGTATTATTGATAGGGGTTGCAACAGTTGAGATAACATGACATGATGGTCCACATGTATGGTTCTAGATATCCACGATTGAGAATGTTGGATAGGATGTGATTTATCAGTGTTGATAGTTTTTTTATGGTTTTAGTGTTAGAATGAGGTTCTGGGAATGTTTATTTTTGATATAGTTGAGGGTTGGTGGGAATAGAGTTCCATATATATAGTTGAGGTTAGTCGAAATGGAATTATACATATGTGATTAGATGTTGGATTTATTCTATAGGAATGGGTAATATACTATATAGATGAGGTGTCACACTAAGGATCTCGAATCTAATAGTATACTTTATGGTTTGAGTACCAGATTGATGCTCTAGGAAATGATGGTATACCAACTGGGATGGATGGTATACTAACACACTGAATCCATGATTTATGTTTCAGACTGATGATTAATGTACTAATGTTGGATGTATGGTTTAGGTTTTGGATGAATTCTCTAGGAACTGTTGTTTATGATATGTTAGTTAGATGTTAGACATATTTTCTAAGTCTTGGTAGTATTTTAGTGTGGTATGAGTACCTAGGATTGATGTGTCTAGGTACCAAGAATGATATAATTATTGTATTCATGATGGAATGGTCATGGATGACCTAGATTTGTTTCCCAGATGATTGGACTATTGTAGGATGGGAACCTAAAATCATTAGGATTGTTTGTGGCTATCACGAATATGGATCTCACATGTTAATTGGGATGCACTATATTTGAGACATGCTCAGATACAACCCAACATTGAACATATATGGTATGGTTGTTCGGGGTCATCGATAATGGTTTTTTATTTATATTCTCTTTTAGTTGTTTTTTGGCTAGGCTAAACATATTTCATGAGCATTCACTTATGGAAGCAGGTTATAGGTTCACTATTGGGGGTGTCCTACTGAGGTTTATTTATCACACCCTATATGTGAACCTCAGTTTTCATGAAAACCTTATGTATGCTTTTAGGTTGAGAAAGGATTTCCAATGGATATGGTGAAGGCCTAATTTGTATGATTTAGTGGGTTTCTTATGTGGAGTTTGATGATCGGGATAAAGAATCTTGATAGGGTACTGGAGACCAGGTGATTGAAGTTATAAGAAGAGCTTGATGTTTTTATTTTTCAGTTGTTTATTATGTACATGTTATTAGACCAGTGGGATATTGATGTTGTATTAATGACATGGTTGTTCGAGTCTTTAATGTATTTCATTTTTATTATAGAATTCTTATGTTATGTTTTATTTTTTTTCTTTTCATGTACTCTAATTTTTATGATGTTTATCTATCTAATTCTAGTTTTTCACTATGATATGGGGGTATAGTCTCTTCACAGTTCCACCTTATACCCCCACTGCTAGTTCACACCCTCTGGTGTGCGAGGAGGCATGATTTAGACCATGTGGTGATCCATCTCAGAGCATCGAATTAGAGGAATATGGGCCGGGATGTTACTTTGTTTCTACACTAGAAAACATTCATCCATATAAGTATGTACATCACCTCAAAAATGAGGTAGAGAAGAAATTGATAGATATGTTGACCAATGGGATAATCTGACAGATGAATGGTCCTTATTCTATCCCCCTTATCATGGTTTGAAAAAAATATGATAGTTTGAGAATGTGCGTAGATTATTCTACGTTCAATAAGTTAATAGTTATGAACAAATTTCCAATTCCAATCATAGAGGATCCATTGGGTGAACTTCATGGAGCAAAATTTTTCACCAAACTCGACTTAAAATCTTGCTTCAATTTAATTAGTGTGAGAATATATGATTTCATTAATACTACATTTAGAGCTCATGAGGGACATTATGAGTATCTAGTCAGGCCATTTGGATTGATGAACGCTCTGAAGAACTTCCAGTACACTATGAATAAAGTATTTAAATAATATTTGATGAGGTTCATACTAGTGTTCTTTGAATATTTCCTAATTTATAGAAAGATATTCCTCAACCATATGGATCACCTATAGACAACATTTAGGAAAATGTATGAAAATCAGTTTCAATTTAATAAGAAAAAGTGTTTTTGACTCAGTTGTCAATGGAATGAATATACTGAGCATATAATATTTTAAAAGGGGTATCTATGGACCCAAAAAAAAAGTGTATTTTGGATTGGCCATGTATGCAAACTATTAAGGGAGTTTTGGGCTTATTGAGTCTCTCTAGGTACTATATTATGATTATTCAAGGGCATGGGAAATTTTCAAAACCACTTACTGAACTAACCAAAAAAGGAAATTTTCATTGGAATGTAGCAACATAACAATACTTTGAATCTCTAAAGACCAACATGGTTCCCAACCCACTTTTAGCTTTACCAGACTTTCAAAAACCATTTGACATAGAATTTGATGCTTCAGGGAGATGGTTCATAGAGTTACTCATGAAGGACTAATGTCGAGTCGCTTTTTTGGTAAGGATTTAGTTTAAGTAAACCTATCTATATAAGTATATGAGAAAGAAGTTATAGTGTTGGTTTTGGAAGTGAACCACTAGAGGTGATATCTGGTTGAAAAAAAATCATGGTTTACACTGACCATAAGGAGATCAAATCCCTTCTCAGTCAAAACTAGGACTGGATTTTTAAGTGGTTTATAAACCAAAAAATAAAATCTAGGCAAACAATTATCTATCCATAATTTTTAATGGGGGAGAAGATTAGAACCTAGAGGACAATTTCTTGGTATCTATGGTTTTTGAACCATACTGAATAGAAGTTGACATTGTTAAAGTAGAAATAAAATAATTAACAAATCTCAAAGTATTCCATTTCACCTTGGAATATCAATCTAATTAATATCCCAATAATATTCTATGTGATGGACTGCTATATAAAAAATTCAATGGGTTTTTTCACGTACTTTTGGACTCATACCAAAATTTCTACACTATAATCATGTTATCATTATTGGAGGCCATGTTGGTTACATAAAAACTTATAAGATACTATCAAAAAATATATTTTGGAAGGGAATTACACCACACGTTATTAAATTTGTACGGTATTTTGATTCTTTCCAATAGAAAAAATATGAATCAATGTCCCCTGCATGCCTCCTTAAACCACTTCCCATACCAAAAATAGTTTTCGATGAAATATAAATGAATTTTATCTATGGGATCCCAAAATATTATGGTTATAATGCTATCTTTGTAGTTTTTTTTATCATTTTACCAAATACTCTCACTCTATTATATTACTACATCCTTATAGAACAAATCTTGGGGACTAGGTTTTTGTCAAAGAGGTATCCCGCTTACATGACTTTCTCAGTTCTGTCAGCAATGATCGAGACCCTATTTTTGTTATTAATTTTTGGAAGGAGTTGTTCCATTTTGAAGGTACTACCTTTAAAATGAGATCTTCCTATCACCCTCAAATAGATGGACAAACAAATATTTTCAATAAATTCTTGGAAACATAGATATGTTCTTATTCTTTGTAGAGACCACTATCTTGGACATGATGGATTCCATGGATAGAATAATTCTATGATTCCACACCCCATTATTCCACTAAATTAACTCCCTTTGAGATTTTTTATAGTAGAAAAACACAAAAATGTTATGCTATGTGGTAATAAATACTCCAGTATAATAAGTGGTTATTATTCTCAAAAAACGAGATCTCATTTTACCCCAATTACAGGATAATCTAGTTAGTACCCAACAGTTTATGGTTTGGTATGCCAAAAATCACTGTATGGATGTGGTATTTGAATTTGGGGAGTTTGTATATGTTAAAATCTAGTAAAATATACAAACCTCAAAGTCATATAAGAAAAATCCAAAGTCAACATCATGGTTTTATGGGCTCTAACACCCTAGTCCAGGTGACACTAAATTGATGCCTTGATTTGGTTCGCCATATGACTTTAGGCAAGCTTCCCCGTATGTTAGTGGCTTCTAACTAACAACAAGAGTATCATATAACACATTGGGAGACTATACCCTCTTTATCATAGCAATCCATAATGTAAATGATAAGAATAAAGAAAATGATAATAAACATCAACCATGAATTACATTACCAACTCCCACAACTGGTCACATGATCACAACCAATATAATAAATATTCCATATCATTGTAGTGGAATTTTCCAAAATATAACCCAAAATAAAGACACACTAAAAATTCCCAAGAATGAGTTCTGACATCATGTCCATTCGTCTATTCTATCAATCATCATGAATCCCACATTAGCCTTCTAACATAGGGATTTTCCCTTATCATGGCCCGCAACCATGAAATCTTCTTGCGTACCAATGATAACCCGATTAGGGTGTAGTACAATTTAGTAGGACACCACCAATGGTTTATATAATAATATCCATTCTGATATAGTGTATTTATAAGTAAAAATAAACAATAGGAAAAGGAGTAAATAAAAAGGGTTCTATAATTAAGGAGTTTTCAACTAACCCCATGGGATCTTAGGTTCCACAATGACACCATCCCACCAAACCTACTTCAGCCATACTAGAAGTCTGAACCATTAATAAATAGGTTAAATAATTTAAACAATAATGGGAATTCATTATTAATTTAAATTATAATTACTGAGGTGAAAAAACCTAATTACTCATACAATATCACATGTTATTAGTGGTTAGTCTTCATACTAACACCCTAGTCTGTGATAAGGAATTCCATGTACATAACATCATGTCAAGGATGATAAATTTCATGTAAATACATCCTACATCATGGATAAGGAATTCCATGTTCAACATCCTTACTCGTGGGTGTGGAACTTTATGTCCACCATTCACAACTGAGAGATACAGAACGTGATGTTCATCACTCAAAAACCATTTCATCAATTCAAATTTTCCAAGGCCCAACCAACATGGCCTTTCCAACACATCACAACATCATGGAATCACCTCTTATATTTATCAATATTCACATGGTTTATCTCACTCAACATATTTATCTTATATTTAATCACAAGTCTTTCATTTAACACAAAAAATGAGGTTATTTTAAGGCATTTGATGACATAATAAATCCCCTTTAACCATTTACCCATTATCCCTATTCATTATCATGTCATATTTAAGTTTAAATTAAATCCAAACAACCACTTAAAGAAAGCTACTTGAACAAATTATGGGCATAATTGGTTTAATTATCTAAACCCTATATTACAACAATTTCAATCTATCTCATTATTTTCAAAGGATGGGAACACCCCATGGGTGGCCATAATCTCAGACATATAATCTTCAATAGACACAATGTTGTTTTTTAAGGGTCTCACACAAAAATTTGAGGCTCAATTTACTATTCTTAATCAAAATAATAAAGATGTCATGAGGCAATGCAAAGGCACAACCACATACACATGAAAAATAATAAAGACTATGGGATATAACTTGTAGACCACCTACCTCAAGCTCATTGACAAACACTCATCCACCCACATTACTTGATTTAATCTAGAATAACCAAAAACACCAAGACTATGAACCTCCATAAAAAGGGTATGGTTTTGAAGATCTGGAAGAAGAGGAACAATCACACAAATCTTCTACTGGAAAATATAAGGAGAAGGACTTGTAGACTTTCCCAGAACTTCTATTTTCACTAAAAGACACTCCAAACACCTAATAATTAAAGAATATTGATCTATTTTAAGCTTTGAAGAAAATATTTTTCACCCAAGGATACTAGGGAAAAAATGGGGAGAAAATTTGGGTTAAAAAGCTTTAAGCCCAAGATGGAAAAATAGGAAGTTACCCATTTTTAAAGGTTCACATGGTTTTGCCTGACAGTTGTCCAAACGACATGCCAAACATGTAGTTCCCTCTATCCAATAGGAACTAGGATGCACAGTCTGGGGGGCTTTTGTGACAACCCAAAATGTTATTACACATTAATTAATTATTTATTACATAAAGTTTCACTTAATACAACCAAAAATATCAATATTCCTAGTGTATTTTTGAGATTAGGTACATAATATAACATTATAAAACTGGGATACAATGAATTTATTGAAAACTTCCTTAACATGCTCTTAATATTCCATCATTCTTAAAGCTATATGAGATTACCTAGTGATATACATAAGAAAAGGGTGAGATATAAATCTCAGTAAGGGAATAAATAAAGCATAATGTGATGAAATTATTACATGTTAGTCAATATAAATATCAATGAGACATAAAAGGGATCAAAATCATAAACATGATCATCAAAGCATGATATAAGATGATAACATAAAGGAAACATGTGAATGTTGAAACAACATTAAACATGAAATCATAAGTATAATTCAAGTTTAACCACCAAAACATCATAACATAATGTTCTTAATATAACCTCCCATGAACATACATGTAATCTCATGAGACTAAAACATTACCCAATGTGTTAGAGAGCAATATAATTCCGGTTCCACTCATTGCTTTCATATCATGTACATTCATAAGTGTGCCATATGGATTATATAACATAAGTATGTATTTCAAAATTTTTAACCACATGATTAAGGAGTGATAGTTACATACATGTAAGTCCCAAATTAATGTATAATTGGTTCAAATAGGTGAATACCCTTGAGCATAAATGAAGACAATCATTCACTGCACAAATATTTCACATGGAAAAATTACAACATAATTTTGGAAGCATAAATATGGTACATAAAGGTTCATAGAAGTGATAAATGAGATTAAAAGGGGTCTATAATCACTTTTAAATAATAATAGTATTATGATAGATGTGTAAAATCATATCCCATGAATAGGAATTAGAAAAAAAGGCACAACATAAAGAAGTTGATTGAATAAAGAGGAGAAGGAGAGGATCTCTTACTTTTGCATAGTAACAACTTAGGTAAAGTTTATAATGAGAGGTAATAAATGATATATAATTATAAGAACATCAATTTTATAGTAAATAAATATTTATAAAGTCTTGAAAATATAACCAATTAAGATTAAAAATTCTAAATACATGGAAGGTGCTTGAATGGAAAAGAAGAGAGCCCCTACCTTGAGAGAGTGTATTCAAAAGTTTGGAAGGAGCTTCTTGAAATATTGGGGGAACCTTGGGAGGGATATAGAGAGGTAAGGGTATATTAAGGACGTTATCTAAGTTTTTTTAGTGAAGATAAATGGGATCTTTTGTGGGTTTATATAGTAAAAGAGAAGTGAGTTCTTTATTATTTCCCAAACATAGGTTTTGGAATCTATACAATAAAGTAATAAAAAAACTTACCATGGTTTTTCCCCATGTTTTCTACCAAAGGGGAGTTTTTTATATTATTTTATAATTCTGAGAACCAAACTAATTAAAATATTACCCATGGTGATGTTCATATGAGTCATGTTTATAAAGAAATAATTTTAAAATTTTAAAATACTATATAGGTTTTGGATGATTCATAAAGTCTTTATAGAATTAATATAATAACATAAAAACATTATTTTAAAGTGAAAATATGTATTTTGTCATGGATACATTTTATGCAATATATTACATCAATTTTGGGTCATTTTGATGTCATAATACATACCGTATATTTATACCATATTTAATTTTTTCCTAAAAATTTGACTAGGTCAGAAAATTATGAAAGATTAACCATTGAATAATTTTGATGTGATGAATAAAAATAATAATATTTATTTATCAAAATAATTTTATTAATATGATAAATTACACTGTTAAATCAAAATCCCTGTTTATTGAGAAATGTTGGTTTTTTTACAATATTTTTTAAACCTTATATAAATCACATTTTCACTTCATAAAATTATATAATAATTTATATTTAATATATACTATTTATTAATAATATTTAATTAAAATATTATTTATTTCAAAAATTCTTGAATTAATAAAAATGAGTGTCTTGATTAAAACTATATATTACTCAAAATATAATTTGGGTTTTATCTTATCAAAATCTAATTTTTATCGAACATGTTATTTAATCATTTATATAAAGTATAAATAATAGTATAGGTATAATAATTATTTTATAGAAAATAAAATTTTCATATTCATACTATTAGGGTCGATATATATATATATATATCTCTTTATTACACCAGCAAATCCTCTAAGGGTATGTTGTGTAATGATGAGATTTTCTTGGGGTGGTTTGTCGAACACTGTTTGGGACATGATCTCGATGAAATTGAAATTATCTCTTAAAGGATTTATCTTATAGTTTAGTTGTTGAATCCAAGATTTTTATTATTCAAGGAAAAATACTAGAGATGTTATCTCCTTTAGAATCTCTAATAAATGGAATTCATAGGGTGTGATCCTACTAGTTGAGGCCATCACTTCCTTTTTCTGTGTCAATTATATTTTTCATTACCCTATATTTATACTAATCATATGATCACTGTATAATGGATATATTATCAATGGTTATGATTATTAATGATATTTTAAATCTAAAAGTCTATTTATATGTTCAAAATATCTAAAGCAGTTCAAGTTTTTTCTATAATTAATAAATTCTTAAATCATTAAAAAGGGAATTTCTTCTATAAAAGTTTAGGTCACTACATTATTCCCCCTTCATAAATATATCCCTTGAAATTTTTATATCATACACTAAAAAATATGGGGGTATTTCTATTTCATCACCTCTTATGGTTTCCACATTGCTTCGTCAAACTTGTGGTTCCTCCATGGCACTTTACGAGGTGTATTGTCTTATTTCGTAGATGTTTTATCTATGGTCTAAGACCTTCACCAGTTTCTCCTCTTATGAAAGAAAATTTTCCAATGGTACCACCTCTTAATTTAGTAAATTTGAGGTATTTGGTATGTAATTTCTTAATATGGATACATTTAATACATCATTTACTTGATACAGGGTGAGTGGGAGTTTTAGTCGATAATACACAGCTCTAATGTGATTGAGAACCTAAAAGGGGTCAATGTACCAAGGAATTAGCTTACCCTTCAACCCAATTATCATGAATTTCATCCATGGATATATACCGATTAATACCTTATCTCCAACCTCAAACTCTAGGTCTCATCGATGAATGTTAGTATAGATATTTTTTGACTCTAAGTAGCCTTGATGTTCTGTTGAATGGTCTTGAAATTTTCCACAATTTCCTAGACTATTTCAGGACCCATCAGCTTGTGTTCACCAACTTCATCCCATCATGTCAGTGGTCTACATCTCTTCCCATATAGATCTTTATAGAGATCTATTTAGATACTTGAGTAGAAACTATTATTGTATGAGAACTAAACCAGAGAAAGATATTGATCCCATCCTCCTTTAAATACCTTCGATAATTCTCTCAACATGTCTTCCAGTATTTGAAAAGTCCGATCAAATTGGATATCAATTTGGGGGTGATAATCCATAATAATATTCAACTTAGTATTTAGATCATGTTGGATACTATTCTAGAATTTGAAGTTAATTATTAGATTTTGATCAGATAAAATCAATAATTTTAAGACGATCCACCATAATCCATAAAAAATTATTTCCTCTTGATGCCTTTAGAAGACCAATGACAAAGTCCGTGGTTATGTTTTCCCTTTTCCATGGAGTTATGGGAACTGGTTGCATCATCCCCTTAGACTTTTTTATTTCAATATTCACTTTTGGACATACAAGACACATTGATGTATATTTTGTGATCTCCTTCTTCAAATTGTTCAACCAATAATGCCCTTATAAATCTCGATACATATTCATGCTCCCCAGATGGATGGATAAGGTCGAGCTATGTGTATCATCCAAATTATCCTTCTTTAACACAGGATTTAATGGTAAACATATTCATAACCAAAATCATAAAAATCATTCTTAATTAATTTTGAACTCCAAGGATTTACCTTTTCTTATATCTTCCACCTTCATCTAAATTTCCAAATCATCTCTTTGAGCATACTTTATCTTCTTTAGAAGGGATGGTTAAGCAATTATTTGTGTAATAATTAATGATGTTTCTTCCTTTATGATTCCCATGTCCATCCTCTTCAAGTATAAGAAGATTGGATCCTTATAAATTCTCATTAGTGATAAGGTTATAGGATCTTTTATACTTATAGAATCTTTTTCTTCATCTGATTTCCTAGTATGGTAGTGTATTTAGTATTCATAGTCCTTAGTCAAATCTAACCATATTTTTTAGAACATATTTATCTCTTTCAGTGTGAATATATGCTTGAGGCTCTTATGATCTGTATATATTTCAAATATCTCCCATAGAGATAATTCCACCATATTTTCAATGTGATGATCACTGCTTCCAAATATAGATCATGCACTATATAGTTATGTTCATGAACTTTCAACTAACTTGAGTTATAGGCTATCACTTTTTCATTCTACATAAGTACATAAACCATACCTTTGTTTGAAGAATCACTGTATACCAAAAATAGTTCTCCACTTGTGGAAAATATAAAAATAGGTGTAGTGATAAGACTATTTTTCAACTCCTTGAATCTCTCTTCACATTCACCATTCTAAAAAAACTTGCATCCCTTCTGAATCAGCTTGGTTAGTGAGTTTGAAAATCAAGAGAGATTTATCACTAATCATTGATAATATCCATCTATTACAAGTAAACAATGTATATCTATCATAGATTTCAGTCTTGACCATCCCCCAATTCCCTATATATTATAATTTTCAATAGATATCCCATTTCTTGTGATAAGATTCCCCAATAATGACACTTCCTTTAAATAGAACTCACATTTGTTGTAATTTCCATAAATCTTCTCATTTCATTAAGTCTTTATCACAGTACTCAAATACTTATCCTTTCTTTTAGATTAGATTATAATAGCATCTATAAAAACTACCACAAATTTGTTAAGTTAATCTCTAAAGTCTCTATTCATCAAGACCATGAATATTATTGGAACATTAGTGAGTCAAAATGGCACCACTATGAACTCATAGTTCGCATACCTTGTATGAAAATTAGTCTTAGGGATATCCTCATACTTCCCCTTTACGTGATAATATCCTGAATTAATATCCACCTTGGGTAATTATTGATTTCCATGTAGTTGATTTAATTAGTCATCAATTCATGGAATATGATACTTGTTATTTATTTTTGAGCTCATGATAATCGATTCAATAGAGCATTAACCCATCCATATTCTCGATGAAGAGGACTAGTGTGACCCACAGTGAAACACTTGGGTGTATAAACCCTTTATCTAGATTCTTCCATATTTGTTTCTTCAGATCATCGAGTTCAAAAATGGTCATTAAATATGGAGTTTTGGATATTGGAAATGTCATAGGTAGAAGCTCAATTGATAATTAAATCTCTCGGCTAGGAGGATGACCCAGAAACTATTTGGGAAACACATTATTGTATTCCCTCATAATGTTAATGTCTTCAAGGATGATATTTTCCTTAGTATTTATCATTTGAGCTGGATACACTAGCTTATAGGGAAATAATATCCATGATTGTGGTGATGGTACCAAATAAGATTCATCCTCCTCCTTTCACTTATATATAATCAGAGGACTATTAATGATATGGAGGGTTATTTCCTTCTCTCATAAATTTATGTTAGATCTATATAAGTAAATCCAATCCATACCTAGAATAACATCAAATTCTGATAAAGATAGTATCATAAAGTTCTCTGGGAAGTTTAACCCACACATTTTTATAGGGGAGGAGTTATATAATTGGGAAGAAATAATTGTCCCCTTTTCCATTTTCACTGATATCTCCACCTCCATTATTTTCAATGGTGTTTGAATAGTTCTACTAGACTTGTATGATATTAAATAATGTGTATTACTAGAATCAAAATGTATGTTTAATTTTCTTGAATGAATAAATAGAATACCTATCTTCATTTCATTGTTGAGATCCACCTCATTAGTTTTGATGAATTATGCTTGACTTTACTACCTTGGAGGTTATTGAAATTGATTATCTCCAAAAACCATTAGCTTAGGGAAGTGGTTTATATAGTTTACTTATTCCTTACAGTTGAAACATTGGAAAATTTGTTGAGGGTTGACTAGATAATTCCTCTCTTCTATCACATTGGTAGGTTTCTCCCATCTAAACTCACTAGCTTGGTTCCCTTCCTTTCTGTACCAAAATCATTTCCTCATCCCCCTTATGCAATTGATAGGATGCTTCTTCCCACACTTTCGAAAAGTGGTATATTGGGATTTCTTGGCACTATTATATTTCTCCGTCATACTAACTGAATTATACTCAACTTTACATTTCTTATACCCATGTAAACCTTGAGATTCAATGACCTTCATTTAAACTTCTAGGGAACATCAGAAAATTTTCTCATAGCTATCAAAGTCCCGAATTTTTGAGGCTTTTTATAGACTCGACTTCATCCCACCAAAGAAGTAGTCAAATTTCATTTAGGGGTAATGAAAAATCCAAAGGTGTCTTGTGAAAGTCTCTTTATGTTTTTATTATACTCCTTGATGGATTCATCATATTTTTGCTTAAGGGTAAGGAAAACCCTCTCCATTTTAAGTTGGAGAGTGTGGGTTAAATATTTTTCTATTTTTTTCCAAAATTTCTCTCACTCCATCAATTTGATCTCTTTCTTTCGCTTCATATTTTTTTATCAAAACCCACCATTGATTAGATTATACCTATATATGATAAACATCCAGTATAAACTTATCTTACTTGGATCATTTAAGGATGGAGAATATTTTCTCAATGGATTTGATCCATTTTTCCATGATTAAGGGATTGAATGATCCATTGAATGTTAGAGGCCATTTTCACATAAAGGTATCAATTACAACCTTTTCTTTATTAGGGGGATTTTCATGTTCCTCTTGATTCAGTTTTCTATTCATATCCTAAGTCAATTGAGAAATTATCATCATTAATTTCATGATTCCTCCTCCCATCGGGTTGGGAATCTCATTTTGGAAATTGTCGCATTGACCCTTGCATTGGTTGTTGGTCCGATTTCTCCTATTTCCAGCCATTGATTAGAATAAAGGGAAAATTAGGAATGAGTAATTTTATACTATTTAACACATAAATAGAAAACCATTAACATTAAAGTAATAACTCAAAAATGACATATATTCCTTAACTTGTGAATTTATATTCTTTAATCTAAGTTATCCATGATCTATTTACCAACATAATCTCTTATGGGTGTTTTTGTTCCCTTAATAATGGTTCACAATGAGATTGTGAATTTTCCAAAGAATATCCCCTAGGATTTTCAAACTAGTTTTGTAGCAAGGCATGCTTTCATGCACTAGTTCATGAATGAGTCTAGCTCAATACATTGTTTTTAGGGTTGTTACTCCTAAGTACATCTGTGTAAGAGCCACATCCACTTGTAGTATCCAGACATGGATGCATTTTATTATAATACAATTACTCTATACTTTACCAAAATTTAGGGATGTTTTCCAATGTTTAGTCATATTATATAAGGCTTTCACAATATTTTTCTAATCTTAATCTGAAAAATAACTAGACTTTAGATAAAACCAACTATGAAAACTAGTATCCTTATTACACATTAATTCATGATTTATTACATAAAGTTTTAGTTAATACAAACTATAAGACTAATAGGCCTAGTGTATTTGGGAGATTAGTTATATAACATAACATCATAAAATTTGGATACAATTCATTTATTGAAAACTTCCTTAACATGCTCTTAACATTCTATTGTTCTTAAAACTACATAGGATAACCTAGGAACATACATAAGAAATGAGTGAGCTATAGAGACTAGTAAGATAATAAATTAAGGATAAAATGATAAAATTATTACATTTTAGTAAATGGAAATATCAATAATACATAAAATGAATGATAATCATAAACATGATCATTGAAGCATGATATATGATGATAACATAAAGGCGACATGGGAATGTGGAAACGACATTTAACATGACATCATAAGAATAAGTCAAGGTTGACCAACAATACATCATAACATAATGTGATTATAATAACCTATTGCAAACCATACATGGTATCTCATGAGACTGAAACATTACCCAATGCACTGAAGTGCTATATAATTATGGGTACACCCGTCACTTTCATATCATGTACATGCATAAGCATGCCACATAGATCATATAACATAAGGATGCCTTTAATCAGTTTTAACTCCACGAGTAATGAGTGTGTGTTAAATACATTTAAGTTCTCAATAAATGTAGAATAAATTCAACTAGGTGAATACCCTTGAGTTCAAATGAATATGGGTATTCACAATACAAATGTTTGTGATGGAAAATCACATGATAATCTTAGCAGTATAACGAGGGTACATAAAGGTTCATTATAGGGATAAATGATATTAAAATGGGTATATCATTACTTGTAAATCATAATGTAAGTAACAAGGATGTGTAAAATCATATCCCATCAATAGGAATTAGAAAAAATCCATAACATAAAGAAGGTGTTTGAATAAAGAGAAGAAGGAGATGATCCCTTACTTCGACATAGTAAAATCTTAGGTAAAGTTTATAATGATAGAGGATAAATTATATATCATTATAAAAATATAAATTTGATAGTAAATGGATATTTATAAAGGCATGAAAACATAATAAATTAAGATTCAAAAGGTTAAATACAAGGAAGGTGCGTGAATCTAAAATAAGAGAGAGAGAGGTACCCTACCTTGAAAGAGTGTATCCAATATTTTGGGAGGATATTATTTAGAGATTGGGGAACCTTGGGATGGATATAGAGAGGTAAGGGTATATTAAGGGTGTTATCCAAGTTTTTTGAGTGAAGATAAATGGGAGCTTGGGTGGGTTTATATAGGAAAAGGGAGGAGAGTTCTTTATTATTTCCCAAACATAGGATTTAGACTCTATACAATAATTTAATAAAACCCACATACCATAACATGGTTTTTTTTCAATTATTTCTAGAAAATGGGAGTTTTTTTAATTATTTTCGAAGTCCAAGAACCTAACTCATTTAAATATTACCCTTACTGTTGTGGAAGTGATTCATGTTTATAGATAAATTATTTTAAAACCTTAAAATATTATATAGGATTTAGAGGATTTTTAAAGGATTTATTAAATTAATAAAATAACATAAAAACATTATTTTAAAGGGAAAATATTGAATTGGTCATGTATACCTTGTATGTTATATATTACATCACTTTTGGGTCATTATGATGTCATAACATATGTCGTATTTAATTTTTACCCAAAAATTTGTTTGTCTCAGTAAATTATGAAAAATTAACCATTAGATAATTTTGACATGATGAATCCAAAATTAATAATTATTTTATCAAAATAATTCTATAAATATGGTAAATTACACTTTTAAATCAAAATCCTCATTTATTGATTTTTCTGGGATTTTTTATAATTACAATTTTCTAACCCTTATTAAAATTACATTTTCAATTCATAAAATTATATTATAATTTATATTTAATATATATTATTTAATAATATTATTTATTTAAAATATAATTTATTTTAAAATTTATGAATCAATCATAAATAGTGTCTTTATTAAAACTATATATTACACAAAATACATTTTTTGTTTTATTATATCAAAGTCTAATTTTTATCAAACTCGTTATTTAATAATTTATGAAGTATAAACAATAAGGAATAAGTATAATCACATTTTTATTGAAAATAATATGTATATATTCATACTTTTAGGGTCAAGTTACATGTCCCTTTATTACATCAGCGAACACTCTAAGGGTAAGGTGTGTGATGATGAGTTTTTTTTGGGGTGGTTCAACAAACATGGTTTGGGCCATGATATAAATGAGCTTTAACTTCTCCCAAAAATAGTATCTATCATGATTTAGTTATTTAAAATGTTCTTGGGATTGGTCAAGGGAAATTAATAGATATGGTATCTCTCTCAGAAGCTTTGATAAAATTGAATTTCATTTATAAAAGTTTGGGTCGTTATAGCTCCTGCACGGTTTGACATACCATGCAGATCCCGTACATCCACCTCTGTCCAAGGGGGAAATGAGCACATAGTTTTCTGGTAATCCTGTATAGTTTTTTAAACCATGTGGGGACTTAATTTGAATTTTTCATAGAAACCACACCCCACGCGGTTATGGCGCACAGTTACTACTAATTGTGTGCTAACCGTGTGTCGGGTGTTTTATGGCCTATTTTCCACAGTTTTCAAGTATTGAACACTTGTGTCACTCTAAAGACCTCTATCAAACCTGAAATATATTTTTTCTACCATTTTAAAAATTATTTTCACAAAATTTTAGCTAACACGCCTCATAAAAAGGTCGGGATCTTACAACCTCCCAACCTTATAACTGGTCATCCTCAAGCTGCACTCCTGAGAATTATCAAACCTTCAAGGTAAAATGTTTAGGACACTAGGCCAAAATATCCTTATCCATATCCCAATTTTCCTCCTTAACATGGCCATTTTGTACAAAACTCTGATCTATAACATTGTCTTACCCCATAAAACATTCTCACTGCGATCCATAATAGGAACCAGATTCTCCTCAAAGGATGCATCATCCAACAACTCAACATCATCAACATTAATCACATGACAAGGGTCAAGTTGATACTACTAAATCTGTGACAAATGAAATATTTTTTCCATAGCACCATTCCACTATAGAATATCCAAGAAATAAGTTACCAATGTGATCCTCTACACAATCTCAAATGAATCAACATACCTAGGCACCAACTTACCCTGATTCCAAATTCAATGGTGAACCAACCCTGTTGAAACCAAAAGGAACACACGATCACCCTCTATAAACTCTAGGGGTTAATATTTTTGTTCAAAATATGGATTCCCTCAACTCTAATCTATATCCATACATTTACGAACCAACTAAACATATTTCGACAACTTATATACGAGACTCAATTCCAACAACTTTTATTCTCCCGCTTCCATCCAACACAATGGTGATATTCATGAAAAACCATAGAGAACCTCATATAATGTCATATAGATATTACCCAAATAACTTTTTTTATAGGTGAACTCAACAAGTGCTAATTTCTTGTACCATGTCCCACCTAAATCAAGGACACATGCTCTCAGATTCCCTCTAACACCTGGATAGTACATTTTGATTAGACATCCATCTATGGAAGAAAATATATACTAAAAATACTAAGTACCCAGTTCCTCCTAAAATAATTCATAGAATTGAAAAGTAAAATTTGAATCATGATCTAAAACTATACTATGAGGCACCTTGTAAAAACACATTATCTCCTAAACATACAAGTCGCCCAGCTGACCAATAGTGAAAGTATCCCAAATTGGAAATAAATTGTATACCATTTTTAATCATTCCATAAACACCCATATTTCATCCTTATACCAAGTAATCCTTGGAACACCTGCCAAAAAAATCCATGGTAACATCATACCACTTCCACTCTGAAATGGGAAATGATTGTAACAAACTACCTAGCCACTGTTGTTTTGGTTGTGATTATCTGATAAATGAATCATAAAATATAATAAACACATTCAAAATTAACTTATTAACTATGAAATAAAATTTGTGAAATGATATTTTAAAAATAAGAACACTAGATATGTAATAAAAAACATTTATTCACTAATATAAAATTTATCTACCTAAACATTCACATGTTCAATTTTTATGGTTCCTATATTGAAAAGTGAGCTCTGTTAAACTAAATCCACAAATTATATTAATTTCAAATATTAATTATCAATACTTGTGTAAAATTAAAATATAAAAATTAAATAACTAAAGGAATAAAATAAAACTTATCTGACAACTTTCTAAATCTTTTTCGAACACCACTCAATTAAGAGCATAACCAATATACTTTACATTCATTTTAAAAAATATACATAAAATCCAATGTACACTAAAATATAAAACCTTCAACCTTAATAATAGTATAATGAATAGTGGTTCATAATTATATATTTGTTCTTACCATTCATGTAATGAATATAATTAATCTACATATTTTTTAATTTTTCATATTTTTATTCAATTCTAGAATTTTGGTTCAAGTGTTTCAAAACCATTGAAATGTATTTTAGATCCATAAAACCATAAAAAAGTGAAATTATGTGGGACATAATCACCCATGGTGTAGGTCGAGTGGTTCACCGGTTGATCCATCTCACTTTCTGGGGGAATTGACTCAGGCTCGAGTCCCACCAGACTCGGACACTGTGCATATTATACACAGGGAGATTCAAAGTTGTTGCTTATCTGGGGAATGTGTAGTACACACTGTCTTGGTGAAGCCCCCAATGGGCCTAGGTGTGTTACCCTTACACATGTTTTTTAGTTGGGTTGTGCCTCAGTGGAAGAGGTACCTCTTGATTTTGCATCAGACCTGGGTTCAAATCCAAGTAGGATAGAATTTCTGTTGGCAGGTGGTGACATAGGCATGACATAGGCAGGTAGTGACGTAGGTAGGTAGTGAAACAGGAATGAACTAGACATGTAGTGATGCAGGAATGACATAGGCAGATGGTGACACAGGCATGATGTAGGAATGACACTGCAGTGGGACTTTGGTCCATGTAATGGGCTTCATGCCCACTAGGTCTTCGGGGCATGTACTGAATAAATAAGGATTGATGGTTTGGTTATCAATTAGGGGGGGGGGGGGGGGTTATGGACTACCTTTAAAGCCTATGTGTGTGGTTTTGTGCGTGTTTAATGTAATTGCACCCCAAGCACCTAATATATATGTTGGAAATAATTCATTAGAAGATGTAAAATTTTATAAATAATTCCCCACATATTTCCATAATTATCCAAATGATGTAAAATTATGTATAATACAATTGTACATGGGGATCCCCATCATGTAACTCACAATACATGGTTTGGTATGAACAGGGAGGTGATGGATCTGGGTAGGTAGGTTGTGCAAGCTGCATTGGTCTCATCACTTCAACAAGCAAAACCACTACAAATGATTTAATTTTATCATCTATTGACCCATTCAAGTGTTGCATCTCGACCTTAAAAGAAGTTATAGATGTATTATATTTTTCCTTATCAATTTCTCACTAGATTAGAAACCAAAGTTTTTTATAAAACTAATACCCTCCTTATACCCTATGACATGGCTCAGGTGTTTTCGGTTTCCAAAATCAATGGTAAGAATATCAATCCCACCCTTAAGGATAAAGGTCCCCTATGTTTTTTTTATATTGATGGGAATCCTAAAATTATATTTTTAAATGTTATATCAGTGAGATAAATTTAAAAAATTGTAATATTAAATAAAATTATCAATTTATTACTTACAACCTTATCAACTACTTCCTTTGTTGAATTGGTAATATATTCTTTTTTTATCACTCTTTCCCTTTTCTATTTTTCATGGAGAGGGGGAGGAGATGGAGGGTTGTGTAGAACCTATTCAGATTCATTACTTTACTTGAATCTTAATTCACTAAATCATTTTTCAATTATTTAGTCCTTTAATAAAGGAAACGCTCTACGTGAAAATGCGTGAGGCAATAAATTCTAAGACTGTAACTCTTGGTGAGTTATCATAAAGTCATGTTATATAAGAAAAAATAAACAAGTTATCAAGTAATTTAAATTAATTAAGAAAATAAATTTTACAAACAAAAAAAACATACCATAAAGTCTTCCTCCTAAAAACTAGAGACAAACTTATATCATGTATACATATCTATAAACTCATACTTAAGGCATGTATATTGATTTTGTTTACTCCCAAAAATATAAAATGAAGTCAAATTTGACTTATAATCTCTTCATATGGTTTTCAAAAAGGATAGACGCTTTTTATTAATTGATTTCATATCTTGAAAGTTAAATTTCATCAATAATTGAATATATAAAATACTAAGAAATGTATAATATTAAAACCATTGGAAAAATAAATAAATAAGTTTATAAATTTTACCGCTATGGACTCTCATAACAGATCATTCACCAAATGGTTGATTCTACTCCAATCAGGGAATAAAATAAGTATCCTACAATGACTCTTCATGAATGGGTAAGTCCTAAAATACATGGTATGTGTTCTAGTTGGGTGGTTGTTATCATCAAATTTAATTATCAACCAATACTCTTCACATATGAGTGAAAGTTTTGGTAAATTTGTATTCTCATTCTTACTATCTTTAGATATCATCACCTCTGGAGAAGAATAAGATATGCACATAATTTTAAGAAATATAAATTTTATTTCATTAAATAATTTAATTACTATATATATATATTTATATTAGAAAACATACATACCTCTATTCCCCTTGCTTTGTGTCTATCATATATAAATATGTATGTTACTTCAACAAAAGTATGTTTATTTGTATTTGATTAAAATTAAATAATTGTAAAAAAATAAATAAAAAAATTTATAATAAAAAACAAAAAAATAATGTTATATTTATCAACCAAAAAATGTGTAACTAAAACTAGTGAATATTAAAATTATCAAAAAAATGACAGAAATGATTATCATATAAAAATGTGTAATTTTGTGTATCTATATTTTATTAGAAATAAATAAATTTCATAAGTAAAGAATGTAATTATTCATAATAGAAAGATGATTATAAATATTATTATTTAATAAAATAATATACCTAAAAATGAATAATATAAAGAAAATAGTCACAAAAAATGATGAAGGAAATATTATTCAACCAAAAAATGGATATCTAAATCTAATGAATAAAAAATATTAAAAAATGTTTGGAATGCTAAAAATATATATATTTAAATATAATTTTTTTAAAGTTTTAACAATTTCAGTTTTATAAAAAATAGATATGTACCTGATTAATTAGGAGAGTAATGGATTGTTCTCCCATATCCCTTCTACATGATCATTTCATGTTGTATGAATGATGACTGCATTGTAGTCATTACTACACTCAAGTAATTTTGTAATAGATAAATAAATTTAAGATAATTCATCAACATCATCAATATTATTAGCACCAAAATGATTTTTCCCTTTCAAAACAACATACTACTGATCATTTTATGGGTCAACAACATAAAATATTTTTTTTCATGCCTCTTCATGATAAATGATTCCTCCTTACAACTAAATATTTTCAAATCGACAAGTGTAAATCCATACTCATCATGTTTCACACCACTGTTATTATCAAACCAATAAAACTTAAATACATATATCTAAAATTTAGTATAATCAGTCTCCCATATATCCTCAACAACTCAAAATTATGATGTTGATCTAGAAACTGAGTTTTTATCATTGGAACTAAAAAATGCAGTACTTCAGTGACAACTATTACTCCAATATTTTTATTGGTACTCTCGTCATCTTGGTTTTTGTGTACAATGCGAAACCATAAATATCAACACCAGTCTGTGCGATCAGATTAACATTTTTTCCCCTTTTAACCATTTAAATATATTTGATGTTAATAAATTAGTGTTGCTTTTCTCTTTAATACATGAAAAAAAATGTATTTTTATGTTCATTCATTGAACAATTTTCATTTATTCTTGGATATAATACCTTAAATACATCAATATATGATAATATATATGGTTAAAACTCATATATATTGTTCAAAATGTATAAATGTGCATGCATCACTTCATCACATGGAATTAACTTTACCTTTAATCCATAAATCCCTTTACCTTCACAATCAACCACTTCAGACAAATAACGTGATCCACTTCAGACATATATATTGTTGAGATATAGGGATATTAACGTGATCCACTTCAGACAAATAATTATTATAGATCTCAATTACCTCTTTTGATAAATATTTTTGAAGATATGCTTTTGTTCGATGCTAATTCCTAACCTATCCCTTCAAATTTTTTATATATATTTCAAAAGGATACATCCAATGTAAGTAAATAGGACAACATATTCTTATATATCACACCAAATAAATCAATATATAAACCATTATATCATAAAATTATATTGTAAAATACTTTTCTAGTTGAAAAATTATAAGTACAACTTCATTCTCAAACACATCTAACAAATATGGATCTATGACTTTGCTACAAATTGAATTGAAAAAGTAACACGACCTGATGATATAATTTCTAATAGGTATCAGAAATTTTCCACACAATGAAACCAGTAGAAACTATTATGTCGATACATTACAATCATGATATTTCATACATATTAACTTTAAATCCATTAATTACCCCAATTTTTCCAAATTTGAAGAAAACCAACTTGGTACTTTAATAAAACACAAGGACTAGTAAGAAAATTATCTTCTCAATTTTAATTAAAGTGTGACAATTTGGAGGAAAATATGTTCTATTTTATTACTTTGTGGGAGCAAGTACAAACTTATTATCATGGTTATTAAGTCTAGTCTTGCATGAAATCCATATTTTATCTATCATTTAATGTTTAATAATGTTTCAATTAGACTATCATAATTTTTTTTTCTAAACTTGCATAATGTCAATATTATGTTTTATGTCAAAAAATGTTCAATAAGGTAGATCAAATAAAATGAATCATTTATTCCATTTATTTGTTAGATGTCCAAAGTTTCCTTTATTTCCAAATGTGACATTGATATTTTTCAATGTTTCATAATATCCTTTAACTGAAAATGGTAGTGGGGAAAAATCATACTCTTTTAAACCATTAAATTAATTTTCTAATATTTGAAAAGTTTTATCCATTCACTAAAATATCTGATGTACAATGTTTTCTTCCATTCTATAATTTATGATATGATGTCCCCTCTTCACAAATTGGACAAGCTTTATGTCCTTTAACACTATATCCATATAAGATTCCATATATAAGAAATTAATTTATAATGAACATTATCATAGCATGTAAGATAAAACATGATTTCTTATATAAATCGAATACTATAACACATGTCTACCATATAAATTTCAAATCATCAATAAATGGTGATAAATAAACATCAATATCATTTTCAGGTTGTTTTGGTCTAGAAATCATTAATCTCGCCATCACATATTTCCTCTTCATACATATTTGTGGGGAAAAGTTGTAGACAACCATCATAATAGGTCATGAACTAATTTGGATCCCTATGATTAGATATGGGTTCATTCTATTTGTACACATACCTATTATAAGATTTCTAACATCATTTACAAAATCAAAAAATTTGTTGTCAAATATTTTACTTTGTGGTGAATCATTTGGGTGATGTAGGTTTCCATTAGATATGTGATCATCTATGTTCCATCATAGATTATTTATATCATTTTAATTTCCAAATAGATTCTTCAAATGAGAAATTATTGGAGGATACTAGGTTGCTTTAGCAGGAGGCTAGTTCTATATTCTTAAGAATGAATCACAGTTGGATTTTTCATCTATTTTAAATCATGATGTCCCACATTGAGGGAATTTTGATAAACTTTCATATTACTTTCCATATAGCAGAAAATTATTAGGGAAATAATGTTTCATTTTATACCCCAATCCCATAGGGTATAATATTTTTTTGCCTCATAATTGGAATATAGAAGCTTGTTTCCTTTAGGAAGTATCCCTTTTAAAAGTTCAAGAAAATCAATGAAATTTTTATCACTCTATCCATGTATTGATTTCAAGTTAACTAATATCAAAACTTCCAATAACACTATAAATTTAGTGAAACCAAAGAATAATGGTTTCTTATCATCTCTATACATTTACTAAACATTAATTTTTTTTCAATGGTTTCAACACCTGCATCATGAAATAATTCTTCAAAATGATCCTCTACCTCATGTTGAACATATTCATCATTATTAGATCTTGAATTGATTTTTATTTCACCATGTCATATCTAGTGTTTATATTTATGAATAAAACATAGAAAATTAGATGGTATTTTATTTTTATATACCCTAATTTACTCATATTCCAATAATTCATGCATGGACAGAAAATCAAATATTTGTTTTCAAGATTTTCTTAGAAAATTATAATAAATTTTCAACCCCTTTCTCATATTCATTGGTAGTTCTTCATGAATTTATCGAATTACGATGCATTAATTAGCTAAAAATTCAAAATATAATAGATGAATATATTAATACATATAATCATTTAAACATATATATAAACAATTAAAATTAAAACATATAAAAATATAAATATATAAACATTAATTTTTTTTTAACAAATAGTTTATATATTAAATACCATTTAAAAATATATAATAATTTATAACCAGAAAAAAAAGCTTTTAATAAAAAGTAATTATAATGAAAAAACAATTTATAAATGAAAAATTCAAGGAAAATAATGATTTCAACTACAAAAAAATTATAATGATAAAAAAATTATAAACACAAACAATTATAAATACAAATGGTTAAAACCAAAAAAATTAAAATAAAAAAATTATAATCACAAAAAATATATCAAATTAAAAAAATAACAAATAAAATTTATAATTTATAATTAGATACATACAAAAAAATGAATGGATGAATACGAATTATTACTAGAAAATAATTAACCAATATTCTAAAAATAAAAAAATAACTTACAAAATACGGAGGCCGATAAGGGAAAATAGTTATTGGATTCTAATGAATTCACTCAAGGGTATTGGAAACTGGGTGAATAATGGAATATTGAAGAGAAATTTTTGTAAAAATGAAGTAGAAAATTGAAAATACTAAAACCTTGGGGAGCGATCACAAGTCGATCGGATTAGGGTTTCATATTGTTAAAGTGGGTGCCCTAGTTCCGACATAAACAATGATTTTTTATTACCATATCATGTATACTATGAGTGGAAAATGATGTACACTTACCATAATAGTGTTAATATTTCTGCATCCACTATTTACTTGGTAATGTTCATAGATTATTTATCATATCAAAAGGTTATAGTAGTTCCCCGACTATAATGAGATCCCAAATATGCCATGAAAGTAATCTTAAACTTATGTCATATGGTCCAAAAACATCATGATGACAGAAAACATATGATGTGTGATTATAAGGTGGTGGAGGCACACAAGCATTGAGACTTTTTCTCATAAAGTTCACACTTAGTGATCTTGAGTAGACGAGATCACAAGGACTGTCCCGTTACTAAGAAAACCACATGTTTTTTCTTTCATTGGTAGTTCCTATCTATGAACACATGTAATAGTCTACTAAATAGATATTATTATTAGTAAATACTATTTTATTATTTACTTTGATTCAAGATGAAAAACATAGAAGTTATGTTATGGTGAGGTAGCTTTGTTTTGGCGCATCATTGGTGGTGTGACGTTGATTGAATAATCAATATAAAATTTATCTTTCAAAAGGAAGTAATATCTTGTACCTAGTTGATTAGTATGGTAGTAACTTCATTAAATACATGGAAATTTTAGAATAAGGTAAGTCCATCTAGTGAGTTCAACGAATAATAAATAGAGAAAGGATGACGACACAAAGTGTGTGTCCTTATTTGTGAGATATCGTTAGAAAAAGATATTATATCACTTGACATGTGTTTGTAAGAGGTTTTCATTACTATGAATATTTCATTTCTTCTAAGGAGCCTTAATGGGTTTCTAGAATACCCTCCTATTCTATAAATAGTATACACTGCTATTGAGATAAAGTCTTAAAGAGTCACACACTAAAGGTATTCAAAGGACTGACCTATTCTAATGAATAAGAGTATAGGACATAGTGGACCCCACCATGGGGTTTGGGAGATGTTTGAGTGAAAACGATCCTAAAGTAATAAATAAAAAAAATTCTATTAAAGTATATAATAATTGGAGATAAATTTATTCATTTAATTTATTGACAAGTATTAAAGTGAATACATGGAAAAATATTTAATGAATGAATATTATTTTAATATTCAAAGATCATTTAATATTTTCAATAATACCAAGTTGAGTTAATGAATATCCCTTCTCATGTGATAAATTTATTATATTATAAGTAAGTAATAAAAATATTAGGGATGCTTATGACATAGTTAATCGGTCATAACCTGTATTTTAAAACTTATTTATTGGGTAAAAAATGTTTAGGGACCGATGATCCATTTTCAAATATTTTTTACCTTGCTATATAAGTGAGATAATTCTCTCATTTGGTGAACTGTTCATCACATGAATTTGAGATCTCATATCTCATCTCTCCCACATCCCAGATAATGAATCTCTCAATCCAAGAATCTGATCCAATTTCTTCTTCATAAATCAAAGGATTGACATAGCAGTGATCATTGAGACATAGAAATATTCAAGAAATATCCATGCTAGCACCAAAATATCAATGATTAATGCCCCCAAAATTTTAAATCATTTTATGATCTAGAGGGATCTGAAGTTGGTTCCTTCAAGAAATGGTAGCCGATGATGATCGATTATCGAACACACCTTCAAATCAAACAAGGTATTTATTCGATTTAATTTTTTATTCTTAATTACCTCATGTGAGATCTTTGGAATTTCATATCAGGATACACATCCCTGGAGATCATGTAGTTATGTCAATTGGTGATAAAATTTTAGATCCTTAGACTATATACTTCTGATGTGTACCCATATACCTTAATTTGGTTTCACAGGGATCATGTGATAATTTAATCAATGGGAAAAAAATTACATTTTAATTAAATTCATGTGGAGGGTGTCACTACGATCCTATCGCACCAAACCGAGCTTTAATCCGATCACAGATGGACATGTTGTGGACATCCAAAGTATTAAATCAAATCAAAACTGATTTTTGTTATAGGTTTAATTTTAAGAATATATATATATATATATATAATTTTTCTTAGAAGCGGTCATAAGTGGTGGGTTTTGATGAATCCTGGTACTCTAACCAGATTCAGGTGGAAAAAAGAGTATTTTTCAACCAGCCTAATTCCATATAATTGTAGAATTCTTAAAACAATTAATGTTTTTCAAAAGACTATAAAGTATTCTTCCAAACATAAACAAAAAAAACAAAAAAAGAGAAATAAGGTGGGGTATCTAGCTGTATCATCCCAACAATTTTTTTTTAAAAAATCAAATGGAAAAGGCAGAGACACTATTTATATGTGCCAAATGAAAAACATTAAAAGGGGGGGGGGGCTCAGCCACCCAAACCTTGACTTACAAGTCACCCAAAAAGAGGAAGCACCCTTTTTCCAAACATGTTCTATGTGCGGGTGATTAAATTTTTTTAGATAGAAGTGCCATCACAACCATTCCTCCCACCACCTTCTCACAGTAAAAGTACAACACAGGGAACCTCCACCAAATGAATAGGCTGAGTCAACTTGCTCGACCCCTTTCGGGCTTGGAAATGGCCCAGAACCCCTTTAAAGGGGTTTTTTCAACAACATGGGGTGCTTGAAAATTAATTTTTTAAAACAAATTAATAAAAAAATTGGTGACGGTGAAATTATTATTTTATGTATTAAAATTAGATAAAAGTATTTTAATTCATTTAAATTCCTATTTAGTATAATTTATTTCAAAATTAATTTCATATCATGCGTATATTAACTAAAAAATAATCTTGAGAATAGACCAACCAATGTATGTTATGAATTTAATTTATTTAATTAATTGTTGAGGTTGAGTGTGATATATATAATAATTAATTTTTTATGGTATGCACATCATCTTTCCCCGCTTAATATGTATAATGTCTTGTGCATCCACTAGTTTTATTCTGTATGTATTTTGTACTTTCCTAGGAATTTATGTATCATGTCAAGGATGCTATAAGGTCTAGACCATGCTGAGACCAGGTGCTATTGTAGACGAGAAGTGTTTACATTAGAATAGGTGCAAGTTTTGAAATGAGTCAGAGACGACATGGGTATTCAACCCCTAAGGTCAAGGTTAATCCATTTATGTTTAATGGATTAACCAATAGAAAATTATCGATATTAGTCACATTTTTTATTTAATTTATGCATATTTTATTATTGTTTTTTGAATATTAAATTTTACATGATCACATAAAATAATAAACAAATAATTCATTTATTAAAAAAATTAAGATGTGATGAATGTTTTCAATTTAATGCATTGTCAACTTCTGAGTGTGATCACTTAATATGATAATATTGAAGAGAAAATGATTTCATTCATAGATAAATAATAAAAAAACCTAAAAAAAGTTAATTTATAACACCTTACATTATTTGAATTTGAAGAAAATTGAGTGTACAAGTTGCACATAAACCCTAGTTGAGGGTGATTTATAATTTTGGTGAGTAATTATGAGAGTTATGAGTTTAATTTACTAAATATGACATAAAATAAGTAGTCATAGCTACTATTTTTCCACTTCAGAGGAAAATTATCGAGTAAATAAAAGTTACGATTCCTAAAATATGGGACGTCACTCAAAAATTTAAAGAGGTGTGAGTTAATTTGGTTGGACATTCAAACATCTTCTATGAAAATCTCTGAGTGATGTCGTATCCATAACATAGACTGTAAGGCAAGGTTTCAAGGATCCATTCCCCTAGAATACTCAATCGATTGAGTATTCAAAATCTAATAGTGAGGGATACTGGGGTTCTATAAAATAGTGGGATACATTTAATGTCTAATTTAAAATATATAAAAGGAACTTATCTGATAAAAATTTATTTTTTGGAAGAATAACTAGCGATTCCATAATTTCAGTATGATAAATTTTGGAAAAAATAATTTTTCCAATAGGCGCAAATTTCTAAGAGTAGTATTGGGGCTTGTGCAGAGTACTATGATATAGAAAATTATATTTTTTAGAGTCTCCAATACCTATTGATTCACCTCTAGAAGCAAGGGTGAAACAGGATCTCTCATGAGATGCATGGATAACACTTTTGATGTTTACATCATAAATTCTATCATCGGTGTCTAATGAGTTATGGAAACAAAATCTGGAAATGAATGGTTTTGTATGCTCTCTCATCTTCGAGAAGCCTATTAGGAGAAAGTGAGGTGAGATGTGAATGAGATGATGATTATACTAAATATGTGTAAATTGAAATACGATTCATGATCTTTCAATACATCCCATTCTTATATCTTTATAACTTGATTACTTCATTTTCATTTGGGATAAAAAAATAATAATAAATGGAGAAAAACACTTCATTACCTTTTGGGTAATGTTATACAATAATATAAGAAGTTAAAGTAATATTAATATCTAGTTCTTATGATGAACAAGTTGAAAATGAAAATGGAATGTGTGATTCCAAGAGCACCTTCACAACATCCTTCAATGAAAAAAGGCATATCATCATATAGAATTTTATTTGATTTTCATGTCACGAGATAAGTCTATGGAAGATAAAATTAAATGAATTGAAGTATAATCAAGAAGAGGCTTTAAATTAATTATATTCATAATTGTATGGGATGTTTATATTGTACTTTTTGGGTATTATATACTTAATTTTCACACATTTTCATCCAAATATAGTAACCACATAAATATATAAACATTAAAATACATAAAGTTAATTCTCTAAGTAGGTATAAAAGGTGATTCCTAAGTCAGTGGTGAGAAATACACAACTTCTAATTGCTAAGACTATTGGTTCTAGTTGAACTTTTGTAAATTATTACCAAAACATTTATATCTCATTTTGATTGGACACATGAACACATTATTACATTTTTAGAATGAATGTTGTTTGTGGTGTATTAGACTTAACTAATAGTTAAATAATTATTGAATCATTATAAATAACCGATGAGCATAAAATTTAAGACTTATTTATACCCAATTATGGAAAGATAATTCTTTGTCTATAAAAACTAAGTGGTTTTGGAGGATATACCCAGTATGGTTTTTAGTCTCTTTGAGAGAAATGCATAAGGTATTATCGACACTTTTAGTTATCAATTTTTTGGACAAAGAAACATTTAGAAATAAATGTAAGACAAAAATATTTTTGAATTTTTTCAAATAGAGAGAGTGAACTATTCCAAGGTTAAGTTAAGGGTAAATTCATATACTTCATGGTATTAATTTAATAGTTTTAAGGAATATAAAAGTGAATTATATAATATGAATGGTTAGAAGATTTTATTTTCTTTAGTTCTATATAATGAAGAATATATTGACCAAGAATTCATCAGATATGCAAATATAGAGTGGATTTATTCTCAAACTCACATTTCTTTATAGACATCAAATTTATGATGGAGGATCAATGATTATTATTTCATACAAAAATTGATGATTAAAATGTATAATGGAGAAATTACTAAATGCTCATTTCCTTATACAAATCAAACTCATGATGTTAGTAAAAGAGAACTAATAATGAGAAATATATGCATTAAAAAATCTACCATCATTCTTCAAGACATTCTTCACAAATAACAATGTTATCCCATAACCATATTCCAACTATAATGAAAAATGAATCTCATATGAGATATAATATGAAATAAATTCATAATTTCATAATAACATGTGTATAGATGAATTTTTTTTAAGGATAGTTTAATGAAAAAACCCACATCAAGAAAAACACAATGTGCATCTAAAGTAATTATTCTAAAGGTTTATATAGATATTAAATAAATCCTTGAGAAAAAAATTTATAGTCATGTGCTAGACTATATTTATATAAAAGGGTGTGCATATCTATTTGAGTTAGTGAGAGAAAGATTTAATTAGGTTAATTTAAGGATAAATATGAACAACTAGTTGGTATATGACTAAGTTTCCCAAGATTTTTCAGAAAAGGAATGTTCTAGAGACACAAACTATGTAGGTAGGATAAAATCATAGTCGTAATTTTACATTCACCATGGTTGGTAATAAATTATTCACTAAGAGTAATTGATCCTACAAGGAATCATTAAATGGAAATAATATATGATTGATAAGTTTATATAATTTGGAAAATAGATTCCATGTACTAAAATCCAGTATGTGTTTTGATAGCTTCTTCAATTGATGTAAATTTTTTGGTGGGTATTCAATAGAGACAATAAATGGGTGGCACAAGTGTGGTACCAATAAAGCTCGATTGGTTATACCAAATCATTGTGTCTACTTCAATTATAATTTTATTATTAATATCTAATTTCTATGATAATTTTATTTATAATTGGATATCAAGACTAACTTTCTTTGAAAGTGACTATTAAATAAAACTATAAAGATTTGGTGACACTATAGAATGCCAATAATGGTGGAACTTACTGAAATATAATTATGGATTGAAGTAAAAAACAAGATAATAAAATATTTATTTGGAACGAATTTTTTCATATTTATATAATAGGTTAGTGGGAGTTCCATAGGTTTTACAAGTAGAATATGTTAATAACATATAGAAAAATGTTATTAGTCATACGGTTAGTTAAGACTAGAATGAAAAATAACCCTCCAAAGATTAACTTAAAGTAGAAAACCTAGTTCCAGAGAAAAAGATCAACTAGGGTAGATATATGGGATTATTAGACCAAGTTAATGTATATATGCTAACAAGGTATTGAAAAGAAAATTTTTTGAAAATTTAAGAGATAATTATTACCAATTTCACATGGCATAAATCTCTATAAGAATACATATATGAGACATTGGTGGATATTAAAGTGGTGAGTAGAATTCCATAAGTGATAGAAATAGATCTATCACATATTCCATCATTTGTATTCGATATTATATTACCAATATATACTTTATGGAAGGTTATTATCAGTAAAATCTAGTATAACTACACAGGAAGTAGTCAAAACTACCTAATTGTACTTGAGAGGGTACAAGGGATATGTTCCTAGTACTTGGAGAGGAAGGAAAAATTAGTTATAAGGAGACAAAAATTAGTATTAATATGGATTAATATGATATAATATTGTAGTTAGGATAAGGTAATAATCAAGATAAGATCATTCAATCTAGTGGTAGACATATCTATAAATATTGAGTATGTGTTGGATTATGATGAAACTGAAGTAGTGTATAATACATAATGATTTGTTCTAGTTCTTGGAATCACACCTAGTAAGTAAGGTATTATCATAATACTAATTATGATAAGATTACTATAATGGTACTACCCAAGATTTCAAGTTTAGATAGAGAAGAAAAAGGAATATACTCTAGGATATCATCTCTTGAGAAGTCTTACTAAAGAAGGTGATGTCATGGATATCAAAGTATCCATGTGGTAAAAGAATGTAAGACCAAATGACTAAATCCATATCCTTGAATAATCATGATCTTATCATGTGAGAGGTGACAAGGATAGTTAGAAAGTTGGCTCTAGTTCAAGTGGGAGTGTTGTTAAAGAGGGTTCCTTAGACCCAAATGGAACAATACTTTTCGATTACCATATCATGTATACAGTGAGTTATGCATGATGTACACTTACCATAATAGTGTTAATATTTCTATGTCCATTATTTACATGGTAATTTCCACAAATTATTTTTCATATAAAAAGGTTTTAGAAGTTCCCATTATATAATGAGATCCTAGAGATACTATGATAGTAATATTAAACTTATGTCCTATGGCCTAGAAACTTCATGCTGACATGACATAGATGACGTGTGACTATCAGGTGTTGGGATATCATACGTATTGAGACTTAGTCTCATAAAGTTTCTACTTGGTGATCTCAAGTAGATGTGATCATGAATACTATCCCATTAACAGGAAAACCACATGTTTTTTATGTCATTGGTAGTTCCTTTATGAAAACACATATAACGATATCCTTAATTGAGATTATTATCTATGCATATTATTTGATTACATGGTTTTATGTAAGATTAAAACTGTGAGATTTATCTTTTAGAAAGGTAGCTTGCACTGAGTGCACCATTGGTAATATGATATTGATTGAATAATCAAGATATAATTTATCATTTCCGAAAGGAATTAATATCTCAGGCCTAGCTGATCGGGATTTTAATACATTTACTAAATACCTAGTCATGGTAGAAGAAGGTAAGTCTATCTAGTAAGGTCAATTCTATTAGTGATAAATCATTATGACACACAGTGATTGTCCTAATTTATGTGGTATCTTGAGATAAAGAGTTTATATTACACCGATTATGTTCGTAGGAGGTTGTCGTTACTATTATCTTATCTCTTTAGGGACCTTTATGGGTTGATAGAATCCACTTCTGGTATGTGAATACTATTCACTACTATCAAGACAAGGTCTTAGTGGGTTACAAACTAAGAATCATCAAAATTATAGCATATTCTAATAAATAGGAGTATAGGACATAGTGGGCCCCACCATAGGTTCTAGGAGATATTTGAGTATAAATGATTGGAAAGAAAGAAATAAATTTATTATTATTTGATTATAGAATAACTGGAGTTGAATTTGTTTATTTAATATATTTAAGATTATTAAAGTGAATACATGGAAAAATATTTAAGGAAAGAATATTATTTTAATATTTAAGGTCCATTTAATATTTGTGGGAATATCAAGTTGAGTTAATGACTCTCTTTTATCAGGAAATATATTAATTATATTAAAATTAAGTGATAAAAATATTAATAATGTTTATGAAAAAGGTAATTGGTCATAACATGTTGTTTATTACTTATTTAGTGGGTAATAAATGTTCAGGGATCAGGGAGCCATTTTTAGGTATTTTGTAACCCACTATATAAGTGATAAGATGCTCTCATTTGTCATATTATACATTACTTATATTTGAAAGATCCTCTATCATATCTCCCACATCCTAGATATATTATCTCTTGATCCAAACATCTAATCCAAGTTCTTCATCACAAATCAAATAATCGACATAGAGGTCATCATTGATACATTTAATACTTTGTCAAATTTTCATGCTAGTAATCGAATATTAATGATCGACATCCCCATAGACATTTGAAGTGAATTTGGATGAACTAGAGGGATATAGTGCAGATTTTTTCAAGAAACAGTCTTCAGTGATGAGCGGTTGCCGAACATGCCTTCAAATAAAAAATGGTGTTTATTTGATTTAATTATTTTTTCTTAATTCCTTTACATTAGATTTTCAACCTTTCGTATTGGGCTGCGCATCACTGGAGATGATGTATTTATGTCGATTGATGATAAAAAATTTAAATCCCTGACCCATATTCTTTAATTGCATGCCCCGATACCTTGATTTTTGTGGAGTGAATAATGTTGAGGGTCATGGATGAAGGAAAAATGATGGAATATTGAGGAGAAGCAATGCAAATAAAAGTTTCAAATAAAACTAAAATAGAAGATCAAGCACAGTTCATGTGTTATCATGAGTCAAGAGGATGAGGGTTTCAAAAAGTTCACATTAAAAAAATGAGGAGAATTTTGTGGGAATTATATTTTTTTAAAAGTTTTTAATGTCAATTTTTTTTATAAAAAACACATTAAAAGATTCATGTGTCACTTTTAACATTGATTGTGAAAAAACCAATGTTAAAAGTCCAAAGATAAATTTCGTTTTTATACCAATGACACTTTAATCTTCTAATATTTGTGCATTCGATACCATAAATTCATTTTTTTATATTATCAAGTATATCGTCATCATAATTAAGCATCAAGAACCAACCATGTTCTTTTATTAAATTCAATTAATCAAATTATAAATTTTCTAAGTACTCTAAGGCTCAGTCTATATTACCACATTAAATATGAACATTCTCTACATAAATTTAAACTACGTCGAGTAGTTTGAAATAATAATATAAATAAAATTTGGTCATCTGACCATTAATAACCATTAAGAAATATTAAGATAAATTTATGATAAATCCCCACTCTAAACTCATCACAACTATCCCGGTGTCAATCCCACACCATTAGAAATAATATAATATGTCCCTCCATCACTAGCATCAACCATAATTGTATCCTAATCTCCTAAGCCATTTAACATCATATAATCAACCATCGATATAGCCTCAAGCCTCCATCCCATTGCTACTCAAATCATTCCAACCGCATAAGGTTATAAATCAATCACATCAAGGCTCTAAATCCCTCGATAATATATAAAATTTTAATATATTTCCCACATATGAAATTAAAGGCAACTAAAGTCATACTATCCTGAAATTCAAGCCTCCTGTAAACAAGAATGAGCTCGTTCATCCCCAAAAAATTATATTTATTATAAAAAACCATCTTAATTCCATCTTGAAATAAACCATTTATTATGCATAGGTTATCCACATAAAAGAACCTATAAGAAATAACAATATCAAGAAATCAAAATGGACATGTGGTTACATATATCCTTAACATTTTTCTAATCATTAAAACATAAAATATTAAATTATAAATGGAATTTGATAATTTCCATTTCAATATAATCTTTACAGAATTATAATAATAATATTTTCTATGAAAACATTAATAAATAAATATTCTATCATGAAACTGTTATGCTTCTTCCTCTCGGATTATTTCCATAATAATAAATAAATATCATTAAAACTAATGCATTCCATTTAATCTCTACCATTGAAATGATTAAAAACAATATTTATAAAATACCACAACATGTGATAATTCTTTATCTCTTTTCTGATAATTTCAAAATTTATCAAGTAATGATAAAATATGAATTGCATGTGATTTCAGAATTTAAAATAATATAAAATTTATTTATTACATGAAATAATCTCTTTAATTATTTTATTTCTATAGGATAATTAGTATTCATGATATTATAAATATTTAAATATTAAAAAATATGATTATCTACATGTGACAATCACTTTATTTTAATTCCATTATTCCTAAGTTATGGAATAGTATTCAGTAGCATGTGATAACAACTTCCTTTAATTTATTGTTAATGGAAATAATACAACCACATTTAATATAATTTTTCTCTCTTTATAATAATTAATTTTTAATAAATAAATTACAATTTATGAGATAATTAAAATTTTAGAATAATAATGATACTTCGCTTCATGCAATTACAAATTTAGAAGGAATAATATTTTTTCAACTACAAAAAGGGATAACATCTCTAATTTAATTGTTTAATTATCAAATTCTAAAATATTAACATTGTATGAAACAAACTATTCTAAAGGAAAAAAATATTAATATACTACATAAAATTATCCCTTTCATTTAAATCCTTCAATTTCTATATCATTTAAATTATAATAGTTTATATGCAATATCAATCACTTCCATTTCATCAAATAAACTTTTACAAATTTACAATGCATGTGTCAAATACATTCTTCATGTAATTTTCATATTATTATCTAATTATGGAAAATTCCACTCATTTATAAAAATGAAACTAAAGCATGGTTCAATCACACTTGTGAATAAAATAGAGGAGATATTTGAAGATCCCCTAACTAGATGCAGCGCCTTAGTGATTTTTATGTACTCACAGAATTTCAATATGCTCTCGATTTTAGGAAAATAGAAATATAATTGATGTTATTAATATTTTCATAAATTATTATATACTCCCTTTATTTATTTTATATGAAATGTTTATAATTTGTGTGAAATATTAATGTTTAAATATTAAATAAAATTTTAGAGCACTATTTGAATTCATCTAGATTCAAGTCTGTTTATTTTTTTGATAATAAATCTCACCCTACTTATCCAAATTGTATTATTCATGTTTTTTAGGGTTCCATACTCACATTAAAATATTTCATTAGAAGGTACCTTTTTTCAAATCATCCATTTGGAGGGTCATATGGTCCACAAAAGAAGACCCAAATAATATGTGAAGAAACATGACCATCCTTGAAGATAGAATTAATGGGCCCACTCCAGAAGTCCAAATATATTTATTCTCCTCCAAAAGTCGGGGGAAAATGCAATTAAGCTTTGATAAAAATTTCAGGGCCCAAATCTAAGAACAAGGGGCCCAAATGAAGATTTTAATTCCATCCCACAATTCTGTCTGGAAAATAAAATCAGCACACCAAAATTGACTTTTCTCATGATCTAGTCATCAAATAAAGTTGAAATTTTGTAGTGTGAAAGAGGAAAAATAGGTATAATACTTTTTTGAATAAACCATTCAGATTTTAATGCATCTTCATATTAAAACATCCATTCACATTTAGGCCATTAAAAAAAGTCTGGATTGAAATGGGAAGATTAATATTGTTTAATAAAATGGCCATAACTTTGGACCCATATGTCCAAATTCCTCAAAATTTTGAGATTAGTCGTAAAACATTTGTATCTACAACTTTGAATAAGGAGATATCTCAATATTCAGCTATCTGGATGTCCAAACCGTCAAGAAAATTGGAGGGGTAGTTTTGAAATGCAAACAGTCCACGACCTTGGGCTGTAAATACATCCCCTCCCCTCCTTTAAAAAAAGTTGGCATATCAGAAGAGAGGAGAAAATATTGGCACTAAAAAAGCCTTTAAAAATTCTTAGGAGTACCTTCCATACTCAATTTTTTACTTGATAGAGCTTTCATCCTCTCTTTGTTTTCATTTACTTTTGTGTTCTTCTTTGTTGTAATCTTGTAAGTCTCTTTCTTTGTATTTCTGTTTTAATGAAAGTATCTTATTCAATATATCTTATTCTCATAAAAATTATATAGTTTAATATAAATTTTCTTAAAATATTTTAAATACATTTGAAACCCTTTACCTTCTTTTTCTTCCTCATTCAATTGAAATTCTATTTTTAATTCTCATCATCTTTTGTGTGCGTGTGTTCAACGCACAAATCCTTTCTTATCCCTTTCTTTTTTCTTCTCTTATTAATTCATCACCATAAATATAATAAACCAAATTAATATTAATATCAATGGATGAGTAAATATACCATTTTTGTGAGTTATAATTTTGGGATATTAAGTGATTGAGAGCTTTTGCTCGATGAGTATTCTTTGAGTTAATATTGTGTATGTTGAACTTTATACGTCATGGATTAATATGATGTTTTGTTTAATATGTAGATTCCATGGATTATTGGAACCAAAAATACACTACCATAAAAAATTAATGGTAATTATTAGAACCCTAAGTTAATTTATATCTTGGATTAAAGCTTTAACACTTGGGAATTCCAATCAAAATCATCTCGTGAAGTGGGTATTAATTTAATGCAATATAAAGCAAATCTCAAGGATATCATAAGCTTAAATACCCAATAATGAAATCACCCCAATATTTATCAATTTTTTAAATCAAATATCATCCATAAATTATTTTAATTATCCTCTACAAAAAAAACCCAATCAAAATACAATCAACTAAAAACAAACGACTATTAAAAAGTATCATCACCGAGGATTCAACCCGAGTGTTGCTATACACATTAACAGAGCATCAGAACTTTGACTGGTTGATAGGTGACAATAGACCATGCGTTTCAGATGGTGCTGTTTTCAGGGATGGTTATTTAAGTAGTCATTAGTTTTTGGTTATTTTAAAAAAACAAAAAAAACACAAAATTTAAATTTTTTTTGAAAAAAACACAAAGAAAAACCCACCTTCTCATAAAAATCATAAACAGAAAACACACAAATAAAAACTCATCTTCCTCTTTCTTCCAAAATCTCTCTAAATTCCCTATAGCCTCCCAAATAATCTCTTATATTTTTTTGACCCTGAAATTGAGAAAACACATCACCAAATTAGGAGGAACATAAGAGATAATCAAATAATTCAAGAACCAGTCCTCATCTAACTAGTTGAATTAGAAATGGCCAATCCTAGGGAACAAAAACCTAAAAAACTCACTACCCCTGATATGAATTACCAAAAAGATGGTATTAAATATCCAAATATAGAGGCTGAATTCAAACTCAAATCGGTTTTGATTCATCTTCTCCCTCATTTCCATGGGCTAGCCGGTGAGGATCCGCATCTCCACCTTAACGAGTTCCAAGTGGTATGCTCTACCATGAAGCCTCAAGAGGTTTATGAGGAACAAATCAAACTTCAAGAATTCCCTTTCTCCCTAGATGACTCTAATAATTCATGGATTTACTACCTCCATCCTGGTTCCATAACCACATGGAATGACACAAAGTGACTCTTCTTAGAGAAATTCTTTCCTGCTTCTTGTACTGCTTCTATCCAAAAGAAAATAAGTGGTATTCGTCAATTCTCTAGTGAATCACTCCATGAGTACTGGGAGAGGTTAAAAAATATTTTTGAAACCTACCCACACCACCAAATCCCAGATCAACTCTTTATCCAATACTTCTATGAGGGGTTGTTGGATATGGAGAGAACCCTCATTGATGTTGCAAGTGGCGATGCTCTTATTGATAAAACTCCCACAGCTGCAAGAGATCTCATAAGAAATATGGCTGAAAACACACAACAATTCCATACTCGAGCACATGCTCAAGTCAAACAAGTCCAAGACAATCAATCCATAGAGCCGAACAAGATGACCGAGTGGATGAGTGAACTTACAGGTCTTGTGCGACAACTAGTTGTGGCATCCAAATACCCAACCTCATATTCTCTACAATCAATGTTTCCTGGACCTATAAAAAACTATGGAATATGAAACTCTCTATCTCATCCAACTTCCACATGTCCACAACTTCAATAGGATCAATCTAATTCATTTGGACCAATGGAGATTAATGCAGCATATGCTCAGAGGAACACCAACCCTCAACAATCATGTCAGTTTTTTAAAAACTTCAACCAACCCCATTCTGAGCCTTTCTCTTCTACATTTAACCCTAACTTGAGATATGGGAATCCTATTTCTCATCCCACTTAACACCCTCATCAAAACCCAAACCAATTATAATATATTCAAGGTGTTGGTAACTTCCAACAACCTTACCCTTTTGTTCCTCAACCTCAAAGGACCAATCCTCCTCCTGGATTCCACTATCCTAGTGATCCTTCCCAATTCCCAAACCAATAAAATCGCTTTCACAAGAACCAAAATCAAGGTAATCCTAATTTGGGACAAGCCTCTTCTTCCAAGCAACCACGGGAAAGTTCTATTGAAGATCTTGACCCCTTCACCCATTATAGCCTCAAAAACATTGAAACCCAAATTGGTCGATTTGCATCCCACCTAAGCCAGCAACAACAATCAAATTCTTCCCAACTACCAGCTCAACCATTACCCAAAACCAAGGGTAATGTATGTTCAATTTCACTTAGATCAGGGAAGCAAATTCATATGCCTCAAGATAAGTCCTCCAACCCCCCTTTGAATATTGACATAGAAAAAGAAAAAGAAAAAGAAACTTGAAAAGGAATCTGAAGTCATTCCCTCACCTCCTTCCATTAAACTTAAGAATACAATTCCTTTTCCTCAAGCCGCTTCTAATACAAATAAGTCCTTTGAACCCGATCCTAAAATACTTGACATGTTTAGACGTGTTGAAGTCAACATACCCCTCTTAGATGCCATAAAACAAATCCCTAAGTATCCCAAGTTTCTTAAGGAATTGTGCACCCACAAGAGGAAACTTTGGACCTTTGAAAATGTTTCCACCTAGTAGTCTATTCCCATAAAGTGAAATGATCCTGGAACCTTTACGGTTCCATGCCAAATTGGAAGTTCCAACTTCGATGATGCACTCATAGACCTAGGAGCCTCAATTAATGTCATGCTTAAATATATCTTCTCCAACCTTGGTCTAGGCCCCTTACATCCAACAGGTGTTGTCATTCAGTTATCCAATCGAAGCACCACTAGTCCTGAGGGTATAATCGAGGATGTACTTGTTCATGTCAATGATCTTATCTTCCCTGCTGATTTCTATGTACTTGACATGGAAGGTGAGACAAACTCTTCTCTAACTCCCCTAATTCTAGGAAGACCATTCCTAATGACTTCTAGAACTAAAATCGATGTCCATTCAGGCATCTTATTCATGGAATTTGGGGACCAACTGGTCAAGTTCAACATTTTCCAAGCCATTAGATACCTATATAAGGATCACTATGCATTCTCAATCCATGCTTTTGAGGATAGATCTGAGAGTCAATTGAACCCCATTCCATCATGTTCATCATGTTCTAATGAGAAAAAATCTTGTGAAATATTCACCATGGTTAACCAAGTTATAAATGGTGAAGTTGATGTTGACCTATCATTCATAGGCTCCATCAATCTAGAGGAACTTGAAAACTCTCTTGAATCCCACATCAACTCCGATCTCTACTGCTCCACCTTGGACAATATTAAAGAAAATGAATCTGAAGAAACTGAAGTCCCTTCCTCCATTCCTGATTTGTCTAACCCACAAATGAAAGATGAGACTGATTTAAAACCTCTTCCTAAACACCTAAAATATGCATTCCTTTTCCATGATCACTCTTATCCTTTCATTATATCAGCTTTAATTACTGAAAACAAGGATTCCAAACTTGTTCAGGTGTTAGAGGAAAACAAAAGGGCCATAGGTTGGACCCTAGATGACATACTAGGAATCAACCCTGCCCTATGCATTCATCACATCCATCTTGAGGAGTCATCCAAAACAATTAGACAACCACAAAGAAGACTAAATCCACTCATACTTGAGGTAGTTAGGGAATAAATCACCAATCTTCTTCAAGCTGGTATTATCTACCCAATTTCTGATAGTGAATGAGTTAGTCCAATTCAAGTTGTACATAAAAAGGGTGGGATAATTGTTGTCACAAATGAACATGGATAGGTAGTCACAACTTGAGTGAAAAACAAATGGTGTGTGTGCATGGAATACCAGAAATTGAATGTTGAAACAAGAAAAGATCACTACCCTCTTCCATTCCTTGATCAAATGCTGGAATGATTAGCTGGAAAGTCACACTATTGCTTTCTTGATGGATAAACTGGCTACTTCCAAATCTCAATCGCACATCATGACCAAGAAAAGACTACTTTAACATGCCCCTTTGGAACATATGCATACAGAAGAATGCCTTTTTCCCTTTGCAATTCTCCTGCAACATTCTAGAGGTGTTTGATGAGTATCTTTTCTGAATTCATTGAACACTGCATGGAAGTCTTCATGGATGACTTTACCATTTATGGTGAGTCATTTGAATCTTGCCTGGATTCACTCTCTCTAGTCCTTCAAAAGTGTGTCAAGTGCAACATTGTGTTAAATTATGAAAAATGTCACTTCATGGTTGAAAATGGGATTGTTTTAGGGAACATAGTTTCAAAATATGGTATTGAAGTTGATCCTGGCAAAATTGAAGTGATCCAATCACTTCCCAAACCCACTTCTATTTGAGACAACCTTTCATCCATCGATCATGCTGGTTTCTATCGGTGATTCATTCATAGATTCAGTAGGATTTCCCTCCCACTCACTCAGTTTCTCCAAAATGATGTCACTTTTCATTTCGATGAGGTTTTCAATAGAGCCTTCATTGAACTCAAATCTACTCTTACATCTGCCCTGATAATCCAACCCCTAGATTGGTTCTTACACTTTGAGTTGATGTGTGATGCTTCTGATAGATCCATTGGGGCTGTTCTTGGTCAAATAAGAGAAAATATTCCTCATATAAACTATTATGACTCAAAAACACTAGATGAACTCAATCTCACTACACTGTCATTGAAAAGAATCTTTTAACAGTGGGTTTTTCCTTAGATAAATTCTGGCCCTATCTCTTAGGTGAAAAAATCATCATCTTCACAGACTATTCTTCTATAAAGTTCTTACTCAAGAAAATTTATTCCAAACTGAGGCTAATAAGATGGATCCTAATACTCCAAGAGTTTGACCTTGAAATCAATGATAGACCAGGAAAAGAAAACCCTGTGGTGGATCACTTGAGTAGAATTTGTAATTCTTCTCATTCTGAAATAATTGATCCATAATTTCCAAATGATCACCTTTCATCTCTCACTCCAAAAATAACATGGTATGACCCAATTGTAAATTACTTAGTTTCTGGTATTTTCCCCAATTTTGTTTTCAAAAGAACAAAAAATGAAGTTGAAAAGTGATTCAAAATACTATTTTTGGGAAGAAAATAAACTTTAGAAAACTGGGGAAAACATGGTAATTAGAAGATGTGTGGACAAAGATGAACATTCTTCCATCCTAGAATTCTGTCACTCACTTCCCGGAGGTGGCCACTTTAGACCAAAAAGGACCTCTCGAAAGGTCCTAGACTCTAGATTCTTCTAGACTTCACTCTTTAAGGACTCACATTATTTTTGTAAATCATGTCCCACTTGCCAAATTTTTGGAACAATTTCAAAGAGAAATGAAATTCCCCAAAAACCATTAATTTTCTGTGAGATATTCGATGTTTGGGGCATCGATTTAGTGGGACTATTTCCCCTTCCAATGGATTCTCATACATCCTTATTGCAGTTGATTATGTTTCTAGGTGGGTCGAGGACAAATGCACTAGAAAGGATGATTCACATACTGTTAGTGAGTTCCTAAATACACACATCTTCCATCGATTTGGCACACCACGTGCCTTGATCAGTGACTTAGGAACTAATTTTTGTAATAAAACCATGAAATATATTTTAAAAAAGAATGGGGTTGTACATAAAACTTCAACTGTATATCACCCCTAGACAAATGGCATGGATGAACTATCTAATAGAGAAGTGAAAGGAGTTTTTGATAGAATTGTAAAACCCACCAGGAAAGACTGGACTAAAAGACTTGGTGAAGCACTTTGGGCTTATCGAACTACCTATAAGACACCCATTGAGATGTCTCCATTTAGGCTAGTTTTTTGTAAATCATTTCATTTACCAGTTGAAATCCAATATAAGTCTTTTTTGGGCTATGAAAGCCTATAATTTTTATTGTGAAAAATCTGGTGAAGAGAGATTGTTGCAATATGATGAACTGGAGGAGTTTCAACTTGAATCCTATGAGAATTCCAATCTGTACAAAGAAAAGGCAAATGTACTCCATGAAAAAAACATCCCGAGAAAGGTATTCCATGAAGGTGAAAAGGTATTTATTTTCAACTCTTGATTTCAGATTCACCCAGGTAAGCTTAATTCTCATTGGGAAGGTCCTTTTATTGCTTATTAAGTTTACCCATTTGGTGCAGTGCAAGTCCAAGACCCCTATTCCAAAAGGACATTCACTGTTAATTGATATCGATTAAAGAATCACCATGAGAGGACACACAATCCTGGAACCACATCGACTTCCATAGAATCCCTAACTTCTACAGTTGACTCACCACCAGATGGAGACGACGACCCAATAAATCCAAACAAGGGGGCACCTCTTTCCCTTTAACTCATATTCTCTCCCTCCCTCTCTCTCTATTTCTCTTTATTCTTCTTCCTCACTCATTCTCATTTTTTTACCACTTTCCTCATCACATTTTTTTAATATTTCTATTTTTTCTGGGTGTGTCTTTGTAAAAAACTAAAAAAAAACCTAAAAAACTAAAAAACAAAATCATTTAAAAAACATATATGAAAAAAAGAGTCATACTTACTTGCTATCTAGTTTTGAAATTTTGTACAACCATTTTGGGGAGTAAAAAGATAAGGTTTTATCTCAAAAATCTTGTGTTTTCATCATATATTTGGATAAAGAATATTATGTTAAAACCAACAAATTTTTAATGATCAATTTTTGATTGGGAAAATGATTTTCCCCACTCATGAGAAACAACATTATCTTTCATTCCAAGGCCACCTAGGGCCATCTTTTCAAAATGTGTGTTTTTAACCCCATTTGTGAGTCTTGAGTTTGTGGACCTTTGAGCTGAATTTCCTACTTTAGTGTGCATTAATATGATAGAGTCATTTTCTGAACCACATGAGAATCACAATAGACAAATAGCCTCCAATTTACCTTACATTAATCCTCCTTTTGAAAGCCCCTTAAAGCATATGAAAACCTTTTCTTTGATAGCCACATTACAAGCCCACCACATTTTCCCACCCAATATCACTATGAATTTTCATTTCATAATTTTTTGAAATTTAAGTGTGGGGGGAATGGATTTCATTGTGGGTACCCTTTTTTTATTTCACCATGTTATCATATTCTTGAGGGAAAGCATCCATTTTAGTGTGGGTGAGAGGTTCTCCTTCAGTGGGGTTTGGGAATGTATATATTTTTATCTTGTACAATTGAAATGTGTTAAAAAAATAAAAATAAAAAATAAAAAAATGAAAATAAGAATGGGTTCTGTCTTGTGTGGGTCAAAAATCACTCTTCCTTAACCTTTGATCTTGTTATAACTATTATAATTAGTGTCGTGAGGAGATCAATCATGGGTTGGGAGATAAGTGTGAGATCTATTTCATGTTCAACTTTTGAAAAATGCAAAAAAAAAGAACACTTATGTCATTGGGAGAAGTTTTGTGTTTTGTAAATATTCCATCTTATCATTCCCTTAAAATTTTCTTATAATTTTGTGTCTTGATTCAGAAAATTGTCCCCTTCTAAATATTTCTTTCAATTTCATTCCATATCTCATTTCAAAAAAAAATGTGCATTGATTTTTCCATGTTGGTGTTTTACCCCCATTTTCCCCATCTTTTGGATATCATCTTCCTAACGTCCTATAGCCACAGAAAAACCCTTAAAGAGACCTCTTTATTCTTGTTCACTTTAGGATATAGAATAGAATCTGATATCTATTTCAAACTCTAATATTTTCACTTTTGGTTGGTGAATGAGTGAAACTCAATAAATTAGCTTTATCATCTTGAGAGGAGTAAGTTTTGTGTTCCACCATTTTCCATTTCTAAATTTGAGTATGAAAAAATGAATTGTTTTTGGAACACTGTTTCTGTAACAAATTTTGGTGGAATTCAATATGGATGAGAAAAATTCTCTAAACCTCCTCTAATTGAGGAATTTTTTTTTAATATTTGTTGGTGAGTAAAAACAATTTTGTCATGTTTTTATATTTGTTGCATATGAGGACATTAACAAGACTAAGTGTGGGGGATTTGATGTTATTAATATTTTAATAACTTATTATATACTCCCTTTACTGATTTTATATGAAATTTGTATAATTTGTGTGAAATATTAATGTTTAAATATTAATTATAATTTTAGAGCGCAATTTGAATTCATCCAGATTCAAGTCTATTTAATAGTTTAATAATACCTCTCACCCTACTTATCAAAAATTTTATTATTCTTGTTATTTAGGGTTCCATACTCACATTCCAACATTTCATTAGAAGATACCTTTGTCCAAATCGTCCATTTGAAGGGTCATATGGTCCACACAAAAAGACCCAAATAATCTGTAAAGAAACCGGATCATCCTTGAAGATAGAATTACTGGGATCACTCCAGAAGTCCAAATCTATTTATTCTCCTCAAAAAGTCTTAGGACAATGCAATTAAGGTTTGATAAAAATTTCAGGTCCCAAATCTAATAACAAGGGGCCCAAATGAATCTTTTATGTCCGGACCACAATTCTGTCCGGGAAATGAAATCAGCACACCAAAATTGAATTTTATCATGATCTATTCATCATATCAAGTTGAAATTTTGTAGTGATAAATAGGAAAAATAGTTGGCCTACTTTTTTTAAGAAACCAGTCGTATTTTAAGGCATATTAATATTAAGAAATCTATTCACATTTAGGACATTTAAAATATTCTGGATTGAAATGGACAGATTAATATTGTCTAATCAAATGGACATAACTTTAGACCCATAAGTTCCAATGCTTCCAAATTTTGATATTAGCCAGACAACATTATTATCTACAGCTTTTAAGAAGGAGATATCTTGATATTCAGCTATCTGGATGTCCAAATAATCGAGACAATTGGAGGGGTAGTTTTGGAATGCAAACAGTCCACCACCTTGGGCTATAAATACATGCCCTCCTCTCCTTTAAAAAAAGAGAACATATTAAAAATACCAAATCCTACTCAATTATCATGACCAAAGCCTTTAAAAATTCTCTGGAGGACTTTCCATACTCAATTTTTCACTTGAGATAACTTTCCTCTCTTTGTTTTCATTTACTTTTGTGTTCTTCTTTGTTGTAATCTTGTAAGTCTCTTTCTTTGTAATTCTGTTTTAATGCAAGTTTATTCTTCAATATCTCTTATTATCATCCACATTATGTAGTCTAATATTAATGTTCTTAAAATAGTTTAAATACAGTTAAAACCATTTCCCTTCTTTTTCTTCCTCATTCAATCGAAATTCTATTTTTAATTCTCATCGTCGTTTGTGTGTGTGAGTTCAACACACAACTCCTTTATTATCCATTTATTTTTTTTCTCTTATTAATTCATCATCATAAATATAATAAACCAGATTACTATTAATATAAATGTCTGAGTAAATATACCATTAGGGTGAGTTATAATTTGGGGATATTAAGTGATTGAGAGCTTTTTCTCGATGAGTATTCTTTGAGTAACTATTGTGTATGTTGAACTTTATATGTCATGGAGTAATGAAATGTTTTGTTTAATATGTGGATTCCTTAGATTATTGGAACAAAAAATACACTACCATAAACATGTAATGGTAATTATTATAACCCTAAGTTAAGTTACAGCTTGGATTAAAGCTTTAACACTTGAGAATTCCGATCAAAATCATCTCATGAAGTGGGTATTAATTTAATGAAATATAAAGAAAAGCTCAAGGGTATCATAATCTTAAATCCCCAATAATGAACTCACCACAATCTTTATCAAATTGTTAAATAAAACAACATCCATAAATTATTTTAATTAATCTCTGCAAACAAACCCCCTAATCAAAATATAATCAACTAAAAACAAACGACTATTAAAAAGTATCATCATAAGGATTCAACCCGAGTGCTTCTATACACATTAGCAGAGCATCGTAACTTTGACCGGTCGATAGGCGACAATCGACTAGGCGTTTCAAGTATTATAAGAGTTGTTCAATCACATTTGGATGGTTTTCCTTTATAAATAGTGAGTTGATTTCCCCTATTTTTAATCAGATTTCAATCAACAAAACCCATATTCCTCGACTTCAAATTATATCAATTATTTTTCATTTAATTTTCAAACCATTTGATTTTATTTGGGATTTCATGATTCTCTTTTTTTTCAATCTCACTCACACAATTTACCTTCCCCTCTCTCCCCATTATATTTTATCTTTTATACTAAAAGTAAAAAAATCTGGACAAATTCCCACACCTTTAGTCATATTTTTTTATTAATTAATATCAAATGATTTTATATTATTTTAATTAATTACATATCTCTTGTTTTGAATTCCTTTTTATTTTATTAAATTAAAAAGAAAAACTCTCTTTCTCCAATCAATAATATAACCTCTCAAAGATTTCCACCTTCCTTAGTTTATTTCTACACCACATCCCCACCATATTTAAAATACACATTTTTCTTTTTATGTCATTAAGTTGATATTATATTTTCTTATATATTTATTTTCTTAAAGGTTTTAACTTTAAATATTTTTATAAACATGTTCTATTTTTTTATTGAAAGTAATTATATATATATAATAATATATATTTATATACATCATAATTTAATAATGCGTTATATTTATATAACAATTATATATATATAACTGTGTTATATATAGATATAACAATATATAATCAATGTACTTCTCTTATTACATTATTTATATACATATATAAAATTTTTGTAAGTAGGTTCACTAGATTTAACACCTGTATGTACTTTGATTATTATTACGTGTATGAAGTTTGATATATACATGTGATTATCATACCATAATAGTGTTGATACTTTTGCATCCACTATATTTATATGTTAAGGTCCTCAGATTACATATCATATCAAAATGTTATAGTAGTTACCAGGCTATAATGAGAACCAATAGATACCATGACTATAATCTTAAATATATGTCATTTGGTATAGATACATAATTCTGATAGGACATAGAAGATGCTTGACTATTAGGTAATGGAGGATCAGAAGCATCAATACTTTTTCTTATGAAGTTTTCACTTGGTGATCTTGAGTAGATGAGATGAAGAGGACTGAACCACTAATAGGAACACCACATATTTTATGTGTCATTGATAGTTCCTATATACGAACACGTGTAATGGTATCCTGACTTGAGATTATTTTTAGTGTATACTATTTGATTATGTACTTTGATAAAACATGAAAACCATGAAATTTATATCATGGTGAGGCAGCTTTCATTGAGTTCACCATTATAGGTATAACATTGATTGAATAATCATTACACAAATTTTCACTTTCAAAATGAAGTGATAAATCAAGCCCTGTTTATCTGGTTAGTAGTACCTTCACTAAATCCATGGTCATGGTAGAATAAGCTAAGTTCTTATAGTGATTTCAACAAATAATAAAGCAAGAATGGATGGTGAAACAAGGTGTGAATCCTAGTTTAGGTGATATCATATGACAAAGAGATTAGATTACACAATGTGTGTTCGTAAGAAAGGTTATTGTTGCTATGACTTTTCCTAATCTCTTTTGGGGCCTTGGTGGGTTGTTAAACTCTACTCTTGGTCTGTTAGAAATATTAACTACTATCGATATAAATTCCTAGATGGTCACAAACATAGAGTATTCAAAAATCTGGCATATTCTGATGAATATGAATATAGTACCTGGAGGGCCCCACCACGGAGTCTGAGAGATGTTCAAGAATAAATGATCAAAAATGAATAAATTAATTTATTATTATTAAAGTATAGAATAATGGGAGTTGAATTTATATATTTAATGTACTTACAATTATTTTAGTGAATACATGAGAAAATATTTAACGAACAAATATTATTTTAATATTTAAGTTTCGTTTAATATTTGCAGGAATAATGAATTGTGTAAATTAATTTCTTTTATAACATAATATATTTATTATATATTAAAATTAAGTGATAATAATGAAAATTATGCGTATGAAATAGTTAGTTGGTTATAATCTGTCTTATATGGATTATTTAGTGGGCATTATTTATATGGGGGTCAAGGGCCCTTTCTCGATGTTTAAGCTCTGATATTTAAGAAAGAGGGAGTTCTTTTACAGGTGACTATTTTTATTATGTAATATATTTATTATATATTTCATGTTATAATAGTGAGAATTACATTTATGAAATAGTTAATTGGTCATAATGTGTCATTTATGGATTATTTAGTGGGTGTCATTTATACGGGGGATTTGGGATCTCTTTCTGGGTGTTTGACCTCCACTATATAAGAAAGAGGGATCTATTTTTAGAGTAGTATTCATACACTCGAATTTTAGAGCTCCTATATCATACCTCCCATGTAATAGAGAGAGAAGTGATCATTCTAAGCATATGATCCTTGATATCCTTCTCAGATAAAAAAAAAAGATGTAGTGGTGATCATCGGGATGTCGAAAGATCATCATATCTCAGTTCTAGAACCCAAATTTCAATAATTGATATTCTCATTGACTTTTGAAGTGTGTGTGGAAAATATAGTGAAATACAACCTTGGTTTCTTCATGCAATGATCACTGGTGATGAGTGGTTCTCGAACTTGACTTCAATTTGAATAAGGTAATTGTTCATTTTATTTTTTTTACTTAAATTAATTCACATGAGATCCTTGGAATTTTACCATGGCTCAAATCATCAGATATGACGTTATTAGGTTGATATGATGATGAAAAATTTAATTCCCCAAGCCATATGAACTGATTTATAACCTAGTACCTTCAATTGATATCAAAGGGACCACATTCATTTTTAAGCTAAGAAAAATTAAATTTGTTTTAATTTCATGTCGAGGGAATCTTTACGGTCCTGATGTTAAAGACTCTTCTTTGATATGATCTCAGATGGACATGTTGAGAACCTATGAAATTTTAACTTGGATCCAAACTGTTTTTTACAAGTATAAAATTGAAGAACACACACACACACATGTGTGTGTGTGTGTTATGATTTTCTGGTAGTTTTTGCAAGATTCTTGCTAGAATTATGATGGACAGAACTATGATAATTGAGAAATTTCAATTCCATATGTATGTGTAATTCCAAAAAAAACAAAAAAAAACAAAAAAACAAAAGCTTAAATGTAGTATTATTTTTGAATTGGAATACAAAAAAATGAAAGGGGGTGGGGAGATGTTGTCCACAGTCTAAGAAAAAGAAATAAAAAACATAAAATGAAAAGGGGTGGGGTGATGTACATTAGCAGAAGACCCAAAAAAAACAAATAATTATTAAAAAGGGTTAGCAGGGATTCCACCCCTACCACTTATCTTCACAGTTAGCCCCGACCAAAGGCACCAACTCCTCTTGGACACCCTCTCTTGTGCTACCTACTCTTGTCCATCCTCCATTGGCACAACCTACTCCCACCTGGCCCTAGCACTGATGTAGCCTTGGACCCTTTCATATCAGAATCCTTACACCTCACTCTCCCACCACTTATTTCTTCCCCTCAGCCTACTTAGATCACATATTATATCAGGATGTTATAGAAGTTAGTAGTCAATAATTAAAACCAGGAGACACCATGACAATAATCTTATATATATGTCATATGTTCAATATACATAATTTTGAAAGGAAATAGATGATGTTTTACTACCAGGTGATGGGTTATCATAAGTATTGATACTTCTTCTTATGAAGTTTTCAATTGGGGATCTCGAGTAGATGGGATGATGAGGACTAACCCTCCAATAGGAAAACCACATGTTTCAAGTCTTATTGGTAGTTCCTATCTGTGAACATGTGTAATGGTCTCCTGAATTGAGATTATTGTCAGTATATACTATTTTATAATGTACTTTGATGAAACCTAAAAAACATGACATTTATTTTATGTTTAGGTATCTTTCATTGGGTGAACCATTAGTGGTATAACACTGATTGAATAATCATAACATAATTTTTCACATTCAAAAGGAAATGATGTCTCAAGCCTAGTTGATCGAGTTGGTAGTACCTTCACTAAATCCATGGACATGGTAGAAAAATCTATGTTTATCTATTGAGTTCAATGAATAATAAAGTATAAATGGATGATGAAAAAAAAGTTTTCATCCTTTTTTAGGAGATATCATATGATAAAGATATTAGATTACACGATGTGTGTTCTTAGTAAAGGTTGTCATTGCTATGACTTTTTAATATCTCCTTAGGGTCCTTGGTGGGTTTCTAGACTCTAATATTGGTCTGTGATTAATATTCAATGTTATCGATATAAGTTCCTAGAGGGTCACACCCATAGAGTATTCAAAAGTCTGGAATATTCTGATGAATATGAGTATAGGACATGGTGGACCCCACCATAGAGTTTGAGAGATGTTCGAGAATAAACGATCACCAATGAATAAATAAATTCATTATTATCCAAGTGTAGAATAATTAGAGTTGAATTTATTTATTTAATATATTTACTAGTATTTAAGTGAATACATGAGAAAATATTTAATGAACAAATATTCTTTTAATATTCAAGGTTTTTTTAATATTTGGAGGAATAAAGAATCATGTAAATGACTCACTTTTATCACGTAATATATTTATTATATATTAAAAATAATTTATAGTAATATAAATAATATTTATGACATAGTTAGTTGGTTATAATGTGTCATATTTATCTTATTTGGTGGGTGTTATTTATATGGGGTCAGGGATTCCTTTTTGGATGTTTAAGCTCCACTATATAAGAAAGAGGGATCTCTTTTCCATGTGATTATTTTTATCATGTAATATATTTATTATATATTACAAGTGATAATAATTTAAATTAAATTTATGAAATATTTAGTTGGTCATAACATGTCATTTATGGATTATTTAGTGGCCGTTAATTATATGGGGGATTTGGGAACCCTTTCTGGGTGTTTTACCTCCACTATATAAGCAAGAGGGAACTCTTTTCTTGGGAACTATTCATTCACTCTAATTTTAGAGCTCATATCTTCTCACTCTCATATCATAGATAGATAAGTGATTTTTCCATGTATACAATCCTTGATCTCCTTCTCATATTTAAGGAACAATGTATTGTTGATCGTTGGGATGTCGAAAGCTTTATCATATCTATTTGCTAGCACCCAGATTTCAATGATTGATGTTCTCATTGACTTTTGAAGTGTGTGTGGACAAAATAGTAGGATATAACCTTAGTTACTTCATGAAATGGTCATCAGTGATGAGTGGTTCTCAAACATGACTTCAATTCGAATAAGGTAACTATTCATTTTAATTTTTATACAGAAATTAATTCACATGAGATCCTTGGAATTTTACCACGGATCAAATCATCAGAGATGACATTGTTATGTTGATCAAAGGATGACAAGTTTAAATTCACTAGCCCATATTCATCCATTGTGCGCCCCAATACCTTCAATTGATCTCAGAAGAAACACATCAATTTTTAAGCTAAGAAAAATTAATTGTTTTCTAAAAAATTAATTTCGAGGGAATCATTACAGTACTAGTGTCAAAGAATATGATTTGATATGATCTTAGATGGACATGTTATTTCCCTATGAGATTTTAACTCTATTTAAAACCATTTTTTCATGAGTATAAGATTTAAAAACACACATACACATTTGTGTGTGTGTGTGTTATAATTTTTCATGTAGTTTTTTCAAAATTCTTGATGGAATTATGATGGAAAAAATTGTTCTAGCTAGGAAATTTCAATTCCACATTCACGAGGAATTACAAAATAAAAAAACAAAAGCCTAAATGTTGTAGTATTTTGAAATTGGAATAAAAAAACAAAAAAAGGGAAAGGGGTGGGGAACGACTGTCCATAGTTTAGGATAAAGAAACAGAAAATGAATAAAATGTAAAGAGGTGGTAGTGATTTCCATCAAAGGAAAACCCAAAAAACAACTAATTATTAAAAAGGGGCAGAAGTGCCACCACCCCTACCACTTATCCTCCCAGTCATCCCTGGCCACAGGCCCTGCCTCCTATCATCCATCCTTGCTGGTGATGCATCCTCCCATCTATCCTGCCACTGGTGGTACATCCTCCCACCTGACACTCCCACTAACACCACCTTGAACCCCATCAGATCATCCTCCTACAGCCTTGGCCTCCCACTACTTATGCCATCCCCTCATGTAGTGACCCACAATGTATGCCCCCCTAACTCTAGCGTAACAACCTACTGCTAGGATAACCCATAACCTCCGACCACTCAGACGACTTGCAACCTCCTATCACTCAGGAAACTCATGGAAAAGTTGGGTTTTCCCGACCACCTAGCTCCTTCCAGACCCATAAAATCCTCAAACTCTTTTTAAGGGGTTTTGAGGTCACCCAAAGGCCTGAGAAAATTTAAAATTTCAAAAATTAATTTAAACTTTTTGAAATGAAATTAAATTTATTTTGAGACCAAATGACATAAAATATTGGAATTAAAATTTTATTGAAATATTTTAATTCATCTTAATTATCCTAAATATAAATTTATCACAAATTTAATTTTTATTACACATTTAATTTACCCGCCAACTAATTTTAAGCATTCAATAACCAAAGATTGTTTGAGATTTTATTTATTTAATTAATTTTTATAATTTTGTGTGATGAATCTAATTGTTAATTTATTTTTGATGATTTTCACATTTTACTTCCCCACTTAATCGGTATAAGGGTCAGTGAGTTCATTAGTATAATTATGAATGTATTTTGTGATTTCTTAGGTGTTTCTGTACGATGTTGAGGACATTATATGATGTAGACCACACCAATATGAGTCAATATTATAGACGTGATGTGGAAATATTAGATCAAGGTGAAATTCAATATTAGTTAGACCCAACATATGTATTTTATCACTAAGGTCATGTTTAATCTATTAATAATAAATAAATCAACCAAAACCAATTAATCAAGATTAGTTAGGTAGTTTATTTAATTTATGAATGAATTATATTTCTTTTGGATATGCATTTTTATAAAAACACATAAAATAAAAAAATACATAATTTAAAAACAAATAAATATTTTATTAATTTTTTTATTAATGCATTGTTTAACTGTGATATAAATCACATAATATGAACATATCAAAAATAAAATTAATCTATTCTTTGATTAAAAATAAAAAACCTCAAAGTAATATTAAGTCGTAACGCCTTCTATATCTTAAATTTTAACAAAACCGGGTGTATGAGGATCTCATCATCCATATTTGAGGGTAGATCATACTATTGGGGAGTTCTAATGAGAGTGATGTATTGACTTAACTAATGTTTCACCACTATTAAACTGGGTTTTAATAGTGCTAGTAAAGGGACTTTAACAATACTTATAAAGCGATGTCCACACAAGCGATGTTAAATGGGTCCTTTAACAGTGCTTGCAAAAAGAATTGTTAAAGGGGGTAAAATTATATTTGTTGGGACCTCTATGAGGTTGACCCATTTATTAGGGCTTCCATGACCCCTTTAACAACACTCCACCTCATATCGACTCTTTTCACCCCATGACCCCTTTAAAAGCGTTTTAAAAATTTCTATCCTCCTACGCACGTCTCGATTTAAACCCTACACTTCTCATTTGAAGATGGAATGCCTTCACCATTACACCATATTGTTTTGTTTTTGTTTAATAATATTTCTATTTATATATATATTTTACATATATTTTTTATTCATATATTTATATAATTATTTTTAAATACATTTATAAAATATATGTGTGTGTGATATATATATACTTATATTTATTCAAATATATTATATATTACATTAATTTACATATACTATACTATAATTTAAATATATATCTATTTATTAATACACATATATTTATATGTAAACATTATATATGTATATATATATTTTTTATAATGTAAAAAATGGTTAGATATTGTTTTAAATACATTTTTAGAATATATATATTTTACATATATTAGAATATACATATACATATATATCTATTTATTAAAACGGGAATTTTTATATATAATAATTACTTGTATAGGTATATATATACATATTGGTGCCTTGTATAAGGTAAATAAAATGGTAATTTTTTACTTTTAATAAAATGAATAATAAATATTTAGTTTATATATTTAAAATACATTTCTACATAAATATATTGATATAAATGTTTATACAAGGGATTTATTATAAGTAAATATAAGAAAATATGCATTTATTTAATTATATATAAAACTACATTTTGAACAATGATAAAAATCCAAAACCATAATATCAACAAGAGTGTAAATTATAAGAATAAAATTTTCCCCACTAAGAAAAGATAATAATACCCTCTTAAACGAGGATAAAATCCATCGAATGTCAAAAAATTGGAAAACCCCGACTAAAAACCCAGTTTTGGAGTCTTTAAGGGCCTTTTTAGGCCTAAAAACATGAGTAGGCCTTCCTTTAAGTCTCCTTGGTGTAGATATCATCGCAGGATTTGATTTGATAGGCGATAGACCCCAAATTGATACCTAAATCAAAAGTTATGATCGTTTGAAGTTCAAGTCATATTTTCAACTTATAATCGGTTATTCAATAATTCATTTAATTTTTTATGTCTTTCAATTGTTATTAAATGACTATTACTCAATAATAGTTATCAAATTTTTAATTAATAATAATTTTTTATTATTTTATAAACCATTTTCACTAAATATCTTATATATTAAGTGGAAATTCTTATTTATCCTCATCTAAAACATATTTAAAAAAATATTATATTTATATCAATATATTTATATTTATATATTAATATATTATTATTAATGAAATGTATTTTTTTATGAAATATAACCTTTATCAGCACTATAAAAAAGCACTGATAAGGGGTGGCCTTTATCAGTGTTTTTTTCTAGTACTGATAAAAGGCCCCCTTTAACAACATCTTCCTTTAATAATGCTTTTTCTAGCATTGACAAAGGGGGTATTTAATAGTTCTTTTAGCTAGCACTGTTAAATCCATAGCACTAGGTAAACCCAATTTTTTAGTAGTGTTGGAAGAAAAAAAGTATCCATAGCTATATTGATGCAATTTAGAGGCAAAGTGTTGAGGGAATAAAGTTTATGATTTCTAGAAGCTTAGACTTCACTCAACAGTTCAAGTAGTCACGATTCAATCTGGATGACTAGTCTAGTTCCTACCTTGAAACTCTATGATTAGTGTAATAACTATATATTGTACTATGAGGAGAGGTCTCAAGGATCCTTTCCATTGTAATACTCAAGAAACATATTATTCCAAATCTAGTAGAGAAGGATATTAGAGTTTTATAAAATAGTGGGATACCTTTAATGAACTAATTAATCAGTAATGTCTAATTAGTAATACAAATAAATTAATAACTGCTAAGTTTATTTGTTTTAGATAAAATTTAAATCATCACAACTAGTTCATTATCAATGCAATCAATTATGGAAAAATAAAATATCTCAATCAATCATAACTTCCAAGAGTGGCATAGGCGCTGGCACATAGTACTATGATAAGAGAGGAGGATTTATGTGCTGAAGTCCTCACTTCCTACTAAGCCTACTCAGGGAGCAAACAAGGTGGATAAAGACAAATATAAGAATCATATAGATGATACACTGGATGTATAGTGTATCATATTTTCATCAATGTTCAATCAACTATATAAAATTCATGAGGATGAATATTCCTACAAGATGATATATCATCTTCAAGAGTTATATAAAGAGAGAAAGTAAAGAAAGGTATGTGATATCAATTTCACTTTATAGGTGAAAGTTTTTATAATATTGAGTTCCCTAGAAGCAACTTGAATAGTAATTTTTGATTACCTTACCATTTATATAGTGCGTTATACATGATCTACACTTACCGTTATGGTGTTGATATTTCTGCATCCACTATTTAAATGGTAATCTCCATAGATTAATTTTCACATCAAAAAGTTATATCAATCCCCATGCTATAATGAAAACCTTGAGATAATATGGTATAAATATTAAAACATATTTCCTATAGTCTAGATACATTATACTGACTAGACATAGTTTATGTCTGACTATCAGGTGTTGGGGGATCATAAACATCGAGAATTATTCTCATGAAGTTCACACTTGGTGATCTCTAGTAGGTGAGACCATGAGTACATACCTACCAATAGAAACAACACATGTTTCAGGTGTCATTGGTTGTTCATATATATGGACATGTGTATTGGTATCCTGACTTGAGATCATTATCAATTTGTTCCATTTGATCATATACTTTGATGTAAGGAAAATATCATGATAATTAAGTCATGGTGAGGTAGATTATGTTGGTTCCATCATTGGTGGTATGGAATTGGTTGAATGATCAAGATAGAAATTGTCGATTCCAATTCAAGGAAGTCATATATCGAGCCTATCTGATCAGGATGGTAGTACCTTTATAAATCCATAGTCAAGGTAGTTGAAGGTAAGTCCATCTTGTTATATCAAAAAACAATAAATCTGGAAAGGATGATAACACAAGTGTGTGTCCTTATTTATGAGATATCAAAATACAAAGTGATTATATTACATAGTGTGTGTTTGTAGGATGGTTTTTATTGCTATGACTATTCCCTATATCTTTAGGGGCCTTGATGGGTTAATAGAATCTTCTCTTGGTCTAGTAATGGTATTCACTTTTATCAAGATAAGGACCTATAGGGTGACACACAATAGTGTATTAAAAAATCTACCATATTCTAATGAATAGGTATATTGGACATGGTGGCCCCACCATGGGGTCTGAGAGTTTTCCAAGTAATCGATTGTTGATGAATAAATAAATTCATTATTATTCAAGTATATAATAATTGGTTTGAATTTATTTATTAAAATCATTCACAAGTTATTAAGTGAATACATGGAAAATATTATACAAATAAATATTATTTAAATATTAAAGGTTCGTTTAATATTAGCAGGAATTATGAGATGAGTTAATCAATCTAGTTTGTCATGTAATATATATTTATTATATATTAAAATGAGGTGATAAAAATATAAATTAAAATATGATGTAGTTAGTTCGTTATCATTTGTCATTTACTACTTATTTAGTGGGTGTTTAATTTATAGGGGTCAGGGAACCCTTTATGGGTATTTGAGAATCCCACTATATAAGTAGGATAGAGGCATTTGTTCAGAGACTATTAATTCCAAAAAAATGAGAACCTCTCTCTCCTCCCAATTTCTAGAGAGATAAAGTCACTCCCCAAGTGATCAATCCAAGAATTCCTTCAATAAATCAAAGGGATGGGATCGAGGTGATCTTCGTGACGCCGAAGGATTCATCGAAGCTCCATGCTAGCACCTAGAATTTTACAAACAATGATCATGTAGATTCTTGAATCATGTGTGTATGATCTAGATGGGTTCGGCTTCAAATCCTTGAAGAAATGGTCTCTGACGACGAGCTATAGTTGAGCATGCTTTGCCACTACAAAGACGGATACTGCATCACATTAGTGAATCAGTTGCCTCCCGTACCTTTGGGAAGATCTAGCCCTATCGGCCTCTCACAGGCTCTCAAATCCACTGATGGCCCCTGTGACCATCCCCTAAGCCACCTCCCTATAAGAAAGATCACCACCACCTATGTATTCCTGATATTCACACATCGTTGCATGATTAGATGAGGTCTTGACCACCACCAACATGCTGCCACTAGTGTCAAACCTTGGAGCCACCCCCCACAACCCTCTCAGTTGATAACTCCCCCATGCATGTCGTTTCTCCCTCTAGATTCCTCGACCATAAGCAGCACCACCTTCAGCCAAGACCCATCATCCCACCATGAAAGATCCCATCTAAATGGCCACCCTCACCCTAGTCCTGATGGTTGACCCTAGCCATGATACCCTATCCAATTTGGCCGACCATCAATGATATTTTCTTACCTGAACTTCCTCGCAACAGACCTAGGTGGGTCAACCGAACCAGAAACAGGTCAGGGTGGGTTGGCTTAGCCCATAACACCCCTACACATGGTTTTCAAAGTCTGAAATGGACCTTCACAAGTTCATCCTAACCCGTAATGGGTTTGGGTGGGGTTTCAAGGCTCGATTTTTTTAAATATATTCAAAATATATTTATTTATTTTGGATTATAAAAAATAATAATTTTAATGTTCCAAATAATTAATTTAATTTTGGAATAAAAAATTAAATTAATAATTGGACTGAATGAAATTAAATTATTTGAATTTAAATAATTCATTTAATTTAGTTAGATTCTGTTATACTTAAATTTATTGCATTTAATTTTTATCATGATTTAATTTTACCCATTGACTAGTCCTAAACAATTTACTGAACCTATGTATATCTAGATATTTTTATTTAATCATTACCTGTGTGTGATGTTTGTAATAAGTAATTAATTTTATAATGGTATGCAGATCATCTTCTTTTCATTCAATATGTATAAGGGTATGCACATCTATTTTATTTGTATGTATTTTGTACTTTTGTATACCCCATCACTTGTTTTCTAGTATACTTTTATATTCAGAAATGATGTTGTAAGTCCTAGACCATTCCAAGTCAAGGAAAAATCCACATGACAAGTGGACACATTAGATAGAGGATGAGCTGCATCATAAGTCAAGATACGAATCATGTATGATACCCTTAGTTCATGGTTAATCCATTAAGTTTAAATGGATCACATAGTATTATATGCTCAATACTATACAGTTAATATTATTTCCTTTATGAATTTATTTATTAATTTATGCATTTGCATGTTTGTGGGAAACATTTTAAATAATAAACAAAAAAATGAATAAAAAAGTGACGAATTCTTACTATTAATGTTCAGTTTTGAGTGTGACAACATATTATGTATATATTTAATATATAAATTATTAAATTTACCAAAAAATATTTAAAAATGACTTTATAGAGATATTAAGTCGTAAAAACTTTCCATCATTTGAATTCGAACAAAACCAGGTTTATGGAGTGCTCTTCCTACAAAGTTGAGGATGTATCATACTACTAGGGAGTTTTTATGAGAGCGATGGGTTGAATTAACTAAATTTTGAATAAAAGGAGTAGAAAAAGATATATTTTTTCAACTTCAAAGGAAATCATTGTGTAAATAATTTTATTATTCTAGAAGATAAGACTTCACTCAATTGATCAAGGAGCCACAAGTTAATGTGGCTTTCCATCCAAACACCTATCTTTAACTCTCAGAGTAGTGGTGTAGCCATAGATTATAGTCAATGAGGATAGGTTCAAGGATTCTTTCTACTAGAATAATTGAGTGACAAAGTATTTCAATTCCGGTACAGAGTTTTTCTAGAGTTTGATAAAATAATGGGAGACATTTAATGATTTAAATAATTTCTAATCAAGATAATAGTACTAATTTGGTAGATTTTGTTTTTATAGAAAATTATAATTAATACCACAATAAAACTGTAATAATATTTGAAAAATAAAATTTCCAAATAAAAATGAGTTTTCAATAGGTAGTATAAGCACCTATGCAAAGTACTGAAACATCAAAAATTCAAGGTGCTGGTGTCCCTAATACCTGTTAAGACACCTTAGGAAATGATGATGTAATAATGCTTATACTAGAATCATGTATGATGCATATGATGGTTATTTCATAATTTTATCATTAATATCCAATGTGATTTGTGGATAAAAATTCAGGAAATTAATGATTTCACATGTTATCTCATCCTTGAGAAGCATATGAGCAGAAATTGAAGCAAGATATTAATGGATGATGATTACACTAGATATGTGTAAGTTGAAAGATGAATCATGATCTTTAAATGCATCCATTTCTCATATCATGTTCACCCATTTACACCAGTTTTGTTTATGAATAAAAAACTAACAGTTTAGAAAAAAATGCTTTGTTTCCTTCTAGGAAAGGTTCACCAAGAAATAAGAACATTAAATAAATATTAATATTTAGTTCTTATGGAGAACAAGTTGAAATACAAGGAAAAAAGGCCAATGGAAAGTGTGACATAAAATTCACCTTTTCAACATCTTTTAAATAAGGTATTATTAAATACAAGTTTATTTACTATGCATGTCATGAAATAAGTCCTTGAAAGTTTCAATGCAATGAACTAAATTAAATAAGTAAGTAATCACTTATTCTTCAGGTATATTCATCAAATGTGAGTAATATTTATGTTATAATTTTGTGGTATTAAATGAAATATTCCTATTATATATATATATGTATTTAAATACAGTAACCAAGTAAGTATAGAAATTTTACTAGAAGTAAGGTGTGTTATCCAAGAAGATGAGAAAGGGTGGTTCCTAAATTAGTGGTGAGAAGAACACAACTTCTAATTTCCAGGTAAATGGTTTTAATAGAACATTTATTGAGTATAAACAAAACATTTATCTCATGTATCCATTGGACACAAGGATATACTATTCAAGTTTAGGAATAAATATTTTTTGTGGTGTTTAATACTCAACCAATAGTTCCGTAATTCTTGAATCATTGGAAATACCTAATGAATAGAAAATGTAAGACTTATATACCCAACTGTGGAAAGACAATACTTTTTCAATAAAAAATAAATAGTTTTCAAGGATATACCTAGTATGGTTTTATAATATTTGGAGTTAAAGACCTTAATTACCAATAACACACTTATATACTTAGTTTTGGTCAAATAAACCTTTATAAATAAAGGTAATCCACAAATATTTTAGAATTAGTTCAACTAGAGATCATGAACTATTCTAAGGGTAAGCTAGTGGTAAGTATAATTTATAAGATTCCTTTAATTTTTTAAGGAATTTAAAATTGGAGAATGATATTTTCATGGTTAGAAGATACAAGTTTCTTCAGGACTATTCACTAAATAGTTTCTTGACCAAGCATTCATTGGTAATCATAATGTAACATGGAGTTATTCCTAAATTCACATTACCTTATACACATAAAAGTTATGATGCTAATAATGACAATCAATAAAGATTCTTACATGTTAATACTGATAAAAAAATGTAACATAGAGTAATTCCTAAATGAAAATTTCCTTATATGCATTAGATTCATGATGTAAGTAAAAGGATTATCAATGTTTCAACTTATATTCATTGTAGATACTTCCATTATTTTTTCAAGATATTCATAAAAAATAATAGAGTTATCCCACAAATATATGTTTAATATCATGAAAAATGGATATCATATGAGTTATAGTATGATGGAAATCCATTATGTCATAAGAACATGTGTTTTAATTACAAGTGTTTTTAAGGGTATAAACAAACTTGAATTAAGAAAAACACAATGTGAATCTAAAGTAATTATACTAAAAGTTTCTTAGGATATTAAATAAATCCCAATGGTAGAAAAAATATATTCATGTGATAGACTAAATTTATATAAATGGGTTCACATATCTACTTGAGTTAGTGAGATAAATATTGAATTGGATTTAATCAATTCCAAATATACAAAAATGGTTGGAATAGGAACAAGTTCCACAATAGGTGTCGAATAGAATGTTCTAGAGGCACATACTATATAGGAATGTTAAAACCATAGTGATGGTATTATATTCAACATGGCCAATGACACATTATTCATTGAGAATAATGAATCCTAAAAGTAATAATTACATAGAAATCAAATAATATTTACAAGATCAATTGAAATTCAATAATAGATTCCATGTATTAAAGAATAGGGGTTTATTATTTTGAATACTATGGTGGGTGTTTAAGTGAAATTATACACGGATAGTACAAGCGTGGTACCAATAAGGATCAATTGGTAACATCAAGTAATTATGCCTAAATCCATAATAATTTTAACTATCATAGCTACAATCTATGTTCATCTAAATTGGGAATTGGATGTTAAGACCACCAATCATAGAATATGTTTATACGACACAACCAAAAAGGGATGGTGACACTATAGAATGCCAATAAGGGGTGAAAGTTACTCAAATATAGTACACGATTAAAGTAAGATACAAGATCATAGAAATTTCCTTTGGAATGGTTTTTTTACATGTTTCTAAAAGATTTTAGTGGGAGAACCACTGTTTTCCAAGAGAAATATGTTTGGAAAATATATAGAAAACATCTATAATCCTTATAATTAATTAAGATGAGAATGAAAGTAATTATATAGAGATTGACTTAATGTAGGATCCTATATTATAGGGAATAGGGTCTACTGAGGTAGATCTAATGGTTTCTTAGACCTAGTAAATAGTATATATACAGACAATGTATTTAAAAAAAATAAAAGTTTGAATAATTTGGGAGTGAATTGTTATCAATGTCACATGTCATAAATCTCACCAAGAAGACATGCATTGGGAATAGGAGGAGATTAAAGCGGTGAGTTGAGTTCCTTATGATTCTTCAATGGATTAATCATGTATTACATGTTATTTACTATATATATTAATATTAATATTTACAACATATACTTAATGATAAGAAAATATCAGTTATATCTAGGATAACTATAAGGGAATCAGTAGAACTATCTGATTATACTTGAGAATGTATAAAAGATATGTAGCTAGTATATAGAGAGGAAGGGATACTAGTTATAAGGGGACACAAACTAGTATTCATATAAATCAATACAATCTAATATATTAGTTATTTTAAGGTAATGAGAAATACAATCTCATTAAAATAGTGGTATCCATGTCTAAAAATACCGAGTTCATTGTGGCTTCTGAGGAAGCTAAGGAAGAAGTGTAAAATACACAATGATTTGTTCTATTTCTTGGAATCACACCTAGCATGTAAAGTTTTATCATTATGATAATTTTATTACTAGTACTTTCCAATATGTAAAGTTTAGATAGTGAAAAAAGGGATATAATCAGGGATATCATTTCTTGAGAAGACTTACTCAAGGTGGTAAAGTCACAAATAGTATAATAGCCACATAGTGGAAGCATGGAATACCCAAGACTAAATACATAACTCAGCAGAAACATGATCTTATCACGTGATAAATAACAAGGGTAGTTAGAAAGTTAGCTCTATTTCAAGTTGGAGTGTTGTAATAGTGGGTTCTCAAGACTTAACTTTAATAGTAATTTTCGATTACCTTACCATGTATACAGTGCATTATGCATGATGTATACTTACCATTATAGTGTTGATATTTTTGTGTCAACTGTTTAAATGGTAATTTCCATAGATTAATTGTTGTATCAAAAGGTTATTTCAGTTCCAAGGCTATAATGAGAATCTCTATATACTATGACATTAATCTTAAAACATATGTCTTATTGTCAAGATAAATCATACTAACTTGAAACAATTGATGTATGACTATCATTTTTTGGGGGATCATAAGCATTGAGACTTTTTCTCATGAAGTTTTCACATGGTGATATCTAGTTGGGTATATCATGAGGATAGACCCTCCAATAGGAACACTACATGTTTCAAGTGCCATTGGTTATTCCTATCTATGTACATGTGTATTGGTCTCCTAACTTGAGATCATGATCAATATGTTCCATTATATCATGTACTTTTATGTAAGGGAAAAACCCTAAAAATGATTTTGTGGTGAGGTAGCCTGTGTTGGGTGAATCATTGGTGGTATTGAATTGGTTTAATGATCAAGATAGAATTTGTTGCTTCCAAGTTGAGGAAGTAATATCTCAGGACTAGTTGATCAGGATGGTAGTACCTTCATAAATAATTATCCAATTTAGTTAAAGTTAATTACATCCATTTAGATCAAAAAATAAAAAAATCTAGAAATAAAAATTGCATAAGCTTGCATCATGCTTTATGAGATATCTATTGATAAAGTGATTATATTACATAGTTCATGTTTGTAGGATGGTTGTTGTTTCTATGACTATTCCTTATTTATTTAGGGGAGTTTATGGGTTTATAGAATCCAATCTTGGTATGTGAATGATATTAATAGATATCAAGATAAGATCCTAGAGGTTCACACATAATAGAATATTCAAGAATATGCCTTATTCTGGTGAATATGTATATTGGACATAGTGGTCCCCATAATAGGGTCCAAGAGTTGTCCAAGTAATCGAATATCGATGAAAAAATAAATTCATTATTATTTGAGTATAAAATAATTGGGTTGAATTTATTTATTAAAAGTATTCACAAGGTATTAAGTGAATACATAGAAAATATTATATGAATGAATATTTTTTAACAGTTTGAGGGTCAACCCCCCTTTATTAGAGAAAAGAAAAAGAAAACCCTTTTTAAACCTCCCACTATATAATTAGAAGAGATTAATTCATTCATAGTATGTTCATTCCATTGAAATGAGAGAATCTATCTCCTCCTGATTTCTAAAGAGACAAATTATCTCCTCGAGCGATCAATCAAAGAGCAACTTTGATCGATCGAAGGGATGAGACCGAGGTGTTTTCCATGATGTCGAAGGATTCATCAGAGCTCTGCGCTAGCACGTGGAATTCAATGAATTATGATCACATGGATTCTTAAAGTGTGTGTATATGACCAAGAGGGTTTTGGCTTTGAATCCTTAGATCAATGGTCACTAGTGAGGAGATTCATTCTAGAATTCTTTTTTTTATACAATTTATTTGTTCAGTTTTATTTTTGTGCTTCGAATAATTTATATTAGATCCTCAGACCTTTACTAGGGCTTGGATCACCAGAGACAACAAGTTTTTTTTCTAATAATTATTTTTTTTAATACATAGACCACCATCTTTTACTCTTCTCCTCGGCACCTTTATAGGCCAAAAAAAAGGTAATCAAGCATGACCTCATTTACTTAAGATTATTGGGTGCATCAAGAGACTTGAATCCCTTGGATTCAAACAAAAAAAAAAGTAGAAAACAGTCTCATTCTTGCCTCTTTACCACCAATATTATTGAACTTTATTATTAATTACTACATGAATAACATGAAAAAGACACTCCCATATGTATTGGATTTAGTTAACCAAATTTATAAGGATATTAAGAATCCCAATTCATTAGTCTTTATGGTGAAAAAGTGGAGGAAGTTCAGGGATAAGGGGTCTAAGGATAAACCCAAGATGAAGACATTGATGCACCATCCTTCAAATAATATAAATATATAGAGGGAGGACAAAGAGAAAGAGGATGTATGTTTTGCATATGGAAATAAAGGCTATTGGAAAAATAATTGTAAGGCTGGGAAAAAGAATTAAGTAAATTATTCTATCTCAGGAATTTTTATCATTTAATGTAATCTATATTTATCTACAATTTTGTTGTTGGATACATTATGTGGCTCACACATATGTATTCATATATAGGAACCAAGTAGATTACAGAATATTGAAAATGGTGACGTGGATATCTAGGCAGTGAATGGTTCAAGACTAGCAGCCTTAGTAGTGGGAGATTATCATCTAAACTTGACTAGTGGTTTAGATCTTGTATTAATAATTTTTTATTATGTTCCTATGGTTAGTAAAAATATAATGCCATTTTCAATTTTAGTCACCATAGGATTTTATTTCAAGTTTGTAAATAATTTTTTTCTCTTTTATAAGGATAACATATGTTATGGTATGGTGAATCATAACAATGGATTGTATATACTTGAAATTAAAAACCATATAATAGAAATAAATAACAAAAACAATGGAAATGGATCTTACAACACCCACCTATGGAAATTTAGGATTGGTCATGTAAATGAGATTTTTTTACAAAAAAATGCACCAATAAAGGTTTTTTGACTCAATTGAATTAAAACCCATGGATTTATGTCACACTAGTTTTAAATAGAAAATGACCAAATAAACCTTCACTAGGAAAGTACTAAGAGATATTGAACTACTACAATTGATTTATACTAATATATGAGGTCCATTTCTAGTAGAGTCAACGGGTGGGTCTTTATACTTCATTACCTTTACCCATGATAGTAATGGGTATGTTTATATCTACATATTGAGGTATAAGTCAGATTCCTTTAAGATGTTTAGGAATACTAACATGAAGTTGAAAACTAGATTTGTAAGAATATTAAGTAACTTTTATCAAACTGATGTGTAAATTATCTTAACCAATATTTCATTGATTGCTTAAAGGATTGTGGGATAGTATCCCAACTCACTCCTACTTATATGCCTCAATGGAATAGTATTAGTGAAAGGAGGATTTGGAACTTAATTGACATGGTCATATCAATGATGATTCATGAAACTCTTCCATTATCCTTTTGGGGATACACATTGCAGATAGTGACATATACCCTTAACTGAGAACCAACTATATCTATAGATGGAATCCCATAGGAGTTATGTTATGGAAATAAACCCATTCCATCACACATATAAATGTGAGGATGCAAGGATTTTTTCAACACTAAACCTAGTGATAAATTAACATCCTGAATCATGAAGTGAAACTATATAAGTTATCATAAATAAACTAATGGATATTACCTATATAACCCTTCATATAGAAAAAAGTTATTGTGTAAAGACATGCCATATTTCTAGAAAGGGAACACATTTTTAATGGAAATAATGGTAGAAAGGATAAATTGGATTAATTCGATGCTTCAAATGCAAGAAAGTGGGCACAAGAACAATATCCACAAGAAATAGTGGGAGATAAAGATGTACTTGAGAAAAAATTACTGCATAGGTCTACTCAATAGGTTAGAGAACTATAGAGATATGATTCTCTTATCACCAAGTCAGGTAACACACTACTCTTAGAGAATAATGAACCTCTAACCTATAAGGAATTAATGGAAATCAAGTATGATGGTAAATGGAAAGATTTCATGCATTTTGAGATGGTTCGCATATACAAAACCAAGCTTAGATTTTGGTAGACCCTCCAGCAAGTGTAATCCCCATTGGGTGTAAATGGGGATTAATGAAAAATATAGACATAGAAGGTAAAGTAATACCTATAAGGCATGACTAGTATTAAAAGGTTTCATGAAATGTCAAGGCATGGACTACGATGAAACCTTATCACTAGTAGTGATGCTAAAAAACAACAAAATATTACTTTCAATATCATCCTTCCATGATTATGAGATTTATAAAATTAATGTCAAAACTGTTTTTCTAAATGGGAAGTTGGTTGAAGATGTCTATATAACTCAACATGAAGGGTTCATTAACTTAAAGAGTTTCAATAAAGTATGATAGATGTAGATATCAATTTATGGGTTGAAGTAGGAATCCTAATCATGGAATTATCATTTTGATGAGGCCATAGGATAATTTGGTTTCATCAATAATGAAAGCGGTCCATGTATTGATAAGAAAGTTAGTGGGAATTCCATTATTTTCCTTTTATTATATGTTGATGAAATTTTAATTATTGGAAAAAGAAGTGAAATTATTGCAGTCATTTATGAATTGGTTAAATGAATGCTTCTCCATGAAAGACTTAGGTAAAGCATCATAAAACCTAGGGATTAAGAACTATCAAGATATATCCCAAAGGCTGCTTGGGATAACTCAAATGGAATATATTGGCAAGGTACTCAAAATGTATAATATTGAATAATCAAATAAAGGGTTGTTTCCAATGTCACACGGTATCAATATCTCCATGAAAATGTGTCCACAAACATTGGAGGAGATTAAAAGAATGATTATAATCCCTTATGCTTAATCAGTGGGGTCTATCATGTAATTCAAGTTATGTACTGGGTTTAATGTTTCCTTTTCTTTGAGCATGGTGAAAAGATATCAAGCTAATCTATGAGTGCTTTATTGGGAAGATGTAAAAACTATCATGAAGTAATTGATATTTAAAAAGGATATGTTATTAGTGTATGGTGAAGATTTGGAACCATTAGTAAGGGGATACATTGATGCTAGTTTCCAGAAAGATCGTGATGATCTGAAATCGTAGTCAAGCTATGTATTTTTTCTGAATAGTTTTGCAGTGAGCTTTAAAGCACAAAGAAACCTATGGTATCCGATTCTACAGCAGAATCAGAGTATATAGAAGCTTCTTATGAAGGTAAATAGGTAGTATAGATACACATATTTATCTCATAAATTAGTGTCGTGCTTAATATTGTAGACCATATTACATTTTAGTGTGATAATACTATAACAGTGGTTCTTACCAAGGATCTTAGGTCACACCATAGGAAAAAGCATATACTTTGGAAGTTTCATCACTTGATGGATTTTACTTAGAGTAGTGAATTCGTATTTAGTAGAGTATTCATAAAGAATAATTTGGTGGACCCCCTAATTAAATCCATATCATAGTAGAAGCATGATTCTCAAGTGAGAGATAGTGGGTTAAGACTTGTTACCAAATTTCTCTAATGTTATTGGGAGTGTTGTAAGAGGGTTCCCTAGACTTAACTCTTGTATGTAATTTGATTAGCAGTATATGTATATAGTTCTATATAAACATGTGTTTATCTTTCTATATTAGTGTTGATACTTTTTCACCCTCTATATTTATATGGTAATGTCCATATATTACATGTTGTATTGAAATATTATAGCAGTTCCCAGACTATAATGATAACCAAGAGATACCATGATAGTAATCTTAAATATATTTCTTATGGTATATATACATCATGCTGACATGACTCATATGATGTTTGACTATCAGGTGTTTGGGAATCATAAGCATTTAGACTCCATCTCATGAAGTTCACACTTGGTGATCTCAAGTAGATGAGATCATGAGGACTAACCCATCAATAGGAACCCCACAATTTTCAAGTGTTATTTGTAGTTCCTATCTATAAACACATGTAATGGTCCCCTAACTTGATACTATTATCAGTGTATAATATTTTATTATATACTTTAGTGAAATATGAAAACCATGATATTTATTTCCATGGTGAGTAATCTTGTGTTAGGTGTTCCATTGGTGGTATATCCTTGATTGAATAATCAAGAGAGAATTTATCACTTCCAAAAGGAAGTGACATCTTGGGCCCAATTGATTGGGATGATAGTAAATTCACTAAATCCATGACCATGGTAGAAGAACATAAGTCCATCTAGTGAGGTTAAAGAATAAGAAATCAAGAGATTTGGATGGAATAAAGAGTGTATATTTCTTTGTGAGATATCATACGACAAAGATATTAGATTACATGGAATGTGTTCGTAGGAAAAGATATCATCGCTATAAATTTTCCTTATCTCCTTAGGGGCGTTGGTGAGTTGCTAAACTTTTATCCTGGTATATGAATAATATTCACTACTATTAAGATAAGGTCCCATAGGGTCACACACATATAGCATATTCAAAATTCTGGCTTATTCTCATGAATAGAAGTATGTGTCGTGGTAGGACCCACCACGAGGTTGGAGAGATGTTCGAGAATAAATGATAATCATTGAATAAATAAATTCATTATTATTAGAGTATTGAATAATTTCATTTGAATTTATTTATTTAATGTATTTACTAGTATTTAAGTGAATATGTGAGAAAATATTCAACAAACTAATATTTTTTTTATATTCAAGGTCCATTTAATATTTATGGGAATAACGAGTCGAGTAAATGGACCACTTTTATCATTTAATATGTTTATTATATATAAAAAGTAAGTGATAAGAATGTAAATTTTTTTATGACCTAGTTAGTTGGTCTTAACATGTCATTTATGGATTATTTAGTGGGGGTTATTTATATGGGGGTCGGGGAGCCATTTCTGGGTGTTTAACCTCCATTATATAAGCAAGAGGGAGATCTTTTCAAGGGGACTATTCATGTACTTTCATTTGAGATATGCTCTCTCATACCTCCCATTTCATACAGAGATAAGTTTCCATTCCAAGAATATGATCCTATATCTTCTTCTTAGATCGAAGGAATGACATTGTAGTGATTGTCAAGACATTTAAGGCTTCATCGGATCTTTGTTCTAACACCTAGATTTCAACAATTAGCATTATCATAGACTTTTGAAGCATGTTTGGATGATCTAGAGGGATCCAACCTCAGTTCCTGCAAGCAACAGTCATCAAAGATGAGTGATTCTCGAAAACACATTTAATTTGAATGAGGAAATTATTCTTTTTAATTTTTGTGCTTAAATTAATTCATTTGATATCCTTGACCTTTTATTGGGGATCAGATCATTAGTGACGATGTTCTTATGTTGATTTAACAATGAAAGTTTTTAAATCCTTGACCCATCCTCTTCTACTCTGCGCCCTAGTAGCTTCAACAACAACATATAATATAGATAATTAGTATATACATACACTCACTAACATACAAGTTTCATAATTTTAAAATTTTTTAATGTTTAAAAACAAAATAATATTTTCAAATCATGCATATAAATATTGTTGATGCATAATATATCACTCATAATCAATATTTTAAAATAGATTTAAACTCAAAATAACATAATTGCATAAAATTAAATAAAACTTCCTTAAACCACTGAAACCAATAAGAAAAATATTATGACTCACTCAAAACTCGAGGAGTTGTTAGACTCCTCATGTTTTAATCATGTTTTAATGATAAAAAATTGTTACTCCTGTTTAATCTATCTCATATCTTGTGTGTATATATGCTTGGTTTATTTATGTTTCAAATAAATTTTCTCAAGATCTCAATTCCTATAAATCATGTTTGATTATTGTAAACTATATTTAATTTGTTTTATATTGATTTATTTTATGAATGGTTAAGTATAATTAATTTGGTGAATATTACTGCTTAAGTATATATACAAATATTTGGCTATGTCAGAGAAACCGTGAGTCTGCCACTGGTTCTAGTTTTCTGGAAAAGGACCCAGACACCGTGACCCAAACACCATGACCCAGACACCGTGACCCAAAAACCATGACCCAGACATTGTGACCCAGACACCGTGACCAGACACCGTAACTAGTTTCAGATCTCATGAAGTATGTGCTACCGATTCCTTGCTAAGACATCGTTCGAAGTTTGGAAAAGGACCAAATACCATGATCCAAACACCACATTTGTGCTACAGATTGCCGATCTCAATATAATTATACCATCATGGTTGTCTCACCACTCAAAGGAAAAGAAAAATACATTGCTCCATGGTGACACTGTTTCCAAGTGACACCGTTTCTAGATAGACCGTGACACCGTTCTTTAATCTGTTTTTTCATTTTCAATTTAATTTTTAACGGTCATATTTGAGTCTTTTAAATGCATTGACATAATTAATATTTCTTTATAGACATGTCACCCAATAGTACTAGGTACAAGGTATAGGATACATGCATCATGTCATCTCCAACACATGCACTCCAAAAATAAAAAGAAAAGTGTGTCCCTAAAACAAGTGACGAGCAGTAGTGTGTAGAAGAAGTGCGAGAATTCATGAAAAGTGGATCGATAAATGAAACAAGATACATCTGAAGAACACATGAAGAATTATCAAATAAAAAATCTATAATACCACATATCAGATCCAAATCATCTTTGCAATACCAACTCCACGAAGAACATGAGCTAGATCTAACTAGAAACTAGATCACTAGACTTGCGATACTCTGTTTCTCGTAAGAGGACTTCATATTTACATATGCTTCATCCTAGAAGTCCAGAGCTTCCTAGAATAACACTCAGAGGACTTATAACCTTATATCATCATCTTTTCTCTATTGTGTATTATTTTTATCTTTTGAGCAGTGTTTGTGTGTTGTATTAAAAACACACATTATCTCCTGAATTAAACTAAAGGATAAAAGATATCCTTACTCAAATATCTTTTGACCTATGTTTACTCCCATGGATATGTGTGGAAGAGTTCCTTGTGTGACCTAGTAGTTTATACCCACAAAGAACTATGGAAGAGGTCGTGTGACCTGGATAGTACTGTGTACAGTTGTTTACCCTGATCCAAGTTATAGATCATGTTATTAATGAAAACTGTTTGGTGGAAAGTGATCACCAAGTGGAGCGGATTAGGTCTCAGTTTGATACTGAACCACTTTTTTATCCACTATGTCGTTTAATTTATTTTTTATCTGTTTTAGTGTATAATTAAGAAATCACTATATTTACTTTGATAGTTAATCTTGGATAGAAGTTATAATTATTTTTCCTTATTATAATAGCTTTAAAAGTAGTATCAATAACTCATTCTGATATTACTGAGAATTAATCAATCTTCGGAGAGGTTATTTCAATAGTGAAACCTTTATAACCTCATTACCTTGATTGACTGGGTTGTATTCAATTTTATTGGGGAACATTTTTAAGAAAACGTTTTGATAGATATTTTTATAGATACTCAATTCACCCCCCCTCTTGAGTACTCTACTATGACTAATAGGAGTGATAAAGGAAGGATTTAGAAAATATGTTCTCATACATCAGATACAACTCAAACAATTGTCATCCTTGAAAATTAAAACTAAACATAGAGAGGAAAGAAAGAGAAAATATTATATATTATCCCATGAGATACCTCTCAAGGATCTCATTATCACAAAAGTGTGTAGATCACATCTCAAGAAATATTCACTACAAAAAATCATCTTTTTCCAACAGGGGTATATCTATTGGTAAAAGTTCCTTTTTGTTGGTAAAACATTTTACCATAAAATATTATCCTATCACTAAAATGTTGGTAAGAACTCTATCGCTAAATGTTATTGCGACACATAAAATAGTTCTGTTGCAATTATAATAATTCCAATAGACAATATATGTGTTGGTTAAAATGATTAGCAACATATTTCTATGAAAAATTAATATGTTGGTAATTTTATTATCAACTTTCATAACCAATACCAATAATTAATATATATTTGTAATTTATATTTTAAATAAGATAGTATGTTTGGGTATTTCAATATTTATTGATAAAATTTTATATTATATTTATTAATTTATCATATCTAATATACCAATTTTAATTATCAAATCAAATAATATTTTCACACATATTCAAACTTATAAAAATATTAATCATATTAATAATTAAATTTAATAAAAAATGAATCAATACATAGTTAAGTTGATTGATACCTAAAAAGATCATAAAAACACAAAAATCCAAGATGCATCAGCCACACCCCCCCCCCAATGAAAAAGGGAATTCTATCTCTTCACTCCAATCCTTTGGTGCCCATCATGGTAGAAGAATAGTTACTCCCTCCAAATATCTTTCATCACCCCCAAAGTAAGCCATTAAAAGAAAAAATCCAATTCAACTCTAATACTAGTGATGAACCTAATGCCATTGTTATTCTGCACCCTTTAGCTCCAAGATCTACATATCACAAAACCGAAGAGCATACCCACAAATAAATGAAAAATATCGGCATGAATTGAAAATCAAATAGAAATAAATGAAGATATAAAAAATGATATTCATAGAATGGGAATGTTTCATTCATCATCTCTATTAACATTTCAACAAATAAAGTCATCTCCAGTACCAGTTAAGAACCTCAAGTCGATGTTATGTAACTCCCTTCAGCTCCAAGATCTACAACACACTACCAAAGAGCATACCCACAAATCTGTGCAAAATATATAATTGAATACAAAATATAAATAAATGAAATTATAAAAAAATGAATTGAAGGTGAATGACATAATAAGAATGAAAAAATTATAGAACATTTTGAGTTTCCTAATTGAAAGTGTTTCTCAAGATGTTGGATAAAAGTATTAACTGATTTTGATCTTGATTTTAACAATGAAATTAACCAGAAGAATAGAAACATACCTGGTGATGCACTGCTGTCGAGAGTTCATTTTAACTAAAATAACCATCACATGCCCCCATAAAGATTCCCCTATACTTTCTCATCTAGAAGCTTCAACATGGACCTCCAAACTTAGAACTACACCTACATTCTCATGCCTAGTTTACACACTAATCTGATGTGAACTTTATCCTACTATTATAGATAGTTTCTAGGCATCCAATAACCCAACAGTCACTATTGAAACTTGAGGATTAGGACCAGGAACCAGAACCAGCTAGGGTGGCAACATATAAGGGACCCCTGGTTACTGAAATTTAGCCTTCTGGCCATAAAATTCCAACTGATGTTAATGGGATTGGGAGAGGAGTAGTGTATGTGAAATCACATTGGGAGTGAGTGATTAAAGCCCCCATGTTAGTGACACAATCAAAATTTGAGAAAAAAGGTGAGAAAAATATATGAGATACATGGTTGAACACATTGAAAATATTTTTATCTAATGGACTAAAGTATAAATCATGAGAAAAAATTTCATGCAGTTATATGTAATATTATCTTTATTGAAAAATATATGGGATACATGGTTGAACACATTTTCATAAAATTTATGCACAAACATTTCATGAAGTTATATTTAATATAGTTTTCATAAAAAAAATGTTTTCACAAGACACATTCATAAATTAGTATTGATTCATTCATTGATGACTATTAAAAAATGATTAGAACTTGGTTAATGGGGGATTGATATATTACAAATCTAAGTGGGTGGAACCACATGAATATATAATGGAATCCTAAACTGTTGTTGAAATATCAACTTATTAGATTTTAATTAAATTATTGTAACTGAAATATAGTTTAAAACTGATGATTGTAATCTTGTATGGATTATTGTATACATATAGAATATGATCAGTATTTTTATTGTAAGAAATATAGCATAGAGTTTAGGCAAGTACCTTTTGTACTCCACTTGGAGAATATGCATTGGTCTTATAAAAATATAATCAGTAATTTGATTATAAGAAATATAGTCCAGAGCAGAGGAAAGTTACCTTTGGTATTCAATTTGGAGATGATATATCAGCTGATCAAAATGTTTGAATATTTTATTTGATGTTTCACCATATCCAGGTTCCTAGAAGTGGTAATGTAAAATTAAAATTAAAGAAAATTGTAAATAGTGGTGATGGAAAACAATGATATTGATTTATAAGTGTAAGTGTTTTTTAGAAATAGAATATACACCACTTATCAAGAATATTAAATATATTTATCAATATTATGTAGTAAAAAAGTATAAATAACCACTTCCAAATAGTTATTTTAATGTCATGTTTGTTATAACATATGAAAATAATGGTCGATTGATCACCAATGGAATTCTGGTGATGTAATATCCTTAAATGTAAAATGTATCATGAGATACATTGAGAGATTGGGTGTAACTACATTTATTTAGTTGAACCACAATATTATCACTTCTTCTATTGAATTCAGATTTCTTACACCTGAATTTTGAACTAATTATAGGAAACAAAACTCATCAATAATGTGTGGTGCCATATTATTTGTTTTTTTTTATATTTTAATTTTAATATAAGAATTCTCTACAAGATCACTCACTGTTATGATAAGATAAAAAATATCATACATACTTCAAACATACATGTAATGAAATTAATTCAATCAAATAAAAACAATGACCATTAATTAGAATGAAATTTGAATTAAATAAAGCTAAGGAGTTTGATAATGAAAATAAATAAAACTTTAATAAAATAATTAAAACCAAATGCATATAAAATATTATAATTCACTTGTTCTATTAACTTATATTGATTATATTTCATAGATTTTTTTTGAAATAGTCTTATTAATATACAAATTTTATAGTTAAATTTATGATGTTAAACTTTTTTGAGAAGTCTAAAATGATGCATCTAATATTGAAATAGGTCCTAGAGTGATATTATTATAAAATATGTTTTTTTAATATAAAAAAATTAAAAAAAAAATAAAATTAGAAATATATATCAGAATGTAATTATAAAGACACGTGTGTTTGTATATATAAATTATTATCAAATTTTATAAAAATAAATATATCAAAACATATATGTAATTTAAATTTTATAATTTCATAATATTAAAAATCATAATTATATAATTACAACTTGTGTATATCTCAAAAATATATAATTAATACATGTACAAAACACATACACTTATCATGTATACAGAATAATATATTTTATTTAATGATCACATACCAAAGTATAGAGATTGACCAATTTAATCTATCACTACAACAAAAATATGTAGTAAACAATTAACATTCTACAAAATGTTAAAAAATATGAAAATGATTCATTGAGCCTAGGTTATTGGACATCATAAATCAGACAACAGTGAATAAATTATGGAAAAAGTATTGTAAAATTATAAATGAATTAGTAACTCTAAAATATAAATGTGCACATTACAGAAAAAATCAGAACTATAATATCAAGTATATGTATAGACAGTTCTGCAAAGTTATCCAGACTATGATTATTATAGATAAAAAAATAGATTGAATTTTAGGATAAATTAGGGGATATCCATTGTGTCGTACCTTGAATAACGTTTGCATCTATAATCCTTCATGTGAATATTTGTTTGATAGAGGTTCCATGCCTAAGTGTGAAATTTATGCCACAATATATTCATTTAGTGTGATTGGAAGAAGTAAAAATAAGAAAACTGTATGAGTCTAATGAATTGATTGGTATAAGGGAATCGAACCTGTGATGAAGTACTCTGAAGAGGTACCAGATTGATTTGGAGGTTACTCATGGTTGATGTTGATTGTTGAGGATCGCCAAAAATTCCATGATGAATCCTAGTTGAGATGAGGAATAGATAAACCTAATGGAAAGTGAGAATCAGATATGGTATGAGGGGTTGTGAGAATTGGGTGATGTTGATCGACTGATAATATGAGAACCCAATAGAAAAATTTGGACTGAATAATGAAGAATAAACCAACGCTATTACGGTTAAGAGAAAGGATGATGAATGTGTGAGGATTGACGAAGAGTGCAGTTGTGAGTGAGTGTTCTTACCAGTCGATGAGGAGAGGGCACCAGATTAGGGTTCTGAAAAACTGGGGATATTCGAAACCCTGGTTGAAAGAAAGAAGATGATACTAGTAATGGAAAACTATGTTGAATAGAAGGAGACTGAAGATTCATATAGGATGAAAATAGAGGACTCAAGAGAAATGGATGTCAAGGTGGGTAGTCGGGAAGGAAGGGAGGCGGAGGTGGAGGCAGAGGTTGTGTAGGTGGGTAGTCGGGGAGCCGAGGGACAAGGAGATAGATGAGGTGAGGTGGAGGAGGGAGCAGAGATGAGGGGGATAAAGGAGACACTTTTAATGGTAAAACATAGTATTAGATATGTAAATATATTAAATACTGTAATGATTTAAAATATTTTTTTATAAAAATGATTTAAATGTTTATCAAATGAAAAACATTGAAAAATAAAAACACTATTGATATTTAGAAAAAATTTAGAATTAAAATAAATTGATTATATATTTTTAATAAAACCCCATTAAATCGATACCAAATTTGGACATAAAAATAATAATATAAATATATAACATGTTTCTCTTAATTTGTTATTGACAAAAAAAATTTCCTTATTAAATGGTTTATTGTAATAATTTTTATTAAGAAAAAAATATTTGTTAGTAATTTTTATTATTAATAACAAACTCATGTGTTGGTAACAAAATGTTGGTATTTTTATGTAAATCAATATACTTAACTACTGCTAAAAGATTTTTTGACACTGAATGGTCAAATGTCAACAAATATAACTGTTGGTAAAAATAAGTGTTGGTAGTTGAAACTAATACAGGTAAAAAATAATATTTATTGGAATTGATTGCTTTTACCAACAAATATTTTATCTTTCAATAAATATTTGTTTTATAAGTCATTTTTTTGTAGTGATTAGGAAAACATGATTTAAATTTAATCAGAAACTTTCATATTAAATCAGGCACCATATTTAATTCATAGTACTCATAACTAATCTTGCTTTACATGTTATAAAAAAAGTAGAACATGATTTTATTTTATTCATTGATAATATTTGGTAAATCAACTCTTAATTTAAATCATGTTGTAACAACTAAATTCATATAGCTTACATGATTTAAAAATTATTCTGCATATCATATCATGTCCACATAACAGGTTATTAACAATCTTAGGCATGCTACGTAGAGTAATTTCTGTGTATACTACATCACTTTATCATTTTAAAATTGGTGTTATAAAATTTATTTAATTACTTACTATAAATTCATCACAACATTTAATATTTGAACTTATTAAAATACTAATTCATGGTACTAAAAACTTTTCAAAAAATATTTTTCATTTAAAATCCACCACGTCAAAATAAACCTTAAAATTAAAACTTTTTATTCCTTCTTCATCCATTTTTCAAAACTTATTTTTAAAATAAATGAATTTTTCATGAAAAAAAACGCCATTTATTTAAGAAAACAAGTTAACACAAAATATATTTTCCCTAAAACATCATTTCATTACTAATTAAACAAACCAAACTTGTCAGTAGATTAACTAATTTAATTTATCATGTTTTATAGAATTAAAATAATCCACCCATTAATTTAATTAAAATGTCAACATGGTTCACAATAAACTGATTGATAACTATAATAAATTTAATAATATTCCATGCATGATTTCTAGACTACCATATTAAGTATGCTTTCCATATTAACTCACATATCTAGAAAAATTACATGATTTCATCACATTTTTTTTATTAAACCAACACAACTATACCATGATATTTTTCAAGTTAATATAAACATTCATAACTTAAAAACTAGGGAATTCATATTAAAATATAACATGCATCATAAAATATAAGGTTGAAACAGTCTACTTAATTTTGCGTAAATTTTTTCAATTTTGTTAAGAATATTCATTTACCAAGAACACACTAATGAAAAATATACAAAAATTTTATTGATTCCATTTACCATTCACTAAAGGTGACTATTATTATTTTCAAGTGTTTTAAATTGACATCACATAATATTCCTCAAGAAATACAAGGACATAAATTCAAAGACACATCATAAATTGGGTCACATGCGCAAACCACAACATACAAGAGTTTGACTTACAACATAGAGTAAAATAATATATTACTAAGAAGAAAATAAATTAATGAATAAAATATATAAAATATCCCTTTCCCTCAGACCAGATATTATATCACCTGGCTCAAGAGATGAGTATACTAATTAAAATAAAGGAATAAGTACAAGGAACCCTTGTCCTAAACAAAATACCCACTATTCTAGGCCTGAGAGAAGAGTTATAGAATATATAATTAAATAGAAACCCATTCTTCCAGACCAAACAAGGGTTTGATATAATCATATTATAAAATTCATAAATAAATGTTAAATCCTCCCCTAGACTAAATCATCTCCACTAATCCTAAGGAGAGATAAAAAATCAACCCCTCCCCCCAGACCAAAAAAGGTCCCGAGGGAAGAGTAAATAGAAACCCCTCCCTTGACTAAACTGTTGGAGTTCATGCCCTAGAAACAACTTCTATGTAATTTATGATTATATATATAAATTAATTTTAATATTTATGAAGTCCTTATCACATCGTGACTATTATTCTATGTAACGTAGCATGGGATAATGTTCTAGGAGTAGATGTCGCACTAAAAGGTCATAACAATTCCCCACTATGATGAGAACCCAGAAGTACCATGATAGTATTCTTAAATATATGTTATATATCCAAATTAAATCATTCTATGGACACAAATGATATAGTATATCAAGGGTGCAGACTCATAGAACATTGAGGCACCTTCTCATGGTGTACATCCTTGGTAATTTTCAGTGAAAGAGATTATGAGAACGATACCTGCCATTAGTAAATCTATATTTATATGTATCATTCGATGTTCCTATATGTAAAAATTTGTATTGATTATTATACTTTAATATTATTATTAATGAGTATTATGATTTTCATACATTTATGCATTGATGAAAACCATGAGAACATATGTTCACGGTGAGGTAGGATACGTTGGGTGCATCACGGGTAATATTTTATTAATGGATAATGTAAGAAAGGATTTGTCCTTTTTTTATTTATTAGAAGTTGATATCTTGATCACTTTGATGGAAATGATATAGACTATATAAATCCATGTTCATGGTGTTCTATAAGAAAGTTATATTTCTAAAAAATAAAAAAAAGAGACATCAAGCATATAGGATGATGGAACCTACATGAAACCGGCCTGATTCTATATATCGCAATAAAAGGATTATATCATGACATTGTAGTATTAACTTATTTATTTATGGGTTCCTTGGTGTGTTTCAAGATTCTAACCTTGGACTTTGGGTTGCTTCTCCTAATGCCACTGGGAAAGATGCCTAGAGGGTTATATTCTAAGTGTACCTAGAACCTCAGTTAAATAATAATATTATTTATTATTTAACAATTTGAATAAATATTATTCTCTCACATGGTTTAATAATTATTAATTTTTTCTTGATCACATAGATTATGTCACTAGTTATTCGAGTCAATATTTTGTGAGTAGAATATTTGATAAATATTTATTTTTTATTTAGTGAATATAATATTTATTTGTCTATTATAGAATAATACAATGATGTTTATTTAATAAATAATAATCATTCAAGGCATGATAAATGTTGTAGAGGAATGATAGACCTAGTCTAAAGGTCTGGTGAGAAATAAAATTTATTAAATATTATTTGAATAAATAATATTTTATTTAATTCATGAGTTTAAAACATGTCAAGAAATAATAATAATACTATTATTATTATAGACATGGGGTTACCCACGAATTAAATAAATAATAAAGGTAACTTGTTCAATTATTAATTTCAAAACCTAGTGGTATATAAACCCAAATATATTATTTTTTCATGTATCCAAACCATTTGTTTGTGCATAACAACATCTGCAGAAAATCCTCTCGAATACCTAGAGAGAACCCCCTCTAAGAACAATCTCAAGAATGGAGAGAGATCCTACTCCACTACTACTCTCAAGTTTAGAGATATAAAATAGAAACCTACCTGGAATATATTATCAAGGAGATCAAATAAGAATAACACAAGTGTTAGGATCTACTATGCTATCACTCAGAGATTCCTACGGTAATGTTTAAAGGTTCGTAGATCACATGTGGATCACCACTGGAGGGAATCTACTCTTGATTCCTACAATGTAATGACAACACAACTTAGAGACATTTCCTAATTCATCAATGGAGAAAAAAATCATCATAAGTTAAATTCTTAATTATTTAAATTAATTATAAATAATATGTGATGATATTGCACTTTGGTTCTATAATTTTTTACTTCAAAATTCTTTTATTTAATTCAATTGATCGCAACATTTATCATCATGTAAATCTCAGATTAATTATCGATTATGACAAAAAATCCAAGTTGGGCTTGCCCCATCTAGTGCTTTTACTGTTCCCAAATCTAAAAAGTGGTATTAGAGTGGTCAAATAATTATTTATAATTATTTAAATATCATTGATTGATTTACACATTATCATTAGTTTTCAATTCCAGTTTAATCATTAATTAATCTGAATTGCGATATCATCTTTTATTTATCTCCATTTCAAGAAACTATAATCAAATTGATTACTTTTATGAATAAATAGAATTATAAGAACTCATATATATGTTCCGATAAATATATCCAGATAACATAAGAGTACACATTGTATAGTTTGTTGGTACACATCGTGTACCTATGTTCAATGAACTAAGGAATTAATTCATAATTAATTCAAGTCATATGAATTTATTACATGTAGTGTATTTAAATACACACTACATGTTGACTGGTATAGTCTATAACACATTCATACAGACTACATTTCATGTAACATCCTTACATGATGTGTAATCCTTTATTCGTAAAAGGGTTGTGAATTTTCATACAGAGCCGACATGAATGGTGATTGTAAAAATTAAAGACCACATGACATATATCCCATGTACATGTTGTTTAATCTAATATTTTCTATGGCATGGTTGCATTATAAGTTCCTAGGTGTGTGTCATGGATAGACAGAGAGAACAATACACATCATGTAGCTAGATTATACACACAATGTATTTCACCAAATTACATAGAATTAAAATTAATTTATTATACTATTAAAACCTTATCAAAATGTGTTCGATGTGGTCATTAAGTTTATAGTACATTCCATGTAATGGGTTATATATATATTTGAGGATATATATATATATATATATATATATTTCTAATTAATGTTTACATAATGTTCATATTTATATATCATGTATAAATTGTAATAAAGTTGATACTCTATGTGAATTGAAACATAAACACACTATATAAATACAATGTATTCTATATGGTCTTTAATTTGATAGTATATGCCAAATAATTTCTTAGTAATTCATGTATTAAAAATATCGCAAGAGTAAATAGTATACGATTATAATACACATTGGGTAGTTCAGATGAGTACTCACCCTATTAACTCTAAGGTACATTTTTTATACATAGTTAATTTTAAAAAAAAATTATTTAATTTTTTTAAAATTATGATGGATGTGAATCTTAAGAAAATTCATATGAGAATTAAGATAACATATTTGATTAATTAAGGAAGATAATTAACTGATTCAAGTGTGATTTATCTTAAATAATAACGACTAGAATTTAATGCTAATTTTTTTAAATGCATAATTATTTTCATATATGTGGATGATCATGAGCATAGACCATACCTTTGTGTGTGATTGGTTTCCCTTTTAATTTATTATTATTAAACTATTTTAATGTTTTTCACATCATCCAACCTATCATTATATAATGGCCTACATGTCTATGGTTTCTTTTATGTAAACCCCTTAACCGATAATTTGGTTCCCCTCACCTATTAGTGAATAAAATCATATGTAATGAATAGAGATCCCAAGATAGTGGATAATGTTCAAGTTTATAGTTGAGGTGAAACCAATCCTAGAGAAATACATTGGTGGATAGGTGTAAAGATGCAACATGAACCATTAAATGGTTCGAGGTGTTTTCCCCTATGCCAACAGTTAGTTTATCATCCACTAGATAAATAAACCATTAGTAAAATATCATGATTATATAACTTTGTTATTTTATTTATATCAAGTTCCATGGTTATTTTTTTTCATGATCACATTAATTAATGAATTAACAAGTTTTCAAGATAGAACTAAAATAAACTGGATTATGCATAAATATTGTCTAAGACATGGTTAATCACTTAAGTAAATCAACTTAATATTAAAAAGAATGTAATAAATATAATAATTTTGAATTTATTTATAAATATAAAATACATAAATTATATATATTAAGTTGGTATTTCCTTCCACTAATTAAGTTAAAATTGAACCATAGTTCAAAGTGCCTGACCGACCAAATTTGGGGCGCTTTAAATTACCATGGAATTCAAACTTGAAGTTATGAGTTGAATTACCTTAGTTCACATCAAGGGTTGACTACCAAAGAAGGACTTGGTGTAGGTAATAGGAAAATTTTTAGGAAATCCAATTTAAGGATTTTATGATTGGTGAGTCCACTCAAGAGATCAAGGAACTGTGAGTTAATCCAGTTGATATTTGGAATGCCTACCTAAAATCACTCAAATTGTTTGACTGACTAAATTCAGGGTTTTGAGAATGGGAATATGGATCCTTTCCACTATAATATCCAAGAACTTGGATATTACGAAGCCAATGGTGAGGTATATTGGGATTCTATAAAATATTTAGAGATTAATAAATATAATATTTATTTACTTATCTACCTTTTATTAGATAAAGTACTAATATTATTCTTATATTATTTGTAGAAATGAAAATAAAAATAAATTAAAACATTTCAATTTGATCCATACTTGATAAGGATAACCTTATAAAAGTCACCAATTTCTAGGAATGGGATAGTCTCTTATGCATTATCATGTTTCATGAAATAAAATTATATGTGCTATAAAACCCAATTCCTAAAGTAACTATCCAAGAGGCTAGTTAGGAAAAGTTGTATCTCTATGAGAAACATTTGAATGATTCTAAAAATGTTTAGTGCTTCATGCTATCATCCATTACCAATGATATTTTAAATCAATATGAGGAAATCTAAATGTATAGCATGATTTATTACCTTCAGGACCTCTATTAAGAGAAGGTGATACAAGAGAGATACGAGATCTCCAATTATTTTTTGACAACCAATCTTGGATATTCGTCACCAGATGGGCCTCATATATTCAAGATTATTTTCTATATTGTATTCTTGGACATCTTGGGGATTAAATTCCCATATGAGTTATACACAGATCTCATACTTTCATCACTAAGCAAGTCCTTCTATAATTTTATTTGTAATTATAATATGAAAAATAATGAGAAGGGTCTTTCAAAACTTCTTACTATGATTCTACAAGTGGAGAAGGACATGGTGCATGAAAACCCCACATTCCTTATGGTGAATAAGAAAAATAATAACAAGGTAAATGGTCCCAAGACTCATAACAAGTATAAATATCCTGAGCACCATCCTTCCAAGAATAGGAATATCTAGTGTCAAGGAAAGTAAAAGGAAGAAGTATGTTTTGCATGTGTAAAGAAGGTCCACTGGAAGAGTAAATGCACCTATAAGTAAGGGGAATCTAAAGGTACATTATTTATCAAGTGAAATATTTAAATATCTACACGATTCTACTTTTGGTACTCAAATCTATATCAATATGTAGAAACCAAGTAGACTCATAAATATTTCCAAAGGAGATATGAATTTGTGAGCTTCCAATGGTGCGAGGCTAGATACTCTAGCCATTAGAGAATACCACCATTAATTTCCAATAGGATTGATGTTGTTTTTAATAGATTGCGATTATGTATATATTGTTACCAAGAACAAAATTTCTAAATCATTCCCAGATATATATGGTTTTGTTTTCAAATTTGGAAATAAAATTTGTTTATTTTATAAAGTCAACATATGTTATGGTATAATACATTTAAATAATGTTCTTTATGTATTAAATTATGAAAAACAAGTATTTTCAATTGATAATGAATCATATTCACATGACTCATATAACACACAACTTTTGAATCAACTTATTAGTAATGTAAAGGATAATAATTTGAAAAATATCTATCAGGATGGTTATTTATACTCTTTTTAGATAAAACAACTTGAAATATGTCATGCTTGTTTAAAAGGGAAATTGACCAAACCCCTATTCAGTGGATAGGGTGAAAGGTCCATGGATCTTCTAGGATTTGTACACATTGATGTGTGTAGACCATTTCTATCAGAATCTAGAGGTGGGTATTCTTACTTCAAAACTTTTACTGATGAATTGAGTAGATATGAATATGTCTACTTGATGAGGTATAAGTCCAACTCCTTTTAGAAATTAAAAGAATTTAATAATGAAGTAAATAATTAACTTGTAAAGATAATAAAGAATCTTCAGTCAGATCAATGTGGTGAATATATTAACCAAGAGTTTATCGAATTTATATGAGAGTTTGGGATTATTTCTAAACTCACTCCACCTTACACACCATAGTGGAATGATAGTATTGAAATGTGAAACCATACCTTGATATATAGGTTAAGGTCAATGACGAGTAATGTATATATTTCATTGTCCTTTTGGTGATATGCATTAAAAACTAAAACATATACATTAGAACAAGTACTAACTAAGGCATAAAATAGAATTCCCTTCAAGATATGGAGTGGAAAGAAACCTATTTTGTTGCATACATGTATATGGGTTTATGAGGTGTTTGTTAAAGAATTATCAAGAAACAAACTATCTCTCTGGGAAAAAAGTGTATCCTTATAGGGTATCTTAAGGAAACAAATGGATACTACCTATACAGGACCTTAGACAAGAAATTGATTATCGCCATACAATACATATTTCATGAGAGGGAAAAAATACTAAAAATGGATTGTGGGGTCAAGATTGAATTTGATGAATTTGCTGCTCAAGATACACAAGATTTGGTAAAGGAATAGATTCCACATGTCCTTGTAGAAGAAGCAATTCCTGAAACATAAGTAATTTATAGGAGCATGAGAGGTAAGAGAACTAGAGAGATATGATTTTCTAGTTACTGAAGATGGTAACTTGCTATTGGTTGAGAATAATCAACCTTTATCATATAAGGAAGTAGAAGAGAGATCATAAGCAATAAGAACTAAATAATCTAGGAATTATGAAATGGATTCCATGTATCAGAACCAAGTTTGGGTTTTAGTCGACCCGCTAGTTGATGTAAATTAGGATGGGTTTCAATGTGTATTCAAGATAAAATTGGACATGGAAGGTAAAGCAAGTACCTATAAAGAAAGGATATTGTATAAAAGGATTAAACAGAATCAAGGAATTGATAACTATGAAACCTTTTCTCTAGTTTACATGTTTAAATCTATCATAGTTTTATTTGCTATAAAATATTACCATGATTATAAAATTTGGAATATGGACATAAAACAATATTTCTTTGATGAGAACCTTCAAGAATATTTCTATATTATAGAACCGTAAGGGTTTGTGACTCTATGTGATAAAAAAATTACAAGTTATAGAGATCCATTTATTAATTGAAGAAAACATCCAAGTTATAGAACATTAAATTTGATGAATCTATAAAATAATTTTGTTTCATTAAAAAAAATCGATCCATGTGTTTATAATAATTTTAGTGGGAATGTGATTGTTATCCTAGTGGTTCATGTTGATTAAATATTACTTATTGGAAATGACATACTAGTCTTACAATATATTAAGTATAGGTTAAAAAATTGTTTCTCCATGAAGGACATAGGTAAAGTATCCTATATTCTATGGATCAATATCATTATTGATAGATCCAAGAGGATTATTGGACTAAGTCAAAGTACATAAATTTACTAGATACTAAAGATATTTAGTATGGAATAATCCAAGAGGGGATTGGTTCTAGTGTCACATGGTATACATATTTCAAAGAAAATTTATCTTCATAAACGATAAGAGAAATAGAGAATGAGTAATATCCCATAAGATTCAATGATATGATCAATTATTTATTTCATGTTATGTACTAGACTTGATGTTTCCTATTCATCGATCTATATAGAAAGATATCAATATGATCCAAGTGAACAACACTGGTCGGTTGTTAAGGTTATCCTTAAGTATTAGAGAAGAAATATGGATATGTTCCTGGTATATGGAGGAGATGAGGAGCTATTCATCAGGGGTTATACTGATGCTAGTTTTTAAATAGATTATAATTAACTAAATTCATAGTCAGAATATGTTTTTAGCCTCAATGGAAGAGCTGTGAGCTAGAAGATTTCAAAATAGTCATTTTTGATTGATTCTACAATGATTTTTGGGTATATAGAAGCTTATGATGCAACCAAAGAATCTATCTGGATTTAAAACTTTATTTAGGATCTTGATGTGGTTATTAATAGTAAAGACTCTATCACATTTTATTCTGATAATAATACAGTGTTGGCTCTTTCAAAAGATCCAAGGTCACACCAATGAACAAATAATATACCCTATAAGTATCACCTCTTTATGTATTTTTCTCCGAGGGGAGAAGTTGAAGTAAGTAGATTTTCTATAGAAGAAAAAATGGTGGACCTATTTACTAAAGTATTATACCATTAGAAGCATGATTATCATATGAGAGATAGTGTACTGAAGGTTGTTTGTAGTTAGATCTATTACAAGTGGGATTATGTTGTATTTGGTGTGCTAAAACTAACTTATGTGTACTTTATAATAACATGTATTAATTTTTTGAATAATTATGAAGTTTTTATCACATCATGATTGTTTTTCTATGTGACATAGTATGTGATAATGTCTTAAAAGTAGTTGTCACACTGAAAGTTCATAGTAGTTCCCAACTATGATGAGAACCCATAAGTTCCATGATAATATTATTAAATATATATTCTATATCCAGATGAAATCATTTGCGGGAAAAATGATACAGGATATCAGGGGTGGAGAATCATAGAACTTTTAGAAAAATTCTCATGGTGTATTCCCTTGGAAATTTTCAGTGTAGGAAATCCACATTTATATGTATCATTGGATGTTACTTTATGCAGACGTGTGTATCAATCCTTAGACTTTACGAATATTATTAATGAGTATTATGAGTTTTTTACTTTTATGTATGGATTAAAACCATGATGAAATAAATTTATGATGAGGTATGATACGTTGGGAGCATCATGAGTAATATTTCATTAGTGAAAAATGTGAGAAAGGATTTGTCTCTACTATTATTTAATTGAAGTTGACATCATGGGACCTTGGATAGAAATGATATAGCCTAAATAAATCTATTTATGTGGTGTTTTATAGAAAAATTCTATTTCTAGAAAGTCAAATAAAGAGACACCAAGCATATAGGTTGATGGGATCAGCTTGCAACCTCCTTTATCAGAGAAATTTCAATAAAGGGATTATATTACATAGTAATCATATTTATTAGGTATTTTGTCAACCAATGTTAACTTATTTCTATATAGATGTCGTGATATGTTTCTAGATTCTAACCTTAGACTTTGGGCTGCTTAACCTAATGACACTAAGAAAGAGACTTCGAGGGTCACATAATAAGTGTATCCAAAACCTCAGTTAAATAATATTGTTATTTATTATTTAACAAATTGAGTAAATATTATTCCCACACATGGTTTAATAATCATTCATATTTACTTTATTGCATATATTTTTTCACTAGTTATTTGAGAGAATATTTTGTGATGAGAATATTTAATAAATATCTATTTTTTATTTAGTGAATATAATATTTATCTATTTATTGGAAAATAATGTAGTGATATTTATTTAATAAATAAATTTTTATTATTAAAGGCTCGATAAATATTGTGTAGGAATGAAAGACCGATTTTAAAGGTCTGGTGAGAAATAATATACATTAAATATTATTTTAATAAATAATATTTAATTTAATTCACAAGTTCAGAAAATGTCAAGAAATAATATTAATAATATTATTATTATATACATGGGATTTCGTAAGGATTAAAAAATAATAATGGTCACTTTTTTAATTATTAATTTATAACCCTAGCGGTATATAGAACCAATTACATTATTTTCCTCATGTATTAATTTCATTTTTTTGCGTACAAAAACATCTGGAGAGAATCCCCTTGAAGACTTAGAGAGTTCCCTCTCCAAAAAACTCTCAAGAATGATGATAAATCCTCCTCATCCACTACTATCAAGTTAGAGTGAGAAAAGAGAACCCATCATTGAAGATATTCTTGAGGAGATCAAAGACGAACGATGTAGGTAATAGGATCTACCATGCTAGCACCTGGAGATTCTTACGGTGGTGTTTAGAGGTTTTTGGAGCATGTGTGGATCACCATTGGGGTTAATCTACTCTTGATTTCTACAACACAATGATGGTATGTCATAGAGATGTTGTATATTTCATAAACAAAGAAATATTTAATTTTAAGGTAAATTATTAATTTTTTCAATTAATTATAAATAATATGTGACGATCATACACTTTGGTTCTAGTGTTTTCTATCATCAATATTCTTTGATTTAATTTCATGGATCCTAGAATTTATCGTCATGTAAATCTCGGATTAATCACTGATTATGATAAAATGTTGAGTTAGGAATGCCCCATATGGCACTTTTATTGTGGCTGAAACCAATATAAACAAGGGTATGGGGGAAGAGTATGAACTTACCATCTTTGAAGTCAATTTTTGTGTGGTTTGGAAAACAATCATGGCTTAAGGATTTAATTGGTGTATTTCAATAAAGCGAATGAAGTTATTTCCTTACACTCTTTCTGAAGGGCTAGTAATCAAATAATTATGATAATAATGTTCATTCACTTCAAGGGGATGACAATAAAAAGTTTTTGGTCTAAAAAGTTAATTTAAAGGTCTTTTATTATATCAAGAGTAGAGCATAGAAATCCCCAATTTAAGGGAAAACATCATCGACTCACAATCTTCCTTTATAGTCGACAGAAAAAAAAACTTGATCTAAAACTAATCTTGGAACATCCCCCTAAAAAGATTTGATGCCTCATAATCCTAGAGGAATAAGAACCACCATTTCTAAGATGACCCACAATATCATCACAACTAAATAAACTTAGTTCTCATTCTAAACATGAATCAAACTACAGGCTAACACAACCTCCTCCAATGATCCTCCCTATGATGATCGAAACAGAGCCTTAATAATTATACAAACTCTATAATTAAAACTATTGGAGTTCCCTCAATGTTTTTTTCATCAACCCGACTCTACAGTGATTTTATGGCGTAACATCCGAACTCAAACCATCGAGTTTGATCAGGAGTTCCACAAGACCTCATGCACACTTCCCTGTATGTAAGAGGCTACTGAATAGAAGTGAGAGTCTATGTCTGGTAGTGGGGAGACTATAACCTCATTATTTCATCATAGGATCAATAATAAACAATAAATAACATAATAAATCATTAGAGTAAACATGTACAATCAATGAATAAATGGAATACATGAAAAGTAAATAAAAGAAGCTTCTAAAAGTGGAAAACCTTTCCCAGGTAAATAAAGAAGATAAAAAAATAATTGATAACTGTAGTTCCTACTGGTGTTCATCCTAGACCATGATTATATCCACACTCCTTGGCTCATTAGTCTACCATATGGCCCTTTCCCTTCATCAGATCCCTCGTAAAATCTATAAGTGCACTGAAATGCCTAAGTAGGGTGTAAGTACAAGACTCCGTAGGATGCCACAAATAAATCATTAACCTAATGTGATCAAGTATACAAGTGTATTACACACTAATAATAAATGTGTAATAAGAATAGTAAAACATAATCCAAAACTGAGCAGTTGTATACTAACCAAGCTATCACTAACCCTCGGTCATACCTACTTTAGCTCTATGATGGAAGGATAATCAAGGTTTCAAAAGCATCAAGGACTAGACATGAGTCACATGAATCATGCTTATCGGCATAGTGTGATCATGATACATGGTATACACTAGGCATCAATTAAGTCATGTTCTCAACATTCTATAGGTATCAAGAGCTAATTGACATTCACTAGGTCTAAATAACATACCCCTTGGAATTATTGAGAAATTAAGTGAATCACATGATATAAATGAGGAATAATTATATCCCTACCCTATGCATAGGTCCCTCATCACCATCATCCCAAGTCATGTTCACTCCCCCTCTAATTGATAAACATGTCATGAAGGTCCACCTGCCTTGCGCTCCCTGAACAATACCACAAAATCACACATAGCATGGTGGGATGCACATGAAATCATAGAATATAATGATAAGTAAGGTAGAAACACAATAAATGTGATAAAAATCAAACATAAATAATAATCTATATATTACTCATGTAAAAAAGTGTCACATAAGGTTCTTAGGGCTACACTGTAACACCTTGAGATTTTGATATTTTTTTTTCAAATTAATATATCTTTTCAATATTTTTCATATTAAATGACACTGTAAATAGTTATATATATATATATATGAAAATATTAATTCAAACATTCATTTCACATGCAATACCAAATTGGCTTACGCTATATGCAATACCAACTTGGTTTGCACTACAAGAAACACTGACTTGGCGTACGATGCATGCAACACTGAGTTTATATGAAACTTCTTTATATATATAATTAAATAAATGAGATAATTATAACATAACCATTAAATATTATCATATTAATAGTAATAACTACTATACAAACATTTTTTATAATTTTTTTATATAAATAAAACATATTGATAATGAAAGATAAGATTTTTGGAAAAGTCCTTTTATGTTAAAAAAAATCGTTCTCTCGAATGAACTACTTCTAATAATGAAATTAATTTTATAAAAATTTAGAAATTTAATTAGATAAATTAAACTTAATTTTTTAATTAAAAACATCAAAATTATCCTAGGGTTATTTTTTTGGGATTTTTCTGAGAAGCTTCATTTTTTGATGAATAGTGAAAAAAATTACTTTTTAGTTAAAAACTACATTTTTCTCTAATTAATTATTAATTATAAATGATATTTTAAATATTATTTAAAGTCAAATTAGATAAATATTACATATATTAATACAATTTAATTCATTATAATCAATTTTACTTTGAAATTGAATATAAAATCTTAACAAACTTTTGAACTTTTTCCTACTTTAAAACCCTGTTATTTCTTCTCATCTGCGGGATTAGTACTAATCTTAAGTTTTTAGTTTCTGTGATTTTAATTTAAAAAATATAATATGCACCACTTTATTTAGTCAAATATTTATATTCTAAAAATATCATGTTAATTTTTGACCAAAATGATTAGTAAAAGTGATTAAAATTAATCACAACAGTTAAGGCCAAATTAAGCTAAATTAGTGACTAAACCTTAAAATTAAGGGCCCAAATGACATATAAAATTTTCCAACATCCATTTTATGTCCATATTTAGTTCATAAACCTTACATTATTGATTTTTGTTGGTTTTAAGACTTTATTTAGGTAATAACATGTGCACACCTAATTTATTTCTAAAAATTCCATGTGAGTCCTTTTCCATCCCTATAAAAGGCCACCACCTCTACCGATTACTCACACCTCTCAAACCTTTTAAGTTTGTACAATATCTACCCAATTATACTCCCAAAAATCCTCCCTTTGAACCTGAATCCTCAATTTTTGTAGAATGATTCTCAAGGAATTTGTTTTGCACAAACCAAAATAAGTTACCCGATTCAGAGGTAACGTCTTCTCTCAAAATCCTTTCCTTTATTTTCCTTCTCAACCCCATACACTTTATTTATTCCATTATCATGTGAAAAAAAGTATCATACATATACTAGTATATTTTTATGAAAATTATCTTGCCTAAACTTATACACACATCCTTCTAATGGATGTTGAGCATACTGTTTCTATATACGACGAACTACTACCTCGCGAAACGATGATTGTTCATTTCTCCTTTACCACCAATAATAGTGTATATTATTATGGAAACTATATTTATATATTTAATATATTGTATTTATTATTTATTTGAGATTATTTATTCCATTTACAACACACATATTTTCTACCTTCCATTTGGTGTTAATACGATAATCTTGTTTGAGGAAGTGTGGACTACCGCCCCCTCAAAGCGATGTGATTCGTTCACACACCACATTGAACATATTAAGGATGATTTTAGTGAAATTATATGATATATATAATATATTAATTCTAATGGAATAATTATATATATATATATACATAAATATATATACATATGTCATTTACATACTTTCTTTCAATATGAAAATAAAAACAGAAATAATGTTCATGTATACATATGACTTATCATCTCCATGAATGGTGTATTCCATTTTATTCATATTTATGCTATAAAGTATTATAATATATATATAATTTATATAAATTATATTAATATCATTTTATACTTTTTTTAATCATGATATAAGTGTAAGGACCAATGATATAACAAATTAAGACACATGTGAAGAAAAAAGCGAATATTACCCGAAGTGAAACTTCTCATAGGATTGTTAAAAAGTAGGTAATATAAGGTCATAATAAAACCATATATGGTATTATGAATAAGAATATTATTCTTTAAAATATTTATAATAAACTTATATTTATTATACAGGAAGATTTTATGAGTACAGAGAGAGTCAAGACACAAGGTAAGAGGATTTCATCTCACTTTTAATTTCTGTGAGATACATGTAATGTTCACCACTCTTTGATTTTGTGTGGTGTACATACTACACATTATTGTATTATATGTATCTTATACTTAAATTTATGGTATTCACATGTCCATTTTATGATCCTTCTTTCAATGGGTTTAAGTTTCAAAAGATACCAAATCAATAAAAAAGTTTTGTCTCAATTTGCCTTCTTTGACACTCATGTTTTGTTATACACCTAAACTCTTTTTCAAGGTGTATATACTTCCATTTTACATGAAATATCATGAATATAAATCTTTTAATAATATTATATTCTTTATTTAATTTTCTTTCCTCACATCAGGAGCATGATCCCAAGATACCAAGTTATAAGAGTTTACTGAGACAATCTCATTGCTTTTCGAGATTGTTTATGTTTATGCTTAATTTGATGAAATATTATGATAAATCTCTCAATAATATTCATAAGTATAGTTATCCTCTATTATTTCATGTAATAATCATGTATTGGTTCCATTTTCTACTCTTTGGTACATAATTTAGTTAAGAAAGTGTTTTTAGGAAATCCCAACTTTACTCTCTCTTCGGTCGGAAATCTATGTTTTATAAAAAAGAGTTTCCAAGAATATTATATCATTACAATATGATATATAAAACAAATTATTACCCTTTTTTTATTTTACCAATATCTTTAAGTTAATATTCTTGGAACTTTCTGAATAAGGCATTTTTTTATCATGTTTACCATGCAAAAGGAATGTTCTTTTAACCTCATACGATATGTATGGATTTACCTACCATCATTTTTTCTAATCTCCATTTTTCATAGAGAAAATGGTTAATCTTTAAGAAATTTTTTTAAATTAATTTTCAAGGAAAATCGTTTGCAAAATGGTTTCAAACGTATTTTCTACGTTTTCATGGAAAGTTGTTTTAAATTTTTTTTCATGTCTTATTTTCAAGTTTTCAAAGTGATTTAAAACAATGGTTTTCAAAATGTGATGTCCTAGTTAATGTACAATAAGGGTTTCACACCTACCACTAGCCTACGTGATGTCCTAGTTAGTATATAATTATTTTTTTTGAATAAATATTTATGATGAACTACTAGTGTTTTCTATGTTTATAGATTAATGAATGTTTATTTTAAGAGACAAATAGTTGGACATTTTATTCTTTTATGGGCCTTAAGATCTGTTAAAAGTGTATTCTAGTACTTTATTCACCAGAGTTAATTTATGGACATTCATTTCATGAGGTAATGGATGTATTAGAAATTATTCAAATCACAACTGAAGAATGAATTTTTTTTATAGAAATTTATCGATAATTTCTCAATGTTTATAAAGTGATACAAAAAAATGTTGTCCTAATACCTTAAATTCTATTGAACCAATGGCTTCTGGAATCATCACAAATTTATGACTTTGAGGCCCTAAAATTTCCTTTGATCATTAACTTTTTTGTGATTGATGACCTTAATCACTCCCTATAAATATTTACACTTTTCCTCCATGTTCAATATTCACTCCCAACCTATGGAATCCTATGTGGAAACCCAATTATATGTTACTTTGGTTAACCGTTATGGTTCCAAATTTCCCTTTTAAGGGAAGTTTTAGTATCTATTTTTATGATATGGGTTTTTATGAATAAAACATCCAATTATTAAACCTTTGATAACCTAGATGAATTTTGGGGGATAAATTAATTTTAAGGGGGGTATAATGTAACACTCTGAGATTTTGAGAATTGTTTTTTTTTCAAATTAATATACATTTTCAATATTTTTCATTTCACATGACATTGGAAATAGTTCTATAAATAAATAAATAAATATATATATATATATATATTAAAAAATAAATTCAAAAATTCCTTTCACACTCAATACCAACTTGGATGGTGCTACACACAATACCAAATTGGCTTGCGCTGCAAGCAATACTGACTTGGCGTACGATGCACACAACACTGAGTTTCTATAAAACATATATATATATATATATATATATATATAATTAATTAAATGAGATAATAATAACCTAACCATTAAATTTTTTATAGTAATAGTCTTAACTACTTTCCAAATATTGGTTATAATTTTTTTATATAAATAAAATATATTGATAATAAAATATAATATTTTTGGTAAAGTCCTTTTATGATAAAAAATATCTTTCTCTCAAATGAACCGCTTGTAATAATTAAATTAATTTTAGACACATTTAGAAATTTAATTTTATAAAATAAACTTCTTTTTCCTAATTCAAAAAAATTATCATATGGTGAATTTTTTGGATTATTCTAAAAAACTTCATTTGTTGATGAACAGTGAAAAATACTACTTTTCAGTTAAAAACTGCATTTCTCTCAAATTAATTATTAAGGATAAATGATATTTTAAATATATTTTAAGGTCACATTATAAAAATGTTAAATATATTAATATAATTTAATTTATTATAATCATTTTCACTTTGAAAATGAATATGAAATCTTAAAAAAACTTTTGAACTTTTTATTACTTTAAAACCCTGTCATTTCATCCCGCCTCTGGGATTAGCACTAATCTTAATTTTTTCAATTATGTAATTTTAATTTAAATAATCCAATATAAACCATTGTATTCAGTATAATATTTAGTTTCTAATAATACCATATTAATTTTTGACCAAATTGATTAGTAAAAGTGATCAAAATTAATCACAGGTGTTAAGGCCAAATTAAGCTTAATTATGAACTAAACCTTAAAATTAAGGGCCCAAATGACCTAGAAACTTGTCAAAAATAAATTTATGTCCATATTTAGTCCATAAAAATTCCATTATTGAGGTTTTTGGTTTTTTAAGACTTTGTTTAGGTAATAACATGTGAAAACCTAATTTGTTTCTAAAAATTCCATGTGAGTCATTTTCCTTCCCTATAAAAGGCCACCACCTCTACCCATTCCTCAAAACTATCAAAAATTTTAAATTCATAAAAGATATACCCAAGTAGCCTACCAAAAATCACCTCTTATACCTTGAATCCTACCTTTTAGAAGAAATAATTTTAAGGAAGCCTTTTGGCACAAACCAAAAGGAGTTAGTAGATTAAGAGGTAACATCTTCTCTTATGCTCCTTTCCTTTATTTTCATTATACACCACCTAAAGTTTACTTATTCCATTATTGTGTGACAAAACCAGTATCCTAAATATACTAGGATTTTGTTATTAAAATTTTCTTACCTACACTAACACACACCTCCATCTATTTGATGTTGAACATACTGTTTCTTTGTACAATGACGTACTGCCTCACGAAATGATGACTATTCATTTCTCCTTTACCACCAATAATGGTGGCCATTATGATGGAAAATATATTTATATATGTAATATATTATATTTATTATTTATTTAATATTATTTATTCCTTTTACAACACACATATTTTTACCTTCCATTTGGTGTTAATATGATTATCTCGTTTGAGGAAGTGTGGACTACCGCCCCCTCAAAGCGATGTGATTCGTTCACACACCACATGGAATGTATCAAGGATGAGATTAGTGAAATCATATGATATATATAATATATTCATGTTAATTGAGTAATTATATATATATATACATATATATATATATAAATTTTATTTATATACTTTCTTTCAATAAGAAAAATAAAAACAGAAACAACATTCATGCATACGTACGACTTACTGTCTCCATGAATGGTGTATTCCATTTTGTTATTATTTAATAAATAAATTATTATAATATGAATATAATGGAAATAAATTATATTTATATCATTTTATATATTATGTAATCATGATATAATTATAAGGACCGATGATATAACAAATTAAGACACATGTAAAGAATAAAGAGAATATTATCCGAAGTGAAACTTTAACATAGGATTGTTAACAAGTAGGTAATATAAGGTCATAATAAAACCATATATGGTATTATTTATAAGAATATAATTTTGTAAAAGATTTATAATAAACTTATATTTTTTATACAGGAAGCTTGTATGAGTACGGAGAGAGTCAAGACACAAGGTAAGGGATTTTATCTCACTTTTAATTTCTATGAGATACATGTAATGTTCACCAATCTTTCCTTTTTTGTGATGTATTTACTAAAAATGATTGTATTATATGTATATTATACTTAAATTTATGGTATTCACATGTACATTTTATGATCCTTCTTTCATGGGGTTTAAGTTTCAAAAGATACCAAATTAGTAAAAATGTTTTGTCTCAATTTTTCTTCTTGGAGAATCATTTTTTATGAACCTAAACTATTTTTCAAGGTGCATATACTTACATTTTAAATGAAATATGATTAATCTCAATATTTTCATGTTATTATATGCTTCATGTAATTTCCTTTCCTTACATGGGGAGCATGATCCCAAGATACCAAGTTATAAGAGTTTATTGAGACAATCTCATTGCTTTTCAAGATTGTTTACGTTTATGCTTACTTTGATTAAATATTATGATCCATATCTCAAGAATATTGATAATTATAATTCTCTTATGTTATTTTATGACATAATCATGTATTGGTACTATTTTCTACACTTCGGTACATAAGTTCGTTAAGAAAGTGTTTTTAGGAAAGTCGGACCTTACTCTCTCTTCGGTCAAAAATATATGTTTTCTAAAAAGGGTTTCCAAGAATATTATACCATTCCTATATAATATGTAAAATAAATTCTTACTGTTTTTTTATTTTTCCAATATCTTCAAGTGAATATTATTTACTCTTTCTAAACAAGGCACTTTTCTATCCGTTTTACCATGAAAATTTAATGTTCTTTTGACCTCATACAACATGTATGGATTTACCCACCGTCATTTCCTCAAATATCTCTTTTTCATTGTTAAAATGGTTAATATTTAAGAAAAAGTTTTTAAAACTAATTTTCAAGGATTTTTTTTTTCAAAATGGTTTCAAACTTCTTTTATATGTTTTCATGGAAAATTATTTTCAAAATGTTTTCAAGTCTTATTTACAAGTTTTTAAAGTGCTTTCAAAGAAATGGGTTTCAAAACATTTTCAATATTATTTATAAGTTTTCAAGAAAAATGTTTTTCAAAATTTTTTCAAGATTATTTTATTAATTTTCAATAAAAATGATTTTTAAAACGTTTTCAAGCATTCATTATAAGTTTCCAAAGTATTTTCAAAGAAGTGGTTTTCAAAACATTTTCAGTCTTTCTTTAAAAGTTTTAAAGTGTTTTCAAAGAAAAAGGTTTTTAAAATGTTTTAAAGATTATTTTAAAATTTTTCAAGGAAAGAGGTTTTCAAAAATATTTCATGTATTCTTTATATATTTTCAAGGTATTTTCTAGGAAAATGATTTTCAAATGGTTTTATGTATTAAAAAACCTTTTTCAAATGAGAAAGGGTATTTTCCTCAAGAAAAGTTTTTAGTGTATATTTAAAAATTATTTTCCATATAAGATGAAATATATTGATGTTTCTCATGAATTTATAGTAAATTATCTAAAGGTTACATTCATATCCTTTCTATGAATGAGTTATGCTTAATTCCATGGTCTTTATGAAACTCATTTCTCCTTCATGGGTAATATGTTTATGAAACCTATTTCTCTTTCACAGGTTATGTGATTTTTAAATCCGCTTCTTTTCACAGGTTATGTTTGTGATTAAATGATTATGAAACCTATCTATTTCCATTGGTTATGATATGTTTATATGTTTATTATAACCATTTCATTCTATGGGTTATGATATGTTTATTTATGATCTTATAGAACATGTATGCAAGATTTCATTATGTGATGGGTGGGACCTATATATCCCTACAATTCATTGGGTAAAGATTTATATCTCATGAGATATATAGGGATAGAATGAGGGTTTACTTGGTTTAGTAATATAGGGTTGGAACAAGGGTTTACTCAGTTAAATAATACAGGGTTGTAATGAGGGTTTACTTGGTTCAGTAATACAGGGGTGGAACAAGGGTTTACTCGGTTCAGTAATACAAGGCTAGAACAAGGGTTTAATCAGTTCAGTAATACAGGGATGTGATGAGGGTTTACTCAATTTAGTAATATAGGTACGGAATGATGGTTTACTTGGTTCAGTAATACAGGGATGAAATGAGGGTTTACTCAGTTCAGTAATACATGGATGGAACGAGGGTTTACATGGTTCCATAATACAGGGATGTAACGAGGGGTTACTCAGTTCAGTAATAGAGGGTTGGAATGAGGGTATACTCGGTTCAGTAATACCAGGATAGAAGAAGGTTTTACTCAGTTCAGTAATACAGGGTTGGAACAGGGGTTCACCAGGTTTAGTAAAGGACTTTGTCCACTAAGATGGTCTTGGAAGTGATGCCTTGGATACTATAGAAATAATATGATATGCTTATGTGTTTCCACAATTCAATGTTTTATTCATATGTTATGATTTCATAGCTTATTATCTCTATTTAATCATGATTCATTTCTTATGAACTATTAATATTTATTACATGATCTCTTTTATGATCTTTGATATGGAGGGTATGATCTTCTATTTTCATGATCACTTTCTCATACCCTTATGATCATATTTATGCTTACATGTCTCCATTGTTTACCCTTACTGAGCATTTGAGCTCATCCCTTTCTTATGTTTCCTTCCCCAGGTTACAAGGAAATGTTTTAGGTAAAACTATTAATGGTGGAGACCTTTATGGGAGATGTTGAAGATCTTTCACCAACATAGATGAATTTCTTTCCATGTTTCCAAAGACACTAATCTATTATGGTTCTCTGGCATGTATTTTTGTAATGTACTAAATATTAATCTAAAAATATGTAATATCCATGTATTTTAGGCTTGGGTATCTATATACACACCCACCCACATGGGATCATAAGCTAGAACGATCATCAAATATGTCTATGCATAAATCATATTAAGAAAATATGTGTGTTGGTTCCTAAACACTCCGTATGCAAGGAGAAAATAAATCCATGAATTTTGTAAAGGGAAAAAAATACAAAGGATGGTTTTAAAGAAAATATTTAGAGGGGTGAAATACTGAAGGAAGGTGAGGGTCCGTGTAGTAAAAAATTTCTATGTAGATTGCTGCTCTGCATGGAGTATCTTCACTCCACGAAGCACCCCCCGTGAATGAAATTGTTCGTGGGACTAGATGGTACCACTGACCCCCTGTGAACAAAAAATAGTCGTTTTTTGGGGAAAGATGGCGATTTCCATCCACCACGAATGACTGACCCTGTAAAAAAATTATTCATGGGTACTAATGGTCTTTTCCATATCCCGTGAATGAAATTGTTTATGGGTCGGGGAATCCTTTATGGGATCCCAAAATAGAAGCCCCATGACCAACTACAAATGAATGACCATCTTGGTATTTGGTTCCTCTATTCTTCTATAAAATAACATGAGTGTTACCAATGAAAAATAGGGAATATATACACAAGATCTAAGACCCATATGATAATTGTAAGAGAGCCTTCGACTCCCAATAAGTAAACCCACTACAAATAGTTAAGGAGGAAAATAAATTCATCCGAACATCCATAAAATCAAGAATCCTTCAAATAAACCACACTATGGAGAAAAAGTGGATGACCCCTTTACAGACCACCATCCTGTGTATAAAAAATCTACATAGAGGTACCCCTGCCCCGCATAACAAAACACTACGTGGGAGGAACTCGAGCCCGCATAGCAAAATGCTACATGGGTGTAACCAAGACCCATATAGAAAAATGTTACATGGGATGAACTCAGGTCCACATATCACAATGCTACATGGATAGTACCCTCAACCACATAACAACATGCTATGCAGAGTAGACCCTATCTTGCATAAGAACATGCTACGTGAAATGGGGCATCCTAGGGTGTTCTGCACTCCAGCTCTCGTCACTTCCTTCCATCCTACCATCAAGCCCCACATTGGCCCCTATTGAACCAGTATAAAGACATCAAAACAAGGACTCTTACAAAGTAACCTGACATGTATGATCAGATCATCAGGAATATCAGTGTGTCCTCTCATGTCTACACACCGGTGGTAAGCAAAGTCCCGGTGGTAACCTCCTAGACAAGGAATACCCTCAAAATGTTTTCAAGTCTACATTCCCATGGCAATGAGGGTACTAAACTTGGAGGTGTTTACATGGACCTCCCCATTTCATGAATTTATGGGAACCACTATCCTTTCCCTTTGATGAGGGCCAGTGATGAATCCTTCTCAAATCCTCTTTGAAGTTGGGGAAAGGCATCTCTCCTAGAGTAAGCCCCTAGTGTTTCTCGTGGGAGGCGGTACTTTTTCTATTCTTCTACACCCCGAGTCATATTAGGATAGATCAATAGATGTGACTATCCTAGTTAAAAAAATAAAATAGGGTACAAGAACACTCAAATCACTCTCCCTCTCCCTTTAAGCTCCACCATCCATACACCAGCGGACAACGTGGATCACATGATCTTCAGATCTATTGTTTCCTCTTATTTCTCACACCAAGCATGACTAAATTGGGTTTTGAGTTTAGTGGAGATCATGAAATCCAAACAATCTAGAACCTAAATGGTCCTCTTATATGGTATAATCCCCAATTATATTCACTAAAATGGTCCATCTCCATAGACGTAAGCTCCAACCTCCATTCGAATGGGCCTTCTCCATAAATATAATCCCCAAACTCCAGTAAAATGGGATTCCTCCATAGGTGTAATCCCAAAACCTTATGAACTACATGTGCTTTAATTCCCAAATAACTAGGATATGTAGGAAGCCTCCCTAAGATCTAAACCCAACACCCAAGTTCACCCTAATGTTCTTCAGGCCACATTCCTGGTAGGGTCACATCCAAATTAGAGGGACACATTCCTTCCAAGTCCCTTTCATCACCATCTTTATGAGGCTACATCCATAGTAAGATCATTCTCCCACCTGAAATACCATATCTCTTCCAAGTCCCTCATGCTACCTCGGTGTAAGTCCCACACCAGCCTTGTCCAAGAACCTTCCCCCTAGATTTCATTTTTGCATGAAGTTAAACTGCATGGTTGGGTCCTCATCACACGACCTTAAAAGGTTATGTTTCATATTAAGTGGCACTGAACTATGTGGGTTCTGATTCCTTTCATAAGGATATATATTAATCCCATCTTATGGGTCTGATCCTAACATCAAAACAACTTATGCCTCCTTGGATTACATTTAAATCTAGAGCACCTCAATACATGGATTAAAACCAACATCATCCTAAAAAACTACTAAAGAATATCTAATTCATTCATATAAGTGTACCATTGATATAGAACCTCGGATATATATAGATATCCCCATCAATGAAGAACATCAAATACATATAGATGATTCAAAACACATGAATTATTATAATTAATCATCAATTCAAGCTAATTCATGTCATACTTGGTGATGAAAAAGGATTCACAAACATATCTTAAATCTATAAGAGGTTCCCAGAACATGCAAAAGTTCACCCCAAAAGATTTTCATGAACTCAAATTCCTATCCTATAGACTATTGTGAGTTCTTAAGTATAACGACCCATACTTTACATACATTTTTAATACTTCAAAATTGAATCATACTTATTACAACATATAACAAAACCACGAATGGACCGTATAGGTATAGTGTCTTTAGAAACTGGGAAACATAAACAACTGGTTCATAAAGAATCTACTTTGCCTCCCATTTATTTCATCATATCCAGAGTCCCTTTTTGGTATAGTCTACTTAACAACCTTATTCCTGACCTGGGGAAATAAAACATACAAAAGGGTGAGATCAAATGCTCAGTAAGGGTAAACAAAATAATTATCAATCACATCATATACATAAGCACATAACTTTTGGAAATCTTAACCTGCAAAAGAGATCATAATTTAATAACGTGAGATAAATCATAGTAGTGAAATGTAATCCCAATAATCATAAATTAAAACATGAAACTTTGTGGCATACACACATAATCATAGAGAATCATTTCTTATTATTCAAGACTCATTGCCAAGACTATCTTAGTGGACAAAGTCCCTTTCTGAACCGAGTTCATTCCTCGTTTCAGTCCTATTTTCACTGAACCGGTATAACCTACCATTCCAGCCATGTCTATCTCATGAGATATAAAATCTTTACCCAATGCATTGGAGGGAGATATAGGTCCCACCCATCTCTTAATGATACCATTCTTATGTGTGCCACAAAATCATAAATCATACATCATAGCATAACCCAAGTAATAAAAATGGGATTCTTAAACATCGTGACATCATAAAAAAATTCATATAAGATAAAGGAATTCATAAAAATAATTCCATCACAACATAATCAAATCAACGTAATAATAGGGATAGAAACAGAACCCTTTATTATCTTAGATGGAAAATAATTTTGATAAAACACTTGAACTCCATTCTTGAGGAAAATATCCTTTCTTCTTCAAAAATACTTTTCCTTTCTTAACATGTCATACAATTATAAACTAAAAGAAGTTGATTAAAAATAAACTTGAAAACTTTTAAAGTAATCTTCTTGGAAATAATGTTTTAAAAATCCATTCATGCCGTATAATTTAAAAAAACATTCATCTCGTACTTTTGTTGGAAAATTCAAAAAAGTACCTCGTACGAAAAATGAAAAAAGATTCCTTTCATATCTTTTACTAAAAACTCACCGAAGGGTAAAATTGGATTTAAACAATTGTAGGTGGATGGAAATAATATTAAATATTGAGGAAACATGGATGTGGATGATAAAATACACCCCAGTAAATACCAAAGTATAAATAATCTCGGATAAAAATGAGATTGTGATATTTCCCTTACCTTTGGTCCGATATGCTTTGTACGTGTCCGAACCTCCTGTATAATGATTTAAATAATGTTATTGAATTATTACAGAATCATACTTATTTTTATGATATCATATATGGTCATATTCTTAGCTTATTATTAGTAATATTTCATTACTACTTGTTATTCGGGTGTTTATAACTTTTTGTTCTTATGCGTGTTTTGTCGAATAAATTATTATTATTCTCTTTAGGTTATAGATACCTAATTTCCAGAATGGTATTAGTGTAATATATATCATATTCATTCATTCAATTCATTTATATAATCACTATGAAATGAATATCATGTAGAACGAGTCACATCACATCGTGGAGACAGTATTCCGTACGTACGCACGAGTGATGATATCATTCCTATGATCATGGAATTTTATTGGAGTGTATGTATACTATTTCAGAATCAGTATCACTTTATAATAGTCATATATAGTCATTATTTATACCATTATACTAATCCAAGTAAGGTGGTGGTGAAAAATAGATTACACCACGGCGTGGAGACGGTATTCCGTACGTACGCACGCGCGGTGATTTCTTTTTCTATAGGATGGATAGATGGTGAAATATGGTTGTTTCATACTTATAATAACATATCAGTATGTTAGGGATACTGATGTTATTACTTCATAATGAAACAAATAAAGAATAATAAGTGGAAGAAGAAATAAAGATGAAAGAATCGGTAACAGACATTACCTCTTCTTTGAAGTGCTTCTTTGAGACCTTCTTCTAAGGAACTAAAATTGGTCTTTGAAGAAGAATAAGACCTCTATAATGTCTCTAGGGAAGTTGAGAGGATGAATTGGCAGGGGTTGGCCGAGCTTGAAGGCTCAAATTGGTGTGAGGAAGAGGGGGAGGAGGTGCCCTTTTATAAGGGAGGAGAGGGGCACCTTTGGGAAAACTAAAAATATTATTTTATTATAAAGTCAAGTTCAGTATTTAATATCTCCAAATTGATATATTTCGAAGCTAAGGTGGGGATGGGTCGAAATCCTCTCATCCAATATAATTTAGACAAGTTTAGGTTCCTATTTTAACCTTATCATTTAGATTTAACATTAAGTTAAATAAGTTTACTTTTACCGTGTCTTCTTGTGTTCTTATACTATAAGGTTAATAAACTTACTATAAGCAGACAAACGAACCCCAAGTTGTTTATTATTAATATATATAACCTTATATAAGTCATTTTTCAGAACCTTAGATTTTTAGGAATAAAATAACAATTACTAATATAATATTTGTTTTAAAAACTATTTTATGTCAATTTTGACAATATTTAGTAATTGATTTTTGTGAAAATCATAACAGAATTATTAGTTAGAACCAAGTTAATTAAATCAATAATAACATGTCATATTAACCTATAAAATTAGTGGAATTCATAAAAATTCTCAAATTACATTTATTTTGGTGTTTATAACATTAATTATGTCAATATTTCATTAATAAGATAATTACTGCATCATCTTTGTTTCATAAATAAATTTAATTATTTAATGTCTAAAAATTACAAATAAAATACCATTAGGTAGGAAATCTTTTTATATTTCTAATGAATATTTATAGTCGAATTTATCTTATGTATAACCCCATATTAAAAATTATTTACTTATTAAACATTGATTTTAACTATTTTAACCCTTCTTTAAATAAATTAATAATAAATGTCCTAATCTAATCCAAGTGGGCCTAAATGGTCATATTTTATTCCTAAGTTGGTTTTTGGTCGCATTACACTTATCCAATAGAATTAGGACATGTGTTAGGGTAATAATAATATCATCTTTACCCTTAATTACCGTATTTACTTTTAACCGTGGTAAAAAAAAGTAAAAAGTTACTATTCACCAAAAATTATTTTCATCTCATTGAACCACATTTTAGTCCTTGATATTAACCGTGTCTCTCGGAGTTTCGAAATTCCACTCACAAAAGCTGTAAAATTAAGTTTTATGAAAAATTCAGTTTTTTAACTACCACTTAGTGGTTTCACTATTCATCCAAAATTGAAAGTTTTCAGAAAAATACCAAAATTTCACCCTAGGCTAATTTCGATATTACGAATACAAAAATGAAGTCCATTTTGAAAAATAAAATTTATAAAATATCAAAAAGTGGTTATTACTATTCATAACGGCTAGTTTTAATAATATTTTAATAGCATATCGTTGTTTAGTGAAACTCGGTATTGCGTACGACGCAAGATATCGAGGAAGGTCACGATTTCGTGTAAAGCAAGCCAATCAAGTGTTGTGTAGAAAAAGATTCCTTTGATGATTTATATAACATAAAAGTCTCGGGTGTTACATTCTACCCCCCTTAAAATGAATTTCTCCCTCGAAATTCATCACTTTGTAACAAACAGATGAGGATACCTCTCCCTCATCATATCCTCAAGCTCCCATGTTGCTTCTTCTAATTGGTGGTTCCTCCATAAAACTTTCACCAATCAAGTGGTCTTGTTTCGTAGGACTTTTTCGCTACGATCCAGAATCTCTATCGGTTGTTCTTCATAAGAAAGATCTTGCTCTAGCGGTACAACTTATGAGCTGAGTACATGTGAAGGATCAGGTATGTACTTTCTCAGGAGAGATACATGGAAGACATCGTGAACTTGAGAGAGATTCGGTGGAAGCGCCAATCGGTAAGCTACCTTCCCAACACGATCCAGTATTTCGAAAGGACCGATATATTTAGGGCTCAACTTTCCCTTCTTTCCAAATATCATAACCCTCTTCCAGGGAGATATTCGTAAGAACACTTTATCACCCACTTCAAACTCTAGGTATTTTCTTCAGTTGTCGGCATAACTTTTCTATTGACTCTAAGCTGCTCTTACGTGTTGTTGAATAGATCTGACCTTTTCTGCCATTTCATCAACGAGATCGGGTCCTAATAGCTTTCTTTCCCCAACTTCATCCCAGCAAGTTGGAGTCCTACATTTCTTTCCATAGAGAGATTCATAAGGATCCATCTAAATACTGGAGTGAAAGCTATTATTATAAGAAAATTCCACCAAAGGTAGGTGTTGATCCAAACCACCTTTGAAATCCATAGAGCAAGCTCTCAACATATCTTCTAGGGTTTGAATTGTTCTCTCAGACTAACCGTCTGTCTGAGGATGATAAGCAGTGCTGAAACTCAACTCTGTATCCAGAGTATGCTGAAGACTTCGCCAGAACATCGAGGTAAATCTCGGATCCCAATCGGATATAATAGAAAGTGGTACTCTATGAAATCTTACCACTTCTTTTACATATATCATGTCAAGCTGATCCAGAGAGAAATCCTCTCTAATAGCAATGAAGTGTGCAGACTTTGTAAGATGATCAACTATGACCCAGATAGCATTATTGCCTTTGGATGGTTTAGAAAGTCCTGTGACAAAGTCCATAGTGATGTTTTCCCATTTCCATTCAGGTATGGGTAATGGTTGTAACATCCCCTTAGACTTCTGTCTCTTAGATTTAACTTTTTGACAAACCAAGCATCGAGAGACATATTCAGCAACATCTCTTTTCATGCCATCCCACCAGAAGTACTCTTTCAGGTCCCTATACATCTTCGTGCTTCCTGGATGAATAGAGAATGAAGAACTATGAGCCTCATCCAGCAGCTCCATCTTTAATTCGGGGATGGGAGGAACACAAACCCGATTCCTGAACTTTATTATCCCATCACAATCAAGGTTGAATTTAGGAACATTTCTCACCTTCTTTTGTAACTCGACATCTTCTTTTTGTGACTCTTTAATCTTCACATGTATAGATGGTTGAACATTCATTTGAGAAAGATAAGATTTTTCCCCTTCCATTATAATTCCAAGATCCATCCTTTGTAAATCCATAAATATTGGATCTTTTGTGATCCTCATCATGGATAAACTGGCATGGTCTTGTCGACTTAATGCATCTGCTACCTTTTTTGCTTTCCCAGGGTGGTAATGGATTGAGCAGTCGTAATCCTTAATTAGCTCCAACCATCTTATTTGGTGCATATTCAGCTCCTTTTGTGTAAAAATATACTTTAAACTTTTATGATCAGTATAAATATCACACCTTTCACCATAAAGGTAATGCCTCCAAATCTTTAATGCAAAGATTACCGCAGCTAACTCCAAATCATGTGTTGGGTAATTTTGCTCATGGTTTTTCAACTGTCGTGAGGCATAAGCTATCACCATATCATTTTGCATAAGAACGCACCCCAATCCCTTCTTGGATGCATCACTATAGATCACAAACCTTTCTCCACTACAAGGCAGTATAAACATAGGTGCACTGGATAAACTTCTTTTCAACTCCTTGAAATTCTCTTCACATTCTTCCATCCAGACAAACTTAACTCCTTTCCGAGTCAACTTGGTGAGTGTATTTGATAATCATGAAAAATATTTCACAAAACGTCGATAATATCCATCCAAACCAAGAAAACTTTAGATCTCAGTTACTGTTGTTGGTCTCGACCATCTTTCGATAACCTCTGTTTTTGCTGGATCCACAGATATCCCCTATTTTGAGATTATGTGACCCAAAAATGCAACTTTTTGAAGCCAAAATTCACACTTGGTAAATTTGGCATAAAGCTTCTCCTTTCTTAGGGTCTTCAATATAATTCTCAAGTGATCTTCATGTTCTTCCTTTCTCTTTGAATAGACAAGAATATTGTCTATAAAGACTACCACAAATTGATCAAGATAGTCTCTAAAGACTCTATTCATCAGATCCATGAAGATAGCATGGGAATTAGTAAGACCAAATGGCATCACTATAAATTCATAGTGTCCATACCTTGTACGGAAAGCCGTATTTGGTATATCCTCCCTTTTGAACCTTAATTGATGATACCCTAAACGAAGATCAATCTTGGAAAAGTATTGAGCTCCGAATAGTTGGTCACATAAGTCATCAATGCGTGGGAGAGGATATTTGTTCTTGATAGTGATCTTGTTAAGTTCTCGATAATCAAGGCAGAGTCTCATTGATCCATCTTTATTCTTAACAAATAGAACAGGTGCTCCCCAAGGTGACGCACTAGGGTGTATGAATCCCTTATCAAGATTCTCTTGGAGTTGCTTCTTCAATTCCTACAACTCAATTTGGGCCATTCGATAAGGTGTCCTTGAAATAGGCAAAGCACCCGGTACGAGTTCTATTGAAAACTCAACTTCACGATTTGGTGGAAGACCCGGTAATTCCTCCGGAAAGACATCATCAAACTCCCGTACAATGGGAATATTCTTAATTGTGAGTTTATCACCAACCATTTGAGATAAATAACCTTCATTTAGTGGAATCAATACCCATAAAATGGAATAAATTTCCACTGGAAGGTTATGTTCATCATTGCATCGATAGACGATCATAGATTGATCTGGAATATGAAATGTGACTTCCCTTCTTTGGAAATTGATATGAGATCCATGTAGAGAAAGCCAATCCATGCCAAGAATCACATCAAATTCCACTATAGGAAGGATCACAAGATTTTTAGGAAGAACTTTCCCACAAACTTCAATCAGAGAAGAATTATAAACTTTTGATGCGACTGTTGTGCCATTAGGTGTTGTCACAGCTAACTCAACATCTAATTGTTGAGGTAATACGGTGATACCCTTAGAAAATTCTTCAGAAATAAAAGAGTGGGTGGATCCAGAATCAAATAAAACATTTGCTACTTTAGAGTGGATGGTAAGTGTACCTTTTACCACATCGTTATCGTACTCCACATCGCTGATAGAAATTGCATGTGACTTTCCTTTGTCTTTAGCCTTAAGAGTTTGTTGACGTCGACCATCATCATCAACCCTTGGATTAGGGCATTTATTGGCATAATGCCCCATCTCCTTGCACTTTAAACATTGAAGTGTAGTAGGTTAATTCTGTGTATCCCTTCCTTTGTTTGCATCATTAGACATATTCTTCCCATCATCGCGGCATTCAAATGCCCGATGACCTTCCTTTCCACATTTGAAACATTTACTTGTCCCTTTAAGACAACTCCCTCCATGTTTATTTCCATACTTTGAGCATAAGGGAAATATCATCTTCTTTTCAGTGTGCTCTTTAGATTTTCCTTTGAATTCCATTTTCCTCTCCTTATCAAACCCATATGACTGATGGGTTACTCTAATCTCCATCTCGACTTTGAGAGCACATAGAACGATTTCCTCATAGCTATTGAAGTCCCTTATGGATAACGCCCTTTGAATGCTTGGTTTTAAGCCACTAAAGAATCGATCGATCTTACTCTCAGGTTGGATAATAATACCAGAAGCGTACCTTGCAAGTCTTGTAAAATTTGCTTCATAGGTACCAACAGATTCATCAATCTTTTGCTTCAGTTCAAGAAACTCTTTCTCCATCTTTGTTTGGAGAATACGAGGGAAGTAATTATTGAAAAATAAGTTCTTGAACTCATCCCATTCCATGGACCCAATTTCATCCCTTTGCCTCATATTCTTAATAAGATTCCACCATTGATCAGCATCTCCTTCCAAACGATACACTGCTAGGATGACTTTATCATGTTCAGAATATTGAAGAATTGAAAATATCTTTTCAGTAGTACTAATCCATTGTTCAGCAACTAATGGATCAGTAGACCCGCTGAAAGAAGGTGGACATTGCCTCATGAAGGATTCAACATAATGTTGCTCCTTCCTTTGCTCATTTGGAAGTCCTACATAATTCATAGCTTGAGAAAGTTTTGCGAGCATGGCTATAAGATTTTTCATTCCATATCCCATAACGTTTGGTTGCTCAGGGGGATAATCATTGCATTGCCCGTCGCATTCCGCATTAACACGATTCCTTCGGGTTCCAGCCATTGACTAAAACCAAGAAGAATAGTGTGAGAAACACTAATTATAATAGGAAAAACACATAATCAAGAATAATATTTCACACTTAAGGTCTTATCATAGGTTATTCATGGCCATTTCTAAAACACTAATATTGTGTTCTATGCTTAGACTTATCCTTAGGGTTCTTACTAAGGCTTTCGCATCCTAGTTTCCAAAGGTTGACTATACCTTTCCTCTGATACCAACTATAACGACCCATAATTTACATACATTGTTAATACTTCAAAATTGAAGCATACTTATTACAACATATAACAAAACCACGAAAGGACCGTATAGGTATAGTGTCTTTAGAAACTGGGAAACATAAACAACTGGTTCATAAAGCATATACTTTGCCTCCCATTTATTTCATCATATCTAGAGTCCCTTTTTGGAATATTCTACTTAACAACCTTATTCCTGACTTGGGGAAATAAAACATACAAAAGGGTGAGCTCAAATGCTCAGTAAGGGTAAACAAAATAATTATCAATCACATCATATACATAAGCACATAATTTTTGGAAATCTTAACCTGCAAAAGAGATCATAATTTAATAACATGAGATAAATCAAAGTAGTGAAATGTAATCCCAATAATCATAACCTAAAACATGAAACTTTGTGGAATACACACATAATCATAGAGAATCATTTCTTGTTAGTCAAGACTCATTTCCAAGACTATCTTAGTGGACAAAGTCCCTTTCTGAACCGAGTTCATTCCTCGTTTCAGTCCTGTTTCACTGAACCGGTATAACCTACCGTTCCATCCATGTCTATCTCATGAGATATAAAATCTTTACCCAATGAATTGGAGGGAGATATAGGTCCCACCCATCTCTTAATGATACCATTCTTATGTGTGCCACAAAATCATAAATCATACATCATAGCATAACCCAAGTAATAAAAATGGGATTCTTAAACATCGTGACATCATAAAACAATTCATATAAGATAAAGGAATTCATAAAAATAATTCCATAACAACATAATCAAATCAATGTAATAATAGGGATAGAAACATAACCCTTTATTATCTTAGATGGAAAATAATTTTGATAAAACACTTGAACTCCATTCTTGAGGAAAATATCCTTTCTTCTTCAAAAACACTTTTCCTTTCTTAACATGTCATAAAATTATAAACTAAAAGAAGTTGATTAAAAATAAACTTGAAAACTTGAAAATGAATCTTCTTGGAAATAATGTTTTAAAAATCCATTCATGCCGTATAAGTTAAAAAAAACATTCTTCTCTTACTTTTGTCAGAAAAGTCAAAAAAGTACCTCGTACGAAAAACGACAAAAGATTCCTTTCATATCTTTTACTAAAAACTCACCGAAGGGTAAAATTGGATTTAGAAAATTGTAGGTGGATGGAAATAATATTACATATTGAGAAAACATGGATGTGGATGATAAAATACGCCCCAGTAAATACCAAAGTATAAAGAATCTCGGATAAAAATGAGATTGTGATATTTCCCTTACCTTTGGTCCGATATGCTTTGTACGTGTCCGAACCTCCTGTATAAAGATTTAAATAATGTTATTGACTTATTATAGAATCATACTTATTTTTATGATATCATATATGGTCATATTCTTAGCTTATTATTAGTAATATTTCATTACTATTTGTTATTCGGGTGTTTATAACTTTTTGTTCTTATGCGTGTTTTGTCGAATAAATTCTTATTCTTCTCTTTAGGTTATAGATACCTCATTTACATAATGATATTCGTTTAATATATATCATATTCATTCATTCAATTCATTTATATAATCATTATGAAATTAAGATCATGTAGAACGAGTCACATCACATCGTGGAGACGGTATTCCGTACGTACGCACGAGTGATGATATCGTTCCTATGATCGTGGAATTGTATTGGAGTGTATGTATACTATTTCAGAATCAGTATCAATTTATAATAGTCATATATAGTTATTATTTATACCATTATACCCATCAAAGTAAGGTGGTGGTGGAAAATAGATTACACCACGGCGTGGAGACGGTATTCCGTACGTACGCACGCGCGGTGATTTCTTTTTCTGTAGGATGGATAGTTGGTGAAATATGGTTGTTTCATACTTATAATAACATATCAGTATGTTATTGATACTGATGTTATTACTTCATAATGAAACAACTAAAGAAGAATAAGTGGAAGAAGAAATAAAGATGAAAGAATCGGTAACGTACATTACCTCTTCTTTGAAGTGCTTCTTTGAGACCTTCTTTTAGGGCACTAAAATTGGTCTTTGAAGAAGACCAGGACCTCTAGGATGTATCTAGGGAAGTGGAGAGGAGGAATTGGCAGGGGTTTGCCGAGCTTGAAGGCTCAAAGTGGTGTGAGGAATAGGGGGAGGAGATGCCCTTTTATAAGGGAGGAGAGGGGCACCTTTGGGAAAACTAAAAATATTATTTTATTGTAAAGTCATGTTAGGTTTTAAATAGATCCAAATTGATATATTTAGAAGATAAGGTGGGGATGGGTCGAAATCCTCTCATCCAATAGAATTTAGACAAGTTTAGGTTCCTATTTTAACCTAATCATTTAGATTTAACATTAAGTTAAATAAGTTTACTTTTACCGTGTCTTCTTGTGTTCTTATACTATAAGGTTAATAAACTTACTATAAGCAGAAAAACGAACCCCAAGTTGTTTATTATTAATATATATAACATTATCTAAGTCATTTGGCAGAAACTTAGATTTTTAGGAATAAAATAACAATTAATAATATAATATTTGTTTTAAAAACTATTTTATGTCAATTTTGACACTATTTAGTAATTGATTTTTGTGAAAATCCTAACAGAATTATTAGTTCTAACCACGTTAATTAAATCAATAATAACATGTCATATTAACCTAGAAAATTAGTTTAATTCATAAAAAGTCTCAAATTACATTTATTTTGGTGTTTATAACATTAATTATGTCAATATTTCATTAATAAGATAATTACTGCATCATCTTTTTTTCATAAATAAATTAAATTATTTAATGTCTAAAAATTACAAATAAACTACCATTAGGTAGGAAATTTTTTTAGATTTCTAATTAATATTTATAGTCGAATTTATCTTATCTATAACCCCATATTAAAAATTATTTACTTATTAAACATTGATTTTAACTATTTTAACCCTTCTTTAAATAAATTAATAATAAATGTCCTAATCTAATCCAAGTGGGCCTAAATGGTCATATTTTCTTCCTATGTTTCTTTTCGGTCGAATTACACTTATCCAATTGAATTAGGACATGTGTTAGGGTAATAATAATATCATCTTTACCCTTAATTACCATATTTACTTTTAACCGTGCTAAAAAAAAGTAAAAAGTTACTATCCACCAAAAATTATTTTCATCTCATTGAACCACATTTTAGTCCTTGATATTAACCGTGTCTCTCGGATTTTCGAAATTCCACTCACAGAAGCGGTAAAATTAAGTTTTATAAAAAATTCAGTTTTTTAACTACCACTTAGTGGTTTCACTATTCATCAAAAATTGAAAGTTTTCAGAAAAATATCAAAATTTCACCCTAGGCTAATTTCGATATTCTGAATCCAAAAATGAAGTCCATTTTGAAAAATAAAATTTATAAAATTTCAAAAATTGGTTATTACTATTCATAACGGTTAGTTTTAATAATATTTTAATAGCATATCGTTGTTAACTTAGTATTGCGTACGACGCAAGCTATCGAGGAAGGTCACGATTTCGTGTAAAGCAAGACAAGAAAGTGTTGTGTAGAAAAAGATTCCTTTTATGATTTATATAACATAAAAGTCTCAGGTGTTACATTAAGTATCATTGTCCAAGTTACCCAATGAGTTCCTACCTTTAGAAAGCAGTTCCATGAGTCATAATAGATATAAAACCATGTATTTCTAGTTCCATGAACAAAAACCATTAGAAAACGACCTGGTTCAAGAGGGTGTGAGATAAGAATGGTGAACCCAATATGAATGATTTTGAAACATTCAAACCCCCCAAAATCAATCATACCATAAAGTGAGGACATGATTCTTTAATCAGAGTTCATGTCATATAGGAAAACACCAAAATTCCCTCTCGTTAGAAAAAAATAGTGAACCTGACGTGAATCCTTAACCAAGATGATGGTGTCACCCACTCGTCGGCCCCTTTCAAACTAAAATAGAATGAGGTCAAAACAAAACAATTGATGGTACATGTGTTTATTTATAGAGATGATACTTTGACATGGTATTCATGTTGTGTTTTTGTCCCATATATTGTTGGCACTTTCCACCAGAACTCTCTTCAATCCAAAGGTGTCTCACTAGTTGTCACAGACACGTGTATCAACCACTGCACGGGTTGGATCCTTGATGAAACATAGGACTCCATCACCCACCCAATGTCTTGAATGCTTGGTTTAGAATGCATTGGTCTAGAAGTAACACTAGAATGGTACTTTCCCAACCATAGAGATAGCTCATCAGGCCTTCCAGCTTATGAGGCCCCACAAGTCATCCATTCAGTGATGGTTAGAGATCGAGAACCATATGGCTTGAGTAGCTGTCTCCAACCTTTTCAGTATCTTGTCTATAAAACACGATAACATGTTCCTCCCTTACCTTGAGGAGAATGATGAATTGTTTTCCAAAATCCTCATTCCAGTAGAATAGGGGTCCCTCCCAAGGACCCCTATCAGTAATCATCACTACCAGCATATGTGGCTCAATATCCTCACCCTGAATAAGATACCACCCTATGGGCCCCAAACAAATTCATGCAGAACTAGGTCCCCAGGGTGGCCCTGATGGGGTGATGATAAAACAATATAAAACAAGTCATCATCCCTATTTCCACTAAAGAAGTGTTTTGGTCAACTATGGCAGAAAACTATTAGCAGATGCAGATTTCTGCTCATTCATATCAAGCCTTCCAGTCAAATACGGTGATAATCAACAAGAATATTCATATTCCTACGGATTCATATCAATACCGCCTGAAAAATTTGGTAGAAATAAATAAGAATATTCAAAACCTAATATGTTATATCAATCACACCATGAAAATACATTAACAATTGGAGAACCTAGTAGAAGTATCTTAGCTATAAATCAGAGGCAGACTCACATTCTTGCCCTGAAACATAAATGGTCATATATTACCATTACCTACAAGGATGTTTCTAAGAATATTATAGAAATTATGGAGGATCAGACATCAATTACTGACCATATACTAAAAACCTACCAAGACATAATCTTGTTAGTCGTAATAGAAAGTAGTTGGGCCCATGACCCTGCCTACTTAAGTGGGGTGACTCATCCGCACAATGGAGTGGTCACTCAAGAGTATACATGCATACCTGATCTTATCTAAGAGGTCCATCAGCAATATTCTGCAATAAATGTACAATAGGATCGGGAAAAAAATACTCATTCTAACTAGGGTACATTGATCCAATTTGGTGTCCACTCCAGGGCAGACATATAACTCTACTATAATTCCAGAATCTTGATGGAAAATCCCAGTAGCACCACAAGATCCACTCTAATAGGCACCCGTATATGAAGGTTATCAATTATGATAAGTGTCCCCAATCACCTGCAAGAGAGTATCTAAAAATAAATTGCACTAAAGGAAACTAGAAAATGAAGAGCAGACTCATAACCCTACTCTATTGAAAGCTAGAGTTCTTGAGGCCATCAAACATCTATTAGTGATGTTTTAGGATCCTGTTGACCCATTACCAAATTATAGAAGTGAAAATAGAAGTTTTTAAGGTCCTCCCCACAACATTGTTACTAGCAGCTCTGAAGGTCCTCCCCAAAGCATCTACCATGAAGGTTACCTTCGTGAGCACAAATAGATCGATCATGAAAGCCTATCTCATGATGATCATCATAGTATCCCTCCTCATGGAAAAAAGATCAAATAGTAAGAAAGTATTCCCCTTATTATTGTCTTCCCTGATGTTTTTCCATAGGGTATGCACTGAATAAATTCTACCCACAGTTGGTCATCAAGCTATGATGGTAGGCCTTACCATAATGGAATTCACTGTGAAGGTCCTCCCCAAAGTGACATCTGATTTCAACAAGAAGGTCCTCCCCTTTCTGAGTCAAATATGATAAAATCCTCATATTTTTAGGTGCTTGGAAATATAGGTCCAAAAATTCTAGATACTCTATCAATGAAAAGCAACATATTTTCTCAACCAGAAGACAGATCTGGGAAACACTCATCCTTCGAGCCACCTCTAGACTATTCCCATGCCAATGAGACCTCAACTATCCTTGATTCTTACTATAAAACAATCAAGAAGCACTCATGTTGGGATGACCAAGTGGAGTAATCTATATCATAGGATCAAAAGGATATGTTTCCAATGATAATACAATTTTCCAAGTATGATAGACCCATCATTATTTTTCCCTCATCCACCTTCTCAGTTCTACATTACAAAGGATTTGTTAGAAGAATGCATAAACAACATCCGTCTAAATCTATGGACAACTATCTACCACCTAAAAGAAAAATTCTTGCCTTATAATGAGTGTGTAGACCATGTCAAAATATTAGGAGAGTTTCATCATCAAATTGACTTGGAAGACCTCCCTTCTGTGTGGCGACCATGATCAAAGAAGCAACAGAAAGATCTTTAACTAACATGCCTCATTGAATTGAATGAGTTGTGTCATCTAATTATTGGTGCACCTCACGGTGTTCTTATCTGAGTATGGGGGAACATGGGGGTTTTCACTTCACCCCACACCTCGTTTAGTTAAACCCACTATAAATGAAATCCTATATTATCATTACTTCAAGGAGGAAATCAAGAAAGACCCATGATTAGGAAAGATGGAACAATCCAAAAAGTAAGCCTTGAATAAGTCTCAAAAGTTTCAATGATAAATAGAGAAATTCATCAAGAAACTCATGAACTAGGAAACCAAGAACATTAATCAGACTTCTTTCTTAAGGGAATCCAATCATTTGGCACTACTAGTATCCTTAGAAGAAAGTGGTTTTCATTTAGAACTGACATTGCACTTGACTCATTCTTGGAAAAGGAGGTGTGATATAAAGAGAGTGATGATAGTAGTAGCAACCGCCACCATATAGAACCACCCCCAACCTATAGGGTTGGGAGCATTTTTAACACAAGACGCCCCACCAAGGCTAATAAATTAAGCCTCAAGCACAACAAAAAGACAACTGGAGAAACCCCACCCCACAGGGTTGGGGGAATTTTTAACTAAACCTTCCATTTGATAGAAATCATTCTTTTACCATATAGGGAGGATGGTAAGAAGAGAGGTATCCCAATTCATCCTCTCTTGCATCCCATTCCCCCCCCAGAAGGGAGGCATACGACCATGATACAAAGAGGTTCTCTCCGAGTCACTCATCACTAAGAATCTTAGAGAGGACCCTAGAAAGGAAGGGAGAGACCCAAAAAGGACTAAAACAACCCTCCTATTATTCAACAACTACTATGATTCCCACAATGCGTTATGAATCAGTAAATGTTGTGGATTTCAATCTTAAAAATGACACTAAAAATGATGTGAATGTAGAGGATAAAGGAGAGGATGGTTCCATCCAAAATGTTGTCCACACTGAAACAAATGAATGTGTGCATACTCATAATCATAGAATCGCCCTAAATTTGGATTCTCCTTCAACCAATACCTCACTACCTCCTCAGTGAATCTATAAAAAAGACAAGAATAAAATCAAGGTCGCATACAATCCACCTCATCCTCTCAATGAGGAAGATATCTCTATGCTCGAAGAATGATTCAATTGGAAAGAGGAAGTAATTAAAGAGTTGAGTAGACTCAATACAGAGTTTCTCTGAGGTAGCATTCCTACCGAATATACTCCATTGGTAGATCCTCAACATAATTTTCCAATAGGTTTACCTCCACAAGGGTTCATCCAAGTGACTAAAGCAGAGGTAAGACATCTACCCAACTTGGTTCCTAGACCATCAGTTTACCTGGACCCAATAATGGATGGATATCAAGATTTCCCTCCATTAAAGAGAAAGCCATTATGGATTAGGAAAAAAATCCTCAGAAGATGTCCTTGATCAGATATCAGCCGCATTTAATGGCTGAACTGGTGCGTTAGGTCCTACCCATTATTTCACTTGTCCAATATCTTGTTCAAATAAACATTCATCAAGGGTTTATCGACACCATCGATTCATTGTCAGCTTGATTAGAGGCAATGGAGGAGCAGTGTGCACCAATATAGACAGAATGGAAACCTTAACCTAAATGAATGAGTGACACATCACCCCCACCAAACTTTGGGAGTCCTGGATTTCCAATATTCAATGGTTTAGGTGACCTAGATCAACATATGATGCACTTTTTATCCCATTTTTAACCCATTATGGGAACTCATGAGCAACAAGAAGCAGTGAAACTCATATTCTTCATGAAAACCTTTCAAGGACCAACCTTCATATGATATACTAGTTTTCCATCTCGGTCAATCATGGGATGGGAGGACCTCCATTGACAGTTCTTCTTTTAGTTCAGCTCAATGCTATAAAATAGAACAATAATTTACCTCTAAAATTGAAAACAATGAGAAAATGAGAGAGTCTCAGATTTCATTACTAGGTGGAAAGGGATAACTTACTCCCTAAACCTACCACTTCCTCAAGAGTATATACTCACTCTCTGCATTATAAACCTTTGTAATGAGCTACGAATGCCACTCATCCTAGAGAAATATATAGGTAGGTTTTAGGATTTTGATTCCATTACCCAAATAATGTAGTAATGTGAAACATGTGGGTCAGGGAGGGGTGGGCCAAGCCCACATGGGTTTGATCCCATGTGGGTTTTTCTGTAAAAGCTTGCATTTAATGAAATCAAAAAAATTCAAGCATGCCCCTCCACGTATAATCCTATGGGTAGTCTGTAGAATTTCCTGCATTTAAAAAAAATATTATTTATAAGAATTTAAATATTTTATTTTATTTCTCATTATTAATGTTAGTTGTAGAGAGAAGTATGGATTGACAATAGTTATAGTTTTAAGGAATGTTTTATAACATTTTTTATGGGTTAATGGTATCATCCGGTGATGTCGATGTGGTGGGGAACTATTGAAATGTAAATTATATGAGTGATCAGTGATGGGCGATGAATGAAAATGTTGTTTGTGTGGTAATGAAAATGGCTAGACCTGTGAATGAAAGGCAACTCTCCAATTAATGATCAGTTTCAGAGGAAGCTATTAGGGTTCCCATGAGATCCTTTCCAATTTTATTATTAACAAAAAAAATCAACTAAAAAATATTATGATTATAAAAACTCTTTTAGAATTGAAACCATGTACAGGAGTGATGGGTCCCATTTTTTGAAAGGTGAGATGACACACCATGTGAATATTTTTAATAATTACTATATAAATATTATAATATCATATTAAAATAATAAATATTGTACAATTTTAAATTTACATGTGAATGAATTTTGAATTAGTATGACCATCAAAGTGAGAAATCATATTTCATAGTTTAATCATTTTTTATTAAAAAACTAAAATGCTAAAGAAGTATATATTATAAAAAATAATTTTTCTAAATCAAGATTTTCGGTAAGCCTGCACCCATGTGGGATCAAATTGACTTGACCCACACCCGTGCAGGCTCAACCTTCATCGTCTCATGCTCTAAACGTTCAAAAATATTAGGCCCACCCCACCCCGCATCCACCCCATACCTACGAATCCCATGGGATGTGGGCCCATTTTTCATCACTAATAATTTTAAATAAATATTGATAAATATATATATGTTATATATAAATATACAAAATGTATAAATGTACATACAAATATATATGTGTGTGTGTATGTAATTGGTAATAAATCTCCAAAAGAGAAAAAATCCCAACAATTGAAACACCATAAAATTACTAGGAATTTAAATAATTTGAATAAAATCATAGAATACCTAGCAATCGTATGAATACACTTTTAAACGAAGCTGAAATCACGTCGAATGTCCCAAAAACATGATATCTGAGCAAAAAAACTCAATTTTATTGGACTTTTGGGCCTTTTGACCCTGAAAAAATCATGATCATGGTATCCAAAATTAATATGGTGTATACCTCATCTGAATCTTTGATTTGACATTTTACAGATCCCAAACGGACACCCTAACCAAAAGTAATGGGTATTTGAAGTTGAAGTTTGATTTTCTACTTCTCTTAAAACATTAATAAATTTTATTCTATTAATCATTACAAAATAATTATTTAATTTCATTGTAATTTATTTCATAATCCTTTATTTGGTTGGTTGTGGAGTTAAAACGGACTCTCAAATTAAAATTTATGGCCATTTGATACTAAAGTTTTATTTTCAACTTATCCTAGAAATAATTTAAGTCTCAACTAATTAGTAACTAATAATTATAAATAATTAATAATTAACACATAATAATTATTTAAAATTATAAATATTAAATAATAAATTATTATAAATATTAAATAATAATAATAATTAAATATTAAATATTAAATATTCTTTTAGATTATTTTTAGTGGAAGTTTCTTAAAAAACTGGCACTAATTCATGGTGGTTTTTAAAAAACAACCAGTAAAAAATAAAAATAAAATAAACTTAGGGGTGGTTTTGGAAAAATTGATGCTCAAAAAAATTAACAAAATAAAAAAAACATATTTAGCAGTGGTTTTTTAAAAACTGTCGCTAAATAAATGTTGATAAAATATTTAGAAGTGGTTTTGAAAACCAATGTGAATATTTATTTTTCCTAGAGTGATGGTGTATCAAATGTAATATCATGAATTTTTTAAAGACAATAAAAACCCTTTTTGATAATAATTTATGAATATTTTTATGTGAAAATGTAAATTTTAAATAATTATTATTTAATAGATTGATTTAACGGGATATACATAAGGATAAAATCCTAGTTAAGAACTTGGAATATTATATGGAATATTTTTGGAGTTATGTGCTAAGATAACATTGGATTTTGAGGCCGGTAGAGGCACGATGTAGAAGAAATAAAAATAATAAATATATTATGTTACTCCCATGTGAGTTTTTCCAAAATGATTGAATATATCCCAAACAGTGTCTCTTATGAGATATTTGACACCACCGTTAGGTTTGGGATATGGGTCTTTATCTAGGTGCGGCATAACATTTGTGCACATTAGGCATTTGGTTAGATCACACGCGAGGGTAACATATTTAATATTTTATTATATATTTCTCTAAATACAATTTAATGTATCTCTAACGGTGCATCATATGAGAAATCAGATACCACTATTTGGTCTAGGATGTGGGGTTTACCCTAGATGGGATATAACTTTTGTACACGTCGGGCGTTTGTTCAGGTCGAACATAAGGTTAAGTTGTCAATATTTTTATTATATTATTTTTATTAAATTAATTGTTAAAAAACATTTTTTTATCTTTGTTTCTTCTTTCCAAATGAGAAAACATCATTATTAATGCCTTAATTTCCAAAAGCTTCGATTTCAAACTTTTTTCACATGTTTCAGTGAGCAACGCATTAAATGGGTGAAATTAATGACTCCATTATTAATTTTAGGTTGAATTGGTGTTTAAAATGGGTGTTTGAAATTGAGTCATACATGTATGTGGAATATGTTTTTATACCTAATCATATCTATCCTTTTGGGCAATCTTATTAAATCCAAGTGATCCTAAGACTACTTTGTCGGTGATTGGCGAACCCCCGTTGATCGAATCATTTTTCTGCTTCCTAAACCAGGCACGTGGTGATGGGTGTTACTTCTCTTCTATTCGTGGTTTCTAAATAAGGTGATTCTCTTATTATTTTTTTTAATTTAATTTAATTTATTTAATTTATTCTACTATTTCCTTAATTCTAAAATTATGGAAAAATGTTAGATTTTAAATATAAATAATTAAAACTAAATTATATGGGAATAATTTTTAAGAAATTATAAAATGATAATTTTTTTATAACATGAAAATCACATCCAATGTTCAATGATAATTTATTAAAATTATTAATAAATAATTATTTTGGATTATCAAGGATAATTATTAAATAAATTATGAAAGGATGATTGAGTAAGATTATAAAAATATAATTGAAATATTATCAAAGGATAATTATCAAAATTATCAAAAAAATAATTATGAGATTATCAAAGGATAAATATTAAAATTATCAAACGATAATTGCAATATTATCAAAGGATAATTATTAAAATCATCAAATGATGATTTATATATTATCAAATAATATTTTATAGAATAAAAAGTATCAAAGGATAACCCTATGGATTTAACGAGGGACAATTTATAGAATTTTTAGATGATAATTACTTTAAATTATCAAAGGATAATTATTAAAATTATTAAATGATAATTACAAGTTCATCAAAGGATAATGATTTAATTATCAAATGATAATTATAAAAAATGATAGTTTATATTAAACTATCAATAGACAATTATAAAGGATAATTTATGATAAATTATAAAAATATGATTATAAAGGATATTTTATGATAAATTATCAAAAGATAATTATAAAGGATAATTTATAATAAATTATCAAGAGATAATTACATGAGGATAATTTATAATAAATTATCAATATATAATCATAAAATGATAATTTATAGTAAATTATCAAGAGATAATTATAAAATTATAATTTATGTGAAATTATCAAAAGATAATTTTTCTTAAGGAGAATTTTATGAGCACATGCACTGACCTAAAACAATAGTAAAAAAATTATCTAGGAGAGAGAAATTATCATCACATGTGATATTTTATTTCTGTTTGAAATAAAATAACTGGTTTTGGTTTTTGGAACCCTTGAAGAACCTCAAGCTTTGACATGTCAATGTTTACAATAATAAGGCCACGAAGAGGTGCTCTTGGCCATTAAGGATTCCACTCCAGCTATCGAACCACAGAGGGTGGTTTATTCTTTACATTGACATCGAAAAATTTTTAGGTAGTAAGTTCCTTACCTTATTGATATTTTGTTACACATGTTGACTTAATATGATTTATGTGTAGACATATTTGATAACTGTGCTAGACTATGATCGCATGTGAGTGTGGGTGTAGCTTTGAGAACCTTATGTGACACTTGTTTCCATGAGAAATTTTCATCTTATTATTTATGATTAATGTTGATCACATGTATTGTGGTGATACCTTAATTATAATGATGTGCTATAATTTCTCTTGTATCCCATCATGCTTTGTGTGATTTTGTGGTATTGTTCTTAAGACCCAAGGTAAGTGGACCATCGTGACATGTTTATCCCTTAGAGGAGGAGTGTGCACGACTTGAGATTATGGTGATGAGGGACCTATGCATGGAATAGGGATATGATGATGCCTCATGAATGTTGTATGATGCACTTGATTTCTGTTAAATTCCAAGGGGTATTTTCTCTATGCCTAGTGGATGTCGAGTAGCTCTTTATGCCAAGATAATATCCAGAGAATGGATTTCTTAATGCCTAGTATATGCTAGGTTTCACAATCACATGATGCTAGGAATCATGATTCATTAGCCTCAAGTCTAGTCTTTGATTATTCTAACATCTTGATTATTCTTTCAGTATGGAGCCAAAGAGGGTATGTTCGGGAGTTTATGGAGGCTTGGTTAGCACATGGCCACTCGGTTTTGGATTGTGTGTTACTATGCTTGTTAATAATTTATTATTACTATATAATACACTTGTATACTTGATCACATCAGGCTAAGGATGCCTTTGGGGTTTCCTACTGAGTCTTTTACTCACGCTATACTCAGGAATTTTGGTTCTCTTGTATATTTCATAAGGGATTCAGTGAAGGGAAAGGTCCATGTTGTGGACTAATAAGATAAGGAGTGTGGATCTGGTGGTGGGATAGGATGGACACTGGAAGGACTTATAGTTATCATTTATTTTTTATCTGCTTTATTTACTCTGGATAGAATTGTGACTTTTGGGAGCTGCTTTTATATACTCATCATGTATTCCATTTATTAAGTTATTTTTCATGTTTACTCTGATGATTTATAATGTTAGTTACAGTTTATTATTGATCCTTTGAATTGATATTGATGGTATAGTCTCTCTATTTTTGAATTCATACCCTCACTTCTAGTCAGTAGCCTCTTGCATACGGGGAAGCGTGCATGAGGTCTTGTGGCACTCAGGATCAAACTTGGTGGTCTGGGTTGGAATGTTACAAAATGGTATCACATGTTAGGATTCACTAACTTTTTTTATCTTTTCCTTGGGATGGGACAATTTAGACAGAAGATAGAATTTTTGGGATTCAGATAGATGATCTATGATAATGCTCGGTTGTCACTATATAGTGGACCTACGAGTTTCCACAAAGTGGGGAATTTATGTTTTTCTATTACAATTGATTAAATTCACATTGGGTGATGCATGTAATTTTTATATGTCATTTATGAGATTTTGGGTGCATTCATGCATCATGACTAGGCATGTTGGGGAACATGCCATATATTTACTAGATATTGTGATACATTGTAGTTCTTAGGTAAATGCCCAGATTTGTGATATCTATTTAGAATAGTTTCTCCTTGTGTGATATATCTTCTTCCATGCTATTGTGGTATATCTTTATTGGAATTTATTAGTTGAACTTGACGTGTTTTTGTGTTATTATATATCTGATTACTATGACTAATGTGTAATGACAACAACTAGGATTAGTGTTATGAGAGGTATTCCTTGGGTAAATGGTAGACTCTTAGGAGAGCCTTGTGTGATCCCATATACTAATTAGGTTATATCCTAATTAATATATTTATTTTATAAAGTGTTTACTTCAATTTAAAAGATATGTATCCTTGATTTAGTCTTATGGGACTACTTGGAAAGTATGCTGGAATACTTCCACAAGGAAGTATGTTTCTAATTTACCACTATATGTGTAGTATTATTTATTTGAGAATAATCCCACACATGCTCTATGGTTTAGGCATCAGGTCCACTTCAACTGGAAGTCTTTCTATTAGTGTATATCCTAGTCATAGGAGTTCATAACTATTGTTAAATTTTCCTTAATTTAACTCTAACATTCTTCATCCATCTAGGGAATTGGAGGTCCTTAGGATGTTTATTAATGGTTTGAAATTGTTATGTATTTTTGACCAAGTGAATACATTGAAGGATCAGTAAGTTAAGATAAAAATATCTCATGTCAGGTGTACAAACCATTTTGATATCCCCGTATTGTATGGATCCAACCGAGATGAAGTAGATCAAGGTGCACTTGGAGGACTTAGAGAGGAATGGATTTATCATACCTATTACTTCACTATAGGTGAACCTATTTTGTTCACCAAGAATGTGGATGGTAGTATTTGACTATGAGTTAATTATCAAAAGCTAAACCAAGGATAGTGAAGAACTGATATATATTTTCCAATATCGATGATCTTTTCAACCAATTATAGGGATCCTAGTGGTTCTCCGAGATTGATCTTTGATTAGGCTATCACCAGTTGCGATTTAGAGCAGATGACATTCTAAAGATAGTGTTTCGGAGTAGGTATGAACTGTTTGAGTACTTGGTGATTTCATTCAGGATGATAAATTAACTGGTAGTTTTTTTGGACCTCATGAATAAAATATTATATCTATACTTGGACTCATTTATCATAGTGTTCATCAATGATATCCTCATCTACTCACCAACACCAAATAAACATGCAAGGCATCAAGATATAGTTCTGAGTACACTTTGAGCACATAGGATTTATGCCAAGTTGTTGAAGTGTGACTTACAGATTTGATAATTGAAGTTACTAGGACATTTGGTGTCTGAGACTGGAACATCTATAGTCTCATATAAAGTTGATTCAATCATTTCCTAGACATTTCCTTAGAACAAGTTTGATATTATGACATTTATAGGTTTATAAAGATATTACCAATGGTTTATATATGACTTCTCCCAACTATCATCACCCATGATAGAGCTAAAAAATAAGGGAGTTAAGTTATAGTAGTAAGACTAGTGTGAATAGGCTTTCCTTGAGTTAAAGAGAAGTTTGATGATAGCTCAAGTACTGAAATTCCTTAATCTTGGGATAGGTCATGTGATATACTGTGATGCATCAGGCATTGGTCTAGGAGGGGTGTTTACACAAAGAGAATAGGTAGTATCCTATGGGTACCATAAACTAAAACCCCATGAGAGGAACTACCCTACACATGACTTGGACCTAGAATCCATGGTCCATGCTTTGAAATTTTGGAGACACTATCTCTTCGGTGAAAGATTTTTTATTTAAACAGACCACAAGAGCCTTTGTTATATATTCACATGAAGATACCTAAACCTAATATAGAGGCACTGGGTTGAGTATCTATAGAGATTCAACTTTGGGATGGTGCATGCACCTAGTAAGGGTAATGTTTGTTGGTTTTGGGCACAATGTAAGCACACGATGTTGGCCGATATATTAAAATCTTTTTTAATAATCATTTCTTGAATCCCTAAGAGAGGATCTTTTACGTAAAATCTATAATTAATTTATTTAATATCTGAAAAAATAAATACATGGGATTAGAAAGTTTCTTCATTAATGAATCTTGATCATCCAAAAACCCTTTCATATTCCTTTCATTATGTTTTGAGGGTACACGGATATAATCCCTATAGCGGTGATCATACATACTCCAATGATCTTCGAGAAACACCTCATGATCTCTAGGTTCTATCATGGAGAATAGAATTTATTTCATTGTTCATTCTTGATAACTTTTTCTTCAGTCTTGAATTAATCTATCTTGTGTTTCTCATTCTTAAGAGGTAGAGAGAAGAATGAGTCTAGAGAGAATTCGTTTTGTGAAACAACTCTCTATTCTCAATTTTGGATGCAATATAGAATAGACATAACCATCTATTTAAAGAGTAAGGGTTTAGGTTAAAATATTATTTAATAGCATTTTGACCATTAAATAACACTTAAAACCTTTAATAAAACCTCATACCACATAATAATAATATTATTGTTATTTTTATCATGCAAAAACTTGCACAAATTGATAAATAATATTTACCTACTTGTAAATAATTATTTATCACCAGACGTAGTTTTGGTTTGTTTGAACTCCTAAGTATTTATTGAATTCCTAAATAAATATTTTATTAATAACTAAATATTTCATTGACATTCCAGGGAATAAATATTTATTCAATATTCAATAAAATAAATAAATATATTTTTATTCACATGTTGGTGAATAAATATTTATTAAAGTTATGTGATCAATAAAACTTGAATAAAATTATTCCTTGGTTTTGAGAATAATGTCTATTCCATTAATTAAATTCAAATAGAATTTAATCAAGATTAATGAAAAAATTTAGTGTGTTACAATATAGGATTCTTTCTCATTGGAACTAGTAGGGCTTACCTAAATTCCAAGATGACTGCCTAACAATGGGTTAAGGCACCCAAGATGTAACACCCCAACCCCTCTAGGCCAGAGCCGGTGCATTACTTGTTATATAGGCATGGTTATAAGGAGTGAAAATTACAAAGGAACGATCATTTTAGTAGTCTTGAAGAAACTAGATACATAGATGTAACTCAAATTACATTGGAAAAGGTTACAAAATAAAATACATAACAAAAACTAAAAACTGAATCCATAGGAACTCAATAAATGATCTCCTCTTCATCACCTATTGAAGGTAAACAATGAAAGGGGTGAGCTCAAATGATCATTAAGGGTTAAAAATGGCAGAATCATGAATCAATAATAACTAAATTGTAAACAATTTGACATAATCAACATGGCATGGTGAATAAATGAAAAACTCACACCATTAATAAACTAAGAATGAAACTGAATCCATAGATTTTTCCATAGTGAAAACCTCATGGATAGTAATAACTGATAATGAATAAAGAGAATGATTATTAATTGTACGTCATGTATCTGGCACATGATACCATAATACCATTAAAACGGTTTAGTTTTGTGGGTAGAAACCAGTCTGATTTTTGGAAACAAACTTGAAGGGTTTCTCGCCACACTGATTTGTCTCATGAGACCTACCGATGAATCAAGGGGATATAGCGAGACCCAACCACCACTGAATGTCCCCGACATTATTTTTAAATTTACTCAATAAAATATCAGTATGCCTTTTCAATATCCATATAGAGTAGAGTATACGGATTTGTCAATATTTCCATAATTAAAATAACCTTCCAAATAAACACCATATGTAAAATGGTATACGATTTAGAAAACAAACATATCCATGACATGATATTATGGATATTTAATATAAATATAATTTCAAATGAAAAGTGATCTCAAATGGGAATTAGGTACACCACATAAGGATTATTAGTTGCACAATACAATGTTAGTCACAACAAAATAGTAGCTGAGACAAAGTCTCTTACCACAATGTAATCAGTCGAATCATATGACCAGAACTTAATAAACCTCAAATGAATCATTTAATAACATAAATATAAATATAATCTTGTTATTATATATCAAATGGCAGTAAAAATATACCACATACAAGAAATAAGTGGAGAACAATGAAAATATCACATAAATGAATGTGAGATGAGAAACCCCTTACCTTTTGCTCGAGTGTGTTCTTCGTTTCTTTTAATGACATGAATAATAAAATTTAGATTCATTAATTAATAATTCCATAACCTCATATAAATTTAATTGATTTATTATAATCTTATTAGGTTCATTCATTTCCCTTTTAATGGGTTTAAGAGGTTCAATTTTATTGTTTTGGAAGCATTTTCTTCCATGGGTTTCATGATTCATTTACTTTCTTTCATGAATGGAAGCTCGTTTGAAATGTGGTTAAACATCAAAAATTGTTAATAAATATTATTTTTGACATTAAAGGGATATTAATTATCTTATAATTATTCTGGATTATATACTTTAGGATGAATCATTAGTTAAAACTTATTGATAAACGCTTGGATTAAGCTTGGCGGTTTTGTGAACAATGAACTTGTTTTGTATTATTCTTCCAGATTATGAGTGTGTAGGGATTACAGAAAATTAATGTGATTAAATAAATATATTCTGATCTGTTTCAACCATAATTTTGTTTCATGGACAGAATTGTAAGTGGTAATAAAAATTGATAACACGTCGTCCTTGAGTATGATAAATTAACACATATCGGACAGTGTTTTCATTTTTAGAATTAGAGGAGTGGGAAAGAGAGATGATGATGAAATATTACATTAGAAAAATATAATTCAAGTTCATGTATGTTACTATAATTATCATAGAATTTGGATGAATTGAGTTGAGGAAAGAAGTATAAAATAAAGGAACTCAAAATAAGAGAAAAATTGAGAAATTTCTTACGAAAATTCGGTAGCCTAACAACATCACCTAAAATTGCATAAAATAGTTTGATGAGAGAAAGGGGGTATCTCATCAATCATAAATAATATTGTAAGTAAGGTAAATATGGAATGACATATCACAACATAGTCCAATTTAAAATAAAAGAGAAAAAATAAATGAAATGTTTAAGAAAAGAGAAGGGTGGTTGATTCCCTTACCTTATAGAGTAACTCCTAAAACTTGAAGGTCAGGACCTTTGGGGTTTGAGGAAACATTAGGAGGACTCCTAGGGAGGTAATACCACTAGATCTTTGAGGATATTGTGTTTGTAATGAAATAAAATGAAGGGGGTGAGTGAGTATTTATAATAATTAAGAGAGAGTGTTTTATTAATTAAAAGGGACACCTCATTAGTGGTTTTTTGAAAAACCATGGGCTTGCCCATGGTATTTGCCCATAGTTTTAGCCACTGGGACACCTCATGTCATAAATTACTGTACAAAATTCTACCATACTTTTATATTTAATTATTACATCATTATGATGTCATTAAACAACTGAAAACTCAAAACTGTATTTTTACTATTCATAAAAAAATCAAGTATTTTAGAAAAATCCCAAAAATTCACCCTAAACATTTTTTGACTTATAGAATTAAAAAATGAACTCCATTTTTAGAAGATAATTTTCTAATTATTTTTAATTTAATTTTAAAATAAAATCATAGTTAATTAAAAAAACAAAATTTGATTGTATAATTAGTTCTATATCACATTAAAAAATAAATTACAATCTCATTATCTTATTACCTTAAGAAAATAAAATATAATCATTATTTACTATTTATAAGGGTAATATTACTCTTCATATTACTATTCATAAGGGTATGTTACTATTCATCATAAAATCAATTTGGTTCTATCAGACTCCTAATGACTTACTGGTCATAACTCTAGATGACCGTTTTTCAAAATTCAAAACATAAAAGTGGAAAATTTCTGTTTAATGGATAGTTTATAACTTTCTCCTATAATGTTTTGATTCACAAAATACTTATTTCTTCATGCAATATAGACTATCTAATGAATAGAAAGTATTTAAGAGGAATATACCATAAATTTTTTGGGGTGTTATATCATTCCCTCCTTTGGAAATTTCATCTTCGAAATTTTATGTATAAAGCCCACCAAAAATATGTGGGTGGTTCTTCTTCATAACATCCTCAGGTTCCCATGTTTCTTCCTCCATATTATGGTTTTTTCAAAGAACCTTTACTAGACGAGTCGTCTGATTTCTCAATTCCTACTCTCTTGTGTCAAGAATCCTGATAGGCTCTTCACAGTATGATAAATCAAGTTCCAGTTCTATTTCTTCATAGGTGAGTACATGAATTGGGTCTGGCATGTATTTTTTCAATAATGACACATGGAATAGATAATGGACTTTGGAGATACTTGGCAGTATTGCTAATCGGTAAGCTACAACTCTGATTCTTTCCAGAATTTCAAATGGTCTGATGTTCCTGGGGCTCAGTTTCCCTTTCTTACCAAACCTTAAGACACCCTTCCATGAAGATAATTTTAGAAAGACATGATCTCCCACTTGTAATTCCAAATCCTTCCTCCAGTTGTTATCATAACTCTTTTTCCTAATTTGGGCTGCTTTAATATGGGCTTGGATTGTCTTTACCTTCATCATGGTCTCTTCAATAAGTTCTTGGCCTTATGTTTCCACTCATCAACTTCATCCCAACAAGTTGGAGTTCAACATTTCTTTCCATATAATGCTTCACATGGAGTCATTCGAATACTTGAATGGAAACTATTATTGTATGAAAATTCCACTAAAGGAAAGTATTGATCCCACATACCTTGGAATTCAAGAGAGCATGACCTCAGCATATCCTCTAGAGTTTGAATAGTCCTTTCAGACTGTACGTTAGTTTGGGGGTGATAAGCAATACTCATACGAAACTCAGTATTCAAAGCCTTCTGGAGACTTTTCTAGAATTTTGATGTAAACTGGGGATCTCGATCGGACACAATCGATAGAGGTGCACCATTAAGTCTTACAACTTCATTAATATAATGTCTTTCCAGGTGCTCAAGTGGTAAATCCTCTCTTATAAGAATGAAATGTGCTGATTTTGTGAGACAGTCAAAAATTACCCATATTGCATCATTCCTTATAGATGTCCTCGATATTCCGGTGAAAACAATCCATCATAATGTTATCACACTTCCACATAGGAATAGGTAGAGATTGTATCACTCCTCTAGGATGTTTCCTCTCTGCCTTCACTTGTTGAAAAACTAGACACCTTGACACGTAGTCAGAAATTTCCCGCTTCATATTATCCCACCAGAAATACTTTTTTCAAATCTATATACATCTTTGTGCTACCCAGGTGTATAGAGAAATTTTATCTATGAGCATAATCTAATAGTTACCTTTTCAGCTCAGGTACTGATGGAATGCATAACCTCTTCCCAAACTTCAGAACTCCTTCATCATATAAAAAGTCTTCCAGCCTCCCATCCTTAACAAAAATAATTTTCTTGTGCATATTTTCATCATTAGATTGAGAGCTTTTTATCTTCTCTAGTAAATATGGTTTAGAAATAATTTGAAAGAGTAAAGATGTTTCCCCTTCGTTAACAATTCCCATATCCATATTTAGTATATCCATGAATATAGGATCTTTCTTAATCTTCATTTGAGTCATAAGTCCATGATCTTTCCTGCTTAATGCATCTACCACCTTATTTTACTTTCCTGGGTGGTAGTGTATTGAACAATCATAATATTTGAGTAAATTGAGCCATCTCCTTTGCCTCATGTTGAGTTATTTTTGTGTGAAAATTTATTTCAAACTCTTGTGATCTGTGTATATGTCACATTTTTCACCGTAAAGATAACGTCTCCATATCTTCAGAGAAAATATTATAGCTGCTAACTCAAGATCATGTGTTGGATAATTTTGCTCATGAGTCTTCAACTTCCTTGATGCATAAGTAATAAATTTACCATTTTTCATAAGGACGCAACCCAAACCATTTTTTGATGCATCACTGTATATTACAAATCCATCACTTTCAGATAAAAGAGTCAAAATTGGAGCATTGATCAATCTTCTTCTAAATTTTTCTAATCATTCTGTACATTCTTTTTTCCACACAAACTTAACTCCATTACATGTGATCTTGGTTAGCGGGTTATCCAGTTGGGAAAAATTCTGAACGAAATGCTGATAGTAACCTGCTAAGCCAATAAAACTACATACCTCAGTTATGTTTGTTGGCGTGGGCCAATCATGGATTGTCTTTGTCTTCGCAGGATCAACTAGGATTATATCCTTAGAGACGATATGACCTTGAAAAGAAACTAATTGGAGACAGAATTTGCACTTGCTAAAATTCCCATATAATTCATTTCTTCTAAGAGTTTTTAGAATAATCCAAAATTGATCCTCATGGTCTTCATATCTTTTTGAGTATACCAGGATATCATCGATGAATTCCACAAAAAATTTATCAAGATATTCCTTGAAAACTCTATTCATTAAATCCATGAAAATAGATGGTGCATTTATCAGTCCAAAAGGCATCACTGTAAACTCGTAATTCCCATACCTGGTTTGAAATACTATCTTCGGAATATCTTCCTTCCTCACACGTAGTTGATGATATCCGGATCAAAGGTCAATCTTTGAAAAGTATTGAGCTCCATGAAGTTGATAAAATAAATCATCAATTCAAGAAAGATGATACTTATTATTTATTGCAATAGCATTGATTTTCCTATAATCAATGCATAGCCTCATTGATCCATCTTTCTTTTTGAAAAACAAGACTGGGGCTCCCCATGGAGAAACACTAGGTCGAATAAATCCTTTTTCACTTTACTCCTCTAGTTATTTCTTTAGCTCGACTAACTCCATAGTGTCTATTCCATAGGGGATATTTGATATAGGTCTTGCACCATGAATTAATTCAATGGAAAACTCAATTTCCCACTCCGGAGGATGTCTAGGTAAATCCTCTAGAAACACATCAATGTATTCTTATACTATATGCACATATTCAATTTGAATATTTCCTTCCTCACCCATAGATATTGGGTTCTATTCCTCTCCAAGAATTTCATTCAATAGAGCTACTGGGGGACTAGATAAGAATCATATGGCGAGGTATCCACTCTAAAGATAAGAGATTCTACACCATTTTCAAAAATTATAACTTCCTTTTTCTTGTAATAAATCTTTGCATCATAGTTTTAAATCCAAATCATAATGAGAATTATATAAAATTCATTCATTGGTATGATGATAAGGTTAGAAACAAAAGAACATTTATGTGTCACAAGGGGGACTAGTTGAAATTCCTTTATTGCAATGATGCATCCCCTAAGAGTTTTAACTGATAACTCATTTATTAAATCAAATTGGACATGTCTAATTTTCATGGAAAACTGGTAGGATATAAATGAATTTGATGATCCATAATCAAATAAAGTGTTGTCTAAGTTTGAAGAAACAATTAAAGTACCTTCCACCACACCATTAGGAACTTCAACTTCTGTGTTTGTAATAGCATAAGCTCTCCCTTGTTCTCTTGGATTTTTCTAAGGCATGTTTCCTTGGATATTAGGACACTCATTTGCATAGTGTCCCATCTCTCTACAATTTTAGCATTGAACATTATCAAATTGTTTCTTCCCCTTTCATTCATGAGATAGATGACCCTTTTCTCCACACTTATAGAAGACACCTATACCTTTTAAGCATTTATCGAGATGATTCTTTCCACAGTTTTCATATAATGGAAATTTCTTCGTTCCCTTGTTCTTCTTTGGCACTTTACATTTCCATTGGTTATTAGAGTACCTCTTCTTATCTTGGTTCCCCTTGAAAAAATTTTATCTAGAAAATTTCTTCTCTATTTTTATGGAACTTGATACAATTTCATCATATGATGAAAATGTTTGAGATGCCAATGGCTTTAAAAGACTTTGATTAATACCTTAAAATAAATGATCAATCTTGTCTGCCGAGTCACATACATAATCTACGACATACCTGGCTAGACTTGTGAAGGTAGCCTCATACTCCGCAACACTGTTTTCTTCCCTTTGCTTTAAGCCAAGGAATTTCCTCTTCATTTCAGTTCATTGCTCACGAGGGAAATATTTTTTGAATAATATTTACTTAAAAGTCATACATTCCATATCTTCTATTTCTTCTTCCTCCATGGTATTCTGAATCAAGGACCACCATTGATCAGCGTCGCCCTTGAGAAAATATACTGCCAGTACTACCTTTTAATTTTCATTGCATCTTAGTGCCATGAATATATTTTCAAGGGACTTGATCCATTGCTCAGCAACCACTGGGTGAGTAATCCCATTGAAAGATGGGGGATTCTTCCACATAAAATGATCCAACACAGGTCTAGAATGGTTATTTGTTACAACCTGAGTAAGTTTCCCCAATATGGTCATGATCTGATCTGCTCCAACATTAACTGTGTTGACTTGCCCAGTGGTGAGATCCCTACCTTTACGATGAGTATTGATTCCCCTTCTTCCATTAGATTCCATTTCTAAATAACGGAACACACTAGATTAAGGTATGATTCATAATTTATAATCTTAACTTAACAAAATACTTAGCATAAATTGAGATCCTATGCATGGCTAATCCCATAATCAGAAAAATTATTTCTTTAAGGAATAATTTACATTTCATCCCTTCATAATGGATTTTAAATAAAATATGAATTATCCTAAGCATATCCTCTGGGAGTTTCATAACCAAGAGTGCTTCAAGGACCATTTTCATGTACCAAGATACCCTAGGTCAAGCCCGAAACTCCTTATCAGAGCTTTCACTCCTATGTACATCTGTGCCAGAGCCACCTCTACCTACTCGTATCCAGACAGGGATGTATTTGCAAGAAGCATTGACATAATATATTCCTTACCAAAATACCAAGATATTATTGTACATTTATCCTTAAATACTGCCTTAGGGATTTGTTCCCTACTATACATTTCCTACTCTAGTTTCCAAGTTTTCTAATAAACTTCCTCTGATACCAATTGTAACACCCCGACCCCTCTAGACCAGAGCCGGTGCATTACATGTTATATTGGAATGGTTATAAGGAATGAAAATCCTGAAGTAACAATCAGTTTATTAGTATTGAATAAAATAGATACATAGATGTAACTCAAATTACATTGGAAAAGGTTAAAAAATACAATATATAACAAAAACTAAAAACTGAATCCACAGGAACTCAATAAATGATCTCCTCTTCATCACCTGTTGAAGGGAAACAATGAAAGGGGAGAGCTCAAATGATCAATAAGGGTTACAAATGGCAGAAAAATGAATCAATAATAACTAAATTGTAAGCAATTTTATATAATCAACATGGAATGGTGAATAAATGAAAAACTAATGCCATTAATAAATTGAGAATGAAACCACATCCATATATTTTGACACAGTTAAAACCTCATGGATAGTAATAAATGATAGTGAATGAAGATAATTCTTATTAATTGGATGTCATGTATCTGGAATATGATACCATAATACTGTTAAAACTGTTTATTTCTGTGGGTAGAAACCTGTCTGATTTTTTTAAACAAACTCGAAGGGTTTGTCGCCAAACTGATTTGTCTCATGAGACCTACCGATGCATCGAGGGGCTATAAAGGCCCCCCACCACTGCATGTCCAAATAATTCTTTATACATTGATTCAATACAAGATTAATATGCCTTTTCAATATCCGTATATAGTAGAGTATACAAACTTATCAATATTTCCATAATTAAAATAACTTTCCAAATAAACACCATATGTAAATTGGTATATGGTTTAGACAACAAAAAAATCCATGATATGATATTATGAATATTTAATATAAGTATAATTTCAAATTAAAAGTGATCTAAAATGGGAAGTAGGTACACCACATAAGGATTATTAGGTGCATCATACAAAGTTAGTCACAACAAAATAGTAGTTGAGACAAAGTCTCTTACCACAATGTAATTGGTCGAATCATATGACCATAACTTAATAACACTCAAATGAATCATTGAATTACATGAATATAAAGATAATAATGTTATTAGATATCAAATGGTAGAACACATATACCAAAGATAATAAATAATTGGTGAAAAATGAAAATCTCATAGAAATGAAAGTGAGATGAGAAACCCTTTACCTTTTTCTCGAGTGTGTTCTTCATTTGTTTTAATGACCTGAATAATCAAATTTAGATTCATTAATTAATAATTCAAAAACCTAATATACATTTAATGTATTTATTATAACCTTATTAGGTTCATTCATGGCCATTTTAATGGGTTTTAGAGGTTCAATTTTATTATTTTGGAAGCATTTTCTTCTTTGTTTTTCATGATTCGTTTACTTGATTTCATGAATGGAAGTTTGTTTGAAATGTGGTTAAACATCTATAATTGTTAATATATATTATTTGTGACATTAAATAGATATAAATTATCTTATAATGATTCTTGGTTATGTAACACCCCAAGCTTCCACGGTACGCTTCTCTTTGAATAATACAGTAGCGTGTGTTGTACGCAACTTCGAGTTCTAACACACCACAACCAATCAAACTACCCATTATGAATAGTAATACCAACTTTTTGAAATTTTATATTTTAAAAGGGAATTCATTTTTGGATTTGGAATATTGAAATTATCTTAGGGTGAATTTCTGGTATTTTTTTGAAAACTTTCAATTTTTGATGAATAGTGAAAAACACTGAGTTATTGTTTAAAACTGATTTCTTATTTAAATAATTATTTATTTTATTTAAATTTATTTTAGGTAAAAATAGATACATAATACCTATATAATTTCAATGTAATTAATTGGAGTGAGTTTATAATAATTTTAGATATATAAAAATTATATTAAACTTCTCACTGTCTTTTACCCACCTCCTAGGAAAATTTGCAAATTCACATAAAACTTAATTTTACCACTTCTGTGAGTGGAATTTCAAAACTCTGAGAGAAACGGTTGATTTCATTAAGAAAAATTTAGTTCAATAAGATGAAAATAATTTTGTGTGAATAGTAACTTTTTACCTTTATTTACCACGGTTTAAAGTAAATAGGGTAATTAAGGGTAAAAATGATATTATTATTACCCTAACACATGTCCTAATTCTATTGTATAAGTATAATTCGACCAAAAACAAACTTATGATTAAAATATGAACCTGTTTGGTCCACTTGGATTATATTAGGACACTTATTATTATTTTATTTAAAGAATAGTTAAAAGAGTTAAAATCAAAGTTTAATAACTAAAACATTTTTAATATAGAGTTATACATAAGATAAATTCGACTATAAATATTAATTAGAAAGATAAAACTTCCTACATAATGGTATGTCATTTATATTTTTTAGACATTAAATACTTTAATTTATTTATGACACAATGATGATGCAATAATTACCTAATTAATGAAATATTAAAATAATTGACATTATAAATATCCAAATAAATGTAATTTGAGACTTTTTATGAATTAAAATAATTTTCTAGGTTAATATGACATATTAGTGTTGGTTAGGTAAATTTTATTTGAAGTAATAATTCTGTTATAAATTTAGAAAAAACAAAATACCAAATAGTGTCAAAATTGACAAAAAAGAGTTTTAAAAAAAATATTATATTATTAATTGATATTCTATTCCTAAAAATCTAATGTTTGGCCAAATGACTTATAAAATGATAGGTGTATCAATAATGAACCACTTGGGGTTCTATTATAAGTATATAGTAAGTTTATTAACCATATAATATAAAAATACAATGAGACATGGTAAATGTCAAACTATTTAACTAAGAGTTAAATCTAAAAGATAAATTTAATATAGTTACCCAAACTTGTCTAAAACATATTGGTTGAGTTTTATTTGACCCATTCCTACATTATACTTTAAATAATCCATTTTTGAGCCATTATAAACTGAAAATTATTTTATTATAAAATAATATTTCTAGCTTTTCCTAAGGTGCCCCATCAACCCTCTCATAAAAGGGCACTCCCCCTTCTCTCTAATTCACACCTTAAAAGCCATTTTTCTCAGCCAAAACCTGCCCAAATAACCTCTAAACTATCCTTACTTAATCCTAGAGTCCTTCCTTTAGTCAGAAATCCAACCTAAGGATCCCTTTTGATCAAATCAAAAGGAAGAACCTGAAGAAGAGGTAAATATTTCATCACCTCTTTCAAGTTCCTTTATTCTTCCACTTCCTTTTTCTATGTTTTTTCCTTTATAAAATAATAACTCCAGTATCTTCTATATAATTTGATGTTATTATAAATATGGCACAACAAAATTCATTTTTCTATCCATCCTTTGAATGACATGTCACCATACGTGCGTACGTATGACTTACCATCTCCACGTCATGGTGTAATTGTTATTCAATACATTATTATTTGGATGGGTATAACAATGATGTGTAATTGATGTAAATAATAAATATAACATGATAATGATTCTGTATATTGTTTCCGACGCTTTCACCAGGGCGCGCGTATCCGTCCGTCCGCGGAGGAGGACGCGCGGCGCTTGTTGCCCCGCATTCCCGCTTTCCAAAGGCGGGCAGCATTCACTCCTTATTCAGGGACGTCTGCTCCTTGATCGAAATGGGATGATGGGATGTCGGTTCTTCCTTCTGTGGATTCCTCCTCAGAACTCATCACCTAGTCCGGGTCTCCCTCATAGATTTAATACATAGTTCGTGAAACTCTTCCCAGTTCCATGTTTCCATGGACGCCGGTTAATTACACTGCTTCTGTCAGGACATTCCAAAGGGTCCAGTCAGGGTAGCAACCTTCATTTGGGGGAGTAGTCACATTGAGGCATTAGTAGCATGTATGGATGCTAGGGAACCTGGCATGTCTGTCTATTATCCCTGGTCACAGGGCTTCTCGAGGGCATGGAAGCCTGAGGCATCCCACATCGAGCGCGGGGAATTATATGTCATAGACACATATCTGAGGTTTTCCTCAGCTTCCGGTGTTTAACACAGGGTACGCCGCGAGTTTAACGTCCATCGGAGATGGATCAACCCAACCGAAGCATTAGCTAGGATAGATCGGATTGAGAGATTCCCCTTGAAGGGATGCCGATACCGGGGCCAGCCCATGGGCGGCTGTGAAGAGGAGTGTACCGACATTGTCTCACCGAGATATGACGGTCCAGGCGAGAATCGAGATGGGTGATAGGTGGATGAATGGAGTGGAGGGGGAGTGAAATGGGACCATCTCAGTGGCGACAGTGAAGTTGGGCTTGAACCTTGAAGAGGCTTCCTACGTATCCCTGTGTTAGGGAATCAAAGTCCGCGTAGTTCGGTATGGTGCCGGTAAACCGACGTGAAGGTGGACCTTGGCCCGATGAATGTCGTCAGCGAACCAATGTGAAGGTGGACCTTGGTCCGATGGGAATCGTCAGCGTACTGACGTGAAGGTGGACCTTGGTCCGATGAGAGATGGGCTTGAACTTTGGGGAGGCTTCCTATGCACCATGCCTTGACATGGATCAAAGACCTCGTATTTCAAAGGGTTTCATCAGTGAACTGATGTGAAAGTAGACCCGTGGGTCCACTGGTGGTGGGCTTGAACCTTGGGAAGGCTTCCTACGTACCATGCCTTGACATGGATCAAAGTCTTCATAGTTCAAAGGGTTGATGGAATACAGTTTAACGTCATGCAGGACGATAGTGAACCCTGAAGTGAATAAACGAAGGGTGGTGGGTGTCGACAAACCGACGTAGATGAGGGACATTGGTCCAATAGGAGATGGGCTTGAACCTCTGGTAGGATTCCTATGTACCATGCCTTGACATGGATCAAAGTCCTCATATTTGAGATTGAAAATGGGGGCTTGGCACACTGACAAGGAGACGGTCTGGGCTAATGATTGCTGGGCCTGAACCTCAGGGAGACTTCCTTCATACCATGCCTTGACATGGATCAAAGTCCTCATAGTTCGGGTTAGTCACAATGGCTTGCCGTCAAACTAGGATGCAGTTTGAAGTCATGCTGGACAAAGGTAGAACTTGACGTGAATGATGATGGGTGGGCTTGAACCTCAGGAAGGCTTCCTATGTACCATGCCTTGACATGGATCAAAGACCTCTTAGTTCATATGGGGATTTGTCGGCGAACCGACGTGAAGGTGGACCTTGGTCCAATTAGTGGTGGGATTGAACCTCTGAAAGGCTTCCTACGTACCATGCCTTGACATGGATCAAAGACCTCGTAGTTCAGGTGGGAATGGGTGTGCAGTTTAATGTCATGCGGGATGAGGGGGGCATACAGTTTAACGTCATGCTGGACGAGGGTGAAACTTGACGTGAATGAACGACCGAGCAATGTGGCTTGAACCTCATGGAGGCTTCCTACGTACCATGCCTTGACATGGATCAAAGTCCTCGTAGTTCGCTATGGGTGGGGGTCAGGGTCGGTGCTCACTTTAAGCCCACGTGAGTCATGCTCGGTGTGAGAAAAAAGAGGTTGCAAGGACCTGACGATCACGTCGCGAAGGATGCGTCCATGAGAAGCGAAGAGGGGCTTACGCGTTAGGCAGCCCATGGTGCTGGGACTTACTCCAGGATGGAGGCCCAAAGTGTGACAAAGTGCAGCGAAAGGGGGATTTGGGACCAATGATAGGAGGTTCCTCGTTCCCTATCACGCCCTCCACTGACCTTGGTAGTGGGGAAGTACGGAGATGCAGAGGTGCAACCATCCATTGGGGAACTGGGGTCGCCCTTCTCCTATGAACATACGCCACTCCAATAAAGATGATATCATCCCTTGTTGATGGGTGATTCCATTCCTGTGGAGACGAGTGGTGTAAAAAATGTTCGAGCTGGGGGGACCCTTCGTGAGAGGCACTAGGACGGGTCACAGTTTAACGTCATGTGTTGAGGACGCGGTGCTTGGCAGTTTAACGTCCTGCAGCTCAAACGAGGTGGGTTCACTCTGCACCCCTAGGACTTATATAACTGGTACCCTCTGGTACTTGGGGAAGGGAAGGTACCAGTAAGGCCATGGTCAAGGGGGGTTGTGGAAGGAACCATCAAGGGGTCCACATTAGCGTGGCTATGCGAAGAAGCAATAGCTGTTAGCGTGCCTATGCAAAGAAGCATTAGGCGAAGCAATGCTACGGGTGGTATTGTCCGTGGGACTTTGAAATCACATCGTGCAAACCTGGAGGGTCGCACGGGAAGAGGAATCGCTAAGCAAAGGAGTGTGCTTCGCGAAGTGGAGTGCCTTGGCCTTAGCATGGGGCATAGGTGTGAGTGGAAGGTGCTTCATGAAGTGGAACCGTGTTCGCGGAGCACTGCCTCGCGAAGAAGGGGTGACTCACGAAGCAGGGTCCTGCGAAGCAGTGTGATTCGCGATGTGTAGCGATCCTGCCTTAGCATAGGGATCACTGGCATGGTTTGGGTGTTTCACGAAGCATAAATGCTCCGCGGCTGCCCGAGTTCCCTTGGGAATCCCCGTCCTTCACGAATGCCCTTGAGCTTCGCGAAGGGTATCCCTCTTGGAAGAGGGGCTCAAAACGAGACAAAGAAAAGGCGTCTCGCGAAGTAGAAGTACCTCGTGGAGCTCATGATTCCCGGGGCAAAGAGTGATTCACGATTCGGGAGAGGAGAAGCCGAAAGGTTGGATTGTCCGTCCTCGGGACTCAGGGGGAGTCCAGTATTTATAGGGAAGGGGCGCCGCGAAGTTGAACTCGCGCGCCACTTCAGGTGCTTCACGGCGCGCTCACAAACGTCAACGCCGTCCGTGGAGGGTTACCACCTCTGGAGCTTCGCGGCGGGCTCGCGAACGTCAAATGCATTGGTGGAGACTTACCGCCTCCAGAGCTTCGCAGCGGGCTCGCGAACGTCAAATGCGTTCGTGGAGAATTACTACCTCCGGAGCTTCGCGGTGGGCTCGCGAACGTCAAATGCGTTCACGGAGACTTACCGCCTCCGGAGCTTCGTGATGCAGAGATGATCGGGGCGCTTCACGTTGGTGATTCGCGTCGGGGCTCTGCGTCGGTGCTTCACGAGGCAGCGCACCATCCGTCTTTTTCATTCCTTCCTTTCTTGCCATATTTTGGAGCCAAAAAATTCCCCCCCTCAGACTTAGAGCCACAGAGGGTGGAGGGTCGAAGTCTGAGGGAAAATTTCCAAAAATGTCGGTGGTTCGCGATGCGGCTACGTGAAGGGGCCCCGCGGTGCTCACCGGGGCCATGGATCCGGACGCGCCGCAATGCTCCGCGCGGGTGAGTCGTGCCGCGATGCTCCGGGGTCGCCACCTATAATTAGGGGGGTCGACTTCTTTTGTCTTCACGTGGCTTCCTTGTATTTTTGTGCTCTCGACTTCGCGAAGCTCCGCGTACTCCGCGACAGCCCTCTGCGAATCGAGCTTCGCGGTGAACCGCGGGTCTCCGACTCCGCGTCCGCGCTAAGCGAACTTCTGCTTGTCGGCCTCAGCCAGACTTCGCGGCTTGGTCTCGCAACCGATCTTCGCGATCCGGATTTGTGATTCAGCTTCACAGTCTAGCTTCACGATCCAGCTGAAAAAATTCTTTTCTGAGGTCCGGAATCGAAATGGCCTATCAAGAAGCTGTATTGGGGGTGCTTGCAGATGCTTCCCATTGGGATGAGATGGCCAACCGTCCGGGCCTTGGGGAGATGGTCCGAAGCCATTCAGAGCATGCTTCTTTGACAGATATTCTATCGGAGGGTCAAAAGGATTATCCGCAGTGCAAGAAGCTTCCATTGTACGGCTTCGGGTTGAGGGATGACGTCTTCATCCCTGAGGCGAGTAGGGACGAACTAGCTTGCTGGTTCAGGAGCACACCATGCCAGCACCAATGGTTTAGGGCGGCCGATGGTCACGCGCGGGAGGACTTCACGCCCATCACCGCTGACTGTCTCTACAACCATTTGAACGATATTGACGGGAAGCCACTGCAACCAGAGACGTCCCCTCCTCTCTACTGCACCATGTTGAAGGAGGCTTTGCAGGATTCGAAGAAGGGATGGTCCGATGAGTGGGACCTACGCCAGGGCGGAAACTTTACTGATGACTGGGTCTGGGCCTACTAGGTAGGCACCTCATATGAGGAGTTCGGGGCCGAACTGAGGAGAGTGGGGTTGTATGAGGCTGCATGGGCCTCCCAATTCCACATTTACCAACCAAAGAAACTGATTTCGGAACTGTTGAGCAGATGGTCGTCTAGGACCAATACCTTTCACCTGTATCACGGGGAGGTGGGCATCAGCCTGTGGGATGTCCACTAGATTTCTAGGGTCCCGATCTTGGGGGCCATGTATGACGAGTTCCTCCCTGTCATCAGCGCGCGGGAGGATACGGAGCAAATGCCGCGACTGGCATCAGCACTGATGGTACTCATCCCTGGAGAGGACAAGGAGGCGGTGAGGGATGTCCACTTTAGGAGATGGTTCAAATGCTTCCTGAATTTCCCAGAGAATTGAGAGTTCCCTCCGAGGCCTCGAACTTGTCCAAGGGCGGCCCAACGGGGCAAGGGGCACTCGTATTGGAGGGTCTTGGAGGACAGCCAATGGAAGACTTGGGGTTTTAGTGTCAGCACTGAACAACAGCCGATAGTTAGGCTGGCGGCGTTCATCGCGGCTCTCATCTGTGGTTGGATCCTATCGGTGTGGGATACAAGCATGGGGGTGCGGCCCAGCTTGTTTATTATGGCGTCGATGTTGGCCATGGGGCATCAGATCAATCTGGGGATCCCGATGCTCACCAAACTGTACAGAATGCTGCGGCATATTAGCGAGGGAAAGAAGCCGCCAAGGATATGAGGGCCCTTCCACCTCCTGTATGGGTGGATCACATCGCATATCAGGGGGATTTACGAGTATCAAAACCCCATTTCGCCACCGGGATCGAACTTCCGCCCCTCCATCCTGAACGCGGTCGGGAGCTTCCCATTCAAACTAGCCATTCCGATGGTGCTGAATCGGGTGTGGAGGGTGGATGAGTTTAATTTCCACCCCTTCCCATTTCCGACGGGGATACTTACTGATGACGGGCAGGGAATGGAAGAACATCGGGCTTACCTCCTGGCCTTTCGAGGTGGAGTATTGGTGGCACAGATAGATCGTGAGCCACTCTGTGAACCGTACACCCCACATCGGTTTGCGAGGCAGTTCCGGTGCCTCCAGCGGCTGACCTCGCAGGTCTACTGGGTGGTGAGTCACGTGGAGCACCCGCGTGTGATGAGGCAGCTGTGGCTCATGTTCACACGGGAAGATGGGAAGATGCGGATTGCATTGCCTCCATCCACCGTCGCTTTCAGATTGGTGAGGGAGTACGCCATCAGTTGGGAGGCTGCTTACCCAGGGGAGATGCTGAAGCAACCAACTATTCGGGTTAGTGATGGTGGGCCTCCTTTATCTCGAGGTCGGGGTCAGAGGGCAGCTAGGACCGCTCGCGGTGGTAGGGCTTCCATGGCTGCGAGACCCGCACCGGCCGAGGGTATGGCAGCAGCGGTGGATCCGGTGATTCCGGAAGAGCATAGCCATCCGGAGGGGCGACCACCGAGGGGATTTTGTAGGATATCCACTCAGGCTCTGGGGAAGCGGCTGTGTCATATCGACATGGAAGAGGATGTTGTCGTCCCAGAAGCTTGGGACATTTGGGATGTCAACCGGAAATTCCTCAGCCCACCCGGGATATGGGCCCACCTGAATCGCCTCAGGATGGAATTACCGGGCATAGGCCCAGTCTGGGCTGGATTCATGGCGTCTCTGGCGGAGGCAGAACAATACCTGGACGAGCTGGAGGATTACGTCCACTCCAGTGGTGTCCCTCGCCTAATGATAGACCGGGTGAGGGTACTGTTGAATCAGACGGTCCCCCCACAGTTATCAGCTGTCGATCTGAGGGAGTGCTTCCCCCTGCCGGAAGAATCAAAGGACTCCTCTCGGGAGGATGAGGCTGGAGGAGGGAGTCCATTGGAGGAGGGAGAGTTCGGAGACTGAGGCTCAAATTCCGACGAATTCACAGAGGCTCTCGAGGTAGCATTCCGAACTTCTTTCCTTACGATCTGTTCTTAGGTCACTATGGACTTCTCACCGATGTTTAAGCCATACAGGAGGAAATTGTTCGCAGGACTCATTCTCACTCCTTGGCAGGTGATGATGCGGGACCTTCATAACCTGCGCCTATGGCTGCGTCCAGTTCCGTGTCTGGTGGGACCAGAGCACCTGAGAAGGATCCTCCGGAATATCCAGACCTTCTAACAGTATACGGAGGGCCTTGCCTCGGGGTCCCGTCAGTACCGGCTCAAGAGCAGCGCCAGGAGGTCGATCTACATAAGTCTCCTTTACCGGTTCCCCTGTCGTCATATGTAGACTATGCCTGCCAACTAACGTTTATGTCCCTCTATGTCATACAGTTCTCCGACTGGCGTGGGCTGTTGCGGAAAGACTGGTCGGGATGTCTGGTGGCGTCCCTCCTAGGGGCATGCCGGTGATGGTGGCGATAGTCCCCCCATCTCATAAAGCTGCGACGCACATCATCACTGGCAGGACCACCAGTAGGGCCGTACCCGAAGTCATTGAAGTGGACTCCGAGGAAGAGGATCAACCGGTCGGTCCCAGTCCTGCGCGCCTGCTTCGGCGCTAGGTGTCGTACTGGATTCAACACCAGATGTTGATCCTGCTGTGGATTTCCTGCGGGTGTATCCCGCGTACGAGCCTTCCAATCGCGCAGACTGGGATGAAACGGCCTCCGATGAGGAAGATAGCAGCATAGTCCTCCGCCGGTCGTGGAAGCTGATCACATGATTTATAAAGGACACTCCCCAAGCACAATGGCTGGCCAAAATGGATCAACTCCACTCGCGGTTGTGCGAACTGTGTGCTGGGGGAGTGGATGCCCAACGTCCTCACGCACTCATCCGAGATCTTATGGCTGAGAAGATCTGGGAGAATGATCGTGGGCTCAGCGTGGGCTGGCAGTGGAGGAATGCGACCAGCATCAAGAAGCTCCAGGAGGCTGAAGGCGAGGTCCAACATATGCAGACCCGGGCAGACGAGCTTTTAGCCTCTCTTGATTCACAATCTGAGCTAGTCTCACGGTTTAAGGCCCAGTTGGCAGAGGCAGAAGAGCATATGAGGAAGACCTCTGGAAAGATGGCTGCCGTTCAAGCTAACGTAGAGAGGGCCAAAGCCAGGACTGACGAACTGCGCCCCACCACCGCTGAGGAGGAGCGAGAGCTAAGTCAGTGGCAGCAATCCTTGGATGCCACAAGCCAATGAGTGGAAGAGATGAAACACTATTTTTATGGGGTCAACCCGTCCACGGGGGGAGTCAACCCCCGGGTACTGTAACAAACCAAAAACCTTTTATTGGTACATTCGTGCTTCAATTTCTTCTTTCTTCTTTGTTTTGAATGCCGTAGAGCTCACGATTTCCACTGTTTGAATTGCCTTGTTACATCCCTACAATGTTTTCGGGATGTTCGACGACAATTCCCCAAGCCCACGTGGGTCGAGACCGATGTGAGAAACAGGAGATAGTTGCCCTCTCATCCCACCTAACATAGGAGTGGGGATCAGGCTCCGGGCATCCGGGATTCAGATTACCAGTCCGGATTTCTGAAAGACGGGAGGGGCTTGATCGGAGAAGGAACTTCCAGGATAGCCAAATTACCGTTTCTTCAGCGTGCTCTTATGCACGAACGGGGCAACGCCAGGGGTGCTGAAATCAGTCCAAAAAGACGAAAATGGGAAGCGTGAATCACGATACCCAAGATTCGGAACACTGTGGGGATGGCGTGACAATAAGGGACAACCGTTAACCTTAGAGGAGAAGCGGTATCCTTACTGCGTTTGCCTGTAACGGGGACAACAAATGAGGGTCAACCATTGACCATGTTCGAAACATGGGACCATGTCACAAATGTTGTCGATCAATCCTTCGGGACGTTGGCCCAGGACAGTTGGTGGACCATAGGTCAAACATCCATACTGTTAGGGGGTCCTTCCAGACATGACCCATCTTCTGGAACGTTTTCCCAGGACGATAGGTGAGCCGATGTGGCATGAGACCAGACCGTTAGGGGGTCCCGTGAGACATGAAAGGGGATGAGGGTCCGAATAAGGGGCACGCAAAGCGTGGAATATGGAGTGATGGTTTGTCCGAACAGAATCCAACACTTAGGTAGTTACACCACCGTGGTGGGAGTATGCCAGATGGGCGCATCGGTTTGATCATGGATCATTCTTTCTTTCAGACAGGGCCTCTCTGGCGAGGGGATCTGTCACTTCCTAATGGGATCTTGGGGCATCCTGAACTTGTTCAGGGTAGAATCGTAGTTTAGTGTCGTACGTCGAGGACACATAAAATCCTGTAGTTTAACGTCATACGATAGGACGTGGAATAAAAGGGAAGATCCCAGGGAACGTGTGGTGCGGTAGATATGAAACCGACGTGAATGAGGACTTGGAGTCCAAATCACACCACGTACTCCTGGAGGAAACTCTTCAGGTTGAGGGACCAAGAGTGAGGATTGGGATGGGCCCGAAGCAGAGTGGTCGGGCGTTCCTACGTACCCCATGAGGATGGGAATCAATCCATACATAGTTCCGAAAGCGCAGTTTAATGTCATGCAGGACGAGGAGCAGCCCGACTGTGTTGGTACACATCCTGCCAAAACTACTAAGCCCACGTGAGTCGTGCTCGGTGTGGGAAACAAGAAGTAGTGGTGGGAATTTCCCAACACAGAAAGGGGCAGGTTTGGGAAAAGGGACGCTCGGTGAATACCGGCCTAATGACACTAACATGATCATTTAGCGCACCTAGATGCACGAAGAGAAAGAGCCGAGTATGATGGAATTCCACTTGAACACGAGGAAGTGGAAATGTGTGAATCATGGAGCTCGAGATTCAGATCACGATGATGGCGGCGTGACGATGGAGGATTACTGCTGACCACGTTCGCAACACAGCGTCTTGTCGTGTTAGCCTAGAATGGGGAAAAACAAATGAGGGTTGACTGTTGACCATGTTCGAAACACGAGACCATGTCACAAATGTTTTCAAATATCCGTAGGGACGTTGGCCCGAAACGATTGGAGGGACCTTAGGTCCAGTATTCATAGAGAGCCCTTAATCCTAGTATCCATGTCGTTCGAGGGTCCTTTTGGATGTGGAAGAGGATAAGGATCCAAATAGAGATCTCATGAAGCTTGGTCATGGGACGAGGGGAATGTCCCTGTGAAAATCCCACACTTCGGGCTCTTTGTCAAAACACATCTGAATACGGCAACGAGACGTATTAGATAGAGGGAGTAGATTCCTTTCCCATAGGGAGATCTTAGTTTAGGGTCGTAGAATTCGGACCATGGATGAGAGGAGACATAAGAGGCACATGGTGGAGTAACTCAAACACCTGGCGTGAATGGGAATAGGGGGTGTGTGCGGTGCGATGAACAACCTGACGTGAATGAGGACGTAATCCCATATCACATCGAATGAACCCTTTGGGAGAGGTTTTTTTGGTCAAGGGGCCGAAAGCGAAAGTTAGGCTGGGCCCGGGGGGAACTGTCCGGGTGTTCCTACGTATCTCATAAGGATGAGAATCAAGCCTCACATAGTTCTTGATAGACCTTAGACCATAAATGGGTAAAGGGAGTAGGGGACGCATGGAATCAAGACCCGACGTGAGGGAGGACCTAATCCCTACTTACCATGCGTTCTCTGAGGAAATGATCGAGTCGAGGGACCGAATGCAAAGGTTAGGCTGGGCCCGCAGGGAAGTGCCCGGGCACTCCTACGTATCTCACAAGGATGAGAATCAAGCCATACGTAGTTCTGAAAGGTGACATGGTAAGATACCAGTGCCGGGGGAAAAGGGGAGTGTGGGCATGGCCCTTGCACTAAAAGAAGCGGAATTTGATAAATCTTGTTTGTTCTTTAAGGTGAGTGGTTTTTTTTGTGAAGTGGCAGGCATAGGGTAACAGGCCCTGGTGTCGCCACAAGAATCAAGCCGTGATGGGCGTTGACAAATGGCATGACACGTGACCAATACCCAACGTGATGTCCTCTACAACGAGGTCACCACAATGCAGTGTCGTTTTTCGTCGTGCGACCAGGACGATAATGTCACAGTTTAGGGTCGTATGATAGGACCAAGCATGCATTTTGTCATCATGCAACGCAGACATAGCAGAGACGATGCTAGAAGGGAAATGTGCACAGTGTTATAAAACACAATTGACAGAGACATGATCCCCCATCAAATTGTACGCCAATCAGAGAGGGAGACCTTAGGCCGAGGGGCCTATATAGTGGTAAGAGGTAAAATAGGGGGAGATACTGGCTCCCTAAATGGGCTGTACCTGAAGACAGGGCGTCCAGGTGGTCCTACGTGTCCCATGCAGATGGGAATCAAGACATATGTAGTTCTAAAGGGTGCCTTTTAATGTAATGATGGACAAGGGATAGGAGGGATAAATCTCAGAACGGGGGTGTGCATGGTGCAGCCATTGCAAACCCGATGTGAATGAGGACATAATCCCGTACTACACCACGCGGTCCCGTAGTCGGGGTCCTGAAGGCAGGACCAGAGAGGTGAATTTGCTAAACTCAAGATGGACCCAAAGACAAGGGGTCTGGGCATTCCTACGTATCCTATCAAGATAGGAATCAAGCTGAACGTAGTTCCAGATGAGAATCTTAGTTTATGGTCTTAGAGCTCGGACCGTGAATGGTGACAACTTCCCAAGTAAGAACAGATGTCAACCCGATTCCTAAGCCCACGTGAGTTAAACTCGGTGTGGGAAACAAGGGGGGTATCCTCATCGCAATACTTGGGGTGAGTCAAATGGGAGTTGGTAGAGCCCTGAAGGACACCTTTGACATGGCTTGTTCCCCCAATGTGCGGATGTGCACGGAGGAAAAGTACCAAGAGTTCTGAAACTCTACTTGGACATGATGAAGTGATGAAGGGTGTGAATTGTGCACCCGACATTTTGGGCCTAATGGGTTGGTGTGGAGATAGAGGAAAACTGTTAACCATGGTGGAGACGCAGCATCCATATCACGTTAGCCTAAGGTGGGAACAACAAACGAGCATCGACCGCTGACCATATTCGCAATGTGGGACTTTATCGATTTGTTGTCCAAAACCCTCGGGGGCGTTGGCCCATAATGGTTGGAGAGCCCTTGGGCGTAGTATCCAGGCCATTCTTGGGGGTCCCTCCGGGTGTGAAAGATGATGAAAGCCCTGATGCAGGGATACACAAATCCTGGAAAGTGGGTGTGGACGTGTCCGAGTAAAGCTTAGCATTCCAGGTAATAAAACAGAGTACCCTTAGGCACATTGGTGAACCGCCGAAAAGGGATCGACGAAACAACTCAGTAGGGAGAGGTACATGGCGTGGTCATTACAAGACCGATGTGAATGAGGACGTAGTCCTACACCACACCATATAATCCCCTCATAGAGGAAGGATACGCCAAGGGGCCAAGATGGGATGAAGATTCCTGAGAGATGGGGCTGGACCCGAATCCTGGACATTCAGGTGGTCCTACATATTCCATGAGGATGGGAATCAATCCACACGTAGTTCTCTAAATGTAGTTTAACGTCATATGGGACGAGAAGGGGAGTAACATACCCCTAAACAAGGGAGGTGTGTGGTACGACGAAGAAGCCGATGTGAATGAGGACATAGTCCCACACTACACCGCACACTCCTAAAAGAGAGGACCTGGGTCGTGGCCCGGAAAGGCCAAAGGGCCTGATGGTTAGGAATTGGTTAGGAAGGCCTGAACTGCTTGTAGTTTAACGTCTTGCAATGAGGACGAGGGTCGGGGACCCGAGGAGGCCAAGGGGCCTGAGGCTGGGCCTCATAAGGGAAGGCGTACGGCATGGTACATGATCCTGACGTGAATGAGGACGTAGTCCTACACCAAACTGTACACCCCGGGTAAGAGGTTGGGTGGAGGGGCCTGAGAAGGCTAGGGGGCCTAAGGTCAGGCATCGGTCAGGAAGGCCTGACGGGTCTGCAGTTTAACATCTTTCATGAGGACAGGGGTCGGGGACCCGAGGAGGCCAAGGGGCTTGAGGCTGGGCCTCGTAAGGGAAGGCGTACGACATGGTACATGATCCCGACGTGAATGAGGATGTAGTCCTACACCACACCGTACACCCCTATGGGGAATCGGGTCCGTGGGACCGATCGCTAGCACCACCCGGGGGGAAGTTTGTCACCTCGGGATGGGGCAGAACGAATCACTGCACTCGATGTATGGGACATCTCAGGGTGGACCCAAAGATCCAGGACACTATTGACCATGTTCGAAACACAGTGTTCCTATGGTGACCTGATATGGGAGCAACAAATGAGCGTTGACCGCTGACCAAATTCGCAACGCGGGACTTGTATCGGCTTGTTGCTTGAAAACCCTCAGGGGCGTTGGCCCGTAACAGTAGGAGATCCCTTGGGCATTGTATCCAGGCCGTTCTTGGGGGTCCATCTGGGTGTGAAAAATGATGGAATCCCAGTCAAGGAGTGGGTGAATCATAGCTGTATCCATCCATGAAAGAGGCAAACATCTCCAGGGGGGATGTACAGCCGGGTCGAGGCTTGCTCGATGTGAGTTGGGGAAAAAGTATGCACCCTGCCATATCTTGACCCGAGGGGAAGATTTTGGCTTTTGGGTTGGGCCAACGGACGAAATGCCCGGGAGTTCCTACGTATCCCATTAGGATGGGAATCAAGCCATACGTAGTTCTTAAAGGCCATGTAGTTTAGCGTCATGCGGTGAGGACGTGGGGGGATAGAAGAATAGGAGTGGGAACACGGTGCGACCCTTACAATCCTTGTGCGAGCGGGGTTGTATGAGCGGGGCTAAGAAAGCCTTCCCCTCACTACACAAGGAGCCTCTGAGGAAACTATTCCCAGGGGGGATAGTGGAAGAGAAAAGCTTGGGGCTGGGCTCAAGACGAGGCATCCGAGCATTCCTATGTATCCTATGAAGACGGGAATCAAGCCACACATAGTTCTTAAAATGCAGTTTAACGTCATGCGGGACGAGGAGCATCTCATTTGGGGATATGTACGGTACGACGAGTAATCCGACGTGAATGAGGACATAATCCCATACCATACCGTACAATCCTGCAAGAGGGTAAGTCGGGGAAAACCAGCTTGCGGTTTAACGTCTCGCGGTGAAGACGGGGGCCAGGGGCCCGAGGAGGCCAAGGGGACTGAGGCTGATCCTCGGTCAAGAAGGCCTGACTGGCTTGTATTTTAACGTCTTGCAATAAGGACGGGGGGCTGAGGGCCCGAGGAGGCCAAGGGGCCTGAGGTTGAGCCTTGGTCAGGAAGGCCTGACTGGCTTGCAGTTTAACGTCTTACAGGACAGAGATGCAGTTTAAGGTCATGCAGGACTTTACAGTTTAGAGTCGTGTTGGACCATAATGTGAAGTTTAAGGTCATGCGGGACCATTTCACAGTTTATCGTCTTGCAGGACGAAGATGCAGTTTAAGGTCGTGAGGGACCATCTTGCAGTTTAGGGTCGTGCAAGACCCCTTTTTCCCTAGGCAAAGTATCGCTTAAGGAACTTGGCATTGGTAGGAGGGGTTATACGCTCTCCATCCGTGGTCACCAAGGAGTATTCTCCATTGGGGTAAAACTTATGGATGATATAAGGCCCTTCCCATTTGGGTTCTAATTTGGGCGGTTTCCTACCGGGAATTATTGGTGCTCCAAGGGCCAGTACTAGGTCGCCTTGTAGGAAAAACGGAGACTAACCTTCTTGTTGAAGGCCCTCACTATCTTATCCTGATGCCTTTCCAGATTGTGCAGGGCATGAAGCCGGTTCTCGTCCAGTGCTTCTAATTCGGCTAGACGGATCTCGGCTACCTCATCTAATGTCTGGTGATCATAAACTGCAGTGCGTAACGATGGAAGCTGGATCTCAATGGGTAGGACGGCCTAAACTCCATACACTAGGGAATATGGGGTCACCTGGGTAGAGTTGCGAGTCGTCGTCCGGTAAGCCCAGAGGGCGTTGGGGAGCTTGTTTGGCCAAATTTTCTTGTTCTGACCAACCATATTCTGCAGAATGTTAGAGAGGGTTTTGTTGAACGCCTCGATATGTCTGTTTGCATGCGCGTGGTAGCAAGAGGTATGGTTCTACCGTATGTCGTACTTGGTGTACAATTTCTTTATTTCAGACGCTCGGAAGTTGGTGCCGTTATCGGTGAGGATGGCATGAGGGACCCCAAACTGGTGGATAATGTTGGAGCTCACAAAGTCAACGATGGAACGGGCCTTGACCTCTTTGAGCGGAACTGCTTCTGCCCACTTGGAGAAGAAATCTGTAGCAGTCAGGATGAACCTACACTGGCGGGCTGTTGCCGGTGGATATGGTCCCACTACATCAAGTCCCCATACCGCAAATGGCCAAGAGTACTTGGTGGGGTGGAGGGGCTCCGGCGGACGATGCAGGAAGTTGGCGTGTACTTGGAATGCGTGGCATCTCTTGGCATATCTAACACAATCGTGGATCATAGAGGGCCAAAAGTACCCCAACCTCCGGATTTGATGGGACAGCTTCGGCCCAGCTTGATGGGCGCCATAGGAACTGGCGTGAACCTCTTGCATAACTTGAGGTATCTCTACTCCTTGGATGCAACGGAGGAGGACACCATCGAAACTCCACTTATAAAGGATTTGTTCAAGATTGGGGCCGCTCTGGTGGGTAAATTGCAGCACACGGCGTCGAATTCGCTTGCACTCAGCCCGATCGTCTGGGAGGCGACCATTTTGGAGATACTCGACAAAAGGTGCCCTCCAGTCGGGAGTGGCTTCAACCACTGCGTCTGAAGAACCCGGGACCCCTGACGTGGAGGGTCCGGCAGTGAGATGACCTACCCGCAGGCCATCATTGTCCTCTTGGGTGACGGGGGCAATGAATCTCCAGTGTGACACATGTATGATCAAATCATCTTGCTCGGGTTCTGCGAGCGACGTGGCTAAGCCAGCCAAGGAGTCTGCTTGGCCGTTCTGAGACCGTGGGACATGGGTAACCTCTGGTTGAGAAGAGAACTGGGCCATTAGGCGGAGGGTGTACACCAACAACGGTGCAAGCTCCGGCTTCCTGACGACGTAGTCGCCATTAACCTGTTTGATTACCAGCTCAGAATCTCCCTTCACATGTAGATGGGGCACATGGATCTCAAGGGCCAACTCAAGGCTGGTGATGAGAGCCTAGTACTCTACCACGTTGTTCGTACAACCTTCTGACAATAGGAACGAGTATGGCAGGATGGCTTGAGCCAGGGTAATGAAGACAATACCCAGGAACACTCTGTTGAGATTGGGATCATTGAGCCTCCTACCGGTGGGGCTCCGGGAGGCGTCATCGAAATGCATTTTACAACACGGGAAAACATGATCGACTAAGAGGATCCTCTCATCCGGGAAATCCAGGTCCAGGGATTAATCCGCATAGGTTGGATGGGCAGCTAAAAAGTCTGCCAACGCCTGTCCCTTAATGGCCTTTTGAGGTATGAACCTGATATCAAACTGCTGGAGAATCACCGCCAACCGTGCTAGTCGGCCAGTCAGCATGGGGCGGTTCAGGATGTACTTCAGTGGGTCTACCCAGGAGACCAATTTCACCTCATGGTGCTGCAGCTAATGTCGCAACTTCTACACAGTGAAGACGAGCGCAAGGCATCTCTTTTCGATTGGGGAGTATCTGACCTCCGTATCGAGAAGCATGCGACTGAGATAGTAGAGACTGTTCTCAGTACCCTCGTTATTCTTCTGGGCGAGCAGCGCACCGAGGGATCTTTCCATGGCGGTCACATAAAGGACCAGTGGCTTTCCGGAGATGGGTGGCATCAAGACCGGAGGTTGGAGAAGATACTGCTTGATTTCCTCAAAGGCGGTCCGACATTCCTCATCCCATTCGTAGGCGGCACCCTTCTTCAGGAGCTGGGAAAAGGGCTTACACTTGCCGGCCAGATTGGCGATGAATCGGTATATATAGGCTAAGTGGACTTGAAGGCCTCGAAGCTCCCGAATGTTTCTTGGGGGAGGAATTTGGCTGATGGCCTTGATCTTCCCCGGGTCGATCTCGATACCTCGGTATCAGACAACAAAGACCAGAAACTTCCCAGAGGTGACCCAGAAGGCACACTTCAACAGGTTCATCTTTAGGTGACGGGAACGGAGGAAATTGAACACTTTCTCGAGGTCTTTGAGATGGTCCTGGCGCTGACATGATTTGACTACGAGGTCATCCACATAACATTCCACCAATGTCCCGAGGATCGGTTTGAATATGCAATGCATGGCCCTCTGATAAGTAGCACCTGCATTTTTCAAACCGAATGGAATAACTTGGTAGCAAAAGGTACCTTGGGGAGCCCTGAAGGTAGTGGACTCCTTGTCTTAGGGGGCCATCCAGATCTGGTTGTACCCGGAATATCCATCCATGAAATATAGGGCTTGGAACCCGGCCGTGGCGTCAATCAATAACTCCATCACCGGGAGTGGGAAGTCATCCTTTGGACAGTGGCGATTAAGATCGCGGAATTTGATGCAGACTCTGATCTGCCCATTCTTCTTCCTGACTGGCACAATGTTGGCAAGCCACTTGGGGTACTAGACTTCCTTAATGAAGTTGGCTTTGATAAGCTTGTCAACTTCGACCTCAACCATAGCACCATGAGAAGGGTGCATTTTCCTGGGGGGTTGCTTAAACCCATGATGTTTTGCCGGGAGGCCCAGACGGTGAACTGCTACCTGGGGATCTAGTCCTGGCATCTCGTTGTAACTCCAAGAAAACACATCACGGTGCTGTTTGAGGAAGTCTACGTACTGATGCCGCTCCTCGGGGGATATGGCTGCACTGATCAATGTGGGTCTCGGATCTGCCTCGCTACCAAGGTTCACCTGTACCAGTTCATCAACCGTGGTAGAGAAACCTTCTTCAAAGGCGGGGGGAGCATCCTCCAGGTCTTCCTCCCCACCCGTGGGGGGACTTCTCGCGATGGAAGATACTTCTGGGCTACCAAAATCCGAGGGGCAGCTGGTGCCAGCTTGGGCAGCAGCGGTCATCACATCGGGAGACTCACTTTCCATTGAGACCATAGCAATGAAGGCAGTTGACCCTATCCCATCTGGCCTTCGGCCTAAGGGGCCATGTTTGATGATATCAAAGCAGTGGTGACGTGTCGGCCTGAGTCGGTTAATTCCAGCCCAGCGGAAGAGACACGTATGGCGCACCGCCGTTGTCATAAGCTTGATGTCCCGGTACCGTACAGGGGTAAGAGGTTCCAGGATGACCTGAGCCTAGTTGATGTAGGAGTATGAGGTGATTTTCCTCCGTCGCTTGGACACGGGAACATGCTTTCCTTGCGTACCCGAAACAATAAAACATTGCCCCATGTCGGGGGTCGTGGCCTCCAACTGGTGGATCGGGAGGATGTAGGCATCATCCATGCTTTCCCAGGGATCACTTGTGACCGGGGCGGGTTCATCCTCACTTACTAGGATTTGCTTATCCTTACTTTTGTAATAACCCGCATCCAGATAGCGGGACTCACAAGAAGTGAAAGGGGACATGTCTTATTGGAGCATGCCTACTCGACCGTTGAGCGAGTATTTGAGGCACTGGTGATACGACGAAGGGACCACTGCATGCAGATGGAGCCATGGCCTACCCATCAATGTGTTGTAGGCGGTGTCCTGAGAGACGACCATGAACTCGGTGCTGGAAATTAAGCCACCGAACTGAGTCTTCAGGTGGATCTTGCCGACTGGGGTTTGCTCGGTCCTGTCGTACCCCTGGATCCTGAGGTCAGAGGGAGTTAAATCACCTTCAGACATACCCAACTTTCGCAACGTCCGAGTCAGAATTAGATTGATTCTGGAACCCGTGTCAACAAGGCAGCGGCGGAATTCCACACCATTGAAGTGGCTAGTGATGTACAGCAGGCGAATGTTCCCCTGTATAGGAGGGTCCTCATCTTCACCGGTGAACGAGATAACCGCCTGACATTTGGCATTTTCAATCGTCTCGGTATGGAAGGCTTCTGCAGCTGCTACCTCCGTCTTAAACTGGAGGGGGCTCCTTAGGGCCTCAGAAAGTGCCTCATGCATTTCGGATGACAGGATAAGGGCCTCAAGGATAGAAATCCTCGCTGGAATTCCGACCAGGTGCTTCAGGACATCATACTTTCGTGCCAAACGCGAACCTCTGCTTACAGGAGGTCGTTCGGCATTTGGAGGCATAGCGGGTCCTGCCGGCTGAACCGGCGATCGGCTAGTATTGGGTACATCTTGCTGCCTGCTAGTAGAAGCCTGGGGGGTAGTCACCGGACTAGGATCGGACAGTGGAGGTTGGCCTATAGCCGGGCAAGACTGACTGTGATACGAATGAGGCAACTCTCCCCGATCTAGTAGCACGAACAGCTGTGGAGGTAAAGCCGGGGGCATTAGATGGGGTTTCACGTGCTGAGATCTGCGCTGAGCCTGCTGTCTGGTCTCAGTAGCGTGCACGACTTGGCCAAAAGTGACCACTAAAGTACCTCGATGACCGGTGCGGTTTCGATTCCGCTGACGTTGACGTCGGCTGGAAACGTTGGGGAGGTTCGCCTGGCGCTCCCCCTCATCGGGAGTCATATAGGTATTTACCAGCTCCACGGTGTTAACCAAAGCGTACCCCTGGATGTCGCTCGAGGAGTCATCCACCACTGGGCGGATTCTGGGAGGAATCCCCATTTCAGGGGGCATAAAGTCGCCGAGAGTGCAGGATGACGACTGCACTGGTGGTGCGCGTTGCTTCTTCTTGCGTCACCACTGCTTGCCCTTTTGGGAAGAGGTCGACTGTGAAGACGATGCGGAGGTACCGACTACTTCTTCTGAAGGTTCCGACTGCTTCAAGCGCGCCCGGATGATACCATGGGCATGGACAACGGTTTTTCGAGCCATCCAGTCGTCGTATTTCTGGGATCCGCGGATGGGGACCTGCTGCCACTCGCCTTCGCTGTCGCTGCTAATCTCTGATCCTACAAAACACCCGCCACTTGCACTGGTGCTGGGCCCAACTTGACTATGTTTTTGTTGACCTGGTCTTGAAGCCAGTATTTAAACACATATCATTTCTTGAGGGTGTGCCCTAGAATCCGATGATAAGGGCAGTAGTTGGGCTGATCGGTGTGATTCGCCTCTGCCGGCCTTCTGCACTCGGGCAGACACACAATTCCTTGCTCTAGAGCACTTCAGAAGTAGTCAGGGACCTGATTTTCGTTGAACGAATAAGTATGGTGCCTTCTTTCCAGATAGGGGGCCCTGGGGGCCTGGCCCTGACGAGGGGTCGGAGGGGCCCGCTGAGGAGGTGGCGCCTGATTGTCTCGCCTAGGTGGCGGTGGTGCATTGCGCTGGGGAACCTGTCGGTTCTAAGGTGGTCGCTGCTGGGCAGGAACCTTTGCTTGAGGTGGAGGACCTCTGCGGGGTTGCGGGGATGTGCTTCCGGCAGTAATTCCAGCTACCTAGGGGCTTCTACTTGGGCCACTGCGGCGGGTTCAGCCCTGGCGGTGCTCCTGGCCGGGATCATGGGGGGAAACAAACATGCCTGACTAGCCTGTTGCAGGGCTTCCTCAAGGCGCTGAGCCTTATCCGAGAAATCTCTGAACCCTCCAGGGTAGTTCTAGGTAATCAAGGAGGGTACCAGCTCCGTTTTGACGTTCCCCACACACATTGTCAGTAATTTCTTCTGAATCAGTGGCATATCGAGGGAATATGTAGGTCCCTTCCACCGGGCGATGAAATCTGCAACCCGCTCATCAGACCTTTGCTTGCACTTGAAGAGGTCTGCAATGCTGGTCTTCTGCGTGGTGGAGCTGAACTGGTATAAGAGCTGCCGGCGAAGATCCTCCCAACCGGTCACTGATCCGATAGAGATCTAGCTGTACTAGACGAATGTCGGACCTTCCAATGTCTGTACGAAACATCGGAGCTTGGCGGCTTCTTGCTGAGCCGGGGTCCCCAGCATGGGGCCACACCTGGAAGAAAAATGTGCCAAGTGCTGTGGCGGGTCCCCTGTCCCATTGAAGGGTGAGAAAGTGGGGTTCCCAAAACCCGGAGGTGCGGGCATATCATCCACCCACACGGGATAAGGCTTGCCATCCGGTGGGACCACCACCTACCGCGTTTCCAATGCTTCGAGGCGGGCTGTGAGCGCTGCGATAAGATCATCTGGGTAGGGGTCCCTGTCTTGACGGGGATCCCTAACCATAAGTGCATTGCCAGGTTCTTCAACATGGTAGACTACTTCGGCTGCTCGTGGATCAACTGGCGGAACGACCTGCGGGGCGACTGGGGGAACCCGGACTGGATTCTTCAGATTGCCTCATCGCTCGGGGGGGTTTGGTGAGATGTATCGCGCCCTCTTGCCATACGTTCTGGCTTCTGCCCTGTCTACGGTGGTAGCATGATCAGGGTTGCCCGGAGGCATCTCACCGGGGGAAATTGTTCCTGCCCCTGCTACCCCGGCCTGGGATCACCATAGTCGGGTCGCCGCTCTGCGGCGCGCTCAGCCAAGAGTTCGTCAACCAGCCTCTTCTGCTCAGAAAGCTGCTGGCGTAACGTGGCCTTCTCGGGATCTTCGTCTATTTTCTGCACAGAGGCGGACAGGTCGGAGTGCTTGACAGTTCCGACGTGCTTCTTACCCTTGCCGGTGTTTCGACCGAGTACCAGCAACTCGGTGGGTACGGGAGGCCTAGAAGGTTCCTCTGCTGACGGGTAACTCTCCCTGATGGGTCCAGCAGTGGCGGTACGCCCTCAGGGGGTAAGTCTCCATCAAGGAATTCAAGCTCGTCTTCCTTGTCCACTACGTCAGCCATGTGGACCGCGACATCTCTCGAGGGCATGTCCTCGAAGTCACATAGCGAATCGGGCTTCCTTCGGATAAGGTCGAAGAGGAGAGCAGCATAGTGTCCCCAACCACAGACTTGCACATGGGGGGTGGATTCCCTGATGATTCTGAGGAGTGCTTTAAAACTCTGAACGCATTTCCGTTGAAGGGCGCTCTGGCGGCCTGGCGACTCAGGGTGCTGGGCCACAAGGAGTGCGGCCGCATCGATCAGGCGGCACTGCTCGCCGATTTCTTCGAAGTGCTCTCGAATTCTGGGGTACACCACCCGTTCGTAACGAAGGCGGAAGTGTGTCGCCCATAGGGTTCGACAAAAGCACCCCACTTCTTCAGGGGTAATAGACTCTGGTACACGAAAATTCAGCACCGCCGTCGGCCAGAACTTCTCCGGGAAGTAATCCGCTGCGAGAATACTCCAGAAGCTCCTGGGCTCGGACTCAGGGTCTGGCCCTGTGTTTCCCCACTCATCAACCGGGGGCAGCTGAGGGACCGGTAGCGGTACCGAGGTGGACCTCTGGGATAGAAAACTCGGCGGCAGAGAATACGGTGAACGAGCTGACTGGATGCCGAATTCCGGGCCATCCTCCGAAGAGCAAGGTGACCTGGCCACGATGTCACGATACGATGGGCTGATAGCCACAGCTTCCGGGATAGGAATCGCAGCTACCGGTGATCGGTCATGTCATCGCTCTACCGCCGTTGGCCCCCAAAATAGCTCTCTATGATCTCTGGTAGAGGTAGAGGGTGCTTTTGGTGACAATGGCGGTGATTGCGTGGTCGAGACCTGCAGAATTCCCAAGATTTCTTCCTCCTGGATGTACCTATGGAGAGAGACGGGAATTTGGTGGACCTCATATTCCGGTAGAATGAGGCTAACACGTCTGGTTCCTGCCCCAGTCCTTGATACGGAGGATTGGGGAGAAGGTTCCATCGCTGAATCGCATTCCGCTTCAGATTCGGAGAAGCGGGCAGGTTTGATCTCCACCCGGGCCTTCCTAGGATTCTTCTTGTGGCAACGACGACCCGCTCTCCTGCCTCGGGGTGGCTCTTCGGGACAGGGTTGATCCCTATCAGGCAGTCTCGGGGCGGCGCTGGCACCGTGGCGGAGAGGCCCCCCACTCGAGATAGCCGAGGTGCGAGGGGCACCAGGGAAAATGTCGAAGGGTACATGGGGAGGACCTCCATGAACAACACCCATGTAGGCGGAGCCTATGTTGGAATCGGCAGGATCATGGGGAGGACCTCCATGTTCGATGCAGGCGGAGCGAGGATGACCTTCACTCCTCGAGTTGCTGGGGCGAGGATGACCTTCGCCGGTTGCAGAGAGGACGTAGGGAGGTCCCCCACGTTGGAGAAGGACCGAATGGATGGTGCCTTTAGATCGGCGGTCGGGGGCAGGAGGATGGACTCCATACCCTGTATAGTGGGCGCGGGAAAGGATTCTGCGCCGAGCGTCACTGCCACAGGGCAGGTCTTCCTTCGGGATGGGGGTAGCACGAGGCATACCTCCATGATGAACTTCGGAGCGGGGAAGGACCACACTTTGTGGAGTAGTGGTATGGGGAGGACCTCCGTATAGGGTGACATCACCCCGAGCTAGTTCACGGCGATCACCACTTGGGCCTGCAACCCGGAGAGTCAACCCAGCCTGCCTGTGGGGCGGTTGGGGTCTCGATCCTGGTTGGGTGAAGGAGTGCCCCTGCTCAGCCTATGCAGGGGCTTCATGATGCACGTCGGTGGTGGCACGGGCCACTGTAGCTGTTGACGTTGACGCACCTGGGCGAGCGTCCTCAGCCCGGGCCCGACGCTGACATCGGGTCAGGCGAGCTGGTGCAGGTGGTGTAGGGACGTAGCCTGCCTGCTCTTCCTGAAGAGTCGGATGGCGGTGCTGACGCAGCCAGGCGAGAGCTCTTTCCTGGAGCCCTTGGGTCGGGACCCTGGGCGGGTCGAGCCGGACGGCGCCCGCCTCTTCAGCGTAAGGCGAGGAGTCATCAAGGAATTCCGGGGACAGGCTCCCGAAACGGTTGAACGTTGGGGTGGGGAGCAGGGGCTCCCTGTGCGGCCTGTTAGGGCGGCGTTGACAGCGGGGCCTGGACGCCTCCAGGTCCAGGCAGGCCATATCCCGAGTTGGGATGACCCCTTCCTCCTCATACCTGCACACAAGGTTGTTGATCACCCTTCACTGGATGACCTTTGATGGGGAAAGGGGATGTGGGCGCCCCGTATTCCGCGATGTGGCAGCCGTTGTGGCGGTAGTGGCACCATGTGGGCTGGCTGTGGTGATGTTGCCCCTGCCCCTGCGTAGGCTAGCGGGCGGTGATCGCGTCTCTGTAACAGCAACCTGGTTCCTGAGAAACGAAGTGATCAAATCATCAGCACCGAGAGGGAAGAGGATTGACAACCAGTGCCCCAGCGTCCTTCCATTATCCACGTCTGTAAGAAGTATCCATGCCAACACGCTGTAGAACGGAGTGCCCCACGTTCTACTACCCCGACTTCCGGTGAGTTTCACGACAGGCCCGCTATTTGCTTGGTGGGACCAGGCCCCAGATACCTGGATCTGGTGACACGTCAATCTACTGGTTTCTCGAACGCTACTAATCTCCATATTGAGGAGAAGAAATTCATGTCAGGTTCAACATTTCTGTTTCCGACGCTTTCGCCGGGGCGCGCGCATCCGTCCGTCTGTGGAGGAGGACGCACGACGCTTGTTTCCCCGCATTCCCGCTTTCCAAAGGCGGGCGGCATTCACTCTTTATTCAGGGACGTCTGCTCCTTGATCGAAACAGGATGATGGGATGTCGGTTCTTCCTTCTGTGGATTCCTCCTCAGAACTCGTCACCTAGTCCGGGTCTCCCTCATAGATTTAATACGTAGTTCATGAAACTCTTTCTAGTGCCATGTTTCCATGGACGCCGGTTAATTACACTGCTTCTTTCGGGACATTCCAAAGGGTCCAGTCAGGGCAGCCACCTTCAATCGGGGGAGTAGTCATGTTGAGGCATCAGTAGCATGTCTGGATGCTAGGGAACCTGGCATGTCTCTCTATTATCCCTGGTCACAGGGCTTCTCGAGGGCGTGGAAGCCCGAGGCATCTCACATCGAGCGCGGGGAATTATATGTCATAGACACATATTTGAAGTTTTCCTCAGCTTCCCATGTTTAACACAGGGTACGCCGCGAGTTTAACGTCCAGCGGAGACGGATCAAACCAACTAAAGTATTAGCTAGGATAGATCGGATTGAGAGATTCCCCTTAAAGGGATGCCGATACCGGGGCCATCCCATGGTCGGCTGTGAAGAGGAGCGTACCGACATGGTCTCACCGAGATATGATGCTCTGGGAGAGAATTGGGATGGGTGATAGGTGGATGAATGGAGTGGAGGGGGAGTGAAATGGTACCATCGCAGGGGCGACGGTGAAGTTGGGATTGAGCCTTGAAGAGGCTTCCTACGTATCCCCGTGGCAGGGAATCAAAGTCCGTGTAGTTCGGGATGGTGCCGGTAAACTGACGTGAAGGTGGAACTTGGCCCGATGAATGTCGTCAGCGAACCAACGTGAAGGTGGACCTTTGTCCGATGGGAATCGTCAGCGTACCGACTTGAAGGTGGACCTTGGTCCGATGAGAGATGGGCTTAAACTTCGGGGAGGCTTCCTACGCACCATGCCTTGACATGGATCAAAGACCTCGTAGTTCAAAGGGTTTCATCGGTGAACTGATGTGAAAGAAGACCCGTGGGTCCACTGGTGGTGGGCTTGAACCTTGGGAAGGTTTCCTACGTACCATGCCTTGACATGGATCAAAGTCCTCGTAGTTCAAAGGGTTGATGGAATACAGTTTAACGTCATGCGGGACGATAGTGAACCCTGACGTGAATAAACGAAGGGCGGTGGGTGTCGACGAACCGACGTAGATGAGGGACCTTGGTCCAATAGGAGATGGGCTTGAACCTCTGGGAGGATTCATACGTACCATGCCTTGACATGGATCAAAGTCCTCGTAGTTCGGATTGAAAATGGGGGCTTGGCACACCGACAAGGAGACGGTCTGGGCCAATGATAGCTGGGCCTGAACCTCGGGGAGGCTTCCTTCGTACCATGCCTTGACATGGATCAAAGTCCTCGTAGTTCGGGTCAGTCACAACGGCTTGCCGCCAGACTAGGATGTAGTTTAAAGTCATGCTTGACAAAGGTACAACTCGACGTGAATGATGATGGGTGGGCTTGAACCTCAGGAAGGCTTCCTATGTACCATGCCTTGAAATGGATCAAAGACCTCGTAGTTCATATGGGGATTTGTCGGCGAACCGACATGAAGGTGGACCTTGGTCCAATGAGTGGTGGGCTTGAACCTCTGGAAGGCTTCCTACATACCATGCCTTGACATGGATCAAGGACCTCGTAGTTCAGGTGGGAATGGGTGTGCAGTTTAATGTCATGCGGGGCGAGGGGGGCATACAGTTTAACGTCATGCTGGACGAGGGAGAAACTCGACGTGAATGAACAAACGAGCAATGTGGCTTGAACCTCATGGAGGATTCCTACGTACCATGCCTTGACATGGATCAAAGTCCTCGTAGTTTGCTATGGGTGGGAGTCAGGGTCGGTGCTCACTCTAAGCCCACGTGAGTCATGCTCGGTGTGAGAAACAAGAGGTTGCAAGGACCTGACAATCACGTCGCGAAGGATGCGTCCGTGAGAAGCAAAGAGGGGCTTACACGTTAGGTGGCCCATGGTGCTGGGACTTACTCCAGGATGGAGGCCCAAAGTGCGACAAAGCGCAGCGAAAGAGGGATTTGGGACCAATGATAGGAGGTGCCTCGTTCCTTATCACGCCCTCCACTGAACTTGGTAGTGGGGAAGTACGGAGATGCAGAGGTGCAGCCATCCGTTGGGGAACTAGGGTCACCCTTCTCCTATGAACATACGCCACTCCAATAAGGAGGATATCATCCCTTGTGGATGGGTGATTCCATTCCTGTGGAGAATAGTGGTGTAAAAAATGTTCGAGCTGGGGGGACCCTTCGTGGGAGGCACGAGGTCGGGTCACAGTTTAACGTCATGTGTTGAGGACGTGGTGCTTGGCAGTTTAATGTCCCGTAGCTCAGACGAGGTGGGTTCACTCCGCACCCCTAGGAGTTACATAACCGGTACCCTTTGGTCCTTGGGGAAGGGAAGGTACCAGTATGGCCATGGTCAAGGGGGGTTGTGGAACGAACCATCAAGGGATCAACGTTAGCGTGGCTATGCGAAGAAGCAATAGCAGTTAGCGTGCCTATGCGAAGAAGCATTAGGCGAAGCAACGCTACTGGTGGTATTGTCCGTGGGACTTTGAAATCACATCGTGCAAACCTGGAGGGTCACACGGGAAGATGAATCGCTAAGCAAAGGAGTGTGCTTCGCGAAGTGGAGTGCCTTGGCCTTAGCATGGGGCATTAGTGTGAGTGGAAGGTGCTTCGCGAAGTGGAACAGTGTTCACTGAGCACTGCCTCACGAAGAAGGGGTGACTCGCGAAGCAGGGTCCTGCGAAGCAGGGTCCTGCGAAGCAGTGTGCTTCACGATGTGTAGCAATCCTGCCTTAGCATAGAGATCACTGGCATGGTTTGGGTGTTTCGCGAAGAATAAACGCTCCACGGCTGCCCGAGTTCCCTTGGGAATCCCCTTCCTTTGCGAATGCCCTTGAGCTTCACGAAGGGCATCCCTCTCGGAAGAGGGGCTCAAAACGAGACAAAGCAAAGGCGTCTCGCGAAGTAGAAGTACCTCGCAGAGCTCATGATTCCCGGGGCAAAGAGTGATTCACGATTCAGGAGAGGAGAAGCCGAAAGTTCGGATTGTCCATCCTCGGGACTCAGGGGGAGTCCAGTATTTATAGGGAAGGGGCGCCGCAAAGCAGAACTCGCGCACCGCCTTAGGTGCTTCGCGGCGCGCTCGCGAACGTCAACGCCGTCCGTGGAGGGTTACCACCTCTGGAGCTTCACGGCGGGCTCGCGAATGTCAAATGCGTTCGCGGAGACATACCTCCTCCAGAGCTTCGTGGCGGGCTCGCGAACGTCAAATGCGTTCGCGGAGACTTACTGCCTCCAGAGCTTCGCGAAGCCACGATGATCGGGGCACTTCGCGTCGGTGCTTCGCGTCGGGGCTCCGCGTCGGTGCTTCGCAAGGCAGCGCGCCAGCCGTCTTTTTCATTCCTTCCTTTCTTGCCATATTTTGGCGCCAACATATATATCATATACCATCCAATTATATATTATTTTAATATCAAAAGAATGATATTTTTGCTCGTGCGTACGTACGGATTACCATCGCCACGAACGCGATGAGATTTATTCTCCATCGTATCCATTCAAGAATAATTTTCATTAGATGATTAAAAATAATGTTTAAAGACTTGATATAATTTTGGATATGAATAATATACATCCCATCCATAATAAATAGGACTCACATAACAAATAATATAAAGGAAAATGAATCCGTTAACACCCAAAACAATGATAATATTAATATATTATTAACAAAGCAGTGTTAAAAGATAATATATGATATCATATTAATTTATATGATTATGGTATAATTTATTAACAATTATTTCACCATTATACAGGAGGTTAACCTACCCTCGAACAAGGAAAAGTTCAAGGTAAGGGTTAATTTCACAATCTCTTTATTATCCGAGGTTGTTTTTACTTAAGTATCTACTGGAACCTCTTTATCATCCACATCCATGTTTCTTAAAAGTGTATTCCAAAACATTTTTACTATTTACTAGACTATGGGTTAAAGTCATTTTTACCCTTATTTGACCTTATATGTTTTGAAAGTAATCTTTCCGCCTTTTTCCAAACAAGGTACTTTATAACCTTTTCGACAAAATTAAGGTAAGAATGTTTTTTTACTTATATGGCGGGTGAGACTATTTTCCACCATTATAACATTGTCGAAGATTACCTTACAAGCTTATAAGAATATTTTAAAAATATTTTTTTTATAATTATGTGACTCTTATTGGATTTCAAAATAGAAAGAAATATTTCTCTAAAAAAAGGGTTTGATTTCATCTATTTCAACATCCTTTGATGGATTTTAAGTTTGTTTAAAGTTGATTTATTATGATACAAAACTTCCATATTGTATTGAAGGTTCTGTGATATGTTTGACTGTGGATGTTTTATTTCATACCATTCATGGTTTATGGATAAAGTATTGAAATTTCATATTCTAGTTTTAATATGAATGTTTATGTTATGTTTAAACCTTTTCATATGGGGAATGAATTGGACTTAGTAAGTGACTGGTGGAGCCCGCTGTAGCTCCTAAATGCATCTGTAAGTCTCATGAGACAAACTAGTGTCTTGGAACAAGGCCTTGACAAAATCTTATTTGTAGTCTTGGCACAAGGCCTTGACTACGTGGTTATGAAAGTCTGGCATTATGCATTCCATCATTATGAAAGTGGAGATTGATATTGCATGTGATTATTCGACTAGTAGAATATCAATGTGAGTAAGTAAATTGGATTATTTTTATTTTAAATTTTCCATATTATGATGACATTCAAGTTTAAAAGTCTTTTGTTTTAGTCTTATACATCGCCTTAAATGTTTATGCTTATTTATGAGAGTTTCCTCTATATTGTTATCCTTACTGAGCATCTGAGCTCACCCCTTTCTATGTTTTATTTTTTCCAAGATGTGAAGAAGTATATTATGAATGACCTGCTGGGATAATCTATAGGATCTTAGTGTTGTCTATGGAAACAATGTTGTTGTAGTTTTCCATTTTATGAGGTAATGTAAACCTTATGAATATATCTAGTACTTAAAAGGCTACTAAACTAAACGGTCTTTCAAGACTTGATATTTTGTGATCATTCCTATGATATGTAATAATGCACCGACTCTAGGATTATGGGGTCGGGGCATTATAGTTGGTATCATAGGAATTTTAGTACAAACATTGGAAACTAGATTTTGATAAAATCTGATTAGAGCACATTACCCTAAGATAGACTTTGAGGATTAGTATAGAAGAACTTCCTAGAATTTTGGAATTGTTGAGATTTTGTGAGTTTTCCATGAAATACATCCCTTTCTGGATACAATCAGGTAGAGGCGGCTCTGGAACAGATGTACCTAGGGGTAAAACACAAAAACACCACTTTGAGCTAGACTCGAACAGGAACTGGTGCACCACAATGGGCTTTGCTACACTCTTGTTTACGACACTCCTAGGGGATATGCATAGGATAATTATAATTTTATTTACAAACCATTATGAAGGGTTTATGAGTATATACTTCCTAAACAGAAACGTTTTTATGATTATGGATTATATCCATAAACTGCTCAGTTTATGTTAAGTGTTTTAAAAGTTTGGAATTATGTATTTTGATTTATAAACTAATATAGTTTATGCCATTGTTTAGAAATGATGCCTAGTGGAAGGAATGGAAACTGTATCAATGCATGCACTACATGTATGGATTTCCATCCTGCGCAAGATAATTATAGTGGAGATGGTGATACAACTGGTGCTGATAAGCTAATCACCATACTGAAACAACTCACTCAGGTTATGAATAATAACCTTACCCGTATGGAGCACCCTGATCCACAACGTGTTGGATCAATGTTAGATTGATTCATGAGGAAACAACCACCAACATTCAATAAGGGTACAAATCCATTAGTATCTGAGCAATGTATAAATTCCTTAGAGAAAATATTCCATGCCTTGGAAAGTAGTGAAAGGGAAAAAGTTTTCATGGCAGTTTACCGCCTCACTAGAGATGATGATCAATGGTGGTCATTGAATCAAAACACAAAGGAAGATGATGAAGTATAAAATATGGAATGGAGGGAATTTAAAGATCTTTTTTTAGAAAAATACTTTCCTCGTGACCATTGAGCAGATATGGAAAGGAAATTTCTGAGTCTGAGGCAAAAAGAGGATGAGAATGTTGCAAAGTATGAGGCTAACTTTACAAGGTTAGCGAGGCATGCTGGAGATTATATACGTACCCCAAGAAGTAATATTGATCATTTCTTTTATGGGTTAAAACTATTTATTCGTTGATCATTAGTCTCACAATCCTTCTCGTCATACGAAGATATTGTCTCATGTGCTATCAAGATAGAAAAAGAATTCTCTAAGTCTTACAACTTTAAAGAAAAGAAAGAGAAGAAGAGATCTATTAAACACTATGGAGATGGAAATAAAGGGAAATAAGGGAAAATTTGAATATCTATCCTGTAGTAAATGTGGAAGAAACATCCTAGTACTTGACTTAAGGGAATGAGCATCTGTTACAAGTGTGGTGAAAAAGGCCACCAAACTTGTGATTACAAGGGGAAGAAAGAGGCTATCAATGTTGAATGCTACAATTGTAGAGAAAGGGGGAATTATGTGAATGAATGTCCTAAGTGTCAGTGGAACTTACCTTAGAAAAGGCCAAGGGATCAAGGCCAAGCTTATGCTATCACTACTGCTGAGGTTGATGCTTCGAAAGATGCGGTGGTGGGTAATTTAATGGTTTCCTCAAGTTTAGAAAATGCTTTATTTGATTCTGGATCATCACATTTTTTCATATCCTCCTAGTTTTCTAAGAAAATTAGATATTTAAAATTTGATTTAACAAGGGAGTTGTCAGTTAAAACTCCTAAGGGAAGTATCATTGCAACAAAGTTTTGTGAATCAGTCCCAATCAGAGCATATAAATGTTCTTTATCTACTAATATCATTATCATACCCATGATTGAATTTGATATAATCCTCAGTATGGATTGGATTTCAGACCATGATGCAAAAATTTATTGTAAGAAGAAGGAGGTTACTATTTTTGATGACAATGTTAGAGAACACCGTATCTTTAGAGTAGAATCGTCACCACATAATTCTTATCTAGATCCACCCTAGTATCTCAACTAAATTAAATTATTGGGGAGTAAGAGAATGAAATAACTGTGGTTGAGGAAAGTAATGTTCAAATAGAGGATGTTTCTATTGTTAAAGAATATGTTGATGTGTTTCTAGAAGATTTACCTGGACATCCTCCATAACGAGAAATTGAGTTTTCCATTGATTTAATTCATGGTTCAAGGACCATATCGAATACCCCTTATAGAATGGCCACTATGGAATTAGTGGAACTAAAGAAAAAACTATAGGAATTGAGTAATAAGGTATTTATTCTCCCTAGTGATTCTATATGGGGAGCCCCTGTCCTTTTTGTTAAGAAGAAAGATGGATCTAAGAGGTTTTTCATTGACTACATGAAAATAAATGCAATAACAATAAAGAACTAGTATCCCCTACCTCACATTGATGATTTATTTGACTAACTACATGGAATTAAATACTTCTAAAAGATTGAACTTAGATCTAGATACCATCAGTTGTGCGTGAAGAAGGAAGACATTCCAAAGACAGCATTTCGAACCAGGTACAGGCATTACGAGTTTACAGTAATACCTTTTGGGTTGACTAATGAACCCTCTATCTTCATGTATCTAATGAATAGAGTTTTCAAGGAATATCTTGATGACTTTGTAGTGGTATTTATCAATGATATATTTTTATACTCTAAAAGCTACGAAGACCATGAAAATCACTTGCGAATTATCCTGAAGACTCTTAGAAGACATGAATTATATAGGAAGTTTAGAAAGTGTGAATTATGGATTTAGGAGATTTCTTTTCTTGGCCATATTTTCTGTAAGGATGGAATATCTATTGATCCTTCTAAGACCAAGCCAATACCAGAATGGCCATCACTGATGAGTATAACTAAGGTACGAAGTTTTATTGGTTTAGATGGTTATTATCAGAGTTTCATCCAGAATTTTGCCCGGTTGGCTAATCCATTAACAAAGCTCACATGTAAAGGGGTTAAATTGGTTTAGACAAAAGAGTGTGAAGAATGTTTTGATGAATTTAAAATAAGATTAGTCAATGCTCCTATATTTACTCTACCATCAGAGAATGATGGGTTTGTTATTTATAGTGATGATTCAAAGAAAGGACTTGGTTGTGTCCTTATGCAGAATGATAGGGTTATTGCCTATGCATCATGACAGATAACAATTCATGAGAAAAACTATCCTACTCATGATCTTGAGTTAGCAACTGTAATCTTTACTTTGAAGATTTGGAGACACTATCTCTATGGTAAAAAATGTGAGATATATACCGATCACAAGAGTTTGAAGTATATTTTCTCACAGAAAGAACTCAACATGAGGCAAAGGAGATGGCTTGAACTACTCAAGGATTATGATTTCACTATACACTACCACCTGTGGAAGGAAAATAAGGTGACATATGCTTTGATTAGAAAGGATCATGGAGTTTTGAACAAGATTAGAGTTGAAAAGGATCCTATATACATGGATCTAGTAAAGATGGATATGGGGATAACCATGGAAGGTGAAACATCAAATTTTTTTCAAATGGTTTCCAAACCATATTTACTAGAAAGGATGAAGAGTTCTCAGACAGATTATAAAGAGTTTCAAAAGAAGATTAAAGCTGTGAATGATAGGAGATTGAGTGAATTTGTGTATGAAGATGGAATTTTAAAATTTCGGAAGAGACTTTGTGTTCCCGATATACCTGATCTAAAAAGGGAATTGTTGGATGATGCTCATAGTCCCAATTTCTCTATACATCATGGGAGAACCAAAATGTATAGAGATTTGAAGGAATATTTTTTGTGGGACAACATGAAGAGGGATATTGCTGATTTTGTGTCAAGATGCATGGTTTTTCAACAAGTGAAAGGTGGAAGGAAACATCCTAGAGGAGTCATGCAACCTATTCCCATACTAGACTGGAAATGAGATAATATTACAATGGACTTTGTCATGGGACTACCAAAAACTCCTAGAAAGAATGGTGTAATATGGGTCATTGTTGATCGTCTTACCAAGTCAGCACATTTTCTTGCTATAAAAGAAGATTTACCACTTGAACGACTAGTAAGACAATATATTAATGAAGTTGTAAGACTTCATGGAGTACCACTATCGATTTTTTCTAATAGTGATCCCCATTTTACATCAAGATTCTGGAAAATCCCTCAGAAAGCCGTGGCTACTAAACTTTATTTGAGCACTGCCTACCACCCCCAAATTGATGGACAATACGAACAGACTATTCAAAGATTAGAAGACATGTTGAGATCTTGTTCACTTGACTTTCAAGGTATGTGGGATCAATATTTACCTTTGGTAGAATTTTCCTATAACAATAGCTTCTATTCAAGTATTCAGATGGAACCATATGAAGCGTTATACAGAAAGAGATGTCGCACACCAACCTATTGGGATGATGTTGGTGAAAGAAAACTAATAGGCGCAGAACTTGCGGAGGAAATGATGGAAAAGGTGAAGGTAATCAAAAACCACATCAAGGTAGCTCAAAGTAGATAGAAGAACTATGATGATAATGGAAGAAAGGATTTGGAATTTCAGGTAGGAGATCATGTTTTCTTGAAGGTATCTCCATGGAAGGGTGTTATACGTTTCAGTAAGAAGGGTAAATTGAGTCCCATTTACACCGGACCTTTCCATATTCTAGAACGAATTGGGGATGTAGATTACCATTTGGCAATGCCACCAAGTCTCTCCAAAGTTCACGATGTATTCCACGTATCACTATTGAGAAAATACATGCCTGACCCAACACATGTACTCACCTATGAGGAATAATAACGGGAACCTGATATATCTTATTGTGAAGAGCCTGTAAAGATTCCTGATACAAGAGAACAAGTGCTAAGAAACCAGATGACTCATCTGGTAAAATTTCTATAGAGAAACCATAAGATGGAAGAGGAAACGTGTGACCATAGGAACTTATGATGAAGAACCACCCAAGTATTTTTATTCCGTAATATTTTAGAAATTTCTAGGAAGAAATTAATTGAAGGATTGGAGAATGTAACACCCCAATCTTCCATGATACGCTTCTCTTTGAATAATACAGTAGCGTGTGTTGTATGCAACTTCGAGTTCTAACACACCACAACCAATCAAACTACCCATTATGAATAGTAATACCAACTTTTTGAAATTTTATAAATTTTATCTTTTAAAATGGACTTCATTTTTGGATTTATAATATCGAAATTATCTTAGGGTGAAGTTTTGGTATTTTTCTGAAAACATGCAATTTTTGATGAATAGTGAAAAACAATGAGTTGTTGTTTAAAACCGAATTTTTATTTAAATAATTATTTTTTTTATTTAAATTTATTTTAGGTCAAAATAGATACATAATACCTATATAAGTTCAATTTAATTCATTAGAGTCAGTTTATAATAATTTTAGATATATAAAAATTTTATTGAACTTTTCACCGTCTTTTACCCACCTCATGGGAGAATTTTCAAATTCACATAAAACATAAATTTTCCGCTTCTTTGAGTGGAATTTAAAAAATCTGAGAGACACGTTTGATATCAGTAAGAAATATGTGGTTCAATAAGATGAAAATAATTTTTGGTGAACAGTAACTTTTTACTTTTATTTACCATGGTTAAAAGTAAATACGATAATTAAGGGTAAAAATGATATTATTATTACTCTAACACATGTAGTAATTATATTGGATAAGTATAATTAGACAAAAAAACCTTAGGAATAAAATATGAACCTCTTTGGTCCAATTGGATTAGATTAGGACACTTACTATTATTTTATTTAAAGAAGAGTTAAAAGAGTTAAAATCAAAGTGTAATAACTAAAACATTTTTAATATAGGGTTATACATAAGATAAATTCGACTATAAATATTAATTAGAAAGATAAAACTATATCCTAAATAATGGTATTTCATTTATAGTTTTTAGACATTAAATAATTTAATTTATTTATGACACAATGATGATATAGTAATTACCTAATTAATAAAATATTAAAATAATTGACATTATAAATATACAAATAAATGTAATTTGAGACTTTTTATGAATTACAATAATTTTATAGATTACTATGACATATTAGGGTTAGTTAGATTAATTTTATTTTAAGTAATAATGCTGTTATAAATTTTGAAAAAACAAAATACCAAATAGTGTCAAAATTGACATAAATGAGTTTTTAAAACAAATACTATATTATTTATTTATATTCTATTCCTAAAAATCTAAGGTTCAGTAAAAGGAATTATATAATGATATTTTTATCATTAATTAACTAATTGGTGTTCTCTTGGAAGTATATAGTAATTTTATTAACCATATAATATAAAAATACAAAGAGACATGGTAAATGTCAAACTATTTAACTAAGAGTTAAATCTAAAAGATAAAGTTAATATAGTGACCCAAACCTGTATAAAACCTATTGGTTGAGTGGTATTTGACCCATTACCACCTTATACTTTAAATAATATACTTTTGAGCCATTAGAAACCGAAAATGATTTTATTATAAAATAATATTTCTAGCTTTTCCTAAGGTGCCCCTCACCCCTCTTATAAAAGGCCACTCCACCTTCTCTCTAATTCACACCTTCAAAGCCATTTGGATCGGCCAAAACCTACCCAAATACCCTCTAAACTATCCTACCTTAATCTTAGAGGCCTTAATTTAGTCATAAATCCAACTTATGGATCCATTTTGATCAAAACAAAAGGAAGAACCCGAAGAAGAGGTAAATATTTCATCACCTCTTTCAGGATCCTTTCTTCTTCCACTTCCTTTTTCTTTGTTGTTTCCATTATAAAATAATTACTCCAGTATCTTATATATACTGTTATGTTATTATAAATATGGTACAACCAAATTCATTTTTATATCCATTATTTTAATGGAATGTCACCATACGTGCTTACATACGGCTCACCATCTCCACATCATGGTGTAATTGTTATTCAATAAATTATTATTTAGATGGGTATAATAATGATGTGTAATTGATTTAAATAATAAATATAACATGATAATAATTATGTATATATGATATAACCTTCAATTATATATTATTTTAATATCAAAATAATGATATTGTCGCTTGTGCGTACGTACGGATTACCGTCTCCACAAACACGATGAGATTCATTCCCCATCGTATCCATTCGAGATTAATTTTCATTAGATGATTAAAAATAATGTTTAAAGACTTGATATAATTATGGATATGAATAAGATACATTCAATCCATAAGAAATATGACTCACTTAACAAATAATATAAAGGAAAACGAATCCGTTAACACCTGAAACAATGATAATATTAAGATATTATTAACACAGAAATGTTAAAAGAAAATATATGATATCATATTAATGTATATGATTATTGTATAATTTAATAACCATTATTTCACCATTATAAAAAAGTTTAACCTACCCTAAAACAAGGAAAAGTACAAGGTAAGGGTTAATTTCACAATCTCTTTATTATCCGAGGTTGTTTTTACGTAAGTATCTACTGGGACCTCTTTATCATCCACATCCATGTTTCTTAAAAATTTATTCCAAATTTTTTTACTATTTACTAGACTATGGGTTAAAGTAATTTTTACCCTTATTTGACCTTATATGTTTTGAAATTAATCTTTCCATCGTTTTCCAAACAAGGTACTTAATGGCCTTTTCGACAAAATTTAGGTAAGAATGTTTTTTTTACTTATACGGTGGGTGAGGCTATTTTCCACCATTATAACATCATCGAATCTTACCTTACAAGGTTATAATAATTTTTTAAAAATAAATGTTTTCTTTATAATTTTGTTACTCTTAAATGATTTCAAAATAGAAATATATATTTCTCTAAAAAAAGGTTTGATTTCATCTATGTCAAAATCCTTTGATGAATTTTAAGTTTGTTTGAATTTGATTTATTATGATACAAAACTTCCATATTGTATTGAAGGTTTTGTGATATGTTTGACTGTGGATGCCTTATTTCATACCATTCATGGTTTATGGATAAAGTATTGACATTTCGTATGCCAGTTTTAATACGAATGTTTATGTTATGTTTAAACCATTTCATATGGGGAATGGATTGGACTTAGAAAGTGACGGGTGGAGCCTAATATAGCTCCTCGATTCATCGGTAGGTCTCATGAGACAAACTAGTGTCTTGGAACAAGGCATTGATAAAATCTTATTTGTAGTCTTGGCACAAGGCCTTGACTATGTGGTTATGAAAGTCTGACATTATGCATTCCATCATTATGAAAGTGGCTATTGATATTGCATGTGATTATTACACTAGTATAATATACATGTGAGTAATTAAATGGAATTCTTTTTGGTTCACGCCCAAATTTATCCAAGATAAGAATGGTAGAACGGTCCTTGTAGTGTAGCTTGGGTTGTCGATTCCACAGAGACCTAAGAAGAGACCTAAGAAGATACCTAAGATACACAACCTAAGGGATGGATTTTTGGCTATGAAGTGGCCAACTTGGATTGATTTTGGATGGGTTTTAAAGATATCTAATATATTTAAGTGGATTCAATTTAAAAGAACGAGTTGATCCTAGGTTATCGCTCGGGGTGGATTGGACGTATTTTCTTTTTAATGATTTCAATTTCTTAAATTTGAGATGGGTTTATTTAAGAAGATAAAACAACATCATCACTTGCTGGTTTAATTCCTACACCCTCTAATACTAATTACCTATACACTTGAAGGATCAAAGTTTTGAGAACTTCAAGGTAAAGGATCGTATTAGTACTTGATGTGTGTGGCCTTAAATTCAACAAGGATGATGAAGTTTAAAAATCATCAAATAAAAATCCCAATTAAAGAAGTGATTATACATTAATTAGGTGATAAATAACATCCAATCCAGCCCCTTGATACTCCCTTGGATCAACCCATAAGTGGGTTATCCCTCCATTGATCCCATGATTTCAATGGAAGCGGAAAGTAGACTCATGAGGGAGGAAATGGAGAAGTAAAGAAAACAACAAAAATAAAATGATCACTCCACCGTTGTGTGAATAATTTCACAAGGGTTGGTGTGAATAAATTCACACCTAGATCCAACGGTATCAAAGTGATATTAATAACAATAGAATAAGAGTATAAGAATAACTTTTATTAAGAAACTAAGGTGAATTGAACAACTTACATGTGAAAGACAAGATTGAGGCAACAAAAATGCAGCATAACATTACAATTGAACAAAGCATCCAAGATCCTCAACTCCTTCACCACCACTGCCTTAAATAGGCATTTTGGGAGCCTTGGGTCGAGCCACCAACATTACAAATCATCTTAATTAATTTTGGTAGGCTATAGGTGGTGGAAAGCTTGTGGAATTTGGACTTTTCCATGTTTGACCCGAGGTGGCAGCCAGTTTTCATCCACCGAACAGACGCGTCTGGAAGACCTTCTATACTGCAGAATCAGGGTGGTCCATAGAAGAAGAAAATGGAGATCCTGATGTCTTCTAACCGCCTGTAAAATTTGGGCCCATTTTAATTTGTGGGTTCAGAGATATGATCAAATTAGTGGGATGTTTTTCTGGGCCGCAGAATCTGGCCCAGAATTGTATCTCTAAATTGGGCCACCTAAATGACCACCATGGAGGCCGGATTAGCATTAACTCATGAAGAGTTATTTCTTCCTATACATGTCTTATAGAATCCCAAGAAATTTTGGATTTATTGGGCCTGTATGTTGGGCCCCACAGTCTCATCAGTGGGCTGGTGTCCAATCTGCCTTCTCCAGAATTGCTTCCTTTCATTGCCAAATATCTCCATCATCCTCCATGAAATCTCCATTGATCCCTGAATGAAACATGTTCATATTGGAGTGTAGATAAATTATAAAATTAAAATATTTATAATCAGATGAATCATTTGTTACTTTAAATGATGTTAAAAAATGTACCACATAATAGTGCATTTTAAGAAGGTATTACAATCATAATGTGAAATGATGTTCAAAGTGTAAAATGCACTAAAATGGTGTTTATGAATAATAAATAACATGAATATTATATATATTACCAATGAATATTAGCCTCATTTAGTGGCTAATCAATTTTGATTTTAGATTTGTCATATTATGTTGAAGTTCAAGTTTAAAAGGCTATTTTAGTCTTATACATTGCCTTAAATGTTTATTCTTATTTATGAAAGTTTCCACTATATTGTTATCCTTACTGAGAATATGAGCTCACCCATTTCTATGTTTTATTTTTCCCAGGATGAGAAGAAGTATATTATGACAGACCTGCAGGGATAGTCTTTGGGATCTCAGTATTGTCTATGGAAACAATGTTGTTGTAGTTTTCTATTTTATGATGTAATGTAAACCTTATGAATGTATCTAGTACTTCCAAGGATACTAAACTAAACGGTCTTTCAAGACTTGATCTTTTGTGATCATGATAATTATAAATAATAATGCACTAACTCTGGGCTTCTAGGGTCGGGGAGTTACAGTTATATACTTGATGATGAATCATTAGTTAAAAGTTATTGATAAACGATTGGATTAAGCTTGGCGGTTTTGTGAACAATGAACTTGTTTTTTATTATTATTCAATATTATGAGTGTGTAGGGATTCCAGAACATTAATGAGATGAAATACATATATTATTATCTGGTTCAACCATAAAAATGGTTTCATGACCAGAATTGGAAATGGTAATGAAAATTGAGAACCTGTCGTCCTTGAGTGTGATAAATTAACACATCTCAGATGGTGTTTTCATTTTTAGTATAAGGGGAGGGGGAAAGAGAGATGATGATGAAATATTAAATTAGCATAATATAATTCAATTTAATGTAAGGTACTGGAATTATCATATAATTTTTATGAAGTGTTGTGAGGAAAGAAGTATAAAATAAAGGAACTCAAAATAAGAGAAAAATTGAGAAATCTTTTACGAAAATTCAGCAGCCTAATGGCGTCACCTAAAATTGTATAAAATAGTTTGATGAGAGAAAGGGGGTATCTAATAAATCATAAATAATATGTTCAGTAAGGGGTATATGGAATGACATATCCCAACATAGTCCAATTCAAAATAAAATAGAAAACATAAATGAAAGGTTTAAGAAAAGAGAAGAGTGGTAGATTCTCTTACCTTGTAGAGTAACTACTAAAAATTGAAGGTTCGGACCTTGGGGGTTTGAGGAAACCTTGGGAGGACTCATAGGGAGGTAATACCAACGGATATTTGAGCATATTTAGTTTTTAATGAATTAAAACGAAGGGGGTGAATGGGTATTTATAGTAATTAAGAGAGAGTTTTTTATTAATTAAAAGGGACACCTCAATAGTGGTTTTTTACAAAACCATGGGCTTTCCCATGGTATTTTTCCATGGTTTTAGCCACATGGGACACCTCATGTCATAATTTACTGTAAAAAATTCGACCATAATTTTATATTTAATTATTACATCATTATGATGTCATTAAACTACCAAAAACTCAAAACCGTATTTTTACTATTCATGAAAACTTCAAGTATTTTAGAAAAATCCCAAAAAATAACCCTAACCATTTTTCAACTTGTAGAATTGAAAAATGAAATCCATTTTTATAAAATAATTTTCTAACTATTTTTAATTTATTTTTTAAATAAAATCATAGTTAATTAAAAAAAACAAAATTTAAAGGTATAATTAGTTCCATATCACATTGAAGAATCAATTAAGATCTCATTATCTTATTACCTTGAAAAAATAAAATATAATAATTATTTACTATTTATAAGGATCATATTACTATTCATATTACTATTCATTATGACATGTTACTATTCATCAAAAAATCAAGTTGGTTCTATCAGACTCCTAATGACTTACTGGCCACAACTCCAGATGATCGTTTTTTGAAATTCAAAACATAGATGTGGAAAATTTATGTTTAATGGATAGATTATAACTTTATCCTATAATGTTTTGATTCACAAAAGGCTTAGTTCTTCATGCAATATAGACTATCTAATGAATATAAAGTATTTAAGAGGAACATACCATAAAATGTTTGGGGTGTTATACAAGAGAAAGAACTTAATGTCATAATGACTAAAACCACATATGAATTGTCACTATATAATATAATCAATTTGTCTCAATATCTCATCAAGTAGGTTTTAAATCCATGTCACCAATCTATATGATTGATATGTCTTTATTTGAGTATCTAAAATAAACACATCATTACACCGTAGCCAAGGAATTTAGGGTGATGGTTATATTCCAATCAAAGGATCAAGATATAAAATTCTATAAATATGGAATAAAAAAATCCTTCCTCAACATATCCATTAATAAAATTTCACTCATGACACACCCAATGTATCCAACTTCACCAAGAACTATTATCATCATGGTTTATGAAATACATCTAAGTACGTGAGTTGTAACATACATTAATATTAATCTTAAAGTATAAGGACCATAACACACGTTTGTAGATAAGAATAACTGATAACACCAAATTTTTTGGATTTCCCACTGGTAGGTCTGTTCTCATAATCTTCCATCTTGGAGATTACCAAGTGCAAACTTCATGAGAAGAAGGCTCATCTACTTATGAGTAATTTCACCTGACAGACTATATACTATGTGTCCCATCATAGTACATTATCCAACCACAAAACATTATTTAATAATATCATCATAGTACATCAAGGTTATCATCATAGCAGGGAACTGTTTTGACCATATCAATGCGATATATACTCTAGGAAATTATTACATTATATCCATTCAAAGAAACAAACAATATGTAATAATATGTTTTATTAATATTCAATAAATATAATATAAATGTAAAAAAATACAAAAATTTGGTCCTAGGACACCAAATCCAATAATGTTATTGTGGATTCTCTCAGCTTTAAGACACTAGATGAGTAGGAACTTAGTGAGAGGCCCTCAGATGAGCAGTTGTGCTTGATGAGTTTATTAGTTTATTGGAGGATAGATGACTCATATGATTAGGGTTTTATGAATTTTTCTCACTTAGTATTCACATATTAACTTTTGGACCAGGTAAATGCTGAATAGAATTCAAAATAATAGTGTGTCGTAATGAGGGAACAACTAGTTGGTGGTGACTCAATGCCCAGATGTTCAATCAATGAAGATGATGTGATCTTGGTATATAGATGAGTAATAGTCCATGATTCCATCATAAAGGAGTTGATAAGATATTTCCATACCTATAGATGGAAAGTACATCCTGTTGAGACCAAGATTTATCATGACTTTAGGAGAAAATTAAGTTTCTAGGGATGAAGAGAGATGTTACTAGTTTCGTCTCCCGATACCTTACCTCTTAGAGATTGAAGGTCAAGCACCAAAGTCCTTGTGGATTTTTGTAGCCACATATGATACCTATGTGTAAGTGGGAATATTTCATATTGGAATTTATTATGGGGTTACCTAGGACCTCAAGGATTCATGACGTAGTCTGGGTGAATTTCGATCGACTAACGAAGTTTTCTCACCTTTTACCAATCAAAGAGACTCACTCAGTGAAGGATCTAGGAAAGATTTATATCTGATAGATTGTATGACTACATGGAGTTAGATTGGGTATTTTTTTTTTGATAAATAAACATTTTTTACATTTCAATTTTGGTATGGATTGTATAAATTCGTAGGGAATCAGCTGATACTGAGCACGATGTACCATCCTTAGACTGAAGAGCAGTCCAAGTGGACTGTAAACATAATTGAGGATAGGTTTTGAGATTGCGTTCTAGACTTATGTGGAGCATGAGATGATCACCTATCCTTGATTGAGTTTTCATATACTAACACTTACCAAGATTCTATTTAGATGACACATTATGCAGCTCTTTATGGGAGGTCATGTTGCTCACTACTATGTTGGCATGAGGTGAGTGAGGTAGTGGTTGTTGGACCTAGTATGGTTCAAGAGACCTCTGTGATGGTGAAGCTAATATATAATAGGTTTATCACTACTTAGAGAATATATATCTCTTATATTGACTATATGAGGATACCCATGGATTTTACAATAAGAGATCAGGTTTTCTTAACAACGAATCTTTGTTTGGGGTACAAATGTTTGGGGAAGCAAAGAAATATAGTACCATGTTTTGTTAGACTCTTTGAGATCATAAAGTGGATAGGGGAAGTGATGTACCATCTTAATATCCCTTCTTTGTATTGAGTTATACATGATGTGTTCCATGTGTCATAGCTTCAGAGGTATATACCTATCCTTGTGCATATTATTGATTGCAGGTACATTGAGTTGGAGAGAGATGAATCTTATAAGGAGTTTCAAGTGTGGATTATATAATGAAGAAAGAAGGTGTTTCATGGAAAGATGGTACCACTAGTATGGATTCAGTGGAATCATAGACAAATCAAAGAGGAGACATGGGAGTGCAAGTCTGATGGTCGAGCTCAGTGGCCTGATTTGTTTGAGCAAGACCACTAGAGATACTTATCTGGGAAGAGAAGTCGATAAGGGGGATTGTAATATCCTGATTTTTTTAAAGATAATAAAAAATAACATTGGAAATAAAAACTCATGTTGTCAAATTTCTTTTTAATTATACTCCCCAGTCACTAGGAGGAGATGTGTAGGCACCAGATGGAGATGTCCATTTCTATCACAACATTTCTTGGAAATCCACGACAAGTGAGCAGCTATGGTTATCATCGAAATGTGACCTTCACCCTGGGGATCATTTAGCTTGGATTGGGGGGCCTTTTTGGTTCTTCTAGACTTATGAGAAATTTAAGGCTGATTTGAATGAAGTGGTAATGTATGAGGTATTTTGGGTATTGTAGACTTATTCTCACTAAAATTAGAAGATTATCCCACAACTACTTAGCAGATGGAGCATGAACACCAATACCTTCCACTTGGTTCATGGGAAGGTCAACATTTGTCTCTAGGGAATTCAATTCATTTTGGGGGCACCCATCATGGGTGACATGTATGATGAGTTTTTTCCAACCCCCTCAGATTGAGATGATGTGGAGAGAACCCCCCCCCCCCCAATTCCAAGAAACTTATCTAAAAGGTGAAGGTTCTATTGAAGGCTGAACCTCACCCAAAGAAGGATATACCATTTTATCATTAAATTAATACTTTTTCTTTGATAAGTGGACAAGATCCTTTCACAAAGAGTCCAAATAATTTCCCCACTCTTGAGACCCTAAGGCATATTGGTTCATATTGGCCAATGCTTGAGGAGGTTTAGTTTAACGAGTGGGGCTAGAAGATCATCCCAAAAATCTAACAGTTATTCTGACTTGAAGCCTTTCTTGCCATGTTTATGAGTGGATGGATACTACTAGTGCATGACTCTAGTACTAGGTTCAGAGTCATGGCATTCATAATGGTGACCAATTGTCCACTGACATGCGTATTAACCTCTTTGTCCCTATGTTGGTGAATATTTACTATTTTATGGGATAAATCAATGAGGGGAGGCCACCATACCACATGGTAGTCCCCTTTAAAGTTATCTGGGGCTGAGTAGTAGACCATATGGAAGGATGTAGATTTATCAATAGTACACAGATCTCAGAAGCTATCATCTGACTGTATCTTTAAAACATAATCAGGATAATCCCATCGAACTATAGAGAGTAGAAAACGATTGATCATCTCAACTACCATGACCGTTTTACCTATACTTCTTACATCCCCCCTATGTTACTTTGGAAAAATATGGATCTGGGGACCATGTCAAGCGAGGATATCTGATTTCTTTGAGACAATATGTCTTGGTCACTAGTATTTATGGAGATAATATATGTGAGGGGTATGCACCCGAAAAATTTTCACATCAATTCAACTCTGTTGGGATGAGGTGTCCACCGAAAATAAAAAGTGCATTCCAGGAGAAAAACTTAATGGTATCTTATTGGATCTGGTTCATGTTCACTTGATAGGAAACAAAATTTCGGATTAGGATTTTTTCTTCCATGGGTTTTAACCCCGCAAGTACCAAATCTTATGCCAAGGCCTAAAATCAATTATACCCCGAAGATAAAGTGAAAAAATAAGTCCCTATTGTTAGGGGTCAACTAGTTCCCAAGTATGTAGGGGATAAAAGGAAACTAGTTATGAATTATAGGACTAGGAAGTAGACAAGAAAATATCTTTTTTCTAAACCTCCAAAGAATATGTTGAGAGCCTAGGTTGGAATCCCCATGTTTTTGGAACTGCTTTTCAAGGTCAAGCATCCATCCCTTATGAGTCTACCTTTCCATAATTTTAGATACAATGGGACTCTTTGAGTAGTTCCCATTCGGCTTGTACTATTTAGTGTTTTTTAAGAGAATGAGGTTTCATTAACTATATTTGGCTATGTTTCGGCACATGAAATTATCTCTTATGCTAACGAAACTGAGATGGTGGAAACCTATCTTTATGATCTCGACACCACTATCCATTCATAGCATAATAATCAAATATATACCAAGTGAGTGATCTCAATGGTGAGGCATGAGGTCAGTTAGAGTGAAGGGGGTGATAGTTTCACTTATAATGGTGATAATGAAGACAACCCCCTATTCCATATAGGGTTGGGGAAATTCCTTATTCTCAAATTTAGTTTTGTAAGCACCCTTCCCCAGAGGATTCTAGGGTAGCTGAGGCACTAAGAAAGAAGGTTTAGTGTCTATAACCTACCCTATTACTAGGGTGGGTCTTTTGGAATTATCCATTCTCATTACATTATCCTTCCCAATGGATTAGAAAGAATGGGATGCCTTGAGAGTAAGAAAATCAGTCGAAGATACCCTTGGGAGATGCTTTAGGAAGATACCCTTGAGCTTGTGGGATTTGGGTTTATTACTACTCCTACATGGATATTTTCTCAAGAATATCTTCCTGAAGTGGGTATATATCTGGAATATACGGACACCTAAATTCACTCATACAAGGAAAAACTTTATTGGTATGACTGAGTAGAGGATGTGATAGTAATCATTATGAGGTGAGATGATGACGATGTATAGGTAATAAGGTTGTTTGTACCAAATCCTCTTCTTTTTTATTGTGACCCTGAATCCATACTCCTAGTATTTGTAGAAACCTAGAGAGATTCAGGAACCTGTTTCTTCCCTGGAGTACACCCTAAGGGGCACTACTGTTGGGGATAACATCTCTTCGGATGCGGGAGATGCCAAAGAAGGATCTCCTATGGAGATAAAGCATATGAAGGCATTTCTTGAAGAAACTACATGATCATTTACACCCCCAACCCCTCCCTATGTTCCTTCTAGGGGATCATCTATGTAACATGCCATGAATCATCGGCAGACATCACAGTTGGAGGTATGTCTTCAACTGAGGATACCATGTGACTATTAAATCTCTTTACTTAGACATACTATTTTTTTATTTTCATTTATTGATTAATTATATCTAACATGAGTTGGTACAAATCTAGTAAATTAATGGGAAATAATCATTTAGGGGTCTGTATCCCCTTCTTCCTCAGATAGAAAGTGATCTCGTCAGTGGTTGTTCCTAAACTGGATGGGGAACCCAGGCCGACTGAGGCCATTAGGGGGATACCAAGCCCCAAGGGGGGGGATCTATTCATGATTAAAAAATGTTTTTTACAATAGTATAAGATAATTCAAAGGTTAATACTTCTTATGTGTGTGTTGAACCTATTCCTATAGAAATCACTGTGGTGGAAGAGGCGATGACTCAGACTCGAGGGGGTTTGGAACCTATTATTGCTATTCATTCCATAATAATTATCCCTAAGAGATTAGTATCGATGAGTGATATTCTAGTGACCACTGATTAGGCCAAGTATGAGCCTTCACCGCAGGTTTCTTTAGAAGAATCCAAATCCAATCAGTAGATGGAGGCTGGAGCATCCATTTTTTAGGTGATGTAACAGTGGTGGTCAGGGATGCCAGTGTTTTGGAAAGTGAAGGAGGGTTATCAACCCTTCCAACTATTCCTTTTTTATTTTTTATTTTAGGAATTGACTACTTTAAACATCTAGATTCAGGATTACATCCACAACCTTCTTTGGCTGCAACCCCTGCTCTAACGTCTCATCCTACTGATGTTGCAAAGGATCTAACGGCTACAGAATCAAGTCATATCGAATTTTTTGAGTCAAGAACCTATCTAGTGGAACTTATTCCCAAATATATCCTTCCATAATATAGTGATACTATGGTATACATGGAGGCTCTGGATTACCTCATATTTCCTATAAAAAAATATAGAAACATATCTGGAAGTGAATTTTTCATAACCCCTAGAAAACTTACTGATGAAATTTCCCAAATTACGTCACATGTTTTCATTTCATGGATATATGGGGTTTTATTATCATGTCATTCATTAAATAATAATATAGGTGATTTCTTCTTGGGAGAAATCTAGAATGCTTCATTCTTGTATTTTAATTACAGAGTCCATGGATCACCTAGCCACAGATAGGCACATCCTTCTTAATAAAGCTATTGAGCATGTTGGGGTGGATGTGAGGTGATAAGGTGAATTTTTTTATCATAGAACCTCATAAGAGAGGCTTCATCAAGAGTTAGAGTAGCTTAATCAGGAACTGGAGTGGATCAAGAAATAATTGGCTCATATTGAGGCAACTGTGGATGAAAGGAAATGGTTAGTGGAGGAGGAGGAGGAGGAGGAATTGGATGCAGCTGAGATGGAAGAGGCACTGTGGTTCGGATCTAATGTTGAGATTGTAACCTTATAAGAGATCTGCTGATCCATAGAAGATTTGGATCAGGCACTGCATCAACTTTATGAATCCAGTAATGTGAAGAGACTCTTGGATGTACATGCTCCTCTGTTCTCATTTAATAAAATGAAAAATTATTTTCCCTATAATTATTATCCTTTATCTTATATTTCCATGCCAATTAATCATAACTGGTCATGTTTTTAAAGATAATCTCCACTGGATATCAATTTCAACCACAACCTAGAATAGAAAAATTGACATGATCATGTAATGGTCAATTTTTTTCCTGATCCAATGGACCTAGAAATCATAGTTTTTATTCTTTATAGGGTTACATAAAAAAACCTACAATATTTGTGTCTTTTTTGTTACCACACTAATTTTTTCCTAGGTTCATTGTGGTGTAGTCATAGCGAGTGTAACTTGACTTTTTCTTAGGGCACCCTTTATGGGTTTTCAACCTAACAAGTTTTATATATTTTTTTATTGCATGATTTTTTTCTAAACCATGAAGAGTGTTGGTTTAGAGAGCTATAAATGGACTTTTATCCAGGGTTTCCTTTGAAGGTTTTCAACCTGGTGAGTACTTTGTCTCTTTTTGTGGGAAGTTTAAATTATTTCCAATCAGACTAATGTGATTGATGTTTTAGGTCGAATATCTTTGACCATGAATTATGGGGTGGTGACCCAAATAGGAATTACTGGATGATAATGTGCTAATATTTTCAAGCACTAATGGGGGATTTTTAGACATTGGTTTTGATATTTTTGAATCCGAGACATGATATGGGACAAGTACATGAAGAGTAACTGCAAAAATAGTTTCTAATAATGATGTTTTTAGACATACAGATATAGGGAAAAGTGTCTCATGAAGATGAATTTTCCTTTGGATGATAGACCCATTTTTTGTTTGAATTATATAGAGCTAATTAGGGCATATTGTGCATATCCAAACAAAGGTTTCTCCATAACAATAACCCTTCACTTCCAATTTCCATGCATTTTATGAAATTTATGATTTCCCAAGACCATGTAGGGTGGATCATCAAGGGAATGATTTATGAAAATGATGAGGGCATATGTACCGACACTATCCATAAATGAGAAACCCAATCCTACATGAATTTGGTTTGTGTGATGGAGGGTTTGAGCACGGTGTAGTCTAATATTGTGTGACTAGGACATGGACTATTTATTTTTACATATTACAGCAAGAAAATTTGAAGGATATAGTTTAAGGTCATTTAGCTTTGACCTAGGGATAAAAAATGTTCCCTTTTGATAGTAATTTGTCCCAGAATATTCCCTAATATCCATTCATGAAGGTGAAAGGTTGTAAGATTTAATCTAGGGGTTTCCAAATATAAGGAGTGATATGGGATTAAACTATCATTGGGGAATACAAAGATAGATGAGGTCTCTCATGAGGATGAATTTTTCTTTGGTTGATATGACTTTTTTGTGGGAGGATTATGTAGATCCAACTAGGTCATGTTGTGTATAGTCAAACAAATATTCCCTTGGGAAACTGGACCTCCATTTTTAAAGTCCATGGAGGTTTATGGAGATTTAGACTTCCTCAGACACAAAGTTTTCTTTTTGAAATGAATGTATCAATATATAAAAGAATCATTTCAGGTCGAAATTTCCTAATAATGGGTAGAAATTTTTCTATTATGCAGGTTTGACCCATATATAGTAAGGAATGATATTTTTTTAAATTTGGGCCCAAAATATAAGGTTTGGGCATCACTATATATCTATTAAAAACTAGAATCAAGCCATATGATGTGCCCGATTTATGTATACATTTTCATAGATTCTATTGAGCATCAAAACATGTTTTCACCAGATATATGTGTTATTTTCAAGATAAAATGCTTTAGTTCAGAGATCATGAATATTTTTGGGTATTTTCCAGCCTAAGACACAAATCTAGAAGGATCAAAACAAAAAATAAAATATACACGACATGTAATTATTACACACATCATGTACTATTTCCCGAGCACGGATCAACAAGACCAAATACACGCCCATGTTGTCGGACATACATTAGACATCGTGTGATTACCATGTACATGTTGTGTTACCCCTTCTAGAAGTAGTTGGTGGATGAGGTTTAACATTACATGCCATGTGGGGTGGCGTTACATGCCGTTTACCCCCACCAACTAGGAAGTGCTGCATTCAAAGTTAAGGGCGACACGGTAGATCACCCACCGGTGGAGAAAGATGGACCAAGTCTAGTTGAATTGGGTACACATTGTGTACTTTTGAGTACATGCCGTGTATTTCCAAATATTTTAAATAGGAGGGAATTCCCTCCTAATTTGGGATGCATAATCAGACAAAAAAAGGGGACAATTTTGGATATTCCCAACAGAAGAATAAGAGAGAGAAAGAGAAGTATAGAAGATAAGGTCTTGCTACTACCATCCTGATGATCTTAAATACAAAGATGTTGTGATGTTTAATTTAGGTATCACAAGTTTTTTAGTTATTAGCTACTCCATGTGTAGCTAAATTCTCTATGTGTTGAGGATCAGGATGATTATGGTTTTTTTATCAATCGCTATATTGTAATCATGTTATTTATATTTATCTCATAATCCCTCAATAACTATTTCTAAATATCATTGGAAACCCTATATCATACCAAGAATGGGTTTTACAGGTATCTTATAAGGAATTACTATTGAGAACATCCATGATCATTGAAAATAATTATCATCTCAAAAGGGGTTACAATTAACAAAATTAATAGAAACCGAATTCCAGACCAAGGAATTGGTTTCTACTGATTTAAAAAAAAATTACAAACCAAGGGGGTTCTGTTATATATAAAACCCATAGATTTGAGTTATTATGAACAAAAAAACTCATAAGAAAATTGATATATTAATTACCTTAAAAATCCACATCCCTGATGTATTCTTACCATTTATCATCAAGAATAATTTTTTTGTTTTTCTTTATCTCTAAAGTTATTTATTAAGATATTGAAAGTTTAATTACTCTGTCATTGAAACATAAAAACATAGACTCTAAATTTTAGTTAACTTCACCTAATTAATTAAAAACTAAAGAAATAGAACGAAATTACTCTCTCCCCCTATAGATTGACCCCATACATGCACTATAATATTATTAAGTTTGGGTATTTCAATATGGATTATAGAAAGTAACACTTAGGCTGAAATGATACCAAATTATGGTTCCATTTCCAGAGACTCGAAAGTTAATAGTGTTTTGATTAATCAGTTTGTATTAATTAAAGTGAAAACAAAAATAAAAAATTCTAAAAAAATACGCTCTTAATCTCATTTCTGTTTTTTCATTATTTTTGTCTTCCTATTTTATGCTTGGTGTGTTGTTTCATGTTGTGTAGGATCACTAGTGCATTAACGACCGACTTACCTATTCTAAGAGTGCCGAGTCATCGAAAGTCCTTTCGCTTGATCCAGAGATCGAACAAATGATCCTAAGGTGATGTTGAGCACTTATGGGAAATCACAACCAAAACACACCCATGGAGAACATGGAATAAGGAGACTCGACTATTTTTTAAGTCATTGGATAACAGTTCATACCTAAGGACAAATAGAACAAACAACTAGCTGCTGAGGATGAATGGATCCAACTTCCACCAGAAAACATCATGGAATTCATGCCACAGAACCAAAAAAGACAACATAATCCATTTTTTCAGGTTATGGCCCATAACAACCCTATAAGTACCCACCAGAGTGGTTTTCATATCTAAATCTAGGCTAGGGGCCTTATTTTTCTTCTGATTATCAATTTGTGCCCCCACTTCATCAAGAACAACTACCCCCACACTGTACCCTTATGAAGTACGGTCTTCCTTCTATCCAAAGGGATGATACAGGTATTATCAGAACACATGTGAAATCCTAACATTTTGAGATCAATCCAGCCATCATGTAGCTCATCCAAAACATGGTTCAATTTATAGGATTATCATGTGAAGACCCCAATGCTCATCTCTCCATTTTTTTGGAGATATGTGACACCTTCTACTACCATGGGGTGTTTGAGGACACTATTCACATTCACCTATCCCCCTTCTCATTAAGGGATAAATTGAAGTACTAGATTAAAGTACTACCACAATGATTTATCCTCCCCTAGGATTCATTATCCCATGATTTTTTATCAAAGTATTTCCCACCCTCCAAGACGGTGACATTGCGGAACGAAATTCACAATTTTTAGAAACATGATTCAGAATCATTATATGAATCATGGGAGTGTTTCAAAGAAATGTTAAGGAAGTTCCTTTATCATGGACTTAAATTGTTTATGTTAGTCCAAACTTTCTATAGATGTCTTACGACAAACACAAAATCAGTGGTGGATGCAGCTGTAGGAGGCGCGGTGATGAGGAAATCCCTGAAAGAACTCTTCAACTTTCTAGAAGATATGTATGCAAACAGCTTCTAATGGCACTCAGAGTGAGGTAATTAAAATAAGGGTATGTAAAACATTTATTACTCTATGATTCTTACTAAACAACTTGATGTTGTGTCTAAGAAAATTGATGCATCGAATCTGAAAAATGCATCTCAAACTCAAGCGGTGAATCACCCAGCATGAAGTGAATGTGGTGACAATCATGTCATGGGTGAATTCCCAGTGAAAGTGTCGGTTCCTCAGAAAGTGAGGTAAGGTATTTCTACCCTCGATACCAAAATACATCTTGGAAAGATAATTTGAACACAGGCTAGGGGAAGAAACAACAAAATTCTCAACCTCACCCTCAAAGGAAAACTCGTTATAGTCAATAGCAATACCAAAATCCATATCCCAGACAATAGTATCAAGGATCTTTCCAACAACAAGGGTATCAAAACCCTCATCCAGAACAACCACCAAGGCATCCACAAACTCCTTCGGTTACCTAACAACCTTAGTAGGACCACCCATCAAAGCTAAAAGAAATGATGTCAAAATTCACAACAACTACTGAAACAGAATTTCAGAATCAGGAGGAATCTATTTGGAGCCATGAGAATCATATTAGGAAACTTTCCAATAAACGATCTTCAAGGAAACCTGGTATACTACCAGGTAAAACTAAGAAGAAACCATAGGAGGATGCCAATTCTGTCATTTTACAAAGTGGGAAGGAGGTACCCCAGAAAATAACTACAAATCATGGTGAGGCCAAAAATCCATCTTAATCTGCATCCTCTTCACATAAAGAAGCCGAAGTCTAGGAGTTCCCCTCAATCCATGAACTATCAAAATAAAATGAGGCCATACATGGTAAAGAAAAAGAATTAGTGAAACCTTATAAAACCCCTTACCATTTCCCACACAAATGAAGCAAAGGAATCTAGATCAGCAGTTCGGGAAATTCATGGAGGTATTTCAGAAACTTCATATTAACATTCCATTCTCAGAGGCATTAACTCAAATGATAATATATATGAAGTTCATGAATTAAATCCTCTCAAATAAGAGGAATATGGAGTATTTGAGAATAATTACTCTCACTAAGGAATGTTTAGCAGCGGTTCAACACTCTCTTCCTCCAAAGCTCCAAGATCTAGGTAGTTTTACAATTCCTTGCGCAATTGGATTGTGTGACTTTGGGAAGGCCCTTTTTGACTTGGGGGATAGTGTCAATATTATTACCTATGGAGCCTTTAAGAATATGGGGCTGAATGATTTAAGACATACCTGAGTGGTACAACATCTAGAAGATGAATCCATTAAATATCATATTGGGATACTAGAGGATTTTCTAGTGAAAGTGGGGAGGCTGATTCTTCCTGCTGATTTTATCATCCTTGACATGGATCAATATCAAGAAGCACCTCTTATTTTTGGAAGACCCTTCTTGGATACTGGGAAAGTTTTGATCGATGTTCATCAAGTTAAATTGATCTTTAGAGTGAGATATGAAAAGGTATCTTACAACATCCTTAAAGAAGTTAAGAAAGTATCACTGATGGAAAATGAGGACTGTTATGCATTGACTACTATGAACGATCACTTAATCCAGAAGGAAGATGACATGAAATTTTGCTCTATCACTAATGAACCATTCATTAATGACATCCATCCTAATTATGAACCATATGATCTACAATTAATCGTAGGTTAGGGAGGTCATTATTCGAAATGTGCAATTGTTCCAGATATTCTCGAGCGGGCCAAGGTAGAACCAATTTTGACCTCAGTTCTAAAATCCCCACAACTTGAACTCAAACCTCACCTATTTTCATTTAAATATGGTTTTTTGGGAAATAAACACATGATTCCAGTTATACTAAATGCATCTCTCTCGCAAGAGAAAGATCATGAACTTTTATAAGTCCTTAAACAAAGAAAACAATCTATTGGGTGGACAGTAGCTGATCTTAAAAAGATCACCACAACCATTTTCACCCACAAGGTGCTACTTAAAGAAGGATCAAATACCTCTCAGAAACCACAAAGATGAATAAATCCTCCCATGAAGGAGGTAGTGAAGAAGGAGGTGATCAAGATTTTGGATATGAGAATCATCTACCCAATCTCTGACAGCCCATGGGTAAGTCCTTTGTAAGTGGTACCCAAAAATGGGGGTATCATCGTGATCACTAATTATTAAAATGAATTTATACCAACAAGAATAGTAATTGGATGGATAGTATGTGTGTATTACTGAAATATTAATGATTCCACACAAAAATATCACTTCCCACTCCCTTTCATGGATTTGATGCTAGAGCGATTAACAGGGCATGAATTCTATTTCTTTTTGGATGGTTATTCTAGGTATCACCAAATTTTAATTTCTCATGAAGACCAAGAGAAAAGAACCTTCACATGCCCATATGGAACTTATATCTATCAAAGGATGTCTTTTGGAATGTTCAATGCTCCATACACCTTTCAGCAATGCATGTTGGAAATATTCCATGATATGGAAGATCAAATTATGGAAGTATTCATGGATAAATTTTCAGTCTATATAAAATCATTCAACACATGCTTTTGAAATATGGAATTGGTCTTGTAATGGCGTGAGCACACCAATATAGATTTAAACTATGATAAGTTCCACTTTATGGTGCATAATAGTATTGTATTAGGCCATCAAATTTCCATGAAAGGAATTCAAGTTTACCCAACCAAAATTGAAGTCATCTCACAACTGCCTATCCCAACTTCTGTCCATAAAATATGGATCTTTCTTGGGCATGAAGGTTTTACAGAAGATTTATTTGTGACTTTTCAAAGATAGCTTAACCACTAACCAATATTCTTTCAAAATATGATATCTTTGAATTTGAAGAAACATGCACAACAGCCTTTCGGATTCTGAAGAAAAAATTGGTAGAAGATCCTATCATGATTGCCCCAAATTGGGAGATACAATTTGAGAATATGTGTGATGAAAGTGACTATGTTGTGGGATAATTTCTTGGGAAGTTACTAAATAGAATCTTTATACCAATATAATATTCCATAAGATCCCTAAATGAAGCACAAATTAATTACACTACCACATAGAAGGAAATGCTAGTAGTGTTTTTTTTCATTTGACAGGTTCCACTCTTATTTAGTGTTATCCAAAGTTATTTTCTACACAGACCATATAACACTTAAATATTTTCTAAAAAAAAAGGATACAAAACCATGACTCATCCATTGGGTGATTCTCCTCCAAGAATTTGACTTATAGATCCGTGATAAGAAGGGAAGTGAGAACGTTGTTTTCGATCATCTATCCAGATTGGAATTGCCACATTTGGAAAGAGAAGATGATATAAAAATCAAGGAGTACTTCATAGAAAATCATATTTTCTATGTTGGAGTTACACCTCATCCATGGTATGCCTACATAGCCAATTACTTGGCTATAGGACTTTTTCACCCTGGTCTTTCATTCCAACAATATAAATGATTTCTATCCAAAGTGAAAAGATATTTCTGGGAAGACCTGCTACTCTTCCACTCATGTGGAGATGGGGTGATCTTCCGCTGCATCCAAGAAGCTTAGATTAAAGGTATTATTGAGTTTTTTCATTATTCCCCAGTTGGGGGATATCACAAGACAAACTGAAAGATAGAAAAAAATTCTCCAATCTGGATTTTTCTGGCCTACCATGCACAAGGATGCCTTGTATTTTGTAACACATTGTGATAGGTTCCAACGGACATGTAACATGGGGCACCAAGCTAAAATTCCTCAACACCCTATCCTTGAGGTCAATGTCTTTGACGTATGGGGTATTTATTTCATGGGCCCCTTTCCCCCATAATTTGGAAACTCTTACATACTAGTTTGTGTAGATTATATGTCAAAATGGGCAGAAGCCGCAGCCACGACACACAACATAGCAAAGGTCATCGTGGACTTCTTGAAGAAAAATAGTTTTAGCAGGTTCAGTGTTCCATGGACTTTGATAAGTGATAGAGGGATGCATTTCGACAATGTTTTGATGTGGAATATGCTCTTGAAGTATGGTGTGAGGTATAACACAGGGAAACCTTATCATCTCCAATCTAGTAGACAAGTGGAAGTCTCAAATAGAGAATTAAGGTAGATCCCATAGAAGACATTAGGGGCCTCAAGGAAAGACTGGTCCAAGAAACTTGATGATTCCTTATGAGCATATAGGACCACCTTCAAAACAACTATGGGTATGTCCCCATTTTGATTAATTTATAGAAAGCCATGTCATTTACCAGTGGAACTTGAGCATAAAGCCTATTGGGATGTGAAGTCCTTGAACTATGATCTAAAATCTGCATAAGAGATGTGCAAGTTTCAATTGATGGGAACTTGATGAGATTCGGTGGGAGGCATATAAGAATGCTAGGCTATATAAAGAGAAGAAAAAGGCAGTCTATACCTCATGATATCTCAGAAATCATTCCAGCCCAATGATGAGGTACTATTATTTAACTCCTATTTGATATTGTTTCCAGGTAAATTAAAGTCCTGGTGGTCGGGACCTTTCCAAATAATCGAGGTTTTCCACCATGGTGTGGGGGAAGTTGTTGGAGTTGACGGTCAAACATTTAAGGTAAATGGGTAGCATCTAAAGTACTATTTTCACATGGAGGACACGATGGGTACAATATCCACCATAAAATTTGGGTATCAAGATGCTCAGGTAAGGTCAAGACAAAGACATAAAATAAAGGCACTTCTTGGGAGGCAACCTAGAGACCACACACCATGTATCACTTTTTCACACGACATGTACTTTCCTTTTTGATGTATATTCTAATAGAATTAATATTATAAGTATATATTAATTAAGTTGATAAATAGAGATAATGCTAGTGCGAATGGTAAGGTCACCAAAATATATCCAAGCCATCACTGATTCGAATTACTCCATACCTTCCTTCGGTACAAGGTTCATTCTTTTTAACCTGGGTTTAATTAAACAGCATGTGAGGTACTTTTCAAAACAAAATATAAGTTTTTCTACATAAATGAAAACCCATGATGGGGATGGACTAGATGGCCAGGGTCATAAACTAGATCCAAAAGACCTGATTTCAAATCCTAACAATCTTCCTGATTCCATCATTTTTCATATGAATAAAACCACATGATGTGAATTTTGATATATGTTGTGTGTTCCATGTTTTTATTAATAATTTAAAAAGTTTTCAAAATAAGAAATACATGTAGGTGAATTTGGATGATTGGTAGAGTCTCATCCTTGGGTTCAAAAGACCCAGGTTCAAACTCGGCTAATCTCTCTATTTCATCCCTTTTATTCAAATTAAAACCACACATAGTGTGTTTTCTTCATCCCATGTAGAACTCCACTTATACTTTAATTATTTAAAGTAACTAAAAATGTGCATCACTAAAAACTTTTATCTAGTGGTTGGGGGATTACGTTCAGAATGGCCAGTCACAGGTTTGAATCGCACCCTAAGCACCAGACCAAAGGTTATAGTTCTCTTTTTAAAATTTTAGAACACGTAGCGTGCCATCCTTTGATACACTATGTGTATAAGTTTATTTTTGATTAATTTTTTTTATTTTATAAATAATTATGTTGTAAATAAATACTTTTCTTATATTGTTATATTATTACAAAAACATATACATGGTATGTACACTCTATGACATGCTATGTACTTCAGCTATAAAGGTTGGGACCCTACCCGACCTGAGCCCGTGTCGTGCGACCCACCCTCCACGATGTTTTCTTCCTTCGAATGTTGTTCTGCCTCCCTCACCGCAATCTACTGATTTTGTCTGTTTTTGATCCTTATTTATTCTACATTTTGATCCTCACTCTAGGTATACCATTCTCCATCTCCTATTTCAAGTTTCCATATGTGTTTAGGGAGGTTTTGAATCGGGCGACCATTTGGGTCTCCCACGCAATACACAGGGTGCACAAAGAACACATGTCGTGTACATATTGTACACGAACACACCACCACATTTTCAAAAATTCAAATATACAAATTTCTTGTATGTTTGGTACACACCATGTAGTGTGCTTTCCACTTCCCCTTAAGTACCATCCCATGTTCTATGGCACACATCCCCTTCCAATGTTGCCACACACGGTGTGTATGTTCAGTACACGTTTTTTACTATGTCCCTTTTAAAGAATACGTATGGAAGGAGTACATTCCTTGCAAGCCATGTTAAACCACATGGCATGTACACCTTTCACACGAAGTTCCTTTTTTCATATCCCCTTCCAAGGTTGAGCTGTGTCTGGACACTTACACAAGCCCCATTCCATGTTGTAGCACATGGAATGTACACATTTTCACACACTGTGTAATTGTTTTTACCTGACCATATACCCTATCAGCATGTCTATCTAGAGTAAATGGGATATTACAAAGATCATACAACATGTAATGTACCCTATATCTACACATAATGTTCTACTTTGTTTTCTATTTTCTCACATTTTCTTTCTTTCTTCTTGTTTTCTTTTCTTTTCTTCTAGCTATGGCAGGTGACAATCCTACAACAAAGAAGCAACCCGCTTCCACTACCGAGGGCTAGTGGCACCCTCACCATCAGATTTGTCTTTTAAATTCTGAGCAGTACACATTCAATTTTTTGGTTTTCCATCCCCCAACATAGACCTCACTGCCTCCTCTTCTACCGACACCTCCACCATTGACATTCATCAGTCCAGTCGATTCTATGACGCCCCTCCCTACCATCCCTACTCCCGCTACGACTTCTCCCACACCTTCCACAATGGATGAGATCTATGGTGTCATCATTCCCTCTTCTAGATCCACCCCTTTGGTGTTACCCTCCATGATAGTAGTATACCAGACTATACCAATATCTCCATCCTTTACTGGCTCTTCCTCAGAGGTAGCTCTGGTATCCGCTGCTCCACCTACTGCTAGCACAGCTGGCCCTTCTGGCCTATCACCAGTGGCTACAACGCAACCCATAACACCATCTCTCCACCCTCCACCATATCCATTCCTGATATTTCCTTAGGGTCATCCTACATTAGGATGATTGAGGTGATTCTCATGCCTCACTATCCAGTTGAGTGGCCTCTTTCTTGACATCAACATTCCCCAGCGCCTTGGCATCTAGGATGAGATTAAGGAGCTCCTTGGACATACACATCTCCTTAAGACACTCCAGGACAATACTCCTACTTACATAGATTTATTTTTGGAGTTCTTTGAAAGCTTCACGTTTGATGGGCCCGCCTAGGGATATATGTCCACCAATACGACTACCCCAATTCGATTTCGGCTGGGCGGATGCCATTTTTCCGTTACCATGATTGATTTTGGATGAGGGTGTGGCTTCTACCTCCATCATGCCACCCCACCTCTTTTATCCACCCTTACCCACCCTGATCACTCTGAATTCATTGCGATGTGGCAAGAGCTCACTGGTCCTGACCATAGGTATACCCCGACATAGCAGAAGAGCATGCTCATCATTTCCCCTCCCCTTGGTTTCCTCCACCAGTGATTCAGTGCCACACTTTTTTATCACAATGAGGATGTGGGTGTCATTTCTGGACATGACATGGACCTTCTCACTAGTATTTTCTGGCATGACTACCATAACCTCCCTTGTCTAGCTGCTTCTTACTTCCACTCTATGATCCATGGCTGTTAGGGCAACCTAAATGGCGATTTTTATGCCACTCGATTGGCCCACTATCTGGGAGTTTTTTTCCTTATCTCCCTCATGACACCTTAAGCTCTCCTCTGTGTCTCTACTTCCTCATGATTATCCTTATGCAGATGGTTGGGCATCGGGGTTATGTCTATGTGATCATACAGGACGCCCCAACTTCTACAAGTGTGATGGATGACCCAGTTTCCCCCATAGGTGTTGTTGATATGAACCTACCCCATTTACCAGTAGATGTTTCTTCTCCACCCCAGCCCACTTTTTCCAGCATATCCTCTTCTTATGTGCCTTACCCCTCCGCACCTCCACCTACACCCTCGACTGATATCCCCACCTCCCTCTACCTGGACAAGATAGACCGTCGTTTAGACATCTTGGCATACCATCAGACTACCCTCATCCAGTCCCAGACGCATCTTGAGAAGATGTTGCTGCTAATCCTCCATAATTTGGTCCTATCACTACCAATGACACCTGCTCTAGTACCTTCATCCATTCCTCAGCCTTCCCCAGCATAGCTATAATTTCTAGCCCTAGCCACAGATTTAGTTCTCTTATCCACTATCGGCCCAGTTTCTATTACTACTACTACCTGCCAGGATGTGACGGTCAAGCCTTCATTCCAAGAACTATTGTTGTGTCTCTGACTCCTATTCCTCCTCCTGTTTTCACTCCCAAGGTATTTTTTGTTCTTACCACTCAGAGTTCCAAGATAGTGCCTCCAGTTTCTACTGCAGATACTTCTCCTTTAGAGGATCCCCCCTGTTGTAGATGCTTCCTCTTATGTGGCCACCCATGACCTGTTTTTGGCACATTTATTTCCATTATATCTATATCTTTTATTCTATTCTTGGGATTTGATGATGTATGTATCTACAAAAATCTTTTTCCATTCCATCAACAGTCATCGGTACTCTGGAATGACTTGGGTATATCTTTCTTGACTACTTCCATATTTGTCAACTTACCATGCAGGGAGTATTTTTCAGTGTTTCTTTTTCCTTTTTTCCTTTAAATTTACTTCTTTTACTACTTCCCCTCATCCTTCTCATCCATCTGTTCCCACCTCTTCTCCTATACCTTGGTGTTGCACTTGGGGGGCCATGTGTACTATTAAATGTGGGGGAGGGTCTCTGACTACACTATTCTTTGCCCTTGAACTGATCTAGGAGAAATTATTAATAGTTGAAATTTTTTAAACTGTGGAATTTTTTTGATTAATTATAATTATAAATAATAAATACATAAAAAGAAATTTTAAAAGATACATGCTTATTTCAATTTTCAAATTATTTTTAAATGATTGGTAAAATAGTTTGATTCTAGATTTCAAATCTTGGTCATTTACATTTGTTAGACTGATCATTTGTACTCATGTCATGACCTGATTGATCTTTTATTTTTAATCAATCTCGATATATATTCTAATAAATTTTGACATATTATTTCTTATAACCTCTTTCTTGAGAGATTATTGGGATTTGCATAACTACCAGAACATTCTAATTTTTATCTTCAAAAAAAGAAGATTTTTGAATCACATTAAAATGATTGAGGTGATTGATTGTTTTTCATCCCCTTTGACATTGAAACATACCCTACATCTGATCTTCATAAAATTCTTATAAACCATGAACTGCCTTGATAGGAAGCTACATTACAAGACTATTTTCCCTTCTTATCCTAATTATTTCAAAAAAATCATGATTATTCATTTGAGATTTAGAGAGAGATTTTTTGCCATTCATAGTATATTTTGTTGAGAAACCATGTACATAGGATTGGGGGAGTTTATCACTTGTTCATTTAGGAATAAGGGTTTCCGAATCCACTATTCATTATATTCTTAGTTGTCTTCATTGAAAAATAAAAAATGGGGAAATATTGAAAAATAAAAAATAAGGACCAGATCTATTCATTGAACATTATAGATTGTTTATGGGCCCATATTGGGAAAGAAATTTCATAGTGATGATACCCTTTGAGAGATCTTGATTGGGGGTTCATTTTTAGTAAGATTTATTTTGAATATCATGAATTATTATTTAAGAATCCAGCCTCCTTTTTCAAGCCTTTGAGATTCTTTTTCACATCATTACCTACCAACCCTTTTCCTTAGAAAAATTTTAACCTTATTGAAATCCCTTATGATTTTGGTGATTTAAATTATGAAGTATAAAATGAGAACAGTTTTGGGCCTATGGATAGAGTTCATATGTTTAAGATTGAGCATAACTCCATTAAATGATCTTGAGTGATGAGTGTGGTACTTTTTGGTGTCGTAAATCATCAAGTGGCATGTTTATTTATGAAAATTTAAACAATGTGGAAGAAATAGGATGAAATTTTTTAATTAACTCAAATAGAAGGAATGATTAGAATATATTTGGAATTGAAATATGTTTTATGCCTTTTAAAATCCTCTATTATAGATATAGTATTTACAATTATGATTAGTTGAATTCTTCTCTTTTTAGAGTATGGATTCTGTTGATTTGAAGTTTAGATTTTTCTTGAGAAAAATAAAATGATAATTGTGGGGGAGTTTGATGTGCCCAATTTGTGAATACATTTTCATATATTCTATTGAGTATCAAAACATGTTTTCATCAGATATATGTGTTGTTTTTTAGATAAAATGCTCGGTGATCAGGATGATTTTTAGGTATTTTCCAGCCTAAGACACAAATTAGGAAGGGTTAGAAAAATATTCAAAATATACATGGCATGTACTTCTTACACATGCCGTGTACTATTACACCAACTCGGATTAGAAAGACCAAATACATTCCCATGTTTTCGGCCATTCATTACACACCATGTGATTACCATGTACATGTCGTGTTACCCCTTCTAGAAGTGATTGGTGGATAAGGTTTGACATTACACGCCATGTGGGGCCGCGTTACACACCATGTACCCCCACCAACTGGGCGGCGTCGCGTTTAAAGTCAAGGGTGGCATGGTAGATCATCCACCGGTGGAGAAATATGGACCAAGTAAAGTTGAATTGGGTATACACTTATACTTTTGAGTACACACTATGAATTTCAAAATATTATAAATAGGAGGGAAGGCCCTCCAAATTCGAGACACACACTCAAACACAAAAAGGGTACAATTCCGAAGACACCTAATGAAATAATAATAGAGAGAAAGATAATAAGAGAAGAGAAGAGGGTTGGTGATGCCTCTACCTTCCTGATGATCTTCAATTTGAAGTTGTTGTGATGTTCAATTCAGGTATCACAAGTTTGTTAGTGATTAGATATTCCACGTGTAGCTAAATTACCTATGTGTTGGGGTTGTGGATAGTTATGGGTTGTTGTTTATAAATCATCATTTTGTAATCTTGTTAATTATATTTTTCTCTCATAATACCTCAAAAACTCTTTATAAATATCACTGGAAACCCCGTATCAGACCAAGAACAAGATTTCCAGGGATCTTCTAAGTAATTACGATTAAGAACATCCATGATCATTGGATAGAATTATTGTCTCAAAGGGGGTTAAAATTTACAAATTTAAAAGAAACGAAATTCCAAACCAAGGAATTTGTTTCTATTGATCTAAAAAAAATTTCCAGACCAAGGGGGTTATGTTTTATCCAAAACCCAGATATGTGAGTTATTATGAACAACACAAACTCATAATAAAATTGATTTATTAATTACCTTAAAAATCCACAACCCTGGAGCATTCTTCCCATTTATCATCAAGAATAAAATTTTTGTGTTTATTCATCTTTAAAGTAATTTGTTAATAAATAGAAAGTTTAATTACTCTGTCATGTAAATATAAAAACATCGACTCTAAATTTCAGTTAACTTCACCTAATTAATTAAAAACTAAAGAAACATAACACAATTAATCTCTCTCTCTATGGATCGAACCCATACTTGCACTATACTAGTATTAAGTTTGGTTATTTCAATTTGGATTGTCGAAAGTAACCTTCAGCTGAAACGATACCACCATATGTAGTTTTGGGAATCTTTCCCATGCAGGTATGACCCATGCACATGGAAGGTACGTCTTTAAATTTTTATATAGGTGGACCTATGTTTAGAGATTCAAGAATCATTATGTATCCTATGATAGAAAGAATAAATCCATACATAGTTTTGGGAAGGTTTCCCCACACACTAATTGAATTCTTATGTGGGGAAAGGGGTATATTACTTTGAATATAGGCTCACAAGTGGGGTGAGATACATATTGGACCCTCCTATGCAGTTCAAGATCATATATAGTAAAGTAGGGGAATTTTTTATGGTGGATGGACTGGGATATAAGATCCAGGTGTCACTATGTAACCCATCAAAGTGAGAATCAAGCCATACATAGTTCTTATATGAAAGTACCTTGTGCAAATATGAACCATACATAGAAAAAGGGAGAATTTTTATCTTTCAATTAGCCTCAGAATTTAAGATTAAAGTGTCACTATACATCCTATGATAATAAGAATCAATCTAGATGTAGTTCTTAGAAATCATGCAGTTTAGTGTCATGTGACTAGGACATCAGCCATACAGTTTAACATCATGCGATAAGGATGACACGTGGTTTTTTAGTTTTAGGTCATACATCTAGGACTATATGTCATGGAAATAAGGGGTAATAAAAGGATCATTGGGTTAAAATGTTCCAACATTCCTCAGATGTGATGGGGAAGGAAAATTTAAACCATGATTCCTGGGTTTCTTAGATTATGAGAAATGATATGGGGGGAAATGCCATTAGGTATTATGAAGATGAAAGAGGCCTCTCCTGGGGACGAATTTTCTTTTGGTTGATAGGAATTTTTTTGGGCAACTTATGCATATTCAAATGGGGTATATTGTGCATAGTAAAACAAAGGTGTATTTAGGACACTGGCCCTTTATCTTTGATGGTCAGATAAATATAATGGATATCCAACATTTCTTGGAACACAAAGTATGATCAATGTAAGAAATGAATATGAGTATGTAAGAATCATTCAGACCATGATGGTCCATGGATTTTGGATTTCCCTATATGGATCTAATTCATATGTAGGGGGGACATTCATATTTCCCTAATAAATCCCTGAATGAGAAACCTAAATTTGAGATCTCTTGCAAAGATCTTTGTTTGTATACAGGATATGGGGATATTTTTTTCATTACCCCAAGTTTGGGACTAGGAATCGAGGTCTAAGAGTCACTATGTATCTTTTCAAAAATAGAATCAAGACACATGTAGTTCTCAAACTGGTTTTGACCATGTAGATTTACATCATGCGGTAAGGACATCTTGTGTACCTTTTATGGTCTTTCTACCAAGACTATAATGACCCTGGTGTGAATTGATATGCCTTGATCATGCGGGGAATCCATTATCAAAACTTATAATCCCACATGATCTATGCTTGCTGTGGGAAACAAGGGCGGTAATGGTTCATCTCACCACATGAAGGAGATAAAAATGAAGGATATGGACATTTTTATATTGTGGTGCCTATAATTGTGATTGGATATACGAGCATCACTATATATCCGACATGGACAAGAATCAAGACATACATAGTTCTGGATAGGAACTATCTATATAGGTCTGATCCATATGTAGAGGGGGTAATTTTTACTATTGATTATATTGGTTGTTGTGGCTGGAATTGGGATTGAAGATATGTGTTTCACTACATATCATGTGTGGACAAGAATCAAGCCACATGTAGTTCTGAATCTTGTGAAATTTAATTTTATGTGGTGAGGATTAATGTGACTCAATTTTAAAGAGGTGAAATATTGTGGTTCGTCCCAAGAATGAAGATATGGGAATCTTTACATATCCTATTATGACAGGAATCAAGAAACACATAGTTCTAGATAAGAACTCTCTACACAGGTCTGATCCATACACAGGGGGGGGTATTTTTTCTGTATTTCATGATTGGGCCCAGGAAAAAGGGGCTGGACATCACTACATATCACATTTTAATGAGAATCAAGACATTTCGTTCTTAAAGAACCATGAAATTTAATGTCTTATGGTAAGGACATTTAGCCATGCGATTTAATGTCTTGCAGTAAGGACATGGTCCACCCGACGTAAAAGAAAGTAGTATTTTGGATGGTCCTAAGAGTATGGATATGGGAATCACTAAATATCCTATAATGAAAGAAATCAATACACACATAGTTCTTGAAGAAGAGACTCCCTATGTGGATATAACTCTCATGCAAGGATAGGGGAATTTATTCTCTCTTCCACACTGACCTAGATTTTGTGTGGTGAACCTTTGATGACATAATTATTATTGTACAATTTAACATCATGTGGTGAGGAAATTTGGCCCATGTGGTTTATCATATTCATAAATGGAAAATTATATCTTATGTTTATGGGAATGATAATTGTGTGGAACAGTACGGAGAAAATCACGATGTGAAAAGAGGCCTTGATGCCAAAGTATGGTAAGAAAATCATCTTATGAAATGGGGAAAATTTTGTGTTTGGGCCTAACAAAAGAGGTATAAGAATCACTATGTTTCCTAAAAATATAGGAATAAATCCAAACGTAGTTATTGAATATGAAATGGTAGATTAATGATGTTGGGGGAGATGTCCTTTCCGATGAGGAAAATATAGTGTCGTGCAGTTTAACATCATACAATGAGGACATTGGTGTCATATAGTTTATTGTCTTGTGACATGGACAAGGATTTCATGCTTTTTAAGGTCATGAAATAAAGACATAACATGAATTTTAACATCATGCAGCTAAGACGATTCATCCTATTTTTTAACGTCATACAGTTAGGACAATTTACAATGTGGTTTAACATCATGCAATCAGGATGATTTACCATACGGTTTAACTTCATGAAATCAGGATGATTTACCATGAAATTTAACATCATGTGATCAGGATGATTCTCCATGCAGTTTGACTTTATGAGATCAAGATGATTTACCATTCATTTTAATGTCATGATATCGAGAATATTTACCATACAGTTTTACATCATGCAATCAGGATGAGTTGTCACGTGATTACACGAAATAATTCTTCAGGAACCTTACATTGGTGGGAGTCTTGGTAAGATGTATGCCCATTGAAACCAAAGAATAAATTCTATTGGAGTATACTATGTTTATGGCATAAGGTCCCTCCCATTTCAGTTCCATCTTCAGAGGCTTCTTTCTGGGTATCATTGGATTCCTAAGGACCAACACGATCTCTCCTTTGAGGAAAGATTAGAGGCAAATATTTTTGTTTAAGGCTCACATGATCTGGTTTTATGGACTTCCATATGATGTAAGGTATAAAATATAGTCTCATCTAGTATCTTCGGTTCATCCATCCATTTCTTAGATTGCTCATTTGTAGATAATTGATCGTGGATGGAAATGCAGAGTGATCAAAATTGAACTTTTATGGGAAGGACTGCCTATTTCCCATATACTAATGAGTATGGGGTTTCCTGTGTTGGTTGTTCTGTCGACATGGATGTGGAAGTACATGAAATCAGAAAATATAATAATATAACACACAACTACACTAAGGGAAATTACCAAGCCTTAGAGTCATCTATTGTAATAGTCACACAGGACCCTCAACCTCCAATGCTATGGTCTAGATATCAAATAAGCGAAAAAGCATCAAGTTCCATATTAATTAATTCATTGGTCATTAATTGATATTATTATATATTCATTTACAACATTAACTCTTTAATCTTAAAATCCCAGTGCCTTCATCACTATAAATTCCACTTGTTTATATTCTCAATTATGTTATCATCATAAGTAAGCAGCAAGAACCAACCTTGTTCTTTTATTAAATTAAATTTATCAATTCATAAATTTTCTAAGTACATTAGGAATCAACCTAAGCTAACAAATTAAATTTTCACATGCCGCGAATAAAATCAAACTACTTCAAGTAGTCAAAACCAATCACATACACAACATCTAACCACCTGGCCATTAAACCAGGGTCAAGAAAGATTAAGATATATTGTTAAGAAAACTCCACTCTGAACTCAACTTGTGTAATGACCCATCTTTTCATAAAGGCATGACTTGATTGTTTTTTATTTAAATTCCTTTAAATGGGCATTTTAATGTTACCCAATAGAGTTATGAAGGTAACAGGGGTATCTTGGGCTTATCTGGAGCCTGAAACCTCACGTTTTTGGAAAATGAACTCGACCAAAATGTTAGTAGAAATGTCCAACACAGCCCACACAGTCTATGCTAACCATGCAAGAAAAAATAGAGGAACGATAGGAGCTGCATGGTTTGTCTGAAACCGTGTGACTTCGGGCGCACAACCATGTAAAAACTACAGAGTTTTGATAGAGGCATTTTGCACGGTTTGTGTATGGTTTGGAGAACCGTGCAACTTAATCGTGTGGGGTCTCTCCTTGGGCAGTGGGTTGAGCACGATTATGCATGGTTTGGCCAAACCAAGTGGCCAGAATGTGCACCCCATATTTTGAGGGTGAATTTCCCAATTTTCTTTTAATGAAATTATAAACCTAATTTCTTTCCTTCTCCTCCCATTTCCAGTGGATGATTTGGGTTATATTCTCTCGTGTCTCTCCCTCAAGCTTCCCTAGGCTTTGAGATAACTCCTTCCTCTGTTTACCGAATCAAGATCTTCTGGAAGAATTGAATATATCTCAGTAAGCTTTTCCGCCCTCTTACCTTAGATCTAGGTTTATCTTTAGATCTATTGTGCTATTTAGGTGCAAGATCTTTTCACCTATTTTGAGGGTGTTGGATAATTTCTTCAATTTTTATCAACTTACTTTGAATATGAGGCCTCCATCAGATGATGAGTCATCAAAATCCCTAATGTAGGAGGTATCATCATTTTCCCCAAGAGTTTTTGTGTTTTGTAGCTTTTCTGTAGCATTGTACACCATCCTTTTCCACACGTATTCATTTAATTTAGTTCTTTGTATTAAATTGATCTATGAACCTTATTTAACTCTTGAGGATCATTGTTTAGTAAATTAGTGGATGTTTCCCTTAGTTATGGACACCCCTTGGGTGTTCCAACTTGAATTTCCCATGTAGGAAATTTCTCTATTGATCATGACACCTTCTAAATGACTCTTTGAACATTATAAATTAAAATTACTTGATTTAGTGAATTAAATGAATTGATTAAATGGAATGGATTATTCGTGATGGTTTTCTTTCCTTAAATGAATTAAATGATTTAAGTGGAATGAATTATGAGAGGGTGGAAAGGCCACACTATTTGTTCATGTTTTATTGAATTCTTAAATTGAATTGTTATGACTTGATTATAATGGCTTGGTAAATGTGATACATGAGTGGTGATGCCTCATGGGTTATAATATTATTATGATTATTCCTTGATATGGGATGTTGAATGATGGTAAGGGTTCTGTTGGGCATGACAGTTATTCTCCCCCTTACATCGGGTGTTGAGCTTGACGTCTCACACCGTTGACACTATTCAGATGGTGGGCATGACACACCTTGTCCCTTGCTTTGAGTGTTGACATAATAGCACACTCACAATCCCGAGTGTCGAGCATGATTTCTTTCACTCTTTATGGGATGTAGGGGATGTACCCTATTGCTTGAGTTTATAGGCTCATTTAGAATGGTCATGGATGTCTGAGTTACGTCCCAGTCCAACCAGAACCTAGTATTCCTGGTATATGGATACTTACATCGGCATGTACTTGGTCCATATAGGTGGATGCAATATATAGACTATAATATACTATACTAAATATATATTATTACTGAATATATATATATAGTGACTGATCAAACACTCATTCCGGCCATGAGCCGAAGTAGGTAGAGTTGCATTGTGTTCATTAGGAACCTGAGCAGGTTGGTAAACTTTTATTCAGCACTGATAATCATTTATTATGCATGTACATTGCTTGGATTACCTAAACACTGTTAGTGGTTACCTACAAGGATTTTATCTCACACCCTACTCGGGCCGTCTTTGGCACCCGAGTAGATTCCTTGTTTGCGGGTATGGATAAGGGCAAGTACCATGATACTGATCATTGATATGCTTTATCTATAGTTAGAGCAAAGGAATATAGGATCAAGCATACGCTCGAGATTCTAGTGGATCATCCCTTTTGTTCTTGTGTAGTTTTTTTATATCATGATGGTTTATGCTCATCCCTTGTTCCCCTTTTGTATATCACCATGCCATGCATCCATGTATATGACACTACCTAGTGGCTTGTGATATTATTATTCGGTTGTTCAGATACTTATTATTTCATTACCTATTTATTTTTTCTATTATATATGTTTCCGATGTGGTATTTTTATAATTGTTATCTGTTGTATCACTCTGATATGAGGGTATAGTCTCCCCACCATACTACTTTTACACTCCCGCTTCTAGTCGGTATCCTCTAGCATACAGAGAGAAACACTTGAGGCCATATAACCCACCGGTTTGGGACATGGGTTAAGTGGATCCTGGGTCGGGATGTTACATCCTAGCTTCCCCCTTGTTAATCTCACAACATTGTGCATAATATAATATGTCCCTCCATCACTTACATTGACCATCACTATAGCCCGAGCTCCTAGCCCATTGACCATCATATAATCAACCTTCAACATAGTCTCAAGCCTCCAACTCATTACTCATTAAATAGTTCCTATCACATAAGGTTATCAATCAATCACATTAATAATCTAAATTTCAAGAGCATATATACATTTTAAATGTATTTTCTGCATACAAAATAAAAGGGGACTAAGATCATAACATCATGGCACTCAAAATGCTCATAAACAAGAATGATCTTGTTCAACCCCAAACAATTATATTCCTTAGGAAACACCATTTTAATTCCATATTGAAATAACCGATTTATTATGCATCGGTTATCCACATCAAGCAACCAATAAAAAATAACTAATATCAAGAAATCACAATGTACATGTGATTACATCAACCCCAAACATTTGTATAATCACCGCAACATGAAATATTAAATTATCAATGACATTGGATAATAATAATTTCAATATAATATTTTCAGAATTATAATAACAACACTTTTAATAAAAAACATCAATAAATAAATATTCTAGCATGAAATTGTTATGTTTATCTATCCTAGATAATTTCCAGAAAAATAAATAAATATCAACTATAAACTACAACATTCCATTTAATTCCTACCATTAAAATTATTAACAAAAATATTAATAAAATACCACAACATGAAATAATGATTTCTCTCCTTTCCTATAATTTCTAAATTTATCTATTAATGAAAAAAGATGAATTGCATGCGATTTCATAATTTTCAATAATATAAAATTTATTTTATGCATGAAATCATCTCCTTAATTATTTTATTTACGTAAAATAATCAATCTACATGAGATTCCAGGATTTGAAATTAGTATTCCATAGTATACAATAACAATTTACTTTAATTTCATAGTAATGAAAATAATACAACACCATGCAATAAAAATTATCTCTTTGATAATTGACTGCATTCAATTACAAATTAAAGAGGAATAATATTTTATCAACTACAAAATGTGATAAAATCTCTAATTTAATAATTTAAATCTACACTACCACAAATTGGTGCAAGGGCAGCGCTACCCTTTATCAATTCTAGTAAAAAACACTGATAAAGTGGGTTCCTTAACAAAAAGCTTTGATAAAAATCCTCTTTTTTAGCATTGATAAAAAGGGTCTTTATCAATACTTTTTTTAGTGCTGAATAAATAAATTCCCTTTAATAGCATTATGATTATCAGCACTTTTTAGCGGTGATAAAAGTGATTTTTAGAGCTTTTAAAAACCAAATCTATGGTTGTTTTAGGACTCTAAAATACTGACAATATATATAAAAAACTATATTTTAAAGGAAAACATTATTAATCTACTATATAAAATTATCCCTTGAATTTAAATCCTATAATTTCTAATTTATTAAAATAATAATAGTTTACATGCAATAACACCTGCTTCCATTTCATCACAGATACTGTTACCAATTTATAATGCATGTGTGAAATCTCTTCTTCATGTGATTTCCATATTGAAGGGGTGGTGTTGTTAAAAGGGCATTTGATTTAGAAAATAATAATAATAATTTTTTTTGACTTTTATCAGCATTTTTTTAAAAGCGTTGATAAAAGTGTCATTTTTTAGTGTTGATAAAAGAGGTCTTTATCAATGCTTTTTATAGCACTGATAAAAGAGATCTCTTTTAATAGCATTTCGATTATCAGTGTTTTTTAAGTGTTTTTTAGTGCTTTTAAAAGCCATATTTATGGTTGTGCTAAGATTGTAAAATATTGACAATGTATGTAACAAACTATTTTAAAGGAAAACATTATTAATCCACTATATTAAATCATCCCTTGCATTTAAATCCTTCAATTTCTAATTTTTTGAAAAAATAATAGTTTACATGCAATATCATCTGCTTCTATTTCATCACATAAACTATTACCTATTCACAATGAATGTGTGAAATCTCTTCTTCGTGCGATTTCCAGATTATTATATGATCATGGTAAATTGCACCCATTTAGACACATGAAACTAAATCATGATCTGAACACACTTATATACAAAATAAATGGATATATATCCCCATTATAATTTATTTTTTGGAAAATGATAATTCAGGACTAGAAAATGTTAAATGAGGACAAAAAATATTAAAAATTTAAAATTAAATTAGATTATACTTTGATCTAAAAAAATTTCGGTCTAAGGTCCGGTTTTAGCCTTTAAACTACATTTCCCCTTTATCCTATAGACCAACTCCAACCCATTACTCTATTTTGAAGTAACCTTAATCTAAAATGAAGCATGAGCAGTGAAATGAACTCCAAATCATTTAATTCATTTTCCACTCTGAAATGAATATTTTTTAGATATACCTACTTTTTATCAATAAAAATAAATGAAAAGAATTTATTAAATCAATAAAATGAATAAAATAAAAATAAAAATAAAAAAGGGATAGCACATCTACAGTGGTGCACCAAATATGTCACTCAACGGTAGCTCTAATCCAAAACAGCGCCCAATATAGTGCTCCATTGGAGGGAGATTTCACACTGGTTGGAGATGATCTTATATTAAAAGCCCCAAAATCACGACACACTCCCCCGCCTTTAATCATACGTTTTATTATTATTTAAAATTGCATGATTTTGGAGAAGATTCACGCATGGTTCAATGAAAGAGACAAAAGAATTATCCTGAGTACCCCCTGGGTCCCAAACGCAGGCCTCGTTCATCTCTTCTAGATCAACGACCTTTCGGGAGCCTACGCAGTGAAATCCGGTTATCTGCTAGCCATTGTTAATCAATCAGTCGATTGGGATGGGGGACCCTAGAAGTCAATTTGGAAACTCAATGTCCCCCAAAAAATCCTCCACTTTTGGTGGCAGGTGTGCACGGGCACCCTTCCTTCCACGAGCCTTCTCGTCTTCCGACATATTTCCAATGACGATTCTTGCCCTTTCTGCCCGAACGTCCCAGAATCTCCCTTTTAAGCCATCATCCAATGACCAGGGGCTAAAGAAATTTGAAAAAATGGGGCTCTACTTCAGATGCTTCACTGGCCATGTCCTATGACCTCCCATCTTTCCTGAGGTGTTGGCGCTCCTCCTTCTCGTCGGCTAAAGCAGGTTAACTTTGCACCCTGGCCTAGATCATTTGGGTCCGTCACAACAAGGTAGTTTTTAACCACGTTCACAGACCCCCCAAATTCTGGATTTAATGGGTCTCTTCGTGGATTGAGGGTTGGAAGCACCACAATAGAAAACATAAGACCTTTGGGACCCCCTCTTTTTCCTCCCACTGGTGTCCTCCAAGAGAAGGGATTCTCAAGATAAATGTGGATGCGTCTCTCTCCAAGGATGGGCCTATCGCCCTTGGAATCCTAGCCCAGAACCATCAGGGGAAACTTGTTACAGAAAAACATGAATCACACCATGCTTTTTGGGAACCTATGGTGGTCGAGGCTACTTCCATCCTTGCAGGTATGATGCTCTCCAAGGATCACAAATGGGATAAAATCAACCTTGAATCAGACTGTCTCACCACTATCAATGCTATCAATTTCAACAACGGTGGTCTCCAGTCATTTGGAACCCTCATTAGGCGAATCCTTTCTCTCCTTCAAGGTTTCTCATTCTACACATTATCCTTTACTAAAAGGGAAGGAAACAATTCCTCCCATCAAATGGTGGCCTCATGCCCCTATGATGTTAACCAGCACTAGCTGGATCATTTCACTTCATGGCTTGGCATTTGTACGTCCGCTGATCTTCAACATTAATGATTCTATCTTTAAGAAAAAATATAACCCTTCATAAATTTTCACTGTCCTCAATTAATTTATACACCAGGTCTCCACCATATTAAAACACACATTTTTCTTTTTATTTCATTAAATTTCTAAAACCAAAACTCTCTCTCTCTCTCTCTAATTTATTCCCCCAACTCCTACTAAAGTTTCCATAACCACATCTCCATTTTATTCACACCCAATCCCCTACCCCCACGAATTCTTTTAAGTTATTATTATATTTTATTATATATTTATTTTCTTAAACGTTTTAACTTTAAATGTTTTTTAAAAGGTATTATCTCTCTTTTTTAAATGAAAATTGATATATATATATATAACAATATATATTTATATACATCATAATTTAACAATGTATTATATTTATATAACAATTATATGTGTTATATATAGATATAAAAATATACGATCCACATCTTACTCTTGATACAATATATATACATATATCGATAATGTATAATATAGCAAAATAGTATATACATACACTTACTCACACACACACAATCCATATTTTTTTATTTTCAAATCCAATCAGATACAGATTCATAACACGCCATGGAAAAAACCAAAGAACCGAGCCCATTTTTTTTCCGAATTTCAAATTCCAAATTTCAAACGGAAACAACAAGAAACATATCGAGACTCACTCGAATCCTAAAGAATGACAAAGGATTTGGAAAATTTGAGCAGTTACAATTTACGCCACATTGTTTAGATTCACCTTCATATTTAGTAACGTGAGTAGTATAAAACACAATGTTTAGCTAGGATGCAGTAAGATAAAATAATATTTCTATAATAGATTTACATTTATCGACTTAGTGCCAATAACATTAATCATGTTCACTGGTTTGCAATCCTCAATTTGGAATCCCTTCCTTAGCTCTTTCATATTTATGTTGTGAGATAAATCTTCCCTCTTTCCTTTTCACAATCCATAGTCCAAAGAAGAAAGTTAATTCACACTACCACAGTCAGCGCTAATCATAAAAACACTGATAAAAGTAACCTTTATCAGTGTTAAAAAAAGTAATGGTAAAGGTGTATCCTTGATCAACTCTTGTTTCAGCACTGATAAAAGAGAGATTTATTGGTGCTATTCTTAGTGCTAATAATTGTTTTTAAGAAAAATTATTATTAATATATATATATATATATAATTATTATATTTATATTAAAAAATAATTATTTATATAGTTTAATTAAAAAATGCGTGTTTATAATTAATATAAATATGATATATATTAATATACATTTTTTAATAATTCAAAAATATATATATATATAATATTTAAAAAAAAGTATCTATAGGATTATAATTAAATAAAAATACATTTAATAGAGCAAACACCTTTTAAAAAAGTTTAAAGTTAAAACATTTAAGAAAATAAATATATAATTAAATATAATAACAACTAAAAAGAATTCATGGGGATGTGGGATTGGGTGTAAAAAAATGGATATGTGGGTATCAAAATGTGAGTAAGAGTTGGGGGAATAAATTGGAGAGACAATATGTATTTTGGGGAGGCAATAATATGGTCATACTATGGCCGTACTATGATATGGTGATGTAATATCGCATTAAAAATACTATTCAATAATATTAAATTAAATATAAATCCAACCTATAAATTGGTCTCTAAGTCTCATTTATATATCCTATGTGTTAAACATTTTGGTACATCAATTTTTGTGAAATAATAATGTTTTGATTATGAAATGTTCTTAATAGAGATTTTTTTTTATTTTCTAAATTGCCGATGAAATCAATATTCATTGAAAGACTTATTTAAAATGGGTGTTTTGGTGTTTTAATTTCTCAATTTTTCTCCGTGATTATTCTCTATTCTTTTAGGAAACATCTTTTTTTTGTGAAATCTTGAAGACTTTGAACTTTCTAAATAGATTTATTCATTACTTCCATATATTTTTTTTTCAGTTTTTTGTGGAATTTTTTTAATTTGTTTTCCTAGCATTTGATTTTTAGTTAGGGGAAATTCATTTTTCATTTTTTTATTAGAATCATTTTATAATTTTAGCGTGTCAAATTTTTTTATCTCCACTAGGTAGACCGTGCCTCACTTAATTTCTCAAAGTATTTGTGATTGCGCCCTTCTATCGAAGGAAGAAAAATTCTTTGGCTATGCAAAACGATTATGTGATAATTAGAATGTGAAAATATTATACCATGGATAATGATTATGTGCCTTTAATGTTTTGTTGTTGATGAGATGAGAGGGTGTGTGTTTTTCTAGACCATGTGTAGCGATATAATAACTGGTTAATAATGTTTAAATGGCTTGGGATGGCCCAATAAAACATAATATCAATATTAAATAATGAAAATAATTAAAAATATATTTTATAATTTATTTTATAATGCATTAGTGTATTTTATATAGTTCATTGCAAATGTAATTCTCTTTAAAGAAGAGTAATTCATAGATATTTTGAAGGATGGAAATTCAATATATATAATATTGTTATTTTATAATTTTTTATTAATGATAATGTGTTCGATTACAATGAATATATTTTCATTATCCATAATTAATATAAAACTCATTTTATATTAAATGATGTAATTTTTCACAACAATCAGTTTTCTATTAAAGTATTTTATAGGTATTTAACATGGAAAACATTAATAATTAGTATATGGACCCTCTATCAGATTTTTTTGTTAAAAAAATTATAGGAAGCACTAAAAAATATTTTACTTTTATACTTTAATAAATTTTACTTGTATATATTATAATTTTAAACCTTTATAAATTTTTAAAATTATATACTTCTATGATTTATGTATACTTTTATAACATATATGCACTTTTATATAGTTTTATAAAAACATTCGACAAATTCTTTCATTCCTCGTGATTCATCAGACACACGCAAATCTCTTATTGAAATGATCTAGCTCGGGCGACCATAACCTAACACTGGAAACCTTAGCCTTCACTTAGCACTATCTTCACCTTCTACATAATATATATTGATAATAGCACCATGACAATAGCTTGTCACCAACTCTATCCAACCCATAGAATATCCATCATGACCTCATTCCCATAAAAGTTGAATAATATTTAACCCCATTGCAACTCCAAAACGTACTTTGCATCCAACATCACCTACACGGTTTAAATTAGGGGCGTCCTATACAACTACATATTCTATATGGTTTGATGTTAGTTTCTAAGGGGATGAGTCTCAGGCAAAATGAAATAATAGATATCATTTAAATGTTGGGTTCCCCTTATTTGAAAGACCCCATTTGTGTATTTATTTTATTAAATATTTATATTACCGAATCAAATAGGATGGATATGAATAAAAAATGGATGGATGCCAATCGTATGAAAAAAGGGTATAAAGATGGAGTGAATAAGTTCATCAAGTTTGCAAAAGATCATTCATATGACCCTTCTCAAATCCTTTGTCCATGTTTACACTTTTGTTATTCAAGAATAATTAGTCTAGCAGAGTTAGAAGAAGACTTGATCTGCCATAGAATTGATCAGAGTTATAAATGTTGGAATTTTTGGAGTTGGTATCCTAGAACCAACTGTTTGTATGTTGATTACATGAATATGTAATGTATTTAAATATTAAACATCTTATTACATATTGTTCATTGTTCTGCATGACTATAATGTAATAATTTCCTTGAGTATTTTTCGCATTAATAAGGTCATATTAGATCTCTACTATGATGAGAACCTTGAAGCGCTATGATAATATTCTTAAATATATTTTTGCAGTTAGATGAAATACTATGATGGGAAACATAGTATATAGACCGTCAGGTGCAATTACTCATAAGCAGATGAGGCTTCTTCTCATAAAGTTTACACTTAGTAATATCTAAGACGAGATATTATGAGAATAGACCCACCAATAGAAATTCCACATGTTTGTGTATCATCAGATATTACTGTATGCGAGCATGTGTAATGTTCCTTAGACATTAATATTATCATTAATACATTTCATTACCCATGAAATTAGATTTTCTGGCGAAAATCATTACGCCATATGTTGGCGGAAAGTAAGGTATGTTGGGTGCGTCACAAATAACATGTTATTAATGGATAAGTCAAGGAAGGATTTGTACCTTCCATTTATGAAAGTTGATATCTCGGCCCTTGGATTGAAATAGAACTGTCACCCTAAATTTCATGGCCATGATGTAACAACAAGTTTATTTTAGGTAGTCAATGAATGAAATATAAAGCATATAGGTTGGTGACACTATCATGAAGCCTGTTTGATGAGATATTGTGACAAAGGGATTATGTTACATAGTGAACATTCATATGTGGATGTCATCGTTGCAACTTTAAGTTCTTTCTCTTGGGTGACTTGACCCATTACTAGAAAGTAATCTTAGACTTTAGGCAATCCCACCTAATTCGAATGAGAAATAATCCTATGGAGTCACATACTAAGTGTTTTTGGTGGTCTTGATTAAATTCTATTTGAATCTAATTAGTGGAATAAATATTATTCTCAAGATTGATGAATAATTTTATTCAAGTTAAAATGATCAAATAAATTAAATAAATATTTATTCACTGGATTTTGAATAAAATATATTTATTTATTTTATTAAAAATTTAATAAATATTTATTTACTAGTTTTTAAATAAAAATATTTATTTAAGAGAATAAAATATTTTATTCAGATATTCAATAAATGGAAGAGGATTTCGAATAGACCAAGACCATTTCCATTGATAAATTAATTATTTAAAAGTTGATAAATAATGTTTTTCTAGTTTGTGCAAGAAATAATAATAATATTGTTATCATTATGTGAAATGAGATTTAATTTATGGTTCTGTTTTGTGCAAGTTGGCGCACCAAAAATAATGGTGATTTTATTGTTATTATGTGGCATGAGTTTTCTTTAATAGTTATAATTGCATTTAATTACTATTATGAAATTATATATTGTAACTGAAACCCCATGTCGATTAATAGACATATGCGTTTATTGTGCCAAACCCTGGTGAATTGAGAATTACAGACCCAAACATTTTCTCTCTTGAATCCTCTCATCTCTCCCTCCCAAGAATGAGATAAGTTCTTCATAACAGAAGAATGAGCGATCAAGAATGATTGACTCAAGACATTCACTTCACTGCCCTATCACTCAGAGAACAAGTGACATTGTTCGGAGACCATTGGGGTACGTGTAGATCACCGCTAGAGGGATTCTACCTTGGATCCTCGTGAGCATAACAAAGACAGTCCGAAAGGGTCATTCTGGATGATCAATGATCATGAATGAAGAAAGTACCAAAGACCCAGTTATTTAATTTCTTCATAAATTAATAAATTAATTATAAACATGTTGATCAAGATCCTCTTTCTCAGATCCAGAAAAATTCTTCTATTTTTCTAACTCTTTTATTGTAATCTATGGATACTGGCATTCATCATCGTATTGATCCGAGATTGGTTATCAATTACGGAAAAAGAAATGTTGGTCCCTCCCAACCGCTATGCTTCTGCTGTGTCTGGATCCTATAAGTGGTATTAGAGTGGTCACATCATCGTTTATAATTATTTAAATAATTCATTGATGATTTACACTTTAATAATTTAGTTGTTCAATTCATGTTTAATCATTCTTATAATCTGAATTTTGAGATATGTTCTTCCTCTTTTCATTTCTCACAGATTTAACAAAAATGAATACTTTTTTAATTAAAATTAAATCAAGGATCTCATCAGGAGGTGCCGAAGATTATATCCAGGTAACATGATAATACACACCGTGTATTCATATTTACATGCCGTGTAATCTTCTATACACGCCATGTAATCCAGATTACACCCTGTGTAGTTGTGTTCAGTGCATCAAGAGTAATTCAACAATTAATCAAGCTGTGTGCATTAATGACACGTAGTGTACTTAATTTTTACACTGTGTATTGACCACTATAAACAAGCCTATGGTTAGTTGGATTACACGTCATGTTCCCCCCTAGACACGACGTGTAGTTCCTTCGGGTCAAGGTCCAAACTATGTATCCCATAAATGGATAAGCCGACCGGTAACCATGTAACACGAAGACAACATGACATGTAGCCCATGAGACACGCCGTGTACTCCAAGATTTCCAAAGTAAGCCTCACACACAATGTTCCTAGGCATGTAATTCAGATAAGACAGTGAAGGTAGTACACACCGTGTAGTCGGAACTACACACCATGTACTTTACCAAATTACACAGAATTAAAACTTTAATGTGTGTGTAATGTTCAGAATTACATATCATGTAGATTAAAACGGGTGTTCACCATATTACCTCCAAGGTTATGGATTGGAATCTCAGGGAAATTCAGAAAAGGATTAAGATAAAAGGATTGATTAATTAAAGATAATAATTAATAGATTCAAGCATGATTTATCTTAATAAGAACGATTAAAGAATTGAATGCTAGTTTTATTAAATGTATAATTCATTGCATGTATGTGGATGATCATGAGTTAGACCAGACCTTTGTATGATATTGGTTTTATTTTAATTTATTTTAAATTAAAATTGTTAGCCTGTGTGCCATCTCTCCTCATTAATGTGTAGGGCCCGCATTCCCATGGTTCCCTTTTTGTAAACCCCTCTTTTTACCCCTCACCTGCATGTGAGTGAAAAAACATATGTAATGGATGGATCTCCCAAGCTTGTGGAGGCGGTTCAAGTAAGGAGTTGTAATGAAACCAATCCAAGGAGATACAAAGGTGGACAAGTGTAAATTTTTAGACACAAACCATAAATGGTTCAATATGTTTCTCTTATAGGTTAGTGGTTATTTTATCAATCTCTATATAAAATAACCATTAGAAGATCTCATAATCATTCCCTTTAATTTATTTTATTCCTATAAGTTGCATGGTTTTTCATTATGGATGTATTGTTGTGACTACATAATTAATGAATTAACAAGAATTAAAGATAAAACTAAAATAAACTAGGCTTATGCGTAAATATTAACAAGACATGGTTAATCACTTAAGTAAGTTTCACTAAATATTAAAAGCATGTGACAAATATAATAAGACAATTTACGCATAAGAGATAAAAATCCCTCATTAAAATATTAAGTTAGACTAAGCCTTCTATTACTTGATTAAGGTAAAGACTCAATAAAAATATGTGTTTGACCAACCCTTATTGGGACACTTACTTTTATACAGGAAGCTCTTATGAAAGTTTCGGGTTGACTTAACCATTTTACATCAAGAGGACTCGCATATGCGTGTACTCTACTCTGGCCTCCGGGTGCACTGCTCCCTTCCAGGTTGGTCAGGGGAGATGGTCTCTAGGAGTTTTTGGGTTGTGTTGTGTGATGTGGAGGGGGGGTTCCAGGTGGCGCGGCCTACGTTCAGGAGATGATGGGGCTTCTGTTTTTTTTTGGCATTGTGGCGATGGTAATGGGCGGATTTGGTGAAGAGATGAGGGCGACGAAGATGTGGGATTCTTCCTCTCATCGATGGTGATTTTCAGTGGTGGAATGACAATGTCATTGAAGATGTTTATTTCTGTTTTTACGGATCTTGTTCGGTGCTAATCGGTGAAGTTTGTTTGTTCTTGTTGGATGTTTTATGGCGGCACGATGGTGTTATCCGGTGGCAGGATGACATTTGTGATTCTTTCATCGACAGCGATGTTGGAGATTGAAGGTTTCTCTGATTTCTCCTGTCCTTGGTGCTGGCGGTGATGGGAGACTGATGATGCCAGTTTACCAATTCTATGATGGTGAATGCAGGCGAAGTGAGCTCGGATGACGCGGGTGTCCCCCGGATCGAGGCCTTGGGTTCGGTGTTGGAGATTTTGAATTTAAAATTTCATATCTGTTTTGTAATTTTGTATCCCACGGTGTTATTTTAGATCCCACTAAGGTTACTGCTCATCCTCAATGAGGCTTTTGAAAATAAAATAAAAATAGAATTTTCAGTTCAGTTCATCAAGAGGACTTGACCTTGCTAGTCTTGGGGTAATTTTTGGTAAGTGTTGAGGAAATCCAAGTTAGGATATTAGGATTGGGGATTTCACTCAATGTATCAAGGAGTTTAAAGACTGTAGTTGGAAAATAACTTCCTACCTAAATACCTTCAAATATCTTGACCAACCCTTATTGGGGTTATGCGAAGGGGAATATGGATCCTTGCCACTAGAATGTCCTAGCAACTAGACATTTTGAATTCAATGGTGAGGGCCATTGAGACTTGTTAAAATAGTGAGAGACTTAATAAAATTAATTTATTATTTCTCATAAAATGTAATCAAGAAATTACTAATTATCTTCCCTTTTAACTGTTGAATAAAAATGACAATCTTGTCAACCACACTATCCCTACGATCAATACTGGATAAGCACAACATACTCACCAATAGTAACTTCCAGGAATGGTTTAGACATCTTCAAGTCATTCTACTCCATGACTGGAAATCTTACATGTTGGAGTCCTCATTACCTAATCCGCCTACCCAAGAGGCGAGTGATGAAGAGATCTTGGACTATGAGAAAAAAATGAATGACACGGTCGATGTTCAATGTTTGATGTAATCATAAATGTCTAGTGAAATCATGAAGTCTCACGAAAACATAGATGCTTATAGCATGCTTGAGCACCTCCATGGTCTTTACTAGGAGAGAGAAAGGAAAGAATGATTTGTTATCTCCAAGTCACTCTTTTAGAGTAATCTTGGAGATGGTGCCCCAACTGGACCTCATGTAGGCAAGATCATTAGGTATATTGAGCGCCTGAAGGTTCTAGGGTTTAAAATCCTCAAAGAACTGGGTACCGATCTCATTCTCACATCACTCCCTTAGAGCTCCTCCAGTTATTTTTGTGAATTTTAATATGAAAAACATTGAGAAGTATCTACTAGATATTTTTATCCTCTTTCTCCAAGTGGAAAAATACATGAAGCACGAAAATACTTCTGTATTTATGGTGAATAGGAGGACAGGGAAGGTGAAGAGATTTAAGCCCAAAGATTCTTCATTCCCTTCCAAGAAAAGGAAGATCAAATGGGATGGAAGGGAACAATAAGCTGTTTGTTTCACATGTGACAAGAAGGGCCACTGGAAGAAAGATTACACCCAGCTAAAGAAGCAAGGGGAAGCTTCAAGTGAGTTTGTTATCGAGTATAATTTAACTGTTTCTAAAAATTGGGTATTAGATACAGCTTGTGGTTCTCAAATATGTATCCAAATATAAGAACCAAGTAGATTTAAGAAAATTGACCAAGGGGAGGTAGATCTATGAGTATCCAACAAATATAGACTTACTGTAGTAGCTATCATGGACTACCACCTCACGTTTCTAACTGGGATGATCTTGGTATTAAAAGGTTTTTATTATATGCCTTCTGTAACCAAAAACATCATTTCTGTATCTAGACTAGATATAGATGGATTTATTTTCAAGTTTGGAAATCAATGTTTCTTATTTTATGAATATAGAATTTTTTTGGTGAGTCACATTTATATAACAATATTTATGTATTGGATTACACAAACCAAGTAATGAAAATCGATAATGAAGCTACTTCACATGATTCATACCACACCCAACTTTGGCATCACCAACTAGGTCATGTAAATAAGAAATTTTTGACAAAGTTATATTAAGATAAATATTTATATTCATTCAAAGTAAAACCACTTGGTGTATGTCACACATGTTTACAAGGAAAAATGACCAAAACCACATTTAGTGGGAAAGGTGAAAGAGCCAAAGAGATTCTTGAATTAGTTCATTACGATTTGTGTGGATCATTTCCAGTTAAAGCGAGGGTGGGTACTCATAGTTCATTACTTTTACTGATGATTTTATTATATATAGATATATCTACTTAATGAGGTATAAGTTAGATTCTTCTGATAAGTTCAAGGAATACAATAATGAAGTTGATAACCATCTTGGTAAGAAGATTAAGAAACTCCGCTCAGACTGAGGGGGAGAATATCTTAATCAAGAATTCATTGATTACTTACGGGAGTTTGGGATCCTATCCCAAATCACTCCTCATTACACACCCCAATGGAATGGTGTAAGTGAAAGGAGGAACCACAACTTGTTGGACATGGTGAGATCAATGAAGATTCATGCAAGTCTTCTATTATCCTTTTAGATATATGCGTTACAAATAGCGGAACACATACTAAACTAAGTACCAACTAAATCGATAAATGGTATTCCATAAGAGATTTGGAGTGGAATAAAATACATGTTATCAAATTTACATGTGTGGGGAAGTGATACATTTGTTAAGGCCTCTTCAGGTTACAAACTCGCACCCCAAGGAACAAAGTGTACCTTTATAGGATACCCTAAGAAAATAAGGGGATATTACCTATATGAACCCTTATACAAAAAGGTTATAGTGGAAAGACATGCCATATTACTTGAGAGGGAGAACATATACAAAATAGATAGTGGGAGAGAGATAAACTTTGATGAAGTCAAGGCTAAAGGTATACAAGAGTCGGTACAAAAGTAGATTCCAAAAAGCCCCGTGGAAGAAAGATCTATTCCAAAGACATAAGTTGTAACGCCCCGACCCCAGTTACCCAGAGTCAGTGCATTATTTCGTAACATTGGCATGATCACAAATGATCAAGTCTCGAAAGACCGATTAGTTTAGTAGCCTTGGAAACACTAGATACATTCATAAGTCTTACATTACATCATAAAGTAAAACAAAACTACAAAAACATCCTGTCTTCATATCCCCTCATACTATCCCTACAGGTCATTCATAATATACTTCTTAACATCCTAGAAAAATTAAAACATTGAAAGGGGTGAGCTCAGATGCTCAGTAAGGATAACAATACAATGGAAAATTTTATAAAAAAACATAAACATTTAAGGCAATGTATAAATAAAACAAAAGCGTTTTAAACTTGAACTTCAACATAATATGGAAAACATAAAATGAAATAATTCCATTTACATATTCACATGGATATTCTACTAGTTGAATAATCACATGCAATATCAATAACCAATTTCATAATGATGGAATGAATAATGACAGACTATCATAACCATGTAGCCAAGGCCTCGTGCCAAGACAACAAATAAGATTTTTTCAAGGCCTCATGCCAAGACACTAGTTTGTCTCATGATACCTACCAATGCGTCGAGGAGCTATAACGGGCTCCACCCATCACTTATTAAGTCCAATGCAATCCTCATATGAACAGGTTTAAACATATCATAAATCATAACATAATCATATCACATAAAACATGCATAAAGGAAACATAAAATTTCCACATTTCAATCAAAAGATATCAATACACCACATTGATATAATAAAAACATTATCAAAACCATTTTCAATACAAAAATAAAATAAAATTAAAACTCGGTATTTATTTTTCATTTAAAAACGTTATAACTTGTAGAGGAAGCTGAAACTCAAATAATGGCCATGGCGGTGGAGAAGTCATTGTCGCCGCATAAGTAAGACAAAAAATTCCTTTTTTTCATTTAGTAAAAACACTTCGTATAAAAATATTACTTTTGAATAAAAGTAAAAGTCAAAGGGGTTTATAAACCGTATAAAAGAAAGTTGTGTATAAAACAAAATATGCCTCAATAAAAGGAGATTGAGATGAAGTCCCTTACAAAGATCATTCTTTAAATAAAATAGCTCTATTTTGTGTATTCACTATAATTACACATAAATAAAGTACAAATACAATATAGTACATAATAATATCATGACATAATTTGAAAGTAGGAGAATAACCCAAAGAACGGAAATTGGGTTAAGAAGTTCCCTTACCTCGTGTCCGACTTGACTCGATCGTTCTTTAATCTCCTGAATAATAAACTATAGTTAATATATACTTTCTTAAGAACCTTTTTCAAGTTCATTATTCCTTTTATATCACTTATTACCATGTTATGAACAATATGTAGTCATTTAAGTTAATAACGGTCGTTTTGTCGATCTTTGGTACTTGAGTCAAAAATAAACTTCTTATAATTACAAGTTGTTCATGTGGTAAAATATCTATTATATCCAGAATTATATTCATGATTTAGATATCATATATATCATATATATCCAGCAACCCATAAACCGGCTTGGGGAAAATGAAAAAATGATTTGCATGCACCGTTTATGGAGACGGTAAGCCGTACGTACGCATAAACACTACTTTCATTTATATTTCGTATTTAATGGAATAAAATCATAATGATATAAAGGTGTATTATAATTCCAGTATAATATCATATATAATATCATTTACTCCATTCTTTATATGTCCCACATATGGCATTAACGATTCAAATCACTTTTAGGGGGCGGTATCCCGCACTTCCTAAAATGAAATTATTGCGTTTACCCATAATGGAAATCATAAAGGTATGAAATAATTGAAAAATAAATAAGCATAAGGAGAACATAAACATAATATATATCATATATAAAAATAGTTTCATCATAATGGCCACCACGACAGGTGTTAAAAGAAGATTGAACAATCATCGTTTCGTGAGGCAGTAATTCGCCACCCACAGAAACAATATGTTCTTTAACCATTAGACAAAGGTGTGTGTAAGTGTAAATAAAATCATTATCATAAAAACATCCTAGTATATTTAAGATACTGGTGTTGTTACAAAATAAATTAATAAAAGAGTTTAGCGGGTTGGAGAATAAAAATAAAACAAAACAACATAAGAGAAGACATTACCATTAAATCGGGTAACTCCCCTTGGTTTGAACCAAAATGGTATCTTGAAGAGATTTCTGCCTAAGGTAAGGATTCTAGGATGAAGGGAGGAATTTTTAGAGAGTATTTGGGTAGAGTTTGGACGAGACAAATGGCTCTTATGGTGTGAGTAAGGTGGTAGAGGTGGGGGCCTTTTATAAGAGGAGAGGAGGGACACTCTTGGAAAGTCATGAAATGTTACATTATTATGAAGTGAGTTTATGATTTCAAAGGTCCCAAAATTATATATTTTGAGTATAATGTGATAAGGGTTCGAAATATACTCATTCAGTAGGCTTTTGATAAGTGTAAGTCTTATATTTTCCATTATCTTTTCATTTTATTTAAAAAGTTCATTAATGACGTAATCGCTGCATCATGATGGTGTGATAAATAAATTTATTTATTTAATTTATAAAAATTATAAAAAAATTACCATGATGTATGAAATACTTTTAGCTTTCCAATGAATATTTATAGTCGAAATTTTAACTTATATAACCCCATGTAATAATTGTTTTGGTAAAACAACACATGTTTGTTTCAATTTTTTTTTTACTTTAAATAAAAAGTTTTTAATGTCATTTTCTTACCCAAGTGGCTCCATGGGGTCCCCAAGTTGACCCAAGGATTATATTGGTCGGCCATGACTCACCCAATAAGGTTAGCACAAGTGTAAAGGTAATTTCATATTATTATAATATCATATTTACCTTAAATTTCACTAATTAGCTTTAATCACGATTAATAAAACTTAAAAGTTACTATTCACAAAAAATTATTTTAATCCCATTGAACCACATTTTACATTCTAATGACAATGATTTATGTCAGATTTTTGAAATTCAAATCACAGAGGTGGTAAAATTTCATTTAAACAAAAAATCAGTTTTTTAACTACCAGTGAGTGGTTTCACTATTCATCAAAAATCGATGTTTTTCAGAAAAATACCAAAAATTAACCGTAAGCTATATTTGATATTCCTAATTCAAAAATTAGGTCTATTTTACAAAATTAAAAACATATAAGTTTAATTAATTAATTTAATAATTAATTCCTGCTGTCACAACAAATAGCGTGTTTTTAAGAAACAATATATATCAAAAGATTGACACTGCTTTATGTCCAATTTCAAAGTGAAATTAATTATAATGACCACCATTGGATAAAATGGTAAAATTATATTCTAATTATACCTTAAAACCAATAAATATTATAATTTATTACTATTAATTATTTTGAATAAAAAATTGTTTTTAATTAAAATTTAGTAATTTTCATTATTCATCAAAATATAAAAGTTATCCGAAAAGTTCCAAAATTTTACCCTAGGCTAAATTCAATATTCCGAATCCAAAAATGAAGTCCATTTTTAAATATAAAATTTATATAATTTCAAAAAGTGGGTATTACTATTCATAATGGCTACTTTTATTGGTCGCGGTGTGTTAGAATCTCGAACTTGCATACAATGCAAGCTATTGCATTATTGAAAGAGAAGCATATCGTGGAAGCTTGGGGTGTTACATAAGTACTGAATAAAAGTACAAGAGAGGTTATAGAAATGGTACAATATTATTTTCTAGTTACCAAGGATAGCAACTCATTATTAATTAATAATAATGATTCTCTAACCTATAAGGAAGTAGTAAGTGGCACACACGCTGCCAAGTGGCAATAAGCCATGAATTTTGAAATGAATTCTATGCACCAAAACCAAGTCTATATTTTGGTAAATCCTACAGTAGATGTAAGGTATATTGGTTGAAAATGGGTATTCAAGAAGAAACTAGTCATGGAAGGAAAATTTAGTACCTATAAGGCATGACTGGTTGAAAAAGGGTTTAAACAGCATCAAGGCATTGACTACGATGAAACCTTTTCCCCAGTTTCAATTATAAAATCCATCAGAATTCTACTATCCATTTCCACTTACCATGAATATGATATTTAGAAAATGTATTTCAAAATATCCTTCCTTAAATGGGAACCTTCATGAAGATGTCTATATGACACAACCTGAAGGGTTTGTGACTCCAAATGATGCCAATAAGATATGCAAGTTGAAAAAAATATATTTATGGATTAAATAAATCATCCAGGTCATAGAAAATTTGTTTTGATGAAGCCATAACGAAATTTGGTTTTATAAAGAACGAATGTGAGACTTGTGTCTACAAACGGTTTAGTGGGAGTGCATTTGTTTTCTTAATAGTATATGTTGATGACATATTACTTATTAGAAATGAAATACTAGTCTTACGGTCTCTTAAGACATGGTTGAATAAATTATTCTATACTAAGGACTTGGGTGAGTTAGCATATATTCTTAGGATCAAGATCCACCATGATAGATCCAAGAGATTGATGGGCCTAAGTCAAAGTACATACATTGACAATATACTGAAGATATTTATTATGGAAAAATCCAAGAGGGGATTTTTTCCAGTGTCACATGGAATTCATCTTTCCAAGAAAATGTGTCCTTAGACGCATAAGGAAAGAAATAAAATAGATAATATTCCATATGTATCAACTATTAGGTTAGTCATGTATGCTATGTTATGTAATAGGCTAGATGTTGACTATGCATTAAGTGAGGTAGATAGATATCAAGATGATCTAGGTGACCACCATTGGATGGAAGTCAAGGCCATCCTTAATTATCTAAGGTGTACTATGGATATCTTCCTAGTTTTTAGAGGATATTAAGAACTTGTCATCAGAGGATATGAATATGCTAGTTTCCAGACTGATTAAGATGACATGAAGTCACAAACGAGATACATATTCACTTTGAATAGAGGTGCTGTGAGTTGGAAGAGCTCAAAGCAAGGTGTGATCACAGATTATACACCAGAGTCCAAGTATATCACTACTTCTAAGGTAGATAAAGAAGCAGTTTGGATGTGGAGCTTCTTCCAAGAGCTGTATGTGACACCTAATAGTAAATATCCCATCACACTCTATTGTGATAATACTACAACAGTGACCCTTGTAAAAGAGCCAAGGTCACATTAGCGGATGAAGCACATAATATAGAAGTATCATCTCTTGAGGTATTTTTCTTAGAGAGGTGAAGTTTCAGTGAGCAGTATTTCCACAGAAGACAACATGGTAGACTCCTTGACTAAAGCCTTAACTCATTAGAAACATAATTATCATATGAGGTATATCGGACTAAAAGTCGTAGGTAGTTGGCTCTAGTACAAGTGTGAGTTTGTTGGAGTTGGTGTCCTTGAACCAACTATTTTTACTTTTATTACATGAATATTTAATGTATTTAAATATTAAACATCTTATGACATATTGTTCATTGATCTAGATGACTATAATGTAATAATGAGTTAGAGTATTTTTCTCATTAATAAGGTCATAACAGTTCCCCAATATAATGAGAACCTTGAAGTTCGATGACAATATTCTTAAATATAGTTCTATGAATGGATGAAATACTATGACAGGAAACATAGTATATAGACTGTTAGGAGCGACTAATTATAATCAGGTGAGACTTATTCTCATGAAGTTCACACTTGGTGATCTCCAAGATGGGGGATTATGAGAACTGACCCGTTAGTAGAAATTACACATGTTTTGGTGTCATCAGATATTTCTATCTATAAGTGTGTGTAATGGTCCTTAGACTTTAATATTATTATTAATACATGTCATGACTCTCACACTTAGATTTTTTGAAAAAAACCATCATGACATGTGTTAGCGGGAAGTAGGGTATGTTGGGTGCATCACGAATGACATATTATTAATGGATAAATCAAGGAAGGATTTGTCCCTTCCATTTATAGAAGTTAATATCTCAACCCTTTAATTGAAATAGAACCATCTCCCTAAATTCCATGGCCGTGGTGTAACAATGAGTTTATTTTAGGTAGTCAAAGAATGAATAATCAAGCATATAGGTTTACAACACTATCATGAAACCTTTTTGATGAGATATTGTGACGAAGGGATTATATTACACAGTGTGCATTCATATGTGTATGAAGTTGTTATGACTTTAAGTTCTTTCTCTTGGGTCCCTTAACCCATTACTAGACAGTAATCTTGGACTTTAGGCAAGCTCTCATAATTCCAATGAGAGAGAATCTTAGAGGGTCACACACTAAGTGTTTATGGTGGTCTAGATTAAATTCTATTTGAATTTAATTAGTGGAATAAATATTATTCTCAAGACTGGGGAATAATTTTATTCAAGTTAAAATGATTGCATAAATTAAATAAATATTTATTCACCAGATTGTGAATAAAATATATTTATTTATTTTATCAAACATTTAATAAATATTTATTAACTAGTTTTTAAATAAAAATATTTATTCAAGAGAATAAAATATTTTATTCGGATTTTCAATAAATGTAAGAGGATTTCAAATAGACCAAGAATGTGTTAATTGATAAATTAATTATTTAAAAGTCAGAAAATAATGTTTATTCAGTTAGCGTAAGAAATAATAATAATACTATTATCATTATGTGGCACATGATTTCATTTATGGTTCCATTTTGTTCAAGTTGGCACACCACAAACAATGGTGTTGTTATTGTTATTATGTGGCATGAATTTTCTCTAATAGTTATAAATGCATTTAATTTCTATTTTGTAATTAAATATTATAACTGAAACCCCATTTTGATTAATAGGTAGGTACATCTATTGTGCCAAACCCCGGTGAATTGAGACTTTTTGACCCAAACATTTTCTCTCTCGACTCCTCTCATATCTCCCTCTCAAGAATGAGAGAAGTTCTTCAAGACTGAAGAATGAGCGATCAATAATGATCGATACAAGACATTCGCTTTGCTGCACTAGCACTCGGAGAATGAGTGGCATTGAATAGAGACCATTAGAGCATGTGTGGCTCACTTATAGAGGGATTATACCTTGGATCCTCATGAGCGTAATAAAGAAAATCCCAAAGGGTTATTCCAGATGATCAACGATCATCAACGAAGAAAGTACTAAAGACCCAGGTATTTAATTTCTTCATAAATTAATAAATAAATTATAAACATGTTGTGCAAGATCCTCTTTCTCGGATCTGGTGCTATTATTACATTTGTCTAATTATTTGATTCTAATCCATGGATACTGGCATTCATCTTCGTATTGATCTTAGATTGGTTATCAATTTCGGAAAAAGAAAAGTTGGGCCCTTTCAACTGCCATGCTTCCACTGCGTCCAGATCCTATAGGAATAAACATGAGGAAAATCAAATGTAGCTAGTGACTAGGATAACATGATGTTTTATGGATCATCTGATATGATTACAAGAACAAACAATGAAGAAGACCATATAGAGGATGTGATTACAAGTGTGAATAATGATGATTATAATATTGAAGAAATGATAAGAATAGTTGAAGATGAACTTCACAATTGTCCAAAATTGTTTGAGAAGATAAAAAGTTATGAAAATACATTATTATACACCGATTACACTAAATATACACCATTGTTATCCATACTGAAGTTGTATAATTTTAAAGTAGGCAACAGATGGAGTGACCAGTTTTATTGAACTACTTGTTCTCTTTAATGATATGATCTAGGAAGATAAAGAGATTCCTATATGAACACATGATGCTAAAATAATTCTACACTCAATGGGAATGATCACTGAGAGAATAAATGCTTGCCCAAATGACTGTATACTATTTCTCAAGGACCAAAAATCACTTAAAGAATTCTCAAAGTGTGGTGATTATTGATATAATAAATATGAATTGGGTCCTATGAAAGTTGTATAGTACTTTCCAATTATTCCAGGGTTTAGGTGCCTATATGGAAGTGAGTAGATTGAATGGAAATTGACATGGAACACAAATATAAGAAATAAATATGGGAAAATTCGTCACCTGAAATACACTCCCTAATGGAAGAACATTGATCAGAGTATCTTGAATTTGGAAATGGGTCGAGAAACCTTTATCTCATATTATCTATAAAAGGAGTGAATCCTTTTGGTTTTCAAAGCAACACTCATAGTACATGGCTAGTTATGTTGGTCAATTATAACATTCCGACATGGTTTTGCAGGAAATGAAATCTCATCATATTATCTATACTTATTTCAGGACCAAAACAACTGGGTAATGATATTGATTTCTATTTGGATTAATTGATTGAGGATTGAAATTATTTTGGGATTTAGGTGTTACATTGTATGATTCTTACAAAAATAAAGCTTTCACATTGAGAGACATATTGTACTGGATGATAAATAACATTATTGCTTATGGAAATTTGTCAGGAAATAGAATTAATGGAACTAAATGGTAACCCATTTGTGAACAAGGTACACAATCAATTAGGTTTAAACATTCAACAAAGACTGTGTTTCTAGGACATCACAAATTTTTACCCCAACAACATAAGTACTGATCTTAGACGACATCATTTGATGGAAGTTTAGAAAAATGTACAAAACTATCTCTATTAAAAGGCGATCAAATGTTTGATAAAGTAAAATAAGTTGACACTAATTTTGGTAAAAAATTTGGAAAACCTTATGAAAACGAATTGGAAAATAGATTAGTTTTTTTTGAATTACCATACTAGAATTTTCTGTATGTTAAAAATTTTCTTGATGTTTTTCATGTTAAAAAAATGTATGTGATATTGTGATCACCGCATTACAAAATACACCCAAAAAAACAAAGGATGGAATTAGGGCTAGGTTGGACATGATTAACATGGGAATATGGAAAGAGTTAGCGCCGATGAAGGGTGAAAAATGAACTTTTCTTCCTCCAGTTGCTTACACTCTTTACAGGTAGGAGAGATATCAGTTTTGAAACTTCTTGAATGATGTAAAGGTTCCAGAGGGGTATTCATCGAATATCAATAATATCGTGGCAATGAATGATTTAAAGTTAAAGGGTCTGAAATCACATGGGTGTCATGTCTTGATGAAAGATATCATTCTTATAGCTTTACATTTCATTTTTCCCAAGAATTTATGCCATACATTAACCAAGATCTCTTTATTTTTCAAAGCTATATGCATAAAAGTTATAAAGATGGAGAAATTTCCGACTATGTAAAGGGAAATTTCTATCATATTATGTGAATTCGAAATGTTATTCCTGCCAAAATTCTTTGATATGATGGTTCACTTGATGGTTTACTTGGTGAAAAAGATTTTACTATGTGATCTTGTACACTATAGATGGATGTACCCCATTGAATGACATATGAATATTTTTAAAGGGTATGTCAAAAATTGAATTCAGCTAGAGGGTTGTATTACAGAGTGACATATTGTTGAAGAATCCATTGAATTATGTACCGACTACCTATTCGGTGTGGAAATCATTGGTCTACTAAAATCTTTTCACACAAGGCGTCTTATGGGTAAAGAAATTTCTAAAAGAGATGTTGTCACAATCAATATTAAAGATCAGGAGAAGAGCCACATTTATGTTTTTATATCAATTTATAAGTTTCCTCATATGTTGAAACCCAAAAATAAATTATTATGCATTTTAATCCATCAAGGTATGGATATAGATATCAAATACACATAATCATCAATTTATAGGATGGTTTCAGGATCATATTTTTATGGAGTCAGATGAAAATCCAGATTCAATTTCATAATGACTTCAATGGATACCCATAAGACCAAGTATGTATGTATTATCTTAAAATGGATATATAATTAATGGTTATATGTTTTATAATAATTAACATGATGAATTCAGCACTATGCAAAATAGTGGAGTTACACTTGTGGCCGAAGTGATGCATGTTTCTGTTACTAAGGATAAAAATCCAATTTATGCGAATATTTCATACTTCAGCATCATCAAAAAATTATGGGAGTTGGATTGTACAAAATTCCAAGTGATTATTTTCAATGAATGTTGGTTGATAACAATTGTGCTATTAAAATAGATGAATTGAGATCCATGAAGGTGGATTTCAGCACGGAAGGGTACAAAGATGAACCATTTATAATGGAATCATAGGTAGTATAAGTATTTTATGTTCCATATCCCACAAAACCAAAGTGGTCAATTGTTCAATTGATGAAGCTATAATTTTCATATATTATATACTGTATTTCAATGTTCTAATACCCACCATAGTGTTATTTTATGTGCAATTGTCACCTTTTTAGGATTTGGTGGAATTTTGAGCTCAAATGCAGAAATGGCTTAATTTTGGGGTTTAACTGTTTTATTTATCTTATGTATTTTGGCCACAACATTTTCGAAACTGAAAAAAATTGTGAAATTATTTTTTTTAAGGTTTCCTTACATAAGTTTCCTCATTTAATCCTTCTGGAGTCCCAGCTCAATCAATCATTTGGAGGCCCAAAACCAGCTCACAATCCGGACATCGAAAACTTTGTGCAGAATTGAAATGTTTTAACTATGAGATTTTATCTCGAAGCTGACCAATACAATGGAGCTGAAATTTAACACGGAGATCGAATATTAATTAAGGAACATCTTTCATTAAAGAGGAAACGTCTGAATCGGCTGTGTTCAAGGTCGTAATGTCATGGGAAGATGGAGTTGTGGAAGATGAAGAGTCACTTTGGCAGATTACATTTTCCGCACTAAACCTGCCATAACTCCATCATACATGGGACAATCTGGCTGAAATGTTGTGGAGGGACGCGGATGATTATATGGAACAACTTTCAAGAAGGGACCAAGTACCAATTATTCCATTTAATGGGTCGAAAAGTCTATGCAATCTGGAGGAAAGAATTGAGTCGAGATTTCATCAACCATTTTCCCTATAAATATGTATCTCTTCTCCCTTTTACAAGGATAGCCATTTCAAGGGGGAAAGGTTGAGTTTAGTTTTTTTTAATTTTTATTTATAGTTATAATATATATTAGTGTAGCTTTTTTTCTTCTGTTCATTTATTCTTTTCTTTAATTTCTTTTTATTTTATGTGTTTCTCCCACCGTGCTTCTTTCTAACTCCATGTTTGTGGAGAGCTAACCCTCACTGTTGTTCGAGGGGGGAAGTGGTGGTATTTAAGTTTTTTTGTGCTTTATTGATTTATCATGATTTATTATAAGGATTAAGTAGTGGTTAAATGATTTTGGTGAGCAGTTTCCCCACTTTCTCTACTATTGACTTCTTCCTCCTCGTTTTATAATTTTCATTCTCATCGGTTTCTAATTCATTCAAACGGTGGAGTTTGGATTGGGTATTGATGTGGAAGAGTTTACTCCTACATGCAGAGATCTCGGTGTAGGGTAATATATTTCAAATGAGAGGGTGTGGAGTGACAGGTCTTGATATCCACATTGAATAAATCCTTGATTGATATTTTGAATAACAATGATAATTCCACCATGAAACCCCAAGAACAATGGTTCTCTTCTACTAACTTCATTGTGTCTTTTCTCCCTTTTCTTTGTATTTTGTATTTTCATATATTTATATATTTATATTATATTTCATATTTTCTTCATTTCAATTATTCCCCCTATTTACATAAGTATCATCTTTTGATATTAGTTAGTTTATAATAGTGACAATAGAAAAAATAGTGCGTGTGAGCGGCCTCCTTGTGATCGACCCTAGGGTGTGCCACTATGGTAAATTTTTAGGTAAATAAGAATTTAATTGAATTGTGGTTCACGACAAACCACTCTCATAAATTTGGAACCATTTTCGGGGAGGTCAAGTTCTTTCACACTCTTTTTTTCATAAAAACAAAAAAAAATTAAAAATTTCAAAAACTAAAAAAAAGTGCTTCATTGAATATCATTCTATTTTTTGGTCAAGATGGATTATTTTAGTGAATTTTCATATGCTTGGACTAGTACTGAATTTTCTTGTAGGGAAGAGTCTTTTATGTTGCAGATGGAACAAGATGCCACAATGATTCAAAATAATTTCAAAATCCTTGAACAAGCAAGAAAGATGGTGGCATCGTTGGCAGCTAAAGTTGATGAAGTTAAAGCTCTATGGATGAAACGAAAAAAACAAAAGTACCTTCATGAAGAAGAAGAGGTAAATGTTGTTCCACCTAAATTTGAAGTTGAAGAACCCAAGGAGGACTTGAAGATTCAATTTTAAGATGCAATCATCTCCCCTTGGACATTGCTTGAAGAGGTTCCTGAAGATGACATGCCAGCTGATACAACTATGGGAGATCAACATGTTTTGGATAAAAATTGGTTAGATTTTGTCGAAGACCAAAAGTTAAGTTATTCTCCCATATTATTCAAAGAAGAATCAGTACCTCTATACTCCTCTCTTGCTTTGGAAGAAGATAATGAAGTCCCTGCTGAAAAAGAGTTCCAAGTGGCCTTTCCTGAAGAGATCACATTTCAAGATGACCTACACGAAAGGGAAGATTTTAACATTGATTGTTCATGTTTTAATCATATCCAAGTGGAATTATTTTTTAACTTCCCTTCTGAATTTTTTGACGCAGCATCACATGTGCAAGCCCTAGATGTTAAAGTTGAAGTGGCCAAAGAAGTCGTGGCTGGAGAAGTGGAGGACCAATTCTTCCTCCTTCCCCCATCATTCTAGTTGTACCATAATAAAATGGTGAAGGAGATGTTGTACTCTATTTATGGGGTTCTCTATAGATGTTGTAGGCTGAAGATCATTGGAAGAAAGAAGTTCTGGTGGTTTCTGAGCAAGAAACCCTACCCACTATCGGATTGGGATTAAACCACTGCAACTGTCTGCCTAGGGGAAGTACAAACCTAGCACCCGCTTGGGGGGTCAAACCAAGACTTATCCTTTTTCTTTTTCCATTCCTATTTATTTTCCATTACACTTTCTTTTTATTTATTTTTCTGATGTTTTATTTATTTCATGATTTTTAGGTTAAGTGGTAGTATCTAGGAACTTAACTCAAGGCTGCCACTGTAAAATAAAGACAGGTTGTATCTTTCCTTCCTTTTATTTTTCTGCCCTTATCATTCTTTTGTTGAGCTGCAATGGGGGTAGTGAAATCTAGGTGTGGGGGGAGTGTCAACCTACTTAGATGTTTTCTGTGCTTTATTTTTATTTTTCATCTTTTTAGTAACCTTGAGCTTCAATGAATATTCTAATCATTTTTCACACACTAATTGATTTTGAGATGATTGAAATGATTTTTGAAGAAATGGATTTTAAATGATTGCTGATGTGAAACTTTTTCCTTAGAATGGATTTTCAAGAATTTTTATGAGTTTGACCAATTTTTGAAATCCATGCCCATGAAACACTGACTCAAACATTTTTCCTGTCCTGTGAGGTATTCTGAACCACTTTGAAATATTCTTTCTAATATCAACACTTTCTTGAGAGAAACTTGGATTTTTGTGTGAGAACCAGAACTTGTGATTTTTCTCTTTTGAAGCTTTGGATTTCATGGAATGTTTTCAATATGATTGAGGCATTTGTTTGGCTAGCAATATTTTATCTTGAGACCTACCTTTACATCTATCCTTCATTATCCCTTAGATGCCATGAATTTCCTTATAGGTTTATGCCACATTACAAGCCTAATTTTCCATACCTACCCACATTCTTAGTATTTTTGCGTGGATATTTCAAGTTTGAGTGTGGGGGAAGGGCCTTTCATGTGCGTTTTTGGGATGTGTTTCATTTGTGGGTGATGTGAGGTGTGTGTGAACTTTTTTGGGCAGTGGATGATAAAGATCAAATTGGGCATGGGTAATCCTTTCATTGTGCATTATTTGTTTCATCTGGTTCTCATTCAAAAAAATAATGAATGAAAAAAGTAGCAAAAATGGATATGATCTTGAATTTATCATTGTATTCAATTGTCAGCTCATTCTCCATGAAAAAAAAGAAAAAAAAAGAAAATAAAGTTGTGCCTTTCTGGAGCTTTACAAAAAAAAATGAAAAAAAGGGGAGAACTTGGATGAAATCATTCATTGGATTCATTTCCTGGATCATGTCCCATTTCATTAAAAAGGGGTTTGGTGTTGTGTATCACATTGTTAAGGGGATTAAGTGAGGATCATCCTGTGTTTTCACTTGATTATTCATGCATTGTGCGTAAGATTCTAACCTCCTCTTTGTAACCTTAATTTTTCAGTAATTTTCCCACCAAACCTAAGCCACAGAATTCACCTGAAAAATTCCTCATGATTAAATAAATTTTCATGTTTTGCGCTATGGAGAGATGATAATTGTCACAAGCCTATGGTGATACTTTCCCTTTCCAAGTGTTAGCGTAACTCCAGATACAATTTCTCTTTAGTGAAGAGTGACACAAAATTCAAGGTGAGGTAGGTTGTGAATGGGCCATGGATGGATTCCTGAGGTTGAAAAAATTTAATTGTGAGGAATGAAAATGATTGTTAATTGTTTTTCATAGAGGATACATGATGGAATTTCATTTTGGATGATATCATTGATGTTTTCTCATTGTTGATTGTTTTGTGAATTTTGATTTGGATATATGATGATTGCTCGGGAGTGCAATGATTAAGTGTGGGGGAATGATGAAGCTATAATTTTCATATATTATATATTGTATTTCATTGTTCTAATACCCACCATAGTATTATTTTATGTGTAATTGTCACATTTTAAGGATTTGGTGGAATTTTGAGCTCAAATGAAGAAATGACTTAATTTTGGGGTTTAACTATTTTATTTGTCCTCTGTATTTTGGCCATAAAATTTTATAAAACGAACCAAATTGTGAAATTACTTTTTTTAAGGTTTACTTACATAATTTTACTCATTTAATCCTTATGGAGTCCCAGCTCAATCAATGATTTGGAGGCCCAAAACCAGCTCACAATCCGGACCTCGAAAACTTTGTGCAGAATTGGAATGTTTTTACTCTGAGATTTTATCTCGAATCTGATGGATGCAATGGAGCTGAAATTTAACATGGAGCTGGAAGAGTAATTAAGGAACATCTTTCATTGAGGTGGACACATCTTAATCGGCTGTTTTCATGGTATTAATGTCATGGGAAGTTGGAGTTGTGGAAGACAAAGAGTCACTTTGGCAGATTAAATTTTCCGCACTACACCTACCATAACTCCATAATACTTGGACCAATCGGGATTAAATGTTGTGGAGGGACGTGGAAGATTATATGGAATAACTTTCAAGAAGGGACCAAGTACCAATTATTCCATTTAATGGGCCGAAAAGTCGATGCAATACGGAGGACAGAATTGAGTCGAGATTTCATCAACCATTTTCCCTATAAATATGTATCTCTTCTCCCTTTTACAAGGATAGACATTTAAAGGGGGAAAGGTTGAGTTTATTTTTTGTAATTGTTCTTTATAGTTATAATATATATTAGTGTAGATTTGTTTTCTTCTGTTCATTTCTTCTTTTCTTTCATTTCTTTTATTTTATGTGTTTCTCCCACCGTGCTTCTTTCTAACTCCATGTTTGTGGAGAGCTAACCCTCACTGTTGTTCGAGGGTGGAAGTGGTGGTATTTGAGTTTTTTTTGTGATTTATTGATTTATCATGATTTATTATAAGGATTAAGTAGTGGTTAAATGATTTTGGTGAGCGGTTTCCGCACTTTCTCTACTATTGACTTCTTCCTCCTCGTTTTATAATTTTCCTTCTCATCGGTATCTAATTCATTCAAACGGTGGAGTTTGGATTGGGTATTGATGTGGAAGAGTTTAATCCTATATACAGAGGTCTCGGTTTAGGGTAATATATTTCAAACGAGAGGGTGTGGAGTGACAGGTCTTAATCTCCACATTGAATAACTCCTTGATTGATATTTTGAATAACAATGATAATTCCACCATGAAACCCCAAGAACAATGGTTCTCTTCTACTAACTTCTTTGTGTCTTTTCTCCCTTTTGTTTGTATTTTTTATTTTCATATATTTATATTATATTTCATATTTTCTTCATTTAAATTATTCCCCCTATTTACATAAGTTTTATCTTTTGATATTAGTTAGTTTATAATAGTGACAATAGGAAAAATAGTGCTTGTGAGCGGCCTCCTTGTGATCGGCCCTAGGGTGTGCCACTATGGTAGATTTTTAGGTAAATAAGAATTTAATTTAATTGTGGTTCATGACAAACCACTCTCATCAATTTGGCACCATTTCCGGGGAGGTTAAGTTCTTTCAGACTCTATTTTTCATAAAAACTAAAAAAAATTTAAAAATTTCAAAAACTAAAAAAAAGTGCTTCATTAAATATCATTCTATTTTTTGGTCTAGATGGATTATTTTAGTGACTTTTCATATGCTTGGCCTAGTACTGAATTTTCTTATAGGGAAGAGGCTTTTATGCTTTAGATTGAACAAGATGCCGCGATGATTTAAAATAATTTTAAAAATCCTTGAACAAGCAAGAAAGATTGTGGTATTGCTGGAAGCTGAAGTTGATGAAGTTAAAGCTCTATGGATGAAATGAAAACAACAAAAGTACCTTCATGAAGAAAAAGAGGTAAATGTTGTTCCACCTAAATTTGAAGTTGAAGAACTGAAGGAGGACTTTTAGATTCAATTTGAAGATGCAATCGTCTCCCCTTGGACATTGCTTGAAGAGGTTCTTGAAGATGACATGCCAGCTGATACAACTGTGGGAGATCAAAATGTTTTGGATAAACATTGGTTAGATTTTGTCGAAGACCAAAAGTTAAGTGATTCTACCATCTTATTCAAAGAAGAATCAGTACCTCTATACCCCTCTCTTTCTTTGGAAGAAGATAATGAAGTCCTTGCTGAAAAAGAGTTCCCAGTGGCCTTGCCTGAAGAGATCACATTTCAAGCTGACCTACAGGAAAGGGAAGATTTTTACATTGACTATTAATGTTTTAATCATATCCAGGTGAATTATTTTCTAACTTCCCTTCTTAAATTTTTGACGCAACATCACATGTGCAAGCCCTGGATGTTAAAGTCAAAGTGGCCAAAGAAGTTGTGGTTGGAGAAGTGGAGGACCCATTCTTCCTCCTTCCCCCATCATTCCAGTTGTACCACAATAAAATGGTAAAGGAGATATTGTACTATATTTATGGGTTTCTCTATAGATGTTGTAGGCTGAAGATCATTGGAAGAAAGAAGTTCTGGTGGTTTCTGAGCAAGAAAGCCTACCCACAATCAGATTGGGGTTAAACCACTGCAACTGCATGCCTAGGGGCAGTAAAAACCTAGCACCCGCTTGGGGGGTCAAACCAAGCCTTATCCTTTTTCTTTTCCATTCCTATTTCTTTTCCATTACTCTTTCTTTTTATTTATTTTTCTGATGTTTTCTTTATTTCATGCTTTTTATGTTAAGTGGTAGTATCTAGGAACTTAACTCAAGGCTGCCACAGTAAAATAAAGCCAGGTTGTATCTTTCTTTCCTTTTATTTTTCTTCCCTTATCATTCTTTTGTTGAGCTGCAATGGGGGTAGTGAAATCTATGTGTGGGGGGAGTGTCAACCTACTTAGATGTTTTGTGTGCTTTATTTTTATTTTTATTTTTCATCTTTTTAGTAACCTTGAGATTCAATGAATATTCTAATCATTTTTCACACACTAATTGATTTTGAGATGATTGAAATGATTTTTGAAGAAATGGATTTTAAATGATTGTTGATGTGAAACTTTTTCCTTTGAATGGACTTTCAAGCATTTTTATGAGTTTGACAAATTTTTGAATTCCATTCCCATGAAACACTGACTCAAACATTTTTCCTGTCCTGTGTGGTATTCTGAACCACTTTGAAATATTCTTTCTAATACCCACACTTTCTTGAGAGAAACTTGGATTTTGTGTGAGAACCAGAACTTGTGATGTTTCTCTTTTGAAGCTTTGGATTTCATGGAATGTTTTCGATATGATTGAGGCATTTGTTTGGCGAGCCATATTTTATCTTGAGACCTAACTTTACATCTATCCTTCGTTAGCCCTTAGATGTCATGAATTTCCTTATAGGTTTATGCCACATTACAAGCCTAATTTTCCATACCCACCTGCACTCTTAGTATTTTTGCGTGGATATTTCAAGTTTGAGTGTGGGAGAATGGCCTTTCATGTGCGTTTTTGGGATGTGTTTCATTTGTGGGTGATGTGAGGTGTGTGTGAACTTTTTGGGCAGTGGATGATAAAGATCAAATTGGGCATGGGTAATCCTTTCATTGTGAATTATTTGTTTCATCTGGTTCTCCTTCAAAAAAAAATGAATGAAAAAATAGAAAAAATGGAGATGAGCTTGAATTTATCATTGTATTCAATTGTCAGCTCATTCTCCATGAAAAAAAAATAAAAAAAAGAAAATAAAGCTATGCCTTTCTGGAGCTTCACAAAAAAAATGAAAAAAAAGGGGAGAACTTGGATGAAATCATTCATTGGATTCATTTCCTGGCTCATGTCCCATTTCATTCAAAAGGGGTTTGGTGTTGTGTATCACATTGTTAAGGGGATTAAGTGAGGATCATCCTGTGTTTTCACTTGATTATTCATGAATTGTGCTTAAGAGTCTAACCTCCTCTTTGTAGCCTTAATTTTTCAGTAATTTTCCCACCAACCCTAAGCCACAGAATTCACCTGAAAAATTCCTCATGATTAAATACATTTTCATGTTTTGCGCTGTGGAGATATGAGAATTGTCACAAGCCTATGGTGATATATTCCCTTTCCAAGTGTGAGCATAACTCCAGATACAATTTATCTTGAGTGAAGAGTGAAACAAAATTCATTGTGAGGTAGGTTGTGAATGGGCCATGGATGGATTATTGAGGTTGAAAAAATTTAATTGTGAGGAATGAAAATGATTTGGAATTGTTTTTCATAGAGGATACATGATGGAATTTCATTTTGGAAGATATCATTGAAGTTTTCTCATTGTTGATTGTTTTGTGAATTTTGATTTGGATATATGATGATTGGTCGGGAGTGCAATGATTAAGTGTGGGGGAATGATGAAGCTATAATTTTCATATATTATATACTGTATTTCAATGATATAATACCCACCATAGTGTTATTTTATGTGCAATTGTCACATTTTTAGGATTTGGTGGAATGTTGAGCTCAAATGCAGAAATGGCTTAATTTTGGGGTTTAACTGTTTTATTTTTCTTCTGTATTTTGGCCATAAAATTTTCTAAACTGAACAAAATTGTGAAATTAATTTTTTTAAGGTTTCCTTACATAATTTGACTGATTTCATCCTTCTGGAGTCCCAGCTCAATCAATCATTTGTAGGCCCAAAACCAGCTCACAATCCGGACCTCAAAAAATTTGTGCAGAATTGGAATATTTTAACTCTGAGCTTTTATCTCGAAGCTGACCAATCCAATGGAGCTGCTATTTAACATGGATCTGGAAGCGTAATAAAGGAACATCTTTCATTAAGGAGGCCACGTCTGAATCGGCTGTATTCAAGGTCGTAATGTCATGGGAAGTTGGAGTTGTGGAAGACGAAGAGTCACTTTGGTAGATTAAATGTTCCGCACTATCATAACTCCATCATATGTGGACCAATCGGGCTGAGATTTTGTGGAGGGACGAGGAAGATTACATGGAACAAATTTTAAGAAGGGAAAAAGTACCAATTATTCACTTTAATGGGCCAAAAAGTCGATGCAATCCGGAGGACAGAATTGAGTCGAGATTTCATCAACCATTTTCCCTATAAATATGTATCTCTTCTCCCTTTTACAAGGATAGCCATTTCAAGGGGGAAAGGTTGAGTTTAGTTTTTTTAATTGTTATTTATAGTTATAATATATATTAGTGTAGCTTTCTTTTTCTTCTGTTCATTTATTCTTTTCTTTCATTTCTTTTTATTTTATGTGTTTCTCCCACCGGGCTTCTTTCTAACTCCATGTTTATGGAGAGCTAACCATCACTATTGTTCGAGGGGGGAAGTGGTGGTATTTGAGTTTTTTTTGTGCTTTATTGATTTATCATGATTTATTCTAAGGATTCAGTAGTGTTTAAATGATTTTGGTGAGCGGTTTCCCCACTTTCTCTACTGTTGAATTCTTCCTCCTCGTTTTATAATTTTCCTTCTCATCAGTATCTAATTCATTCAAACGGTGGAGTTTGGATTGGGTATTGATGTGGAAGAGTTTACTCCTACATGCAGAGGTATCAGTGTAGGGTAATATATTTCAAACGAGAGGGTGTGGAGTGACAGGTCTTGATCTCCACATTAAATAACTCCTTGATTGATATTTTGAATAACAATGATAATTCCACCACGAAACCCTAAGAACAATGGTTCTCTTCTACTAACATCATTGTGTCTTTTCTCCCTTTTCTTTGTATTTTGTATTTTTATATATTTATATATTTATATTATATTTCATATTTTCTTCATTTCAATTATTCCCCATATTTACATAAGTATTATCTTTTGATATTAGTTAGTTTATAATAGTGACAATAGGAAAAATAGTGCGTGTGAGCGGCCTCCTTGTGATCGACCCTAGGGTGTGCCACTATGGTACATTTTTAGGTAAATAAGAATTTAATTGAATTGTGGTTCACGAAAAACCACTCTCATCATCTATCATCGACTAGAACCACCGAAGGGTCAGATGAAAATTCAACTGAGGATAACCTTTCATCGAGATGTCACAATCATTTCTCAATGGTCCCAATATAGACAAGGCTTTTTATGTCAGAGGATACCATAATGAATGGATTTGGATACTCGATAGAGGGTTCAAATACCTTCAGCATTTAAAAAAGGAGAGTTGAATGATCAAGTTATATATATTTTGTAATATAAATTATATTACCTCATGTTATTATCTATTCCCTACTGTATTTATGTAATCTAAATTAAATGTTAAACTTTTTATAGAGATAATAGATTCTGCACTGGCTAGTGGTCCCAATACGGAGGAACAACAGGTCTCTCAACCTGATAGTACTCCCAATATAGAGGGATAATGACCTTTTGCACATGCTGGTGCTCCCAATCTTAAGGAACAACAAGTTCCTCAACCAGCTGCTACTCCCAGTACAGAGGTACACCGCCCTTCTACACATGCTGATGCTACCGATCTAGAGGAACAACATATTTATGATGTTGAATATAAGGAAATGGTAGGTGATGAAGGACCGATGATGCAAAAAAACAAGAGTGATATAGTTTGACGGTGTTAGAAAAAATCATTAAGGTGAAAAGAAAATGCATCAAATTCAAGGTCAGATGGAATGCACATGGCCAACATGTTAACCCCAACAAGACCATGTTTAGTAGTTACATAGGACTCATCACTTGACAATGCGTGATGATTGATTTAGATTCATAGAACCATGTTCTGTCCATGCTTAAGGCACTAATGTGGGAAGATATTATGGTAACATTATGATATCATTTATTTATTTTACTAAAAAATAAAATAATGAAACATTGAATTGATCTTCATCATCCATTGTGAGTGCATTTATAGTAGATGAATCTCACAAGAAATATGTATTAATTATTTCTGGAATAATTCACAAAGGATTTCATACAATTCTAATGCGATTTCATCTTAAAGATGATGAAGGGAAAATAAACCTACACCCACTTCTTATGTATGCATACATGATAACCTAAGAACCATGGGATGCATTTACTAGTTGTTGTGCAGAGATGACTTTATAGGTACATTGTGGCTGGTAATACATTATTTTAAAATACATGTATTCATCAATTTGATTGAGATTTTTTTATTTATGAGACAATAACTCAGTGTTGAAAAAAAGGAATGGGCCGAAAAACTAGAATACCCCTACTATAAAGCAAGTATGGGGTACACTTCACTTGAAAAAAACTTGGTACATATTTTAAATCCAACTTAATACTTTCATGTGACATGAAAAAACAACATAATCATGTTCCTCTGTTTATATGTAGATTGATGAATCTAAACCAAAAGCCACTTCCATCCCACACCATGTGCTATAGAAGAATACACATGTAAATAAATATGGAATACTAATAGATTAAAACACACAAAAGTGTGGGAAACATGTGCAAGTATGAAATAATAAAAATTTGTTTTGCTTTAAATTGCTATTATATAACAATGATGACTTATTTTCCTACATTTTCTATCTGATTTAGTCATAGGAATGAAAAACACATGTACCGAATGAACACCTACTATCGGTGGCACTATAAAAACTAGAACAGTATGGACGCATCAAAGGTTTGGGTTTTGGGTGACATCTTGAACATATTTTGAGAAAAAAAATGATGATAAAGATAAAGAAACAGTAGAGATGAAAACAAGATTAGCTGCCCTTGAAGAATAATTTCATTGGAAGAATGAGTTATTATAAAATGTTAGGGATGGAAAAAAGAGAAGAAAAAAATCAAGAACAACCATTGTTTGATGATCCCGCCCCACCCTCACCAGCTTTGAGGTGATCCATTCTCCTCAAAGAGCTATCTTATTTTAGGTAATCAATATTATAATAATTGTTTCTTTGAAATGAAAATTAGACATACACTAATACCTTTCACATACTGATATTATATAAGGTGAAAATGAATGTGATTTATATCTATCAACACCCACCCATCACCTTATAGCAAGGGATATGGTGTACAATATCCAAGATGACCATCTACACAATAGAAAATTTCCAACAGGTCATGTGAGAGTGATGATTAACATAACCCATGAGCCGAGCACCAAGATGCATGTTCCACTTGATGATTCTGATATTCATATGATCGACCAAGTTTTTGGAACATTAATCACATGGCCATAAAATCTTGCAAAACCACATGTCTAAAAGGAGGTATTCATTTCAAATTTATTTTCATTTTAAACCTTCAAAGAAAAGGAGGTATTCATTTCGAAACTTTTAAAAAATTAGTCCTTTGTTTATTTATATTTTTACAGTACTACTATGACTTTCTAAAATAATAATATTCACAAGATGATATATATTTTCTTAGAAATGTATGGGAAATAAACCTAATGTTAGAATGTACACAAATAAAATGAATATGTGACTTCCATAGAAGTAATTAATTATTTCATATTTTTGTTTTATTTATTTTTTTTAGTATTACTCACATAAGAATTTTTTTCTTATACAAGAAAATTCATTTTTTCGAGTTAGGGTGGGTTTTTCAAAGTTTCTCATGCTTGTGAGTGATTAGACTTTGAGGCTGCAACTGAGATAATGACAATAAGGAAATGGGTCAAGAATGTATACAAACATCATGAAAAGATGAATTAATTTTTCTTATTTAATTAATTTTTTTATCATATTATATACTATTTGTAATTTATTTTCCCTATAATTTTTATCTAATAATTATTTAGTTGTTTTCATAGATATTTTGGGAATTCATATTTTGATTTCAACTATCTACAACAAGCCACAAAAGCGATAACATGTTCCTTTCTGCCAATGATACCATGATTTCCATTGATTTTCATTGTCGACCTACTAATAATGCATATTGATTTGATGTTCTTAGCTGAAAAAAATTCTAGTTGTTGAAAACTATAAGAGTGTAGGAGTCACTTGTGCCCATTTTGGTGACTTCTCATGATATAATGCGTAGAATAGCTTCCTCTAATCTTCTGGTTTTCAACAACAAGACATCTTTTTTTTGCTAAGAACATCGAATCAATATAATGTTTTGGAAATTTGAAAAATAAATTCAATGGAAATCATGTTAACACTGGTATTCAAGACGTTTTTGATACTTTTGGATGCATAGGAATCAACGACACATCAATCGGACACACGGTGTGACTGGTATGATTCTGGGTGCGTCTTTTTATTTAAATTTGACATTAATTTTTGTCAAAAAGACAACCAACATACTCAAAACTAAAGAAAACATTAAAATTATTTTGATAATTTAGTAAAACAATCCACAATCCAATTAGGATGTGTAGGAATCAACCACACCTCAATCTGATGCACAGTGTGACCGGTATGACTCAAAGTGTCCATTATCAGTTTAAAATTGACATTTTAGTTCAAAATATGTCACTCATTTAAAACCAAGAAAACACACTAAAATTATATTTATGATTTAATACATCGATTCATAAATCATTTGTGGCATGTAAGAATTTATATCATGTAAAACTGATATATGATGTGACCGGTATGAGTCGAAGTACGTGTTTCTAGTTTAATATGACATTTGAGTAAAAAAGACAAGTGACATACTGAAAACTGAGAAAACACATTCACATTATTTTTATACTTTAATAAAATAACCCACTAGTCATTTTTGATGTTTTTAAATCACCCACACCTCAATCTAACGCACGACGTGACTGGTATGACTCCAAGTGCGTCTTTTTCTTTAAAATTGACATCAATTTTAGTAAAAAGAAAAAATGAACTACTCAAAAATGAGGAAACACATTCATATTGTTTTTATAATTTTGGTAAACAATATATAAGTAATTTTAGACATATAAGAATTAGACTCATCTTAATCCAACGCATGATGTGATCGGTATGACTCAAAGTGCATCTATTTATTTAAAATTGACATTAATTTTAGAAAAAAGAACAAGTGACCTACTCAAAACTTATAAAACACATTAGGATAATTTTTATATTTATTAAAATTATTAATAATTAATTTTTTATGTGTAGGAATTACCTTGACCTCAATCTGATGCACTATGTGACTTATATGACTCCAAGTGTCTTTTTATTTTAAATTGACATTAATTTTAGAAAAAGTAACAAGTGACATACTAAAAATCAATAAAACACATTAATATTGTTTTTATAATTTATTAAAATGATCCCTGAGTCATTTGTTATGTGTAGTAATCACACACACCTCAATATGATGCACAATGTGACCAATATGACTCCAAGTGCATCCTTTTATTTAAAATTAACATCAATTTTAGTATAAAAGACAAATAACCTTCTCAAAACCAATAAAATGAATCCATAATATTTTTATACTTTAGTAAAAAATAAATAAGTCATTTGGGATGTGTAGGAATAAACCTCACATAAATACAATAGATGGTTTGACAGGTATGACTCTAAGTGCATCTTTTTATTTAAAATTGACATCAATTTTAATAAAAAAGAAAATTGACCTACTCCAAACCAAGAAAATGCATTTATATTGTTTTGATAATTTAATAAAATGATCCAAAAATAATTTTTGATGTGTAGGAAATAACCACACCTCAATCCAATGCACATTGTGACCAATATGGCTCCAAGTGTGTCTTTTTATTTTAAATCGACATTAATTTTAGCAGAAAGAACAAGTGACATACAGAAAACTGAGAAAACACATTTGGATTGCTTGGATACTTTAGGAAAAATATCAATGAGTAATATTTTACATGTATAAATCACCCTAACCTCAATATGATACACAATGTGACCAATATGACTCCATGTACATATTTTTATTTAAAATTAACATCAATTTTAGTAAAAAGGATAACTAACCTACTAAAAATTGATAAAAATAATTTATATTATTTTGATACTTTAGGGAAATGATCCATAAGTCATTTGAGATGTTTGTAAATAAGTCTCACCACAATATGATGCATGGTGTGAACGATATGAATCCAAGTGCATATTTTTATTTAAAATTGACATCAATTTTAATAAAAAGGACATATGGCCTACTCAAAAATGAGAAAACACATTCATATTATTTGTATAATTTAGGAAAACTATCTATAAGCAATTTGTGATTTGTATGAATCAACATAACCTCAATATGACACATGGTGTGACCGATATGGCTTAGAGTGTGTCTTTTTATTTAAAATTGGCATTAATTTTAGCAAAAAGAAAAGTGACATACTCAAAATAGATCAAACACATTAAGATTGTTTTGATATTTTTTTAAAATTATCCATGAGTAATTTGTGATGTGTATGAATCAAACTCACCTAAATCTGACACATAGTGTAACCAGTATGACTCCATGTGCTTCTTTTTATTTAAAATTGACTTCAATTTTAGTAAAAAGGAAAACTGACATACTCAAAACTAAGAAAAAATATTCAGATTATTTTGATACTTTAGTTAAATTATCCATAAGTCATTTAAGACATGTATTCATCATCCACAACTTAATTATATGCATGTTGTGACTGGTATGACTCCAAGTATTTATTTTTATTTAAAATTGACATCAATTTTACCAAAAGTGAAAATTGACCTACTGAAAACATAGAAAATTCATTTGGATTGTTTTTATACTTTAGTAAAACAATATATGATTCATTTGTGATATTTATGAATCCACTGCACATCAATCCAATGCACGGTGTGACCAATATGGCTTCAAGTGTGTCTTTTTATATTAAATTTACATTAATTTTAGCAAAAAGAACAAGTGACATACTGGAAACCAAGAAAATAAATTTGGATTGTTTTTATGCTTTATAAAAATGACCTATGAGTCATTTTTGAAGTGTAAGAATTACCCATTCCTCAATAAGACACACGGTGTGAACAGTATGACTCAAAGTGCATTGTTTATTTAAAATTGAAATAAATTTTAGTAAAAAGGAAAACTAGCCTAATAGAAACTAAGAAAACACATTAATACTATTTTGATAATTTAGTAAAATGATCTATAATTCATTTGAGATGTATAAGAATCAAACTCACCTCAATCTGACACATGGTGTGACTGGTATGATCCAAAGTGCATCTTTTGATTTAAAATTGACATCACTTTTAGTAAAAGGTTAATTAAACTACTCAATACTGATAAAATGAATGCATATTGTTTTGATACTTTAGGAAAAAGATCCATAAGTATTTTTTGATGTGTATAAATCAACCACACCTCAATCCAACTCACAGTGTGACTGATATGGATCAAAGTGCATCTTTTTATTTTAAATTGACATTAATTTTAGAAAAACGAACAAGTGACATACTGAAAACTGATAAAATACATTTACATTGTTTTTATACTTTAGTAAAACAATCCATGAGTCATTTTTGATGTGTAGAAATCACCCGCATCCCAATATGACACAGTGTGACCGATATGACCCAAAGTTCCCATTATCAATTTAAATTCGACATTTTATTTCAAAACATTTATTACTCATTGAAAACCAAAAAATGCACTCCAATTATCTTGATAATTTAGTAAAACAATTTATAAGTTATTTGTGACATGTAGGAAGCTTTATCATGTCAATCCAACACATGATGTGACCGATATGACTCAAAGTACATGTTTCTAGTTTGAAATGTCATTTTAGTAAAAAACACAAGTGACATATTGAAAACCAGGGAAACACATTCATATTTTTTTGATACTTTAGGAAAAAAATCCATAAGTAATTTGTAATATCTAAGAATAATCCTCACCTCAATACCACACATAGAGTGACCGATATAACTCCATGTGTATCTTTATTTAAAATTGATATTAATTTCATTAAAAAGAACAATTGACATACTCAAAACTAAGAAAACACTTTCAAATTGTTTTTATACTTTAGGAAAATGATCCATAACTCATTTGTGACATGTTAGAATGAACCACACCTTAATATAATGCATGGTATAACCAGTATAACTCCAAGTGCATCTTTTTATTTAATGTTGATATTTTTTAATGTATTCTTTAATATTAATGTTTAATTTATTTTATTATAATATTAATAACATAATATTTGTTTTCTTATATATGTGGATTCTTTTTCTTGGGTTGGGTGATTTTTTTGGAAATTGATACCATGGGTAGACCTTTTTGAGAGGGGACCACAGGTGCCAAAGACAATGAAACATTAATGTTTTTAAATGTTTGTTGATAGTAATTGTAAATGTAATTAAAAAAATTATTTGAAATGTGTATAGTAGTGTTTTTTTATATTCATGATGTAAAATTTATTTCAATTATATTATATATTTTGTGTAAATCTTACAAGTTTCTCTAGTGTTCTATTATACAAATATCATACTACAAAAGGTGGGGCCTTTATCAGTGATTTTTAGCGTTGATAAAGGGAACCCCATTTAATAGTGCTGATGATAAAAATTATTTTTAGCATCATTAAAATCCATTTTTCATGATATTAAATGGAATATCAGTAGTATTTTCACCTATCAATGAAATATGAATCTAATTTTTTCATTAATCTAGAAAAGTATTTAGAATCAAATTCTCTTAAACCTCAAAATATAATGTCAACCATCTATACTAAAACCATAATTTTTTCTTTCACAATCTCTTTTCACATAGTGATTATGTTACTCTTCTCATAAACTTCATCATTATGAAGATTTCTAGCCTTGAGTAATAGGCTCTGGGTGACCACTTCAGTATATAGTTATTTCTTTAATTTTTACACCTTACTACCCTTAATATCATTGAAAACTATTTGGATGGTTTATTTACACTTTTTGAAAAAGTCCAATAAGAAATGCAAACATTACTTCTATTTAGAACATTTTAAGCATTCTTTGAATAAATATGATAATAAAAAATCTAATTATTTCACCCTTTCCACTAAAACAAATTTCACACCAACATCTACACTATCAATTTGTTTATATTAGTTGAAAATAATCTTGTATTATTTTTTATTACTTTCTCATATTTACATAGCTAATTTATGTACATTTATTTGGTACCACTATCATTTCTATATTTATGCCTTATATACCATTTCCATGTATTTTTACTTGTATGATATAACTCTTCATGCATTTCTTTCATCCGACCCTCATCCCTAGATGGTTTAATAAAACACTTCTATTCCACATGTTATAGGAGGGAAATTCCTTTCATGTTCTTCAATATACTTTATTAGGAAATGAAAGTTATGTATTATATAATTTTTTCCTATTTAACATGTTTTTTAATATATGTAATCTTAGAAGTAATAGGTGGTTGTGTTTCCCCACATTTTTCATCCTCATCATCAGACGCAACTAAGCTTTCACTTGTAAGAGTGGGTGCCCTAGACCAAACTTAAGGAGTAATTTTCAATTTCCATATCATGTATATAGAGACTTGAACATTATATATACTTACCATAATAGTGTTGATATTTTTGGTTTCAGTTGTAGTAGAAGAACGTGGTTCTAATCAATATACTAAAATTTATTTTAATTATCATTTCTAGAAATCATGAGTGAGAACATAGAAAGTCAAATTTATAATTTATCTGTTTAATATATAAGGAAATGAATACTCAGGATTAAGATCTTTATTTTCCGATGAATTTTGATCATCTAAGAAGACCCTTTAGGATTACCTTAGTTTCACTATGAGGATCCAAGGATAAAATCCCTTTAGCAGTGATCTACACGTGCTCCTATGAACATAGAGCAATGCTACTGGATCTCTAGGTTCTAGCATAAAAAATTGAATGTATTGTGTTGTTCTTTATTGATCGATCGTTCTTCAATATTTAAGAAATGTCTCTTTCATTTCCCAATCTTGAGATGGAGAGAGAAGGATAAGTCAAGAGAATTCATTGTGCATAACAACTCTTTTTTTCGATTGCACCGATCAATACTCTACACAATAGACATCACTGCCTATTTATAGAGATAGAATTTATTTTAAAATAATTATTTAATGTATGTAGAACATTAAATAATATAATAAAATTTAATAAATCCCATTCCATATAATAAAATAATAATAATATTATTTTTTGGCATGTGCCAACTTGTGAAATAGTAAGTATTATTTAACTGACTTGTTAATTAATATTTGTCACCTCACTCGGTATTAGTCTGTTTGAAATCATATATCATTTATTTAATACATGAATAAAAATATATTATTCTCTTAAATAAAAATTTTATTCACAAACTAGTAAATAAATATTTATTAAATATTCAATAAAATAAAGAAATATATTTTATCCATTATCTAGTGAATAAATATTTATTTAATTTATGCAATTGATAAGACTAGAATAAAATTATTCATAGGTCTTGAGAATAATATTTATTCCATTAATTAAATTCAAATAGAATTTAATCGAGATATATAGAAATAATTAGTGTGTAACCCTCTAGGGATCTTTCTCATTGTCATTTGGTGGGTCTACCTAAAGTTCAAAATTACTATCTAGCAACGGGTCAAGGAACCCAAGAGAAAGAACTTAATGTCATAACAAAAAAAACCACATACAAATTCTCACTGTGTAATATAATCCCTTTGTCACAATATCTCATAAAGTAGGTTTCACATCCATTTCACCAACCTATATTCTTGATACATCTTTCTTTGACTATCTAGAATAATCACGTCATTACACCATGATCATGGAATTTAAGGAAATAGTTTTATTCCAATAAAAGGGATGAGATAAAAGCTTCCATAAAGATGGAAGGGGAAAATACTTCCTCAACTTATTCATCATTTACATGTAAACCATGATTCACCCATTGTACCTTACCTTGTCATGAACATATGTCATCATGTTTTTCATTACTAAATCTACGTACATGAGTCATGAAATTCATTAATGATAATCTTAAAGTCTAAGGACCGTTATACACACTTGTAGATAGGAATATCTGATGACACCAAAATATGTATAATTCATAATTTCATGTCTGTTATCATAATCACTTATTATAGAGATTACCAATTGAAAAATTTATGAGAAAAAGCCTCTTCTGTAGTTGGATAATGTACTATGATGGGAAACATAGTATTTAGACCATCAAGTGTGAGTACTTGTAAGCATATAAGGATTCTTCTCATGAAGTTCGCACTTGGTAATCTCAAAGATAAGAGAATATGAGAACATACCCATCAGTAGGAATTCTACATGTTTTAGTGTCATTGGATATTCCTATCTACGAGAATGTGTAATGGAAATTATAATTTAAGATCATCATTAGTGCATGTCATGACTCATGTAGTTAGATTTGATGACAAAAATTGCGATGACATATGTTCGTTGTGAGGTAGAGCACGTTGGGTGCATCACGGTTGAAATGTAATTAATGGATAAGTTGAGGAAGGATTTTCCCTTCCATATTTATGTAATTTTATATCATAGAACTTTTATTGGAATATAACCATCACCCTAAATTCCATGGCCATGGCGTAACAACACGTTTATTCTAGATAGTCAAAGAAAGATGTATCAAGCATATAGGTTGGTGGCATGAATGTGAAACCTTCTTGATGAGATATTTTGACAAAGATATTATATTACATAGTGAGAATTCATATGTGGTTATCATTGTTGCGACATTAATTTCTTTATCTTGGTTTCCTTAACCTGTTGCTAGATAGTAATCTTGGACATTAGGCAAGCCCGCATAATGCCAATGAGAAAGAATCTCAGAGGGTCACACACTGAGTGTTTCCATTTATCTTGATTAAATTCTATTTGAATTTAATTAATAAAATAAATATTATTTTCAAGATGGAGGAATAATTTTATTCAAGTTTTATTGGTCTAATAAATTAAATAAATATTTATTCAGCGGATTGTGAATAAAATTTATTTTATTGAAAATTTTATAAATATTTATTTATGGTCTTGTGAATAAAATATTTATTTATCAGAATAAAATATTTTTATTTGGTTATTCAATAAATTATATAGAATTTTGAACAGACTAAGACTGAGTTTGGTGACAAATATTAATTAACAAGTCAATTAAATAATACTTATTATTGCGTAAGTTGGAACACACCACAAAATAATAATATTATTTTATTATGTGTAATGGGTTTTATTAAAGTTTATTATATTATTTAATGTTCATAATTCATTAAATAATTATTTTAACCTAAACCCTAGCTCTATAAATAGATGATTGTGTCTACTATGTAGAGTATTGATCAGTGAAATCAAAATAGAGATTTGTTGTGCACAAAAAATTATTTCTCAACACCTCATTCTCTCTCCCTCTCAAAAATGATAAACCCAAGAGAGATTTCTTCAAGACTAAAGAATGAGTGATCAATAACAAACAACGCAAGATATTTGATTAGCCGTACTAGCACCCAGAGGTCGAGTGAAATTTCTCCAAGAACATAAGAGCACATGTGGATCATTGTTAGAGATATTATACCCATGGATCCTCATAGTACGACAAAGGAAATCATGAAGGGTCTTTTCATACAATCAACAGTCATCAATGATGAAAGATCCTAATCCTAGGAAATCATTTTTTAGATATTAAATAAATTAATTATAAATTTAACATGCAAGATACTTACTCATGGTTTCGATCAATGATAATTAAAAATAAATTTTAATATATCACCCACCACAGAATGCTTCCACTTTCCCCAAAACCAACACTATTTACATTGTAATGTTCTTGGATTATTTGTTGTATCAATAGGTTATAGCAGTTCCTCACTATAGTGAGAACCTAGAAGTTCCATGAAAGTATTCTAAAAATATATGTTCTATAGTAAGATGATATCCATTGATGAACATAAATGATATAGGCTATTAATGGTGGAGACTCATAGAAATTTGAGGAACATTATCATAGTGTATGCGCTTGGTAATTTCCAGTGCATGAGATTACGAGAACATGACCCGCCAGTAGGAAACCCATATTTATATTTTCCATTGGATCTTCTTATCTGTGGATGTGTGTACTGATCCTTATATTCTAATATTTTTGTTAATGAATATTATTAGCCACATACTTTGATGCATTGATAAAAACCGCAATTACTTATGTTCATGACAAATTAGGATACGTTAAGTTAATCATGAGTGATATTTCATTAATGAATACCATGAGAAATAATTTATACCTTCTATATTTTAAAGAAGTTGATATATTAGGCCCTTTTATGGGAATAAAACAACATAAATAATTCCATATCCATGATGTTCTTTGCAAAGGTTCATTTCTATAAATCCAAAGAAAGAGACAATGATCATATAGATTGATGACACCTACATGAAACCTTCTTGATTAGAGATATCATGATAAAGGGAAAAAATTGCATAGTAAATATTCTCATGAGGTTGTATGTCATTGTGACATTAACTTCTTTCTCTATTTGTTCCTTAGTGTGTTTCTAGATACTAACCTTGGACTTTAGGCAGCTCCACCTAATTCTAATGAGAAATAGTTCTAGAGAGACACAAATGAAGTATATCTAAAACTTTAGTTAAATATTAATAATATTTAACCTATTTAATAATTATTATTCTCATCATGGTTTAATAATTATTCATGTTTACTTAATCTCATATATTCAGTCACTATTTATTCAAGAGAATATTTGTGTTCATAATATTTAATAAATATTTATTTTATTTTTTAGTAAATATAATATTTATTTGTTGGATAATAATAGATTGAAATTTATTTATTAAATAAATAATCATTATTAATGGACTGATAAATATTGTAAAAGAATAACATACTGACTTTAAAATGTTTGGGGATAAATAACATATAAAATATTATTTGAATAAATTTTAATAAATTTTTTCAAGAAATAATATTTATTTAATCAATGATTTTTGTTCATGTCAAGAAAAAAAATAGTTGGACATAAGATTTCCTGGGGATTAAGAAAAAAAATAAGATCCTATTTTCAATTATTATTTTCTTACCCCAACAATATTTAAACCCAATTATATTATTTCCAACCCTAAAGCTATAAATTTTTGTTGTTGGGCACAACGAAATTCAAATAATCTTCTCAAGACCTAGATAGTTACTCTCAATAATTCACTCAAGAATGAAGAGTGATCCTTCTCCTCCACCCCTCTCAATTTTAGAGAGAATAAGGAGAGTCCTTTGATGATATTTTCGTGGAGATCAAATACGAATGATGTAAGTGTAACGATCTTTCATGTTAATACTTGTCTATTCCTACGAAATCACTTTGAGGTTCGTGGTGTATGTGTGGATCACTACTAAAGTGAATCTACACTTGATTCCTATGAGGAAATGATAGTATGACATAAATAATTTTTTTCAGATTCATCAATGAATAAAGAATTCATTATAAGTTAATTCTTTAACTGATTAAATTAATTATAAATCATTATATGATGATCCTATGTTTTGGTTCTAACATTCTTTCATCAATTAACCCTTGAATTAATTTCATTGGTCCTAAAATTCTATGTTGTGCACATATCAGAATAATAATTGATTATGATAAAAATCTAAGTTGGGAAAGCCCTACTGGAACTTCCACCATTCCCAAAACCTTCAAGTGGTATCAAACCGGTCACATAATAATTTATAATTAACTATAGATCATTGATTGATTTATATATTTATCATTAGCTTTTAATTTCAATTTAATCATTCTTTAAATATAAATCTTAATATCCCCTCTTCTTCCTCTTTGTTCTCAAAAATATAATAAAAAATTGATTAATTATGAATGAAGAACATTCAAATAACTCATCCAGTGGTGACAAGGATTCTGATCGAATTAAACAAGAATATAGAACATGTAGACTATAAGTACACGTTGTGTACCCCTGTTTAATGCACCAGGATGAATCACAAATTAATTCAGAGAATCGTGCATTTATTTCATGTAGTATGTAATTAATACACATCACACATTGACCAATCCATCCTAGCATAAGGTTATCTAGATTACATGGAATGTAACTTACACAAACAATGTGTATCCTATTAGTCAAGACAAGCCGTGTGTTTATTACATAGAATGTGTGATTGGAAACCATGAAACTCAAAGACAACATGGCATGTGACCTAGGTACATTCTATGTAATCCATTAATATCCATGAAAATCCCACATGCCTAGTACCTAGTCATGTTCCATGAATAGATGGTGAATAGATATACACAACATGTAGCTAGATAATACATGCTGTGTATATTTCCTATTTACGAAAAATTTAAAAATAATTTATTATATTTTTTAAACCTTATCAACATGTGATATATGTATCATTTATTTGATTCATACATTCCATGTGATGGGTTATATATATATATATAAATATTAAATGTTTAATTAATTTATTTGTAATTTTTGTAATTATATATCATGTATAATTCATAATACAATGATTACTTTGTGTGCATTAAAGAATAACACACTACATAAATAACATCCACATTTTTGTATTTTTTTGATAGTACACTTAAAATGAAATTCCATGATAATATATGTATGTTATATGCCATATGACTAAATAGTATATCACTATCATGCATGTTGGGTAGTTCGGACCAATACTCGTTGTGTTTCATTAAAAGGTATATAATTTGTACTTAGTCAATTTTAAATAAATTTATTTAATTTATTTAAAAATGATATGTATGAAATTATCAAGAAATATTGGGTGATAATTAAGATACAATAATTGATTAATTAAAAAAGATAATTAATTTATTTGAGCATGACTTATCTTAAATAAGTATAATTTGGAATGAATGGAAGTTTATTAAATTCTTAATTTTTTGTTTATATATGGATGATCATGAGCATAGACCAGAACTTTTTATGTGTTTGAATTCATTTTAATTTATTATTGTTGTTAAATTAAATTTATGGAATCTGCATCATCCCTCCTCTTATTATGTAAGGGCCTGAGTGCCCATGATTTCTTTTGTAAAACCCCCCTTAAACCAATCCTTTGTTTCCCCTCACCTGCATGTGAGTAAAATATTATTTAATAGATGAATATATCAAGATATTAGAGGTGTTTTATGTTTAGATCTGAGGTGAAACCAATCCTGGAGACATCTGAGAGGACGTGTGGAAATATGCAACACAAACCAACTTATGGTTCAAGGTGTTTCCCCCTAAGGTCAATGGTTAGTTTATCATCCTCTAGATGAAATTTCCATTGGGAAAGGCTCATGATCATACCAACTATTATTATTTTATTTTTTTCAAGTTTCATGGTTAATTTTATTATAGATGTTTCATCACGATCACATAAATTAATGAATTAACAAGCATGCATGATAGATCTAAAATAAATTAGATTGTGTGTAAACTTTTATTTAAGACATGGTTAATCACTTAAGTAAATCCACTTAATATTAAAAAGTATTCAATAAATATAAAAATGTGATATTTATGAATAAATATAAAAATGAATCAACAATATATATTTAGTTAGAATAATCTTCCCCTACTTAAGTTAAAATCAAACCATAGTTCAAAGTACTTGACTGGACAAAGTGAGGGTGATTTCAATTATCAGGTAATTCTAATTTGAGTTTTAGGTCAACTTAACCTAGTTCACATTAGGGGTTGACTACCAATGTAGGACTTGGTATAACTGAGATGAATGTATTGATGAAATTCTTATTCAAAATTTCAAGATTGGGGAGTCCACTCAACAAATCAAGGAGCTATGAGTTAATGTAGTTGTAAAAATTAATCCTACCTAAAACCCTTCAAATAACTTGTTAAGAAAAAGTACAGGTTATGAGAAGGGGAATATGGGTCCTTACCACTATAATATCCACACATTATGATATTATGAAACCGATGGTGAGGGATTTTGGGTTTCGATAAAACAGTTAGAGATTAATAAATTTAATATTTATTATCTAATTTTATAAATCGAATAAAGTAAAAAAATTATTCTATTCTTAATTATAGAAATGAAATCCCACATGAACTAAAATATATCACTACGACCCATACTTAAGAAGGATAAAATTCTCACCAGAACTAATTTTAAAGAATAAAAAAATGATCTTTCACGTTATTTTATGCCATGAATGAGAATTATATGTGCTGCAAAACCCATTTCCTAAAGTGCCTAGCCAAGAGACTAGTGAGAAAGAATTATCTATCTATATGAACCATTTGGATGATTCCAAAAATTTACAATGATTCATGCTTTAATATATGTTCAATGAGATTCTAGAGTAACATGAGGATATGGATTCATGTAACATGATGAATCACCCTCATGATCTCTATCATGATAAGGTGAGACAAGAGAGATATGAGAACTCCAATGCACTGTTCACATGCATTCTTGGTGATTCGGCACCGACTAGGCCACATGTAGTCAAGTTAATTAGATACATAGAGTGCTTAAAAATATTAGACATTAAATTCCCTGATTATTTTTTCATATATAACATTCTATCCTAACTGCCTAAATCCTTATCTAGGTTTATTATTAATTACAAAATGATAAACAATGAGAATAATCTTTTAGAACTTTTTACTATTATTCTCTAAGTTGATAAATAAACGAGGTGTGAAAAACCCACAGTCCTTAAGGTGAAAAAGAAAAATAAGAACAAATAAAATGGTACCAAGACTCATATTAATTCTAATGCACTTGACCACCATCCTTAAAAGAAAAATAATATCCAAAGGTATGTGGAGGAAAAATATGCGGTATGTTTTGCATGTGGAAAACTTGGCCAATGGAAGAGGAACTGTACCCAAAAGTAAGGGGAATCTAAAATTTAATTTATTATCATGTAATATATCAATATTTATACATTGGGTATTATATATAGATTTTGGTTCTCACAAATATAACCAAATACAGGAATCAAGTAGATTTCAAAATATTTTCAGAGGAGAGGCAGATCTTTGAGTAGACTATGGAGAATGATTTGTTGCTTTAGCTATAGGAGAACACCACCTTCCATTTACAAATGTAGTGGTTTTGGATTTATAGAATTTTTATTTTATTACCTTTTTTTCTAAGAACATTATCTATATTTATTACCTTGACATGGATGAATTTATTTTCAAATTTTTAAATAAAGAATACCTCTTTTACAAAGAAACCATTTTTTATGGTATGAAATAACTAAATAATTATATTTATGTATTAAATTATGAATAAAAGTATTATAAATAATTATATAATCATTTTCATGTGATTCATATAATTCCCAGTTATGGCATCACCTTCTTGGTCACATAAACCAAAAGTATCTCACTAAGGTCTATCAAGATGGTTATTTGGAATCTTTTGAGCTAAAAATGCTTAAAATACATCTTTCTTGTTTATAAGGAAAAATTAACAAACCAAAATTCAATGGAAAAAGTGAAAGATCAATAGATATTTTAGTATTATTACTCTCTAATGTTTGATTACCTTTTCCATTAGAACCTAGAGGTGGATATTCTTACTAAATAAATTTTACTAATGAATTGAGTATATATGTCTATGTTTACATGATTAGGTATAAGTATGATACCTTTGATAAATACAAATATTTAAAGAATTAATTAGAAAATAAACCTGGAAAGAAGACAAAGAATATTTTATTTTATCGAGGTCGTGAATATATTAACCAAGAGTTTATCAACTTTCTATGGGAGTTTGAGATCTTATCTCAACTCACTCCAACTTATACACCATAATGTAATGGTGCTAGTAAAAGGAGGAACCAAAACTTACTAGAAATAGTAAAGTTTATAATGAGTCATGTAGATCTTCCATTATCCTTTTTGGGATATGCATTACAAACTGCGTCATACACACCAAACCGAGTACTATCTAAAGCGACAAACAACATTACCTTAAAGTTATAGAGTGGGAGGAGACCTATTTTGTTAAATACATGTTTATGGACATGTAATGTAACATCTAGTTACTGATATAGCTGGTACACCTTTAACCTCATTGTGGTTTTCCATTTCTCATAGTATGAATATGGTCAAGAATGAATTGGGAGGATACCTATAATGGTGAAGTCACAAATTTGATGTACATTCAGATTTAACCATCTTTTTATCTAGGTTGAAGGGGGATTTCATACCATGTAACTAGGTTAAATGATGTGTAATGGTTACTAGGTGAAAGTTGTAAAAGGGGTCGTAATGTGAATTGTTACACGTCGTGAAGGATGGTTTCATGTCGCATATGTTTTAAATAATGTATTTTTAATCTGTGGTGCCCAATTTTTCAGTGTACTTAAATACCATGGATTTTATGATGTGTAAAGTAATTAAACGTCATTTAATTCCCTGAGAAGGGATTTTTTAGGGGTTCTTTAAGTTTTTTGTTTCCCATTAGATCGTCATTTTTTCTTTTCTCTCGAACCGAAACTCCTCTCTGGTGATTTTTGGAGACACCACTCTTTCCTGATCAATCTGTTTGGTGTTAGATCCTTGTTTTAGTCATGATTCATCTCTTTGGGTGAGTAATATTTATGATTATTCATTGTTATGGATCACGGTAGAACCTTTGGGTTGCTTTATTGGATCTGTTGATCTATGTTGGTGTTATCTCTTGTCTTCTTATATGATTCTTTGTGCAATCTCGTTTCAGAGGCCGTTCGTTGTTCATCAGGGTGCGATGGACCTTTGTTCTTGAGGTATGTGGTTTCCTCTTATCAACTGACCCTTTTATTTTACAATTAAATACAAATTGAGATGTGTATTTGATTCTAGGGACTTCATTGAAATCATTGGGTTTTTGTTGCATATGGACACCATTGTGGGTGTGTGGGACCTGAGATTTGAGGTAGGTGGTTCCATATCTTACATAAGATAATAATCCTGATTTATATTGCTTTTTTAATTAATTTTTTGAATTGGAATGACTTTTTTTATGTTTTGAAAATGTTTTTTTAAAGAAAAATGGGTTTCCGTGGTTTTTGATAAATGAAAAGGAAATGGGTACTTTTGAAACATTGAAATTGATTTGTGAAAATGAGCACATGGGTTACCTTGGTCACTTAGGTGGAAGGTTTATGTTGAGGACATTGTCCATGTTTTGTGATTATCGAGAGGTTTGATCATGGGGATTTCTTCTATTTCCTAGGCCTGTTTTTCTAGGGGATGGATATTGACATTTTCAAGGGGTTTAATCATGGGGAATTCCTCTACTTCTTAGGTCCATGTTCTAGGAACTGAATTGTGAACTTGATTTATTATGGTATGAGTAGTCTTCTAGTCTGACCTATAGTGATCCCTGGTACTGATACCCATGTTGCTTCTTCAATTTTTTACTAATTTTCTTTATAAGTTATCCTTGGTATGCATGTTATACCTGTTGCTATTTATAACTATGAAAAGGGAAATGTTTACCATGTTTTTTATAAAACCTCTTTACTACTTATCATACCATGTTTAAAAAAAATAAGAATATAAGAATTGTTATATAGAGACTTGTTATAGAACACCTAGGTCGGATCCTATTGAGCATGTTAGATCACACCCTGCTCACCCCTTTAGTGGTGCATAGACCTTTGTATGTATTCCAATACAGGGAAATGAAAGGAACTGTAGTGTGGCGACAAGGATTGTGTTATCTGGTTTTGGGTAGTTGGTGGTGAGATGGTGGGAGTTTTTCCACAACATCACATGGAGTAGCTATTTGGTTTTGGTCCTTGTAGTTGGATTTTTATTGGGCTTTGACTACTTTTACAGTTGTTTGTTTTTGCTATCTTTTTACTACTATGAAATATATATTCCTTTAGTCTTCCACTATCTATTTTTTTATGTGTATAAATATATTCCATGTTTTTGTTTAGGTTGGGAAAAATCATTCCCTCTGGTGTGTTGTTTAATGTTTGGGTACTTGTCTCCAGACCATGGGGACCAAAAACGCCCTTCAAGTATGTAACGGGTTAGGTAGGGTGCTATGTTTAAGGGTAACCTAGGATATTTTGTTACAAATTTTTATTAGAGTAGGTCTATCCTCAAGATTCCCTCTCTTGGGATGTATGTTATTCTGAAGATAGGATTTTTGGGACTTGAGAGGTATGTTGTGATGAGTTCCTGGCCATATCTTATCATAACGAGACTCAAGTTTCCATGGGATGTTGGGATGTGTGTCTCTAGTGTTGGGTTTGGTTTTACATCTCAATTTATGCTTATGGGTTTTCTAGTTTTAATTGAGATTTTTTCTATTGTATGATCATTCTTGTGTTTTGGTGTGCAACAATATGCCTCCAAGACGTCTTCCATGAGCTCCTTAGGAAGGTGAAACTGATGATTCTCAAGGGAATCTACTTATAGGTTAGAATCTCATTGAGACTATCATATGGGTAGTTCATTATACTAATTATGATGTTACAAAATTTTATAACATAGTTATTAAGGTACAAACAGAAGGCAGATGAGAAAGATATTGATTGCGGGAATTCTTTTGTGAGAAGCTACCATCCTTTAAAAGAATGAATAAACCTCAATAGTTGGAGGAATGGCTGGATAAGATCGATCAAATCTTTAAATTCCTAGAGAAACCTGAGAATATTAGAGTAAAATTTGAAAAATTCATGCTCGAGGGTTATGGTAAGTGATGGTGATATTCTATGGTCCAGGTAGACATACACATGGAATTGGATTAGAAGGGTTTCAAAACCTTGTTCTTGTAATAGTTTTTCCTAGAGTCCCTGATGCTGGAAAAGTATTTATAGTTTTTGTATTTTTAATAGGGAGATCATTTGGTGCCAGTATAGACCAATCGATTTGTTGATCTTGTCCATTTTTCTCTATATGTGGTGAGGAATGACCAAATGAAGTCTTATAAGTTCCTGCAAGGTTTGTGACCAGATATCATATCGCAAGTGTTCATGTTAAAAATTTCTACCTATGTAGAGATGGTAGACAAAGCTATTATGATGGAGATAGATATGTAAGAAATGGTTGGTTTTTCTAACCCTTATCTTTTATCTAGTGGTAGTTTTAGTGGCATGAATGGGAAGAAAAGGAAGTGACAGAATCATTACAGAAGTGGTGGAGGTGGTTCTCAATAGAGAACCTCATATACACCATCCGTTGAAGCTGAAAATGTTCATATGATTTTCTATTAGTGTGTAAGGTGTGGAAACACAAGACATTATTGTCCTATGCCTATGAATACATGTAATATCTATTGATGCATTGGTCCCTAATAGCGCTTCTATCAGGCTATGACTATGCCTCGTTATGGTCAAGGTTTTTTATCTCCAAAGGCTACTGTAGTGAAGTCAGAAGCTTCAAAGTCTATAGAGCTATAACCACAGGCCTCAGGAGTGATGAATTTTCACATAGTAGATGAGTGTCCAGAAGAAGTCGATGCAGGTCCAGAAATAGGGATAGATACTACCTTATTGCATCTTTAGTAGCAATTGTTTTATTCGATAATAGTGCCTACAACTATTTTATATCTGTACTTTTTTTGATATTATTAAACTTTCAATGGAACTTATGTCATTTAAAATGGAATTAGAGACACCTCTTAGAAAGAGGAAAGAGCATGGGTTTCAGTGCACTTCTTGTTCGTAAACAATAGCCGATATATAGTTGGTTTGGTACTTTCTCATTGTTATTCGATATTTTCCTAATGTTTTTCAAGATGACTTATCTGGTCTTACTCTAGAGATAGAGGTGGAGTTTATGGCTGAACTAGTTCTAGGAACATAGCCAACATCGATACCTTATTATAATATGGAACCAACTGAGCTAAAAGAGATCAAGATCCAGTTGGACAACCTATTGGAAAGGGTTTCATTAACCCTAGCGTTTCATCTTGGGAAACCCTCGTGCTATTTTTCAAGAAAGTAGATGGTTAAATTCAGTTATGCGTGGACTATCAGTAGTTAAACTGGGTGATGGTTGAGAAAAAATATCCTTTTCCTCATGTAGATGATTTGTTTGATTAGTTAAAGGGGGAAAATTGGTTTTCAAATATTGATCTTCGATTGAGTAATCATTTGCTTAGAGTTCAGGAGTCTGATATACTAAAAACAACCTTCAGGAGTAGGTATGACCATTATGAATATCTTGTGATGTCTTTTAGTCTGACTAACACTCTTGTAGTTTTTATGGATTTGATGAATTAGATATTCCATCAATATCTTGACACTTTTGAGGTAGTCTTCATGTATGATATTCTAGTTTATTTTAAATTTGAGCATGAGCATGAGCACCATCTGAGTTTGGTTCTAGAAATTTTGAGAAGTCATAATTTGTTTGGAAATATTTCGAAATGTAGTTTTTAGATTCAAGAAGTGAAGTTATTAGGGAACAATATTTATGAACATGGATTATCAGTTGATCCCAAGAAGTTGAAGGATATTTTTTCATGGAAGGAACCACATAATGTATTTAAGATACTGATATTCCTTGGTATTACTAAATACTACCGATAGTTTATCAAGGACTTATCTTAGTTGGAGTTACCTTTGGATTCTTTTACTAGGAAAGGGATGAAATTCACATGGGATGAAAAGTGTCAGTACTCTTTTGATGAACTAAAAAAACTTCTTACATCGACTCCTATTTTAATCTTACCAGAGCCTGGTAAGGGGTATATGGTGTTTTGGGATGCTTCTGGTGTTGATTTGGGATGCGTGCTTATATAGGATGACCATGTGGTAGCTTAGAGCTCTCTCCAAATTTGGCCACATGAGAATAATTATCCCACTCATGATTTATAACTTTCCGCAGTCATGCATGCACAGAAATGTGGTGGAACTATATTTTTGGGGAGAGGTTCAAAGTCATCATTGATCATAAGAGTTTGAGTTATATATTTTTTCAGAAGGACTTAAATCTCAGATAGAGACAATGGGTAGAATACCTTTATACATTTGACTTTGATATCGCCTACATCCCAGAAAAGTTAAACGTCATTGAAAATGCTCTTAATAGGAATGTACCATCATATGATATTCTAGAATCGAAGGAGGAGTAGAACCATATGGGGATTTTCACTCAGTTACACTTGGATGATTAAGAGGATGTTTTAAGCATGGTTCTGACCAGTGTTCAGTTATCATTATATCTCTTGGAGTCTATTTTGTGAAGTCAGTAATATGATGACGATTTTCAGAAGACTTGAGATATCATTTATGATGCAAAGAATATTTCTGGATGGTCCCTATCTTAATATGGTATGCTTCACTTCGGGAAACATGTTATCATCCTGATATCTGTAAGAAGTTTAGTCTTGTTTGATTTTCATAGCTCTTCATGGGATGTTCATCCAGGAACCTTGAAGATTTATTATGACATGAGGAAATGATTCTAATGGTTAGACATGAATCATGACATCATGTATTTTGTGTCTCGCTGTTACACCTACCAACGAATAAAGGAAGAGCACTTGAAACATTCTGGTTTACTTTAGCATGTTTTGGTACTGATTTAAAAATGGGACGAGGTATCCATATATATTTTTGGATTATTTGGATTATCATGGATTCCCCGAGAAAGGATTACTATTTGGGTGGTTATTTATCAGTTAAAGAAGTATTCTCATTTCATTCAGACCAAAGACACCACTAAACTTTAATATTTGGGTAATATGTATGTGTAAGATATTGTGAGGTTACATGGGATTCTTTCTTCCATTGTTTTGGTTAGAGGACCTAGGTTTAAATCAATGTTTTGGAGGAGTATTCAAGAGGCAATGAGAAATCATGTTAAGTTGATAACAACTTACCATCCATAGACACACAATTAGATGGATCGTGTGATTCATATCATAGAGTATATACTCCATGACCATGTCTTGGATTTCTAAGGATCACAGTATAGCCACCTAGGACTGATTGAGTTTTTTTATAACAACAGTTATCAGTAATCAATCAGAATGGATCCCTTTGATGTGTTTTATGGTCACCTATGTGGATTACATATTTGTTGGGATGAGGTGGTAGAAGTATCATTTGTTGTACGAAGTTTGGTTTAGGAAATATCCAAGAGGATTTAGGATGTACATTGATGTCTGATAACAGTCCAGAATTGAAAAAACTCATATGTGGATGATCGGTATTGACCTTTGGATTTTTCCACAGCTGATAGATTTTTCTTGAAAGTTTCTCCTTGGTTGGGTCACTATTGGCTTGGAAAATAAAGAAATTTTCCTTTGTGATATGTGGGACCATTTGAGGTCACTAAGAGGATTGGGTAGGTTGATTATTGGTTAACATTGTCAGTTCATTTGATAGGAATTTATAATGTTTTCCACATGTATCATCTCATGAATTATCACCCAATCCTGCTCATGTTTTGAGTTGGGAAGAAATTGAGTTAGAGCAAGATGTTTCTTTTTTGGAGAAAACAGTTGAGATTGTTGACTCTCAAGTGAAAGTATTGCGTGAGAATTTTATTTCATTGGTAATATTTCTATGGAAATAAGTATTAGGTTCTCATGAGACTTGGGAAAAAAATCATTGATGAGGGAGCAGTGGCCTTATATTTTTCTAGGGATTACATCTTTCATATGAATTCTCAAGGATGGAAAGTCTTTATAGTGGGGATTTTTTAACATCTTGTTACCGATATGTTTGGTATTCCTTTAACCTCATTTTGGATTTCCTTTTCTCATTGTCAGAATATGGTCAAGAAGGAATTGGGAGGATACATATAATGGTGAATTCATAGATTTGATGGAATTTCAGCTTTAACCATCTTTTTTCTATAGCTTGAAGGAGGATTTCACACTGTGTAACTAAGTTACATGATGTGTAATGGTTGTTGGGTGCAAGTCTAGAACGGGGTCATGCTGTGAGAGGTTACACATTGTGAATGTTGGTTTCACATCATGTATGTATTAAATAACCATTTTTTAATCTAAGGTGAAAGATTTTTTTGTGTACTTAAACACTATGGATTTCACGGCATGTAAAGGAATTAAACATCTTTTAATTATTTGAGAATGGATGTTTTAGGGAACTGGTTAGGTTTTTGGTTCCCATTCAATCACCTGTTTTCCTTTGTTCTCGAACCGAAAATACTCTTTAGTGATTTTTACAAACACCGCTTTTTCTTGGTCGATTCGTTCGGAATTTGATCCTTGTTTCAGTCATAGTGCATCTATATGGGCGAGTAATCCTTTTTCTTATTGGTTGTTAGGGATCAAAATAGGACCTTTCGGTTGTGTTATTGGATATTTTGATCTATTTTGGTGTTCTCGCTTGTATTCTTCTAAGATCCATTGTGCGATCTCATTCTGGAGGCCTTTCTTTGTTGATCATGGTGTGGTAGGATTTATTTCTTGAGATAAATGGTTTCCTCTTCTCAAATTACCCTTTTCTTTTCCAATTAAATCAATCTTGAGATGTGGATTGGATTCTAGGGCCTCCGTGGTCATCGTTGGGTTTTCTTTGTTGGTGGATCCCATTACGGGCGTGTGCGACCCAAGCTTTGAGGTAGGTGGTTCTGTCTCTAGCCTATGATAATAATATCAATTTCAACTTCTTTATAAATTGATTTTTTAAATTGTAATGACTATTTATGTGTGTTAAAAAAGGGTTTTGGAAGAGAAATGGGGTTTACATGGTTTTTGATAAATGAAAAGTAAATGGGTACTTTTGAAACATTGAAATTGATTTGTGAAAATGAGCACATGGGTTACATTGGGTACTTAGGTGGAAGGTTAATATTGAGGTCATAATCTATGTTTTGTGATCATCAGAAGATTTTCTCATTGGGATTTACTCTGTTTTTAGGCATGTTGATCTAGGGGATTAATATTGACATTGTCAAGGGGTTTACTAATGGGGTATTCTTCTTCTTCCTAGGCCTGTGTTCTAGGAACTGGATTGTGCACTTGATTTATTGTGGTATGAGTAGTCTGATAGTTTGACCTATAGTGAACCTTGGTACCAATACCTATCCTGCTAATTCTGTTTTATACTGCTTGGATTTCTGAGTTATCATCAATATGTGTGTTATACCCGCTTCTATTTAGAAATATTAAAATGGGAAATGTTTACCATGTTTTCTATAAAACTGAATTACATCTTATCATGCCATGTTTTATTTAAAATAATAATACATTAATTGATAAAAAAATAATTATTATGGAACACCTGGGTGGGATCCTACTGATTCTGCTAGATTACACCCTGCGTACCCCGTTGGTGGTGCACAGACCTTTGTATGTCTTCCAATGAAGATAAAGACAAGGTTCCACAATGATTTGGTGAGGTTCATATCAGTTGGTATTGGGTAGATGATGGTGAGATGGTGGGATTTTTTCTATGCCATCACATGGAGTAGTTTTTTTTGTTTTGGTCCTTGCAACTGGATTTGTTTTTTTGAGCTTTTACTACTTTTGAAGTTGTTCATTTCTGTTGCCTTTTTACTATTATGATATATATATTCCATTAGTCTTCCACTGTCTCTTTCGTTCTATGTATACATATATGCCATGTGTTTTTTCAGGATTGGTGAAATCATTCCCTCTGGTGTGTTGTCCAATGCCCAGGTGGTTCTCACTAATGTGTGGGGATTGGGAACACCCTTCAGTTATGTAGCGGATCAGGTGAAGTTCCAAGTTTAAGGGTAACCTGGGTTGGTTTGTTACATGTAATACATTTGTTAAGGATGCCTTTAAAAAAATAGCACCTGAGGCACAAAGTGTATATATAGGGTATCCTATAGAAAACAAGGGACATTATCTATATATCCCCTTAGACAAGAAAGTGACTATCACAAGATAATCCATATTTCTCGAGAGGGAGAAGATCCTCATGAAGAATAGTGGGAGAAATATTGACTTCGATGATATTGATACTCAAGATACAAAAAATGTAGTACATGAACAAACTCCATTGGCCCATATGGAAGAAGTTGTTCCTAAAATATAAGTACTTCATAGGATCCCCAAAGGTATAATATTTCCATAAAGATGTAGTATTCAATACATTGAAGGTGGTAAATCATTATTAATTAACAATAATGAACCTCACTCTTAAAAATAGGCAGTAGAGAGACCATAAGTTATAATATGGAAATAATCCATAAATTCTAAGATGGATTCTATGTATCAGAACCATGTTTGGGTTCTCATTGATCAACTAGTTGATATAAATCTTATTGGGTGTAAATGGGTAGTCAAGAGAAAACTAGACATGGAATGTAAAGTAAATACCTACACAGAATGACTAGTGTCTAAAGGGTTTAAATATTATTGAGTAATAGACTATGATGAAACCGTTTCTCTAGTTTCCATGTTTAAATCCATCAAAATTATACTTTATATAATAGTTTACCATGACTATTAAATTTGGTAGATGCATTTCAAAACATCTTTCCATGATGAGAGGATTTAGGAAGATGTATATATCTTACAAACAAAAGGTTTTTAACTCCAAGTAATTCAAAAAAGGTTTAAAAGTTATGGATATACATTTATGGATTGAAGAAAACATCCAAGTTATAGAAAATACGGTTTGATGAAGTTATAAAAGAATTTGGTTTTATTAAAAATGAATGTGATCCATGTGGTTATAATCAGTTTAGTAAGAGATTTTTTTATCTTAGTATTACATGTCAACAACATATTACATACTGGAAATGATATAATAGTATTAAAATTAGTTAATGAATGGTTAAAAAAGTGCTTCTTTAGGAAGGGCTTAGGTGAAACAACATACATTCTAGGGATCATAATCATTCGTGATAGATCTAAGAGGATTGTTGTTCTAAGTCAAGGTATATACATTGACTAGATACTAACTATATTTAGAATGGAATAATTCTATAGAGTATTTATTCTATCATTTCATAGTATACATATTTCAAAGAAAATGTATCCTTAAACACAAGAGGGGTAAGAGAAAATGAGTAAGATCGAACAAACTTCTGTGATAGGATCAATCATGTATGTCATGCCATGTAATAGGCTTAACATTGCCTATACCTTGAGCATGGTAGGTAGATATCAAGCTAATCTAGGTGAAAATATTTATTCTACTGTTATTTTATCTTTAAGTATCTAAGAAGAACTAATGATATGTTCCTGTTGTATGAAGGATACAAGATTCTAGTCAACATTGGTTATACTAATTATAGTTTTCAAACAAATCAGAATGAAACAAAGTCACAGTTAGGATACGTATTCAGTCTCAATAGAGGATCTATGAGATGGAAGAGTGTAAAGTAGTTAGTTTTCATTGATTCTACAGTAGAGTCTAAGTATATAGCAGTTTCTAATGCATACATATAATCTATTTGGATACAAAATTTTTTCCAAGTTCTTGATGTGGTACTTAGTAGTGAATAACTTATCACATTATATTATGATAATACTATAGTGGTGGCTTTCATAAAGGTGCTAAGTTCATGCCAACCGATAATTACATACTCTAGAATTATCACCTCTTAAGAGATTTTTCTTATAGGGGTGAAGTTGTGGTGATAAGAGTTTCCATAGAAGAGAACATGAAAAACCCTTTGAAAAAATCCTTATCTTATTAGAAGAATGAGTATCATGTTAGAGTCAGTATACTGAAGGTTTTTAGTAGTTATATATAGTGAGAAAAAGATTCTATAGGTGTTGGTGCCCTAAAACCAATTTATATATAATTTTTGATTACTAGTATTTATTGTTTTGAATATTAAAAAACTTATTATAACACCATGATTGTTATAATGTATGATATAGTATGTAATAATATCCTAAGAGAAACTATCTCACTGAAAGTTCATATAATTTCTATGCTATGATGAGAACCTATAATTTACATGATAGTATTCGTAAAATATATGTTATATAGCTAGATTACATCATTTTATTGGAAAAAAATGATGTAGTATATCAAGTGTGGAGACCCAAAGGAATTCGAGGCAATTTCTTATGGTATACACCTGTGGAAATTTCTAGTGTAGGGGATTATGTGAACATGAACCACCAATAGGAAATCCATATTTATATGTTTCATTGGATGTTCCTATCTACGATCATGCATATTGATCCTTAAAATTTAATATTATTATTGATGGATATTATTATTCACATTCTTTTATGTATTGATGAAAACCACGAGGACAATTGTTTGTAGAGAAATAAGACATGTTGGGTGCATCACAAATGATATTGCATTAATGAACAATTTGAGAAAGGATGTGTCCCTTATTTTCTTTAATGGAAGTTGATATCTCATTCCATTTTATGGTTATTGGATGACCTAAATAAATATATGGACATGGTGTCATGTGGGCAAGTTCATTTCTAGAAAGTCAAATAAAGGGAAATCAAGCATATAGGTTGATGACACCAGCATGAAACCTAATTTATTAGAGATATTGTAAAAAATAAATCATATTACCAAGTAGGAATTCATATGCGGTTGAATACCATTGTGATATTAAATTATTTATCTATAGCTTCCTTGGCATGTTGTTAAACACTAACCATGGACTTTGGGTTGCTCCACATAATGACACTGAGAAAGAGGCATAGAAGGTCAGACAATGTGTATCCATAACATCAATTAAATATTATTATTATATGACACGTTGAATAAATATTATTCCCATATGAGGTTTAATAATTATTTATGTTTACTTGATTGTATATATCCAGTCACTAGTTATTCGAGAGAATATTTGTGAGAAAAATATTTAATAAATATTTATTTTATATTTATTAAATATAATATTTATTTATTGGTGAATAATGAAGTGAAATTTATTTATTAAATAAATAAAAATAATTTAAGGACTGATAAATATTGTGGAGGAATGGTGTACTGAGTTTAAAATCTCGGGGGAGAAATAATATATTAGAGATAAAATTTAAATAATTTATTCAAGAAATAATATTTAATTAATCCATGAGTTTTTCACATGTTAAGAAAAATAATAATGATTATATTATTATTTTTAAATGAGGTTCTCAGGGATTAAGAAAAATAATAAAGGCTTATGCGCAATTATTTTTTACTAACCCTAACACAATTTAAACCCAATTATTTTATTTTCAACCATAACATCATTTATTTATTTTTTATGCATAATTACATCTGGATAATCGTCTAAAACCCTAAAGATATAATATCCAAAAACACTATCATGAATGGAGAAATATACTTCTCCACCACATTCTCAATTCTATAAAGAAAAAGGAGATACCTTCTTCAAAACAATTCTCATGACAATCAAAGATGAACAATGCAAGCATTAAGATATTTTGTGATAACACTCAAAGATTTCTATAACATCTCTTGGAATTTTGTGGTGCACATATGGATTATCACCAAATGGAATATATAATTTATTCTTATGACACAAAGAAAATTCAGAAAAATGATGTTTTCAAATTCATCAATTAAAAAATAATTCATCACAAGGTAATTCTTTAACAACTTAAATTAATTAAAAATCATTACGCGATGATACTATATTTTGGTTCCTGTGTTTCATCATTAATTAATCCTTGAATTAATTCCATTGGTCTTGAGATTCTTCATCATGTATATCCTGGAATAATTATTGATTGTGATAAAAACAATATGAGTTGGTAATTCTCTACCAGATCTTCCATTGTGCTCATAACCTTCATAGATAATATGAAAATAATCTTAAACATATATCCTATGATATAGATAAATAATACTGAAGGGGAATAGATGATATTTGACTATTTGGTATTGGGGGATCATAATAATTAAGACTTCTTCTCATGAATTTCACACTTAGTGATCTCAAGTAGAGGAGATCATAAGAACTAACCCACCAATAGGACACCATATATTTTTGGTGTCATTGGTTGTTCCTATTTATGAGCATGTGTATTAGTCTCTAAAATTAAGATCATTATCAATGTGTATCATTTGATCACGTATTTTGATACAATATTAAAAACATGATATTTGTATTGTGGCATGGTAGCTTGTGTTGGGTTCTCCATTGATGGTATGCCATTGGTTGAATGGCCAAGAAATAATTTGTCACTTCCGAAAGAAAGTGATATTTTAGGCCTATTTGACCATGATTGTAACAAATTTATTAAATATCTATCCATATTGATTAAAAGTAAGTCCATAATATAAGGTCATGAATAAGTAAAAAAATAAAGGATGATGATATGAAGTGTTAATATTTTTTTATGAGATATCACGCAATAAAGAGATTATATTACCTAAGTGCATTTTTAATAGGTCATCATTGCTATGGCTAAACCTTATCTTCATAAGGGCCTTAATGGGGAACTAGACTCCTATTTTGGTTTGTGAATATCACTTAATTATATCTATATAAGGTTCTAGATGGTTACACACAACGTGTATTCATAAGCTTAACTAATTCTAGTGAATTGGAGTTTAGGACATGGTGGGACCCACAATAGGGTTGAGTATTGTCCAAGTTTAAAAGACCACAATAGAATAAATAAATTCAAGATTATTAAAGTTTAAAATAATAATTGTTGAATTAATTTACTTATAACAAGTTATTTAGTGAATATAATAAAAAATATTTTTTGAAAAAATATTTAATATTCTGGTTAATTTAATAATTATTGGAGAGGCGAGTAGATTTATTGAATAATAATTTATCATGTAACATATTTTGGATGTTATAAGTAAGTGGTACAATATTTATAACCATTGTGACATGTTTAAGAAGTAATAATTATTATTTGTGATGTTTTTAAGAATGTTTAACTTATTAAAGGGATTAAGTTCAATTTTAATAAATTTAAACCTAATTATAAAAACTAAAACATGTCTAAATATGAGACACTATTCATCTCCTTGAATTTGGTAAGCAATATCCCTTATCTTTGAAGTTTTATATAAATAAATGACAATTTTAGGCACCCCTATAACACCCGAAGATTTTAAGGTATGTATATTTTTAAATTTATTTTTTCAACAATATAGGTTTCACACATCACCAAGCTTCAACGAACAAAGATATACAACTAAATATCATTATTTTAAAACGAACTTTGTAACCTTTCCATTAAATTAAAGGGAATGATTAATATTAACAAAATTATGAAATTTATATATTATATATTGAATCAAATGTTATTAAATTCATCCAAATTATTTTATAGGTATAAGATATGAATGAATCCAATTTTATGCATTACAAGACTTTTTCTCTAAAGGCAGTTTTACCGCCTTTTAATGGCGCACTTGTTTAAAAACTTAAATTTGACACTTTAATAAATTCTATTTAATAAAATAAACTTTATTTTTAAAATATTAATTTCAAAATTATCTTAGGGTGAAATTTTGATATTTTTCTAAAAATATTTATTTTCTAGTGAAGAGTGAAAAATCCTGATTTTTATAAAACTATCATTTTCATTATATTACTAGTATATTTATGATTTTAATGGTTACTTCACCAATGAATTATAAATAAAATTTGGGTATTATATAAATGAAAAAATGGTATATATATATATATATCACATAAAGAGTAAATAAATGTTTTTAAAATTATAAATTAAGTATTGGTATTTTTGTGAAACATAAATGTTTATTTACAATTGTATAATAAATATATTAATTTAAAATAAAATATATTTTCATTAAATATATTCATAAATTAATAATTTGTTGTATTATGATTATAATATAATTTTATGAGACCTTAGTTAATATTTTAATGTTCCACAAAATCAATTATAATATTAAAATCGGTATTTTTTGAGTAAATGATTATTTTAATTAAAAATTTAATTTCTGAAATTTAGAAAATTATTTTCATATAATAGATTCCAAAAATAGTTGAATTTTTGGTGAATAGTGAAATATGGTAATTTACAGTATTAGCTAAATACATGAATTATTGAGTCATGGATAATTTATGGCTGATGTAGGCACCATTAGTTAGAAATAAAATGAACTAATTACTTTATTTAGTCACAATAATCAAAACTATTCATAATTTTGAGCCAAAATAATAAACAAACGAATAAAATATTCAAAAAACACCCCTCTCCCCCACTATAAATACCACCCCTCACCACCTCTTCTAATCACACCTAAAAATCCTTGAATATTGTGAAATTTCTTCCCAATACATCTCCCAAACCTATCCCCAACGTTTTTTTATTTTGGGTCTCACCCAAAAAACCATTTTAAGGTTCTTTAATGTGGTTCTCAAGGAGAGAAAATCAAGAGGTAAAATCCCCTTTCATTATTTTAATTTTATTTCAATTTATTTTCTTTTATTACCCTTCCCTCACCTCACTTATACAAAGTGACATGATAAATAAATTATATTTTATATAATTTTATTTTATTATATCAATGGAATATCTACAATAAATCCTCTTCTCCTTTTCCTTTTATTTTAAAGATGAAAACATCGTTTGTGAGGTGCCGACTTACCACCTTCATGGACGATGTGTTTTCATTTTTCAATTTCACCTTCAATTATGGTCATAAAAAAAAATTTATGGTTAAAAAAGACTATAATATATTTATTAAATCTTATCTAATTTTATATAACTAGTATATATTCATAATATTAATTAATGAAACATAACTAGTTTGTGATGATCGAAAAATTACCAAAATAATCTAAATGATTATCACTAACGTCTTATCTAATGATTAATTCTCACCCCAAATAACCAAATGAATTATATAACCATTTAATATTATATAATATCATTAATAAATTATAATTTCAATTCTTGAAAAATATTTTTATTTTACATGATCTTTTATATGCGTATAAAAGTAAACCGATCATGAAAACCAAGGAAACAAACGCTCTTGAACGATAAAATTTTATTTTATAACTCATCAAAAATGACATAAATTCAATTAATTAAATTATAATAAATAAAATAAATTTATAAAATGTTATTCATTAATGAATTAATGGATCATTCTTATTATCCAGGATATTAAGATCAAGTGTAAAACACATTCAGATAAGGTAAGGGTTTTCTCGTCTTACCTTTATTTCTGTGTGATATGCCTTATTCACTACTATTTATTATGTGTGGTGTATGAGTAATGAAATTTGATGTATAATATTATGAATCTATTTACATTAATGATTTTCAATGTTTAATTTTATGATCATTAATTTTATGGGGCATATGGTTCGACTGTTTTCATAGTGGTAAGGCTTTCTTCCCGAACCTCCATTTTTCTTTCGGGTTACACTATATCTCTCCTTAACCCAATGTAATTATTCATTATTTTAATATAATTATTATATATTCTGTGAATATGTTCCAAAATCATATATCTAAATCATTTCATCTTTCCTTTACTAGATAATACATGTTTTATAAGGTTCCCTTTTCAATTATTCCTGTTAGGCCAGCTCGATAAACGGGAACTTCCCAATTTCTTACCCATTTTCAAATACCATCCACAATCTATTTTAAGAAACCATTTTTTATAAAAGAAATCTTTTTTATCATGAAAAACTATATTTGTTCATTATTTGTTATATACAAACAATGATGACATTTTCAATTTTAAAGACTCTTTTATATTTTCCCTTAAACCCCACTAAAGTGGCCCATTTCTAAAGCATCTTAAAAACTCTTTTTACATATTTTCTCTTTATTTGGACATCATTTATACCTCAAAAATGATTTCATTTTACTTATCTTTTATTTTTTGGGATATTCATGTTTAAAATCTTATTTTATAACAAATCCAAATGATTTTAAAAAAGAACCCTTATTTCCAAAGTGAAAGGGAATATCTCAAGAATTTATCAATGATTTTATTTGAGTATTTTCATCTATAATTATGATTAAAATATTTAAAATTATTATTGGGAACTTTTATTTAAATATATTCTTTTTATTTTACATATGAGGAATTCAGTTGACTTAGTAAGTGATGGGCGGGCCCCGCTATAGCCCCTCAATTAATTGGTAGGTCTCATGAGACAAACTAGACCAGGTTTTGGATGAGACCGTACCCATTTATATATAATTTTTGGATGAGGCCTTGATGGTTTGTTTATGATGTATGGAATCATGAATTCCCTCTTTATGATATTAGTAATTGATATACCATGTAATTATTTGACTAATAGAATATCCATGGTTAAGTTTCATTCTCATGTTCTTATTTATATTCCATTATTTATTCAGTTTTTATTCCTACCATATTATGATCAAGATTATGTTTTAATGATTTTTTTATTTATTCACCATGCCTTATTTTTTATGTTTATTTTTGATAGATTTCATTGTATTATTTACCCTTATCGATCATCCGAGCTCACCCCTTTTTTATGTTTTATTTTCCCCTAGGATGAAAAGATGTATATTATGAATGACTTGCATAGATAATTTAGGAGTTTATAGATGTTCCTAATAGAGAGTATATATTTTTTTAATTATTTTTTCATTTGAAAACTTATGTTTGTATCTGGTTTTCTAAATATACTAAACTATTTAGTCATTTGAGATGTGAACACTTGTTCATAGTACCAATGTAATTATGTAAGGAACCCACTCCGGGTTATTGGGGTCAGTACCCAACTCGTATCATATCAATACAAATAATTACTAATGTATAAATAAATTAATAAATAAATTCCTCATCATAAAATATCCATATTAAATAAAAGATACATATTTATCAATATTTTAATAGTTAATAAAATAACTATCAAGAGTAATACGGCGAATGATATCAAGATAGTATATCCCTAGTAAAAATAATCACAAAACATTTAATAAAATATGGTATATGGTAACATAAGATATTAAAGTATAAGATTCAATATAGGGTTCTGAAATTGAATAAAATACTCTAATAAAATCATTAAGAAATTCTTGAGAGAAATACCCTTTTTTACTTTGGAAAGAAGATTTCTTTTGGAAAATTATTTATATTTTTTATAAAACTAGATTGTAAACATGTATATCTCAGAAAATAAAAGGTAATGAGAGTGAAATTATGTTTGAGGCATAAATTATGTCCAAATTAAGTGAAAACATGTAAAAATAATGTTTAAGAAACTTTAGAAATGAGCTAATTTGGTGTAGTTTAAAGAAAATATTTAAGAATATTTTAAAAGGAAAAGGCATAATTATTTGTATAAAAATAGAAATTAAAAAAATATAGTTTTTCATTATAAAATTATGGATTTTATAAAAATATTGGTTCATTATAATATATATTATGGAGTGTACTTGAAAATGGGTAAGAAATTGGGAAGTTCCCTTAAATTGAGCTTGCTTATCAAGAGGGATTGGAAAGAGAACCTTATAAAACATTAATTTCCCTATAAAAGAAATAATAATTTAGCTAGGAAAATATTTTTGGTACATAAAAAAATAATTTATGAGGAGTAAATAATAACAATTAAGAATTAAATTTCGGTGAAGAGAGAGAAAGCGTAACCCTAATGAAAAATGGAGGTTCGGGGAGAATCCCTTACCACTTTGAAAACTATCAAACTGTATGTCCCATAAAATTAATGAACCTCAAAATAAATTTTTTCTACCATTAAGATAAATTGTTTCATGATATTATAAATCAAATGTAAGTATATGTACACCATACATAAGAAATATTGGTGAAAAAGGAAAATCTCAGAGAAATAAAAGTGAGATGAGAAAACCCTTACCTTATTTCTGAAAGTGTTCTTCACCTGTACTTAAAATCTCATATAATCAGATTAAATCTATTAATTAATTAATTAATAACTTTTTATACATGTATTTGATTTATTATAGTTTTTATGTTCATTTATTTCTTTTTTTATGAGTTATAAGTTAGAATTTTATTATTCAAAAGTATTCGTTTACTTGGTTTTCATAATCAGTTTACTTGTATACATGTATGGAAAATAATGTAAAATGAGAATAGTTTTCCAGAATTGAAATTATATTTTATTAATAAAATTATATAATATTAAAGGGTTATATATTTTATTTATTTATATGGTATGAGGATGAATCATTAGATAAAATCTTAGTGATAATCATTTGGATTATTTTGGCGTTTTTTCGATCATCACGAACTAATTTTGTTTTATTAATTAATATTATGTATAAATACTAGTTATAGAACTTTAAAAAAGATTTAATACATATATTATAATCCTATTTAACCATAAAAAATATTTTATGTCCATCCTTGTGGGTATAACTGAAAAAAACACGTCATCTATAAAGGTGGTAAATCAGCACCTCACGAACAATGTTTTCATTTTTAAAATAAAAGAGGAGAAGATAGTTAATAGTTTATTTTACATTTATATAATAAAATAACATTATATATAATATAATTTAGTTATCATGAATTTTTTGAAATAAGAGGTTAGGGAAAGATAATAAAATAAAATAAAATAAAATAAAATGAAAGGGAATGATTAAGGGTTTTACCTCTTAAATTATTCTCCTTGAGAACTTCCTTAAGGGACTTGGGTTTGGTATTTTATTGAGACTAAATGATAATGGATTTGGGAGAGAGTATTTGGAAGAGGATGGGGTAGAAACTGGACAAGATTTAAGGCTTTGGTGGTGTAAGGAGAAGAGTTGGTGAGAGGTGGTATTCATAGTGGAGGAGATGAGTGTTGTTTTGATTATTCTAATCATTATTTTATTAACTTGGATCAAGATAAGAAATAGTGATGATTATTGTGACTAAATAAAATAAATAGTTCATGTGATTTTGAAGAAATGGTTCTTACATCATCCATACAACATCCATGACCCAATAATTAATGTATTTAACTTATACCGTAAATTACTGTATTTTACTATTCACAAAAAAATCAACTATTTTAGAAAAATCCCAAAAATTCACCCCAACCATTTTTTGTTGTGTAAAAATAAAAAATAAACTCTATTTTATGAATTTTTTTTCTTAATATGATAAAATTAATTTTTAAATAAAATCATCATTTATTAAAAAAAATACCAATTCTAAAATTATAACTAATTTTATAATACTTTGAAAATTTAATTAAGGTCTCATAGAATTATCTTATAATCATAATAAAAAAATATTAATTTATGAATCTGTTCCATGAAAATAAATTTTATTTTAAATAATTATTTTAATTTTAAAATTGTGAATAATCATTTATGTTTCACAAAAATACCAATACTTAATATTTCATTTCTAAATCATTCATTTACTTATTCCATCATACAAATATATTATATTTTCATTCATAAGGTACCTAAATTTTATTTAATATTTCATAGGTGAGTTTACAATTAAAATCATAAATATACTATTAATATAACAAAAATGATAGTTTTATAAAAATCAGGATTTTTCACTATTCGCTGGAAAATGAATATTTTCAGATAAATACCAAAATTTCACCCTAAGATAATTTTGAAATTACTATTTTAAAAATGAAGATAATTTTGATCAATAGAATTTATAAAAGTGTCAAAATTTTATTTTTAAAACATGCGAACCATTAAAAGGTGGTAAAACTGCCTTTAGAAAAGTAGTCTTTTATGTATAAAATTTGATTAATTATTATATTATGCCTATAAAATAATTTGGATTAATGGAAAAATAGTTTATTAAATATATAATATATAAATTTCACAGTTTCTTAAGACTATTCATTCCATATAATTTAACAGCTATGTTATTAGGGTTATTTTAAAATAATGATATTTTATTGTATATCATTGTTTGTTTAAGCTTGGTGTTGTGTGAAACCTATGATGTCGAAGAAATTAAATTTTAAAAGATTCATACAGTAAAATCTTTGGGGTTACATTATCCCCTCCTTAAATAAATTCTATCCTCACAATTTGAAATTATACTTTGAAAATCAAAGTTTGATACATAAAAAATTCCGTTATAGGAAACCCACATCGGAAATAGGTTTAATAAAATATACTCTTAATAAGAGGGAAAGATAAATGTAAAATTCACCAAAAAACTTGGAATAAAAATATGATAACATTAGCTCAGAGTAAAAATATGGATATGGAAGAATAATATAACCATCAAGTTCTGATGGAGAGTGATAGAGAACATGGACATTAGAAAGTTAACCATCACAAAGCCATAAATTTGTGATCAGAAAGAAAAGTAAACAGATAATGTTTTTGTTCCAAAATCCCTTTCCTAGAGTTGAGGGTTTATTTTACCATCTAGAAAAGCACTTGAGAAAATAAACTTAATTGATTCCTTTCTATTTCATAAGCATAATCTCATCCTTTGGTTGTGCTTGAATCTATTTTCACATCATCCCGTACACCTAGAAATGAATGTTCAAGATAATATTTTCATGACTGAAGCACTTTTAATGAATCATATGGTTCATAATCCATTCCTTATACCTTTAAATGTTTAATAGACCAAGTTTTAGCACAAATTATCAATGAACAATAATTTCCAATGTTTAACTTGATCCATTCCATAATTAGTTAATCTTAAGACTCATCCAAAACATTTTTGTCCACATTCAATGACCAAAAAATTTAGAATAAAGGTCACTAAATTTAAAAAATAATGTTAACATGATATTTCCTTAAATAATGTAGATATTATTTTCACATACTAAATATATAAATACTTTAATATCCTTTAAACCTTTATGAAAACATGAATTCTTGAAAGATTAAAATCTCAGGTAGTCGAATACATTCCTTAAATACAAACATATAATTAACCTTGAAAATATAGCATAAACCATCAAATAACTAACCAATTTCTTGGTCACCAATACTTTCCCATAAAAAATCCCATTATAATTATTATCTCAGCATTAGGAACACAGTAAGGGTTATCTTTCTATCATCCATGTAATATCCCAAATGTTCCACTTGCTACTAAATCACTTTTTTTCGGTATCATTCAATATATGATTTCAAATCCTTAAATAAGTAGTACTGAAGTACAATAATTATATATTTTATGATTCTCATAACCAGAATATCGTAACATAATTATTAAATATAAAAACACATATATTTTAATCATTTCTCATTTTATGAGGTAGTATCATTAGCTTGACCATGATCCTTTATCTTATTTTAGGGCACATTCCTCTAACACTTGAGACATTGATTTGAATAGTGTCTAATATACTTGAAATTAAAGCATTGCACATTGGAAACATTTTTCATACCCTTGAAATCACAAGCATGGTATACTTTCTCTCCACACTTATGTAAAACTCCTATTCCTTTTAAGCAAATACCATGGTGTTTCTTTCTAAAATTATCACATATGAGAAAATACTTCTTTCTCTTTTTTCTTTATCCATATTTTTCCTAGGAGAACTCTTGTTCTCATTCTTACATCCAATGCCATAATAATTAGACAATTCTTTATTTTTCTCATTAGCACATGATAATATGTTTTTATATGATGAGAATGTTTGTGAGAATTGTTCCCCTTAAAATATTGGAAAAAGACCATAAAATATATGATCCATATTACTCATTAGATCATGTGCATTGATGACGTTACCATTATTTCCACTAGACACAATTTCTAAACAATGGCATACACTAAATTAGGTTATGAATCATAATTCATAATTTGAAACTAGGAAAACACTTAAAATAAATTGAAAATTTATGCATAGCTAATCTCATAATAATAAACAAGGTTTTTTGGAGAAATATTTTCTTTTAAATACTTAATAATGTTTTGTAAAGAGAATATGAATTTTCCTAAGAATATCCCCTGGGAGTGTCAAACCAGGTGCCTAGTAAGGCTCATTATTGTGTACAAAGTTATGCTGAGTCAGTCCCAATACACCTTCTCAGAGTTGTTACCCCTAGGTACATCTGTTCTAGAACCACATCCACATGTAGTATCTAGAAAAGGATGTATTAATATAAATACACACATAATATCTACCTTACCAAAATTCTAGGATGTTATTCTGTTATTATCCTCAAAGTCTATATTAGGGTTATTTTCCCTAAACTATGTTTTCTAAATCTAGTTCCCAAGGTTTCTACTAAACTCCTCTGATACTAACTGTAACAACCCCAACCCCCGTAGACCAGATTCTGTGGTCATTTTATTACAATAGCATAGATACAAGAGACCACATCACCAAGGATTGACCGATTTAGTATTCTTGAAGAAACTATATATATACATGGTTCTATTATTACATTAGTAATTTAAAAATAGTATATAAAAAAACAAAATAAATTGCTTCTTTTCACTCATTCAACGATTTCATCTTCATAACCTGGGGAAGGAAAAAAATAAAAGGGTGAGCTCGAATGCGTAGTAAGGGTTAGGTACAATGGAAGATAACTGTAATCAATAAGTATAAACATTGTGGAAAGGTAAATAAATGATAAATACATTCCAATCAATAAATTGAGATTGAAAAATGCATTCACATATTCTTTCACAGTGAAAATACTATGGATAATAATAATAGATTACTGAATGAAGGAAATTTTTAACTATTGGATGTCATGTATATGGAACATGAACCATAATATCGTCAAGATGGTTTAATTATGTGGGTATAAACCTATATTATTCTTCTTAGAAATAAACATACAGATTTTTTCGCCAACTATTTTCATCTCATGAGACTACCAATGTATTGAGAGGCTATCTATAATCAGGCCCCACCTGTAGGGCTTGTATTAACCGGTCCCCAACCCGTAGGGCTTGCATTAACCAGTACCCAACCCATATCATACCAATACAAATAATTCCTCATGTATCAAATAAATAATAAATAATATTCCTTATCATAAAATATTTTTATTAAATAAAAGATACATATTTATCAATATTTATGTAGTTAATCAAATAAATGTCAAGAGTAATATTGCGAATGGTATCAATATAGTAAATCCCTAGTAAAAATAATCATAAAACATTCAATAAAATATAGTACATGATAACATAATAGATCAAGTATAAGATTCAATTGAGGGTGTTAGAATAAATGAAAATACTCTAATAAACTCATTGACAAATTCTTGATAGAAATACCCTTTTTTACTTTGGAAAGAAGAGTTCTTTTAGAAAATAATTTATATTTTTTTATAAAATTAGATTGTAAACGTGTATATCCAAAAAAAATAAATGGTATGGAAAATGAAATTATGTTTTAGGCTTAAACTATGTCCAACTAAAGTGAAAACATATAAAAAGGGTGTTTAAGAAACTTTAGAAATGATCCACTTTGGTGCAGTTTAAGGAAAATATTTAAAAGTATTTTAAAAGAGAAAAGGAATAATTGTTTGAATAAAACTGTACATAAAAAAATTAGTTTTTCATGATAAAATGAGGGATTTTATAAAAATATTTGTGCATTAAAACATATTATGGAGTGTACTTGAAAATGGATAAGAAATTTGAAAGTTCCCTTAAATCGAGCTTGCTTATTGAGAGGAATTGAAAACAGAACCTTATAAAACATGACTATTCCCATAAAAGGAAGAATAATTGAGCTATGAAATTATTTTTGGAACATAAAAACAGAATTTATGAGGATTAAATAATAATAATTAATAATTACATTGGGGTAAAGAGATAGAAAGCGTAAGATAAATGAGAAATGGAAGTTCGAGGAGAATCCCTTACCAATTTTCAAACTGTCAATCCGAATGTATCAAAAAATTAATGAAGATAAAAAAACATTGGATAACATGAAGATAAATAGTTTTATGATATTATAGATCAAATGGTAGTATATTTACACCACACACAAGAAATGGTGGTGAATAAGGAAAATATTACAACAATAAAAGTGAGATGAGAAAACCCTTACCTTATTTATGAATGCATTATACACATGTACATAACATCTTAGATAATCAAATTTAATAAATTATTTAATTAATTAATAACTATTTATACACTTATTTTATTTATTGAATTTTTTTATGTTCATTTATGTCCTTTTTGATAAGTTATAAGATAGAATCTTATCATCCGAGAGAGTTCGTTTCCTTTGTTTTCATGATGAATTTATTTGTATACATGTATATAAAATCTTGTAAAATGAGAATAGTTATATAGAATTGAAATTATATATTCTTAAGGAAATTAAATAATATAAAAGGTTTATATATTTCATTCCGTTATATTTTATTATGATGAATCATTAGATAAAACGTTAGTGATTATCGTTTAGATTATTTTGGCATTTTTTCAATCACCATGGACTAGTTTTATTATATTAATTAATATTATGTATATATATGGGTTTCCAAAATTTAAATAATATATAATAAATATATTATATTTTTTAACCATAAAAATGGTTTTATGACCAGCCTTAAAGGAATAATTAAAAAATGAAATCACATCATCTACGTAGGTGGTAAATCGGTACCTCACAGGTGATTTTATTTTTAGAATAAAAGGAAGAGGAGAAGAGACTTGATGGTGGATATTAAATTGAAATAATAAAACTATATTATATATAATATAGGGTATTTATAATTAATTTTTGGAGATATGAGGTGAGTTAAGTATACTAAAATAAAAGAAAATAAAATAAAAGAAAACGAAAGGGAAGGATGAAGGGTTTTACCTCTTGAATTCTTACCCTTGAGAACCTACTTAAGGGACTTGGGTTGAGAATTTTATTGAGACCAAAGGATCTTGTATGTAGGGTAGATATTTGAGAATATTATTCGTTAAAATTAGAAAATCTTCAAGGATTTAGTTGGTGAGGAGAAGAGGTGGTGAGGGGTGGTATTTATAGTAGCAGAGAGGGGTGTCTTTTGATTATTCTAATAATTATTTTATTATTTTGGATCAATATTATTTCGACTAAATATAGTAACTATGTTATTTTAGTTCTAACTAATGGTTTTTAAATCATCAATATATCATCTATGACTCAATAATTCATGTATTTAGCAGATACCGTAAATTAATATATTTAACTACTCACAAAAATTCAACTATTTTAGAAAAATCCAAAAAATTCAACCTGACAATTTTTTGTTGTGTATAATTAAAAAATAAACTCCATTTTATAAAAATAATTTTCTAAATATGAGGAATTTAATTTTTAATTAGAATTATCATTTACTCTAAAAATACCAATTTTAAAATTATAACTGATTTTATAACACTCTGAAGAATTAATTAAGATCTCATAGAATTATCTTATAATCATAATAACACAAAATTTAATGTTAGAAACCAATATTTTAAGGTATTTATCTTTTTAAATTTAATTTTTTTTACGATATAGGTTTCACACAACACCAAGCTTCAACGAACAATGATATACAATTAAATATCATTATTTTAAAATGACCGTTATAACCTAGCCATTAAATTAGCGGGAATGAATAGTAGTAACCAAATTATAAAATTTATATGTTATATTTCTAATCAATTTTTTTACATTCATCCAAATGATTTTATAGGCATAAGATAAAAATGAATCCAATTTTACGCATTAAAAGGTTTTATTTTTAAAAGAGTTTTACTGCCTTTTAATGTCGTACTTGTTTTAAAAGTAAATTTCAATATTATAATAAATTTTATTAAAAAAATAAACATTAATTTTAAAACAATAATGTCAAAATTATCTTAGGTTGAAATTTTTGTAATTTTCTGAAAATATTTATTATCCAGTGAATAGTGAAAAATCCCTATTTTTATAAAACTATCATTTTTATTATATTAATAGTATATTTATGATTTGAATAGTAACTTAACCTATTAAATTAAAAATAAAATTTGGGTATCTTATAAATCAAAACATGGTATATTAATATCATGAAATAAGTAGATAAATGTTTTAAAAATGATAAATTAGGTTTTGATATTTTTATGAAACATAAATGTTTATTTATTATTTTATAAAAAATATATTAATTTAAAATAAAATCCTCATTCATGAAAAATATTCATAAATGAATAATTTTTTTTATGAATATAAGATAATTTTACCAACCCTTAGTTAATATTTTAAAGTGATATAAAATCACTTATAATATTAAAATCGACATTTTTTGACTAAATGCTGATTTTAATTTAAAATTAAATTTCTTATATTTAGAAAATTATTTTCATAAAATGGGATCCACTTTTTAATTCTACATGTCAAAAAATGGTTAGGATGAATTTTTGGAATTTTTTTTAAAATAGTAAAATTTTTTGTGAATAGTGAAATATGTCAATTTATAGTATTTGATAAATACATTAATTATTGAGTCATGGATGATTAATGGTTGATTTATGAATAATTAATTCAAACTTAAATTAACTAATTATTGTATTTAGCTACAATAATCATAACTATTCATAGTCTTGTGCCAAAGTAATAAACAAATGAATAAAATATTTAAAAAACACTCCTCTCCTCCACTATAAATATCACCCCTCACCACCTCTTCTACCCACACGTAAACATCCTTGAAGCTTGTCCAATTTCTACCCAATCCCTCTCCCAAAACATTTTCCCATTTTATATTATTTTTGGTCTCCCCCAAAAGACCATTTCAAAGTTCTTTATGGATGTTCTCAAGGAGAGGAATTCAAGAGGTAAAATCCCCTTTCATTCTTTTAATTTTCTTTCAATCTATTTTATTTTCTTATCCTTTACTCACCTCCAATATCCAAAGTGACATGATAAATCCATTATATTTTATATAATATAATTGTATTATTTAAATGAAAATATACCATAAAATCAATTCTCTTTTTCCATTTATTTTAATGATGAAAACATCATCCGCAAGGTGCCGATTTACCACCTTCATGGATGATGTGTTTTTGTTTTTATATTCTACCTTAAATTATGGTAATAAAAACATTTTTATTTTTAAAAAATAATATGATATATTTATTATATATTATATAATATCTTATAACTAGTATATATACATAATATTAATTAATGAAACAAAACTACTTTGTGATGATTGAAAAACCTCCAAAATAATCTAAATAATTATCACTAACGTCTTATCTAATGATCCATCCTAACCCAAATTAACCAAATGAATTATAAAACCATTTTATATTATGTAATATCATTAATAACATATAATTTCAATTCTAGAAAACTATTTTCATTTTACATGATCTTCCATACGTGTATAAAAGTAACCTGATCATGAAAACTAGGGAACTAAACGCTACTGAACGATAAAATTGTATTTTATAACTAATAAAAAAGTACATAAATGAAATTAATAAAACTATAATAAATCAAATACATATAGAAAAGGTTCTTAATTAATTAATTAATGGATTTAATCTTATTATCTAGTATATTAAGATCAAGTCCAGAACACATTCAGACATAGGGTAAGAGTTTTCTCATCTCACCTGTATTTCTATGAGATATTCCTTATTCACCAATATTTATTGTTTGTGGTGTATCTATACTGAAATTTGATGTATTATATCATGAATATATTTATCTTAATGGCATTAAATGTTTCATTTTATGATTATTAATTTTATGGGGCATACGGTTCGACTATTTTCATAGTGGCAAGGGTTTCTTCCCAAACCTCCATTTTTCATTCGGGTTACGCTATCTCTCTCTTTAACCCAACGTAATTATTCATTATTTTTATATACTTCTTCTAAATTTTGATTATATTTTCCAAACTCATATATCCAGATCATTTAATCTTTATTTTATGGGAGAATAAATGTTTTATAAGGTTCCCCTTTCAATTCTTCCTGTTAGGAAAACTGGATTAAAGGGAACATCCAAATTTATTACCCATTTTCAAGTACAATCCATAATATATTTTAAGACACCATTATTTTTATAAAATAAATATTTTTTTCATGAAAAATAAGTTTTTTTCATTCCTGATTTTATATAAACAATTACAACTTTTTCCATTTTAAATACTATTTTATATTTTCCATTAAACCAGACTAAAGTGGACTATTTCTAAAGTCTATTAAAAAACTATTTTTACATGTTTTCACTTTTGTTGGACAAAATTTATACCTCAAACATAATTTCATTTTCATTAAATTTTATTTTCTAGGATATTCATGTTTACAATATGATTTTATGACAAATACTAATGATTTTTAAAAAGAACTCTTTTTTCCAAAGTAAAAGGGTCTTTATCAAGAATTGATCAATGATTTTATCAGAGTATTTTCATCTATGATTATGATTAAAATATTTAAAATTTTATCAGACAATTTTATTTAAATATATTTTTTCATTTGATATATGGGAAATGAATTGGACTTAGTAAGTGATGGGCAGGGCCCTCTATAACCCCTCGATGCATCGGTAGGTTTCCTGAGTCAAAACAGAATAGGTTTTGGCTGAGGCCTCACCCATTTATGTATAATTCTTGGAAAAGGCCTTGATGGTATGTTTATTATGTCGAACATAATTAATTACCTCATTATAATATTATTAAGTGATATCCCATTTGATTATTAAACTAGTAGAATATCCATGGTTAAGTTTAATTCTCATGTGATTATTTATATGGAATTATTTATTCAGCTTTTATTCCTACCATAATATGCTCATGATTAAGTTTTAATGGAATTTTTTCTTAGTTATTCTCCATGCCTTATTTTTTATGTTTATTTTTGATAGTTTTTTATGCAATTTTTACATTTATTGAACATCTTATCTCATCCCTTTCTTATGTTTTATTTTTCCCCTCGATGAAAATATGTATATTATGAATGGATTATAAGGAAAATCTAAAACTTTATAGATGTTCCCAATAGAGTTTATATGTTATTTTTTATTTCATGCTTTAATGTAAAACTTATTTTTATATGTGTTTTTACAAATATACTAAACTATTCGGTCCTTTGAGATGTGAACACTTGTTTATACTACCAATGTAATTAAGTAAAGCACCAACTATGGGCTACTAGGGTCTGGATGTTTACAGATGGTATCAGAGGATATTTAGTAGAGACTTTGGAAACTTAGTTTAGGAAATAATAGATTAGACAACATAACCCTAATATAGATTTTGAGGATACAAGAAGGATAAAATCCTATAATTTTGGTAAGGTAGAGATGATATGTGTTTTCCTAGAAATAAATCCCTATTTGGATACTGCAACTGGATGTGGTTTTGGTACAGATATACCTAGGGGTAATAACTGTAACACGGTGCATTGGGCCTAACCCAGAATAACCTGGTACACAAAAACAGGCCTTACTGCACACCTGGTTTGACACTCCCAGGGGATATGCTTAGGATAATTCACATTTTATTTACAAACCATTATGAAGTATTTAATAGAAAATATGTCCCCAAATAAACCTTGTCTATGATTATGAGATTAACTATGTATAAATTTTAAATTTATGTTATGTGTTTTTCTAGTTATAAATTATACATTATGATTTATGATTTTATGATCTAATCCACTATATAACATTATTTAGAAATTGTACTCGGAAGGATGTTTGGTTAAGAATAGATTAAATTTTATAATAATAATCTTTTAGTAAAACATTTATTGCTTAAATTTTATTTTTTTAGTTGAGGAGAAAACTCAAAATGGAAGTAGAAAGATTACAAACGACTCTTCTCTCTCTTCCAAAGGATTTAATTTCAAGGATAATCCTAAAATCACGATTATATGACTTTGAAACCTTTATCAATATCTAGTAAACCTGCAAGGAACTGTACAAGGAATGTCACACCTCTATTATTCCATGTTTATTCCAAAGATCATGTTTTGTATAAGAAAAAATCTTGTATTCTCATCTTTCATACTATTCTAGGCATGAAAGGTATTACCAAGGTATTTTAGAATTCTTCACCCTAACTAAACCATACAAAGCTCTCATTAATCTCGAAGGATATATAGAAGAGGGAAACCTCCAAGAATCTTACTTGTATAAAATTTTAAGATTTTATATCTTGGTAAGTATTAAAGATAATTTTGAGACCATTGAGGAAAACACAATAAGATTATTTTATAAAGGTAAGGTTCACATGGATGTTCAAATATTTTATATTAAAAATAAAACCTTTATAAATACTTATCTATTACCTCATCATGTCCATCCAAACTGCACAAGTTTCATTTATAAAGATGAGGTAGAGAATTTGGAGGATGTCCTGAAGTACCACTGGAATTCCTAGGCCCATGCTCATAATGAGAGACACCAACACTGAAGACCTGGATGAAGGTATGAGTTTCTTTTGAATAAAATTTTATGTGTTTAGTGATCTTAATAAAATTATTTTTGAAATGAAGAATTTATTTGTTTGGAGCATGGAAATCAATACTTAGAGTTTGGAATAATTTCAAGGGTAAGAAAATGTTTTCCAATGTACAATGATTCAACTACAAGGAGATGGGACACTATACAAATCAATGTCTCAAGTGTCAAAGTAATATACACCAAAAGAGGATAATGGATCATGGTCAATAATTATTTGGTTATAAGAATCATGAGATATATAAGGATTTTTCTATAATACTTATTCTTCAAGGAATTTGAAGCATGTGATGAATAGAACCAGTAATCCAGAGAAGAAATTATATTGTAAATTGATCTTCTTGAATAGATGTTTATGGGATATTATCGGTGACTATGAAGGTGGTTAGTGATCTGATGGTTTATGTTATGCTGGAATTATTAGTTGTTTGGATTTAAGGACAACCTGAGAATTTACTCTTGTAAGCATGCATGTTTCATAAAGGTTTAAAGGATATTAAGGTATTTATATATTTTGAATGTATGATTAAGAGATAAATTATTTTAAGAATCTTATGTTATGTTGATTTAGTGACCTTTCTTCTAAATTTGTGGTCGTTGAATGTGGACATACATGTTTTAGACAAGTCTTAAGATTAACTACCTGTGGAATCTATCAAGTTAATATTTGGGAATTATTCTTAATTAATAACATCTGCCAACCTTCCTAGTTTCAGTAAACATTTGAAGGTCGAAGGAATGACTTAAGAATCACATGATTCGTTAAAATTACTTTAGGAATGAGAAAATTATTCTTGAACATTCATTTATAGGTGTAAGGGATGAAGTAAAAATAGATCTAAGCAAAACCAAAGGAAGAGATTATTATTATGACATGGAGAGTAATCAAGTAAGTTTATTTTCTCAGGTGATTATATGAATATTAAAAGAATACCTCATCTTTAGGAAAACAAATTTTGAATAAAAACATTATCTGTTTACTTTTCATTCTGAGAAATCAAAGGCCTTTTAACCAATCACAAATTTATTGTTTTGTGAAGGTTAAATTTCTAATTACCATATTCCTCAGCAATCAACATTAGAACTTTATGGTTAGATTATCCTTTAATTTCCATATTTTTACTTTTCACTAATGTTAACCTATTTAAATACCTAGTTTTTGGGTAACCACCACATCTACCTTCCCCTCATATTAAGAGCATATTTTATTAACCCTACTTCCGATGTGGGTTTCCCACAAGGGAATTTTGAAGTATCAAACTTTGATCTTTTTGAAGTACAATTTCAAATTGTGAGGATACAATTTATTTAAGTAGGAGAGAATTTAAAACCCCAATATTTTAAGGTATATATCTTTTTAAATTTAATTTCTTCGACAATACAGGTTTCACACAACACCAAGTTTCAATGAATAATGATATATAATTAAATATCATTATTTTTAAATGACCATTATAACTTAGTAATTAAATTAGCAGGAATGAATAGTATTAAAAAAATTATAAAAATTATATATTATTTATCTAATCAAATATTTTTAAATTTATACAAATGATTTTATAGGCATAAGATAAGAATGAATCCAATTTTACATATTAAAATGAGATTCTTTTTTTCTAAAGGCAGTTTTACTGCCTTTTAATGGAACACTTATTTTAAAACTAAAATTTGACACTTTAATAAATTACATTGAAAAAATAAACTTTATTTTTAAAAGTGTAATGTCAAAATTATCTTAGGGTGAAATTTTTATATTTTTATGAAAATATTTATTTTTAGTGAATAATGAAAATTCTTGATTTTTTTTAAAACATAATTTTAATTATATTAATAGTATATTTATGATTTAAATAGTAACTTTACCTATGAAAGTATAAATAAAATTTTAGTGTCTTATATATGAAAACATCATATATTTATATCATGGAATAAGTAAATAAATGTTTTAAAAGTGATAAGTATTGGTATTTTTGTGAAACATAAATGTTTATTTACAATTTTATAATCAATATATTAATTTAAAATAAAATATATTTCCATAAAATATATTCATGAATTAATAATTTGTTGTCTTATTATTATAATAAAATTTTATGAGAGCTTAATTAATATTTTAAAGTTCCATAAAATCTGTTATAATATTAAAATCATTATTTTTCGAATAAATGATGATTTTAATTAAAAATTAAATTTATGATATTTAGAAAATTATTTTCATAAAATGGAGTCCATTTTTAAATTATACATGTTAAAAAATAGTTAGGGTTATTTTTTAGAATTTTTCTAAAATAGTAGAATTTTTGGTGAATAATGAAATACAGTAATTTGCTGTATTAGCTAAATACATGAATTATTGAGTCACAGATGATGTATGGATGATATAGGCACCATTAATTAAAAATAAAATGCAATAATTAATGTATTTAGTCACAATAGTCAAAACTATTCCTATTATTGATCCAAAATAATAAACAAATGAATAAAATATTAAAAAAACCTCTCTCCTCCACTATAAATATAACCCCTCACCACCACTTCTAATCACACCTCCAAAGCCTTGAAGCTTTTCCAATTTTTCCTAACACCTCTCCCAAACCTACCCCATGTTTTTGTGTTTCAGGTCACAACCAAAAGGCCATTTCAAAGTTCCTTAAGGAGGTTCGCAAGGAGAGGAATTCAAGAGGTAAAACCCCCTTTTGTTGTTTTAATTTTCTTTCAATTAATTTTATTTTATTATCCTCCCATCACCTCCATTGTAAAAAGTGAAATGATAAATCCAGTATATTTTATATACTATAATTTTATTATTTCTATGAAAAATCTACCATTATGTCTCTTATCCTTTTACTTTTATTTTAAAGATGAAAACATCATTCGTGAGGTGCCAATTTACCGACTTCATGGACAACGTGTTTTAGTTTTTAAATACTACCTTCATGGATGGTCATAAAAAAAAATTTATGTTTAAAATATACTATAATATATCTATTAAATCTTATCTAATGTTATGGAACTAGTATATATACATGATATTAATTAATGAAACAAAACTAGTTTGTGATGATGGAAAAGCCGCCAAAATTATCTATATGATTATCACTAATGTATTATCTAATGATTCATCCCCACCCAAAATAAAAAAATAAATTAATATAAAATTAATATTATTTAATATCATTAATAAAATATAATTTCAATTCTATAAAACTATTTTTATTTTATATGATCTTCCATATGAGTATAAAAGTAAACTGATCCTAAAAACCAAGGAAACAAATGCTCTCGAATGGTAAAATTATATTTTATAATTCATAAAAAAGTATATAAATGAACTTAATAAAATTATAATAAATAAAAAACATGTATAAAAGGTTATTAATTAATTAATTAATGGATTTAATCTAATTATCTATGACATTAAGATCTAGTGCAGAACACATTCGGACATAAGGTAAGAGTTCTCTCATCTCACCTCTATTTCTGTGAGATATGCCTTTTTAACACTATTTATTATATGTGGTGTATGTATAATAAAATTATGTATAATATCATGAATCTATTTTTTTTATGTTATTTAATATTTCATTTTATGATTATTAATTTTATGGGGCATATGGTTCGACTGTCTTCATAATGGTAATAGTTTCTTCCCGAACCTCCATTTTTCATTAGGGTAACACTATCTCTCTCTTTATCCCAATGTAATTATTAATTATTTTTATATAATTCTTGTACCTTATATTTATATGTTACAAAATCATATATTGAGATCATTTCAACTTTCTTTTATGGTAGAATACATGTTTTACAAGGTTCCCTTTTGGATTCTTCCTATTAAGGAAACTCGATTAAAGGGAACTTCCCAATTTCTTACCCATTTTCAAGTACCATTCATAATATTTTTTAAGACACTATTATTTTTATAAAATCAATATTTTTGTTATTAAAAACTATCTTTGTTCATTCCTGGTTTTATATAAACAATTATGAATTTTTTTGTTTTAAAGACTCTTTTATATTTTCCCTTAAACCCAACTAAAGTGGTCCATTTTTAAAGTCTCTTAAAAAATATTTTTACATGTTTTCACTTTAGTTGAAAATAATTTATACCTGAAACATAATTTCATTGTCTTTCCCTTTTATTTTCTAGGATATTCATGTTTACAATATGATTTTATGACAAATAAAAAAGATTTTAAAAAAGAACTCTTCTTTATAAAGTAAAAGGGTATTTTTGAAGAATTTATCAAGTATTTTATTAGAGTATTATCATCTATGATTATGATTAAAATACTTAAAAGTAGTATGGGACAATATTATGTAAATATATTTTTTTATTCGACATATTAGGAATGAATTAGACCTAGTAAGTGATGGGCAGGGCCTGTTATAGCCCCTCGATGCATCAATAGGTGTCATGAGACAAAATAGACTGAGTTTTGGCTAAGGCCTTACCCATTCATGTAGAATTCTTGGACAAGGACTTGATGGTTAGTTTATGATGAATGAAATTATGCATTCCCTCATTATTATATTAGTAATTTATAGCCTATGTTATTATTCAACTAGTAGAATATCCATGGTTATGATTCATTCTCATGTGATTATTTATATAGAATTATTTATACATATTTTATTCTTACCATATTATGCTCAATATTATGTTTTAATGGCATGTGTTTTTAGTTATTCACCATGCATTATTATTTATGTTTATTTTTGACAACTTCCACTTTATTTTTTTCCTTTACTGATAATTTGTTCTCACCCATTTATTATATTTTATTTTTCCATAGGATGTGGAGATGTATATTATGAATGACTTGCAGGGATAATCAAGGAGTTTATGGATGCTCCCAATGTTGTTTCTAGGTTTTTTTTCATTTCAAGTTGTAATTTAAAACTTATGTTTGTATCTAGTTTTAAAAATCTATTAAACTATTTGGTCATTTTGGATGTGAACACTTGTTAATAGTACCAATGTAATTAAGTAAGGCACTTGATCCAGGATTTTGGGGTTAGGGTCTTTACAACCTTGATCAAAGAAGTCCCTCACAGATCAAAGAGACGATGTTCTTGTGATTACATCAATGTTGAAATCACCATAATATCTCCATAATAGAACCAAAAGTTCAAATATCAATGATATATAAATCTTTTTAAATGTGTGTCGATGATCTACAAGATTTTTTAAGTTTATTTCATTCTAGCAACAATCATCAATAATGAGAGAAACAAATTTATGATTGAAATAGAATGAGGCATGGTTTTATTTTAGTTGTCCATGATTAATTTAAATTAAATGGGATATTTGGATGGTTATCTGGTTTTGGTTATATTGTATATGACATAAAAATGTTGATCATAAAATATTTTTTTTTAAATTCACTCTATTTTGCGATTCCATTTTGTGCCCAGTTCCAATAAGTGATATCAGAGTGTTTGTGTGTTTTATTAAGCGAAGTTTAAATTTGATTTTCATGAATTCTAGTAGAGGGAGTCTTTATAGTAATAACACATTTGATGAAACATAAATCCAATGATATATGGATGATTTATAGCCATCCGAAGATCATAATCAGATCAAAACAGGAATTTTCAGGCTTAAAAACATAGAACATATATATAAATTTAATCGACGGGCATGGTGTTCGACTGGGGTTTAAATTATTGGAAGGGGGTGGGTCATATTTTTTCCACAACATTGTGTATTTTCTTAAAAAAAATTATTTATTTTCTCTGAATATAACCTTAGAAAAAACATTATTTGTTTTATCAACCTAACTATGTAGGCTTTGAAAAACTAAATTGGGTGGGGGGTACACATGCTATTTTTTAAAAGAAACATTTTTTAAGAATATATGTCATTAATGGGGTGGTACTTAAATATTTGAAAAGCTACCCCCTACATTGACACATGGGAGAAAACCACCCATGATTATGTGAAACAATTTAACAATATATATATATATATAATAATATTTCAGGCCCTCTTTCTCTCACATGACTACACTGAGCACCACCTAATAACTGATCCAGGGAGTCGAGCTCTACCCAACTCACCCGACCCATCCAAGTCACCCTGCGACCCATAACCCCTCTGAGGGTGTTTACGAATCCCCATGAGGCCCCAATAATTCCTAAAATATTTAGGTTTTGTTAAAACTTATTTCAAAAACGTATGAAAATTATTTTATGAATTAAAGCTATATTAATTTATATTAATTAAAAAAATTACCTTTAAGTATAATTATTCACAAATTTAACTATTTACGTAAGTTTCATGCGTACTAACTGATCATGAGCCTTGGATGATCATTGCAAGTCTAGTATTTATTCATATATTCGTTTTATTATCACAATGTGTTTATTTTTAATGATTATTTGATAAATTATGATATGTGTATCATCTTTATTCTTGTAATATGTATAAAGATATACACATCTAGGATAAAAATAATTTATCTATAGTTCACATTCCTGAGATCCCTATCCTACATGTGGTTATTATTGATGTATAATGAGGATGATTAATGGTGATATAGTTTATGCCAATACATGGTGATACACTATATGGGAGTTTGACACATTGGATGGGGTAAGAACTGTAACTTGAGTCAGATATAATGCAACATGATTCAACAAGTTACCCCTAAGAATTAGGTTGATCCCTTATTATCTCAATGGATCAACCATTTGAATGGCCTCATGATCACATTATTTTTTATTTATTTATTCATGGTTTATTATTTTTGTATATTTATCTATATGCATGATCACATAGAACAATAAATAATAATGAAAAAATAAAATGAACATTCATGGTGAATGTTTTCTATTTAAACACATTTTAGTTGTGAGTTCATTCACATATAACAATAAATTGTAAATAGAAATAGATTGTACTCATCATGAAAAACTATTAAAAACCCTCAAATAAAATATTAATTCATCATGACTTCCATTACTTTAATTTTAAGAAAAAACATATGTTTGAGGTTCTCGTTAGGCCTAGTTAAGGGTGATTCTTAATACTGGAGAATTATTATGAAATTGGTGGGTCAACTTAACTAATGATTGAAAAAAATTAGTCATAGATATCATGTTGCAAATTTGGAAGAAAAGTGTTTGGAATTCCTGTTATAAGGAAGAAAAAAACTAATTTATTTTCTTAATGTTGCATAGAGGATGACCATGGTCATCTCACTAGAGGAAAATTGTAGTCGGTTCAATCACTAATTATATTCCATGTAATCTAATTATTTTTTTGTTTTTATTTATTTTATTAAAAAATGAATTTTGGATTTTTGGTTTTTGGGAAGATAATGAAATGAATAATTAAAACTAGATGCAAATGAAAATCCAAATGAATTTAGGAAGAAAGGTATGGTCCTAGGGTTTGATAACATGGGTTTCTTCATTTTTTTTAAATTCAATTTGATAATTAAATTTATTAAAACTCATAAATGAATTACTTTAATTTGATTTATTGAGTGTGAAATTTTTATCATGGCTTGGAAAACTCTTTGGAACACCAAATAAAACCTCCTACAATAGTCAAATAGGAAAACACCTTGATCGAGAGTGAAATTCCTAAAAGACCCAAATCCACCATATTTTGTTTCATCCCTTCAGGTATCATCAACTCCACCTTATGAATATTTTAACTGAGAGAAGGGAGGGAAAATAAATTAACCATAGAAAAGAGTGGATTTGAAAATAATTTCATGGTGGAAGGTCACCACAACCATGAAATAATTTCTCAACCACCACAAATATAATTAAAACATTAAGAATTTAAAGTGTGATAATTAAGAATTTCGTGGAACCCCCTAAGACCAAGCCATAGGTTAGTAAATTTACATTTAAAAAGTGAAAGATATAACAATGGAAATATGAGAAGAGAAAAATTGAAGTTAGGGTTGGAAGAGAAAGAGAAATAAAAGAAATTGGGATTAGAAGAAAAAATACACTTGAATTAAAAATATGAATGTGTTACATGGAAAATAAATTGAACACTAAGGTAGAAAAGAAAACCTAATCCAATAGTATCCCTATGGTGTAGTACAGAGGATGATCCTTGAGAACCGATCCATTTTTAATCCACCCTTTCCTCTTATTTATAAGATTTAATCCACCCCTGGGGAATCATAATAGTTCTATTAATGGGTTTTAGGTCATAATAGGGCTTTGTGGGTTGTCAAAAGTTTTTAACTCCATTAATTTTCATCAAAATTACCATTTCTAGGTCTGCCCGAGAGTTTCATTTCATGAATAGTGTTCATGATGTGTAATGTATGGGGTCTGAATCCATTCACAGCTTGTTTCATGCTTTCTAATCTATCATGTTTCACATCATGAATGATTTCCCTGATGTGTAATGTTGTTTTCCATCCTGCTCCACCCAATTTCAGCACTATTATTTATTTTCAAGCTTCAAACATATTCTATGACCTATCGTATGTCATGATACATCATATTCATGTTGAATTCATCTATTCCAACTTCCCTCATCAATATTCTTGTATTGTGCCACACCAATTCTCATTAAAACGTGAAGTTTGTTCATCATGCTTAATTATTTATTTTTGTTTATTTTCTAGATATTTCTTGTATCCTATCATAAAATAATAAAAAAATAAACATAGAGATGTATAATCATTTAAATTATAAAAACATTTTGTTTTATATTAAAATATTCATGAAAAATACGACTCTATTAGTGTTGAGTAACACAAGGTTACACTTTACTCGAGATGAGACTCCACTCAATGAATTAATTATCAATTAGTAAATGTGTATGGTCATCCAAAATACTACCTTAAAACCCTTTGTGTAGTGGTGTAGTCATAGATTGGACTAGGAGGAGAGGTTTCAAGGATCCTTTCCACTAGAATATTCTAGCAACCAAGTGTTTTGAATCTGGTAGTTGAGGGATACTAGGATTTGATAAAATAGTGGGAGACATTTAATATTAATAAATCTATATTTTATAATAATAGGTAATCGAGATAAAATTACAAATTCATCAAATTTTTAGGGAAATTAATACCAAAAAAATATTGTGAAAAATTCCAAACAATGAATAGGTACTAATCGACACATATTTATATGAGTAGTGTAGGTATTTGCACATAATATTATGAGATAAAGAGAAAGTGTTTGTACTTGAGCCCCACTTCCTGATAAAAAACCTAAGGAAGCATGTGATGGTGAAATGGAATCTTACAAGATATTAATAGATGAAACATATGATTTTTATATCATATTTCTATCATTGATGTCTAGTGAGTTGTGCATGTAACCTAATGACTAAGATGTTATATTATGATCTATCATCTCTGAGAAATATATGAGGATAAAGTAAATCAAGAAACAAATGAGGTTATGATTACACTGAACAAGTGTAAATTGAAATATGGATTCATATTGAACCATGATCATTAAATTATCCCATCCTTATTACCCAGTTACTCCACTTTTTTTTGAGTATTAAAAACGAACAATATGGAGAAAAAACTTCAATATCTTTTGGGAAATATTCACCATGAAGATAGAAACTTCAAAAAAGATAAATATTTGGTTCTTATGATGAAAAATAAGAAATAAAAGGTAAAAATGACAATGGAAATTACTAAACCAATGACACATTCACAATGTATTTCTAATAAACCAAATATAAAGAGGGTGCACATTGAATATAAAACTATTTTCTTCACATGGGGAAAGAAATGTCATAGTAATAGAAACTACAATTAATTGAAGAAGCATGTAGTTACATATACTTGAGGAATATTCATCAATTTAAAGTAAAACTTTGTTTATACTTATTGGGTATTAAATAAAACATTAGTATCAAATATTTGTATTTAAATATAATAACCAAGATAGTATAGAAGAAGTTAAGGTGGATTATCCTAGTGGTTTATAAAGGGTGATTCCTACATCCAGAGTGAGAAGCACATAACTTTTTATTTCCCATTGGATTGATTCCCATGAAACTATAATTGTGTATTGAAAATTATCAAAACATTTATCCGAGTGTTCTTTAAGAAAGAATGAGACATTATTCATTTTGTAAGGAATGTTGTTTATGATGTTTCATACTCAATTAAAAGTTCAATAATACTTGAATCATCAACAATAAATGATGAATATAAAATATATAACATAGTAATACTCAACTCTGAAAAGAAAATTCTTGGTTAATTAAAACTAAAATTATTTATCAAGGATATAAACATAATGGTGTTTATACTCTTTAGAGATAATAAAAGTTAGGTATTATGCACACTTGTCATGTTTTAAATAAAGAAACCTTTAAAATAAAGGTAACGCGCACATCTTCTTGGACTATTTCAAAATGAAATGTGTGAATTATTTCAAGTAGAATCTAGAGTTAAATTCATATACTTAACAATATTCCTTTAATAAATTTAAGGAATTTAAGAGTGAAGTAAGGAACATGCATGGTTAGAAGATATGAGTTGCTTCATGTCCATGAGATAAATAATATAATAAACAAGCATTCATTGATCTTAAAAATTTAGAGTGGGGTAATTAATAAATTCAAATTTCCTTATACACATCAAATAAATGATGATAATAAAAGGAAAGTTGATGATGAGTCTTACATTCATACATTAATCATTAAAATATAAAGTGGATTTATTCCCAAACTCACATTTCCTTATACACATCAAATCTATGGTGTTAGGAGGATCAACGATAACTCTTAAAAGAACATAAAAATATTCAATTATATTTCAATACATGATTTGAAAATATCGGAATTAAACCATAACCATATTCTAACTATAATTAAAAATGGATAGCATATTATTTATATTATGAAACAAATCCATTATTTCACAAAAATTATGTGCTTGGATGCAAATACTTTGTTAATTATAAGTCAATAAATGAACTTACACCAAGAAAAAGAAAAGACAAATATCAATAGTTTATCCTAACATCTTCTAATAATACTACATAAATACCTAATATAAACTATATTTCTATAAAAGGATTCACATATCCATTCAAAATAGTGGGATAAATATTGATTTGTGAAAATCCAAGGCTTAAGATACACAAGGACTTAGCACATGAATAAGTTCCATAAGATCTCATGGGAAAGGAATCTTATAGATACACATATTTTATAGAAAAGTATAAAACTAAGAGAAAGGGGTGTATAATCACAATTCAAGGTGGTATAATATCCATTTAGATTAATAAAAATTTAACCTATAGGTACCAATAAATTACAACTATCTATGATTGGAAAGTTTATATGAATTAAAACAATGGATTCCATGTACCAAAATCAAGTATGAATTTTTTTAGTTTCTCTAAATTGATGTAAATCCATTGGTGGGTATTCAATAGAATCTATACATGGGTGGTACTTATAAGGATTTATCGATTATACCAAATATTCATTCTTTAATCGATTAGTATTCTACTTGTGGTAGCAACATTTAATAATCATAATATCTGGCATTGGAAGTCAAGACCACTTTTCTTGTAAGGTGTATAAATGAAGTAACTAGAAAAAGGCTAGTAACACCAAAGAATTATAATAAATAATTAATGTTTTAGAGATTAATTTATGGATTAATTATATCATCCTACAAATAGAATATTTTTTTTCAGAATAAAGAATGTTGGGTATATATGAGAGGTTAGTGATAATTACATAGTTTTTAAAGTAAAATATATTGATAAAAATTGAAAAATAGTTATTTTTTATAGTGAATTAAGAGTATATTCAAATTAACTCTCTAAATAATGAATTAATGTAGTAACCCAAGTTCTAGAGAACCAAATATAATGAGGTATGTCTAAGGTATACTTTGACCAAGTCAAAGTACATATACTGGAAAGGTATTGATGAATAATAGTTAGAATAATTCAAGAGGGAATTATTTCTTATTTGACATGTAATAAATATATCTAAGAAGACATGTGTCAGAAATAGGAGGAGATGAAAATTTTGAATAGAATTATATGTGCTTCAGTGATGGATTTATCACATATACCATTCTATATACTAGAAATTATTTTTCTAATACATATATTATGGTATGAAAATATCAAATAAATCCAGGAGAACTATCTGATAAGTATTCCTAACTATCCAAAAATACTTGAAAGTGTGAAAGGGATATGTACCTAGTATTTGGATAGGAAGGAACACTAGTTATCATGGGAAAAAACTAGTCTTATTAATGATTATTTGGATCATATACCATACTTAGAATAAGGTAATGAGCAAGAGTAGATCATTAAATCCAGCAGTTATCATATCTAAAAATACATTATATGTTGTGGCTACTGATGTAGATAAAGAATAAGTATTAATATATGCAATGATTTGTTCCAATTCATATAATCGCACCTTGTAAGTAAAGTATTATCATAATATAAATTGCGATAAGCTTACGATAATGGTAATAACTAAGATTTTATGTTAAGATAGTGGAATGTAGGGATATACTCAGGGATATTATCTCTTGAAGAGTTTTACTGAAGGAGGTAAAGCCACAGATAATAGAGTAACCATGAGATAAAATGTGGCAGACCTCATGATTAAACCAATAACTCTATAGAATCATGATATTATCATGTGAGAGATAATATATTGATCATTTGTGATTTATCTCTTTGTCTCTAGTGAAAGTGAGAGTTTTGTAAGAGTGGGTGACCTAGACCCAACTTATGCAGCTGATTACAATATCACATATATAGATATTTATGTATGATATATACTTACCATTGTAGTACTGATACTCCTGTGCCCAATATTTACAATGTAATTCTCGTAGATTATTTGGAATATAAATAAGTTATAATAGTTCATAGCTACAATGAGAACCTTAAGATACCATGGAAGTAGTATTATACATATGTACTATGATACAAATACATCACACTGAAGGGACATAGGTGATGTGTGACTATTAGGTGTCGGGGGGTTTATAAGCATTGCGACTTATTTTCAATAAGTTCACACTTGGTGATACCGGGTAGAGTAGATCATAAGGACTGAACCTCCAATATAAATAACCCATGTTTTAGGTTTCATTGGTTATTCCTATTTACAAGTCTGTTTATTGGTCTCTCGACTTTATATAATTATCAATTTTTACCGTTTGATCACATACTTTGATACAATAAGAAAACCATGATATTTATGTTTTGGTATGGCATCTTGTGTTGCGTGTAACATTGATGGTTTGAACTTGTTTGAATGATCAAGAAAGAATTTTTAACTTCTTAAAGGAGGATATATCTTGGGCCTAGTTGATCAGGATGATAGTACCTTTATTAAATATATGGATATGGTGATTGAAGGTAAGTCCATCCTATAAGGTCACAAATAAGTAAATAAATAAAGGATTATAACATGAAGTTTGTATCCTTATTTGTGAGATATAATGATATAAATAGATTATATTACATGATGTGTGTTCATAGGAGGTTTCCATTGCTATGACTAAACCTTATTATAAGTCCCCAGCCTTAAACCTTACTTAAACTTGAGTTATTACAAGATTACACATTGAGGATCTTTTCAGGTTTAGAGTTTTAGAGAATTAGATCATGAAACTTGCATTACATTCCACATTTAAACAAGTTGGTTACATAAAAGACAATATTCATTCTTCCCATCAATGGAAACCTATTTAAAATAAAACATGGATTCTTTCTTGACACATCCTTGACACTATCATCACATCATGTACCTTTCCCTTGACCTGTGAAAAGCATTTCAAAAACTTGGGATGAGCATAAAAAGCTCAGTAAGGGTTATAAAAATATGGAAAGGAAACATGAGTTCATATATACATAAGAATGAAATCATACTTTACCCATAAAACATAGGCATATCAAATCATGAATAAATCATAGAAAACATAAGACATAAAGGTAACTTGAGGCATTCATAACATTCTTACGTAGGGAGTAACCCTCTTGGTTACGTTTGGAATACCCATCACAGTATATTCCCTAAATCTCTTCGGAGAAACCTTAACGTTTCACTCCTTCGCATTACCCAATGCATTGGAGAGCTATATCGGGCTCACCCGCCCTTAGTTTATCACGGAACCACCCGTTCTTCATAAAAATGCCCAAGAACCATAACATAATCGTATCACATAAACATGAATAAAGGAAACATAACATTTCCACATTTCAACCACAATATAACATTTTAGGATATTGAAATAATGAATCCATTCAAAAAGAAACCATTTCCAAAACCATTTAAAACATTTAATAAAGAGATTTTTGAATCAAAGTGTCCCATACCACCTTGAAGATTTTAACATTTTAAACCATTAATATCCATATAAATAAATCCTTAAAACCATTTTGAAAACATGGATATTAATAAGAACAAATAATTAAAACATTTAAAACGATATTTTGATTAAAGGGGTTTTACCAAAATTAGAGACACTTGAATACAATAATCGAGGAATAACATTTAGTCAGAACTTTATAATATCATGAGAATAAAAGGATTCATGATATAATACTCCAAAGGACAGTATATACACCATATAAGAGTGAATTGGTGCATAACAACAATGAACCCTCAATAGAAATGTCAAATGTGATGAAATCCCTTATAAAGAAGGTATCCTTAAATTAAGGACAAATAAATCTCAAAAATATGTGTGACAAATATATATACACCCAATATAAGTGTATATTAAGTGTAAAACAATAAAAGGTCATTCACACATATTCAATGGATGACATATTCAATGACTACAAGTTGAACCCAAAGAAATCGAAATTGGGTTAAAAAGTTCCCTTGACAGCCTAACGACATCACATCAAAATGAGTTGATGAGAGATAAAAAGTGTATCTCATCACTTGGAAATAAAATTTACATCAATAAGGATGTATGAGAACATATACCAACATAAAAATATGTAAATTAAAAGACCCAATAAAAGAAGTCTTTTAAAAAAGAGGAGGGTGAAAGGTTCCCTTACCGACTTGGGTATCTTTCAAAACATACACCCCATGAAAGAAAGACAATAGGTCATTGATGTAAATACTCATAAACGAAAGTATATTACACAAATAGTAGAATAATGGGCAGTACATACACCACTCAATGGAAATTGTGGCAAATGTAGCATAAATCTCACGGGAATAAAAGTGAGATGAAAAATCCCTTACGAAAACTCGGCAGCCTAACGGCGCCACATAAAACTTCCGAATATGGATTGATGAGATCAAATAGAGTATCCCATCATATTACAATAAAATTTACAGCAAGTTTAATATAAAAGAAAATCCCCCAACATTGCAAGGAGGAGTTTAAAAGAAGTGACATAAAGGAGAGTACTTAAAAAGAAAGAGAGAGGTTAGATCTGTTACAAAAGTTCGGCAGCCTAACGACGCCACTCAAAACTTCCAAAATGGATTGATGAGAGAGAATAGGGTCTCTCATCACATGAACATAAAAATTACAGTAAATGTAATATAAAAGAACATCCCAATCATAAGAAATATGAGCTTAAAATAAATGACATAAAAGAGTGTACTTAAAAAGAAAGAGAGTTGTAGGATCCCTTACCTCGGGTCCGACTCGACTCGATCGTTCTTTAATCTCCTGAATAATAAACTTGAGTTAATTTCTAATTCCTTAAGAGACTTTTTCAAGTTCATTATTACTTTTATATCACTTATTACCATGTCATAAACATTATGTAATCATTTAAGTTAATAATATTTGTTTTGCCGATATTTGGTTCTTAAGTCGAAAGTGGACTTCTTACAATTACATGTTGTTCATGTGGTCAAAGGTTATATATATCCAGAATGACATTCCTGATTTGGATATCATATATATCATATATATCTAGCATATACATGTATTTATAATATTACATAATCATTTAGAGGTAAGAAATTAAATGCACCGTTCATGGAGACGGTAAGCCGTACGTACGCATGAACGCTACTTTCATTTCTTTGTCATATTAATGGAATTAAAACTAAATGAGAGGTATGTATATTTTAATTACAGAATTATATTCATCATTTAGATATATCATTCATCATATATATCCATTATATACATGTACTTATAATAGTACATTACATTTGGGGATAAGAAATGAAATGCACCGTTCATGGAGACGGTAAGCCGTACGTACGCATGAACGCTACTTTCATTTCTATCTCATACTTTAATGGAAAGAAATAATAATGATATAGAGGTATATAATAATTCCAGTATAACATCATATATAATAACATTAAATCCATCCTTTATACATCCCACATATGGCATTAACGAATCACATCACTTTGAGGGGGCGGTAGTCCGCACTTCCTAAAATGAAGATATCGCGTATACCCATAATGGAAGCCATAAAGGTAAGACAAAAATGAAAAATACAGAAGAATAAGTAAAACATAACCATATTATATATAATATATAAAAATAGTGACATCATAATGGCCACCTTTGAAGGTGTTAAATGAGTATTGAACAATCATCATTTCGGGAGGCAGAATTTCGCCATCCACGGAAACCGTATGTTCTTTAACCATTTGATGTAGTTGTGTGAGAGTGTAGGTCGAATAAATATTATAACAACATCCTAGTATATTTAATATACTGTTTTGTTACAAAAGAAGTAAATAAAACGAGTTTAGGGGGTTGGAGAATCAAAATAAAACAAATGAACATGAGAGAATGAATTACCTTTAAAAGTGTAACTCCTTTTGATTTGAGCCTAAAGGATTCCTTTGAAAGGATTCTGCCCAAAGGTAATCCTCTAGGATGAGGAGAGGGATGTGGAGAGAGTAAATGGGCAGGAGTTGGCCGAGCCAAAAGCTTGAGGAGTGTGTTAAATGAGGTAGAGGTGGTGGCCTTTTATAAGAGGAGAGGAGGGGCACTTTTGGAAAGTAAAGAAATATTACTTTATTTGAAAATGTGTTTCGGTTTCAAAAGGTCCCACATTGATATAATTCGTGTATAAGGTGATAAGTCTTCTAAATCCACTCATCCAATAAGTTTTTTACATGTGTAGTTCATAGATTTTACATTATCTTTCCATTTTATTTAAATCGTCAAATAATGATGTCATCGCTGCATCATTATTATGTCATAAATAATTTAATTTATTTAATGTATAACAATTATAAAAAAACTACTATGATGTAGGAAATCTTTTTATCTTTCCAATGAATATTTATAATCAAAAATATGACTTGTATAACCCCACTTAAAAATTGTTTTAGTAAAACATATCATGTTTGTGTCAATTTTACTTTTACATTAAATAAAATGTTATTTATGTCATTTCCCAACCAAAGTGGATCCATGGGGTCCCCAAGTTGACCCATGGCTTGTCTTGGTCGTCCATGATACAACCAATGAGGGTAAGACATGTTTCAAGCTCATCTCATTTTATTAAAGCATTATTTTTACCTTAAACTACACTAATTACCACTAATCGCGATTAAAAACTTAATAAGTTACTATTCACCAAAAAATTATTTTAATCTCATTGAACCACATTTTACTTCTTAATGACAACCATTTATGTCAGATTTTTGAAAATAAAAACACAATTATGGCAAAATTTCATTTAAACGGAAAATCAGTTTTTATAAGTACCACTTAGTGGTTTCACTATTCATCAAAAATTGAAGTTTTTCAGAAAAATCCCAAAAATTCACCCTAAGCTATATTTGATATTCTGAATTCAATAATGAAGTCCGTTTTACAAAATTCAAAACATATAAGTCACATTAATTAATTTAATAATTAATTCCCGCTGTCATGACAAATAGCGTGTTTTATGAAACAATGAGTATCAAAAGATTGACACTAGTTTAAGTCTGATTTCAAAGTGAAATTGATTCCAACGACCACTATTGGATTTAATGGTAAAAATATTTTCTAATTTCACTTTAAAACCAATTCAAAATATAATCTAATCATATAAATAAATTATATTAAAAAGAGGTTTTGAATTAAAACACAACATTTTACACTATTCATTAAAAAAAATGAACTTTATTGGAAAGATACCAAAAAATTACACAAAGTAAAATTTGATGTCCCGATTCTTAATAAGAGTTTTATTTGGTCCAAAAGAATGTATAAGAGTGATCAAAACTATATTTAATGACGATTCACCATCAAAAGGTGACAAGTGAACCTTTAGTGAAAACTAGGGCATATACGCCTAAAATTGAATTCTTTCCGTATTTTAAGCCTTTATCTTTTATTGTATAAATGTAAAAACATTTAAAAACATATATAATCATATTTTAGGTATTTCTATCCATTCCCACCATTACAATGGCTACATGTTAACTACCATTTAAAATAATATTATTTTATTATTAGAGTGCAACGTAAGATTCCCAAGAAACTCGTTGTTGCATGTTGGGTACGCCATCGAGCATAGCGTCCCCTTTAAAGTCATATTAATATTTTATTCAAAAATATGGATAAATATGAAAATGTCATATTTCTTATTTACCTGGGGTGTTACATCCTTCCACCCTTTTGGGAATTGCGTCCTCGCAATTTTAAAATTGCGATTGGAAACATCCTTGAACGTCCCACATCGGAACAAGAGTCGGTAAAACAATCACTTTAAAATAAAGAAAGATAAGCACAGAGGTCACCCGAGTTAACCCATACTAGGATTCTAAGTATGAAAATATGGACATGGAGGAGAAAACATAGGGTCATGTTCCGATGGAGAGTGATATAAAACATGTTTAGGAGAAAGTTAACAATAAGAAAATCACAAACTTGTGATGGGTTAAACGGTGTTGGGTTCCCCAGTAGGAAAAGTTGAGAGACAACATTTTTGTTTTAAGTAACTTTTTATTGAGGAATTTATTCATAAGGAAGCATAATCAATTATCATGTTGACTTTCAACTTTTACTAGATTCCTTAGTCAAACTCATATTTTTTCCAAAAGACGAGTATTTAGGGAGACTTGTTCGCATTAAGAGTACTATAATCAACTTCTAGAGAATCACCTAATCCCCAAAAGAGAACTATATACATCCCATGTATTTAGGCTTTAACCAAAACCAAAACCAAAAATGTTAGTACAAGATCAGATAATCCAGAAAAGGATAACCCCTTATAAAAAGAAAATCTATTCTTAATCTCCAAAATTTGTCCAACAAAACCCAAAGTTCAACGAGGACCATCCGATAAACAATTTGTCCCTAAAATTATTCAAAGTAAACCAATATAAGATTAAAACCCAAATATTTGAAGGATTTAGTCACATAGTCTTCCAAGTTAAATCGTAACATTTATCTCCAAACAACATCAGTTGCTCCTAAAGTCTCACATTGAAAAGTAATTATCCTAATCACATATCCTCCAAAATCAACTTACTCTTAATTCATAAAATCATATAACTAAAAAGAATCAGTCAAACTAACCAGGGACTTCACGTAGTCCAGTGGTAGGCAATAAATACCAGTCGCACTTTGGTTGTGGGTTCGATTCCCGCAGCATTGTCCGACGCGACGGGTTGTCACACGGTCTGCGTGTTGTCCTTTTTCCAAAACTATATAATTCTCAAATCATTACCCAAAAAGGGATAAAATCATCAAAAATAACCATAAAATAATTTAACCTCAATTTTATCTCATGCCTTTCACTTCAATCATAACATATGGTAACCCATAATTACCTCAAAAGTAAGGATCATATAAACCCAAAGGGTTCTTTATAACTATGTCCACAAAAGAAAAGATAACTATTACATGAATAAAATTTGCCTATATTAAACATCAGGGTTACACATAATATAAAAAGTCTTCTAATGTAACCCCATCATCAAAAGAGACTTAATACTCTTAAGAATTTCACCCTAACTCTTGAAGCCCTTATATGTTGACATCTTACTCATTCAACATTCTTCATGATCCATTATCCATTCCTTTCCAACTTATTCCGAAATACCTCTTTCCTACAAACAAAATCATGAATCATATCCTAAGATTCCAAAATAAGAAAACAATAGTCATGAAATAGTACATACCTTTGATTGGTCATTGTCAGTTTCTTCATCCTCAATCAGAATGGCATTAGGTATTGGTAAATGAATATTGGTACGCTCTTGGTGACCCCATTCATGAAACTTCTTCATAGGACATGTGTTTGCATAATGACCATGCACACCACATTTAAAACATTCAATTGATCCCTCAGAAAGAACTTCTTTCCCTTTCCTCGAGTCAACTGGATGCTTCCTTTTTCCATGGCAGGATCTTGCTTTATGACCTTCATTTCCACATCTATAGCATATTTTTGTCCCTTTGAAACATTTTCCTAGGTGTTTCTTTCCACATCTTTGACACATAGGTTTTTGAACACACTTACCTTTATGATTATTACCTGTACTTCTGTAGGGATTTGTTTCTTCCTTATATGACGTCTTAGAGAAATATCCAAGGTTTAGGTGGTCAATCATGACTCAAGATAGTTGGTTGAGGATAATCACAAGAGTTCTCATTGTAGCTCCCATATCATTCAGTTGCTTGCTCAAAAAACTGTCACAGTTTCCTTCACATCCACTGTTACTTTGGTGCCTGCTAGATCCAGCCATTTACTAAAACCAAAAAGGTCAGTGTGAGTATATCAACAAAACCATCATGTACTAATGAGTAAGATAGACAATAAGATATACTTACTCATGCACTTTATCTAAAACTAAGACTCTTTCTGAAATCCTAACCATTATGGTAATTGTCAATTATTCTTAAAGAATACCCTAACCTCTAAAGTTATCTAAACCGACCTCTGATACCAACTATAAGGCCCCAGCCTTAAACCTTACTTAAACTTGAGTTATTACAAGATTACACATTGAGGATCTTTTCAGGTTTAGAGTTTTAGAGAATTAGATCATGAAACTTGCATTACATTCCACATTTAAACAAGTTGGTTACATAAAAGACAATATTCATTCTTCCCATCAATGGAAACCTATTTAAAATAAAACACGGATTCTTTATTGACACATCCTTGACACTATCGTCACATCATGTACCTTTCCCTTGACCTGTGAAAAGCATTTCAAAAACTTGGGATGAGCATAAAAAGCTTAGTAAGGGTTATAAAAATATGGAAAGGAAACATGAGTTCATATATACATAAGAATGAAATCATACTTTACCCATAAAACATAGGTATATCAAATCATGAATAAATCATAGAAAACATAAGACATAAAGGTAACTTGAGGCATTCATAACATTCTTACGTAGGGAGTAACCCTCTTGGTTACGTTTGGAATACCCATCACAGTATATTCCCTAAATCTCTTCAGAGAAACCTTAACGTTTCACTCCTTCGCGTTACCCAATGCATTGGAGAGCTATATCGGGCTCACCCGCCCTTAGTTTATCACAGAACCACTCGTTCTTCATAACAATGCCCAAGAACCATAACATAATCGTATCACATAAACATGAATAAAGGAAACATAACATTTCCACATTTCAATCACAATATAACATTTTAGGATATTGAAATAATGAATCCATTCAAAAAGAAACCATTTCCAAAACCATTTAAAACATTTAATAAAGATATTTTTGAATCAAAGTGTCCCATACCACCTTGAAGATTTTAACATTTTAAACCATTAATATCCATATAAATAAATCCTTAAAACCATTTTGAAAACATGGATATTAATAAGAACAAATAATTAAAACATTTAAAATGATATTTTGATTAAAGGGGTTTTACCAAAATTAGAGACACTTGAATACAATAATCGAGGAATAAAATTTAGTCAGAACTTTATAATATCATGAGAATAAAAGGATTCATGATATAATACTCCAAAGGACAGTATATACACCATATAAGAGTGAATTGGTGCATAACAACAATGAACCCTCAATAGAAATGTCAAATGTGATGAAATCCCTTATAAAGAAGGTATCCTTAAATTAAGGACAAATAAATCTCAAAAATATGTGTGACAAATATATATACACCCAATATAAGTGGATATTAAGTGTAAAACAATAAAAGGTCATTCACACATATTCAATGGATGACATATTCAATGACTACAAGTTAAACCCAAAGAAATCGAAATTGGGTTAAAAAGTTCCCTTGACAGCCTAACGGCATCACATCAAAATGAGTTGATGAGAGATAAAAAGTGTATCTCATCACTTGGAAATAAAATTTACATCAATAAGGATGTATGAGAACATATCCCAACATAAAAATATGTAAATTAAAAGACCCAATAAAAGAAGTCTTTTAAAAAAGAGGAGGGTGAAAGGTTCCCTTACCGACTTGGGTATCTTTCAAAACATACACCCCATGAAAGAAAGACAATAGGTCATTGATGTAAATACTCATAAACAAAAGTATATTACACAAATAGTAGAATAATGGGCAGTACATACACCACTCAATGAAATTTGTGGCAAATGTAGCATAAATCTCACGGGAATAAAAGTGAGATGAAAAATCCCTTACGAAAACTCGGCAGCCTAACGGCACCACATAAAACTTCCGAATATGGATTTATGAGATCAAATAGAGTATCCCATCATATTACAATAGAATTTACAGCAAGTGTAATATAAAAGAAAATCCCCCAACATTGCAAGGAGGATTTTAAAAGAAGTGACATAAAGGAGAGTACTTAAAAAGAAAGAGAGAGGTTAGATCTCTTACAAAAGTTCGGCAGCCTAACGACGCCACTCAAAACTTCCAAAATGGATTGATGAGAGAGAATAGGGTCTCTCATCACATGAACATAAAAATTACAGTAAATTTAATATAAAATAACATCCCAATCATAAGAAAGATGAGCTTAAAATAAATGACATAAAAGAGTGTACTTAAAAAGAAAGAGAGTTGTAGGATCCCTTACCTCGGGTCCGACTCGACTCGATCGTTCTTTAATCTCCTGAATAATAAACTTGAGTTAATTTCTAATTCCTTAAGATCATTTTTTAAGTTTATTATTACTTTTATATCACTTATTACCATGTCATAAACATTATGTAATCATTTAAGTTAATAATATTTGTTTTGCCGATATTTGGTTCTTAAGTCGAAAGTGGACTTCTTACAATTACATGTTGTTCATGTGGTCAAAGGTTCTATATATCCAGAATGAAATTCCTGATTTGGATATCATATATATCATATATATCTAGCATATACATGTATTTATAATATTACATAATCATTTAGAGGTAAGAAATGAAATGCACCGTTCATGGAGATGGTAAGCCGTACGTACGCATGAACGCTACTTTCATTTCTTTGTCATATTAATGGAATTAAAACTAAATGAGAGGTATGTATATTTTAATTACAGAATTATATTCATAATTTAGATATATCATTCATCATATATATCCATTATATACATGTACTTATAATAGTACATTACATTTGGGGATAAGAAATGAAATGCACCGTTCATGGAGACGGTAAGCCGTACGTACGCATGAACGCTACTTTCATTTCTATCTCATAATTTAATGGAAAGAAATAATAATGATATAGAGGTATATAATAATTCCAGTATAACATCATATATAATAACATTAAATCCATCCTTTATACGTCCCACATATGGCATTAACGAATCACATCACTTTGAGGGGGCGGTAGTCCGCACTTCCTAAAATGAAGATATCGCGTATACCCATAATGGAAGCCATAAAGGTAAGACAGAAATGAAAAATACAGAAGCATAAGTAAAACATAAACATATTATATATAATATATAAAAATAGTGACATCATAATGGCCACCTTTGAAGGTGTTAAATGAGTATTGAACAATCATCATTTCGGGAGGCAAAATTTCTCCATCCACAGAAACCGTATGTTCTTTAACCATTTGATGTAGTTGTGTGAGAGTGTAGGTAGAATAAATCTTATAACAACATCCTAGTATATTGAAGATACTGGTGTTGTTACAAAAGAAGTAAATAAAAAGAGTTTAGGGGGTTGGAGAATCAAAATAAAACAAATGAACATGAGAGAATGAATTAACTTTAAAAGTGTAACTCCTTTTGATTTGAGCCTAAAGGCTTCCTTTGAAAGGATTCTGCCCAAAGGGAATCCTCTAGGATGAGGAGAGGGATGTGGAGAGATTAAATGGGTAGGGGTTGGCCGATCCAAAGGCTTGAGGAGTGTGTTAAATGAGGTAGAGGTGGTGGCCTTTTATAAGAGGAGAGGAGGGGCACTTTTGGAAAGTAAAGAAATATTACTTTATTTGAAAATGTGTTTCGGTTTCAAAAGGTCCCACATTGATATAATTCGTGGATACGGTGATAAGGCTTCGAAATCCACTCATCCAATAAGTTTTTTACATGTGTAGTTCATATATTTTACATTATCTTTCCATTTTATTTAAATCGTCAAATAATGATGTCATCGCTGCATCATTATTATGTCATAAATAATTTAATTTATTTAATGTCTAAAAATTATAAAAAAAATACTATGATGTAGGAAATATTTTTATATTTCCAATGAATATTTATAATAAAAAATATGGCTTGTATAACCCCACTTAAAAATTGTTTTAGTAAAACATATCATGTTTGTGTCAATTTTACTTTTACATTAAATAAAATGTTATTTATGTCATTTCCCAACCAAAGTGAATCCATGGGGTCCCCAAGTTTACCCATGGCTTTTCTTGGTCGGCCATGATACAACCAATGAGGGTAAGACATGTTTCAAGCTCATCTCATTTTATTAAAGCATTATTTTTACCTTAAACTACACTAATTACCACTAATCGCGATTAAAAACTTAATAAGTTACTATTCACCAAAAAATTATTTTAATCTCATTGAACCACATTTTACTTCTTAATGACAACCATGTATGTCGGATTTTTGAAAATCAAAACACAATGATGGAAAAATTTCATTTAAACGGAAAATCAGTTTTTATAAGTACCACTTAGTGGTTTCACTATTCATCAAAAATTGAAGTTTTTCAGAAAAATCCCAAAAATTCACCCTAAGCTATATTTGATATTCTGAATTCAAAAATGAATTCCGTTTTACAAAATTCAAAACATATAATTCACATTAATTAATTTAATAATTAATTCCCGCTGTCATGACAAATAGCGTGTTTTATGAAACAATAAGTATCAAAAGATTGACACTAGTTTAAGTCTGATTTCAAAGTGAAATTGATTCCAACGACCACTATTGGATTTAATGGTAAAAATATTATCTAATTTCACTTTAAAACCAATTCAAAATATAATCTAATCATATAAATAAATTAGATTAAAAAGAGGTTTTGAATTAAAACACAACATTTTACACTATTCATTAAAAAAAATGAACTTTATTGGAAAGATACCAAAAAATTACACAAAGTAAAATTTGATGTCCTGATTCTTAATAAGAGTTTTATTTGGTCCAAAAGAATGTATAAGAGTGATCAAAACTATATTTAATGACGATTCACCATCAAAAGGTGACAAGTGAACCTTTAGTGAAAACTAGGGCATATACGCCTAAAATTGAATTCTTTCTGTATTTTAAGCCTTTATCTTTTATTGTATAAATGTAAAAACATTTAAAAACATATATAATCATATTTTAGGTATTTCTATCCATTCCCGCCATTACAATGGCTACATGTTAACTACCATTTAAAATAATATTATTTTATTATTAGAGTGCAACGTAAGATTCCCAAGAAACTCGTTGTTGCATGTTGGGTACGCCATCGAGCATAGCATCCCCTTTAAAGTCATATTAATATTTTATTCACAAATATGGATAAATATGAAAATGTCATATTTCTTATTTACATGGGGTGTTACACTTATCTCCTCAGTGACCTTAATGGGTTTCTAGACTTCACTTATGGTTTGTGAGTATGAATTACTACTATCAAGATAAGGTCATAGAGAGGAACACATAAAAATTATTCAGAATATTGAGTGATTCCAATACATTAGAATTTAGGACATGGTGGGCCCCATGGAAGGGGAAAAACAATGTTCAAGTTTAAACAATCACAACAAAATAAAAAAATCCAAGATTATTTGAGTTTACAATAATAAATTTTGAATTAATTTACTTATTATATTCACAAGTTACTCAATATATATATATGTGTATAATTACAACTAAACATACACACCTCACACACATTGGTCAAAAAGGAAAGTCATATCCCCCTAAGGGATAAATTACTCATTAATCCCTTTATTTATATTATACAAGAAAGCTAGGAGACAGGTGAACCTGCTCCTGAGATAAATAAATAAAATAAAGTGGCAAGAGTACAAACAGGAGATCAGGGAATCGCTCAACAAAGCCGAGAAAAAACCTCACCACAGCAATTTGCCTGAACAAAATGGTCACAGAAATCAGGCGACACACAAGACCAACAGGAGGTGCCCTCATTAATTGCCCTTTTCGCAAGAGCATCTGCTACTTGATTGGCCTCACGGTAAACATGCGAAACTTCAATGATGAGTGAATCAAGAAGCCGAAGACAATAAATCCAGTCTGGAAGGATCTTCCAGGGAACATTCCTCGAGCGCTCTTTCAAGATTTGGACAGCAATAGACGAGTCTGACTCTATCCATATCAAATTCCAACCAAAGTGGACAGCATACCTGATCGCTTTCATAATGGCCCAAATCTCAGCTTCAATTGCATATCAACTGCCAATGAAATGAAAAAAGCAGCCTTTTACAAACCCCCGATACGTGCGGAAAACACCACCACATCCAGAGGGCCCCGGAGCACCTGAGGCGGCCCCATCGACATTGACTTTGATCCACCGCGGTAGGGGAGGGATCCATCGGATATATTTCACCATTAATGGTTTCTTTGCCCTGCCATTAATACCAAGAGATCTCAACAAAACTAGGTCAGAAACATCATTTTTCATGCAACCAGTTTGAATGTTGGAGGCCGTACAAACGGCACGATGCATCATTAAGACACCATCATGAAACCGTGGCTGAATATTGTTGAACAGCAGGTCATTCCTGGACTTCCAAATGAAATCAATAACAGCCGCTATTGCAGCCAAAATAAGAGCATGAACCTGCTCACTAAAATTTTCCATGTTAATGTCCTGCATTAATTCCTCAAGTGACTGAAACTGAAAACAGCACTGAAAAATCTGCTGCATATAGCACCATAATTTGCACGCAAGTGTGCATGAGAATAAAACATGGGAGAGAGACTCATCCGCTGCCAGGCAGACAAAGCAAACCGGGGAAAGATGCAGCCCCTTGCGCTGCAATAGAGCCTGCACAGGCAGCCTATTCTTCCAAATTTTCCAGATGAGCAGGGAGCACGCCGGGGGAATGAAGGGCTTTGTGAAATCAGAAACCCATCTAGGGGGGTGAGTCGATGTCTCACAACGAGAATTGTAGCAAACCTTCATGCGGAAAATCCCATTCAGATCCAGAGTCCAAACTATAATATCATGGTCCGTGAAACGGTACTGCATAACTTCCGTTCTGATTTGGCTGGGCAGAATTTCAGAAAGTGCCTGGTCTTCCACGAGGTGAGCAATGGTTTTATGCATTAAAGATGGTGGAACAAAGATGTCATCACAAATAGGCCGCGATAGCCAAGGGGTGGTCCAGCAATTCAGGCTGGACTGCTTGCATACTAACCACTTCGAACCGGTCATCAGATCAGAGTAGGCTTTCTTAATAGCAGACCAAACCGAGGATCTCACATAGCTGGCATATCCATTTTGCAATTTCCCAAGAAATATAGTGGCAAGAAACTCCACGAATGGATGGGGAGTTGAAATCAGCCTCCAAACAAACTTCTCAATCAAAGTGTCATTAAAAATATGGACGTCTTTAATGCCCAATCTGCCCATTTGAACCGGCTTCGTGCAGTCCTTCCAGGCAACAGTTACAAGTTTCCTTTCATTAATTGACCCAGTCCAGAAAAAGTTTCTGATTTTGGCACTTAACTCCTTTATCAGCGATCCTGGCCATTTGTATATGGAAAAAGAATAAACGAACATTGAAGTTATCACTGAGTTAACAAGACAGATTCTCCCAGCTTGGGACATATTTTTCCCTTTCCAGCCCGACAACTGATTTGTGATCCATAAGGCAATGTTTTCTAAGTGACATCTTTTAACCCTGCCCCTAAAGAGAGGAATCCCAAGATAAATGAAAGGGAGGGAACCCCTTTTGACTCCCAGCTTAGCCGCAACTCTGTTTTTCCTTGAAGAGCTAGGCCCATCCCCAAAAAACACATAGGACTTTCCCTAATTAATTTCCTGGCCAGCGACCTCTTCATAATGAGAGAAAATTCCTTTTATACAAGAGATGGTGGCATAACTTGCCTTCCCAAAAAGCAGAATATCATCAGCATAAAATAAGTGTGAAGGAGCACACATCTCCTTTCTGATTTTCATTGATTGATACCATCCAAAATTAGCAAGATCATTGAGGCACCAGCTTAGATAGTCTTCAGCAATAGCAAATAACATACCAGAAAGGGGATCACCCTGCCTGACACCTCTTGAGCATTGAAAAAAACCCCTAGGAGACCCATTTACCAAGATGGACAGCCTAGCACTAGATAAGACTGATCCAATGAGCCCAATAAATCTCTGCGAGAAGCCATGCCTCTTAAGAATAGTAAACAGAAAACTCCATCTTATGGTATCAAAAGCTTTTGAGATATCAATATTAACAGCCATATTTCCCTCCTTCACCTTTCTTTTCATGACATTAACACATTCAGAAGCAGTGAAAAGACAGTCCTGGATGTTCCTCCCGGGAACAAATCCAAACTGATTTCCAGAGACAATCTCCTTAGCAACCCCACCCAACCTCAGGGCCAGAATTTTGCTGATTACCTTTGGTATTGTATTCCCAATGGCAACAGGTCTGAAGTCTTTGATATCGAGGGCATTTTTCTTTTTAGGGAGCAAGGCAATGAAATTTGAATTCATCCCAAACGGCATGTAAGATGATCTGAAGAATTCATTCACTGCATTTTTGACATCAACATTCACAATATCCCAATAGAACATGAAAATTTTATTAGTGAAACCATCTGGGCCTGCCGCACTATCAATATTCAGTGAGAAGAGGGCATCATGTATCTATTTTGCACAGGGGACATCAGTGAGCCTCTTGTTTTGATTGTCCTCAATGGAGGGGTCAAAACAATGTATAATTTTATCAGAATTGTCAGGTCCAACATCTGAGTACAGCCTTTCAAAATGACCTGTCACAGCCTCCACAATATCATTCTCTGAATAAAAAAGCCTCCCATCAATGCTAAGGGCATTAATACTCCTCCTGGCCTTCTTCTCTTTTGTAATGCAATGGAAGAATTTGGAGTTCCTATCCCCTTCCTTCATCCATATCACATTGGATTGGTTCTGAACCAGATTATCCTTAAGGGCCAGCAGCTTCTCCAGTCTTGAGGCAGCATGTATTTCCTCTGGAGAGGGAACCTCCTGGGACGCACCATTGTCTTGAAAATCTGAAAGGATGCATTCAGCCTCTCTTATATCATTATCAATAGAGGAGAAGGACTCCTTACTCCACTGCTTCAGCCTGGCCTTTACAAGTTTCAGTTTACAACATAAAATGTGTAATGAGCTGCCCACAATACTAGTTTTCCAAACATCCAGAACAATCTCTCTGCATCCAGGGATAGTAATCCAAGCATTATTAAATTTGAATGGCAGAGAGGCTACTCTGGCGTTGCTATCAGAAATTTCAATAAGCAAGGGGTTATGATCAGAATGCAACTGTGGGAGAGTTCCCCCAGCCACATCAAGAGCCCTATTCCCATCCAGCACATGAACAAAACATCTGTCCAGTCTGATAGCTTGTCTCCCATTAATCGTGTATCTGCTCCACGTGAAGTCAGAACCCGAAATTGGAACCTCCACCAGGCCACATTTGTCAATGCAAGCAGAAAAATCAGAAGCTGCAACACGACAGAAATGCTCCCCAGTCTTTTCCCCAGGCCTAAGCACAGTGTTAAAGTCACCAATAATAACCCAATTACTCTTCATACTCTCCGAAACATCGGCAAGGCTTCTCCACAGCGCACGTCTTCTTATATAAAGGTTGAAGGCATAAACAAATGTCAATGCAATTGAGACATTGTTACAGCGGCATGATAGAGTAACAGACTGAGAATCATTCAACATTGAGTTAACCACAACGCTATCATGTTTCAGCACCCACAGAGATTCAGAATTTCCAGTAAGCAAATTACTTGAAACAAATGAAAAACCCATGGACTCCCACCTATAGGAACTCCACTTCTCAAAATTCATTCTTGGATCGGCAATACCAACAAGAACCGGCTTTTTGGTCATAATAATATGTCTAAGGGATCTGACCGTGGGAGGATTCCCAATCCCTTGACAGTTCCAGAAGAGGGTCTTCATTTATTTGATCTAAGCCTAGCACTAGGCCCAGCAATATTCTGTTTTACATCCTTCACATAAGGCAGAAGGCCAGTCTCAACAGGACCATGTGCCACCTGTTCATCAGCCTCAGTCCCACTATCCTCCCCAACCAGATCAAGCAGGGAGAACCTGTTGACTGAAGCAGCTGAGAATGACAGCAGGCTAGCAGGTAATATTCTCTTTGCGTTTAGCGAAGCTTCACCCAATGCAGAAGGTTCAGAAGGCTGCCCCATTGCCAATTCAGAGTCAGGTCCATGGCCTAGCCCATTTCCATGACCCACCAATGGAGCCACCCCAGGATTTGAGACAGCCCCCTCGGCCATAGGGCATTCAACTTCAAGTGTTTTAGCAGCACCAGCAGCATCAGGACTAGCTCCCACAGATGCAGTCCAGTCCGCATCCAGCCGCTCTGCAGCGACCTCATCCTCACCATTTTTATCAGGTGCCTGCTCCATTTCGGCTGAGTAATTCCGGGGAGGACACTCATGCACAATTGTTCCAGCAATTTCAGCAGCAACAGGTCCAGTACCCACAGGTGCAGCCAGTTCTGCATCCTGCCTCTGTGCAACAGCAGCAGATTTAACAGGTGCCTCCTCCTCTCTGTCTTCACGGGAAGCAACCAACTCTCCCTTTCGAGACTGTGCACCATTGGCAGGTTGTGCACCATCACCAGGCAGTGCACCATCATTTGGCTCAATCCCTGTGCCAACATTAACTGGCACCGAACATCCTGCAGCATCCATGGTGATGGCCCTCACCTCCTTATCCTCAACACCCTTATGCTGATCTCTGTCAATCAGACACCCACCATCAACCATTTCATCAATTCCAGATGTCCTGGTTGGGGCATTGGTCACTCTATTCTCATCTATTAACTTCTTTCCATCCATATCATTTTTCTTATTGAGCCTACAATTTCCAGCCTCATGCCCACGACCCTTACAAAGACTGCAGATTTTATTTCTGTTGCATTCAGAAAGAGTGTGGCCAAATAAGTGACAATTCAGACAGAATTTGGGTCTTCTCTCATAAACAATACAAATATTGAGACTGTCATCTTGGGTGGTTAAGACCACTTCCTCAACAAGTGTGGCTACCATATCAACTTCCACAATAATTCTCGCATAATGTCCAAAAGTAGGATTTTCAGTCTGTTTATCTAATCAGATTGGATTTCCAACTGATGAGGAAATGTCCCAGAGAATTTGAGGATTCCAATAGAGCCAATTAAGATTACACACCCGAATCCAGATCTGCGCGAAAGTATTCTTTACAGTATTTGGATCAAAGTTCCGATCCCATTCATGGATTCAGAGGAAGCCATGCTTGAGAGGGACCGAACCAAGACACCAGGCCCGACGCTTTAGTTCATCTGAGGGAAAAATAATGTGGTAAAACCCGCGTCCCATCGCTGTCATCTTCCAATCGCTGAAGCCCCAAATCTCAACCAGCCTTATCATGAGCTCATTGAATTTCCACGGCTTCACCCCTTTTGGAATCACTACTCTCGCAATGATCGAGTGCTTGCAGAGTATGATCCTTTCCTCAACGGCTTTCAGATTCGCAAAGACATGTGCAACACGCCCTTTGAGAATGATTCTGCCTGAGGACGCATTATCACAATCAAGAAACAGGGAATTTCCCACACCTTTGACCGCATCCGCGAAGCTTATTCCTGGTCTCGTCTCCTTTAACCTCTCATTCTTTTTTTTAGCACACAAGCTGAAGAGATCCCTGTGTCCAACATGATCCACACCCTTTGCATGACAATCATCCAGCATTGATTCATCAGCGGGAGCCGATGTGGGCGAACTAGGGTTCGCGCGTAAATCCGATTCAAACTCCATCTCTTATTTATATTATATTATATATATAGGTTTCGAAGACCCTTAGAACATATATCATATGGATACCAATACATTTACTTATAGGTCTAATCAAAATCATCCCAATGGACCACAATTAGAATCATTCCTTCCTTGTTTAATACACCTTGTATCACTCCAATTCCTGGTCCACACCATGACCCTATTTATTACAACCTAAATACTCACTTTAATGAAAGTCTGCTCACCACCCATTCTGGCCTTAACATGTGCCATTTTTTCACCATCAAAGATATCCACGTCTTCTTGCCCATAGATTCTTGGATCGATCCTTTACAATGATTGTCTCCCCTAATGTCCTACACCAACGCCCTCAGATGGTAGCTCCACATCAGCCACCATTGGAAACCACCACCCCTAGCCACACTGCTTGTGTTCACATTGGAGACCACTGACCCAAGAACTTCCTCTTACACAACTGGGCCATCGCCATCCTATGCTGCTGATAAACACTAGTCTGAAAATACCCCCACCATCGAGCGAGGGTCCTTCTACACCACACTCATTCCCTTCATAAGCCATCATTTATGCTGACATCATTTTGACACCAATTCATCTTCCACCCCCAAATAAATTGGGGTAAAATAACACAACAACTGTGATTTAAGACCCATTCTCCCTAATCCAATACATAGTTATAGGGATCCTCTACTACTAAGGTATTACCTAACGACAATTCATAAGTTATTCAATGAATATAATAAACAATATTTTTGACTGAATATTTAATATTTAATTTTCTAGGTTTGTTTAATATTTATGGGATAAGTGATTTGAGTTAATGACTCTTACTTTATCACATAACTTAGTTTTTATGTTACAAGTATGTGATAAAATATTTATGACCATTGCAACTTTTTTATGAGGTTATAAGTATTATTTGGGTTTTTTAGAAGGGTTAACTTATTAAAGGGGTTAAGTGAAATTTTAATAAATTTATACATAATTATATAAATTTAAACCTACCCAAATTCAAGGGACTATTAATTACCTCAAATTTGGGAAGCTCACTCCATTATCTCTCATGTTATAAAGAGGGAAATAATTATTTGGGGAACCTTAATCTAATAAAAATTCCTCAAATTGAAGATATGATGTCTCTGTGATTGTTTCAACATCAAAAGTACCTTCATATCACCACAATAGAACCTAGGGATCAAATATTTATGATTGAGAATGATTATGGAGTGTGTGTCGATGGTATATAGGGTTTTGAGTTTGGTTTTGAGTTCAGTTCCTTTTAGTGATGATGGTCGAAAATGAGTGAAACATGTTTCTAATCAAAATTAGTTTAGGTGCAGTTTAATTAATTTTCCATTCTTAATTTAAATCACATAATATCCCTAGTTGGTTACTAGATAGTGTTTACCTTAGAGACAAACTCATGATGCTGATTGTAATGTGTTTTTTTAAATTCCTACTAATTTGGTCTTCCACTACATGCCTGGTACCAACATTACTATCACTATGAATATCTCTAAATAGAATAGTTGGCTTATTTTTTCCCTCATCATCATCATTTCTTTTTTTATAATGTTCCCTTTTCCCTTCACCAACTATGAAATCATCCCCATAAATAATTTTGTCATGTTTTTTTATTATAGAACATGTAGTATTTAATTTTTAATGATTATCCAAGGAATATACATTAATCAATATAATTCCCATAATTGTATTTTATTTTTTATATTTATTGTTAATTACACTATATTTTTTCAGATATTCAATTGAAGATCAATATAAATCATGCTATGTTTTTTATGGTTTTATTTCTTATTTGAACCATATCATTTTGTTGGGGAGTACTTATTACACAAACTTGGTAGAAGATGTTATCCTTGTGCGAATCTTCTAATAGATTTCATATCTGGGAAGAGTTTTATCCATGAGTAAGTCTCTGGTGTCTACTTCATGCATTTTTGTGATCCAATACTCATCCTTATAAGCTTCATTAAAATACTTGGGTTCCACATGTGATATGAGGGATGTGTGTTTCAAGTTCTATATCATGATTGTTGGGATAGTGTAAATTATGTATTCTATAATATTTTCCTCTTTAACATGATTTGTCATATACATCCTCTTGGAAGTAATAGATGGTTATTTTTCCTCACATTTTTCATCATCATCATTAGATAGAAATATACAGTTTTCACTATCAATATAAATATATCCATATTTAATAATTGCTTGAGTTTTTTCCTCATCATCAAAATCATTTAGTCTCTTATAATGTTCAGTTTTTTACCTTCACCAACTATGACATCATTTCCCTCAATAATTTTTGGAAAATTTTATTATAAAACATGTAGTGTTTACTTTTAAATAGTTATTCAAGAAATATACATTCATCATCATAATTCCCATAATTGAGCTTCATTTCATATGTTTACTATTAATTTCAATATTTTTCAAAGATTTAATTAGAGATCAACATAACTCGTGACATGTTGTTAATGGTTTTACTCTTTATTTCAACTTCCCTATTCTATTAAAGAGTCCCTTTTTCACACACTTGGGCAAATATTTCATCATTTTATAAATAAATTTCTACCTTGAGTTTGGTGTTTTATGTCCCATTATCAAACCTCAACATGTTCATTATCTTTCTTAGTTGGTTCTCTAGTATCCTATTATAAATCTTAATATACTCAAAAAAATTGTATTGTTTCAAAAATAAATCATACATCCCATTCTATAGAATCATTAGAAAACAAAATATAGTATAACTCTTTTCTTATTCCTATTTGGTTGATAGACCATCATGTATGAGATTAAGAACCTTTGCTATAATTTCACCAAATTCTATTTTTCATTATTCCACTAATAATGTAATCCATCCCTCTTATCATATGATGTTCTATTTCCCTTCAAACCTTATCACCTCACAAGGGTTACTTGATGGTGGATTTCAAGGAAGACAAGGTTTCTATTCTTTCCTTTAGGTTTCACTTGTCATTTTTGGGGAAATTCCCTAGGTTTTTCTTGATTATTAACTTTCTAAAATGATCTTCTAGGGCCAATTTTTTTTTATTTTTTTTTGAATGATTATAAATTAAAGGGTTGTTATTCACTATGACCATGAAGAATAATATTATCAATAGCAGATTCATTGTTTATAAAAAATTTAGAGATTCCATATACTTTTTTAAAAATGGTCATCATTCATTCAAGACGAGTTTCATTATACAATTAATTTGATTTGGATTGGTATTATTAAGATTTCTATTCACCAGTTTCAAGTGGAGTTTTAGTTCATTGTTTCTTGCATGATTGGATCTCTATACAAAATTGATGCTTTCACATTGAATTTATCTCATCCATTGATAGTTTAGGCATGAATAAATATCATTATATCTTTGTTATTGTCATCATAGATTTGGATAAAACATGGATAGGAATGAAACATTGGTCTAGTTCATTCACCTATTATTTATTGAGAAAATAAAATATATAAAAAAAGTTTTATATAAAAATTAGAAAGTTTCCATTATATTATTTAATGAAAATATTATTAATAAAATAATTTTTGGATCCTATACTCTTTGGTTCAAACATTTTTCTTTATGAATCAAGTCCCTAAAAAGAACTTACAAAACACATTTTTTAGGTTATATTTGTTTTTTTTAAAATTTACAACCTAGCATGTTTTATGTATTTTTATTAGTTTTTTCATGAAAACTAATAGAAATAAAACGTGTATTTTTTTTATTTCATTTTTTTGAAACAAAATACACATTCTTAGTTTTTATAAAAATTATTATATAAAATGAAATGTGTAAGTCATGATTAAATAATCATGTACATGTTTTTCCATGCACCATGATCAGTCGTGCATCAATTTTGATTTCATTTCTAAGGCGCTTGTGTTATAAAAAACACTAATTTTTACCTTACATGACATAAAAATATAAAAATATATTAATTTATTTTGATCCTAAAATTGAAATATATATAAATTGATTAATAAAATTGAACATACAACCAAAATTTTAGGAATTGGTTTTAAGAAACATGATTGAAAACCCCAGTGTTCACTATGAGACTGAAGAAATGGAAGGAAATGCCATCTAGAACCTCAAATATCTATTTGCACCTATGTTTTATAATAAACACAACCAAATTTATATGATATATTTAAAAAATGATTTTGAATAAAATATTATCCTAATCAAAATTTTTACTAGGTTTCATGGTATTTTAGTTGAATACCCCAATAGATACATACAATAATTCAATCACATATGAACAACTTTGAAGCACCATGAATTAAATACATAAAAAGTGAATTGGATCACCTTTCACTTCTCACTTGAAGGAGATGCCAAATATTATTTGTACAAATAATAACCAAGTGAATTCCATTATTGGGACAATCTTAATATGTGCTTCATGAAAATATTTTACCCCCTCAAAGAGTAAAAAAATCATAAAGGAGATTTATGCCATCATACATGCATCTAGAGAGGCTCTATGTGAATACTATGAAAGTTTCAAGAAGATGTGTTCTATTTATTATTATTAACTTGTTGAATAGAACCATTTATTTATGTTCTTCTACCAATTCCTACTTGAAAAGGATATAAACCATATGGATGCCTCATCTAGAGGATCCTTGATAGATAAATATCCAGTATAAACAAAGGGAATTATTGTGAATATTTCACACAACTCATAGAAATTTGGCACAATAAGTGTTAGAACAAGAGAAGTACAAGAGGTAAGAACTTATGATCCATCAACTTTACTAGAAACTAAAATTTAAGAGATAACTATTTTATTGAGATAGATGGATCTACAAAAATTTTGTAAACAAAAAACACCTAAGGTATGTGGTTTAGTATCATATTACTTTCATTTCACTGACCAATGTCCTGAAGTGTAGGGCATGGAGAGTTGTGTAATAGTCTTTTATCCAAAGGAATTTTTGAAAAAGGTAAGTAGAGATCCTAAACAAGCCCATTATGTGTTTGTAAATCATCATAACCTAGCTAGACCCTCTATCAAAATCAGTACTCAAACCATCCACCATTCCAATAACAAAACCAAATGTTTCAAAACCTACCACCCTTCCAGAAAACTTATAAATACCCTTATAACCAATCCTACCCATCACTCTGAATTTCCTGATAAAATTTAGTTATTTATTTATTTTTGGATAATCCCATTTTTAACTGGGTTGTGAGGGAACCCTTACATAGCCTATAGTGCCATAGGTACAAGGAACAATACATGGATCGAAGGCCTAATAACCCAACACACTAGAACTACCCCTCCCCAGTATATGCCTCATTGATGGTGTCTGGCTACCCAAATCACATAACTGATTGGCCAGAATTTACACATGTAGAGTTGCACAATGCCTGATACCGATAACAGTTTCCATACCCTCTAATTATTCTAATCTGATTAGCTCTGATGGTGTATTATACTTCTCTGATTCCTATTTTGGGGCCTACTACCATGTGGGAAGTTCTCATTCCATAGCCTGGAGGCCCAATGTTCTAAAAACCTTTGATATCCCAAAGTCCCTACTACATCAGCATGTCTAGGGACTTCACCCAATCCTTCATCATGAATGCATCACCGCCTTCCTGTGACATCCCTTTTAATATCCCTTAACTAGTTCATAAGCCCAAATTTAACAATAAAAATAATTTTAGATTGAGGAGCTAAAGAATATAGTGGATAATTTCAAATAATTAATGGAAAGTATTATAGAAATTCGAACAAAAAATAAAAGAAAAATACCAACCCAAGTAATTCATAACTACCTTGGAACTATGAATATGATCAAAATAAGAAGTGGAAAGGAACTCTTACTAGTAGAAAAACCAGAACCTGGACCCAACCAGACCAAGTTGAATGGGAATGAGGCTGGAAATTTAGAAAAGTTTGGGTATAATTAAGGAAAACAACCCTAAAATTAAGAAAATTAAGAGTAATAATAGAACCATGAAATATAAAAGAACAAAAAAGAAAAACCACTCCAAAAGAAACAAAGTTAGAATGAAAACTTACCCCCACCCTTCCCATGAAGAATGATGCAATTAAATAGGATCAAGGAAGAAGTACTTTAATAAAGAAATTCTGGATACTTTCTAGAAATTGTAAATCAATATACTATTATTGATTCCATCATATAAATTCCAAGATATGATAGGTTTCTCAAGAAATAATGCACTAGTAGGAGGATACTTTAATAGAATTAAAGGATTAGATTAGGAAGAAGTGTATCATCCTCGATCACATCTATGTTACCCATGAATTGTCAAAATCCATGAACATTTTCTCTTCCCTATACCATTGGATCATTGATTTTTTAATAATTTTTTTAATCTTGATGCTTCACTAAATTTTATATGTCACTCTATATTTTAATCTTTACAGATAAGTGATTTTGATCCCAAAATATTTTTAGTCCAACATTCAAACCAATCAATTGTTTTTCTAGTAGGAGTGTTGGAATGTGTATTTATAAAAGTACATGACCTCTTATTTAAATATAACATCATTATACTCAACATGGAATAGTATAGAGAAATAGGTTTCTCACCCATCATCTCAGGGAGGAATTTTTTAAAGTTATAAAATACCATCATTAATTTTTATGAAGGAACACTCACCATAAATTCTAGAGACATCATTGTATACTTCATTATTTTTGACTTCATGAGGCCCCTTTGAATTACTATTCAATTTTTACACTATCCCACCTTGAAGAGGATAAATATTTTTATGATCCAAGTATGTTACATGATTTTTTAACCTTATAAAAAATATTTTCTGATTGAAAATACCATAGAAATCATGGATATATGAAATTATGGAAATTCTGATTTCAATATGGAATAAGGGGAAGTCGAATATTTAGGTGTGAGAAACCTTAGTTTAATGTCATCATTTGAATAACCCAAAAATATATAATTAAAACCACTCCCTGTAGAGTTAAAATATGTTTATTTAATAGAGGGAGAAAATTTATATATAATAATTTATAGTAATCTATCTATAATCCAAGAACAAAATCTGATGAAATATTGAGAAATAATGTTCAATAAATAGGATGGAGATTAGGTGATATCCCAAAAATATACCAAACAATATCCTCATATAAAATTATAATTAAAGAAGATTTCGAAACTATTTCTCAACCCCAAAGGAAGCTAAATCCAAACTTTATGGAGGTGGTGAAGAAGGAAATAGAAAAAATCATAGAAGAAGGGGTCACCTATCCCATGTCAAACTCAAAATGGGTCATCCCCATCCATGTAGTTCCTAAGAAAACTAGCCTAACCATCATGAGGAATGAAATGAATGAATTAATACCTATGAGAATAAAAAATATATGAAGTGTTTTAATAGAATATTGAAAGATCAACTAGTTCAATTGGAAAAATTAATTCTCTATCCCATTTATTGACCATATATTAGAGATATTACATGGGAGAATTAATTATTTATTATTAGATGGATTTTCAGGTTATTTGATAGTTACCATTTCTATGGACGACTATGAAAATACCACTATTACATTCCCCTTTAAAACCTTCTCTTATATGAGGATTCCATTTGGACTGTGTAATTTTTTAGGTACATTTCAGAGGTGTATGGTAATTATATTTTCTGATCACATTTTGGATTTCTTAGAGGTATTCTTGGATGATTTTACAGTTTTTGGAAACTCTTTTGGCCAATGTTTGAAAAATATTGAAAATATTGAACACATGAATTAAAAATATCTTGATTTAAATTTTTAGAAGTGTTAGTTTATGGTAGAAAAATTAATTTTCCTTAGAAACATCTTTTACAACAAGGAATTACAGTGGATAAATCAAAAATTAAGGTAATAAATTATTTTCCTTAAACCTCTTTTGTGATGCACGTTAGATCATTTCTAGGACATAAAAGATTTTATAAGAGGTTTATCAAATATTTTATTAAGATTTATATTCCTCTATCTATATTAATTTCAAGAGATGATTACATTGAATTCAATAGTTAGTGAAATGTATCATTTGATGAATTTAAGATGATAATAATATCCCCACTAGTGATGCAATCACCCAGTTGGGAAGAAAAATATGAGCTACTTTTTTATTCTTCCAATCAAGCAGTTGGAGTAGTTATTTCTCAAAGGATTGAGAGAAACCTAAAATTGATTGCCTATTTCTCAATAACCCTGGATTCTAAAAAAATAAACTACAAAACCATAGAAAAATGATTTTTAGAAGTTGCATTTTCCTTTGACAGATTCAGATCATATTTTATTATAATTAAAGTTATTGTTTTTTTTCTGACTATACAACTATTAGATATTTGATAAAGAAGGAAGATTTCAAGACCAGGCTTGTAAAATGGATGCAACTTTTGTTGGAATTAAAATTATAGATCAAATAAAAAATTAATGTTTAAAATTAGGTATTCGATCATGTGAATATTACCCAACACCATTGAAGCATCAGTCCCATGTCACAACCCATTAAATGAACACTTTCTAGGAGATAAACTACAGATAATGGAAGGTGAGGTTCCCTAGTATACAATAATGGTGAATTATTTGATAATATCTCAAACCCAACCTACTTAAATCCCCAAAAAATTTAAAAACTAAAATCTAAAATTAGGTATTATATATGGTAAGATCCATTTATTTATAAAGTTTATAATAATAAAATGGTAAGAATATTATTTTATAGAAGTAAAATTGATTCTATTTGTTTTTGTTTTATCATACTTTAGATTGTGAATTCCACTTTAAACCTCAAAGGACAAAAATAAAAGTCTTAAAATCTAGAATTTATTATCCCACCTTGTTTAAATATGCATAATTTTTTTAAAAAAAATGTAAAATATGCTAGTTTTATGAATATATTTCCAAAAAATAAGAAATTCCTCAAATACCCATTAGATATTGTGAAACTTTTTGAAGTTTGGGGCATAGATTTAATGGTACCACTCTTGATTTCATTTGGAAATTCTTATATTATACATAATGTAGACTATTTATCAAAATGGATGGAATCCAAGACCACCAAAACTGATTATACTTATATTGTTTGTGATTTTATCATGGATAATATATTCTATAGGTTTAGAGTACCTAGATCCATCATCAGTGATCAATAGAATCACTTTTTCAATAGGAAAATGAAGGGTTTGGTGAGAATTTATGGGGTTAATCCTAAAACATCAACACCCTATCATCTAAAAACCCATGGACATGAAAGTCTCTAATAGTAGAATAAAAGGAATTATGGAGAATACTATCAAACTAAAAAGTAAGGTTTTGATCCAAAGGCTGGAAGACACATTATGGGATATCATAAATCCTACGATACACCCATAATAATGATCTCCAAGTGATTAATTTATGGTAAAATCTACCTCCTACCCATGGAATTATAACATAAATTCTACTAGGTTGTACGAGATATGAATCTTGACATTAATAGTGTTGAGAAGGAGAGGATATTTCAACTATAATATCTATAGGATATTGAGAGAGGCACTTTTTAAAATTCAATGATTTATAAATAAAGAAGAAGAATGACTCATGAAAAGATGATTTAATCTAAAACCTTCCATCTTGGAGATCAAGTAATTCTATAAAACTTTAGACTCAAGATGATGATAGGTAAATTTCATTCCAATTGGGAAATTCCTTTTATAGTTACTCATTTACACTATTTTAGTGATGTGTAGAATATGAAAACATAGAGGAAAACCAATTTAATATTAATATTAATATGTTAAAGAAGTACCTTGGGAATATACCCCAAGAACTAGTGAAAAAATATCACACTCATCCAACCTATTTACAAATGAAAACACACTATGTTGTATCTTTCCTTAATATTTGATTGCACGTACTGATTCCATTTAAAAAATTCTTACATGATAAATCAATTTAAATGTATTGAGGAAAATTCATTAATGAAGTGTGGGGAGGGAAGATTTTAGTTTAATAATTTTTATATTTTTCTATTTTTTTCTTTTTCAAAAAACAATCATGTCTTTTTTTATTCATTTTCAATGTAATTTTTGAAACCAGTAAGATTAAAATGAATATCCTTGTAAACTTTTAAGCTATTAAAATTTTTAGGAACTAATTTTACCCATCAAGTCATCTTATATGAATAATAAAAATAAGTTTTTTTAAAATATAAATAAAGTAATTACATTCTAAAGACACTAATTTTTGGAACTCATTCCATGACATACCACCCTAAATTTGTAAACACATAACCAAGAGGCTTTTGGAATGGTTTTGAAATATTATTTACAATTCCCTATTTATTGAGAGAACTGATACATACTTGAATAAATATATTTTTATTAGTAATCGAATCAAGACCTTGGATCATTCAAGTAACTTTTTATTTAAATGACTGAGACATTCTTTTGATTTTTAAGCCCCTTTTTCAATAAAATATTTTTTCAGATCCTACTTGTAAATAAATATATTTATCCCTTATCAACCATGAATGTTTTTTTAGTAAGCCTCATTAAAATAATAGTATCCATATCAACATTTCTCTAGAATCCTTTGCATGATGTAAGTTTAATTTAATTGTGGGGGATGAAAGAAAAGGAGTTAGAAAACCTATTTGAAAGATCCTACATGAATTTAAAGAGGAATTTTCTACAACTTTTATTCTTCTATTTTGAAAAAAAATCATAGTGGAAAGAGTGGAATTTTTTATTGATATTACCCATGGATGGACATTGAGATCCACCACTGTTTAAATTATAAAACCCATCTCTTTCCCCAAAAATTATAATTCTAAAGATAAATAAAAATCTGAAAATTTTAAAAAATGATATTGTGAAAGAGAGATAGATTGCGTCAATCGGAACTTCTCTCTTATTCCCCCTTCTATTTATGGCGTAGGGCATGGCCGTGGTGCCGCCTCCCCTCCTTGACCCTCTTCGGATGGGGAGGGGTGTTTCAGCTTCTCCCTCATGCTCGTTTCCTTCTCATATCTCTTATTTAACTCCTTTCATGGATCCGTCCTCCCTCCCCCTATTTCCTCCGATTGAAATAAGCCCCAAGGTGAAAGCCATCTCTAATGGTGCGCTCTCGGTACCTATCTCTCCTCTAGAGTTCACGAAAGATTCCGCTCTACTGAATGTCACTTTGGTTGCCCGATTCGGAAAGATTCGCCCATCTGTTGATGCATTTGACCAGTTTGTGTTTTCTTCATGGAAGTTACAGGATCACGCGATTATTGTGCATTTAGATGTGAGACACATCCAGGTCCGTTTATCAAATGGAGAAGACCAGATTTAAGCTTGGGACTTTTCTCCACGCTATATAGAGGGAGCTAGGTTTTCTCTATTCTGGTGGTCCTTAAATTTCCATCTAATGTGCGACCCTCCAACCACTGCGCTCTGGATAACTCTACCGGGACTGCCTCTACCGTTCCAGATTCAGACCATCCTTTAGCTGATAGGTAATATTCTAGGAAGATACCTCTATTCGGATGCTCTCACCATGTCTATTTGTCATCTAGTCACTCCTAGGATATGTGTTGAATCTGATCTATCTAAAGGCCCACTAGAAGCTATAACCATTGAGATCGAGGGAAAGCTTCACTGGCATCAAACGTTATGTTATGACCACTGGACCCCTTTCTGTTTTGGTTGTTGTTGAATAGGTCATGAGGCTTCCAGATGCCGTCGTAGCCTTTCAGTTGGGTTTCAGAATACGCCCCCTTTACAATGACAGGTGATGTGATTGCAGTTAGCAAGTCCACTGATTTTCAACTGGAGATAGGAGAGGATGTTGCTGGATTGAAACGCAAAGTCGATACAAATATAGCTGCATTGGTGGAGACCCAAGGGGTAACTTCTCATTTGGCTCCCATGTGCAAGGATAAAAGGCCGAGTGACAATCTGAAGGTGTCAGATGTTTATAATCGTTTGAAGTAGGACCTGGGTATACACATCTAGTTAAAGGATCCAGGTGATAATGGAGGAAAGATCCTTGGAAATCCTGGCTAAAATGACTTATAAATCTCAGTCAGTTCTCCCCTAGGGTCAAAGGAAGTGGACATTAGAGATGTAATCAGAGCGGAGGTCGAGTCTTATGGAAATTCATTGCAGGAGGCACCTACTGCAGTTTCATTTCAGGTACATGGGAGGCAGGGGGAGGTGAGTGTATTGGGTCCATTGGACCCAAACCCTTTCACTTAAAGAACCCCTTTCCCACCTGAAGACTATGAGCTTGGGTAAGAAGAATGGTCTAGAACCAGGAAAGGTGATGGCATCGATCATGAAGAGTCCCCCCAAAGAAGGGCCAGTAGTCGAGTTGGGAAACCACTTTGAAGGTCTAGATGTTCAAGAACAAACACTAGATCAGGAGGAAGAGGATTTAGGTGATGACAGTTACAACAAATTATCTATGGATAGTCTGGAAAGAATTTAAGGGAAAGGTCTTCATAGTCCTAGAAGAAAGAATGGGAAAAAAGGAAATAGAGACTCAGGGAAATGTATAGTGGTCAAGGGGAAAAAAACAAAGGTACGCAAGGATTATTCACACTTGCCTAAACCAATGGAATATAGGTCGGCTAAGAAATGTGGAAACAAGGAAAGCAAGACCACTCAGAATAGGGATGGTGGAGAACAAAGAGGGAGAACAAGAATAGCCGAGGAAGAAGATGGGGAGTGCTTGAAGCTCATCCTACATTCCAAGGAATAAATGATTGAAAAAGAGGTCAGGGTAAACACTCCAAAAAAGGATATCGAAAGAATTTATGAAAGAAGGTTGAAATTTGACTCCAAGGAGGTGAAAGAGGCATGATTAGACAAACAATACCAAATCCAAGCTCGCGGCTTCAACCAAGGAAAAATAAACTAGGAGGAATTCATACAGACAGTGGACAGAATGACTACTCATCTTGAAGAGATCATCAGCGTGGATCCAGACACTCAGGTTAGTACATTTCACTAGGAATTATATAGACTGTATAATTCTAATAATCTTAGTATCATGTTAAATAAGTTTGTAATCTCTTTTAGCACGCAGCGGTACCCCTGTTTTGTGAACCTTGGTTTCCCACTTTTTTCCTTAAAGTGGCATAATAAAAATTTATATTCGAGGATATTCTGAAAGAGGGAATAATTGATGATTATGATGTTGATAATAAAGTTTACAAAGGATATCCTTCACACAAAACTAAAGGAGGAACCACACCCTTGAGAAGAGAATTCAAACCCCCCCTCCATCTTTAAGATCATATCAATAAAAAATACATTGCTAGAGGAAAAAAAGAAAGGGAATGTTTTTTGCAGCTCAAGTGGAAATAGGTGTGGAATTTATAGGGAGAATCTGAATAAGTGGAGGTGAGTTAGTGAAATATTAAGTAAGGGAGGAATTCATTATTTAAGGAAACTGAAAATCATGCATTATTATTCATTTTTGAGTCAATCCACCTCATTTGAACGTAGTAGATTTAAATTCAAATACTAATAAACCTTATATCCACAAAACAACCTTGATTAAAACATCATGATACACAAAATTACTTGAATCATTGGGAGGATATGAAGAAATTCATTAATCCTGGGTGACTCTTATGTGAAATTTGAATGTGAAAACTTTACCTAAAATCATACTTGGCATGGAGTGAAATATTTCTAGGAAGGTTGGTATAAGTGTGAATGAGGGGATATAAGAATTGATAATTAATTGAATATACTTAATGAAATAATTTAAATAATAACGTTAAGGATGAATGATAATTTTAGAAATATGGTATTGAAAATGAAACCCACATTGGCTAGGTAGATGAATTTTTCTTTGGTAATATTTTGAAGTTCACTTGTTCAGATTACTAGGTTTAAGTCTAGGGGAATTGACAAGACAAAATTTTCATATATTTTATGTTGAGTTTAAATAATTTTAAACCTAAAACTTTTATAAATCTCATGTTTTTATCACAATTTTTTGTTTCAGAAATAATAGAGTTTAACTAATAAATTAATTAAATATTGAATTTTAATTGATTATTAAATCATTTAGAATTATTAAATATTAAATTTTTTTGGACATGTTGATGATTATTTTAGGAATATAGAGTGAATTATGTAGAATAAAATAATTTTGGAATTGATTTAGAGAAGTCTGAAAATTTCGTTGTACCATGTATGCAAATCAGTTTTCATAGAAAAGTTCAACATATGTGAATTCACTCATGTAAAAATATTCAAATATATGAATACAACCACATATGGTAACTCTATGTAAGAGGATAAATACACATATGAGAATTTGGATAGAAAAATATCCATTTATTGGAATTTGGCTACACAGAAACCCACTAATTTTAATTCAGCTATATAGTGATCCACGTACACAAATCATCCATGCATGGGAATTCAGGAGCCAGTGTACATTTCTAATTTTTGCTACATAATGTGACCCAAATAATGGATTTATGGTTATTTACATAAATATTTTGTCTATATAAGGGTCTTCAACCATGAATTAAGGATTCAATTCACTTATATCCATAACCTTGGGCTTTCACATTAGTATCTATAAAACATTATACATGTTGACACATAAATCATAATATGCATATCATTTTAATCAAGAATCAAGGAAAGAATACACATATTCTATGGAAGAAAAAATCACATGAAAATATTCAGCATGAGGAAAAATGAAACCTTGAGAATTCAAAATGTGGATATTCTAGTGGTTTGACCACAAAACTCCAAAGAGGGAAACTATTAATGTTTTAAAGGAGAGGATCCAGATCGGACTCTTATGCTCAGATTTGTGCCCAGGATCTGTTATTTTATTTTATTTATTGTTTTTTATTTCAGTTTTAATGATTTACCCTTCATATTTATTCTCAATTCTCCTTGGCATGGAGGGATAAACTATGAGTGATCAGGGAAGGGAAGGAGAAAACTGTTTTTGATTCTTGAGTTCATGCATTTCATGGAATAATATATTTTCTTTCTTCTATTTAAATTAGTTTCGATACTCAAATTCCATTCTTTATTATCAAGTATGATCATATTTGGTTTTATATTATGTTAATATCTATTTCCTTGTCCAATGATCTATTATCTTACTCAACTATAGTGAATATATGCAATACTGTAAAAATAAAAAGTAGGGTAGAACAACATGACATCTCTATTAGGTATATTCTCACCACAACCATTCAACCAAGGGAGAGTAAAAAACATTTGTGGGATCTCCCTCTTAGAATTATTTAAAAGAATAATGTTGGAAAATTTTGATCTATGGTATAATTTCAATTGGTTTAGAAAACCTTGACTTGGTCACCTTCTCATTAACTATTTTTAAACCACTGTTTTAATTTATTTATTCCATTTTTAAATCCATAATAAAAATCAGATTTCCATATCTTTGATAAAAAAGTAATAATTAATTTTATATGTACACTCCTAATGTGCACACACACATCATTAAATGCTCATTGGAATTTAATATATTATAAATTTATATTCCCAAACTACACTCACTATTAGGGCATAACAAAGTGGTAGTGCGGGGTATAACCCACAAAGATTACTTGTAGTAAAGAAACCATTCAAACAAAACCATTCAAAATTATTCATCACATTCACTCTTCAAGTTTGGTGTTTACTAAATCTAGTTATTTTGGATTTAATTTAGATGATAAGAAAGGGATCAGATTTAATTTTAGGGTTTTTGACAAAAGGTAATCCTAAATTTATCTTGGAATAGTCCTACAACTTAGGCTGCGAAGCAGTGCAAGGGTCACTAATTGGTTTTGGTCAAACCAATTGGATATAACTATGCTAAATCTATCCCCTTATAAGGGCATAACTAACAAACTATGTGCATTATAATCAACTTAAATATAGAAAGTGTCCTAGGCTAATGGTCATAGTATCACTCAACTCCAATTAGGTTAGGTTCATTCAGTCGCACTTCCCATGGTCATGGATATGAAAAATAATGTGATAAATAATTATTATTAAGCTAATTTATAGCTATAGGGTTACCAAGTTTCAATATAAGGATTTATCAAGATCAATAACCCCTACTCTCAACCCCTAACCCAAGGAGGATTAGCTGCGCATGGCAGTGTTGATCAAATGTAGGTAAATACTAAAAATGCTATGCATAATCATGAAATAGTTGAGAAATATCAAATCAAGGATTAACAAAATTAAGATTCAAGATAAAAAAATTTAAATCAATGAAATCTAATAAAAACTTTTCTGTTCCTGAAGAAAAAATGAAGAATTGTGTAGGCGTTGATGAAGAACGACAAGGGAGGTTGAAATAGACATTGAAAAAGAAAATAGATTCATAGAGGATGAAGAACGAATGTAGATTAACCAAAAACACAAAATGATTTAATAAAATAGGTAAAGGAATGAATTATAATATTATTTTAATGAAAATATATGAAAATGGGAGAAAATAATGAGAGAAAAAAGAAATTATGCAAAGATCTTATGTATACATCCAATGATGAAATATTAATAGGTTCCCAAAGTACCTAACTTGTAAAGAATTCACATCATGTACTAGATTAATAAAATTCTATCCTAAAATCTATACATCATGTAATAATCTTTCTAATAATTTATTTTAGATCCACAATCACCTCTAAATATATTGAATTTGATAGTAAAAATAGATCATATATTTGACCGGGTGGAACCTCGAACTTTGCATGTCGTGTAATGTATACACGTCTTGTACTTGACTAACTTTAAGCGGGATTATAATTTTGAAATCATCACAATATGTAATGTATATACACATCGTGAAACAACTTAATGTCATGTAATATCTTCATAATTTTGTTTTTGGCCTTTCAAAATACTGTTAATGAGGACTACACATCATGTATTTGATACACGATGTGTAAAGCCTGTTTTTTCTTTCATTTTTCAGAATTTCTTCCTTTATGTTAAGAATTCCTAATTCTTTTTAAAACAAAAAAAAAACCAGTTCATTATCGAATAAAACATGAATGATATTTTTTTAAATGTAACCAATATGTATATATAAATTTAGCATATCAAATCCCCCACAATTGACCAATTTTTTTCCTTAAGAAAAAAGAATATCAATAGGGATTTCAAAGGATATTTTTAAACAAGAAACATGCCTTACAACTAGGAAAATAAAACTATGTGTAAACAAAAAAACCATGTCCTCTAGAATCAATTATGTAGAGAAAATAAGTCATGACTCATAGTTCAGTTATTTATATAGATTCTTTATACCTTTAATTACAATTTCAAAACTATTCCTTAAATCACATACCCATTTTCAATTTACCTCACAATTAATTTTCTATCGCATATCATGGTAAAATGTAACTGGAGTTATGATTTTAACCTAAATACATGTTCCTAACCATAATATTGAATTGGTTCTAACATATCTTAAGGACCTTGAAATACCTTGAGAGGGGAGGGGTGAATCAGGGCGTCAAATTTTTATTTTAAAGTGATGGATCTTGTTCCCATGTTGGTATGAATTTTTTAAATCTATCTATTTTAATGTGAAGTAATTTAAAAAATCACACATAGAAGGACCACAAAACAATTTTATTTTGTTCACCACTAAGGGCTAGTTCAAGAAGCATAAATTAACAGGTTTTCGATCATACCAAAGTCCACTAATATTCAATAGTTGTGGATTATAAAATTTTAGCACAATTATTTTGTGTGAGGCACAAAAACTTTAAAAGGTTTTAGGTATAACACACTACGTACCTCAGATCACTTCCATTGACTACCCCTTTCTGAAAACATTGGGAAGAATCTGAAATCAGTTTATCGACTTGAAGGTCACTTCAATGGGTTGGAATTAAATCATGCATTGTCAACTATACATAGATGCTCTATTGAAGTTATGTTTTTACCTATAGATCTAATCAAAATTTCCGTACATTGTTAGTTCATGAACCAATCCTTTGTGAACTACAATGATCCACATACAACCTCTACGTACTGACTCTAGAAACTGCGATCGTGTACTTCCTTCACAAACCGCATCCACATACTGCTTCTTCACAATGAACCAGCTCCTCCTTCGTGAACTATCTTCCACGAACCATCATCCACGAACCTTCATACAAAAATCATCTTCCACGAACCGTCTTCCGTGAACCGTTATGGTATTCACCGAATTATTTCAGGATTCCTAATCAAAGTCTCCTTTGTGGGTTTTTCTTCCCACGAACCACTCTATAATTCACCAAATTCCTCCCAGATTGTTAATCTCAGTTCTGCTCCCTAATGAATAGATTAGTACTCCTTATATAGGAAAATATATCTTCATAATTTTCTAAACTGAGATTAACCAAATATTTGATATGACACCACCTTTACCATTTATCATTCATTTCCCATGAACCATTTTCCCTACGTTGTCCGCATATCACCACTCTTCTTCATATAGGCCGAACTCTTCTGTGAACCAATCTCCGTCTCATTTTCATCAATGAAAATACATCTGGCAAATCAGATCTTCTATGAACTGATCTTCTGTTTGGTTTCACCAACAAAAAGACATCCCAAAATTCGATTACCTTTCACATACTATGAACCTTCCTGATTTTGAGGCCAAAAAAGTTATGAAACACTAGGAAACTACTCCACCTTAAATACCTACTTTGGCCTATATTGTAGGATCACTTGACTTGAAAACCCCTCGATTAACCCAATGTTTATTGAAAAAAAACACAAACCATACACCATTTCCAGTAAAGAAAAACCTTGGTTCTAACAATCTCCCCCTTTGGGTTTGTTGGAAATCTGCAGATAAATTCAATGAAGCACCAGCCAAAACATGACAAATGAGAAACAAATCATCCAACTCTCTAAGTCTATATGAGCAATTCTTGGTGTAGAAAACAATAGGGAAAGCATGAATTGGGTTATCTTGATACCAAACACCAAATTGTTTTCTCTATTATCAATGTCTCCAACCTTTTCCCCCATTTATAACTCATCATTATCCCCTATTGTAACATTTTTTAATTCCTCTATTCACCATCATCTTTCCATTAGAAAAACATTGCAAACTTCATCCTCCACATTCAAACTAAAAAATATTGAATTTACCCATTATCCCCCACTGGAAATAAACCCAAAGAATCAATTTATTATTTGTAGAGATCAAAAAAGACCCCTTGGATTGTATCTTCCCCATAAAACTGCAATACATTAGCAAAAAGATTAAACTAGTTAGCACAAATGGGGAGAGGGGACCAATCAAAACCTCCTCATGCACTAGGAAGTGGTTGAAGACCAAGGTTCAACTGATGTTTCTCAAAAACATGTGTTGACAATTGATTGGTCAGTATGTCAGCCACTTGATCATTAGTTCCAACATGATCCATTTTAATCACCCCTTGTTCCACCTTTTCCTTGATAAAGTGATATCTGATTTCAATGTATTTACTAAAATAATTATAAATAAGATTTTTCATAATATCAATTTCACTATTTTTATTATAGTGAATCACCATTGGCTGTTTCACCTCATCACCAATATCAGTTAGTTGTTGGTTCATCCAACGTAGTTGAGTACAAGACTTTATAGTAGAGATATAATTAGCTTCAGTAGTACTGAGAGTAGTGAATTCCAATTTCTTATTCAACTATCCCACACACTTATTTCTAATAAATAATTCTCCACAACTTGAGGATTTTCTATCCACCACATCTCTAGCTTAGCCAGCATAAAAAATCTGATAGTTCATTATATTTTCCTTCAACAAAGTATAATCCATACTTGGGAGTACCATGAATGTACCTCATGATTCATTTAACTTCTTCTATATGCTCTTCCTTCATATTAATTTGAAAGAGTTCCACTAAGAATTTTGCAAAGAAAATATCTAGCCATGTTGCAGTTAAGTAAAGTAGGCTTCCCTATTATTCTCCGGTATATGGTGGGATCTATAGAAGTACCATCCTCATACTTTCCAAGTTTAGTTGCAACCGTATTCGGAGTCAAAATTTGTTTGGATTCATATATATTGAATTTATTTAGGAACTCTCTTGCATACTATTCCTGATAAATAAAAGTGTAGTCTTTCGAGATAATCACTTGTAGCCACAAGAAGTATGTGAGTTCACCAATCATAAACACTTAAAATTATGATTTCATGTGATTGGAAAATTCATCCACTGATCCCTGCCTTCTTCCACTAAATATAATATCATCTACGTACATTAGAACCATCAACTGATCTTTCTGAGAATTCTTCACATAGAGATTGTGATCTACTCCTCTGATTTTAAATTCAAGCTTATTTAGAGAAGAATCCAACCAAGTGTACCGTGTTCGTGGTGCCTGTTTAAGACCTTATAGATCCTTATTTAATCTTAAAACCTTCATTTAATCATTACCAAGATGAAAACTCACAGGTTGTTCAATATAGAAATCTTCTTCAAGAACACCATTTAATAAAGCTATCTTGACATCCATTTGATACACTTTGTATGCTATTTAAATTGATATGGCAAGAAACAGTATGATTGACTCCATTTTATCCACCAAACCAAACACTTCTTCATCATTAACACCTTCAATATAAGAATATCCTTTACACACCAGTCATGCCTTATTTATGATCAAATTTCTATGTTCTTAAAATTTATTTTTAAACATCCACTTTGTACCAATAACATTGTGGTTTTTGGGTCTCTTAACTAGATCCCTTGTTTGGTTCTTATCGATTTGATCCAACTCTTTATTCATGGATTTAACCTATTACTCACCCTTTACAGCTTCTTCAAATGAGGATGGTTCCACAACTAATAGGAATGTAGAATATGAAATATTCCTCAATCTCCTTGTCTGCATGGGAGATGTCCAATCCCCAATAATGTTGGATTGATCAATTTCTTCTCTTAGGTTTCTCCTGTGTGGTTCAAGAGAATTTTCTTCACCCATGGTTTTCTCTTCCAATTATTCTTCTAAGTTAACATCATTATGGGTTTCCTGATTTTTTTTGCACACCTTCCTCTTCTTCTATATTTGGATCTATTCCATGTTCACATTCTTTCTTATCCTCTATCACATCATGATATGAATTACTTGAGGAATTTGTTGTTTTATCTTAAATGATATACACATAACTACTTTCCACAATTTTTCTAATATGTTTATTGAAGAATTTGTAAGATTTATAATTCATTGAATTTCTAAGGAATATTCCTTCATCCGTAGCATCACCATACTTTCCTTGATTTTCTTGTTTGTTTTGGATAAAAAATTTACTTCTGAAAAAATGAAAATAATTTAAAGATGTCTTCCTACCATGACACAACTTATATGGTGTATTCTTTTTACCCATATAAATCCCTATTTTATTTTTAATATACATAGTAGCTTAAACATCCTCTTTCCAATAATGTCGACATATATGACTCTCAATCAACATAGATCTAGACATATTGTGCACCTGTCAATTCTTGTGCTAAACATATCCATTTTTATTTGGGGTTCTCACAACAATAAACTCATGTTTTAATGATGTGACCCAATCTCTAATGCCACAAGTTGTGTTCTTCTTCAACAGTTATGTAGAAAAGGGTCTCTTTACTATCAACATGATATATGTTTCCACCTATTCTAAAACCTTTCATGAGAGAATTCCCTATCCTTCATTTTATATTGCACCCCTTTGGATTGAATGTCACTATAATTCACGAGTCATAGAGTTGAATCACACTCAGGAGATTGTGATGCAACCTTTCCATATAAATAACTTCAGTCTTCTTCAGCTCTCCATTCACATGTTTAGTACTTCCAATACCTTTGATATTCAAAGCACCATCATTAACGAATCTCACTATTCCATAAACCTTTTCCTCGAAATTCATCAATAGGTCTTAATTTCCTATCATATGGGATTATCATATGCTATCAAGAATCCATGTTCTTCTATTCTTGGTAGCTTTGAGATTTACTTCTGTAAGGTTGGAATTTTCAATTTTATTCTTTTCCTTCCATGAAAAATTAGTTTGAGTGAAGGATAAAGATGGATTTTCAAGTCACTTTTCCATGTGAATTGGTTCATCATACTCAAAATCTTCTTCCTAATGAGATAACCTATTTGTAAGAACAACACCATCTGGTTGGCTAGTATTGACTTGTATTTGAGTTCTGTATGAATTGTTCCTACCAATCCTTTTCTTGGAATCAATATCATTATGAAAAAATTTAGAACAATGAAAAAAATATCTATAGAAACTATTTCTTCTATAAGAATTAGGATATGATTTTTTTCCCTTTGTTGACTTCCTAGCTCTTTTCCATTCAAATAACTCCTTATATCTTCATAAAATGACATGGTATGGCCCAAAAAGCCACATAATTGAAATTTATAAGTGGAAATGTATTTTAACTTCTATTCCTCATCATTTAAACTTAGTTAGTAGGATAATTTTATTGTATATCATATCATGATACTCGAGGATAGTTTTCATTCCTCCTTTCAGAATGATTCAAGACTTTCATTTTTTGGACTTCAAGTGTCTTTATGATATGTAGAACTTTGAGCTTTCTTTCATTTTGGGCCATTTTAATCCTAGAATTCAATGTATCAGAATCACAAAAAATTCTTATGTCCCCTATGCATGAGATTATTTGATCATTCAGATCCTTTTCAACTCCATCAAAACCACTATTAGCTCTCTTTAGCAGCTCAACATCTAAGAATTTTCCAAACTGATTTTTTTTTGTTTATTTTGGACTTTATTTACTTTAATGTTTATTCATAAGAGTAAAAATTACTTTTTTAAGTCCCTCATTAGTTTTGTAATTCCCATATAGTCTCAATTTAAGGCCATTAATGAACTTTTCCTATTCTTAAATTATGAGATTTAGTTTAACTATATATTCTGAGATTTAAAAAGTTTTTGAATGTCCCTTTAAAACTTTTTCAAGTCAATAAATTTTAGATTCCAGTACATAAACATATTTTGATGACTCTTCCACAATTTCTATCAAATATTTTCATATCTTGTATTGACCCCCAAGCTTACCAAAAGTATCCTTAAGTTGAAACTTGATATCGACATGAGTGCTCAACTCGTTATCTATATATTTATCTCCTGGTGGTTTTGAATTTTCAATGGTAGCCATCATTAATGCATGGGTTCCAGATTTAAATTCTAGTTCTTCTTCCTCAAATAAATCACTATCATCATCTTCTTCTTCACCGAAAAAACTCTTTCTCTATAATTTCTTACCAGAATTGAATTCTCCATTTTTATGAAACATTTTATTAGGCTTCTGGATGTCTCTAGCTTCACTTTCTTCATCATCGAACTTTCTTGTGTACCGAGAGGCAATGTTCCCAACTCTACCATAATGAAAACAAGCCAGAGGTAAATTGACTTCAAATTTCCCTTTTCCCATCTTGAATTTCTTGGAAATGAGAGAAAGAAGTTATTTTTCTTCATTATCTTCATCAATAATATATCTTGATTTTTCAAGTTTGTCTATGCCTTTGAATAATATTTACTTACTTACCCAAGTCGTTGAATCTTCTAGTTTGACTCTCATCTCATATGCCACCTGGCTACTAAGAAAATAATCTATAGAAAGTTTGGAAAGATTACATTTCTCAAGGGATGAAATCTTTGCATTGTAAATAGGTGGAAGTCTTCTCAATATTTTCTTTACAATATAAATGTCTTTGATTTTCTCACCAAGTAATCATTTTTCTCCAACAAATTCAGTAATTCGATTGAAAAAGGTATCTACATTTTTGTCATGATGCATCTTCAGATCATCAAACCTATTGTGAAAAACTTGTAGTTTCACCTCCTTTACTTTGTTGTCACCTTAATAAATATTCTTGAGTATTTTCCAACTAATGTTTTCTGATGTACAACTCATCACCTTTAGATATATCTGATCAGATATAGATTAAGTGAGGGAATTCTATGCTTTGGCATCTACATCAAACATTTTCTTGTATGTATCAGTCATAGAAATCCCAATTGGATCAGTGACCTGTATTCCTTGTGTAGTGGAAAACATGAATTCCATTCCATGAGATCTTAGTTGAGCTCTCATCCTCTTCTTATAGATCTAAAAATTTATTCCATTAAAGAGGGGGACTCCTATGAAACTCACTATATTATGCATGGTAGAAATGAAGGACAGATTTAACAATAACTACCTTTACCCTTTGATACCACTTGAAGAACCCCAGAACACCCTGAGAGGGGAGGGGTGAATCAGGGTGTCAAATTTTTATTTTGAAGTGATGAATCTTGTTCCCACATTGGTATGAATTTGTTAAATCTGTCTGTTGGTAATATACAGTAATCTAAACATTCATACTCAGAAGGGCCATACAATAATTTTACTTGGTTCACCACTAAGGGCTAGTCCAAGGAGCATACTCCGATAGGTTTTCAGTCATACCAAATTCCACTAATCTTAACCAGTTGTGGATTAATTTTTTTATCATAGTCACTCTATGTCAGGCACACTACATTTAAAAGGTTTTAGGGATAACACACTGTGTCCCTCAGATCACTTCCATTGACTCACCCTTGCTTACTACATTTGGAAGAATCTGAAATCATTTTATCAAAATGAATGTCACTTAATGGGTTGGAATTAAATAATTCATCCTCAAATATAGATAGATACTATGTTGAAGTCTTTTCTTTACCCATAGATCTAATCCACCTTTTTGTGAACTGTCAGTTTGAGAACTGTTCCTCTACGAACTGCACTGCTCCACACACCACCTCTGCATACTGCCTCTGCAAACTTTGACCATATATTTCCTTTGAAAACTATGTCTACGTACTGATTCTTCTATATGGACCAACTCCTCCTCTACAAACTATATTTTGAGAATTTTCTTCCGCGAACCATCTCCCGTAAACCGCCTTCTACGAACCATCTTTTGAGAACTGTTCTAGTCTTCACCAAATTCTTTATGGATTTATAATCAATGCCTTTTTTATGGGGTTTCCTTCCCACAAACCACTCTAGACTTCACTGAATTTCTCTTAGATTTTTAATCTCAATTTTGATCCCTAATAAAGGGATTAGTGGTCTTTATATAGTAAAAAATATCCTCATAATCCACTAAATCGAGATTTACCAAATCTTTGATATGGAACCACCTTTACCGCGTACCATGCATTTCATGTAAACCATTTTCCCTATGCGGTCTGCATATCACCACTCTTCCTTCATGGTGACTGAACTCTTCCGCAAATTGATATCCACCTTGTTTTCACCAATGATAATCAATCCTACAAACTGATCTCGACCTCATTTTTATGAAATAAAAGCCATCCTGAGAACTGATTACCTTATATATACTAAAAAACATCCCAATTTGGAGGCCAAAATGTTTGGAAAACACTAGGAAATGGTACCACCTTAAACACCTACTTCAGCCTATAGAGTTTGATCACTTGACTTTCAAACCCCTTGATCAACCCAATGTGGATTGACAACAAACACAAACCATACTCCATTTCTAGCAAAGAATAACCTTGGTTCCAAATATCTCTACTTTCTAAAGAAAAATACAAAATCAATCATGAGGACTTCAATAATAGGGTTCAAATGAATCTAAGGCGGAGGGTAGGTGGGAAAGTGATAAAAATCAAGTTCAAAAGGTGGGAAAGATCAAAAGTATATTTCATGAAGGTCATGCATATTGAAATGAAGTGGATCCTCCTAAAAAAATGTAACTATTCTCCATAGATAAACGTGGTTCCATGTGTATGTCAAGTAGACATCAAGAATATACCATGTTCCTTTTTTTTCTTTTTACATATTTTTCGAAAATCATGTCCATGCTAGGTCTCACATACATCCCCTAACCACATAAAATCAATCATAGGATTCATCGATCTAGTAAGGGTGATTTTTGACCTTATTAATTTGAAAAAAAATATATTTTTCTATTTATTTTCTATATACATTTTTTTAAAGGAGAAGGGTAACTGAAGAAAAATTAATAAATCAATCATAGACCAAAAAACTGTAATCTAGTGAAAGTGCCACAATACATATCCTCAATAACAACACCATGTGTCCATCAGTAGAGAAAATTACCCCACACTTGTTCAAAGTAAAATAATAAATCATACCAAGAGTAGGGTAGGAAGGGATAATTAGCTTGAAATGGATCCATCCAAATAAGTCTATTCATGGCTACTATGGGATAAATAAGGAAAGATGTACATGTGGGTCTTTGGAAAAAGTGGATTAATAAAATTTAATTAATCATATTAAAAGAGTATTTTTTCAATCATAGCCTCAATAACGTCTCAAATAATTTTTTTATAGTTTTACAGGTCCTAGGAATCCCTCAATAAATATTCTCAGAAAATAATATGACATTTTAATTCTTGATGTAATAACCAACGTACAAATAGAATAATTTGTTTTAAAATTTATTAGTATTATTAAATTAAATAAATCACTATTAGTGAAAAAAAATGAAATTTCCCTATTATATATTCAATAAAATGTTTTTTAAATTCATCCAATAAGTTTGATTGGATTAAGATAAAAATAAATCCAATTTTAAGCATAAAAAACTATATTTTTCTAAAAAGAAAATTTTCTAACTTTTAACAGAGCACCTATTTTAAAAATAAGTTTTGATATTTTTATAAATTTTATTTGAAAAATAATCTTAGTTTTGAAATAATAGTATCAAAATTATCTCAGGGTTAAATTTCGGTATTTTTTTGAGAATTTTCATTTTTTGATGAATATTGAAAATACTGAATTTTAATTGAAAACCGACTTTTCTTATAAATAATTTATAATATTAAATTATATTTTAAATAATTTTTAAGTAAAAATAGTTCAATGAAACATCTATTAATACAATAGGGGTTATTGGAATCAATTTCATATTGAAATTATATATAAAAACTTTGTAAACATTAGAACTTTTTTACTTTAAAAACCCGCTTTTCTATGCGTCTGTGAGATTAATTTTAAATATATTTTTACCAATTATATAAATTTAATTTGTTAAAATGGATTCCATATTTGTAACCATAAGTTACATATTAGGTAATAATATCATATTAATTTTTAGGCATAAAAAAGTTACCATGGTAAAAAAAATATTTACCACGATATAGGTAAAATAATGAAACAAGTTAAATTTAAAAGGTAAATTCTCACAATACCTAAAAAATATAACATTTAATGGTTGTTAGAGGTATTTATCAACCTTAACCATCATTTACAACATTTATTATCAAACAAATTATTTGGAATTAATTCCACCCTAATGTGGTTGCCTCTAAATATAAAATAATCAATATTTAATCACATAAAACCACCCCTCCTCAAGTATAAACACCACCCCCACCACAAAATTTATCCTCACAAGCCTTTATTATCATAAAATATCTATCAAAACCTATCCTCAACACTCTCCCCACATACATGTGCTACTAGTCTCACCCAAATACCATTTCCAAGGTCTTTAAGGGATCCTTCAAGGAGGTGATATTCAAGAGGAGGTTTGAACATGTTTGAAGGAAGTTGAACTGTAGGTAAGGGGATTTAATAACCCAATTTCCATTATTTAGGTTAAAATTATACTTATTTATTATGTTTTTCTAACATTATGGGTTAAATTACTTTTTAATATTTTATGCTGTATTTCTACTTGTTTTATGTGAATTTACAGTGAATACAAATAATTGATTCATTTGATTAACACTCACTTAAATGATAAGATATTTTTAAAGGAATTTCTTTTAAAAATCCTCTTTTAATGTTTCATTTTAAAAATAATGTTTTTATAATATGTATAGGATTAAAGGAATTTTTAGCTTTCATGTCGCTTTAATATTTTTAATCTTAGATTATAAGTTTATATGGTTACTTTAAAATAAAATATTTTCCATTGTACGTGCGTAGTTTTTCAAAATGAGTGATTTCAAAAGGAAAAGTTCATTTTCTTCAAAGAGGGTTTTTATTATTAAATATTTAATGATTTATGTTTATGTTATGGTTCTTGGTCATTGATTATAATGATATGTGGTTACATGATAAAAAAATGATGGTTGGTTATGTTATAAACCAATGATTAGTGGTTACATGATAAACCAATGATGGGTGGTTACATGATAAACCAATGATTGGTGGTTCTGTGATAAACCAAGGATGATTGGTTACATTATAACCTCTATTCAATTTGGTACTCTGGACTTAGAGGTTTACCATATTGGTTACTCCATTTGTAATAGTGATATGGAAAATGATGTCCCAAGTTACCTAATTATATTTTATATACGTGCTAATGAGTTTTCATGAAAATCTATTGATTTTCAAAAGTTAAGATAATGATACTTTTTGAAAAGATGATTTATTGTTTGGGGTAAAAATGTATTTTTTTTTATGAAAATGTTTTTATAGGTTCTCACTAGATTAACAGTTTTATTTCCTTTATGTCCCTTACTGAGATTTTGTTCTTATCCCATGTTTTAAAATGATGTCATATTATTTAAGGAATAATAGAGATAAGGATGAGATAAGGGGGACAATTATGAATATTTTTTATAAATAGAAAACCTGATTTAGTTTAAATACTTTTATTTTATTGAAAAATGGGTGTTGTGTATATGTGATCACTTGTAATTTATGGGTTACCATGTATGAGTTATTTATAATTCTCTAAAACTCTAAATCTAAAAGGTACTCGGGATTGTAATAATTTGAATTCTATTTTAAAATCACTAAAATATGTAATGTTCAAGGCTGATTCCTTATAGTTGGTATCAGAGAATGGTTTAGATAACTTTAGGGGTTAGGATAATGTTAATATAATACCCATACATTATTTTTACTTTATGGTTAAGTTGAAATGATATAGAATTTAAATATTTCCATTTTTCATCGTGTAAGATATGTATGTTTAGAATGGTTTTTCATAGAAGAAATAGGGATGCTGTAGTGGGAAGGCATCGAGAGGAAAATATCATTCCAAATTAGAATCCTAAGATGGTTGGAATTGGATTAGAATAATTTTTCACTATGATGGCTCAGTTGACACAAGCTATAAATGGTGGTGGTATCTATGTAAGGGAGACGTTGGATCAATCATAGAGGAATATTTCAGTCATGGAGAATTTTATGAGACAACTTTCTCTTGGTTTTTGTGGAACCATAGATCCTGTGGTAGTCTAATGATGGATCAATGCTTTGAAAAATATATTTGAAGTTATAGTATGTTTAGAATGACAAAAGGTTACCCTATCAATTTATCTTTTTGACAATGAAACCGATCAATGGTGGTCACTTGTTTAGAATACCAGAGAGAAATATGATCTGGATGTTATAAAATGGGATGATTTTAAGAGTATTTTTCTAGAAAAATATTTTCTTGAGTCTATTATACTCACAATAGAGAAACAATTCCTCGAACTAAGGTAGAATGATGAAGATTTTGTAGCTTCATATGAAGAAAATTTTGCAATACAATCTAGGTACATATGAGATTTTATTTAAGACATTGATAGTAAAATTAATATATTTTAATTTGGTTTGAAACCAATTTTATAGAGATATTTGGCTTCATGGATGTTTAAAATATATGATAAACTTGTTAGTTATTCTGAAAAATATGATATAGAGTTTGGTGACAAGTATGCAACTTATGATGATAAGAATAAAAAGCAGCTAGGTTGGTAGGCTTTTGGGAAGAATTTATCAAATAAATTTATAGGTAAGAAAATCAAATTCCCTTATGAAAATTTTCATGAGACACTCCCTATGGAATGTTTCTCCAAACATAGAAAATTATTTTGATGTGGAAATATTTGTCACATGGCTCAAGAATGTAAGTAAAATGAGTAGAAAAATAATTAAAATATGATGGTATTATGATTTAATTATGATGATTTGGAAAATTATTCTAACAATTCTCTAAATTTATTCACTCAGGAGGGGGGATTAGAAAGATCGAAAATAGTTTGATGTGGAAAAATATTTTTCTAATACTACAGTTGATATTGGGCTGTCAAATGAATTAGTGATAGGTATGTTACTTGTGTATTCCAATTATTTAAATACCCTATTTGATACTGGATCTTCACATTCTTTAATTTCAAAGAAATTTTCAATAGCATTGGGAATATAATATCATAAAAGTATGATATTAATTTTGGTGAAAACTCCATTTGGAAGTATTAAAGAAACCAAGATTTATAGGAATCTTTATATTGTTGTCACTGAAATGGTCTTTCTTGAAAATATTGCTAAACTAACCACAGTTGAGTTTGATATTATTTTGGGTATTGATTAGCTTTTATTTTATCATTATATGATATATTTCAAAGCTAATAAATTATTTTTCAATGATTTAATACCTTTAATAACCTACAAAGAAGTTTATAAATTGATTAGAAATGGTAGCGAAAGTTACATATCACATATCATTGAAAAAATGGAACTGTTTAGATTAGTGATACGAAAATTGTGAATGAATACATGGATTTTTTTTGATGAAGTGACTATTTTTATTATTGAATGAGAGGTTGAGATTACTGTTGACTTAGTCCCTGATGTTAAGATTATTTCAAAACCCCCTTACTGAATGGAACAAGTAGAAATTTTGGAACTGAAAATGAAATTGTAAGAGTTTCTAGGTAAAGGTTTTATTTGACTTGGAAATTTACCATTGGATGATCCTATTTTGTTTATTAAAAATAAATATGGTTCCATGAGACTTTGTATTGATTATAGAGCTCTGAATAACATCACTGTTAAGAAAAAGTACCCTTTTCCTTATATCGATGATTTGTTTGATCAGATATAAGGAGCATAATACTTTTTAAACATTGATTTAAGGTCAGGATACCATCAGCTAAAAGTGAAGTAGATAGACATTCTGAAAACTACATTTCAAACTAGATACAATCATTATGAGTTTGTAGTTATTCTCTTGGGTTGAAAAATTCCCCTTTTGTATTTATGGAAATTATAACTAGTGTTTTTAAATATTTAGATAATTTTGTTGATGTTTTTATTGATTATATTCTAGTTTATTAAAAAATATATGAGGATCATGAAAATCATCTAATTATTGTTTTTAGACACTTAAATAAAAGAAGTTATATGGAAAATTTAGAAAATGTGATTTTTGGTTACAACATATTTCTTTTCTTAGGCACATTATAAGTAAGGATGGAATTATTGTTAATCATTAAAAAACAAAAGCTATTGATGAATAGACAATACCCACAAATGTTATTGATATTTTATGTTTTCTTGGATTAGTAGGCTATTATCGATAGTTTGTTGGAAACTTTGCACAATTATCTAGTCCACTAAATAAGTAAACATGAAAATGAGTTAAATTTTTCTAGAAAAAATAATGTGATGATTGTTTTTAGGAACTGAAAATAATATTGTTAAATGATCATATTTTGGATCCACCCTTGAGAAATGGTGATTTTGTTACCTAAAGTGATGCTTCATTGAAGGGACTTCGTTGTGTTCTGATTCAGAATGATCAGATAATTTTTATGCTTCAAAAACATTAAAACATCATGAGAAAAATTATCTTACACATCATTTGGAATTAGATGTTGTTGTTTTTGAATTATAAATTTGGAGGCATAATTTTTATGGAGTAAATTTTGAAATATATACTGATCGCAAAATTTTTAAGTATATATTAACTCAAAAATAATTGAATATAAGACATAAGAGATGGATAGAAATGATTAAGGATTATTATTGCATGATTCATTATCATCCTAGAAAAGAAACCATGGTGGATGATTCTTTTAGTTGAAAAAATAATTCTACATGAAAAATGTTAAATTTGGAATGTGACCCTTTGGTTAGTGTGTTCTCACCCAAATTTACCAATGTTTTTAGGGTTAAGCGGTCTCTTATAGTTTATCGTGGGTTGTCAAATCCTATGAGACCTAAGAAGAAACCTATAGACATATAGATTATATGGACTATTTTTGGCTATGAAGTGGCCATCTTTGGGTTGATTTTAGATAGTTTTAAGTTAAAACTAAGATATTTAAGTGAATCCAATTTAAAATAATGATTTGATCCTAGGTTATCACTTGGGGTGAATTGGATACATTCCTTTTTCAACTATTTTAATTTCTTATATTTGATATGGATTCATTTAAGAAGATAAAAAAACATCATCACTTACTGGTTTAATACCTACAAACCCTAATAATAATCACCTATACACTTGGAGGATCAATGTTTTGAGCACTCCATGGTAAAGTTTTGTATTAGCACTTAAAGTGTGTGGCCTTAAATTCAACAAGGATGAAGGATTTTAAAGATCATAAAAACATTATAAATTAAAATAAGTGATTAGAAATTAATGGAGTGAGAAATAAAATCCAATACATCACATTGATACTTCCTTGTATCAACTCATAAGTGGTTTAGCCCTCCATTTATGCTATGGTTTCAACAGAAGAAGGAAGTAGACCCATGAGGGATGAATTAAAGAAGTAAAAAAACAATAAAAAGAAAACAATCACTCCACCATTGTGTGAATAATTTCACAAGGTTTGGTGTGAATAATTTCAAAAATTTGGGAAATGGTATCAATATTACAATAAAAATAATAGAAAATGATAATAATAATAAGTTTTATTAAGAAGCTAAGGTAATTTATGAAATTTACAAATTGAATAAAAGCAATTACAACATCTAATTGGAAATATAACCTTATAATGAAACAAAGCACAAAGGATGCCTAAATCCTATAACACCACTACCATAAATAATAATGATTAAAGCATTGAGTTTATCCTCCATTATTGGAAGTAAACCAAATTAATGGTGGTATTCCTAGGTGGGTGTAAAGTTAATTGAGAGTAGACTTTTCCACCGTTGAAAAAAACCCGAACCAACTTGCATGCCTCCAACAGATTGGTCCAAAAGAGCATATAGATGACCAAATTTGGTTGGGACATATAAGAAAAAAAATTAAGACATGGATGTTCCCTGATAGCATGTAAAATTTCAGTCCAAAATTATTTTTGGTTTTTGAGATATGATTGAAACAGTGGGTTGTTTTTCTGGGCCACAGAATCTGGACCAGAATTTCATCTTCAACTTGGTTATCCTATAAATCTTTTAAAAAATCTGAATTATCTTGGTCCATTGTTGAATGAAATGTTAACAATGATTTATTATATCTCAAGTTCAATTTTTAGAATTATTATTCTTGGATATTGTCCTCTAAAATACTTTTATTGGGTTTCTACGCAGTTCACTTCACCCAAAATGCTGTTTGTTCAAGGGCCATTTTGGTGGTCTTCCAAGGGAAATATTTAAGTGCTCCAAAATCATGAATTGTTCCTTATATCACGGGTGACTTGAAAATATAAAATTAAAATAAAATCAATACCATTTTGTGCTTTATTAGGTGTTTAAAAATGTACCATGCAATGGTTCTTTTTAATAAGGAATTACGATCATAATGTGAATTAATGTTCAATTTGTAAAATGCACTAAAAATGGTGTTTATGAATAATGAATAAAATGAATATTATAATATAAAAAATTAATATTAGACTCTTTTAGTGGCTAATCACACCCCCAACTTGAGTTTTTCAGGTCTCGAGCAAAGTATATAAAAAAATATGAAATTCAAATTCCCTTTTATAAAAAAGTTTTAATAAACAATGCTCACCAACAGACCTCATACCGAACAATTATTAAACCCATAAAAAATTATTTAAAAAAAGCTTGGTCCAAAGGAATATCCCAATCCCAATCCCATTACTTTATTCAAATTAATCACAATATTTTATCTAATTTCAAATAAGCATGATGATGTGTTGTGCGTCACAATAGACATTGGGGTTCATATTTTTTTGAGGGAGAAAAGATAGAAGGGTTAGGTGGAATCAAATTTCAATATTAAGGTGAGTATTCATTTTTTTATATTTTTTATATTTTTGTTTTTTTGAGTAATTTTTTCCATGGTAATTGAAATTGAAATCAATAGAGTTAACCCATGTATTGATACTTTACTGATGACTCCCAAGCTCAAAGACCTTAGGGAACCAAGTGAAGCCCCCATACTCAGGCATCATCTAGAGTTTACTCAATCAAAAATAAATTAAAATTATCACAAATAGAGATAAAATTACCAAATTTGGGCCAGGAAACTATGGATTTGCAATCCCCAAGTGCCTAAAGTGACACATTAGGCCAGTCCATTGCTCTATAGAGAATTTTTTTTAATTTTTTTTTAATTTTTTTAATTGATTTTTTTGAATACTTATATAAAATTAAAATGATCACCAAACATATTCCATTTATTATGGTACCTCAAGAAATAAAACTAACACCCTACAATCCAAAGGATGTGCGTCTTATTTTGTAAATTAAATGGCTGAAAATATAAATGGTGAAAAATTACATCGGACTACCATACTTTCCAAAATCTATGCTCATGAACTTAAAATTTCATTAAAATCAGAATCAAGGCATGAAAAATTATTTGATATTCAATTTCAAAGAGTGAAATGTGTACTATCATGTTCAAGGTTAAATAAATTTTTCCTCCCACACATTTTTTTATTAACACAAAAGAATTTTTTTATTTCATCTCCTCCTAACTTATATAACACTGTCCATAGTGTTTAAAGAAAAAGAAAATTTAGAAGGGGTTAGAGGTAGAGGAGATGAGTTATAAATGGAATTTGAAATAAGATTCATGTAATAAATTCACTTAGTTTTTGAAGTTGAAGTTCATATCACTCATAATTACTTCTTTGATCTCCATTTCACCCAGAGAAGCCTCATTAATGATGAAAGTTTGTGTTTGTACAATTGGAGGAAATATGAATTTCCTAAAAATCCATCAATCTCAGTATCCCCTAAATCTTACACACCAACACAATTAGAACACAATGGGAACCCCATGTGGTCCCCTTAACTAAAAATAAACAAAAAAAAGGAAAGAAAAAAAATATACTTGTTTACTTTGAAACTCCAAACTTGAGTAAATTTAAAGGTAAAGGCCGGGTTGCCTCTTGGAAAACACTTTGTTTAATTTAGTTATACCAACATAGACCCTAAATCTATCAACTTTTTTCTAGTTCATTGGTTGGATCAGTTAACCCCTCCTTTATTTCTTATTTATTGAATGATTCAATGAATGGTTTTAACCTATGGCCATTGATTTTGAAGACATGACCACTAGTGGGATTCTGAATCTCTACTACCCCATGAGGGTACACATGATGCACTATGTATGGACCTAACCATATTGACCTTAAATTTTCTAAGTGTAAATGAAGTTTTGAACTATACAAGAGCACAAATTTTCCCGGTTCGAAGTGTTTGAATTTGAGATTCCTAGATTGGTAAGATTAAAATATAGCATTATTTATCCTAGAATTTTCATTAGCCTCCATCCTAAGTTCCTCACTTTCCTTAAGATCTAATTTCCTCTTTGTTTTGTCCAAATAAATATAAAAGTTCATTTTTTTGATTTCCCAAAAGGTCTTTTGCTCAATTTCAATAGGTAAATGACATGATTTTCCATAAACCAGCCTATATTGTGACAGTACTAGGATGGTTTTGAATACTGTACAATATTACCAAAGGGCGTCCAAGAGTTTCTTAGACCAATATTTCTTATAGGGATTGATAGTTTTTTCAAAAAAAAAATTAATCTCCCTATTCGCTAACTCAGCTTGACCACTGGTTTGAGGATGGTACGCAGTGTAAACTTTATGAGAAATCCCATACTTATAAATGAGTTAATAGAATGGGCGGTTATAGAAATGGGTTCCTCAATCAATGACCATAACCCTAAGAATTCCAAATTGAGAAAATATGTTCTCTTTCAGAAATTGGATCACAACATGATAGTTGTTGGACTTGGTGGGAATGACCTCAACCCATTTCAAGACATAATGAATAGCTAAGAAGATTTATAGGTATCCCATAGAGTTAGGGAAGGGTCCCATGAAATTAATTCCCCAACAATCAAAGATTCTGATGACCAGAATGTAATTGACGGGCATTTGATTACTTTTGGTAATGGATCCTAACTATTGACATTGTGGACAAATTTGACAGAATTGGTAGGAATACTTAGAGAGGTTAGGATAGTAGAAAATAATTTAGAGGACATTTTCAATGGTTTTATTTGTGGAAAAGTTCCCCCCACAAGCCTCTCCATGCCATAATTTTAGAATGGGATCTTGGTTAGACTTGGGAACACATCTCCCAATGTTTTGATTAAAACAGAACTTGAAGAGGTGAGGATCATCAAACACATAGTGCTTGACATTAAAAAAGAATATCCTCTTATCTTGGTTCCCTATGATTTTTGGGATGTCACCCATCACCAAATGGTTTACTATGTTATCATACCATGGTCAATCACTCACAGAATAGAGGTGAACATTATGAAATGAATCAGACACAAAAAGGAAATGTGAGTTGTATTTGAATTCCATCCTAGAGAGATACTCAACTATAACATTTTCAACAACCTCTTTGTTCTTAATGGTTAAATAAAACTCTTGAAGAAGAATGACCCGACTAATAAATATAGCCTTAACATCTAGTTTTTAGAAAAGTTATTTTAGGGATGAATGATCGGTGAAGACAATGATGGGTTATAATGACCCATACTTTACATACATTGTTATTAATTCATAATTTAAGCATACTTATTACAACATATGACAAAACCACAATAGGACCGTATAGGTATAGAGTCTTTAGAAAATGGGAAACATAAACAACTGGTTCATAAAGCATCTACATGGTCTCCCATTTATTTCATCATATCTAGAATCCCTTTTTGGCATATCCTACTTAATACCCTTCTTCCTGAACTGGGGAAAATAAAACATTCAAAAGTGTGAGCTCAAATGCTTAGTAAGGGTAAAAAAAAGAAATATCAATCACATCATATTCATAAGAACATAACATTTTGGAAATCTTAACCAGTAAAAGAGATCATTATTTCATAACATGGGATAAATCATAGTATTGAAATGTAATCCCAATAATCATAATTTAAAACATTAAACTTTGTTTCATACACACATAATAATAGATAATCAATTATTAGTATTCAAGACTCATTACCAAGACTATCCTAGCAGAAAAAGTCCATTTCTGAACCGAGTTCACTCCTCGTTTCAGTCCTGTATCACTGAACCGGATTAACCTGTCGTTCCAGAAATGTCTATCTCATGAGATATAAATCTTTACCCAATTAATTGGAGGGAGATATAGGTCCCACCCATCTCATAATGATACCATTCTTATGTGTTCCATAAGATCATAAATCATACATCATAGCATAACCCATGTAATAAAATTGGGATTCTTAAACATCATGCCATCATAACATAATCCATATAAGATAAAAGGACATCATAAAAATAATTCCATCATAACATAATCAAATCAATGTAAAAATAGGGATATAAATATAACCCTATATTATCTTAGATGGAAAATAATTTTGAAAAAACACTTGAACTTCATTCTTGAGGATAATATCCTTTCTACTTTAATTTTTTTTCCCTTTCTTAACATGTCATACAATTTTAAACTAAAATAAGTTGATTACAAAAAATTAAAACTTGTAAAGGAAGCTTCATGGAAATAATTTTCTAAAAATCCATTCATGCCATATAAGTTAAAGAAAAACATTCTTCTCGTACTTTGGCCTGAAAAGTCGAAAAAGTACCTCGTACTAAAAATGACAAAAGATTCCTTTCATATATTTTACTAAAAACTCACCAAAGGGTAAAATTGGATTTAAAAAATTGTAGAAGGATAAAAATAATATTACATATTGAGGAAACATGGATGTGGATTATAAATATTCCCCAGTAAATTCTAAAGTATAAACAATCTCAGATAAAAATTAGATTGCGAGATTTTACATTACCTTAGGTCTGATTTGCTTCGTACATGTCCAAACCTTCTGTATAATGATTTACATAATGTTATTGACTTATTCAAGAATCATACCCATTTTTATGATATCATATATGGTCATATTCTTAGCTTTTTATTAGTAATATTTCATTTCTACTTGTTATTCGGGTGTTTATTGCTTTTTGTTCTTATGCGTGTTCTGTCGAATAAATTCTTATTCTTCTTTTTAGGTTATAGATAACTCATTTCCATAATGTTATTAGTGTAATATATATCATATTAATTCATTAAATTCATTTATATAATCATTATGCAATGATGATCATGTAGAACGAGTCACATCACATCGTGGAGACGGTAGGCCGTACGTACGCACGAGCGATTATATCGTTCCCATGATCATGGAATTGTATTTAAGTGTATGTAAACTATTTCAGAATCAATTTAACATTACAATAATCATATATAGTTTTTCTTTACACCATTATACCCATCCAAGTAAGGTCGTGGTTGAAAACAGATTACACCACGGCGTGGAGACGGTATTCCGTACGTACGCACGCGTAGTGATTTTGTTTTCCGTAGGATGGATAGAAGGTGAAATAGGTTTGTTTCATATTTATAATAAAATATCAGTATATTAGTGATACTAATGTTATTACTTCATAATGAAACAACTAAATAAGAAGAAGTATAAGAATAAATAAAGTTGAAAGAATCGGTAACGGACATTACCTCTTCTTTGAAGCGCCTCTTAATAACCCCCTCTTAGGGCACTAAAGATGGTCTTTGAAGAATACCAGGACCTCTAGGATGTTTCTTAGGAATCGGAGAAGAGAAATTGTCAGGTTTTGTCCAAGCTTGAACGATCAAAGTGGTGTGAGGAGGAGAGGGAGGATGTGCCCTTTTATAAGGGAGGAGAGGGGCACCTTAGGGAAAACTTAAAATATTATTTTATAATAAAGTCATATTCGGTTTTTAATAGCTCCAAATTAATTTATTTCAAAGTTAAGGTGGGTATGGGTAGAAATCCTCTCAACGAATAGATTTTAGAAAAGTTTAGGTTACTATTTTAACCTTATCATTTAGATTTATCTCTAAGTTAAATAATTTAACTTTTACTGTGTCTTCTTGTTTGCTTACACTATATGGTTAATAAACTTACTATAACAAGAAAAAATAACCCCAAGTGGTTAATTATTAATATATATAACCTTATATAATTCATTTTGCCGAAACTTAGATTTTTAGGAATTAATAATATAATATTTGTTTTAAAAACTATTTTATGTCAATTTTGACACTATTTGGTAGTTGATTTTTGTGAAAATCATAACAACATGATTAGTTCAAAAAAAGTAAATTAAATCAATACTAACATTTCCTATTAACCTATAAAATTAGTTTAATTCATAAAAAGTCTCAAATTACATTTATTTTGGTATTTATAATATCAATTATATTAATATTTTCATAATAAGGTAATTACTGCATCATCATTGTGCCATAAATAAATTAAATTATTTAAAGTCTAAAAAATCTAAATAAACTAAAATTATGTAGGAAATATTTTTATCTTTCTAAAAAATATTTAAAGTTGAATTTATCTTATTTATAACCCTATATTAAAAATGTTTTATTTATTAAACATTGATTTTAACTATTTTAACTCTTCTTTTAATAAAATAATAATAAGTGTCCTAATCTAATCCAAGTGGACCTAAATGGTCATATTTTATTCCTAAGGTTGTTTTTGGCCGAATTAAACTTATCCAATAGAATTAGGACATGTTTTAGGGTAATAATAATATCATTTTCCCTTTAATTATCGTATTTACTTTTAACCGTGGTAAATAAAAGTAAAAAAGTTACTATTCACCAAAAAATATTTTTATCTTATTGAACGACATTTTACTACTTGATATTAACCATGTCTCTTGGATTTTCAAAATTCCACTCACAGAAGCGGTAAAAGTATGTTTTATGTAAATTTTCAAACTCTCCGAGGAGGTGGGTAAAAGACTTTGAAAAGTTCAATAAAAATTTTATATATCTAAAATTATTATCAATTTACTCCAATGAATTACTTTGAACTTATATTGGAATTATGTATCAATTTTGACCTATAATACATTTAAATAAAATAAATAATTATTTAAATAAAAAGTCGGTTTTTAAATAGTAACCCAGTGTTTTCACTATTCATCAAAAATTGAAAGTTTTCAGAAAAATACCAAAAATTCACGCTAGGCTAATTTCAATATTCCGACTACAAAGATGAAGTCCATTTTGAAAGATAAAATTCATAAAATTTCAAAAAGAGGGTATTACTATTCATAACGGCTAGTTTTAATAATATTTTAATAGCATATCATTGTTTAGTGAAACTCAGTATTGCGTACAAGGCAAGCTATAGAGGAAAGTCATGATTTCATGTAAAGAAAGCCAAGATCATGTTGTGTGTAGTGAAAGATCCATTTAATGATTTATATAACATAAAAACAAAAATATTTCTCATAAAAATCTGGGGTATTACATTCTACCCCCCTTAAAATGAATTTCGCCCTCAAAATTCGTCACTCTGTAACAAACAGATGAGGCTACCTCTCCCTCATCATATCATCAAGCTCCCATGTAGTTTCTTATAATTGCTGGTTACTCCATACAACTTTCACCAAGCAAGTGGTCCTGTTCCGTAGGAATTTTTTGCTATGATCTAGAATCTATATCGGATGTTCTTCATAAGAAATATCTTGCTCCAGTGGTACAACTTCTGAGCTGAGTACATGTGAAGGATCGGGTATGTTCATTCTCAGGAGAGATACATGGAACACATCATGAACTTGAGAGGGATTCGGTGGAAGTGCCAATTGGTAAGCTACCATCCCAACACGATCCAGTATTACGAAAGGACCGATATACCTAGGGATCATCTTTCCCTTCATTCCAAATATCATTACTCTCTTCCAAGGAGATATTCTTAAGAACACTTTATCACCCATTCAAAATCTAGGTCTTTTCTTCGGTTATCGGCATAACTTTTTTGTCGACTTTGAGAATCTCTTATGTGTTATTGAATAGATCAAATATTTTCTTCCATCTCATCAACAAGATTAGGTCCTAATAGTTTTCTTTCGCCAACTTCATCCCAGCAAGTTGGAGTTCTGCATTTCTTTCCATAGAGAGCTTCATAAGGAGCCATATGAATACTGGAGTGAAAGTTATTATTATAAGAGAGTTCCACCAACGGTAGGTGTTGATCCCAACCACCTTTGAAATCTATAGAGAAATCTCTTAACATATCTTCTAGAGTTTGAATTGTTCTCTCAGACTGACCGTCTGTCAGAGGATGATAAGCAATGCTGAAACTCAACTCTGTATCTAATGTATGCTGAAGACTTCGCCAAAACTTCGAAGTAAACCTCGAATCTTGATCAGATATAATGGAAAGTGGTACTCCATGCAATCTTACCGCTTTCTTTAATTATATCCTGGCAAGCTGATCTAGAGAGAAATCTTCTCTAATAGCAATGAAGTTTGCTGACTTAATAAGACGATCAACTATGACCCAGATAGCATTATTGCCTTTGAATGTTTTAGGAAGTCCGGTGACAAAGTCCATAGTGATTTTTTCCCATTTCCATTAAGGTATGGGTAATGGTTGTAATATCCCCTTAGACTTCTATCTCTCAATTTTAACTTGTTGACAAACCAAGCATCGAGAGACATATTCAGCAACATCTCTTTTCATGCCATCCCACTAGAAGTACTCTTTCAGGTCCCTATATATCTTCGTGCTTCCAGGATGAATAGAGAATGAAGAACTATGAGCTTCATCCAATATTTCCTTCTTTAATTCTGGGATGGTAAAAACACAATCCCGATTCCTGAACCTTATTATTTCATCACAATCAAAGTAAAATTCAGGAACATTTCTCACCTTCTTTTATAACTCTACATCTTCTTTCTGTGCCTCTTTAATCTTCACATGTATAGATGGTTAAACATTCATTTGAGAAAGATAAGATTTTCCCCTTCTATTATAATTCCAAGATCCATCCTTTGTAAATCCATAAATATTAGATCTTTTGTGATCCTAATCATGGATAAGCTAGCATGGTCTTGTTGACTTAATACATCTTCCTCCTTGTTTGCTTTCCCAGGGTGATAATGAATTGAGTAGTCATAATTCTTAATCAACTCCAACCATCTTCTTTGGTCCATATTCAGATCCTTTTGTGTGAAAATATACAATAAACTTTTATGATCAGTATAAAAATCACACCTTTCACCATAAAGATAATACTTCCATATTTTTAATGCAAGGATTACCGCAGCTAACTCCAAATCATGAGATGAGTAAGTTTTCTCAAGGATTTTCAACCATCGTGAGGCATAATCTATCACCATATCGTTTTTCATGAGAACACACCCCAATACCTTCTTGGATGCATCACTATAGATCACAAACCTTTCTCCACTACAAGGCAGTGTGAGCACATGTGCACTAGATAACCTTCTTCTTAACTACGTGAAATTCACTTCACACTCCTCTATCCAAGTGAACGTAACTCTTTTTCAAGACAAACTGGTGAGTAGATTATATAATCATGAAAAATCTTTCACAAAACGTCGATAATATCCAGTGAAACCAAGAAAACTTTGGATCTCAGTTACTGTTTTTGGTCTCAACCATCTTTCAATAAGCTCTGTTTTTTATGGATCCACGGATATCCCCTCATTTAAGATTATGTGACCCAAAAATTAAACTTTTTGAATCCAAAATTCACACTTTGTAAATTTTGCATAAAGCTTATCCTTTATCAGGGTCTTCAATACAATTCTAAAGTGATCTTCATGTTCTTATTTTCTCAATCAATAGACAAGAATATCGTCTATAAAGACTACCACAAACTGATCAAGATAGTCTCTAAAGACTCTATTCATTAGATCCATGAAGATAGCAAGGGAATTAGTAAGACCAAATGGCTTCACTATAAATTCATAGTGTCCATACCTTGTACAGAAATCCATCTTTGGTATATCCTCCCATTTGACCCTTAATTGATGATACCATGAACGAAGATCAATCTTGGAAAAGTATTGAGCTCCGCATAGTTGTTCAAATAAGTCATCAATGTGTGGGAGAGGATATTTGTTCTTGATAGTGATCTTTTTAAGTTCTCGATAATCAATTAAAAGTCTCATTGATCCATCTTTCTTCTTAACAAACAGAACAGGTGCTCCCCAATGTGATGCAATAGGGCATATGAATCCTTTATCAAGATTTTCTTGGAGTTGCTTCTTCAATTCCTGCAACTCAATTGGGTCCATTCTATAAGGTGTATTTGAAATAGGTAAAGCACCTAGTATGAGTTCTATTGAAAACTCAACTTCATGATTTGGTGGAAGACCAGGAAATTCTTTCGGAAAGACATCATCAAACTCCCATAAAATGGGAATATTATTAATCACGAGTTTCTCTCCAACCATTTGAGATAAATAACCTTCATTTAGTGGAATCAAGACCCATAGGATGGATGGAATTTCCACCAGAAGGTTATGTTCATCCTTGCATCGATAGACGATCATAGATTGATCTGGAATATGAAATGTGACTTCTCTTCTTTGGAAATTGATATGATCTCCATATAAGGAAATCCAATCCATTTCAAGAATCACATCAAATTCCACTATAGGAAGGATCACAAGATTTGCAGGAAGCACTTTCCCACAAACTTCAATTGGAGAAGAATTGTAAACTTTTGATGCGACTGTTGTTCCATTAGGGGTTGTCACAACTAACTCAATATCTAACTGCTATGGTAATATGGCAATACCCTTAGAAAATTCTTCAAAAATAAAAGAGTGGGTGGATCCAGAATCAAATAAAACATTTCCTACTTTAGAGTGGATGGTAAGTGTACCTTTCACCACTTCATTATCATACTCCACATCGCTGATAGAAATTGAATGTGACTTTCCTTTGTCTTTAGACTTAAGATTTTTTTGATGTTGATCAGCATCAACAAACCTTGTATTAGGGCATTGATTGGCATAACGCCCCATTTCCTTGCACTTGTAACATTGAAGTGTAGGAGGTGCACTCTATGTAGCCTTTTCTTTATTCGCATCACTAGACATATTATTCACATCATTGCGGCATTCAAATGCCCGATGAACTTACTTTCCACATTTGAAACATTTACTTGTCCCTTTAAGACAACTACTTCCATGTTTCTTTCCACACTTTGATCATAAGGGAAAACTCATATTCTTTTCAATGTGGACTTTAGATTTCCCTTTGAATTCCATTTTCCTCCTCTTATCAAATGCATATGACTGATGGGTTAATCCAATCTCCATATCAACCTTGAGAGCACATTGAACGATTTCCTCATAGCTATTGAAGTCCTTTATGGCTAACTCCCTTCGAAGACTTGGTTTTAAACCACTAAAGAATCAATTGATCTTACTCTCAAATTAGATAATAATCCCAGAAGAATACCTTGAATGTCTTGTAAAATTTTCTTCATAGGTACCAATAGATTCATTATCCTTTTGCTTCAGTTCAAGAAACTCCTTCTCCATCTTTGATCGAAGAATACAAGGGAAGTACTTATTGAAAAATATGTTCTTAAACTCATCCCATTCCATGGACTCAATTTCATCACTTGGTCTCGTATTCTTGATAAGATTCCACCATTGATCAGCTTCACCTTACAAACGATATACTTCTATGATGAATTTATCATGTTCAGAACATTGAAGAACTGAAAATATCTTTTCAGTGGTACTGATCCATTTTCAGCCACTAATGGATCAGTAGACCCACTGAATGAAGGTGGACGCTGCCTCATGAAGGATTCAACAGAATGTTGCTCTTTCCTTTGATCGTTTGGAAGTCCTGCATGATTCATAGCTTGATAAAGTTGTGTGATCATGGATAAAATATTTTTCATTCCAGCTCCCTTATCATTTGGTTGCTCAGGGGGACAATCATTGCATTTCCCGTCACATTCCACATTAACATGGTTCCTTCGGGTTCCAGCCATTGACTAAAACCAAGAAGAATAGTGTGAGAAACACTAATTATAATAGGAAAACCACATAATCAAGAATAAAATTTCACACTTAAGGTTTTATCATAGGTTTTTCATGGCCATTTCTAAAATACTAAGATTGTGTTCTATGCTTAGATAAGTCCTTAGGGTTTTTATTAAGGCTTTCACATCCTAGTTTCCAATGTTTGACTATACCTTTCCTCTAATACCAACTATAACGACCCATAATTTACATACATTTTTATTACATCATAATTGAAGCGTACTTATTACAACATATGACAAAACCACAATAGGACCGTATAGGTATAGTGTCTTTAGAAATTGGGAAACATAAACAACTGGTTCATAAAGAATTTACATTGTCTCCCATTTATTTCATCAAATCTAGAATCCCTTTTTGGCATATCCTACTTAATACCCTTATTCTTGACCTGGGGAAAATAAAACATACAAAAGGGTGAGCTCAAATGCTTAGTAGGGGTAAAAAAAGAAATATCAATCACATTATATTCATAAGAACATAAAATTTTGGAAATCTTAACCTACAAAAGAGATCATAATTTCATAATATGGGATAAATCATAGTAGTGAAATGTAATCCCAATAATCATAAATAAAAACATGAAACTTTTTGGCATACACACATAATATTATAGAATCATTTATTAGTAGTAGAGACTCATTGCAAAGACTATCCTAGCGGACAAAGTCCATTTCTGAACTGAGTTCACTCCTCATTTCAGTCCTACATCCCTGAACCAGATTAACCTACCATTCCAGCCATGTCTATCTCATGAGATATAAATCTTTACCCAATGCATTGGAGGGATATATAGGTTTCACCCATAAGAATGATACCATTCTTATGTGTGCCACAAGATCATAAATCATACATCATATCATAACCCATGTAATAAAAATGGGATTCTTAAACATCATGTCATCATAAAATAATCCATATAAGATAAAAGGACATCATAAAAATAATTCCAACATAAAATATTAAAATCAATGTAAAAATAGGGATAGAAACAAAACCCTATATTATCTTAGATGGAAAATAATTTTGATAAAACACTTGAACTTTATTCTTGAGGAAAATATCCTTTCTACTTCAATTTTCTTCCTTTCTTAACATGTCATACAATTTTAAACTAAAAGAAGTTGATTAAAAATAAACTTGAAAACTTGTAAAGGAAGCTTCATGGAAATAATGTTCTAAAAATCCATTCATTCCGTATAAGTTAAAGAAAAACATTCTTCTCGTACTTTGGCTGAAAAAGTCAAAAAATTACCTCGTACTAAAAATGAAAAAATATTCATTTCATATCTTTTACTAAAAACTCCGAAAGGGTAAAATTGGATTTAAAAAGTTTTAGGAGGATAGAAATAATATTAAATATTGAGGAAACATGGATGTGGATGATAAATGTTCCCCTGTAAATTCTGAAGTATAAACAATATTGGATAAAAATGAGATTGTGAGATTTTCCCTTACCTTAGGTACGATTTGCTTCGTACGTGTCCGAACCTCCTGTATAATTATTTAAATAACGTTATTGAATTATTATATAATCTTACCCATTGTTATGATATCATATATGGTCATATTCTTAGCTTCTTATTAGTAATATTTCATTGCTACTTGTTATTCGGGTGGTTATTGCTTTTTGTTCTTACGTGTGTTCTGTCGAATAAATTCTTATTATTATTTTTAGGTTATAGATACCTAATTTAAATAATGGTATTAGTGTAATATATATCATATTTATTCATTAAATTCATTTATATAATCATTATGTAATGAAGATCATGTAGAACGAGTCTCATGACATCATAGAGACGGTAGGCCGTACGTAGGCACAAGCCATGATATCGTTCACATTATTGTGGAATTGTATTGAAGTGTATGTATACTATTTAAGAATCAATATCACTTTAAAATAATCATATATAGTTATATTTTACACCATTATACCCATCCAATTAATGTGGTGGTGGAAAACAGATTAAACCACGACTTGGAGACGGTATTTCGTACGTACGCACGCGCGGTGATTTCATTTTCGATAGGATGGATAGAAGGTGAAATAGGGCTGTTTAATATTTATAATAACATATAAGTATATTAGTGATACTTATGTTATTACTTCATAATTAAACAACTAAAGAAGAAGTAGTAGAAGAAGAAATAAAGTTGAAAGAATTAGTGACTGACATTACCTCTTCTTTTAAGCGTCTCTTCTTAACCTCCTCTTAGGGAACTAAATATGGTCTTTGAAGAATACCAGGACCTCTAAGATGTTTCAAGGTAAGTGTAGAAGATAAATTGTCAGGGTTTGGCTGAGATTGAAGGCTAAATGTGGTGTGAGGAGGAGAGGGAGGAGGTGCCCTTTTATAAGGGAGGAGAGGGGCACCTTTGGAAAAACTTAAAATATTATTTTATAATAAAGTCATATTCGGTTTCTAATAGCTCCAAATTGATTTATTTCGAATCTAAGGCGGGGATGGGTCGACATCCTTTCAACCAATATATTTTAGACAAGTTTAGGTTACTATTTTAACCTTATCATTTAGATTTAACTCTAAGTTAAATAATTTAACTTTTACCGTGTCTTCTTGTTTTCTTACACTATATGGTTAATAAACTTAATAGAACCAGAATAAAACCCCAAGTGGTTCATTATTAATATATATAACCTTATCTAAGTCATTTTTCCGAACCTTAGATTTTAAGGAATTAATAATATAATATTTGTTTTAAAAACTATTTTATGTCAATTTTGACACTATTTGGTAGTTGATTTTTTTGAAAATCATAACCACATGATTAGTTATAATAAAGTTAATTAAATCGATAATAACATGTCATATTAACCTATAAAATTAGTTTAATTCATAAAAAAGTCTCAAATTACATTTATTTGGGTATTTATAATATCAATTATGTTAATATTTTCTTAATAAGGTAATTACTGCATCATCATTGTGTCATAAATAAATTAACTTATTTAAAGTCTAAAAATTATAAATAAAATACCATTATGTAGGAAATAGTTTTAGCTTTATAATGAATATTTAAATTCTAATTTATCTTATTTATATCCTTATATTAAAAATGTTTTATTTATTAAACTTTGATTTTAACTATTTTAACTCTTCTTTAAATAAAATAATAATAAGTGTCCTAATCGAATCCAAGTGGACCTAAATGGTCATATTTATTACTAATGTTTTTTTGGTCGAATTAAACTTATAAAATAGAATTAGTACATGTGTTAGGGTAATAATAAAATCATTTTTACCCGTAATTACTCAATTTACTTTTAACCGTGGTAAATAAAAGTAAAACGTTACTATTCAAAAAAAAATTATTTTTATCTTATTGAACTATATTTTACTCCTTGATATTAACTTTGTCTCTCGGATTTTCAAAATTCCACTCACAGAAGCGGTAAAATTATGTTTTATGTAAAATTTTAAACTCTCCTAAGAGGTGGGTAAAAGACGGTGAAAAGTTAAATAAAATTTTTATATATCTAAAATTATTATAAAATGACTCCAATGAATTACATTAAACTTATATAGGTATTATGTATCAATTTTTAACTAAAATAAATTTATGTAAAATAAATAATTATTTAAATAAAAATTCGGTTTTTAAATAGTAACCTAGTGTTTTCACTATTCATCAAAAATTTAAAGTTTTCAGAAAAATTCCAAAAATTCACCCTAGGGTAATTTCGATATTCCGAATCCAAAAATGAAGTCTATTTTGAAAGATAAAATTTATAAAATTTCAAAAAGTGGGTATTAGTATTCATAACGTCTAGTTTTAATAATATTTTAATAGCTTATCGTTGTTTAGTGAAACTCAGTATTGCGTACAATGCAAGCTATCGAGGAATGTTGAAATTGCATGTAAAGAAAGCCAAGATAGTTTTGTGTGTAGTGAAAGATTCATTTGATGATGTATATAACATAAAAACAAAATATTTCTCATAAAAATCTCGGGTGTTACATGGGTGATCCTAAGAGATAGGAACTAACATTTTCTAAGGAAAAAAACAATATAAAGTAACTATTTCCCAGGGGTGGTGTAGTTTATTTGTGAATCATTTATAGATTTTCTCGCGTAAGAAATGACACCTAGATTTTTTTCACACAGTTTTCCTAATACTTATCATACATTGAAGTCACTCACATGAAACATGAGATCAAATAGAAGTTTCCAATTGGGATATTTCATGATATGTGGAGAGATAAGAGTTGAATTGAGTGTAGAGAATTATTCCTCACAGCTTTCTATCCATAAAAATGGAGCCTCTTTCACCAGAAGAGAACAAAGTGGTCGAAAAATGGAGCTAATGTTCCTAATGAACCTTCTATATAAACCATCATTTCCAAAGAAGGAACTCACTTCCTTGACAGTTTTAGGTGAGGGAAGGTGAAAAATGATATATAACTTATATTTATCAACTACAATCCCTCGAACAGAGACCAGATGGCCTATACCAAGTCCTTCTTTACCATGAAATGGAATTTTTCCCAGTTTAGAATGAGATTCTTATCCTCGCATCTTGAAAAAACCCTTTCAAAATTTATAATAAATCCCTCAAAATTATCCCCAAATATTGATAATTCATCCATAAATACCTCTAAACAATCTCCCACCATGTATGAGAAGATTCACATCATGCACCGTTGTAAGGTACCGGGGGCATTACATAATCCAAAGGGAATGCACTTGAAAGAAAAAGTGCTAAATGGACAAGTGAAAGTTTTTTTTACATGATAATCTAAGGATACCTTGATTTTATTATTCCCTAATAATCCATCTAGGGTGTAGTATAATTGATGACCTACCACTCGCTTGAGGACTTGATCAATGAAGGGAAAAGGGAAATGGTCTTTCTTAGTACGTGAGTTGTGCATCCTATAGTCATTGCAGACTCTCCATCCACTACTGAACCTTGTGGGGAGAATATCACCATCTTTATTGGTGATCACAATGATTCCAACTTTCTTTGGAACGAATTGAATTGGTCTTACCCACTCAATATCTGCAATGGGGTAGATGATACCAACTTTCAACAACATAAGAAGTTATTTCCTTTCCGCATCCATAAGATTGGGATTGAGTCTCCATTGAGGTTGACAATATGGTTTGTATTCAGATTCAAGAACAATACTATGAGTTCCAATGAGTGGGATAATCCTAGGAATATCAGAAAGGGTCCATATAATTTCTTTCTTATACTTTTCAAGGACATATTGAAGCATCCTCTCTTGATTGGATTCAAGATAGGAAGAAATGAAAACATGAAAGGTTCGATTATCCCCTAAGAAATCATACATTAGTGATTAAGTTAATACCATAAATTCAAGATCAAATTGGTTAACACTTTCAAAAGAAGGGTGTGGATTTGTATCAATCTCAGTCTCTTTTTCCATTGTTTTGACAGAATTGGTTTTTTTGAACTGAAGTTTTAGCCACCAAATTGGCTAGATCAATTTCATGAATTAGTATGAAATCAATGTTATTGATTTCACAAATGGTATCATTGATTGGTGATTCGATAGAACCATCAATAGAGTGATCTGAAATAGATTTAATCCAAGGAGAAACATTTACCTCACTTGAACAAAGGAAATCAATCTCTTCTTGACTTAAATATCCTTCAATAATTCCTTGATGTTCCTCTAGTTCACTATCAACACTACCAATCCAATTGACCTCATGGATATTTTCATCATCCCCAATTTCAAAGTTTTAATTATTGATGTTCAGATCGAGACACATGTTTCCAAAGGTTATTGTCATGTTCCAATTCCTAACTCGGATGACTGAGATGATTGTTTCTAAGAAGGGGTGACTAATGATGATTGGGGGGTGGGGGGGTTCTATGTAGTACCTATGTTTGGGTTAATTTAAAAGACAATTAAGTCATCAGGGTAAATTAAATTTTGAACTTTCACTAAAACATCCTTTAAGATCCCCTTAGTAAATCAAACAATACAATCAGTAAGTTAAAGAGTGACAGATGTGGGTTAGAGTTTTTCAATCCCTAATTGATAATGTATGGAAAAAATAATGATGTTAAAACTTGATACTAGATCAAAAAGGGCTTTGAATTTTTTTAATCCTAACTCAACATTAATGTATAGACATCCTGGATCTTTCAACTTTGTAGGAATGGTCCCTTGAATAGTGTTACTCACATTAGTTTCCAAAAGGAATTGGTTTTTATGTGAAAACATCCTTTTAAAAGTGTAAAATTCCTTAAGGTAATTTGAGTAGGAAGAAATGTTTTTGATTACATTGAGAAGAGGAATGTTAAACTTAACTTGAGAGAATATTTCCCTCAAAGTTTCATTCAGTTATAGTTTATATTTTCCTATCATTATTTGAGAGAAGGGAGTAGGTTGTTTGAGTGTTTGGTGTGGTTGTGTTTCATTCTCATTATCATTGGGGTTTTCAAAATCTATTGGTGGTTATTCATCATTTTCATGTGTTATTGAATATTTTAATGATTATGGAATTGTTGGTTTTAGTTTCTCAATGTATTTCCCACTTCTTAAAACAGTCACTACTTTTTGTTGTTCCTGAGAGGTTTGTGTGTAACTAGATTCTCCCATTAAAGTTGAGGATCATACCTCTTGTGTAGGCATGGGTGACTTCCTAGTTTTAATGGTTTATAGTTAATGTTTTAGGGATGATACTTACGAGTTCATTTTCTGTATTTGTTTACACAACTATTTAAGGATTGGTAGAGGGACAGATTGGGTAGGGGCTTGTACTGGTTAGTTTATCCTAGGTGGATACTTTGGTTGTTGGATGGGTTGTTGGATGGGTTTTTGGTATTGGATAGGAGGATTTTGGAATTATATTATTTGTGGTTGGAATTGTTTATGTTGTTGAAATTTTTTTGGAAGGTAGGGGATTGGTCCTTGTGGTTGACTAGATTGTTGGTTGGGTTGCTGGTTATATTTCCAACAGAATCCTTGATGGTCATTGTACCTTATATTGAAAGTGGTTTGGTACTGTGGATTCTAATATTTTACTGTATTAACCTATATTGGTGGACCCCCTGAAATAATATCTTTAATGGAAGGGATGTTTGGGCAGTTTTTCATCTTTTGGTCATGTTTTTCACAAATTGTGCAAACATGGTTAAGAGTTTGAATTTCATAGGCCTTCCTAAGACCGGTCTCCTCAACTTTCCTAATGAGTGAAACAAGTTTTTCCTGGAGACTTTATTCATCCCTAAATGTTTTAATTCCACCATATTTGTGTGTATTATCATAGTAAGTTGATTTTCCCCATGTTTGGTTTTGTTTGTCCAGTCCTTCTGGATACTCATACGTATCATTTGAGGCTTTGTTTTTGATGGTTACATTACACATCATGTTAATGAATTGCTTGTTTCCTAGACCCAAACCATAATAGAAGATTAAAAATTGTTTTATAATTGAAAATACATGGTGAGTTACCATCTATAGTGTATCTTTGAACCTTTCCCATGTTTCATAAAATGACTCCACTTATTTTTCAAAAACTATTTGTATTCTATTTTTATGTGAAATTGTCTTGTGATGAGGGAAGTATTTTTTTGCAGAATTATCTATGTAATTGGTCCCATGAGTGGATTGATTCATGTACTAAATTATTTAAATAATTCTTTATTTGATCCTTTAGTGAGAAAGGAAAGATCCTCATCTTAGCTGACTCAAGTTGATGTGGTGGGAACATGGTTTCTACATAGTCATTGAACTCTTTGATATAAAGGTATAACATTTATGAATCCATCCTATGGATGGTTGGAAGGTATTTTAGGAAATTAGGTTTGAATACATAGTGGGATTTTTCTAGGGAATCATTCCTAATTAAATAGGGTTCATTGGTCCAGTTAGGTGCGAGGTATTCATTCATGGTTTGATCGGCTACATTCCCCAAGTTTGGGGCTACCTCATTTGGATTTCTATTTTGGTTCTCGTTCGGGTTTATGAGTTGGTTTCTTTTAAGAACCACCATTTAAATGGGTTCAATTTTTGAATATAGAGTATTAGGAATATTAAGATATAATGGATAAAGTTCCATTAGTGTAGTCGACTATCCAACCCAAGGACTATCCACTATAACTAGACGGTTTGATTAGTTACGAGTATAGGTGGACATGTGCCAAGAAAAGTAAAAAACAAAAGAAAGGGGAAAAGATAAGAGAAGTTGAGGTGAGAAAAGAGAAATGGGGGAGAATATAATGGGTGTTTAGATGACTTACTTGGGTCCTTGACAATGATTCCAAAATTTGGTCTTGCCCAAATATATCCAATTTTTTAGTGTTAAGGGATCTCTTGTAGTTTAGCTTGAGGTGTTGAATCCTCAGAGACCTAAGAAGAATTTTATAGAAATTTACATTATATAGAATATTTTTTGATATTAAGTGGCCAAATTTGGGATTATTTTAGATAGTTTTAAGTGAACATGAAGAAACATAAGTGAATTCAATTTAAAAGAATTAGTTGATCCTAGGTTATCACTTGGGGTGGATTGGATGCATTCATTTTTCAACTATTTCAATTTCTTAAATTTTAAATGGGTTCATTTAAGAAGGTAGAAAAACACCATCACTTACTTGTTTAATACCTACACACCCTAATACTAATCACATATACACTTGGAGGATCAAAGTTTTTATCACATCAAGGTAAAGGTTCGTATTAGCACTTGAAGTGTGTGGCCTTAAATTCAACAAGGACGAAGGAGTTTAAATATCATTAAAAAAATATTAATTAAAAGAAGTGATTAGACATTAATGGAGTGAGAAAAAACATCCAATACAGCCCATTGATACTCCCTTATATCAACCCATAAGTGGGTTATCCCTCCATTGATTCTATGGTTTCAATGGAATCGGGAAATAGACTCATGAGGGTGGAATTAAATAAGTAAAAAAACAATAAAAATAAAATTATCACTCCACCATTGTGTGAATAATTTCAATTTTTTTGGTGTGAATAAATTCACACCTTGGGGAAACAATATCAAAATGACAAAAATAATAATATAAAATGATAAGAATATGTTTTATTAAGAAGATAAGGTGATTCAAGTAACTTACAATATTGTATGTCACCCCAATTAATGGTGGTAGGCCAAGGTGGGTGTAAAGTTAACAAAGAGTAGACTTTTCCACCCTTGACAAAAAACCTGAGCCAACTTGCATGCCTCCGACATACGTGTCAAAATGAGTATCTAGATGGCCCAATTTGGGTGATTCATAGAAGAAAAAAAATTCATATATTGATTTCCCTTGATATCATTTCAAATTTCATCCCAAAAGGTTTTTGGGTTTTTGAGATATTATTGAAATGGTGGACTATTTTTCTGGGCTGCGGAATCTGGTCCAAAATTTCTTCTTCAACTTGGGCTACCGGGAACTCTATTAAAACATATGAAATATCTTGGACCAATGTTGAATGAAATTTTACCCATTATGTCTTATATATGAAATTAAATTTTTAGAATCATTGGACTTTGATATTGTTCTCTATAGTACTTTTATTGAGTTGTTGTCCAGTTCACTTCACATAAAATGTTCTTGGTTCAAAGCCCATTTTGGTTGCATTCCAATGAGAATCTTAAAGTTCTTCAAAAGAATGAATTGTCCCTTATAGAATCGGGGACCAAAAAAAATATGAAAATAAAATCAATACCATTTTTTGTTTTATGAGGTGTTCAAAAATGTACCATGAAAAAGTGCATTATAAGAAGGAATTACAATTATAATGTGAATTAATGTTCAATTTGATAAATGAACTAAAAATGGTGTTTATTAATAATTAATCACATGAATATTATAATATAAAAAATAAGTATTATCATATTTTAGTGTCTAATCGTAATTATTTGATAAAATTTCGGCATAGAAGTTGTGGTTTCAAGGAAAATCTCTTTTTTTATGTTTCATTATAGTTGATTTTGTCAGAAAGAATTAAGAAAGATTAGAAAGAGGATCAATATTTTTAGGAAAAGGTATAATCCATTGATAAGGGTAATTTTCCTAATTTTAAGATTGAAGAATAAGGTGTTTTAAGATTTGGAAAATCATTATGTGTGCCTTACGATTCCTATTTGAGGAAAGAGTTTTTAACTGAAGCTCATAGTTATTTGTTCATCCAGGTAGTACTATGATGTACAAAGAAATATAGGAGTATTACTAGTGGGATTGAATAAAAATATATATTATTGAATTTACCATGAAGTGTTTGACTTGTCAGCAGGTTAAATTAGAATAACTGTTAATGAAGGGGATGCTTCAACCTTTTCTAGTACTAGAGTGGAAGTGAGAAAATATATCAATGGGTTTCATAATGGGATTAACAAAGACTTCTTGAGTTAATAATGATATTTGGGTTATTGTTGATCGACTAAATAAATTTGAACATTTCCTTCATATCCGAGATAATATATATTTAGATAAACTTTATCGACTAAATTTCATGCAGATTATCAGGTTTCTTGGAGTCCCTATCTCCATTGTATCATATCGTGATCCCAATTCCACTTCTAATTTTTGTAAAGGTATTTTTAAGTTTATGGGTAATGAATAGAATTTTAGTAAAAAATTTCATCCCTAATCAAATGGAAAATTTAAAAATAACAATCCAAACCTTTTAGGGAAATACTCATTCTAGTTCAATGAATTACCAAGGAAGTTGGGATCAATATCTTTATTTGGTTAAGTTTTTTTATAATGATAATTTTAATTACATTATTTAGATGACCCCTTTTGTGGAATTATATGGAAAGAGGTGTCAAACTCTAGCATTTTGGGGTGAAGTAAGTGAAAGAAAGTCGTTAGAACCATAATTAGTAGAGGAAATATTTGAGAAGGTAAAGATATTTCAGCAATACATGAAGTCATCTCAAAGTAGGCATAAAATCTATGTGTATAACCAGAGGAAAGATATTTTATTCGAGGAAGGTGATGATTTTTTTCTTAAAATACCTTCATGGAAAAGTGTTATGCATTTTGGTAAGAAGGGAAATTTAAGCCCATTATTTGTTAGACCATATGAAATTCTAGAGAAAGTTGGATTAGTTTCATATCAAGTGGATTTGCTTTAAAGTTTATCCAAGGTACACAAAATTTCTCATGTTTCAATCTTAAGAATGTTTGTGTTGAATTCATCTCATATTTTTAGACCTGAAGTAGTTTAGTTGGAAAAGAACCTTCCATATGAGGAGTAACCTATTCAGATTCTTGATCGAAGAGAGTAAGTTTTGAGAAATAAGGTAATTCACCAAGTTTAGGTTTTTTATAGAAACCATATGGTTGAATAAGAAACAAGTGAATATGAAAATTATATGAGGGAAAAATATCCCTACTTTTTTAGTAAGTGAACAAAACTGTGAGGACACAATTTCTAGAAGTGGGAGAGAATGTAACAACCTAGGTACTGATAGAATAATTTTTTTTCAAAATTATTAGTATTATTAAATTAAATTAATCACTATTAGTGAAAGATATTAATGAAATTTATATGTTATATATTCAATTTTTTTTAAATTCGTCCAATTATCTTTATAGGATTAAGATAAGAATAAATCTAATTTTAAGCATAAAAAGCTATATTTTTCTAAATGGAAAATTTTCCCCCTTTTAAGAACACACCCATTATAAAAATAAATTTTGAAACTTTTATAAATTTTATTTGAAAAAATAAACTTCATTTTTGAAATCAAAATATCAAAATTATATTAGGGTTGAATATTGGTATTTTTTGAGAAGTTTCATTTTTCGATGAATAATGAAAAATATTGAATTTTAATCAAAAACTGACTTTTCCTCTAAATAATTGATAATTTTAAATTATATTTTAAATAGAATTTAAATTAAAAATAGTTCAATTATAAATATATTAATACAAGTGGGTTATTGGAATCAATTTTATATTTAAATAAGATATCAAAACTTTTTAAACATTTGAACTTTTTCAATTTAAAAACCGGATTTCCCATTGTGTCTGTGGGATTAATTTTAAATATATTTTTTCCAATTATGTGAATTGAATAGGGTAAAATGGATTTCATATTTGGAATCATAAGTTAAAAATTAATTAGTAAGTTCATTTTCAGTTTTATTCATAAAAATGATACCATGGTAAAAAGAAAGACTTATCGTGGTATATGTAAAATAATGGAACAAGTTAAAGTTAAAAGGAAAAGGATTAAAATACCTAAAAACTAAAAAAATTAATTGGTGGATGAGGTATTTCTCAACCTTAACCATAATTTACAATATTATTTATCAAAAAAAATTCTTTTTTATTAATTCCATGCCAATGTATTTGGATTTAAATATAAATTATTCACTATTTTACCACTTAAAACCTCCTCTCCTCTTGTATATCATCCCTCACTACCCCATTTCTCATCAAAAGCCTTGATGATCCGAAAATATTTTCCAAACCCTTTAATACCCACTCTCCCCACACCCAAGTACTAATTGTCTCACCCAAAGACCATTTCCATGGTCTTTAAGGGATCCTTTAAGGAGGTGATATTCAAGGGGAGGTTTGAACACATTTGAAGGTAGTCGAACCGAAGGAAAGGGGATTTCTTAACCCAATTTCCATTCCTCGGGTTAAACATCTACTCATTGATTATTTATTTCTAATATTATGTGTGGAATGATTTTTTAATATTCTATGTTGCATTTCCCCTTATTTTATGTGTATTTACAATAAATACACATAATCAATTCGTTTAATTAATACTCACTTCAATGATATGAAATTTTCAAAAGAATTTATTTTAAAAATACTCTTTTAAAGTATATTTTTATAAAATAATGTTTTTATTATATATATGGAATGGATTTTTTTTTATTTTATGCTTCTTGAATATTTTAAGGCTTACCTTACAAGTTTATATGGGTACTTTTATAGAAAATGTTTTCCATTGTACATGCATAGTTTTTCTAAATGAAATGTTTTTTTCTTCAAAGAGTGTTTTTATGTTGAAATATTTAATGATTTGTGTTTATTTTATAGTTCTCGGAGATTTTTTGTGATGAAGGGTAGTTATATGATAAAATAATTATGTTTGGTTCTATGATGAATCAGTGATGTGTGGTTCTGTGATAAACCAAGGATAGGTGGTTACATTTTAACCTCTAATGAATTGGGTACTATGGAGTTAGAGGTTGACCATATTGGTTACTCCATTAGTAAGAGTGATATAAAAAATTATGTCCCAAGTTACCTACTTATATTTTATATACATTCTAATGGGTTTTCATGAAAACTTATTAATTTTCAAAAGGTATGATTATGAACCTTTTTGAAAAGATGATTCCTCTTTCAGGGTAAAAAGGTATGTTTTTAAGAAAATGTTTTTACAGGTTTTCACTAGACTAACAATTTCCTTTCATTTATGTCATTTACTAAGATTTTGTGATGATTCTATGTTTTAATGTTTTTTCATAGGATTTAAGAGATAATAGAGACAAGGATAAGATCAAGGGAGAAATTGTGAAGATTTTTTTTGAGGAGGAAACATGATTTATTTTACAAAATTTTGTTTTCTAGAAAAAATATATATTATGTATATGTGTGCAATTATACTTTATGGGTTTACCATGTATGAGTTAGTTCCAATTATTTAAAACTATAAACCTAAAAGATCCTCGAGATAGTAATAATGTGAATTTTATATTAAAATCACTAGAATATGTGATGTTTAAGGCTGGGTCCTTACACAAGGATCCTATCAGGAATGGGAGTAAATAAATAATTAGAAACCACATGGTGTATAAAATCTAGTTATAAGTCAATTGAAATAAATAATAAAAAATTATAACTATAATTAAATTACCCAATTAAGTAATCATGCTAATAATCTAAACAAAAATAGAACATGTATTTTAGTAGTATCCATCCTAAATTTTTCTTTTATTTAAAAGGGTATATTGAAATTTTAGGTTTAATGAATTATTTTAATGAAAAATGTCTCTTAAATAGAAAAAAACAAGAAATCATCCATGTGTATTGCAAATAAAGCTCATAAAATACACCAACACTTAAAATGAGATAATTTACACACTATTCTATAAATAAACATGGGATAGATATGAATAATAGAATAAAAAAATGAAATGGAAATTTGAAAATGAAATTAGGGAATTCAGAGCTCCCTATATTGAAAGTCATTCAATGGGAAACTTTATGGATAATGATTTCAAATTAGGGGACCTGCATAATCTATTAGAAAAATAAACCTCCAATAGATAAAAACATTAGCCCATAGAGTTTAAAAAGTATAGAATTAGTAAAATGGGAAGGTGCACATAATAAGAAGTAAGGAAAATTAGTTTATATAAATTAATAAAGGTGAGTACAGTTTGGTTTAGGGGGATCTATGAAAAAGAATACAACTAAAATGAAAAAAGAGATCCTAAGAAGAAAATGGAAAAAATAGAAGAAATATATGATTTAACACACATAAAGTGATGTAAATGTTTTCATTAGCTATATAGATGGAAAATAAAATCAATCAGTGTCTTCCATCTATTCAAAAGACCACTTCCTCCTATGAGAACTGGTGGTTGTGTCATCGAGCTCGTGGTGATGCTTAACAAGATTTATCATCATAGGACTATACTGAGCATGAATATATTATGGTAAGAATAAAATATGTTCTTATCATAGTGGGGACCCATTATGATCCTGAATATCAAGTTAGAGCTCCTCAAGATGGTGCTCGACATCAAACAGATGACGACACATCCGAAGTAGGAGAGAACATGGTGGTGGGACATGCGTGTCGATGACCATAGATGAGGAAGAAGATCTATAAATAGTTAAAGTAAGGCATTAATTAAATAAAAATGACAAAACAAACAGTAAATCCAAAATATGTATCCCATGTATATGTAGAAGAAATGATACAATAATGTAGAATGAATAAAAGTAGCACAAAAAAGGACACCCAATCAAAGTACAAAAAGGAGAAGGGGAATAAGATATAACCAAGCCATAAACTTAAATTCATCAAGATCTACATCAGCATTCCTCTCCTGAATAGTGGGTGTATACAACTAACCGACCATATCAATGTCATCGATTGTGTAAGGGGGTGGGAGATTAACTGCCATAGTGGGTGTCATGGTGCTGGTAGATAGGCCAATAAATAATAGAGGGGGTGAGGTTTCGGTCCATGTGATGGATATGTGTCTGGTAGATGGATATATGAAGGGAAAATATGGTGGGGGATGGAATGTTATGTCTCTTTCCCCAGTGAAACGGCTTCACACTATACTTCTACTGGGCTGTAGGGTCAGTAAGCTTAGGTGGGAAGTCAACTTGGGTAGGAGGTGGTTCTAGGAAGGAGTTGGATAAAGGGTCGTAAGAGGGAGGTGGGTGGGAGTCAATAGTGTCTAGTGGTGAGAGAGTGGTAGTGAAAAGAGAAATATAGGTATAGGGAACATGTAAGCAGAGGAAAACACAACACAAGTTCTCCAACATACACTGGATAATAGGCCATAGATCAGATGGAGGAGGTGCAGGTGAATATGTGGTAGATCCTATGGTGGTGGTGGAAAAAACAGATGCAGGGTGAGTGGTAGAGGGTGGGATGGTAGTGGTAATAGTGGAATAGGTTGTGGTGGAGGTGGTGGTAGTGGTGGAAGCTAGGTCATGAGAAGGGGATGCAGGGTCAGCTGCGTGCGGGGAAGGGGCCTCATCAACATCCTCCAAATACATCAACGTGTACCAATAGATGTTGCTATTCTTCATGAGCAACCTTATTTTATGGAGAATAAGTATGATGATGATCTTTATAGGTACAAGGGATGTGTGGGTATAGAAATCCTTGAAGGAACCGAGATTCTTGGCTAGATGGGTAATAAAGGAGCCTCCAATAAACGTTCCTCAAGTCCTCCTTGGAAGGGTTCGATAAAACATTCCAAAATGGTTGGTCATATTGATGGATGGTCCACTCATGGAAGATGTGAGGATGAGCACCTCAATCCAGATGATTCCCCTGTGAGCATCTCCTTTATCCAACCAGGTGTGAGCTAATTTCTGGAAGAGAATCCAAAGAGAAATACTGAAGAGTTGAGTGCTCTTCATCATATAAGGATCATATGGGTTTCAAGGATATTTAGTGATACTGACCCCAAAATTATGTATTATTGGCCTTGTTAGTATTGAGATATAATGTTGGGAAGACGAATTATGCATTTAAATTAGTGGAGTAGATACTAAGTACAAAACTAATCTCATCGAGAGTGAGCTCCCATGACCTTCCTATGAGTCTGAATCGAACAGAATCAATGACCAGATCGAAGGTAGCTAGAGAATCAAGAAAGAGATCCCTCAAAGTCTCCTCTGACACCTGGGTGTTGGTAAAGAGGTGAATATAGTTGATAAATTAATGGACCTCTTGGTAAATGTGGATCTTCTCAAGTACCGTGAGGCCTAACGTCTTGTTGGTCTGAATTAGCTTGGAATCGATATGGACGAACCGAATCTAGTTCTCCAATGAAGAAAAGTCACAGAAAAGGTGGATATGAGGGTGTGAAGAACCCTATGAACCACTAACAGACAACCACAACCCCTTTAAATATGAATTGGTGGAAAATGATGAAGTAGAGGTCGAGAAGTATAGATTTTTGGGTGATGGAGAAGGTGAAACCTTTAGCCTCTTAGGTGGTAAAAGAATATCATTGTACTCAGATGCGTGTTTGGAGGGATAAGTGCAAACTAATTTGGTTCGGTCCATGAATGATGGAGGGGAGGGTATAGGGGGTGGAGAATATGGAGATAATAAGAAGAGGAGGTGCAATGTCTTGTAGTATTGAAGGGAGGAAGTGTGATCAGTTTCAGTAAAGGGAGATCGTGTGAGGGGAGGAGTCACACGTCAAAGAGAGGGCATGGCTATGAACCTAGGGTCCACATGATTTTATAGATTTTCAAATTTACACATCATGTAACTGGTACATGATGTGTATTTTTTTTATGACCTTTGAATTTTCATTTCTTGTAAGGGTTACATGGTGTGTATTTTGCCTTTTTCCCCATTTTGGGCGAGGTTATCAAAGATTAATATTTCTAAAGACTATACTAATCTATCTTAGACTATCCAACCTATCCTAGATTGCCTCCTATTTAGTGATTTATTTATTTACTAAACCTATACATGTTTTTATGCAAAATATTTTAACTGTGAGGACACTCCCTTTTAGAAAGATCCTTGATTATAGTGGGTACAAAAGGTGGTATGGTATTCTTTGTAAGAGGTGAAAAGTAATTCATGTTCTTGTGTGTAATTGATCCCTTGTTAATAGGAGATAGTTCCTTATTTCCATTTTTACTAGTTTTATGATCATCTGTCTTATTATATAGAGTTATGGTTTGAAAATTAAAAAACACATCACTTTTATTAGTGGACTTTAAAAAATCCAACACGTCCTGTTCTTCACAAACTTTGAATATCAATCTCCCTTAGTTAACACAAATCAGCAGATTTTCAGTGTAAAGAAATTTTATTCCTAGAATGAGGGGAATATAACCTTCTTCTTCCATGTATAGGGTTAAGAAATTAGTAGGGAAAATGAATTTCCCCACTTTTAACAAGACATCCTTGATAAATCCTTGAAAATTATTAAGTGAACGACAAAGAAGTTAGAGTTCCACCCTAGTTGGTTTTAGTTTTCCAAGCCCTATATTCTTATAAATAGTCATGGGCATGAAATTGATACTTGTTCCTAGATCTCACAAGGATATTTTAAAATTTCATGCCCCTATCATGTAGAGAATTGAGAAACTTTCAGGGTCTCACATTTTTTTGAGAAAGATTCCATTGATCAACTACAAAGCACTCATCATTTAGGGAGATGACTCCTAAGTCTTCCATTTTCTTTTTACTGGATTGAAAGTCTTTAAATAATAGTTAATAAGTGTTTACTTGATCAACAGAATCTAAAAAGGGATTGTTGATTTGAAATTATTTAAACATCTCTAGATTTTTTTTATATTTCTTCTCCTTTTTAGCTTGTTTCATCCATTCATGAAAGGGAAGATGTGGATTTTATATTGATGGTTCTATATAAACTTATTAATTTTCATGTCATTATTTATTGGATCTCTCTTAGTCGGTTATACTTATAAATTTTTCCCCCAAAAATCTTTATTAGACTCTTAAAACCACATTTTCTCACCTCCATATAGCTACTGAAGTTCCAGAATATTTCCACTTTTAACAATTCTAACTTTAGAATATCCCCTCATATGAGCTTTGGTATTACCATGAAAGGCACCCAATAGCCAATCAGATAGAGTTTAAATTATCTAACCCATTTTATGATCTAGGTTTCATAGTTAAACATTGTTATTTTTCATTTTTTTCTCTTGAGTTGTCATCCTTTGGTCTACATTCTTCATAAAGTCAATGAGTAGGTTTTCAAGATTGGATTGTAGAGGTTGGGATTTTTATTGTAGTATTTGTGGAGATTTTTTGAATTACTGATGCTCACCTCTAAGAGAAGGTTTTTGGAATTATTATTTTGGTCAAAGAGAGGGCATTTTGGTGGGTACCCATGTGGTCCCTGATTACATGGTGGTACCCATCCACTTCTCTGCTGAAAATAACCTTGGGTTTTCTATGGAAGCTACCGATCCGACCTCTACTAATAGTTTTTCTATTTGTATTAATAGGGATACTGATATTTCTTATTTTTTTTATTTTAATTAACATAATTAGAATCATGGAATTGGTGTTCCTCTAAGACTTTCCTAAAATCTTGATAAGAATGAGTGCCTCCGAACATCTTGTTGGATTGTATTTCCATCACAAGAGTAAGAGGGTGTGGTGGTGCAATAGTTAATTGAAATTAATCTATCTACTTATCCAGTTCTTCTACTTGGGTTTCTAGGTGGGTAGTCACCTATACCTGATGGATTTCATAGTAAGGCAGTCCTCTCTCACTTTTCCATAAAATGAAATTTTTGTAAACTTTATCTAGAATGGATCATCCCACTTCCAATGTCTTAAGAATGTGTCCTCCATCACCAGTGATGCATAATAAAGTTATTGTTGTCGGCTTAAGTACCTAATATAATTATTTCAATTAAATCTACAAATCTAGTACATGATGTGGGGACTTCTTATTAATCTCATTAAATTGATCCCATGCCGCCCAATCTAATTCTCCATTTGTCTGACCGAAGTTCTAAATGTTATTATGGAGTTTCCAAGTTTAGATGGGTGGTGAATATTTATTTAAAATTTATTTGATAGTTCATCCCAAGTCATGATTGAAATTATATAATGACACTTTAACTAATACATGTATCTATTTCATAAGTAAAAAGGTAAAACACATAGCCTTATAGAATCCGATGATACACCATGGTCGCAAAAGTTATTGCAAACAATAAGAAAGTTTGAAATATGTTCATCAGGGTATTAAAGTTGTATTCCACTGAATTTACCCATGTTCTGAATCATATAAATGTTTCTAGGATTAATTTGGGAAATATATTCTTAAATAGATGGGCACACAATTTTGGGTGTGACATCGCTAATGGACGACAAGTCGTAGTCCATTATGGTGTGCTCATGCAGCCCTGGTCGCTCTCCCTGATCATCAAGTGGCTTTTATTGGGTGTCTTGAAGGTGTTTTGGTGCAAGTTTTTTGATCTCATCCATTGTGAGGAAAAAGTGTGTAAATTTTTTTCTATTAATCTTGGTATTAAAAAGAAGTAGTTCTTATGCATCCAGGGTTCTTGAGTGAGTCAAGGGTCCTTGGCATATGCAGTAGACAAGAAGAAGAGAGAGCGATATAGAGAGAACATAGGTGAACCCAAACTAATGGATTGATAACATTAAATCTTTAAGTTTTGTTTTTAATAAATATAGGTTATTTAGATTTAATTCAGATGATAAGGAAGGGATCAAAGTCAATTTTAGGGTTCTTAATAGAAGAAAACCCTAGATTTATCTTTGAATAGTCCTATAGCTTAGGCTGCGAAGTAGCGCATGGGTCACCAATTGGTTTTTTTCAAACTAATTACATATAACTTTGGTGAAACTATCTCATGATTAGTTTATAGCTAAAAACCTAGGTTAATTACACTCATATTCTATGGAGAAAGTGTCATAGGTTAATGGTCATAGTTCTACTCAAATATCATTAGGTTAGGTTCATTTAATTTCACTTTCCATGGTCTAGGTTGTGAAAATGAATGCGATGAACAATTATTATTAACCTAATCACTAGAAAAAAGGATACCAAGGTTCAATATATGAATTCATTAGGCTCATAATCACCCTTAATATCGACCCCTAACCCTAGGTGGAATATCCGTGCATAGTGGTGTTGATTAAAAGTATAGAAATACTAAACATTCTATGCATAATCATGAAATAGTTGAGAAATACGTAATCCAAGATTAAAATAATTAAGAATCATGATAAAAAAATTGAAATAAATTTAAATCTAATCAAAAACACACTACGCACGAAGAAAAAATGAAGAAACGTGTAGGCATTGATGAAGAATGCCAGGTGAGGTTGAACCAAACATAAAAAATGGAAACAAATTTGCAACAAAAGAAGAAAAGACAAATATTAACCAAAAATGAAAAATTATTTAATAAAACAGGGGAAAAATAAATTAAAATAAGTTTGGAATGAATACAGATGAAAATGAGAGAAAAAAATGAGAGAAAAACAAAAGTATGTGGGGCTCTTGCGTGCACAACTGGTGCTGGAATATTTATAGGCTTGAGAATTACACAACATGTACTAGCTTAAGTGACTTCTGTCCCAACATATGCATGTCATGTAATCATCTTCTATGTTGTGTATTTGAGATCTCCAATAACCTCTAAAAATCGTGAATCTCATAAGAAAATTATCTCATATCTTTAATATGGTGGAACCTCTAACTTTTGACATCGTGTAACCTTTGCACATCATGTAATCGACTAACTTTAACAAGGATTTTAATTTTGAAATTCTCACTATGTTTAATGTATATACACATTGTGCAATCACTTCACATCATGTAATGTCTTCATGGGTTTGTTTTTGGCCCAATGACATGCTACGAATGAGGACTACACATTGTGTTTGTGATACACAATGTGTAAAGACTTTTTTTCCCCATTTTTCATAATTTAATTCCTTGAGTCCAAAATTCACAGTTACTATGAAAATAAACCAAAAACCATTTCATTATCGAATAAAACATGAATAATATTTAATTAAATGTATCCAATATATATATATATATATTCATCTTATCAACTCATATCTTGGAGAATACCTTGGTTCCCACTATAACAATATATAACTTAGGTAATAGTTTTTTTTTCTATTCCCTATGACAAGGATTTCATATATAATCTAACATTTTTATTACCTAACTTTTCATTACATTTTACAAACAGAGGATCTTTAAAGTCTAGGGTCATGGAAATATGGAACATAATACATTAAAACAATATAAAAAATTATTCTAAACCACTTATAAGGTTTCATCATAGGTTAATCCTAAGTAAAATTACTTCATCTCATAACCTGGAGACATATATCAAAGGAAAGGGTGAGAAAAAGGCCCAATAAGGGTAAACAAGGGAATCAGTTTACTTGTGATATCAATAAGAACTTCATAAAAAAACATAAAGACACGAGCAATGGAAGAAGGGGAATATCATAATAAAAATAACATGAATCATAACATGAATTGTGACTACAACATTTAATTTATACATTAATGAACATATCACCAAGGTGCATCTTCATGGTGTCATAAAAATTACCAAGGTTATTCACCAAGGTATCGTGAAACTTGTCATCTTTAGAGATTAAATTCTTTACCCAATGCATTGGAACACTATCAGGGCACAACATTAATATGTATTTACTTTCATGTGAGCTGCATAGATAATAATTAAACATTTTATAAATATCCCAAAGATAATAAAAGAAATGGATTTCATTTCAAAATCGCGACGTTTTAAAAGTGCTTGAAAATAAGATCATTATGTCCTTTATAACCCATGGAAAGGGAGTGAGGGTTATATGTATGTCAATTATAGAATAAAATATATCATTTTTTTATTTATAAACACCCATATAAATGAAAGAGTTATGGGTATTCACATAAATAAAACAATATAATTACATGAGAGAAAGAGAGAGAAATTTTGAGATGGAATTTCTACATCATAACGACTATATAACATGGTTTCAGAAAATAATAAAAATAGAGGGGAAAAGTGTCTACCATTAATAAATGAATAATATTTCAGTTGAGGTATAAAATAAAAAGAGATAAGATAATGGTGTGGACATTTGAATGGCATACCACATAAAAAGTAAACTTGAAAGGAAAGAGAAAATGTGATTTCTTTTATGAAACCTTCGGCAGCCTAACGACATTTCTTATAATTCAAAAAAAAAATTGATGAGACAAGAAAGGGTCTCTCATAAATTGGAAATAAAATGGAATGTAATAAGGATATAGAAGAACATACCCCCACATAATAAGATGGAAACTAGAAGATAAATCATAAAGTAAATCACACTACTAGAAAAACAGGTATTTGCGATGGGTCATTTGCGATGGGATCCCGTCGCAAATGTCTTGTTGTGATGGGGGCCCGTCGCAAATGGCCCGTTGCTGAAAACGGTGTCGCAACAACATTTATTTGCGACGGGCCCGTCGCTAAAACCCTTTTTTGCGACGGGTATTCTTCCCATCGCAAATAGTACCTCGTATATTTGTAAAAAACTTTTAAAATAGTTTTTGCAACGGGTCCCGTCGCAAATACCTGTTGCGATGGGCCCGTCGCAAAAACTATTTGCGACGGGCCCTTCGCATAAACTATTTTTTTTTTAAAAAATAAAAACTATTAATAAGTATAATAATAAAACTATTTGCGACGGGACCCATCGCAATACTATTTGCGACGGGCATAGCATCCCGTCGCAAATACTATAAAAAAAATAAAAAAAATAAATTATTAATAAATTTTTTTAATTAATATAATAATAATCCAATTATAATTCAAAAATAAAAAATAATAAATTATTAATAAATTATTTTAATTAATATAATAATAGAATTATAATTCACAAATAAAAATAATAAATTATTTTAATTAATATAATAATAATAGAATTATAACTCAAAAATAAAAAATAATAGAATATTAATAAATGATTTAATTAATATAATAATATTAGAATTATAATACATAAATAAAAAAAATATTAATAAGTTATTTTAATTAATATAAAAATAATAGAATTATTTTACATTCAAATATTAAAATAATTCAAGTAAAAAAAAAATAATTAAATTATAATATTATAAAATTTTAATATATATATAAAATTTAATATTATAAAATATAAATAATATTATTATTCATATTAATATTGTTATTTAAAAATATAATATTATTAATATTTTATAATGATACAGAAACTACGAATAGAAAAAAAATCATATTTTGATTTCACAAATTTTATAACATAAATACAAACTCTAATCTGAAAGAGGAGGGGGGAGGGGAGGATCTGCAGATGGTGGTGGAGGAAACTCTATCCCTAAAGCATGAGTGAGTCGGCGCATGTACTCCATCTGCTCCTGATGCTGCTGCTGCCACCGACTCGTCTGCTCCTCGTACAGCTGCTGCTGGCGTCGACGCTCCTCCTCATGCTGCTGACGCATCTTCTCCTGCTCCTGTCAGAGACTCTCTATCAGTGCAGTCTGAGATCGCAACTGATCATCATACTGTGTAGTAGAAGAAGATGCACGAGCTCCTCTCGAGCTGGATGCCGACATCGCAGCACTGCCATAATAATCTCCGGGAGTCAGTCGAGAGCCGATACCAACTACCCGGCCCTTCTCGAAGGCATACTGGGTGGCCTGCATCCATGCCGCCTCATCAAACTAACAGCAAGTGGTCTGATCTGATGACTCGGCCTGACTCTCAGGCCGGGCCTGTGACGCTGCGGCCTCATATGACTCCTGTAGTTGCAATTTAAAATTAAAATTGTGAATATATTATATGCAGTTAATTTTTAAACTTGAAAATAAATAATACTGACCACGATGTGAGGGTTATATGTATGTCAATTATAGAATAAAATATATCATTTTTTATTTATGAACACCCATATAAATGAAAGAGTTATGGGTATTCACATAAATAAAACAATATAATTACATGAGAGAAAGAGAGAGAAATTTTGAGATGGAATTTCTACATCATAACGACTATATAACATGGTTTCAGAAAATAATAAAAATAGAGGGGAAAAGTGTCTACCATTAATAAATGAATAATATTTCAGTTGAGGTATAAAATTAAAAGAGATAAGATAATGGTGTGGACATTTGAATGGCATACCACATGAAAAGTAAACTTGAAAGGAAAGAGAAAATGTGATTTCTTTTATGAAACATTCGGCAGCCTAACGACATTTCTTATAATTCAAAAAAAAAATTGATGAGACAAGAAAGGGTCTCTCATAAATTGGAAATAAAATGGAATGTAATAAGGATATAGAAGAACATACCCCCACATAATAAGATGGAAACTAGAAGATACATCATAAAGTAAATCACACTACTAGAAAAACAGGTATTTGCGACGGGATCCCGTCGCAAATGTCTTGTTGTGATGGGGGGCCGTCGCAAATGGCTCGTTGCTGAAAACGGCGTCGCAACAACATTTATTTGCGACGGGCCTGTCACTAAAACCCTTTTTTGCGACGGGTATTCTTCCCATCGCAAATAGTACCTCGTATATTTGTAAAAAACTTTTAAAATAGTTTTTGCAACGGGTCCCGTCGCAAATACCTGTTGCGATGGGCCCGTCGCAAAAACTATTTGCGGCGGGCCCTTCGCATAAACTATTTTTTTAAAAAAAATAAATACTATTAATAAGTATAATAATAAAACTATTTGCGACGGGACCCGTCCCAATACTATTTGCGACGGGCATAGCATCCCGTCGCAAATACTATAAAAAAATAAAAAAAATAAATTATTAATAAATTATTTTAATTAATATAATAATAATCCAATTATAATTCAAAAATAAAAAATAATAAATTATTAATAAATTATTTTAATTAATATAATAATAGAATTATAATTCACAAATAAAAATAATAAATTATTTTAATTAATATAATAATAATAGAATTATAACTCAAAAATAAAAAATAATAGAATATTAATAAATGATTTAATTAATATAATAATATTAGAATTATAATACATAAATAAAAAAAATATTAATAAGTTATTTTAATTAATATAAAAATAATAGAATTATTTTACATTCAAATATTAAAATAATTCAAGTAAAAAAAATATAATTAAATTATAATATTATAAAATTTTAATATATATATATATAATTTAATATTATAAAATATAAATAATATTATTATTCATATTAATATTGTTATTTAAAAATATAATATTATTAATATTTTATAATGATACAGAAACTACGAATAGAAAAAAAATCATATTTTGATTTCACAAATTTTATAACATAAATACAAACTCTAATCTGAAGGAGGAGGGGGGAGGGGAGGATCTGCAGATGGTGGTGGAGGAAACTCCATCCCTAAAGCATGAGTGAGTCGGCGCATGTACTCCATCTGCTCCTGATGCTGCTGCTGCCACCGACTCGTCTGCTCCTCGTACAGCTGCTGCTGGCGTCGACGCTCCTCCTCATGCTGCTGACGCATCTGCTCCTGCTCCTGTCGGAGAATCTCTATCAGTGCAGTCTGAGATCGCAACTGATCATCATACTGTGTAGTAGAAGAAGATGCACGAGCTCCTCTCGAGCTGGATGCCGACATCGCAGCACTGCCATAATAATCTCCGGGAGTCAGTCGAGAGCCGATACCAACTACCCGGCCCTTCTCGAAGGCATACTTGGTGGCCTGCATCCATGCCGCCTCATCAAACTAACGGCCAGTGGTCTGATCTGATGACTCGGACTGACTCTCAGGCCGGGCCAGTGACGCTGCGGCCTCATATGACTACTGTAGTTGCAATTTAAAATTAAAATTGTGAATATATTATATGCAGTTAATTTTTAAACTTGAAAACAAATAATACTGACCACGATGTGAGGGTTATATGTATGTCAATTATAGAATAAAATATATCATTTTTTTATTTATGAACACCCATATAAATGAAAGAGTTATGGGTATTCACATAAATAAAACAATATAATTACATGAGAGAAAGAGAGAGAAATTTTGAGATGGAATTTCTACATCATAACGACTATATAACATGGTTTCAGAAAATAATAAAAATAGAGGGGAAAAGTGTCTACCATTAATAAATGAATAATATTTCAGTTGAGGTATAAAATAAAAAGAGGTAAGATAATGGTGTGGACATTTGAATGGCATACCACATGAAAAGTAAACTTGAAAGGAAAGAGAAAATGTGATTTCTTTTATGAAACATTCAGCAGCCTAACGACATTTCTGATAATTCAAAAAAAAAATTATGAGACAAGAAAGGGTCTCTCATAAATTGGAAATAAAATGGAATGTAATAAGGATATAGAAGAACATACCCCCACATAATAAGATGGAAACTAGAAGATACATCATAAAGTAAATCACACTATTAGAAAAACAGGTATTTGCGACGGGTCATTTGCGACGGGATCCCGTCGCAAATGTCTTGTTGTGATGGGGGGCCGTCACAAATGGCGCGTTGCTGAAAACGGTGTTGCAACAACATTTATTTGCGACGGGCTCGTCGCTAAAACCCTTTTTTGCGACGGGTATTCTTCCCATCGCAAATAGTATCTCGTATATTTGTAAAAAACTTTTAAAATAGTTTTTGCAACGGGTCCCGTCGCAAATACCTGTTGCGATGGGCCCGTCGCAAAAACTATTTGCGACGGGCCCTTCGCATAAACTATTTTTAAAAAAAAAAAAAACTATTAATAAGTATAATAATAAAACTATTTGCGACGGGACCCGTCGCAATACTATTTGCGACGGGCATAGCATCCCGTCGCAAATACTATAAAAAAAATAAAAAAAAATAAATTATTAATAAATTATTTTAATTAATATAATAATAATCCAATTATAATTCAAAAATAAAAAATAATAAATTATTAATAAATTATTTTAATTAATATAATAATAGAATTATAATTCACAAATAAAAATAATAAATTATTTTAATTAATATAATAATAATAGAATTATAACTCAAAAATAAAAAATAATAGAATATTAATAAATGATTTAATTAATATAATAATATTAGAATTATAATACATAAATAAAAAAAATATTAATAAGTTATTTTAATTAATATAAAAATAATAGAATTATTTTACATTCAAATATTAAAATAATTCAAGTAAAAAAAAATAATTAAATTATAATATTATAAAATTTTAATATATATATAAAATTTAATATTATAAAATATAAATAATATTATTATTCATATTAATATTGTTATTTAAAAATATAATATTATTAATATTTTATAATGATACAGAAACTACGAATAGAAAAAAAATCATATTTTGGTTTCACAAATTTTATAACATAAATACAAACTCTAATCTGAAGGAGGAGGGGGGAGGGGAGGATCTGCAGATGGTGGTGGAGGAAACTCTATCCCCAAAGCATGAGTGAGTCGGCGCATGTACTCCATCTGCTCCTGATGCTGCTGCTGCCACCGACTCGTCTGCTCCTCGTACAGCTGCTGCTGGCGTCGACGCTCCTCCTCATGCTGCTGACGCATCTGCTCCTGCTCCTGTCGGAGACTCTCTATCAGTGCAGTCTGAGATCGCAACTGATCATCATACTGTGTAGTAGAAGAAGATGCACGAGCTCCTCTCGAGCTGGATGCCGACATCGCAGCACTGCCATAATAATCTCCGGGAGTCAGTCGAGAGCCGATACCAACTACCGGGCCCTTCTCGAAGGCATACTGGGTGGCCTGCATCCATGCCGCCTCATCAAACTAACGGCCAGTGGTCTGATCTGATGACTCGGCCTGACTCTCAGGCCGGGCCTGTGACGCTGCGGCCTCATATGACTCATGTAGTTGCAATTTAAAATTAAAATTGTGAATATATTATATGCAGTTAATTTTTAAACTTGAAAACAAATAATACTGACCACGATGTGATGCTGACGATCACCTCTGAGCTCCCAAGTAGCAGGATCACTATACATCCTCCGATATATGTCGTACTCCGTAATATCGGGGTGCTCAACAGCCTATAAGAATAAAAAATAAACTGTTAATATTTATAGTTATATAAAATATTTATAAATAATGTACGTACCAGATGCTGTCTATGAGTACTGAAAGAACGACTCCCAGCTCGATGAGTCACCTCATGTCTCCCCCGATTCTGCCTCCCCACCGATGATCTCCTCTGAAAGTCACCACTCAACCAGTGCACACATAATCCATCCCATACATGGGATGAAATGTACTCTGGTCGGTGTGCTCTACATGACTCGTCAAAATCTGACACTCCTACTTTCTTCATGGCAGCTTTTCTTAAATTGTGCAAAAACTGATGAAGGTGATCATGCATGGCCACTTCCCATGCCTCGTGGATGGCGTCACACATGGTATCCTCGATCGGATACCATAAACCCTACAAATAAATTAAAATATCAAGTTAGAAATGAAATAATTTTCAAAATAAAAATTATTTATTTACATACGTACCAACCAATGGCTGAACATGGCCTGCTTCACATCAATGGGAATCTTCTCCCATGTGGTCCACGGCTGAGAGAAATAGTTGCGCAAAATAGCACTGCCCTGTTCGACTGCTATATGCAAAAAACTGTAAAAATAATAAACATTTATTATGTGAATAGATTAATGAAATCTTAGTCAAATCCACAGGTTATCACACAGGTTATCACACCTCTGTGTGCGTGGATCAAACCCAAGACGTGGACGTCGCTCGGGGACGGGGTCAAGAATCATCAATCGTGCAAGACCGCGCCCCCTCCGCGTACTCCCTGGAGCGCCTCCAGGCTGAGGGTCATCTGCCAGAAACTCATCCGCATCGAAAGGCAGGTCAGCATCCGCCAACTCACGAAATGTGGCGTCGTCCATCTGAAACAGAAAATGTTAATGTTAGCAAATAATTGATAATTACTATTATATATACATATATACATATTATGATTGTATATAAATACCATAGAATTCTATCAGTGTTCATCTTCATCATCATCTTCATATATGTCAATGTCATCTTCATATTCCTCTTCAACATCATCGATATCCATTCGAGTTACAGTTGCTTCATCTCTTACCATTTAAAATTCATATGTGACATCATTAACATCATCGTCATCACCGACTCTTAAATGTGGGGTGTCGTCATCGATACTCATGTCTCTTTGTAAAAAAGATTGATTTTGAGTACTCTCTTGAAAAACTTCAATTCTTTGCACATCAGTGAAAGCACATTCACTTTGACTAAAGTGATTGTCTCGAATTTTGATTTTTATTACACTCCACCAATCAGTCAAGTCTCTTGATGTAGCACAATACTTTGCGTAATAAACTTGATATGCCTGTTGAGCCAATAAGAATGGTTCATTTACTGCGAGAACACTTTTACATTTAATATCGATGATTCCATGAGTCGGATGAACACACACGCCTCTCTCTATATCCAACCACCGACATTTGAACATGGTTATGTAATGTTGTCCAAGATAACAGAGTTCAATGATTTCATCAAGTATGCCATAAAATTCAACTTCATTTTCTCGATGATGAGATCCTCTCAAGCTAACTCCACTGTTCATTGTTTTTTTCGATTCCCCATATGCATGTGTGTGGAATCTAAATCCATTCACCACATATGCATTATAAGTTTTAACAAGTTTGGAAGGTGGGTTACTCAATACACACAGCCGTTTGTCAATTTTATCAGCATGTCGAGACACCTGAAAATTTGTGAAATAATTATCAATATAGTAAACTATACATTGAATGAGTTGCTAAAAGATAAAGAATTTATGTTACCAGTTTTTGAAACCACTGAGAGAAATTTTTCAGTCGACGTTCTTCAAGAGAAGCTGCTGTAATTCGCGGAATTTGCTTCTTGATATGATTATCATACAACCTATAAAAACCAAAGTTATTTACTGTAACATAAATGATAGAATAAGTGATATAAACACTTACAGTACAACTGATGTCATCTCTTCACAGTTGAGCAGAACATACGTATGAGCTCTATGATGTTCATCATCTGAAAGCCAGCGTTCATAAACTCCACCAAAACCAAGCTCTGACTGGTTGAAAACAGATAATTGATTGTCGATTTCATCAATATTCCTCTCGTTCCGTCCCATTCGTTGTGTTTTGAAGGATACCTAGATTCAAAATAATGGGAGAAGAAAAAAGATATTTCCTCTTGCAAATAAGCTTCTGCAATAGATCCTTCAACAGATTCTTTGTTATGTACTTTTCTTTTCAATTTTTGCATACATCTTTCAAATGGGTACATCCATCGAAACTGTACTGGACCTCCACATTTGGCTTCATATGGGAAATGTAACATCAAATGTTCCATTGAGTTGAAGAAAGATAGCGGAAATATTTTTTCCAGTTTACATATAATTACAACAACATCTTTTTCAAGTTTTCCTAGAGCATCATAATCTGCCGTAGCCGCACAAATTTCCCGAAAAAAATGAGACATGTCTGTTATGGAATCCCAAATCACAGAATTCAACAGACCTCTTAATCCAATGGGTAGAAGTCTCTCCATTATAACATGACAATCATGACTTTTTAATCCAGTAATATGACCATTCTTTACACCTCTACCCAAATTGGAATCACAGCCATCTGGAAGTCTCAAATCTGTAATCCACTGACAAAATAATAAACGGTTTTCTTTAGACAGTGTATAAGATGCTTTTGGTTTCAGTAACCTTTCTGTTCTGACATTCTCAAATAGTTCCAATTCTGGACGCCTGCAAATTTGGGCAAGATCAAAACGTGCATTTACATTGTCTTTGCTCTTTCCTGGCGTATCCAAAACTGTATGAAACAAATTATCAAAACAGTTCTTCTCAATATGCATGACATCTAACATGTGTCGGACCAACAAATCAGACCAATATGGAAAATCCCAAAATATGCTACGTTTAATCCAATTGTGTTCTTTCCCAAAACCAGAAATTTTCTGTTGGTTTATTGTGGGACCAAAAGTGATGGGAGGTAATGAAAATACAACTGATTTTAACTCTGAACCTGATAGAATTTTTGGAGGTTCATCCCTTTCAACTGTTCTTTTTCTGAAATGAGATCTGTTTCTGTGAAAAGGATGATCAGCTGGAAGAAATCTGCGATGACGGTCAAAATAACAAGGTTTCTTTCCATGAATGAGCATAAATGCTTTGTTCTCTCTCATACAGTAAGGACATGATTTCTAACCATGTGTACTCCAGCCAGATAACATCCCATAAGCCGGGAAGTCACTTATTGTCCACATCAATGCTGCTCTCAGTATAAAATTCTATTTCATTGCAACATCATATGTACTGACACCAGTACTCCATAATAAATTTAATTCATCAATCAATGGTTTCAAATAAACATCAATATTTTTCTTTGGATGTCCTGGAATTAGTAAAGTCAAAAAGATATATGGCTCCTTCATCAACATCCATGGAGGTAAATTGTACAGAGTTAAAAAAAATAGGCCAACATGAATATTGACTACCATAAGATCCAAACGGACAGAAACCATCAGTGGAAAGGCCCAGTCGAACATTTTTAGCTTCTAAAGCAAAGGATGGATGCACTCTATCAAAACTTTTCCATGAATCACCATCGGATGGATGATTCAAGCTTTTATCGGTTGAAATATTCTCTTTATGCCATGACATCATTGTCGCTGTATTCTTAGACATGAATAAATGCTGAAGTCTGGATGTAAGTGGAAAATATCTCAACTATTTTACAGGAATCAAACCAGACTTCCCGTGTTGTCCTTCTTTATATCTCAGTTGCCCACATGTGGGACAACTCTCCAACGACTCATTTTCCCCAGAATATAAAATGCAGTCATTTGAACATGCATGAATCTTCTGAAAAGTAAGTCCCAAATTTCAAACCAGCCTCTTACTCTCATAGTAATTTGCAGGTAAAACATTTCCTTCGGGTAACAATGTTTTAAGCAAAGAAAATATCTGGTCAAAACAGGTGTTTAACATTCCCTTATCTGATTTGATAGCCATAAATTTTGCAACTACTTCTAGTTTGCTCATCTTGCAGCCAGGATATAATGCATCCTCAGCAGTCTTCAACAACTCATAAAATTCAGACGGTGCCAACTCAGGATTTGAAGCTATATCAGCCGGAGTTTCTGTATGTTGAACAGATGAACCTGCAACATCATGTACTAAATCTTGAAACCGGGATGGATCCGGAATCAAGTTGGTATCACCTGCTCTGGAACTGCGTTCACCGTGTTGATACCAAAAAACATAATCTGGTTGAAAACCAAAACGCAAGAGATGTTCTCCCACTTTTTCAAATGTGTCAAACGTTCTCAATGCACATTTTCTGCAAGGGCATTTTATTTTGCCTTCTGAAACAAATTCTGGATTTGATGCCGTAAATGATAAAAAAGTCTCCACACCCTCTACATATACTGGATTTAAACCAGAACCGTTTGGATTACTATGTTGATTTATCCATATGCAGTCACCTAATAATGATTGTTGACGACCTCGTTGTTCCATATTTCTCTATAAAATATAAAAGCATTACTGGTTTTGAATAATTTTCTCGAAAAAACACTAAAGCTAGGATAATTATAGAGTTTAGATCATACACGACTGACGCAAACTTTTTATTGAGATAGACCTAAAAATTGACCCTTTAAGAATTAAATATGTTGAGAATAAAGCAAAACATGTTACAAATATTGATAATTTTAATATTATATAAATTTTTTATTATTTTCATAGTACTAATATTATTGGTAATTAATACTAATTATTGATAATTATTACTAATTATTGGTAATTATTGGTAATTATTGGTAATTATTGGTAATTATTACTAATTATTGGTAATTATTACTAATTATTGGTAATTATTACTAATTATTGATAATTATTACTAATTATTGGCAATTATTACTAATTATTACTAATAATTCCTAATTATTGTTAATTACTAGTAATTATTGGTAATTAGTACTAATTATTACTAATTATTACTAATTATTACTAATTATTGGTAATTATTACTAATTATTACTAATTATTACTAATTATTACTAATTATTGGTAATTATTGTAAATTATTGGTAATTATTGGTAATTATTGGTAATTATTACTAATTATTGATAATTATTGATAATTATTACTAATTATTGATAATTATTACTAATTATTGGTAATTATTATTAATTATTACTAATTATTACTAATTATTACTAATTATTGTTAATTATTACTAATTATTACTAATTATTACTTATTATTACTAATTATTACTAATTATTGGTAATTATTACTAATTATTACCAATTATTGGTAATTATTGGTAATTAATACTAATTATTGGTAATTATTACTAATTATTGGTAATTATTGTAAATTATTACTAATTATTGTTAATTATTACGAATTATTGGTAATTATTGGTAATTGTTACTAATTATTACTAATTATTACTAATTATTGGTAATTATTACTAATTATTCATAATTATTGTTAATTGTTACTAATTATTCCTAATTATTCCTAATTATTGTTAATTGTTACTAATTATTCCTAATTATTCCTAATTATTGTTAATTATTACTAATTATTGTTAATTATTACTAATTATTACTAATTATTACTAATTATTACTAATTATTACTAATTATTACTAATTATTACTAATTATTGGTAATTATTGGTAATTATTGGTAATTATTGGTAATTATTACTAATTATTGGTAATTATTGATAATTATTAGTAATTATTGGTAATTATTGGTAATTATTGGTAATTATTGGTAATTATTGGTAATAATTACTAATTAATACTAATTATTGGTAATTATTGATAATTATTACTAATTATTGATAATTATTACTAATTATTGGTAATTATTACTAATTATTACTAATTATTACTAATTATTGGTAATTATTACTAATTATTACTAATTATTACTAATTATTACCAATTATTGGTAATTATTACTAATTATTACTAATTATTACTAATTATTGGTAATTATTGGTAATTATTACCAATTATTTGTAATTATTTTTTAATTATTACTAATTATTGATAATTATTGATAATTATTACTAATTATTGATAATTATTACAAATTATTGGTAATTATTACTAATTATTACTAATTATTACTAATTATTACTAATTATTACTAATTATTACTAATTATTACTAATTATTACTAATTATTGTTAATTATTACTAATTATTACTAATTATTACTAATTATTGGTAATTATTACTAATTATTGGTAATTATTACTAATTATTGGTAATTATTACTAATTATTACCAATTATTGGTAATTATTGGTAATTAATACTAATTATTGGTAATTATTACTAATTATTGGTAATTATTGTTAATTATTACTAATTATTGTTAATTATTACGAATTATTGGTAATTATTGGTAATTATTACTAATTATTACTAATTATTACTAATTATTGGTAATTATTACTAATTATTCCTAATTATTCCTAATTATTGTTAATTATTACTAATTATTGTTAATTATTACTAATTATTGTTAATTATTACTAATTATTACTAATTATTGGTAATTATTACTAATTATTGGTAATTATTACTAATTATTGGTAATTATTGGTAATTATTGGTAATTATTGGCAATTATTGGTAATTATTACCAATTATTGGTAATTATTGCTAATTATTACTAATTATTGGTAATTATTGGTAATTATTGGTAATTATTGGTAATTATTACTAATTAATACTAATTATTGGTAATTATTGATAATTATTACTAATTATTGATAATTATTACTAATTATTGGTAATTATTACTAATTATTACTAATTATTACTAATTATTGGTAATTATTACTAATTATTACTAATTATTACTAATTCTTACTAATTATTACCAATTATTGGTAACTATTACTAATTATTACTAATTATTACTAATTATTGGTAATTATTACTAATTATTCGTAATTATTATTAATTATTACTAATTATTCCTAATTATTCCTAATTATTGTTAATTATTACTAATTATTACTAATTATTACTAATTATTGGTAATTATTACTAATTATTACTAATTATTGGTAATTATTGGTAATTATTGGTAATTATTACTAATTATTGGTAATTATTGATAATTATTACTAATTATTGGTAATTATTGTTAATTATTGGTAATTATTGGTAATTATTGGTAATTATTGGTAATTATTGGCAATTATTGGTAATTATTGGTAATTATTACTAATTATTGGTAATTATTACTAATTATTACTAATTATTACTAATTATTACGAATTATTACTAATTATTACGAATTATTACTAATTATTGGTAATTATTACGAATTATTGGTAATTATTACTAATTATTGGTAATTATTACTAATTATAGGTAATTATTACTAATTATTACTAATTATTTGTAATTATTACTAATTATTGGTAATTATTACTAATTAGTACTAATTAATGATAATTATTACTAATTATTGGTATTTATTACTAATTATTGGTAGTTATTACTAATTATTGGTAGTTATTACTAATTAGTTGTAATTAAATGAATAATTACCAATAATTAGGCATAATTACCAATAATTAGGAATAAGTACCAATAATTACGAATAATAACATTATTAGTATATTTTATTATTAATATTAAAATAATATAATTTTATAATTTATATACAATTCTACTTTCATCTGTGTATTTTCTATCTCCACATACAAATAATACATGTGGAGACACCAAACACACAGATGAAAAGAGAATTGTATATATATAAAAAATTATATTATTGTAATATTAATAATAAAATATACTAATAATTTAATAATGTTATTATTCCTAATTATTAATATTTATTACTAATTATTAATATTTATTCTTAATTATTAAAAATTATTACTAATTATTCCTAATTAGTATTAACTATGAACAATACTAATAATTTAAATTTATTAAGTAACAAAACAATGTAAACATAATTAAATTACAACTAATTAAGAATAATTAAAACTAATAAAAAATTAAAAATAAATATTAAATTAAAATGAACATAAATACCTTGAAAATTGATCTGCTCTGATCGTTCTTCAAAACTTTAATATCGACTCCGAAAAAAAAATTAAACTTGAAAAAAACTGAACTTTAGAAATAAAACTTTGAGAGGAGAAGAAGATGGAATTTGAGAATGATCTGAAAAAAACGGACGGGGGTATTTATAGGTTAGAGTATTTGCGACGGGTCCATTTGCGACGGGATTCCCGTCGCAAGTAATACTATTTGCGACGGTACCCGTCGCAAATACCTTAGCCATCATTTATTACGGTCAACGGTTAAATAGTTATTTGCGATGGGACCCGTCGCAAATAACCACCTGCCGACACACTAGTTGCGACGGGGGAATATTCCCGTCGCAAATACCTTTTACCGCCGCCGGTTATTTGCGACGGGAATATTCCCCCGTCGCAAATAGGTTTCCCGCGATTTGGCGCGCAAACCGCGCCAGTCCTTTTGCGACGGGGAAAGCTATCCCGTCGCAAAAGGCTACTTATTTGCGACGGGCAAATATTCCCGTCGCAAATAAGTTTTTAACAGGACTATTTGCGACGGGAATAAATCCCGTCGCAAATAACCCGTCGCAAATACCCCTTTTTCCCGTAGTGTCATAACTAAAAGAGGAGGGTGAATGGTTCCCATACCTAGAAGAGTGACTTCGAAAGCTCGAAGGTTTGGACCTTGGGGGATTGAGGGAACCATGGGAAGACTCCTTGGGTGGTAAAGATACTATATCTTCATTGAGGAGGATTTTGTAATTAAAGGAATGAGGGAATGGCTTGGTATTTTTAGCAAAAGTTACAACATATTTATTTAATTTCCAAGGGACACCTCATCGGTGGTATTTGAAAAACCATGGGCTTGCCCATGGAATTTGACCATGGTATTGAACACTTGGGACACCTCATAAGATTTCTTACTAGTCACAAGTCTAATATATTTGTTACATCATTATTACATCATTAATGATGCCATTAATCACACAGAAACTCAAAACTGTATTTTTACTATTCAATAAAAAACAAAACATTTTATAAAAATATCATAAATTCAACCTAGGATAAAATAGATCATCTGAATTCAAAAATGAACTCCATTTTATGAAAATAATTTTAGAAATATTTTTCATTTAATTTTTAAATAAAATCATTATTTATTAAAAAAACAACTCTAAAACTATAACTTGTTTTGTAACTCCTTGAACAAGTTATCAAGGTCACATAAAATTATCGTATAACCATAAGATAATAAAGTAAAAATTTATGATTAGATTTTATGAAAATACTTTTCCAGTTTAAATTATTAAATAAATTATAAAATTGTAAATAAAATATTTTTGTCATAAATCAATACCAAAACTTATAATGTGGTCATTTTTTCACTTTTAAGATGTCTACATTGTATTCATACATTCATGGGTGAAGTTTATATTTTTTTGGATGATTTACTATTGATTACTATTCATAAGGGTAATATTACTATTGATACTTTTCTATTTACAAAAAATTAATTTGATCTTTTTAGAATCTAAATTTCTTACTGATCACAACTGTAGAAGACCATTTTTTGAAAATCATTTCACATTATTAATTATTTAAAGTTTTCATGAATATTTTAAAATACTCTTTTTACAAAATTCATCAACAATATTCATCCTATATTTATTTGGACATTTTAAAATCAAAAATTTTACCATAATAAGAAATAAAAATTTTATTTATACCAAGGGATTACAAAAAGTATCTAAGGCCTTGTTACATAGCCCCTTATAACACCTGCATAGGATATAAGTGTAAGGTGTGCTATGGTGATAAAATCTTGGGGTTTCTTAGACAACATTGCCTGAGTGGTGATTTTTATCATCTTGAACTTCTCCGTAGGCAATTCCTTTCAAGCATCACATATCGAAGCTCATCTTGGGCTTGGTCCAGAGAAAAGCCTGAAGATGCTACCTTCTTCCCAAGCTCTGACAGATGGACTTTGTACGGCCCGAGTCTACTAGATGAGGCCATCAACTCTTCTTTCTGTATTAATTATACAAGATCACTTGTATTTATAAACAATAATTTTAACATTAAGAGTTTAGTTTTCAATGTTCAAATTGACCAACGGTCATATAACAGTCAAAACCCAATGGTCTCATTTAATTGTACTCAATTAATTAATTAAATGATATAGTTTTTTTGAGTATAAAATAACACACAAATTTATAAATAAATATTATTAAAAAGTTTGGGTCGCTACATTCTCCCCCCCTTAAGAAATTTTATCCCTGATATTTTAACTTATACCCAAAGAAGAGAAAAGGTGTGGGTACTTCTACCTTATAGACTCTCTGGTTTCCACATGGCTTCTTCACATTTGTGGTTCCTCCACAACTCTTTAACAAGTGGGTAGTCTTGTTGCATAGAACCTTGTCTCTACGATCCAATATCTCCACTGGATGCTCCTCATAAGAGAGGTCATGTTCCAGTTGTACTGCCTCTTGATTTATTACATGTGAAGGGTCAGGTATGTACTTCCTCAAGAGGGATAAAAGGAAAACATCATGAACTTTTGATAGATTTGAAGGGAGTGCAAGTCAATAGGCCACTTCTCCTATGAGATCAAGGATTTCATAGGGGCGAATGTACCTAGGGCTGATCTTTCCTTTCATCCCAAACCTAGTGACTCTCTTATAAGGTGAAATTCAAAGAAAGACCTTATCACCAACATCAAACTCCAAGTCCCTTAAATGGTTGTCGTCATAGCTCTTTTGCTGACTCTGAGAAGCCTTAATGTGTTCTTGGATGGCGTGGACTTTTTCTGTCATCTCTTTCACAAGATTAGGCCCAACAAGTTTTTTCTCACCATCTTTATCCCAACAAGTAGGAGTTCTACATCACTTACCATATAGAGCTTTATAGGGTGCCATTTGAATGCTTGAGTGGAAGCAATTATTGTAAGAGAACTAAAATAAAGGTATATATTGATCCCATCTACCTTTAAATTCCATTGAGCATGTTATCAGCATGTAATCATGTGTTTTAATAGTCTTTTCAGACTGGACATCAGTTTGGGGGTGATAGGCCATACTAAAATTCAATTAAGTGCTCATAGCATGTTGAAGACTACTCCAGAATTTTGATGTGAACCTTAGGTCACGATCAGATATGATAGAAAGTGAAACTTCATACAGCCTTACCACTTACTTCATGTAAATCCTAGCAAGTTGATCAAGATATAAATCTTCCCTAATGGAGATAAAATGGGTATTCTAGGTGAGATGGTCCACAATAAACCATATCGCATTGTTTCCTTTGGAAGTTATCCGAAGACTAGTGACGAAGTCCATAGTGATATTGTCCCACTTCCATGATGGTATGGGTAGTGGTTGCAATACCATTTTAAGAAGTTGTTGATCTTCCTTCACTTACTTACATACTAGGTACCTTGAAGTGTAGTCAGAAATCCCCCTTTTCATATTATCCCATAAATAATGATCACTAAGGTACCTATACATTTTTGTTCTTCCATGATGTATAGATAAAGTAGAGCTATTAGCTCCATCCATCAGATCCTTCTTTATTTCTGGAATATATGGAACACATAATCTTGTATGAAATTGAAGTACACCTACTTGATTGATATTGAACTTAGGAAACTTCCCATCCTTCACAGCCTCAAAATTCGTCTATAACAAAGGATATTCTTTCTGAGATTTCTTGATATTCTCTAGTAATGATGGTTGAGAAATCATTAGGGTTAGGGTTGATAATGTACCTTACCTTATAATTCCCATGTCCAGCTTTACTAGGTCATTGATCAAAGGATCTCTTTGAATCATCATCATGGAAAAAACAACTGGGTCTTTACTGCTTAATGCATCAGCTACTCTGTTTGCTCTTACAGGATGATAATGAATTGAACAATAATTGTCTTTAAGAAGTTACAACCATCTCCTTTATCTTATATTCAATTCATTTTGTGTGAAAATATACTTCAAACTTTGATGTTCTGTGTATATATCACATTTCTCCCCATAAAGATAGTTCCTCCATATCTTCAGAGAAAAAATGACAGCAGCCAGCTCTAGATCATGCGTAGGATAACTCTGCTCATGAGTCTTCAACTATAGAGATGCATAAGAAATGACTTTGTCATTTTTCATGAGGATTCACTCAAGACCTTTCAAAGATACATCGATAAAAATAAATAATCCTTCTCCACTTGATGGCAGAGTTAACACGGGTGTACTAACCAATCTCTTCTTCAGATCTTGAAATATTTCCTCACACTCCTTTTTCGAGATAAACTTGACACCTTTTTGAGTTAACTTGGTTAATAGATTACAAATTCATGAAAAGTTTTTCACAAACCTCCTATAATATCCCGCTAAACCAAGGAAACTATGAATATCAGTTATTATTGTAGGTTGAAGCCACTCCTCTATAACTTTTGTTATTTCAGGGTCAACTGTGATTCCTTCATTGGTTACAATGTGCCCCAAGAAAGCAACTTGTTGTAACCAAAATTCACATTTTCTGAACTTCCCAAAAATCCTCTCCTTCTGTAGAGTTCTCAAAATAACCCTTAGACAATCCTCATTCTCCTCAAGAATTTTGGAATATATTAATATATCATCAATAAAAACTACCACAATATTATCAAGGTAGTCCTTAAAGTCTCTATTCATCAAATGCATAAAAATATAAAGTGCATTAATTAGTCCAAAGGGAATAACAAAAAACTCATAATTCCCATTTCTTTATCGGAAGGTAGTTTTTGGAATATTTTATTTTTTTCACCATCAATTGATGATAACCATATTGAAGATCAATCTTAGAGAAGAATTGAGCCCCATGAAGTTGTTCAAATTAGTCATCAATTCCTGGAAGAGGGTATTTTTTCTTCACTGTGATCCAGTTCAATTTTCCATAATCAATGCATAACCACATCGATCCATCCTTCTTCCCAAAGAGAACTGGTGCTCCCCAAGGAGACACACTCTGTCAGATAAACTCCTTCTTCAAAAGATCTTGGAGTTGTTTCTTTAATTCCTATAGCTCCACATTTTCCATCCTATAGGGGGTCTTTGACATCAGATGAGATCCAGGTACGAGTTCAATGGAGGAATCTACATCTCTTTCTAGGGGAGGTTCAGGTAACTCCTTAGGAAATACATCAACATATTTCTGGATGATGGGGAAATTTTCTATCCTTAAACTCTCATTTACTTCTTATTCACCAATAAACTCCATAAATAAGGATATAGGAGGTTATTCTTGACAAAGATCAGGTTGAGATATCTCTCTTTAGAATATAACTGTAGGTTTTCCATTCAAGACTACTGATATTTACTTGCTTCTGCATTTGATCATAGCATTGTAATTTGAGAGCTAGTCCATCCCTAGTATAACGTCAAATTCCAACATGGGAATGACTAATAGATTTGTGATAATATTGTGCTCACTAAAGAAAATACTAGAGTTTCTAAACAGTGATGATACTTGGATAATCCCACCAAGATTCTTGACTGATAACTCTACTTTTATAAAATCAGGGGTTGATTCTAAATTCTTTTCAAACATGGAGAAAATAAAGGAATTCGTCTAACCAAAATCAAACAAAGTACTTTATATCTTTGAGAGAACAAAATTATTACCTACCACCACATCATTTGGCACTTCCAATTCAGTCATAGTGATTGAAAAAGTATTACCTTGTTCCCTTGACCATTTCTAAGGATAATGGTGATTTCCCTCCACTGACCTCAGATTTGGGCAGTGATTAGAAAAGTACCCAAGTTGTCCACACTTATAGCATTAGACATCAAGTAGGTCCTGAACCATATTCCCCTTATTGTTAGTATTGGGAAGTTGAGGCTTAGACTCACTATGGAAATTCTGTGCAATATAGCCATCTCTTCCACATTTGTAGCACTTCCCTCTCTCGAGCAGGCAGTTCCTCGAATGCTTCTTCCCACATTTATTACACATGGGGAGTTGTACTTTATTTCCTCCTCTTCCCTGATCAAAGCTCCTCCCTAAGCATGTATCCATTGATATATTCTTGTCATTGGATTTATGAGACCAATATGTCTCACCAAACTCCAATTCGACTTTCCTTTCACTCAGCACGATCTCCTCATAGCTATCATAGTCTCAGTTGGATAGATTCTTCAGCAGATGAGGTCTTAGTCCACCAAAGAATCTATCAACCTTACCAATATGATCCATGACAAAGCTTGAGGTATAAAAGGTAATTCTAGTGAAGTTCATATTGTTGTATCCCACAGATTCATTTTCCTTCTACTTCAGCTCGAGAAACTCCTTCTCAATTCTTGTTCTCATGGAACGAGGGAAATACTTACTAAATAAGATCCCTCTAAACACTTCCCACTCCATAGCTTCAACCTCCACTCTTGGACTCATGTTTTTAATCAGTTCCCACCACTGATCAGCTTCTCTTTCTAAGCGATAGACATCCCGGGTAACCTTCTCTTGATCTGAACAGCGGAGTACAAAAAATATTTTCTCTATAGAGCTGATATACTATTCAAAAATCAATGGGTCGGTCAACCCACCGAAGTTTAGTGGTCATTGATGCATAAAGGATTCAACAGAATGTTATTCCCTTCATGGTTAGATCAATCTCTTATCTTGATTCAGGTTATTTTCCATAACTTGAGTCAGTTGGTCCATCATTCGCATGAAAGTTTCCATTCCAGCTTCCATCAGAGGGCCGTCAACACATGGTCCATTGGAGTCACCGTTTGCATAGTTACTCCTATTTCCCACTACTTTCTAAAAGAATAAAACCTTACTGAGAAACTTATTTCATTTAAAAATCTTTTAACTTTAAATGATTTTATTTCTTAAAACTTCATGCTTAAGCAATTACATTTCTCTATAAATCCTTCATAATGATTCATAAAAAGCTTATGATTAACCAAACATATCCCCCAAGAGTGTCAAACTAGGAGTGAAGAATGTCCCATTGTCATGTACTAGGATATCCCAGGTCAAGCCTGAAACTTCTTGTCAAAGTTTTCAATCCTAGATACATATGTGTGAGAGCCACATCCACTTGTTCGTATCCATACATGAATTTATATGTTCAATAACCACTTACTTAATATTTCACAAAAACCAAGAAGTTTTAATATATTTCAACTTTTCTATAGGGTTATTCCTAAATTTTTTGATAGCTTAATTTCTATAAATAACTAAACCTTTCTTTGATAACAACTATGGAATCCCACATTTTTGTTACATAACTTTTCATTACATTTTACAAATAGAGGATCTTTAAAGTCTAGTGTCTTGGAAATCAGGAACATAATACATGAAAACAACATAAAAAATTATTATAAAACACTTTTAAGGCTTCATCATATGTTCATCCTAAGTATAATTACTACATCTCATAACCTGGAGACATACATCAAAGGAAAGGGTGAGCATAAGGACCAGTAAGCGTAAACAAGGGAATCAGTTTACTTGTGATATCAATAAGAACATGATAAAAAAATAAAGACATGAGCAATGTAAAAATAGAAATATCATAATAAAAGGAACATGAATCATAACTTGAATATGTGGATACAAAATTTAATTTATACCTTCATGAACATATCACCAAGGTTCATCCCCAAGGTGTCAAAAACATTACAAAAGTTATTCACCAAGGTATCCTAAATCTTGTCATATCTAGAGATTAAATTCATTACCCAATGCATTGAAGAGATATCAGGGTGAACCCTTAATATGTCTTTAATTTCTTTTGATCCACATAGATAATAATCAAAACTTTCATAAATATCCCAAAGAGAATAAAATAAATGGGTTTCATTTCAAAATACTGATGTTTTAAAAGTGTTTGAAAATAAGATCATTATGTCATTTATAACTCATGGAAAGGGAGTGAGGGTTATATGTATGTCAATTCTAGAATAAAAAAAATCATTTATTTTATTTAGGAACACTCATATAAATGAAATAGGTTTGTGTATTCACATAAATAAAACAAGATAATTTCATGAGAGAAAGAGAGAAATTTTGAGACGAAATTTCTACAACTAACGGCTATATAACATGGTTTTAGAAAATAATAAAAAAAGAGGATACAAGGGTATACAATCAATAAATGAATCACTTTTCAGTAGAGGTACCGAATAAAAATAAATAAGATCATGATGTGGACATTTTAATGACATACCACATGAAAAGTAAACTTGAAAGGAAAGAGAAAATGCGATTTCTTTTACGATAAATTTGGAAGCCTAATGACATCCCTTATAATTCTGAAAAAAATGTTGATGATAGAAGAAATGGTATCTCATCAATTGGACATGAAATGTAAAGTAATAATTTTATAGAAGAACATACCTCACATAATAATATGGAAACTAGAAGACATAACATAAAAGAAATCACAACTAAAAGAGGAGGGTGAAAGGTTCCCTTACATCGAAGAGTGACTGTGAAAGCTTGAAGGTTGGGACCTTGGGGGATTGAGGGAACCTTTTGAGGACTCATTGGGAGGTAAAGAGACCAGATATTAGTTGAGGAGGATTTTGTATTGAAAGGAATGAGGGAATGACTAGGTATTTATAACAAAATTAAGGGAATATGTATTTAATTTCCAAGGGACACCTCATCTGTGGTATTTGCAAAACCATGAGCTTTCCCATAGTATTTTCCCATGGTATTGGCCACTTGTGAAACCTCATAAAATATCTTTACTATTCATAAGTTGACCAGATTTATTACATAATTATTACATCATTAATGATATCATTAATCACACCGAAACTCAAAACTATATTTTTACTATTCATTGAAAAACAAAACATTTTATAAAAATATCATAAATTCACTCTAACATAAAATCGATTCTCTAAATTAAAAAATGAACTCCATTTTATGAAAATAATTTCCGAAATATTTTTAGTTTAATTTTTAAATAAAATCATTATTTATTAAAAAAAACTCTAAAACTCTAACTTGTTTGGTAACACCTTGAAAAAGTAATCAAGGTCCTATAAAATTATCGTATAACCATAAGACAATAAAGTAACAATTTATGATTACATTTTATGAAAATAGATTTCCATTTAAAATTATTAAATTAATTATAAAATTGTAAATAAAATATTTACGACATAAAAAAAATACCAGAACATATACTATGATAATTGTTTTCACTTTTAAGATGTCTACATTGTATTTATATATTCATGGGTGAATTTTCTATTTTTTGGACGATTTACTATTCATTAATATTCATAAGGGTAATAAAACTATTCATACTTTACTATTCACTAAAAAATAAGTTGATCTTATTAGACATTAAATTTATTACTGATCATAACTATAGAAGACCTTTTTTTAAAAATCATTTCACATTATTAATTATTTAAAGTTTACATGAATATTTTAAAGTACCCTTTTTCCAAAATTCATCAATAATATTCATCCTATATTTATCTAGACATTGGAAAATCATAAATTTTACCATAATAAGATATAACAATTTTATTTATACTAAGGGATTACAAAAAGTATCTAAGGCGTCAATACATAGCCCCTTATAACATCTACATAGGACCTAAGTGTAAGGTGTGCCATGGTGATAGAATCTTGGGGCGGTTAGACAACATTTCTCGAGTGGTGATTTCTATCAGATTGAACTTCTCCCTTTGGGAATTATGTTCAAGCTTCACATGTTGAAGTTTTTATTGGGATTGATCCAGAGCAAAGCCCAGAGATTCTACCTGCTTCCAAAGATTTGACAGATGGGATTTGTACAACCCGATTCTACTGGATGAGGCCATTAAATCTTCTTTATGTATTAATTAACCAATATCACTTTTATTTATAAACAATAATTGTAACGTTAAGAGTTTAGTTTCCAACAGTCATATTGACCAACGATTATATGACAGTCGAAACCCAACAGTCACATTTAATTATACTCACTTCATTAATTAAAGGATATAGTTTTATTGAGTATAAAATGACACACAAATTTAGTAAATAAATATTATTAAAATGTTCGGGTCGTTATAGTGCATCACATGGAAATTTAAAACTTTTTTTCTTTAATCAAGCAATGTATTCAAAATCTCATTCTCCTGAATCTCTTAATATAATTTCATCTATCAATACTAAAACCACCATTTTATTCCACAATCTCTTTTAACATAGATATTATGTTAGACTATTGTAATATAATTCATCTCTAATAAGAGTTTTATCATTAAGTAACAAGTTTTGAGTTTCTACTTTAGTCCATATAATGATTTATTTACCTTCCACACCTTGGTACCCTTAACATCATTTGAAACCATTTGGATTATAAGGCCTCGGCCTTAAACCTTACTTAATATTGAATTAAATGAATAATTCACGTCGAGGATCTTTTCAGGTTTAGAGTTTTAGAGAATTAGAACATAACTATTACATCTCAAAAGATTACAAAGTAGTCACTTCAACTAAGTTTCTATAATAAAAAAAACTCTTAAAAAGAAACGTGTCTAGTTCCATGTTTTATATAGGATGACATTCCCTTGATCCCATCCTTGACCTTATTCCACATTAAGTTTTGTGAAAACACTTCAAAAAAAAACTTGGGGTGAGCATAAAAAGCTCAGTAAGGGATACAGAAAAAATGAAAACTGTTAGTTTTTAAAACATCAAATAAACCATATATATTCTATCAAAGTAATACCTTCACCTTCATGAAGTAGTAAAAACTCTTCACTGAATAAAGTATCATTACTTACCTTTTTGTAACCAAAGTATTACCATAAAATCCATAAAAAGAACACATAACATATATAAAGGTAACTTGGGACATAAACATACCTAAGTGGAATAACCATACGGTCGACTTCCACACATATCACTTAAATGGAATAGCCATACGGCCAATTTCCATACATACTTAATGGAATAGCCATACGGCCGACTTCCATACCCAATGCATTGGAGGTTATAACGTAACCACCCATCCTGGTATTCACGACACCACCCGTCATATGGTTTATAACGTAACCACCCTTTAAAATGTCCAAGTACCAATATAAAATCATAAAACATAAAACCAATATAAAGGAATGATAACATTTCCACATTTCAATCACAATATATCATAAATATATTGACATAATAGAATCCTTTTTCAAAACCATTTTCAATACCAAAATACATAAAAGAGTATATGGTATTTATTTTATTCTAAAAACATTACGGCTTGTTGAGAAAGCCAAAGACCAAATAATACTCACGGCGGCGGAAAAGGTCGTTTTCACCCCGTACGTTAAAAAAACATTCCTTTTTGTCGTTTAGTAAAACGCTTCATAGAAAAGGATTCCTTTTGTATAAAAGTAAAAGTTAAAGGGGTTTATACACCGTATAAAAGAAAGTTGTGTATAAAACGAAATATGCCTCAATGAAAGGAGATTGAGACGAAGTCCTTAAAAAGATCATTTTTAAAATAAAATAGATCTATTATGTGTATTCACTATAGGTACACATAATGAAAGTAAAAATACAAAATAATACATAATAATATCATGACATAATTTGAAATTAGGAGATTAACCCAAAGAATGGAAATTGGGTTAAGAAGTTCTCTTTCCTCGGGTCCGACTTGACTCGATCGTTCTTTAACGTCCTGAATAATAAACTTGAGTTAATTTATACTTGATCAAGAACCTTTTTAAAGTTCATTATTCCTTTTATATCACTTATTTCCATGTTATAAACATTATGTAACCATTTAAGTTAATAATGTTTGTTTTGTCAATATTTGGTTCTTAAGTCGAAAGTGGACTTCTTACAATTACATGTTGTTCGTGTGGTCAAAGGTTCTTTATATCCAGAATTAAATTCCCGATTTGGATATAATATGTATCATATATATCCAGCATATACATGTATTTATAATATTACATAATCATTTAGAGGTAAGAAATGAAATGCACCGTTCATGGAGACGGTAAGCCGTATGTACGCATGAACGCTACTTTCATTTCATTGTCATATTAATGGAATTAAAACTAAATGAGAGGTATCTATATTTTAATTACAGAATTATATTCATCATTTAGATGTATCATTCATCATATATATCCATTATATACATGTACTTATAATAGTACATTACATTTGGGGATAAGAAATGAAATGCACCGTTCATGGAGACGGTAAGTCGTACGTACGCATGAACACTACTTTCATTTCTATCTCATACTTTAATGGAAAGAAATAATAATGATATAGAGGTATATAATAGTTCCAGTATAACATCATATATAATAACATTAAATCCATCCTTTATACGTCCCACGTATGGCATTAACGAATCACATCACTTTGAGGGGGCGGTAGTCCGCACTTCCTAAAATGAAGATATCGCGTATACCCATAATGGAAGCCATAAAGGTAAGACACAAATGAAAAATACAGAAGCATAAGTAAAACATAAACATATTATATATCATATATAAAAATAGTGACATCATAATGGCCACCTTTGAAGGTGTTAAATGAGTATTGAACAATCATCGTTTCAAGAGGCAGAATTTCGCCATCCACGGAAACCGTATGTTCTTTAACCATTTGATGTAGTTGTGTGAGAGTGTAGCTTGAATAAATCTTATAAAAACATCCTAGTATATTGAATATACTGGTGTTGTTACAAAAGAAGTAAATAAAAAGAGTTTAGAGGGTTGGAGAAGCAAAATAAAACAAATGAACAAGAGAGAATGAATTACCTTTAAAAGTGTAACTCCTTTTGATTTGAGCCTAAAGGCTACCTTTGAAAGGATTATGCCCAAAGGGAATCCTCTAGGATGAGGAGAGAGATGTGGAGAGAGTAAATGGGCAGTGGTTGGCCGAGCCAAAGGCCTGAGGAGTGTGTGAAATGAGGTAGAGGTGGGGGCCTTTTATAAGAGGAGAGGAGGGGCACTTTTGGAAAGTAAAGAAATATTACTTTATTTGAAAATGTGTTTCGGTTTTAAAAGGTCCCACATTGATAAAATTCGTGGATAAGGTGATAAAGGTTTGAAATCCACTCATACAATTGGTTTTGGACATGTTTAGTTCATAGATTTTACATTATCATTCCATTTTATTTAAATCGTTAAATAATGAGGTCATCGCTGCATCATCATGATGTCATAAATAAATTAATTTATTTAAAGTCTAAAAATTAAAAAAAATACTATGATGTAGGAAATCTTTTTATATTTCCAATGACTATTTATAATCAAAATTTGGACTTGTGTAACCCTACTTAAAAATTGTTTTAGTAAAACAACTCATGTTTGTGTCAATTTAATTTTAACATTAAATAAAAATATATTATTGTCATTTTCCAACTAAAGTGGCTCCATGGGGTCCCCAAGTTGTCCCATGACTTGTCTTGGTCGGCCATGACTCACCCAATAGGTGTAGGACAAGTGTCATGGTGTTTTCACATTCTTATAATATCATTTTTACCTTAAATTACAATAATTACCTCTAATCGTGATTAAGAACTTAATAAGTTACTATTCACCAAAAAATTATTATAATCTCATTGAACAAAATTTTACTTCTTAATGACAACCATGTATGTTGGATTTTTGAAATTAAAAACACAATGATGGCAAAATTTCATTTAAACGTAAAATTAGTCTTTATAAGTACCACTTAGTGGTTTCACTATTAATCAAAAATTGAAGTTTTTCAGAAAATTACCAAAAATTCACCCTAAGCTATATTTGATATTCCGAATTCAAAAATGAAGTCTATTTTACAAAATTCAAAACATATAAGTCACATTAATTAATTTAATAATTAATTCCCGCTGTCAGAGCAAATAGCGTGTTTTTATGAAACAATAAGTATCAAAAGATTGACACTAGTTTAAGTCCAATTTCAAAGTGAAATTGATTCCAATGACCACCATTGGATTAAATGGTAAAAATATATTCATATTACACATTAAGACAAATTCAAAAGATAATCTAATCATATAAATAAATTATATTAAAAAGCAGTTTTGATGTAAAATGCAGTATTTTTCACTATTCGTTAAAAAATGAACATTGTCAGAAAAATACCAAAAATTCACACAAAGTAAATTTTGATGTCCCAATCATAAAGAATAAGTTTATTTTGACAAAAATAGTTTATAAAATTGTCAAAAGATAGATTTAAAAAGGGTTTTCCATCATAAGGCAGTAAAACAATCTTTTAAGAATATTAGTGTATTCCATGCTTAAGATTGGATTTATTTTCATTTTAAGCCTCTAAAACACTATCTTAATCATTAATAGACATAAATAAAAATATCTATTATTCATTACTTACTTGGGATGTTACATCCTTCCCCCTTTAGAAAATTGCGTCCCCGAAATTTATTTACTTATCGAATAAATGGGGGTACTTATCCCTCATTGCATTTTCAGATTCCCATGTTGCCTCTTCAATCATGTGGTTTTCCCACAAAACCTTTACCTGGTGAACCACCTTATTCCGTAACACTTTCTCCTTGTGGTCAAGAATCTAGACCGGTTGTTCCTCATAAGATAGGATCTCTTCCAGCTAAACTACCTCTGGACTCAAAACATGAGATGGATCTGGCATATACTTTCTCAACATCGAAACGTGAAAAACATTGTGTACCTGAGATAAACTCGGAGGTAAAGCCACTCGGTAAGCAACTGATCCAACTCTATCCAGAATTTCATATGGTCCAATAAACCTTGGACTCAGCTTTCCTTTCTTACCAAATCTCATCACACTTTTCCAAGGAGAAACCTTGAAAAAAACATGATCACCTACCTCAAAAGATAGATCCTTCCTCCGGTTATCCGCATAACTCTTCTTCCTACTCTGAGCTGTTCTCATGTGCTTCTGAATCAACTGAAATTTTTCTGCCATCTCTTCTACCAATTCTGGTCCCATCAGCTTCCTTTCAGCCACTTCATTCCAAAATGCTGGAGTTCGACACCGCTTCCCATATAATGCCTCAAATGGTGCCATCTGTATACTGGAATGAAAACTGTTATTATAAGAAAACTCAACCAATGAAAGATGTTGGTCCCAACTTCCCTGATAATACATAGAACAAGCTCGTAGAATATCCTCCAATGTCTAGATTGTTCGTTCTGACTGCCCATCTGATTGAGGATGAAAAGCTGTACTAAAATTTAATTCAGTACCCAACGACTTCTGAAGGCCTTTCCAAAAGTTAGATGTGAACCTGGGATCACGATCAGATACAATGGAGAGAGGAACTCCATGTAACTTGACTATCTCTTTAAGATACAAACGGGAAAGTTGATCTAGAGAGAAAATATCTCGTATAGAAAGGAAATGAGCAGATTTGGTCAAGTGATCAACAATAACCCAGATTGCATTATTACCTCGAGATGTCCTTGGTAATCCCACAACAAAGTCCATGGATATGTTTTCCCATTTCCACTCTGGAACTGGTAAAGGCTGAAGCATCCCTTTCGGTAACTGCCGCTCTGCTTTAACCTGTTGACATGTCAAACACTTCACAGTAAAATCAGTAATATCTCTTTTCATTCCATCCCATCAGTAATACTCCCACAGATCTTTATACATCTTAGTACTGCCCGGATGAACTGAAAACGGAGAACTATGAGCTTCACATAACAACTCTCTCTTCAACTGTGAATCACAAGGCACACACAATCTCTTCCCAAATCTCAAAACACAATCATTATCAATGTTGAATTCAGGCAACTTACCTTTCTGAACCAGCTCTACCTTTTTCTGCAACTCACTGTCTTGCTTCTGTGCTTGCTTGATTCTATCTGATAGAGAAGATCTCACTGATACCTGAAACAAAATAGAAGTACTTCCTGCACCAACATATTCTATTCCAAAGTTCATCGAATCCTTAACCAAAGGATCACGTTCCAAACGCAACATTGTTAATGAAGCATTACTTTTACGGCTCAAAGCATCAGCCACTTTATTTGCTTTTCCTGGATGGTAATGAATTGTACAATCATAATCATTGATTAATTCTAAACATCTCCTCTGTCTCATGTTTAACTCTTTCTGAGTGAATATATACTTTAAAATTTTGTGATCGGTATATATTTCACACTTTACTCCATACAAATGATGCCTCCAAATTTTTAAAGCAAAAACAACAGCAGCTAATTCCAAATCATGTGTAGGGTAATTTACCTCATGAGTTTTCAACTGTCGTGAAGCATAAGCAATTACCTGATCATTCTGCATTAGGACGTAACCAAGTCCTTTCAATGAAGCATCACTGTATATAACAAACTCACCATTCCTAGAAGGTAGTGCCAAAACTAGAGCATTCATCAATCTTCTTTTCAGCTCCTGATACTACTTAATTCGATGGCCCAACATCTGCTAATTTACTTGCAAAGGATTTCACCACCCCTTTCTGCTTGTAGTCTAACTGCTTCCCATCACTCAAGCTCTTTGCCGGACACTCATTTGCATAGTGACCCATCTCATTGCACTTATAACATTTCACTAACTGTAAATCAAATTTGTTCTTACCTTCACCGTGATCCTTTTCAGTGCAATCACAAGCCTTATGTCCCATCTTACCACATCGGTAGCACTTTCTAGAATTCAGAAGACATTCCCCAGCATGCCTTTTGCCACATTTATCACAAACTGGAAACTTAGTTCTCTTACCATCAAACTTTTTTGAAGAATTCTTACCTTTCTCCTGCCACCTCAGTCTCTTCTTCTGCTAGTTGTTATAGAACACTTGGTCATTGGAAAACTCTATTTACACCTTCTTAGCACATCGAACAATCTTTTCATAACTTTTAAACTCACGAGAAGCTAATGCCCTTTGATATTTTGGCTTTAATCCTGAGTAAAAATGATTGATTTTACTATCAAGGTCTCGGATAAAATTTGGAGCATACCCAGCCAATCGAGTGAACCTTTCTTCATAGGTAGCCACTGAGTCTTCCTCTTGCCTCAATTACAAGAATTTCTTTTCCATCCTATGTCGAACAGCCTTAGGAAAATACTTCTCAAGAAACATACCTTTGAATTCATCCCAATCTAGAGCATCAATCTCATCGGTATCCCTGATATTTTTAACCATAGACCACCACTGATCTGCTTCACCCTCCAAACGGTAAATAGAAAGACTAACCTTTTGTTGTTCTGAACACTCCATGACATCAAAAATCTTCTCCAGTGCTTTAATCCACCCTTCAGCTTGGACAGGGTCAGATGATCCTCTGAATGATAGGGGATGTTGCCTCATGAAATGTTCCACCACTGACATGTTCCTCTGCGGTTGATCTGGCTGATCTCGTGCATGGATACCACCACCATTTATAGCCTGAGTCAACTGTGCCATCACTGCAACAAACTGTTCAGTTCTGATTCCGACCATCTCAGGTTGCTGATTTGGAAGGTTATCTTCCTCCTGATATCGTCCCAACATAGCTGCTTTGTTTCCTCTGCGGAAAACGATTCTGAACACAAAAATATCTTAGGCGAAGCAACATGGTAATCCGTAAATGCTATATCATTTCAATCATATTATAATTTAACACTTTTCTAACTCCTAAAGTTGTCTAAACCGGCCTATGATACCAACTATATGGCCCCGGCCTTAAACCTTACTTAATATTGAATTAAATGAATAATTCACGTCGAGGATCTTTTTAGGTTTAGAGTTTTAGAGAATTAGAACATAACTATTACATCTCAAATGATTACAAAGTAGTCACTTCTACTAAGTTTCCATAATAAAAAAAACTCTTAAAAAGAAACGTGTCTAGTTCCATGTTTTATATAGGATGACATTCCCTTGATCCCATCCTTGACCTTATTCCACATCATGTCCTGTGAAAACATTTCAAAAAAAACTTGGGGTGAGCATAAAAAGCTCAGTAAGGGATACAAAAAGAATGAAAACTGTTAGTTTTTAAAACATCAAATAAACCATATATATTCTATCAAAGTAATACCTTCACCTTCATGAAGTAGTAAAAACTCTTCACTGAATAAAGTATCATTACTTACCTTTTTGTAACCAAAGGATTACCATAAAATCCATAAAAATAACACATAACATATATAAAGGTAACTTGGGACATAAACATACTTAAGTGGAATAACCATACGGTCGACTTCCACACATATCACTTAAATGGAATATCCATACGACCAATTTACATACATACTTAATGGAATAGCCATATGGCCGACTTCCATACCCAATGCATTGGAGGTTATAACGTAACCACTCGTCCTGGTATTCACGGCACCACCAGTCATATGGTTTATAACGTAACCACCCATTAAAATGTCCAAGTACCAATATAAAATCATAAAACATAAAACCAATATAAAGGAATGATAACATTTCCACATTTCAATCACAATATATCATTAATATATTGACATAATAGAATCATTTTTCAAAACCATTTTCAACACCAAAATACATAAAAGATTATATGGTATTTATTTTATTCTAAAAACATTACGGCTTGTTGAGAAAGAAAAAGACCAAATAATACTCGCGGCGGCGGAAAAGGTCGTTGTCACCGCGTACGTTAAAAAAACATTCCTTTTTGTCGTTTATTAAAACGCTTCATAGAAAAAGATTCCTTTTGTATAAAAGTAAAAGTCAAAGGGGTTTATACACCGTATAAAAGAAAGTTGTGTATAAAACGAAATATGCCTCAATGAAAGGAGATTGAGACGAAGTCCTTAAAAAGATCACTTTTAAAATAAAATAGATCTATTATGTGTATTCACTATAGGTACACATAAAGAAAGTAAAAATACAAAATAAGACATAATAATATCATGACATAATTTGAAAGTAGGAGATTAACCCAAAGAATGGAAATTGGGTTAATAAGTTCCCTTACCTCGGGTCCGACTTGACTCGATCGTTCTTTAACGTCCTGAATAATAAACTTGAGTTAATTTATACTTGATTAAGAAGCTTTTTAAAGTTCATTATTCCTTTTATATCACTTATTTCCATTTTATAAATATTATGTAACCATTTAAGTTAATAATGTTTGTTTTGCCAATATTTGGTTCTTAAGTCGAAAGTGGACTTCTTACAATTACATGTTGTTCGTGTGGTCAAAGGTTCTATATATCCAGAATGAAATTCCCGATTTGGATATAATATGTATCATATATATCCAGCATATACATGTATTAATAATATTACATAATCATTTAGAGGTAAGAAATGAAATGCACCGTTCATGGAGACGGTAAGCCGTACCTACGCATGAACGCTACTTTCATTTCTTTGTCATATTAATGGAATTAAAACTAAATGAGAGGTATGTATATTTTAATTACAGAGTTATATTCATAATTTAGATGTATCATTCATCATATATATCCATTATATACATGTACTTATAATAGTACATTACATTTGGGGATAAGAAATGAAATGCACCGTTCATGGAGACGGTAAGCCGTACGTACGCATGAACGCTACTTTCATTTCTATCTCATATTTTAATGGAAAGAAATAATAATGATATAGAGGTATATAATAGTTCCAGTATAACATCATATATAATAACATTAAATCCATCCTTTATACGTCCCACGTATGGCATTAATGAATCACATCACTTTGAGGGGGCGGTAGTCCGCACTTCATAAAATGAAGATATCGCGTATACCCATAATGGAAGCCATAAAGGTAAGACACAAATGAAAAATACAGAAGCATAAGTAAAACATAAACATATTATATATCATATATAAAAATAGTGACATCATAATGGCCACCTTTGAAGGTGTTAAATGAGTATTGAACAATCATCGTTTCGAGAGGCAGAATTTCTCCATCCACGGAAACCGTATGTTCTTTAACCATTTGATGTTGTTTTGTGAGAGTGTAGCTAGAATAAATCTTCTAAAAACATACTAGTATATTGAAGATACTGGTTTTGTTACAAAAGAAGTAAATAAAAAGAGTTTAGAGGGTTGGAGAAGCAAAATAAAACAAATGAACAAGAGAGAATGAATTACCTTTAAAAGTGTAACTCCTTTTGATTTGAGCCTAAAGGCTTCATTTGAAAGGATTCTGCCCAAAGGGAATCCTCTAGGATGAGTAGAGAGATGTTGAGAGAGTAAATGGTCAGGAGTTGGCCGATCCAAAGGCTTGAGGAGTGTGTGAAATGAGGTAGAGGTGAGGGCCTTTTATAAGAGGAGAGGAGGGGCACTTTTGGAAAGTAAAGAAATATTACTTTATTTGAAAATGTGTTTCGGTTTTAAAAGGTCCCACATTGATATAATTCGTGGATAAGGTGATAAGGGTTTGAAATCCACTCATCCAATTGGTTTTGGACATGTGTAGTTCATAGATTTTACATTATCTTTCCATTTTATTTAAATCGTTAAATAATGAGGTCATCGCTGCATCATCATGATGTCATAAATAAATTAATTTATTTAAAGTCTAAAAATTATAAAAAAAAATACTATGATGTAGGAAATCTTTTTATATTTCCAATGACTATTTATAATCAAAATCTGGACTTGTGTAACCCTACTTAAAAATTGTTTTATTAAAACAACTCATGTTTGTGTCAATTTAATTTTAACATTAAATAAAAATATATTATTGTCATTTTCCAACTAAAGTGGCTCCATGGGGTCCACAAGTTGGCCCATGTCTTGTCTTGGTCTTCCAGGACTCACCCAATAGGTGTAGGACACGTGTCATGGTGTTTTCACATTCTTATAATATCATTTTTACCTTAAATTACACTAATTACCTCTAATCGCGATTAAGAACTTAATAAGTTACTATTCACCAAAAAATTATTATAATCTCATTGAACCACATTTTACTTCTTAATGACAACCATGTATGTCGGATTTTTTAAATTTAAAACACAATGATGACAAAATTTCATTTAAACGGAAAATCAGTCTTTATAAGTACCACTTAGTGGTTTCACTATTCATCAAAAATTGAAGTTTTTCAGAAAATTACCAAAACTTCACCCTAAGCTATATTTGATATTCCGAATTCAAAAATGAAGTCTATTTTACAAAATTGAAAACATATAAGTCACATTAGTTAATTTAATAATTAATTCCCACTGTCAGAGCAAATAGCGTGTTTTTATGAAATAATAAGTATCAAAAGATTGACACTAGTTTAAGTCCAATTTCAAAGTGAAATTGATTCCAATGACCACCATTGGATTAAATGGTAAAAATATATTCATATTAAACATTAATACCAATTAAAAAGATAATCTAATCATATAAATAAATTAGATTAAAAAGCAGTTTTGATGTAAAATGCAGTATTTTCACTATTCGTTAAAAAATGAACATTGTCAGAAAAATACCAAAAATCCACACAAAGTAAATTTTGATGTCCCAATCATAAAGAATAAGTTTATTTTGACAAACATAGTTTATAAAATTTTCAAAAGATAGATTTAAAAAGGGTTTTCCATCATAAGGCAGTAAAACAATCTTTTTAGAATATTAGTGTATTCCATGCTTAAGATTGGATTTATTTTCATTTTAAGCCTCTAAAACACTATCTTAATCATTAACAAACATAGATAAAAATATCTATTATTCATTACTTACTTGGGATGTTACATGGATGGTTTATGTAGACTTCATTTTAAAAACTTACATTAATAAATCTAGACTTTATATATATTTAGAATATTTTAAGCCTTATATGAAAAACTATGATAAGAAACAAGATGATTCTTTCAAAATTTTCATTGAAGAAAAATTTATATCTACATTTAAACTATCAATTTGTTCATATTACTTACAGACCTATATTGAACTATTTTTTATTACTTTCTCATATTCATTCATCTTGTTTATATACATTTATTTGTCCCCAGTATTATTTATATATTTATTCCATGGAATTATTTTTTTTGTATTTTTATCTACACGGTATTACTCTTCTTGCATTACTTTGAACTATTCCTCATCCCTAAAAGCTCTAATAAAAGACTTGGGTTCCACGTGTGAGAGGAGGGAAGTTCCTTACATGTTCTCTTTCCTCCTTATTTCAACAAGGATAGTTATGTAATCTATAATATTTTCTTTTTCCGCATGATTTTTTATATATATTTTCTTAGAAGGAATAAATGATTTTGTTTCCTCACCTTTATTACCCTCATTGTGAAATGAAGTTGTGAAGTTTTCACTATCAATGTAAATATCTTCAGATTAAATAGTTTCTTAAGTTTTTTCCTCATCACCATCATTTAGTTTTTTACAACATTAATTTCCCATTCACTTAATATGGAATCATTACCCCTAAGAATAATGTGAAACCTTTTATTATAGAACATGTAGTCTTTACTTTAAAAATATTATCCAAGGAGTATGCATTCATTATCACAATTCTCAAAATTAATCTTTATGTTTTTTGTTTACTATTACTTTTATTTTCATATTCCAATGATGCATTTATATTAAATTAGAGATCAACATAACTTATTACATGTTATTAATGGGTTTGTTTCATATTTCAACTACCCTGTTACATTAGAGAGTCCTTATTAATGATACTTGGTAGAATATACCATCATTCTACAAATAATTTTCTACCTTGTGGTTGGTGTATTATGTTCTATTATCAGACCATAACACTCTAATTATCTTTCCTACTTGGTTCCCTAGTATCCACCTGTATCTATTAATACACATGAAAACTTACACCTCATTTCATAAGGTAATGATATATCCCATTATATTGAAGTTACACAAAAATAGAACATATAAACCATTCTTTCTTGTTCCCCTTTAGTTGATAGACACACATGTATGAGATTAAGAACCATCACTATGATGTTTCCAAATTCTATTTGTTATGATATCACTAATAGTGACATTACTTCCTATTATAATTTTATGTTCTATTTCTCTTCTATTTCACCTTTTCATCATAAGGGTCTCATGGTGGTGAATTTCATAAAAATACAAGGTTTCTACGCTTTCCTCTTTGTTCCACTTCTCATTGGTGGGGAAATTCACTTGGGGTTTCCTAAGCATAACCTCACAGAAATGATCTTTAATGTCCATCCATTTTGTTTTGATTCTAGTTATCCTAACTGTTGATTATAGGTTTCTCATTCTCTATGAGTATAAATATGAGTATTATTGACTATGGATACACGGTATGTGGAAAATTCCACTTCCATGCCTTTTTTTAGAAATGGACACCATTCAATTAATATGAGTTTGATTCCCCATTTATTTAAATTTTTATTGGCCTTGTCTATATTTTCATTTACCTATTTCAAGTGGATTCCCTATTCATTATTGATCGCACAATTGGATATCTATTCAAAATTTATGCTTTCATGTTGAATTTTCCTCATCCATTGAAAATTTACATGTGCATTATGCTTTATAAATCATCATCATTATCATCATATATCTGGATCCAAAACAAATAGACATATAATTACAACATAGTACATTCCCACATTTTTATTGAGAGAATAATAATATATAAATTATAAAAAATTATAATTTGTCTATTAAATTATTTAAATAAAATATCATCAACAAAATAATTTAGGGATCCTATAATTTTTTGTTATTTTTTTCGTTATGAATCAAGTCCCTTAATGTAACTTACAAAATACATGTTTTTATGTTATATTTGTTTTTAAAAGTTTTTTTCCACAACATGTTTTATGTATTTTAATTAGTTTTTTATACAAATTAAAATATATAAAACATGTGTATTGTTGTTATTTCATGTTTTTTTGAAAAAAAAAATTTTCTTAATATGTTTATCATAATAACTATATATAATGAAATATGTAAGACCTATTTTGTTATTGGTGAAGTACCCAGGTCTGGTGAGATCACTAGAAGGGGGATGGGTGAATCAGTGATCCCTTTCTTTTTATTATTTATTTCTTTTAAACCAACCTCTATAACTAGTTAAGATCATGGTACTCTCATTTTTATTTATATCACCCTTTTTTAATACAAGAATATGAAATAAAAGAAAACACATGAGGATTTACAAGGTTCTATCTCAATATGAGAGCCTATTCCATTTTAGTTTGAGTTAAGTTTTGAGACTTGATTTTTTTAGTATAAATCACTATGAGTACAAGACAAATATGTCTCCTGAGAATCTCAACAAATAATCTTATGAATTCCTATTTCACAAATGAATACCATGGCCACCTCCTAATGAATTATTTATACTAGATCTTACCAGTTGAATATATCTCCCAAAAATATTTTGTCCATCTATCCTTGGGGTCTTTATATAGCTTCTTGATAGTTCTTCAAAGGTCCTCCACAACCTTCCTTGAAAATGTTTTAGATTGATCCTATCTCTAGAGACATTGTTCATATTGTCATTTTTCTCATTTAAATTCTAAAATCTTGGTCTTCTGAAGGATCTATCAACCTTTCTTACACAATATCCCGATGATATGTTGATACTATAGGTCATATGAATATGTTTATACTTCTCACATTCTCTATGAACTTTGAAAAAAAACTTGGTGTTGAACTACATCTTCTCTCAATCAACATTAATATTTTTCTTTAATATATAGGGAAGTCCTCAACACCGTTGGATCACCCTCCATTTCAATACATAGAAGTCCCCTTATTTAGAATTCAGTATCAGGTTCTCTCTCTCTCAATTCTTGATGAACCTTTTATTATTCATCCCCTATATTTTTATATTCACAAACATTTCATGAATAATAATATTTCTATATTTGAATTATGTAATCCTATTTCATTTGATTTAGTTACATCCTCTTATTCAAGAAAGAATATTTTCATTTTTAATGTTATTTACTCAAGTCAAGATATTTCCTTTTAACACTTCATGAAATATGGGATTATTTCCAAATTACATTTGAATATTTCATACAATTATTCATGATTTTTTTACATTTTAATTCATTTTAATTCTCTATCCACATATACATGGATGCATGTAGCTTTATGATGTGGATCCTATTCTATGGAATTGAATTGTAAAACTCCAGATTCTTCCTCAATTAGTTCTTCATCAATCTTAGATTGAATAAAACACTCTTACTATGATGTTCATTTCATATAAGAATAGATGCATTATTATCAAATTTAATCACCTAATTCTTCAAAATAAATTTTCTATGTAATAATTTAGTATTTCTATGTCTCAAAAATCTCATATTTTCTTAATTCATGATGAAAGAGTGAAATGATTCTTACGCGAGTGACACTTACGCTGCTCTCCAGTAAATGAATCTTATATCAACCCCTCATGAAAATTTTCCCTTAACTAGGTATACAAATATGAAATAGGTCTAGATAAAAAATACATAGTCCTAGTGATCTTAAATTATTAGTGAACAATATCGAATGATTAATCTGTGGTGCTAAATGACTCATATATAGTAATCCCTTGGACAAAATCATAAACCTCAGTTAGGAAAATTATTCTTACATCGATCCACTCATAAGTCGATCTCTAAAATATGTATTCATTCATACAGAGGTGACTCGTGCATGATTTAGTATATAACTCATAAATTTTTATCCCTTTTATAAAATATAACTCATTATAGAAATAAATCCTATATAGATCCATATATAAGTCCATTGTGAATTTTTATCTCTAACACAAAAATTCCATATTTAATCCATCTCATATCTAGTCATTTTAGGGACTTCTCTAATACCTAAAATGTACTTAGAACCATCATCCAAAATGTCTTTATCACATTATCATAGAATCTTGGTTTTTTAATATTTTTTTGATTGTTTCTTCATAGCTTTTCAAAACATTAAGTAGTTTTTTATTCCTTGAATAATTTATCTTCAATATCCCCACTAAATGATTTTTTCCAAATCATATTCAAGATTTCTGTAGCTAGTTTTTAATCATCCATCATTACTTTTTCTTGATTTAATTGAATATTAGCTCCATAATGATCACATATTAATGTTTTTTTTGAATCTATCCATATGAAAAATCCATGTAACAACTTAAAACTTCCTTTTCCATTTTTGATGATTATAACTCAATTATATCTTTACATGTTTACCAACATATATTAAAATATTATTCATTATGATGGAATCCTGAATTATTTATAGAAAATATAATATTCACTTGGTCTCTTCAATACCCCTTCTATTTTTCTATTAATACCATTAATCCTCCATGTCAATATGTGTTCTTAAACTCATTTATTATCATCTTATTCACAACTAATGAATGGGAATATATGGGATAAATATCACTCTTATTAAACCATTTTATATAGTTTAAACATGAGTTTCCTCTACCTATTTTATCTAGAATATTTTCCCAATACCAGTTATTAGGAGAAGTATGAAACTAAAAACCTTTTAGAAATGAGTGTGTAGATAATAAAGTCTATGTCTATGTGAGAAAAACCACTGTAGAAAATAAGAGATATTAACATAGATCACAAAGCAATCTATAACCATGTCTAGCATGTGATATCACTTTTAATTTCTCATGATTAGTGTTATTCAAATATATTTATTAAGAAATGTAACTTTCATTCATATTCAATAAATTCATTAAAACAGTTCAAGTGTAAGGTACAAAACCCCCTTTATCTTAGATTACTAATTAACCAACACTTCTATTTAAAGATAAAATTTTGATAAAATTAAATGAATAATGGAAAGTGTGATTGGAAAAAATATTATTAGATTCTCTTCATGTGAATCAAAATTAAATATTTATAAAAACAAATCTTTTTTGACAACCTCCTCTACCTAGTAGATCTATCTCAAATAATGTACTCACATCTTCACTATAGATGATTATCCTCTATAAGAAACCATGATTGTATCTTATTTCTTTATATAAAGTGACTATAACACTCATACATAAACTCTTATAGCATACCTTCATCAATTAAATTCATATTTTTACAGAAAATGTTAAGGAAATAAGGAGGGAGTTCCTTGATCCTTAATGAGGGCATAAAGGTTGAGATTTTCCTCTCAACCAAGGTCTTCCATTTATTCCAATTTTAGATATTAAAGATATCTTTATGACATATTTTCTAAATTTCCTACTATTAAAATTCATGGTATCCATGTTCACTTTCTTACCTTAAATTTTCACTTTGTGTGGACGTTTTTTATTATGATACACAAAAGAACAATCATATTTACATGCCCACTTCTTCTTATTTGGATTTTTAACCTGAGATGAAAAAACTAATGAATTATTTTCTAGGTTTTGTCCAGATTTCTCAACCTTCCCACACATCTTCTCATGTATTTCTAGGTTATTAGTTTTTGATAACCTCTATACTCATTGAGAACTCTCTTGTATATCTTTATCATAATAATTCCATGGTTCCTTCTTTAAATTCATATTTAGACTATAACTGCCTTGACCTGAGTGTTTTGGTATCCTCTATGATATTTGTTATTTCTTAATTTAAGAAACTTTTAAAATATGTCCTATAATTATAGTTAGGAGAAATTAATCATTATGACCTTATTGGTCACAAATTCCAAAAATATCATCTAGTTAATCATATTTATTTTATATCGATAGACCTGTAGTTTTTTTTCTTCAAATTTGTATCATATAAAAGTTATTCTCCGTATAAAAAATATTAATATTTTAATTTTTATATATTCTACCCATGATTCATGAAAATTACATGGAAGTGACATATTATACTCACAATTGTAGGTTTTGTGTCCCAACGATCCATAACACCAAAAGTTTCCTCTAATGTTTCCCCCCGGTTTTAATTAAATTGTTGGTGAAAACTTTCCTACTACTTTGACCTATTATAGCCTTTATTCTTCTTTAGTGTTAGGGATTTTTTTATTCTCAACTCATCTATATCTCTCCTTTATACAAGAGTGGGGTTTTATAACCTCATTCAGCTCACACATTTACCATTTTATTTTCAGAGTATACAAAACAAAATAAACCAGATTCAGTATCACTTGAAAAATTAAAAACAATTTATACCTTTTTCATTGGATTGGATTTAATATCATATTTGGATGATTTATCTTTAATATCAAAAAATTTCTCATATTTTTCTATCATTTAATTCAAGTGTTTTTAGCTTTAAAACACCAAGATTATTCTTTAAGTTGTTTTTCTTATTTTATAGACATTTTTATTAACATATTCTAGAATCTTATCTTATTCTATAATATTAACCTTTTAAATTTTGATCTCCTCAACGAGATCACTCTGCTTCAAATATTTATTTCTTTTCTCATTTTTTAGTGTCTCGAATCACTTCTTTAGTTTTATATTTTACCCAAGACATCCTACCAATTCATATATCAATAAGTACTCAGTATATCTTTCTTGTTTCTCCTAATATTTAACAAAAGAGACTTCATGTTTTTAACCTGATTTATGAAGGTTTTATGATTTTTAAAGATACCACCATATTATAAATAAGTCTATGACAATGAGTCATCATATTCTTCCTACATCATTAGATTTATTCTATATTTTCCTGAGAAATTATTCTTTTTAATGTCACTCTCTAATTATTTCAATTTTTCTTATAGATAATTCATCTCCCTCATCAGCAATTTCATCGTCAATATATTTATCATTTGGTGAGTCAATTTAAAAATGAACAATACCTATATAATTAAATCATTTAAGAGGAAACATAACAAATTATTTTACTTTACCACTTTTGATTTTATTGGAGATAAAGGCCACAGATTTCCTATACCCTTCACTCTTTACATAACAACTTTTTAAATCTAAATTAGATTCAAACATTGTTTCATTGATCATTAATTATTTATTGTATTTTAATGTTATCTCATCCTTTTTTTTAAAAACATATTATTTCTCATCACATATTTAAGGATGGTGTTTCACAACTCATCAAGGGATAGGTATCTTATCTCCTACACGAATCATATACTTGAGTCAAACCTATACAGGAAATTCTTTACTAGATTCGTTATAATTTTTGAATCCTAAAAATGTTCTCCAAATCCTATAATGTGGATCACTATATCATTAACACTTTTAAATTAGTCATAAAAAGTCCCATAAACACCATTCCTATCTCTTGAATCCTTTTTATAAAAATCTATTTTTTTTTCTTTTTAATCTTTTCATTTAATTTATAAATATTCTCAAGAATCTTCATATCTCTTTTATAGCTTTATGTCCCATTACCTTGGTGTGGAATTTATCAAAAATATATGATAAGATATAATTTATAGTTTTCCCAAACACTTTAGTACTTCTCTTATCAGAATAAGTCATGTGATCATCTCTTATATGTGGAGGAAATCCCATTGTAAGAATATCAATTACCTCTAAATCTTATTATATAAAATATGAAAGTATTCAGATATTCCATCCATGATTTTTTTATAAAAATATTGGTATACCTTGGTTATTAATAGAACTATGATTCTTCATGCACATCATTCAGTAAAAGTTATATCTTTTAGAGGGTCACCTGGTTAGCATTGATACCACTTGAAGTACCTAGGTCTAGTGAGATCACTAAGAGGGGGAGGGTGTGAATCAATGATTCATTTATTTTAATTAATTATTTTCTTTTAAACCAACCTTTGTGACTTGTTAATATCTTAATAATATTATTATTATTTGTCTCACCATTTATAATATCAATAATATGAAATAAAAGAAACACATGGGGATTTATAAGGTTTAGAATCAATATAAGTGATCAATCATTTCCATATTTGGGTCAAGTTATGAGACCTGGTTTCTCTACTATAAATCATAATGAGTACAAGTAAAATCCATCCAAAAAAATATTGATAAATAATCTCCCAAAATTACTTGTTTAAAAGTGAATATAATGTCCACATCCTATTGATTTCTTTATACTGGTTCCCATTAGTGGAATTTATCTCCAAAACCATTTTGGCCATCTCTTGATGGGGTTTTTATACTACTTCCTAGATGTTCTTCAAAATTTATGCACAAAAGATTCTAGGAATTTCTATATGGGATCTTTATACTACCCCTAAAATTTATTCAATATTTTTATACAAACTTTCTTGAATAGGTCTTCAATTACTCCTTACTCATGATACAGTGTGCAGATTGACCCTATTATCCTTCACGTACTTATGTCTTAGTATTTCAAAGGATATTTCAACCTTAATACCATGATCTCCCAATGATATTATGATATCACATGTCATAATAAGATTTTCTTAATTCCCACCCTCTACAAATTTCAATACAATAGACTTGGTGTTGGTCTTCTTATCCTCTCAATTGTAACACCCCGAGCTTCCACGATACGCTTCTCATTCAATAATGCAATAGCTTGCATTGTACGCAACTTCGAGTTCTAAAACACCGCGACTAATCAAAGTAGCCTTTATGAATAGTAATAACCACTTTTTAAAATTATATAAATTTTATGTTTTAAAATGGACTTCATTTTTGTAATCGTAATATTGAAATTATCCAAAGTTGAATTTTTTGTAATTTTCTGAGAACTTCCAATTTTTTATGAATAGTGAAAAATACTTAAAAACAACTTTTTTAATAAAAATAATTTATAGTGATAAATTATACTATTTAGTGGTTTGAAAGTATAATTAGAATATATTTTTACCATTTTATCCAATGGTGGTCATTAGACTTAATTTAACATTGAAATTGGACATAAACAATTGCCAATCTTTTGATATAAATTGTTTCTTAAAAACACGCTATTTGTTGTAACAGCGGGAATTAATTATAAAATTAATTAATGAAACTTATATGTTTGGAATTTTGTAAAATAGACATCATTTTTGAATTCGGAATATCAATTATAGCTCAGGGTGAAATTTTGGCCTTATTCTGAAAAACATCAATTTTTGATGAATAGTGAAACCACTAAGTGGTTGTTAAAAACTGATTTTTTCGTTAAAATGAAATATTACCACTTCTGTGATTTTATTTTCAAAAATCCGACATACATGGTTGTCATTAAGAAGTAAAATGTGGTTCAATGAGATTAAAATAATTTTTTGGTGAATAGTAACTTTTAAGTTCTTAATCGCGATTAGAGGTAATTAGTGTAGTTTAAGGTAAAAATAATGTTTTAATAATATGAGATGAGCTTGAAACTTGTCCTAATTCTATTGGATGAGTCATGGCCGACCACAAAAACCCATGGGTCAACTTGGGGACCCCATGGAGCCACTTTGGTTGGAAAATGACATTAATATATATTTATTTAATGTTAAAATTAAATTGACACAAACATGAGTTGTTTTACTAAAACAGTTTTTAAGTGGGGTTAAACAAGTCCAAATTTTGATTATAAATATTCATTAGAAATCTAAAAAGATTTCATACATCATTGTATTTGTTTTATAATTTTTAGAAATTAAATAAATTAAATTATTTATGACATCATTATGATGCAGCGATGACCTCATTATTTAACGATTTTAATAAAATGAAAAGATAATGTAAAATCCAAGGATTAAACTTGTCCAAAGACTATTGGATGGGTAGATTTCGAACCCTTATCACCTTAGCCACGAATTATATAAGTGTGGGACCTTTAGAATCTGAAAAGCATTGTGTAATAATGTAACATTTCAATCTTTCCAAAAGAGCCCCTCCTCTCCACTTATAAAAGGCCCCCACCTCCCCCACCTAATTTACACTTTCAAGCCATTTTTCTCGGCGAACCTCTGCCCAAATACTCTCCAAACTTACCCATATTACTCCTAGAAGCCTCACTTTGGGCAGAAAGCTTCCCAAGGAAGGCTTTGGCTCAAATCAAAAAGAGTTACCCGATTTTGAGGTAATGTCTTCTCTAATGTTGTTTTGTTTTATTTTTCTTCTCCAACCCCCTAAACTCTTTTTATTATTTTATTCTGTAACAACTCCAGTATCCTCAATATACTAGGATGTTTTTATAAGAAGTATTAGAGCTACACTTATACACACCTACATCTAATGGTTAAATAACATACGGTTTCTGTGGATGGCGAATTTCTGCCTCACGAAACGATGATTGTTCAACACTCATATAACACCTTCAAAGGTGGCCATTAAGATGTCACTATTTTTATATATGATATATAATATGTTTAGGTTTTACTTATGCTTCTGTATTTCTCATTTATGGCATACTTTATGATTTCTATTATGGGTAAAACGCGATAATTTCATTTTAGGAAGTGCGGACTACCGCCCTCTCAAAGTGATTTGAATCGTTAATGCCATATGTGGGATGTATAAAGGATGGAGTAAATGGTATTATGAACTATATTATACTGGAATTATATTATACATTTATATCCTGATGATTTCATTCCATTAAATATGAAATTGAAATGAAAGTAGTGTTCATGCGTACGTACGGCTTACCGTCTCCATGAACGATGCATTTCATTTCTTACCTCTAAATGTTACGTAATATTATAAATGAATGTATATACTGGATATATATGATATATATGACATCTAAATCATGAATATAATTCTGGAGATAATGGATATTCTACCACATAAACAACTTGTAATTATAAAAAGTTTATTGTTGACTCAAGTACCAAAGATCGACGAAACGACCGTTATTAACTTAAATAATTACATAATGTTCATATCATTGTAATAAGTGATATAAAAAGGATAATGAAATTGAAAATGGTTCTTAATAAGGTATATATTAACTCTAGTTTATTATTCAGGAGGTTAAATAATGGTTGAGTCAAGTCAGACACGAGGTAAGGGAATTTCTTAACCCAACTTCCATTCTTTGGGTTAATCTCCTACTTTCAAATTATGTCATGATATTATTATGTCCTATCTTGTATTTTTACATTATTTATGTGATATTATAGTGAATACACATTATAGATGTACTTTATTTAAAAAAATGATCTTTTTAAGGACTTCGTCTCAATCCCTTTCACTGAGGCATATTTGGTTTTATACACAACTTGCTTTTATATGGTGTATAAACCCCTTGGACTTTTACGTTTATTCAAAAGGAATATTTTTTATATGAAGTGTTTTGCTAAACGACAAAAGGGAATGTTTTTCTTTCCATACTTATGCGGCGACAACAACTTCTCCGCCGCCGTGACCATTATTTGAGTTTCGGCTTCCTCTACAAGCCATCATTTTTTTTAATGAAAAATAAATAGAAAGTTTTAACTTTATTTTATTTTGGTATTGAAAATGGTTTTGAAAGCGTTTTTATTATAACAATGTGTTGTATTGATATCTTGTGATTGAAATGTGGAAATGTTATGTTGCCTTTATGCATGTTTTATGTGATACGATTATGTTATGGTTTATGATATGTTTAAACCTATTCATATGAGGAATGTATTGGACTTAATAAGTGACGGGTGGAGCCTGTTATAGCTCCTCGATGCATCGGTAGGTCTCATGAGACAACTAGACGTGGAATTGGCCGAGTCCCTTTCCCAATTTGATTTATGGTTTTGGCCGAGGCCTTAATCATTTTAGGCGTCTTGGCCGAGGCTTTGACAAAATGTTTCAGAATGTCTGGCATTATGAATTCCCTCATTATGAAAGTGGTTATTGATATTGCATGTGATTATTCGACCAGTAGAATATCCATGTGAGGAAGTGAATGGAATTATCTCATTTTACTTTTTCCATATTATGTTGATGTTCAAGTTTAAAAGGCTTTTGTTTTAGTTATACATTGCCTTAAATTTTTATGTTTATTTATGAAAGCTTCCGCATTATTGTTATCCTTACTGAGCATCTGAGCTCACCCCTTTCAATGTTTTAATATTTTCCCGGATGTGAAGAAGTATTTTATGAATGACTTACAGGGATTGTCAGAAGAGGATATGAGTGTGGAATATGGAGACTTTGTTATTGTAGTTTTTCACTTTATGATGTAATGTAAAGTTTACAAATGTATCTAGTGTTTCCAAGGCTACTAAACTAATCGGTCTTTCAAGACTTGATCTTTTGTGATCATGCCAATGTTACGAAGTAATGCACCGACTCTGGGTAACTGGGGTCGGGGCGTTATAGTTGGTATCAGAGGCAGTTTAGTACTAACCTTGGAAGCTAGATTTAGATAAACTCTGATTAGAGAACATAGCCCGAAGATAGACTTTGAGGATTAGTATAGAAGAACTTCCTAGAATTTTGGTATTATAGAGATGTTGTGAGTTTTCTGAGCAATACATCCCTGTCTGGATACGAGTAGGTAGAGGCGGCTCTGGCACAAATGTACCTAGGGGTAAAACCCGAAAACACCGCTTTGAGCTAGACTCGAACGGGAACTGGTGCACGACAACGGGCCTTGCTGCACTCTTGGTTACGACACTCCCAGGGGATATGCTTAGGATAATTCCCATTTTCTTTACAAAACACTATGAAGGGTTACGAGTATATACTTCCTCAAAGAAAACATTTTTATAATTATGGATTATATCCATAATTAGTTCAATTTATGTTAAGTGTTTTATAAGTATGGGATTATGTATTTTGATTCATAAACTGATCTAGTTTATGAAATTGTTTAGAAATGGCGCCTAGTGGAAGAAATGGAAACCGTATCAATGCACGCACTCCATGTAGGGATTGACCTCCTGCTCAAGATAATTATAGTGGGGCTGGTGATGCAACTGGTGCCGATCAGCTAATCACCATACTGGGACAACTTACTCAGGTTATGAATGATAACCTTACCTGTATGGAGCACCCTGATCCACAGCGTGGAGGATCAATGTTAGATCGATTCATGAGGAAACAACCACCAACGTTCAATGGGAGTAAAAATCACTTAGTAGCCGAGCAACGGATAAATTCCCTAGAGAAAATATTTCAGGCTTTGGGGAGCAGTGAAAGGGAAAAAGTTATCATGGCAGTTTACCGCCTCACTGGAGATGCTGATCAATGGTGGTCATTGATTCAAAACATGAAGGAAGATGATGAAGTATCAAATATGGAATGGAGGGAGTTCAAAGATCTGTTTTTTGAAAAATACTTTCCTCGCGACCATCGAGCAGATATGGAAAGGCAATTTCTGAGTCTGAGACAAAAGGAGGATGAAAATGTCACAAAGTATGAGGCTAACTTTACAAGGTTAGCAAGGTATGCTGGAGATTATATACGGAACCCAGGAATTAAGATTTATTGTTTCTTTGATGGGTTAAAACCGTTTCTTCGTCGAGCATTAGTCTCACAATCCTTTTCATCGTACGAAGACATTGTCTCATGTGCTATCAAGACAGAAAAGGAATTCTCTAAGTCTTATGACAACAAAGTAAAGCAAGAGAAGAAGGGAACGGTGGAACAAGAGACAGATAAAGGGAAAAAGGGAAAGAAGGATTTTCCATTATGTGATAATTGTGGGAAGAATCACCCTGGTACTTGTCTAAAAGGAATGGGAGTTTGTTATAAATGTGGAGAAAAGGGTCACCAGGCTCGTGATTGAAAGGGAAATAAAGAGGCTATCAAAGTTGAATGCTATAATTGTAGAGAAATGGGTCATTATGCAAATGAATGTCCTAAGCGTCAGGGAAACTTACCTCAGAAAAGGCCAAGGGATCAAGGACAATCTTATGCTGTTACTACAGTTGAAGCAGAATAACTAATGTATTGGTGCTTTTGGACTCGTGGATTATATTTTGGTTATTAGAATAATGTGATATATATATAAGGATTGTACTGCAGTACTTGTTGATTTCAATAAGGTTTTAATATGATGAAGGTAATTATATTTTTAGTATGTGACAATAAGAGAAACTTTACTTTGTTTGGGGAATCTGATAAATTGATTTTGGAATTAAGAGACCTTTTAGAGAAAGTCTGGAAAGAGGTATTCTGGATAACTATAATGGTTGGAGTGGATTAAGTTGATCTTTGGATAGTATTGTTTAAGGTTAAAACATTTCTGAAGATTATTTTTGGAATATTATAATACTATAGTTTTAGGAAAAGGACAACCTACAGGGTGGGGCATAACCTGTCGCGTCGGAAAAAGCTGCAGGAATCGAACCCACAACCATAGTGAGACAAGCCTTTATTTCCTACCACTAGCCTACAGGAAGTCCCTGGTTATTACAAAATAATTTTACTAATCTAAATGGTATGTGCTAACATTTGGAACCTTATACAATTAGGATAAGTATAATATTTTTGAGTTCTATTATCTTTTTGAGTGAAAGATGAGTTGAAGGTTGAAACTCTAATTGTCAAGCATAAATATATATATACCTATCTCTTATTCAATGAATGAATTAATTCTTAAACTTTAGTATAGAGATATTAAAACAAAAAAATGTGTTATCCTAATACCTTATGTCTTGTTGAACTGATGATATTTTAAATCAACATAGATTGAAGGCTTTGAGGCCCTCAATTTGACAGTTGATTGTGATTGATGACCTCAATCACTCCCTACAAATATTTACATTTTTCCTCCAATTATATGTCTCTAATTTCCACCAATGTTCTCCAAATAGAGATCATAATTGGGTGGTGACTTTTTCATTTCCCTTTCCCTCTTATTAAGGCTAAAGTTTATTAATCTTATTTCCGATGTGGGTTTTCCACAAAGGTATTTTCACTTTTCAACCTTTTATTTTCAAAGAAAAAATTTCAAATTGCGAGGATGCAATTTATTGAAGTAGGGGAGAATGTAACACCCCGAGCTTCCACGATACGCTTCTCATTCAATAATGTAATAGCTTGCATTGTACGCATCTTCGAGTTCTAAAACACCGCGACTAATCAAAGTAGCCGTTATGAATAGTAATAACCACTTTTTAAAATTATATAAATTTTATGTTTTAAAATGGACTTCATTTTTGTATTCGTAATATCGAAATTATCCAAAGTTGAATTTTTTTGTAATTTTCTGAGAACTTCCAATTTTTTATGAATAGTGAAAAATACTTAAAAACAACTTTTTTAATCAAAATAATTTATAGTGATAAATTATACTATTTAGTGGTTTTAAAGTATAATTAGAATATATTTTTACCATTTTATCCAATGGTGGTCATTAGAATTAATTTAACATTGAAATTGGACATAAACAATTGCCAATCTTTTGATATAAATTGTTTCTTAAAAACACGCTATTTGTTGTAACAGCGGGAATTAATTATAAAATTAATTAATGCAACTTATATGTTTGGAATTTTTTAAAATTGACATCATTTTTGAATTCGGAATATCAATTATAGCTTAGGGTGAAATTTTGGCCTTATTCTGAAAAACTTCAATTTTTGATGAATAGTGAAACCACTAAGTGGTTGTTAAAAACTGATTTTTTCGTTAAAATGAAATATTACCACTTCTGTGATTTGATTTTCAAAAATCCGACATACATGGTTGTCATTAAGAAGTAAAATTTGGTTCAATGAGATTAAAATAATTTTTTGGTGAATAGTAACTTTTAAGTTCTTAATCGCGATTAGAGGTAATTAGTGTAGTTTAAGGTAAAAATAATGTTTTAATAATATGAGATGAGCTTGACACTTGTCCTACTTCTATTGGATGAGTCATGGCCGACCAATACAACCCATGGGTCAACTTGGGGACCCCATGGAGCCACTTTGGTTGGAAAATGACATTAATATATATTTATTTAATGTTAAAATTAAATTGACACAAACATGAGTTGTTTTACTAAAATAGTTTTTAAGTGGGGTTAAACAAGTCCAAATTTTGATTATAAATATTCATTAGAAATCTAAAAAGATTTCTTACATCATAGTATTTTTTTTTATAATTTTTAGACATTAAATAAATTAAATTATTTATGACATCATTATGATGCAGCGATGACCTCATTATTTAACGATTTTAATAAAATGAAAAGATAATGTAAAATCCAAGGCTTACACTTGTCCAAAGACTATTGGATGGGTATATTTCGAACCCTTATCACCTTATCCACGAATTATATAAGTGTGGGACCTTTAGAATCTGAAAAGCATTGTGTAATAATGTAACATTTCAATCTTTCCAAAAGAGCCCCTCCTCTCCACTTATAAAATGAACCCACCTCCCCCACCTCCTTTACACTTTAAAGCCATTTGGCTCGGCCAACCTCTGCCCAAATACTCTCCCAACTTCCCCTATTACTCCTATAAGCCTCACTTTGGGCATAACTCTTCCCAAGGAAGCCTTTGGCTCAAATCAAAAAGAGTTACCCGATTTTGAGGTAATGTCTTCTCTAATGTTGTTTTGTTTTATTTTTCTTCTCCAACCCCCTAAAATCTTTTGATTCTTTTATTTTGTAACAAAACCAGTATCCTAAATAAAGTAGGATGTTGTTATAAGAAGGATTCGAGCTAAACTTACACACACCTACATCTAATGGTTAAAGAACATACGGTTTCTGTGGATGGCGAATTTCTGCCTCACGAAACGATGATTGTTCACACTCATATAACACCTTCAAAGGTGGCCATTAAGATGTCACTATTTTTATATATGATATATAATATGTTTATGTTTTACTTATGATTCTGTATTTCTCATTTATGGCATACTTTATGATTTCCATTATGGGTAAAACGCGATAATTTCATTTTAGGAAGTGCGGACTACCGCCCTCTCAAAGTGATTTGAATCGTTAATGCCATATGTGGGATGTATAAAGGATAGAGTAAATGGTATTATACACTATATTATACTGGAATTATATTATACATATATATCCTGATGATTTCGTTCCATTAAATATGAAATTGAAATGAAAGTAGTGTTCATGCGTACGTACGGCTTACCATCTCCATGAACAGTGCATTTCATTTCTGACCTCTAAATGTTACGTAATATTATAAATGAATGTATATACTGGATATATATGATATATATGACATCTAAATCATGAATATAATTCTGGAGATAATGGATATTCTACCACATAAACAACTTGTAATTATAAAAAGTTTATTGTTGACTCAAGTACCAAAGATCGACAAAACGACCGTTATTAACTTAAATAATTACATAATGTTCATATCATTGTAATAAGTGATATAAAAAGGATAATGAAATTGAAAATGGTTCTTAATAAGGTATATATTAACTCTAGTTTATTATTAAGGAGGTTAAAGAACGGTTGAGTCAAGTCAGACACGAGGTAAGGGAATTTCTTAACCCAACTTCCATTCTTTGGGTTAATCTCCTACTTTCAAATTATGTCATGATATTATTATGTCCTATCTTGTATTTGTACATTATTTATGTGATATTATAGTGAATACACATTATAGATGTACTTTATTTAAAAAAAATGATCTTTTTAAGGACTTCGTCTCAATCCCTTTCATTGAGGCATATTTGGTTTTGTAGACAACTTTCTTTTATATGGTGTATAAACCCCTTGGACTTTTACATTTATTCAAAAGGAATATTTTTTTTATGAAGCGTTTTTCTAAACAACAAAAGGGAATGTTTTTCTTTCCGTACTTATGCGGCGACAACGACTTCTCCGCCGCCGTGACCATTATTTGAGTTTCGGCTTCCTTTACAAGCCATCATTTTTTTTAATGAAAAATAAATACAAAGTTTTAACTTTCTTTTATTTTGGTATTGAAAATGGTTTTGAAAGCGTTTTTATTATAACAATGTATTGTATTGATATCTTGTGATTGAAATGTGGAAATGTTATGTTTCTTTTATGCATGTTGTATGTGATACGATTATGTTATGGTTTATGATATGTTTAAACCTATTCATATGAGGAATGTATTGGACTTAATAAGTGACGGGTGGAGCCCGCTATAGCTCCTCGATGCATCGGTAGGTCTCATGAGACAACTAGATGTGGAATTGGTCGAGTCCCTTTCCCAATTTGATTTATGGTTTTGGCCGAGGCCTTAATCATTTTAGACGTCTTGGCTGAGGCCTTGACAAAATGTTTCAGAATGTCTGGCATTATGCATTCCCTCATTATGAAAGTGGTTATTGATATTGCATGTGATTATTCGACCAGTAGAATATCCATGTGAGGAAGTGAATGGAATTATCTCATTTTACTTTTTCCATATTATGTTGATGTTCAAGTTTAAAAGGCTTTTGTTTTAGTTATACATTGCTTTAAATTTTTATGTTTATTTATGAAAGCTTCCGCATTATTGTTATCCTTACTGGGCATCTGAGCTCATCCCTTTCAATGTTTTAATATTTTCCAGGATTTGAAGAAGTATTTTATGAATGACTTGCAGGGATTGTCAGAAGAGGATATGAGTGTGGACTATGGAGACTTTGTTATTGTAGTTTTTCACTTTATGATGTAATGTAACGTTTACAAATGTATCTAGTGTTTCCAAGGCTACTAAACTAATTGGTCTTTCGAGACTTGATCTTTTGTGATCATGCCAATGTTACGAAGTAATGCACTGACTCTGGGTAGCTGGGGTTGGGGCGTTACATCAATCACCTTTATTCTTTTTATTTTATGTATATGGAAGTCTTGAATTCAGTCAAATAACCGTCCTCTCTGATACAAAAAAGTTTTATTCTTCAGAATTTAGTTTCTAGTTCTATCTCTTAATTCTTGATAACACTTTTACTCTTCATCTCTAATTTTTTATATTCATAAAATTATCTTGAATAATATTATTTCTATATTTTAATTATAGAAATACCTTGATTTTGTTAATGATATTATATTATTCAAACTAGAAGATTTTTAGTTTGAAATTAATTTAATCAGTGTCAAGATATTTCCTATTAAATCTCTAGGAAACTTGTGGATTCTTTCTTCAGGATATTTGAATATCACATCCTATTTTTATTCAGAAAATCAAATTTTGTTAATTCATTTTAATTCTCCATCTGAATATGCATTAATGCATGAAATGTTTTGATGTGGATCCTCCTCTATAGTGTAGCACTCTCAAACTCCATCTTCTTCCTTGGTAGGTTTTTCTTCAATCTTGGAATATTTCACAAACACTTATTGTGATTCTTATTTAATTTAAGAATAGGTATTGTGTACTATAATTTAATATATAAATTCTTAAGAATATATTATTATAGAAATAAATAAATATTTCCTTGTCTCAACAATGTCATCTTTTCCTAATCCATTATATATGAGTGAAATGATTCTTATATGAGTGAATCTTATGTTTCTCTATAGAAAATAAATATTACATTAAACCATTGTAAATTATTTTACTAAATCAGGTAGATGAAACTTAAATAGGTTGAGATGACACATATGTAGTCTTGGTGATCTCAAATGAATCATACTCAGTACTAAATAACTCGTATTTTGTGTGAAATTAGTCATAAATCATTATCTCTTGGCCAAATTCTCAATCCCTTGTCAGGTAGAAGACTCTTATGCTGATCCACTCATATGCCACTCTTGAGAATATATAGTAAATCATACATGAATGAATATTATGTACTTTAGTAGATGAATCCTACATTATTATCCCTTTTCTAAATTATTTAATCTTATTTTGAAAATGAATCTTACATAGATCCACATATGAGCCCGTAAGGGGAATCGAACGAGAGATCGCCTCGGCTAGGGTTTCCCTGCGCCGCCTTCTCCCTTCCTCCCTCATCCCTTCCTACCTTCCTTCCTTCTTCTACCTAGGCTTGGCATGGTCGGTGGTTGGGTTGTTCAAAGCTCAGTGGGTCGACCGCTCTCTGGTTTCACGGACTGGAAATGAACTTGAAGCTCTATCAATGAAGACCTTCATTTAACCTCTTCTGATGATTCAGATTTGTAGGTTTATTCCCTACATACGAGACAACCTCAACCGCTGATGGAACACCCCATTTTTTTGGGTTCGGAAGTGTACCAAGTTTCGGTCACTACTGGAATTTGGTCTTTTCCCAACGGTAGTATACCAACGGTTTACTTAAACCGTTGTTATAGTGAGCCTCTGCCAATGGTTTATTTAAACCGTTGGCAAAGGGAATTTTGGTGGACCCTTTCCCAACGGTTCACTGGAACCATTGGGAAAGGTGTGCCTTTACCAATGGTTTTTATAAACCGTTGGCAAAGGTTTTCCCCAAATTCCAGATCGCGATCTCCTCTCCCCATTCGGACAGAGCCCTAATCTATTCGCTCCGATGCTCTCGCGAACTCCATCCGACTCCACTGCTCTCGTGAATACGAACACCAGCACCCCCCATCCCAACAGGTACACCCGCATACGAATAGGTAAAATTTGATCTCAACCATATTGTTGTAGTTGTTTTAATGAATAGATTTTTTCCAGGTGTTGGTGGTTTACTTGATTATTGAAATTAATATCTAAATAGGATATTGTTTGTGTCTGTGAAGACTTATTTAATGTTTTTATATTCTATGTTTGGAAGGAGAGTGTTCAAAACATGTAAATCAGAGTTGGGGGAGGCTATCGCGAACGTTTACATGTTTTGGATAATGGATTGTGGGAATTATGGATTGTGTTCAAACCAATTTGATATGTTTTGGATAATGGATTGTGGGGGTAGGGGGTGTCCACGGGGGTGGGTGGGTTGTCCACGGGGGTGGGCGGGGCTGTCCACGGTGGTGGGAAAGGATGTCCGTGGGGGTGGGCGGGGCTGTCTAGGGGGTGTGGGCTGTCCTGGGAGTCTGGGTGGGGTGTCCTGGTGAGGGAGGGGTGTGTGGGGTGTCCAGGGGGGGTGGTATGTCTAGGTGGTGGTGGTGGGGTTGTAGGGGAGGGGGGTGTGGGCTGTTTGGGAGGGTGGGCGGGGCTATCTAGGGGGGGTACGGGGTGTCCAGGGGGGTACGGGGGTGGGCGGGCTGTCCACAAGGGTGGACGGGCTGTCCACGGGGGTGGCTGGGCTGTCAAGGAGGGGTGGGAAGGCTGTCTAGGGGGGGTGGGTGGGCTGGCGACGGGGGGTAGGGGTGTCCAGGGGGGGGCTATCCAAGGGGGTGGGGGGCTGTCTATAGGGAGAAGGGGTGTCGAGGGGGGTGGGTGGGCTGTCCACGGGGGTGGTTGGGCTGTCTAGGGGGTAGGGGGTGTCCACAGGGGTGGGCGGGGTTGTCCAGGGGGTGTGGGCTGTCCTGGGGGTCTGGGTGGGGTGTCCTGGTGGGGAAGGGGGGTGTGGGGTGTCTAGGTGGGGTGGTATGTCTAGGTGGTGGTGGTGGGGTTGCTGGGAAGGGGGGTGTGGGCTGTTTGGGAGGGTGGGCTAGGCTATCCAGGGGGGTACGGGGTGTCCAGGGGGTACGGGGGTGGGCAGGCTGTCCACGGGGGTGGCCGAGCTGTCAAGGAGGGGTGGGCGGGCTGTCCAGGGGGGGTGGGTGGGCTGGCCACAGGGGGTAGAGGTGTCCAGGGGGGTGGGCGGGCTATCCAAGGGGGTGGGGGGCTGTCCATAGGGAGAAGGGGTGTTGAGGGGGGTGGGTGGGCTGTCCACGGGGGTGTTGGGCTATCTAGGGGGTAGGGGGCGTCCACGGGGGTGGGTGGGCTGTCCACGGGGGTGGGCGGGGCTGTCCACGGGGGTGGGAAAGGCTATCCACGGGGGTGGGCGGGGCTGCCCAGGGGTGTGGGCTGTCCTGGGGGTCTGGGTGGGGTGTCCTGGTGGGGGAGGGGTGTGTGGGGTGTCCAGGGGGGTTGGTATGTCTAGGTGGTGGTGGTGGGGTTGCAGGGGAGGGGGTGTGGGCTCTTTGGGATGGTGGGAAGGGCTATCCCGGAGGGGTACGGGGTGTCCAGGGGGGTACGGGGGTGGGCGGGCTGTCCACAAGGGTGGACGGGCTATCCACGGGGGTGGCCGGGCTGTCAAGGAGGGGTGGGCGGGCTGTCCAGGGGGGTGGGTGGGCTGTCCATAGGGGGTAGGAGTGTCCAGGGGGTGGGCGGGCTATCCAAGGGGGTGGGGGGTTGTCCATAGGGAGAAGGGGTGTCGAGGGGGGTGGGTGGGCTGTCCACGGGGGTGGTTGGGTTGTCTAGGGGGTAGGGGGTGTCCACGGGGGTGGGTGGGTTGTCCACGGGGGTGGGCGGGGCTGTCCACAAGGGTGGGAAAGGCTGTCCACGGGGGTGGGCGGGGCTGTCCAGGGGGTGTGGGCTGTCCTGGGGGTCTGGGTGGGGTGTCCTGGTGGGGGAGGGGTGTGTGGGGTGTCAAGGGGGATTGGTATGTCTAGGTGGTGGTGGTGGGGTTGTACGGGAGGGGTGTGTGGGCTATTTGGGAGGGTGGGCGGGGCTATCCCAGGGGGGTACGGGGTGTCCAGGGGGTACAGGGGTGGGCGGGCTGTCCACAAGGGTGGACGGGCTATCCACAGGGGTGGTCGGGCTGTCAAGGAGGGGTGGGCGGGCTGTCTAGGGGGGGTGGGTGGGCTGGCCACGGGGGGTAGGGGTGTCCATGGGGGTGCGCGGGCTATCCAAGGGGGTGGGGGGCTGTCCATAGGGAGAAGGGGTGTCGAGGGGGGTGGGCGGGCTATCCAAGGGGGTGGTTCTATAGTGGTTTTGGATTGTTCGAGGTACACTTAGTGTATTATAAACCTCATTTGTTCCATATTCATTTAAATTGATTTAATATCATTATTTTCACACACACCATTATATCCTCTCAAACTATATTTAGATTGTATTTTCAATTGTATGGTGTTAAATATTTTAGTAAATGTTCGTACTAGCTTCTTTTATGTGTTCTAGGGGTTTAGACTAATGACAGGGCTGCATGATTATTGTGGGGGTATTCTTTTCATATAAATATACCTATACACCCCGAACCCCTTGGAAAACCTGACCACCCCCACAGACAGCCCTCCCACCTGGATACCCCGACCCCCCTAGACAGCCCCCACCCCCTAGACACCTCCGACCCCCCGGACGGCCCCACCACCCCCTAGACACCCCTCACCCCCTGGACACGCCACACCCCCCTTGGACAGTCCCGCCACTCCCATGATCCTCATCCTACTCCTCATCCTGATCTACTTGGAGAAGTTAAAGTATAAAACTCATATACTCCCAACAAGACCCTTAAGGATTATGTTTTCCTTGATCCACTTCCAATATCTTACTGGTCAATCCATGAATATAGGCATTAGAAATTTTGTATATTATTTTCTTATATACACTGTATTTTGTTTTATTTCTTAATATGATTCTCATATAGAGTAATGTGTCAGTTATACTTTTATATAGAGTAAACAATTGTCATTTACGTAAATATTTTTTTGATTAAACTTTAATATTATTGAATTGCTTAGAAATGACTTATTGTGATTTTTTTACAGAATGGATAGAAGTTGGATGTATGAAACTGATCGGATTTCAACCGATTTTCAAAATAATTTGAACAGCTTTCTAGATTTTTCATTTGACAAGGCTTCAGATAGTGGTCGCATACACTGACCATGTTTTAATTGTGTTGGAAGACCTTGGTTGAGCCGTGAAGTAGTTAGCTATCATATAACCAAATATGGTTTCCAAACAAACTATTATGTGTGGTATCACAATGGAGAGAAAATGGAATCTCAAAATATTGATGATCCAAATGATAGGACTGAATTGGAGAGTTTGATATATGATCGGTTTACATTTATTCGACATCATGAGAAGGAAAGGATGTCCAGCCAACAAGATTTCAATTCAAGCACACATGATGCGTCCAATGAAAATGATGATGTTGATAGGGTGAAAAAATTGAATGATGCTGCGACGACTCCAGTATATCGGCAATGTGATAAAATGAAAAAGTTGGAATTTTTAATCCGATTGTTTCATGGGAAAACTATGTATGGGATTTCAAATACTACAATTGATTATATTCTTACCTTATTGAAGTACTTACTTCCAGATGATGCAAATATTCCCTCAAACCACTATATGGCATGGAAGTTGGTTGATGAACTTGGATTCTCAAAAAAAAAAATTCATGCTTGCCCGAATGATTGCAGCTTATTTTGGGAGGAAACTGCTGAAAGAAATGATTGTATAAAATGCGGAACCTCCCGATGGAAGCCAAAAGATGATGGAACACCATCTCGTGTGCCACAAAAAGTAATGTGTCACTTTCCATTGATCCCCAGATTACAGAACCTTTTCATGTCTAATGAAATATCCGTAAAAATGTGATGGCATGACACCGAGAGAAAAAATAATAATGAAGAGTTAGTTCACCCTGCAGATGGATTTGCATGGAAGAGATTTGATGCTCGATATCCTGAATTTGCAGCCGATGTGCGTAATGTGAGACTGGGTCTTTCGTGTGACGGTTTTAATCCATTTGGGAAGATGCTTACTTCGCACATCACATGGCTGGTTTTCATACACATTTATAACCTTCCCCCTTGGTTGTGTATGAAAAATCCTTACACTTTCTTGAGTATACTAATATCTGGCCCTTCTGATCTGGGCAATGATATAGATGTATACATGCAACCTTTAATAAAAGAGTTGAAACTTCTTTGGGATGTGGGTGTGCCCACATACAATGCATGTTCGAAAGACATATTTCAGATGCGTGCTGCACTTATGTGGACTATCAATGATTTTCCTGCTTATGCAATGATGTCTGGATGGAGCACAAAAGGAAAATTGTCATGTCCTATTTGTATGAAGAATACTCGATCGAGAAGACAGAAATATCGTCGTAGTTTTAGTTTTATGGGACATCAACGATTCTTGCCAATGAACCATCCATATAGAAACAATCGTCGAAGATTTGACAATACCATGGAGAATGACGATCCACCTCAGCGTATGTCTGGAACTGATGTGTTTAATGAATTGAAAGATTTTAGTTATTCATTTGGGAAGAGTGTAATGAAATCTAGAAAGAGGAAAAATGTTTCCAATGATACCTATTACAATTGGAAGAAGAAGAGTATATTCTTTGAGTTGTCATATTGGTCAACCAACTTGATACTTCATTGCTTAGACGTAATGCACATTGAAAGAAATATATGTGAAATGTTTCTTTCGATTCTTCTAAATGTCAAGGGGAAGACAAAAGATGATTTACGATCTTGGCGTGACTTGGTAGATTGGGGAATCAAACCAGAATTGCATCCTGTCTGTATCAGTGAAAATAAATGGCAAGTTCCATGTGCTTCTTATGTGATGACTCCTGCTGAAAAAAATCAATTTCTGGAAGTGCTAGAGACTATTAAAGTTCATGATGGCTGTTCAATCAATATATCAAAACGGGTCAACAGAAAAGAGTTGAAGTTGAAATCTTTGAAGACTCATGATTATCACGTCCATTTTCATGGGTTGATTCCAATAGAAATCCGTCATCTCTTGTCCAATAATGTTAGAGTCTCAGTTATTCGGTTGTGCTATTTGTTTAGAGATCTTTGTGCTAAGATGTTGTCCAAATCCCTCGTGCAAAAACTGTTGGCAGAGACACCATTAATTTTGTGTGAGTTAGAGAAAATATTCCCTCCATCATTTTTTACATGCATGTTGCATCTGACTGTCCATCTTCCGACCGAAATACTTCTTGGAGGACCATTTGCTTTCCGTTGGATGTATCCAACTGAAAGAAACATGTGCACATTGAAATCATATGTTCGGAACAGGAATTATCCCGAAGGTTCTATTGTGAACGGTTACCTGGCTCAAGAATGTATGGATTTCTGCTCAATGTATTTGTCTGATCATACTACGAGAATAAACAGACCAATGAGAAATGAAGAAGAATATTATGGGAAAATTGAACCCAGTTTTCCATCACTTCCTCAGACAGGAGGAATTCCGGGATCATATACATTGACAACATTAAGCCTTGAAGAGCGAGAGATGGCACATCGCACAGTGTTGTTCAATTGTGATTTGTTCGATGAGTATATAAACTAAGTTAATTGTACATGTATCTCTTATCTTATCTCTTGTAATTTTAAATATTTGTTAAACTATTATTATTTTTATCTATAGGGAACATAAAGAATTGATATATAGAAAGCATCGTTCTTTATCTTTGAGAAAAAAGGAGACTTTGCATAGCAAAGGGTTTTCTGCTTGGTTGAAATTGAAGGTAAAAATATTTCTGTAATAACTAAATAAAATTAATATTTAATTAAGTTTACTATTTGTTTATATTTCAGGTATCGAGTTTGCCTACAAACTCTGTTTCTGAGGAAATAAGAGCTTTGGCTTTTGGTTCTAATACCATGGTTTGTGCTTGTAAATCACTTGTGATCAATGGATAAAAATTTGTTATCACTGAACGAGCAAGAAACATGAGAACACAACATAATGGTGTTATGATAACAGCCACAACAGACTGCTATGCCAGTTCATCAGACACTAGACCTCGTTCTGAAAATGTTGCTTATTATGGTGTCGTGGAGAAAATAATAATTTTGGATTATTACTCGCATGGTCGAGTCACGACGATGAAATGTCAATGGTTTGATTCAATGACGAGGCAAGGCACCTTTATTGATGATTTTGGATTTCGAGTTATTGAAATGACTCGCACTCTTGCCACCGATGAACCATATGTATTGGCATCAATGGTGAAACAAGTTTTGTATGTCAAAGATCATCGTCATCCTAAATTCGGTGTAATTATTGAAGTAAATCCCAGACATGTTTTTGAGGATGGTGATGATGAAGTTGACACTATCCCTACTGCAATTGGAAGCAATCCGTTTATTACTTATGATGACCCCAACCTCTCAATTGTCAGAGTTGACTGTGAACCCGAAGTTGTGGTGGGAAATATATAGAATGATACAGTCGTGTTCTCACCTACATGTTTCACCTACGTCATTCAGAGTGTGTATCCTAGTACTTACCTTCATAACACTATAAATCTTCTGTTTCATTATGTTCTTTTTATCATAATGGTTTTTCTATATTTTGTTTTTTGGGTTACACATTATTTATCTATTTCTAATTACTTCCATATTTGTTTTCATTGCAGGAAATGACACCCATTGAAGAGAGGCGGCAGAAAAAGATGACAGATAATAATTGTCGCATGGTACAGATGGGTGTTCCTCCACTCATCCCTGTTGTGAGTATTTAATTCAAATATAAATATTTCAATAACTTATAATATCATGTGTTTACTTTTCTGTCAAACTTTTTTTCAGGATCCACGCCCTAGACGACAGATATCTGACGAGGAGCCTGATATTGCTCCCAGTAGAGAGGTTGGTGGTACGAGGGCTCGTGGGGCGAGAGTTAGACGATCCACTACCACAGACGTATCTTCTACGCCCTATTTTGATCCTGACGTGTCATCAGGGACATATGAGATATTTAGACCTCCGATGTTTACACTACCAGCTGGCCAGACGTCTATGCCATCATCTTTTTCTTCTGGTTCATTATCTCCAGGTTATTATATTCCACCTTCTTCGACTCCTGCTGCGACACAGTATGTGGCTGAGGAGCATACACTGAGGGACACTCCACCTGTACAGGAGATTCCTTCAGCTTCTACACCCATTGATCCAACTACCACAGGTATATTTATATAACTCTATCAATTTTTTATACCAAAATTTATTTTTATTATAACTTGTATTGATATTATTTTTATTTAATAACAGATTCATCTACAGATAGGAGGTGGGGGAGGGTGCCTACTCGCTTGTGTGCGGTATGGAACCACCAGACACAGTTGATGGTAGAATACAATGTTGATGGACAAATGATTGAGAAATCTGGGTAGCAATGTCGGGGTTTTTTGGCAACGCTAGCCAAATACTCCGATATCATTCCGGTCAACCCTCTCTCTTGGAGACATCTGCCACCCGAAGTCAAGGATAATGCGTGGGCACAAATATGGGTAAAAAATGTATTGGATTTAATGTAGTATATTTTTGTATTTAAATGAACTAATCAATTTGGTTTCATCTTCGGTTTAACTTCCCTGATGGCGAAGGTGCATGACCAGCGTGTTTAAAAGAGCTAGGAGAGCTTTGGAGAGATTATAAGCATGAGTTGTATGTTGGCTGGTGTGATAGAGTGGTCACGGAGTTAGAGACATTACCTATCGTGGATGACTGCCCGATAGAGCAATATCGCCAAATGATTACCCATTGGGCGACTGCCAAATTTAAGGTATTAATTTCATTTGAGTTATTTAAATGAGAGTTTTCATATTTTTCATTAATATAATCTTATTAATTATTAATCATTATTTAAGAATCTTCTGAAAAAAAACAAAAAAACATTGATTCAAAGAAATACCTCCGCACTTTGGGGCGCACAACAATGTCAGATCATGAGAGGCAGCAGGTACGATATAGTTGTTTATAATTTTTCTTTAGGACTTTCCCTTTTTATTGGATCCTACTTAAATTATGTGATTTATCGAATAATGAATATATGATTATACTTTCACTTTATATTGTTTCAATGTCATTACAGAAGCACAAAATGAATATTGAAGGACATATCCCTCGAGCAAAATTGTTTTGCTCGAGTAGAAGAAAAAAATATGGAACTGCGGTAAATGAACCGACCCAAGAGAAGATTGTAAGTTTTAATTTGTTTATTTTGAAGTTTAATATCTAATTTTAAATTTAATAATCTATTAATATTTTTTACAGGCTGCTTTAGAGGCTCTTGATGCCCAGAAGCCTGACAATTTTGGGCCACATGATCATTTATATCAGGTTTTGGGAGATTAGCACTCTGGTCGAGTACGCTGCCGACCTGGTAAGAATATAGTCCCGACAAGGTATTGGTCATCTCCAGGTATCCATTCTAGTACCACCAAGTTGGAACAGGTCAAGGAGCATGCAGGACAGTCTGATAAAAGGGTCACAGAGTTGGAAGTACAAGTTCAAACAAGAGACAGAGAATTTATGAAACTGATGAGAGCTTTATCTTCATCACTTCCACCAGAGGCTAGTGCGGCTTGTCAGACATTTATGTCATTGATGGGTGCATCATCCAATACACTAGGCGGCAGCTCTAGTGGTGATCAAGATGATGACGTTCCTGGTGATGACGAGGATGCTGAAGAGGAAGAGGGCGGGGATGAGGATGTGGACGAGGGTGAGGATGGGGCCGAGGGCGAGGATAGGGCTGAGGGTGAGGATGATGCCGAGGATGAGGACGATGATGAGGACAGAGATGACGGCGAGGATGAGGCTGATGATGATAGTAGTGATGGTGATGGAGATCAGAGGCAGATTGATCCATTACATTTTTGAATTCTGTATAACTCTTTATTTTTGAACATGGTTTTCCACTTTGGGGTTTTCCTCTGCTTCATAGGGATGTTGCATTCAGATTCTGTTTTTTTCACTTGATTCTTATTGTATGATTAGTCTACTACATAGACCTTTTGTATTCCTTGGTATTGTGATGCTCATTTTTCTATTTGTTTACTTAGATTTCTTAGTTAGCCATGTATTTCATGTTTATGCATGTGGAAGATGATATGGAAAATGTGCTTTGAAGTAGTGGCCGACACCACTAACATTTATTTGAAATGGATAGGATTTTAAGTGAAAACAACAACTGGCATACGAAATACAGACCAAACGCATTCAGATTCTATTTAAACTATAGGACAATGATCCATGGGTCATATGTGACGTGTACGAGTCAACCCCGCCTCAATCCGAGGTCCGGTGTGGCTGGTACCACTCAAAGTGTCTTTCTTTTGTTTAAAATGGATGCACTTTTAAGTAAAAAAACCACATACGGAAAATGGACCAAACACATTCAGATACTGTTGATACATTAGGACATGTATGAATGGGTCATTTGTGGCATGTAGGAGTCAACCCTGCCTCAATCCGAGGAGCGGTGTGGCCGACACCACTCAAAGTTTGTCACTTTTCTTTGAAATGGACAACTGTTTAAGTTAAAACAACAACTGACATACGGAAAACCAACCAAAATCATTCGCATTCTGTTGAAACTTTAAGAAAATGATCCATGGGTCATATGTGACGTGTACGAGTCAACCCCGCCTCAATCCGAGGGCCGGTTTAGTCGGGACCACTCAAAGTGTGTCACTTTTCTTTGAAATGGACAACAGTTTAAGTTAAAACAACAACTGACATACGGTAAACGGACCAAAGGAATTCGGATACTGTTGATACTTTAGGACATGTATCCATGGGTCATTTGTGACATGTAGGAGTCAACCCCTCCTCAATCCGAGGGCTGGTGTGTCCGGTACCACTCAAAGTGTCTTTCTTTTGTTTAAAATGGATGCGCTTTTAAGTAAAAAAAACCACATATGGAAAACTGACCAAACACATTCGGATTATATTGAAACTTTAGTACAACGATCCATGGGTCATTTGGGACGTGTACGAGTCAACCCTGCCTCAATCCGAGGCGCGGTGTGGCCGACACCACTCAAAGTGTCTAACTTTTCTTTGAAATGGACAACAATTTAAGTTAAAATAACAACTGACATACGGAAAACCGACCAAACGCATTCGGATTCTGTTAAAACATTAGGAAAACGGTCCATGGGTCATATGTGACCTGTACGAGTCAACCCTGCCTCAATCCGAGGCGCAGTGTGACCGGTACCACTCAAAGTGTCTAACTTTTCTTTGAAATGAACACTAGTTTAAGTTAAAACAACAACTGACATACCGAAAACCAACCAAACACATTCCGATTCTGTTTAAACTGTAGTAAAATGATTCATGGGTCATATGTGACGTGTATGAGTCAACCCCGCCTCAATCTGAGGGCTGGTGTGGCCGGTACCACTAAAAGTGTCTTTCTTTTGTTTAAAATGGATGCGCTTTTAAGTAAAATAAACGACATACGGAAAACCAACCAAAAACTTTCAGATTCTGTTGAAACTTTATGAAAATGATTTATGGGTCATTTTTGATGTGTACGAGTCAACCCCACCTCAATCCGAGGCGCGGTGTGGCCGACACCACTCAAAGTGTCTAACTTTTATTTGAAATGGATAGGATTTTAAGTGAAAACAACAACTTGCATACAGAAAACAGACCAAACGCATTCAGATTCTGTTGAAACTTTAGGAAAAAGATCCATGGGTCATATGTGACGTGTACGAGTCAACCCCGCCTCAATTCGAGAGTCGGTGTGGCCGGGACCACTCAACGTTTGTCACTTTTCTTTGAAATGGACAACGGTTTAAGTTAAAACAACAACTGACATACGGAAAACGGACCAAAGGCATTCAGATACTATTGATACTTTAGGACATGTATCCATGGGTCATATGTGACATGTACGAGTCAACCCCGCCTCAATCCGAGGGCCAGTGTGGCCGGGACAACTCAAAGTGTCTTTCAATTGTTTAAAATGGATGCGCTTTTAAGTAAAAAAACCACATATGGAAAACTGACCAAACACATTCGGATACTGTTGATACTTTAGGACATGTATCCATTGGTCATTTGTGATGTGTAAGAGTCAAACCCGCCTCAATCCGAGGCACGGTGTGGCCGACACCACTCAAAGTTTCTAACTTTTCATTAACATGGACAACAGTTTAAGTTAAAACATCAACTGACATACGGAAAACTGACCACACACATTCGGATTCTGTTGAAACTGTAGGAAAACGATACATGGGTAATTTGTGACGTGTACAAGTCAACCACACCTCAATCTGAGGGTTGGTGTGGCCAGGACCACTCAAAGTTTGTCACTTTTCTTTGAAATGGACAACGGTTTATGTTAAAACAATAACTGACATACGGAAAACCAACCAAATGCATTTGGATTCTGTTGAAACTTTAGGAAAACGATCCATGGGTCATATGTGACGTGTACGAGTCAACCCCGCCTCAATACGAGGGCTGGTGTAGTCGGGACCACTCAAAGTGTGTCACTTTTCTTTGAAATGGACAACAGTTTAAGTTAAAACAACAACTGACATATGAAAAACGGACCAAAGGAATTAGGATACTGTTTATTATTTAGGACATGTATCCATGGGTCATATGTGACGTGTACGAGTCAACCCCTCCTCAATCCGAGGGCCGGTGTGGCCGGGACCACTCAAAGTGTGTCACTTTTCTTTGAAATGGACAACTGTTTAAGTTAAAACAACAACTGACATACGGTAAACAGACCAAAGGCATTCAGATACTGTTGATACTTTAGGACATGTATCCATGGGTTTGGTAGTTTCACTCATGGGGTAATATGTGACGAGACTCCTAAGAAAATATCTTTTCACCATATATTATAAACAATACAAGTTTAATGCAAAATTCATCACAAATCATTACATACCCAAACCTAGTATCACAAAAAAAGGGAATTGAGTCAATTTGGATGTCTTATTCAACTCTAATAGATATTTATCAAACTATTCTGCCTATTAGAATTTTATGGGTGAGGTGAATTACCATCGGATGATTGTTGTCATGTGTTTTTTTGGGCTATTTTAGGTGTTTTTTATACTGTTTGAAGTATGTATGTGGATTTTGTGATATTTTTTATGCAGGTGTATAGTGGAGGGTATACTGAGGGCTGTTGTGCACTGTTTTTTTATACAGGTGTAGCTTCTGGGGGGGCTTCTGGGTGCTGCTGTGCAGCAGTTCTGGAAAAACTTATACCAAATGGTTTACAACCGTTGGTAAAGCTTTTTCCAGAAATCTGGAAAAACTTATACCAACAGTTCTGAACCGTTGGTAAATTGTTTTCCAGAAATCTGGAAAAACTTATACCAACAGTTCTGAACCGTTGGTAAATTGTTTTCCAGATTTCTCGAGAACCTATACAAACGGTTTAAATGAAACCGTTGGTAAAGGGCTTTCCCCATGCCTTACTGACCAACGGTTTGAAAAATCGTTGGAATACCCTATACCAACGGTTTTCCAGCCTATAGCAACGGTTATAAACCGTTGGTATAGCATACTTTTCCAGTAGTGGGTGTAATAGAGGTCGCGCGGGGTGGCTATCTTCTTTTATATACAATGTCGAATAGTTTTTCTTGTGAAGATGATTACTGTATTGTTTCATTTTGGTTTTGGTGATTTGGTCTGCTATGGTGACAAATGTCGGAATTGATGGTCGACGAGGGTGCGTGATGACGGTTTGGATTTTTCTATGATGGTAACTTTTGGGGGGGTGATCTCCAGTGGTGTGGCTCTGTCAGGGAGGGAAGACGACAACGACAGAGTTTTATGATGGTGGTGGATGGATGAAGGCGTGCCAGGATGACGCGGTGCCTCATGGTTCGGCCCACCTCGGTAGTGGTGATGCTCTTTGAATATCAAATTTCATCTTGTTTTTGGTCTTGGATCCTGATAGTGTGGTTACCGCTTCCTTTAACTAGACTTTCAGAAAATAAAATAAAAATGAATATTTCAGTCAGTACTTACTTTTTGAATTTTCTATTCTAGTAAAAAAAATTATAGCATTGATCCATTTACTATAAAGTAATCCTAGGTAATTCTCTAGAAAATAAAATCAATTTTGAACCATCATCCAAAAGGTCATTATTATCTTGTATTTATAACATATTTTTGATCATTTATTTATAACTTCTCATAACTTCAGCTAATTTTTCATCCTTGAATAATTACTCTATAATATTGAAACTAGAAGGCTTATTCTAAATCAACTTCTAAACTATTGTAGAAAGTATTTCATCATACATCAACACTTGTACTTTGTTTACATGAATATCATCACCAAAACCAACACATATTAATTATTTTTTCTTCAATCTATCCATATGAGATCTCTATGAAGCAGCCTCATACTTCATTTGACATTTATAATGAAAACAACTTACTCATATATTCATATGTTTCCAAACACATATTGATAGATTATTTAATATTATAGAATCCTTTTTTAATGGAAAAAAGTAAATCTTAACTTAAGATCTTAAATTGAGATATAATATATGATTTTTCAAATTTTAATTTATATTTATATTTTTTATGTATATATATTGTAATAAAATATGTTTTATGAATTTAAATTAGATTATTTATATAAAATAGTGACTAATTCACATGATAATATATATTAAATTTTTATAGTATAATATTTTTTCTATAGTGCCCTATCCTTTTACATAATACATTACATGATTTTAATCATACTTATACATCAATGTAGAAGCCAAGGATCATGAAGTCCAGTGTATTTGAAAACTAGGTACGTAAAACATAAAAAATGGGACAACAAAACACTTATTTTTTTAATTTTAATAAAGAGATCTTAACTTTTTTTGATCCCCTACATCTTTATGGATAACCTGGGTATAACATGAACAAAGGGATGAGCTAGAAATCCCAGTAAGGAAGTATACATAATAATAAGGCTTTAGAACATGGGTTAGATGGCATGAAATAATGATAAAAAAGCATGGAACATATGGAATCATAACATATAAATATTTAATAATATAAACATGGAGTCATAGTAATTTGGAAGAAACCTAAAACATGACTTTAGTATGAGTCAAGGCAAACCTCCATGATCATTTCACATAGTATCACAAGCCAAGGCTAAGTGCCAAGACCATCACACATAACATCTCATGAAACTTAACTTTACCCAATGCATTGGGGTTATATATAGGTGAACCCATATTAACTTTTAATGAATATGTTTTCCACATAAATAATCATACATAATCAATCTTACATAAACATAAGGGTTACCCATTGAAATAATTGGGTAGCACAATCATGACATAAAGCATAACAAGTGGTCGTATCATAAAAGTGTCCATGAAGGAAAGAAAATAAAATATACCTGGAAATAATGAAAGGAAAATAATAATGTATCATGGTATTTGAGGTTAAGTATAAGTGACCATGTGTAAGAAAATTATTCAAAAATTTTAGCATAAAAACTTTTTTGAGCGGTGTTAAGGAAAATACTATAGAGCCTTTAAAATAGAAAAGGGAACAATACTTTATAAAAAAACAGAAGTGAAATAGGAAGGTTTTGAAAATAAAAAGGCTTATTTTATAAAGAAAATTGTGGATTAAAATAGATGATAGAACACACTTGAAATTGGGTAATAATTCAATAAGTTCCCACAAAATAGGTTTACTTATTGAGTAGTATTGAGGAGGGAATCACTTAAAAACATGTATATCCCCGAAATAGGATGAGAGATGGAACTTGAAACATGAGTTTTGAGAATATAAACAATATTTATAAGTTAGAAATATAATGAAAAGACAACTTCATTTGGGTAAAATGAAAGATAGAGAAACCCGAATGAATAAAGGCGGTTTAGGTAGAATCCCTTGCGGAATATCAACATAGTATCATGTGTACATAAGAGGTATTAATGAGAGAGAAAGGGGTTTATCATATTTTATAATACATGATGAAAGTATGGGTGAGGTGAATAATCATACCCCATCATTATTAATTCCACATAAAATGTCACAATATAGTGGACAATATTGAATAAAAGTAAAATAGAGAGGATCCCTTACCTTAAATCTGATGGTGATCTTTGCTTGAACTTATTGACCTGAATAATAAAATTAGGTTAATTAATTAATAATTACAGAACCTATTATATATTTAATTGATTTATTATACCATTTTTAAGTTCAATCATTTCCTTTTTAATGGGTTAATTTGTTGAATTTCATTGTTCAGGAACATTCATTTTTATAGTTTCCTTGAACAGTTCACTTGTATTCATGAATGGAAGTTCATTTAAAACAAGGATAAACATCCAGAATTGTAATTAAATTTTATTTATTATGTTATATAACTTTAAATTATCTTATAAATAATTTTTTATATACCATGATAATGGATCATTAGATAAGAATTTAATGATGATCGTTTAGGTTAATTCAGGTAGTTTTTCGACCACAACGAATTTGTTTTATTTAATAATTTAGTAATATGTACATAAGTTAGTTAAATAAAGTTAAATAGAATATAATAAATATTACATATCCTGGTGAAATCATAAAAAATATTTTCATGACCATATCTGAAGGTGGTAAAGGAAAATGAAAACACGTCGTTCTTGAAGGTGATAAATTAACACCCCACGAACAACGTTTTCCTTTATAAAATAAAAAGAAGAGGATAAGGGGGTTGGATGATATATTATGCCATTAGTATCATAAAATTCCAGTATATTTAATATAATAGAGTTACCATACCATTTTTATGAGGATATGTGGGGAGATATTTAAGAAACGAACTTGAAATTGAAATAAAATTAAGGGAAAAGAGAGGGAGGGGAATTACCTTTTGAATCCTCTTTAAGGCACCTTGGATTGGTCTTTTGATGAGACCAGAAGATCTAGGACACAGAGGAGGGGATAGAGAATATTTTTTGGAAGAGTTTAGACAAGACTTGAATATTGAGAGGTGTGAAGAGAAGAGGTAAGGAGGGGTGGTATTTATAGTGGAGGAGAAGAGAGTTTTCATAATATTTATTTCCTTAGTTTATTATTTTACCAAAAGACCAGAAATAGTGATGATTCCATGACCAAAAATTGTAATGTGTGCATGTGAGTTCGATATAAAGTCCATAAATCATCCATAAATCAGCTGATGACATCATAATTCATGTATTTAGCATTTATCGTAAATTATATTATTTTACTATTCATAAAAATTCAAGTATTTTAGAAAAATCCCAAAAATTCACCCTAACCATTTCTCAGCGTGTAGAATCCAAATATGAAATCCATTTTTCAAAAATAATTTTCTAAATATTATTAATTTAATTTTTAATTAAAAACACAATTTACTCAAAAAACTACAAATTTTAAAACATTTATTTTCTTATTCCAAGATATAGGTATATCATGATTCCACTTGAATATTATTTATATACTATCATAAGTAATGTTACTATTCATTATAGTATTTCAATATTCATAAAAGAAACATTACTATTTATAAGGGTTTGTTACTATTCACGAAAAATAAGTTAGTCATATTAGAATCGAAATAACTTACTGATCACAACTGTGTATGTCAGATTTTCAGAATTCAAATCATAGAAGTAAACAAATTATGTTTAAGGATCACTTAGAAATCAGTACTTTATTATGTTGTAATTTCATGTGATTATATGACATAATTTTATGAAATTAATTTCCATTGATAAAACATTGGGTCGTTACATTATTCCCCCTTATGAAATTTCTCCCTTGAAATTTCGTTTTTCAGTCTAAGACATAAACAGGTGTGGGTAATTTTCCTTCATTTCCTCCTCCAGTTCCCATGTGGCCTCTTCATAATTGTGGTTCTGTCACAATACTTTTACTAGGTGAGTAGTCTTGTTACACATAACTTTATCTCTACGATCTAAGATCTTCACTAGCTGCTCCTCGTAAGAAATATCATCCTCCAACTATACCACCTCTAAAGAGAGTACATGTGAAGGGTTTGGTATGTACATCCTTAAGAGGGATACATCAAAGACATCATGTACTTTGTTCATGGTAGGTGGAAGTGCCAGTCGATAGGCCACAAACCCGATACGATCAAGAATCTCAAAGGGATCGATGTACCTGGGACTTAGCTTCCCTTTCTTCCCAAACCTCATGACCCTCTTCCATGGAGATATGAGTAGAAATACCATGTCTCTAAATATGAACTGAAGGTATCATTGACGATTGTCTTCATAACACTTTTGTTGACTTTGGGTCTCCTTGATGTGCTGCTGAATGATTTTCAGCTTATCCACCATTTCTTTGACCATTTCAGGTCATAGTAGCTTACGCTCACCGACTTCATCCCAACACACTGGTGTTCTGCACCTTTTACCATAAAGGGCTTCATATGGTTCCATTCAGATGCTCAGGTGGAAACTGTTGTTGTAGTAGAATTCAACACATGGAAGATGTTTTTCCCATCCTCATTTGAATTCCATAGAACATGCTCTCAACATATCTTCTAGTGTTTGAATTTTTTTCTCTTATTGGACATTAATTTGAGGATGATAGGCCGTACTGATGTTTGGTTTAGTGATTAGAGCATATTGGAGTCTTTTCCAGAACATCTTGGTCAATCTCGGATCATGATTGGATATAATAGATAGTGGTACTCCATGCATCCTTACCACCTCATTGATATATATATGTGAAATTTGAACCAATGAGAATTCCTCTCGAATTTTGATAAAGTGATATGTCCTTATAAAACGATCCACAATAACTCATATATCATTGTTTCCTCTGGATGTCCTTGGAAGTCTAATAAAACATTCCATGGGAATGTTCTCCCACTTACTTGTTGTTATGGGTAGTGGTTGTATCATCCCCTTAGACTTCAGTCTTTCATCCTTCACTTGTTGACAAACTTGGCACTTTGATGTATACTCAGAAATCTACCTTTTCATATTATCCCACCAAAAGTTCTCTCAGAGATCTCGATACATCTTTTTTCTCCCTAGGTGGATAGAGAAGGTCGAGCTACATGAGTCATTCAAGAGATCCTTCTTTATCTCTATATTATATGGTATACATAATCACGACCCAAATCTTACAACTCCATCCTTGTCAATTATGAAATTAGGGGATTTCCCATTTCTAATAGCTTCCACCCTTTTCTGAATTTCTACATCTTTTCTTTGAGCATCATTTATTTTTTTCCATGAGGTGTGGTTAAGATATCATTTGAGAAAGTATTGATTATGTTCCTCCCTTAATTATTCCCATGCCCATCCTCTATAAATATAATAAGATTGAATACTTTTCAATTCTCATCATTGATAAAGATGCAAGATCCTTTATACTTAGAGAATCTGCTACCTTATTTTCCTTACTGGGATGGTAGTCGATTGAGAATTCATAATCTTTGATGATCTCTATCTATCTTCACTGTCGAATATTGAGATATTTTGGTGTGAATATATATTTTATACTCTTGTGATCAGTATATATCTCCCATTTCTCCCATAGATATAATGTCACCATATTTTTAATGAAATGATCACAACTTCCAACTCCAGATCATGCGTATGATAGTTTTTCTCATGTATTTTTAGATTCCTTGAGGAACATGATATCACTTTATCATTTTACATCATCACATAGCCTAATCCCTTCTTTGAAGCATCATTGTACACCACAAAGAGTCCTCCACTTGTTGGGAGTGTGAGTACTGGAGTACTGATAAGCCTCTTTTTCAACTCCTTAAAACAGTCTTCACATTCCTGATTCCAGACAAAATTTACTCCCTTTTATGTTATCTTGGTCATTGCGTTTGAAAATTGTGAAAATTTCTTTACAAATCGTCGATAATACCTTAATTGACCCATAAATCTTTGGATCTCCATCACAGATGTTGGCCTAGGCCACTCTTCAATTGCCTTTGTCTTGGAAGGGTCTACAAATATCCCTTTGCTGGTGATAAAATTCCCCAATAATGATACTTTCTCAATCCATAAATCACATTTATTGTACATTTCATACAACTTCTCCCTTCTATTTTTTTAACATAGTATTCAAATTCTTTTCATGTTCCTCCTTGCTCTTGGTGTATATCAGAATATCGTTAACAATGACTACCACAAATTTGTTGATCTAATCTATAAAGACTCTATTCATTGAATCCATAAAAATTTATGAAGCATTAGTGAGTCTTAAGGGAATCACTATGAACTCATAGTGTCCATACCTCTTTCGAAAGGAATTCTTGGGAATGTCTTCCTTCCTCACCTTTAATTGGTGATATTCTAACCAAAGGTCCACCTTAGAGAAATAACTGGCCCCACAAAGCTGATCAAACAATTCATCTATCTGTGAAATGGAATACTTTTTCTTTATCATGAATTCATTGAGAATGTGATAATCTATGCATAAGATCATTGATCCATCCTTCTTCTTGATGAAGAGGACTGGTGCACCCCAGAATGAAGCACTGAGGCATAAAAAACCCTTATCTAGATTCTTGTATAACTGCTTCTTCATCTCTTCCAGCTCTACAGTGGCCATTATATAAGGTGTTTTTGATATAGGTAGAGATCCATAAATAAGTTCAGTTGAGAACTCAACCTCTCGATTAAGAGGAAGACTGAGAAACTCTTCAGGGAATACATCAGTGTAACCCCTCATGATGGGCATGTCTTAAAGCATTATTTTCTACTTTTTCTTAATCATTTGAGCTAGAAATTCTTGCTCATAACGAATAAATATCCACACTTGAGACGATGATTCTAATGTAGATTCAACTTCCTCCTTACACTTGTAAATAATAGTAGGATGATTAGGGATGTGAATATTGATCTTCATTTCCCAATAGTTGATTTTGTATTTGTATAAAGATATCAAATCCATGCCCAAAATAGCGTCGAACTCCACTAAAAGAAGTATGGAGAGATTTGATGGGAGGTTCAGTCCACAAATGCTAATCAGGGAGGAGTTATAAATCATGGACGCAATGATTTCCCCATTCACTGTTCTCATAGATAATTTTTCATCTAAATTTTTAGGTGGTGTTTAGATAGTTCTACTAAACTTGCAAGATATTAAAGAACGTGTATAACCAGAATCAAATAGTAGATTTTCTATTCTTGAATGAATAGCTATCATACCTTTCACCACATCATTTTCTATCTCCACATGATAAATAGTGATAGAATAATCTCTTCTTCATTTCCATGGAGGTTTTTGTTGATTTACTATAATAATCCTTGGCCGAGGTTAATTGTTTGCATAATTTCCAAGTTCCTTATAGTTTTAACACTACACCACTTGCTGAGAATTGATCTAAACCTTAATATCTTATTACTCATTAGTGAGATTTTCAGATCCCTTTGGTATTTATTAGATAGATGTCCCATCTTTCCACATTTTAAGTAATTCTTGGTTCCCTTTAGATAGTTCCCAAGATTCGTCTTCCAAAAAATTTTACAGGTGAGGTATTTGGGCTTCTTTCTATCATGGGATTTTTTTGTTGAACCACCCAAGTTGTTCTCCATTTTATGCTTCTTGTCACTGGCCCCATGAGACCATTGAGAGTATCCAATATCCATTTCATCCTTTAGGAGACAATGGAAAATCTCTTCATAATTGTTGAAGGCTTGAATTTCAGATGCTTTTCATAGAATCATATTTTGTCTACTAAAGAAGAGACCCACCTTGATTTCGGTGTTCATGATAAAGCCTGAGGCATACCTTGCAATCCTTGTAAAGTTTTCTTCATACGACCCGATGGTCTCATATTCCTTCTACTTTAGACCTAGGATCTCTCTTTCTATCTTGAGATAGAGTTTTCAAGGAAAATATTTATTGAGAAACATCCTATTGAATTTCTAAAAATCCATGGAATCAATTTCCTCTTGGGACTTTGTATTCTTGGTCAGTGTCCACCACTGATCAGCTTCCCATAAAAATGAAAGACCACCAGTACAAATTTCTCTTCTTATGAGCACTAGAGGATGAAGAATATCTTTTTAATGGAGTTAATCCACTATTCCATGAAGAGGGTATTTGAAGATCCACTAAACATGGGAGGCCTAAACTGCATGAAGGATTCCTCGAAAACTTTCTCTTTCCTTAGAGGAGGATGAAGTTCCACATGATTCAAGTTATTATTGATAACTTGATCCAACTGAGAAAGTACTGTCATGAAGTTTTGAACACCCATTCCCATCATATCAGGAATATCATTAGGGAAATATTCACATTCCCTATCAAATTTATTGTTGTCACGTGTTCTTCTATTTCCCGCCATTAACTAAGAAAAATAACGTACAATTAGAGGGATTTAATACTTAGCTATTGAGCATAAAAAGTAAACTTTGAACATAAAAGGAAAATATTTTAAAGGATAATTATATCCTAAATTTTGACTCCTTAGGTTTAAATATAGGTTATACTTGATCTATTTCTTAACTTATATTCTTATGGGATTTACCCCCTTAATAACGGTTTGTACTAAGATTGTGAATTTACCAAAGAATATCCCCTAGGAGTGTCAAACCAAGAGTGTATCATGGCCCATTTTCATGTACTAGGATACCCTGGGTCTGGCCCAAAACTCCTTATCCGTGTTTTCACTACTAGGTACATCTGTGCGAGAGACACCTCTACCAATTTTAATCTAGACATGGATCTATCTTCTTGATAAACCACTTACTCTATACTTACCAAAATTTAGGTATGTTTTCTTATACTTAGTCTCATCCTTAAGGTTCTCACTAAGGTGATCTATTCCTAACCCCTGAAAATCACTAGACCATTCTTTGATACTAAATATAGTACCCCTATCCTTTTACATAAGACATTACATGATTTTAAGCATACTTATACATCAAAGTACAAGCCAAGGATTGTGAAGTCTAGTGTCTTTGATGAATGGGTACATAAATCTTAAAACATGGGACAAAAATAACTTATTTATTTAATATTAATAAATATCTCTTAACTTAATTTGATCCATTACATCTTTATAGTATAACATAGGGATAACATGAACAAAGTGATGAGTTAGAAAGCCTAGTAAGGGAGTAGACATATGAATAAGGCTATAGCATATGGGTTAGAAGGCATGAAATAATGATAAAAAAGCATGGAACATATGGAATCATAGCATATAAACATAGAATCATATAAAAATGGAGTCATAGTAATGTGGAAGAAACATAAAACATGACTTTAGTATGAGTCAAGGATAACTGCCAAGATCTTTTCACATAGTAGCACAAGACAAGGCTAACTGCCAAGACCGTTGCACATAACATCTCATGAGACATAACTTTACCCAATGAACTGGAGTTATATTTGGGCACAATAATATTAAATTTTCATGAATATGTTTCCACATAAATAATCATACATAATCAATCTTACATAAACATAAGGGTTACCCATGGAAAGAATTGGGTACCACAATCCTGTCATAAATCATAACAAGTGGTCGTATCATAAAAGTGTCCATGAAAGAATGGAACTAAAATATATATGTACATTCATAAGGTAAAATAGGAATGTATTATGTAAAGTGAGGAAAAGTATAATTGACCACATGTAATAAAAGTATTCAAGAAATTTTAGCATAAAAACATTTTTGAGTGGTTTTATAAAAAATACTATATAACCTTTAAAATAGAAAAGGGTAAAATACTTTATAAAAAACCACAAGTGAACCAGGAATGTTTTCAAAATAAAAAAAATTATTTTATAAAGAAAATGTTGTCTTATAATAGAAGATATATCACACTTTAAATTGAGTAAGAATTTGGGAAGTTCCCTCAAAATAGGTTTGCTTATCAGGAAGTATTGAGGAGGGAATCACTTAAAAACATGTATATTCCTGAAAGAGGATGAGGGATGTACATTTAAACATGATTTTGGAGAATATAAAAAGTATTTAGAAGATTAAAATAACAATAAAATACTAATTCATTTGGTTAAAAATAAAGATAGAGATACCCAAGGAATAAAGGCGATTCAGTTAGAATCACTTACAAAATATCTGCATGGTATCAGGTGTACTTAATAGAGATTAATGAGAGGGAAAGTTATTTATAATACTTTATAAATCATCAATAAAGTATTGGGAGGTTCTTAATTCTACCCCATTATTAGGAATTACACATAAAAGGGCATAACAAAGAGGGCACTCTTGAATAAAAGGGAAATGGAGAGGATCCCTTACCTTAAATATGATGGTGATCTTTGCTTGAACTTAATGACAAGAATAATCAAATTAGGTTAATTAATTAATAATTAAAGAACCTATTATATATTTAATTGATTTATTATACCATTTTTATATTCATTCATGGGCTTTTTAATCAGTTAAGTGGTTCAATGTCATCGTTCGGGAACATTCATTTTTATAGTTTCCTTGTAGAGTTCACTTACATTCTTGAATGAAAGTTCTTTAAAACGTGGATAAACATATAGAATTTTAATTATATGTTATCGAGGATGTTACATAACATAAAACGATCTTATAAATATTTTTTTATATACCATGAGAATGAATCATTAGAAAAGAATTTAATGATGCTTGTTTGGGTTAATGTGGGATTTTTTTTGACCACAATGAACTTGTTTTGTTTAATAATTTAGTAATATATACAAAAGTTATTTACAAGGATATAATAAATATAACATATCCTAGTTCAACCATAAAAATGGTTTCATGACCAGATATGAAGGAGGTAAAAAAAATGAAAACCTGCTGTTCTTAAAGGTGATAAAATTACCCCTCACGAACAACGTTTTCCTTTATAAAATAAAAAGTAGAGAAGAAGGGGATTGGATGATATATTCTACCATTATTATCATAATGTTATAGTATATTTAAGATACTGGAGTTAACATACCATTTTTATAAGGATAGGTGGGTATATATTTAAAAAACAAACATGAAATTGAAAGGAAATTAAAGGAAGATAGAGAGAGGGAAATTACCTATTGAATCCTTCTTAAGGAACCTTAGATTGATATTTTGATCAAAACAGAAGATCAATGACACAGGGGATGGGCTAGATAAGATGTTTGGGTTGAGTTTCAATAATTATTGAAGCTTGAGAGGTGTTAAGAGAAGAGGTAAGGAGGGGTGGTATTTATAGTGGAGAAGAGAGTTTTCATAATATTTAATTCCTTAGTTTATTATTCCCCCAAGACAAAAAATAGTGATGATTACATGAAAAAAAATATTAATGTGTGATTTTGAGTTCGAGATAACTACCTTACATCATCTAATGACATCATAATTCATGTACTTAGCATTTATCATAAATTATTTCATTTTACTATTCACCAAAAATTCAAGTATTTTAGAAAAATCCCAAAAATTTACCCTAAACATTTCTCAAAGTGAAGAATCCCAAAATGAAATTAAGTTTTCAAAAATAATTTTATAAATATGAATAATTTAATTTTTAATTAAAAACATGATTTACTTGAAAAACAACAATTTTAAAACATTTATTTTCTTATTCCCAGATATAGGTATATCATACTTCCACTTGAATCTTATTTATATACTATCATAGGTAAGGTTAAAATTAATTAGGGTATGTCACTATTAATAAGGGTAACATTACTATTCATAAAGGTATGTTACTATTCAACAAAAATTAATTTGGTCATATTAGACTCCAAATAACACACTGATCGTAACCGTGTATGTCAGATTTTCAAAAATCAAATCACAAAAGTGAAAATCTTATGTTTAAATATCACCAAGAACTAAGTAGTTAATTATTTTGTGATTTAATGTGATTATATGATATCATTTAATCATTTAACCCTTTATCATTTTGGGGTGTTACATTCACCCCCCCTTTAGAGCACAACGTCCTCATTGTGGGCCCTACATCTCAAACCAGTAAGTACACCACACTTAAGGATGGGTACCACCTCGGATACCAAATGTAACAACTGGGACCCTCTGATAGCATAGACACCTTTCCTTAACATGGATGTTGGGTCCTGTCCCACCAGGTTCCACATGTCTGCGGGGCAACTCGTGGTACCTAGCATGCTAGGACCCGACGACCAAGTTAAGGCGGGGTGTCTGTGCTATCAGCGGGGCCCAGTTGTTACATTTTCCATATTAAAGAAATTATATAACATGCATTTTATTTTTTTTTTCTTATTTTTAATTTAACATGTGTTTTTTCATTAAAACATAATACAAATACATGTTATGTGTTATTTATTATAATTTTAAATGAGGCATGTATTTTATAATTTATTTTTTGAATATTTTTTATTTTTAATGATTGAATATGTTTATTACTATTATTTAATTATTTTTATGAAAAACCATATTTTATTATTATTTAGCACAATATTCATATAAAATGGATTACATGGTGCTTATTATGAGATTTTGTTTAATTTTTAACACGAGATGTGTTTCATAATAATAATATATATATAATATATGTTTTTTTATTAAATAGAAAAGGAAATAAATAATTTTTTAATTGAACTTGATAAATATTTCGTTCTATTATTGAAGTAAGAAAACATTATTATAACAATATATTGTGTCTTTTTGAACTAATGAGTTGTTTTATCTACAATTGCTAAGTGTGTCCATGAGTGAAAGAGGTATACATTACCTTTACTATGATCAAATACATTCTTTCATTTTTCTTGTTTAACCATGACACACACTTGATATGCATGTATAAGTATCCCACTAATTTAGACTTTTTGGAATCTGCTGATTCAACCTAGTAAACATTTGTTAATGTCATGAGGTGTCACTTTTCCTTCACAACATGGAATAATCCAACGTTTTGATAACTTTTAATATGTATGAGAATTTGGTTCACTGCATTAATGTGATATTCTTTAATAACATTTTGTAATTTTATAATATGATAATTAAAAAGCATAATGTCTTTCCCAAAGGTAGTTAGATACAATAATCTTCCTATAATAATTTTGTATTTAGTGGAATTCACCACTTTTCCAAGATCATATTTCATTAAATATTTACAAGTAGATTTAAGGGTGCTAACTAGTTTTCAATCCTCTATTTATAACCTCTTAGTATATCTATTTCATATTTATTTTTTGAAATAAATGTTACCTATTTCCCCTAAATAATCTTTAGTTCAGATAATAATGTTATTCCACCTTTCAAAGACATATAAAACTTATTTTCAATGTATCTAGAAAAGCATTCAAAACTAAATTCTCATGAACCTACAAATATAATTTCATTCATCAATACTAAAACCATCATTTTTATTTCACAATATATTTTGACATAGGTATTTTTTTATACTCTTCTAATAGACTTCATCTCTAGGAAGAGGTCTAGCCTTGAGTAACATGATTTGGATGTCTAATTCATTCCATAGAATTATTTCTTAAACTTACACTCCTTTGTACCATTAACATCTTTTGAAACTATTTGGATAGTCTATGTAGACTTACTTTTGTAGAAGTATTTTAATAAATTTAGACTTTACATCTTTTTAAAATATTTTAATCCTTTTTTAAAAAACTATGACAAGAAACAAGATGATTTTTTCAACCTCATTGATATGTTAAGGGAGATAATATAATGATTATACGTAGTTGAAATAACCAATTTAAGTGATTGATCTATCTTTAACAGATGGAATATGTTAAAAATTAAAAATAAAATGGAATAAATTCAATGATGAGTGATAAATCTTTTAATCTTTGACACATGTTTGATGAAAATCACCTAAGAAGCATCCAAATTCCTCATACCTCCATAGGTTGTATATTGAACAATGAATCCATGATCATAAAATGAGGGCACTACCTTCATAAAATGGGTGATAAAACATTCTTTTAAGAAGATAAATGAATAACTTGGAGAAGTGAGATTCGAATTATTTCACATTTAACATGTGTCATCCAAAAAGATGGATTATATCCCTTTTATAGTCACTCTTAAATAAATGTAGTGAGATCATGTATCATGAATCATCTCATGGAATCTGAGTGTTACTTCCCAATGGAGCTTCCATTGATTGAGAACTTAAATGAATTTGTTTAGTATGAAAAGACATAAATGGATCAATCCTATAGATCCATATCTAAAGAAATCATACTAGAATTGGTGGCCAGATGAATGTATACAATATCATATATCACATGATTAATATTTCTCTATGATGAAAACAATTATAGGATATGATATAGTCATATTAATGAATATATCACTACCTTAAAATTAAGAGATATCTTAAAATATGATATCCCTATTTTGTTTCTATTTCCAATAATCTCCCAATTGCACAAAATCCAATAAGTAATTAATAAAAAAATAAAAAATATTTGTGAATCCATCAAAAACTATTTTGGATATGGTTTCTCAAACTCTATTTTTGAATAAAAACTTGGAAAAAAACATAAAACTTATCCAAAGGAAAAATGGTGTGGCCCTTCATGACATAGTAGCATTAAAAATATATATATGAAATCCTAGTTTCATATATGTATGAAAAGTGTAGACTTTAAAAAATAATTAGTGCTACTGAAGCTAATAAGAGGTCTAGTGTGACCTTGATTAAACATATTCATATATATAAATGAACATTACCACTAAAAATGTATTATATAAATCATATGTATACCTATTTAACCACCTTAATCTATGAAATCTTGGGACTACTAGACATGGAAAATTTTCAATCTAGAATAGGTTATCTTATACTTTCTTTAATCTCCAAAAATGATTGACTTGGTTGATAAATACATTACTTATCATTCATCTATAATATTATCACATCACATGTACCACATATAAATAGTTGAATACATCAAATGTGAATTAAATAAATATGACCATGTATTTCATCAATCTAATTCAATCAAGGTCTAGATATAGTTTCTCATCATATGAGTGGAAAAATCCTATCTTGGTTAGGTTTCAACTGATTAAATGATCTAAAATATACCCAAACACCCACTAATTAGACAAGTATCAAGGCTTATGTAATAAATGTATCAAATTATTAAGATTTTATGTATTATAATCTCTCTAAACTTAGGTAATAATGATTCATAATAAGCACAAACCCCTAAGTATATTGATGATTTCGTGGAATTCAATGCGATATACTTTAGCAGGCCAATTCAAATAATAATTATCCACTTATTATCTTACGATTCCACTACACATGCCAATATTAACATATCATCGTAACCCATAATAATTCATGATGATCATCAATTAAGGAGAAATCAAATTCAAAATTTACGAGGATATTATCATTCCACTATTCATTTAAAATAAACTAATTCACACATGAATGAGTGATAAATGAATACACCCTTTTATTATTAAACCATGATACATTATTCAACCATTATAGTAATCACTTATATATCATATACAAATATTTTTAACATGACCCTCATGATTTTTCATTGATAATGGTTTTGTTAATAGATCTGATGAATTTTACTTTGTATCCACCCAATAGATCCTAACATTTATATTCTCAATGATCACTCGAATGAGATGGTATATGTGAAGGATGTTTTTGGTACTTTGGTGAGACTAAGTTTCTATCTTGAATTATCTCTTGATGCTTATAACCACCTAAAATTTAGAAATGAACTTCCTGATCCAAATGACTTAATTCATAGTATCGGTTACAATGATGTACACTACCTATATTGTTATGTTCATCATGGTTAACTTTTTGAAACCTTCCCAACTAATAGCCCCACCATTCATTTAAGACATAAAAATATATTTATAACTCATGTCATCTCTATTGGATTGGAAGATTTCATATGGTAATCCTTTACATAGAGATCACATTCTCTTTCAAAGACCAAAAATGTATGTTTATTTCATATCAATTGATTATGGATGTTCTTAACAACAATCCAGTAACTGACCTGGGGTGCATTAGTATATAATAGTTATTATGAGATCATAAGAGATATCAAGTTGAGTACACAATATGGCATACCTGATAAAACCTATGGAATATGTAAAGGTAATTTTATTATCTCTTTCTATATCATTAGAATGATCCAAAATATTTATAATATTTGGGATATTTTACACTGGAAATACCTATTTTTAGATTTCTCTATTCTAAACTACTTTATCACTTTACCAATGTCTATGTCCTAACTTAGTTAAAGAATCATCTTAGATCCATCTCTATAAATATTCATACCCAGTATGTGGGCTGCCTCACCAATTCCATTTATCGAGAATCATTTAACCAACCATATATTTATAGAATATATATTAAGTATGTCATTTTTGATAAGAAGTTTTTCATCCACATACAATATCATAAACACAACAACACTCCCACTAATATATTTATATACTCAATAATCATCCATGTTTTTGATGAAACCGAACTCTTTGATTACATCATTAAGCTGGATATTATAACTCTAAGAATCACACTTCAATCCATAAAAGTATCATTAAAAATTTCTTAATAAAATAATTTGTGACTTTAAAATAGTTGGGTAGTGTCATATGGTATAAAAGGATGGTTATGTATTAGTTTTGTTCACTTTTTTTGTATTAATAACTCTCATAAATTTTAGTATTCTTTATGATTGAAACATTGGTTGATCTGTCACATCATAAATTTTTTATAGAAATTATTAAATACACTCTTTTGAAACATATGAGGTTCTTTATTGATGGTGTGTCTAGATGGTGGTGAAATTTTAGATCAACAAATTCATCAGGAATAAATTTTCATTGTGAAAAAAGAATATTTAAATAGTGTTGCGGAAGGATAACTGCCAACTAGAAATTAGTGAAAATATGATCGATGTGATAGAGGAAAAATGGAATGAAATGGATGAGATTTTTACTCAAAAAATACATTTGGATTTGAAAGATGAGGTCCTATCGAGCATTGCTAAGAAAAATACGATGATAGAAATATGAGATACTCTAACAATGATTTACAAGGCCAAGTCACTGCACAAAAAAATTTCCCGAAGATAAACTTTTACACTCTTCTAATGGTTGAGTCATCATCGGTGGTTAACCACATCAACAACCTCAATACTCCATTCACTCATCCCATGACATTGGGCTATATAATTGTGGATAATAAACATGCAGATATTTTTCTCCAGAGTTTTCTATATTTTTATGACCAACTCATCATCAAACTCACAAAAAATATCCTAATAGATATGATTCCCTTAAATGATTTTCCAACTGCAGTTCTTGAAGAAGAAATTTTGTGCAAGAATAAGAAGGATAGACAGACAACTTCACACCAAGCAGAGGCTCTGTCAATGGAGAGAGGAAGGATGATGGAGTGTGGTTCTAGTGGGAGCTTAAATCATGGAATGTCCAAATCAAGGAGTAAGAATAAAAATGTCACATGTTTGAATTTTAGAAAGAAGGGGCTCATAAAGAAGGGTTTTTGGAATAATAAAAGTAGTGAAAAAAGATCTTAGGGGAATGTGCTGAGTACTTCTAGAAAGGGAGACATTCCTATTAGTGAAGCAACAACGACTATTGGAAGTAGGAAGAATCTCAATAATACACAGATAATCGACATTGGAGAAACATTACACGAGATGTCTCGATGAGAATGGTTTGAATGGTATGATAATATCTCAAAAGGACTTGTGTACATGGGGAATGATCATACTCTGAAGATCGTTATAGTCGGTACCATCCATCCAATGGCCCAAAGGACATCATTTTTTTATTGATTTTGATAATCCACCTTTCAAGGGGTGAGGTGGAACCCTTGAAATGACTGTAGGAATAAGTATTACATGGACCATAGTCCTTAGAAGAATTCATTGCCTATAGGCTTCATACATTACATACAACTCAGACTAACTACTAGGAACTGCTCCTCCCCAGAGTCTTCATGATGAAATAATCTCTCCACCTTTTCATGAATATTAGGCTAGGATATCCCATGCATTCATAGGATTGTCCCGATGGTAGGTTCTATACCCTCTCATTCTTGAAATCTGTGTAGATTCTGCTGTGGCGATAGCTCCTTGCTCATCCTACTATAGAGCTTGTTCCCTGTAGGTTGTCTGGTTTTCATCTACAATTAAGGTGTCCCGAAGGCCTTGAGGTGGCTCAAAGGCCTTACTGGACCGAAGTCTTGTATGGCCCAAAGGCCTTAATGGACTCGGGGACCAAATAGGTGCCCTGAAGGCCCAAACAGGGGAAAATTCCTTGCTTCTACAGTGCCAAACAGTGCCTACTACAATTCCCGCTATAGTACCTGCTGTAGTACTGCACAGTTACCGCTATAGTACCTGCTACATTACTGCTATAATACTACACACTTTCTTCTATAGTGCTGGGAAATTGTACCTCCACCTAGATTTGATCCTGGGTCACCTGGATGCACTTAAGAGTCCTCACCAACCAGGCTGAGGCTTAGGTGCGATTCAGTACCATCAAAATAAAGATACAAAATGATATTGTTTGATCAATCCAAGGAGTATGCTATGCAAAGGTATTGAAGAATACAATATTGTATTTGGGAAAATTTGATGACATCATATACAAGACTCTCATTGAGATTGGATTGATGAGAATTGTGAAGGGTGAACTTGGGGTAAAGAAGGCTAAGAAGATCACAAATAACTTGTATGTGCTTATGGGTGAAAAATATAAGTTTTCACATCAACTACCTTGATGGAATCATTGATGATGTTATGGGATCAAAAGCTTGTCCATATGTCTGAATGAGGCCTGAAGATTATTGTGGAACAGAATTTTCTGCCTAGGCTTACAAAGTAACCCTTACCATTTTTTGAGCATTGTGTTTTGAGAAAGAAACACAAGTTAAATTTTGGGATGTCAACAACAAGAAGCAAGTAGATATTAGATTTGATCCATTCTGACATTTGGAAAGCACCAATTATATCCTTGGGAGGAGCAAGGTACTTTACATCCTTCATGGATGATTTTTCTAGGAGATGTTGGGTGTACCCAATCAAGAGGAAGAAATATGTTTTTTAATAATTTAAAACATTAAAAGCACAAAAGGAGTTTGAATTTGGAAATTATATCAAGTGTATGAGGAATAAAAATGGTGGAGAATATAAAAGAGAGGAGTTTGATAATTTTTTTCAACATGAAGGAATTAAGAGACAGTTCATAGTGGTATACACTCCTCAGCATAATGGAGTGGAAGAGTGGATTAATAGAACCCTATTGGAAAGAACCAGGTCAATGCTAAAGACAGCTGGAATTGCTAATAAAACTTGGGCAGAAGTAGTGAATACCGACTATTATGTGATCAATTGATATCCTTTAACGAATATTGATTTGAAGATATCAATGGATATGTAGAACTGTAAAACCACTAATTATTCTCAGTTACATACTTTTAGAAGTCCTATATATTCAATGTTTAATGACTAAGAAATATTGAATTTGGATTCAAGATATAAGAAATATATCTTCTTGGGGTATATTGATAGTGTGAAGGGGTAACATTTGTGGGACTCCACTTCCCACAAACTCCTTAGAGATTTTATTTTTGCAGAACAAAAGTTGAAAATGAAATTTGATAGAGACATGGAGAAAGAGAATACAAAAATTACAATAGTCTAGGTAGAGGGAAAACCCAAGGAAGAAACTGTTTCCTTTGAGACATTACTAGAGCATGAAGATCAAGTATTTATTGAGTCTAGACCATGATGGTCAACTCAGGAGAAAGAAACACCAATATGGTACACAGAATATGTCACTAAGAGAAATATTGCATATTTCTTATTGAAGGAGGATAGAGATCCATCTTCTTTTGTCGTGGTGACCCAGAGTCCGGATGTATTGTCATGGATTGCGGTGATGCAGGAGGAACAAAAATCCCAATAAAAGAAAAAGACTTCATATATTGTTCCATTACCTCATGGAAGGATGGCTATCAAAAAAATGGGTCTTTAATACCAAGTAGGATGGAAAGAACCAGGTGGAAATATATCATGAATGGCTGGTGGTCAAATGATATGATCAAAAGAAAGGTATTGATTTCAATGAAATATTTTGTCCTGTTGTTAGAATAATGACTGTTTGGTTAGTTTTGGAAATGTGTGATACATATAGTTTACATATATAGCAGATGGATGTGAAGAATTATTTTCTCCTTGGTGAACATGATGAAGAGATCTATATGCTCCAACAAGAAGGGTTTTTAGAATAAGGAAAAGAGAATTTGGTTTGTAGGTTGAATAAATCTATGTATAGTATTAAGAATGATCTGAGGTGTTGGTACAAAATATTTGATTCTTATATCATGAGACTTGGATACAACATAATTCACATATATCCTTGTGCATATTTCAGGGGTTTAGAAGGTAGTTATTTCATCATTCTTCTGTTGTATGTGGATTATATATTGGTTGCAGACCCCAACAATGATCAGATCTAGGAGATAAAGGAACAATTGAATGGGATTTTGATATGAATGACATGGGAACAACAAAAAAGATTCTTGGGATGAAAATTTACCAAGGCATAAATAATAGGGAGATTTAGCTATCACAGAATAATTACTTATGGAGTGTCTTCAAGCGATTCAATATGAAAGAATGTAATCCAATATCAACCCTACTTCCTATTAATTTCAAGTTATCCTAAATGACGAGTCCTAACAGTGAATCAAAGAGGATAGATATTTATTGAGTACTATATACAGCTATAGGGGGAAGTCTGATGTTCTCTATAGTTTCTACTAGACCAAACATTTCATATGAAATTGGAGCAGTTAGTTGGTATATGGAAAATCCGGGACATCAGAATTGGAGCACAATGAATAGTATCCTGAGATACATCAAGGAGGCCTCAAATGCTTCATTGTGTTATGGAGGATCACATTTCACTATCAGACACTATATTGATTCATATTTTTTTAGTGATTCAGAACGGATAAAATCAACTATTGGTTATGTTTTTACTTTTTTTGGAGGATCTTTGAGTTGGATTTAAAAGTTATAGTTAGTTGTGGATTTATCCACAATGGAGGCAGAGTACATGGAAGCCACACAGGTTTGTAAAGAGTTTATTTGGATCAGAAGGTTGTTAGAGGATCTTGGGCACATACAGGAGTATATTCCATTTTTTATAATAGTTAGATAACCATTAAAATTGAAAAGAATCCATATTTTCATTCCAGGATGAAGCACATTGGGGTATAATATCATTTTTCCAAGATGTGGTGGTGGAAAGAAGTGAAAACATGTAGAAAATACCCACTAAATAAAATTTGGTAGATTTTCTGATGAAGGTGATTGACCCTGATAAGTTTAGATAGTACAGATCCTCAAGTGGCCTTGAAGATATGTGAGTAGCATATTTTCTAGATAGAAAGTATGTGTGGATATGTGATTGGTTCTCAATAAAATATCCAAGTGGGAGATGTGTTAGAATTAGTTCATTTGTTGGAAAGTGCATCTCCCATTGATTTTTCAAAGGAGGGTAAGCATGGCAGATGCGGTGGGTGACCAACCCCACCAAATCCTCCAGTGGGAGAAGGCAGCGGGAGAGACACTAGGTAGGGCTGGAAACACCCTATAAAAGTGTATCCCCCAACAATTTCATTATCACATGCTTCTTATAATCTCATCAGTTCATGTGCAGTATTTTTGAGGTTGTTTCCCCATTATTTAAGAGATACATTACAAGGGTTTTCTCCCTACAATAGTGAGAGAGTGTGTGCCCACTTTAACCCATAGTGTTCCTTTTATTTTCCCATGGTTTTTTACCCCTTTCATTTTGGTTGTTTTTTCACATTACATATGGTGTCCATTTATTTCTGCATTTTTCACTTTATTTTATCTCGTGATTATCACTGAACTGGTTTTCCTATCATTTACAATTCTAACATCATATAAACATACTCAGAAAAAATATTTTTAAGGGAAGTGGTTTTGAATTCTATTTGATATATCTCATAATAAAAATGAGACATTATGACAAGAAATTTCCAGATGGAATTTATCATCACAATATGTGAAAAAATTTCATCATAATCAATACCATGAATTTAAATAAAACTATTTGAAACAAGGAGAGATTTATAAGTAGGCACTCTACCACACATGTGATTTTTCTTATAGAAAAAAAATACTTTCACGCAATGGATCTTACCCCTTTAAGTACATCCAAAAATTTGAAAACTTTATTAGTGTATATGGAGTCCATTTTAGATTCCATGGCTCTTAAAAATTTCTCAGAATCATGACTCTTAACGTCCTCCTAGTTTGTATTTGGTTCATCTCTTATAAAAATTAACCCATCATAATTTTCCATAAGAAATACATATCTCTCAAGCTTTTAAAGAATCATACCCGATCTTCAAGGTTCTTATGTAACTTGAGTTAAATATTTTTTAATAACTCTTCATAGAACCAGCTCAACCTCCATATCAGGATAACTTCTTTTTTAGTGGGCTTGAACTTCTCTATGTTCAAATTCCCCCCAATACCAAATTAGATTATGTGTTCCTTCTCATGTAAAATACCAAATTATGCCAAAAACACTTCATTTTCAATAGGATTATGAAAGTAATATTCCACAACCACTTTGGGATAACTAAAAAATAACACTTTATCTGATTTATGGATAATTTTATCAAAATCCAAATGTCATACATATTTTCCACAACACAAATACTCATAAAATACATGTTGTGATGTTTCCCATGAAATATCTCATATAGTGTATTTAAAACTACTTTAGATGGAACACAATTAAATAGTAATCCAATAATCTCAATTGAATAACCTCTAAATGAAATATTAAGGTCACATTGACTCATCATTGATTGAACCATGTTTAACAAGGTATAATCCATCCTCTCAAACACACCATTCTACTGTAGTGTTTCGAGAGGAGTGAAATATGGAACAATTCTAAAATATCTTAGATGATTAGTGAATTCATATATCAATAATTCTCCACCATGATTCAATCAATAAATATTCTTATTTTTTCTTAGATGATTATGTTGTTCATTTTGAAACTCTTTCATCTTTTTAAAAGTTTCATACTTATGTTTCATTAGAAATACATAACTATACTGACTAAATTCATCGATAAAATTAATGATGTAACTATAACCAACACTTTTTGAGAAATAATTATATCACATAAATCCCTATTTATAATATCCAATATTTCAATATCCCTTCCACCTATTATATTAAAATGTTATTTTGTTATTTTTCATAATAAACAAGATTTAAAATTTTCAAATGATTCATAATTGAGTGATTCCAAAAATCCATCTCTATTGATTCATTAGATTTTATTATTAGTTATATGTACTTGGAGATAATGAAAAAGGTAGGTGGGACTATAATAAACCCATACCTTTTTATTATGTATGTTATAGAAAATATTATTCATATTTAGATTATATAAACTGTTTACCATATCCATAATAGCATACAACATTTCATTATTATATATAAAACTCTTGTTATTAATAATGAATTAAAATGCCTTTTGTCTAAAAAAAGATAAATAAATTAAATTTATGTTTATGTGAGGAACATAAAAATAATTCTCAAATAATATAACTAATGTACTTAATAATGTCTGATCAAAAGCATTGACTTCCAATGTAGAAACTCATGCTCCATTGCAAACATAAAGTTATAATTCACTCATTTTAATTACCTTATATCTTCAATTTTTGTGTTTATAAAAAAATGTTTAATGAACAACTGATATAAATACCCATGAGTTATATTTTGATAATTTCATCTTTATACCATTCACATTTAGATTCTAAAAATGATTATATTTGGGAATACTTCTCAACCATAGATACCAATCTAGAATTTCTCTATAGGTCATACCTATAAGATATCTCAAAATGATTGAAATTATATAATACATTATCAATAAATTCATATTTTATTTAATATATTATAACTTATAAATTTGATAAATTCAACTTTTAAATTAAACATAATATATTGGAAAAATTATATTTATAAACAAACATCCTTTATACATTAAGTTTTCGATTCTTATTTCCTATTAATTATTAATTGAATGAGTGTTTATATATTTTATTATATGATTAAAATTAATATTAGGGTCATAATTTAAAATATATTATTTTTTTATGAAATTTATAAAACTCTTATAAAATTAATTATTTGAAGAAAAAAACAATTTTACTTTTATCGTAGTAATTAATCTTTAATCCAAGTAATTTATTATTAATGCCTAAATATAAGACTGTCCTTGTTAAATAATTTATTTTTATTTATTCTAAATATAAATTCCATTTTATCCATTAAAATTAATATGAATAATAAAAATTAATTTTAACATTAACACACTTAAAACTCATTTTTTCAGAAAAAGTGTATTTTAAGCTTAAATATTATGTTTAGGATAAAATTATTAATGATTTTGACTGTCATGAAATATATTGGTTTATATAAAAAATACATTTTATTTTTCTTTTATAACAATCCAAAATTTTATTTTAAAGAAAATAACAGAAAAATTTTCTTTTATTGGGAAAAAATACTTTTGGTCATAAAATGTTAAACCTAGATCTTATAAATTAATAATAGTATTAAAAAAACATATTTTTTTTCCATAAACACAAATTTTAACATTTAAAATGTTTTTTTTAACTTTTATGTCTTGATTATATAATGATAAATTCATAAAAGTTACAGTTTTGGTAAAAAGTGTATTTTCACTATTCACTTAAAATTATACTATTTAAGAAAAATAGAAATATTAAATCATAAGATAATATATTTATGAAGAGTTAAAATATGAATTTAATCTTTTTATAATCAAATTATAACATTTAAAAATTAAAATTTCAAATATACTTATGAATAAAGGCTCTTTAGAATGCGTATTGTGTGATAGTTCAAGATATGGTGTTTACATGCTACAATAGGGTCTTGGGTATTACAAGAATTTTAAAGGTTTTTTCTTCTAAAATTTACACCAAATGTAATATACATCTCATTAATATTAAATCCATAACTATTTAATCTAATGAAAATTTATTATCTCGTGTTTTATTCCATTATGTATGCTTGATTTTAATGATTTAGTTTTTTAATCCTCATTCCATACCCAAAATTATTATGTTTACACCAGACTAATATAGAAATCTTTACACAACCAACAAGTTTGAGCTACTTAACAAAAAATAAAATTAAAACATATTCATATATATATATATATAAATATAAATTATTTTCATGCATAATTTATATGAACTCTTCATTTAAAGGTTTATAATTATATGAGATTGATAATATCTATATGAGTAAGACTGAAACCAGATATAGCCAACCCCAACTTTCAAGAAAAAATCATAAGCCACCAAACTAGTGGGAAGTCTGACCCAAAGTCCCTCTACCTATGGATACTTTACTAAGAGGTAATTCAATACATGATTATTGTAAAACATAATTTGAAAAAACTATATCTATGACTATATTCAAGATCATAACTTCAATTACAAATAGTGGTTAAGGTAGATGAAAATTAAATATTATGTTGTCATACCTATCAGGAAATTCATGGAATAACAATATTTTATAAGTAATTTATCACATAAATTTAGCATACAGAATATCCATATTTCATAAATTCTTTATAAATATGAATATTGTAATGGTATAAACAAATAAATAAACTCTATTTATTTTATAAAACATGAGATACAAATATAAATTTTCATACTTAATTTAGGAATGAAAAATATCATTATACATGTCCTAACACTTAATATTTATTAAAATTTTATAACCCATAAAAAATATATCAAAATATTATTTTATTAATATTTTACTTATATAATATTTTAAAAATGATATTAGGAATCATCATTAATAAATTAAAATTGATACAGAAGTATAACAACTAGTGTATCAATCATATTATATGATATAAAGTAAATCGTATGATATGGTTTCTATCACTAGTTAGGATTGGTGATATCATAATGATCCAATCATATTATATGATATAACTGATATCAACAATATGTTATGATTCTCTATTTTTTATAAACTTCAGAATCTATAATATTTTATGATATATCATGTTGTATCCTACAATATAGTTAACTTCCATGGGTTTCTAGTATATCATAACATACAATATATGACCATCATAAACTATGAATAAACCAAACAAAATAAATTCTTCATATCATATTTTTGATATGGAATCAAATGAGTTACGATAACATGTTTATCAAATAATAAGATGGTTCTCATGTTGATCCATGGAAGAGTAAGCCTCTGAAACCACTGATGGATTTAGATAGATAATCTAATGATCATATACATAAAAAACCCATGTAAATTCTTGATCTATCTTCAACATATGCAATGTGATGAAAACAAAGAACAAACCAGTGTACCATCACTGATGAGTAATCAATAGTTACTTTTTGACATATTATTAACAAAAACACCTAAGAAGTATCCAAATCACACATAACTCCATTGTTGGTACACTGATCAGTGGATCCATGATTGGAGTATGATGACCTTACATTCTTTAAAGGGGTTATATAACATAATTCAAATAAAATAAATGAATAACCTAGAGAATATAGCTTTAACTTGTTTCTTCTATAACAAGTTTCATCTAACATGAGGCAACCTATCCCTCATATATCCACCCATCAATAAATGAGTTGTTCTAAAGAATCTAAAAAAATATCTTAGTAGTCCAACATTACTTCTCATTGTAGATTCCATTCATTAAAACATTAACGAATGTGTTTTATATGCAAAGACATAAATGTATAAATCTTATTAATCCATAACCAAAGAAACCATGAAGTAAGAGGTGTCCAAATTAATACATATGATATCATATATCACATTCTACATTATAATATGTGATGGAAACATTCATAAGCTACTAAATATACATATATATACATATATCACCACCTTATAATTCAAGGATAACATAAAAAACAATATCCAATATTTTGTTTTGTATTTCCAACACTTATCAATGGAGAAAATTTCACGTCTACTTTTACACTATCAATTTTTTCATATTACTTGTACCCCAATCATGTATTATTCTTTATTACTTTATTATATTTGTTCTCTCGAGTGGCTCCTTTATATTCCTCATAATTTATGTTTTAATAGTTATTTTATCCCTCACTCTTTATTTTAAATTTTTACTACTAAAATATACTTTTATATTCTCTTCATTGTCATATCTTTAATTTTTATTAATTGGTATTCTGTAGTTTATATTTATTCTATTATTTATTATGAATCTAGAAGTTATCAAATTTTATGTTTGAGATATTTTTATTAAAATAGGTAATATCCAATGAAGATAAAATCTAGAAACTGGATTTGAGGTATTAAATTTTGTATGTTAAATAATATAGAAGTTATAATTTGGTCAAGTAAATAATATCACATAGAGAACAAGAATGGAGAAATTATATTATGTTTATATAATATATTATTTTTCCACAAATTCAAACATATAATACATTTTTAGAAGAATATAAAAATATATTATGCATGGATAAAATCTCTTATGTACTAGGACTGTTTGGAATTAAATAAATTATAAAACTCATGCGTGGATGAGAATCTTATGCGTGATGAAAAAAACCTTACATTTTAGGATTTATAAAATTAACATATGTTACACATATTCTCTAGAGTTAGAATATATTATGCATCAAAATTACTATGAGCTCATTTTTTAGCACTTATGAATGGTATGCATCATAAAAAAATGTTAAACTTTTAAATATCATTTTTGTAATATATAAATATCTTTATATTAATATTGATGTAATATATTTGATTAAATATGATTTATACAATAATAAATGTGTATTTACACTTAATATATAATATATTTAGATTAAATTGGTTTATAAACTAATTTAAAAATAATATTAATTAATAATTGACTAATTAGTATCATAGAATAGTCATTTAACAATAATTTGGTGATATAAAAATTATAATAACTCAATTAACATCATAAGATAAGTCAAAACATGACTTAAACTTCAAACGACCATAACCTTTGATCTGAGTGTCCGTTTAGGTTCCATGAGATATCAAATCAAAGCCTTAGAAGAGATCTACACTATGCTGACTAAGGAATATTAGTTAATATTATTTTGAGGTAAAAAGTTTTGAAAATCATCCAAAACTGAGTTTTTAGTTGAGATACCTAATTTTTAAATATTCGATAAAATTTTATTTTCATTTAAGAGGGTTTTTTTAAGGGATATTAAATATATTTTTAGGGCTTATATTTATATAGATATTATGGTTTTTAATTTTTTATGTTTTTCTAATTGTAGTGCTATTTATAATTAAATAAATAAATAAATATATAATTTTTTATATATTTACATATAGAAATTTAATTGTATAAATAAATATTTAAATATATTTACATGTAAATTAATTTTTTTAATTATATAAAGCATATGAAAACAATTATTATCTATTTAAATATAATTATATAAATATATATAAATATATGAATAAATATATGGATGAAAAATATGTTTCTAAATAAAAATAAATAAATAGTTATATCATAAAATATAAAAAAATCAACCTAGATTAGTGGTATGGGCACAAGCATGGGTGGGTGTAGGTAGTGTGTTTGAATCTAAGTATAGTCATGTATGGGTGGTAGATAAGGGGGTGGGGTGAGTGCTAATAAAGGTAGGGAGGTTGGGTCGAGTGTTGATAAAGGCCAGTTGGGTGTCCCGAGTGAGCAGTGGTGTAGGGTGCGAGTGCTGATAAAATGTGTCTTGTGTACTCCCAAACCCCTTGAAAAAATATTTATTTTAGCGCTGATAAATCATAATTTTATATGTTATATTTTTAGAACAGATAAAGGCGGTATTTATCAATGCTAAAAAAATCATTGAAAAACTAGCACCGATAAACTATGTGTTTACAATGTGTTATGATGAATAGTTTCAGGTATCTCAATGCATGAACATGTGGAGAAGCATTATTAGAGGGGACCAGGGTTGCAGAATAATAAATGTAAATCTTGATGAGAACTAACAGAGCTTAGAAGATTGTTAGATGACTGAGAGCCTTCCAAATAGGTGGAAAGCGGTTGGTATTGGAGAGTTTATCGAAATTATAGAGGAAGAAGAAGGTGTGTCCCAACCCTATCTGGAATGGTGAAAATCCTATGCTTCAACTATTAGAGGATTTGAAACCCTCGAACGGTTCAAGAACTCCATAACTAGAGTTTAAGATACCACCCTGACATATTTTTTATATACGAAACAATGTTGGGTTATAAGGATGTTGGTTTCTTGGGTTTGGAGATTGGTTTCAAGAATTTATTTCCTTATGGAAGATAGGGATAATCTGATGGTCTGTTCCTCTTTTGGAAGGAGGAACATGGTGTTCAGTTTACTAATTTTTCAAATAATCATGTTGCTATGATAGTTGATACCCTAGAATATCTGTAATGGTATTTTGTTGGATTCTATGGGTGGTATGGGTGTCGAGATAAATACAAATATTGAAACATATTGAAATGGTTTCCAAACTCTCTCCCTATACCTATACTGGTTGGGGGATATTTCAATGTTGTCATTCTTTATCATGAAAAATAAGGGGATCACTTGATGAGTGGTGTTGCTATGTAAGAGTTTATGAATTCTCTTATGTTGAAATCTCTTCATGATCGTGGGTTTTATGGATCTCCATTTACATAGAATAGAGGTATATCAATGGATTATCATATTTCTGAAAGTTTGTATAGATTTCTAGTAACATACAAATGGAAATATCTATTCTATACCTTTTATATTTTTCACCTACCTATGGTCTCTTCTGACCACTGCCCGATCATTTTTTTGACGATCTCTCAAGGGGAAAAGAGGAGGCCTATTCATGCCTTTCACTTTGAAATATTGTGGCTCCAATAAAATAATTGTGAGAAGGTGGTTTGATCGACATGGGAGGGACCGAACCAGCACCTCACAACCAATATCTTATGTACTGTGTCTTGTTTATAGAAGTGGAGTTCTATTAGGTTTGGGGATTTCGATAGATGGATTAATGCTGTAGAAAATCGCTTGAAGAGACTCTACTCTTTTACTTGTTGTAACTTTTTTACTTAGGGATATATCATCAATGCAAAAGAATATTAATGCGGTGTTGAGGAAGGAGAGATTTTGGTTTCTAAGGGAAAGAGAATCCCATATGAGGAAGGGTGATCAAAATACTAATTTTTGTCCAAAAAAGTGCATCTAAAAAGAAGTGAAAAAAACATATTTCTCAACTCAATGATCATAATAGGAGTGTTTTTAATGAATGTAAATATATTCAATCCATTATTATGATTTTTTTCAACAACCTCTATAAAGCAGAACATGTTGACACTCTTTCATGTCAGACTAGATGCATTGTAAAACTTTTTAGGGAGGATATGAACTATAAGTTGGATAGAGATATCTATAATGATAAAGTGCTTGGGGATATTCATCCTATTCACTTTACAATGTTAGAGGCCTGATGGGTTTCATGCACTATTTTTCAAATGCTTTTGGCATAACGTTGGGCCCGATGTGGTTGTCTTGATGAAAGAGTTATGGGAAGAAATGTCTGCTCTTGAATACATTAATGAAACTCTTATTAATCTCATCCAAAAAACCCATTTCACTAAGTAAATCATAGATTTTTGACCAATCAGTTTGTGAAATGTAGAACAAAAAATATTTTCCAAGGTCTTGGTAGATAGGCTTTGGGATTATCTCCCACTACTTGTTACTAAAAATCAAAGTGATTTTGTTCTATGGAGATCTATTTTTGATAATATTTCCATTTCATATGAATTATTCTACTCTATGAAAACTCAATTCTCATCCAAAAAATGCATCATGGAAATGAAATTAGATATGCTAAAATATACAAAAGAGTCGAATGAACTTTTCTTGAACTTGTTCTTTCCAGGTTGGGCTTTAGGATGAAATGGATATTTAATATCATGAAATGTGTTATGAGCATCTCTTTCATAATTAATATTAATGGGGACCCTTTAGAGAGATTTAAACCCTTAATAGGTTCACGAAAAGAGGATCCACTCTCACATTATATTTTCATTCTTATGGCCTATTTCTTTTCTCATCTTTTTTTGAAAGTGGTGGAGCAAGGAGTTATCCATGGTGCTAAGGTATGTCGAAATGACCCTATATCCCATCTATTATTTGAAGAGGATGGTATTTGTTTTGAACATTCTACCCCAAAAGAATGAAATTCAGTTTTGTGAATAAATAATTTATATGAAAGGGAATATGGGAAGTGTATTAACCCTTTGAAGTCAGAATTATCTTTCAGTAAAGGCATATTACAAGCAAAGAGGGAAGAATTGTAGCTGGTGTGTGGTTTTAATCTGGTTGAAAAGCATCCTAAATGCCTGGTTCTCCCATCCTTTGTTAGTATATTAAAGAAGCAATTGTTTACTTTGATCATGGATAGGGTGGATAATTAGATTTTCTTATGGTCTAGTAGGAAGATATCCAAGGTAGGAAAGGAAGTTCTCATTAAGCCAGTGACCCAATCAATCCCATCTTTGATATGTTGCTATTCAAATTTATAGAAAGTATTGTTGGTCCAATACATTCTCATTTGGATAAATTTTGGTAGGTTTCTCATGATGGAAAATATAACCCCATTGGGTGTATTGGGAGAAACTGTGTGTTTTAAAATTTGGTGGAGGTCTTAACTTTAGGAATATAAAATGGTTTAATGAGGTACTTTTTTCAAAGAAAGGATGGAGCCTTCTTTAAAATCCAAATCCCCTCTTCTTAATGGTTGTGCATGAGAAATATTTTCTTGATTTTGAATTTTTGCATGCCCAGCTAGATCCACAACCTAGTTTTTTATGGAGAAGAATATGGGGTGAAAAATCTCTTCATAAAAAGGGATGTGTTTGTTGAATTGATGATGGGAATGATGTTAGTGTTTAGAATGATCCATGGATGGAAAATGGTGTCAGCCATAAGTTTTCCTCTACTACTGTAACAGGGTTCAAAAATTAAAGGGTGTGAGATCTAATCAATGACTTGATAGAGGAATGGGATTAGGGAAATATTTTCACCTAGTTTAATGAGGTTGATCATCATTTAATTCTTAGTATGCCTCTCACAAAAGGAATGGGTAATGATCATATTTTCTAGATTGGGGAATATTATGGGAGGTACTCTGTTTGTTTAGGCTACAAAATTTGGGTTCATAGCTCATCTCAGTTCGATCTCAATGATCACTATAAGAGTCTATAATCACTCAATACTCCACGTAAGGTTATTTTTTTTTGGTGTAAGGTCTGCTCTAGTGTTCTTCCAACCCATGACCTTTTGGTGATACATCATGTTACTGAATACGAAAACTATGATATGTTCTTCTAAGAGGTGTAATATCATTTTCAAGCAATTATATTCCATCGTGGGGTGGAAGGGGTGTGAAAGGAATGGGTTCCATACTTTAAAAAGTTCTTCGACCCATCTGTTGGATTGGTCCAAAGCCTCATTAAATGGGTGTCTTCATTAGAACTGATAGTGGTGGGGATGATATGAACAATTACATGTTTGTTTTTGACTAGAATAAATGAGTGCATTTTCCAAAAATAGGAGACCCAAGATCATATTTGGGTTGATGGGGACATTGAATGGATGAATTTTTGGAAGGAAAATGATGTACTTCCTTATTTGGGTAGAATTCGACATGAATCTCCTTATTGGACTCTTCCCCCATAGATTTTTATCAAAATTAATACATATTTGGCCATCTATACTAATTATAGGGTAGGTGTTTGAGTCATTTCCCATCACAACAGAGGCCAGGTCATGGAAGCTCATTATAGGGATGTTCAAGCCTCTTGGATTTTTATGGTGGTGGGGGAATCTTTCATCCTCCATGGGATCCTTCTTTCTCATTTAAAAGACTGTAACAATGTTTTGGTGGAATCTGATTGTCTTATAGAGATTACCACCTTATCTAAGAAGGATAAGGATTTACAACCTTTTGGACTTATTTTGAGAATGATTTGGTCCTTGACCGAAATCTTCACCAAAAGAAAATTTTCATTCATCAAATGAGGGGATAATATGGATAATCATCATTTAGCGTGCTATGTTAAATCATGGGGTGATCACTATTGGGTTGACTCTTTCCCTAATTGGATTTGTAGGTTTGGTTTGATTGATAAGTAATATATCATATCTTTTATCTCAAAAAATGTACTTATTAAAATAAATTCCTGAAATTGTTTATATATGCATGATTTTTCAATCATTTGAGCTATTTTTTTCTTAAACCATATCATCTCACAGTTCATATAGGTTATCCTTCACATATGAATGAGTGAACAACCTCTTATTCACATTGTCCCACTCATGTTCCACCATGCTTCACTTATCTTCTATTTAGCCTCTGACTTCACTTATCATTCATTGTGAAACATTTTGTGATTCTAAAAAATATATAATCTTGTATAGAATAATCCATTGTTGAATATCATTGCATCAAGGCTTCACTTAAATATTCTTCAAGATGTTTCTATGCCATTATGAATCAAAATTATTAGGAATGCACTCACTATTACATGCATGATGCTTACCTCATGAATTTTATATCACCACGTAGCTTCTTAAAATCACATATGATCAAGTTTCACATTATTGAATTCTAGATTCATGTAATGAGTTGGATCATGTGGTTGATCTTCTTCAAATGGAATGGATTAGAGTTGGAGTAACACAGCTGGAAGAAATCCTAGCATGAAAAATGTCGAAGATGATTTGACCATGATGTTATTTTATTTAAAAACCCCAAACCTACATTATATCCATATATTTTAACTTTTTATTAGTTTTTATATTTTTATAGAATCCCACACTGTATTCCAATATGATTTGGGTGATTATTTATCGTTGCAGACACTTCTCACCCACTTCTGGAGGACCGAGTTGTGCCACTTTACTTTCCACCAATGTACCCTACCCATGTTATTATATGCTCCTACTATCATTTGTACCAAGAGTAGTTATGATATTTAAAAAAACTCTAACTATTCCTCTACAAGAAATTCCTTCTCAAAATATAAACTTAGGATTTTTCATTTTGTAGACGGTGCATTTCTCATGTAGTAGCATCGCTTTTCTTTCCCATTAAGGACTAACTTCACAGCCATCTTATTGAAAGTCACAATTTATATAGAACTTAAAAACATTTAACCACAATAGGTTTATAATAAATATAACTTTATCAATAATTATAAGGGTTCTAAAATTCCCCCTTGGGTTTTTTCATCAACTTCAACATCTCTCTTTCAACAAATCTCACTAAGAATCATCAAACTACAACTTTCCTTAAGAATAAATGTCATGACACTAAAAGAATAAGTTATATTTTAGAGATAATTATATATACCAATGAAAATAAATTTTCATCTAAATAACTTTGATTTTCTTTCCCTCAATTCTTATTCACTTTACTTCTACTTTTGTAAATAACCACAACTTCATATTCACTGATACATAATAATACCTATCCTCCTATGACATATAAGAGTATAATGTTTCTTTGCATTTGAAAACAGAATCAATATCTTAGTGGGGGTTACATACATTAATTATAAAGTGCGACGAGAAGGATGAAGATGAAGTTTTATCCTCAATTCAACAAACCTCTCTCTAGGCATAGCTTTGGTGAAGATATCTACAACCTGATTTTTAGTTGATATGTAGTCTAGCTTGATATTTACATAAGCCACATTTTCTTTGTTTAAATGATATATGATATTAATTTTATTGGACATTTAATGTAGAACTGGGTTATTAAATAGATTAATAGAAATTATATTATCAAAAACACTTTTCAGTGGCTTCTTATCCACTAATTTTAAAAGTGTCAGTTAAAATTGCATCCAAATCATCTATGTAATGACCCAAACCTTTATAAATGAAATTTACTTCTGAATTAATATATGAATTATTAATTAATTTTGTTATATAAAACTCATTAACTATATTTCATTATTATTTTATACCATTATAAAATATATCTATAATATGAATATTTTGAATAATGACTATTAAGCATCATGACCTTATGAAATATAGGTCTTATACAATTACTATGGAGATTAATATATATAAAGGGTTATAAAAAAAATAATTTATACTTAAGAAATACACGATCACCTAAACTAATTTCGTCATACCTTATAAGTCTCATTTATCAGAGTTTCCATGGAAGATGACATCACATGGATTTTCACTTGACCTAGCCCAATTTGAGATTCAACAATTGAAACTTGAGTAGAACCATTTATGAGAGATGTTAAAACTTATCAATATCACCACCCAAACTATGTTCATAAAACCACCCCAATTAAGTACTAACATTACACACCTTACCCTTAGGGCATATGCTTATGTATTAGGGTGTTATGTATCTAGAACATAATTATTTGCAATATTCCTCTTTAAATGAAATATCATTTTCCCCAATCTTGTTTCCTTATTATCAACCTTATATATAAAATAAAATACACTCAAATAGTGTATGGAAATTATAAAATGGATTTACGATACATGGAAACAAAAATTTGATTTTTGGGAAAATATATGTGTTTAATTTTTATTTTTACTACAAACTTATGAATTTTAAATAAATGATTATTTTCATATAAATTTTATAAAAATTATTATTTTCACATTTATCAATAATAAAAATGATTTAATGTAATAAATAGTGAGTTTTATAAATATTATAAATTCAATCATGTAAAAAAAGTAGTAGTTTTTAATAAATAAAATTTTAATTTTAAAAATTATATACCTCATATTTATAATATTATTTTGATACAATAAATATAATTTTTTAATTTAACATGTTAAAATTAGTCAATAGTTATTTTTTCCTAAATTTCTGAGACATTAAAATTTTTGGGTAAAACATTAATTCCATATAAATATACTGTATGTATTGTGACATCATAATAGACCAAAAGTGATGTAATAAATTCTATAAAAGATTTAATTGACCAAAATAATGTTTTTCATTAAAATAAGGCATTTTAATGTAATAATATTCTTTTTCCAAACCTATAGAGAACCTTCAAAAACCTAAAGGTTATTTTAAAATATTTAAACAATTTTTTTGAACATTTCTCACTTCAACACCATCAATGGTATTATTTAAAAAATTTTAGACCATGATCCATCATAATATTTAACACCACTTACCTTTAGAAAAAAATAGGGGTTAAAAACATGGGGGAGATAATGATTTTGAATATTTTATAACTTAGATTCCAAAACCTAAGTTAGATATTAATAAACAAAGTCTACTCTTTTGTTATAAATACCCACTAATTATCTCATTTATCTTTACTCCAAACCAATTTAAAATTTATTTCATCTACCTAAACCTCTATAAAGTTTTCCCAGGGATATTTTAATGTCCTATGGTTCTCTTCCAAATCTTTAAAAAGAATCCAATCAAGGTAAGGGTTCACTCTCTCCTTTTTTACATTCAAGAACATTATTTTTGTTGAGAATTATTATTTTATATTGGTCATGTTTTTTTATATTTATACATAATAAATTACTATCCATATGATTCCCAAATAATGTGATACCACCTTTATCTCTCATTAATCCCATCCATGAACTTTTATATACACCTATCACATTACCAAAATCACCATGTGATTTTCCATGCTAAACTTTTGAATTGTGAATACCCATCCCTATTTTCATTCAAAGTTATTAACCTATATGTAACTATATTTCATTGATTTTGGAATTACATGTATGAAACCCACATTCCTTAATAAGGGGATTAAAATGAAGAAATATGATCTTAAGTTATATGATTTATGTTTCATGCATAAAGATAGAAAATATGAATGGTGCACCCTAATAATAATCCATTACATTGGGTAATGTTTTTATATCATGTTATACCAAGCATGATGTGTGTGGTGGTTAGCTAAATCACACTATGTTATGATGTCTTAGTAGTTATCCATGACTTATTCTTATGATTTCACATTTTTTATTATTTCCACACACAAATTTTGATTCCTTGATCTTATGATATCATCTTATGTAATTAATCAATGTTATATATATTATTATCACATTTTTATGTTATTATGATATCCATCTTGACTCACATGTATTACTTTTTATCATGCTATGCTTTTATTACTCCCTCAATGGTCTTTATAACTCACCCCTTTCTTATACATATACCTAGGTTATCCTATGTAGTATTAAGAGTTCAATGGAAACTAGAAGCACTTTATGGATTTTTAAACAATTATGTTGTGTTTTAATTTAATTTAATGGTTTATTTATATAATATCCCAAAGACACCAAGCCTCTCAATTTTATATGATTATATTATATGTATCTTTATGATTGAAATCATTAAATAAAATCTATTGTAAGTATGGGTTCTCATAGTTGGTATCAGAGAAATGTCATGTTATTTGTGGGGATTAGGAATAGAAAACAATAGTGGAAACCATAGAGATAAGTCTAAATATAGGTAACATACCTAAATTTTTTAAATCATATAGTGTGTGTAGTTTTTTAATTAAATACATCCCTTTCTAGGTACTGAAAAGTATATGTGGCTGTGGAACATATTTATCTAGGGGTAATAACCCCTAAAGGGCTCATTGGTTATTAACTAAACCATTACCTAGTTCATGAAAATGATTCCTAAGACTATACACCTTTCTAGACACACTCAGAGAATATTCTTTAGTTAATGATGTGCTTTTTATGAACTATTATGAAGGGAAAAATGTGAAAATGGTTATGTAATTTAGTGATAGGAAATATTAAATGTATAACCTAGATTAAATCCAAGAAAATAATTACATATAGAAAATATTTCATTTATGATTTATCCCTTTTATGTTCACATTTTACCTTTTATATACCTAATAGTTTAAAGATTCTCACCCAGAATTCTCCTTTATTTTAATCAATGGTTGGAAATAAAATGAACCATTTCAAAAAACAATGTGATGGTAAATGAAATGATTAACCAAATGATATTAATAATCTAATGGGAGCATAAGTCGATAAATTCATGGAAGGGATTTCTAAATAGAATCTCTTTTTAAACAATGGTTTGAATCAGGATGAACACCCACTTCCCCTTAAAGAAGAGAAAGTTGTGGTCATGAACTTTATGAGACAAAGGGTTTTGAATTTTAGTGGATCTACTAGCCCCTTAACTATATAATAGTGGAATATATCCATTGAGAATATATTCTATATACTCTATTTTATCAAAAAAATTTCATATTATCCACTTATCACTTTGAGGGAGAAGCCGACAAGTTGTGGACACATATCTAGAATGTAAATTCCATGGAAGATGTCTAGGCTATAGATTGGGATGAATTAAAGAAAAAAACTTCAATAGATACAATCCATACACTCTTCATCTCAAAATAGAGAGGTGATTATTTGTACATAATAAAAAGGAGGATGAATCAATCAGGGTGTATGAGACAAACTTCACAAGGATTTCATGATACACATCCATATTTTTCATAAACCATGAAAGTAAAATTGATTACTTCTTTAGGGGGTTAAATCCTAATATAATGTTTCACAGTCAGGATCCAAGTATCACTGAGATGGGGAGGGGGTGAATCAGGGATATTTTTTTATATTTCCATCCTTTTTGAAACAACCTTCACCTCTTATTAAAGTGTTTTTTCCTTACTGAACACTATCAAAACACACATTCATAGGAACAAAATATTTACAAGGTTCACTACTCAACAAGAGTGGCTATATCCTTGGTATGGTATATAAACAATTTATTACCACATAATCCACTAGAAAATAATCATTCGATGTGGAATGAAATGAGTAGGATATACCCTTACACTCGTTTAGCACTTGAAAAATAATACTCAAGCATGTGTATACCCTCTTAACACAAATAGAAAAAAAAAATTTAACTACTTTTTTATCATCTTTCATAGTTTGATCTTTCAAAACAATTCTTCTCTTTCATACCAATAAGCTAGTAAGAACTACCTTGCAAACAACTTACTACTTATGCTGAACTCAAATCTTTTGTGCACCATTTTAGGTGTATTAAACAAAACATTTATGCCATGTGTGAAAGATTTTTCGTTTTTCACGAAACACCACTTGTGTGCAACTTCAATCTTATGTGAAACTCTCTTATTGTGTGCAACTTATCCTTCTTACATGAAACTATATTTCTTTCGTGCAAATCCCTTTACTTAGTATTATTCCACGCTTCAAAGCTCCAGATTTCTATAAGTGTCGAGATTTTAAAATTATCGGGGTTCAAATCTTATTTATAGGCATCACCGACCCCCACATGAAAAAACACTGATTTTCCACACAAGATCTTAACACGTTGCCAAAAATCCCATTTGATGTTGCATTGGGTGCGTATGACTCTTTCGTGCCATCCTCAACTTTCATGCACTTTTTGAATATTTTACACACATCATACCTTTTCCATTTTTCAATGTTATGACCTTGAATTATTCATTGAGCATAAAATTCCAAACTCCCTTCAATCTTGTGTGCATCATTCTTTTCCGAAAGAACATTTCATCATATACCAATTTTCCGCCCCAAAAAATTGGCAAGCACTAGGAAACAACGCCACCTTAAAATCTGATTCAGAAAGAACACCAATGATACTTCACTATCATTTGGATTATTCAAAAATCAAATGATTTCATCATGAACAATATCTGTCGTGACATATAGTATTTGATCGAACACCTTTAGCATCGTCATATTTTGAAGGGAAAGTACTACAACTTCTTCATCTTCCAGCAACAGTATTCTTTCCAACCAAAACTAAATATTATTGGCATCAAATTTTCTCCCCATTTTCTTCATAAGGATTTCATCACAAGCTCTCCAAACTTATGATATTTGGGAAATACAAATCATTAAAGCATCATCTGGTTTTCAAGTCCTTCACAAATCCACTTTTATACATGTAACCATAAAGATTGATTTATGAACCAATTATCCCCCTTGAAAACACTATACAAAGGTAAGATGAGGAGGGTATAGAAACATGTATCTCAACCTTGATGAGAAGGAGGCTGGGCATGAATGTTCAACCTCAATTTAGAAAATGGTTCCTTTGGTAAAGGTTTTGTGAATATGTTAGCAACTTGTTCCAATCTTGGAACGTACTACAATTTTAATTATTTCTTCTCCACATGCTCTTTGATTAAGTGATAATTTATGTCAATAGTTTTTGAATGAGAATGTTGCAAAATATTTCTTATAATATTTATTACACTTTGATTGTCACATCCCAAGAGAAAGGGTAGCTTAAATTCAACAAGTAGATCTTCCAACCAAGTCTTTATAAAAATGAGTTGGTTAGAACATTGAGTAGCAGTAACATACTCATCTTCATTTGTGATAAGAGTCACTGAATGTTGTTTAATTGTATTCTAAATAACAAAACTTTTCCCCAAAATGAAAACTCCACCAGATGTGGATCTTCTATCATCAATGTTTCCTTCCCAATTAGCATATGAATACCCGAACAGATCAATATTTTCTGAGCCATCATACCTAATTCCAAAATTTTTAGTGCCTTTGATATATCTAATAATTATTTTTCCAACCATTAAATGTGATTGTTTAGGAGGACTCTAAAATCTTTCACATAAAGTAACAACATAAACAATTTTAGGTATTGAGGCATTAAAATATAACAGACTTTCAATCATATTTTCAAACTCCTTCTGATCAACTTTCTTTCGTTCTCCATGGTTAGACAACTTGGTTCCCCCTCAAATCAGTGTGGAAACTAGTTTCTAATTTTCCATGCCAAAATTCTCCATAAGTTCCTTTGCATACTTTTCATGATAATTAAAAATGTGATTCTTCTTCTATGTGATTTTCAAACCAATAAAATATTTCTTTTCTCTAAGAATGGACATCTAAAAAAACTTCCCCAACTCCTTAGAAAATCTTTCACAAGTTCTTTCATCATTCCCTTTAAAGATAATGTCATCAACATAAACAATTAACAGAAGAGAGAACTCGTGACATTTTTTAATGTAAATATTCATGTCAACTCTTCCTTTCTTGTAACTCATCTTCCTTAAGAAAGTATCCAACTTAGAAAACCGTGCCCTTGGAGCTTGTTTTATTCCACAGAAGGATTTATTTAGCCTACACACATAAATTTTTTCTTTCCCAACATAAAATTCACAAGGTTGTTTAATGTAAACTTCTTCATCAATATTCCCATTCAGAAATGCAGATTTCATGTCCATTTGAAAAATTTTGTAGCCTCATTGTGCAAAAATAGCAAGAAATATTCTGATTGTTTCCAATCTAGCCACTTGAGAAAAAGTCTCATCAAAATCAACACCTTTAATATGTGAGTAACCCTTTCAAACTAATATTTCCTTATTCCTTATTACTTATTATTATTAATTCATCTTGCTCTAGAAGACCCATTTTGTACCAATAACAATTTTGTCATTCGGCTTGGGTACAAGTTACCAAGTATCATTCTTTTTTATCCGATTAAGCTCTTCTTTCATCACCTAATCCCATTCTGGATGCTAAAAATCTCTATTCACATATTTTGGCTCCACTTTTGAATACAAATAAGTATGTGTAACAATATTTGTTGTTCTTATTGTTTGAACCCTCTGATGTTGATCACCAATAATGTTCTAAGTCTCCACTTTCTTCCTTAACCAAGGATGAGTTGTTAAAATTTCATCCTCATCACTTGAAATTTCGATGTTTGATTCTTCTTCTTGTTTAATATTACCACTATCAGCAACTTTATCAGAGTTAATAACAAAACATTCTTTATCCTGCTTAATTTCTATACCAGAAAAAGTTTTCTTTTCTTTCACAACATTGTCAAAAACTTTCACATTAGCAGAATCAACAATTTTTCCTATTTCTTTGTTGAAGCATCTATATCGTATTCCTTCTGGAACATAGACAAGAAAAATTCCATCATCTCTTCTTTGCTCAAATTTTCAAAGGTTTCCAACTTTCTTCTTTATAATGAATGAACTCACAAAAACTCTTAAGTGTTTCAGACTTGGAGTTTTCCCATTGAACATTTATTATGAAGTCATATTTGAATTTGTCCTATAGGAACATCAGTTCTAAATATACAAAATAGTGCTCATGGCTTGCATCCAATAATAATGAGAAAGACTATGTTCAAGTAGCATAGTTCTCCATATGTATTCCAGACTGCTATTCTTTCTTTCAGCATCCCCATTTTGTTGAGGTGTGTATGGTGAACTGAACTCATGCCTAAACCCATGTTTCTCAAGATAATTTTCAAACTCTTCATTCTTATACTCTCCACCATTATCAGTTCTCAACTTTTTCACTAAATACTGACATTCCTTCTCTAATTTCCTCCAGAAACTGTTAAACACTTTCAGATCATCTGACTTATGTCTCATGTACATAACACAAGTAATGTGATTAAAGTCATCAATGAATGTAATGAATTAATTATCTCCATTTTTTGATTGATTTCTCATTGGTCCACATATATCAGAGCATATAAGTTCCAAATGTTGTTTTGAACGAATTTAAACTCTCTTATGCACAGATTTTGTAATCTTCCCATTCTCAGAAATGGTAGAACACCAATCTTTTCTTCTTGACAAATCTAGCATATCTCATACACTATCTCACATTGATAACTTGAACATGTTTCTCTGACACATATGTCCTAGCCTTTTATGTCATGACTAATTTTAATCCACCATACCCATGTACCAAGAGTTCTAGACTTCACCAACTTAGAACAAGTTCCCTTTTGTATGTTAGATTATTGTAACTACCTTTCCATCATCTTCACTTTTCACAAAAAACCCATCTTTTCCAAAGATAAATTTTTTACCTCCCCATAAAGTTGTGAAACACTCAACAAATTTTGTTTCACCCCATTAACATATAATTATTTCCTATATTTCATCTTTTCTTTCCCGATGATGGCTGCTCTAACACCTTTGATCCTCAACGATTCATCATTACCAAATGTCACTGTTCTTTCTTTTAAGTATTTCACATTATTCAACAACTTTAGGTGTCCTATAATATGAGAAGAACACCCACTATAAAGAATCCATGGATGTTATCCATTTTTATCTTTCAAAGGAATTTCTATAATAACAAAAAAATTTCTTCCTTTTAATTCTTTGACTCCTGCATTTGGGATTTGTTAAGAACATTTTTTTGTTATAGAAAAAAAATAAATCCCTTAGAAAGATTTCTAGGCTATTCACATATTTTAAAAATATTTTCTAGTGGTTGGAACCAATTATCGTCATTCAAACCAGCCTTCTCAGATTTATTATGAACTTTATTCTCTTACTTCTTCTTATGATAGGATTGACTCCCCCTCAAACCTTGTCTTCCATAACTTGTGTAATAGTAGTTATTTTTTTGGGTTGAACCAAAAAATATATTACATTTGTCTGAATCCACCACAATACCAGTAGTATCCATAAAATGAATATTTCTCTATGAAACTGAAATACTGTCTGGTGTTGTAAACATGATTCTTAACAACCTTCTTAACAAAACTCTGCTGACCATATTCCTTCCTGTTTTCAATTGTAACTTTCTTCTTCAGCTCAAATAACTATTCTGACTTATCAAAAACAGAAGTAGTATTTATTTTTTTGACACAATATTTTCGCATACTTATGATTTTTCTGCATCGAAAACTTTTTTCACATACATATCCTTAATATCATTGTTTTTATTAGAAAAAGTTCCATCTTTCATCACAACCTTTAAAGGTAACTTTTGTTAATCTTTATTTGGTTCATTCTTACTAGAACATTAAATATCTTTAGAGATATAGTTCTTGAAATTTATTTTCCTTTATTTATATTTAGAAATTTTTAGTTAGACAACTTCAAACTCCTTTTCTTTTTTCTTCATGTTTTCTTCTATATTTTAATTACGATTCTTTTCACTCTAAAGATAATTATTCAGATCATTAATCTCTTTTAATAGCTTTACTTTCTCATAAAGAAAACCTTCTTGATTATTTAACGAGGAATTTTTATTTATGAACTTCATGTTCTCCTTCTCAAGCCTTCTGATCTTTCTCTGACATTCTTTCAACTCTTCTTTCAGATGGTATTCAATTTGAGTTTTTTCTTCTTCAGAACTACTTCTTCCAAAATCTTCATTATTCACTGCTACAATAATGGTATTCTCTCTAGCTATCTCAGTAAACTATTTTTCTGATTCAAATTCACTATCCTCTTCTTCATCATCTTTGGTAAAAAAGATTCTTTTTTTATTTGAAGAACATTTGATCCTTCCCTCTGCCAGAATATTTATCTTCATCACCCCATTTCTTCCATGACTTTTTTGGCCTTATTTAATCTTCATCACTATCTTCTTATTTCTTTCTTTGAGGGTGGTTAACCATAAAATTCCCAAAGACTCCACATTCAAAACATTTCAAGGGGACTTCTCCCTTATATTTCCCTATACATATTTTCACATTCTTAGAGAGCAAGGACTAAATTTCATCAAAATTTTGACATACCTCATCTTCAGAATCTGATTCACCGACTTTATATTCAATAAGAAATTTCTTCAACTTCTCTTTCTTTGCATCCTTGAAAGACATTTCTCTATCATGTTTTGTTTTTATATTCATAGTCTTTTCCCTTCTATTTTTATAAGTGATAATAGTGATATGAAAATCATCTAGAGATAATGTTTTAGGGTCTCTGTCCGTCAATGATGAAAATTTAGCATCAAAATTTTCAGAAAGAATTCTTAAGATCTTTTCAACAATTGTAGAATCCTACAACTTTTCACCAAGACATCTGATTGTACTGAAAATGTCATTTACCCTAGTAAATAATTCCCCAATAGATTTAAGCTCACCCATTTTCAATTCTTCATACTTCGGCCTCCAGATTTGAAGTTTTTCCTTCTTCACTTTTGTATTTCCTTCATATATGTTCTTCAGTTTATCCCATCTTCCATTAGCTGTAGAGACACCTTTTAATCTTAAAAACTCACTATCAGAAAGAGATGAGATTAATATATTTTTATCTCTTCCATTATTCTCAAGATTCTTCTTGTCGACAGGTGAAAGAGGAACCTTGTCATCAATAAATAAAAACCCATTTGTTTTAGCTTCAAGAACTTCATACCCAAGATACATAAGATAAGGCATAACTCTATATTTCCATATATGATAATTATTCCCATCAAATATCAAAATCCACTTACTATTCATGTAATTCAGATTCGCCATCACAACTTCTATTCAAAAATTTCTCAAAGAACAAATAAAGGGAACCTATCTCTAATACCAATTGAATTTTGCCAGTCATGATCCAAGTATCAATTAGAGGGGGATAGGGTGAATTAGTGACTTATTTTTTTATATTTCCTTCCTTTTTTATACAACCTTCGCCTCTTGTTAAAGATTTCTTTCCCTACTGAACATAGTAAAAACTCACATCTATAGAAACACAAGATTTATAAGGTTTACTACTCAACAAGAGTTTCTACATCCTTGGTATGGTATGGAAATAATCCAGTACCACACAATCCTCTAGAAAGTAAAATGTAGATGTGGAATACAATGAGTATGATATACCCTTACACTCATGTATCACTTAGAAAACAATCTGAAAGCGTGTGTGCACCATCTTAGAAAAAATATGGAAAAAAGTTTCAATTCTTCTTAATCATCTTTCATAGTTTGTTCTTTTAAAACTATTCTTCTATTTCCTACGCAGAATCTGGTAAGAAGTACCTTGTGCACAACTTACTTCTTGTGGTGAACTCAAATCTTTTGCGTACCCTTTCAAGTGTCTTTCACAAAAAATTTATGCCATCCATGAAATATTTGACTTTTTTCATGAAACACCTCTTGCGCAGAACTTCAATATTGTGCAAAACTCTCTTATTGTGTGAAAATTATCCTCCTTACACGAAACTCTATTTCTTTCGTGCAACTCCCTTTACTTTATATTCTTTTATGCTTTAGAGATTGACATTTCTCTAAGTTTCGATCTTTTCAAATGATAGGAGTTCACCTCTTATTTATAGGCATCTCCGACCCCTGCACAAAAAAATCCTTACGTGTCACGCAAGATTCTAGTGCATCGTGAAAAACCCCATTTGACATCACGTTGGACACTTATGTCTCTTTTGCGTCAAACTCATCTTTTGCTTCAAACTCATATTTCATGCAATTTTTTAATCTTTCGCACACATGATGACCTTTTCATTTTTAGATGTTTTGACCTTGAATGATTTCTTGTGCATAACATTCCAAACTCCCTTCAATATTGTGCGGATCATTCTTTTCAAAAATCACATTTCATCATCTCTTGATTTTCATCCCCAAAAATTTGTCAAACACTATAAAATGACACCACCTTAAAATATGCTTCAGAAAGAACACCAATGCTAATTCACTTTCATCTGGATTATTCAACAAAAAAATACTTTCATCTTGAAATGTATTTTCCATGATATATAGTCTTTGATCGAACACCTTTAGCATCATCAAATTTTAAAGGGAAATTACTACAACTTCTTCATCTTCCAACAACATCATTCTTTCCAAGAAAAAATAAATATGATTGGCATCGATTTTTCTCCCCATTTCATTCATAAGTATTTCATCATAGGTTCTCTATAATTATGATATTTGGGAAATAAAAAACATAAAATCATCATCAGGTTTTCATTTCCTTTACAAAGTGAATTGATTTATCTTCTTTGACAACAAAATACAACACTCTACAAAATCAAACTCTTCTTACTTCCTTCTCCATCCATCTTGGTCCCAACATAGTCTATGAAAATATTTGGAAATTTGATACTTTGATATATATGGGGTAATTTTATGATGTGACCTCAAAGTAGAAATTAATATTTGTGATTATTAGTGGTCCCATGGGACTGGAGACAAGAATTGGAGGATGGATTTTAACTATAGAAAATCATCATGTAATAATCATAGTGGAAAAATAATCTAGCATTCTGTGTGTCATAAGTGTGGGAAGAATAATCCTGGAAACCTCCTCAAGGGAACAAGGAGGTGTTTCAAGTTTGGAAGGGAAGGGAACGAAGATGATGAATTCTAGAAGGAGAAGAACAAGACTACTAAATTCCTATAATAAAAGAAGCTTCTAGTAAATCCATAGCTCATGGTCTAATGTTTCAACTACAAGGATCATTGACACTATGAAAACCAATTCCCTAAGTATAGGGTTGTTAAATATAAATAATGTAAACAACATCTAATGTGTGGAGAGTAAGAAAGATCATATTATATCATAACTGCTAAGGAAGATCATGAAAACAAAGTGGTGATAGGTATTCTAGTTATTCATTAAATAATAGAGAATATGCTATTTGATTCTGGTTATATTCATTCTTTCATTTCATGAAAGTTTAGTAGAACTATTCAAACACCACCTTAAAACATGAAAGTTGATTTATCAGTGAAAATGAAAAATGGGGAAAATTATTGCATTCCAAGCATAAAAATCTTCCCTATTCAATATTTTTGAGCTGGAATTACCATACAACCTTGTGATACCCTTTTTATACAAATTAGATGTTATTCTGAACATGGGTTAGTTTTTCTTGTATAGAGCCAACATAAATTTTATGGTGAAGGAAATCACATTCCACATTTCAAATTGACCTCCAATACTATATAATTATATGATTATTCTCTCTTTAAATTCCTATATAAATCATGGATATTATTTCCATATGATAAAGTGTATCTATCTAAAATTATTGAAACCAAGGAAAATGCCATCCTTGATTACATGTGCATTATAAGAGAGTATGTTGATGTGTTTATTAAATAATTACTTGGTCTTTATCATAACTGAGTGTTTGAGTTCTCAATCAAACTTATCCCTAGAGTCTTAAAAATATCCAAGACTCCATATAGAATGGACACTATTGAACTTGAAGATCCAAAGAATCCACTATAATAGAGTATGGATGAAGGGTTAATATTATAAAGTGCTTCAACATGGGGTTCACCGATACTCTTTGTCTAGAAGAAGGATGGGTAAATGCATCTATGCATTGATTTCAATGAGATCAAAAATATTAGAATAAAGATAAAGTACTCCCTACCACATATTGACAACTTGTTTGATCAAATATGTGGATCCTAGTACTTCTCTATGGTATATCTTCAGTCAGGATATAATCATGTAAAGGTGAAGAAGGAGGATATTCTAAATGATACTTTTTGTATAGAATACATGCACTATGAGTATATAGTAATTCCATTTGGACTTATTAATTATCTAATAATAATCATGGATATAATGAATAGTGTCTTCAGAGATGACCATGATAATTTTTTGGTAGTATTTATAAATGATATTATCATATACTCAGGAGGAAAATGATGAGCATTTGAATATTGTGATGTAGACTTTGAGGAAGGATAAGTTATATTTGAAGTACAAAAATGTGAGTTTTAGATAGAGGAAGTAACATTATTGTGTCATGTTATCACAAAAAGGGGATATCTATGGATACTCTTATGATAAAGGTGATTGAGTAATGTCCTAGAACAATATCTATAATAGAGATTCATAGTGTCCTTGGATTACCTGGGGTGATACCCTCTATTTATGAGAAAGTTATCATGATTTTTAAACCTCCTCACAAATCTAAACTGAAATAGTGTTAAGTTATTCTATATTATTGATTGTGAAGATAGTTTTATATATTTAAATAAGATTCTAATCACTGCACCTGTACTCAAACTACTCACAAGAAGGAAATGATTTGTGATATTTAATAATGAATCCAAGAAAGGATTGGGTTGTTTACTAATAAAAAATGATTAAGTTAGAGCCTATGACACCTTAAAATTGAAGGTTCACGAGTATAATTTTCCTATACTTGATTTGGAGTTGGCTATAGTGATCTTAACATTAAATATTTAGTGAAATTGCCTCTATGGGGAGTAGTGTGAAATTTATAAGGATCATAAGAGCATCATGTATATATTAACATAAAAGGATCTTAATAAGCACTAATGAAGTTGGTTAAAGTTGATCAAGGATTATGACTATTCTATCATGTAAAATCCTAGGAAGGAGAATAAAATTATATATTCTCTGAGTAGAAAGGATCCTACTACCCTATCCATGATAAGGATTGAGAGGGATCCAATATTCTTGGACATGAAAAGGATGGACATGTGAATTGTAAAAATAATTCCATCATACATTTATCAATTAACTACTATACGATCCATTCTTGATAATATTAAGGAGTCCCAGAAAGATGATATTTATCTACAAGGAAATGTATTGAATATTCGAGAATTTAATTTTTCTAAATATGTAGTTATAATTTTTTGAACCCGAATATGTGTCTCATCAAAGCCAGAACTGAAGAGGGAACTTTGGTATAATGTAGATAGATCATATTTCTCTATTCATCTAGAGAAAATTAATATGTCTAGAGTTATGAAGTAAAACTTATGTTGGGATAACACGAAGAGGGAGGTTATAGAGTTTGTATCTTGATTCTTCGTAGGAAAAAAGTTAAGGATGAATTATATTAGTCTAAGGGTACGATGCAACCATTTTCTATTCTAGTATGGAAATGGGAAAATATATCAATGGATTTTGTTATAGGACTTAGAGGACATCTGAAGTTCATAACTCTATTGGGGTTATAGTCAACCTCTTTACAAATTCAACACATGTAATTACTATCAAGTAGAATCTACCTTTTGACCAAATCTCTAATATAAATATTAAATAAGTTTTAAGAATTCATGTAGTACAAATCTCCATTATATCTAATTGATATACAAGTCTTAAGTCAAGGTTTTAAAGAAACCTTCAACACACATTTTATATAGAGCTTAATTTTAGTACTACTTATCACCCTCAAATAGATGCATAGTATGAGATAACTATTTAAACTCTAGAGGATATACCAAGATCATGTTCTATTTATTTCCAAGGATGTTGGGATCTACAACTTCCATTAGTAGAGCTATTATGTAACAAAATTTTCCATTCTATCATTCAAATGTGACCTTATGAGGATATGTATGTGAAGAGGTGAAGGAATACAACATGTTCAGATGACGTTGGAAAAATGAAGCTGATTGGACCTAATATTGACCAAGATATGATCGAGAAGGTCCACACCATTAAACATTGCATGAAATCATAAAAACATTTTCAAAAAATATACGATGATAATCAATGATGAGATTTAGAGTTTGAGTTTGTAAATAAATTATTCCTTTATATGTCACCATGGAAGAAATTCATGAGGTTTAGGAATAAGGGAAATATAACCTATCACAATTATAATATGTGCTTCATGTATCACTCATGAGAAAGTACATAAAATATCCCTCACATGTATTATATCCATAGGTGGTACCACTGGTGAATGATATTTCATATAAGGAGAAAATGGTGAAGATCATAGATCATACAAAAAAATTTCTATGAAACAAGACAAATCATCTAGTAAAAGTACTATGGAGAAACTAAATGTTTGAAGAGGCAACAAGAGTTCTAGGAGAAGAATTGAAATATATGTAGCCTCATCTATTTTAGGGTATGAAATGATATTTTAAGGGATAAATTTATTAAGGGGGGATAATTTAATGACCTAAACCTTTATAAATGAAATTTACTTCTGAGTAAATATAAGACTTATTAAGTAATATAGTTATAAAAACCTTATGCATTATATTTCAATATTATTTTAGACCATTATCAAATATATCTGTAATATGAATATTGGGAATAAATATTGTTAAGAATGATGATCTTTGGTAATATATCCATTATAAAATTACTGTTAGGATTAATATATATTAAGTGTTATAATAAAATATAATTGATAAATAAGTTAAAAGTGATGGCCTCAACTAGTAGGACCATACCTTATGAGGCTCATTTATTGGGGCTTTTAAGGGAGGTGAAATTACTCAAATTCTCTCTTTAATAATTCCAATTCAAGATTCAACAACCAAAACTCATTAAAAACCATTTATGAGTGAAGTTTATGATTATAAATAACATCTACCAAACTATGTTATTCGAACCACCCCAAGAGATTACTACTATTGTACACATTACCCTTAGGGCGCATACTAATGTAATAAGGTGTTATTTATATAGACCTTAATAGTATGTAAAATTCCCTTTTACATGAAATGGTGTTTTTCCTAATCTCATTTACATCATGTCAACCTTATATATAAGGTAAAATAAACCTAAATAGAGGATAGAAATGATAGAATGGATTTTTGATACATGGAAACTGAAATTAAATTTTTTAAAAAATATAAGTCTAATTCTTATTTTTATGATAAATTCAGGGATTTTAAATTATTTTTTATTTTAATGTAAATTTTATAAGTACTATTATTTATTTATTTATAAATAATAAAATGATTTTATGGAATAATAAGTGTTTTTTATAAGGATTAGAATCCGATCATGTGATAAAATTAATACTTTTTAATAAGTAAGATTTTAAATTTAAAAATTAAAATTATTATATTTGGAAAATTATTTTGATAAAAAAGGTTTTTTTTTATTTATCACATTAAAAGTAATCAATAATTAAATTTTCCTTATTTTCCAAGACTCAATTTTTTTGGGTAAAAATTAAATACAATATAAATATACAATATGTATTATGACATCATAATGGCCCAAAATCAATGTAACAAAATATATAAACGATTGTATTGGAGAAAAAGATTTTTTCATTGAAATATGGTATTTTAATGTTAATATATTAATTTTACAAACCTATATAGAACCTACCAAAACATAAAAGATATTTTATTATATTGAAAACAATTCTTTATAAACATGAATCCCTTCTACATAATCAATGATATTATTTAAATAAGATCAACCCATGACCCCTTAAAATACATAAAACCACTTCCCTTTATAAAAAATTATGGTAGATATAATGGTTTTGAATATTTTATAACTTAGTATCCAAAACCTATGTTTAGAAATTAATAATCAAACCCCTCTCCTTTGATATAAATACCAATTCATTCTATCATTACTCCATTATCCTAACCAATTTATCTTGAATTTCATCTTCCAAAACCCATATAAATCCATCCCAATGAGTTTTAAGTTCTTTAGGATCTATTCCCATGATTTAAAAAGAACTCCCTCAAGGTAAGGTTTCTCTCTCTCTCTATTATCTTTTCCATTCAAGAAATTTCTGTGTACTAATCATTTTGAGTCTCTATTGGTTATGTTTTTGTGTGTTTATAAAAAATAATTTACATTCCATATGATAACCAAATAATTATAGAACACCTTTCAGTGAGGGACATAATGAATCTTAAGCACCTTAATATTATAGGTATTTTTTCTAAGCCTTGAGGAACAATGAAAGTATTTTGGTCTGCCCCTTTCTTTGGATGGACCAAATGCAACATTTATGTGACATCATAGGGAAACCGAAGACCATCTGGATTTGGGGTGGTCTTAAGGAACCTTAATGGGGATGCGGTGGAATGAATATATAGACCATGTGGACATGTGACTTCTTTGGAAGCTGAAATGTAGGGGGTCATCAGAGCGGTTGACTTTGTTTATCAGAGTAATTTGAATAACATTTGGTTGAAATTTGAGTCAACAACTTTTCTTCAGGCCATAAGAATGGTTCAGATACATCTTTCATGGAATATCACTGGTAAGTGGGTCAACTGTATTGAATGAATCTATAATATGAACTATATCATTACTCATAGTTTTAGGGAAGCAAAATAGATTGCGGATGGCCTTACAAATAAAGGAGTCACTGAAGGGGAAGACATATACATGAGAAATGTGCCAACTGAAATGCTTCCTATTCTTGCTCATGAAAAATGTACAATAACTTCATTTCATCTAGTGTAATTTTCTTTTTTCTTAATCTAGGAGCCTCAATGCTCACTTTTCTCAAAAAATGAGATAACACATTTATCTCACATAAATTACTTCCCTGAAATTGTTTGTGCACTCGTTATGCCTCCAAAATCACCTCATTCATTTTCCATGATGAACATTTTTATTGTGAATACCTATCCATGTTTTCATTTATAAGTATTTATCTACAGGAAAATATATGTCATTTATTGGGGAATTACATATATTAAAGCCACATTCCTTAATCATGTGATTAAAATTATGAAATTTGTTCTTACATTATATGATTAATGTGGAACACATAAAGTTATACAATATGAAGGATTCTCCCCGATAGTGCTCTATTACATTGGGTAATGTTTTCATCTCATGAGATTCCATATATTGTGCATGAGAGGTTATCCTAAACACACTATTTTATGTTGTCTTGGTGGTTATCCATGACTTATTCTTATGATGTAACACTTTATGTTTTTTCCACACACACCTTTGATTCCCTAACCTTATGTTATTATCTCATGTCATTCTTTACTATTTATGTATATGATTTCCTCATTTTTATGTTATCATGATATTCCTCTTGACTTATATATATTACTTTTCATCATGATATGATTTTATTATACCCTTACTAGTATTGATAGCTAAACCCTTTATTATATATGTCTTGAGGTTATCCCATACAGTATTAAGAGTATAAGGAAAACAAGGAGAACTTTACGGAGTTTTAACAATGATTTTGTGTTTTAATTTAATTTAATGGTTTATATATCCAATTTACCAAATACACTAGGCCTCTAGACTTTATGGTATTGTATTATATGGACCATTATATTAAAAACCATTAAATAAAATGTATTATAAGTATGGGTTATCATAATTTTTGTACAAGCATGTGTCACGACTATATAATCCGACTCACCTATGATCAGTGTCACTGAATAATATGTTTTCTTTTAAAAACATAAACATACCTCTCTTAGAAAGATAGTTACACATGAACTATATCTTCTATTAGTATAATCACCTTCCCAATCAGCATCTATAATCCCAACAAGACTAGATTTTCATCATATAAGTATAATATCCCATAATTTAATGTTTCTTTCACATATCTCATAATTCTATTAGTATCTAGTAAATGAGACTCTTTAGGATCACTCAAAAAACTTTCATAATGTCACTGAATATGTTATATATAGCTTTGATGTTACTAAGTAAAGTAGTCTTCCAATGATTCTTTTAAATTATTCTTGGTTAACATTATTTACAAATTTATCCAAGAATAATTTAGTTCCAACTAAAATGGGATTTTGAAGTTATTTTTAATCTTCCATTCTAATTTTTTTAAAAATTATATAGAATATTTTTCTCGTGATAAAAATATTTAATCTATATTCTTCTCAATCTATAATTCCAAAAAGTATGTTGTTTGTCCCAGCATGGAAATCTTAAAGTTCTTCTTCATCTACTTAGTAAATTATTTACATAGACACTCTATGTATCCAAAAAATATGATGTCATCCATATACACAATGTCTATGAGGGTACCTATGAAAAACTCTCTCACATAAATTTTAATTTCAACCTTTAATTTTTTGAACTTTGTATCCCATAAAAAACCATCCAGTTTTAAAGACCATGCTTTAGGGGACAATTTCAAGCCATAAAAAGATTTCTTTAACCTACAAGGCATACTATCATAATTTTCTTAGATGAAACCTTTAGGTCATTCAATTTAAACTTCTTCTTCAAGATATCTAGTTAAAAAGAAATATTTCATGTTCATTTGATTGAACTTTCAATGTTTATGAACATCCACATCTAGGAAAATTCTAATAGAATACAATATTACTAAAATTAAAAATTTTCTTTAAAGTAAATTACCCCTATTTGAGAATAGCCTTTTCACAACACCCTGGATTTATATCTTTACACCTCACCTTTCTCATTCAGTTTATTTCAAAACACCCACTTAGTGCCAATAAGTTTTTATTTTTAGTTCCTAGAACAATATCCCAAGTAATTTTTTTATCAATCTAATCAATTTAATCCTTTATAGATTGTATCCACTCCACATGCTCAATTTTTTCAGCTACTATATGAGGTTTAATTTATGATATGAGTTCATTTTGATATTTAAATCTCAATAAAATTATATTTTACACTAGATCTTATTAATTTCCTATGATATTTTAATATATAATATGTTTTTCCAATTTTTTATACTGCCACCACTTACTTCAAGAAGCTTCATATTCATCATTGGTTTGTTCAAAATCAATATAAATTGTGATTGGATCCTTCTCATTTACATTGTAATTTTTTGGATATAGAATCCACATACTATTTTCTTCAGAAAATAAATAAATAAATATGATTCAACTTTATATCTTGTTTTATATGGTTTTTTTATGTTTTACATCCCAACAATCAACTATCGTGTGTATATTTTTTCTAACATCTATAACCATTACCATTAGATAATTATCCCATTAAGATCCCTTCTTATTTTTATTCAAAATTTTCCAGATTACTATTCTTGATATTTATAATTTAAGTACTAAAAAAATATACAATATTTAATAGTTGGATTTATTCTATATAACATTTCATATGGAATATTTTGTGTCTTTGGCCTCAGTAGGAACCTGTTCTATATGCATAAAATAGTGAATAAAACATATATTCATAAATACTTTAAGATGTTATGTTAAGCTAATATAGTCTAGCCCATATTAACTATTCTTTTCTTCTTCCTCTCTACTAATCCATTTTCTCTGGGAGTATATGGTTTACTATATTGATATTTGATTCCATGTTTGGAAAGATAGATTTTAAAATCATCCCTTGTAAACTGCTTTCCATTATTTAATAGTATTTTCTTAATAAAGAGTCTCATATCCTTCTCATCTTGTATTATAAATATTTTTAACATTCAAATAAATTATGACTTGTTATTGATAAACATCATATCAATAAATCAAGTATAATCATCAATGAATGTAGTTATGTATAGATCACAACTAATATATTTTTGTATCATGGGACCACATAAGTTAGTGTGAATAATCTCAAGTTGTTAGGTATACAGAATGCCCACTCCTTTATGATAATTTTTTTTATTTCCCCCTTTTTATAGGTTTCATAGATGTCATCTATATCACTTTTTATTTTATTTAAATCTCTAAAAATATCATTTTTAATTTTTTTTACTAATACTTCTTTGAGTAAGATGACCATACCTTTTATGTCATCATTTTTTTCATCTATAACACTCAAGTAACAATAATCCACAGTGTCACCAATTTGAATTTTTTTCCATTTTTTCTTCTCCCTTGAGTAATGATCCTTCCATACTTAGTGATTTTGATAATATAATAATTTATCTTGAATACCACCACATTTACATCATCATAGAGTTTACTGAAATTGAGTAAAATTTATTTCATCCCTTCATTATGATTCTCAATATTTATCAAATTGTTTATGTCACAAATCAGGTGGGAGGAGCACCCACTATAAATTACCCATGACTTGGTTCTACTACTATCCTTCAAATAAAATTTAATAAAACATGATTTTTATTTCTTAATCTTCAAAATTCCCTTTAATTTATTATTATTGGGAATACTTCCAGGTATAAAATTAGTGGATTCCTCATCTCTATGACCCTACTAATCATATGTTCCATATATTTATTCTAATCAGTAATTTTTTTCTATATTGGATGATAAGATGAATTCCTAATCACAACTTTTTTACTTTGGTAATTAGTTTGCATATTCTTATAATAACTCCCCCTTGGTTCGTGCATCATCTATAGGGGTGACATGTTTTACTATAATGAGTAGGATTGGTACCCAAACACCCCATCCCACTAGTAATATCCTCTAAGACTGAATCTTATATACTAATAATAGTTTTATCTTGAAGATTGTTGTTACTATCTTCGCATATACTATAGCCATTTTTGTTCAGGGGAAATGATCTTTTTGAGGTATTATTATTTTCAATTGATAGAGAAGAAGGATTCTCAATTTTATTCTTGGTATATATTTTGTTTTAGAACATTTATTTTCATATTTAATATATTTATTCTAAGATGTATTAGGATCAGAATTAACCTACCTATTTGGACACATCATTTCACTAGCTTGTGATGATTTATCTTTTACCTTAACTACCCTGTTGAAATATTATATAATCATTTTTAAATAATTATGTGTTTCAAGATACTTTAAATGTTTCATGGAAATTTATTTTTTTAAGAGTATGTTTTTATTTAATCTATTCTTCCATATTTTCATATTCAAACACTTCTAGTTTTTATATCTTGATCTCATAAATGTATACAACCTATTCATTTAAATATTCATCCTTTACCTTGGTAGTATTTTTTTTATTTTATAAGAATAATATTATCTTTCTTGATATTTGTTTGTAACTCAATAAAAGATTATAATTTATTTTTTATCATGTATTCTATCTCTCCATCCAACGTCAAATTTTTATTCAAGAAAAAATAAACAAAAGAGTGCCCTGGAAGCCAGAAAACAAGAAAGGAAAACACACAAACAAAAGAAACTGCAAGAAGACACCTATATCCAGAAGACCACCTGGGCCTACAGGGGCCTAAAGTAATGTAAACCGAGTGCATATCCACTTATAACATTAACACCTGCAGGCTTCCAGAAACTAATAGATGGAAGACAGGTGATTCTGGAGCCCGGTTGTGCCATAGAGGCAAGATGATCCGCAACTTGATTCCCCTCACGCCAGGTGTGCAACACACTAACACCATCCAGGAGGGTTCGAAACCTCCTAAATATATATGCAATTGACCAAGGAACCTAGACTGTACCAATCAGATCTTCATAAAGAATTGGAGAATCCGTCTCCACTTGGGATATAAAAGTACTCTTCTGGAGACAAAGCTGCAAACTAGAGAAAAGTGCATTTGCCTCTGCCTAAATCGAGGAACGCCACCCAAGGTACACCGTAAATGCCAATATCACACTCCCGCACCAATCACAGACCACTCCCCCCCACGCATTTCACCTCTCACACAAGATCCATCAGAGTTTAACTTAATTCCCAAGGCTGGACGACTCCATCGGATCCAGCGCCCCCTCTCCGCTGAGAGCTGATACAGTAGATAGCCAGAGTGGGGGAGCGCACCTAAAGAAGCCTGAATGAGGGGACCTCACACCACTGGGGTAACAGATGAACTAGGGAAACCAGCTAGACTCAGGTATGCACGATGATGACCCTCAATGTAGGCAAATCTCCCTAAAAATGGCCCTGATTCCAAGCTGGCCACAACCTCCAACATCTAGCAATAAGAACCACAAGCCATGCCATCCGCTCCATACCTGAGCCGCCAGATCTGATGAACCATCTATCCATAAATAGTGCATCATGATGAGTGTCAGTAGATAAAGCTGTGAAATACCCAAATAAAATCTAAAGGAAAAAATCCCATTCACTTTATAAAATAAATGGTTAGAGATTTTAACCTTCGGACGACTACAAGAGTGGCATTTGGAGTCCAGATAAATACCCACCTTCTGAATCTGGGCATCTGTGGACACTGCTTGCTTCCTGATACGCCATGTAAGGAAATTGTATTTTGAGGGAATTTTATTACACTAGAGCAGAACATCCTAGCAGTTCGAAGGAGGTTGTGGGGCCAAAATCCTTCGATACGCTTGAGAAGAGAAATTCCCTAAGGAGGAAGCTGTGAAAACACACATATCCAGATCTGAGGTTAAGACAATAGACTCCTAGACTCCCTACTGATCAAAATCCAGAACTACTTTAATGAATGTGGGGTGCCCGCTAGCTTTCGTGAAAGAGATTAACGACGCCGAGCACCCAGGGAAGCCATAAACCAAACCCGGCCAATTATGGAACCAAAACAGGAGGGGGCCATCACCAACGATCCAGCAAGAAGTCTGTTTAAGAACACTGATGAGAGGAAAAATTTTGGACCAGAAGGGGGGAACATGGCCATCTTCCACCACCTCATCACCCACCCAATGGCTGGACATAATCTCCCACCAAATAGATTTCCCTTCAATCACCTCCCATGTAAGCTTGGCCTGGTAACAATGAAGAGTGGCACTCATACTCCTCATGTTAACCCCCCTCCTGAACGGGCTTTTCCATTCTCTCCCAGGACACCCAATACCGCTTCCCCTTTGAGCATGCATCCCACATAAACCTAGCCAAAATCATGTCAACCACACTAATGACCCCCTTGGGCAGAGAGGTGGAAGCCAAAGCATGGATTGGTATAACTGAAAGGACACTGTTAATCCGGGTAATCCTCCCCCGAATGAGAGGTACCGATTATTCTAATTTAGCACCTGATTAGAGATTTTACACACACTCTTATCAAATTCCTGCACCTTGAGTCTACCAGACAAAATAGGGGTGCCAAGGTACTCCATAGGAAAGGAAACATGCTGCATTCTCAGCCTGCTGCATAGAGAAGCAATCCTACCGGCCTGACATTTGGTAGAAATATAGAAATTCCTCTTATCATTATTCACCACTTGCCCACTCCAGTAACAATACTTCTCTATAACATTCTTGACGCCTCTAACTGACCTCTTCCCACCATTCGTGAAAATCAAAGTGTCATCCTCAAACATCAAATGAGAAACTGAAACACGGTTCCACCTCTTTCGAAATGGGAGCAAACCACCACTGTGAAGACTCTTGTTGATGAGCCAGCTAAGCATGTACTGTGCTAAGATAAAAATACTGGGGGGGGGGGAATAGGATCACCTTGGTGAAGCCCCCGGGTTGCTTTAATGAAGCCATGACTCCTTCCCATAAGTGAAACTGCCATCCACAAGGAGATGAAACATCTGAACATAAGTTCAGCAGCCCTGATGGAAAACCCCATTGCCCTAAGAACCCGGTTAATGAAACCCCAATCCATCCTATCGTAGGACTTGTTCATGTATAGATTTACTTCCAAGTTCAAACTGTGTATATTGTTGTTCATATCCCTCAGCATTTCCTATGCCAGACTGATGGCCCCCTAAATAGACTGCCCCTTCACAAACCCATGCTGCTCAACTGAGACCCACTGGGGGAGGAACCTGGACAACCTCACGTTGATGATAGAAGATAGAATTTTGTTGGGAAATTTTCACATACTCATCGGACGGAATTGAGAAAGAGAAGAAGGATTTCTAAGCTTTGGAATAAGCACAAGAGTGGTGGAATTGGAAACCCATAGAAGGCTCCCACCTTGAACGAAATCCTGAATGATAGCAATAATATCAGCTTTAATCACCTCCCATGCATCCCTATAAAAAGAACCAGGAAAGCCATCATGACCCAAGGCACTCTCTGGATTGAGATTCATCATGGACGAATGCACTTCCTCCTCTTTCGGGATCCTCTCTAAGTACTCATTTTCACTGATAGAAACAGAGGGAATCACAGCCTCCCAAAGGGCAGCATTGCCACTTGGGTATCCTGTGGCCATCTGCGGATTAGGACCGGCTAGGAGTTACCTAAAGAAAGAGTGGCCCATGCTCCCCATCGTGTCTCTGTCATCCATGTACGTACCATCGTCCATTAAAATATTTGGTTTGCTGATGTGCCCTCACTCCTTTAGGCAGGAATGAAAAAGGCTGAATTCTTATCACCTTTGTGCAACCACTTAATCATAGATCTTTTGCAAGAAACTCGCTCCTGCTTAAGAATCATCTCGGCCCAAACCTCATTTTTCCCAGATAGCTACTCAAACAAAGATTCGCTCCACCGCTGCTCAATGATGGTCTCCATAATACCAATACTCTATTTCAGACTCTCTAAATCCTGATCAGGAAGCGGTAGGCCCGCTGCCCACACCTTCAGCCCCGAATTCAGGCACCACAGCTTATTGTGCACTACAACCCACAAGTGCCACTGTACCGGCCTGCTCCATGGCTCAGAAATGACCTGTTTGAATCCAGAAAGGCTGGTCCAGTACCGAGAGATCCTGAACCCTCCCGGGGTTTCATGCCCCAGAATAAGTGAAATCAAGAGAGGATAATGATCAGAGATCCCATAGACCGGGTGCTTAACGCTGCCATTGGGAAACATAGATAACACATTAACATTGGCAAAGAAATGGTCAATTCGGCTCTAACACCAACTCCTTCCCCTGTGGTTGTTACACCAAGTGAACGGATCTCCCGAGAAACCCAAATCTGTCAAACCACATCCTACCATAAAATGAGAAAAGTACAAGCTAGCCCTTCTAGGAAAGGTACCCCTACCCTTATTCTCCTCAGGATCAATCATCCCATTAATGTAACCCCGCTCAATCCAAGGGGATTACTACAGATCAAAGTGTCTCAAGTCTTGCCACAACTGTTCTCTATTGGCCACATCACAACTTGCATACACAAAATTCACCAACACACTATCCTCTCAATTTGAAACCCTTGTAGTGATAAACTGATCACCCGAGGAAATCAGATCAACCATGACTTCCCTATTCCAATAGATCCAAATGTGACTGTTTACCAGGTCCTCATGAAAAGCACCATGTAGCTTGAGCTTCCAACAGAACCTCTTGATCCTTTCAGACATCTGTTTGTGTTCGAGGAATGCCACTAGGGACACCTTATTCTTTAGAATCTCAGAGATGATGAAATATGATTTCAACCGGGATCCAAGGACATAGGGATTTCATATGAACAATGATAAAATTAAAATGATAGAGACATGGTATTGACCCTAGGTAGAATGGTCACTGTAAGAGGGGAAGCTAGAACTTCCTTCAACTATCTAAACTTAGACCTAGTGCACATCCCCGGGCTAGAGGCAGGGTATAAACCTGTAGTCTGGACTGCTGGAGAACCAGATGCTAGAGAACCAATTATGCAGGGCCTACTCCCCATTTCACTGGGCGAAGAAGGTGGGAGCAATTGCAATAGGGCAGCACTCGGATCCTTCAGATCACTAGCCTGAGAGAGAAGGAGGGGGAACCTGCTCACTGACCAACACCAGAATACAAGGGGAAAGCTCTAGCCCGACCTCCTTCCTCCTGAAGGGAACCTCCTAGATCGGATTAGGAGGTAGCAACAGGAGACCAGTGGAACTGAGGGGAATACAGAGCAATCTTTCTAAAAGACCACCCCCAATAGCATCTGACTTTTATTGACATAAGAGGCAAGAAGTTCAGAGGCCAAAACCTGGGGCTCCCAAGAAGGAGACCTCATTGAAACCAAACCTGGAGGGGCATCTGAGTAGGGAAGGGCTGGAGCTGAACAACACAAATGAACCGATGAGACTGATTGGGCCACAACCTGAAAAGGTATAGAGTTCTTAGCCAGGAAAAAGACATGACCATCCGAGGGAGAAGCTAAGGGAGGCCCAAGTACGAGCCTCCGACCACCGCTCTTACGATTCCTACAGGTCTAGAACGAATGACCCTAAAGTCCACATGAGCTGAAGATGTGGGGAAACACTGGGAAGAACAGGTCCTGATGCCACTCCACTGAACCCTGCACCTTTAGAGCAAGCGAGTCCGAAATAGGAGCTGACAGATCCAACTCAACACAAATACAAGCTACCCTCAAATCCTCACCACATAGAGTTAGCTCGTCTGCACAGAGGAACCTGCCAAGAGACTCCCCAATGGCCTTCAAAAAAGACTTGTTTTTGAACGACAATGGGAGCCCAGGGAGGTTGAACTAGACCGCGGAATGGGGACTCTCCTTCCTTGGATGAGCATCCATGGACCAACATGACAGATTGAAGCGCCAATGACCAAACATCCAAGGCGAGTTGCTCTAGGCATGGACGAAATCCCTTCCTAAAGCAAAGACCAAACAAAATGAGATATGATGGATGGAAGAAATATGAGCACGAACTTATAGCCCCCAACAATCCACAAAGCACTGAAAAACCTAGAGAGACGGCTTCACAGCCCCGAAGTGGGCCACAAGGTTCCACCGGATACTAGCCACCGCATCTTCAAAAGCCGAAGAATAGACCTCCAAGGATATACAGGAACCCTCCCATGAAACATTCTGGGATATTGGGGAAGCTTTGGGAAAAAAACCCTGTGAAAACTGGGACAAACCACACAACACTTCCCTAAAGGATAGATCTGGCCGCCGGCGCTGAGGATCGGGCCCTGGATCGAACGCCCATGAGGCTGGGAACGATACCGGAGCACAACCAGCTGTCGTAGCGCCAGGCGCCAAGATTTCAGTATGCTCCATAAAATTAGTTTAATATTATAATTTTCAATATAATATGTAGTTAAATTCTTATTATTTACTCATAAATCTTCTTATCTTAATTATAAATAACTTCTTCTTGATTCCATTCAGTTTGGTTGAATCTTTTGATATTTTTACCAGTTTCTTTTTCTAAGGTTTCTCATTATTTTCATCTATTTTAGGCTCAATAAACACCTTATTTGGATAGTTTATAGAAATATTTCCAATTTCATTACAATTATATCTCCTTGGTGGTAGTTTTCTCTTACACTTTCTCTTTTCCTTATTGAATCTCTTTGATATCAGAGAAATAATTCTTCTTCAATATTATTATTTATCATTATTATCAAATTCAACAGATTCTCCATCTTCATCATCTATGATTTATAGTTTTCTCACAACCATAATGGGTAAGTCATCTGTAATATTCTTTTTAAACACCAGAATATTTATTATTTTATAAGTAACAAGAATATTATGTAACTTGTTGAGAGAAATATCATCTCCATCTTCTAGAGATGAAATTTTTGGATCAAAACTATCTTGAATATTTCTCACCAAATTTTTGACACTAATGAAATCATCCTACTTTTCCCTAAAACACAAAATATTAATGAAAATTTCATAAGCTATTGTAAATAATTCATCAATTGTTTCTTTTTAATTCATATTAATATCCTAAAATTTTAGCCTCTAAATTTTCAATTCAGTCTCTTTCACTTTCACATTGTCTTCATATTTTCATTCTAATTTTCCCAAATTTCCTTGGTATTTTGGAGTCCCATATCGTTTTTTGTAAAAAAATTTTGGAATCAAAATCCATATTTATCTTATGTTTAAATTTTACTAGAGAATGTTAAAAATTAATTTGAAATATTATTGTTGATGAATCTTTCACTTTATAGAAATGTTCTATGAGATAAATCAATATCATATTCTTGCAACTGTGATAGTTTCTTCCGTATAATATAAAGACACACCAATTATTAACACAATTTAGATTATCCATATTTAACACTTATTGGATCTTGATAGAGGGAACCTAAGTTTTCTCTAATATTAATTGAAGAACCGAGTATGGTGTTGCACAATAAAGAAGGGTGAGATGAATTAGTGGTGAATTTTTATGATTTTATTTAATTTAAATCTTCCTTTTTTCAGATATTAGGATCCCATACACTCTTAAATGACTTCTATTCCTTACCTGGATGAAGTAAGAAATATATAGCACATGGACACAATATTTTTACAGGGTTTGATCAAAATAAGATCACACACTTTACTATGATTGTTCATATGACCCAATAATATATTATCTAATATAATTACAAGTGATTACACCATAGAATATTTAATAAAATATATTCACACTACACTTTCTATAGTACCACTTAAACAAAAACTTCTCACTACTTGATACAAAATTATTTGAAATGAAACTCAAAAGATCACTTTCAAATACCAATTTCTTCTAAAACTATTGATGAAGATCTTTCTCTTTTATCCTTGAAGATTAAATGAATAACATCTGGTTACTTATTCAAAAATCTCATTGATTGATAATAAAAAACAACATTGATTTATGAAAATATTTTCCAGTATATCAATGAATGCATATGTATTACATGTGATTATACGTTTAATTTTTACCGTATCTTTGAAAGATGTGTATATATGAGTCTTATTTCCTTTAAGTTATTTATTTCTCATTCAGAAAATAGATAAGAGCATAGTTTTTATAGGTTATCCTTCCCATGTGAAAGAGATTACATCCTATTATTAATGTAGAATAACTCATGTAAATACCCAATCCCAGTTTTCCAGAGCCAATGCCTCATTACATTACATTGGAATAATTACAAGAAAGTCACATCCCAAAGGAACAATTAGTTTAGTAGATTTTGAAATCTAGATACATAAATATATTCAACATTACAACTTGAAATTAAAATAAAACTTAAAGTTTTATTGAGAATATCTATAACTATAAGTTTATCCTTAAAGATCATTCATAATAAACTTCTTCATGTCCTGAGAAAATGAAACATAAGAAATGGGTGAGATCAAACACTCAATAAGAGTAAAAAATAAAGTAGAAGATAACATAAACATTTGACATGTTAAATAACTGAAAACACATGCCTTTAAAAATTAACTTGAACACATTACGGTAGAAATAAGAGATGAATAAATAATGACATAATAAAGCATAAGAATGGTTATTCTACTAGTTGAATAACCTCATGAACTTTAAATTTCTAGAATCATAATGAGGAAAACAAATATTCCAGACATTATGAAACATACCATCATGGCCTCCACCAAGAGATCAAAATGATAAGGCATCGGCCAAAACCATATCTAAAAATGGGCAAGGCCTCAGCCAAGTCCATATCTATTTGTCTCATGAGACCTACCGATAAATAGAGGGGATATAGATAGACCCAACCATCACATAATAAGTATAATTCATTCCTTTTATGAATGGGGATAAATATAAACAATATATAATTTTATATTCAAACTAACACATGAAACGTAAATAAAGTCCCTCGAACATTAAGCGTAAACACTAACCATTCAGAGTAAAATGGTGAATGTTTTTAAGATAGAACATACACAGTCAAACTAATCATAAAACATTCAATAAAATATGGTAGATGATATCATAAATATTAATCCCAATAATACATAATAATCCACAGGAGTGTTGAATCAGATGAAGATACTCTTATGAAATCATCGAGTAATTATAGTGATAAACACTCTTTTACTTTGAAAAGAAGAGTTCATTTAGAAATATATTTGTATAAAACTAGAAGTGAAGTAAGATGGTATTTTAATAATAAAATAATTTATTTTAGAAATATAATGGCTTCCAAAAACTGAATATATAGTGCTTTTGAAAATAGGAAAGAATTTGAGAATTTCCCTTGAAACGAGATTGTTTATCAGGATGGATTTTTGAAAGGTCATTTTAAAACATATAACTCTCCATAAATGAATGTATGATTCTTGTTGGAACAAATATATATAAAATTAACTAAAAAATTATATGGATTATATATGAATGAATTATAATTTAATTGAGTTAAGTAGATAATAAAATTTACCCGAATGAAAATGGAGGTTCGGGTGGAAAACCTTTACCTTAAGTTTGAATGTGTTCTGATCATGAACTTAAGGTCATGGAATATGAAATGAGACTTATTAATAAATTAATTAAGAACCTATTATACATATATTTAGTTTATAATAATTTTTTTGAGTTTATTATGTACTTATTGATATGTTATAAAATTGAGTTCCGTCGTTCTGGAGTGTTCGTTTCCTTCTATTTCAGGATCGATATACTTGTATATGAGTATGGATTTTCATGTGGAAAGGATGTAATTTTCCATAATTAAAAATATATATTATTTATTAACATACATAAATTTTAATGGTTATATATATAATTTGTTTACATGGTATGAGGATGAATCATTGAATGAAATATTAATGACAATCACTTAGATTATTTGGCAGTATTTTGATTATTATGAACTAGTTTTGTCATATGAATTAATACTATGTATATATACCAGATTATTAATATTAATTAATTTATAATAAATATATTATATTCTAGTTCAATCATCAAAATAGTTTCATGATCTGTAATGAAGGAGAAATTTAAGAACAAAACCTCGTCATCCACGAAGGTTGTAAATTGGAACCTCACAGACGATGATTTCATTTATAAGAGAGAGAGAGAGAAGATTGATAATGGTTATTAAATTATTATGGTATAATTAAAGTATATAGATGATAATGTAGTTATAAGGATCAATTGGACATATGAGGTTAGGAGATAATAATAAAAGAAGATAAATTGAAATGAAACTAAATGAAAAAGAAAGATGATTTACCTCTTGAAATAACCTCCTTGAGAACCTCCTTAAGGGAATGGGTTTTGGTATTTTGGAAAGACCAAGAGATCCTGGTTGTGGGTAGTGACTAGGGAATGGTATTTTTTGTAGAACTTTTAGGAGTTTCAGGTCATAGAGTAATGAAGAGAAGAGGGAGTGGGGGGTTATAGTGGAGGAGAGGAGGGTTTTCCAATTATTATACTAATTATTTTATTATTTTGCCAAAGACAAACAATACTATTGATTCTTGTGACCGAGAATAGTAATATGTAAATGTGAGTTCGGAAAAAGTGTTCTTACATCATCCATGATGCTAGGAATAGTGAATTTAACTGATAATATATATACATGGTAAATTATCATATTTTCCTATTCCTAAAAAATTGGAGTATTTTAGAATTTTCCCAGAAATTTACCCTAACCATTTTTCAATTTGTAGAATACAAAAATGAACTCCATTTTCTAAAAATAATTTTCTAAATATTATTAATTTAATTTTTAAATAAAATATTAATTTATTTAAAAAATAACAATTTTAAAACTATAACTCATTTTATATCGCCTTAAAAAATTAATCAAGATCTCATTATCTTGTAACCTTAAGAAAATAAAACAGTAGTGTGATTTAATATTCAGAAGGGCCATATTACTATTCATATTACTATTCATAAGGTTATATTACTATTCCCCAAAAATTAAGTTTGTCTTATTAGACTCAAATATATTACTGAATGCAACCGTGTATGTAAGCTTTTCGAAATTCAAATCATAGAGGTAGAAAAATAATGTTTACTAGATAGGTTATAACAAAGTGGTGTTTTTTAGAGGCTCAATGTTTAATGCATTCAATATTAAATTTATTTTCAAAATCTTGGGGTGTTACACTATCCCTTTACAAATTTTTTTACCTCGAAATTTCCAGAATGTTACCTCACAAAAAGATTTGGGTAGTTCTTCATCATAAGATCATTAGGATCCCATGTAGCATATTATATTTTATGAATTTTCCAAATTATCTTTACCAGTAGATTCATCCAATTCCTCAACACTTGTTCTTCAGTGTCCATAATTCAGATAGTCTCTTCACAGTAAGATAAGTTAGATTCCAATTCTATACCTTTAGAAATGAGGAAATGCGTTGGGTCTAGCATGTACTTCTTAGAAATGAGACATGGAACACATTGTGTACTTTAGATAGGCTAGGTGACATAGCTAAAATATATGTAATATATCCAATTCTCTCCATAATTTCAAAAGGTCCTATATACCTAGGGATGTGTTTCCCTCTCTTCCCAAATCATATAACACCCTTCCATGAAGATAATTTCAAGAAAACATGATCTCCCACTTGAAACTCCAAATCCTAACTTCGATTATCCGCATATATTTTTTGTCTTCTTTGAGTTTCTTTGATATATAATTGAATAGTCTTTACCTTCATTGTTTTTTCCTCCACAACCTCTAAGACCACAAGCTTTTTTTTCAACTTTATCCCAATATGTTGGTGTACGAAATCTCTTTACATAAAATGCTTTATGTGGTGCGATTTGAATACTTGAATGGAAACTATTATTATAGGAAAACTCTACTAAATGTAAATATTGATCCCACATACCTTTAAATTCAAGTGAACATGATCTGAACATGTCCTCTAAGGTTTGGATCATCCATTCTAATTTTCCATTAGTTTTTGGATTATAAGAAGTACTCGATCAAAGATTAGTATCCAAATATTTCTGAAGAATTTTCTATAATTTCAATGTAAATCAAGGATCATGATCAGAATCAATTGAAGGAGGTTCTCCGTGAAGTCTCACAACTTCATTGATATAGAGTCTTGCTGGGTGATCTGGCGGAAAATCCTCCCTTATAGCGAGTAAATGTGTAGATTTCGGAAGTCAATCCACAATTACCCATATTGGATCATTATTTTTTTTGGAGTTTTGGGTAATCCAGTGAAAACATATATAGTGATGTCATCCCATTTCCATGTAGGAATAGTAAGAGGTTGCATGACTCCTCTTGGATGTTGTCTTTTAGCCTTCACTCATTGAAAAAATTGACATCTTGATACATAATCAGCAATTTCCTTCTTCATGTTGTCCCACCATAAATATTCCTTCAAATATCTATACATTTTAGTACTTCAAGGATGTATAGAGAGATTAAAGCTATTATCATCATCCAATAACTCCATTTTCAACTCAGGTATAGAGGGAACACAAAGCCGCTTCCCAAATTTTTGAATTCCATCTTCACACATGAAGTCAGTCAACTTCCTATCTATCAAAGAATTAATTTTAATTTGAATATTCTCATCATTAAAGTTTGAAGCATTAATTATTTCCAATAAATATGAATAGGAAACCATTTTAAAAAGTTGTGATGTTTCACCTTCTTTGATAATTTCCATATCCATTGTCACTAGATCTATGTATACATGATCTTTTCAATCCTCATTTTGTTGAGAACTCTATGATCCTTATTTATTAATGCATAATATACCTTATTTTACTTTCCTAAGTGGTTGTGTATGGTAAAATCATAATCCATGAGTAGTTCAAGCCATCAAGTTTGCCTCATGTTGAGTTATTTATGTGAGAAGATATATTTCAACCTCTTATGATCCGTATATATCTCACAATTTTCACCATAGAGATAATGTATCCATATCTTCAGATAAAAGATTACATATTCTAACTCAAGATCATTAATAAGACAGTTTTGTTCATGAATTTTTAACTACCTTGATGCATAGGAAATAACTCTATCATTCTACATAAGGACACAACCAAGTCTTTTCTTTGATGCATCACTATAAATCACAAACCCATCATTCCCTGATGGTAGAGTTAGGGTCATAGAATTCACTAATATCCTCTTCAATTCTTTGAAACATTATATAAATTCTTTTGTCTATACAAACATAACCCCTTTATGTGTAAGCTTGTTCATTGGATTGGCTAAATGGGTGAAGTTATGAATGAAACACTGATAATAACTTACTAAACCAATAAAACTACATACCTCAGTTATGTTCATTGGAGTAGGACATTATTTCATAGCCTTTTTCTTCACAGGATCAAAAAATATTCCATCCTTAGAGTTAATTTTTCCAAGAAAGGGGACTGATTGAAGCCAAAATTCACACTTGATAAACTTCCCATGTAATCTATTTATTCTAAGAGTCATTAGAATAGTGTGCAAGTGATTTTCATGATCTTAATATCTTTTAGAGTATACCAAGATATCATCAATAAATACCACAAAAAGTCATCAAGATATTGCTTGAAAATTCTATTTATTAGATCCATGAAAATAGAGGGTGCATTAGTCAGTCCAAAAGGCATTACTATAAACTCGTATTTTCTATACCTTATTTGAAATGATGTCATTAGAATATCTTCTTTCTTTACACACAACTGATGATATCCATATCAAAGATCAATATTTGAAAAAAATTGGGCTCCATGAAGTTGATCAAATAAATCATCAATGTGAGGTAGGTGATACTTGTTCTTTATTGTTATAACATTGATCTCCCTGGAGTAAATGCACAACCTCATTGATCCATATTTCTTCTTAATGAAAAGATAAGGGGATCAACATGGATAAACACTAGGGTGAAAAAATTATTTATCACTCAATTGCTCTATTTGTTTATTCAGTTCCTCCAATTCGACAATGGCCATTCTATAATGGGTCTTTGATATGGACCTTGAATCAAGAATTATGTCAATGGAAAACTCAATTTCTTTCTCTGAAAGATGTATAGGTAAATACTCTAGAAACATATCAACATATTATTTCACAATTTTTACACACTCTATTTGAAAATTACCTTACTCACCCATAGTTATTGCATTTTCTTCCTCCACAATAATAGAATTCATTAGACCTATTGGGGGTGGATCTAGAGGATAATCAAACTGTGAATTTTCTTCTCTAATGATAAAGGATTCCACATCATCCTCAAAAATTGTAACATTCTTCTTGTAATAAATTTTCAAATCATGGTTAGAAATCTAATCAATACCAATGATTATATCAAAGTCAATCATGGGTATGATAACAAAATTAGCAAATAAAGCACGTTAATATGCTATAATGGGGACTTACTGACACAACTTTGTTGCAATGATACTTACACTATGAGTTTTTACTGGAAACTCCCTTACTAAATCAAATTGTAAATATCTTATTTTATTGGAAAACTAGGAAGATATGAATGATTATGATGATTCAAAATCAAATAGATCATTGTCTAAGTCTGAGGAAATGATTAAAGTACCTTACACCACATCATTAGGAACTTCAATATCAATAGTTGTGATCACATAAGCTTGTCCCTTCTACCTTGGAATTTTATGAGGAAAATTTCCTTGATGCATTAGAAAATCTTTAGTATAATGTCCCATCACCCTGAAATTATATCATTGAACATTAATTGATTATTTCTTCCCCATTCAAACACCAACATAATGTACTTTTTGTCCACACTTATAGCACACCCATTTTCCTTTTAAGTAGACAACATGGTGTTTCCTTACACAATTATCACAGGGTGGAAAGTAAACTCTTCCTGTCTTCCCCTATTCATTATTTTATTTTCTATATTTTTCAGAAACCATCCTCTTCTCTTGATTTCCATTAAATTCACAAGACTTAGAGAACTCATTTTCCGTCTTGATAGCAAATGAGACTATTTCTTCATATGATGAGATAGTTTGGCAGACCAAATCTTAATGAAGGAATGGATTTAGGACATCAAGTAATAGATAAATCTTTCTCCTTGGATTATGTATATAGTCCAAAACATTCCTTTCTATCCTTGTGAAGTTAGATTCATACTTTGTAAAATCCTCATATTTCTTTTGCCTCAAATTAAGAAACTACCTTTCTATAACTACTCGTTGTTCATGAGGAAAGTATTTTTATAAGAAAATTTATTTGAATTTACTCTATTCCATGTTTTATATCTCTTCCTACTCATTTTTTGTTTTGAATCAATTACCACCATTGATCAGCATCTCCATAAATATGATAAACTTCCATGACAACCTTCTCCCTTTCACTACTTAATAAGGTGAGAAATATCTTCTGTAAGGAACTTATCTATTTCTTTACAACGAATGCATTTGTAGTCCCATAAAATTATGGATACTGTTTTCACATAATGTGATCCAACATAGATCCTCCATTTTGTGGATCCGGATGCTCCATATGGGAAAATTTTATTGTTCATAACCTGAGTAAGTTATCACAATATAGTTATAAGTTGCTTTATGGCAGTCACAACTCCAGAGCCAACATCATGATCTTGTAAAGGAGTGAATCCCTACCTGGTATATATGTGTTCATGCGATTTCCATTCCTTCTACTAGGATCCATTTCAAAATAATGGCATACACTATATTAGGTTATGAATCATAATGTATAATCTCGACATAGAAAAATACTAAGCGTAATTTTAAATTATATGCATGGATAATACCATAATCATAAAAGTGGTGTTTTTGATGAAACATTTACATTTAAATCCTTCATAATGTCTTGTATAGAAAATGTGAATTATCCTAAGAATATCTGTAACACCCCAAGCTTCCACAGTATGCTTCTCTTTGAATAATACAGTAGCGTGTGTTGTACGCAACTTCTAGTTCTAACACACACCACAACCAATCAAACTAGCTGTTTGAAGTTTTATAAATTTTATATTTAAAAATGGGCTTCATTTTTGAATTCGTAATATCGAAATTATCCTAGGGTGAAATTTTGGTACTTTTCGGATAACTGTTATATTTTGATGAATAGTGAAAATTATTAAATTTTAATTTAAAAAAACTTTTTTAATCGAAATAATTAATAGTGATAAATTATTAATTTGAGTGGTTTTGAAGAATATTTAGAATAAATGTTCACCATTTAATACAATTTTCATCATTTGACATAATTTCACAATTAAACCGAATATAAACAAGTGTCAATCTTTTGATAGTTATTATCTCTTAAAAACACACTTTTTGTGTTAACAACGGGAATTAATTTTAAATTAATTTCTGAAACTTCTATGTTTTGAATTTGAAAAAATGGATTCCATATTTTGAATCAGGATGTCCAAATTGTGTAAATAGGTAACTTTAATTTGTAGACATTTTGAATAATTACTTCGGTAAATATTTTATATACCATGGTTAAAGGGTAAATCCAGTAAATAACGATAAACAATAATATTATAATATTAATAAATTACCCTAAAACGTATCCTAACCTTTTTGGTAGATACATGTCCGACCATGGGCATCTTTGGGTCAATTTTGGGACCCCATGGAGCCACTTTTAGGTGATAGGGACACTTTATATTAATTAAGTTAAAGTAAATACCAAAATGACATAAGCATATATCTTTTAGAAAACCAATTTTTTACATAGGGTTATATATTTAATATTTTCGACTATAAATATTAATTAGAAAGATAAAAACATTTCCTACATAATGGTATTTTATTTATAATTTTTATACATTAAATAACTTAATTTATTTATGACATAATGATTATGTAGTAATTATCGTATTAATGAAAGATTAAGATAATGGATATTATAAATACCCAAATAAATGTAATTTGAGACTTTTTATAAAGTAAAATAATTTTATAGGTTAACATGAAATATTAGGATTGTTTATATAAATTATTTTCTAAGTAATAATATTGTTATAAATTTATCAATAACAAAATACCCAATAGTGTCAAAATTGACATAAAAGAGTTTATAAAACAAATATTATATTATTTATTTATATTCAATTTCTAAAAATATAAGGTTCAGCCAAGAGACTTATATAATGATAGGTGTATCATTAATGGACCACTTGGGGGTCTCTTGGAGATATATAGTAAGTTTATTAACTATATAATATAAAAATAAAAAGTGACATGGTAAGTGTCAAACTAATTAACTAAGAGTTAAAACTAAAGGATAAGGTTAATATAATGACCCAAACCTATCTAAATTATATTGGATGAGTTATTTTTTACCCCTCCCCACCTTAACCTTTAAATAATCCACTTTTTAGCCATTATAAACCGAATATGAATTTATTATAAAATAATATTTCTAGATTTTCCTAAGGTGCCCCTCCTCCCCCTTATAAAAGGACACCACTTATAACCAATTCTCCATACATTCAAAGCCTTTTGATTCGGACAAACCCTTCCCAAATACTCTCTAAAATTCCCTAACTTAAACCTGGAGGTCTTAGTTTGATCATAAATCCAACCTAAGGGGACCTTTTGATCAAATCAAAAGTAAGAACCCGAAGAAGAGGTAATGTTTTCAACACCCTCTTTCAAGTTCCTTTCTTCTTCAACTTCTTCTTTCTATGTTATTACCATTCTAAAATAATAACTCCAATATCTCCTATATACTGTTATATTATTATATGGTACAACCATATTCAGTATTCTATCCATCCTTTGAATGACATGTCACCATACATGCGTACGTACAACTTATCGTCTCCACATCGTGGTGTAATTGTTATTAAATATATTATTATTTGGATGGGTATAATAATGATGTGTAATTAATGTAAATAATAAATATAATATAATAATTATTTTCTATATATTATATACCATCCAATTATATATTATTTTAATATCAAAAGGATGATATTGTCGCTCGTGCGTACGTACGGACTACCGTCTCCACGAACGCGATGTGATTCATTCCCCATCATATCCATTCAAGACTAATTCTCATTTGATGATTAAATGTAATGTTTAAGAACTTTATATCATTATATATATGAATAATATACAACCTATCACAAACAAACACGACTTATGTAACAAAACATATAAAATAAAACGAGTAAGTTAACACTCGAAACGACGATAATACTAAAGTATTATTAACAAAGCATTATTAGAAGAACATATATGATATCATAATTATGTATATAGTTCTTTTTTGATTTAGTAACAATGTTTTAACTATTATACATGAGGTTAACATACCATCGTTTAAGGAAAAGTACAAGGTAATATTTATTTCACAATCTCTTCATTATTTGAGGTTGTTTATACGTAATTATCAACTGGGACCTCTTTATCATTAAAATACATGTTTCTTAAAAATGTATTTCAAAACATTATTATTATTTTGCAGAATATGGGTTAAAGTCATTTATACCCTTGTTTAACTTTTTATAAGAGGTTTATAAAGGAATCTTTCTGTCGTTTTCCAAACAAGGTCATTTTTGACCTTTTTGACAGAATTAAGGTAAGAATGTCATTTTTTAACTTATACGGCGGGTGCGGCTATTTTCCACCATTAAAAAATATTAGAAGATTACCTTACAATATTATAAGGATATTTTCAAATTAAATGTTCTATTTTATAATTATGTGACTTTTAAATGGTTTCAAAAAAATAGATATTTCTCTCAAATAGTTTTGATTTCATCTATGTCAACATCCTTTGATGGATTTTAAGTTTATTTGAAGTCGATTTATTATGATAAAAATATTCCATATTGTATTGAAGGTTTTGTGATATGTTTGAATGTGGATGAGTTATTTTTATACCATTCATGATTTATGGTGAAAGTATTGACATTTCGTATGCTACTTTTAATATGAATGTTTATGTTATGTTGAAACCTGTTCATATGAGGAATGCATTGGAATTAATAAGTGACGGGTAGAGCCCGCTATAGCTCCTTGATGCATTGGTAGGTATCATGAGACATTTGCATGAGGCATTGACAAAATATTATTTTTAGTCATGGCATAAGGTCTTGGCTATGTGGTTATGATAGTCTGGCATTATGCATTCCATCATTATAAAAGTGGTTATTGATATTGCATGTGATTATTCGACTAGTAGAATATCAATGTGAATAAGTAAATGACATTATTTCATTTTATCTTTGCCATATTATTCTGAATTTCAAGTTTAAATAGCTTTTGTTTTAGCTATACATTGCCTTAAATGTTTATGCTTATTTATGAATGTTTACGCTATATTGTTATCCTTACTGAGCATCTGAGCTCACCCCTTTCAGTGTTTTATCTTTCCCTGGATGTGAAGAAGTAATTTATGAATGACCTGCAGGGATAATATGAGGGGATATGAAGACAATATGTTATTGTAGTAGTTTTTCACTTTATAATGTAATGTAAACTTTATGAATGTTTCTAGTTATTCCAAGGATACTAAACTAATCGGTCTTTAGAGACTTGATATTTCTTGTGATGATGAAAATATTATGTAATAATGCACCAAATATAGGCAACTGGGGTCAGGGCATTACAGATGGTATCAGAGGAAGTTTAGTACAAACCTTGCAAGCTAGATTTTGGTAAACTCTGATTAGAGCACATAGACCTAAGATAGACTTTGAGGATTAGTAAAGAAGAACTTCCTAGAATTTTGGTATTGTATAAATTTTGAGAGTTCTCCAAGCAATATATTCATGTCTGGATATGAGCAGGTAGAGGTGGCTCTGGCACAGATGCACCTAGGGGTAAAACTCGAAAACACTGCTTTGAGCTAGACTCGAACGAGAACTGGTGCACGACAACGGGCCTTGCTGCACTCTTGGTTACGACACTCCCGAGGGATATGATTAGGATAATTATCATTTTATTTATGAACCATTATGAAGGGTTTATAAGTATATAGTTCCTCAAAGAAAACATTTTTATTATTATGGATTATATCCATAAACTGTTCAATTTATGTTAAGTGTTTTACAAGTATGGAATTATGTATTTTGATTCATAAACTGATCTAGTTTATGACATTGTTTAGAAATTGCTCCTAGGGGAAGAAATGGAAACCGTATAAATGTATACCTTCCATGTAGGGATTTACCTCCTACTCAAGAGAATTATAGTGGAGCTGGTGATGTAATTGGTGCTGATCAGCTTATCACCATACTAGGACAACTCACTCAGGTTATGAATAATAACCTTACACATATGGAGCACCCTAATCCACAGTGTGGAGGATCAATGTTAGATAGCTTCATGAGGCAACAAACAAAAACATTCAATGGGAGTACAAATCCATTGGTAGCTGAGCAATGGATAAGTTCCCTAGAGAAAATATTTCAGGATTTGGGGAGTAGTAAAAGGGAAAAAGTTATCATGGAAGTTTACCACCTCACTGGAGATGCTAATAAATGGTGGTCATTGATTCAAAATATGATGGAAGATGATGAAGTATCAAATATGGAATGGGGGGAGTTCCAAGACCTATTTTTAGAAAAATACTTTCCTCGTGAGCATCGAGCAGATATGGAAAGGCAATTTCTGAGTTTGAGGCAAAAGGAGTATGAGAATGTCGCAAAGTATGAGGATAACTTTACAAGGTTAGAAAGGTATTCTGGAGATTATATACATAACCCATGAAGTAAGATTGATCATTTTTTTGATGGTTTAAAACCATTTCTTCGTCGAGCATTAGTCTCACAATCCTTCTCATCGTACGAAGACATTGTCTCATGTGCTATCAAAACAGAAAAGGAATTCTCTAAGTTTTATGACTTTAAATCAAAGCAAGAGAATAAGAGATATATTGATCAATCTAGAAATGGAAATAAGGGGTATATGGGAAATGTTGAAAATCAGTCCCGTAGTAAATGTGGGAAGAAACACCCTGGTACTTGCTTAAAAGGAATGAGAGTCTGTTACAAGTGGGGCGAAAAAGGCCACCAAGCTCATGATTGCAAGGGAAAGAGAGTTGCTGTCAAAGTGGAATGCTATAATTTTAGAGAGATGAGACATTATGAAAATGAATGCCCTAATCGTCAGGGGAACTTGCCTTAGAAAAGGCCAAGGGATGAAGGCCAAGCTTATGCTATCTCTACTGCTGAGGTAGAAGTTCTGAAAGACATGGTGGCAGGTAATTTAGTGGTTTCCTCAAGTTTAGAAAATTATTTATTTGATTTTGGATCAACTCATTGTTTCTTGTATTCCCAGTTTTCTAAGAAAATTAGATATTTCCAATTTTATTTAACAATGGAGTTGTCAGTTAAAACTCCTAAGGGAAGTATCATTGCAACAAAGTTTTGTGAATCTGTACCCATTAGAGCACATACATGTTCTTTATACGCTGATCTCATAGTTATACCTATGATTGAGTTTGATATAATCCTCGGTATGGATTGGATTTTGGAACATGATGCGAAGATTTATTGTAAGAATAAGGAGGTTACGATTTTTGATGATGATGACAAAGAACACCCTATTTTTAGAGCAGAATCATCACCACCTAATTCTTATCTAGATCCACCCCCAGTAGCTCAACTAAATTCAATTATTAGGGAGGAAGTGAATGAAATAACTATGGGTAAGGAAAGTAATGCTAAAATAGAGGATGTACCAATTGTGAGAGAATATGTAGATGTGTTTCCAGAAGATTTACCTGGACATCCTCCATAACGAGAAGTTGAGTTTTCCATTGATTTAATTCCTGGATCAAGGCCTATATCGAAGACCCCTTATAGAATGGCCACTGTAGAATTAGTGGAACTAAAGAATCAAATAGAGGAATTGAGGAATAAGGGATTTATTTTCCCTAGTGTTTCTCCATGGGGATCCCCTGTTCTTTTTGTTAAAAAGAAAGACGGATCTATGATGTTATGTATCAACTATAGGGAGATCAACACTATAACAATAAAGAAAAATTATACCCTACCTCACATTGATGATTTATTTGACCAACTTCCTGGAGCTCAATACTTTTCAAAGATTAACCTTCGATCTGGATACCATCAGTTGTGTGTGAAGAAAGAAGATATTCTGAAGACAACATTTCGATCCAGGTACGGGCATTACGAGTTTACAGTAATGCCTTTTGGGCTGACTAATGCACCCTCTGTATTAATGGATCTAATGAATAGAGTTTTCAAAGAATATCTCGATGATTTTTTGGTGGCATTTATTGATGATATCTTGGTATACTCCAAATGCTATGAATATCATGAAAATCACTTGTGCATTATCCTGAACACTCTGAGAAGACATGAATTATATGTGAAGTTTAGCAAGTGTGAATTCTGGATTCAGGAGATTTATTTTCTTGGCCATATTATCCTTAAAGATGGAATCTCAGTTGATCCTTCTAAGACCAAGACAATCAAAGAATGGCCAGAACCTATGTGTATAACTGAGGTACGCAGTTTTATTGGTTTAGTAGGTTATTATTGACATTTTGTCCAGAATTTTGCCTGATTGGCTAACCCATTAACAAATCTCACACGTAAAGGGGTAAAATTTGTTTGGATAAAAGAGTGTGAAGAATGTTTGAAGAACTGATGAGAAAATTAGTCAATGCTCCTATATTGACTCTACCATCGGGGAATGATGGGTTTGTTATTTATAGTGATGCATTGAATAAAGGACTTGGTTGTGTCCTTATGCAGAATGATAGGTTTATTGCCTATGCATCATGATAGTTGAAAATTCATGAGAAAAACTATCCTACTCATGATATTGAGTTAGCATATGTGATCTTTAATTTGAATATATGGAGACACTACCTCTATGGTAAAAAATGTGAGATTTATACTGATCACAAGAGTTTGAAGTATATTTTCTCACAAAAAGAACTCAAAATGAGGTAAAGGAGATGACTTGAATTACTCAAGGATTATGATTGTACGATACACTACCACCACAGAAAGAAAAATAAGGTGGAAGATGCTTTGAGCAGAAAATATCATGGATTTTTGAACAATAAGAGAATTGAAAGGGATAAAATTTTTATGGATCTAGTGAATATGGACATGGGAATAACCATGGAAGGTGAACCATCAATACTTTTTCAAATGGTTTCCAAACCATATTTACTAGAAATGATTTAGAGTTATCAGACCGATGATTAAGAATTTAAAAAGATGATTAAAGTTGTGACTGATGGGAGATTGAGAGACTTTTTGTATGAAGAAGGAATTTTGAAATTTGGGAAGAGACTTTGTGTTCCCGATATACCTGATTTAAAAAGGGAATTTTTAGACGATGCTCATAGTTCCAATTTCTTTATACACCCCGAGAGCACCAAAATGTATAGAGATTTAAAGGAACATTTTTGGTGGGAGAACATGAAGAGGGAGATTGCTGATTTTGTGTCAGGATGTATGGTTTGTCAACAAGTGAAAGCTGGAAGTAAACAACCTAGAGGTGTTATGAAACCTCTTCCCATACCTGAGTGGAAATGGGATAATATCACTATGGACTTTGTCATGGGACTACCAAAGACTCCTAGAAGGAACGATGCAATATGGGTCGTTGTTGATCTTCTTACCAAGTAAGCACATTTTATTGCTATAAGGGAAGATTTACCACTTGAACGTCTAGCAAAACTATATATTAATGAAGTTGTGAGACTTCATGGAGTACCCCTATCAATTGTTTCGGATCGAGATCCCCGTTTTACTTCGAGATTCGAGAAGAGTCTTCAGAAGGCCTTGAATACTGAACTTCATTTGAGCACTGCTTTCCACCATCAAATATATGGAAAATCGGAACGGACTATTAAAACCTTAGAGGGAATGTTGAGATCTTTATCACTTGACTTTCAGGGTATGTAGGATCAAAATTTACCTCTGGTAGAATTTTCCTATAACAATAGCTTCCATTCAAGTATTCGGATGGCACCATATGAAGCGTTATACGGAAAGAGATGTTGCACACCAACCTGTTGGGATGACGTTGGAGAAAGAAAACTTGTAGGCCCGGAACTGGAGGAGGAAATGATAGAAAATGTGAAGGTAATCCAAAACCACATAAAAGTAGCTCAATGTCAGCAGACGAGATATGCTGACAACCGAAGAAAGGATTTGGAATTTCAGGTGGGAGATCATGTTTTCTCGAAGGTATCTCCATGGAAGGGAGTTATATGTTTTGGAAAGAAAGGTAAATTGAGTCCCAAGTACATCGGTACTTTCAAAATTCTAGAATGAATTGGGGTTGTAGCTTACCGTTTTGCAATGCCGCCAAATCTCTCAAAAGTTCATTATGTGTTCCACGTATCACTATTGAGAAAAAACATGCCTGAACCAAATCATGTACTCACCTATGAGGAATTAGAACTGGAACCCGATCTCTCTTATTGCGAAGAGACCATCAGGATTCTTGATACGAGAGAACAAGTGCTGAGAAACCGGACGACTCGTCTGGTAAAAATTCTATGGAGAAACCATATAATGGAAGAGGCAACGTGGGAACCCGAGGAACTTATGATGAAGAACCACCCAAGTATTTTTATACAGTAATTTTCTAGAAATTTTAAGGATGAAATTGTTTGAAGGAGGGGAGAATGTAACACCCCAAGATTCCATGTTATGATTCTCATTGAATAATACAGTAGCGTGTGTTGTACTCAACATCGAGTTCTAACACACACCACAACCAATCAAACTAGCCGTTATGAATAGTAATACCCCCATTTTAAAATTTTATAAATTTTATCTTTCAAAATGGACTTCAATTTTGTATTCGTAATTTGGAAATTATCCTAGGGTGAAATTTTGGTACTTTTCGGATAACTTTTATATTTTGATGAATAGTGAAAATTACTAAATTTTAATTAAAAACAACTCTTTTAATTGAAATAATTAATAGTGATAATTTATGAATTTTAGTGGTTTTAAAGTATATTTATAATATATTTCTACCCTTTAATACAATTTTGGTCATTGGACATAATTTCACAATTAAACCAGACATAATCAAGTGTCAATCTTTTGATAGTTATTATCTCTTAAAAACACGCTTTTTGTTTTAACAACGAGAAATAATTTTAAATTATTTTTTCCCACTTCTGTGTTTTGAATTTGGAAAAATGGATTCCATATTTGGAATCAGGATGTCCAAATTGTGAAAATAGGTAACATTCATTTTTAGACATTTTGAATAATTACTTTGGTAAATATTTTATTTACCATGTTTAAATGGTAAATCCGGTAAATAAGGGTAAAAAATAATATTCTAATAATATTAAATTACTCTAACACATGTCCTAACCTTATTGGTCGATACATGTCCAACCATGGGCATCTTTGGGTCGATTTTGGGACCCCATGGATCCACTTGTAGGTGATAGGGACACTTTATATCAATTAAGTTAAAGTAAATACAAAAATGACATAAGCATATATCTTTTAGAAAAACAATTTTTACATAGAGTTAAATATGTTGTATTTTTGACTATAAATATTTATTATAAATATAAAAATATTTCCTACATAATGGTATTTTATTTATAATTTTTAGACATTAAATAATTTAATTTATTTATGACACAATGATGATGCAGTAATTACCGTATTAATGAAATATTAAGATAATTGATTTTATAAATACCCAAATAAATGTAATTTGATACTTTTTATAAATTAAAATAATTTTATAGTTTAATATGACATATTAGTATTTTTATATAATTTTTTTTCAAAGTAATATTTCTGTTATAAATTTATCAAGAACAAAATACCCAATAGTATCAAAATTGACATAAAAGAGTTTTTAAAACAAATATTATATTATTAATTTATATTCAATTCCTAAAAATCTAAGGTTCGTCCAAGATGCTTATATAATGATATGTGTATCATTAATGGACCACTTGGGGGTCTCTTGGAGGTATATAGTAAGTTTGTTAACTATATAATACAAAAATAAAATGTGACATGTTAAGTGTCCAACTAATTGACTAAGAGTTAAAACTAAAAATAAGGTTCATATAATGACCCAAACCTGTTTAAATTCAATTGTTTGAGTGGTTTCCGACCCATCCCCACCTTAAAATTTAAATAATCCACTTTGGATCCATTAGAAACCGAATATGAATTTATTATAAAATAATATTTCTAGATTTTCCTAAGTTGCCCCTCCTCCGCCTTATAAAAAGATACCACTTCTAACCAATTATTCAGACTTTCAAAGCCTTTTGGTTCAGCCAAAACCTACCCAAATACTCTATAAACTTCCTTCACTTCAACATAGAGGCCTTATTTTGATCAGAAATCCAACCTAAGGAGCCCTTTTGATCAAATCAAAAGGAATAACCCGAAAAAAAGGTAATGTTTTCACCACCCTCTTTCAAGTTCCTTTCTTCCTCAACTTCTTCTTTATACGTTATTCCCATTCTAAAATAATAACTATAGTATATACTATATACTGTGATATTATTATATGGTACAACCATATTCAGTATTCTATCCATCCTTTGAATGACATGTCACCATACGTGCGTACGTACGACTTATCGTCTCCACGTTGTGGTGTAATTGTTATTCAATATATTATTATTTGGATGGGTATAATAATTATGTATAATTCATGTAAATAATAAATATAAAATAATAATTATTCAGTATATATGATATACCATCCAATTATATATTATTTTAATATCAAAAGGATGATATTGTCACTCGTGCGTACGTACGGACTACCGTCTCCACGAACGCGATGAGATTCAATCCCCATCGTATCCATTCAAGACTAATTCTCATTTGATGACTAAAAGTAATGTTTAAGAACTTTATATAATTGTGGAAATGAATAATATACAACCTATCCATAACAAACATGACTTCTGTAACAAAATATATAAAAGAAAACGAGTAATTTAACACCCGAAACAACGATAATACTAAAGTATTATAAACATATCATTATTAGAAGATCATATATGATATCATAATTATGTATATGGTTCGTCTATAATTTAATAAAATTTTTTAACTATTATACATGAGTTTAACATACCATCAACTAAGGAAGATTACAAGGTAAGGGTTATTTCACAATCTCTTCATTATCTGAGGTTGTTTATACGTAATTATCTACTGTGACATCTTTATCATCCACATCCATGTTTCTTAAAAATTTATTTCAAAACATTTTGGCTATTTTACAGAATATGGGTTAAAGTCATTTATACCCTTGTTTGACTTTTTATAAGAGGTTTATAAAGGAATCTTTCCGTCATTTTCCAAACAAGCTCATTTTTGACCTTTTCGACAGAATTAAGGTAAGAATGTCTTTTTTTAACTTATACGGTGGGTTCGGCTATTTTCAGCCATTATAAAATCATAGAAACTTCCATTACAATCCTATAAGGGTATTTTTAAATTAAATGTTTTATTTTATAATTATGAGACTTTTAAATGATTTAAAAAAATAGATATTTCTCTCAAATAGTTTTGATTTCATCTATGTCAACATCCTTTGATGGATTTTAAGCTTATTTGAAGTTGATTTGTTATGATACAAAACATACATATTGTATTGAAGGTTTTGTGATATGTTTGACTTTGGATGTGTTATTTTTATACCATTGATGGTTTATGGTGAAAGTATTGACATTTCGTATGCTAGTTTTAATACGAATGTTTATGTTATGTTGAAACCTATTCATATGAGGAATGCATTGGACTTAATAAGTGACAGGTGGAGACCAATATAGCTCCTCGATGCATAGGTAGGTCTCATGAGACAAACTAGTGTCTTAGAACAAGGCCTTGACGAAATCTTATTTGTAGTCTTGGCACGAGGCCTTGACTACGTGGTTATGATAGTCTGACATTATGCATTCCATCATTATGAAAGTGGTTATTGATATTGCATGTGATTATTCGACTAGTAGAATATCCATGTGAATAATTAAATGGAATTATTTCATTTTATCTTTTCCATATTATGTTGAATTTCACGTTTCAATGGCTTTTGTTTTAGCTATACATTTCCTTAAATATTTATGATTATTTATGAATGTTTACACTATATTATTATCCTTACTTAGCATCTGAGATCAACCCTTTAAATGTTTTATTTTTCCCTGGATGTGAAGAAGTAATTTATGAATGACCTTTATGGATAATATGAGGGGATATGAAGACAATATGTTGTTGTAGTAGTTTTTTCACTTTATGATGTAATGTAAACTTTATGAATGTATCTAGTTATTCCAAGGCTACTAAACTAATTGGTCTTTCGAGACATGATATTTCTTGTGATCATGCCAATGTTATGTAATAATGCACAGACTCTGGATAACTGGGGTCGGGGCGTTACAATATCCCCCAAGAGTGTCAAACCAGGTGCGTAGTAAGGCCCGTTGTTGTGTACCAGGATAGCCTTGGTCAAGCCCAAAACTACATTTTGGAGTTTTCACTCCTAGGTATATCTGTGACTGATGTTATTCATTTATTAACAAAAGTTTTTATACCCCCATTAGTAAATTTCATGTGAAAGTGGAAAATTGGTGTGAGATACTCATGTTTTAATACTAAATATAATTTTTAGCATTATTTTAAGTAGTCCAATTTAGTCAGTTTACTATTTTAATTATAAATCTCACCCTGATTATAAAACCTGAATGGTTCTTATTTTTTAGTATTCCTTATTCAATTTACAAAATATCATTAGTATACATCATTGTCCAATTATACCATTTGAAGGGTCATATGGACCACACATAAGGCCCATAGAATCTATGAAGAAAATAGACCAACCATGAAGTTTGAATTACTGGGCTCATTATAGAAGTCCAAAATCATTTATTCTCAAAACAAAGTCTGGGTAAAACACCATTCATATTGGATAAAAATTTCATGGCCAAATCCAACAAAAAGGGGCTCAACTAAAGTTTGGAAGTCCTGCCCACCATTCAGTCTGAGAAATGAAATAAGAACATAAAAATTGAATTTTATCATGATTTATACATTCATTAGAGATTATATTTTGATGTTTGAAATCTAATATATAGGTAAAAGACTTTTTTGAATAAATTATTCATATTTTAGGGTATCTTCTTATTCAAAAACACATTCACATTTTGGCTTTGAAAAATTCTGGATTGAAATGGATAGATTAAAATTGTTTAATAAAACCACTATATCTTTGGATAATGAAGCCCAATGGCTGATAAATTTTCATATTAGATAGAGGGGATTCTTATCTAAAACTTGTAAGAAGATCATATCTCTAGATTCAGATGTCAGTCTGGAAAAATTGGCAAGCCAAGTGGAGGGGCAAATTTAGAATGCAAACGGTCCACCACCATTGGCCTATAAATATATCCCCTCTTCTCCTTGAAAGGGTTTGACATTTAAGATTAGAGGATATTAAATTGGAATAAAAAAATAATTTAAAGGGATTGGGAGGACCTTAGAAACTCAATTTTTACATGAGAGACCCTTCCTCCTCTCTTTGCTTTCATGTTCTTTTGTTTTCTTTTCATTTGTAATCGCATAAGCTGTTTTCAATTTTGTTTGAATTTTAATGCAAGTTTATTATTCATATTATATTTTAATAATCCACCCTATATTATTATATATTAATTATCTTAGAATATTTTAAATCAATTTGAAACCCATTGTCTTATTTTTCTTCCTCATTCAATCAAAATTCCGTTTATAATACTCCTCACCGTTTGCGTGTGTGTGTTCGATGAAAAAATCTTTTCTTATCTTGTTATTTTAATTATTTTTATAATCAATCACCATAAACTCATATAACTAGAGTTATAAAAATCTCAACGGCAGAGTAAATCTCCCACTAGGGTGATTCATAATTTTAGGATATTAGGTGGTTGAGGGAATTTTCTTATTGAGTATTCTTTAAATTAATATTTTGTATGTTGCACATAAAATGTTATGGATTAATGACATGTTTTGTTTAACAAGTGGTTTACATAGATTATTGGAACCATAAATACACTACCATAAACAAGTTCTGATTATTATTAGATCCCTAGTTAAGTTATGGATTGGATTAAAGCCTTAACACTTAGGAATTCCAATCAACATCATCTTGTAAAGTGGGTGTTAATTTAATGCAATATAAATCAAAGATCGAGGATATCACAAGATTAAATATCTAATGATGAACTCACCCCAATATTTATTAAATTTTTAAATCTATATAAACTAATCAATAATTTCAATTAATCTTGAAAACCAACCCCCAATAAAAATACAATCAACTGAAAATAGTCGACTATTAAAAGGTATCATCACCAAGGATTCAAACCGAGTGCTGCTATACAAATTAGCAGAGCACCAAAACCTTGAATGGTTGATAGGAGAAAATTTACTGTGCTTAAAATGGCACTGTTATAGAAGATGGTTCATTGAGTAGTCATTATTTTTTGGTTATTTAAAAAACAAAACAAAAAACAATAAAATTAAAAAAATGGAAAGAAAATACTAAGAAAAACCCACATTCTCATAAAAATAATAAATGAAAAAAACAAAAACAAAAACCCATCTTCCCCATCCTTAAAAATTTTCTATGAATTCCCCACAGCCTCCCAAAAAATCCCCCAGATCTGTTTGACCTTATAATAGAGCGAAATATTCACAAACTCAGGAGGAACATAAGATATAATCATATCATTCAAGAACCAGTCCTTGTATAAAAAATTGAATTCGATATGACTAATCCAAGGGAACAAACACTTAATGAAATTTATTCCCCTGATATGAATTACTGACCCCATCGTATTCAATATCGAAACATAGAGGCTGACTTCAAACTCAATTAGGGTTTGATTTATCTTCTTCCTCATTTCCACAAGATAGCCAGTGAGGATCCACATCTTCATCTTCAAGAGTTCTAAGTACTGTGCTCTACCATTAAGCCTCAAGGGGTTTCTAAGGAACAAATAAAACTTCTAGAATTCCCATTATCCCTAACTAACACTGACATGTCATGGATTTACTACCTCCCTACCATTTCCATAACCACATGGAATGACATGAAGTGACTTTTCTTAGAAAAATTATTTCTCGATTCTTGTGACACTTCTATCTGAAAGGAAATAAGTGGTATTCGTCAATTCCCAAATGAATCACTCCATGAGTGTCGGGAGAGGTTCAAAAATATTATGGAAACCTGTCCACACCACCAAATCCATGACCAAATCTTGATCTAATACTTCTATGAGGGGTTATTTGTAAGGGAGATAACTCTCATTGATGCTACATGTGGCGGTTATCTTGTTGATAAAAATCCTAGAGCTACATGAGATATCATAAGAAATATGGCTGAAAAGATGTTTTAATTTCATACTTGAGAACATTCTCAATTAAAATAGTTCCATGAAAATCTATCTATAAGCCAAAAAAGATGACTGAGTGGATGAAAAAACTTACAGGTCTTGTGAGATAACTAGCAGGGGCTACCAAAACCCCAACCTTATAATCTCAACATTATATGTTACCTATACCTATCATGAATTATGGAATCTATTTCTTACTATCTCATCCAACTGACACATGTCCACAAATTCTAGAGGAACCATCTAATTCATCTGGCCTAATGGATCTCAATGCAACATATACTCAGAGGAACAATAACCCTCAACAATTATGTCAGTTCATTAGAAACTTCAACCAACCCCACCATAAGACCTTATCTTCTACCTTTAACTAAGGCTTGAGGTATGGTAATTCCATTTCTCATCCCCCTCAATTCCCTCCTAAAAATCCAAACCAATTATAATATGGTGAAGGTGTTGGTAACTTCCAACAAACTTACCCTTTTGTTTCTAAACCTCAAAGGATCAATCCTCCTCTTACTCCTCCTAGATTCCACTATCTTAATGAGCCGTCTCAATTCCAAACCCAATACAATCACTTTTCCAAGAACCAAAATCATGGTACTCCCAATGCGGGACATGCCTCTTCTTCCAAGGAACTATGGGAAAGTCTTGTGGAAGATCTTACCTCCTTCACCTATTCCAGTCTTAAAAATATTGAAACCCAAATTGGTCAACTTGAATCCCACCTGAGCCAGCTAAAAAAATAAAATCTTCCCAACTCCCAGATCAACCGTTACCCAACCCCAAGGGTAATATAAGTGAAATTTCACTTAGATTGGGAAAAAAATTTCCATAACTCATGATGGATCATTAAATGAACCATTTAATGTTGAACTAGAAAATGAAAAGAAAAAATAAACCAAAAAAGGAACCTGAAGACACTCCCTCACCTCCTTCCATTCCTTTAGAAAACCAAATTATTTTTCCTCAAGATGCCACTAAGCCAAGGAAATACTTTGAACCTGATCCTAAAATTCTTTATATGTTTAGACATGTTGAAGTCAACATTTCGATCTTAGATTCCATCAAACAAATTCATAAGTATTCCATGTTTCTTAAGGAATTGTGCACTCATAAGAGACAACTTAGGACCATTGATAATGTTTCAACATAATAGTGCATACCCATGAAGTGAATAGATCCTTGGAACTTTAGAGTTCTATGCCAGATAGGAAGTTAAAACTTTGATGATGCACTCATAGACCTTGGATATTCAATAAATGTCATGCCCAAATACATCTTCTCCAACCTTGTTCTAGGTCCCTTAAACCCAACAAGTTTTGTCATATAGTTATCCAATCAGTGCACAAATAGTCTCAAGGGAATAATTGAGGATTTACTTGTATGAGTCAATGATCTTATCTTCCCAGCTAACTTATATTCCTTAATATGGAAGGTGAGAAATTTTTTTCCAATCTTATCTGATTCTAGGAATATGTTTCTTTATGACATATGAAACCAAAATTGATGTCCATGCTGGAATCTTATCCATGGAATTCAGTGACCAATTTGTCAAGTTCAATATTTTTCAGTCCATGCGATGCCCATCAAATAATCAATATTTATTATATATCCATTCTTATAAAAATATCTCTGAGAGTGTGTTGATCCCTGATCCATCATATTCATCATGTGCTAAATGTAAATGAGATTTTGAATTCTGTCTCCTCATTGACCAAGTAATAAATGGAAAAGTTTATGCTGTCATTTAAAATGTAAAATCCATCAATCTAAAATATCCTGAAGAATATTTGGAATCCCATATCACCTCTGACCTCCACTTCTCCAACTTGGATGGTAATGAGGAAAACTAAAAAGCATGTTCATTTTTTTATCCAAATCAGATTATCCAAAATTCATCATTTCCTATACATGATTATGAAAATTATATTATATGTGAGGTGAAATCTGAACCAATGTTATATCTTTTCCCAATAAGAGTTAAGGTTGTGCGATTTATTCCCTAATTAATAAAGTTATCACTGATGATATTGAAATTGACCATTATTTAGGAAACCACATTTATATAAAGGGTATTGAAAATTTTATTCAGTATTATGACTCCACTGATCCTCATTATTGTACTTTAGTATGTGGTGAAATAAATGAGTTAAAAATAATTGGGATATCATTCTGTGGTTTTGTGTTATATGATCGTTACATAAATGCACCATCAAAACTGAAACATCTGCCTGAATTTCCAAGAATAGAAAACCATCACTTCTTGGATAACATCATTCCTCCAAATGAAGACCACGTGAGGATTGAAATATTCTCTTTACACCCCCATTGAATTGTAAGAACATTAAAAAGGATGGGAAGAAATTATCTAATGAACAATAAGGCACCCCAAATGTGAAGTGTTTTTGGAATCACATTGGAGTTTAGAAAATATGGTGTCCACCATCGGACTATGGGTAGTCCAATACAACTATATAGTTGTAGATAAATAAATGCAATGCTACTTGGGTGGTAAACCATGTTTTCTTTTAATTTTATGAAAATTTAATTTCATTTTAGTTTATTATTAAATGAATAATGTTTCTTGGATTTGATTCTCTTTTAGGTAATAGAAATTTTCCAAAGCATCACTCGAGAGGACATATGCCCCAAGAATCCATTAACTTCCATAGACCCATCACTAGATGGAGATGGAGATCCACTAAATCCAAACGTGGGGGTAACACTTTCCCGTTAACTCTCCCTCTCTCCCCCACTTTTATTTTTACCACTTTCTTCATAAAACCCTTTCTTTTTCTATTTATCTTTTGTGTCCATGTGTATTTTAAAAACACTAAAAAAACAAAAAAAATCAAGAAAAAAACAACAAAAAAGATTCATACACTACCACAAAGCAGGGCAAGGGAAGTGCTGCCCTTTATCCGCATGAAACCGAAAGTGCTGATAAAGGGGTTTTCCTTTATCAGTTCTAGTTAAAAGCACTGATAAATCAAACCTTTATCAGCGCTAAAATAAGCACTATTAAAGGTGTACCCTTTATCAGCGCGTTTTTTAGTTCTGATAAAAGGTAACATTTATCAGCGCTTATTTTAGCGCTGATAAAAATTTTTATTCTTAATTTATATAAAATTATAATATTTATAATAAAAAATAATGTTTTTTGTATAGATTAAAAATTATATACCCATATTTATAAAAATATACTCTTTATTGTTACAATTATTAATAAATAGATATATATTTATCTTATATTCCATTTTAAACAAATATATAAAAATATAAATAAATTATTAAATAAAAACTGATGGAACCTTTATCAGCGCTCATTGAAAGCACTGATAAAGGTATGTTTTATCAGCTCTAAAATAAAAGTTCTAATAAAACATACTTTTATCAGCACTTTTTTAGCGTGGATAATGAGTGACCTTTATCAGCGCTAAAAAAGAACTGATAAATAGGTATTTTATTAGCACTTTTTAGAACTAATAAAGGTTTCTCATTATCCGTGCTAAAAAATCATTGATAAATGTATGTTTTATCAGCGATTTTATTTTAGGGATGATAAAACATACCTTTATCAGTGATTTCAATGAGCGCTGATAAAGGTTCGAGTGGTTTTTTTAATAACCCTAACTGTCCCTCTTCTCTCGTACGTGGTCAAGCTTTCACAGAAGCTGAACCAGGCCCCTCTTCCACCGCGACCTCTCCTCCTCCTCCTCCTCCTCCTCCTCCTCGTCCTCATCCTCTTCCTCCACCGCCACCACCGCTGGGTTTTCCTCCTCTGCCGCTGCCTCCACCGTCGCTGCCTCCACTGCTACTGTTCAGTGTAAAAGTATTTTCCTTCTCTTGGGTTATTATATTCCTTTAGAGAGGCCTTCCTTTAGGCTCTATCATTGGGGAATATTGGTGACCCTACCTAATGTGAGTTTTTAGGGATGAATCACATGCCATTTATAGAGCTAACTGATGGGATTCTTAGCAAGGTATATGAATATGGGATTTTAACTTATGTTTTACTAAAAATTGCTAATGGATCCCTTCAAACCAAAATGGATTATGTTCATACCTTTTAGTAGTTTTTTAGTTATGTCACAATCCTTCTTTAGGTTGGAGGGGAGCAGAAATGTGTGATTAATTCAATGATTCAATTAGGATATACTAGTTCTCCTTCAAGACATATGTGATAATATGAATCCAATCCTATGTTTTTGTTGGGATATTCTAACATTATTCTTGAAGGGGTGTGGGGATATTGGCCTGGTATCATATAAAAATTGGGATATGATGTTACCTTGCTCAGCATTTATGGAAGCAAGAATATGGGCTTATCCCTATGTGATATTTGAGATATTTTGATTACCACTTTCTACCAATGCTTCCAATATATGTTGACAAATATTTAAGACATGGGTGGGGATATAGGGTTTTTTTTATATTTCCTACAAGTGGTATTGATGGGATTATATAATTGAAATAGGATTATAAGCCTTTTTGTTTGTATGAGTGGGGATATATACCTACTCTTTCCCCTCATCCACCTCCATAAGAAACTGATGAAATTTATGCATGGGTGTGGAAATATGTGTGTTCCCCCTAATTTTTGTCAAGATGTATTGGTAGGCTCATTGAGTTTGAATAGGGATATGATCCTACTCACTAGATACCACATGTTGTGTTGGAAAACTTATTATGGGGAAGTGGGGATATGAACCTTGTCCCTATGATCAATAGATCATAATTCCTAGAGATACCTCATAGCTTCTTGGATATAAGAGATTAGTGAATAGGTCTGCATTGTAGTGCCCTCAATAGGCTTCTAAGGGTTAGTGGTCACATGATATTGGCAATAGTGGCGATTGTTAGGAGCCATACTGGGTGACCCCAAAACTGAGTTGAGGTCATGGATGACTTCTTGATCCACCTTCCTAAGATAAGGAATATAATGATTTTCATTCTCTAGGGATATAATTTTGAATTAATTAATGGTGGTGGTACATTCCACTTGCTTTATTATAGTTTCCCTATAATGGGGTGGGTTGTGAGGCTTTAACACATGAAGACCATCATATGAAACTTCAAGTGTAGGGATGGTACTGTGCTAGTGGTACCCCCTTACAATCATGTCATCCACCTAGTTTTGAGGTCTCCAAATAGGTGATGTATTATTTTGGATCACGAGGGTCGTTGATTTGGCAGAAATTAAAGCATGGGAACATCTAGTGGATGAAGAGACCTTGACTTTCGATTGAATGGAGCTCATAAGGGGTACCTATATACAAAAACTACCAAAAAAAGAATACTGATTAGTGAATTATTACAAATAAGTATATTTGATTAATAATTTTTACAAGTAAAGGATTCATTTTATATTAAAAAACTTTGTTTATGTGGAAAAAATGAAACAAAATATCCTAAAATTATAGGAACACCATTATATTCTCATTGAAGAATTCAAATTGGGTTCACTATTTTTTTGTATGTGACATGAAAATAAAATGTCCTGACATGTGGGGAACCTAATTTATTTAGTTATTGAATAATTTCATGTTAGTTTCATCATTTTTTTCAAATCAAAACTACATATCCCAATTCATGGTTGTGAGGGGGACTGAGTATGGTAGAACAATATTTGTGTCAGGTTATGATTCTTTTTCCAACAGTTTCCAATGGGTTTATTCATATAACTAGAAATACCTAATGTCTCACACATTCATAAGTTAGGCAAGGGAAGGATGTTGATGATCTCATGAGGAATATGGATTCATGATGATGGGTATGAAATATGAATATAGGTTTAGAACTCAAGATGGAATATTACATATCCTATCAAAATATGATTCAATGTCGACATAGTTTAAGGGAAATAGTTTAGGGTTGTTTGAAATAATTGTACCATGAAGTTTAAAGTGATGCAATTAGGATTTATGTGTCATGAAAGGTGTGATAACAAATGATTGATCAGGTCTTACTCATTTGGGATATACTATCTAGAATAAACTTGGGTATTATACCTAGTAAGGAGGACCTATTGGTTAGGGCTTACCCATTGTATGTTCATCTTTTATATTTTTAAAAGTCTGTTGAACTCTTTCTATCGAAGGTGGGTTCTATAATTTCTTGTTATATTAAGGTGTTTATAACCATGGTGTGGGTTGATTTTGGTTTTAGTGGGTTCTTGGGGTTTTTGGGATGTGGTAAATGGTGTACTTGGTTTTAGATTATTTTATTCTCATGGGTGTCCCCTATTTTATGTTTTCTTTTCACTTGGAAATCTCCTCTGTTGTGTGCCTCTCCTCTACCATGAACGCACCACTTCTGTGTGCTTAATGACACCTTCACAGTGAGTTTTCTCCTGTTACTCATTGGTTTCCTCTTTTTCACATGTTATTAATATTTGATATTGATAGTTATAATGTGAAATGTATGGGCTAAACAACCCGCTGAAAATTATGGCCGTTGGTGGTCATTTTTTGCGCACTAAATGAATTACATGTTTTATGGTTCTTATTGAACATTTAAATATAAAAATTGGTAATTTACGTATACTTGAATTATTAATGAATTCCCCAGAATGATAAAACTTTTGTCATAACCCCTGAATTAACAAACAAAATTGAATAAGGGATGCTTTGTAAAATCTAAAATTGTGATTTTTTGGTTTGTATGGTGTTGTGATTGTGAGGAAGATTGTATTTTTGTATGGTGTTGTGGTTGTTGGAATGATTGATATGCCATTTTTTTCTATGTTGTATTTCTTCCACCATTGAATATCAATCCAAACTTTACCCATTTCAATGGCACCGCCACTTTGTTACTAGTTCAATTCCACTGAATCCTAGAAAACCACTTCTAGAGGACTCTATGAGACACTTTATGGTGTGAAGATGATGTTTTTCAGATTCTATATATTTTTAAAATACATGGTATTTATTCTTGTTAAATGGAACAAGCTTCACCATACATGGATTTCATATAGATTTTAATGCCACACAACATTTATCTCCAAAATTTAAACCACATGACTCATCTTCTAACACAAACTTGGAATAAGATTAATTTTAAATGTTACATGTCATGTGAACCTAGGTCACACACAATTTATCTACAAGACATATACATCAGCATGAAACCATGTACATGACATGAAATAATTTTAGAACCATATGATATATGTTTTACGTCACTCACATCATGTATAGATACCAAGTTACTTGATGTGTATAGACTATACACCCCTAGTGGTCATGTAAGGACCACACACTATGTAATCCACAAATATGTGATTCATAGCTGGTGAGGTGACTCAGTATGTATCTAAAGTACATGCATTTAGCTCAAGTTGTTCTATATGTCATGTATTTTCAAAGGCATCATGCAGTCTTTGTAAGACAAACTTGGAATTAATTTGATATATGTCAGATTAAATCAGGTATCTTATCCATACACGATGTTCACCCTACTGGACACATCATGAATATAGATTTCACATGAGTTTAGAAATGGTACTATACAACCATCCTTGACTGAGAACCCTACACATTGTGTATCCATTGAACAAATTGTGTGCTATGTTATTTTCATTATTATTATTTATTTTTCACTTAGATGATAGTATTTCATGTATGAGTAGCCCATTATAAATATCTTCTCATGTAGATAACAATAGTACAATTCCCTTATTCATTGGAAATTGTACACGATGTGGTTTGGATATTAAAATTATCTTCCCTCTGCTTGAGAGTTGAAAAGTGACAACTGAGATGTTTGGAGAAAATATGGATAATGGTACTCCCCCATGTTTTGGTGAAGTGTCCTCTATGTATAGGTTTTAGTCACTCCATGGAGATATAAAAAAGATAGGGCATTGTCCCCCGTATATAGATAGAGTTCAAGTACTTTCACATGTTTTGGGGTAGGTTCCTCTATTTCATTGTAGAGGCATTTGTACCATGATTTTTTTATAAAACCAAAAAATGCTACTTGATTGATTAAAAAATAATATTAGGAAAGTTTGAGATCAAACCCATAAAGATGATGAATAAGAATAAAGAATGGATGAATGCTAATCGGTTGAAAAAAGAGTATGAATATGGCATGAAAGAGTTTATCATGTTTGCAGAAGATCATGCTTGTTACCCTTCTCAAATCCTTTTTCCATGTTAACGCTGTTGTTATTCAAGGAAAATTAGTCCAGAGTATTGGAAGAACACCTGATCTGTCATGGAATAGATCAAAGTTATACTTGTTAGAATAAACATGGGGAAAAATGAATGTAGGTTGTGGATCAGATAACACAGTGTTTTATGGATCATCAGATATGATTACAAGCATGAACAATGAAGACGATCATATGGGGTGTGATTACAGATGTGAATGATGATGAAGATCGTATTGAGGAAATGAGAAGGAAAGTTGAAGATGAACTTCATGATTGCCCAAAATTGTTTGAGAAGTTAAAGAGTTGTGAAAATATGCCATTGTATGCTGGTTGCACTAAATATACAGCATTTTCAGCCGTACTGAAGTTGTATAATATGAAAGCAGGCAACGGGTGGAGTGACACCAGTTTTATGAAACTAATTTCTCTTATGAATGACATGTTCCCAAAAGATAATGAACTCCCAATCAGAACATACGATTCCAGACGAATGCTACGATCGATGGGTATGATCTCTGAAAGAATACACACCTTCCCAAATGAATGTATATTGTTTCTCAAGGACCACAAATCACTTAAAGAGTTTCCAAATTGTGGTGCTTCTCGATACAAGAAAGATGATTCTAGTCATATGAAAGTTGTATGGTACTTTCCAATCATTCCAAGGTTTAGGAGCCTATATGGAAGTAAGGAGACTATATGACAATTAACATGGAATGAAGATACAAGAATTAATGATGGAAAAATACGTCACCTGGCAGACTCTCCTCAGTGGAAGATAATTGATCACAAGTATCCTGAATTTGTAAATGAGCCGAGAAACCTTTGTCTGGCGTTATCTATAGATGGGGTGAATCCTTTTGGTTTTCAAAGAAGAAATCACAGTACATTGACAATTATGTTGGTAAATTATAACTTACCTCCATTTTAATACCCCAAGCTTCCATGGTATTATTTTCTTTGAATAATACTGTAGTGTGTGTTGTGCGCAACTTCAAGATTCTAACACACTGCGACCAATCAAAGTAGCCGTTATGAATAGTAATACCCAATTTTTGAAATTTTATAAAATTTATCTCTCAAAATGGACTTCTTTTTTGGATTAAGAATATCGAAATTATCCTAGGGTGAAATTTCGGTACTTTTCGGACAACTTTTATATTTTGATGAATAGTGAAAATTACTAAATTTTAATTAAATACAAGTTTTTTAATAAAAATAATTAATAGTGATAAATTATGAATTTAAGTGGTTTTAAAGTATATTTAGAATATATTTTTACCATTTAATACAATGTTGGTCATTTGACATAATTTCACAATTAAACCGGACATAAACAAGTGTCAATCTTTTGATAGTTATTATCTCTTAAAAACACGATTTTTGTTTTAACAACAGGAATTAATTTTTAATTAATTTATGCTACTTCTATGCTTAAAATTTGGAAAAATGGATTCCATATTTGGAATTAGGATTTCCAAATTGTGTAAATAGGTTACTTTTATTTTTAGACATTTTGAATAATTACTTTGGTAAATATTTTATTTACCACGGTTAAAGGGTAAATCCGGTAAATAAGGATACAAAAATAATATTATAATAATAATAAGTTACTTTAAAACATATCCTATCATTATTGGTTGATACATGTCCGACCATGGGAATCTTTGGGGCGATTTTGGGACCCCATGGATTCACATGTAAGTGATAAGGACACTATATTAATTAAGTTAAAATAAACACAAAAATGACATAAGCATATATCTTTTAGAAAACAATTTTTACATAGGGTTATATATGTTGTAATTTTGACTATAAATATTCATTAGAAATAAAAAAAGATTTCCTACATAATTTTATTTTATTTATAATTTTTATACATTTAATAATTAATATTATTTATGACACAATAAGGATGCAATATTTTCCTTATTAATGAAAGAATCAAATAATTGGTATTATAAATGTTAAAATAAATATAATTTGAATGTTTTGATGACATACAAGAATTTTATTGGTTAATATTACATTATAGAATTTCTTAAATGAATTTTGTTTCGAATTAATAAACTTGTTAAGACTTTAAGAAAAATCAATTATTGAATAGTGTCAAAATTGACATAAATAAGTTTTTAAAACAAATATTATATTATTAATTGATATTATATTCCTAAAAAATATAAGGTTTGACCAAAGGACTTATATCATGATAGGTGTATCATTAATGGACCACTTGGGGGGTCTATTGGATGTATATAGTATGTTTATTAACTATATAATATAAAAATACAAAGTGACATGGTAAATGTCAAACTGATTAACTAAGAGATAAAACTAAAAGATAAAGTTAATATAATGACCAAAACCTATTTAAATTATATTGGATGAAATTATTTTAACCCATATCCACCTTATGATTTTAATAATCCACTTTGGAGCCATTAGAAACTGAATATTAATTTATTATAAAATAATATTTCTAGCTTTTCCAAAGGTTCCCCTCACCCCTCTTATAAAAGGGAAATCATCCTTCTCACTAATTCACACATTCAAAGCCTTTTCCCTTGACCAAACCCTGGAAAAATACTCTCTCAACTTCCCTAAATTCAACCTAGAGGCCTTAGTTTGATATGAAAGCCAGCCTAATGATCCCTTTTGATCAAATCAAAAGGAAGAACCCGAAGAAGAGGTAATGTTTTCACCACCCTCTTTCAAGTTCCTTTCTTCTTCAACTTATTCTTTATTTGTTAGTCCCATTCTAAAATAATGACTCTAGTATCTTATATATATTTGGATGTTATTATATATATGGTACAACCATATTAGTTTTTCTATCAATCCTTGGAATAACATGTCACCATACGTGCGTACGTACGGCTTACCGTCTCCACGTCGTGGTGTAATTGTTATTCAAAACATTATTATTTGGATGGGTATAATAATGATGTTTAATTCCTTTAAATAATAAATTTAACATGATAATGATTCTGTATATATGATATAACATCCAACTATATATTATTTTAATATCAAAAGAATGATATTGTCGCTCGTGCATACGTACGGATTACCGTCTCCACGAATGCGATGAGATTCATTCCCCATCTTATCCATTCAAGTCTAATTATCATTTTGTGATTAAAAATAATGTTGAGGACTTGATATCATTATTTATATGAATAAGATACAACCTATCCATAAAAAACATAGCTTATGTAACAAAACATATAAATGAAAATGAGTAAGTTAACACCCGGAACGACGATAACACTAAAATATTATTAACAAATCGTTATTAGAAGATCATATATGATATCATAATTAGGTATATGGTTCTTATATAATTTAATAAAATACTTTTTAACTATTATACATGAGTTTAACATACCATTGACTAAGGAAAAGTACAAGGTAAGTGGTTTTCATCTCACTCCTTATTCCCGTGAGATTCATGTCATATTGCCACAATTACCTTTTGTGTGGTGTGTGTACTGCCCATAACTGTATTATTTATGTAATATAATTTAACTTATGTGTATTTACATATTCATTGTATGATACCTTTTTCATGGGTTGTAGGTTTCGTAAGTTACCAATTTGGTAAGGGTTTATTTCAGTCTCTTCATTATTCGAGGTTGTTTATACGTAATTATCTACTGGGACCTCTTTATCATCCACATCCATGTTTCTTAAAAATATATTTCAAATTATTCTTACTATTTTACAGAATATTTGTTAAATTCATTTATAACCTTTGTTGACTTTTTATAGGATGTTTATAAAGAAATCTTTCCGTCGTTTTCCAAATAAGGTCCTTTTTAGCTTTTTCGACAGAATAAAGGTAAGAATGTATTTTTTTAACTTATAAGCCGGGTGCGACTATTTTATGATGTTATAAAATCGTCGAAGCTTCCATTACAAGATTATAAGAATATTTTCCAAGTAAATGTTTTCTTTTATAATTATGTGACTTTTAAATGATTAAAAAAAAGAGATATCTCTCTCAAATAATTTTGATTTCATCTATGTCAACATACTCTGATAAATTTTACACTTGTTTGAAGTTGATTTATTATGATACAAATCTTCCATATTATATTTAAGGTTTCGTGATATGTTTGACTATAAATGAGTTATTTTTATTCCATTAATGGTTTATGATTAATGTTTTGGCATTTCGTATGCTAGTTTTAATACGAATGTTCTTGTTATATTTCATCCTCTTCTAAAGATGAATGTGTTGGACTAGTATGTTCTGGGTTGGGGACCGGTAAAAGTAAGCCCTCCGGGTTGGGGTTTGGTTACAGCAGACCCTCCGGGTTGGTGTCCGGTTATTAGAGGCACTCCGGGTTGGTGTCCGGTTATTAGAGACACTCCGAGTTGGTGTCCGGTAATTGGAGGCACTCCAGGTTGGAGCCTGGTTACAGAGGCTCTCCGAGTTGGGTTCCGGTTACAGTTATCCCTTAGGTCTTGGCACGAGGCCTTGGTATAGAAATTAAAGTTTAGCATTATGCATTCCATCATTATGAAAGTGGTTATTAATAATGCATGTGAATATTTGATGAGTAGAATATCCATGTGAATAAGTAAATGACATCATTTCATTTTATCTTTTCCATATTATTCTGGAGTTCAGGTTTTAAAGGCTTTTGTTTTAGTTATACATTGCCTCAAATTTTTATACTTATATATGAAAGAATCCGCTGTATTGTTATCCTTACTGAGCATCTGAGCTCACCCCTTTCTATATTTTATTTTTTCCAGGATGTGAAGAAATATATTATGACTGACCTGTAGGGATAGTCTGAAGAGAATATGAGTGTGGACTATGGAGACTATATTATTGTAGTTTTTCACTTTACGATGTAATGTAAACCTTATTAATGTATATAGTGATTCCAAGGCTACTAAAAAAATCGTCCTTTTGAGACATGATCTTTTGTGATCATTCTAATGTTATGTAATAATGCACCGACTCTGGGTAACTAGGGTCGGGGCATTATAGTAGGTATCAGAGGAAGTTTAGCACAAACCTTGGAAGCTAGATTTAGATAAACTCTGATTAGAGCACATAGTCCTAAGATGGTCTTTGAGTATTAGTATAGAATAACTTCCTAGAATTTTGTTATTGTTGAGATTTTGTGAGTTTTTTGAGAAATACATCCCTGTCTGGATACGAGCAGGTATAGGCGACTCTAGCACAGATATACCTTAGGGTAAAACCCGAAAAACCGCTTTGAGCTAGACTCGAACGGGAAGAGGTGCACAACAATGGTCCTTGCTAAACTCTTGGTTACGACACTCCCAGTAGATATGCTTAGGATAATCTCATTTTCTTTACAAACCATTATGAAGGGTTTATGAGTATATACTTCCTGAAAGAATTTTTTATTATTATTATAGATTATATCCATAAACTGTTCAATTTATGTTAGGTATTTTACAAGTTTGGAATTTTTCATTGCAATTCATAAACTAACCTAGTTTATGCTATTGTATAGAAATGGTGCCCAGTCGAAGGAATGCAAACTCCAGTAATATGTATGATCCAAAGAGTAAGAAGGATCATATATTTCATGGTATTAAGCCAAAATTTAGAAGGGAAATAGTCTCCCATGCATTCTCAACATATGAAGAAATAGTATCATGTGTTAATAAGATAATTAAGGAATTCTCTGAGTCCTATGGATTTGAAGGGAAGTAAGAGAAGAAAAGAATGGAAGAGAGAAAGATGGATAAAGAGAAGAAGGAAAAGAAGAATTTTTCTATATGTGATAACTGTGAGAAGAAACACCCTGGAACTTGCCTAAATGAAATGGGAGTTTGTTATAAGTGTGGAGAAAAAGGAAACCATGTATGTGACTACAAGGGTAAGAAAAAGGTTTAAAATGTATAATGCTTCATCTGCAAGGAGTTGAGACACTATGTGAACCAATGTCCAAATCATCAGAGTATGCCCCAAATGATGCTATTGGATAATGATCATGTTCTGATACTACCACAGATGAAGAGGAATGACTAGTGTTCTTATGTTGTTATTAAATAATTATTTCATTTGAGTGTTTTATCAACGATATACTGGTTATATGAATTATGGAGATAAATAAGGATTGTACTGCAGTACTATTTCATTGAGGATTTGAGATTATATGGTACTATGAAAAGTGACTCAATAGCAAGTTAATTTTTTTTTTGAAAATACATGGTTGAAGGAAAGGTAATCCTTAATATGGTCTTGATACTGAGGTAGTAATTTTGTAATAAGAGTTGGTTGATTTGGATAAATTATATTGGATATTCTTGACTACCTAGAAACTGATTAATGATTTGTATATTCCATCATTGTTGGGGTTTGAAACATTTTTGGATAGAAGGAGTATATCCAGTATTCTATAAGTAATAAGGGAGAATTAATGTAATCAATAAGGTTTTATGGTATTTCAGGATGCTGTAGTGTTTTAAAATAATACATGATGAAGGTGTTCAAATGCTATTATGTGGAGAAAATGGATCTTCATTGTGTTTAACTACCTTATAAATTTTGGACTATGATTTTGGATTGAAGTATTTTGGATAAGTCTAGTTTGAGTTTTTTGTTGGATTTACATAAAAAGGACAACCCGAAGGTCGGGCAGCAACCCGTCGCATCCGGCAATGCCGCGAGACATGAACCCACAACCGAAGGGAGATAAGGGTGTGTCACCTACCACTGACCCATGTGATGTCTTGGATTGAATAATGTAGTTTTTTTAATGGTTCTACTAGATTAATTATAAATTCATTTTTTAACCCTATACAAATAGGATAAAGATAATATTATTTTTAAGTTCTATTATCATTTAGAGTGAAAGATGAGATTGTGGTAGAACTTAGTTAAAGGATGAGACTCTATTTTTCAAGTATATATTTTTCTTATTCTATTATTAAATGAAGAAATTAATTATTATACTTTAGTGAAGGGATCTTAAAATAAAAAATGTGTTATCCTAATACCATATGTTTTGTTGAACCGATGGTATTTTAAATCATCATAGATTGATGAATTTAAGGCCCTCAATTTTACACTTGTTTGTGATTGATGACCTCAATCACTACCTATAAATATTTATGTTTTCCCTCCAATTATATGACTTTAATTCACACCAATGTTCTCTTAATTGAGATCATAATTTGGTGGTGACCCTTTCATTTCCCTTTTCCTCATATTAAGACTAAATTTTACTAACCCTATTTCCGATGTGGGTTTTCCAAAAAGGTATTTTCTATTTTCAAAATTTTATTTTCAAAGAAAAAATTTCAAATTGTGAGGATTAAATTTATTGAAGGAGTGGAGGATGTAACACCCCAAGCTTCAATGATACAATTCTTTTTGAATAATACTGTTGTGTGTGTTGTATGCAACTTTGAGATTCTAACACACTGCGACCAATCAAAGTAGCCGTTATGAATAGTAATACCCACTTTTTGAAATTCTATAATTTTTATCTCTCAAAATGGACTTCTTTTTTTGATTCATAATGTTGAAATTATCCTAGGGTGAAATTTTGGTACTTTTCAGATAACTTTTATATTTTTATGAATAGTGAAAATTACTAAATTTTAATTAAAAACAATTTTTTAAATCAAAATCATTAATAGTGATAAATTATGAATTTAAGTGGTTTTAAAGTATATTTAGAATATATTTTTACCATTTAATACAATTTTTGTCATTGAACATAATTTTACAATTAAATCAGACATAAACAAGTGTCAATCTTTTGATAGTTATTATCTCTTAAAAACATGCTTTTTGTTTTAACAACGGGAATTAATTTGAAATTAATTTATTCCACTTATATGTTATGAATTTGGAAAAATGGATTCCATATTTGGAATCAGTATGTCCAAATTGTTTAGATATGTAACTTTTGTTTTTAGACATTTTGAATCATTATTTCGGTAAATATTTTATTTAGCAGGGTTAAAGGGTAAATCTAGCAAAGAAGGATAAAAAATAATAATATTATAATAATAATAAATTACTCTAAAACGTGTCCTAACCATATTGGTTGATACATGTCCAACCATGGGCATATTTGGGTCAATTTTGGGACCCCATGGATCCACTGTAAGTGATAAGGACACTATATTAATTATGTTAAAATAAATATAAAAATGAAATAAGCATATATCTTTTAGTAAACAAATTTTTACATAGGGTTATATTTGTTGGAATTTCTAATATAAATATTCATTAGAAAGATAAAAATTGTTCCTACATAATGGTATTTTAGTTATAATTTTTATATATTTAATAATTAATATTATTTATGACATAAAAATGATGCAGTATTTTCCTTATTAATGAAAGAATAAAATAATTGGTACTATAAATGTTAAAATAAATATAATTTGAAACTTTTGATGACATAAATTACTTTTATTGGTTAATATGACATTATAGGATTGCTTAAATTAATTTGTTACGAATTAATAAAGTTGTTAAGACTTTAACAAAAATGAATTACTGAATAGTTCCAAAATTGACATAAATAAGTTTTTAAAACAAATATTATATTATTAATTGATATTCTATTCCTAAAAATCTACAGTTTGGCCAAAGAACTTATATAATGATAGGTGTATCATTAATGGACCACTTGGGGGTCTCTCGGATGTATATAGTATGTTCATTAACTATATAATATAAAAATACAAAGTGACATGGTAAATGTTAAACTAATTAACTAAGAGTTAAAACTAAAGGATAAGGTTAATATAATGACCCAAACATGTATAAATTATATTGGTTGAAATTATTTTGACCCATACTCACCATATACGTTTAATAATCCACTTTTTAGCCATTAGAAAGTTAAAATGAATTTATTATAAAATAATATTTCTAGATTTTCCAAAGGTTCCCCTCACCCCTCTTATAAAAGGGAACTCCCCCTTATCACTAATTAACACATTAAAAGCCTTTTGGCTCAGAAAAACCCTTCCCAAATAAACTATAAAATTACCTCACTTCAACCTAGAGGCCTTATTTTGATTAGAAAGGCAACTTATGGATCCATTTTGATCAAATCAAAAGGAAGAACCCAAAGAAGAGGTAATGTTTTCACCACCCTCTTTCAAGTTCCTTTCTTCTTCAAATTCTTCTTTCTTTGTTATTACCATTCTAAAATAATAACTCCAATATCTTATATATACTGTGATGTTATTATAAATATGGTACAACCATATTAAGTATTATATCCATCATTTGAATAACATGTCACCATACGTGCGTACGTACGGCTTACCGTCTCCACGTCGTGGTGTAATTGTTATTCAAAACATTATTATTTGGATGGGTATAATAATGATGTGTAATTCATGTAAATAATAAATTTAACATGATAATTATTATGTATATATGATATAACATCCAATTATATATTATTTTAATATCAAAATAATGATATTCTCGCTCGTGCGTAAGTACGGATTACCGTCTCCACGAACGCGTTGAGATTCATTCTCCATCGTATCCATTCAAGTATAATTATCATTTTATGATTAAAAATAATGTTTAAGGACTTGATATCATTCTGTATATGAATAAGATACAACATATCCATAACAAACACATCTTATGTAACAAAACATATAAAATAAAATCAGTAAGTTAACACCCGAAATGACGATAATACTAAAATATTATTAACAAAGCATTATTTGAAGATCATATATGATATCATAATTATGTATATGTTTCTTGTATAATTTAATAACAATGTTTTAACTATTATATAGGAGGTTAACATACCATCGACTAAGGAAAAGTACAAGGTAAGGGGTTTTCATCTCACTCCTTATTCCCGTGAGATTCATGCCATATTGCCACAATTACCTTTTGTGTGGTGTATCTACTGCCCATAAATGTATTCTTTATGTAATACACTTTAATTTATTTGTATTTACATATTCATTGTATGATACCTCTTTTATGGGGTGTATGTTTCGTATGTTACCAAATTGGTAATGGTTTATTTCACAATCTCTTCATTATCCGAGGTTGTTTATACGTAATTATCTACTGGGAACTCTTTATCATCCACATCCATGTTTCTTAAAAATGTATTTCAAAACATTATTACTATTTTACTGAATATGGGTTAAATTCATTTATACCCTTTTTTGACTTTTTATAAGACGTTTATAAATGAATCTTTCTGTCGTTTTCCAAACAAGGTCCTTTTTACCTTTTCGACAGAATTAAGGTAAGAATGTCTTTTTTTAACTTATATGGAGGGTGTGTTTATTTTATTCCGTTATAAAATCTTTGAAGATTCCCTTATAAGATTATAAGAATATTTTAAAAGTAAATGTTTTCTTTTATAATTATGTTACTTTTAAATGATTTAAAAAAGAGATATATCTCTCAAATAGTTTTGATTTCATCTATGTCAACATCCTTCGATAAATTTTACACTTGTCTGAAGTTGATTTATTATGATACAAATCTTCCATAATGTATTTAAGTTTTCGTGATATGTTTGACCATGGATGAGTTATTTTTATTCCATTAATGGTTTATGATTAATGTTTTGGCATTCCGTATGCTAGTTTTAAAACGAATGTTTTTGTTATATTTCATCCTCTTCTAAAGACGAATGTGTTGGACTAGTATGTTCCAGGTTGGGGAGCGGTAAAAGTAATCCCTCCGGGTTGGGGTCCGATTACAAAAGACCATCCGGGTTGGTGTCCGGTTATTAGAGGTGCTCCAGGTTGGTGTCCGGTTATTAGAGGCACTCCAGGTTGGTGTCCGATTATTAGAGGAACTCCAGGTTGGAGTCCAGTTATAGAGGCTCTCCGGGTTGGGTTCCGGTTATAGTTATTCCTTAGGTCTTCGTATGAGGCCTTGACAGAGAAATTAAAGTTCAGGATTATGCATTCCATCATTATGGAAGTGGTTATTGATATTGCATGTGAATATTCGACGAGTAGAATATCGATGTGAATAAGTAAATGGAATCATTTCATTTTATCTTTGCCATATTATTCTGAAGTTCACGTTTTAAAGGCTTTTGTTTTATTATACATTGCCTCAAATGTTTATGCTTATTTATGAAAGCTTCCGCTATATTGTTATAATTACTGAGCATCTGAGATCACCCCTTTCTATGTTTTATTTATCCCAGGATGTGAAGAAATATATTATGACTGACCTGCAGGGATAGTTTGAAGAGAATATGAGTGTGAACTATGGAGACTATATTATTGCAGTTTTTCAATTTTTGATATAATTTAAACCTTATGAATGTATCTAGTGATTCCAAGTCTACTAAACAAATTGGTCATTCGAGACTTGATCTTTTGTGATCATTCCAATGTTATGTAATAATTCACCGACTCTGGGTAACTAGGGTTGGGGCATTACAACCGTGGTTATGCATGAAATGAAAATACATTATGTTATCTATGCTTATATCAGTACCAAAACAACCGGGTAATGATATTGATGTTTATTTGGCCCCATTGATCAAGGATTTGAAAATACTGTGAGATTCAGGTGTTATGTTGTATGATGATTAAAAAAATGAATATTTCACGTTGAAAGTCATGTTGTACTTGATGATAAATGAATTTCTGGCTTATGGGAATTTGTTAGGATATAGAATTAAAGTAAGTCAAGGGTGTCCCATTTGTGAACAAGGTACACAGTCAATTAGGTTGAAACATTCATCAAAAAATGTGTTTCTAGGACATCACAGATTTCTAACCCGACGGAATAAGTACCGATCTTGGATGACATCATTCAATGGAAGTTCAGAAGATCGTACAACACCATCTCCACTAACAGGTGATCATTTTTTTTGAGAATGTTAAATATTTGGCCACTGCTTTTGGTAAACTATTTTTGAAAAACCTTAGGAAATCTGGTTGGAAAAAGAGATCAGTTTTTTTGAATTACCATACTGGAATTCTCTGTATGTCAGATATTTTCATGATGTTATGCATGTTAAAATAAATGTATGTGATAGTTTCATTGGCACGTTTCTAAATGCACCTGGAAAAACAAAGGATGGAATTAATTCTAGATTGGACATGGTTGAGATGAGAATACGAGAAGAGTTGGCACCAGTGAAGGGTGAAAAATGAACATTTCTTTCTCATATTTCTTATACTCTTTCCAGGAAGGAGTGATATCAGTTTTGAAACTTCCTGAATGACTTAAAGGTTCCAGAGGGGTATTCATCAAATATCAAGAACATCGTGACAATGAGAGATTTAAAATTAAAGGGTCTGAAATCATATGACTGCCATGTTTTGAAGAAAAATATAATTCCTATAGCTTTACATTGCATTTTTCCCAAGAATGTCTGCCATACATTAACGAAGCTCTGTGTCTTCTTCAAATCTATATGCAACAAAGTTATAGACCAGACAAAATTGCCAACTATGGAAAGAGAAATTGCCATCATATTATGTGAATTGGAAATGTTCTTCCCTCTGACATTTTTCGATATGATGGTTCATTTTATGGTTCATTTTGTGAGAGAGATTTGACTATGTGGTCTTGTACATTATAGATGGATGTACCCCATTGAATGGTATATGAATATTTTGGAAGGGTAGGTTAAAAATTGAAGTCAGCTAGAGGGTTGTATTTTGGAGCAATATATTTTTGATGAAGATGTTAAATTTTGTACCGAATTCCTGTCTGGTGTGAAAAACGTTGGCCTACCGAAATCTTTTCACACTGAGCAGCTTGAGGGTGAAGGAATTTCTGGAAGAGAGGTTGTCATAATCAATATTACTAATTGGGACGAGGCTCACCTTTACGTTTTTCATAAAAGTTTCGACTTTGACCCATATGTTCTAACACACAAAGAAATTATTAGGCATTTGAATCCTTCTAGGGCTGAAAAATGGATATCAGATACACATATCGACAGTTTATAGGATGGGTTTGGGACCATATTTTTAAACAGTTAGATGAAAATCCAGACTCAATTTCAGAACGACATCAATGGACAACTAGAGGAGCAAGTGTGTATGTATTATCTTATAATGCTTATGCAGTTAATGGTTATACATTATATACTAATGAACATGATGAAGATAGTACCATAAAAAATAGTGGGGTTACACTTTGCATGTTTCTGGTGCTAAGGACAGAAATCCAATTTATGCGAATATGTCATACTTTGGCATCATCAAAAGAATTTGGGAGTTGGATTATATGAAATTCAAAGTTCCAGTTTTTCAATGCAAGTGGGTTGATAACAAGAGTGCTGTTAAAATAGATGAATTATGATTCATGAAAGTTGATTTTAGTAAGGAAGGGAAGAAAGACAAACCATTTATTATGGCATCACATGCAGTACAAGTATTTTATGTTCTCGACCCCGCAAACCAAAATTGGTCAATTTTTCTGTTATCGACCAAAACAACTAAAGTGTCAAATGAAAGTTCAACGGAGGATAACCCTTTTATAGGGACTTAAAAATCATTTCGCAGTAGTCCCAATGTAGATGAAGTTTTTTATGTCAGAGGAGACCACAATGAAGGGATTTACATAGTCAATAGAAGAGTCAAATCTCTTCAGCCTTTAAAGAAAAAAAGAGAGTACAATAATCTGGTTATTTGTTTATTGTAATATACATTGTGTTACGTTATGTTATTAACTATCCACTACTGCTTTTATGTAATATAAATTAAATGTTAAACCACTTCTGTAGATAATGACTTCTACACCTGCTGATGCACCCAATCCCGAGGCACAAAAGGTCTCTCAACAAACTGCTGGTGGTCCCAGTGCAAAGCAACAATAGGTTTCTCAACCAGTTGCTGGTGGTCCCAGTGCAGAGAAACAATAGGTCTCTCATCCTGTTGTTGCTGGTGCCAGTGCTGAGGTACAACAGGTTTCTCAGCCTATTACTGCTGGTCCTAGTGCTGATTCTAGCGCTCCGGAGGAACATATTGATGATACTACTGAAGAAATGGTAGGAAATGAAACCATGAAAGTGAAAAAAAAACAAGAGCGCCATAGTTTGACAGTGTTATCCGAAATCCTTAAGTCAAAAGAAAAAGGCATCAAATTTGAGGTGGGATGGAATAAGTGAGGCCAACATGTTAACCCCAATAGATTCATATTTAGTAGCTACATTGGAACATCACTCGGAAACGTATGTCGATTGATGCACAGCTGTGGAACCATGTTTTCACTGGGCTGAAGACACTAATGTGGGAAGAGATTATGGTAACATTATGCTATAATTTTTTTATTTATTAAAATAAAATACCGAAATATTGACTTACTATTCATCATCCATTGCAGAGTGCATTTATAGTATATGCCTCACACAAGGAATATGTATTAAGAGTTGCAGGAAGGATTTATAGAGGTTTCAGCAAAAATTTAACGAAATATCATCTTAAAGATGCTGAAGGGAAAATCAAGCCACACCCAACTCCTCTTTATGCACACTTGATATCCCAAGGAGCATGGGATGAGTTTAGAAACTGTCGTGGGGATCAAACTTTCAGGTATATTGTGTGGGGTAACGCGTTGTTTGACATTGCTTGTATTCAACACTTTGATTGACAATTTTTTATTTATGAAACAACAAATAAGTTTTGAAAATAGAAAACGCACAACAGAACCAGTGTACCCTTATCATAAAGCAAGGATGGGGTATGATTCACTTGAGAAAAAATTTGCACGTCTTTTAAATCTACCGTAATACTTGTATGTGACATAAAACAACACCATAACCATGTTTCTCTATTTATATGCATATTGATGAATCTAATTCAAAATCCATATCCATCCCACACCATCTGCTATGGAATGAGGCTCTTTTAAATAAAGAGCAGATACTGATATATGAAAACACACAAAAAGTGTGGAAAGAATGTGTATGTATGACATAATATAAATTTGATTTGCTTTAAATTGCTATTACATTATGACGACTACTTATTTTTCTATATTTTCTATCTGACATAGTCACATGAATTAACAAAAACCGAACCCAATGTAGACATACTTTCACCAGCCTTAAAGCAGCCAAAAGAGTATGGTCGCGTTAGAGGTGCAGGTTTTGGGGTGACACCCCGAATATATTTTAAAAAAAACAAGCGGAGTATCAAAAATGAAAAAATGGAAAAGCTGTAAGAAAAATTATCTATTTTTCATGAATAATTACAATACTAGAGAGGTATTATAGCAACATTGATGTGGGAGAGGTAAAGGGAAAAAAAGAAGTCAACAAAAACCCCTGTGTGACGATCCCACCCCACCCTCCACCAGCTTTGAGGCGATCCATTACCCTAAAAAACCTGACTTACCTGAGGTAATCAATGTTTTAATAATTGTTTCCGAGAAACGTGATTCACATAGACACTGATACCTTTCTTGTACTTATATTATACAGGGTGAAAATGACTATGATTTATATCTATCAACTCCCACCTATTGCCTTGTAGTGAGGGCTACAATGTTCAATACACAGAACGACTTGCCACACAACAGAAAACATCCAACAGATCATCTCATTGTGTCAATTAACGTAGCTGATGAGACGTGTGCCGAGATACCTATTCCAAATGACGATGATGAAATTTATATAGTTGAAAAAGCTGTTGGAACATTCATCACATGGCTGAAAATTCTTGTAAAAAAACATATCGATAAGGAGGTATCCATTTCCAATTTATTTCTCAAGATGGACCTTTAACATTTAATGAAAAAAGGACTGAATCGATGAATGTTGTTACATAATGACAAAGAGAAGAGGTGAAATGAAATTTCATCTCAAAAATATCTCAAGGACCAACTAAATGATTGAAACGGTCAACTGAGAGCACCTTCACCCTGCCCGTTCAATATCCACAGTTAATATCATTGCAGGCTCACGTGGAAACAAATTTGATAGACAAAATGCTCACACAATTGATTTTGAAAAAAATATGTATGGAGAGGAATCATAAGAGTTCATTAGTACTAAAAATGTAATTTAAATCCTTAAGTATGAATGGTTAGGTGCCTTAGTTATAAATGTACACATAAGGTGTGTTTTCATGATTTGATTTTACAAAAGATGATATACTCTGATAATTATGATTAAATACATTTTTTTTCTAAGGCATACATATGAAAAAAAATTGACGGGATTTCACCATGAACAAAAATTTGGACTCGTTAGTCCTCAAAAAACCTTTTCAAAAGACGAAATAAATTCTAGTAAAGTGGCTGCAATAATGTCATCCCTGCTCAAATTGTTTGAAAACAAAATTATGGATGAAATACTATTTTTAATACCAATGATGCAGGGGTAAAACTCTACAATTTAATCATATCAACTATATTTTCATTTATTTCTTTACTTATTCCTTTTTTTTATTTTTATGCAACATTGGATGCTAATTACAATCAATTTGGATACTCTAAAGATTTATTTTATGGAATCAATTCATGGTTATCCAACAAACTGACCATGCATGATGGCATTTATTAATTTTTAATACACTAGATCCAGCATTTTAAAACTAAACACCTAGTTATATAATTTATGTTATCTTTTAATGTGGATTCTATTAGGATAGGGAAGTGCATCAATATCTTCTAATGCATGAAATGAATCTAGGCCCTAAGGATAAGAACACCTAAAATATCTACAATCGGAAAAGTATCCTAGTATATATAATAACATTGCACTATACAAACACATATAAAAACAAATTACTTATTGTTGTCAATGTTTCTGCAGTTTCTAAAATAAACAAATGCAAAATACTGTGGTTATTATGTTTGTAAATTTATGAAAGAGATCGTATTTCATCAACAAACTAGCATCCATGAAGAGGTATTTTCAAAAATAATTATGAGTTCATTTAAAATATTTATTAATACTTTGTGTATTTATATTTTTTCAGTGCTAAAATGACTATCACAAAAACTCATATTTTGAAGATGATATAGTTGTGTTTATAAAAGAATGGGTAACATACCTAATTGAATATTGTACAAAAATAGGATGAAGGTGAATTACTACTACTTATGTTATCGATATATGATCATTGATATCTCCCTTGTTTACACTTATTGAGCATATATGATCACCCTTTATTATGTTTTATATCCTTAGGTTATAAAGAATTGTTTTAGAAATGATTTGTCTTTCTAGTAAAGAAAAACTCATTGGACTACACTTATTGATAGTGTAGAAGTTCACCGATGCATAGTCATTTAGTCCACTCATGAGCATCTTAAAAGCTTTATGGGAAGCAATATCTTGGATTTTCAATTTTCTAATTTTAGTTTCCCTTATATGTGGGTGGGGGTGTCCAGGAGGGAGGGGGTGTCCAAGAGTTGGGGGGGTGTCCAGGAGGGGGTGTGTCCAAGAGGGAGGGGGTGTCCAAGTGTGAGGGTGTCCAGGAGGGGAGAGAGGGGGTGTGTCTAGGGGGTGTCCATGAGTGGGGTGTCCAAGAGGGGAGGGAGGGGGTTTGTCAAGAAGGGAGGGGGATTAAAGACAAATAACCATTCAATTCCATTCAATAATGATAATATACAATGGATAGATAACTTATAGAGTAGCTCGAAGTGGGCCCGTAGTGACACATCAAAAGTTCCAACCAACCAACCCAATTAGAAGCCCATGTAAAGACCCAAGAATTATATTCCATTTCAATTTGAGGGTATATATTTTTTAACGTCATAAAGACCCAACATAAGAATCATTTACCTTTCTCACATTAAATTTATGTGAAATTTCATTCCTATTCCTCCAATATATTTTTTGATTGTTTTTTCCTTGATTTGTTGAACTGTATCTCTTCAAAATATATATGATTTTATAATTCATATTATTGAATGATGGTGTATGATTAATATTTATTTTATTATAAAATAGATGATGAAAATATAGCTGGATAAAGAAGTTTATTAATGGGTATACACTAAAGAACTAGGAGGGAGGGGGTGTCCAGGAGGGAGGGGTGTCCAGGTGGGAGGGTGGGTGGGGGTGTCCATGAGGGGAGGCAGGGCTATCTAGGAGGGGAGGGGGATATCTAGGGGGAGAGGGGGCTGTGCAGGGAAAGGGAGGGGGATGCAAGTGGTGGGAGGGGGTTATCCAAGATGAGGGAGGGGGTTACAGGTGGAGTGGTGGTAGGGAGGGGGTGCAAGGGGAGGGGATGTGGGGTGTCTAGGGGTAGAGAGGTGGGCTGTCTTGGGGGTTGTTTCGGGGAGGGGATGGAGGGGGTTGTCTAGGAAAGAGGGGGTGTCCAGGAGGGGAGGAGGGGGGGTCTCTCTAGGGGAGGAGGGGGGATGTCTAGGAGGTGGGAAGGGGGCTGTCCAGGGAAAGGGAGGGCTGGAAGGGGAGGGGGGGGGGTGCTGTCTAAGGAAAAATGAACGTGTAAAAGTTCTAACAAGTAAAAATTGATGTTTTATTAATGTATGATTTCATATTAATGTTTTATTTATTTCATCATTGTATTACTAACATAATATTTGTTTTCTTATGTAGGTGAAATATTTTTCCTGAGTTCGAATGCTTTGTTCGGCAACTAATACCATGGAAATTTTTTTTAGAGTGGATCATGGATTAAAAAAGGATGAAACATCAATGTATTTTAATTGTTTTTTGGATAATTGTAATTGTAACCAAATTAAACATTGTTTGAAATGTATATAGTAGTGTTTTGTTTTGTATTCATGATTTCAAGTATATGTATATAGAATTTTTATTGTTATGTTATTTTTGTGTGGGTGTTGTTTATGCTGTGTGTAGGTGCTGTCATATGTGTGTAGGTGCTGTGTAGGTTCTGGGTTTGCATGGGCAATTTGGCCTTTATCAGTGCTAATTAAGCACTGATAAATTGATAATATATCAGCGCTCCCAACAGCACTGATAAAGGTAGTATTTATCAGTGCTATTTTCAGTGCTGATATATTATCCAGTTATCAGCACTAAAAATAGTGCTAGTAAATACTACCTTTATTAGTGCTAAGCAAGCGCTGATATAGGGGACCCCCCTTTATCTTTTCCGAGATTAACAGTGCTTTTTAGCGCTGTTATAGGTGTTTTTAGTGCTATTATAAGAACTATTATTAGTAGTGATACTTACTCACCATCTTGTTTTGAAAAGTTGTCCAACCATTTTGGGGAGTCAAAAGTCATGTTTTTATCTCAATTTTTTTTATTTTCATCATAATTTTGGATAAAGAATCTTATGTCAAAACCAACTGATTTTGATTGTGCAATTTTTGATTGGGAAAATGATTTTCCCAAAAAGTGAGGAACAACATTAGATTTCATTCCATGGTCACTTATGACCATCTTTTCATTTTGTGTGTTTTCACCCCTGATTTCATGTATTGTTTTCATGGAATGTTAAGCTTAATTTCCTACTTTGTTGTGCATTAATATGATAGAGTCATTTTCTTAACCACATGAGAATCAAAATAGCCAATTATACTCCCATTTCCTTTACATTAATTATCCTTTTGAAAGCCCCTTCAAGGCAATGCAAACCTTTTCTTTGATATCCACATTATAATCCCAATACCTTCCCCCTCACAACATCTACATGAATTTTCATTGCATAATTTATTGAAATTTTAGTGTGAGGGGGAATATATTTTTTTTTGGGAATACTTTTCTTAATTTCTATAATGTTATCATAATCTTAATGGAAAGAATACATTTTAGTGTGTTTGGGGGATATTTTCATTTAGTGAGTTTTGGAAATGTATATATGTTTATGAAATATTTTATAATTTTTTTTGAAAAGTGTTCAAAAGAAAATGAAAAAAATAAAAAAAAGGACAAAAGAAGGGTTGTGTCATGGGAAGGTCAAAAATCACTCTTCATAAACCTATGATCTTGTTATAACTATTACAATTAGTGTCATTATGAGATCAATTAGGGGTTGGGATATGAATGTGAGATTTTTTTTAAGTTCAACTTTTGAAAAGAAAGGAGAAAAATAAAAAAATAACACTTGAATTATATATTCTTATATCATTGGGAGAAGATTTTGGTTTTGTAAATATTTCATCTTCTCACCCCCTTAAAATTTTATACCTCCTTTGTGTCTATTCATACATTCAATCCCATGTAAATATGTGTTTCCATTTCCTTCTAGTTTTCATTTCAAAAAAATTGTGCATTGTTTTACCCATGCGGACGTTTCACCCATTTTCTCCTCTGTCTTGGATATTAAATTCCAACCATCCCATAGCCACAGAAAAACCCCTTTAAAAACCTCTTGATTGTTGTTCACTTTTTGATTGGTAATGGAAGCTGAGAGATATTTTAAACTCTAATATTTTCACCTTTGGTTGGTGAATGAGTGAACCTCCATAAATGAATTTTATCATCTTGAGAGGTGTGAGTATTGAGTGTTCACATTTTCCATTTCGAAATTTGAGAATGAAAAATTAATTTTTTTAACATTTTATCTATAAAAACTTGTGGTGGAGTTCAATATGGATGAGTGAAATGGTTTAACCCTCCTCAGATTGTGGAAATCAAAATCTTAATATTTGTTGGTGAGTGAGAATAATTTTGTTATGTTTTTATATTTATTACACATGAGAAAATGGATAGATTAAGTGTGGGTAATTTGATTTTAGTAATACATTTATAATTGTTTTTATACTAGCTTTAGTAAATTTCATGTAAAAGTTCCAAATTTGTGTGAGAAACTCATGTTTTAATACAAAATATAATTTTTGAGCATTATTTGAAGTAGTCCAATTGAGTCAATTTACTATTTTAATTATAAATATCACATGATTATATAAATTGAACGGTTATTATTTTTTATAATTCCTTATTCAATTTCAAAAGTATCATTAGAAGTAATCATTTTCCAATTCTACCATTTGAAGGGTTATATGGACCACACAAAAAGGCCCACAAAATCTGTGAAGAAAATGGACCAGCTGGGAAGATTGAATTACTGGGCTCAATACAGAATTACAAAATCATTGATTCTCTACCAAAATTCATTGGATAATAACATTCATATTGGATAAAAATTTCATGGTCCAAATACAAAAAAGGGGCCCAACTGATGTTTGGAATTCCAACCCACCATTCTGCATGGGAAATGAAATCAGCACACAAAACATGACTTTTCTCTTGATAAAAACATTCATTCGAGCTGATATTTTTCAGTGTAAAATATGCAATATAGACCTAAGACTTTTCAGAATAAAGTGTTTGAATTTGAGGGAATATTCCTATTCAAAAACCCATTCACATTTTATCCTTGAAAAAGTATGGATTGAAATGGACATATTAAAATTGATTAATAAAATTGCCATAAATTTGTCTCCGGAAGTCCAATGGCCACCAAAATATCAGTGTAGACAAAGTGGATAAATATCTACAACATGTAATAATATCATATCTCAAGATTCAGCTGTCTAGTCGGAAAAATTACTGAGACAATTAGAGGGTAAGATTTGAAATGAAAACAGTCCACCACCATTGGGCTATAAATACATCCCCCTCTTCTCCTTGCCAGGGGTTAACATTTCAGAAGAGAGGAGCTTAAATTTGAATAAAAAATCCTTTATAAACTCTTTGTAGGACCTTAAAAACTCAAGTTTTCACTTGAGAGACCCTTCCTCATCTCTTTGATTTCATGTTCTTTTGTTTTCTTTTCATTTGTAATCACATAATCTATTTTCAATTTTGTTTGAATGTTAATGCAAGTTTCTTCTTCGTATTATGTTTTAACCATCCACACTCTATTCTTAAATATTAATTCTCTTAAAATATTTTTAGTCAATTTGAATCCACTTTCCTTCTTTTACTTCCTCATTCAATCGAATGACTATTTTTAATTCTCATCACCATTCATGTGTGTCTGTTCAATGCACAATTCTTTTCTTATCTCGTTCTTTTCATTATTCTTATAATTAATCACCATAAACTAATATAACAAAATTTATAAAAATATCAATGGCTGAGTAAATACACCATTGGGTTGAGTCATAATTTAGGGATATTAAGTTGTTGAGGGATTTTGATCATTGAGTATTCTTTAAATTAATATTGTGTATGTCGAACTTAAGATGTCATGGATTAGTGATATGTTTTGTTTAACGAGTGATTTCAATGGATTGTTGGAACCATAAATACACTACCATAAACAAGTACTGATTATGATTATATCCCTAGTTATGTTATGGCTTGGAGTAAATCTTTAACACTTGGGAATTCCAATCAATGCCATTTTGTAAATTGGGTGTTAATTTAATGTAATAAAAATCAATGCTCAAGGATATCTCAAGCTTAAATCTCTAATGATGAACTCAAACCAATATTTATTTAATTTTTAAATAAATATAAACCAATCAACCATTTCAATTAATCTTTGAAAACAAAACCCAAATCAAAATACAATCAAATAAAAACAATTGACTATTAAAAAGTATCATTGCCAAGGATTTGACCTAAGTGCTGCTATACACATTAGCAGAGAACCGAAACCTTGAACGGTCAATAGGAAACAATCGGTCGTGCTTCAGTGTCAGAACCATGTCCACTTGTATTATCCAGACATGGATATATTTTCTAGAAATATCTATATAATCTATTCCTCACCAAAATACCTGGATGTTCTTGTATGTTTATCCTTAAAGACTATATTAGGGGTTTTTTCCCTAATGTATGTTTTATAAATATAGTTTCTATTTTTCATACTAAACATACTCTAATACAAACTGTAAAGACCCAAATCTAGTTTCTCAGAGCTTGTGCCTTATTACATGACATTGGCATAATTACAAGAAAGTTTTATCTCAAAGGAACAATTAGTGTAGCATATTTGGAAAGCTAGATACATACCTATGTTAAACATTACAACTTGAAATGAAAATAAAACATATAAGTTTTATTGAGAACATCCACAACTATAATTTTATCATTACAGGCCATTCATAATAAAATTCTTCATGTCCTGAGAAAATAAAACATAGGAAATGGGTTATCTCAAATGCTTAGTAATAGTAATTAATATGGTAGAATATAACATAAACATTAGGTACAGTTAATAACTAAAAACACATGCCTTCAAAAATGAACTTGAACACATTATAGAAGGAATAATTGATGAGTAAATAATTCTATAATAATGGATAAGAATGGGTATTATAGTAGTCTAATAACCTCATAAACTTTAAATTTATATCTTTATAATAGGTAAAATTCATATTCTAGACATTCTGCAACATATTGTCATAGCCTTGGACAAGACATCTAAAAATTGTTGAGGCCTCATCCAAAACAATATCTAAAAATGGGCAAGGCCTCGGCCAAGTCCAAATATATTTGTCTCATTAGACCCACTAATGCATCGAGGGGATATAGAAGGCCCCACCCATCACATAATAAGTATAATGCATTCCTCATATAAGTGGGTATAAACATAAACAATATATACATTCATATTCAAACAAACACATGAAATATAAATAACTTTCCCCTAACATTAAGCATAAACATGAACCATTAGGTGTAAAATGGTGAATGGTTTTAAGATAGAACGTCCACAATCAAACTAATCACAAACAATTCAATAAAATATGGTATATTAAATAATAAATATTAGTCCAATAATACATAATAATCAACAAGAGTTTTGAATTAGATTAAGATGCTCTTATGAAATCATCGAGTAATTCTTGAGACAAATACTCTTTTACTTTGATTAGAAGAGTTATTTTGGAAACATTTTTGTATAAAACCAGAAGTTAATTAAATTGTTATTTTCATAATAAAATAATTTATTTTATAAATATAATAGTTTCCAAAAATAGATCATATTTTTCCCTCTAAAATAGGAAAGAACTTGAAAATTTCCCTTCAAATGGGCTTGTTTATTAGGAAGGATTTTTTAAAGAACATTTTAAAACATATAAATCCCCATAAATGAAGGTGAGATTATAGTTAGAAAACATATTTAGAAAATTAAAAAAATTATGAGGATTAAATATGAATTAATAAGAATTTTATTGAGGTAAGTAGATAATAAGATTAACCTGAATGAAAATGGAGGTTAGGATGGAAAACCCTTACCTTAAGTCTGAATGGGTTCCGCTCTTGAACATAAGGTCCTGGAATATGAAATTAGACTTATTAATAACTTAATTCAGAACCTATTATACATGTATTTATTTTATTATAATTTTATTGTGTTCATTATGTCCTTATTGATAAGTTATAATATTGAATTCCGTCGTTCCAGAGTGTTCGTTTTCTTGGTTTTCATGATCGGTATACTTGTATATGAGTATGAATGTTCATGTGGGAAGGATATAATTATATACAATTGAAATTATATTTAATTTATGAACATAAATAAGAGTTAATGGCTATATATATAATTTTTTACATGGTATGAGGATTAATCATTGGATGAAATATTGATGATAATAAGTTAGATTATTTGGCGGTATTTGGATTATTACGAACTAGTTTTGTGATATGAATTAATAATTGGAACATATATTGTTTCTTAAATATTAAGTAGGTTATAATAAATATATTATAGTTTTTTTCAATCATAAAAATGGTTTCATGACTAGTAATGAAGGATAAATTGAATAAATTAAACTCGTCATCCCTGAAGGTTATAAATTGGAACCTCACTGACAATGATTTCATTTATAAGAGAGAGAGAGAGAGTAAGAATATTGATAATGGATATTATATTAACATGGTATAATTCCATTATATATATGATAATTGAATTATAATGATAAATTGGATATTTGAGGTTAGGATAGAATAATAAAATAAGATAAATTGAGATGAAACTAAATGAAAAAGATAGACGCTTTACCGCTTGAAATAACCTCCTTAAGAACATCTTTAAGGGAAGGGGTTTTGGTAGTTTGGAAAGACCATGAGTTCCTGGTCATGGAGAGTGGCTAGGGACGGGTATTTGAGTATAACTTTGAGGATATTCAAGGATTATATAAATTTAGAGAATAGGGAGAGAGAGAGGGTTTTTATAGTGGAGGAGAGGAGGGTTTTCCCATTATTTTACTCATTATTTTATTATTTTTACAAAGAAAATCAATAGTATTGATTCTAGTGAACAAGAATAGTAATATATGCATGTTACTTCAAACCAAGTGTAATTACATCATGCATGATGCTATGAATATTGAATTTAATTGATATTGTATATATATAGTAAATTATCGAATTTTACTATTCATAAAAAATTTGAGTATTTCGGAAAAATAACAAAAAATCACAATAAATTTTTTTCAACATGTAGAATTAAAAAATGAACTCCATTTTTTGAAAATAACTTTCTAAATATTATTAATTTATTTATTTAAATAAAATCATAATTTATTCAAAAAATAGCAATTTTAAAACTCTAAATCCTTTTATATCATCTTGAAATATTAATCAAGATATCATTATCTTATAACCTTTAGAAAATAAAATAATAGTATGATTTAATATTCATAAGGGAAATTTTAATGGCCCAGACCTTTCTGGTCCATTACTTTGTCAAATTCTAGTGTTTGGGGTGTCTTGGAGACCATCAGCGAGTTAGGAGGGTGTCAGTGTTGGTGGCAGGGTGTCGCTGTGGTGTCACCTATCACTGCCACTGATCGACACTGATCAGTGCCGCACCCAAATGGTGCCACCATGAGGTGTCAGGTTTACTTTCCAATTTCCCTCCCGTAATGTCTCTTTTATGTATTAATAAATCTTTTAATGTATTTTAAGACCATTTTAAGGACAACAAAGGATATCTTAAATCCCATTAGAGTGGGGTGACCATAGACATACAAAAACATGTGGACTTTTAATCAGTTTTACACCTTTTGCAGTGTTTCTAGTTACACCCCTGTTACACATTTTTCTTAGTTTAAATGCAACCTATAAACTCTCTACCGTGCGACGGTCTATCTAACTATCCTTGAGAGAATTATTAAATATCAATTAATTATAACCTATGTAACCGCCCAACTGCATGGTCAAACCATGATCCAATTTTAAAGAACTATTAGATTTCACATCCTATAACTCTAGGATTGGGTATTTTATCACATTGAGATATTCTTCTTCCTTGGTCTCTTTATTTTACCTTGGTGTGCTTGGAGTCCCTCTTCTTGAGATGAGTTGTTCCTACATAAGATCCTTCCTGTTCAGTTCTTCATGGAGTTTCCTATCGCGCGACCCCAGTTCTTAGAGAAAGGAGAAAACTTCGATCCTTGATCATCCAAGTAGGGGTTCTTCCTTCATCTCCCTTTACTGTGCATCATGCAGTGTGGGTATGATGATGTTCCCTCGAGACGTAGATGAAACCAAATTTAATGAAGATAATAAATGGAATTTTAAAGAATTTAGGGGTGGATAATATGATGATGTTGTTGTATTCTAATTTTTATTTTATGTTTTGAAATGTATGGGATCTTTTCCACTAAAAATCGTGGTTGTTGGTGGTCCTTTCTTATGCACTTATAAAGCTCTATTTTTCTGGATGATCTTGTTATTGAATGAATGAAAAATAGAAACTGATTAATCTTGTAAATGTGGTTGATTAAATGGATTCACAATGAATAAGAACCCTTGTATTATTACCCCGGTTATCCAAATGGAATTATGGAACAATGTTGGAAGAATATAAAAATACCCCTATTTGGTGGGTGTAGTTATGCGTTTTGTTTTATAGTTGGGATTTAGTGGCTTGTGTGTAATGGTTGGGAAGTGGGACTACGGTTTTAGCCATGGTTGTGGACTTATTGTGGAATATATGAACTTTTAAGTACTAGAAAATTATCTTGGTTGTGTTGTGGCCATGGGACAAACTTGTATGGTGTGACTGCAATGTGTTTTAGTGGTTCTATGCAGTGGGACTGCAACATGGTTTTCTTTCTATGTTGGGTTGGTTATGCTAGTTAGTTTCCTTGTGGTAATGGAATATTTAAATGGAATCAATTGAACATGATAACATGAATGAGTACAATGGGGAACTGTTTTCCAAAAATGAGTGGTGCTCTGGTTGTGGCTATTATTTATTTGTGCAAGTAGGGGTAGCATCAAGAGCGGTTGTGTGTGGGATTTTTGTTGGTTTTGATACCCTTAGGTTGGGATGAGTTTTCTTCACCTATATGTACAAATTTTAGTTCTTGTGTTTCTTATATGAATCCCACCTCTGTTGAGAACTTCATGTTGAACACCCCCATTTCATGGGGGAGGGTGTTTTTCTCAACATTCTTATAAGTTGTGGGTTATTATCTATTTTCTACTCCCTCTCCCAAATAGCCCGATTTATTCGGGCAGGCTATGATAGCCTGAGGTTCATTATAGCCCAAGAATATTCATGAAAGGTGTGTTGTGGTGGGTTGTCCCAGGTGTGTGTGGGTAGGTTCGTTTCCCATGTGTCTTCAGGATGATGCCTAGGTGTTTTCGGGAAATAGATACAAGTTTTGTTTCCCAGGTGTCTTCGATATGGGGCCCAGGTGTCTGGGGGTAGGAAGTGTGGTTGTGGTGGCCCAAGTGTCTACGAGTAGGAAGTGTGGTTGTGATGTCCCAAGTGTCTACAGACGGGATGTGTGGTTGTGGTGGCCCAGGTGTTTGCGTACGGGATAAACTTGCAGTTGGGATGGCCCATATGGTTTTTTTGGGGGGGGGGGGCAGTAGTGGGACTGTAGTGGGATTCGTGGGGAGGTCTGATGCATAGGATGCTCTAAATAACCAGTGGTAAAGTGGTGAGGGGTTACCAAATATCGATGTGCTATTACTATTAATTTACCCATATTGCATTATTCGAGGAGTGTGTATTGCTAAGTTTGGGTGATTAGTTTCCTTGATAGGTTCCTTAGTTTTTTACTGTCTTCATAGGGACATTAGTATGTTCCCCCACTTGTTCATGAGTGCCTTTTTTCCATACTAAGTGTACTTGTATACACACCCTACATATATATAACAGCTTTTAGGTTTCTAGGAGGACTTTGAGGACCATATAATACCTTACTAGCTCAGGCATTGTGACAATTTTCATTGTTATTTTTCTTTTTCTTTTCGTACTCTCCTTCATAGTTTTCTTGTACTTTGTATTGTTTTCACTTTGGAACATGCATGTGGGAATAGATTTTGGTTTTACTTTTTTTAGTGTCTGAAGTTGTTTGGATTTTTCATATTATCTATGATAATTTTTCAAAAAAAGGGTAATAAATTCATTAAAATGTGAGATTTCATGCCCTTGGTGCTAGTCACCACCCAGAGGCCAACTAAAGGGGGGACTCGGGGGTCATTATCTCATTTTTTTCTTGACGAAGGATGGTAGTGGCACTCTTCTACCCCTTCCATCATCTTGCTGAAGGCAGGTTGTGAAAAGTGGTATCAAAGGTAGAGGTTGAGAGATAGGATGGAGTTCAGAGTTAGGGATAGTGAGGATTTCATGGGAAGGTAGGGAAACAGAGTTAGGTGACCTTGCTACGTGACATAGGCCAGGGAAGACCGACCATGACACATGATTTTAGGGCCCCTCATGATCCGATGCAAGGACTCTAAGCCTACTGAATGACCAAGTGATGCTGCACTGAATGCAGGGTGAGGACCCTATGAAAGGTACATGATTCATAATTGATTTTGTCCTTGCTTAAATTGGGGTGTCTTGGAAAAAATTAAAATAAATAGAAAATAAGACCCTAAGTAAATTCCTTCCTACTCAGGCTTAGGAATTCCTTGTTTACCTTGCAGTTATGACACTCAAACGTCATCCACCAGTGGTAGGAGAAATCAAGGCCCAGTGGGTTTATTTGGTTGATCAGCGGAGGGCCGATCCAGAGGAGGACAACCAGTGGAAGAAGATGCTTCGTGACTTCTAGATAAAGACTCTGGGAAATTATGAGGGAAGTGTCTAAAATATAGAGATAGAGTGAAGGATTGAGGAGCTGATGATCGCTTTCAGCTTGATCCAAGCTCCAACAGAGTACTGGGTTCCTCTATAAGTGAGCCAGATGCGAGGGGAAACACGTTAGTGGTGGATGATTTACCTAGTGGAGAAGAAGGATACTGATATCTCATTGACAAACTTTGAGAAATAGTTCTAGGCATAATTACTTTCTTCCATGATGAAGGCCGAGAAGAAGCAAGAGTTTCTATCACTTCAAAAAAGAGAGTATTTTATAAAGGGAGTTGAGGATCAAGTTCTAGGATCACCTTAGTTTTTCTCTAGATCTCTTTCTGGGTGTGGAGTTGTGGGAAAGATGATTGGAAGAGGCACTCTGACCTTCTCTTCATTATGCTGCCACTCCCTATACTCGACCAACGTACATGGAAGTTTAGAAAAAGTTATAAGTAGTGGAAAGGATGAACACCCTGGGAGGTGTTCCATGAGAGAGAATCCAACTGATTTAGTTAAAGGGGAAGGCCATCAGTAGTAGAACACCAGTGACATGACCATAAATGTTTTGACTAGCAGGGAGTAGACCTCAGCAACACTACTTTCCGGCCAAACCTTTTTATCTGCAGCTGTAGGCCCCTACCCCTCTAAGAGAAGATGTTGCAGGAGGAGTCTGACTTCAGGGTGCTCCTCAGGGACCTTGCCCGGGGCATGGTCAAGGAGGCTGCTGACAACTATGGGGCATAAGATCTAGGCGTGGGCAGTTCCACACCACAGAGGTAGCGGTTCTAGTGGGGCTAGAAGTTTTTTGAGGTAAGATCTTTCTGTTTAGCAATATTTCTTATTCCATGTTTGATTCAGGAGATTCACACTCCTATTTTCCACCTAGTCTATTCCATGATTTGGGTCTATATGTATAGATACTTTCCTTACCCCTAGGGCTGAGTAAACTAGTTAGAGGTCAGACTAACCTATTTGATGTTTTTCGATGATATAGAATGATGTTGGGGACACATCAGTCTAGTGTGGATCTTCTTCTTCTACGAATGTATCCATACGATGTCATCCAAGGAATCGACTAGATGTTTTCTATTCACACTGTTATCGAATGCTTCTGGATAATGGTCATGTTCTCAAATATGGGTGGCCAGCATGTAGCTTTTTTTGGAGAGTAGAGTTGCTAAGAGTGAAACTGACACATGGAGCCCCTTCTTTATTTGTTAGTCGAGTTGTTAGTGGAATTATCAGACTTATAGATGGTGGAAGTTCTAGGGATTTTCAGTGAGTTCCTGGATGTATTCCCTAAAGCGGTTGTGAATACACTCCCTCGACATGATGTTGAGTTTGTGATAGACTTACAACCCAGTGCCTATCTGATTTCGATGACTCCATATCAAATGGATCCCTCTGAGTTTCGTGAGTTACAGATTTAGTTTGATGACCTGAGAAAGAAGGGTTTTATCTGATCAAGTGTGTCTCCATGGGGTGCTCCAGTCTTGTTCGTGAAGAAGGCAGACGGTGGTCTCAAGCTATACATAGAATACCAGATATTGAATTAGGTGATGCTCAAGAACTGTTACCCCTCCCAAGGATCAAAAAACTTTTTGTCCATTTGAAGGGAGATGGTTGGTTCTCTAAGTTGGAACTGTAGTCAGAATATCACCAGTTGATGGTGAAGGAGGGTGACATCCCGAAGACTACATTCATGTGCATGTATGGGAACTTTGAGTTCGTGATCATGCAGTTCGACATTAAGAATGCACCAGCTATGTTAATGGGACTAATGAACTCTGTTTTCCATTAGTATCTAGACTGGTTCGTGCTTAGGTTCATCGACGAAATCATGATCTAATCATGATAAGAGGAGGACCACACTGAGCACCTCAGGATAGTTTTGGAGGTCCTCCAACACCACCACCTCTATGGGAATTTTTCCAAGTGCAAGTTATGGAAATGAGAAATGCACTTCCTTGAACATGTGGTGTCTTAATAGGGAATATCAGTAGACCCATCGAAGGTCGAAGCAGTTGTTTCTTGGATAGAACCCAAGAATGTGAAAGAGGATCTTAGTTTCCTTGGTCTGGCAGGTTACTACTGGAGGTTCGTACCCGAATTCTCTCAATATGCAGCTCCATTGATAGCATTCACCATGAAAGACCAGGCTTTCGTATAGAGTGAGCAGTTCCAGACAGCTTTCACTTATCTAAAAGAGAAGCTGGTCAATTCCCAAGTGTTGAGTTTTCCAGATGAAGGGGTGATGTTCTATGTGTTCTGTGATGCTTCTAGTCTAGGATTAGGGCGCGTACTGATGTAGTAGTGGAGAGTGATCTCTTATGGGTCAAGGAAATTTTTTTCTTAAAAATGTAACTATGCCACCCACGACCTTGAGCTTGTAGCGGAGCTGTTCTCACTGAAGTTGTGGTGGAATTACCTCATTGGGGAATTCTTAGTGGTCTTCACAAATCACAAGATATTGAGGTATCTCTTCTCCCAGTGATACTTGAACTTGCGGCCTCATAGGTGGATGGAGTTTCTTCATGACTACGACTTAGAGATCTCTTATAACTTAGGAAAGGGGAACATTTTGGTTGATTACTTGAGAAGGAATTCATAGAGGGATGTGGTTCAGAAGTCTATGGATGATTGGAGAGCAATGGAGGAGTTGGCTACCTTGTACTTAGATGCAAGGGTGGATGGTGGTAGAGGCTGTCTATTTCAGATGACAGTGCAGTCCTCTTTTATATGATAGTTGGAGGAGTCTTAGTGGGGGGACTCAGAGACTAAAGTGATACATAATCACATTGACAGGGGAAATGCTCCAGAAGGATGGTCAGAATTAGATTTTTTTTCACACGAAGTTGTTTGTTATAGAGATTATGTATGAGGGTGTTCTCCATGAGTTTCATATCTCAGCCCTATAGGTACACCTAGAAGTTTCCAAGACGTATCGAGGCCTGAGGGAACAATTTTTCTGGCCCAGGGTAAAGTGAACAGTGGTAGAGTTTGTTGAAAGGTTCGTAGTGTTTCAGTAGGTGAAGGATGAACAACGTGTTCCTGGAGGTTTGTTGAAGCCTTTAGATTTCCTCAAGTAGAAGTCAGATGATAACTCTATAGATTTCATCACATGACTACCCATGTATTAGGGCGGATATGATACCATCTGGGTAGTGGTGGACTGATTGAAAAAATAAGCTAACTTCTTAGGTGTTAAGGATTCAAGCACAATGGATGCCTTATCACAGATTTACGTGGGTGAAGTAGTGAAGTTTCAGGGATTTTTGAGTTCCATTTTCTCAGATTGGGATACACGATTTACGTCACGAGTCTGGAGGGGATTACAACATGATTTTGGGACCAAAATATGCCTTAACACTGCTTTACATCCTCATACATATGGTCAGATACAGTGGACCATCCAGACATTAGAGGATATGATACGAGCATGTGTTCAGGACTTCATAGTATCATGGGTATGACACTTGCCTCTGGTAGAATTTTCCTACAATAATATCTATTACTCTACCACGGGCATGAAACCATTTGAATCATTGTATAGAAGACAATTTCGTTCACTCGTGTGCTAGACGGAGGTTGGGGAGGTAGGTGTTTATGGAACAAAGGTAGTGCATAGAACATCAGAGAAGGTTCAGCTTGTGTGTGAGAGGATGAAGGCAGATCAGGACTGGTATAAGTCGTATGTCGATCATAGGAGGAGGCCCTTGGAGTTCGAGGTTGGAGATTAGGTGTTCTTCAAGGATTCCCCTCGATGTGGGCAGTGAAGGTTCGATAAGTGGAGGAAGCTCTCTTCTAGGTTCATTGGGCCTTTCGAAGTGTTGGGGAAAGTTTGTGAGGTGCAATATTAGCTAGCATTGCCACCCGAACAGGACAAGATCCACAACATCTTTAATGTCTCTTAGCTTCATAGGTATTTAAATGATTACTCCCATGTCATTGATTGGGGGGAGTTGGATGTCATGGGTGACATGAAATTCGCGGAGTAACTGGTAAGAATCGTTGATCATAAGGAGAATGTGTTTCATGGAAAAACCATTCCTTTCGTTCATGTGTTGTGGAGGAAAATTGGCCTCAAGGAGAGTACTTAGGAATGAGAATAATAGATGTGTGCCCAATACCTAGATATATTTTTAGTTTCTTTTCTCTGATTTCTTTGATGTTTTTACTTTTTTTCTTTGCTATGATGTAATGCTTGACCTTGTTGACAATGAGATGGGATGTTTCCTTTGATCTCTGAATGTGTATGAAATGTACCAACATGTGAGGAAGGTAGGACTTAATTACTAATCAAGAATCATTAGTGTGGATGAAAGTAAACTCATGTGGGCAAGTCAGTGCTGCCCAAAGCAGTTAGTATCTTCACATGGAGGAAAGAACACCCTTATCTATGTGTTAGGACAATACGATCATTGAGGTTCGTGTGGCTATTTGGGGTGATAGTGATAAAACACATTTTTATTGAATATTTTATTAATAATAAATGATATAACTCTATCAAATTATGTTAAATATGTTTATTTAAAAAATATTTGAGTTTATATCATTCATTTCAAAAATATGTTGTAAATTCCAGTTTTACCCTTTTAAAATTCACTATTGTATTTCAAACATAAATATTTTAATATGACTTATCTGAACTTAATATTTTGTAAACTTGTTCCTGAAGTAATTTTATACAACTTTTATTCAGGACACTAGAGCTAAAGAGTGTATTTGGATGGAGTAAATGAGACATTAAGTCAATGATTGGCTGCACACATGAGATTGGAAATAACTTTAGCGTTTTGACCATATCTTCAACATATATGCATGGATTGAGCCAAACTTTTGAGAGGGAATAGAAAACCTAATTTTTTACATATTATAATTCTATAAGGACAAATTGCTCACGAGTTTTTGTAGTCAAGAAGTCTGTTAATATGGGATTAAAATATTTGTATGAATCTCCTCATTCACACTTGTAACCAATTTTATCCTAGCCTCCACTCCACTATATAAATATGTATTTTTCTCATTTATAAGGGTGGGGAAGTTCATTGGGAAGTTTAGGGAATAAGAGAAGTGGATCCACTCCAATTATCCAACCATTTCAATAAGGGTATCTATTGAATCAAGGATCTCTTTGATGAAGCCTTCTTCTTCTCCTTTATCTTCTTCTTCGTGTTGTAATACTTTTATTTTTGTAATAAAATTCTTTGTTGTTATTTTATTTATTCGATTTTCTTCTATTTTGTTCAAATTTCTTCTTCTCTTAATCTTCCTAATTGGGATGGAATCAAGATTGGATATGAGATTGGGTTCCACCCTTTCAATCATTTGCTCATGCAAAACATCTCCCCGATGACCACACCACCCATGGTAGAGTAGTTTTCTTAGTGATCAATATATCTTCTTCCCTCTTCATTTAATTATTTTGAATCATTGAGCTACTATAATTTACTTAATATGATCCATGAATTGAGTTTTTAAATTAGAATAAACTAAGAAATAAATTGAACAATTAACACAAAACATGCGAGGTCATGTATTGTGTGAATTGTGAGAGTGAGATCTTAATTGGTAATACAAGGCCACATGTGTAACGCCCCAACCCCAGTTACCCAGAGTTGGAGCATTATTATATAAAATTGGCATTATCACAAAATATCAAGTCTCAAAAGACTGATTAGTTTAGTAGCCTAGGAATCACTAGATACATTCATAAGGTTTACATTACATAATAAAGTGAAAAACTACAATAATATTGTCTCCATAGTCCACCATCATATCCCTTTCAGACTATCTCTATAGGTCAGTCATAAAAAATTTCTTCACATCCTGGGAAAAATAAAACATATAAAGGAGTGAGCTCAGATGCTCAATAAGGATAAACATATTGTGGAAGCTTTCATAAATAAGCATAAACATTTAAGTCAATGTATAACTAAAACAAAAAGCCTTTTAAACTTGAAATTCAGTATAATATAGAAAAAATAAAATGAAATAATTCAATTTACTTATTCACATGGATATTCTACTAGTAAAATAATCACATTCCATATCAATAACCACTTTCATAATGATGGAATCCATAATTCCAAATTATCATAACCACATAGTCAAGGCTTTGTGCCAAGACTACAAATAAGATTTTGTCAAGGCCTTGTGACAATACACTAGTTTGTCTCATGAGACCTACCGATGCATCGAGGAGCTATAGCAGGCTCCACCCGTCACTTACTAAGTCCAATGCATTCCTCATATGAGTAGGTTTAAATATAACATAAATATTTGTATTAAAACTAGTATACGAAATTTCAATACTCTATCCATAAACCATGAATGTTATAAAAATAACACATCCATAGTAAAACATATCACAAAACCTTAAATACAATATGGATGATTTTTATCATAATAAATCATCTTCAAACAAGTTTAAAATCCATCAATGGATGTTGACATAGATGAAAATTATTTTGTAAATTTTTTTGAGATAAATATCCCTTTTTCATGAAAACATTTAAAACTCAAATAATTTAGAAAGGAAGACATTTAAAGACATATTTTGAATCAATGTGTATCATACCACATTGAAACTTTTCAAAGGAATTAAAATTTTAAAAACATTCAAGTCCATATAAATAAATCCTTAAAAACCATTTTGAAAACATGGAAATTAACGAGAATGATTTAAAAGAATAAATATTTAAAACATTTAAAATGATGTTTTAGTAAAACATTCCTTAAAAATAATACCTCTGAAAAATAATTTATGAAACATGTACATCGATAATAAATATTTCCCAATAGATACTTATGTAAAAACAACCTCGGATAATAAGGAGATTGTGAAATTAACCCTTACCAATTTGGTAAATTACGAAACATACCCCCCATTGAAAGACCTATCATACAATGAATATATAAATACACATAAATTAATGTTTATTACACAAATAATTCAATTATGGTAAGTACATACACCACACAAAATGTAATAGTGGCAATATGACATGAATCTCATGGAAATAAGGAGTGAGATGAAAACCCCTTACCTTTTACTTTTCCTTGGTCGAGGGTAGGTTAACCTCATCTATAATAGTGAAATAATTGTTATTAAATTATTCAAGAATCATAAATATGATATCATATACGATCTATTAATATTTCTTTTCTAATAATATTTTAGTATTATCGTCGTTTTGGGTGTTCATTTACTCGTTTCCTTTTATATGTTTTGTTACATAATCCATGTTTTTTATCCAAAAGTTGTATCTTATTTAGATCCCGAATGATATAAAGTCATTAAAAATTATTTTTAATCATAAAATGGAATTATTATTGAATGGATACGATGGGGAATGAATCTCATTGTGTTCGTGGAGACGGTAATCCGTACATACGCACTAACGCAACTTCCATTTCATTTTTCATTTTAAAAGGAATAAAAACCAAATGATACATAGGTATATTATTATTAAAGTATAACATAATATCTTATATATGTTACTTAAGTTCATTAACACCATCCTTTATACGTTCCATGTATGGTATGAATGAGTCATATCACTTTGAGGGGGCGGTAGTCCGTACTTCCTCAAATGAAATTATCGTATATATATACAACATGAAACGAATAATGGTATGCTATGAAATGGAATTACAGAAGCTTATAAATAAAATAAATATCATAAATATCATATTTAATTATATTTCCATCATAATGGCCACCATGAGAGGTGGTAGGAGATAATCGAACAATCACCGTTTCGTGAGGCGTTTGGTTACTATCTATAGAAACATTATGTTCTTCAACCATTAGATGGAGGTGTGTGTAAGTTTAGTTTGAATAATTATCATAACAATATCCTAGTATATTGAAGATAAGGGTTTTGTTACAAAAGAAAAGAATAAAGAGATTTTAGGGGTTGGAGAAGTAAAATAAAATAAAAGAAGCCAAGAGAAATCGTTACCTTTAATTTGGGTAACTCCCATTGGTTTGAACCAAAAAGGACTCTTGAAGTGCTTTATACCTAAGGTAAGTCTTCTAAGATGAGGAGAGATATGTAGGGAGCTTAATTGGGTAGAAGTTGGACGATCCAAAAGGCTTGATAAGTGTGAGGAATTTGTTAGAAGTGGTGTCCATTTATAAGGGGGAGGAGGGGCTCTTTAGGAAATATTGAAAATATTATTTTATTATATAATGATATTCGGTTTCTAAAGGTCCAAAACTCATTAAAGTTGAAGATAAGATGAATCATTATCTAAATGAAAACATCCAATAATAATTGGATAGGTTTTGGTTATTATTTTAGTCATCATAATCTTATTTATTTAAATCATTTATTAATGAGTAAACACTACATCATTATTTTGTCATAAATAATTTAGTATATTAGATGCCTAAAAATTATAAAAAAATACCATGATTTAGGATATAGTTTTATATTTATAATTAATATTTATAGTTGAAATGATAACATATATAAACCTATGTAAAAATTGATTTTCTAAAAGATATATGTTTATGTCATTTTTGTATTTACTTTATCTTAATTAATATAAAGTGTCATTATCACTTACAAGTGGCTCCATGGGGTCCCAAAATTGACCCAAAGATTCCCATGGTTGGACATGTATCAACCAATAGGGTTAGGACACGTTTTAGGGTAATTTAGTATTATTATAATATTATTGTTTTACCCTTATTTACCAGATTTACCCTTTAACCATGGTTAATAAAATATTTACCGAAGTAATTATTCAAAATGTCTAAAAATAAAAGTTACCTATTTATTCAATTTAGACCTCCTGATTCTAAATATGGAATCCATATTTCTAAATTCAAAACACCGAAGTGGCAGAAATTAATTTAATATTAATTTCCACTGTCAAAACAAAAAGCGTGTTTTTAAGAAATAATGACTATCAAAAGATTGACACTTGTTTATGTTCGGTTTAAATGTGAAATTATGTCCAATGACCAAAACTGTATTAAATGGTAAATATATATTCTAAATATAATTTAAAACCATGAAAATTCATAATTTATCACTATTAATTATTTCGATTAAAAAAGTTGTTTTTAATTAAAATTTACTAATTTTCACTATTCATCAAAATATGAAAGTTTTCAAAAAAATACCAAGGATAATTTCAATATTCTGAATCCAAATATGAAGTCGATTTTGAAAGATAAAATTTATAAAATTTTAAAAAGTGGGTATTACTATTCATAATGGCTAGTTTGATTGGTTGTGGTGTGTTTTAGAACTCAAAGTTACGTACAACACATGCTACTATATTATTCAAAGGGAAAAATACCGTGGAAGCTTGGGGTTTTACATTCTCCCCTCCTTTAAATAATTTTTTCCTTGAAATTTCTAGAATATTACTACATAAAAAGACTTGGGTGGTTCTTCATCATAAGTTCCTTGGGTTCCCACATTGCTTCTTCCATCTTATGGTTTTCCCATAGAACTTTTACCAGACGAGTCGTCCGATTTCTCAGCACTTGTTCTCATGTATCAAGAATCCTGATGGGTTCTTCGCAATAAGATAGATCGGGTTCCAGTTCTAATTCCTTGTAAGTGAGTATATGCATTGGGCCAGGCATGTTTTTTCTCAACAGTGATACGTGGAACACATCGTGAACTTTGGAGAGACTTGGAGGCATTGCCAAACGGTAAGATACAGCCCCAATTCGTTCTAGAATTTTGAAACATCCGATGTACCTGGGACTCAATTTACCTTTCTTACCAAAACGTATAACTCCCTTCCATGGAGATACCATTAAGAAAACATGATCTCCTACCTGAAATACCAAATCCTTCCTTCGGTTGTCCACATTTCTCTTCTTCCTACTTTGAGCTGCTTTGATGTGGGTTTGGATTACCTTCACCTTTTCCATCATTTCCTCCACAAGTTCTGGGCCTACAAGTTTTCTTTCCACAACATCATCTCAACAGGTTGGTGTGCGACATATCTTTCCATATAATGCTTCGTATGGTGCCATCTGAATACTCCAATGGAAGCTATTGTTATAAGAAAATTCTACCGGAGGTAAATATTGATCCCACATACACTGAAAGTCATGTGAGCAGGATCTCAACATGTATTTTAGGGTTCAAATAGTCTATTATGATTGTCCATCTATTTGAGGGCGGTAGGCAATGCTCAAACTAAGATCAGTATTTAAGTCATTCTGAAGACTCTTCTAGAATCTTGAAGTTAAATGGGGATCACGATCAGAAACAATCAATAGGGGTACCCCATGAAGTCTCACAACTTCATTAATATATAGTCTTTCTAGACGTTCAAGTGGTAGAACTTCTCTTATAGCAAGAAAATGTGCTGACTTGGTAAGACGATCAACAATAACCCATTTTGAATCCTTCCTTCTTATAGTTTTTGGTAGTCCCATGAAAAAGTCCATCATGATGTTATCCAATTTCCACTAAGGTATGGGGAGAGGTTCCATGACTCCTCGAGGCTGTTGCCTTCCAGCATTCACTTATTGAAAAACCATACATCATGACACAAAATCAGCAATATCTATCTTCATGTTGTCCCACCAAAAATGTTCCTTCAAGTATCTAAACATTTTGGTGCTCCCAGGGTGTATAGAGAAATTGGAACTATGAACATCATCCAACAATTTTATTTTTATATTAGGTATATCGGGAACACAAAGTCTCTCACCAAATTTCAAAATTACTTCTTCAAACACAAAGTCTCTCAATCTCATATCATTCACAGCTTTAATATTCTTTTGAAATTATTCATCATCAGTCTAAGAAATCTTAATCCTTTCTAACAAAGATGGTTTGGAAACCATTTGAAAAAGTATTTATGTTTCACTTTCCATGGTGATTCCCATACCCATATTCACTAGATCCATGTATATAGGATCTTTTTCAACTCTCATCTTGTTCAAAACTCCATGATCATTTATACTCAAAGCATATTCCACCATATTTGCCTTCCTCAGGTGGTAGTTTATCGTGCAATCAGAATCCTTGAGTAATTCAAGCCATCTCCTTTTCCTCATGTTGAGTTCTTTTTGTGAGAAAATATACTTCAAACTCTTGTGATCAGTATAAATCTCAAATTTCTCACCATAGAGATAGTGTCTCCAAATATTCAAAGCAAATATTACAGTAGCTAACTCAAGATCATGAGTAGGATAGTTTTTCTCATGAATTTTCTGTTTTCATGATGCATAGGTAATAACTCTATCATTCTGCATAAGGAAACAACCAAGTCCTTTCTTCGATGCATAACTATAAATAACGATCCCATCATTCCCTGATGGTAGAGTTAATATAGGAGCATTGACTAATATTCTATTCAGTTCTTTAAAACATTTTTCAAACTCTTTTTTCCAAAAACATTTAACCCCTTTTCGTGTGAGCATCATTAATGGGTTAGCCAATTGGACAAAATTCTGGACAAAACGCCAATAATAACCTGCTGAACGAATAAAACTGTGTACCTCAGTTATACTCGTCGATGATGGCCATTAGTTGATTTCTCTTGTCTTATAAGGATCAACATAGATTCTATCCTTAGAGACAATATGTCCAAGAAAAGAAATATCCTGAAGCCAAAATTCACACTTGCTAAACTTGCCATATAATTCATGTCTTCTAAGAGTCTTCAGGATAATGAAAAAGTGATTTTCATGATCTTCATAGCTTTTGGAGTATACCAAGATATCATCAATAAATACCACCACAAAATCATCAAGATATTCCTTGAAAACTCTGTTCATTTGATCCATGAATACATAGGGTGCATTAGTCTGCCCTAAATTCATTACTATAAAATTGTAATGCCTGTACATAGTTCGAAATTCTATCTTCAGAATGTCTTACTTCTTTACACAGAACTGATGGTATCCAGATAGAAGTTCAATATTTGAAAAGTATTGAGCTCCATGCAGTTGGTCAAATAAATCATCAATGCGGGGTAGGGGATACTTGTTCTTTATTTTTATAGCATTTATTTCCCTATAGTCAATACATAACCTCATAGATCCATCTTTCTTTTTAACAAAAAGAATAGGGATACCCATAGAAAAACACTTGGGAAAATAAATCTATTATTACTCAATTGCTCTAGTTGTTTCTTTAGTTCCACTAACTCTGCAGTTCCCATTCCATAAGGGGTCTTCGATATGGGCCTTGATCCAGGAATTAAATCAATGGAAGAATCAATTTCTCATTCTGGAGGATGTCTAGGAAAATCCTCTGGAAAAACATCAATGTATTCCCTCACAATAGGCACATACTCTATTTTAACATTCCTTTACTCAACCATAATCATTTCATTCTCTTCCTCCCCAATAATTGAATTTAGTTGAGCTACTAGAGGTGGATCTAGATAAGAATTAGGTGGTGACGATTCTTCTCTAAAGATAAGGTGTTCCTTATCATAATCATAAAAAATAGTAACCTCTTTCTTCTTATAATAAATTTTTGCATCATGGTCCGAAATCCAATTCATACCAAGGATTATATCAAATTCAATCATGGTTATGATGATGAGATAAGCAGATAAAGAACATTTATGTGCTCTAATGGGGACTAATTCACAAACAAATGTTGCAATGATACTTCCCTTAGGATTTTTAACTGACAACTCTCTTGATAAATCAAATTGAATATATCTAATTTTCTTAGAAAACTAGGAAGATATGAAACAATTCGATGATCTAGAATAGAATAAATAATTGGCTAAACTTGAGGAAACCATTAAATTACCTACCACTACATCTTTCGGAGCTTCAACCTCAGCAGTAGTGAACACATAAGCTTGGCCTTGATCCATTGGCCTTTTCTGAGGTAATTTTCCCTGACCCTTTGGACATACTTTTGCATAATGTCCCATCTCCCTGCAGTTGTATCATTGAACATTGGTAGCTTCTTTCTTCCCCTTGTAATCACGATCTTGGTGGCCTTTTTTACCACAATTGTAACAGGCTCATATTCCTTTCAAGAAAGTGCCGGGGTGTTTCTTCCCACATTTACTACAGGATGGATATTCAACTTTTACCTTCTTCCAATTATTTCCATTCCTAGAGTGATCAACAGATCTCTTCTTCTCTTGATTTTCCTTAAATTTATAAGAATTAGTGAATTCCTTTTCTGTCTTCACAGCACATGAGACAATATCTTCATACGACGAGAAGGATTGTGAGACTAATGCTTGACGGAGAAATGGTTTTATCCCATCAAAGAAACAATTAATCTTACTTATTAGGTTATGTATATAATCTACTTCATGCCTCGCTAACCTTGTAAAGTTAGCCTCATACTTTGGAACATTCTCATCCTCCTATTGTCTCAAAATCAGAAATTGCCTTTCCATATCTGCTCGATGGTCACAAGGAAAGTATTTTTCTACGAAAAGATCTTTGAACCCCCTCCATTCCATATTTGATACTTCATCATCTTCCTTTGTGTTTTGAATCAATGACCACCATTGATCAACATCTCCAGTGAGGCGGTAAACTGCCATGATAACTTTTTCCCTTTACCTACTCCCCAAGGCATGGAATATTTTCTCTAAGGAATTTATCCATTTCTCAGCTACTAGTGGATTTTTACCCCCATTGAATTTTGGTGGTTGTTTCCTCATGAAGCGATCTAACATTGATCCTCCACGCTGCAGATCAGTGTGCTCCATACGGGTAAGGTTATTATTCATAACCTGAGTGAGTTGTCCCAGTATGGTGATTAGCTGATCAACACCAGTTGCAACACCAACTCCACTATAATTATCTTGAGCAGGAGGCAAATCCCTACATGGAGTGCGTGCATTGATACGATTTCCATTCCTTCCACTAGGTTCCATTTCTAAACAATAGCATACACTAGATTAGTTTATGAATCACAATACAAAAATCCAAAATTGTAAAACACTAAACGTGAATTGAAAAATTTATGGATACAATCCATAGTCATAAAAAAATTCTTTGAGGAAGTATATACTCATAAACCCTTCATAATGGTTTGTAAAGAAACTGAGAATTATCCTAAGCATATCCCCCGGGAGTGTCGTAACCAAGAGTGGAGCAAGGCCTGTTGTCGTGTACCAGTTCCCGTTTGAGTCTAGCTCAAAGCGGTGTTTTTGGGTTTTACCCCTAGGTACATCTGTGCCAGAGCCACCTCTACCTTCTCATATCTAGAAAAGGATGTATTGCTCAGAAAACATACAAAATCTCTACAATAACAAAATTCTAGTATGTTCTTCTATACTAATCCTCAAAGTCTATCTTAGGTCTATGTGATCTAATCAGAGTTTATCTAAATCTAGATTCCAAGGTTTGTACTAAACCTCCCTCTAATACCAACTATAATGCCCCGACCCCAATTACCCAGAGTCGGTGCATTATTACATAACATTGGCATGATCACAAAAGATCAAGTCTCGAAAGACCGATTATTTTAGTAGCCTTGGAATCACTAGATACATTCATAAGGTTTACATTACATCATAAAGTGAAAAAAATAAAATAATATAGTCTCCATAGTCCACAATCATATCCCCTTCAGACTATCCCTATAGGTCAGTCATAAAATATTTCTTCACATCTTGGGAAAAATAAAACATAGAAAAGGGTGATCTCAGATGCTGAGTAAGGATAAAAATATAGCGGAAACTTTCATAAATAAGCATAAACATTTAAGGTAATGTATAACTAAAACAAAATCCTTTTAAACTTGAAATTCAGCCAAATATGGAAAAAATAAAATGAAATAATGTCATTTACTTATTCAGATGGATACTACACTAGTCGAATAACCACATGAAATATAAATAACCACTTTTATAATGATGGAATGAATAATGCTAGACTATCATAACCACATAGTCAAGGCCTTGTGCCAAGACTACAAATAATATTTTGTCAAGTCCTTGTTCCAAGACAATAGTTTGTCTCATGACACCTACCGATGCATCGAGGAGCTATAGCGGGCTCCACCCGTCACTTACTAAGTCCAATGCATTCATTATTTGAATAGGCTTAAACATAACATAAACATTTGTATTAAAACTAGCGTATTAAATTTCAATACATTATCCATAAACCATGAATGGTATAAAAATAACACATCCATAGTAAAACATATCACAAAACCTTCAATACAATATGGAAGATTTGTATCATAATAAATCATCTTAAAAAAAGTTTAAAATCTATCAATGGATGTTGATATAGATGAAAATAATTTTTTAAAACTCTTTGAGAGAAATATCCCCTTTTCATGAAAATATTTAAAAGTCACAAAATTTAGAAAGGAATACATTTGAATACATCTTTTGAATCAATTTTTACCATACCACGTTGAAACTTCAAATTAATTAACATTTTAAAAACATTCATGTTCATATAAATAAATCCTTAAAAACCATTTTGAAAACATGGACATTAATGAGAACGATTAAGAAGAATAAATAATTAAAACATTTAAATTGATTTTTTAGTAAAACGTTCCTTAAAAATAATCCCTTTGAAAAATCTTTTATGAAACATGGACATGGATACTAAATTTTTCCCAGTAAATTCTTATGTAAAAACATCCTCAAATAATAAGGAGATTGTGAAATTAACCCGTGCCAATTTGGTAACTTATGAAACATACACCCCATTGAAAGGCGTATCATACAATGAATATGAAAATACACATAAATTAATGTGTATTACACAATGAATACAATTATGGGTAGTACATACACCACACAAAAGGTAATAGTGGCAATATGACATGAATCTCACAAGAATAAGGAGTGAGATGAAAACCCCTTACTTTGTACTTTTCCTTGGTCGAGGGAAGGTTAACCTCCTTTATAATAGTTAAATAATTGTTATTAAATTAAAAAATAATCATAAATATGATTTCATATATGATCTTTTAGTATTGAATTGTTAATAATATTTTAGTATTATTGTTGTTTCGGGTGTTCACTTACTAGTTTCCTTTTATATGTTTTGTTACATAATCCATGTTTGTTATCCATAGTTTGTATCTTATTCATATCCAGAATTATATCAAGTCTTTAAACATTTTTTTTAATCATAAAATGAAATTAGTCTTGAATGGATACGATGGGGAATGAATCTCATCGTGTTTGTGGAGAGGGTAATTTGTACGTACGCACGAATGCTACTTCCATTCATTTTTCATTTTAAAAGGAATAAAAACCAAATGATACATAAGTATATTATTATTCTAGTATAACATAATATCTTATATATTCTACTTAAGTTTATTAACACCATCCTTTATACGTTCCATGTATGGTATGAACGAGTCATATCACTTTGAGGGGGCGGTAGTCCGCACTTCCTCAAATGAAATTATCGTATATATATACAACATGAAACGAATAATGGTATGCCATTAAATGGAGTTACAGAAGATTATATATAAAATAAATATCATAAATATCATATTTAATTATAGTTCCATCATAATGGCCACCATCAGAGGCGGTAGGAGATAATTGAACAATCATCGTTTCGTGAGGCGTTTGGTTGCCATCCACAGAAACATTATGTTCTTCACCCATTAGATGGAGGTGTGTGTAAGTGTAGTTATAATACTTCTCATAACAATATCCTAGTATATTTAGGATATTGTTGTTGTTACAAAAGAAAATAATAAGAAGAGTTTAGGGGTTGGAGAAGTAAAATAAAAGAAAAGAAGCTAAGAGAAATCATTACATTTAATTTGGGTAACTCCCTTTGGTTTGAACCAAAAAGGACTCTTAAAGTGATTTTTTCCTAAGGTAAGGCTTCTATGAGGAGGATAGGGATGTAGGAAGATTAATTGGGCAGAGTTTGGATGATCCAAAAGGCTTGATAGGTTTTAGGAATTGGCTAGAAGTGGTGTCCTTTTATAAGGGGAGGAGGGGCTCTTTAGGAACGATTGAAAATATTATTTTATTATATAATGATATCCGGTTTCTAAAGGTCCAAAACTCAATACAGTTGAAGATAATATGACTAATGATCGAAATGAAATCATAAAATAATAATTGGACAGGTTTTGGGTATTATTTTTAGTAATTATAGTCTTATTTATTTAAATTATTTATTAATGAGGTAAAAACTACATTATTATTGTCTCATAAATAATTTAGTTTATTAGATGTAAAAAAATAACAAAAAAAACCCTAATGTAGGAAATATTTTTATATTTCTATGGATTATTTATAGTCGAAAATATAACATATATAACCCTATGTAAAAATTGTTTTTATAAAAGATATATGCTTATGTCATTTTTGTATTTACTTTAACTTAATTAATATAAAGTGTCATTATCACTTACATGTGGCTCCATGGGCTCCCAAAATCGACCCAAATATTCCCATGGTCGGAAATATATCAACCAATAGGGTTAGGATATGTTTTAGGGTAATTTAGTATTATTATAATATTTTTTTTACCCTTATTTACTGGATTTACCCTTTAACCATGGTAAATAAAATATTTACCAAAGTAGTTATTCAAAATGTATAAAAATAAAATTTACCTATTTATAGAATTTAGACATCATAATTCTAAATATGGAATCCCTTTATCTAAATTAAACACACAAAAGTGTCAGAAATTAATTTCATATTAATTCCCACTTCAAAACAAAAAGCGTGTTTTTAAGAAATAATAACTATCAAAAGATTGACACTTGTTTATGTCTGGTTTAAATGTGAAATTATGTCCAAGGACCAAAATTATATTAAATGGTAAAAATATATTCTAGATATACTTTAAAAACACTCATATTCATAATTTATCACTATTAATTATTTCGATTAAAAAAAGTTGTTGTTAATTAATATTTATTATTTTTCACTATTTATCAAAATATGAAAGTTTTCAGAAAAATACCAAAATTTTACTCTAGGCTATTTTTGATTTTCTGAATCCAAATATAAATTCCATTTTGAAAGATAAAATTTATAAAATTAAAAAAGTGGGTATTACTATTCATAACGGCTAGTTTGATTGGTTGTGGTGTATTTTAGAACTCGAAGTTACATACAACACACGGTACTGTATCATTCAAAGGGAAATGTACCGTGGAAGATTGGGGTGTTACAACACGAGATAAATTTGTAGAGTTAAAATATAACTCCTAAACAAAATTCATCCTAATTTTAAAGAATCGATATGTTCCCTAATTTACCACTGATCATAAGCTATCCATAGAACATTAATCATAGAAGGGTGTTGCGATTGCATGTCTAAAAGATAGCCTAGGGTCTAATTCACTTTATCATTCTAGTAAAGTTAATTCTTGTAGGGTTCAGGGGTTAACAAGTTAGGGGATCATAATTAAGTTGTTTTTAATTTAGTTGATAATGCTAAATAATTTAGTGAATAGGTAGAGTAAGATCGATTGCGCCATTTAAAATATTTTATAAAAAAAATCTTCTTGTTGTGTCTTTTTAATTGAACTACGTTTAAAAAAATACAATCTTCTTCTAGAAAACATCTTATATCTTTATGAATGGTAAAAAACCCCTATCCTTTTAAGTAGCGTTCTTATTCCCTTTTATGTTATTTTAAAAATACCTTTAATAAGTTGTCAAATTTACTTTTTCCCTTTGAGAGACGACCTTGGTCAGCCACTCTGCTGCACCTAAGTACCCAAAAATCACACTAATAATTCAAGGGCTCCCACAATAGTGCCTTTAAAATTGGATCCATTTTTAGGGAGGCAAGTAATTATTTCAACCAATTAGAGGAATTATTTTTCTTTTACATTTTATTTTCTTCTTCTCTTCTTTCTTCCTTATTTACCCAATCTTAATTTTATCTTCTTCTATTATTTTATTCATCTTGTTTTCTGACCACCAACATAGAATTCAAATTTTTACTTTACTATGAGCCACTTTTTTTCTTTTTATTTTAATTTTATTTATGACACAAACTAATCCTGAGGATCTTTTAGATCTTTACCCTATGATTGAACACAATCTTAGGGCTCGAATCAGACATTCTCCATCTACAAGAAGTTTCAGCATTCAACCAGTTGGATAATTCTTACAATATTATAACATTGAAATTGGATGCAATTCAAATTCAACCATAAAACAAGAAACAATGTCTGAAAATTATGGGAATGAACTTAATAGAACCATTCAATAATTGGCTTAACTTGATATTAATTATCAACAAAATTTATTTTCATACCCAAATCTCAAATTAGACTTTGAACTGAAATCCGGGTTAATTCATTTGCTTCCATGATTTCATGGAATCTCTGGTGAGGATACCAATAAACTCCTTAAAGAATATAATGTGGTTTTCTCAACATTAAAACCATGAAATGTTTCTGATGATCAAATCAATCTAAGAGCGTTCCCATTCTCACATGATGGAGCTGAAAAAGATTGAATGAATTATTTACAACCTGAATATGTAACTTGTTAGAACGATTTGAAATGTCTTTTCTTGTAGAGATTTTTTTCCAGCATCAAATACCACATCCATTCAAAAGGAGATCTTAGGGATCAAGAAATCATAAGGAGTGTCAATGTATGAGTACTGGGAGTGATTTAAGATGTTGTGTACAAGCTGTCCACATCACCAAATCAGTGAGAAACTCCTCATCCAATACTTCTATGAAGTACTCACACCTATGGAGAGAGGAATGGTGGATTCCGTGGATGGAGGAGAATTAATGGATAAGACACCAGTAGCTTCATGTGTGTCAATTGAAAATATGGCCAAAAACTCTCAACAATTTGGTGATCGAGGTATACCACATGTTAGGGAAGTACATCAGGTAAGTCCTTCTTCTATTGAGAGTCATTTAATTGATACCAAGTTGGAAGAATTGACCACTATGGTGAGGCATATTTCTTTGGATCAAAATACATCCATAACCACTCCTTCAAGGCCTTGTGTCATTTTCCCTACAATAAGACACCCAACTGAATGTTTCCCCCAACTGTATGAAACAGATGATTGTGAAACAATGATTCCTAGGAGACCATATCAGTAGAAACAACAACCATATCCCCAAAATAAGATTGATTCCTTTTCTACAACATACAACCATGGGTGGAAGAATCAATTAGACATTTGGTATGGCTCTGGACAATAACAAAGGCCCCCCTTCAACAAAACATCCAGTAGCATCCACCTTAAAAACAAGGTTTCCAACAACCCCAAAGGTGATTTGAAGCTCAAACATTAACAAGTCAACAACAAGGGAATCCCCAAACCAAGGTAGATTTTAACATTGATGATCTTTTGAAACAAATTGTTCTTAATCAACAGAATGAGTTGAAGAGTTAGGGTTCAGAGTTGATGGAGTTAAAGACTCAAATTAGCCATATTTCCACTACCCTCCATGAATTAGTAACTAAGAATTCTGAAAATATATCTTCCAAACCTACTCTATATTCAAAGGGGAATGTCAGTGACTTCACATTGAGAAGTGGGAAGCAAACAAATGATATATCTTCACCTATCATTCCATCAGGATTCACCTAAACACTAGAAAATATCCATTTGAAACTAGATGATGAGAAACCCAAGGAGAAAGATAAATATAAGAAAAAGATTAATGATGTTCCACCTAAACCCCTTCCCTTTTCAAACAGGGTTGTACAAACCAAGAATATAGCTGAAGAGGTGATGAAAAAGGAAGTTTTGGATACATTGAAGGGTGTAGAGATCAACAACCCTCTACTTGAAGCCATCAATAAAATCCCAAGATATGTGAAATTCTTAAAGGAACGTTGTACCAATCTAAGAGGGCTCAAGGGAAATGATAGGATCAATCTTGGAAGGAATGTGTCTGCAATCATTACACCAATTCTAGCATTCACAACAAAGTGAAAGGATCTAGGGACATTCTCTATCCCATGAACCATAATGGAGTTACACTTTAATGATTATCTTTGTGATTTAGGAGCAACCATAAATATAATGCCTCACTTTGTATTGTCTTATTTACTGGTTGGTGAGTTGAAACCTATGAGAGAAGTGGTTTAGTTGGAGAATAGAGATACAACATATCCAATGAGAGTCCTTGAGGATGTACTTGTCTGGGTAAGAGACATGATATTTCCAGTAGATTTATGCATGCTTAACATGGAGGATGATCAGGTAAGTTCTCATACTCCCATTATCTTAGTTAGGACCTTCCTCAAAACTGAAAAAATATCATAAATTTCAACGAGGGTACAATTTTGATGGAGTTTTGAGATCAAGTTGTAATATTTAATGTTATGGACTCCATGAAGTACCCCTCAGAGGACTATTCTTCTTTTTTTATCACCCATTTTGAAAAACCAAGTAAAAACCCAATAGAATTTTATTGTACTATTCTTAGGGATATTATGATCATTGTTTCTACTTTTATGTCTAAGAGTACTTCCACACCTATTTTTAATGCACAAGACTCTTTTAGATTGGATTTTGAAATGGATTCATATTCTTATTTTGATCATGCGAACTCTGATTATGACATGGCTCTTGAGTATGCTGATGGATTTGATGAAATATTCTCTGATTTTGATGATGTCCATTATGATACTAATGCTCTTTGTGCACATATTTCAGTTCCTTCACTATCTCCATCCATACATCACCCCCCTTCATTGGAAATCAAGCCATTCCCACCAAATCTAAAATACCCACACTTGTTAATTGGCGAGAGATTACTTGTTATAATTGCTAATAATATTCCTTTTGAACATGAAGAAAAGATTTTGAATATTTTTAGGGAGAATATTAGGGAAATTGGGTGGACCTGGGATGACATATTAGGTATTATCCCCTCCATTTTCATGAATAGTATTCTTTTGGACGATTGGGCTAAACCAGTTAGGCAACCACAAAGGAGACTCAATCAAACCCTTCTGAAAGTTGTTAAAAAAGAGGTTGAAAAATTGCTTGAGGCAGGTATAATCTATCCCATTTCAGATTCCCAGTGGCTGAGTTCTATTTAGGTTGTGCCTAATAAAAGTGGTGTTACTATTGTTAAAAATGATAAAGATGATTTAGTTCCAATGAGGGTGAAAAATAGTTGGCATTTGTGTATTGATTATAGGAACCTAAATTAGTCTACTCACAAGGATCATTTACCCTCCTATTTATTGACCAAAATTTTGAGAGAATAGCTATGAATACACATTATTGTTTCTTGGATAGATTTTATAGATATTTTGAGGTTCTTATTTCTTCAAAGGATCATGAGAAGACTAAATTCACTTGTCCATTAGGTACATTTTCCTACTGAAGGATTCCATTTGGACCTTACAATGCCCCAGGTACCTTCCAAAGATGCATAGTGAGTATTTTATCTTATTTTATTGAGACCAACATGGAGGTATTTATGGATGATTTTATAGTGTATGGACCTTCATTTGATGATTGTATCTCTAGTTTGGGAAAGGTTTTGAATCGTTGTAATGAGAAGAATCTATTCTTATACTTTAAAAAGTGTCATTTGATGGTAGAGAATGGGATTGTCTTAGGGCATGTAGTGTCAAAACATGGGATAGAGTTTGATAGATCTAAGGTATATATCATTTCAACCTTACCCTATCTTTCATGTGTGCATGATGTTAGATATTTCATAAGGCATGTAAGATTTTATTAGTGCTTCATCAAATATTTTAGTAAGATTTATCTTCCTATGTCACGGTTACTTCCAAAGGATTCTGATGTTCTATTTGATAATTCTTGCAGGACTTCCTTTGACGAGATAAAGAAGTGTCTGACCACTCCACCAATCATACAGCCCCCACGGTGGGAGCTTCCTTTTGAGATTATGTGGGATGCCTCCAACTTTTCGGTCAGAGATGTCTTATCTCAGAGGGTGGAGCGACGTTCACATGTGATTTAATATGCATCGAGTACATAGGATTCATCCCAATCAAACTAAAAAACTGTAGAAAAGGAGTTTCTGGTTGTTATATTTTCTTTAGATAAATTCTGTTCATATTTATTGGGCCCTAAAGTAGTTTTTTTTCTAACCATGCAGCCCTGAGATACCTATTGAAGAAGCTGGATGCAAATCCCAGGCTAATCATATGGATGCTCCTTCCTCACGAATTTTACATTGAGATAAAGGACAAGAAGGGGTCAGAAAACCTAGTGGCGGACCACATGAGTAGGCTTACTCACACACTAAAGGATGACACCTTGGACCAAGTACCACTTGGAGACACTTTCCCCAATGAGAATCTTTATTCCATATTAAGTACACATCCTTGGAATGCTGATTTAGTGAACTACCTTGTTGCATATAAAATTCCTACAAATTTAAAGAAACATCAAGTCCAAAAGTTAAAGAGTGAGTCTAGATTTTATATGTGGGATGATCCCTACTTATGGAGAATGTGTAGTGACCAAGTTATTATGAGGTGTGTTCCTGATCATGAGTTTGATTCTAGTCTGCAATTCAATCATATACTTGCTTGGGGTGGACACTTTGGACCCCAAAGGGCAGCTAGGAATGTTTTGGACTCTGGATTGTATTAGCCCAATTTATTCCATGATGCTCATGTGTTCTGTAAGTCATGTTCATGTTGCCAACATACTAGTAATATTTCTTGGGGACACGAGATTACCTAACAACCCATATTATTCTATGAGATTTTTTATGTATGGGGCATTTACTTTATGGGTCCTTTTCCTAGTTCATTTGGTTTTCTCTATATTTTTGTTTCCATTGATTATGTGAGAAAATGGGTGGAGGCTAAGGCCACACAGACTGATGATTCTCATATTTTTGTGGACTTTCTCAAAGCACAAATTTTTTGTAGGTTTGTAGTACCGATGGCCATCATTAGTGACCGAGGGACACACTTTTTAAATCATAATTTGGATTCCCTACTTTGAAAGTATGGGTTCACCCATAAAGAACCAACACCATAACACCCCCAACAAATGGCCAGGCTGAGGTTTCCAATCGCGCATTGAATTTTTTTTGGAGAAAACTATGAAGTCAAATATAAAGGATTGGAGATAGTTCTTGGATGATGCACTATGGTCTTATAGTACATCATACAAGACACCCATTGGTATGTCCCAATTTATGATTGTTTTTGGGAAAGTAGGTCATCTCCCCATGGAAGTTGAGCATCAGGATTATTGGGCTATAAAGAAATGTAACATGGATTTGGCCCAATTTGGAATCCAATGAAATCTACAAATTCAAGATCTTGAGGAGATTAGATTGTCTTTAAATGAGAAATCAAGGCTCTATAGTGAAAGATCAAAAGAAGCTCATGAAAAAATGATCTAGAAAAGATAATTTCATGTTGGAGAGAAAGACTTTCCCTATAGTTCACGACTGAAGCTGATGCCTAGTAAGTTGTGTTCCAGGTGGTTAGGTCCTTATCTTGTGACTAATGTTTTTTCTTATGGTGTAGTGGATATCACATAAGAGGACACAAGAAGGATCTTTACATTCAATGGGAAAAATTTGAAGAAATAAATTGAGGGAATTTTTACTAATGCAATGGATTTCATCACACTGCATGACCCCATCATCACTTGAGCATATCAGTATGTTCCTAACCCTTTCACCTATATATTATTTGTCATATTTAAAAGTATACAGGTGAATATATAATCTCAAATGTTCACATTGAGGACAATACAATATTTTATGTGTGGGGGAGGGTACAAAATTTGGGGTAGATATTTAGGATTTTCATTTGTGTGTTTTATGTGTATTTTCTATTATGTTTCTGGTTAAAATTTTCATAAAAAACAAAAAAAAAATCAATAAAAAAAGAAGAAAATATATCATGTAACATTATCATGTGGAACATATATAAATTGCATGTTTTCAAAATTCATTAGGAGAAATATACTCATGTGTAATATTTTGTCATCAAGGGTTCACTTTTATAAAAATTAATGTCATCGATGATATGAATGGTTGTGTCATTATAAAACTTTTAGATTTTGACATAATTATTTGTGATATTTGTTCATGGTAAATTGTGTCATTAATTTCTACACACAATGTTTCACAAAATCATGACATGTGAGTTTCTCTTACCAAATTTAATGTATATTTATGGTAATTAATTATTTTCATCTTATAACATTGTCTTTCCTTACGTTAGTTTCTCTTCCGATCGTTTCCATCACTATGCCTGATTGACCTATGCATGTGAACCTAATATCCAACTATTTTACTCCCTCTAAACAATTTAAAAATAAATAAATAAAAAATAATTAATTAAGAGGGGAGTGAAGAAATGTACAACATGTGGGGATATTTAGTTCGGGAGATCATCATTTGACTTGTGGGAATGGTTAAATGAGTGGGTTTTGGAATTTGATTGCAAAGAATGTTGAATAGGTTTGGTGGAATAGAATCAGGTAAGAAGAAAAGTTTTTACCTGACCTGGATATACTTAATAAAGGTTGGATTTATGAGCTTGGAATGGTTGGCACACACACACATGGAGAATTAGTGGCTTGATAGACCCATGACTTGTTTCTCTATGATTAGTATTTTGAATCATTATGTATTTTGTTTTGACACAATTTATGAGGAAATGAATTTAAAATTTATTAATATTGACTATTGATGGGATTCTTAGATTGCATATATTTTCACTGTGGATTGAGAAATTTGAATATGCATATCATGTCACAATATTTTCGAATACATGATATGAGGTTTTTCCCAGAAGTGAAAAAGGGTAAGTGTGGGGGAGTTGATAAAACAAATTTTTATTGTATATTTTATTAATAATAAATGATATAATTACCTCACATTATGTTAAATATGTTTATTTATAAAATATTTGGGATTAGATCATTCATTTCAAAATATGGTGAAAATTCCAGTTTTGCCCTTTTAAAATTCACTATAGTATTTCAAACATAAATATTTTAAAATGAATTAATTGAACATAATATTTTGTAAAATGTTTAATAACTTAATTTTAATACAACTTTTATTCAGGAAAATAGAGCTAAAGAGTGCATTGGGATGGAGTAAACGGGACATTAAGTCAATGGTTGGATGGACACGCGAGATTGGACATCACTTAATGTTTGGGCCATATCTTCTACATCTGTTGATGGATTGAGATCAAATTTTGATAGGGGATCAAAAACCCAATTTCTCACATATTATATTTCTGAAAAGATAAATTATTCAGGCTTATAGGTGTTCAATAAGGAGGTTAAAGTGGGATTAAAATATTCAGAAGAATCTCCTAATTCACACATAAAACAACTTTAAACCTAGCCTCCCTCCACTCTATAAATATGTATTTTTATAATTTCGAAGGGTGGGGACGTTAGTTGGGATGTTTAGGGAAGATTATAAGTGGATCCAATATAATTATTCAACCATTTTAATAAGGTTATCTCTTGAATAAATGATCCCTTCGACAAAGCCTTCTTCCTCTCCTTCTTCTTCTTCGTGTTGTAATACTTTTGTTTGTGTAATAAAATTCTTTGTTATTATTTTATTTATTATATTTTCTCCTTTTTTGTTCCAATTTCTTCTTTTAGTAATATTTTTAATTATTCTAGAATCAAGAGTGGAGAAAATATTGGGTTCTACCCTTTCAATCCCTTGCTCATGCAAAACGTCTCCTCGATGACCACACCACCCATGAAAGAGTAGTTTTCTAAGTGATCGATCTATCTTATACACTCTTAATTTAATTATTTTGAATCATTGAGATACATTAATTCACTTAATATAATCCATGAATTGATTTTTTAAATTATAAGAAACTAAGAAAGCAATTGAACAATTAACACAAAAACACAGGAGGTCGAGTATTGTGTGAATTGTGAGAGTGCGATCTTAATCGGTAATACTGGGCCACATGGGATAAATTTGTAGAGGTAAAATATAATCCCTAAACACAATTCATACTCATTTTACAGAATGGGTATGTGCCTTAATTTACCACTAACCATAATCTATCCCTATAACATCAATCAAAGTAGGGTGTTGCGATTGCATGTTTCGAAGATAGCCTAGGGTTTAATTCATTTCATCTTTGTGGTATAGTTATTTCTCATAGGGTTCAGGGGTTAACTAGTTAGGGGATCAAAATTAAGTGGATCTTAATTTATATGATAATGATAAATAATTGAGTGAAGAGGTAGAGTTAGGTTGATTGTGCCTTTTAAAATATTTTCTAAAACAAATCTTCTTGTTCGGTCTTTTTAATCAAACTCCATTTCAAAAAAAAATTATACAATAGTCTTCCAGAAAACATATAATATCTTTATGAATAGTAAAAAACCCCCCCATCCTTAAAATTAGTTTTCTTACTCCCTTTTATGTTATTTTCAAAATACCTTTAATAAGTTGTCAAATTTACTTCCTCCTTTGAGAGATGACCTTGGTCAGCCACTCTGCTGCACCTAAGTACCAAAAAATCACACTAATCATTTGAGGGAATCCATGAAATCACCTTTCAAATAGTTATCAGGAGGTTTTTTTGATGTCAAGGTTTTATTCCCACATTCGATAAACTCAGGGTGGCTTATCCCTGAGAGGTATCTTTTGAGGTGGTTGTTTGGACCCATCAATCTTTGGATTTAGTCTTGATTCTTGTGGAAATGAATAGTTTGAGAAATATCTGATGTAATGGACTAGACCTTACTGGTCCATTACTTTGTCAAATTATGGTTTCTGGGGTTTCCTGGACCATCAGTGAGTTAGGAGGGAATCAGTGGTAGGGTGTTTCCGTGGTGTAACTTATCGGTGCCACCGATCGACACCGATCAATGTCTCACCAATCATCACTGATCGGTGTCTCACCAACCGGTCACACTGATCGGTGTCTCACAAATTGGTGTCACTGATCTGTGTCTCCCTAATTGGTCTCACCGATCGATGCTTCACCCAAACAGTGTCACCATGGGGTGTCGGGTTTTATTTCCAGTTTCCCTCCCGTTACATCTCTTTTATGTTTTAATACCTATTTTAAAGTGGTTTAAGACAATTTTAAGGCTGGTGAAGGATATCTTAAATCTCCTAAGAGTGGGGAGACCCTTGGCTTACCAAAATGTCTATACTTTTAGTCAGTTTCACACCCCCTTTGTCTTGTTTCCAATAACTCCCCCATTATGCATTTTTCTTGGTTTAAATGTTACCTATAAAATCTCCGCCATGCAATGGTCTATGTCACTGCCTGAAAAAGAATTATTAAATCTCAATTAATTCCAACGTGTGAAACCAACCAGCCGTGTGGTCAAACCATGATCCTATTTTTAAGAACTTTGAGATTGCACATCCTGTAACTCTAGGATCAGGATTTTTATCACACCAAGATCTTTTTCTTCCTTGGTCTCTTTATTTTCCCTTAGTGCAATTGGAGTCCCTCTTCCTGATATGGGTCATGCCTTCATGAGAGCCTTCTTGTTGGGTTCTTCTTGGATTTTCATATCACGCAACCATATTTCTTGGCGTAAGGAGGAAACTTCAATCCTTTATCATCCAGGTATGGGTTCTTACATCGTCTCTCTTTACTATGCATCAAGCGGGGTGAATATGATAATTTTCCCTCAGGATGTAGATGAAACCAACATTAACAAAGACAATAAACAAACTTTTAAATAATGAAGGAGTGTGGAGGATTATGATGTTGTTGTATTTTACCTTATATTTTATGTTGTGAATTTTATGGGCTCATTTCCATTGAAAATCATGGTCCTTAGTGGTCCTTTCTTGCGCCATAATGATGATTTGTTTTTCTGGATGATCTTGTGATTGAATGACTGTAACATAAAAACTAATTAATCATGTAAAACTGGTTTATTAAATGCATGCTTGATGAATAAGAACCCTTGTGTGATCACCCCAGTTAACCAAATATAATTAAGGAATAACTTTTGATGAATTTGAATTTACCCCTTTTTGGTAGGTTTAGTTTTGTGTTGTGTGCTATGGTTTGGTTTTCATGGCTTGTGTTGAATGGTTGAGCAGTGGGACTGTAGGTTTTTCCATGGTTGATGGATGATTTTAGAATATATGAACTTTTAGGTTGTGTAAACTTCCCTTGGTTGTGTTGTGGTTGTGGGACAGACTTGTATGGTGTGACTGCAATGTGTTTTGGTGGTGGTGTGCAGTGGGACTGCAACTTGGTTTTCTTGCTATGTTGGTTTAGTTATTCCTATTAGTTTCTTGGTGTTAATATAATATTTAAATTGAACCAATTGAATATGATAACATGAATGGGTACAATGGGGAACTGTTTTCCAGATATGGGTTGTGCTATGGTTGTGGTTATTGTGTATTTGTGCATGTATGGGTAGTAGCAAGAGTGGTTGTGTGAGGGCTGATTTTTAGTTTTGATACCCACAGGTTGGTATGAGTTTTTGATTACATATATGTATAAATTTTTGTTATTGTGTTTCTTATGAGCACCCCATCTATGTTTATCACTTCGTTCTGAACACCCCCATTTCACGGGGGAGGATGTTTTTACCAACATTCTTATGAGAGGTTGGTTATTAACTCCTTTCTACTCCCTCTCCCAGATAGCCCGTGTTATTCGGGTAGGCTGTAACGGCATGAGGTTCATTATAGCCCAAGACTCTTCAGGAAGGGTGTGTTGTGGTGGGTTGGGCCAGGTGTGTGCAGGAAGGTCTATTTTCCAAGTGTCTTCCAGATGAGGCCCATGTGTTTTTGGGTGAGTGGTATGGTTGTTGTTTCCTAGGTGACTTTAGGATGAGGCCTAGGTGTCTACAGGTAGGATGTATGGTTGTAGTGGCCCAGGTGTCTATGCATAGGAAGTGTGGATTTGATGGAATAGGTGTCTATGGGTGGGATGTGTGTTTGTGGTGGCCAAGGTGTTTGCGGGTGGGATAAATATTCGGTTGGGATGGCCCATATGGTTGTTATTGGGGGCAGTAGTGGGACTATAGTGGGATTTGTGCATGAGTTCTGATGTATATGATGTTCTAAATAACCAAAGGGAAAGTGGTGTGGGGTACCCAAATATCGATGTGCTATTACTATTACTTTACATGAATTGCATTATTTTGGGAGTGTGCCTTGGTGAGGTTGGATGATTAGTTTCCCTAATAGGTGCCTTGGTTTCTGTTGACATTATAGGGACATTAGTATGTTCTCTCACTTTTGTACAAGTGACTTTGGTTTCCCTACTGAGTGTACTTGTATACTCACCCTACTTATATAAAACCTCTTTCAGGTTTCTTAGAGGACTTTGAGGACCATGCTATACCTTACTAGCTCAGGCATCTGGACAATTTCCATATCATCTTTTCTTTTTCTTTTGGTACTCTCCTTTAGATTTTTCTTGTACTTTGTATTGTTTTTTACTTTTGAACATGCATGTGGGAATGCATTTTGGTTTTAGTATTCCCCTTTAGTGTTTGGAGTTGTTTGGATTTAACACCTTATCTTTGATATTTTTTCCAAAAAAAGGGTAACGTGTTCTATACTATGTGATATTTTATGCCCTTGGTGCTATTTACCACCTCGGGGCCTATTGAACGTAGGAATCAGGGGCCGTTATCTCGTTTTCATCACGAGGATTGAAGGGCATGGCACTATGCTATCCCTTTCCCCATATTGATGAAGGTGGGTCATGACATTCATATTACTATTTATATTACTATTCATAAGGGTATGTTACTATTCACCCAAAATTAAGTTTGTCTTATCAGACTCTAAATATCTTACTAAACTCAAATTTTTATGTTAGTTTTTCAAAATTCAAATCACGAAGGTGAAAAAATTATGTTTACTATCTAGGTTATAACAAAGTGGTATTTTTTAAAGGCTCAGTGTTTCATGCATTCAATATTAAATTTATTTGAAAAATCTTGGATTTTTATAACTCATGTCTTAAAATAATCGTATGAAAGGTTGAATAATACTCAATTATGAATTTGCTTTATTTAAAAACCTACAACCCATGTTATATTTATTTGTTTAATTTATGAATAGTTTGCTTGTTTTAACAAAATCTCACATTGAATACCAATATGAGAGGTGGGAAACTTTATCAATGTTGTCACTTAACAACCCTATCAAATAGTTCCCCTAACATTGACCCTTTCCACTATATTTACAAATACTCTTTCTAATGCTAACCCCTATTCATATGTCCTCCCCATCCCATTGCCACCGAGGTTAGTTATGAGTTTTTTTTAAAAAAACTCTCAATATTTCTTCCTAAAATAAGACTCCTCAAAACATAACTTAATATATTTCTTGTTATATAAAAACTAAATCTCATAATTAGAAGATAAAATCAACTTTCTCATTAAGGTAAAACTTGACAACCGTCCAATTTAAAGGCACAACTTCCATAACACTCAAAAACATCCAATCACAATAGTTTGATAACGTATAAAACTTTATCAAAAATTATAAGGGTTATTCAACTGCCCTGTCATTTCTAGTGAAACAAAATTATATTAAGAGGGAGATTTTAATGATTTATCATATGATTATTTTTTAGATTTGATATATATTTTAATTATTCATGAGTTTAATAGAAGTTATTCTTTTAATATTTGATATTTTTTTATTGAACTATGCTTATTCTATTCATGTTTATTCATCGAAAGCATGTTCTTTCTATTCTTTATTTTTTATTATACAGGGTAAAATTATAGTTTTATTATACACATATGTTTACTCTTTTATTAATGGGAGATATTTTGTTTTTATTGTCCTTATGCTTATGTTATATTCTTTTAAAAGGAGTGAATTTATTTCTTATTTTCTATTATCTATTTTATACTTCATATATAATTTTAGATATTACTTTTTTGATCCTTATAAAATGGGGGATAGTTTTTTGGATATTTTTTATTATGTTTAGATTCTTAAGTTTTTATATGTGTCAGTATTGTAATTACCATAAAGGGGGTGAATATTGAGTGTCTCTTTTCCATTCCTCATCATTGATGTTTTGATAATTACATTATATCTCTCTCTTTAGTTTATATGTTTACTGCTAAAATATGATTTTACATACCCTTCATTATTATATTTTAAATATTATATTAATTATTATTCTCTAGTTAAAATTTATTCTATAATTTATTATTATTTTAGATGTTCTCACATTTTTTGGTTGAGAAAGTTATCTGAGAATATGTTCTATCAGGTAAAGAGTGAAAATTGGGTTTGAAGAATTGAATTGTGGAAGTTATAATATTTGGATGTTATATTTGGATAAGTACAGAATATTATGAAAAGGTGAAGAAAATAAGAAATTATATATATATATATATATATATTCAATCTTGGTTTTTTTAAAATTCCAATATATTATTAATTCATAGAAGAATATAAAAAATATGTTATGCATGGTTAAATTCATTACATGCTAGGAATGTTAGGAATTTAGATAATTAAGAAAACTTATACATGGATGATATATTATATAGATGAGAAAAACAATATGTCTTGGGATTTTTTTAAGTAAAATATGTTATGTACCTCCTCTAAAGAAAGAATATATTATGAAGATACTTTTTAAAGATAGAAATATTACACAGTAAAATAATCTTTTGTAATTAAGAATCATATCACACATTGATTTTTTCATAAAGTATAAAATATTATGCATTACAGTTTAAAGAAGAAATATATTACACATCTCTATATTTGAGAATTATTTTAATATATATAATGAATATTGAAAAACATATATTTAAAGATTGGTTTTTTAGATGCTTGGATATTTTTTAAATTTATAAATATTATATATCAAATGATGTTGAAGAAAACCTTATGTTATACAATTTAGATATTTAAAAACTTTAGTTTCAAAAGTTTTGAGAAGTTGTATTCAGAGGATGATTTTTCACAAAGGAAAAAATATTACATTCTTCTGTGGAATTACTCTTATGATATGAGATTCATGTGTTATGAATTTAACATAAAATCTTATGATAGTATTTAGAGTTATAAATTTCACTATGAATCTTATGAATTGAATAACGACTTTTAAGGATTTAGTGAATGTATCTTATGACATCTAACTATTGAATCTTATAAAATTAAGAAGATTATTATTATGATTTGAAGGTTTTCATTACACATTCTTCAATGGGGTGTTTTTAGGTGTTAATGTTTTTATAATTTTAGTGTTTTTTAAGAGAAGAGTTATACCATGCATAGATTTTCACATTGAGATTATCTGCATGAGATATTATTTAATATTAAAATTCAACCAATTCAAGATCAATTTTTTGAATTTTTTTAAAGGAATAATTTTATGATAATTAATGGATATTTTGAAAATATTTAAATGGAGTAATATATTTTGTGTGATTATGGGAAATATTCAAATTAATTACCTTTGATATTATTTTTAGAGAGACTGAAGATTCAAAGATAATGATTTTCAGGATGAATTTATATGTTTAAATAAATATTTAAATGAAGATTCTTATTAATAAAATTTGGAGGATATTGAGGATTTTTTTGATTGAGTTTATTTTTAAGACTCAAAACTAGATAATTTTAATTAATTATCAATGAGGCAGAATTCTACACAGACTGTAATTCAAAGTTTTAGTTCAAATGAAAAGTGTTCCATGACTGTCATAAATAGAGGATAATATTAATGATTAATTTATTAAAATTTGTTCCAACTTATTTAAGTATGGAGAAAAATATAATAGATATATTATTTCTTTATTATTTTTATGTGTCATGGAATGATCAAGGAGGGTTAAATAAGTGAAAAAATGTTACACACATCAAAACACTTATTGATATACACATTGAAGAAAAGACAATTGAAATAATTTTTATATCCAATTATTCCCTTCCTACTATATCACTCAGGATTTAATAAAAACAAGGAGAAATAAGGAAGAATGTATAAACATTAAGATAACTTACGACTTATTTTATGCTTATTGAAGATCATTTTGAACCAATAATTTTCCTAGAGTTTCACTTTAATGTTTCATTAATTCTCTAGAATAAGACTATCCAATATCAACTATGTACTAAATTTTTTCACTCTTTATATCTATTATATTTATTTTAAGTTTCAACTTCTTGCTCTTAGTTATGGATTAAGTTGTAGATGCCTATACTCAGATGTGGTGATGTGTCAACACTTGTATTAAGATATGATGTCCTTATAAAAGATTTGTTGTATTAAGTGACATATACTTTCACTAATTTTTGAGATAACTAGGAAAATGATCTATTATAAAATCACTAATCTGGCATTGGGTGATGGTGGAGTGGACTAGGGGGTGTTCTTGTATCCCCAAACCACTATAAAGACCATTCATGTCCTTATCTTTATTATTTATGATGCATAACATGATTAAAAGTAAAAGAAATATTTAATAAAATTAATAGGGAGTATTTAAAATTAGAGGAATTTTAGAATAGTCTCAATCCATCCCCGTCTCGAGTCTTTGTCTTCCATATATTCAAGAAAAAACATTTTTCTTATTTATATAACTTTATCTAGTATTAATTTCATTTCTATATTTCATCGATGGAACCAATTCCCATGTACTGTTCTCTATATGGTATAAATCTTCATTCATTTATTTGATCGAATCCTCATCCCAGAGGCATCTAAAAAACACCTAGTTTCTTGGCATGATAGGAGGGAAGTGTCTTAAAGGTACTTCATCCACCATATTTGTAAAAAAAAGTTATGTATTCTGTAGGGTTTTCTTTTGGAATGTTCATTATTAGATTCTTACTCCTGGAAGTATCAAGTGGTTATGTTCACATACCTTTGTTATCCCTATCATCATATTCCACTGTGATGTTTTCACCATCACTCTAAATCACTCTATATTGAATACTTGAATTATATTTTCCATCATAATCATCATTTAATCTATTAAATCATCAATTTCCCTATTAGAAACTATAAAATCATTTACCTTAAGAATTTTGAAAAACATTTTATTATAACACCCACTTTTTTTAATTTTAAATTATTTTCCATGGAATATACATTAATCATCACAACTATCATAATTATGTTATTTTTTTATATTTACCATTACATGAATTGCCTTTTTCTAATAAGTCCTTTAGATTCAATTTATTACCAGAAAAACATATACCATGTTGTAATGGTTCTATTTTGTATTTTAGCTGCTTTATTAAATTGGGTAGTCCTTACTTTATATATTTGGTAGATGATTCCATCCTTGTACAAATACTTTTCCACCTTATAGTGGGAGTATTATATCCTATTATCAGACATTAACAATTTAAATTTCTTTCATAATTATTTATCTAGTATCTTATTTTATCTCTTAATACATCAAAAAACTTATGTCTCATTACATAAGTCTATGATATATGTAATGAAACTGACTCCAGTAAATCATAGCTGGTGCCAACTTTATTAAATTGGTGTAGATACAAGGGGTCAAATCCCAAATGAAAGACTAGTTTAATAGTTTTGGATAACCATATACATTTATGATACCCATTTTACATTGGGAAATAAAACACAAAACATAGTAATGGAAAACATTTGGCATCGTTGAACTCATTCCAAGAATTCTTATTCATATCCTGAGGAAATGAAACAAAATAAGGGTGATGTTAAATACTCATTATGTGTTACATACAACGAAAGCTATCACAAATACAAAAAATCATAATCAATAAATAAATATAAATAACCTAACAAACATTCCACTTAATCAATATCTTGACTATCATAATTGGATAAAGCATATTCAATATGGCAAGGTAAATAACTAAAAAACACATGCCATTTAATCAATAAACTAATAATGAAATGCATCTAGAGATAATATCAGTGATAAAATATCATGGATAAGAATAATAACTGAATTATCAATTATGTAAATGCTTAATTATTAGATTTCATGATCTTAGGAAACATGAAACCTCTACTGTCAAGTCCATTCACAAGAAAGTTTAAAAATAATGGGTAAAAACCAATATGATTTAGTCATATGATTAGTATCATGAGACCCTTCGATGCATCAATGAGCTATCTATAATTAGGCCCCACCTATATCTTCTTTCCAAATTATTCCTCATATATCAAATAATCTACTTAATTCATGAAAAATATTCCTTATCAATAAATATCAACATTGATTAAAGAATACAGATTTTTCAGTATTTCATCTGTCAATCAAATAACTTTCAAAGTAAATACCAAATGTAAAATAGAATATGGTTTAGAAAATAATAATATCTATCATACATAAATATTTATATTTAAGAGAAATGGAATATCCAATGAAAAATGTTCACAAAAAAGTGATTGTTTCAAGAGAAATTTAATAATCAAAAAATAAAGTGAAATTATACAATAACTTTTAACTATTTGGTAACTTTTAAATTGTATCCCCATGAGGAATAAACATGAAAAAAAATATTAATCATCTTGAACTAATCAGTATTCATGTTAAATACATAAAATGGGAACAATATACACAACATAAAATTTAATAGGTTTATATTAATAAAAATCTCAATGAAATGGAAACTGAGATGAAATACCTTACACTGATCATAATATTGAAGTGAGAATTGTTTAATTAATAAATTATTTGTATCAGATGTAAATATATATAAAAAAATTGGAAATAAAACATAATATATTCAAAATTAATTTCACACATACTCTAAAAATATCCAATACAAAAAAGAAGTAATATTACCCAATTAAAGGGGGGAGGGATAGTTTTCAGTTGCATGACGTCAACTCTTACACAAGAACATCTATTTGATTTTTTGAATCTATTTCACGGTTTCTATTTGATTTTATTAATATTCCCCTCTCTAAAATATTCTTTCAACTAGAATGTGAATTTTATTTCAACGATGTGGTGTACTAGCCATCCGTAGTAAAAAAGAATAACCTAAATCTTGATAGGGGTACTCAGAGCACCGCCCTTTCAAAAATTAAAGGCATATCAGTTCTATAAGTGATTCAAGGATTTGATCACAGTATAGATTATATTCCCAAGCCTCCTAAATTTAAAAAGATAGAGGATGATGGAATTTTGATGGTTGTAGACCTGAAATCTATTTAACAAAGAATTGATATGTGTAAGTACTCTATCATAGGACACATCACATATTCAAATGGGGACAAGATGTGGTCTTTAGAGGATCTAAAATCCAAAATTTTTCTCTGATGGGTTCCTGGGAATTGAAAATTAATACTGATTAGAAATGGTTTCTTCCACATTATTTTGGGAAGCAAGGAGGATATGAATTCGGCTTGGAATTATATAAATTTTCACTTAAAGCCTGGTTTTTTTAAAATATTAGAATGAGAATTAAATTTTAATCCCTTTACTCAAAAGAATTACATATCTCATATTTGGGTTAGGATTCATGTCCTGAACTGGGTTTTTTGGAATCCAAAATTTTTAAATGATATTGATTCCAACTTTTGGAATTTTATTGAAAGTGGATCAACATACTATAAATGGGAAGATAAGTTTCCTTTCTAGGATCCAAGCTGATGCCAACTTATATTCAATGCTCCAGGATGTTATTAATTTCATTTATAATTATGCCAATATTGAAATCAATATTGAAAATGAATACATTCCTCCCTTTTGAGATGTTTTCATAATTTTTAACACTCTATTTCCAACTATATGGTAATATAGAATCAGGTAAGGCCACCTTCTTATGTGAACGCATGGAATGATAAAAATAGAAAAAAAATGAAATTACATTTTCATAGAGAAGGGGGAGCCATCAAAGAAAAACAATGTTGGAAAATGGGTGAAGAAACATGATATTATGTCTAATTGAAAATTTTAATCTAAGAAATCATGAGATACTCTAGTAGATGAAGAGTATAGGGAGAATGAGGGCGATAACATGGAACATTAAATTTTTTAAGAGATACTTAACCATCTTGTTTTATATTAGATTGAATTTTTCTTTGAATACTCTGAGTAAAATAATGATGTTACATTTAACCATCTTGGAGAAATAGATGGTTTTGCTTCCCCCCAGATGAAAATATGGAAACAGAAAAATTTGTTTCCCCAAGACTTCATAATAATGCTAAATACTCAGAATCTCTTTTGAATAATAATCTAAATGATTTATCTCTAGATCATCAAATTCATTAAAAGAAGGAAAATTTGAATGCGTATTGTAGGCCTAAGAACAAAAAATCTTCTACACATGAGCACTATACGTCTAGTGAAAACCCCACGCCAATTTAGTAGGGGAATTGTGATGTTAAAATAATTGTTGGAATTTGGAGCTTGAGTGACATTATTCCTCCTTATTTTAATGAAATTGGTGGTCCAATTTTTTTTCCGATTCTATTGGAAGATTGAAGGAGGTTGTTTCAATTCATATAAACATTATTGATAAAAAAATTATTAAACTCCAAGAGTTGAAAGTCATTTCACCAATTGTTATACATTTTCCACTGTTAAAAATACCATACTGACACTCCTGATCATGATGTAACGATGTATTGACCAACTAGGAATTAATCTAGAAAAAATCATTTAGGAGGCTAGAAAAAGGGGATTCTAAACCTATCATAAATTCAAATAAATATTTTCTTCTAGAATTTTCAAGGATTTAAAAACTCTGATACTTACATATACTTACACAAATTTATTCTTATTAATAAGCCTAAAATTCTTGGCATCTATAAACAATTTTTTTTATTATCCTAGATTTTATGGTTTGTAAAATAGGAGATACATCTTCATTAGTGGTAATAGTAATTATGTTAGTAGTGTATCTTATACTATGTATTGGAACTTCATTTATAAATCGCTTCATAGTTTTATCTTCAATGAAATCTTTGTTAACTGGGTTAAATCACACTATTAGTATACTCTTATATTAATGAATATAAATGGTTCTCTTAAGGGATATTTTAAATGTTCAAAGTGAGTTATAAATGGTGATCCTATTTCTTCCATCCTATTTTCTATAGTCAAATATTATTTAATAAGTATTCTCACTCTAATGGTAGGACAAGGAAAGCCTAAAACTATATATAGATCAAGGAATATTTTTGTTCCTTCACATATCTTTTATATGGATGAAATAATTATTTTTTTTGAAAGGAGGTAAAAGAAATATTAAAAATCTCAAGGTGGACCTTCCTTATAATGAATATTTTTAGAGGTAGGCTATCAATTGGACAAAGTTTTTCATTTATTTTGGGAAGGGGATTTCTGCTTCAAGAAGATCACACACTTTATTGAACATGGGTATTAATTAAGGATCCATTTGCATTAATTACCTTGGTGTTCCTTTATTTTGAGGGATAACTAAGGCTAGTTATTTTTTCTATATTTTTGATCAAATAAAAAAATGTATTTCATCTTATAAAAGGAAGCCTTTTTCAATGGCCGAAAACCTTTTCCTTGTCAAATTTATTATTTTCTCTAAACTAGTTCATTCCTTTATGATATATAAATGGACTATGGGACTTCTCAAAAATCTCAATTGTTGCATCATAAATTTTGTTTTGAGTGGTATTATTTTTTCAATAAAAACGGTCACTATTATTTGGATCAAATGTTACAAGCCTCTTGAAAATGGTGGTCTTATAATCAAGAACATCAGGATATTTAACGATTCTCTATAAGCCATTTAACTTGGAATCTTCTCAATAGTGACTCGACAGATCTTATCTTTCTTAGAGATATATTTATTGGAAAAAGTAAAAGGTTAATCTATCAATATCTATAATCTTCTATTTGGATAACCATCAAGTCTAGTTTCTCTAATATTATGTCACACTCTAGATGGATTTCTAGTAAGGAGTCCTCCATTAACATTTTGGTTGAAAAATATATGGAAAATCCTCTTATTTCTTATGTGAATCCTCAAAAACATTACTTAGACACTCAAGTCTCCATTATTGAATTTTTGGATTTTCTCAAACTGGATATTTCAGAATAATGTCACATCCTAATAAGAAATTATGATTTTTCTCTTAATAGAGACATACTAATCTGGGAACCTGCCTGTAATGGAATTTTTGACTCCAAGATTTTTTATTATGCTAATTTTGTCAACTCTAATAATGTTTTCTCTTGGGAAAAAATATTTGATAAGGGTTGGATCAATACTTCATTATTAACCCCTTTTTAGAGGCTTTCACATACTTGAATTCCTACTGATTATTTCTTAATATTTTTTGGTATTCCTCTATATTCCACATGTTTCCTTTACAATCAGCATAAGTAGGATCCTAATAATTTATTTCCATCTTGCACAAATAACTCTAAATAATGGAATTTGTTTCTGATATTTTTGAATTCAAAAAACTAGTGGCCTCTACTTTTTCTTCGTAGAAGCCTTTTTTCACATCTGTACAGCTTTCTCCCCAAGTCTACAACCTGTTTACCACTACGGTTGCTAAAATAATACACTTTATCTTCTATTGTTTCAATTCATTTATTCATAATCGAACACCCTTAATTCTATATGAATACTTGGTGAAAATCATAACCATGATAAAGGAGTCCAATACAATTTATCCTGGTCATTTCTATAATTATGTCCATGATTTCACAGTTCTATAGAGGTTGGGAATTTTTGGAATCTATAAGAATCCAAAATGATTTTTTGACGTCTATTGGAAATATCCTTTTCTATGATAGGTTAAAATAAATGTCGATGTCTCAGATAAGGGTAATTCAGGTCTTGCGTGTTGTGGTACTATTTTTTGTGACTACAATGAAAAGAACATTATATATTTATATGATATATGTGGAATCTTATCTTCTCAAGATCTTGAAATGCTTAGTGTTTTAAATTTAGTGTCTTTTTCAAGGTAGAAAGTATAGGAGAATCATAATCTTGAAATTGAATCCACCACTAAAATTCAGGATGTTCAAAATGTCATGATCTATATTTCATGGAAAATTATAGTTTTATGGATGGAATTTATGTTATTTATTTTTGGAATCAATTATATCATCACCCATTTATAACAAGAATATAATGTGATGGTGGATGGGCTTTCCAATTAAGGAGTTAAAAATGATATCATATGATTAAATGAATTACAATATCGTATTATTTTCCTTTTTGAAAAAGAATGTAATAAAATCCTCTTTTCAAAATTAGGTAACCATTTTTTTTAAATAATTGAGTCTGAACCTCTCTTTCCAAGGCATCACCTTCCTAAAAACATTTAACCCAATTAAAAGAAATTGACTTATGAAATTATTTACCACTTGGTAATTATCAATTCAAATACCCTTGGATGAAATAATTAAAATTGAAACTAAAAATATAATAAGGTGTGAAGGATTCATGATATTACATATAAAAGGTGTAATATATACACCATATTAAATAAATTAGGTTCATGACATTAAAATATACCTCAATGATGGGGAATTGAGATGAAGTCTTTTATCACACACTTCCTTTTGGTTGAAAATGTTTTATCCTCATATATAATGGTTTTATGAATGTTATGAATATATAATAGAACCTTATTCATATTTATAATATCATATATTATCCCCTTATTACATTTTACCACCCTTTTGTTAATAATATTTCATTATTTTAATTATTTTGGATGTTAACTATATTGTTTTCCCATACGTGTTTTGTCATGAAAGTTAGAGTTATTTCACAAATAATATAGCAAATTGTTATCCATAATAAAATTAATGTTATAAAAATCATATTTAATCATTATATAAATTTTTAGAATCATTCATGAAGTTTGGACATGGAAAATGAATCACATCTCTTTGTGGAGATGGTAGACCATACATACTAATGAGCAACGATATCATTCCAATAAAGAGTTAAAGGGTGAGGAAGTGGGTTATATATTAATATTAATAAATTTATAAAATTTTATATATATCACATATATTCATTAAATTTATCATTATCATCTTCCATGTAAACTGTAATTGAAAACTGAATAACATGTCTTCATGAGTTGGTAGTCTATCGTACACACAAGATACATTATTATATTTTAATAAAAATGAGAAGTAAGATGGTATATATGATATTATAAGTATAGAGGTATAATAATATCCTAAAAATCATATAAATGTGTTAAATCAATTATTATATCCTACATTTGATGTTTTTTATGGAAAATAAATTATATCAGTTCGTGAGGTGGTAGTCCACCATACACATCATCAAATGTTTCATTTCCCATTTGATGGAGGTGGAGATGGATTATAGGTTATGCCACTAAAATAATTAAATATAATTATATGATATATATTGGTTTTATTGTACTATAATAATTGAATAATATTTTAGGGTGGTTTATGAATAAATAAAATGAAAACGCTCGTTTAAGAACATTACCTCTTCTTCAAGGAACTTCTTTTAGTTTTCACTAAAAGACTTCCATGGATAGATTTATGATAAAAAATGGATCTATGATATTGATAGGTGTGTAAATAAGTTATTTATTTAGTAATTTTATAAAACAAATGGATTATTATGTTTAATAGGGTAGGAGAGTGGGTGACCTTTTATAAGTGGGGGAGAGGACATACATGATATTTTTGAAATGAGTCAATGACACCCACATTTTTATCATGTCACAAGTCTAAAAAATGGGTAATTATCTACCATTTGAGGTGATAAGGTCTAAATATGTTCATAAATTGGTGTCAGAAAAGTTGTTATGTCATTTTCACCCTTATCATCTTAGCTTAACCCCTGGTAAATTAGTTTTTACCTCAGCAATGAAAATTAATTTTTAGTTCTTTTACTATTTATATTGGTCAAAATTAAGATGAAATTATTAGATAAATTAAATTATTCTGATCTAAAATGTAGAATCCATTTTTAAAAATTTGATTAAAAAAATTGGAAGAATATAATTTAAAATTATACCCACAGACACGATAAAAAAACTGGTTTTGAAAGAGAAAATTCTCATATGTATAGAAATTTTTCATATAAAAAATTCATAATGAAATTGATTCTATTGACCTAAATTTTATTTACTATAATATATTGGAAATTATTTTACTTTAAAATCAATTTAAAATCTAATTTATCTTTGTAAATAATATAAACAAAAATTCAATTACTAATAAAAAGTAGTATTTTATAGTATTCATCGAAAAATGAAACTTTTCCTAAAAATCCAAAAAATTCACCCTAAGATAATTTTGATATGATGATTTAAAAAATGAATTTTGATTTATTAAATAAATTTTATAAAAGTGTAAACATTAATTTTCAATTGTGTGTGCAAATCATGATTAAACCACCTTTTATAAAAATACAGTTTTTCCAAAAACATTTATTTTTCTTTCAAATGACTCCTATTTTATTTTTAATCTATAGATATACATTTCATTTATTTTATAAATTTTTAAACTATATAATTTTAATAATTTAGTTATTACTATTCATACCATCCAACTTAATATCTAGGTTGTAATGGTCATGCATAAATAATATTTTAATAGAGTATTTTCATTTAAACTTGATGTTGCATATATCAAAATCCATTGAAGAGATTTATTTTAATTAAAAAAATAAATAGTAAATTAATAGGTTGTTACATTATTCCCTCAAATAAGAATTTTTTCCTTGATATTTTTTGGTTATTAATTTATCAATAGACGATGGTGTTTATTCTTTAAAACATCCTCTGTTTCCCACATTGCTTCATCCATTTTGTGATTTATACAAAGTAAGTTAACCAATAGAGTTATAAAATTACTCAATAATATATCTATATTATCAAGAATATGGATGGGTTATTCAAAATAATATTGATCATATTCCAATTTTATTTTATCATAGGTGAACACATGTATTGGGTCTATCTTATAATTCCTTAATAATGATATGTAAAACACATCATGTACTTTCGAGAGACTTGGTGACATTGCCAAATGGAAAGAAAAAACTCTAATTATTTTAATGTATTTACAGGGTATGATGTACCTAGGGCTCAAATTTCCCTTTTTACTGAACATTATAACATATTTCCATGGAGATACTTTCACGAAAACATGATCATCTACTTGGAATTCCAAGTCTTTCCGCCGATTATCGGCATAAATATTTTTCCTAATATGAGAGGCTTTAATGTGAGCCTGAATAGACTTTACCTTTTCTATTTTATCTTTAACAAGTTCTAGGCCGGCATATTCATTTTCAACAACTTCATACAACAACAATTTAGAGTATGAAATCTATTACCATATAATGCTTCATAAGACACCATTTGAATACATGAATGGAAACTATTGTTATTGGAAACTATAAAAAAGGTAAATAATAATCCAAAATACTTTTAGAGTAAAGTTAAAATGATCTTAACATATATTAAATTATTTTAATAGTCCTTTCATACGATCCCTCAATTTGAGGATAGTAGGTAATTCTCAAATGAAGCTCAGTATCAAGAGCCTTCTGAAGACTCTACCAAAATTTTGATGTAAAACGAGGATCATGACCAGACACAATAGAAAGAGGTGCACCATGAAGTATTAAAAATTCATTAATAAAAATCATTGTGTGGCACTCAATAGATAAATATTATCTTATAGTGATGAAATATACATATTTGAATAGGTGATCGGTGATAACCCATATTCCCGCATTATTTATAGAAATCTTTGGTAGTCTTGTAAAACATTCCATAGTAATATCATCCCATTTCCACAAAATAATAGGAACAGGTTTCATGAATTAACTAGGATGATATCTCAAAACTTTCACTTGTTGAAAAACTAAACATCTAGACACATAATCAGTAATATTCCATTTCATGTTATCCCACCAAAATTTTCACTCAAATACCTATACATCTTTGTGATACTAGGATGTATAAAGAATTTTGAGCTATGAGTGTCATAAAAAATTCCATTTTTGGATCAAGTATATATGGAACACATAATATATTTCTTAATTTTGAAACAACATATTCACAAATGATGTTTTCCAATTTTCCCTTATATACAGCTTTAATTTTCGTCTAAAAGTTATCATAATCATATTGATAACCTTTTATATTTTCAAATAAATACACTTTCAGAATAATATGAAAAAGGAATGACCTATATCATTATATCATACCCATATTTACTATATACATGGACATATAATTTCTCTTAATCCTTATTTGAGAAATAACTACTTGATCTTTCCAACTCAATGCACCCATTACATTATTTACTTTCTTTAGGTGGTAGTGTATTGAGAAATATTAACCATTGAGTATATAGATCAATCAAATTTGTATCATATTTTTATCTTTGTATGGAAATATATATTTTAGGCTTTTATGATCCATATATATGTCACATATTTCACCATAGAGTTAATGTGTCCATATCTTCAAAGAAAAAATTATAGATTACAACTCAAGATCATGGGTTAGATGGTTCTTTTCACAAGGCTTTAATTTCACTAATGTATATTAAATAAAATTATCATTTTTTATTAGGACACAACCAAGTCCCTTCTTCAATGCATCACAATATATAAAAAAACCATCATATCCATGTGGTAGAGTCAAAATGAGAGTGTTGAACAATCACTTCTTTAGTTCATCAAAACATTACCCACATTAAATTATCTAAAAAACACAACCCATTTATGTGTAATACTAGTTAATGGGTTATCCAATCAGGAAACATTCTGAATAAATCACCAATAATAACCTACCAAAGTAATAAAACTACACACCTCAGTTATTTTTTTGGTGTGGGCCATTCTATGACTACATATTTATTCATAATCTCAATCAAGATTCCATATTTGGAGAAAGTATGGATAATAAAAGAAAATTATTGAATACAAAAATAACACTTACAAAATTTACCATATAAACCTTTACTTATAAGACTCTAAAGAATAATTTTCAAGTGATTCTAATTATCCTAATATCATTTAGAATACAATAAGACATCATCAATGTATACTACAAAAAAATCATCTTGATATTCCTTGAATACTATATTCATTTTATCCATAAAAATAGAGGGTTTATTAGTCAATACAAATGGCATTATTGTAAACATGTAATGTCTATACCTTGTTTGGAAAGCTATATTTGGAGTGTATTCCTTCTTTACTCGCAATTGATAATACCCATAATATAGGGTAATATTTGACAAATATTAAGCTCCATGAAGTTGATCGAAAAATTCATCAATGTAAGTAATATGATACTTTTTATTTATTTTCATAGAATTCATTTTTCTATAATTAATGAATATCCTCATATATCCATCATTTTTGTTAGTAAATAGAATTGGGGATGCCCATAGAAAAACACTATGGAGAATAAATCCCTTATCACACAATCCCTATTATTGTTTTTTTAGATCCTCTAATTCCAAAGTGTCCATTTTATAGAGAGTATTTTATATTGTTTTTTATTAGGTATTATATCAATTGAAAACTCAACTCCATACTCTGGGGGATGTCTAGGTAATTAATTAGAAATTACATCAATGTATTTCTATACAGTAGGTACATAATCAATTTGAAGGTCAAATTCTCCATCCTTAGATCATGTTTTATCTTCCTCCCCATGAATATCATTTAAAATAGCTACTAGTGGTGGATATAGAAATGTATCATATAATGATTTATATGCTTTAAATATAAGGAATTCTTCATCTTTATCACAAATTATAATTTCCTTCTACTTTCAATAAAAATTATCATCATATTTTGAAATATAGTCTATACTAAGGATTATATCGATTACAACCATAGGTGTGATAATATAGTTAGAAGAAAAGTATGTAATGTATCATAATGGTGACTTTTTGACACATACTTATTGTAGTGAGACTTACACTAGGAGTTTTGGATTACAACTCCCTTATTAATGTTCTTGGGAAATATCTAATTTATTGGAAAATATGGATGACATAAAAGAGTTTGAGGATCCATAATCAAATAATAATTAGATAAATTTAAATATAACATTTAAAAAACTTCCACCACATCATTCGGTACTTCCACCTTAGCAGTAGTGATCACATAATCTTGGAATTCTCCCCTTGACCTATTCTATAGTATATTCCTTGATTCTTGGGGAATGCATTTGCATAGTTCCCCATATCCCTATAGTTTAAAAACTGAATAATATTTTTTTCTTTCATACCCTTGCATTATTTTTCCTTATAAACCTTATACCACACTTATAAAAAAACTCTCAAGACATTCAACCATTTACTAGGATGATTCTTTTTATAGTTCTCAAAAGGTGGAAATTACTTTATTTTCATTGTATTTTTCTTCAATGCATTCTATTTTTCTTAGTTCTCATTAAAACTCTTATTCTCTTGATTTCTCCTGAACATATAGGATATAGATAATTCCTTCTCTATTTTTATGGAACAAAAAACTATTTCATCATATGATGAAAAAGATTTAGAGATGAATGGACGTTAGAGTCTTGGATTAATACAATCAATGAAATGTATAACCATTCACTCTATATTGCATAAATAATCCATAACATACCTGGATAACCTTGTAAAGGTATCCTCAAAATCAATAACACATTATTCTTTATTTTTATTTAATCTATGAAAATTACTCTTTATTTCAGTTTGTTTCTCATGAGGTAAATATTTTTTGAATAATTTATACTTAAAATATTTCCATTCCATGAGTCCCATTTCTTCTTCCTCCCTAGAATTATGGATCAATGGCCACAATTGGTCAAAAAAACTTTGATATAATACACTATAAGTGTATAATTTTACTTTTCATTGCATCCCAAGGTCATAAATATCTTCTCAATAGAATTAATATATTTATCAACAACCATTGGATCAAAAGTCCCACTATTTGATGAGGGATTCTATCACATGAAGTGATCCAACATAGGAGAACAAAAATATAGAAAAAGTTTCTCTATTAAAGCAAGGGTTTTTTAATAACCAATTTAATCTACCCTAAAATGTTCATCATGACGTGAGGAAAAAACCATGAGCTCGAACGCGCTTAACGCGTCTCCCTATTTTCAAATTTCCCCCCCTATTTCTTGCCCCCCAACGGCCCCTGTGGCGAATATTGTTCATCTATGGCCTCTGGAGTTTGTTGCTCCATGCCCTCCCACCAGTGGTAAGGTTCTACCTCTACTAGATCTTAGTGGTCCGGGGGTTTCATCATCTTTTGGTTCTTATTTCAAGGAGATTCTTCTCAGATCGGAGCCCCCAGTGCGTCTGTCGCCTCTTCCTTAGTTTCTGGAGGTTCTTTTCCTGTCTACTTCTATCTCAGAGAAGGGGGCGCCAATCCTCGTCTTCCTAGAGTCATCCTTGGAGGAGGCGTTGGATCTGCATAGATGGACTCTCGTGGTGACATTCGGCACGAATAAGCCTCTGCTTCCCGTATTCCAATATTTTGTCACGTCCTGGGGCTTAGCGGCTCCGGTCTCTATCTCTGTGCTCAACCACTCCTCCTTTGACATTTTTGTCACTTCAAGGGATGATTTTTTCAAGGCTTGGACATTTATCCCCCATTCTATCGGTCGATGGCACTTTAGACTTCTTCGATGGTCCATGGACTTCCACCCTGGGCGGGAGTCTCCTCAAGCGGCGGTTTGGATTCTCCTACCTGGCCTCCCACTCCCCTTCTTCAATATGGATTTTCTGCGAAAGATTGGAGATCATCTAGGTGAATTCCTTTTCGCTAAGTATCATTATATTAATCTCTGTGAGGCTTCGGTCGGTCGGATCTATGTGGCTATGGATGTCTCTCTCGGGCTTCCTTCTCAGCTCCTCCTCCAGATTGAAGGTTATTCAGAGTGGAGGCGGCGGCTTCATGATCCCAAGCCTCCCAGGTTCTGTTCTTCCTGCCACATTCTTGGTCATGAGGTGTCATCCCGGAGGTGTCTGTATGTAGCGTTCATTTCAGATCATCAGTGGGTTCCTGCTTTTGTTCCTGAGCCGTGCATCTTGATGTCGATTGATCGGCCTGCTGAGGTTGTTGTTCCTCCAGTGTTTCCCATCCACACCAAATAAGCCTCCGGTTCCTCCTCTATTCAAAAACAACATTCTCCTCCCCTTGAAGGTTTTTCTGCCTCATCAAAACCCCTCCCCTGCCTGGATTTCATTCCGTTCAAGCCGAGTGTCCCTATTTCTCCTCCGGCCCGTGATTTCCTCGTCGTTTCAGTTTTGCATGCACTGCTTCAGTGTCAGATCATTGATATTTCCCGAGCTGAATATCGTCTCTTCTGAGGTTCGGGACTTCTGCCATCAGGTTCTCACATCCTCTTGGGCGAGCCTGGATGGCACTCAATTGGTCAGGAAGAGGCTGCTCAGGAAGTTGTTTCCCGCGCTTCTGAATCTTAGTCAATCACCCCGGTTAGCACCTCTAATTCTTTCATTGTGTTGTCTTATGATATAGAGGAGGGAGACACTAAGACTCCATCTCCCTCTTTGGAGCCTTCTGGAGTTTTTACGAGGTCTTGATCCGAGATGATCTTAGCATGCCTGTCTTTTCACCCGAATCACCGCGCCTCGCCAGGGGCCAAAACCTGGCGCAACCATTTCCAAAGATTTCCTTCATTGTTTGGAATGCTCATGGCCTCGGGGCTCGGGTGAAGACTGATTTTCTCTGAAATGAATTATCCAAGAGCAGGTCTGCTGTTGTAGCAGTGCTTGAACTGAAAAAGTCTCTGTCTAAGATTGTTGACCTTGGGTTTAGAATGGGACTTTGTCATTTTATGCATGTAGAACCTGCAAACCACCACAACTGGTTTTTCTGGAAGGATTATGTTTTAGTTAATCTTCATGATATCTCTGATCAGCATGTCATAGTCTTGGTTGATAATCGTGATTCTCAGAGCTTTTTATCCTTTTTCTATGCCAAATGTGAGTCGCGGATGAGGGATCAACTATGGCACGATCATGAAAGCTTCGATCTGGGGAATATCACTTGGCTGCTCAGCGGTGATTTTAATGTTATCTTAGAACCTTTCGAAAAAAGGGAGGTATAATTTATCATCGGAAGGACATGCATTCCTTCACCTATTTCATGGCTCGAAAAGGACTCATGGATTTAGGTTTCACTGGGGATAAGTTTACATAGTGTAATAACCAAAAAGGGGGTCGCCGTATATGGAGTAGATTGGACTGGTGTTTGGAAAAAATTCATCTAATTTATGAATATCCAGGGGTCCGCGTTTCTCACCTTGTTCATGCTCTATCTGAACACTCTCCATTATTGGTTCATATGTCTTCCTCTGTGGATTCTGGTTCTGCGTTTTTCTTCTCTAAATAGTGGACTTCTGACCCTGAGTTTCTGTCTATGGTGCAATATTCCTGGAGAAAGAATGTGTAGTAAATTTTGTGTCTTAGGTTCCATAAATAACATATAAGGTTGAAAGGGGATTTGCTTACTTGGATTAGAAGTCATCCCCCTCGATTTTAAGAGTTTAATACAGTAGTGCGGGAACTTAAGGAGGCTGAATCCAGTCTTGAGGAAAACTGGGATGATTATTTGTTCAAGGATGTCATTGACAAAAATAAGAAATTTGAGGTTATTCTACTTGAATAGGAATGGTCTACTCGTGAGAAATCCAAAAAAAATGGTTTAAGGCAGGCGACAAAAATACCGCATTTTTTCATGCTTGTATCAAAGAGAGAAAGCATCGCCTCCCCCCAACATTCGCAAGGAGGATGGTTCTTTCACAAGCAATCTTGATGAAGTAGGTGATATGGTGGAAGGTCATTTTAAATCCTTACTTTCGGATAGTAATCCTAAGATGCTAGAGGGATATCCTTGTGGCCAGTCTTCCTTATGTGCAGCTATTCCGAATGTGGTGTCGGATGGTATTAATTCTGAGATGGGAAAGATCCCTGATGGGAAGGAGGTTTGAGATGTAGTGAACTATCTGAATTAGGAAATTTCTCCTGGTCTGGATGGTTTTCCGGGTTCCTTTTATGTGGCTTCTTGGGAGGTTGTTAAAAAGGATTTGGTTAACATTATTCAGGACTACTTTTATGGGGGAAACTTGCCTCATGTGGCTTGTTCTACAACCTTAATTATTATTCTGATGGTGAAGGACCCATCCTCTATCAGTCATTAAAAGCCAATTAGTATGTGTAACTTCCCTTATAAAGTTCTGGCTAGTTTCATCAACATGAGGCCTAGAACCCACCTCCATAATTGGATTTCAGAAGAACAACATGGTTTTTTAGACGGAGAACAACTCAGGAGGCAATTTCTCTTGCTCAAGAGATAGTTGAATACATCAATAAGAAAACCGCAAGATCTAACATGGAAATTAAAATTGACATAGAAAAATCCTATGACAGAATTGAATGGGGTTTCATTTTGAAAGTCCTGGCCTGCTTGGGATTCTCCAATTGGGTGTCAGACTTATTCTTCAGGTGGTTCAGCTCTCTCTGGTTCTCGGTTAAGTTTATGGGAATAAGTTGCGACCTTTTCAAATCTGTTCGAGGTTTATGACTTGGAGATCCTTTCTCCCCAAGCCTTTTCATTTTGGCTCAAGACTCCTTTAGAAAGTACTTATCCAATTGCATTCATAACATAAATATAATGCCTTTTAGAGGCAGGTCTCATTTTAACAGAATCTCTCACCTTCTCTTTGCCGATGACATGCTTCTTTTTATTAACATAAGCAAGAGATCAATTCAGGGGTGATCATAGTCATGCAGGAATATTGCAAGTGGAGTGGACAATGTATCAATGATGAGAAGAGAAGCTTCTATATCTCCAAATCCTGTTCTGAGTGATGTGTCAAAAATATTGAGGTCCTACTAAGGCTCATCAGGACACCTTTTCCAATGGAATATCTGGGGGCTCCAATTTCCCCTGGTGGTCTTCTCATCCATCACTTTGACAGCTTGACTACAAAAATCACAGGGCACATCAATAATTGGAAGAGTCATTTCTTATCGTTCAGGGGTCGTATTACACTGACTAATTGCTTTCTTACATCTATTCCGATTCATGTCATCTCAGTCCTTAAAGTCTCTAAAGCAATGATTCGGATGATTGAAAACACCATGGATACATTTTTTTGGGATGCACATGGAGAGGGTCGATGCCACTAAGAGTCCTGGGCTAGGATGGCCAAATCAGTGGACGCAAGCAGTGCTAGTCTTATGAGTGTGACTGTTAATATAGATATCCTTGAAGATAAGATGGCTTGAGGTGATTTAGAAGGAAATTACTTATGGAGAAAATTTGTGTCTGGAAAGTATGGAGAGAACTTAAGTGAACCTAGAGGGAAGGTTTCCTCCATGTGGTAGATGTTACGCAGGCATATTCCAGAATTGCAACGACAGTCCAGATGGCTTGTTGGACGCGGTGATATCAGCTTATGGTGTCACAATTGGGTGGGAGAGATCCTCAGCTTCCTGGGCTTCCCTACCCCCGATATCTCTTTTTCTCTAGACATTAACTTTCCTAGGCTCATTCTTACCACACTTGACTCACATCAATTGGAAATTTTCAATAGCATCAAACTCTCTACTGATCCAGATAAGCTTGTGTTCACTAGCTCTTCTTCGGGAGTCCAATCTGCTAAGACCTTTCTTCATGATTCTCACATTTTACCTGATGCACGTGCGGGCCAAATTGTGTGGTGAAAGGAGGTTCTGATCAAATACAATTTTCATTCTTGGAATATCTGGAACCATGTTGCTCTGATGGATGATCTGATTCAGCGTAGAGGTATCTCTTTGGTCTCCAAATGCTTCTGTTGTCAACGTTCCAAGGTGGAACCGATCACACACTTATTTTTTGATGGTGATTGGGTGAAGGCGGTGTGGTTTAGTTTCAGAAATATCATCTGTATTCATATTTCTAATGTTAACAGTGAGAATTTTGTGCATACCTGGTTTCATGGGATCACAGATAGCAGTGTGGAGAGGAAATCGAGAACCAGCCTGATCTTGGCTGGTTGCTGGACAATCTGGTGTGCCAGGAATAAGGCTCAGGTCGAGGGTGCGGCTAGCTCAAGTTTAGCATTGTTTACTCGTTCCAGAAGCTTAGAGGTGGACTTGGGGTCTCTGTTGAAAGGCTAGGATGTTTCTCCTTCCACGAGGTTGTTAATGAATGATCAAGGATCCGTACCAAATTCTAGAGACTTACCTACACTGGGCCGATGGGTTCCTTGGAATGGCCCTGGACATGGTCTCAAACTCAACACTGATAGATCTTGTAACCTTGGCATCATGAGAGGTGGAGGCGTTGATTGTGATTCCTTCAGCTCGGTCATTATCAATTTTAGTATTTACTATGGTCATAGTGACTTTCTTATTACTGAAGCTAAAGAAATGCTTAATGGGCTTCAACATTGTCATGACAAGAATATTATCTTTAGTGAAATTGAAACTAACTCCTCAGTTATTTTCAACTCCTTACATGGAATTAATGATACCCCTTGGTCCATTGTTTATATTATAAGAAGATGCATGAACGTCATCAGTCGAGCTCGCTTGATCCATTCATGGCGTGAGGGTAACACTCTTACTGATTGCCTAGAATCCCATGGAAACCTATGTGATCGTTCTATTATTTATTTCTCCTTGGGATCATTACACCATGTGTGTGCGGATTTTGTATGGGCAGACGCCCTTGGATTGAATTTTTTCAGGCCCCCTTGACTGTTCCTCTCTTATTTTTCAAGTTTGTCTCTCTTCATTATGATTAATAAAAAAATCCCCATGTGATGCTAAAATATTCATGATCTAATTAGTTCCAATACCATCTGTATTAGCTTTCTCAACATAAAAATTTCTACATTTTCCATGAGTATTGATATCCTTCTTCCTTTCATGCGCCATTTCTAAAAAATATAATCTACTATATTTGATCATAAATTTTTAATTTTAAATCATAATGTATAATTATAAATATGGTGTAAGTATTAACATAATTTTAAAAAATTTATGCAATGTTAATCTTAGAATCATAAAATTGGTTTCTTTAGAGATATCTTTATTTTAAAATCCATCATAATGTTTTGTAAATAAAATGTGAAATATTATAATCATATAACCAAGGAGTGTCAAACCAGGTTCATAGTAAGACCTGATATCATGCACCAGGCAGTGATCGGGTCAAGACCAATACACCCTTTTCAGATTTATTTCCCCTAGGTACATCTATGATAGAACCAAATCCACTTATAATATCCTGACATAGATGTATATCCAGGAGAGACCACATAATATCTTACTTACCAAACTTTAGGGTGTTATTTTATACTTAATACTCAAATTCTTTTATAGGGTTATTCTCCCTAATCTATTTTTTCCTAAATCTAGTTCCCATGGTTTCTACTAAACTTCCTTTCATACCAACTATAATGTCCCAAACTCTAGTAACCTATAACCAGTGCCTACTTTATTACATTAGCATATATACATAGGGTTAAATCTCAAAGGACTAATCAAATTAGCAGTTTTGGAGAACCAGATACATACATGATGCCCATTCAACATAGGAAACTAAAATAAAAAACATACTAATATTATTTGGAATCCCTATACTCTTTCTAATAATTAATTTTCATATCCTAGGAAAGGGAAACAAAATAAGGGTGATCTCAAATACATATTGTGGGTTACATACAATCAAATATATCATGAATCAATATATCATAATCAACAAGGAATGTTAAATAAATAAACATAAATTCCATTTAATTAATAATTTTACTATGATAATTGGATATGTCCTAATCAACATAGAAAGGTAAATAACTGAAAACACATTCCATTTAATAAATAAAATGACAATGAAATGAATATAGATATAATATCATAGTGAAAATATCATTGATAATAATAATAACTAAATTATAAATGAATTAAATTCTTAACTATTGGACATCATGATCCCATTCCTCATGTCAACTCTAATTTCAATTCCTTTCACAAGATAGTTTAAAACAACTCAGTACAAATTCATCTGATTTGGCCAACTGATTTGTCTCATGAGACCTATCAATGCACCGGGGGGCTATCAATAACCATGAACCACCCATATCTATTGGTAAAAATCATTCCTCATATATTGAACAATCAACTAAAATCTTGAAAAATATTACTAATTAATAAATATCCTTATTGAGTAAATAATATGGATTTATTAATATTTACCTAGTCAATAAAATAACATTAAAAGTAATCATCATTTGTAAAAATGGATTAAAATTTATTAAATAATCATATACATTATAAAATAATATATTTATTTAAGATAAATTGAGCATATAAATAAAATTATTATAAGAAATTCATTATTTCAGGAGAAAGTTAACAATCACAAAAGAAAGTGATATTTTAAAATAAATTTTACCTATTTGGTAACTTTTAAATTATAACCCCTTGAGGAATAAATTTGAAAATAAACATTAATCATCATGAATAAATAGTTATTCATTTTAAAAAAAATTAATGGGGTAGTGTATACACCACATAAAATTGAATAGGTGTATATTATCAAATATGCCTCAAAGAAATTAAAATTAAGATGAAATCTCTTACAATGATCATAACATCGAAGTGAGAATGAATCAATGAATTGATTATGTGTATCAGATGTAAATAAAAATAAAACAAGTGGAAGTAAAATATAATAGAATCAAAATTAATTACACACATAATCTGATAATATAAAACAAATTTAAGAAGTAATATAATCCAACAAAAATAAATTAAGTTATGAATTTCTTTACCACCTAGTAAGTTCCAAGTAAAATACCCTTGAATGAAATAATTAAAATTAAAATTTAAAATAAGATGAATTATGAAGGATTCACGATATTACATTTAAATAGTTCAGTATAGACACCATATAAAATAAATAAGGTGTATTACATTACAATATTCCTCAATGAAGGAAAATTGAGATGAAGTCCCTTACCTGACGGTTGTTTTGGTTCAACATACATTAAACTCATATATAATGGTTTTAAGTATGCTATTAATTTATAACAAAACTATAATTATATTTATAATATCATATATGATCATCTTATAACATTTTACTACCCATTTGTTAATAATATTTCATTATTTTCCTTGTTATGGATGTTAATTGGCATGTTTTCTCATATATGATTTTTATGAAAGTTCTAGTTATTGAAAATATTATATAGTAACATAATATATATAATTATATTAATTTTATAAATATAATATTGAATCCTTATATACATTTTTTAATGAATATATAAGGTTGGGTATGGAAAATTAATCGCATCACCTTGTGGAGACAGTAGGCCTTATGTACGCATGAGCGGCAATATCATTCCCTTAATGAGTGAATGAGTAAAGAAGTTTGTGATATAATAATATTAAATAATTTATATAATTTTATATATATAAACTATATTCATTAAATTTATATTCATTACCTTCCATGTAAATAGTATGTGAAAAACAAATCACATCGCTTCGCGAGGCAGTAGTCCTCCATACACATGAGCGGCGTTATCATATTTTAGTGGGAATAAAAAGTAAGAAGGTATATGTGAAATTATAATTGAATAATTATAATAATATCATAAATATAATATAAATGTGTTAAATATATCATTAGATGCAACCATGAAATGTGGTGATGAAAAACAAATTACACCATTCGCATGACGGTAGTCCTCCATACACACAATTGACATATTCATTAACCATTTGATGGAATTGGAGATGGATAGAGGATATTTAATTAAAATAATAACATCTAAATAAATGGGATAATTTTTTATACTATCTTTATTGGTTAATATTTTTAGGATTTTGAGTAAAAACTAAAATGAAAATGCATGTTTAAAAACATTACCTCTTCTTTGGGGAACTTGTTTTGGTTTTCCAAAAAAGAATTCCTAGGATGGATTTATGATAAAACCAAGGAATATATGAAATTTATAGGATATTAATAAAGTTATTTGGTAATTTATTGGCTAATAGAAATAGAATTGGAAGTGTAAAGAGGGGAGGAGAAGGGATGACCTTTTATAAGTGGGGGAGAGGACTCACATGGTATTTTTGAAAAGAATAAATTACAACCACATTTTTATCATGTAAAAAACCTAAAAATGAGTAATTATATACTCTTAGAGGTTATAAGTTAAAAAAAGGTCGATAAAATGTGTTTTGTACATGTTTTAAGGTCATTTTAACCATTATCTTCTTAGTTTAACCCCTTAAAAAAAATTAGTTTTTACCTTAACTGTGATAATTAATCATTACTTATTTTACTATTCTTAATGGTAAAAATTAATTTGACCTTATTAGATAATATAAATTATTATGATTCCATATATGGAATATATTTTTAAAAATTAAATTCATATAAATGAAATAATCCGATTTAACATTATACGCATAGATGTGATGAAAAAGTGGGTTTCAAAAGAGAAAATTTTCATCTGTATAAAAGGTTTCAAAATAAAAAATTGAATATTAAATTGATTAAAATGGTATAAATTGTATTTATTATAATATAATTGAACTAATTTTACTTTAAAACCAATTAAAAATATAATTTATCCTTGTAAATAATTTAATTGAAAATACAGTTTTCAATAAAAAATAGTATTCTTCACTATTCATCAAAAAATAAAACATTTTAGAAAAATCCAAAAAAATCACGATAAGACAATTTATATATTTATATTTTAAAATTAAATCTGATTTTATGAAAATATTTTTTTTAATGTTGGTAAAATTTAATTTTTAAATTAAATGTTCAAAGCGTGACTAAATCACCTTTTAAATGATAATAGTTTTTTAGAAAAAAATTATTTTTCATTCAGAAGATTCCAATTTCATTTTTAACCAATAAATATCCATTTAATTAGTTTTATAATTCTATAAACCATATAAGTTTCATGATTTAGTTATTACTATTCATACCAGCAAACTTAACGGATAAGTTATAATGTTAACATTTAAAAAATATTTTAATAGTGTATTTCATTTTAACAAGATGTTGTGTACATCACAAGCTATCAAAGAGATTTAATTAAATTAAAAAGAAATAAATCATAAAGTAATAGAGTGTTAAAATATATCCCACAATACTGAAGTCATCCAAAAATATAATATAGTGTAAAACCTTTCTTCTTTCCCTTTGGTTGATAGGCACACATGTTTGAGATCAAGAAATTTCACTATGATGTCACCAATTTATCTTCTTCATGATACCAATTATATTAACATTCCTTTATATTTCCCTCTAATTTTATCTTCAACTTCCATTCACCTCTCTCATCATAAGGGTTACTCGGTGGTGTCTTTCATGGATGATGATATTTCTACACTTGCCTCTAGGTTTTGCTTCTCATTATAAGAAAAATTACCTAGGGTTTCCAGAATGTGACCTCACAAAAATTATATTTAAATTTCAATAGTTTCATTAATATTTTAGTGGTAATTATTGAAAACTAAAGGTTTTTAATTTATATTTTAGCACAACCATTAGTTTTATCGGTTGTGGATGCATGGTTTTTAGAAAATTCTGAAATTTAATAAACTTTTTTAGAAATGGTCTTTATTTATTAAAGATGATTTTTATTATCTAGTTAATTCAATTTGTATTGGTATTTTAAATATTTCAATTTACTACTTTAAAGTAGATCCTTTTTTTATTTCATGTACAGTTGGATCTTCATTCAAAATTTTTTGTTTCCACATTTAATTTTTCTTATCCGTTGATAGTTCAGGTGTGAATCAAGAATGATATTTCCTTTTCATTTTCAATATATTTTTTTACCCAAAATGGATAGGTTTTATTTTTCAAACCAACCTAATGTAGATATTTTCCTTAGTATTTCTCATGTTATATGTATCTTGGTCATGTGTGGTCTTGAAATCCATCAGTCATGTTTGTTTATACCCTTATTAGTGTTTGGGCTCTTAATAAATTTCAATTGGATTTATAGAGTCCTAGGGATTTAAATGTACTTATTATTTTTGACTAGGTCGATATTGGTTTGGGTTAAGCCTCATTGGTGTAGGTTACCTCATTTGTTCAATATACCATTAAATATAATTCTTTTTCTTCAGGTGAATATGTTTTTATTGTATTTGTAAAAACCCATTTTTTTCAAGCTAACTTATCCTTCACCATCTCCCTCTTTGTTCCTATGTTGAAGGTAATTCAAGAAACCTGAGTGTTGGTTGCTTGGTCTTCTATGTCCCTTTAGTCATATAAGAAGGAGGTTGATGAGGCTCTATCTTTTGACCTTCATTTTTTCCTTCTATCACGGGGTTCAAGTTTGTGGTTAAGGGGTTTTATTTGGTTGTTTATTGTTTTCACTATTTTATTTCTCACTCCATAACTATATTTTATTTTGTATTTGGTATTGTTCAAGATATGGTTCAATATTCTCTAAAATTTAATCTTGAGGTACCAAATAAATAAACTTCCTCTCTAATTTAATTTTATGACTCATTTGATATACTTTCTTCTATTGAGGATGGTGACTCATTTCTAGTGGATTTAGAGATTAGAAATCCAAAAATCAGAAAATCTTCCAATAAATGTGGGATATTTAATTATTTGGTCCATATTTGTTCTCTAAGAAAATATTTCTTTGGTTTTAGGGTGGTTCAATACACATTCAAATACTCATAAAAAGAGTGAAATGCAAAATATTTTGGGATATGATTCCTACAATTAAGGTTTTGGTATTTTCACGTATGTTCCTCGACATAGATGTATTATATATTTCCATTGGGTTCATTTTTCTTTCTTTTTTGTATATTTGTTTGTAATTTCATTGTAATTTTTAATTATAAATATTGTTTAAAGAATCTTATAGGGATTTATTTTAATCCTTTCATCTTGATATTTTTTGCATACATATTCTATGTATATTTTAAAATCTATAATATCCTTGGATTATTTACATATACTAATGACTCTAGGGTTCCTTGATTAAGTTGAAAAAATATCTTAGGTCTAAAACTATTGTTATCTTCCATTGATAATAAAACAATCCTTTATTAACAATTATTTATTATGAATTTACGTGATTCGTTTTTTGATTTCATGATCAATACTTTATGTCTATATTTTACCATTTATCCCATTCTGACCATGGATCATATAAATAACTCACATAAATTATATTTTCTTAAATAATTTCACTCTATCTTTAACATTTAATTATCAAAAATCATTTATATTTTAATACATTTTATTTGGATACCCATCATTAAAAAAATTAACCTTTCTATACACTTTAGGATTCACATTCTTTAATAGGTTTATATTTTTGGGCATGTAGGTGGAGAATCCACTCTCAAGGATGTAGGTTTCTTCAATTTTTATATCCTTCAAATAATATTCATCCAAATTATTCATTTTATTCTTCCAGTTTTATTTCACTTCTCTCTAACTAAAGTTATATAGAGCTTCAGTATGTATTCTTAGTTTGGTCTTATATGAACTATCACCTCTTCCCTCAAAAAATTATATAGATTATATATCTTAACTTTATTTAGATACTATTTATTTATCTATGATCGTTGTGGAAAATATTTCCTTGGTATAGTTTTAAATCCTCCTATATACTTTTCTAGTAAGTTGTTTTATAGAGATATTCACTATACACCAAGTAGTAACCATTGAATATATAACTATAATCATAAGAAAATATTCTTGGTGATACTCAATTCTAAACTTACCATTTCTTCTTAAAACATCCCAATATTTTTTAATAAATACAAAATAATAACATATTTTAGTATACACAACACTTTTTATTCTTTAGGATCAGTTGAGGATAAATTCCTCCTTCCATTACTTAACAAAATTTATCTACCTTTTAAAAATAGATACTTTGGTTTTGGTTTGAGAAGTCTAAGAATCAAATCTGATGTAATATTTTTCCATATTTCTTGATCTAATATTTTTAGGCATGTAATTCAAATTTATTAATGACTCTATCAAACTTTCTTTGGATTTTCCTTCATTGACACTCAAAAATTTGAGAAAATTCTTATAATTGAGTGTTTTAACCCAAACCGCTATCTTACTTTTGGTTCCCTTTACTTATACTTCCAATATTGTTATAAGTTTCCTTATCTTTATGTCAATCTTAGTGAATTAATTTATGATTTTAGACTACTCATTAATCTTCAATTTCAATTTAATCATACATACATTACTTTTATTATTATTCTATGTTTTTATCTCTAGGTATAAGGCTTTTATTTATTATTCCTCTTCCAATAATAATTTTTTAAATTCTGTAACTTTTTCATTGGATCAATTAACCTTTTTTATTTGATTATATAGGTATTTTGGGGAAAAATAAATTCATGCATCTAGATCAACAATTCTCCCCCATGATCTTCAATATTTAAAATGAATTCAATAAGAGTTTATTGATCAATGACTACCACTAATTCATTTAACTTTTTATGTTGAAACTCTTACACTTCATCTACCCTTGGTACACTCTAATAATAACTATCCCCTCTAAAATAGAGATTACACTTTTATGATTTCTTGTGTTTCTCTTAATATTTACATTTATGAAATTCTTCAATAACTTCTTGGTATAGTCTTTAGCCATATTTTTATATTAAAAGATATTGGGGGAACATGGTAGTACAGTTTCAAACCTTTCCACATCTAAAGAAGTGTAGTAGAAACTTCTCTATATACTTTATTTTATATCACTTAATATTACATGATATTAATTCCACTGGTTCATTAAATTCATATTTTATTTCATTCATAGCTGTGAGTTTCTCCATATTTTTAAATTCAATTTACATGGAAGCCTTTTCAGGATTTTATGGTCCTTGAAACCACATTTAATATATAGTTATAGTTCATCAAATATCATAAAAGGATACTATTTTTAAATTAATTTCCTCAATATATGATATTTTTATATTGAAATAAACAAATAATATTCCCAATATTTATCTTAAAATAATAACATATTAGATGTATTCTTTAATTCCTCTCATGAAACCTACCACTTTAACTACTAAATTAAAGAATAAACTAAAATATTCAATGATTATCATCTGGAGGTCCTAAAAATGGTTCCTCAACACTTGGATCTTATCTTCCCTTAATTTTTTGTCACCTTTATAAAAATTAATAAGAATCCCCCATATATATTTTAATATCATGCAACCCATCTCCTTCATGCACACTATATATAAAAGAACCCATTATATGGTTTTTAATTCATTTTAATCAACTTCTAAACATTTCTTGAATTTCTAAAAAAGTACTATAGTATATTAATCAATTTAAATATAACCATAAGGAATAATAAAATAAACATTCATTTTAAGAGACCATAGATAATGATGCATTCTATTCATCTATATTTTGAAATCCATGACCATTAAAGATAAAATCCCTTATGTATTTAATTTGGGTTTCCGTACTTCATATAAAAATAAATGAGAATATGGTTATTTTAATATGATATATAATCATGGGATTTGAAACCAATTTTTTATGGTAAAAATAAGTTACTAATAATGAAAAAATCCTTTGTGGGGGGAGGGGGTGAATCAATACTATGAGTGTTTTAAAACTATTATCTTATTTAATGTGATAGATTATGCCTCATGATGAGTTAATTCACTTCTAATATAACCTATTATGATGATAAAGGATAAAAACACATAAGTATAATTGATATATTTGCCTACTTGGTTCCATTTTAATATAAATTCTAGCCTAAGTGATGTGATACTCACTACTATACACAGAAATCACAAATATTCTCATTGATTATACTTAAAAGGGGACAAGTCTCACTACCAACACACAAAATCACTACATGAATCAATAAATAATGTTCACTATATATATGTATATATAAATACATAACCCAAAATTTAATGGATGAGTAAAAAAATATGATAGCATCCAGGAAGTACCTAGAGCCTCATTATGGTTATTTTTATCCTTAAACATTTAGATATTCTTATCACTTTTATCAGTTTATCTTCATTTTTTATCTAATACTTCATAGTCATTTTGGTTCTTATCAAAATACTATATAATATATGGGAATACACCATGTGGAAAAATTCGAATCTCTAAAATCCTCCTTTTTTAGTTCTCAAAACAACCACTATTCATCAATCATGTAAATAAATGGATGCTTGTAATGACATAATCCTATTTTTTAACAAATTAATTACCATTTTTTTAAATACCATATAATAATCCACCTTTAAATAAAAAATACCTAACACTATCTAAAAAATTAACATACAAAACTCTTTGATCCTGTCATATATACCACACTTACCAATCTAGTGAAATAGTGTGAGCACTTGATAACAACCACATTTTATGTGACTAAATATCTATTTAATACCAGAAATGAAGTATAATATTTATTGTTTGATTTTTTCAAAATGGATTTTTTATATAAGATGAGTTTCCTTGATGATTTTGAATTATATAAATATGCTTTGAGAGGATATGCAGAGTTAATAAAGGTGCTGCTTATTATATAGAAAAGGATTTTTGAGAAGTTTTCTTGATATATTACTTCTATATATTCAAGAAAAAGAATCAATTATTTGTGATGATTTTTTTGATATTATCAAATTATAAGATAAGTTTTTATTGGCTAAAAAACCCTTTCTACAACATGTATCAAATAATACTGAAGTACTGGTCATAAAGGGAGACCTTAAGAAGTCAAACTAGCTAATAATATTGTAAAATCACCCAAAGAAGTTTTTAACATGGTAGTTCTAGAATAAATTCATTTGGGTGATGATATGAGTTGAATTAATATTATTCAACATGGCTAATATATCTCTATGAATGATTATAGAGGTTTATGAGATATTTGAGTAAAGTTTGGAGCATGTATGACTTTGTTTAGATGTGATGTATGACTTTTAAGGGAGAGTGAATCAATTTTAATGTCATGTATGACTTTTTCTAAGGTGTTTTCTGGGATTTATTGATAATCTATAATATTAATTTAGGAGATTTTTTGATCATTCGAAAATAATCTATAATTATTCTTAGAACTAGATTTTAGAAAATTCATTATGAATAAGAATCATTCTCTACACCACAAGGATGATATTTTAGGTACCATAGGGATGATATTATACTTCATAAAGATTATATAAATACATTGTAAGGATTATTTTGGAATCTATATAATCATAATATGTTTGTGTAAACATCATTTTATGTTTTGTAAGCATGAATTTCATGTTTGTAAGGATTATCCAGAATCTGTGTAAACATAAATCAATCTTGTGAAAAGACAGTCCTAAAACAATAAGGATGAACTATATAAATATATTTTCCTATTGGATATGAATTAATAAACCTACATAATAATCAGTCCATTTTCATAAGCATCATCACTTAGAGATTTTTTAGGTGTTTACATAATAAATATTAAAATTTTATAGAATTTAAATATTTTGAAGAAACTAAATCCTATACTTCTTAAGATAATATTTAAATATTAAAACAACACATTTATAATGAAATTCATGTTAATTAAAAAGATAATTTTAAATGGGAGATTTATGTTTCCAATCATTTGGTGTTTCAAGATGAGTTTTTCTTAAAAAATGACCATTGAGTTTGAATTTCAATCTGTTGAAGTATGATAATTAGAAAAACATTATGGTATATTAGTGTGATGGAGATTTTCTAGTTTTTAGTTCTAAAAATAAATTTCACTAGTTAAGTAAGTGATTATTTATATGGTTTTTGAGTTTCTATTTTCAAGATTTTGAGTTGAAATGTAAAGAAATGTTGTGTGATTATAATAAATAAAGAATATGAGTTCATAGTATTTTAGTGATAAGAAAATGATGTTTATTCTTAAAATTCCAAAAATAAATTATTTGTGAATTATTTATAATATAAGATATGTAGATTTTTCTTGGTTTATTTTCAATTTTAGTTAATTTTGATGGAAGAAAAGAAGGTTATTTATAGAAATTTTCTAGATACATGAAGTTAATGAAGGAGATGAAGATTATGAGATCATGGTGCATGGTTTGGAAAGATTAACTTAAATATGGAAATTAGAAGATCATGGTATATGATGTCGTCGATGAAAAGTAAAAAAGGGATACGTTATAAATAATTTTATAATATTATTTTAATTACAAAGTACCCGAATATGTTGATTTATCAAAGAGAGAGAAAAATTAAAAAATAATGTGAATAAGAGAGAGTCATCCAATTGAACTTCCAAGCCCACAAAGAGAAAGAATAAGGAGTCTAAATCTGAAAAATATAAAATGATAAAAATTTCTATTTGAATAAAGTCTTTAGTGTTTGAAGTTAGTGAGATATATTTGATATGGATACTATGTGAGAAGAGAAGTTTTAATCTAGGACTTATTCAAGGTTGAATAAACACATTATTAGGTCCAATGTTTTATTAGTTGTCAATAAGATGACAATATGTGTTTGGTAAGATAATGATGAGAGGTGGTGATTCTTAGATAATTATTATGTGTTCATATCAATGGATGTCATACTTGAGAAATTATACATGTTATAAATACAAATATTCTTAAAAGTGAATAAAACATGAGGAAAGGAGTGTGAAAATTATTTAACACAAGTTAATACAGTGAAAGAAGTAATTGCATGAAGAAGAATACTAATTAATTATGTTTTTAATGCATGAGGATGTGAAGACCAAGCCATTTAAAAATATGAATATATATTTCATGAGGAATGAGAAAAGAATATGAGATGAAGGTGGATTGTGATTTTTTTATACGGATTTGTTTTATTCTATTCACTTAATATTTTGGCTAAGGAATTATTCAGGCCTTATATTAAAAAAGAGGGCTAACCCCCTTGTAGCCAAGGAACCCCCAACAAAGGGAACATGTGGGACTCAAGGGGTCAACCTCAACCAAGGGAAATCACCCTAGGTGACGTGAGGGTGATATGATTTGGCGTAGGAGTGCACCCGCAGAGAATCAACACCACCATGAAGGGTAGAACAACATAAAGAGGATTGGTATGGGATAGTACTAGAAGAGGGGGATGTGATTTCTGTCCAGTCATTGTTACACCTTGTTTGGTATATTGTACCCTCTATATATGGTGGATTCTGTTAGAGATTTGGAGGGCCATGACACTATTACAACTTCATTTATGTTACCCAAAGAACATGGGATGCATGATGCTATCTATATGAGATGTTCGATCGATGTTGGGTGATCATATTCTTCCTCAGTGCTCACTTGAGGAACTTCTATCTACCGGAGCACAGCTTGAATGTCCTTTGATTGATTCTGAGATATCCATGGTTTTTATGTGATTGAGAAAGAGTGGAAATGAGTCCTCGAGTCACCATGCATGTATTTTATGACTTTCATTCATGTGATAATGTGAAGAATAAGAAAGAACGAACTAAAAAATGTAGTTGTTGGAGGCTGATCAAGAATCTGATCTCCATTGTTGCAGTTTGACCTAAAAAGATTAAAAACACATGGAAAACACATGCACATGATGCGATCACTACTAAGGATCAACGTGAACTCATGAAGGAAAACACCATTTTTCTTGATGTATGTTGGTGATAATCCTGAATGACTCAAGTAGTTGAGACACAACATAAAACATAGATCATTGAAGGAGTCTTAAACACATCTTGAAATGAGGATATAAGTAAATTAAAGTAATTGCCCTCATTTAATATAAAAGGTGAGGCCATCATTCAAGAGATATATTGTATATTTTTAGAGCTCTCTTATTTTCTGCATAAAATAGATGCACCACAATCCTTAGGTTCATGAACAGAATACTTACTCATGATATTTTTACATAAATGAGAAGATATATACCACATTCCTTTGATAATTGTTTATAAATCTTGAAAGGAGCATCATGATGAACCTGTTCCATGAAGTAATCATGATAGAGTAATAATTCACATCCTTGGATCATAAAGATCTGTGAAATAGTTTCACACACACGATGTTCTTCAAATTGTAGTGAGACAATGAGCTTTATTGGGTGGTCTACACACTTAATATCTTCACATGAACCAAGGAAACAATGATCATTCACTATTCATGAAGAATACAAATCATGCTATGGTTTGGATGATCAAAAAACTACTTGGTTCCATTCAAAGGATAATAGAAACATGATAGTATTAGATCAGAACTAAAGAACACAAGCAGTGTGTGTGGACAGTGTGTGGGTGTGAAGGAGGGTTGATAAGGTCAAGTATTCATGTGAATCATTTTTTTTAAAAGTGCAAGCATGTATACGTATTTCATGTATAATTAATAATCACATTCATGTGATCATATTTCATATGCATAAATATTGAGAATCCCATAAAAAATTTATAAAGTGTACTTGAAATAGGATTAATATTATACAAACATTATTCATGTAAATATTACTTTAATTTTGGTGCACTCTTTGCACATATTAAGTGAGGCGAAGACTTCATTCTAAAGGAATCATAACTTGAGTATTGTTACACTGAGAAAAATGATCAATCACAAGTTATCAAAGTTATTGAGAAAGTCTAGTAGACCCTACCAGAGGCTATTAAAGATACTTTAATAGGCACAAAATAAATTTTAATCCTACAATATCATTGAAAAAGATCAGAGAAATGTCCTGTAGTGGATCAAGTCTCTCAATAAAGGTGAAGCCTTCCAGTTGGATCTTGGAGTTGTTGAAGTATTTTGGTTAGACCTAGGAGTAGGAAGAGTCTATTGGTTGGATTATAAGTAATAATTCTTTGGTTGGATCCAAAAGGAAAAACATTCTCTCAGTTATATTCGAATTCATTTTAATCACTTGTAGAGATAGTGAAGTTATAATGCAAAATCCATGTTGGGGGGAATAACCACATGGAAAAGAGTGGTTATTTATTTAGAACCCTATAAATACTATGCGATGATATTTATCGTGCTATTACAACACATGAGGTGAGTTTTAGAGATAATAGTGAGTTTATTAAAAACCTTAACAAGTTTAATATGTTGAATTGAAAAAACAATTTATAAAAATAAACCACAGATTCACCCCTTCCCTCTCAGTGGTCAATCAGGCCTAGGGATATACTAGTTTTATCATAGGTATGTTCCCTTTAATGACCCAAGAAGCATTATTAAAGGGTATAATCTTAATTCTATCAACATACGAGGTGTTCGAATATTTTATGGGAATAATTATCATAGTGGGAAGAATAAGATGCTACCCTATCTTCTATCACTTGTCTTAAAAGGGACAGATTCCACAATAGTTGGTTTTCCACCCACTACTGATGATAATTCGATGACACAAAATGATAAGATAAATATGGAGGTAGATTGAAATGCTCAAAATTCCATCTTGATGTCTCTAATAGAAAATGTATACACAAATTTCATGGGTCACTAAACAGCCAAGGAGATCATGGATAAACTCAGAAGCAGTTATAAAGGAAATGTAAATTTCAAGGAATCCGAACTATAATTTTGGAGGAGTAAGATTGAGGACATTAAGATGAAAGATGTAGAAATTGTTGATGACTATTTCACTATATTGAATGAGGTATTCATCAATGTTTGAGATTTCTGTACGAAGATGGATGACTAAATACTTTTCAAAAAATTGATGATAAATTTTCCAAATCATTTGGATTCAAAAGTTTCAGCCCTCGAAGAAAGATATGAATTATATCTTAATAAAATCTACAACATTATCATAGATTATGAGATGAGGGAAATTATTTCTTTCAAGAAGAATGAAAAAATTCAAATGGCCTTTGAAGCCATGAGAATGGGAAAGGTTAGAGAAGTAGAGTTAGAAGAATATAAATATTCATAATGTGACGAGGATGATGATGACTTCAATAACATTATTTACTTTATTTTAAAAGGATTTAGGAAGTGAAAATGTAAGGGAAAGAATATGAAACTACCTAAATGCTTCAACTGTGGTAATATTTTTCATTTTTCCAAGAAGAATCCAAAGAATAAGTTTTAATAATTATAATTAGAATTAGATGATGAAAGATCCCATAAAAATTAATGGGATAAGAAGAATAAGAAATAATACAACAACAAAATGAGAAATATTATGAGAAATCATAAGAAAGATTCATCATCGAGTTGTTTTTTTAGATAAAAACATCAGTTTATTTTCCTAAGAAAAGAGAAAAATTGAATCATCATGTAGTAGTGATGATGAAGAGGAAAAAATATAACTTGAGTGGAATATGGAATAAGAATTATAATTATACACGGAACAGTTCAAATATACCATGAAATAAATGTAGAATATTTCGGAAGAAAACAAGAAATTAAATACAAAAAAGTGTAATGAAGAAATGGTTCCTTTTGATGAAAAAAACAAGGAACTAGTTAATAAAAAAGTATAATTTTTAATGAAATAAAGATTCACAAATTAATAATTGTTGATCATGAAAATATGATATGTTTTCTTGAAGTAAAAATTACTGCTAAAGAAGAAGTGTTTTTGACACACAAGCTATATGTGTCATAGTTAAACATGAGTTGAATATGACTAGAGAAAATTTAAATAAATATTTTGAGATCATGGTAGAACTATCTCTTAGATAGAGAGAAGAAAGGTAAAAGTGAACTCAATCATTTTGATGGATATATTACTTCTAAAAGTACAGGTGTGAAATCCAATGCTAAGAATATGTGTGCCAATGAGAATAAGAGGAAATATCCCACATTTGGTGAAGATAATTTTTTTCCAAGAAGGTCACAAACTCAAAAGAATATACAAATAAAACATAAATATGGATTCATCTAGAACCAATCTAGAGGAATAAAGGTTCAATGATTTTGTTGGTGGTGTGGTAAGCATGGTAAAAATCCTACTCTTTCTAGTTCAACATGTCTTTACCAGGAATAGTGTAAGAATCAAGGGGAAGTTTCAATGAACATCAAAGAAAAAATATCAAACTAAGAAACATGTGAACAGTTCTACACCACAACTATCTAAACAAAAAAAATAATATCTTTGAATATGTTTATGGAACATGCAGTTTGTAAAGTCACAAAGATAATTTATGCATGAGGAGGATGAAAGGAGAATTTCCATATACTGTGAAAGGGGATAAGTTTTAAAATAACACCAATGAAAATTCATGTAATGATTTTGAGAAGACTGATGATGTTAATAATGAATTCATGTTTTTTTGGCCACATTAGTTGAAACTGTCTAAACAAATTGAAGATGTTGAGAAACTTTCTAAATATAAAGGAATGAAATAGGAAGTTAATAAGAAGTTATCCAGAATTGGAAACTTAAAGATCCATAAAATTTATGTTGAAAGAATTATTCAACAAAAATATGAATTTCAAGTGAATAAAAAAATTTCAAACTGATGATACTCAAAATAAAATAACAAGTTAAAAGAAATATTCCCATGATGAGATTGGAAAAAATGAATGACCCTTATTAAGAGGAATCTCTCAGTAAGAATATTACATTTTTGAAACCAGGAGGCCACTCATTATTCCCTATTATTTTATGTGTTTTGAACTAAAAATATAGGAAATTGAAGGAGATGTTTGAGGATTTCAGTTATAGATAACAAGATAATATTTGACTTTGTGGATTATGCTTCCTTCCATGAAATGAAAGAAAGTATGTATCCATAAAGAGGGATTGAACTTGAGAATTAACTGAAAAAATTCTTAAAAAATTCAACATTAAAGGTCAAATTATTCCAATCACAATTTCATCCCTTGTTCTAAATTATATTATCTTATAAATTAAGGGGGAGTTCTTGGTTGATGAAAAAGTGAGATAAATAGGGATCTTTATCTTTGCATGCGAACATATTGATATATTTGCTGAAGTATGTGCAGGATTTAGCATGTCATTAATAAATTTAATTATTTACAAATCCTTGAATAAAAATTGAGATATTATTAGAATGATCTCACATTCATGGTTGTTTATGGATAATATTAAAAACCTTGGTAGTATCTCTATTATTTTCTACACCAGATTAACTCAAGTAGACTTATATTTGATTTACTAAAGGCTCATGGCTAAGAGTACCATGTGAAATCATCTCTATCTCATAAGTATTCAAGAAGTAATATTCAAAGGTAAGAGAACATGGTTTTATAAAATACCCACTTTTCCTTTTCATTTAATTTCCAATAAGGTTGATAGAATTTTTAGAACACATATTGACTCCTAAAAAGTGTGCTAAAGGGGTATTTACAGCAAAATACAATGGGGGGGGGGAATTTGAGCCCAGTGCTTCATTTTTTATCAATAGTATGTAAATATGTCTTTTTTTAGATGATGATGAGAATTGGTGATTCCTAGAGAATTATTATAGATTATTATAATTGGATGTCACACTTGAGTAATTATCCATGTTATAAATCTAATGATTATTGAAGTGATTTTAAAAGTGAATTAAATATGTGCAAATTAGTGTGCACATTATTGAACACAAGTTCTTAACATGAAATAAGTAATTGCATGAATAAAAATTCCCATGAATTATGTTTTTAATGCACAAGGATGTGAAGATATGGCCATGAAAAAATATGAATATATATTTCATGATGAATTAGATTAGAATATTAGAATAATATGGATTAGGATTTTATTTGATATGGATTTGTTTTATTCACTTCACTTGAAATTTTTGGAAACATCATTATTTGGGGTCAACCGAGGGCACATGCCAGACCTAAGGCACCCTCAACCGAGGGAACATGCATGGAACATGCAGGACCCAATGGGTCAATTGTGCCCAAGGGAAATCACCCTATGTAGCTTTAGGGAAGAATGAGTGGGTGTAAAAGCACACCCACATAGAGGCAACACCACTGTGCAAGCGAAATGATAATAGGAGAAATGGTAAGGGGTAGTACAAGGAGAGGGGGAATATATTTTTGGCAGGCCATTGTCGTGCCATATTTGATATACCACACCCTAGCTAAATGGAATATTTGATGTGGCATATAGAGGGATGTGACACAATTCATCTTTCATTTAAGTTACACAAAAAAATATGGGACAAAATATATAGCTGATCTAAGCCATCTGACCAATTTTGAGTGATCATCTTCTTACTTGGTGCTCACCCAAGGGTCTAGTATCCACCAGAGCACTTGCTAAACATCCTTTGATCAAGCATGAGATCACCATGTTTGTTATGTGATTGATATAGAGTGGCGATGAGTCCTCTAATCACCATGCATGCATGTTACGCTTTTCATGCATGTGATAATGATAAGTACAAGAAAGTAAGAACTATGAAATGAAGTTACAAGAGGCCAATAAATAAGCTTATCTTCATTAATGCAGCTCAAGATTCAATGTTTAAAAACTTGCAAAAAATGCATGAACGTGATGACCTCAATGCTAAGGAGTAATGAAAACTCATAAAGGAAAACTTTAGATTTCTCTGCATATGTTTGAGATAATCCTGAGAAAACCTAATAGCTAAGACATGGATTAAAACATGGGGCATTTAATGAGTCTTAAATTCAGCTTAAAATTTAGATCTATGGAAATTTGAGTCACTTCCCTCATTGACTATAAAATGAGAGGCCTTATTTTGATGTAAATTTTGGATATTTTGAGAGAACACTAATTTTATAAAGAAAACAGATCCACTATGATCCCCAGGTTCATGAAGGGAATCCATTATCATGATATTATTACATGAAAGAGAAGAGAGATCTTGTGTGCCTTTAATAAGTGTTTATCACTCTTGAAAATAGATTTTTAATGAATCTATTTTTCAAAAAAATTAAAATTACACAATAACACGCCTCTGTGGATCTTGATGATCTGTGAAATAGTGTCAACCACAATATGTTTCATGAAGCATAGTGATATAGTGACCTTGAAGGAGAGTTCCACGTGCTTAAGATCTTCACATGTGCGAAGGAAAAAAATGATCATTAACTATGCATGAAGAAGACAAATCATGTTTTTTTCATGATTACAAAACTACATAGTTGTGCGCAAAGGATAGTATACACACACAATAATTGAATCCGAACTAAAAATGATAGGTAGTGTATGTGTGTGTGGATAATGTATGTGTGTAGAGGAAGGTTGATAAGGCCAAGTATTCACATGAATAATTTTTTGAAAAGTGTGTACATTCATATTCATTTCAGGAATAATGAATAAAAACATGCATGTGATCATCTTACACATGCATAAATATTGTGATTCCCATGAAACATGCATTAAGATTACTTGAAATAGGTCTAATATTTTGCAACCATTATTATTGCAGAAATTACTTGAAGAATTTGTATGAATTATTTGCACACATTAAGTGGGGTTGGGACTTTATTTTAAAGGAAGCTTAGCCTAAGCATTATTCCAATGAGGCAACTGATTAATCAAATGTGATCATAATTACTAAGGAAGGCCAAAAAACCCTTCCAAAGGATATTTAAGACACTTGAATAGGTACAATATAAAGTTATATACTGAAAAATTAAGGAGTAATATCATAGAATAATATTGTAGTAGATCAATCCTTTGAATAAAGGTGAATCCTTTTGGTAGGATCTGGGAGCAGTTGAAGTCTTCTGGTTGAATCCAGGATCTAGAGTCTCTTGATTGAATTCAGAGCAAGAATTATTTTGATTAGATTCAAAAGAAAAAATAGTCTCTCAGTTAGATCCAAATACATTGTAATCAATTGTAGAGATAGTAAAATTTTAATGCAGAATCCATGTTTGGGGAATAACCAACATATAAAGGAGTATTTTTTTATGTTGAACCTTATAAATACTATGTGATACTATTTTTGTTGTTATTAATTCAAAAGAGGTGAGTTTTATAGATAATATTGAGTGGATCAAGAACCTTAACATGTTCAAGAGTTTAAATTGAAAAGAAAATGAATTTATAAAAATAAAGCACTAATTCTCTCCTCCCCTTTCAATGGTCAATCCATCCCGGGTCTTTATACTCATTTGTATAAGTATTTTTGATTATGAGAATAATAAAATAATAAAACGTCTTGAGTGAGTTTCAATATGGGTAGTGTTGATCATGATTTTCAACTGTTGAAGTTATTAGGGGTTATATACATGAGTATACTAGGTTTATCTAGATTATTAATATTTAAATATTATCATCGAGAGGTGTATAGATCACTGAGAGAAAAAGGATATCCATCTATATTTGGATTATTCTTTTTATTGGTTATTTTTTTCTTTCAATGGGAACATAGAATTTATAAAAAAGCAAGACAATATTTTCATAATACTATGATGGTCCTTGGTTGTATCCAATTGGGTATATAGTGTAAGAATCCATGATTTGGTGTGGGTAAACCAATCATGAAAATGATATGTTTTTATGGATTAATCATGTAAATTATATGTGTTTTTCATTCTTTTTATTACAAACAGACATGATTTTAGGCTCTAGTATTTATTGAGTCGATTGAGACTTTAAAAATTAATAGTGATTTAATTAAGAATGAGAATTCATAAATAATAATACCAGAGATTCACCCCCCTCTCAGTGGTCAATCTAGCATAGGGAATTTCAATTGGTATTATATAATTTCATGTTCCCTCTGAATGATTGAAGAATTTATTAAGTATAGAGAATTTAAATTTTTTGAATACCTAGGGTGTTATTTTATTTTAGGGATAGAAATATCAAAATTATAGGATTAAGATTCTACCCTATATCCTATCACTAATGTTAGAAGTGAGAGATGCTACTTTAATGGGTTTTTATCCCGTTATTGAGGATGCTTCAATGAATTTCTTTGAAAAGCGAAATATGAAAGTAGATTATAATGAAGAAATTATATTTTAATATATCCTTTAGAAGAGGTGAGAATAAAGGTTATGAGACTCCAAACTACTAAAGATACTTAGTAAAATTACAGTAATTAATGAATCTTAAAAGTCAAGTTAACTAAATTACAACAATTTAAGAGTATATTTGAAGATATTAAAATAAAAAATGATGAAAATATTGAAAATTATTTAATTTTTTTAAATTAAAATTTTATTAATATTCAAGGATTTGGTGAAAAATATAGATGATAATATTATTTTCAATAATCATATGAGAAATTTTAAAGATAGTTTTGACCCTAAAATGTCCAATTTTGATACTTGAGAAGACATTTCAATGGATAAACTAGGTAATCTAATAATAACTTATAAAATGATAAAGATCCCATTATTTAAGAATAAATAAAAAGTTATGATAGATTCTTTGGCCATGAGAAAGGGAAATTTCTTTCTGAGGATTAATTTAATCTCTTAGATCTTGTTGAAAAAGGTTTTTTCACTGTAAATTATGGTAATTAAGAAGAAATAATATAACTGAAGTGGATATTAAAAGATCATTTGGATCTTTGTTTTGATAATAATACACAGATCAAGAGAAAAAGAGATAATTAGATAATGAGTAAAAGAAATTGGTTTCTGAGAAATATGAATATGATAAAAAATAAGAGGAACAATTGGATGAGATCAACAATCATAAATTAAAGGTGGATAATAAAGATGAAATGATGAAATATCTTAAGGAGAATTCGTTCGTGAGAGATGATAAGCTAGAAAAGTTACAGTCTAAGAGTTTTGAAGCCGAGAATGAGCTGAAGAAGATGAAAAAGGAGTTCAAAAAATCTATTGAATCCAAGGATAAAACATATATAGTAAATAAGAATACATTTTCAATAAATAAAATCAATATTTTTATTTGAAAAATATGACCATGTTAATTTTTATTTCACTAAATAATACAATTCGTTATTCAAAATCTATATAGGCATGAACTAAGAAGAATAGTGATAAAAAAATTTAACTCTAAGGAATAATGGATAAATCTAATAAGTCTTTATAATCTCAAAATTAATCAACATCATATCATTAATGTATAAAAAAAATAAAAATTCAAGACCATATATTTCTCGATAAAAATATTATCATTTTGTAAGATCCATATTGCAATAATTTCTGCTAGTGTTGTGGAAGGTATAGACACAAATTCTACAATTTTTGGTACAACATTTAATTTCTAGGGAAAATTAAAGAACTAGGAGGGGGGGTTATGGTGAGAAA